>OU612065.1:20000000-24800000 GCA_914767715.1 Membranipora membranacea
TGTTACCACATTTTATTAAAAATGAAAGTGTCACAGTAGTCTTGATGGAACTAGGATTGCTCAGATCAATACCTAGCCAGTTGCAACATTCGTAACAATAGTTTATCTTGTCTCACAGATGAAAAATCTCTTGGCATTAACACATTTACAATCATTCCACGCTCCATCTGGCTTTGGGCAGACACATGACTCATTCTCGTTAGTGTTGTCAGGCTCGCCGTTAGCCCATGAAGGTGCAATCTCAGGGAATTGCTCAACATCCAATCTGTTCCAGAATGCTTCTGTGCTGAATCCATCCCAGAAAAATGTCTGTGTATCAGTGTTCTCCTGTGCACCGATATAAAGGAAGCCCTCATCTGAAATATAAGATAATGGTTTTTTATCTCAAATCCATAACAGGGTTGCAAGATATTCAGAATAAAGTTCTTTAATGCAATTTATACATGACTTCTACCGAATTTTCCATTGTCGATTGTCAAGAAGTTTATTGTGATCAAAATATGAAGCTACAATCTGACAAAAAATTGATGACACGATAAACTGTAAACATGAATTCCTATATAATAACAAACCTGATGTGTTTTCTAGAAGAAACTGCAGTAGGTTTGCTCTTCTGAAACTGCTTTCTGCAGTTACCAATTGTCCTGAGTAGAGCTCACTGCAAAGTGTTCTAGCTTCAACATAATTCTCCTTTTCAGTACTAAGAATAAGACAGGATTTGGTTTGACCAGACCCAACGGCGGTGAAGTTACCTGGGCATTCCCCTATAAAACATAGCATAACATTAATTTTAACAGATTCTAAAGTCAAAAGTGGTGGAACTTCAGATGTGATCTACAAACAGTGCTGAGTGTTCATGTATCCGTGATAACAAAAGTCAAGCTTGATAATCGATTAGACAAAAAAAATATATTTCTGAAAGTCTGAAAGAAAACAAGATCACATAACAGAGAATTAGGTCTTTAACTTATCCTTATAGAATAATGATTAACCTACCTATAGCAGATGCTACCTGAACACCTAAAACAAGGATAAGAGCGATAGACAACATATTGTATTGCTGGTGATGAGATGCTTCTGTGAGGATGTACTGAACAATTTCACTGGCAGTGCTGAAGTGATGAGAAATATCCCACACTTCATTTATATAGGTTTGGTTCGATGATACAACAAAGTAACAATCGCCCCTGCACCAGGACACAAAGACATGCCATAATACAATAATTTTTCAGTCAATCAATAATTGACATTTGAAAACAGGACAATAGGGATCCAATGGCCTTGACCAGGCAGTGATCACAATTATTTCTGCGTGCCAGCAATAATTTTTCTTGCCTACTTAAGTGTGTTAAACACATTATTTTTATTGTTGAATTTTAGCATGATTGAATCACATTGCATCTGCTTTTGTAGTCAAGCTTTGGGTTATGTTTAGAAGGTTATCAGAGGTTTTGAGCTTCTAATGAGCAAAAACTGTTAGCAACAGCAAAAATAACACTTCTTCTAATTTTACCCAATGCCAAATGAATAATTAGGTCACAGTCATAGACAATCATTATTAATCAATATTTATAAACTGGAGAATGGGATTTTAAACACTGGAAATTATGTCAACCAGGAAAAACTAGCTATTATTTCTGCTTACCAGCAATCATTTCTGTTTCCTACGTCAGTACATGCGTGTGCTGCGTTAGCCACATTTGTTTCATTGGTGTATTCTAAGAATCGTCGAATCACATTACATCTTATTTCTTTTAAATGTTGGTTATGTTTAAAGGCAGTCAGAGGTTTTTGGAGTTATATTTGATTTAACTAGTTTAATTTTGGCTTCATATATTTTTCAAACTTTTGGTCTCTGACTTCTTGCGAAGATATTCTGAAATGTCATACCAATCAATATCATTATTTATCAATCGCATTCTCAACACTGAAATCCTACAAACAAGTAATATCATCATTTTTGTTTCTTTTTTTCCCAACTTTTGCGGTAAATTTGCTTTCATGTTATGTAAAACATCCGGACCATGATAATATTGTCTCCTAATCAAAACAGTGTATAATAATAGATCTTTTTGAAGGCAGATAAAGATCAACTTTGAGGTATGAATTTATCACAATAATAAACTATGAACAATATTGTGTAGTTTATTTTCAGCTGCAATAACCTGCCAAAGAGATAACTTGACCGATGTAAATACCTTGGTTTACCATAAATCGATCAATATAGATACAAGTATAGTAATAGTGCCAGAAGATACTTCTTTTGACTCCAACATGGTCTATTTTAATGTCATACAATAGTTATTTTCTTCCTCACGTGTGATGAGCATCTTTTGTTGGCAGTGAGGACTTGAGGAACTATTACTCTTAAATTGTGTATTATAAGAAAGTAGATACAAATAAACGAATTATGTTTTTCCACTCCGTCATTCTCTACAACATGTTTTCATGAGAGTAACAAATGCCTCAATCCCTTACTGTCACAGGTCATAGGAGTCAGAGGAAAATGTCTTCTGGCAGAATCACTATGGTCCTCTGTTTATTATTCTATGCCATATTTATGCAAATGCTCGTAAAGCTGTTTTAGTCCTATATGAATTTTTTAACGGTGCCAAAATTTATACTGAGTAAAAAATGAGAACAAACATTTTAATGTTATCACACCTTGGTCTGATAGAAAAATATGGCTATCCATATTGAAATTAAACCGGGGATGAAGTGTTGCTAACGATACATAAAATCATGCCGAAGCCACCTATACAGATGTGAGGAACATTCAAAACATCCTTGGCACGAAAGCCACAGCCAAGTTTCACTGTTCTGGTTATGGATCCTCTGACAATAGGAGTAATGGATTGTAGGGTCGCAATCACAGGTGATACTTTTCTTGGTACTTGGCTGGAGACATTGTCTCACACAAGTAGATTGAAGACGAATATCAAGTTTGTCAATGACAAACATAGGCCACAAACAGTTTGGTTTGCTTGGAGAATGAAACAAGGAGGAAAACTAGAGCCTTCATAATAGGCACACCTTCTCTTGATCCAGCTTCAGCAGATCCTCCAAGACTACATAATCCTTTTGATTTTCCTGTCTGTCTATCATTGATAATTCTCTTTTTGCCATCAAGAACTAGGCTATAAAGTTAATGTTCCTTTCTAGTGATAGACTCTATAAGATCAGTTACAACTCTGATAGAATACTGGGTTGAGAGAGAGAAGTTTTTCTGTATGTATTGGTAGGCCCTCAGCGCGTAAGAGGAAATAGTGAAGGCAAATGCTTTGAGTTTTCGAGAGCATGTTCGACCTCGATCTTTCATCGATCAATTGACCAATTGTAGTTAGGCCGTCAAACACAACTTGATCAGTGTAGCTGTGTTTGGGATTCTCCAATATCACAATTTTTCCTGAAGCTGAAGACGACTTTGTCGTTGCATTTTGAAAAAATATCCCTAGTAAGCTATTCAGGGATGAAGTTAACCACCAAAGAGCTGGATGATTTGGATACAAGGAAATGTTCGTTGCCTTTGATTTCGTTTGATGGCGCAAACGTGATGATGAGAATTGGGGGTCAATAACCAAGTTATAATTATTGGCTTATCCAAAAAGTCAGAAGAGACACAATGATAATGATAATAATGATCAATTCCCATAAACTTTTCTTTTGCAGATATTCTTATTTCTACAATATTAAAAGTGAGTTTGTAATCAATTCACCCTGAGCTTTTGTCCCAAATGAACGGTTCTTTACCATTCCACTTTCCAACATTGACACAATATCATTGTGTCTCTTCTGACATTTCGGATAAGCCAAAAATTATAACTTGATTATTGACACCCAATTCTAATCATCACGTTTGCGTCATCAAATGAAATCCAAGGCAATGAATATTTCCTTGTATCCAAATCATCCACGTCTTTGGTGGTTAACTTCATCCCTGAATAGCATACTAGGGACATTTTTGGAAATGCAACGACAAATTCATCTTCAGCTTCAAGAAAAATTGTGATATTGGAGAATCCCAAACACAGCTACACTGATCGAGTTGTGTTTAACGACCTAACTACAATTGGTCAATTGATTGATGAAAGATCGAGGTCGAACAGGCTCTCATAAACTCAAAGCATTTGCTCTCACTATTTCCTCTTACGTGCTGAGGGCCTACCAATACATACGGACAAAATTCTCCCTCTCAACCCAGTATTCTATCAGAGTTGTAAATGATCTTATAGAATCTATTACTAGAAAGGAACATTAAATTTATAGCCTAGTTCTTGATGGCAAAAAGAGAATTATCAATGATAGACAGACAGGAAAGCTGAAGCTGGATCAAGAGAAGGTGTGCCTATTATGAAGGCTCTAGTTTTCCTCCTTGTTTCATTCTCCAAGCAAACCAGACTGTTTGTGGCCTATATTTCTCATTGACAAACTTGATATTCACCTTCAATCTACTTGTGTGAAACAATGTCTCCAGCCCAGTACCAAGAAATGTATCATAATAGTTAACATCACCTGTGATTGCGACCCTACAATCAATTCCTTCTATTGTCAGAGGATCCATAACAAGAACAGTGAAAATTTGCTGTGGCTTTCGTGCCAAGGTCGTTTTGAATGTTCCTCACATATGTATAGGTGGCTTCGGCATAATTTTATGTATCGTTAGCAACACTTCATCCCTGGTTTAATTTCAATATGGATAGCCATAATTTTCTATCAGACCAAGGTGGGATAACGTTAAAATGTTTGTTCTCATTTTTTACTCAGTATCAATTTTGGCATCGTTAAAAAATTCATATAGGACTAAAACAGCTTTTCGAGCATTTGCATAAACATGGCATAGAATAATAAACAGAGGACCATAGTGATCCTGCCAGAAGACATTTTCCTATGACTCCTATGACCTGTGACAGTGAGGGATTGAGGCATTTGTTACTCTCATGAAAACATGTTGTAGAGAATGACGGAGTGGAAAAATATAATTCGTTTATTATTATCTACTTTCTTATAATACACAATTTAAGAGTAATAGTCCCTCAAGTCCTCACTGTCAACAAAAGATGCTCATCACACATGAGGAAGAAAATAACTATTCTATGACATTAGAATAGACCATGTTGGAGTCTATAGAAATATCTTCTGGCACTATTACAATACTTGTATCTATATTGATCGATTTATGGTAAACCAAGGTATTTACATCGATCAAGTAATCTCTTTGGCAGGTTATTGCAGCTGAAAATAAACTACACAATATTGTTCATAGTTTATAATTGTGATAAATTCATACCTCAAAGTTGATCTTTACCTGCCTTCAAAAAGATCTATTATTATACACTGTTTTCATTAGGAGACAATATTTTCCTGGTCCGGATGTTTTACATAATATGAACACAAGTTTACAGCAAAAGTTGGGAAAAAACGAGCAAAAATGATGATATTACTTGTTTGTAGGATTTCAGTGTTGAGAATGTGATTGATAAATAATGATATTGATTGGTATAACATTTCAGAATATCTTCACAAGAAGTCAGAGACCAAAAGTTTGAAAAATATATGAAGCCAAAATTAAACTAGTTAAATCAAATATAACTCCAAAAACCTCTGACTGCCTTTAAACATAACCAACATTTAAAAGAAATAAGATGTAATGTGATTCGACGATTCTTAGAATACACCAATGAAACAAATGTGGCTAACGCAGCACACGCATGTACTGACGTAGGAAACAGAAATGATTGCTGGTAAGCAGAAATAATAGCTAGTTTTTCCTGGTTGACATAATTTCCAGTGTTTAAAATCCCATTCTCCAGTTTATAGATATTGATTAATAATGATTCTCTATGACTGTGACCTAATTATTCATTTGGCATTGGGTAAATTTAAAAGAAGTGTTATTTTTGCTGTTGCTAGCAGTTTTTGTTGATTAGAAGCTCACAACCTCTAATAACCTTCTAAACATAACCCAAAGTTTGACTACAAAAGCAGATGCAATGTGATTCAATCATGCCAAAAATACAACAATAAAAGTAATGTGGTTAACACACTTAAGTAGGAAAGAAAAATTATTGCTGGCACGCAGAAATAATTGTGATCACTGCCTGGCCAAGGACATTGGATCCCTATTGTCCTGTTTTCAAATGTCAATTAATGATTGACTGAAAAATTATTGTATTATGGCATGTCTTTGTGTCCTGGTGCAGGTGCGATTGTTACTTTGTTGCATCATCGACCCAAACCTATATAAATGAAGTGTGGGATATTTCACATCACTTCAGCACTGCCAGTGAAATTGTTCAGTACATCCTCACAGAAGCATCTCATCACCAGCAATACAAAATGTTGTCTATCGCTCTTATCCTTGTTTTAGGTGTTCAGGTAGCATCTGCTTTAGGTAGGTTAATCATTGTTTTATAAGGATAAGTTAAAGACTTAATTCTCTGTTATGTGATCTTGTTTTCTTTCAGACTTTCAGAAATTTTTTTTTTTGTCTAATTGATTATCAAGCTTGACTTTTGTTATCACGGATACATGAACACTCAGCACTGTTTGTAGATCACATCTGAAGTTCCACCACTTTTGACTTTAGAACCTGTTAAAATTCATGTTATGTTATGTTTTATAGGGGTATGCCCAGGTAACTTCACCGCCGTTGGGTCTGGTCAAACCAAATCCTGTCTTATTCTTAGTACTATAAAGGAGAATTATGTTGAAGCCAGAACACTTTGCAGTGAGCTCTACTCAGGACAATTGGTGACTGCAGAAAGCAGTTTCAGAAGAGCAAACCTACTGCAGTTTCTTCTAGAAAACACATCAGGTTTGTTATTATATAGGAATTCATGTTTACAGTTTATCATGTCATCAATTTTTTGTCAGATTGTAGCTTCATATTTTGATCACAATGAACATCTTGATAATCGGAAATGGAAAATTTGGTAGAAATCAAGTATAAATTGCATTAAAGAACTTTATTCTGAATATCTTGCAGCCCTGTCATGGATTTCAGATTAAAAACTATTATCTTATATTTCAGACGAGGGCTTCATTTATATCGGAGCACAGGAGAACACTGATACACAGACATTTTTCTGGGATGGATTCAGCACAGAAGCATTCTGGAACAGATTGGATGTTGAGCAATTCCCTGAGATTGCACCTTCATGGGCTACCGGCGAGCCTGACAATACCAACGAGAATGAGTCATGTGTCTGCCCAAAGCCAGATGGAGCGTGGAATGATTGTAAATGTGTTAATGCCAAGAGATTTTTCATCTGTGAGACAAGATAAACAATTGATACGAATGTTGAAACTGGCTAGATATTGATCTGAGCAATCCTAGTTCCATCAAGACTACTGTGACACTTTCATTTTTAAAAGATGTGGTAATATTAATCTACTGTTAATGTTATAACTGACTTTATTTTTAGATTGATCTGAACAGTCTCGTTTCCATGGAGAATAATGTTACATTTTGTTTTAAATTTTGTTATTAATAATATGCTGCAAGTTTCAATGAAATAAAGTTTAAACATTGAAATGTCAGATTCTTCTGTTCGAACGCAATTGCTGTTGGAAAGGTATAGGAATATAATTTTAGTGCACACTGATAAAAGGTTAAACCTCAGTCTACAGCAAGATCTGTTGTATAAATGTAAAATGTCAAAGACAGTCATTATTTCATTGGCAGTTTTTGCTTGGGTCGAGGTGGAAGTCAATGTGGAGGTCAAGGTCAAGGTCCGGGTTCAGTTCCAGGTCCAGATCCTCCGACTTGACTCCTTAGCTGTCTGTGTCAAGTCAAACTCGAGCACATTGTGAAATACAGGGATTGAATAACGCTATACACGACCATCGACAAAGTATCGTCCAACCAACAAGCTTTCCAGACTGCCTTAAACAACATAGAGGAATGGGCACACATCATCAATATGCTCATAAATGCCAATAAAATTCAACTTATAAATCTTTCACTGTCAGCACCACATCACTCAGAAACGCACAACATGAGAAATGTGCCAGTCATAGAGTGCGACAGCGCAAAGCTACTGGGTGTGACCGTCTATATTCAATGAACATTCAAGTGATAATACTGAAACTCTCAGATCTCAATTATATGCCGTGCGCCAGTTGAAGAGATTTAGAAAAATCAGCCACGAGAGTAATGAATGCAGAGCTAGACTATAAAAGCTGTAAGCACATAACATTTCACCCATCTCAAAATACATGGAGCAGCGATGCCAAAACCACTACAAAACTATACTTCTCAACGATGACCATCCTCTTCACAAAACAAACAAGACTGTCGTCAGCAGTGGGAATGCCTTGCTGTGGGACTTGGAAATTGAAGAGAAGTTCATTTTTCCAATATGCTAATTGCTAGTGAGATAATTCATTTTGCCACATTTTCATGTAGAGCTCCTGTCTAATTTTTCTTTTCAATTCATTTCTATATTGTATCACATTTTACAATTATTTTCACTCCAGGGCATCTAACTTTCTGATATATGGAAGAAAAAATAAAGCCTATCCTACCTACATTGATAGTATTATCTGTCAGTTGTGATGACAAATACAGGTAGAGGAGGAACGAGGTAGCTCAGCTGTTTAGAGCGCCTGCCGTCAAAGAGCAAGCGTTGGAGGTCTCGGTTCCAATCCCGCTGCAGTCTACTGGCTACTGGGCTCAATTGACGCCCTATGTGTGCTCCGACCTGCCTGCAAACCGAAGCAATTTGGCACCTTCATTTCTCAGTCCTCTGACAAAGACAAAACTTGCAATTTTAACCAACATTTTAAGCAGAGGCGATTCCCTTCCTCCAGGAATATTATGGGCTATCCAGTTCGGTATCTGAGCATTTTTCTAATCTCCTCATCAAGTCAGAAAATTCTCAAACTGTGTGCGAGCTGCTTCTTCAGGAGGTTTTGACAAAGTACCTTCTTTCCACCAGGAGGTCCTCCCGTCAGGCCATTTACCCACCTTGATGACTTCCAACAAAGTCCATTTCGTCCAGGGCGTCTTCCCACTGCCCATTTTCACTTAGGCCTACAGACATATTTTAAACTTCGCCAATTGCTCAACAAGACAATTTATCAAGGCACGTTATCCCATTTGGTCATAATTCTGCACATATTGGTTTTAGTAGGCTTCGCCCTCGCTCTTTGATTCATTATCAATTTTTATATTATTTAAACTTCAGTCGAATCTATCGAACATTGTGGAAAGCCGCTTTGGAAGTAAGCTATGAGTTTGTTCAGGATCAGCCAACAGCAGCATAAAATGATTAGATGACGAAATGATGGTAGATACAATTTGAAAATAGCAGTATCGTGAACATGACATGTGAAAAATTGTCATGTTGGAAAGTGGAATGGTAAAGGACCGATCGGTTGGGAAAATAACTCAGGGTGAATTGATTACAAACTCACTTTTAATATTTTAGAAATAAGAATATCTGCAAAAGAAAAATTTATGGCAATTGAGACAATTATCATTGTGTCTCTTCTGACTTTTTGGATAAGCCAATAATTGTAACCTGATTATTGACACCCAATTCTCATCATCACGTTCGCGTCATCAACTGAAATCAAAGGCAATGAATATTTCCTTGTATTCAAATCATCCAGCTCCTTGGTGGTTAACTTCATCCCTGAATAGCTTACTAGGGATATTTTTGGAAATACAACTACAAGGTTATCTCCAGCTTCAGGAAAAATTGTGATATTGGAGAATCCCAAACACTGATCGAGTTGTGTTTGACGACCTAACTTAAATAGGTCAATTGATCGATGAAAGATCTGAGGTTGAACATGCTCTCATAAATTCACTTTTTTTTCTTTCACTTCTTCCTAGTAAGTGCTGAAGGCCTACCAAAACATACAGACAGAATTCTCCCTCCCAACCCAGTATTCTATCAGAGTTGTAACCGATATTATAGAGTCTATCACTAGAAAGGAAACTTTGAAGCCTAGTTCTTGATGGCAAACCGAGAATTATCAATGATAGACAGACAGGAAAGTCAAAAGGATTATGTAGTCTTGGAGGATCTTCCGAAGCTGGATCAAGAGAAGGTGTGCCTATTATGAAGGCTCTATTTTTCCTCCTTGTTTCATTCTCCAAGCAAACCAGACTGTTTGTGGCCTATATTTCTCATTGACAAACTTGATATTCATCTTCAATCTACTTGTGTGAAACAATGTCTCCAGCCCAGTACCAAGAAATGTATCATGATAGTTAACATCACCTGTGATTGCGACCCTACAATCAATACCTTCTATTGTCAGAGGATCCACAACCAGAACAGTGAAACATTGCTGTGGCGTTCGTGCCAAGGATGATTTGAATGTTCCTCACATATGTATAGGTGGCTTCGGCATGATTTTATGTATCGTTAGCAACACTTCATCCCTGGTTTAATTTCAATATGGATAGCCATATTTTTCCATCAGACCAAGGTGCGATAACATTAAAATGTTTGTTCTCGTTTTTTACTCAGTATAAACTTTTGCAACATTAAAAAACTCATATAGGACTAAAACAGCTTTTCGAGTATTTGCATAAACATGGCATAGAACAATAAACAGAGAACCATACTGCCCTCTGCTGGTAAATCTCGTTATCACCACATTTTTAATCTTTCTGATAGCCAGGATAGAGTTTTCAAGTAATTGTGAAATGTTTCAGTGCTAAGGTGTATGTCAACAACGCTAACAATATGACGGGCAATTAAATTCATGTTAATCTGGCTTTATATTAATCCATTCCAATGAGTTATGCTAGCATTTAGTGTAACAATGCCTCAAAGAATTCTGCTGGTAAAAGTCGTTATCAGCTGATATTGTGTTTTGCTTGCAGTTTATGTCTGTTTAACAGAGCGTAATTTAGTTGCATAACTTGTTATCTAGACAGGTGATCTTCAAGACATTCCATTCAGGGTTGAAACCAAATTCTTCATGGATTTACTTGCTATATTTAATTATATTTAAGTATTGAATAATGAAAAAGCCAGATACTGGCTAAAGTCATGAGATAAACATAAACATCAACTCTGGAAATTAGTAAACGGGTAAATAAAATTTGCGAATTTAAATTGCCAAATAAAACTTGCCAGATAAAAAACGTAACAGGACAGCAACAGTTTCTGGAATTACTCTCTATTATCGATCAGATCATTTTTGGTCCCGACTGGCATGTTCTTCCAGAAAACTGTTCTGTTTTCTGGCATATGTACACATAAGTTTTTGATAGTTCCCGTTTGTTATGCACCACCGGACTTCCACGACGAAATTGTGCGACGCTGATATCTGACAGATAAGGCCGCCCTGGTTTTGACAGCTTGGCCTTACTGTCTGCAACTTCATACTTTCTGAAGTCCTGGAAGCTTGGAACAATGACATCTGCCCCAGCTGATTTAATACTGTCCGCACTCATGAATGTGTGTCTGCCCTGAAAGTACTTTAGCGTGATCTTGTTAGCTCTGAGATTCCCCCTGTTCATTTTATCTAATATTGCTGTATAGAGTGTGTAGTTTCTGTTTTGGCCTGAGCCGTTGTCCATATAGTAGATGATTTTTTTTAAGTCTCAATCTTTTTCGAGGGTCAGCAGCACTGCTAATGTGATATCTTCACACTTCCTGCCACTAACGCCCTGATGCCATATCACCGACTCGACCTTATTTCTGTTGTTGTACCTTTTCACAGGGGCAAAACTGTGGTGAAAGGCTACGAGACTACGAGTGAAGCATGCAGACTTAAATCCGGGCAGTCGTGGCAGCATCACCACCTTCTGCAAATCCACACTCCGCACTATTGTGTCGGGCTCTACAGTTTCTCCGTCTTGTAGATAGGCGTCTCTGGAGTTTTTGGCTTTGTCTAGATGAGTTGCGTCATCACTGCAAGGCTGGCAGTTTTCCTTAGAACATTTATTATCAACAAATGGTGGTTCATGGATTGGGGAGTTCTTCAGAGCAGAGCACACTTCACATTCCTCCTCACCTAGCTTAGCGAATGATATGTTCATGGAGTTAACCCTTCTCATATACGTGGTGTAGTTGGTTTTGTAGTCTGGATAGGACTCGAGAAAAAACTATTTATTGTTAGTTCATATGGTAAGTAGAGACGATTCGGAGCATGAGCCCTTCGGTAATGTGAGATGCAGGGATTATATGATCGTATATGCGTGTCTATCTTGACGTGGAGCTCATTGGATTCAAGTGTCTTGCGGCCTCTCCGGTCTGGGGCGGCGTGAATCAGTGCAGGGTTAGACTTTGCAGTAGCGACGACTGTCGAGGTGACATTGTAGCCAAGTGTATGGAGATAGAACTTCTTACATACAACATGCTCCACTCTGTTCGCATCATCGAGACGGTAGGTGTAATAGACCTATAATATAATAAGGGTACGAATTGATATCTTGTCTGCACATCTTAATCGATGCTTACCTTATATTAACTTATACTTTTTTTATGTAGTTATTTTGCAGGATTGTGAAGGACAAACCTGCTTCGATCCACGCCTCTCCTGACCAGAAAGGCCATTAGAAAATTGGAAATTAATTTGATCAGCTAAATGATTGATTTAATTTGGCCGAAATATCTGTAAAAAGTGTGTATCCGAAATTTCCACTGCCTATCATGCTTGGAAATTAAATTGAAACTTACCGATCTATTTCTATATGAGAATGCTTTCATGTCTTCATGAGAATGCTATTGTATTAGCTTCATGTCTCTCAACTGAGCTACGTATGCAGTTTTTCCTTTCCATGTAAGGAACCTGCCAGTACTGAATATAAATCTCTATCCTTCGTAGCTGCCCAATCTTATCCATGCAATTTCTCGGACAAGTCTCGCACGGTCCTTGAGACTATGCGTCTCCCTACCATGACTTAATTTTTCCTCAAGTGAAAGTTTTTTTGTTGGTTGTTCACCCATTCTGCCAAATATCTGAACTGAGGATGTCCACCTAACAGATACTTAACTTATAGCACCTTTTGGAGATCGAATCTCAGCTAATCAGTTGTGCAGTGTAATGACATTGTGCTAAACATTGTGTTATCTGCAAGCAAAACACAATATCAGCCACAGGCAGTCTGGTTTGCTCCAATAATCGAACAATGAGTAAAACTAGAGCCTTATTAGTGGGCACACCTTCGCTTGATCCAGCGTCCTTTAGTTTTTTTTCGGAATGTCTATCATTGATAATTCTCTGTTTGCCATCAAGAACTAGGCTTCAAAGTTTCCTTTCTAGTGATGGACTCTATAAGATCAGTAACAACTCTGATAGAAAACTGGGTTGGGAGGGAGAATTTTGTCTGTATGTTTTGGTAGGCCTTCAGCACATACTAGGAAATAGTGAAAGCAAAAAATTTGAATTTATGAGAGCAGGTTCAATCTCAGATCTTTCATCGATCAATTGACCTATTTAAGTTAGGTCGTCAGTGTTGTTGTGTTTGGGACTCTCCAATATCACAATTTTTCCTGAAGCTGAAGATGACCTTGTCGTTGCATTTCCAAAAAGAAAAATCCCAAGTAAGCTGTTCAGGTATGAATTTAACCACCAAAGACGTGGATGATTTGGATACAAGGAAATATTCATTCCCTTTGATTTCATGTGATGACGCAAACGTGATGATGAGAATGGGGTGTCAATAATCAAATTATAATTATTGGCTTATCCGAAAAGTCAGAAGAGACACAATGATAATTGTCTCAATTGCCATAAACTTTTCTTTTGCAGATATTCTTATTTCTAAAATATTAAAAGTGAATATGTAATCAATTCACCCTGAGTTTTTTTCCCAAACGATCGGTTCTTTACCATTTCACTTTCCAACATGACAATTTTCCGCATGCCATGTTCACGCTACTGCTAATTTCAAATTGTATCATCCATCATTTCGTCATCTAATCATTTCATGCTGCTGTTGGCTGATCCTGAACAAACTCATAGCTTACTTCCAAAGCGGCTTTCCGCAATGTTCGATAAATTCGACTGAAGTTTTAATAATATAAAAATTGATAATGAATCAAAGAGCGAGGGCAAGCCTACTAAAACCAATATGTGCAGAATTATGTCCAAATGGGATATCCGATGTGGGGATAATGTGCCTTGATAAATTATCTTGTTGAGCAATTGACAAAGTTTAAAAAATGTCTGTAGGCCTAAGTGAAAATGGGCACTGGGAAGACGCCCTGGACAAAATGGACTTTGTTGGAAGTCATCAAGGTGGGTAAGTGGCCTGACAGGAGGACCTCCTATTGGAAAGAAGGTACTTTGTCAAAACCTCCTGAAGAAGCAGCCCGCACACAGTTGGAGAATTTTCTGACTGGATGAGGAGATTAGAAAAATTCTCAGATACCGAACTGGATAGCCCATAATATTCCTGGAGGAAGGGAATCGCCTCTGGTTAAAGTGTTGGTTAAAATTGCAAGTTTTGTCTTTGTCCGATGACTGAGAAATAAAGGTGCCAAATTGCTTTCGGGTTGCAGGCAGGTCGGAGCACACATAGGGCGTCAATTGAACCCAGTAGCCGGTAGACTGCAGCGGGATTGGAACCCAAGACCTCCAACGCTTGCTCTTTAGAGGGCAGGCGCTCTAAACAGCTGAGCTACCTCGCACCTCCTCTACCTATATTTGTCATCACAACTGACAGATAATACTATCAATGTAGGTAGGATAGGCTGTATTTTTTCCTCCATATATTATCAGAAAGTTAGATGCCCTGGAGTGAAAATAATTGTAAAATGTGATACAATATAGAAATGAATTGAAAAGAAAATTTAGACAGGAGCTCTACATGAAAATGTGGCAAAATGAATTATCTCACTAGCAATTAGCATATTGAAAAATAAACTTCTCTTCAACTTCCCAGTCCCATAGCAAGGCATTCTCACTGCTGACGACACTCTTGTTTGGCGTTAGTATTCTTCACAATGTTTTGTGAAGTGGATGTCCATCGTTGAGAAGTATAGTTTTGTAGTGGTTTTGGCATCGCTGCTCCATGTATTTTGAGGTAGGTGAAATGTTATGTGCTTACAGGCAGCTTTTTTAGTCTAGATCTGCATTCATTACTCTCGTGGCTGATATTTCTACTGTGATAATTTGATTGAGGCTATTTTCAGTTATCAGTCCTGACCATGCTGGGCATGTATGCATGTTAGCCTTGATCGAATGTTAACAGTTTGAGTTCAGTTGATTTTAAACCCAATCTCTTCAACTGGCGCACGGCATATAATTGAGACCTGAGACTTTCAGCAATATCACTTGCATGTTTATTGAATATTTACGGTCACACCCAGTAGCTTTGCGCTGTCGCACTCTATGATGGGCACATTTCTCATGTTGTGCACTTCTGAGTGATGTGGTTCTGACAGTGAAAGATTTATAAGTTGAATTTTATTGGCATTTATGAGCATGTTGATGTTGTGTGCCCATTCCTCTATGTTGTTTAAGGCAGTCTGGAAAGCCTGTGGGTTGGGCGAGGCTTTGTCGATGGTCGTGTATAGCGTTATTCCATCCCTGTATTTCACAATGTGCTCGAGTTTGACTTGATACAGACGGCTAAGGAGTCAAGTCGGAGGATCTGGACCTGGAACTGAACCCGGACCTTGACCTCTACCTTCACATTGACTTCGACCTCGACCTAAGCAAAAACTGCCAAGGAAATAATGACTGTCTTTGACATTTTACATTTATACAACAGATCTTGCTGTAAACTCAGGCTTAACCTTTTATCAGTGTGCACTAAAATTATATTCCTATACCTTTCCCACAGCAATTGCGTTCGAACAGAAGAATCTGACATTTCGATGTTTAAACTTTATTTCATTGAAACTTGCAGCATATTATTAATAACAAAATTTAAAGCAAAGTGTAACATTAGTCTCCATGGAAATGAGATTGTTCAGATCGATCTAAAAATAAAGTCAGTTATAACATTGACAGTAGATTAATATTACCACATTTTACTAAAAGGAAAGTGTCACACTAGTCTTGATGGAACTAGGATCGCTCAGATCAATACCTAGCCAGTTTCAACATTCGTATCAATAGTTTATCTTGTCTCACAGATGAAAAATCTCTTGGCATTAACACATTTACAATCATTCCACGCTCCATCTGGCTTTGGGCAGACACATGACTCATTCTCGTTAGTGTTGTCAGGCTCGCCGGTAGCCCATGAAGGTGCAATCTCAGGGAATTGCTCAACATCCAATCTGTTCCAGAATGCTTCTGTGCTGAATCCATCCCAGAAAAATGTCTGTGTATCAGTGTTCTCTTGTGCACCGATATAAATGAAGCCCTCGTCTGAAATACAAGATAATGGTTTTTAATCTCAAATCCATAATAGGGTTGCAAGATATTCAGAATAGAGTTCTTTAATGCAATTTATACTTGACTTCTACCGAATTTCCATTGTCGATTGTCAAGAAGTTCATTGTGATCAAAATATGAAGCTACAATCTGACAAAAAATTGATGACACGATACACTGTAAACATGAATAATAACAAACCTGATGTGTTTTCTAAAAGAAACTGCAGTAGGTTTGCTCTTCTGAAACTGCTTTCTGCAGTCACCAATTGTCCTGAGTAGAGCTCATTGCAAAGTGTTCTAGCTTCAACATAATTCTCCTTTTCAGTACTAAGAATAAGACAGGATTTGGTTTGACCAGACCCAACGGCGGTGAAGTTACCTGGGCATTCCCCTATAAAACATTACATAACATTAATTTTAACAGATTCTAAAGTCAAAAGTGGTGGAACTTCAGATGTGATCTACAAACAGTGCTAAGTGTTCATGTATCCGTGATAACCATAGGCGTATTTAATCTGTCTGGTCAACTCTCTGACAAAAAAAGCCCGCGCAGAGGAAAAATTTTTTTCAGGAAACAAGCATCTGTTAGAGACTCTAACAAATTTGTTAGAGTCTCTAACAAATTGTTAGAGTAGAGAATATTAACATAACCAGACAAACTCCAATGGTAAGTAAGTGACTTGTTGACCTCCAGGTTAAAGATTGGAAAATCAACATCATTCCCCAGAATAAATATGATGTATATAATGTTGTGTACTATGTCTGATCCAGCAGGTGCCCATGATGACTGCAGTGGGTCTGACCATGACCATGATTGATAGCTATGACTATGATGGCCAAGTGGTGGTTCTGTGGGGTTCTGTTGACAGTCTCAATCAATCAACACAACAATAAAATCAATGAATCAACAACAAGCAATCAATCAACCACCAACCATCATCATCAATAATGAAATGATGATCATGATGATGATGATGAAAAAAAAACAAAAACAGACAGGTGTGCTTGTTTTGCTTTGTTGCTAAATATGCATATTGATGAGAGGATTGGAGGGATAAAAGTCAAGGAACTTTCTGGGTAACAATATATACAGAGCAATACTCCAGAGATTTGGGTAGCATTAGGGTAGCATGAGGAAGTTTTTAGGGAGAAAAGATTTGCTCTATCTGTATTTTCCTGTAACTTCGTTGCATCCCAAAGTATTAATTAAGATGACCTTGGAATATCAATAGACAACAAAAAGTCTACTGGTTTCATATCAAAATTTTACTTTTATGTCCAGTGACAAAGAGAGGACAACTAATAATAATAACAGAAAAAGAAGACAATTCCTCATTACTTGATTCGAGGGTGGAACATTTTTCCCAACACTCTAACCATCCTTGCCTCTAACATTCGAGAGTTCGAGATAGTTAAATACGCCTATGGTGATAACAAAAGTCAAGCTTGATAATCGATTAGACAAAAAAAATATATTTCTGAAAGTCTGAAAGAAAACAAGATCACATAACAGAGAATTAGGTCTTTAACTTATCCTTATAAAATAATGATTAACCTACCTATAGCAGATGCTACCTGAACACCTAAAACAAGGATAAGAGCGATAGACAACATATTGTATTGCTGGTGATGAGATGCTTCTGTGAGGATGTACTGAACAATTTCACTGGCAGTGCTGAAGTGATGAGAAATATCCCACACTTCATTTATATAGGTTTGGTTCGATGATGCAACAAAGTAACAATCGACCCTGCACCAGGACATAAAGACATGCCATAATACAATAATTTTTCAGTCAATCATTAATTGACATTTGAAAACAGGACAATAGGGATTCAATGGCCTTGACCAGGCAGTGATCACAATTATTTCTGCGTGCCAGCAATAATTTTTCTTGCCTACTTAAGTGTGTTAACCACATTATTTTTATTGTTGTATTTTTAGCATGATTGAATCACATTGCATCTGCTTTTGTAGTCAAGCTTTGGGTTATGTTTAGAAGGTTATCAGAGGTTTTGAGCTTCTAATGAGCAAAAACTGCTAGCAACAGCAAAAATAACACTTCTTCTAATTTTACCCAATGCCAAATGAATAATTAGGTCACAGTCATAGACAATCATTATTAATCGATATTTATAAACTTGAGAATGGGATTTTAAACACTGGAAATTATGTTGACGAGGAAAAACTAGCTATTTTTTCTGCTTACCAGCAATCATTTCTGTTTCCTACGTCAGTACATGCGTGTGGTATGCATTGGCCACATTTGTTTCATTGGTGTATTCTAAGAATCGTCGAATCACATTACATCTTATTTCTTTTAAATGTTGGTTATGTTTAAAAGCAGTCAGAGGTTTTTGGAGTTATATTTAATTAAATAGTTTAATTTTGGCTTCATATATTTTTGCAAACTTTTGGTCTCTGACTTCTTGTGAAGATATTCTGAAATGTTATACCAATCAATATCATTATTTATCAATCGCATTCTCAACACTGAAATCCTACAAACAAATAATATCATCATTTTTGTTCCTTTTTTTCCCAACTTTTGCGGTAAATTTGTTTTCATGTTATGTAAAACATCCGGACCATGATAATATTGTCTCATAATCAAAACAGTGTATAATAATAGATCTTTTTGAAGCCAGGTAAAGATCAACTTTGAGGTATGAATTTATCACAATAATAAACTATGAACAATATTGTGTAGTTTATTTTCAGCTGCAATAACCTGCCAAAGAGATAACTTGACCGATGTAAATACCTTGGTTTACCATAAATCGATCAATATAGATACAAGTATAGTAATAGTGCCAGAAGATACTTCTTTTGACTCCAGCATGGTCTATTCTAATGTCATAGAATAGTTATTTGCTTCCTCACATGTGATGAGCATCTTTTGTTGACAGTGAGGACTTGAGGAACTATTACTCTTAAATTGGTATTATAAGAAAGTAGATAGAAATAAACGAATTATGTTTTTCCACTCCGTCATTCTCTACAACATGTTTTCATGAGAGTAACAAATGCCTCAATCCCTTACTGTCACAGGTCATAGGAGTCATAGGAAAATGTCTTCTGGCAGAATCACTATGGTCCTCTGTTTATTATTCTATGCCATATATATGCAAATGCTCGTAAAGCTGTTTTAGTCCTATATGATTTTTTTAACGATGCCAAAATTTATACTGAGTAAAAAATGAGAACAAACATTTTAATGTTATCGCACCTTGGTCTGATAGAAAAATATGGCTATCCATATTGAAATTAAACCGGGGATGAAGTGTTACTAACGATACATAAAATCATGCCGAAGCCACCTATACAGATGTGAGGAACATTCAAAACATCCTTGGCGCGAAAGCCACAGCCAAGTTTCACTGTTCTGGTTATGGATCCTCTGACAATAGGAGTAATGGATTGTAGGGTCGCAATCACAGGTGATACTTTTCTTGGTACTTGGCTGGAGACATTGTCTCACACAAGTAGATTGAAGACGAATATCAAGTTTGTCAATGAGAAATATAGGCCACAAACAGTCTGGTTTGCTTGGAGAATGAAACAAGGAGGAAAACTAGAGCCTTCATAATAGGCACACCTTCTCTTGATCCAGCTTCAGCAGATCCTCCAAGACTACAAAATCCTTTTGATTTTCTTGTCTGTCTATCATTGATAATTCTCTTTTTGCCATCAAGAACTAGGCTATAAAGTTAATGTTCCTTTCTAGTGATAGATTCTATAAGATCAGTTACAAATCTGATAGAATACTGGGTTGAGAGGGAGAATTTTGTCCGTATGTATTGGCAGGCCCTCAGCATGTAAGAGGAAATAGTGAAAGCAAATGCTTTGAGTTTATGAGAGCATGTTCGACCTCGATCTTTCATCGGTCAATTGACCAATTGTAGATAGGTCGTCAAACACAACTCGATCAGTGTAGCTGTGTTTCGGATTCTCTAATATCACAATTTTTCCTGAAGCTGAAGATGACTTAGTCGTTGCATTTCCAAAAATATCCCTAGTAAGCTATTCAGGGATGAAGTTAACCACCAAAGAGCTGGATGTTTTGGATACAAGGAAATATTCATTGCCTCTGATTTCATTTGATGACGCAAACGTGATGATGAAAATGGGGTGTCAATAATCAAGTTATAATTATTGGCTTATCTGAAAAGTCAGAAGAGACACAATTATAATTGTATCAATTGCCATAAACTTTTCTTTTGCAGATATTCTTATTTGTAAGATATTAAAAGTGAATTTGTAATCAATTCACCCTGGGTTTTTGTCCCAAATGAACTGTTCTTTACCATTCCACTTTCCAACATGACAATTTTCCACATGTCATGTTCACGCTACTGCTAGAGCGAGGGCGAAGCCTACTAAAACCCATATGTGCAGAATTATGACCAAATGGGATCTGCAATGTGGGGATAATGTGCCTTGATAACTTATCTCGTTGAGCAATTGGCAAATTTAAAAAAAAATGTCTGTAGGCCTAAGTGAAAATGGGCAGTGGGAAGACGCCTTGGACAAAATGGACGTTGTTGGAAGTCATCAAGGTGTGTAAATGGCCTGACGGGAGGACCTCCTGGTGGAAAGGAGGTACTTTGTCAAAACCTCCTGAAGAAGCAGCTCGCACACAGTTGGAGAACTTCCTGACTGGATGAGGTGATTAGAAAAATGCTCAGATACCGAACTGGATAGCCCATAATATTCCTGGAGGAAGGGAATTGCCTCTGGTTAAAATGTTGGTTAAAATTGCAAGTTTTGTCTTTGTCCGAGGACTGAGAAATAAAGGTGCCAAATTGCTTTCGGTTTGCAGGCAGGTCGGAGCACACATAGGGCGTCAATTGAGCCCAGTAGCCGGTAGACTGGAGCAGGATTGGAACCAGAGACCTCCAATGCTTGCTCTTTAGAGGGCAAGCGCTCTAAACAGCTGAGCTACCTCGTTCCTCCTCTACCTGTATTTGTCATCACAACTGAGAATTAATACTATCAATGTAGGTAGGATAGGCTTTATTTTTTCCTCCATATATCAGAGAGTTAGACGCCCTGGAGTGAAAGTAATTGTAAAATGTAATACAATATAGAAATGAATTGAAAAGAAAAATTAGACAAGAGCTCTACATGAAAATGTGGCAAAATGAATTATCTCACTAGCAATTAGCATATTGGAAAAATAAACTCCTCTTCAACTTCCCAGTCCCACAGCAAGGCATTCTCACTGCTGACGACACTCTTGTTTGGCTTTAGAATTCTTCACAATGTTTTGTGAAAAACATGGTCATCGTTGAGAAGTATAGTTTTGTAGTGGTTTTGGCATCACTGCTCAATGTATTTTGAGATAAGTGAAATGGTATGTGCTTACAGGCAGCTTTTATAGTCTAGATCTATCATTCATTACTCTCGTGGCTGATATTTCTACTGTGATAATTTGATTGAGGCTATTTTCAGTTATCAGTCCTGACCATGCTGGGCATGTATGCATGTTAGCCTTGATCGAATGTTAACAGTTTGAGTTCAGTTGATTTTAAACCCAATCTCTTCAACTGGCGCACGGCATATAATTGAGACCTGAGACTTTCAGCAATATCACTTGAATGTTTATTGAATATATAGTTACGGTCACACCCAGTAGCTTTGAGCTGTCACACTCTATGATGGGCACTTTTCTCATGTTGTGCACTTCTGAGTGATGTGGTTCTGACAGTGAAAGATTTATAAGTTGAATTTTATTGTCATTTATGAGCATGTTGATTGTTCTGAGCCTGAGGTGTTTGTTTCAATTTAGTGAACTTGGTGTCACTGGCTACGATTTATTGGTGTTACTGAACCGCCGTGAAACTGTAATAAAAGAGGTGAATAATCAGGTGCTGGTAAAGATCTTAAAAATTTAACTACTTTAATCTAATATTTACTCAAACTAATCTCAATCAATTAATTACTCAATTAGAAGTTAATCAAGGAAATAAAGTAATAAAGCTTACCATAGAAGTTCCCTAATCTTATTCAAATTTACCTTTGCCCAGAAATCAATAAACATTTTGATGAAAGCCGAGCATTTAAAATTACATTTACAACATGAATCATCGCAGAGCTCCAGAGGGGATAACGTTAAAATGTTTGTTCTCATTTTTTACTCAGTATCAATTTTGGCATCGTTAAAAAACTGTTTTCATTAGGAGACAATATTTTCCTGGTCCGGATGTTTTACATAATATGAACACAAGTTTACAGCAAAAGTTGGAAAAAAACGAGCAAAAATGATGATATTACTTGTTTGTAGGATTTCAGTGTTGAGAATGTGATTGATAAATAATGGTATTGATTGGTATAACATTTCAGAATATCTTCACAAGAAGTCAGAGACCAAAAGTTTGAAAAATATATGAAGCCAAAATTAAACTAGTTAAATTAAATATAACTCCAAAAACCTCTGACTGCCTTGAAACATAACCAACATTTAAAAGAAATAAGATGTAATGTGATTCGACGATTCTTAGAATACACCAATGAAACAAATGTGGCTAACGCAGCACACGCATGTACTGACGTAGGAAACAGAAATGATTGCTGGTAAGCAGAAATAATAGCTAGTTTTTCCTGGTTGACATAATTTCCAGTGTTTAAAATCCCATTCTCCAGTTTATAAATATTGATTAATAATGATTCTCTATGACTGTGACCTAATTATTCATTTGGCATTGGGTAAATTTAAAAGAAGTGTTATTTTTGCTGTTGCTAGCAGTTTTTGTTGATTAGAAGCTCACAACCTCTAATAACCTTCTAAACATAACCCAAAGTTTGACTACAAAAGCAGATGCAATGTGATTCAATCATGCTAAAAATACAACAATAAAAGTAATGTGGTTAACACACTTAAGTAGGAAAGAAAAATTATTGCTGGCACGCAGAAATAATTGTGATCACTGCCTGGTCAAGGACATTGAATCCCTATTGTCCTGTTCTCAAATGTCAATTAATGATTGACTGAAAAATTATTGTATTATGGCATGTCTTTGTGTCCTGGTGCAGGTGCGATTGTTACTTTGTTGCATCATCGACCCAAACCTATATAAATGAAGTGTGGGATATTTCACATCACTTCAGCACTGCCAGTGAAATTGTTCAGTACATCCTCACAGAAGCATCTCATCACCAGCAATACAAAATGTTGTCTATCGCTCTTATCCTTGTTTTAGGTGTTCAGGTAGCATCTGCTTTAGGTAGGTTAATCATTGTTTTATAAGGATAAGTTAAAGACCTAATTCTCTGTTATGTGATCTTGTTTTCTTTCAGACTTTCAGAAATATATTTTTTTTGTCTAATTGATTATCAAGCTTGACTTTTGTTATTACGGATACATGAACACTCAGCACTGTTTGTAGATCACATCTGAAGTTCCACCACTTTTGACTTTAGAACCTGTTAAAATTCATGTTATGTTATGTTTTATAGGGGAATGCCCAGGTAACTTCACCGCCGTTGGGTCTGGTCAAACCAAATCGTGTCTTATTCTTAGTACTATAAAGGAGAATTATGTTGAAGCCAGAACACTTTGCAGTGAGCTCTACTCAGGACAATTGGTAACTGCAGAAAGCAGTTTCAGAAGAGCAAACCTACTGCAGTTTCTTCTAGAAAACACATCAGGTTTGTTATTATATAGGAATTCATGTTTACAGTTTATCATGTCATCAATTTTTTGTCAGATTGTAGCTTCATATTTTGATCACAATGAACATCTTGATAATCGGAAATGGAAAATTCGGTAGAAATCAAGTATAAATTGCATTAAAGAACTTTATTCTGAATATCTTGCAGCCCTGTCATGGATTTCAGATTAAAAACTATTATCTTATATTTCAGACGAGGGCTTCATTTATATCGGCGCACAGGAGAACACTGATACACAGACATTTTTCTGGGATGGATTCAGCACAGAAGCATTCTGGAACAGATTGGATGTTGAGCAATTCCCTGAGATTGCACCTTCATGGGCTACCGGCGAGCCTGACAATACCAACGAGAATGAGTCATGTGTCTGCCCAAAGCCAGATGGAGCGTGGAATGATTGTAAATGTGTTAATGCCAAGAGATTTTTCATCTGTGAGACAAGATAAACAATTGATACAAATGTTGAAACTGGCTAGATATTGATCTGAGCAATCCTAGTTCAATCAAGACTACTGTGACACTTTCATTTTTAAAAGATGTGGTAATATTAATCTACTGTTAATGTTATAACTGACTTTATTTTTAGATTGATCTGAACAGTCTCGTTTCCATGGAGAATAATGTTACAGTTTGTTTTAAATTTTGTTATTAATAATATGCTGCAAGTTTCAATGAAATAAAGTTTAAACATTGAAATGTCAGATTCTTCTGTTCGAACGCAATTGCTGTTGGAAGGGTATAGGAATATAAATTTAGTGCACACTGATAAAAGGTTAAACCTCAGTCTACAGCAAGATCTGTTGTATAAATGTAAAATGTCAAAGACAGTCATTATTTCATTGGCAGTTTTTGCTTGGGTCGAGGTGGAAGTCAATGTGGAGGTCAAGGTCAAGGTCCGGGTTCAGTTCCAGGTCCAGATCCTCAGACTTGACTCCTTAGCCGTCTGTGTCAAGTCAAACTCGAGCACATTGTGAAATACAGGGATGGAATAACGCTATACACGACCATCGACAAAGCATCGTCCAACCCACAAGCTTTCCAGACTGCCTTAAACAACATAGAGGAATGGGCACACATCATCAATATGCTCATAAATGCCAATAAAATTCAACTTATTAATCTTTCACTGTCAGCACCACATCACTCAGAAACGCACAACATGAGAAATTTGCCCGTCATTGAGTGCAACAGCGCAAAGCTACTGGGTGAGACCGTCTATATTCAATGAACATTCAAGTGATAATTCTGAAACTCTCAGATCTCAATTATATGCCGTGCGCCAGTTGAAGAGATTTAGAAAAATCAGCCACGAGAGTTATGAATGCAGAGCTAGACTATAAAAGCTGTAAGCACATAACATTTCACCCATCTCAAAATACATGGAGCAGCGATGCCAAAACCACTACAAAACTATACTTCTCAACGATGACCATCCTCTTCACAAAACATTGTGAAGAATACTAACGCCAAACAAGACTGTCGTCAGCAGTGGGAATGCCTTGCTGTGGGACTTGGAAATTGAAGAGCAGTTCATTTTTCCAATATGCTAATTGCTAGTGAGATAATTCATTTTGCCACATTTTCATGTAGAGCTCCTGTCTAATTTTTCTTTTCAATTCATTTCTATATTGTATCACATTTTACAATTATTTTCACTCCAGGGCATCTAACTTTCTGATATATGGAAGAAAAAATAAAGCCTATCCTACCTACATTGATAGTATTATCTGTCAGTTGTGATGACAAATACAGGTAGAGGAGGAACGAGGTAGCTCAGCTGTTTAGAGCGCCTGCCGTCAAAGAGCAAGCGTTGGAGGTCTCGGTTCCAATCCCGCTGCAGTCTACTGGCTACTGGGCTCAATTGACGCCCTATGTGTGCTCCGACCTGCCTGCAACCCGAAAGCAATTTGGCACCTTTATTTCTCAGTCCTCGGACAAAGAAAAAACTTGCAATTTTAACCAACATTTTAACCAGAGGCGATTCCCTTCCTCCAGGAATATTATGGGCTATCCAGTTCGGTATCTGAGCATTTTTCTAATCTCCTCATCCAGTCAGAAAATTCTCCAACTGTGTGCGAGCTGCTTCTTCAGGAGGTTTTGACAAAGTACCTTCTTTCCATCAGGAGGTCCTCCCGTCAGGCCATTTACCCACCTTGATGACTTCCAACAAAGTCCATTTCGTCCAGGGCGTCTTCCCACTGCCCATTTTCACTTAGGCCTACAGACATATTTTAAACTTCGCCAATTGCTCAACAAGACAATTTATCAAGGCACGTTATCCCATTTGTTCATAATTCTGCACATATTGGTTTTAGTAGGCTTCGCCCTCGCTCTTTGATTATCAATTTTTATATTATTTAAACTTCAGTCGAATCTATCGAACATTGTGGAAAGCCGCTTTGGAAGTAAGCTATGAGTTTGTTCAGGATCAGCCAACAGCAGCATAAAATGATTAGATGAGGAGATGATGGTAGATACAATTTGAAAATAGCAGTATCGTGAACATGACATGTGAAAAATTGTCATGTTGGAAAGTGAAATGGTAAAGGACCGATCGGTTGGGAAAATAACTCAGGGTGAATTGATTCCAAACTCACTTTTAATATTTTAGAAATAAGAATATCTGCAAAAGAAAAATTTATGGCAATTGAGACAATTATCATTGTGTCTCTTCTGACTTTTTGGATAAGCCAATAATTGTAACTTGATTATTGACACCCAATTCTCATCATCACGTTTGCGTCATCAACTGAAATCAAAGGCAATGAATATTTCCTTGTATTCAAATCATCCAGCTCCTTGGTGGTTAACTTCATCCCTGAATAGCTTACTAGGGATATTTTTGGAAATACAACGACAAGGTTATCTCCAGCTTCAGGAAAAATTGTGATATTGGAGAATCCCAAACACTGATCGAGTTGTGTTTGACGACCTAACTTAAATAGGTCAATTGATCGATGAAAGATCTGAGGTTGAACATGCTCTCATAAATTCACTTTTTTTTCTTTCACTTTTTCCTAGTAAGTGCTGAAGGCCTACCAAAAACATACAGACAGAATTCTCCCTCCCAACCCAGTATTCTATCAGAGTTTTAACTGATATTATAGAGTCTATCACTAGAAAGGAAACTTTGAAGCCTAGTTCTTGATGGCAAACCGAGAATTATCAATGATAGACAGACAGGAAAGTCAGAAGGATTATGTAGTCTTGGAGGATCTTCCGAAGCTGGATCAAGAGAAGGTGTGCCTATTATGAAGGCTCTAGTTTTCCTCCTTGTTTCATTCTCCAAGCAAACCAGACTGTTTGTGGCCTATATTTCTCATTGACAAACTTGATATTCATCTTCAATCTACTTGTGTGAAACAATGTCTCCAGCCCAGTACCAAGAAATGTATCATGATAGTTAACATCACCTGTGATTGCGACCCTACAATCAATACCTTCTATTGTCAGAGGATCCACAACCAGAACAGTGAAACTTTGCTGTGGCCTTCGTGCCAAGGATGATTTGAATGTTCCTCACATATGTATAGGTGGCTTCGGCATGATTTTATGTATCGTTAGCAACACTTCATCCCTGGTTTAATTTCAATATGGATAGCCATATTTTTCTATCAGACCAAGGTGCGATAACATTAAAATGTTTGTTCTCGTTTTTTACTCAGTATAAACTTTTGCAACATTAAAAAATTCATATAGGACTAAAACAGCTTTTCGAGTATTTGCATAAACATGGCATAGAATAATAAACAGAGAACCATACTGCCCTCTGCTGGTAAATCTCGTTATCACCACATTTTTAATCTTTCTGATAGCCAGGATAGAGTTTTCAAGTAATTGTGAAATGTTTCAGTGCTAAGGTGTATGTCAACAACGCTAACAATATGACGGCAATTAAATTCATGTTAATCTGGCTTTATATTAATCCATTCCAATGAGTTATGCTAGCATTTAGTGTAACAATGCCTCAAAGAATTCTGCTGGTAAAAGTCGTTATCAGCTGATATTGTGTTTTGCTTGCAGTTTATGTCTGTTTAACAGAGCGTAATTTAGTTGCATAACTTGTTATCTAGACAGGTGATCTTCAAGACATTCCATTCAGGGTTGAAACCAAATTCTTCATGGATTTACTTGCTATATTTAATTATATTTAAATATTGAATAATGAAAAAGCCAGATACTGGCTAAAGTCATGAGATAAACATAAACATCAACTCTGGAAATTAGTAAACGGGTAAATAAAATTTGCGAATTTAAATTGCCAAATAAAACTTGCCAGATAAAAAACGTAACAGGACAGCAACAGTTTCTGGAATTACTCTCTATTATCGATCAGATCATTTTCGGTCCCGACTGGCATGTTCTTCCAGAAAACTGTTCTGTTTTCTGGCATATGTACACATAAGTTTTTGATAGTTCCCGTTTGTTATGCACCACCGGACTTCCACGACGAAATTGTGCGACGCTGATATCTGACAGATAAGGCCGCCCTGGTTTTGACAGCTTGGCCTTACTGTCTGCAACTTCATACTTTCTGAAGTCCTGGAAGCTTGGAACAATGACATCTGCCTCAGCTGATTTAATACTGTCCGCACTCATGAATGTGTGTCTGCCCTGAAAGTACTTTAGTGTGATCTTGTTAGCTCTGAGATTCCCACTGTTCATTTTATCTAATATTGCTGTATAGAGTGTGTAGTTTCTGTTTTGGCCTGAGCCGTTGTCCATATAGTAGATAATTTTTTTGAAGTCTTAATCTTTTTCGAGGGTAAGCAGCACTGCTGATGTGATATCTTCACATTTCCTGCCACTAACGCCCTCATGCCATATCACCGACTCGACCTTATTTCTGTTGTTGTACCTTTTCACAGGGGCAAAAGTGTGGTCAAAGGCTACGAGACTACGAGTGAAGCATGCAGACTTAAATCCGGGCAGTCGTGGCAGCATCACCACCTTCTGCAAATCCACACTCCGCACTATTGTGTCGGGCTCTACAGTTTCTCCGTCTTGTAGATAGGCGTCTCTGGAGTTTTTGGCTTTGTCTAGATGAGTTGCGTCATCACTGCAAGGCTGGCAGTTTTCCTTAGAACATTTATTATCAACAAATGGTGGTTCATGGATTGGGGAGTTCTTCAGAGCAGAGCACACTTCACATTCCTCCTCACCTAGCTTAGCGAATGATATGTTCATGGAGTTAACCCTTCTCATATACGTGGTGTAGTTGGTTTTGTAGTCTGGATAGGACTCGAGAAAAAACTATTTATTGTTAGTTCATGTGGTAAGTAGAGACGATTCGGAGCATGAGCCCTTCGGTAATGTGAGATGCAGGGATTATATGATCGTATATGCGTGTCTATCTTGATGTGGAGCTCATTGGATTCAAGTGTCTTGCGGCCTCTCCGGTCTGGGGCGGCGTGAATCAGTGCAGGGTTAGACTTTGCAGTAGCGACGACTGTCGAGGTGACATTGTAGCCAAGTGTATGGAGATAGAACTTCTTACATACAACATGCTCCACTCCGTTCGCATCATCGAGACGGTAGGTGTAATAGACCTATAATATAATAAGGGTAAGAATTGATATCTTGTCTGCACATCTTAATCGATACTTACCTTATATTAACTTATACTTTTTTTATGTAGTTATTTTGCAGGATTGTGAAGGACAAACCTGCTTCAATCCACGCCTCTCCTGACCAGAAAGGCCATTAGAAAATTGGAAATTAATTTGATCAGCTAAATGATTGATTTAATTTGGCCGAAATATCTGTAAAAAGTGTGTATCCGAAATTTCCACTGCCTATCATGCTTGGAAATTAAATTGAAACTTACCGATCTATTTCTATATGAGAATGCTTTCATGTCTTCATGAGAATGCTATTGTATTAGCTTCATGTCTCTCAACTGAGCTACGTATGCAGTTTTTCCTTTCCATGTAAGAAACCTGCCAGTACTGAATATAAATCTCTATCCTTCGTAGCTGCCCAATCTTATCCATGCAATTTCTCGGACAAGTCTCGCACGGTCCTTGAGACTATGCGTCTCCCTACCATGACTTAATTTTTCCTCAAGTGAAAGATTTTTTGTTGGTTGTTCACCCATTCTGCCAAATATCTGAACTGAGGATGTCCACCTAACAGATACTTAACTTATAGCACCTTTTGGAGATCGAATCTCAGCTAATCAGTTGTGCAGTGTAATGACATTGTGCTAAACATTGTGTTATCTGCAAGCAAAACACAATATCAGCCACAGGCAGTCTGGTTTGCTCCAATAATCGAACAATGAGTAAAACTAGAGCCTTATTAGTGGGCACACCTTCGCTTGATCCAGCGTCAACAGATTCCCCAAGATCACATTATCCTTTAGTTTTTTTTCGGAATGTCTATCATTGATAATTCTCTGTTTGCCATCAAGAACTAGGCTTCAAAGTTTCCTTTCTAGTGATGGACTCTATAAGATCAGTAACAACTCTGATAGAATACTGGGTTGGGAGGGAGAATTTTGTCTGTATGTTTTGGTAGGCCTTCAGCACGTACTAGGAAATAGTGAAAGCAAAAAATTTGAATTTATGAGAGCATGTTCAATCTCAGATCTTTCATCGATCAATTGACCTATTTAAGTTAGGTCGTCAAACACAACTCGATCAGTGTAGTTGTGTTTGGGACTCTCCAATATCACAATTTTTCCTGAAGCTGAAGATGACCTTGTCGTTGCATTTCCAAAAAGAAAAATCCCAAGTAAGCTGTTCAGGTATGAATTTAACCACCAAAGACGTGGATGATTTGGATACAAGGAAATATTCATTCCCTTTGATTTCATGTGATGACGCAAACGCTATGATGAGAATGGGGTGTCAATAATCAAATTATAATTATTGGCTTATCCGAAAAGTCAGAAGAGACACAATGATAATTGTCTCAATTGCCATAAACTTTTCTTTTGCAGATATTCTTATTTCTAAAATATTAAAAGTGAATATGTAATCAATTCACCCTGAGTTTTTTTCCCAAACGATCGGTTCTTTACCATTTCACTTTCCAACATGACAATTTTCCGCATGCCATGTTCACGCTACTGCTAATTTCAAATTGTATCATCCATCATTTCGTCATCTAATCATTTCATGCTGCTGTTGGCTGATCCTGAACAAACTCATAGCTTACTTCCAAAGCGGCTTTCCACAATGTTCGATAGATTCGACTGAAGTTTTATTAATATAAAAATTGATAATGAATCAAAGAGCGAGGGCGAAGCCTACTAAAACCAATATGTGCAGAATTATGTCCAAATGGGATATCCGATGTGGGGATAATGTGCCTTGATAAATTATCTTGTTGGGCAATTGACAAAGTTTAAAAAATGTCTGTAGGCCTAAGTGAAAATGGGCACTGGGAAGACGCCCTGGACAAAATGGACTTTGTTGGAAGTCATCAAGGTGGGTAAGTGGCCTGACAGGAGGGCCTCTTATTGGAAAGAAGGTACTTTGTCATAACCTCCTGAAGAAGCAGCTCGCACACAGTTGGAGAATCTTCTGACTGGATGAGGAGATTAGAAAAATTCTCAGATACCGAACTGGATAGCCCATAATATTCCTGGAGGAAGGGAATCGCCTCTGGTTAAAGTGTTGGTTAAAATTGCAAGTTTTGTCTTTGTCCGATGACTGAGCAATAAAGGTGCCAAATTGCTTTCGGGTTGCAGGCAGGTCGGAGCACACATAGGGCGTCAATTGAACCCAGTAGCCGGTAGACTGCAGCGGGATTGGAACCCAAGACCTCCAACGCTTGCTCTTTAGAGGGCAGGCGCTCTAAACAGCTGAGCTACCTCGCACCTCCTCTACCTGTATTTGTCATCACAACTGACAGATAATACTATCAATGTAGGTAGGATAGGCTGTATTTTTTCCTCCATATATTATCAGAAAGTTAGATGCCCTGGAGTGAAAATAATTGTAAAATGTGATACAATATAGAGATGAATTGAAAAGAAAATTTAGACAGGAGCTCTACATGAAAATGTGGCAAAATGAATTATCTCACTAGCAATTAGCATATTGGAAAAATGAACTTCTCTTCAACTTCCCAGTCCCATAGCAAGGCATTCTCACTGCTGACGACACTCTTGTTTGGCGTTAGTATTCTTCACAATGTTTTGTAAAGTGGATGTCCATCGTTGAGAAGTATAGTTTTGTAGTGGTTTTGGCATCGCTGCTCAATGTATTTTGAGGTAGGTGAAATGTTATGTGCTTACAGGCAGCTTTTATAGTCTAGATCTGCATTCATTACTCTCGTGGCTGATATTTCTACTGTGATAATTTGATTGAGGCTATTTTCAGTTATCAGTCCTGACCATGCTGGGCATGTATGCATGTTAGCCTTGATCGAATGTTAACAGTTTGAGTTCAGTTGATTTCAAACCCAATCTCTTCAACTGGCGCACAGCATATAATTGAGACCTGAGACTTTCAGCAATATCACTTGCATGTTTATTGAATATTTACGGTCACACCCAGTAGCTTTGCGCTGTCGCACTCTATGATGGGCACATTTCTCATGTTGTGCACTTCTGAGTGATGTGGTTCTGACAGTGAAAGATTTATAAGTTGAATTTTATTGGCATTCATGAGCATGTTGATGTTGTGTGCCCATTCCTCTATGTTGTTTAAGGCAGTCTGGAAAGCTTGTGGGTTGGGCGAGGCTTTGTCGATGGTCGTGTATAGCGTTATTCCATCCCTGTATTTCACAATGTGCTCGAGTTTGACTTGACACAGACGGCTAAGGAGTCAAGTCGGAGGATCTGGACCTGGAACTGAACCCGGACCTTGACCTTGACCTCCACATCGACTTCGACCTCGACCTAAGCAAAAACTGCCGAGGAGATAATGACTGTCTTTGACATTTTACATTTATACAACAGATCTTGCTGTAAACTCAGGGTTAACCTTTTATCTGCGTGCACTAAAATTATATTCCTATACCATTCCCACAGCAATTTCGTTCGAACACAAGAATCTGACATTTCAATGTTCAAACTTTATTTCATTGAAATTTGCAGCATATTATTAATAACAGAAACTTAAAACAAAGTGTCTAACATTACTCTACATCGAAATGAGATTGTTCAGATCAATCTAAAAATAAAGTCAGTTATAACGTTAACAGTAGATTAATATTACCACTTTTTTTAAAATGATGGAACTAGGATTGCTCAGATCAATGTCTAGCCAGTTTCAACATTCGTATCAATAGTTTATCTTGTCTCACAGATGAAAAATCTCTTGGCATTAACACATTTACAATCATTCCACGCTCCATCTGGCTTTGGGCAGACACATGACTCATTCTCGTTGGTGTTGTCAGGCTCGCCGGTAGCCCATGAAGGTGCAATCTCAGGGAATTGCTCAACATCCAATCTGTTCCAGAATGCTTCTGTGCTGAATCCATCCCAGAAAAATGTCTGTGTATCAGTGTTCTCCTGTGCACCGATATAAATGAAGCCCTCGTCTGAAATATAACATAATCTCATTTAACATTTAATCTCATATCCATAACAGGGCTGCGAGATATTCAGAATAAATTTCTTTAATGCAATTTATACTTGATTTCTACCGAATTTTCCATTGCCGATTGTCAAGAAGTTCATTGCGATCAAAATATATGAAGCTACAATCTGACAAAAATTTTATGACATGATAAACCGTAAACATGAATTCCTATATAATAACAAACCTGATGTGTTTTCTAGAAGAAACTGCATTAGGTTTGCTCTTCTGAAACTGCTTTCTGCAGTCACCAATTGTCCTGAGTAGAGCACACTGCAAAGTGTTCTGGCTTCAACATAATTCTCTTTTTCAGTACTAAGAATAAGACAGGATTTGGTTTGACCAGACCCAACGGCGGTGAAGTTACCTGGGCATTCCCCTATAAAACATAGCATAACATTATTTTTAACAGATTCTAAAGTCAAAAGTGGAGGAACTTCAAATGTGATCTACAAACAGTGCTGAGTGTTCATGTATCCGTGATAGCAAAAGTCAAGCTCGATAATCAATTAGGCAAAAAAAATATATTTCTGAAAGTCTGAAAGAAAACAAGATCACATAACAGAGAATTAAGTCTTTAACTTATCCTTATAAAATAATGATTAACCTACCTATAGCAGATGCTACCTGAACACCTAAAACAAGGATAAGAGCGATAGACAACATTTTGTATTGCTGGTGATGAGATGCTTCTGTGAGGATGTGCTGAACAATTTCACTGACTGTGCTGAAGTGATGTGAAATATCCCACACGGCATTTATATAGGTTTGGATCAATAATGCAACAAAGTAGTAACAAAAAAAACTCAACTGTTTCAGGACATGAAAAAAATGCCATAAAATAATAATTGTTCAGTCAATCATTATTAATTGACATTTGAAAACAGATCATCACTATAGAAATCCAAATGAATGATAAAGTCATAGTTGGAGCAGTGTGATGAATTGGCCAGACAATCATTATTAAACAATATTATTATAAACTGGAGAATTGGATTTTAAACACTCAGAAATTATTATGAACAGGAAAAACTTGCAATTATTTCTGCTTACCAGCAATAATCTCCCTTTCCAGACGTAAGTACATGCGTGCGTGTAAACCACATTCTTTACGTCGATGTATTTATAGAATTGTTGAATCACATTACACCTTATATTATTCTAAATGTTGGTTATGTTAAAAGGCGATCAGAGGTTTTGGGATTTATATTCAATTAAACTATTTTGATTTTCACTTCATATATGTTTCAAACTGTGGGGCTCTGATTTCTTGTGAATAGATCCTGATACGTTATACCAATCAATATCATGTTTTATCAATCTCATTCTCATCATCGAAATCCTACAAACAAGTTACATCATCATTATACTCCTTCTTTCCCCAACTTTTGCTGTAATTTTGTTTTTATTTTATGTAAAACATCCCGACCAGGTTTATATTGTCACCTAATGAAAAAAGTGTATAATAATGGATCGTTTTGAAAGCAGGTAAAGATCACTTTCAGGTATTAAATTATCACAATTATAAACTATGAACAAAATTGCATAGTTTATAAGTTCAGCTGCAGAAACCTGCAAAAGAAATTTGTTGACCGATATAAATACCTTGGTCTACCATAAATCGATCAATATAGATAGAAGTTCAGTAATACTGCCAGAAAATAATTCTCATGACTCTAACAAGGTACATTCTATTGTCATAGAATAGTCATTTTCTTCCTACTGTGTGGTGATATATTTATATATAGCATATATAAAATAAACAAATAATATTTTTCCAATCAATCATTTGCTCAGCATATTTTCATAAGAGTAATAAATACTGTCAGCAACTTTTGGTGACAGTTCTATGCTACATTAGCTATTAAGAATACTATGTAAGAGTCATAGGAAAATGTCTTCCGGCAAAATCACTATGATCTATCATTCTATGCCATGTTTATGCAAACACTAGTAAGAAATGGCAAAATTTTTACTGAGTAAGAGATCAGCACAACCTAGAGCCTTCATAATAGGCACACCTTCGCTTAATCCAGCCTCAACATATACTTTCGTTTTCCTGTCTGTCTATCATTGATAATTCCCTTTTGCCATCCAGAACAAGACTATAAAGTTTATGTTCCTTTCTAGAGATAAACTCTGTAAGATCAGTTAAAAATCTGATAGCAGCTGGGTTGGGAGAACTTTCTCTGTATGTATTTGTAGGCCTTCAGCATGTAATAGAATATAGTAAAAGCAAATGCTTTGAGTTTAGGAGAGCATGATCAGGGATAGCTCAGTGCTAGAGGCGTGTGCCTTAGGATCAAATGGTCCTGGGTTCGAGCCCCACCGGGAGCACTGTTTGTCTAGAATTACCTGACTTGGCTGTCGCGGGCCATTCACCCTAGCCGACCTGGAACAATTAAAGGATGCGGACTGGCACATTCTCGAAGTCTTCAGAAATTGAAGTTGAGCATTTCTCGGTACGAAACGAAACCTCGCATTTGTTATCAACAGTGTGGATGTGTTTGGGATTCTTCCTTTTCCATCTCGAATATTTTTTTTTATACCACAAATTTAATATTTGGTTACGCTAATGCTATGCCTTTCCTGAAGATGAACTGTTGTGCATTTAGCAAAAATATCCTTGGAAACCAATTTAAAATATGAGGTTAACCACCAAAAGCTGGATGACTTGGAAACAATGAAATAATCATTCAATGAATTTCATTGTTTCTAAATCATCCATTGCCTTTGATTTCATGTGATGACGCAAACGTGATGATGGGATGAGGGGGTGTCAATGATTAATTTGAATTTATGGCTCATATGAAATGCCAAAAGAGACGCAATTATATTGTATCAATTGCTAAACAAAATTACTTTTGCAGATATTCCATTTCTGAAATATTAAATGTGAATAATTCATACTGAGTCATTTTACCAAACAGAAGTTCTGCTGCAAGGACCTGCCAAAGAAACAACTTTACCTATGTTACCCCTGTTAACCATCAATCAATTAGTTAAAGTATAGTATTGCTGCCAGAAGACATTGTCTCATGACTCAAACACTGTATATGCTATTGTCATGATCAGTCATATACTTCCTTATGTGCAGATAACAGCTATTTTAGTAGTCAAATTTTGGAGACAATGAGGCATTGATTCATTATTACCCTCAAATTGTGCATTATAAGAAAGCAAATGCGGTAGGTTAAATAATGTTGATCCAACCAATCATGTGCTAAACTATGATTTTATGAAAGTAACAAATGCCACAATCTTTTCTGCACCAAACTTTGATGACTGTTCTATATTACATATGGTATTAAGAATACGATGGTAGCGTCATGTGAAAGTGTCTTCTGGCAAAATCACTATGCCACTTTCAATACAATCCTTATAAAGCCAAAAAGCAGCTAGACAGAGAGGGCAAATGACACATCATCAGTGGTGGAAATGGGCCTATACGGGCCTATACGGTGTATAGGAAGTTCACATCAATGCCTATACACCTTCAATAAGTGTATAGTTGTAGTTGTACTTTTACTTTACTGTTTGCTTCAGTCAAAACATGCTCTTAGATTTAGGCTCAAAAAGTCAAAAGGATACACCAGAAACACTGTAATTAGGGCACCTCCCGGACCTACCCCGAACTCACCGTCCCGAACCCATCCCATCCCATCTCACAGGCAATAATTAACAGACACGTTTGAAATAAAAACAGTAACTTTGTCAAATTATGTTGGGGATAAAAACTCTGGGTATTACATGTATTACAGAATTTTGTCACATCTATGACTAGAAATAAGATTTTGTTTGAGGTATAAAAAACTCTGAATATAATGTTCAGTTCTGTTCAGTGAGCGGGTTTGTTTTCTATTTTGAATTATGTCGTTTGTACATCAGTGAAGCTGTTGATCTCAGATATTTTAGGTATTGGGTTAGTCTTGACTTTTCATATCATGATTGTACAAACAATCAGCTATGTTTGTAAATCTCACTTTTGACTTTAGAATATGTTAAACTAAATGTAATGCTATGTTTTATAGATGAATGATGAAGCCAGATCACTTTGCAGTGAGCTCTACTCAGGACAATTGGTGACTGCAGAAAGCAGTTTCAGGAGAGCTAACCTAATCCAGTTTCTTCTGGAAAACACATCAGGTTGGTTATTATATAGGAATTCATGTTTGAAGTTCATCAAAAGTCATCCAATTTTTTGTCAGATTTTGCCCTATTTTGAGTGCAATAAACTTATTGATACTCGGCAATGGAAAAAGAGGTACAAAATCAAGTAGGAAGTGCATCACACAACTTATTTCTGAATAACTTGCAGACCTGTAATGAGTATGAGATCAATAACTATTAGGCCTATTTCCAATTTCAGACGAGGGCTTCATTTATATCGGTGCACAGGAAAACATTGATACACAGACATTTTCCTGGGATGGATTCGGCACAGTAGCATTCTGGAACAGATTGGATGTTGAGCAATTCCCTGAGATTGCACCTTCATGGGCTACTGGCGAGCCTGACAACACCAACGAGAATGAGTCATGTGTCTGCCCAAAGCCAGATGGAGCCTGGAATGATTGTAAATGTGTTAATGCCAAGAGACTTTTCATCTGTGAGACAAGGGAATCTATCGATATGAATGTTGAAACTGGATAGATTTACAATTTTGATCTGAGCAATCCTAGCTCCTTTCTTTTTAAAATTTGTGTTAATATTAATCTGCTGTTAACAATTTAAAGCTGATTTTATTTTTAGATTGATCTGAACGATCTGATTTCCATGGAGACTAATATTACACTTCATTTTAAACTTTATCGATAATAATCTGCTGCAATGAAATAAAGCTCAAACACTGAAATTTGAGATTCTTCTGTTCAAACTCAGTTGCTGTGGAAAGGTAAAGAAATTTATATTAGTGCACACTGATAAAAAGGTAAGCCTGAGTTTACAGCAAAATGTCACGACCAGTTCTCCCCTGGCAGTTTTTGCTTGGGTCCAGGTGCAGGTCCAGGTCCTAGGATTTTACTCCTTAGCGGATTGTATCAAGTCAACCTCTGGCACATTGACTATACTTGACTAATTAGATTCCGTGTCAAAATGCCATGGCCAAAATGCCATTGGGACAAAATGCCATTGCCATAATGCCATTGTCATAATGCCATGGCCATAATGCCATAGGTGAAAACACCACTGCACAATATACCAATGCCAAAATACCAGTTGTACAAAACGCCAGTTGTGTCAAAATACCAGTGGATATAAAGCCAGATGTGTCAAAATACCAGTGGATATAAAGCCAGATTGGACATAATACCATGCGGGACAACATACCATATCCCAAAATACCATTGCCAAAATGCCAAAATATATAACCAAAAGAGATCAAGCCACATTGTATTTTTTTAGTCACATTACAGCTGCGGGTTGCTTGATCATAGTAGGGGGTGGTTCAGTTGGTTAGAGCCATCTCCTTCACTGTTCAAGTCTCAAAGTTTCTTCGTTCAATTTCAATGATATCTGGGGTTTGTTGGGATCCACAAACTGAGAGCTAGTAACTTGTAATAAATATTCCCCAACCATTCTTTAGAATAATATGACAATAACTTTGGATTATTACCAATTTTTTTTTGAAAGCCAAGTCTTGACTCATCGCTGCCCTAGAGACTCATGCTTACTAATGACATTGATAAGACTACGATGATTGAACATAGAGCAGGTTATCTCTGTGTTTATTAGTTGTATAAAAAGTTACAGTTACAACTAACAGGAAGGAAAAACTCTGTTCACCCAAAATGAACTTTCACAGTAGGCCATGGCCATAGTATTCAGCAAAGCCATTTAATAGGGGCTTGTGACTCACAGGATGTTCACAACTTGAATTTCATGTTGTAAATTTAGTATAAATGATGATGGATATGGATAAGTTTCTAACATCTCTTCTGGCCATATATACATTCAACAAAATTTGTTTTCCTACTCGAGGGTATGAAAGCTACATAGTCTACAGAGCCGTTTCGTCAAAATGTGGTGTTACTATCCAGAGCTTTTGTTTCTCTTAAATAGTTATGTAATGTAACTTCTTTTGATTCCATTTAAAAAGAATGTTGAGAATTTTATATGTTCAACCCAAAAATTTACTGGCTTAATTACGATAAACCACCAAAGTTGCCTTCCACCTGTAATGGACTGCGTAAAATGCACAGGACACACAATTACGTCCCATTTACTATGGAAAATCTAACAATAATCATTCAGATAGCACAAGCATTTAAGCTGTAATACACAGCAAAGAACTTGTTATACAGAACCTTTGCCACGAAATTAAGAACTATTGGCGAATTAAAAAATGATTTTGTTACCCACCGGACTGAAAACATATTGTCAAACTTATAACAAACTATAACAAAACTTGTGTAAATTAAATTAGGTAATATAACGAAATGTGTGACTATTGTAGTGTAGAACAAAATTTTCCTATACCGATATGTATGCCAAAATATAACCCACCAGTGTTGTGATGCGCAGGTCGGCGTACAGGCATCCTGAAAAAAATTTTGACTAAAGACTAAAGCAAGTTGAGTTGAAGCCAATATTTTTATATTCTTATTTGATCCCGAACCAGAATTTGTGAAACCAAAATAATTATTTTATATTATCTATTACTATTATTAAATCCGAACATAAAAATGTGCACCTTAGATTTAAACATTTCAGATCAAAAATTCCTTACGGATGAACACAACTAAAATAAATTTATGTGTTATTATTAGAAATTATACAATAACAAAATTGTTACAGAAATATCTGACACCAACTTTCAATGGAAAACCAAGCTCATGCATTGATAATGCCAGCAACAAAATTAGTGCCAGAAAGCATCAACGTCCTACTATCAAGAAACCTTGGATGACTAAGCAGTTATTTACACTCACCAAAGAGGGTACTAAACTTCACAAAATAAGCAAAAAGCATTCAAAAACCATAGAGGAAATTTAAAAATCATTGTAACAAATTTGGTATTAGATGGGCGCAGTACAACTAACACAATCAATATTATAATGGAACAACTTTACTGCCATTTTATTGATGGAAGAATCACCCAGGGTTCAATTTTATATCTTTCAAAAGCTTTTGATACAATAAATCACAGCGTTCTAATAAGTAAACAGATATTTTATTCAGATATTATCCCCCTCATAGCGACTGTAGGAAAATTATCTTTTCAATAGAAAACAGTTTGTATTGGTAAATGAATTAAGTCGGTTTACTGCCTGTCGTGATCGTGCTCCCTAGGGTTCGGTTCTCGGCCAGCACTATTTATAATTTATAATGTTGACCTTTTAAATGTATAACCTGGTCTAAATTGAAACTTTTTTGCTGACAATCCTAATAATTTTAGCACTGAACCTGAAATTACGAAGAGCAATTTACCTCTGATAAATGAATGGTGTATCACCAACTGTCTTGTCATAAACTACGAGAATACCTTTTGAGACCTCGAACAACATTTTTGACCAGAAGATTAACAGCTCATATTCCGGAACCTTTTTAGAAGAAAGAGGAACAGCATAACTATCTATGAACATTTTAGAAGCCTGAAAAAGGAATTAGATTTAATCCTGATGATGATACAAGCACTCGGTCCAGCCATTGAGCAGAATCTAGAATTAGAGTTCTGGGGCCACGCAAGTGACAGCCAGATAGGACTCTGTGTGACATCAAGGGAATTAAACCAGGGGTCACAGTTCTCATATTTTTGAAAAACTAAAAATCATGCCATTACAAATGCTTTGTGAATATAAAATTTTGAAACTTTTATTTATTTCATATTCAATTCAAAATATTTTCAATATGATAACAAACCTTGAATACAACGCTTGATCCAACAAACTTGAATTTATGAAAACCAATAACAAGCGAGGAGAGAGGTCCTTGTTAAGAAATTGCATAGGCTTGTTCAAAAAGTTCATACCGGAGGTGTGGGTAGGGCCAGAGTTCAATCATGCTAGCCTTCATGACGCCGGTAATAGCATCAGAAAAGACCAGTCAAAACCCTTCAAGCCAAGACATAAAGTTGGTCAAACTTAGAGAGTCAATTAACTTGCCATAACCCACAGAGTTGGCGACTTGACTGCGCAATATTTGGTTGCAATTTCTGCAACACACACTAGCCTTCAGAACAATGGGGCCCAACTACCCCAAGAGAAAAAAATTCAAATGTAGAAACTTCGAGACTTGAACAGTGAAGGAGATGGCTCTAACCAACTGAACCACCCCCTACTCTGATCGAGCAATCCGCAGCTGTAATATGACTAAAAAAAAGTATAACGTGGCTTGATCTCCTTTGGTTATATATTTTGGCATTTTGGCAATGGTATTTTGGGATATGGTATGTTGTCCCGCATGGTATTATGTCCAATCTGGCTTTATATCCATTGGTATTTTGACACATCTGGCTTTATATCCACTGGTATTTTGACACAACTGGCGTTTTGTACAACTGGTATTTTGGCATTGGTATATTGTGCAGTGGTGTTTTCACCTATGGCATTATGGCCATGGCATTATGACAATGGCATTATGGCAATGGCATTTTGTCCCAACGGCATTTTGGCCATGGCATTATGGCCGGGTACCGACTAATTATGGAGGGTACAATTTGAAAATAGCAGTATTGTGAAGATGACAATGTGAAAAATTGTCATGTCAGAATATGGAATGGTAAAGAACTGTCTGTTTGAGAAAATGACTCAGGGCGAAATTTTACAAATTTACTTATGATATTTTACTACTAAAGGTGTATAGCAATTGTTATAATATCATCGTGTATCTTCTGACATTTTTGATGTGCCATAAATTTCAATTTAATTATTGACATCTCATTCTCACAATCACATTTGCGTCATAACATAAAGTCAAAGGCAAAGAATTTTTCATTGTTTCCAAATCATCAGTTTTATGGTGATTAATCTTTTGAACTGCTTTCCCAGGTTATTTTTGGAAATGCATCAACAAGGTCATCTTCAGGAAAGGCATAGCATTTGCGTAACCAAATATTGAATCAAGGATGTCAGAAAAATTCAACTATTGAGAGGTGGAAAAAGGGAGAATTCAAAACACAACTCCACTGTTTAAGGTTGAGGTTGAACATGCTCTCCTAAACTTGCTGTCTCTATTTCTATTATTGCCAAATTTAATCTTCATCTTCAATGTAGTCTTGTGAAACTATGTCTCCAGTTTAGTGTCAAGGATAGTATTAAGACAGTCAACGTCACCTGTTATGGCCGCCCTACCAAATTAGTCTGGATAACATTCAGCAAAACGCATAAATACATCTAAATAAACAAAACGTAGTATACATTACTCTACGGTTTTTTCTATTTATTCATATTATATGTATTTGGGGCTTTGGCCTGATGTATCTTTAACAACAATTCATCTCAGGTTTAATTTCAAAATGTAATAATGTGAAATTTATTATGCGGCTGCATAATATATAAAGTGAAATGAATAGTGCAACATTTATAATCACTCCATTCTCCTCCTATCTTTGGGCAGACACATGATTCATTCCCGTTGGTGTTGTCAGGCTCACCGGATCTCTATGAAGAGGCAACTTCTGGAAACTCCTCAACATCCAATCTTGGCCTTCGAAAATGGCAGTACCTTGAACATGACACTGTGGAACTTGCCATGTTGGAAATGAAATGGGTGGAGGAATGTATGTTTCCGAAACTGGGAAAAAGGGGAATTTACCCAATGAAACTACCCATTCATCAAATTGAAAAACAGTGATATGCAAGGTTGGTCATCAATCGAAAAACATGTTAAGTTGTCTACTCCTGTCACAAAGTGGGACAACTCCTAGATTATCTGTCAAATATCAAGGAAATCACCCATGTCATGTCTCACATGAATTATACTTACTAAGTATATTGATGAATTGTTTATACAGTGCGTTCCATTCAATCCAGGTATATCAGGACTACAATTTTTTTCTCCCAATTACACGAAGTCTTACGTTAATGACATTAGAATGCATTGGCATTAAGCTGAATGATCATCATTCCTTGTTTGAATTATGATGTGTTCTGAAATAAGAGGATTACGTTGTAACACTTTAGTTCGGGTCGTATATCCTTGTTGAACTAACAGCACAAAACAGAAACCTCAGTAAAATCCTAACATGCAATGATGCCTCATGTGTCCTTCGAGTCAAGTAGTCACTGTGGAGAGATTAGTCTAGGCTAACCTTATAAACCCTATATCCACACCTAACATGAACCAGTCTACTCTTTCTATGAAAGTGGGAGATGGTCTTTTTCTGCATTTCAAGTTTGCAAATCATATTTTACCTCCTCACACAGTGACCTTAGTAGGTTTCCAATAAGCAATCAGTTAAACATTGTCACCATACATTTAAATTATAGAACTTGAGAAAAGGAAAATAAAAACCCCGACTACGTGACAAGTACCAGCTCTTACAATGTTAACATCACCGGAAATCGGACAATGTGTGTACTCCAAACAAATCAAAGTCGTTATTTGAATTAATTGATGTGTCAAACTGTGAAATTCCAGACAGACGTAAGTCATTAAAAGCTAAAAAATGTGGTGGCGTCAACCAAACTACAGCATTTGTATACAAAAGCGTTCGTTTTTAACCCGATGGCGCACAAGTAAAGTTGTTTATCTTGGTTTTTACTATTTTTATAATAGCCATGTCACCATGTAGGCCTACTATTTTGAGCGGTAAAAATAGATTGGAAATCTAACTATCCATATCAGAAGTACTCAGCTTTCTCGATATCTGGAAGCAAGCGCTGGTGGCAAACAAGACCAGCCCGATAATAGGTAGGGCTGTTTCCTCGTTATTGATCCTTAGTAAGGTATTTTACAAGATATCAAAAAAAGGTTAACGGAATAGCTAAAAGGAGAAAATAACAAATTGATTGCCGGCAGACAGTTTGGCTTCCAATTTGGCATGTCTACACATCAGCTTCTGCAAGAGAGTAAAATAAGAAACTTGAACAAAAATGAGGAGTGTAATATGCAGCTTCGGCTGCAATGGACATTTGAATGTGGGAACTATGAACATCTGATAGAAAAACATGTTAGCTCTTTTTAATTCACATGGATCTAATGAAATTATCCCTGTGAAATGTTTAGATACATGGTCACATGTTCCAGAACAAATATGTATAACATTTATAGAAATATTTAATATAATTTGGTATGCGTTTAGGCAAAGTGGATGAGGCGTAATCGTTTTCACAAATACAGTAAGCCTTTCCCACATATTGCCATTGGCATGAATCATTTTCATCAGCTGACAGCAAAATTGTCTAAGTATTAAGGTAACATCTCATCTAAAAATGATCTGCAAATGCTACTTGGTGCTATGACATCAAACATGTTATATTCCTCACAGCCAAAAATCAGTAAGGGGTGGTACTTTGTTTCTCATTCCGGATATTTCGTATACACAGATAGCCTAGAGTTCAAACGGCACGTCTGCACATTTCGATAATTTCCTCCCATAGACTTAATATAGTACCTCACACAAAGAAATTTTAGAATCAGAATGACTCTAGCTCATAATCAAAAGGCATATTAGCATCAATTTATAGTTATATTGATTCCAAGATAGTTCCCCCCCCCCCCCCCGCTTCACCCTTAGAATTAATCAAATAGGAATCATATTTTAGAGTTAATTTGACTCTTTATTCACCTTTCGCCAGTTTCAAAAGACAGTTGATTATTTCAGAGTATCAAATGACAGATGATGGTTCTTCAATTGGCAGGTCATTTTGAGCATGAACTTGAACATTAGGGGAACTATCTCAGAATCAAAACAACGCTATTTTTTTTCTGTGTGTAGACAGGCATTCTGATCGGTGAAGCATAAGCATTGTCCTGTCTAGGGAGTATATTAAGTCTATGTTTCCACCTTTACACTGAAAGTCCTGGGAACATGGCTGTTTAATGATTGTTATGTGTTGTTTTTATCCCAAATATCACAGAAAATGATATCCATTATCTCCAAGAGATAACCATGGTGTGAGCCTCCCGTTTATGCTGCGGGTCACCTCCAGGATCACCCTTGTATCACATCTTCTTTTTTTTCAAAATATTTTTTTGTATATTTTTTTAAAATATGCTTTATTTATTTTCATTTAAAATATATATATATATATTTGCTTGCGAATTGGTGCAGATACTGATTTTGGTTCTTTCACTTTCTTTGATATGCCCCCACATTTTTTTGACCCATATCTTTTTCAATTCTCTGCATTTTTATAGTGAAACAAGGTTTGGATTTGTTGGTGTAAGCAATTTATTTTCCCATATAATTTTCTTGAGGTCATTATATACTGTCAAATGTTCCCAATCAGACATGAGAAAGTTCATGATGACATCGGCAAAAATATATTTGACCATAAATTGCTTATTTTTCTCAGACAATATATACAGTTCTTGGAATATGAGGAACCTATAGAAGATACATTTTATTATCTGTTTGCCATTTCATCAATTTTCTTATTTCTAGGTGCTACTGAATTGATTATCTAAGACATTTATCGGCTGATGTTAACATTAGGGAGCCGGAATTAATCAACACACTACTAATATTATGCCAACATGATGCCAATATAAATAGGAGCAAAATAAAGCAAACTCACAAGCCTATCACGGTCCTAGCTGTGTAGGCCTACATGCAGTTTTGAGGAGCATTTTGTAGCATGTCAATCAGTCAGTTACTCTACAACTACAAGGACAAGGACCAGTGATCACTCATAATTATAATTAATAATCGACAACAGCACACAAAAGCAAGCACTCTAGTCTAATTTGACTGAAGACCAATCAGAGAAAATGGGAGATCGTTCTGCAATACTCAGCTACAATGCTAGCAATCAAACAAACAATATGTCAGATCTGGAGTTTTACTATCATTATATTTATGACTATGAAGAGGCATCCGATTTCACACCAGCCGAGCTTCGTGTCATGATACCCGTAGCAGTGTTCTACGGATTGATGCTTTTGCTCGGTACGATCGGGAATGTTTTAGTCATATACTGTGTGGCGAAGTTTAAACGTATGAAGAGCATCACCAATCAGCTTTTACTCAGCCTGGCCTCCGCTGATCTGCTGCTCACCCTGTTCTGTGTTCCTATCAAGGTAAGAATTTTCAACAGCTTCTTTTCCTTTCATTTGTGTATGAATTTTTGCATCCCCATGGTGTAGTGGAAATCTTGTCCAGCTGACTGGATCGCAATAGGTCGAAAATAATTTTGCAATTTCAGATAACATGGCTAGGGCCAGCAAAGTGAAGTTGCTTTGTTGTCCAGCTATTAGGATTATTTCCCGCTGTACATGTCTTTACCATGAGAATAGCTCACCTTTTTTATCATTTTTTGAACTAGCATGTTGAGAGTAACACTACTCCTTGAAAAAGTGTTAAAATAATCAAATCCACTTTCATGCAATTAATAATTATGGAATGTGATTAATTGTTTTAGCATATAAATTACCTGCAATTAATCTTTGTTAGCATTCATAATGAAAACTTCACACTGAAACATACACAATTATGTACTTTTTTGAAATCATCATCCTTTCTCATCAGGTCACGTCAGAGACTATAGATCTATAGTCTCTGGTCACGTTCTGGTTTTCATGATTTTCATATGAGAGAAACCTTGATCTGTTGATCGTTTGCCATCAAAGCATTGATTTCCCTTGCGATTGAAGCCTGGAACAATGATTCAAAACAAACAAATGCACCATCAAAACAGTTTTACCTGTGTTAAATTCCATTCTCTTTATGTTCACAATCTGGGCTTATCATTTTAGTAATTTCTAAGTAATGAGTCCCATCCTCTGACCTCTGTATAATTTTTACCTCTAATCCAAGAGTATCCTCCCGTAATGCCTATTAATTCAGGCCCAGACACTGCCGTTTCTTGAACTTTAATTTAATTCCATGACATTTTACAACAACAACTTTATGTATCACTGAGTTTCAATGAGAGCTGTCACATACATAGAATTCTCTACCAACCTTGCCATGACATCGTATACTGTAAATAATACAAATCAATCAAGACTCGATAATACAATAAGTGAAGTAAACACAAGTATATCCTTTTACATAGCTTGCAGAGTTGTTTTCCTACGGATGGGAGCTCGGAGGAGTGCTATGTAAGATGGTACATTATATCCAGATATGGACGATGATTACCAGTGTCATGACTCTCACCGCCATCAGTTTAGAAAGGTAAATCCTTGGAAATGTACGAGACCCCTGTAATACGCGCTTATCGCAATCATTCCGACTAAGATACATAAAAAAGGAATGTCCTAACAAAGGCCAAAGGTTCAACTCCTAGTGCACAGACTGGTTCTTATTTGCATTGAAATGCTTTGAGATTCACTAGCAAAACTTCTTGACTGACAAGACCTACTCAACAAAATTGAGCTTTACGTAATGTGAACACCCAGGGTTTTAAAACATCGATCATTATCTATAAATCTATAGGTACCTGAAATCTAGATACACAAAGCTGAGTTTTCTGATATCATCAACGCAATCGTTTTGAAGGTCAATCTTTTTCTCTGCTTTTGATGAATTCTGGTATCAATTAGATTCCAAATTTGCTGCCCTTTTGCTAAATTACAGCTAATAACGCTTATGGATGAGTCAGTCCTGAAATTATAATAACTTGAACTTTGTCGATGCTTTTCAGGTTTAGATTCCCAACCAAATTTATTTGGTTGTTTTATTCCCACAGACACAAAGTAGGTTTTGCCAATATATTATCTGTACTTTGGCAGCAATTTACTTGGCACACCGAAATAGATGAAGATAAGACTTATAATATGAAATAAGACTTTCTCTCAGTGCTGACAAATCGCTGTGATTGGTCACTTTATACTGTTGTCTGTGTTAATCATTCTTGTTTCACAATGAGATGAAAATACTGAAAGGAAGTTTATCATGTAGCTTTCTGGCAGCAGGGGTCCGAATAATAAACTTTAACTTGACCCGATGTCTAGTAGAACAATCCCCAACTAGGCAATTTAGAAAATGTCAATGAGTTTCTGTACACTGCTCTTGGTGCAGCATTGACATAACAAAAAGGTCAAGATTGCAAGCTGTTTTGATAACAATCTTTACACCCAATCATGTTAGTCAAGCTGTCTATTTTGATATTAATTTCCTGTAATTGCTCATTTTTTAGGTACTACGCAATCTCAAGGCCTCTACGAGCTAAATATATTTGCACAACAAATCACACAAGAATCGTGATCCTGACTATTTGGATAGCATCAAGTATATTTGCCCTGCCAACAATATTTGTTCAGGTAATCACCAACAATATTATTCTTCCTCTTTGCCTTTGTATAATTAATTATCTCACATATATAATGGTAAACAAGTAATTTATGCTTACATCTCATCCTTCAGCACGATGTTTTTTTATTTCCTGACAAAAGATTAATTTATAAGCTAATAATAACGTTCACCTCTCCATGCATTCTGGGTACTCCCTCGCAGAGAAATCAGTTTGAAATGCTCCAAAATTTGAACCAACATCATATACTATTAATACAACTGTATTGGGCATGGTTGACAATGACTGTGTATAACCACTGATTTAGTTCCCTAATATATCTGACCCTGCGCCACTATGTGAGATTTATGTTTTCATGCATGGTCGTAGGTTTGTATTTTTTCAAGTTTATCGGTTCAGCAGCATGGGTTTTTAATGTAGGTACCATCTAAGTAATCAATATTCGGGAAAATTTTGGCTACAATGGAATGGTGGTTTTTGTTTCTCATAACCTTGAAATATCTGAGTTGCCTGAAAAAGCGGGCAAACTTTTGTTGGCTATACTCAAATACTGCCACAAAATTGTGACAGTTGACTCTCTGCACAATCATAGCCATTTTGTGTAACGAACCACACATCACTACGTGTTAGCGAGGTGTTATACCGGCTGCAAACTTCGGTGTTAGTTTTCTGTTAGCGCTGGTTTTTTTGGATCTATCAGGATTTGTTGCAAGGATGGTTGTCAACTATTTATTGCATTTCGATCGCATACTTTGTCTCTACCTCTGGTTTGTGGGTATGTCGTATGCCTCAGTGTTCACGCTTTCTACCAGGTGTGATGGGATTGTTGTTTGAATTGTTATCAAGGTAAAGGTAAGTTAATTTAATGACCAGGGATGTCAACTTACGCTCTACAGGAACAGAATTCCACCTTGATCGTGAAAGATTTGGTTATTTAATTATACAATTATCTTGATTGTGTCAGCTAATAATTTCGTATCTAACATACTCAGGTATATGTCTGAAGCCAACGTCCTGCAGCCGACAGCAGATTAACACCTTATGTATTTTCAACCTCAAGGGCACATGAGGTAAGATCAACGACATTGAAGCATCCATCGTGCCTGAAAAACTCAAATTAGTGCATCAACATCACCAAGTTTGAAAATACTAATCATCGAAACAAATTGCTTTTCAGAGCCATACAGAGCAAGGGATGTATAACCCTATTTACTGGTGTACAAAGGAAAGCTGGGAGCCAAGTAAGAAATATCTGATCATTGGATATGAGGCATACATGCTCTTTCTTCTATTTTTTGTACCTTTGATTATAATGGCGTCCGCTTACTGTGGTGTGTGTGTGGAATTATGGGCCGTGACAGAGGATGTAGCGCCATCACCAAGGTATGTTAACTATAACTATTATTGAAATGTTGTTTCTTTTGGTAATGATAGGTAATTATATGTCAAGTTAGATGCCTGTTGTACATCTGTCAGCTTATAGTAACCTTATCACAGCCAGCCAGTCCAACATAGAGCCATAATGACCTATTCATAATTTTTCTTCTCTCGAGTCTAAGCGCTTGAAGAAAATATATGCATCTGACACCACTTTAATGCTCATTGAGATGACTGCTATGACATCATTCCTCTTGTGCACCCATTCATAGACAAATTGCGTCTTTTCAGCAGTTCTAAATTGAAAAAAAATATGTCAAAAATTTGCCTATCATTAAATATTTTCCAATAACCTACACTAATATGACTGTCTGTAGAGATGCTTAATTCCAAATTGCTGTGCAGAAAACCCGATAAATTGTTTTAAAACAGCGTCAGCTGCTACACTGCAGCTGCCACCTCGTTGACAGCATAAAATAAGGGGTTTATTTAATTTAGTTGAGTAGATGGGCTGCTCAGGGAAATGATGTCATAGCATTGCACTTCACTAGACTCTCATAATTTAATTATACGTAAATAACCACTGTCGTCTGGGACAACTTTGCAGAAGAAAGTTGCTACAATGAGAGAGACTGCAAAAAAGAGCATAAAATTAAGGATTCATAAACCAAATACCTTTCCAGTTAATTTGCAAGGCAGATTAAGGGTTTGCACACCTTAAGGGGAGTGAAAATTAGAAATCAACTTCTATGGCTTGATTTCCTTAGCCGTCTAGCAGAGCAAGAGATGTTTCGAGAAAAAATGGTCAGTATCACAACCAGGGCGTAAGATTATAAACGATCGTTAAATTATCCCTCAACCAACTCAGGGAACAACCAAAAATACACAAAGCAATACCAATACGTAATGAGATGTAACATCATGTAATGTGCATACCTACTACATTGTTCTTTTGCAGGAGGGATAAAACTAAAGATTACCAGAGAACATTGACGGATGACAACTCAGCTTCAGAGACCACAGCCATAACCAAAGTATCGGAGAGCAAATCATTCAGCGTTTGCAAATCTCACAACAAGGAGGCACAGATACGCCAACAGGTAAGATTGTCCGAGAAGGGTATAATGTGCCTGCTAGTATGATATACTTGACTATGTTTGACTGTACTTGACTATACTATATGCCAAAAAAAATTATTTCTGATGAGCAATAGCCTGTGATCTGCGTTGTAGATCTGTCAACCTCATACTATTTCAGTCAACATACAAAATGATATCAATTTATTAACCAATGTTCGCATCGCTTGATACAAAGAACATTGTTTTGTTTGGTTTCAGGTGTTAAACATGCTGATAACTGTAGTGTCAATCTTCATATTGTGCTGGGCCCCTCTGCTCTGCTACAATCTCGTTGTGTCTGTTGGTGCAGTGAAGCCCTACTTACCGACGGAGTACCCATACGCTAAAATGCTGAATACTTCATTCTCCCTGCTCGCCTATATGAACAGCTGCCTCAACCCGATAGTTTATGGATTCATGTCGAGATATTTCAGAAAAAGTTTTGTCCAGGTAATATACTTCACCTTCTGTCTGATCAAAACTAGAGGAACATTAGCAAAGTAGTCGGAGTTTTCCCCTTATTTTCCGCCAGAGGGCAACTCCTTATGACTTTTGCAGTTTTTAGTGCAGAGAGTGATCATAGTAAACGCAATTTTATTACTTTATTTCCAACTCAAACTTGTCAGACATGTGCAATAGAATATGTTGGTATTTTTAACCACCTCTATTCTCAACACATCCATAGCATAACTGTCACGCTACCATCCAATCCAACTTTTTCAATCGCTTTTCCATTTATGCTTAGCGAATTTTACTTCATTATTGCAATCATTTAAATATAATTGAAAAATACGCATTCATCAAACAAAAGTTTAGACAAGATTCCGTTAAAAACATATATATAACATTCATTTCTTAAAGGCTCTGTCGTCGTGTTGCCTCCAAAACAGATACGACAGAAATCTACGCAAAACCTATATCAACAATGATAGATCTACGTCCAGCTTGAGAAAACCTGGTGAGATAAATTGTGCTGACGCTGGGAAGCGTAATACAATAACGACTACTGCTGCCGACTCGACATTGAGTAGGAGTCCACCAATCTCTCCAACAAGCACATATCAAAGACCTTATTGATTTCCATTGAGTAAAGGGCTTGTTTCAGTTGTAGACTGTAGTCTTCACTAGAAGACCAATCTTTCAAACGAGTATATAACAGAGACCTTACTGATATGTTTGATTCACCTGCCATCTACCGTCTTCAGTAGAAGAAGACCACCAATCTCTCGAAGGAGTACATAACAGAGAGACCATATTGATATTGTTCCAGATGCAGGCTGCCGTTTTCACTGGAAGCCAGTCTCTCAAACAAGTATATAACAGAGAGAAACCGTACTGATATTTTAAGTAAAGGGCTTGTTTCATTTGTTGGCTGCCATAATTAAATGTTTTAGATAAATGTGTAGGAGAAAAATACAAAGCAGGCTGTTATTTAAGTATTATTACATTATAAATATTGTATATTACATTATAAATAGTTTTGTTTTTATGTTTATAAGGTTTATCAAGCTCCTCATAGATATTTTTTGTAAGTTTGTCATAAATTTATCGTCAATATTTACTGCCAACACAGCGGTGGAGTTTATCACCATTTGATTAAGGCTTTCACTTTCAAATCTCTGCAATATTGCGATTTTAGATAGTTCAAATTCCTGCGAATATGCATTACCAACATTTTCAGGATGAAAGTTTAATTTTGTGTCACTGTCAAGGCTTGCCAACATTTTTATTTTATATAACTCCATTACCAGATTTTACATTGACAGAATACATTATTGACCATATCAGAATAATAATATTTATCATAACTTTTTATACAGCTTGTGTTGTGATTTTAAACCACGATATATAGAATAATTCAGATAACTGCATTTTAATACGATTAATCTAGTAGATGGGATTGGTGGATTTTGAAGAAATCACCATAAACAAAACTTCGAAAAAAAAATTCTCATCGATGAGAAATAAAATATGGTAAATGGATTGGCCTTTTTATCGATGACCATACCTCCCTTTACACCATAAGCAATCAGCTTTCCTATAAAAAGGTTTTTTTCTAACCAGCTGCTATACAGTGGACCCTAACATGTACCAAAAAAATCATGTCAACTATTTCAGGCCGGTCTTTTGGAGAAACAGATAAGTGGATATCTTAGTCTTAGGAAATGTGGCCTAAAGATACTAATTGCGGGTTTAAAACAATACAAATTATACTCTGGATACTTTGTTATGTCACTATTGACCATGACTGCAGCCTTATCTGAATTGACAATATGAAATGTTATTTATTTTATGTTGGATGGGAATTATTGTGTTGTTCTTGTGCATGTAAAAATACGACTGTCTGTAGTAGCAAACCAGTTAATTTATTCAGATGTTCATCTGCCTTCCGCCTCATCACTGCTAACCGTTCCCTAACCCAGAAATACCACATCATCATTTGCGAATGTAACTAAACCACTAAACTATGAGTATCCCTTTACCCTCCCTGCTCAGAGCAAGGAGTTAACAAAGATTTTTAGAAATATATTGATCTAATATCAAGTTGCCTGCTCCTGTCAAATCTTAAAGGTTTAATAGTTTTAAAGAGCCCTCTAGTGAGAGCTTCAATAGTTACAAGATGGCGAGCATGGAAGAAGCCGAGGACATTGATTATCATGTGACATTTCCAACACCTACACCCGGTAGAGATGAGATCAGCCATTCTGATGAGTTAGAGGGCTACCTAGTCAAAAAAGAGACTGCAGTCATGATGATTGGGTGGATGGACTGCCAAGATAAATACCTAGCAAAGTATAGTAAAATCTATGAGGATAAAGGGTAGGTTTTCTATGTAGCAAATTATCTCACTCTATCTATCAGCAAAATGGATGATATTGATAATTTCAAGTGTTGGGACCTTAATCATCATATCTTAATCTCATATTTCATGCAACTAGGATGCTCATTGTCTTATAAGCCAGGAGATAGAGACTGGATTCCATAACTATTTCTGCTGGAGCAGTTACATTTGTGACAGGTGCCCCTGTACTAGTCGAGTAAGTACTACCAACTCACATCCAAAACTTAAGGTACAGGTGGCACCTGTCAAATAGCTTGAGTATATTTGATCTAGTACTAAGGCTTGCAAGCAAATTGAACTTTACAGCTATTGATTACCTTATTCTTTTCACTGAAAGCTTGCCTTGATGAACGGCGCTTGCGGGCCCCTTCCCACTACTTGTTTTGAGGCGAAAATACATACTCCCTTGCCGGGAGGCTGTCGGACGAGGGGTAAAAGACACAGTACTAGTGCTACATCCGCATTCATCTTATTTGTCCCCCCCAGCAAAACTTGTCAAGACATGCTTGAGTAGATATGGTCAAGCAAGTATAAAGGCTTGACACCAATTAGATGGGTAAGCTCTCCCATCAATAAAAACTGAGTGGAGATTAGTCCATTGTTGTTTGATGGATGGACGTGGCCGGACAAGATGCGAGAATAGAAAGGGATACGGCAAGGTGATCATGTAGGGACCACAACTCTACTGGTGGCTGCATGCACCATAGCCTGATGCTTTTTTGTGGGGTTAGTTCAAGCAAAGCATATTAAGACTATTTTATATGTGGGCTGGTTTTAGTCTCACAAAAATACCCAGTCATCAGGAATGGAATCCTAATTGGAGCAGGAAACATTGAGCACGAGATGAAGTTTGAACCAATTTGCGTGTATTTTGCGTTGCTCCAGTCCTACTGGTGTTTGCCGCCGTCGGCCAAAGTGAAGCAACTCCCAACACAGTAAGAATCTGACTCGATTGACTAACTTGAGTTCTCTGCCCTGTAGTGACCCGAGCATCAATAGATGGACTTTTTATTGCATAGTCTGAACATAAAGTGAGAGTGCTCGTACCAATTATTTGTCTGCGGTAGTTGATTTGCCTGAGTCTTGACTGGTATGGTGTAGGGAGATGATTGATCAGTCAGTCCACTTCTACATTGCTTGGTTTGTATGATTTTGCAATGAATATAGTCGGTTATTTTCCATGTCCATGTTGAAAGACTTATGATTATCACCGGAGCATCAATACTCGAGTGACTCTTACATCTAAGTGTTATCCCAACAATACAGCATCAGCATATTCCTGTTATGCATAAATTTCATGAAATAATAACAAAATGAGAGTTATGTCCTTTTTTTAATTGGGATGTAACTTGTTCATATGAGACTAGCAATTTCACTTTTGTTTATTGTAGCTGCACAACACTAAGATACAGTCCAAGTCGCCGAGATGTTATGGGAGGCAAAGCCCCGGAGATTGGTAAGAAACTACTGGAGGTTTTAGTGGAGATGAATTTAGCAGACAACCCAGTCTTATTCCATATCTTCAGCAATGGAGGATGCACTTTATACAATGCTATGCGTGAGGAGCTAAAAAACAACGAGGAGTTTGAGGATATTGTTAGGCTAGGTGTTGTGTATGACAGCGCTCCTGGACGCCCCCATCTATTTCGTTATCTACACCTGATATTCTCAGGCTATGAACCTGGACTTATGACTAGCTTTTGGAAAGCTTGTTATGTAGTGTTTGCAGCTATTGGGTTTGGCGTGGATGGTGTGTGTAGGTTTTTTGGAACCACATTGAGAGAGACAATGTATGATAAAATGCTGTACTACCAGGACTACTGTCCAGAGTTGTATCTGTACAGCAAAGCTGATGAAGTCATTGCAAGTTGTGATGTGGATAACATGGTTGAAAGACGCCGAATGCAAAGCGTGGATATCACAGTAAGGCGTTGGGACGATTCTCCACATGTGCAGCATCTGAGAACTCATAAAGAGGATTATATGAAGCAGTGCTATGGGTTTTTAACCAGCTGTTTGCAGCAGTCTTTCGAGAGCGATGAGGCATTAGGTCCAGTAGAAGATAGGAAATCGAAGTAGAATAAATGATGATGCTTGGCACCCTACAACCTGACCTTTTTGTAATGACAGACTCATATTTGCACATTATATATAAGATATTCGGAGTTAGCTTTTCTTTATAGTTTTGCACGTTTTTATTTATGAACAAATCGAGCGCGTAGCGTCGCACATTTTTGTAGTTTGATATTTTGATTTAACGCTTTGCTCAATAAAAGGTGACAATGAAACAATCATGAACCACCCCCCCCCCTTTCCCCGTATGAGTCAACAAGATGAACAGTTACTTTGATGATGTAGATCAGCTGTGGGCAACCTGCGGCCTTTTTGCCAGTGCGGCCTAATGGGTAATCTTTTGCGGCCTAATTGTGGCCTTATGTCTGTGAAAATCACACATTCAAGTTTTAACTTTGGTCATGTGGATGTCCAAGTATGCATTACCCTCTACGAGCACAATTCATTGTTGAGATATAAAAATATCGGCATTCTATATCAACCATGCGCTAAGTTACTTACATGTAGAAAAAAAAAGAAAATTCCCAAGCCATTATACACAAAAGCATCATAAATGTACTGGCGCCAACTACTTTTTCACGCGCTTCCATTTGAATAAATACCCTAAACAGTGAAGAAATTTTCGTAATATTGTGAGAGAAAAGCAATTTAATCAATTCTTTCACCTTTGGATATTTTAACTACAAGCTGTTTTTTGCAAAGCTGTCATTTTGAGCAAGAATAGCAATGTTGTTCTATAAAAAATTTGACATTGTTACAAGTGCGCCAGCATTTTGCCTGAAATATTCCAGATTGAATCTCATTGACAAGTATGCAAATATTTACTGCACTCCTTGAGCGCCCATCCTGCCCTTTGCCCTACTGCTCGAAACACTGGGAAACAGCCATGTACACAACCGTTCCCAGACACAAAACTGCAGTAGATTAGATAAACAAGATAATGTAGTTCTGTTAAACTGATGCAGTTGAAAAATCTGATGCTTACTGCAACATAACAATAACATTTTTATCGACACATAAATCTGCTTTAGTTTGTATAAAATACACAGTGCAAAATAATACCTCGCGTTACAAGTTTATACAGGAAAAATATGTTGTGGCCTTTCGTGTTGATTGTGCATGAAATGCGGCCTTCTTCAAAAAAAGGTTGCCCACCCATGATGTAGATACATGATTTGGTGAGTAGTATTGATGAGACAAGAGAAGAGCCAACTTTCTCGGCCAAGCTTTGTGGGTGAAACAGTTCCCCCCCCCCCCTCCCCACCAACAAATCTAGTCTAGACTAGAACTATCGGTGAGAATGTGGCTGGAGTTGTTGGGTTGTGGTCTAATCTAAACCTAGTTGTATCATCTGGTCATTGCAGGGTTAGATAGCCACCAGGTCACTGTTGGAGTTGTTTAGGTTTCCAAAAAATATGACCCTGCAATCGCAGTACAATCCAGCTACTATTTTTTGTTTTGGGGAGTACCCTAAAACAAGAAAGTAGCCGGGTGACAAGGCTACAGAAATATGCTTTGTCATCAATGGAATTAAAAACTACTGGTGGCAGTAAGCTTGGTATCTTTTTGATGACATTAGTTTTGAGGAAAGAACACAGTGATGTCAAAGACCGATCCGAAGATCAACATATCGTGTACCGTTGGAAAGCTGCCGAGCTACTGAAAATGAATACCTGAACAAAAACTTAATTTGATGACGTTGTGTCATTTTAGGGAGGAAATGGGGCAGAAAACGCTGTTTTTGTCAATGAAGATGGAAGAGTCAAATCAATTGCAAGAAATTTCTAAACCTGGGTGGAATGTATACTTTAATTTTCTTTGATATATGACTAGTTTAAATTGACTTTTTACGTCATGCCATACAATGCATTTTTTTTGTTAAGACTTGAAAATATGTGAAATTTCAATCATTAATTCAGAACAGATCATAGGCTCGAAACAAAATTAATTATGATTCTCTCTTAGAGTACTCTTCAAATGTCATACACATCGACTTTCAACAAATAAGCTTGCATATTGCAACGACAGTAGACTCTCAAATACAGCTAATAATTTCGCCACCTTTGCATAACGTCAAACATGCTGTCCAAATGACCATTATTATGGCCAAACGAAGTTTTTTTGAAAGTTCTCACATACGACACCGCTTTCAATAACCATAGTGCACACAGGAAATGCCAACAGACTTTTTCATTGCATCTTCATTTTTCTTGAATTTATCGCAAAAGAATGCCAAAAAACAGCTATCTTTGGGACTTTTGAGGTGGTTTTGGGCAGCTTCACTGAATTTCATATAATCAAAAGATATGACAAATTGGCTACAATTTTGGTAGAGTAGTAAGTGGCTCAGCTGGCGTGAGCGCCTCCCCTCTAACTCTAACCTGCAGGTTAGTGTCAGAGATCCTTTGTTAATTCCTGCTGCAGTCTGCGGACTCTGAAACCCAGGTGTGCTTTGAACATAAACATAATAATTATTGAGTCTATGGCTTCAACCACCTGCAGAACAAAAAGAAATATGGCGCCGACCGGGAAAGGCCGAGAGGGAAAGGCCAAGAGGGAAAGGGGGTGGTTGATACTGGACATGCTTGTAACTCCAGATGCCTATGATATGGCCTCCCTTTTTCCAAGTTTCGGATTTGCAATTTTAACTATGTATTTAAATTTTTCCAATATCCAAATTTGTGATCTGAAATGATTAAGGATCGCAGCTGGATAACACATTTAAACGACCAAAATTGGATAAACAATTGGCCAATCAATCTTGAAAATTAAGGATGTGTCAGTCCTTATTTACCCCTGCCACTAGTTCTAAAAATGAATATGTCACATCAATGTAGTGAGCCATCTTGACCTTGATAAAATGAGGACAAACCATGAAATACAAGTTGTGCTGTTTGTGCTGCGAGCGGGGAGTTTGGGGCCAACTCCATGGTATATCTAACCAGAGAGGGTCAGATATCACCTCCCCCTGCCTGCTCTAACTATACCCTGGAGGATCGTAAAATATTTGCAGGAGTTCACCATTTTGCTGGAAAAAGTTTTGCTGCTTTTGGGTACATTACCCAATATTGTTGCAGGGTCCTGATCCAAAATTATATATAAGCGCTGGGAAAGAAAATCAGTTGATTCTCGCAACAAATGAAATGTTGAGACGCTACAGTCATTATTTCTGTTGATGGATGTTTTGGGTATTACAATTGAGCAAACAAGCTTTTCATATGTGATCTGTAGCTGCGTTGCATTGGTATAGCGCCCCTGTCATTGACTGGAGGACTAGGGTAAGTGTCATTAGCCACATGACATGTTTGGCATTGGCTTCTGTGTTCTGTTCCAAATTTTAGCTGCAGGTCTAATGATCTGCAGTAAGCTTGATACAACAAGCTCCAAGGCTATCAGTTTTCTCTCATATGTTTGTCCGTAATAAACAATTAGGATCAGTTGCAAGTGGCACTTCCTTTTCATAAGGTGTGGTAGCTCACCATTTATCAGTATTTAAGTGGTCTCCATCAATGTTTATGTAAAAGAAGCCAATGCGGTAATAATTTCTCATTGCATATCTATCATCTATCATCGGTATCACATTTTGAACATGACATTGCACTGTTGTGCTTGTACCTTTCCCGATGTTCTTCCTGCAATTCAAATCAAAGTTGACCATCTTCTCATATTCTACTAATGTAATTCACTTTCAGTCTGACAGCAGAGAATAAAGTAATCACAACCTATAACTCACACCAAATATTATTCCCATGGCTGCCGCTAAACCATTCATCAGTAATGTTTTGTTGACATTTGCATGCCAGCTAACTAGCTTCCTCAAATATATTGCGAAAATGAGTTATCATCGCCAAGAATACAATTCTCCAAATATGGAGAAAGTATAAAACAATGCTTTATAAAAAAGGTTTGAAAAGATGTCAATGTATAAACATTGTAACTCCTGAAAACTGAATTATTTTAAATCATGAAAGAGATATTGCCTTTTACACATCCCTGATATTAAAAAGGTTTGATGAATATAAACTATAATGATACAAAAATTTGTAAGGAAATATAGGAAGATTAAAAGTCTCATCTAGAATAAATAATAGTTTGAGCACATTGCGTCTTCCTCTTGCATAGAAAATTTGTTTGAGTCTTTTAGAGGAGCAGTAATTTGATGACGGTGAGACAAGCGACAGTAAATAGTAGTGATGCCTGGGTAAGTGGTGAGGAGTTGGGTGTAGTTACGTCTCCAATGATTGGTGAGGGACACTCTCCTGAAGAGACTGTACTAGCCTAAAATGAATAATGAAGATTATTTTTATATATTCTGGTCAGATTTATAGCAACTGCTGCCTGCATTAGAGTTAATTAAGAGAAAGGACCAGATAACAGTATCTGTATTTTGGATCAGAAGCTGGTGTACGTGGCAGTCGAGGGTTTCGACAGACAGCGTTGTTACGACTCAAAGCCCCGTTTACCCTTATACGCTTTAAATCGGCATAGTTTTTTTTCTTTTTACACATAAATCTACAAAATACCCACACTTGTACAAACAAGTCATTCAAGTTTGTCGAGGATAAAATATGGGACTATGTTTATCTTGGTTTTGCTGAATCATTTTGATCAGCATAATCTGTGTCTATAAAAGTTGCCACACAAGTTGTCTGAATAAAAATTAAAAGCATGGTTATCAAATAGAAGCATTTTTTTCCAAATGATTAATGTTCATGAGAATCTCAATACAACGGGTTTCACTGTGTCAGTAGTCTTAGGCCCCAAGACTCTTGCCGCCCCCCCCCCCTACTCCAGGATGTGTCAGTGTAGTCGAGAACAACATTCGGCTATTAAAAATTCAATAAGTATCATGCACAACATCAGATTGCTATGTTAAGAGACACCTTATCAGGTTGAGGGTTGTAAAAGTTGTACCACAGGAATGAAACAGGGATGTATTCAAAAGTGACCCTAAAATTATTTAAAAAGAAAAAGACTAGGCCTGTATTTTGAGCATGGCTCCCACAATGTAATCTGGAAAAAATCCAGAGTTAAAATAACTACTGTTCTGCCAAAAATGTTCGAGTTGGGAGTGTTTTCCAGCCTGATAAATTAATTGAGAATCAGTGGCTAGCAGGAAATATCCTACAATTCTACATCTCCCAAAGATAATATATTTTGCTTTTAAAGAAAAGCTGTATCTGTCAAATTTAGCCATTGGGAACTGGGAAATAGCGATACAAATGACACAGTTGTAGATATACCCTTTTTTACTTCATTGCTACCGCCATATTTTATTATCGGTGTCAATCAGGCACTGGTATATGGGGCACTGTATAATGGTCACTGGTTCACCCAATGAATTGGTTGAGTAACGAACCATGACTGCATTTGTTGAGCAGTCTGGATACTTTACTGCATAAGCTTTGGTAATCTGATTTTACATCGGACGTTTACACCATTGATGTGTTATTGCTTATGGATTTAGATAAAATAAGATTTAGATACTGTATGTTGTATCTAAATCTTATTCTATCTAAATCCATAAGAAATATCACATCAATGGTGTCAACGTCCGATGCAAAATCAATTTTCTAATGCCAAAAATTATATACCTGTGTGATTGATAACTTCCATATGATAAATTTATAGAGTTTGAGAACGGAGCTGGTAGACTTGCACTTTTCAGATCAAAGGGCTCCACATACCAAGTATGACATGTGCAACTTTTATTTAGATTCAATGGTGGTTATAATGAGTCTATATCTAGCACTTTATTTTTTCAATATCGCAAAGGGCCAGATCATCAGCATCATAATCATCAGTCATGGCCAGTAAATAATATCATAAAATATTTTAATGGGTTTCCAGGTAAATCTTATTTTATCTAAATCCATAAGCTATAACACATCAATGGTGTCAACGTCCGATGCAAAATCAATTTTCAAATGCCAAAAATAATATACCTGTGTGATTGATAACTTCCATATGATAAATTTATAGAGTTTGAGAACAGAGCTGGTAGACTTGCACTTTTCAGATCAAAGGGCTCCACATACCAAGTATGACATGTGCAACTTTTATTTATATTCAATCTAAAGTGATGACTAAGCAGGTGGAGTTTAATCCCAATCAGAGATGGTGGTTGAAATGAGTCTTATAAGTGATATCTAGCACTTTATTTTTCAATCACGCCAAAGTTTGCGTACAGTGCAACCTTTCAACATTCATACATCGGTTCCTTTAAAATTTTGCAGAAACAAGTCATGATTCTGTGCCAGAGTTTGTGTAGATGGGTTGTAAAATAGTAAATCAAAATTAAAATTTAATCATTTTATGTTAGAGTTCTTAATGGTGGTTTGTCCATGTCTACTTTGCCTGAGATTAAGGTGATACCCAAACACTCTCTGCTGGTTTCAGCTAACTGTATGTTAGGTGTATGATGAACACAACATTGCAAGTTTCAGAATTAGAGACAGGATACAGGCGTAAAAAACAATTAAAATATCGCTCTTCATTTCCATGGCATTACAGTCTACAGTTTTTTGCATCCAAATCGCAATTAATATTTAGATGCACTATCGCCAGCATTGCCTGGCCTCAGAGGCCACTTTTGTACTATTCTAGGTAGTTTGTCAAAGAATAATCTGTTATTAAAGCAACCTGCATTAATTAAATTCACATGATTTATTTATAAACTATCTAAAAGAAGAATTGAGTTATCATATTCAATGTTTATCTTCAGATCGAACCTTTTCACATATGATTCGAAATCTTAAAAGGGGGATTAAAGACACAATGCTTAAACTTAAACAAAAGAAATTCATTTCAAAAGTTACAAGTTTAAATGGATTTTGTAATGATTGTCAGAGCCAAGTAAGTCGGCAATGCAGAGGACCTGGCTCGGATGGGCGATTCAGGATAAAAAAAATTCAACAACCAAAGCTAATGTTCATATCCTGCGCAGGTAGGCATTAGTTTTCAAACAGTTGGTGATTGAATGTCACTGCAATCAACTGCATCTGTGGGTGCATTCATGTATACAATCAGCAACAAAAAATAAAACTCAAGTTAGGACTTCAGAAAATTTCAGTCACAAAAATATTTCAATGGCAAGCTCTAGGACTAGGATTCTTGAGTATGGCGTGCTTGATGAATGTTCGGGTGGAGTATGCTCAGAGCTTGATGATGACAATGAGGTGACTAGGGTTAAAAATTATGGTGAATCTGAATATCTAAATAAAATTGCTAAATTATAACATGATATATGAGAAAAATGTCATTCACCTGACCTATCTATCAACTTCAATTTGTCAAAAGATAAAAATATACTTGTGCAACTATTGAGCCTACTACTATACCAAATTTCCTGGTTCATGATATGTATTGTGTTTCACAATGTAAAGTAACTTTTTCTTTTACTAGTCAAGTGACAGCGAGTGAATCAGAAGAGGATAGTCAAGTTGGTGAAGTTGATGAGAGGGATAACCGATACTCTCCAACAGACATTGATGCTGATGATTCAGATTTCGATGGTCAGTCTCCCCCCCCCCCCCCAATACAGTATACAGTATAAACCACACACCTTAGTGTAACAATTATTGTATTTCACAAGTTATACACAACAACATAACAAGCTTTCCTGTTTTGTTGTTACTATCGTAAACTATAATAATATTTTGATCATCAGAAAATATTTTTTTACAAATCGATAACAATCATTTGTTGCTGTGTTTTATGTAAGTTCAGCTTTACAGCAATAAATATCATAAGATCATATGTCGCAAATCAATAACCAACACATCTGTGCATATAAATCCAAATCAGACACTCTATTGGGCGATCTGTACTGTGACTAAATGTCATAAAGTGAGTTTGAAAATAAAACTTGAGAAATCACGAATGCTTTTTTCCTCCCCTAGGTCAATGGGAAGTATGTATACATGCATTGTCCAATGCATACCAAATTTTAAATCCTTACAGATAAAGATCTGGAAAATCCAAATATCTTTACAGATTGTGGATGGCACAACAGGTTACGAAGTAATGTCTACGTAAACTTAGGCATTTTTCGGAAAAACGTCTAGTATCCGACCCCAAATTAACATTAACAATGGTCAGGAGCGAAAGAGTTAAGGAAGCTAAACAAAGACATTTAATGATGACATATTACCAGTTAATGATGGCAAAAACTGATGACAGATATATGTGGTATGTAAACATCCCATTATATCAAATCATGGCCTTATACAGATGTCATTAGAAACTCCATAAAATTGCATTGTGGGATACTTCAGGATGGGCCCTACCAGATGCACAACCTTTATCTTCTTGGGAATGAACTTGGAGAACCTCTCCTCAGATTGTGACTACAGAGGAGAGCATTCTTGATGAGATCGATGGAGGCATATTTCTATTAAAAATGCCAACTTATTTACCATCACTTGTACTTATTCATATGACATCTTGCCCAGGGAAGGCATTCTCTTGGACTTGATTAATTATTCAGTCTTTTCACCCATTTCCAATTTAAATGATTTTGGATATGCTAAATTATTCCGGATATTTTTAAAATATGTAATTTTATTGGCAACCCAAATCATCTGATGGAAAATGTTTTGCACGTAGATGACTTTGGTTGCCAATAAAAGTATATATGATAAACATAATAAATATTATATAAGAAATTATATAAGAAATTGATTTTTCTCATACATACCTCTGGAAGGTCAGTAGGGCATTCATCAGTCCATCCAGGATCGTTTGGGTTGTTCTGTTCGTTATACTCAGTCAACCAATCCATAACAGGCTGGAAATACTCTACAAGCGGCCTGGCTGACATGGTCTTTGTACCAGTAATGGCCTCAAGAGCTACATCCCAATCTTGGGATGATCCAAGTTTCAGCATGTCTCTGGTAGATTGAGATTAGAGTGAGATCAAGTACAATGTTAGGGCTTGAGCTTTGTTTAACATCCCTAATAAGTCTTCATTTGAAAAAACTTCACACCGAGTTGCACCATATTCCTCTTATGCTTCTTCAGGTGGTCTCACGTAACCAGAAATCTGGCAGATGCACATAGCGTTATAGCCTTAAGGTTCACTATTACATCTAATACAGCTGTATGACCGACAAGTACAACAACATGAACAAATCACTATCTAGACACACACTGCTTGCCGATCGACTCTGTGATACGAGTCTCTCTGCCATATGGCGACAGTGCCACAAACTGGCCCAACTACATTTCACATATAGAAGCTAACTGTTATCTAGTTCAAGTTGGGTGACTTTTCAGTTTATACATTGGATTAATCCAACGCTACAGTGCAAAGATAACCAACCTGAATTGATTGGTGCACATGCGCGAAGCAATCTAGACAATTATTGGCAGATGTGTAAGTTTACCCACCCTAGAAGCTTGCCGGCATCTTTAGAATTGTATATATCACAGTTATGAAGCTCGCCCACATGGCCTGCTGCGTCACATAATGCCTTGTGAAACTGAAACTGTAAGACATAGCTCACAAAGTACCTACAAAATAAAATCAATGCTATTTTTGTAATCATTGTCAATACTTCATATTCAATATAAAATATTTTCAACATTTTATATTCATATTTAATATTTCAAAGTCCGCTAGCAGACACTGTGAAGATACCCTCACCTAGCTAAAGAAATATTTACTGAGTATATTACCAAGCAATGCTGTGTTTATTTGATTTTATATTCGCTGGCTACAAGCACTAAGTTAAAACTATCGCTTGGGCATAAATTACAATCCCAGCTTCTGTAGTATACAAACAAGGATTTGTCTTCTTTTTGTCTAGGAGCGTACAATTAACAGTATAATTTAACCTGTATACGATATGAGCTATAACAATAAAAATATGATTTTCATAAAACAAATTAAAACTTAAATAGTCAATTGCATAACAATGCAAAACAAAGGATTCCAGGAAACAATAGAATGAATTAAGAAAAGATAATAGCTCACCTGACGTATGGGGTATTTCCAGGAATGTGGTATTTGGCACCGGGATCGAAATCATTCTCTGTCCTCTTGACAGGTGGAGATATTCCTTGATATGTACATCTGTCGGGAATAAGAAATTGAATTAAATAACCATTCAAGTGTTGTTTTGACATATACCTGTCACCTCATAATTAATTGATAGTATCACTTGCATAATCTGACTGACTGACTCTGCCAAACAACAAATATATTCTTATCAAAAAATTCAGATAACAGGAAACTTCGCAGATTCCATGAATATAAAGCTAGCCAGCAAGACAAAGACACAGCCATTCACTTTATAACCTCATGCCAATTCTACAAACAGGCGAGGCAGCGAACCTTTGGTCAATACGTCCTAAAGGGGGCAGCTAAGCAAACGTGCATCACAGTTTCAGATTTGCTCCGATTCTTTCGTATTTCGGGGCAATTTGAACAACGATGCTAGATTAAACTTTGTTTTATGGAAGGCTTGAGTTCTATGGGTCCCTGAGACCTGAACCCAGGTTGATCCGAGTTACCTCCGTCAGCCCCTTCTCAAAGACAAGACAAGCTAGCCAGGAATATCACATCAGCATAACCTCTATTTTAGCAAAACAAGCCTACTCATACAACCACAAAAATTCTCAGACTTAGCTTGTCAAGAAATTAAAAATATCAGGGTAGATGTGACGGAAAAGATCAACCACAATTTACCACAAGGGAACATCATTGTTACATTGTATGTAATGCATGAGAATGTTATCATATAGTAACTACGGGCATACCTTCGCTTCCACCACTCAGAATTCATGTTCTCGGGGGTAATGGAGCCGTCAAACAAAGCCCATCTGTAATCATCCATTAGTTTTCCAAACGGTAGGAATACTATCTTGTCCAGCGCAATACCCAACATGTAGTTGATCTCGCTCTCTATAAGGGTAAAAAAGCAAGTCAACAATTAGAGTTTCGCAGGTCAATCCGAATTCAATTCGGAGCGTGACAAGCTTTCACCCATTTGATAGAGTTTTGCCATACATTTTAAAAGACGTATTGTACAAGTTATCTTAATCGGATCATGGCAGATGAACCAACTAGGGATCTTGATACTTGAATATCATATCACCATTCTCACCTTCTGTTGCCGTGTACTCATCTATCAGGTTGACTTCTTTCAAATGTTTAGGTGTAGAAACTGACAAAGCCAACACATCACCAACAGCCTCATGGAACCCTGCATTGAATATAAGTTGATAATAATAACACTTAGGCCTAGGCATTCCATAGGTCAGCCATCACCCTCTAAACCGGCTGGTAAAGAATTTGTTTATGTTAGCCTACCTTCCTGCCCAAATCAGTTTTGGCCAGACATTAGTCATAAAGGAATGATAATTGGATTTTAACCATGTGAACATACCAAAAGGATGCAGCAGAATCTGTTTAGCAAATGGATAATTTTTCTTTATATTATATAAGCGTTTGCAGGCATCTTGTATGATCACAACAAAAATCCCAACAATACAGGATCAAAGGCAAACGGTAGGTACGTTGAACTTTTTGTTTTTTATAATAAAGACTAAAATAACCTCACAAAGGTCAATATTGACTCGACCAAATCATAGAGCTGAATTTAAAATAGTGCGAACTTAGAAGGTCTGGTGGGGTTGAGGCCTTATTCAGATAATCTGCTTCGTAAAACTCATGTGACACTCTTTAGATAAGACAAGGATACTTTTAAAGGTTTATGATTATTCGATGAGCCTCTTAGAGATAGTTCAAGGACAGGAATGTTTAATACCATCAAAGTTCAACAAATCACAGAGTAGATAGATTACGAAGGTGGTAACGATTATTCCACATTTAAAAATTTTAAAATCTCAAAGCGGTACTTCTGGATTAGCCTGCAACAATCAGATTTATTGGGCTGCAGGACATAAGGAACCGCCCCACTTATCATCTCAAGCTGTGATATGTCATTTTGGGATGGTCAGATGGCGCAATCGATTAGCACTTGCTATTCACTGCCAGGCAATTGGTGTTGGTGCCGTAGGAAAAGTGGGTTCAGGTCCCACCGGGATAGCATTCTCTACTGCTTGGTTGTTTTCATTTATTGGATATTAACTTAGGTAACAAGGGAACGATACCTTCAATTCGATCAATGCATAATACTTGATATCAAGTTTTGAGCATTGAATCAAAAGACTCCAAAGATATTACCTGGATTTGCACCATCCTGGAATGAATATGGCTGATCCTTATACTGCAGGTAATACTGTATGTGACCCATTTCATGATGAACGGTAATGAAATCCTCCATCGTTTTGCGTGTACATTGCTTTATCCTGAAAAAAAAACAAGACAAATGGATCATCTTACAAAGAAAAGAGGCTTTATCAATTGAAAACAAGGGTTTGAATTTACATCATTGTGACCTAAACTCATGATTCCGGTTATAAGGAAACAGGAGACTACTTAACAATGAGTAAGTAAATACTGGGCATCATAATAACAAGTTATTTGTACCTTTGTATTGTAACTTTATACAAATTCTAACCTGGCCCCTGACATGGCAAATTTCTGCATAATGATAATATGCATAGATAATGCCTATTTGTAGAAGAATAAGCTGGAGAAATGGACTTAAAATATCTAGGTTATCGACAACCCTTGATGTTTTTTATTCTGTAGACATAAACTTATAGTTTTCCAGAGTGGAATGAACATAAATTGACCAGCCTTTACTGGTAGAGGAATTTCTTTGTAAAGGATTTTCCTCCATTTTCAAACATGAGCAGAAACCACAACCACAGCCCACAACCAAATAATTGTGTGGACTGCTTTTTAGTTGGTGCCTATAATACATTTCCCCATTAACGATAATTAAAAGAATGTTGTAGGTGTCATTAACCTCATTATTATAGTAGCTTCGATACTTTTCCTACTATATGGTTCACATGGAAAATAAACAAATTGCACTATGGGAATTTTATGTGCATGCCACATTGTCAAGGTAGTATGTAACAGGCAAAATGTTCACCTGAAATCTTTTCCGTCGCCGAAGTCCCAGGCAGAGGCGTGACACACAACGTCGCGTCCGTCAGCAGGCTTCTCAAGCATTGAGTTGGCCCAGAATTCATCAGTCACCGGCTCAAGACCAAGGGAGACAAAAAATTCATCTGACATTTGGAATATCTCCACTATGGATTTCTGGTAAAGAAGAAAAAAGGAGGTCATTTCAAGTGTTGATGACAAGCAATCAAGGCATCATAGAAGCTACCTCAACGGGGAAATTAGATTAATCGGAGGGATAACAGGGTCCTTACCAGTGAGTTGTGCAAGTCAAATATAAAACCTGATGTAAATTTGATAGATTGGCAACAATAACGAACAAGTCACATCATTAGATTTCACTTTCTCAAGCGTGTTTGTGACTTTCTCCAGCAGATTGTAGGAGTACCTGTCTACTTAATGCCTCTTCAATATTATTTCTAATCTCCATATCACATTTCTTATGTAGATCAAGCAGTAGCCAAGATCAAACAAGCATTATCCATACTCTGACTTATAAGAAAGTACCTCTTAAGTGAGCAATCTTGAGAGCTACATAATATTATGAGCATGTTATAAAAAGCCAAAAGTAAGTTGAAAAAAGTAAATTACCGCTTGAAGTGCTGGTGTAGCGTTTACAGGAGCAGATGACGCATAAGGCAGAACGAGATCTTCTATATTACTCCAGGTCTGCGCCCACATGTTTCCTATTACAGTAAGAAGAGAAAACACACATGTGTACTACAGAGACATTCCTCAAATATTACACAGATTACTAACACTCCATTCGGTACATAATAGGGGTCGTCAATTAGTCGAGCTTGAAGACGGATTTCGACTAATAAAGCAGTATGATACAATCACACCAAAAGGATGTGATACAGTTATGCTTTGATATTCCCAAACTGACAAACATAGATGGCCCATCCTTGGCTATGCTTCCGATTAGTTGTGCTTGGCAATGTTCCATATCCCGGCGTGAAAAGCGGCGTTGGCATGATCAAACCATAATCCTTTAATCTGGTGGGAGTTGAGTTCAAAAGCGTTGTTAAGAAAGCCCCCAGCCGCCTGCTGGTTGGAAAATTTAAGGTGGTGTATTCTTAATAATGGTGTTTAGCCAAGGGTACTGGATCTATGTCAATAGGCAACTGACGACTGGACAAATGATCATGAATTGTCCATACTGAAAGTTGGACAGGTGCCGATGGGTGAGTGTGAAGCACAAGCCGAACACACCGTTCGGAATTGTCCAGCGTATAAGGGAGAAAGAAATTAAGGAGACTATATTTACGGATGGGCGGACAAGGAAGGGCTGGTGAATGATGAACCCGGACAAGGATGGAAATCCATGACTTATTGTGATCCCAGCAACCTGACCTTCTCATCCAGACAGTCGATATTGTTATTGTAATAAAAACTCATACCAAACATATGACCATTCAACTGCAATATATCTCACCTAGTAAATGAGCTGGAATATGTCCAGAGCTAGGGAATATCTCTTGACCATACCTCTGTTTCAACTTATTTTTCACGTAGATATGAAGCTGAAATAAAAAGGAAATGTTACTCCTTGGTAAAAGTATATAGCCTAGTCAGCTGGGCTATCAGCGCATTGATTCTTTATGGTCTAAAAACGCATATGAAGTTGTTGAGCAGAGTGGGAGCGGGGTCACCCAGTAGTAGTGGAAAAAGATGAAACCGATAGCTGGTACAGTCTGACCCAAAGACTGAGACAGGACCCTGATTTGAATATATGTATAGCTGTGTCAGTGGGATATCAGCACATATATTAGTTGGAGGACTGATTCATAACAGCCTACAATGTGTATATAATGTGATATATGTGCATATAATGTGCATATAATGTGATATGATTTATTCCAAGAAACATTTTATGAAGAACAACTGATTAACGACTTTTTAATTTGTTCCTGATCGTTCTGAATAGTTGAATGTGCTTGCAATGCTTTTGACAATTAATTTCCATCCCTGAAAAAAAAATCATACCAAATGGTGTAATGTAACCATAGACCTAGTCTGAGCCCCCAGACTCATGCCCCCCCCCCCCCCCTACCCTCTGCCCAACATATGTATGTATAATATAGAACATGTGTATTTCATACTTGCAGCTGATTATTTAGCATTTCATAAAACTAGAATGATGTTTTTAATTTATCAAAGATACATTACCTGCTTGTAAAAAGGTTTCAGCTCCTCGTATAGCCTCTCGATGTCGGCCCTGAAGTCGTAATTGTCTAACTTATATCCATCTCTCCAATACTCTCCGGTGTCCGCATAACCTAAGCAAAAACAAAAAGATGACTATATAATTATCACTACACATGACCCAAATCGTAAACAAAGCGATAATAGAGTAAGGACCTTGCCAATTAAAGACACCAATATTTATCTAAATATAGCAGCAAAAAATGCTTATGCCAGCACAGTTTAAAATGGTCTGAAGAAGGACTGTCCTACTTTTTGACCAGTTATCAAATGAGGGAGGGCTTTGAGAGCTGTTATAGACCAAGGAGTTGTAAGCTGTGCAACTTGAGCTCAGGTAAAACCATAAACATATAAATACTCTAGAGTACTTACATGTTTATGGGTAAAACAAATTCTTATTAGCAAGGTGGGTACCACTGATTGGTAATATGGACCAATTAACCAGAGTTTCATAGTATGTATAAAAACCAAAAGAATCTGCCTTCTCCCTAGCCATGAAAGGTATTTTCTTTGACATTAACCAGTAGGATGATGTTGGAAAATCATGTGCACCATTTTACGAGAGTTCCAAATGACCCTGCATAAAGCGATTGCTTCATTTAGTTTATCTTTTCAGTTTACATAAGTGAGAACTATGTCGATTGCACCAAATTCTCAATAAACAACACCATTATGATCGGTGAGAGGCTGGACGACTTACCATTCAGGACAGCAGCCTTATTCATCAATTCGACGAACCTCTGATACTTTTTCCTCATTTTTGGCCCTGTGGCGTCCCTCCAGCTCTTCCAGACCCATAACAGCTTTTCTGGATCTCTCTCTGAAGCCAACATCTCTGTCAATTCTGTATGGAGGATATATTATTAACAGATAATAGATCATCATTAATGACCCTACTGGAAAGCCGAGCCCTAAAGATTTATATTTTATTGCCATTGATAATAGTTATTATATGACCACTAGAATCTAATCCTAGTTTTCAATGTCATAAAATTTGCATATGGATGTGTAACTATACCACTACGTTCAACCACCTGCCAGCCAAGTGTCAAAATTAGGCTTCACCATTAAGAATTTTAGATTATGAGGGCAGCAATTGATGTGGTTGTCCCATACACAAACGCTGTGAAATATATATCGAAGAAGACAGCAACAATTAGTGATTATAATAAATTTGACTGGAGGGGGTGGACCTGTTATATCACTCAACGTATCAGATATCTCAATAGAGTTGATAAATACCGCACCCGCAGAGTCTGAGAACTATATGAGGAAGGAAAGAATATTTGATAGAATACTTTGATTCATATTGGACAATATTTTAAATATATTATTATGAGCGTATTTATTAGGCAGGTGAAAACAGTGGGCAATAAAAAAACTCCAAAATCTGCCATTTAAACTCTTAAAATTATGAGGAATAGTGACAAAGTACATGAGTACCATAGAGATGGTCAGGTTTTGGTAACTGTGATTACGAATCTGGATTTGCATAAAAATCTGTAATTTTTCCAGGTAAATCATATCTTCATCTTTCTCTAGGCAATGACCAAAATTGCATCATAAACGCAAAGCCATAAATCATTCCAAAAGCATAAGAAAGTACTACAGCTTTTCCCATGGTGAGTGGAATAAATCTGCATTGTTCTGTGTTCTTGGCAAAAATCATCAGTTGCAGTGGCAAAATGCATAACCTGCAAGACCACTAGAACAAGTATGTTCCCTCTGTGGTGGCGGAGGGATACTGCAAATGTTTGGTATCTGGCGTGGCGCCTCGATACCAAACATTTGCAATATCTCTCCGCCACCACAGAGGGAACATACTTGTTCTAGCAGACCCCAGTTGTGTAAGCTTAGTCAGTGGATATTGAAAGTCTCTTTTATGACAATGATGAATCACTCATTAGCTAATCCTTAATTGAGCATGCGAAGATAAAAACAGATTATGTCAGTAATAGTGTAAAGTGAAAGCACACATAAAGTAAGGATAAGCTGGAAGCAATTACTGCTTTGTGTGTAGGAAAAAAACCAACACTACTCATAGCCAATCATGGGACACAAAAACATGTAGGTGTTTGATAAACATATTTTAATTTATCTTTTGAATCACCAACACTGTCCAGTCTAAGATTTTAAAAGATACATAACTGGGGTGTTATGTGGAAGAAGAAACAAGCATCGGGGAAATGTTTGATTTTACCCAAATCATAGCACTGGAAACGTGACAGCCGTTAGACACTATAGCACTTCGATTCATGCCTGAAGAACTCACCTGGTTCCAGGTTCAATTCAGTTTTACCGTCTTTACATACTTTCCCCTTCCCGTATAATGAATCAAGCTCAGCAGATAGCAAGTTTACCTGGAAAGAAAAGACACAAAGAAATGATTAACCCTCAATCCTTCCTTCAGCAGTCCAGATAGACCCAAGGGTGTACCTAAGACGGATTAATTTTAGATTAAATTAAAATGACACTTGACATTTTCTCTCTCTCTCTCTCTCTTCAATTTTCTAATACTGTCTTTAACAGAGTGACGTTGGACAGCGGCTGGTTATGTAGTCATGTCAGTCGTTCAGATTTGGTCTTTTATAAATGTATGCATGGCGTTGTGTTGGGCCAGTTTGCAAAGCATAAACGGAGAGGGCCATGATTGAATTGGCATCAAAAGGAATAACTGACAAGCAAAAATATTTTGAGGTTAAAATTTAGTGTCAGAGGGATGTCAGAGTAAGAAAACCTGACAACATAATCAACCAATTGAGGAAATGATAATCACAATAACATATTTATAGACCTAGTGATGCAATAGTAGTGAAAAACAAGAGTTACAAGTAACAATCCTGACATGCGACTATTGTCGATGAGGGGAAAACATGTACGTATATAAAATATACGACGCAAAGTAAAAATGATAAACTTACCTCTGTAAATTCTGCATCGCTGAGTGCAGCCCAACCCTTGTTAGCGAGACCTTGGAAAACATTCTTCAGTGTTTTATTTTGAAAGTTCTGCCAATCAAACTTGGAAGCATTCGCTGACGCCTCATTGGTGAATGCTTTCGATATCTCACTGTAGGCCAGCTGAAAGAATGTAAGTTTGCCAGCGTACATTTATGATTGACACCAGAACAATAACGAATAAGATACCACCAGTTCCTGATGGGTTTGGGTGTAAGTTACTAATATTTGATGGAAAGTGGTCGCCAGAAGAGACATTCTGATTGGACGAAATCTGACAGCCAGGCGCAAGTCCCCCTCCTTTGCATGTATTTTTGCTGATATTAATTTAATAAGCAAGTTTTCCTCATAATTTTAATTTAATGGGGTTAATAAGTGCCAAACAAACAACAGTTTTTGCATGGTTCAGGATGATCTAGCGGATATTTGAGTAGTTGATTAGGCTGCTATGAGAATTATCTCATGTTTTTTGATACAGTGTGAACGCAGCTATTAAATAGTAACGGACTCTCACTATCATCCTGTGCTTCAGGGTGGGATAAAATTAAACTGTTGGGCAAAAACATTTAAAGGACACTTAATCCCATGACATTCGCCTGATCTGATCTGATCCATCACAATAAAGAATATAATTGTTTAACAATTAAGAGTTTTCAAGAAATACTACCACAGTAGAAGTATGCACATCAAACAGCATCTCATGTAAAAATAGGGTTGCACACATGGACTTTGTGTAACAATTTGTGGACAGGAATCACACATTAATGGATGAGTATAGAGATACATGGTAATGTTTTTCTCCGTACACACCACTCACATTTCCAGTCCATGTTTTCAACAGGAAAGTATGCCATAAATTCATAAATTATATACTCAAATTAGAGCCACATTCTGCATGCCTTCTGCCATTTATACCTTTATATCTAAACAACCCTATATAAGTAGCGCACCAACTTCTTTCTTCCTAAAAACAGTTATGGAAATTTTGTAAAAACAACTCAAACTTACCATTTTAGCTTGGTTTTCATCTGTCAGATTGGTGTAATAAGCCCATGATAAATGTGAGCCGGCATTGCCACTTTTAGCTGCAGCGTGTCCGTACTGTTCAAACCAATCCCAGGCTATGCTTTCATCGGTAATCAGCTGAGAGTTTCCTAAAATTACTAGAGCAGCAAAAGCTGCGAGTACAGTTATTTGTGACATAACAGCAGGCTAGACTAGTTCTTATGCCTCACTGATGATAATTGAATCCACACTTTGCATCAAGACTTATTTATACAGATGGGAACAATTCTTTCTGCATGTAATATTTAGCCAATGAAAATTCGCGTTGACGGAATATCTATTTTGTAAGGAGCAGAAAATTCCTTATCTTTAATATGATTAAGAATCTGAATCACTAGCAAAAATAACAACAATATCACGATAATGTTATCAATTTGCGCTTAAATTCTTACCAAAAGAAGATTGCCAATTGCATAACCACAAGATGTGTCAACAAACCGGATCACATAGAATGTATCCTCCATTCATAATCATCATGGAGATAAGATAACACAACGTAACATAAACAATAACAGTAGAGACAAGAAGTCAAATCTTGTTTTCATAACAAAAAATGAGTGATTGCTTACTTTAATTTGTCGATCAAGATCCAAATGAATGTATAAATTAGATCTTAATGTATAAATTAGTGTTAAAGACAGCAAAAAAACAACCACTATTCATATCAACGTTATCTCATAGCAATGAGCAAAAAAGCAAAATTTACTCGCACTTAGGGGTGGAACGACCTCTTGAGGTTGGAGTTGAATTTCGGATATTTGACCTCGGATTCAACCACAAACCGGATCAGATATGTGTTATGTCTGATCCGAGATGATACGTTTTTAATCAACACTTACTTACTAAGCATCATTTATCTCACTAAAAATGGCAAGGAAAGAAGTATGATAGTCATTAATTTGTGGTTCAGATTAGATAATGGAGTTTGGCTGAAAGCACTCATTGGTGATCAATAGGCAATCAATACCTATCTTATTTTCATAGCTAATTATATTGTTGCTGATTAAATTTGATGGATGTGTTTTTCTGTGAAATTGAGAGAAGCATCTTTACTCATGTTATATCTGTAAAGTGTCATTAGTGGTTTCCTAAATGTAACCACGTTGACATTTTAATTACACTGGTTGTGATGAGATATTACCAGAGACTATAGATATATCTATAGTCTCTGATATTACTATGGTAACCATTCCATTTCAATGAAAGACCAGGCACCTAGCATTTCTAGCTAATAGATGATTCATCGTTAATGTATTTTTGCCACATCATTTTAACTGGCAGTTGTGAACGTGGAATAGAGAAGAATAGAAGCATAAACAACAGCTCGCTCTTTTCCCTTATTTCCATCTCACCATCTTACGATCCAACTCACAAGCACTCTTTCACGCTAACTATAAGATCAAAGAACACAACTTGACATACAATACAGTACTTGAACAGCACTTTGGCACTATAATAACACCCCAACAACTATCTAGTAACACACAAATTTCCTTATAGCACTCAGATCGTTGTGAATAAGGACATAATTTTTGTCCAATGATGTTCCCTGTAACAAACTATCTAGTTTAATGTACAAGGTTATTCTCTTCTTCAAAGTAGGAGGATAATTCCTATCCTATGTGCAGGGAGTTTGTTCAAACTCAGTGATTACAAACATCGGGGTTTGAGCAATGAACTAAACCTCATTGGTTTGAGTGATCCTGGCATATTGAGTCAAGAGATCTTTGTACTCATTAAATGATACTTTCAAATAAACTATTTGTGTGATCCTTGCACCGTGGCTGTTTGAGTGATAAGTTGGTCCTTTTAAAGTATTATATCCAAGCAGATACATGCGCATTTAAATTAGGGTAATGGTTCAGGGAAAAGATTGTTGACGCTGTTTATCCATGTATTCAATGACCTGAACTGAACCTGAACTGTATATTATGGTGCAAGAGTACAGCTGTTTGGACTTGGCGTTTGTACGCGTTATCCGGATCCGATCCGAGGTTGAATTTATCGACCGATCCGATATCCGATCCGAGGTTGCCTAACCCTGATCCGTTCCACCCCTACTCGCACTAGTGTTAATCTGTTGCAGGGGAGATATCATACTATAGAGTCTACTGTGTAGACCTTAGGTTTTCGCACTTTGAAATCGGTTACATCATCAATAAAGCCTTGTGCGAGTTAATTTAGCTTTTTTGTTCTTTGCTATGAGAATACTTTTATATGAACAGTGGTTGTTTTATGCTTTCTGAGCATCAGGATGAACAGAATATATCCGTAATACACGATGAAGAGCACTGTATCAATGACTTTCTAACTAAATGCCCCTCAGGTCGCTACCGCACCGTTTAATATCGGGGTACATGGGGTAGAGACAGCTTTTTAAGACATCTCATACATACACTTAATAATATACTATTCTAAAAAACTTTTTATACAACAGAGATCTGATTTTTTCCATGTTTTTCTTTCTTGTCAGTATTAACAACGTATTTCGTGACAAATTTTTGTCTATGATAGTAATAAATCCATCCATCCATCAATATAAGGAGTTGTGGATTCACTACGCACCGAGAAGACGATTCTTCCATTACCGAGCAAAACTCAAGTTCGTACCAAACTCCCTTCTCCCTGGTACCATACAACATATATTCAGGGAGTTTTTGAGCTGGCCCAAACTCCTTGATATAATGTAGTCTAAGTGCTCCAGGTTTTTTATTTTTCCAATCAATAATTATTATCAATGATGCGCTGACGGTTACTTGCCCCTTAGAGGCCCATATAATTCAAAGGATGAAGGCTATCTATGTCTCTAACTACTCGTGTTTACTAAGACATGTTTTGCGTCACATTTTCTTACATTCTTACTCGGATGATATTTGATATTTTTAAACTAGCCCACATTTGAGCAAATATAGCCAAGACAAAGTTTGTTTCCCGCGACATTGGATAATATGATCCTTCTATCACCAGAACAGAGGGAACAAATTTGTTCCAGATATAGCCATCTCAGCGGAGAACTAACAGCATGATTATGCAATACATGATCTTGTCAACTACCAGTATATATTTAGATTTTAGAACATTTAACAGTAGATCAAACCAGCAACATCTTGTTACCATGTTTTTTTGCTTTAGTCATTCATATCATGGATGATTCTTCACTATGGCTCAAAAGGATATAGAGAGGAAAGTGCATGATCAGGAGCATGCTCCAAATTAAGATGTTGTTATTTTAGAGAGAATTCATGACTAGATCTCCAAACTTCATGAAGCGTGCTGCTGCACAAACGATAATAGCTAAAGCTTAGCCATGCTTTTTGCACGTTTATTTGCACTGATCGCTCATTAATAACTGACACACCAATCATATGGTACCATTCCCGACATTGTCCAATCAAATACCTATAAAGATATACAAGTACATTGAATAGAATACGCATTACAATTATCTGCTTTGTAGCAGCTTTGCATGCAGTGAATTCCCTATAATTTGCGCACTACTACGCAGCAGTCAATACTGTATAGTAGTTACTTCTTGATTACGGCAAGGAGCAACACTTGATTACTCTTTGATTACAATCACCGTATAGTAGTGCAGTACAGACATTTCTAATTTTGCCATGGCTGCAGGAATGAGAGGTAGAAGTAACAGTTATGGTAGAAATCTAAGCCTTCTGAAAGGAATAAACCCAGCAGCTGATGATGAGGATGACCTGGAGCGGGAGCTCAACTCACCAGCAGAACAGAATAAATGGCTGTTTGAGGTGGCGTGGGAGGTGGCAAACAAAGGTAGGTACAGCAACAATACACCATCTATGTTGAAGTGCGATCATATCATGGGGTAATGGTAATATACAATAGAAGGCAGTGGCAGGATAAAGAAGGCATTGTGCAGCAGGTGCCTCCTTTATCCTGATGAGTTAATTTATTCCTGTGAGTCACCTTAGCAATGTTAACGTGCGGGGGGGGGGGAGCCCCCGTAGCTTATGTTTAGGGATAGGGAGCAACAATAGGTAAATCTATCCGTGAGATGTGGCTGAAGAAGCCATTGCCGGACGTCATTTTTATTTTGTGGCCTGCAGCAACGCAGCCAGCCTATGTTCTAAGGACACAAACCCCATCAGTCAATACTAGTAAATCCATCTGCAAAGAACAGTTTGAATTTTGGGTATTCTAATTTGTATTGCTGACAACTAGCCTGTCGCACATGCACTATGCATACTTAAATAGCCAGTTCACATATCACTTTTAGTTGGAGGTATATACACAGTTATCAAGACAAAAGCTGCAGAGACAGTTGCTGAATATGGAGAGCAGTATTTCTTACTCGGACCATACAATGAGAAATTCGCAAAGCTGGAAGTCGAAGTTATCGAAAGCCCAACAAACTTTGCCATTGCTGACACACTAACTCAGATGAGATCGAATAATATCAAGGTAATCAGCAGACAATAAATTAGTATACTATTTTAGCTTGACACTGCACTGGCCTGACACTGCACTGGCCCTGCGCGGCAAATACTGAATAATCATTGCGTGGATATTGTCCCTGCAGAGCAAAATCTGAATACAGAACCATCGCTGATGGTGTCATTTGCAGGCCACAGCATTGTATTCTGATCACATTTGTACAATTTGGTCATTTATGTGGTAAGGATGACTGGCACCTCAATGTATTTGCTTGCTAAGTTATGCAAGTTGTTAAACATGTGCTAGAATAAAAGCCGGCTACTATGCTGGCTTGATTCCAAATCTGATTTTACTACTGAACAACATGTGCATCATGATGACAAACCTCATAGCAACCTGGGTCTGAATTATCCTAAAAGTTGGTATATTAAACATTCCAACCCAGTGGAAATTTTAGTGTTTTTATCCAGGGTGTAGGATTCAGTTGTCAAAAAACTTAAATGTGGCAAGTCACCCATGACACATATCAAATCATTTTGTGGGACTGGAATAAATATGCCAATAAGAAGTATTTTACATCAGTCTATAATGGTATGGGCTTATCTCCATCACTGTCAAGATTCGTGCACAATAAACTCGCCATGCGGATTTTGGGTAGTGTCATTAAACTGCTTGAAAAGTTATGTCATGCTAGCCAGCTATAGTTGGTCCATTTTTAATAACTTTATATTGCAACATACGTCCCGTTATGGCAAGTTGAGTCAAAGTATGAATAACTAAGAGTAAAGACATACACCTAGTACAGAAAACCACTTTTGTTTCGCTTGCGTCCTTCCTTACGTTTTTTCACTGTTTTTCTTGCAGGTAGTTTATGGTAGATGGCTGATAGATGGCTACCCTAAAGTCGTACTGTTTGACATCGGTTCTGCTGCCGGAAAATTGGCAGAATGGAGGAAGCAATTATTTGAGCAGTGCCATATTGGGTTACCGTGCGAGGACACAGAAGCAAATGATTGTCTCGTATTTGGATTTCTAACATGCTGGTTTATCTCAGAGGTAGGGTTAGCGTAATGCTCTACACACAGAACCACTCAGCGCATGTACAAGCTGTTGAGGCTTATGCAGCATAGTGTCGGAGTACCTAAATTGGAAAAATGATGGAAACCAATAATTTGGAGATATTATAGCCTAGATAGAAACTAATTTTGGTATCTAATATCCTTGAACTCTGGGAGTTGCCTTTCTTGATTGAAGGCAGCACTTCCCTCGCTGTGCTGTAGAGATGGTCTCAGTCAAAATACCATCTTGGTCTTGCAGACAGAATTACATGGAACTGTGTACCTTCTAAAAATTATTTAAAATATAGTATGACAACACCATATTCAATAACAGAATGAGCTGGAAACTCATGAGGGAAACTTCCCTAACCTATGCCCAACACTGAGACACAATTCAAAATCAGTATCCACAGTACCAAATGCAGAAACTAGCAGCCGTGACCTGGAGTGCTCATCAAAATAGTCAGTGTTTCAATTATTACGTTGTGACACTTGATATTTCAATATGTTTCAGTTCAGAAAACGGGTAACTAACTTTCCAAGACCACAGGTGCTAGCACATTTCCATGAGTGGATGGCAGGAGTAGGTCTAGTTATGCTCAGGACCACACACGCAGATGTAGCCACACTATTCACCACACATGCCACATTACTCGGACGATTCCTCTGCGCAGGAGATGTAGACTTTTACAACCATCTAGACAAGGTAAGGTATAAGGCGAGAGTATAGCTATTATATATATGGTATATATCATATTTAGTATATATCATATATATGGTGTATAGTATTTATAGTATATATAGAATATATAGTATATAATAACTCTATGGGTGAGAGGGTCAACCTTTCGTAAAAACCAAAGGGAACGTCTGCACTGGTATCACCTTGGGGAGGTGAAATTTAGAACTGAGACGGTGTACTAGATTAGAACTTTCGATGGTCAAGGATTCCTATCAACAAGGATATGGGAATAGGATGCTCTAAGATTAGGACTAAATCCTCCATTGATATAAAAGGATACACACTGTTGGAGAAGGGAATCGGCTTCTCTGATTTAATTTAAAGAATGTAATATGGTCATTGAAGGGTAGTGATTACCAAATCGTGGACAGAACAAATTTATGAATGAGCAGAGAAACACTGTAATTACCCGAGAGGAATGGCGGAAGTTGCAAAGAGTACTTTTAAACCACAATTTAAGCCGATGGCAGATATTGCATTCCCATAATTGAATGGAAGAACAGTAGACAGGCAGCTCAATATAATTGTTGGTCTTCCCTTCATTTTCACTTAGTTAATAGTAAATGGTGAATTCGTTTAAGATTTAGGAATGTGGATAAGGTTCTAACTCGATTTTTGTATTCAGTGGGGTCTTTCAATAAGAAAGAGCCAAATTCGCAATCTGATCGCTCACTCAGTGAGTGAGTGAGTGTTTTCTGCTCGGCTCTTGCTTTCAATTCGCTCAGTCAATGATGGAACTTTATACATTCTGAGTGAGCGATTTGGGAGCGATTTTGCCTAATTGAAAGGCCAAGTGAGTGATAATTTTGAGCCATGTGATAGTGATAACTTGCTTTAGTAAAGGTTCGATCTTTCGTTAGTAGTGAATGGTGAATACGTTGAAGATCACTCAGGAAATATGGGCAAGGTTCTAACTCGATTTTTTTGTTCAGGTCAATTGCCTCTTCGGGTCCAAGATGCAAGTCTTTGTAATTTATGTGTATCTTGTGAGAGGTTTTGACCAGAAACAGAAATGATGACCCATTGATTTCGATAACCTCATATTCAGGTACACCCTCCCTGTTGAAACTTAAAACAGCATTCTGGGATACCTGTTGAAACTCAATATGGCCTTCTGGGATACCCTTCTTGTTGAAACTGAATAGGGCATTCTGGGATACCTGTCGAAACTTAATATGGCTTTCTGGGATACTCTCTCTGTTGAAACTGAATAGGGCATTCTGGGATACCTGTTGAAACTTAATATGGCATGTTACAGACTCCCCATAATACAATTTTTTGGATGCCTTATAGATCAGATCCATGATAATGTAACAAGGATTGACCTGGTCTGAGCTGTACCTCTTGGTTAGCATTGCATTGTGGGGATGTTATATACATGCTCTTTACCACACTTATCCATGGCGTGTTTCTAACTCTGAATTGTCCGATATATATAGTTTGAGTTGGATAAGGAGGCGGGAGATAGAGGTATATATCACAGATACTGTATGGAGAGGGCAGCTGCACATTGTGCTCATATATTTACTACAGTATCTCATATTACTGGAGTAGAATCAGAACATCTCATAGGAAGAAAACCAGGTAAGTGATAAAAGGCTTCATAACACCATATCCCATGATGCATCTGGAATCTGGGGATCCCCAGATAAAATGTTGTCATAATTGTCATTACAGAGATTGAGAATATTGTTCACAAACCGAAGTTGAAACAAAGACTTGAGAAAATAAATGGGAACTTTGCCATAATTTCTGTACGCGTGGCTATCTTCATGTCCTTCTTAAAAGTAGACAAATTTTGCAGAATTTAGTCTTATAAATTCCAAATTTATGAGCGATAATTTACGTGGCGATTACTAGGCAGCTGCCGGCTCTGCCTTTACAAACCTGAACTTGAAATAGTGCTGGAAATTCCTTCTTTTGCAGAATGTATTACTCCAAATGGACTGAATGTTGTCAAATACAGTGCCTTACACGAATTTCAGAATCTACATGCCCATAGCAAAGAGAAAATCAATGAATTCGTCAAAGGCCATTTCCATGGGTGAGTCGATGTACAGAAAAATAACTCTCTCGAGTTAAGGTTTTGATTTTGACTTGGTTGAGTCTGAAGGTATAGAAAGTAGATGAAACAGTTTGAGAAGTACACTGCATAATTTGGTGTAACAAAATTAGCAGATGGGCTTATGAGCGTAACTATAATAATGTCAATAATAATTGTCACACTTTGTTATTCTCTATTTTCAGACATTTTGATTTTGATCTGGATAAGACCCTTTATTTCTTCTCGGCTGGGAGATATGAATTCAAAAATAAAGGTGTCGACATTCTTATAGAATCACTAGCAAGGCTCAACTACTATATGCAAGTAAGAAAGCTAACTGTGCAATTATAACTTTTTGTTGTAAATTCATTAGTTGAGACTATCAAAAAAGGGATCTGAAAGAGCTTTTGGAAGTGGCCTGAAAATTGCCCCAATACTGCTCTGAATAGACCATGACTATTACCTAGCCTTGCATGAGTGGATTCGAATTGAATACGTCTTAATTATCGCGTCTTGAGTTCATTCTCAAGCACTTGGAGCCATTGTTGAACAAGACTTGTCCTTACCGCTTTTTGTTATAAAGCCTGAAGTGTGAATGTAGAAAGTAAGGTTTTGGCAGAGGTTGCACCTGTGCACAGGAGAGATTCATTTACCACTGGTTTTAATTTTGTCGTTGCTTAACTGCTACTGCCTTTGTATTTCAGCAATCAAAAACAGATACAACTGTGGTTGTATTTCTCGTATTCCCGACAAAGACAAACAACTTTAACGTGGAGTCGTTGCGAGGTCAGGCCATCGCTAAACAAATGAGAGACACGGTGGAGCAAGTACAGAAGAATGTTGGGAAGATAATACTAGACAAAGTGCTCAAGTGAGTTGACTGGTAGAAAGAGTCTGTTATCTTCCAATAACCTGATACAACAAGATCATGTTAAATGGTATAGTGCAAGCTATGTCCTAAAGTCCCTGGTACAAGTAGCCTTGATGCACACATTTACATGCACAAGTCTGTTATGTAAATCCTTGTTGTTAATCAGTACGAACATACTGATAAAACCACGACCCTCCCTAAATCCAACACTGCTCTTTGCAGAAAAAGCCTTTTTTATAAATACGCATAAATACGTCAATGCCTTCTTATTGCTTCTTTTATTTTTTGTTGTTTTCACATGGTCTTATTTGCTTCATGCATTGATCGGTGGTTAATAAAGTTCATAATAATACTGGAACAATAAGAGTCTAGTCTAGTCTAGATGACACATATGGCTTCAAATTATTATCACCAGTTGATTTGACTTGTTTCTAGAGGTGAGATACCAAGCAGTGAAGGTTTACTGGGCAGGGCTGACACCATCAAACTTAAAGGATGTGTTTATAACTCCCAGGTATGTAGATAACCATACTGTCACTTATAGTGTCAGCTGCCCAATGCGAGAGCAACTACTACTAGCTTCCCCCTAATCACATTACCGACCGAAAGAATCCTTGCTAAAGCGACAATGTTTCCTCCTAATAGGTGATGGCTCTTATTGTTTTTTTTACAGAGACATGGCCTACCGCCAATATGCACACACAACGTTGTGGACGATCACAAGGATCAGATTCTAAACGCCATAAGAAAAGTCGGATTATTTAACAACCGACACGATAGAGTTAAGGTGAGGAACTGATGCTGTCTATTGATAGTTCTTAGAGGGTGTCTTTTGACCCTTAAAGCCATGCCTTGGCAGCATGACAGTATGACATGACAATGGCAGTGCAGAGCATTAAAAATGGGGGAAACTTGATTCTTTAGTGATCATGTGGATTGTATCTTTATTGTTTACAGATGGTGTTCCATCCCGAGTTTTTATCATCGACAAACCCTCTGATAGGAATGGATTATGAAGAGTTTGTGAGAGGCTGCCATATGGGCGTATTCTCCTCCTACTATGAACCATGGGGTTACACACCTGGTGAGCCAACTTATAAGTAAAGCCAATTTATAGTTAAGCATCAGCATGCCTTAAAAATTGGTCCAGGATCTCACATGAGGCCTGTTTCTCTTTTTGTTATCTCAGCGGCAGATGACAGAGGTATATCACATTTAATTTACGACTACACTTCTGACCCATATTGCAGTTCGTGTTTATTTGGTAGTTGTGGTTTTAATATGCAGTATAGTATAAAGTTATGAGAAACCAATTGACAGTGGGTGTATCGTCTCAAAATTGAATTTGTTTGCTAGCTTCGTGTGATTGACCAACTTGAAGCTTGTACAGTTTATTTACCGATTTCATTTTAGCCGAGTGCACAGTGATGGGTATTCCTAGTGTATCAACTAACCTCTCAGGCTTCGGTTCCTTCATGAGTGATCATGTGACCGATCCAATGTCTTATGGTATATTCATAGTGGACAGGAGATTCAGTTCACCTGAAGATTCAGTCAATCAGCTCGCTAAGGTAGGTAAGGTTATAAGTGTATGCCACTTCCAACACACAGGCAAAACACACAAAAAACTATGTACAACGGAGTTACGTTGTTCAAGGCTCCAAACAGCTGATAAGTTGGTGTACTCTGATAAATTCAGATTTACCAGATTGACCCAGACAACAAATATTTGTCCCTTCAGCCAGATTTCAATGCATCATGAAGTGACTTTATTCAGACTTTGCTAAATTAAGACCAAATTTGGTGGTCCCCACAAGTTTTAATTAAGTAGAGTGCACCAGTAAAAAGAGGAAAAGTCTCATTGTGAAGTATGTGTATTTAACCTTGGATATGATAGCCATGTAGTGGATAATCAATCTATCACAATTCCCCATCGTGCTTGTTATATTTAGATGATGTATGACTTTACACGGCTCACCAGGAGACAGAGGATTATAATGAGGAACAGAACAGAGAGACTGAGTGATCTACTGGACTGGAGAAATCTGGGGATTGTAAGTTATGGTTAATACTGTAATTTTCTATAAGCAGTATCAAGTAGCTAGAAACATCTGTACTAGAATTGAGTCGGTACTTGAGCTACAGGTGGTGTGAACTTTTCATCAGATAAGCAGGGTTCTACAATACTAAAACTTGATGAACTAAATGTACATTTCCAGCTCTCATAATTCCATTTTGTGGCTAGAGTATCATCAAATGAGGATCACTCATGCCATCCCTTTCTCACCAATGAACTAAACCTCCTTTGAACTAAATGAACCACCAATGAACTAAACCACCAATGAACTTAACCTCACCAATGAACTAAACCACCAATGAACTTAACCTCACCAATGAACTAAACCACCAATGAACTAAACCTCACCAACATACTTGCCAAGTCTCCCGATTTAGGCGTGACCCTCCAGATTTTTACACCCACCTCCCACTTTTTGTAAATCTCACTATTTCCTCCAGATTTTAGAGAAAACAGTCAAATCGCAATTTTTTGATAGTTATCCAAGCACATGTTGTTGTTGACTAGTTACTGTTAAGGTCTTTGCACACAAAATTGAAAGGAATTATCAATCCTAACAAATTTACCTGTTCTGTTAAGATTTAGCCTATTATTGTAAATGACCAATAGCATCCTCTCATAACTCACAACACTGACTGTCATTGGTCACAATATAAAGTAGCTAGTCAAGTGCATACCTTTAGTTTTCATTTCCTTTCAGATCACACATTTTTTAGTATTAATTTTGTAGTCTATTCTAGTTAAATTTAAGTGAAGGAAAATAGAAACCTAACAATTCCAAAGGTAGGTCCACTACAATTTAACAAAGCTCGGACCAAAGACTTTGAAACATATTTAATGTTAGTCAAACACAAATATAGTACCTTATCTGGATTCTCACTGTCTGTGACTGAGCACATTTTCAGATCTTGATGATGCATGGGCACTTGTAGCCTGTCTTGACTTTGCCAATGAGGTGTTTGATACTGGACATTGACAATGTAAAGGCATGTATGTAAGAGTCCCAGGGGCCCATGGATTGATTGTAATTGTTTAAAGTGTATTTCACCTCAGTTTGATATTTTAGTACTAGTACAAACATGAAATTATTTGGGGTCAAATATACCTTTTTAGCCCTTCCTAGTGGCTTCGCACCCTCGAAGCACCACGTTGTGGTGCAGTATCGCCGTAAAATGGGATCTCCCTATTTTGTATTTAGATTACTTGGCAAGTATGCTCACCAATGAACTAAACCACCAATGAACTAAAGAGGTTTAGTTCATTGTTCTCACTATCATCAATCTTTTAATAGAACTTCCTTCCTTGATAACAATGTTTTTAATAAATTCACATGATGCACTACAATGTTTGTTTTATGCATGGTCTTATGTGTCAATTATGACTTGATCAGCTAATAAAATTGATATATAAAACTGGGCAATTTTGAAGGAGCTTTTGTGTGCGTTCACCGATAATGGAAGAATCAGCCATTCCAAACTACACCATAACCACATGAATAAGATCCATTTTTGTTTGCTCTTACAGTATTACCAGAAAGCAAGAGCGGCAGCTGTGACTAAATGCTTCCCTGATGTGGCAGCAGCAGATTTAGTCAGTTATCTACCTGACAAAAATGATTTGGTGAGTCTTAAAAGTGCCATATATTTGGTACAGTATCACGGTGATAAGCCGGCCAGAAAGAGACATCTTATCTACATCGAAAAACTTTTAAAAACTCAAGCCCCAAATTACAGCACCTATCTTCAAACCCCATTTTTAGAAGTTTCCAAAAATTATTTTTTAATTCAGAATAACGTTCCTGTTATTGCAAATTTCTCCAAGTTTGGATCCACTCAACTGTAACATGACTCTCTTGATAGCAAATGACTACAAACAGACCCCATCTTATATTGATTGATAATTCCTGTTTCACAGGGAGACTCCACTGACAGGAAGTACCCACGCCCTCTGAGCTGTGTGACATCACCGGCTAGTTCCAGACCGGAGAGCCCGAGGAGTATATTCGATGATGATGATAATGACTCAGACGCCGAGGTGGAAGAGCTCAAGAAGAGAGAGTAAGGTGATAACAGACGGTTAATAAGACTGAGATATATAGACGATTTAAAGTTAGGGTGTAGGATTTGAGGGTTCGGTATTGCCTCCCCGCACAATTATCAACCTTAATGTGTGGTATTTGGAGAATTCTTAGCCAATGCTTGTTTTATACACCAAACTAAAAAAGCAATTTTCCTAAAAGTATTACTGCTGATAAAAAACTGTTTGTAAATGCTCAATTCCAGAAGTTAAATATGCTATAACCTAAAGGTCTAGCCAATAGCAATTTTCCTGAAAAAATTACTGCTGATAAAAAAGTGTACAGCTATACTATAAATGAAATGCTCAAACCAAAGATCTGATACCAAGTGGATCTGAGGCTCATATTGTGTACCAGAAGAGATTATGTGCTGAAATCTCATTAGGTTTTCTCTTCCAAATACTATTGATCATGTTTTTTTTGCAATGCTTTTTGTGATTCCAAAGAACAAAGTCCTTTATTTTTACAAGGTCAGTGTGTAGATGAAATTATTTTGATGTCCTTTTTATTACAAGATCTGAACACGTAAGATTAGAAAAAATGATTTTGCATGTATCTATAACCTTATGGTGCTTTATGAATAATTAAGTTTTTCAATTTCATATACTGATATTTATGTGGCCCTGTGAGGATACATGAACAGAAAACTTCATAGCCTGACTTACATCACTAAAAACCGATTCATTCATCAATATTATTAAATGGATTACCTTTATACTTACCCTGATGTGGCGTACATAGTGCGTAAGTTATCAGGTACATTGGCCTTACCACCAGCCTGTGGAGTAAACGGATAAACTTCCATTAAATACTATTGAGCAGACACATGGACACTATCAACAGGGACTTAAATTAATGAACTTTACTGCCACAGAGGATATTGGCTGTAATACAGATTATAGCCTACTACATATTTGAGATATTATATCAGGTTACAAGAGTTTGTAGGTTATCAAGTCAGCTGTGATGGCTGGACAAATGATTGACACTCTATAAGTCATGAAATCGTAAAATGATGTTTATAGAGAGAGAATTGCAGTACTTACTTTTTTCTTTTTCTTGGTACTGTCTGTAGTGGTTACTGTTACTGTACTCTCTTTCTGTATGAGCTCTATTAACTCATCTGGACTCCTGTAGAAAATGTATAATTGTGTGTTTGAATGGTCATGTTGAAGCTTACCTCGCCAGAAACATCATCCAAGGCAAGGCCCTATGATCTCATAGACTTAATAATGTTCATTTGTTCAGCCAAGCATCAGACTGTCGCCTGTATTGGTGAGTCTAAATTATCACAACCTAATTATAAAACAACCTCAATAAAAACGAGTCACAATAATCTTATAATTGGTGGCAATACCACAAGGTGACAGTAGCCTGTGACAGGATACCTGGAGATCAATACTTACTGTAGACAGAGCATACACTTTGCTCTGTGGGTGGGCTGATGCTCAGCAGAAGCTTTCAGTAAGAGTTTAGCGCACTGCTTCACAGCGTCATTGTCGTGATGCTATAATAATCAAGAGGGGAAAATAATAAGCAAATACATCTTTGAACCTTATATTGTGGAGAATGCTTCGAATTTGAAGCAAATGACTCACAAACATTTCATAATTACTCCATCAAGAATAGTCTAAGTACGTCTACTTTCCGGATCCAACACTAAATTTTGAAACTATTACAAATGTCAAGAATATTTGGATGACCTGCTCGTAATGGCTTTTTCTGTTTCAGTACAGAATGATCATCTAAATTTCTTGTATCCAACCAAATAATGTTCAGTTATCTCACCAGTAGGAGATGAAGTTCATACAGTATATGACTATTATGTGAGTTACAGTATTCTGGTTCATCTAGATCTGGTCTGTATACACCACTACCTACACACTCTGTGTCTAATAATACATCTGTGTACGCAAACGTCTATAGGAAACAAACAGCAATGTCATGTATCAAATTTAACAGAATTTCCAGCCTATTTGAGAATAATTATGTGCTGAGCAAAGGATGGACAGCTCCAACTTATGATCAACTTGACTAGGAACTTTAGAGGATTTCATAGCTTATGCACCACTTAGGTCAATGGAGTGCAAGTGTCTTTATGGTGCTGACAACAATCTTCTCACATCAAGTCTGAAATTGCAGGAGTACAGTTGGTAAGAGCCTTCTAGCAAACAAAAATTCAAAGCCTTGGTTACAATCCCATACTCAAAACACTACTAGACTACAGCGTATCAGCTGCATAGAACTACTTTTACACTTAGACAAACACATAGACTTATTATTAAGTCTTTGGACAAACATTATAACTTACCCCTAGCAGAGATTTTGCTGAAGTTAGTAAGATCAGTGCTTGCTCTGACTGAAGTTGTATGGACACGTTGACTAATCTCTTAGTGAAGGCCATCACACGAGAATTAGTTACTCTCTTCTTACGATCCAGAAACATGAGTTTGATTAGATCAGATACCAGTTGGATATTCTCCAGTCCTACTTCTGTGATGAAAATTGTGACATACTATGAGATAATAATTATTTTAACTCTAGCATAAAGCATTAAAATAATTTTTTTGCGCCGATCAACTTGTGACACATTAAAAAACAGTTAGTAGTATGATTTACAGAAATCCACTGAGACGGTCTATTTATCCAAGGAGTTGAATATATATCACGATATCAGAGTTAGCATCGTTCACATTTATAAGTTTATTAGTATGAGGGGACAACTCTGATTTGCATGACATTGTGGTTGCGAGTTTCATCAGGAACGTCTTTAAACGCAAACTCTCTGGTAAGAGGTAGCCTAGAACTGGAAACAGTGGAAGATGAGCAGGGCTCAAATCCACATCCTACCATACTAAGTTTTACAAAAAGAAAGTAAATAGTAAGGATTATCGTATACACTTTATTTATGACACGTTTTGAAACATCAGTTGCTTGCACAAAATATTGTCATGACAGATGAAAGATTTCCACCGTTCATATTCCAACAAATTTGATATTTACCAGTTGCGAGTTGAGGTAGAGTCTTGTATACATGAGAGTAGAAATGTTGTGGATCTATATTCAGTGATTCTCCCTGTCCTGAGAGGATGGTGAAGGCAGTCTGTGTCATGTTTAGAATATCTCCTATTACCAATATCTGCAATTATAGACAACACGGGCTAAAGACACAACAGGGCCCATCGGTAAGGAGTTTTCAGTGACAAAGATTGTGGTGGCTGAGCTCAGATGGTTGTGACACCTTGATATTAAGCACCACTATCCACCACAAAACGCTGGCTTCTACAACTGGCTACTTAGAAACCACAAACATATATATATATTGTTCATATGTTTAGGTTTGAAACAATATAAACGACTTTACTTACATCTAGAATTAGGAGCTCTCTGAAAACTCTGAAAAGATCATCAAAGAAATCCACGTTGATGAGATGAGCAAACCTACAAAACACAACCAATCACATCATTACCAAGTGCAGCGCATAAATAAAAGACATCAATTGTTACAGAAAACAAGCGGGAAATTTGGTACCACAGGGGAATATGGAAGTAACAAAAAGGAAAATTGCTAATTGAAAAGGAGGAGCTTTGGTATCTTTGATCTCTTTGATGCTTAACCATCGGTGATGAAATAGAAGAGGTAAATCACTTACTTTGCAAGACCGACGAGTACAGGGGAGAGAAGCTCTGAATCCTGGGCTTTCTTGAGTATTATAAAGTAGAGAGTGAATATGGCTGAAATAGTATCCGTTCTCTATAAGAAACATACCAATACAATTTAGCCATAGATATAAAAACTTTATCTTTTCCATGAAGAAAGTACCATGCATTGCTTACTTGAATGCTCAAGATATTAAATTATAAGGAATTAATTTCAGTTTCAATCATGAATATGAATTAGTAATGTGAATCTAAATGATCGACACAATCAGTGAGTTGATTTTTCAGAGACTGTATTTAGTATCAACTTTTTCCTTCCTCATCCCATAATTTTGACAGATAACTTACAGCTTGTAAAACCTTCTTTCTGTTGACTTCCACAGCAGCATCTTCTAACTGTTTGTTTAGAGCTTGTTTCTTCTTGTCCATCTACAAAAAAAACAAGGTCTAATCACACGTTTTACAAGGAATTCATGACATCATAGTGCAAGAATGTTATTACAATAGGCAGTAGCTCTTTGACAATACTGTGTCATTTATTGATAAAGAATGCCATAAAACCCCCAATGACAATCTGAACTTAGATAGCAGTGAACAGAGGCAAAAGGCTATGGAGTGGACTACGAAGCACTAGAGTGGAAACTTATGCACCCCAAACCACTTCACATATAAAAGTGAGCGTGCTGACTGAGAAAGGTCTAGCCAAATATCTAGCATGAGTTAGTGGTAACGATATATTTGTGTTGGATATGATTAGCATATACTAAATGGATTCCAAAAAGCAGAACTATCTATCAGACTTATATATAGACAGACCTTTCGCTCTTTCCTGGACCACTGTTTCATTTTCTCTTTATATGTCAACCTCCTCTGCCTCTCCTCTTCAGTGTTAATTTCTTTTATCCTCAAAGCCAGAAATGTGTCCAAAACCTAAAAAAACATGAAGTTAGTAAATGCAACAAATTGCAGTAGTGATATCGCAAATGACAAACCAAAGTTGGCAAAAAAGTTATGTCCAGTGGAAAAGATTGAGCATTCTTGTCATGTCATGTCATGTAGGTATAACATATGTAACACTCTAATCTCTATCTCTTCCCACTCAAAATCCAATCATCATTCTCACAAAAAGAGTCTGATAAATAGTTTCATAAAAACTGTTGCATGTTCCTGAGTAGATCAAACAAATTTTGATTACATTATAATGTAAAAATACAACTACAGAAACCAGATGCTCCGATCACATCGTTCTCCAGTATTCACTCACTTTGGTGCTGACGTTGAAGTTTTTACTCTTCACTGTTCTACAGATAGCTCTCACTATATCCAGGCTTGTCTCCCCTTTCTTATCATCTTTGAATATCTGTTTTACTGCTGTGCATATTGTATCTACGACCTGTAGGGAGATAACAGAAGGTTTGCACCGTGTGATGACAGGACATTGAATAATTATATGACATCAAGATGATTTTGACCAAACCAGCTTTTCCAATTATTGTGTATAATACATTCTATAGTATTTAGCAATTGTGCAAAGTGTCAGACTCGACATGCACATTTACATAGTTTCTTGACACATAATATATCATACTGGAGACAGTCATGTTTTATTTATGAGTGGTAAATTTCGGCGTCATTCTGAGCACAGAATTATTTTCCTCAGCACACAATGTGAATCGCCGATGAGTCTTACCAATCACAGTTAGTGCCAAAATTCCTTTAGCACACAGTCAGAAAAACTGCTCAAGGGTTCCGTCGTAAAGATACCAATAATATCTTCATACAAGATAAGTCACCGCTGAGAAGTAGTGTTTAATTGACCAAGAACTGGCTGGGAAAAGCAAGTCAACTAATGCTGACACCGGGATTTTAAGACTGACCAAAAACTGCCTGAGAAAACAGGTTGACTAATGTTGACACCTACCTCAGAATTATGTACAGTTTGACTATTACTGACAACTATCTCAGTGTTTTGTAATAGTGGTAACACTTACCTCAGTGGTATGTACTAATGTTGACACTTACCTCATTGTTATGTACAGCGAGTAGAGGGATGAGAACATCTATGACATTCTTAGTGAAGTTGAATGTTGGTCTCCTGACAAACACCTGACACATACACTTTACAGCCAACAGTCTCAACTCCTGTTAGCAAGTATAAGAGACATTATTAGGGGAAACTCGTCAACTATCGTAATCATACCAGTTAAACGTTGCCATTGAAGTTACATCAAACAAATGATCATCAACTGTGCTGAAAGACAGAAAGTATTAAGAAATGTGTGTAAGTAATGTCTCTTCATCTGAGAGGGAAGAAAACTGATTCCCTTCATATTGTACACTATTGTTTATGACAAGAACATATTAAATATATTACAGTATTAAAGTATACCTTAGTCCGTGCGCTGGCTGTTTCTCTTTTCTTCTTATCACTAGATTTACCTACAAAATTCATATATATATATATATATAACATATATATACCATCAGAAGAATCCGATGTTATATCAAAAATTGCAACAACCAAATGCCTAAAACAAGTATTTGAATCCCATTTGGCTATTTTAAATCACTGAGCCTATCATCCCAGATATGGATGAGGAGTGGACCTGACACGGGATAACAAAAAGTATGATCAAATAAGTTAAATCAGATAAGTATGGTCAAATAAGTCACCGATCGGTGACTATCATGTCCAATTAATCAGCTAACATTTTAAACAAGTCTACGACATATATCACTTTGATACTCTCCACCCATTTGAATACACGTACCTACGCATTCTTCTAACATCTGCAGGTAAAGTTTATAATTATGTAGCAGGTTCTCCTCAAACTGTCTCAGCTGTTTGGTGTCTTTAGCTGCTGCCTGTTGTTTCTCAGCTTCCGCCGTTACACTAAAATAGACATGGACATTGATATACAAACATGTCTATCTGTGTCAACTGTAGATCACGGGGGTGGAACAAGTGGTAGCCCAAACAAACTAGATCACTAGACCTGCTAAATTTGGATAATGAAAATAGAGAGATACTCGAGATAGTAGAATCAAGGAGTCGTCTTTAACTCTTTGGAAGAACTAAGTATGATCTCAAACTTCTGGATGAGAGTTAAAATATCAATAGCTGAAACTTGAACAGGAGGACAAAAGTTGTTTGTCAAATTACCGTATCCTGTAGTCGGGTAAAATATCTTTGTAGATCTCAGTGAGCGACATGAGTAGGAGTTTTCTGTTTCCTGTTCTGATTTCCGGGTCATTTTCAGTCCAGAAATCCCTCAAAGCTCTCAGCTTCTTCATCTAAAAGAGCAAGAGGGTAATATTAACAGGAGAAAAACCAGGCTGCTTGGATGGTTATGATACTCACAACTTGTTTGACACAGGTCAAAATCCAAGTAAAGCATAGCCACAACTGCGTCACTACGCAGACTGGGGATTCAAAGGGGATCGGATCATCTTCTCAAAAAATATTGCGATAAAAACATAGCCACAATGTAGCAGTAATGGGCTATTCCCAGGGAGTTTAGGTAAATCTCAAACTTGATATTGTATACTTCATAATCCATTTATTCCATGAAGTTGGCATAGTCAGTACATGATCCAGTATGCTATCAATGCCCTGGAAACCCCAAATATATTTGACATTCTGTGCTGGGGCACACAATGATTACAAAGGCTGTACTGACATTTTCCTCAGGGTTCTCCACTACAGCACATGACATGCTGGCTATAGCCGCTTGTCTCTGCTGTAGTTTGTGTGCTCGTCGAGCATAAATCTCTACTAGTGATAGGTCTGGTAACTTCTCTTCTTCCTCTTCAGCTACAGCATCACCTTCATCTTCCTCATCTAAGGAAATAAAATAAAATTGATACAAATGTTATTATATTATTATTTGACATGCACCCTGATACCAGGACACACTCAAACAACTGTATTCTGCACTCGCAACAAAGCACACTTTGAATTCCACCTTATGCATTTCGAGTCCCATATTACATTTTTGTAGATTTTCCATAGATCTGGTTAATAAAAACCTACAACAATCAGAACTGATCCTGACATGACAATGTTATCAAAATAATTAAAATACCTGAATCATTCTGGTCAATAACTTGAGATCTCTGTATCACTTTGCGTTTGTCTTTAATTGGCAAGAGAGGAGTTGAGTCTTCGGTAAGCCATTTACTAGATCGCTTTTTGCTGAACAATGCTTCCACCTCATTGGTATCACCCTTTCGTTTCCTTTTCTTAGTATCACCATCTCTACATTTGATGTGAGATATATATCCAAGAGAAATGAAAATGACGCTGCTTTCTTGAGTTCCACAAGCAGAGAGTCCCCACAAAATCCCTTTCCTTATCCCGCATCAAATCAATGAATGAAAAGGTGACACACTCAATGCAAAACTTATGTCAAAAATATTATTACTCCCTTCTACACCCTCTAAGAAATTGCAAGCCATAACCTCAATTCCTATCCTTTCCCAATGAACATGATCATAACAATTTTACCTGAGCAGAGATTTAGCAAAGCCTATATTTGCTTCTTTAAAGTAGCCTTCATCTTCTACGACTGCTTCAGGAACTGCGTGTTTCACTTGCTTCTGTGCTAGCTGGGCTGTAAGATTTACCAAATACAACCATATATAATATAACTCTTTGATAGATTATATCTTCATCTGCTACACCAATGATATCATTAATTTTGTTTTGGCAATAAAGGGATTTAGTGACAGTCTGTAGCATCCACCACAACCAGCATAGATACAAAGAGCAGTGGGCCATTTGGATAAAAGTGGAAGCTCCAGGGAAGCATTGATCGACCTGGCTCACTTGGACTTCTGAAAATATATGCCTACCTTTGAGTGTTTGCGCTTCCTTTTTACCCTTTTGAGTTTCTTTTCTCTTTTTCTTTTGATGATCTAACTGTCCTCTTTTTGCAAGCTTGTTGTGTTTCTTGTTGGCTATTTTAGTGCCACTAGCACGCCCTTTACCACCTGGTTTCTATTAAAGAGTCAAATGATCACATACAGTACATTTGGTAGATCTACACGGTCCATCATGCATAATTGATCCTGTTATACATGCTATGTATTTTGTCCTATGGTGTGTGATCTTGTAATAGTTCAGTGTCAGTTCCGATTTAATATTTTATAAGGGACAATTAAAATGTTAAACTTGAGACTTGTGAGGAGCAGCATGCATAGCCAGCTTAGCCATAGCCTAGTGGATGGGCTTTTCAGCTTATACCCATCATGTGGGTTCATAGGCCTAAAGAGGCTAATGGTCAAAACTGCCTGACTTGACTTGTTGGTAACCATCATGTCATAGTTATATATATATATGGTAGGTTTTGTCACAGAACAACCGGACTATTAGCTGTGGTAGAGGTTGCAGGTGATGCATGTTACATTCCTTGCAACCCTTAAGGTCTTTAATGAAGCCTTAAATGTGTCAATCTCATCATGAGTTCCCTTCCATATCAACAATAATAAAGCTACAGGATGAGCTAGCAAGGAGTTGCTTCAGTCCTTGGCCTGGTGGGTTGAGGTATGCCACAGCACAGACCACACAGACAGAGCCATGAAGCTACCACAAAGCCAAAAGATATGGTTGATCCTGACAGTGTCTACCTTAGAGTAAAGCATCTTATCCCTATTACCTATAATCTATGCCATGAGATTGGACCAGGGCAGGGAGGCTCACAGAGAGTGATGAATCCATTCTGGGAGTGAGAGACACTCAGAGTCAGTCCAGTGATTGACCCTTATTTGCCTATTGAACACAACTATTGTCTCCACAGCAAACATAACACAGCCTGTTGAATGACAAGCAGATTCTTCCATCTTGGCATGCTAATATTGGAGGTAACAGAGAAGAAAATGAGTTACAACTACAAATCTTGATAAAAACACATGCTCACCTTGCCCATCTTTATTGAATAACTGGAATAAGTTGATTAGCGGAAATAATTGGCAAAATAGTCAGAAGGCTATTATGGATCCCTCCTTGATTTAGGACCTTTCTGTAGGAAACTGAGTCATTGAAATAGGGAAAAACAACTCTTCAACATTTTGCGAGACGTACCAGATGTACAGGATGAGACAACTTCAAAATGACAAACGCTTATGTTTGCCTTTCACCAGGGAGTTAATATCCCAAACTCTCTGCTTTCACAAGTAAAGTAAAGTAGAGTGAAGGGCTTCTGAAAAGTTAGAGAAGACAGACTTTTTTCCACAATATGCAGATGTCCATGGAGCATATTTTAAACCTTCCCCAAAACAGTCATAACAGGCTGATAGCCTGTCTCGATGGATAAACTTGGTCAAACTTGTCAAGACAGGCTCTACTGGCTGTGTTTATCCTTGTCAGGTGTTAAGTTATCCTAGTGACAGTAGAAAATTCTGGGTGCAGGGGAAAGGATATAACATACGTGGAAATACACTGTTCATGAACCGATGTACTTTACTTTCCTCAGCACCAATTATACAAAATGTAAATGTGCACAGGTTAATTCTGTACAAGACAACAAACAATTGAAAAATTCTCTGTATTATTGGTAAAAAAAACTAGCACTGTGTCCAAAACCAGTGTGTAGGTTATAAAAATGACAACAGGTAAAAATACCAAATGAAGACTATGTACATATACAGTTGCACAACGATTTCTGTACCATCAAATGACTGGTTCTAATAGTTCCAAAGGAAATTGGTGTTTGCCACACAGGCTTGTTTCACTAAATAAGCTTGGCAGATAGGAATGAAGTAACAAAGGAATACTGAACTCATGCACTTTATAAATGACAATTCGATGCAAGTTTGGATGACATCAACAAGACATTGAACTTAAAGATATTAAGTTGGGGCAACACTAGTAGCTGAAAAATAAATTGCACTTCTGGGAAGCATTCTCAGGTTTATAGGTATCCAAAACATGCTTGAACAAACAACGGTATTTATAGATTTGATTGTCAGCTTGTAGTTGACATTTTACTACTGGAAGTCGAGGTGATAGTATCCATATCATCAGAGGGAGGCACCCCACTGTCGTCCGGAGCACTGGTTCTAGACATTGCACTGTTAGCTGCTGACGGCTGTCTCAGCAGTGGTGTAGAGGCATCTGATCTGTTCTCTTTAGTATCCATTAACTTACGCCGCTGTAAAAATAATCATCAGTATCATTTATTGGAGTTATCTTCCTCTAATTCCTCGCAATCACTGCTATGTTTTGTTTGAGCCAATGATAGGTTATCTTACAGGTGGCCAAAATATTATATGCAAGATTTTATTTCCTTGAACTGCCCATTTGAATTGAGGTGCGAGACTAGATATATAATGGAGGTTGTCACATTTAGAGAATAATTTTGCTTATGATGTTAAGCTCTTTATTCTACATTCGAAGTTTTGAAAAGAAATTTTAGGTTGTCACATGTTCTATGTCCAGTGTACACAATCACCTTACCTTGGCTTCTGGTGTATTGAGAACAGACTCAGGTAGGAGATTCAGGGCGGGTGGTGTGGAGATAGAGGAGTTCTCTTCTTCTATCAATTTGGTGACTTGCTGCAACATTTCCGGGTCCTGAGGAAAAAAAAGAGATTGTCACAGCAACTCCTTGGTCACAGCTATTGATAAATAATCAACAAGTAATGCTTAACATTCCAGTCTTGTTGATAGCAACTACTTCAAAATATTTGATTTTTCTTCTGTTTAATCTATCATTGAAGCATGAATCAAGAATGAAATTCGTGGCGTGGTGCTTTCTTCTAACATTGCTGTGTTGCTCACAGTCCAAAACCTCTTCACAAGGTCCTACCTATATCAAGATTAATCCAATTGCCTGCATTGCATTTGCTCTCTTCCACTGGCGTGACCAGTGGATTGGGAGCAACTACGAATGCAGGCAAATTGACCAAACTTTGTCTAGATTCTACCCTACAGTATTTGGATAAATTCCCAAAGATCATAACAATTGACAATTTCACAAGTCTCCAACAGTTACTGCAGGTTCAACACGCATACCTCCGTAAACCATGGATGAGTCAGTGCTTGATCTACGGTAAACCTCTGCTTTGGGTCAACAGTAAGCAGCTTCTGTACTAGATCTTTGGCTGTAAAAGACCAATATCAGAAATATCAGAAAAACTATTACAGCCAGTCATCAGAAGATAAATACAAAATGTTTTCTAATTGACTTATGATAACTGATCATTAACAGCATGGTGATCTGATATGGAGAAAAATATGAGATATGTTGAACAAATATTGAAGACCGGGAGAAACTCAGCAAGGTTGTTACGAGGATTCGATCTGAAAGTTTCAACCATTTGCAGAATGGATTATCTATACATCATATGACAGCTCCAGCGTGAGACCGTCAGTGAGAAGCAAACCCATCCCAAGGAATCACCATCCAACTTATCATCAACTCATCTTTCGCATAATCAGTCAACTCACCGTAGGGCAACCACTAAATATATCTGGCTAGTTCTAAATTGATGCAAGGTTTAAAAAAAACAAATTACAACACAGAACGGCCTGTACAAGTGTCTCCTTGGTGGGATTTTTGATTTATATTCTAGATGCAGCTCCATACTATTAGGGAAACTATCGCCCTGATAACACACCTTGAGGTAGGTGCTCCCAGTATTTATCTTTAAGCGCGTAATTTCCTGTCAGTATCTGGTCCCTGAGCTCCATATCTTTACGTTGTGTTGTGAATGCTGGCCCTCCTGTTATGCTGTAACATACGAGAACATTTCAGTGATGCTTGTGACTAGGCCTACTTTTACCAGGAAGCTAGGTAGAATACAGATAATATAATTGAGGAGGGCTTAAAAAAACAGAGAAATTGTAGTATTTCTCACTTTAATACTTTTAAAGCTAGTCTGTCTTGACAAGCTTTCGGTATCCCCCATCCAACAACAACAAAGCTTGCCAAGACAGGCTATTTCAAACCATTATTGCAGTGGCCTTTCATTATTGAATTCAAAAGTACATGTATGTGAATCAACAAAACTAATCATATAATTTAAAGTGTCATCAAGTATATTTTTGTTGTTGTTAGAAAACACTTGAAAACCTGAGGAGATCACAGTGCTATTGATAATTAGAACACTTAACCAACACAGAGTTCAGTTATTCACAAAGAGACCTTGAACTTTAGATTTCAGACGCTTACCACACAAAGAGTATGACACCTAAGGACCAGCAGTCGACAGCTTTAGTATATCCAGTCCCCATACCACTAGTCTCCACCACCTCAGGGGCCACATAGAACGGAGTACCACACAGACTCTTCAGTAGAGAGGATGTCTCCACCATGTTACTCAAACCAAAATCTGTAACCTACAAGTAACAGATATATCATAGTCACCATCTCAAGGAGATGTTGTGTTGGCTCCGTGCCATGTGCAGTTGAGTCATTGGTTATTAAATCCTGCCAAGGAATGACTTAGAACTAGAATTTCAATTTGATTTTCTGCTGATGCAGGGCATAATATTATAAACAGAGACTGATTCATTAGTACGACTTTTGGGTGATCAACGTTGAACAAATATTCATTGGATATTCTGCACCAGAATAGGAATGGAAAATATTTAACTAGTCAGTGATAACAAAGGGTTAGAACAAGAACATGCAAGTTGCGAGTCCCATCATAAATACCGCCCTGTTCAAAAGTTTTGTTTTTGAACAAAGAAGGATTTCGCCAAAATGTACTAAATATTCCTTGTTCTAACCATTTCTGACAATACATTGATGTAAGATAATTACATACCTTCGCCATTTGGCATCCTGGGACAATTGATGTGAGCATTATATTTTCAGGTTTAAGATCTCTGTGTACGATATGGTTATCATGTAGGTGCTGAAACATATACACAATCACTGCAAGTTTCACAAACAATAACTTGAGATTTAGCGTTGGGAAGTTCTAGAGAAGTTCTTTCCTCATAACATGGGCCAAGAAATGTATTGTGTGACATCAAATATCTCTCATCAGTCTTTATATTCTACTTTGCTTACTGATAGAACAAATTTTAGCATTTGCAAATTAAGATACTGTAAGATCTTATGATGTAACATGCTTTAATGTTCAGTATGTAAGAAATAAATTGAAGTTGTTTTGAGCTCACCTTGATGGCTAGACACATCTGGTAGAAGATAAACTTTACACATTCAGGTTCCAGCCGCACTGACGTTTTTATCAATTCAAACAGGTCCCCACCTTCGACTCTAAAATGCAGATTTGTCATACCGTGAAAAATTTCCATATTGATTAACTTATTAAATGAGGTGACAAGTTGATTTGTGTGTGAACATTTTGAGCAAGCCATTTTTTTATTCACCACCAAGTAAGACACAGTAGATTGAGGGCACAATAGTTATCGAAGAAACTCCACCACCGCATATTTCCAGAGACAAGCCGTATGGTTTTGTTAGCATTAGAGAAAAACACAATAACTATATATTCAGATGATTGTTGGCATGGAGATGCAGAGCTATCACAAGATTGTTAAATCTATTGCGCACAACCATATAAGCCTCTACAGTAGGATGGGTCAATATTGCTGAACTTACAGTTCCATAAATATATACAGGGTTTCTTCTGTATCGATAACATCTACCACCTTAATAACACAAGGCTACAACAGATGACGGGAGTTTTACACATGAAAACATACATAGCTCATATGTATCAAGGCTAATATCTATGGGTTACATATAGAATCAAACACTTACTCAACATTTGTGAATTTTCAAGAAATTTTATGACAATATCTCTGCCCTTCCTTTAAAATATCTACAATATCTTTACAATATCTCTCTACGTAACAGCACTGAAATTAATCATCAAACTCTTCAAATAATAAAATTATGACTTACATGGTTTAGTTGAAGAATTATGCGCACTTCTTTCATCAAGTCCTACAAAATTGAATATTATGGGTCTTATTATTTTTCGGGGAAAGCAGTATCTTTCAGGTGGGTGATACCATATGGTGCTTAAAATTTAGGTGCAACATTAGCAAACTTGTTGCGAAATTAAATTCTACAAAACATATGACTTATCCAAATTCATGACAAGAGATCTTAGTCTAATATTTATGGAATATAGCTGAGATATCGGACTGAAGATACAGGTTAAGGAACACCAAACAACAATGCCAGGTAAGTCAGGTAGTCCAGTACACTGACTGTATACAACTAAAAACAGGTGTTTAGGAGAGAAGAATTTTGTAAAATATAACTATTTGGGTGCCCTCCTCACCTTGTTTGAGCGTGAAAAACTGAATGACTGTTTTTCTATACATTTGCATGCAACTCGAACTTTACTTTCTCTGCATATGGCTAGCATTACTTGGCCACAGGCACCTCTGAAAAAATATACTACTATTATTACGAAAACAGATCTACGAGTTCAAATCCCCAATTAGAGAAAAATTTCAAGCTAGATAGTTTAAGACAACCAGATGTATAGATGCCTCCGGATTCTCACAAATTCACTTGTTGCACACTGTACCAATGTAGTCAAACAGTGACATGTTACAATGTGTTATGAAAAAAATTCAAATTAAACATAATTGTTCTGGTAAGGTGGAAAGTATCATTGTATAAAGTTACTATCCTGATATCATCAGTATTCAAATGAAATATCATGCATCACATGATCGGTCTATGTCAGGGACACTCAAGAAGAATACAAACATACCTGCCCAATTCTTTAATAAACAAGTACTTTGACTTTATTGCTTCAGGTAAACCTTTGGATTCATCTTTGGCACCAACATCCATGAACATGTAGGCTAAAAATATAGGGTATAATCTTTCAATGAAAGCATAACGAGATTTCATGTGGGGGTGATGTTTGAGCAATACAGTACATCAGCTATCACGCAAAATTCATAACATGCGGAACAGCATGACATGGTAAACGAGTTTTGATGAGTTTTGAAACTCATTCGTTAGTAGAGCAAAATAATCCTCATTACATTTTGTGTGCCAAGGTTTCAACTGTTAACAAACTTGTACCACGATGATATCTTATCCGATTAGATATTTAGCATAAATGAAAATAGTGTGTCAGGGTCGGGTTAACTCACCCCTCCAATCCTTCTTGACTAGACTGATGACATCGCCCTGTTTGAGTACAGTGAATCTTCCTTTACCAACCAGTTCCTTGTTAACGATTGTACCATTTGAGCTGAGATCCTGAATGAATATATATCTCCCTGTACTTTTGGTCTCCTAAAGAAAGAGCAAAAAAAATTGTTATCCTCAGACATATTAAGGTCACTATCACCAGGTAGAATGCTATCACAGCACACATCATGAGGGAGTAGTTTTACCTTATCAATCACTCAAAAACTATTGCTGGGTCCAGCAGGATATCATTGGTTCATTTCTATGTTCACTTGTTCAAAATCAGCAGTATGATTAGCTATGACTTTTACGAGTGATTAGACTCGCCTAAAACTACCGAGTAACATGTAAGAAGGCTAACTCACAACATATATTTTGAAGTGTTGTTTGGAACATGCTTTCCACAGTGAGCTCTGCTTGGTTGGTGGTATTTTGTCACGCAGCAAAAAATCACACTGATCACCTCTTCCAACTATGTAACTATCTTTTATGAGGTCTACAACAAATGGATAATCCGGGTTATGACAAAGATGTAAATGACTTGAGGCATTGACCAACTTAAATTCCAGTCACATTTTCAACTACAATCTACCGATGCAGTCAGTAGTTTGTAATTATCCTCTGTCACCTACTGAGATTCGATTCATCATTACTCACACAGTGAGTGTATACACGACACAGTACCCCTAGCGCCATGATGACCATCAGAATGCCAAGAACAAAACCACAAAACTAACAGCAATACAACCAGATGACGTCCCCACAACAGGGCAAAACAATCCTCTGCCGCGTTGACGTTGTAAACTCACCATGAGTGCTATTGCTGCCTATTATTGTAAGTTGACCCCAAGCCTGGGTATCTACATGGTCCTCGGGTTGGTCTTGTGAGGAGGGAGGCTGTGTGTCGAATGTGTTCTGAGATTGACTAGATGATGATGTAGTCTGGTGACTACCAGCACTTGGACCCGTAGAGGGAGTAGCTGAATCAGGCTCAGCACCCGACTCGGGCGGGCTCTGGGTGTCTCCGGAAGACATTTCCTAGGGATTTTCACTAGCTATAAATCTCTGTTTCTGAAAACAAAAACGATACAACAATCGCTGACTAACTGCAAAATCAAATATATACATTGTGCATGCAGCTAATTCAGGCATGCTCTAATAGTATTAATGATCTATTAGTCAAATGAACATTATTATCATTTATCACAACAGATTCCATGACCTTTCAGGGATTTCGTCCAATTTCTTGGAAAACAGATATTATAGGCCTACATGATAGTCTCATCATATTTCATTAATTGTTATCTCGCCCTAAGTGTATGTAAGTTATGGAAGACACAAATCTTTGAGAGGAAGCATGTTGCAAATATAAGACACCAGGATCAATGAGACAATACCAGACTAAGCAAGTTGTCAGGCTTACAAGCATCCACTTTGCCCAAGCCCAGTATCAACCTAACGCCCCCCCCCCCCCCAACTCAAGTTTTGCAGAGTAACATTACTACTTGCAAATTCTAGGGTCCAATGCTCGTTTGGAGTGCTGTTACTGGACTTGTGTTAGGAAAAGTACATGTTATCTATATATATATATATATATATATATATATATATATATATGCTGTTTGCAACCACCAGCCCACTAGCTGGGGACAATCAATCATTGAGGTGGAGCTAAACCAGAGACTATAGATACAGAGACCTTCCACTTGCACATAAAATGCGAATAGCCAATCAGCATTATTTAATGGTCACACCCACTTCTGGTTGTAAAGTAAGCGTTGCTGCCTTGGACAGCAATGGCTTTCTCAATAAAACTTCAGGTTTTTCACCTGAGTTATTTGAGGCAATTAACCACAATCTTGATGACAAAACCAGACCAGACAGCAACTAAGTCACTATCAACTTGTTATTGCATTCTTAGCCAGAGATTAATATTATACAGGCCTGTATTTTTGTGAGAAAGTAAAGGGGGGTTGGCAGTATAATCCATCATTGCTGCTCACTGCGATGAAATGATGGCCTGACATAGGTTAGCTGTTGTGATGAGTTTCATAGACAAAGTTTATCATGTGTGAAGACAAGGGGATACTCTTAGCCTATGTTCATAAAGTATAATATCAAAAAAATTCAAAAATTACTTTTCACCTTAAGTTTTGTCGATGACAGAGGGAAATCAGTTAACAAGAAGAAGATGCCTTCTTTTTGTTTGCGCTAAGATTTATATAAAAAATCATGGGGACAGGTACCAACCATTCAAAGTTCAAACGCATTCAAAACTGAAGTGAGAATGGTGGCATCAGAGTAGAATGCATCGTCAGCAGATTCATACCTATTTTAAATTCTCTTTTTAAACTCTTCTTCTGTTCAGCTCACATGCCTAGTAACTGACAAACGTAAATAAATTATTTGCATCGAGGGATGGAAGACCTCCCTCTCTGCCTCAAAGGCGACAATCAGCATTTTGCTAGAATAAACCGTGAAAAATTAAATTTTTTGAGGATGATATTTTTCTCAGACCTATGCATTAGAAAATTTCTGTGCTGGCCTGACTGATGAATTCAATTCAGTCACCAGAACTGGAGAAGATATCATCAGTGCTTGTTCACATATTTTCACATTGAATTGAAATTCTGTTGTCTAAATATAAGGGGGTTACATTACTAAAAGGTTTTTATCATCCACCAAGTATTTTGTTTCTTTGATGCCTACATTTTATTTAAAAGACACATCTTAGATTTCATTTATCCCAGTTGATATTGTTGAAAGTGTGCATGTCAATGTGCATGTACTTATAAAATAAACAATTAAAGTGTTCACCTTGTCAATTTTTGGTAGTAAATTCATTGCACTGGGTACGCTTACCTCCAAGCGATTACCACCAGAAAGGGGCGGAGCCTAATTTCCAATGTGTTCGCATCGGTTATATACATTATCATATTCATTACATCAACTTACATCGAAGACGACACCACGCTAGACCGCCTAGGGGGCGTAAGGGGCGTGCCTCAGTTTTTGGACATAAATACATAAGGTTTGGACATTGTTCCAGAATACCATCCCATGGGTAGGGCATTTGGGTTCAGAGTGGGTACATGTACCCATCCAGTAGGGCATCAGTAGTATTGTCCTCTGATTGTCCTTAGATTTTCATATCCCGTATTGTCTGGGGCAGAAAACTGTTATGAAAACAGTTCCCTGTGGCAGCGATAGAGCGTGGCTCGTTCCGTGTTTGTGATCTTGTCGAGACTGTAGTATGGAGCTGGTTCATTATTTCATCGTAGGATGTGCAGAGTGCAGGGTGGGCCTCCTCTCTTGACAGTACCTTATGTAGGAGCTTTACCCTGGAGTTCTTCCGCCGAATATCTAGCTGTTCCAGCTGTAATTTCTACTTTGCTTCCGTAACACCCCTCCTCCCCTTCAATCCACAGATCATTCTCACACCTTGGTTTTGCACAATCTCGAGTGCCTCGATCTCCCTCTTTGTTGAAGGATCCCAGGCACAGGAAGCATATTCCAGATGAGGAAGGCAGAGAGACTTGTATGCAATCAGTCTGGCTCTCTCCGGTGCCCAGTAGAGAGCTCGTCTGATCATCCCAATCTGCTTTCTGGCGCTGCAGATCTTGTCGGCTATGTGGTCAGTGAACTTTAGATCTGACTGCAGTATCACTCCCAAGTATTTGCAGTGATCTTTGTGCTCCAGCACTATATTGTCCATAGTGTACTCTGGGACTGTTCTCTGGGGATGGAAGGCAATAATCTTACACTTCTTAGCATTAAAACTCATCCCCCAGGTATTAGCCCAGGTGTTCAGTGACTCCAAGTTGGCTTGAAATCTCTCCTCATCATTTCTGTTGTCTACATTTTGGTACATCAGTGTATCATCAGCAAATAGGCCAGCAGAACAATCATTGCAAGTGGAAGGTCTCATTATCTATGGTCTCTGGCTAAACACACACAGCAATACAACCAAACCCATATCATACAGTACTGGAATACCTCCAAAGTAAGTAACCCTAGCCCTCTCCATAATATGTCAGACTGGAGGACAAGTTTCTGCACTCGGAGGGAATTTGTTGCCCAAAAAACTCTTCTGAGTTGAGAAGAGTTCTAAATTATTAGAAAGAAACAATTACAATAATTAATCCATGAGGGGTATTGTGTGCACATCAAATTATTTGTACAGAGTTGTTTCAATCAATTTGTGATTAACTTAATTATCTTTTTCTTACATGATTGTGTGCTATAAATACTTAATAAAAGCTAAATAGATATGAAGCTTTTGCAGTGAGTATAAATTTCTTTCTCATTCTCTAATTTCTGCCCGGATGTATCTCTTCTGTTAACTTAAGCCTCAATGGAGTATTTCAAAGAATACTATTATTTATCGAAATTGATCAATGCCTACAAAATATCTTACTAGGGATTCCAAGCTAACAACAAATAATATTAGCAGGTGTACATTGCTCATACAGAAGACCGGTCTTACATTTTCACAATTCTACCTGTGATTTGCTTGAAATTAATTTGCTCTACAAAAGTGGTAAGATCATAATCTGTATATCACAGAAAAGTTACTTTGACTTTTTACACTGTTAGCATGACACATTTCCAAGATTGTTCTGACCTCAAAAGAGGCAGCAAACTATCACTTCTAATTCTTGACCTGCTGTCATCTTTGGTTTTTGTTGGTCATGTACGCAGTTTTTTTTCAGTCTCATTTATACCTTACTTACTTACTTACATATATATATATGTGTAAAGCTCTTTAGATCTTTTATGCAGCATATCACAAAAAGGCAATCTCACAACCTAAACTGAGGCTCAGTACTAACTAACAACATATAAATAAAATGAATGTACCAGCAGCAGTTATTGTCTGTTGACTGGAGGCAGAGAGAATGGATGGAGGAGGAGAGAGGATAGCATGGTGGTGGTAGATGTGGGTATTGGTCATTTGTTTGATTGTTTGACTTTGAACTGATGTTTATTGTGTTTTCAATCAGTCTAAAGGCGGAGGTTGGACTTAACACAACATGGAAATCTCAGAGGAGCAAGTTCGACAGATGGTGTGCGCACGCATTGGCGAGGTAGAGAATCAAGTGCGAAGCCTGCAGGAATTGAGGAAAACTCTCCTTCAGAGAGCCTATGAGGTGAGTTGCTATGCACTAATACTCTCTTGACATGGTTGGTCGAAATGGCTTAGAGTGAGCCCTTTGGTTCGCCTACTTATATATCAGGATGTGGATCAACCTCTTGATAAAGCTTGCCTGCCTTGTACTCAAAGCAAATATCGTGTTGACAAACTTTGACTTTTCTAGCCCTCCAGTCCCCAATGTTATTGATGACTCTGTAATAATATGAGTATTCTTATATACTATGTATAATAATAGTGTGCTTCTTGAAGTTGCCAAGTCACTTATTTTCATATGCATTTTCTTTCTTTCCATGATATAGACAAAGCAGGATATAATGAGCTCATGTGTGGCCGAGAGGGAATCTATGTATAATAAAGAGATGACCATGTTGTGTGAGGTCGATAACCTGCTGCATAGTAAGGACGATTGCCTAGTTACTCAGCTTAACAAGCTCAATCAAGTACTCGGCTGCCTCAGAAACTGCTTGGAGAGTCCTCATCCATGTGGTGACTGTCTGGAAAAGTGAGTGAATACTTTGAGGTTGTTGCCGCATTTGATTTGTTGGAAGTTGATGTTGCTTATGGTGGAAATGGTTTTTACTTCAGTTCTAGAGTAATTAATCGGCCATCTCAGTGTCTTGTCATTGTGTTCAGTTATTAATCTCCCATCTCATGTGGTCAACGTCATCAGCCATCACTCAATCAAAGTTAGATGTTCGGATGTGACTTCATTTAGACTAAAGGTTACTGACCGCAATGACCAAATCAATCAGAAATAAATAGATGACCGTTTGCCACCCTTATCAGACAGTATTATTGTCCTTACTTTGTGGCCTTATTTACTCTTTGGTCTCAGCAAATACCCTGGAAGGTTCTTATCTGGGTATAACTGGTCATCAGGGGCACAATATTGGTTTATTTCTACTTGTGACCTCATACAGTATCGAATGTCTCTTGCTCTTCCCTTGTTGTCTGCACTCCCATGCCTCTTTGGTGTGCTTCATTTGACTGGTCGCTAGTATTACATCATGATATCATGTCTAGCAATTTTCGTATCTCCATCCTTCTTTGTTACAGAAGGTTAATAACCATGAGTTGTCATGTCCACTCACTTATATACCTCTCCAATTTTCAAAATATCCCCAGGCCAGTCAAATTCTAGTGTTAATATGCCATGCGTTCTCAGTTTGCATGGCTATTTCGGCTGTGATCCCAGTGCATAGAGTCATAAACTCGCAACACTTTATCAGTTTGAACTTTATATAGAATTCTGTCTGACTCTAAACACTTAAAATTTAATTATTAGGTATGAAGACATCGACATGCTAAAAGTAGAAGAAGTTGACATGGAATTCAGATCTGCTCAAGAGCTTCTCAAGAACACATGCAGTATCGCCTTAAGACTTTCATCAGAAAACCCTGTAAGTTCCACACCTCGTCAGAATTCACATCTTCTTACAGCTTAATTGTCACCCATAAATACCTTCAGCTGTGTTAATGTAGCAAATTACACCAAATCAATACCAGAGTATTGTTTTCCATTTTGTGTTGGTTAAAAGATCAGTCAAGCTTTGCATGCCTTTTTACTAAGTACATTGCATTGTATTTAATCATGCATATGGGGGCAATTTCACAATCACCGTCTTTCTTCAACAGAAATATAGTTTCTCAGAATTTGGGTATGAATTTTGTGCTTGATATAATGAAGGAACTAGATTTACACTCAAATTCTGTGAATTTGTATATTTGTTTTCGTCGATGTTATGTCTTGTTTGCTAATTATTTTCAAAACATCCTTGTTCTCCCGTTGACCTTGGCCATTTTGGTATATGTTGGTTACATACACGTCATAGATTTCGTTGACCTTGGCCATTTTGGTATATGTTGGTTACATACACGTCATAGATTTCTTGGCTCACATGCCGTGATTATGCAGAGGTGCCCTGGCAACCACTTAGCCTGTTGTTTTTTTATTTTGAATTAATGAATTTATCAAGCTGTTGACCTTGGTCGTTTTATGTTTGCCAAACTCAAAGGTTGGTTAGCTTATATGTCAAAAACTTGATAAAACGATAAATAACTAATGATAGAATATACATGAACTTATTAAAAATTTATACCTAATCCTTCACATCATTTGAAGATGGAGGTATCCGACGGTGAAATGACTAAATGGCTACTGACTCCAACAAACAATCATTCTACTGAGGATAACGTGAGAGCTGGGCAGGAGGACTTTACATCCACCGAATGGCTCACCAAGCATCACTCACAAGCTAAGCCAGGTAAGAAATTTCAAAGCAAACCCACTACCCACCACACCCATGCATCAGATTATATAGCCTATGTTTCTGTGATAGTCGCAATAGATTCTTAGCTTATCTGATAGATGTAGATGTTCGTTGATTTTTGCTTTTCAGGCCATTCCTGCTCAAGAAATATTGCAGCCACCAAGTAATTCAAAACGTGCCCTGCCTGATTATAAAACACAGTAACACATCCTTACTTGCTGATAATAAATGACTATGCCAGAGCTTGGGGGTCAATCCTTTGTGATGATTTATGGCTAATTGTGGGCCTTCCCTTTTTATGCATAGCTGTCATTTATATCATCAAAACAAGATCAGTACTATGTACCTGAAACTGGACATGTGTTTACTGCGCACATGTCAGTTTTGCACGTTGCTATTGGTACATGCATTGCCAATATAGGATAATTACAGTAGTTCATAACATCAACTACAATACTGCGTGCTTATTGGCTACACGTTGTTTACAAAACGATGGGCTCTGAAACTGTACCATACTAGGTACACGTGCAAATACATTCAAACAAATGATGTACTTATATGTCATAGAACGTATGAACTAGCTCATTGGTTAACAGTATCATGAAATTATGCAAAAAAATGTGAAAAAAAATGGCACCATCGTACGATTACCTCATAGTTATATTTTATGAGTGGTTGAAAATTGTGTAATTGATGAAGCAATATTGGTTAATAACACAAGTGTTAGCAACAAATTAGCTTCATTGCCTAAATCATGAAGGGTCTCCGCTAGCTCTACCAAGGAGTAACAGGTCCAGTTCCTCCTTGGTCCTATGAGCAATTCTTGTTTAGATTGATTTTCATGACACCTTTTAATTCTTTGGTCCTTAAAAAGTAGACTGTGTTGTCACAGAGTTTGTGAAAATATTGTTGAGTCAGATGGGACCATAATTTTGTGGTTACAGGCCGAGTGACTTTTTCTGAGGAAAACTTACAAGTTAAAGACCAGACACAAATGATTACATTTATGACCCTTTTTCTCAAATTGACCTGACATGATGTCCAGCATAATTATAACAATTTTTTGCCCATTTACATGCAAACCACAATGGCATGACACTCTGATCATTGCTGAGATTCATGATTTAGTACCACCTTGTTGCCTATCTTATTGTTGTGGTTTTGATCACCCATCCTTCATTACACCTTCTTCCTCACTGATGTTGCGAGCAAGCAATTTTCTGGCTTGGCTAAGCCTTGTGGTTTAAATGAACAATGTGCTCTAAGAGACGGAATTTTATCCTATCTGTGTATGTGTATGTATATATTTGTATCAATTCTCATGATAAAATCAATGTTTCTCTTGTGCTCTGTGAATAAAAATAAAGTTTTAAAAATTATAAAAATTATAATAAAACATTGACTAGATTTATAATAAATGAATCAAGCTATTCGATTGAGCAGTTTTACACATAATGAGCGAAAACAGTGTTTACGGCAGTTTACACGGTAGGCTGGCACTCTGTATCTACCAGATGGGAGTTGTTCTAGCGTTATGACAGTGTCTTTGCCCGAAGCGAACATTCTCAGGCATTTAGTTTTGAAGAACTTATCGAATATATCGTCTATGGTTGTAACTTCAAGCCTGCCTTTGCTTAGTCTACGTGCTGTGTTGATGAGGTGATTGTACTGGTTCTTAATATCAGATGAGAGGTGTCCGTATATAATACATAGGTGATATTGTAGGACGCTTTCGAGAAATGAGGTGTATGCCAGCTTAATGGTAGTTGTCTTGACATTCATAAAGGCTAGCTGCTTCATGATGAATAGTCGTTTGTTAGCTTTGCTGATGATGTTTTTGGTGTTCGTATTGAAGTTAAGCTTATGATTGAGTGTGGTGCCAAGATATTTGTATTCATCTACTCGTTCGATGGCGGAGTTGTTGATCATGATGGGTGGAGGGTCAGGATCATCGCGTAGATTACAGAAAACAAGCTCTTTGGTTTTCTTTGTGTTGATGAGCAGACTGTTTCTTGTGCACCAGGATTCGATATTATTGATTTCAACTTGCAGTGATGATGGTGATTTTGGCGAGATGAATTCTAATATCACAGTGTCATCGGCGTATTTTATGATGGTGTGATCATCGCTTACTGCCATGTCGTCTACGTAAAGTGAGAAGAGGATGGGACTGAGGACACATCCCTGAGGGCATCCAGTTGATGTTATGATGCTGTTAGATAGAGTATTACCTACTTTCACTCGCTGTGTACGTGATGACAGAAAGTTATATGACCAGGATACGATGTTGGGGTTTACTTTATGAGATGACATCTTTTGGACTAGGGTGTTACTGTTGATTGTATTAAAAGCACTGCTAAAGTCAATGAAAATCGAGCGTACATAATTCTTTGCAGAGCTATCGAGATGATTAGTGATTTTGTCAAGTAACAACAATAGAGCATCGTCTGTACTGCTGTTACGTTTATAGGCAAACTGGTTACTATCGGCAATGTGAGCACTGATGTGGGGCGCTACAAGTTTCTCAAGACACTTAGCGAGGATTGGTGTCAGGGCGATGGGCCTAAAGTCTTTAGGTTCTGTTGCGCCTTTCAGTTTAGGTAAAGGCACTATATTGGCAGCTTTCCAAATATCGGGCACAGTGGCACTTTGTAGCGAGATATTGAACAAAGTACACATAGGAGCACCTATACAATCTGCTAGTGTTCTTATCATCCGTGCCGATATTCCATCTGTTAGGTTGTTGAGAAGATGCCATGGCACTTGGCTTTTATAGGTTGGTTAGGCATGCTGGTTGGTCAAGCCTTCATCTCATCCAACACATCCATGAATTGGAATTTTACATTTTTATCTTTCAACTTGTTGTAGCTATTGAGACAGGAAGCCATTTCCAGAACGTAATGACAGCTAAGAGAGATGATTGGTTGACAGATAGCTCTATCGGTGGTGGGAGTAGCTCACTATACCTGTACGCTCTCACTCACTTTGAGTCCATTGTGGCAGAAGCTGCCGAAGTCTGGCTAGAGAAGGTAGGTGTTTTATATTAAGAGACCAGTAACCAGATTTTTGGGTTTTTTGGGCAAATAACTATACTTTTGATGTCGTAAGACATTTGCTGTCATTTTGATGTTGTACTGATGGCATAACAATGTGACATATCTTTTCTTTATCAACGTTATGGATATGTCAAGTTTATGATCAGTTTTTTCTTCTTAGTTTTTTTACTACTGGGTTCAGCTGACACCCTCGACCAATGATAGAAAAGTGATCATAAAATTTAATTATCATGCCATAGACTGTAGTGCCATGCCACAGCCATTGATTTTTGTGGACCGGGAAAACATCTCTACAAAGATATATTTTCGCAATTTTTGTAATCAAAAGCACAATCCCTAAAGGCTGTTAGGTTCTTCCTGTGAAAACGATTCTTTAACGGCCAAAACATAATAAAGAGTTATTTTTGATACCTAAATTTTCCTTGATTTATAGTTTGAGTCACCTCTATACTAGATCAAGTTTGGTTCATTTGACTGCATTTGGAGTTTCTCCCCCTATACTGGTAATGTCGCAGACATGTACCGTGACCAGTGGAAGGGAGCAACTGGAATGCAGGCGAATCGAATTAAACTTGATCTACCTCTATACTGTGTAAATTTGGTGCATAATACAACGGTCAGTGTCTCAACTAAGTGACTTTCATTGTCTCTCAGTTCCAGATAAATGGTTTCAGCTGCTTACAGCTGCCGTATCATGTATGACTTTTTCCTATACTATATCCATGCTTACCAATCTTTATCATAATTTTTAGGCATCGGAGAAACCTGGCAGAGAGCGGTCTTTTTCTGCGAGCGTCAGCGAGGCCTCTATTGCCACATCCTCCGTATCAAGCTCTTGCGTAATTATACCCAGCGTGACGTCATACAGCAGCAGCACATACATCAGCAAACCGCCTCTGTTCTCCTCCTCTGAGGAGCCTACCAGTCATGTAGATCAGTGGGTAGCTAAATGTGAGAGTGGGGAGGAATGGCTGGTCACTGATAGACCGAGGCTCATGTCAACTGGATCTGCTTGTTTCAAGGCTGCTCCCATGACCACTCAAACACACACCGAATGGCTCGTTGGTGGATCTGTGCCTTCTTCCAATGGAGATTTTACTACTTTGTGCTACAGCAGCGATGTTTGGCTGTCTGAGCCGGCTGCCGTTAAAGCTCCGAGCTGTTGTGATGAGGAGGAAGAAGAGATGGACACAGCCCTTCTGTCTTCTGCTGATAACGAGGAATGGGTACAATCAGCCCCAGTCTCCGAACAAGAGGTGCAAGCTTGGCTGCCTGTGATCACCAGTAAGATGGAAGCTCTTGCTGACGAGTATCCTGATGAAAAATTAGATATATCCATCGAGAAAACAGACAGCGATGATTGGTTGGTTCGAGTCACTGTGCCTGATCAAGTTGCTGATAACTGGAGCTGTAACAAAGGATGTGATTGGCTATGTGAGGGAACTGCCCCTATGCCACTGAAGGCTGCCAGTGTTGGCTTTCCTAGCAAAACTGATTGGCTCTCTGGTGAAGAAAAGAAAGATGAGTCAGCCAAGGTAAGAGGAGCTGCCGCCAGCTTGGATAGAGAATGGCTCCTTGTCATCAACGAAATGAGCAAGATATCAAGCAGTGCTTTATCTGGATGGCTTGCGGGAGCATCTGATTCTACGAATTTAGCCCCAGGAACAATCAACCAAGATACCAACTCAGCAAAACTCTGCAACTGGCTACGCTAATGTTGCCTGCCGAAAAGATCAGCATAATAACAAGTTCTTTTCCAAAACTCCACATCTTGCTAATGGACTTAAATTTGAATTTCTTCTTCAGTCACTAGCTGTTTCTCAACAGTATTCCGATTGGCCAGTTTTGCATGCGTCGGAGTTATTTTTAAATTGATTAATTTTTTTCTAGCTAATTTTTTTCTGGCTTCGAGTTAACTGAAAGCCTATTATGGTAGTAGGGAACTTACTAGACTCATGTTTTAATCTCAAAACTTTTGTATTTGGTGGAGGTCAAGTATGTCCTAGATTTAATGAATGTTTTATAACATTTCAATAGCCCAAACTGTGCATATTATTACCTCAGAAAAATGACATAAAAACCCCTCAGAAAAAAGAACAGTTCAAGTTTTTTTATTTATTATGTTAAAAATATTGATGAATAATAATATTGCCCATCCATTTGGAAGCACATTGTACTCTTTTTCACACATTCGTTTTGTGCAACGTCTTGCACACCTCACTTGCGTCAGTCAGTAGTATTAGCCCCAACCGGGCTGTCTGTTAGCAAGAGAAGGTATGAAATAATTTGTTGCTCAACGCTGACCCTGATACACCTCTTGATAGTTTCCGTATTCTGGCAGCACCACACCTGGCTGCTGTTGTTGTGGTCCCCAGTATTGGTAACCACTTGTTTGGGGTATCAACTGTCCATGGTTAGACCAAGCCCGTGTCATAGAAGGCCTTTGCCACTGCTGGGGGTTTGGCCAACGACCATGTGGAGGGAATGGCATAGGCGGCATCAGCGCTGACGGTGGACCCCACGCTACTAGCTGTCTCCTCATCGAATAATGTACTGGGATCATAACTTGTGGTTTATGGCCCATCTTCACAGGATAACCTGTCAATAAATACAAATAACCATTGAGAAAAGGCAAGGATTGCATCATTATTCCTAAGAGTGGTTAAAAACCTTGTAACACCGTGATCTGTATAACCCAAGTTCGAGAAATAAGATTGTGATCAAATTTGTTCATTTCTATGCTTCATTCAATCAAGGTGTAAAATGACTTCTTGATGAAATAGCTTAACACAGGTCCTAAAATCCCAGAAATCACTGCTTGCAGTCTACATGCTTTCGGGTGATGTTGCAGACAACTTACTAGTCATGGGAACATCTGTTGTTGTTTTCTCGTCATACGGAATGTTTGGGAAACCGCCTGGTTCAGGGTTGATAACTTTGAGAACTTTACCGTCAGCCTCTAAGGAGAAATCTACGTCTTCAACCCATTTACCGGTCACTCTGAAAAATTGAGGATCATGAAACTATTTGAATCAATGATTGTCAATCGAATCGCATAAGTTATGTAAAACCAAAGATATAAGATAGAATTTTCCATTGGTTCATTAGTACCTGTAGCATAGAGATGGAATTGGTTCTCTTCTTGATTTTTGAATAGCGGTTCATAAAGAAATGAAAATTAACCGACACCGTTACTATACCTTAATGTAGGGATTTAATGTTAAACCATATTTTTTTCTACTAGCATTGACTGGAGCTTATAAGTGTACAAGCTTATTAGTAGAAGATGAGTAAATGTGGGTCCACTAAATCAAGGATGTGAACCTATAAAATATTTACTTTCTCCAGGGTTATCATTTGGCTTGTAATAATTCAATAGCTACTTGATGGTTTCTGGTGCTGCGTAATTATTATCACTGCGAAAGTGTTCATGTAATTGATAGGTTGCAAGATGAGGTTCTGTATTTGACCGGTCATGCTAACATTTGAGACAACATGTAAAGTTCCATAACTGAGGGCCTGCTTTGTACCAATCTACTATCTCTCAATGTTGGGCAGGTGGGTGGGTGGGTGGTGAGGCACCCCCGACAGCCTGCCCAGGCTAGAGAAACTGCATACTATATATTATTTCGCCAAGAGTTAACCAGGGGAAGGCAATTTCTAGTTTACTCATGATCTATAGTGCAAAACATTTGTTTCAAGTTTCGGCTGATCAAGAATCTTTGCTCATCATAAAAATTGCTGCTGATGGGCAAGTAATTTTGAAGTTGTAATTGGAACTCTATCGGCAATGTTAGAATAAGACTGCTTGCTCCTGTCTGTTTGCCCTCTTCTGCCTGTTTTGTCTACCTATTGTTGAAAGGATATAATATATGAGACAAAGACCAACCTGTCGAAGTATTGACCAGGTCTGTCAGGTTTGGGTCCTGTAAGTGCCGGTGCTGTGGTCTGTCGCTTTGCGTCGGCAACGGATTTACTTTGATTAGATGTACGCCTGGTGTTCCCATCTGGCCCAACCGTTTGCACCTCAGGATTTGTGAGTGTCAGTGGCTTAACTTTTTGTCTTTTGACACACATAAATACTGTGAATATCAACACAGCTATTCCAGTGATGCTCGTAGTAGCTGTAAAAGAGTGAACATTGTAATATACATGTTGCAGTCAACAACTACTACACTCCAATAGTGTATAGCAAGTCATCTAGACTTGAACTGCATACAAGAGGCTAGGCGATTGGCAACTTCTTGCATCGAAAACTCATAACAGACAGTTGTTCTCCAAGTCAAGCCTGTCTTTTCCACAACACACTAGGAAATGAGCACTCACCACAAGTATATACAGTGCAGTTCACTTAATTCCAACCTCTAGGGACCACAAAAATTTGCCCAAATTAAGCAGAGTCTGAATTAAGTGACATTAGTATGCATTGAGATCTGGCTGAAGGGACCAAATTTCTTTCTCTGGAGTTTTGAATAATAAAGTTTGAATTAATATTAACCACTCCAGCTTGCACTGTATGGACTCACCTGCGAGAAGCGCCACTTGTACCCGACATGTTTTATCCCATGTACCATGTGTGTAACAATTACTTATATCCTGTATCCAGGTCATTATTAAAGTTTTCTAGATTTGTCATTCAATTGTTTTAATCACCTGCCACTCCTAAGGAGTATTTAGAGGTACTTTGTACTGGACAGTATATTCTCAAGTCCTTCCTGCGCTTTGGAAACATTGGTACAGACACCGCTTGCTCATAAGTTGTTCAACCAACTGTTTCTGTGATGATAAATATCCTTGCTACGGCTTGCAATGTACATCAAAACAATGAACTAACTTGGTTTGATATCATCAGCCTATCGTTCTTTGCTACTAAAAACGAAAGAATTGTTGAAATGTCTACAACATAACGAATATAACCAAACGAAAAGATAGATTGTTAAGAGTTGTTTTATTCCAGTATGAGGAAGACACAGTGAGAACACAACCTACTAACTTCCTGTCTGTTAGCGACAGGACTGATTTGTGTAAACTATGTTTAGATTGAGAATTAAAATCACAAAATTAGAGTAATGGTTTGAAAAAGATATTTACAATATTACAATTCTTATGATCTGCTATTGCCAATTAACGCTGTTTCAGATCATGGGATTTCAAGCCTCAGCATTACAGTTCCTTGAGATCGGACTAGTTTATGACCAAGCATTTGTTTCAGGGTTGTCAGTATTTGGCCTTTTTAGAGGACTGTTTGGACATGATATTCTGAATCTTCTGCCATTCTCGATCGAGAGCAGCTTTTTCATCCTTTGGACCAGCTCTTCTAGTCTTCCTGCCATCTGACATCTTAACACCATACTGGAAAGCTGCCCTGTAAAACACAAAGACAGCACTGAATGAGTTTACAGTTGATAAGAAACTTAATTAACAGCACAGGTTGCAATTGTTTTTTTGCCATCCTCATTAGAGCGGACACAAGTTAGACATGAAAATCAATGTTTTCACGGTAAAAAGCCAATTCAATAGTGCATTTTGTGCAAACAGGTAGGCAATAGTTATCAGGCACTTCACAATTTTAGTGATTGCCTTTGCCTATCCCTATTTCAAAGAGGGTATTCCAAAATAAACAACTTGAAATCATTACGCCATTGATAGCCCCTGGGATAGCCAGGGATCCCAGGCTGCTGCTCTGTTTCCCCAGGTAATTTCCTAAACTACATGGCTTCATCGGGGAGTTTGGGAGTTTCTGCCAAACTACCTTGCCTCATAGTTCATCCATTGAGAGTTGCCTTCAGTCTGAGTTTTTTTTTCATATGTGTTAAGCAAAGGGTTTCATTGTAGATAGGATAAAACACACAACCATAATCAATACTTACTTTGGCAATGCCTCTTTTTTCGACATATATTCCTGATATTGCTCATCATTCTCAAAGTCCCATCTATTGACGGGTCCCTTTTTGTTACCCATATCCATCTTTGTATAATCAGCTTCTTCATCTGAATCATCTATGGCATCTGCTGCTTCATCCATACTAAAATGATTAATTATGGATGAGATATTTTCTGAGCTACACTTTTTAGCTAAGATAGCAAGATTGTGGGGTAGTGTTTTGTTACAGCACGGCTAGTAAGTAACCAAATATCTAATGATTTCAAAGATGAGTTTGGCATTTATAGTATTGTGGGTTGTAAGCAGAAAAAGTTTGGAATGAGCTGGATGATATGGGGCTTGATAATATGCTGTTGAATTTGGGGCCGGTTGGAGTCAATGTTACAAACAGGCCAATTCATAGCGTTATGTATACAACCGATACATGTGAATGCTTGCCTTGACTCTGTGAACTGAATATTATGTCATATTGGTTCGGACTTTAGGAATAAACACAATATATATAGAGTTATACCATAGTACTTACCCTGGATAGCACTCAGCATAGCTGTCAATCTCCGGCTTCTTTTTCTTCTTAGCTGGCTTACCTTCCTCTTTGGCTTTCTTAGTATCCATTTCACTCCATTTCTGAAAACATTACAAATTTGAGTCAACTATGTATGATAGTGGTAGCACATTACTGATCTGGATAACTTTTGTATGGACTGCCAGATGTTTCATTAGCGTCACATAACTATTAAAGTACGTGTTTGATAATACAGCGTCAATAACACCTTCACCCACACTGATATCACCGCATGGTTATATTCTGATTAAATTATATTGATGCTGTATATATGATAGTGTCAGACCTGAACAACATTTTTATTTCTGCAGTTCCATTCAAAAATCAATTATTTCATATCTATAAATCATTTATCTATTGAGTGCCTAGATTGCCATTACTAACCTCAGCGTATTGTTTACTGAGTCCTTTGATGAACTGTTGTGTATTTTCTTTTCTCTCTTTATCCTCATTTCGATCTTGTTCTATCTTCTCATCAGGCCGTTCAAAGTATGACCTCTTCCTGTCAGCCTTATCCTCCCCTCGACCACTCCGCCTGGTGAAAAAAGAAACGACATAAGTGTAACTAAACAATAAATTTGAATAAATTGAAGATCGCCAGCGAATAGCACATATTCATTGTTGCAGTCGTTTATATACACTTCAACCAATGTACTCCCTCTTACTCGGGGAGAATGAGTTTATTGCTTCAACACTATAGTCAAGGGGAAAATTTGTCTCTGCCTTACAAAAAAAGAACATCCACAATTTTCGGTTGTCCTCTCCTTGAGATTTTTCTCAGAGAGGGGACAACTCTCAAAAATGAAACTATTCACTGCCCAAAGCTGTCAAAATAACATCTTTACCACTTTTAGACGACAATAAAACATATCAGGGATTAGAACTCGACCAACCTCCAATCAAAACAGATTAGTACATGCCATCATCGAAGTTGCTCAATGTCAAGACGACTTCTTAACATAAGGCACTACTTTACGACGCCAACAAAAGTATATATATTTATATCAAGAGTAATAACTCACCTGTCTCTATCTCTATCGCCGCGATCTCCTCTATCACGATCCCTCCTACTATCTCTGTCCCTGTCTCTATCCCTGTGTCTGTCTGACCCGCGCTCAGATCGATGCTTGTCTCCCCTGTCATTCCGATTTGTATCACGAGACGATGATTTATCAGTGGCTGTGACTGTTGAAGAGTATTTCTCACCAAAGATACTACAACACATGGAAAGAGATATTGTCAAGAAAATGTTTAATAACAACTTGTTTAAAATTATATAATAACATAACATTATATTGTGAACTTTATTGTAACCTGAGGTAAAAGGGAGGGATGGCGGCACCAAATGGGATGCCACCATTGATATGAATTAGTGTATCAGTAGTATAATACATAGCATGGCTATTTGTGGAGATATGCCATCAGTAAAAACTTTGTGTCAGGATCTGGCAGCTTTTACGTTATGCATTGATTGGTGTCCCAGTAACATCCTTCAAAAACTCAGGCAAGCTGCTTGACAAAAGTTTACATAGGTCAGCCATAATGGATTTTGAACTTGTGGACCAATAAAAAAAATGCAGTCCTGACACCATACATTAATAGCCATAGGCTTGCTCATGGTCAGATATGTTCCCCTCATCCATTTAATATATATCAGTGGATGCACTACATGAGGCATACGGTCTTGCGCCTATGATACAACGATGCTAGATAGAAAGATTATGTATCAGAATGACATAGAAAGTACAACAAACACGCCCACAATTCACTGAAGCATTACCATGCAAAAAAAAGGAGAGGGAAAGTGACTTACTCAATATCATCTTTAGGTTTGACAAGTTCCTTTGGTGCATTCTCATTCTGCTTTTCTACAAAATATAGAGCAAACAGTTATTACAGAGGCATTTCAAAATCTACCGATCATGCTCATATGTCTTGCTGCCTGATGTTAAATGGATAAGCAAAGGCAAGAGCATGCATTGTCCAGACATTGTTGATAACTTGTCTAATGGACTGTTATCCTGCAAATTGAAAATAACTTGTCCTGCCAAACAATTTGATTTGTTTTCTTGTCAACTGTTTTTTTTATTATATAAACACCTTCTTAAGAGCACTGACCTTTCTCTTTCCTTTTTTTCTTATCCCTCCTGCCCTGCCTTAGGTAGGAGAGGATCTGTGTAAGTTTATTTATGACTATGTCGTTAGTGGTGAGTGTAGTGGTCTCTGGAGCTGCCGGACAGTCAGCCTAAAATAATCAGCAGTAAGGCAGGTGAAACAATAAGGAGGATTATTACAAGGTGAGATAACAAACGAAGTCCCATTATGAGACTAAAGAAGAGCATCTGCTGTTTCAAACATATATTATTTTTCTCTTTCATGGCCAAAATAAGTCATGTTGAAACCATTTAAGCTCGATTTTAATGTGAGCTGATGACTTTAAGATCCGCATCCTCTTTTTGAGAGTAATCTCTGCTTCACTCTTACACATAAAATATTTGTGTTGCACATTTTCTGTCACTCACTTTAGATCTGATGGCCGTAGTCGGTATATCACTCTCTGGGAAATCATCCTCCAGATCGATGACGTAAGCCATTCTCCCAGGGGCGAACATCTCGTTCCTCTGTGGTAATTTGTTTTTAAACAATGTTCTGTACACATTCTTAGCTATAAACGAAAATATTGATACCAAAGATAGTGAATCTGAGATTTGAGCACAGAAAAATCAATTAGTCTCAACTTGTTTGCATCAAATGTGCTGCTGACATGCACAATTTTCTATTGATAACCATGTAATTAAACCAATTGCCAAATAAGACAACTCTTACTTATAAAAATGTCAATTTTTTACCACACAAACAAGAAGCAATGTCTGAACATAATTCAAATTCAGTCTCTTACCTAGCCTTCCCTTTATTTCTACTTCTTCACTTTCCTTTTCTCTGCAAAAGGAAAAATAACCATGTTACACAATACCAACAGTATAGTTACTATTACTATTACTGTAAGACTATAACACATACATGAATAAGGATCATACACACAACAAGTAGATCTTAAATTTAGATAATTTAGCTAATAAAAAAATAGACAAAGTCTCAATTCTTGGCAATAGCTTCTGCTTAGCTCAATGAGAATCAAAATTCTTCAATATCCCAAGAAATCAACAATATTTAGTTGGGTTGATCCTGTGAAGCCCACTAACAAAGTGCTACTAGTGGAGCTACGTCATAAAAGGGAGAATAAAAAAATCAAAATTAAAATTAAGTTCATTTAAATAAAATTAAAACTCACTCAATCTCCTCTTCAGCCATCTCAGCTGCTGCCTCTATATCCTCATCGTTAGTCTCCTTATTATTAATCTCAGCCCTGACTTTACCTAACAGAGCGTAATCCAGCCCCTTTACTAAATGTGTGTGCTCCATATCTCCTCCTAAAAACTTACTCTCCTCGATCATCTTCTTACGTTTCTCTGCCTGTGTTGTGCCGCTACAAATGCAAAATTAAATTCAATATTTACTCAGGCTATCAGAATGATGCTATTCAGTTTTCAAACAGGAAATATATACAATATTTTCACTATGTGATTTGCTAAATATTTTAATTGGAAGCACAATGGTAATGGGGTGCTTGGGGTTGACAAATCATTTACGAATCATTCCTCAACCAAATACAAACTTATACCGCGTCTTAATGGCAACGAATGGCAAGCACGCTGACACATTTCTTGCACAATTTCATGATCCTCATAACCTATTACTATCATATATGTCATTAAATTAAACAGAACACTCACGCTTTGATCTCAGGAGCTACAGCTCTGTAATCAGCTGAGGTGCTGTTCTCTGTCGGTCCATCAGCTCCCTCCTTCCCCTCTCTACGCTCCTGGGCCCTGTCTCTGTACCGGCTCTCAAGGTCCTTTTTCTTCTCATCTTCTATTTTCTTCAGCTTGGCATAATAACTGAAAATAGACATTGGAGTGATTAATTTATTCTTCATTTGCTCCCATTACATATATGTGAAAGATAAATAATTTTGGTATGAAACTATAAAACTGTTTACTCTGCATGTGGATAATATGATCAAAAATACATTAAAAAGGAGGGGGGCTCAGGGCTTTGAGGGCCTCAGGGCTTAGGGTACTTGCCAGGTATAACGGACTAGACAATCTTGTGGAAGGCATACTTTTCACAGAAACAAAATAAGCAACGCTCAGTATGAGTTTCATTGAAGGATGGCTGTATGACGAAAAACCAAATCTAACATCACTGTCACAATGGTAGGCTACAGTAGCACATCTATGCACATTAAAATTATAGGCCTGGTATTAGAGAGCATTACTACTTACAGTTTACGCTTCTTTCTTTCATCAGCTGTTGCATTCTTTTCTGGATCATCCTGAACAGAACTGTAAACAAGAAGTTACATATATATATATGTAATAACTAATAACACATATGATAGCTAGATAAATGGGAAGGTGAGTTATTGATAAACATACAAATTCTCCCAAAAATGTCTTGTTTTCCAAGCATTAAATACACAATAACATAGGTGTGGGTTATTCCGACTATCTGCTCAGCCGAGCATAAGGAAAGAGAGTTAGACGGACTGTGTATGAAGTGTGGTTCAGAATCATTTTTCCATAAATTTTGATAGGTTTGATCTTCATACCCTTGAAACATGAAATTTAACCTTTGCTCATGATACCGAATGTGCATGGTAAGTGCAGTACATCACTGACAGTGACCCACAGCGGGCAGTGTTATAATTTGTCTTACGTTTGTTTCTGGTATGTTTTAGCTGAAGGTGTTGGTCCACCAACTCTAGGTGTCATCATTAGCTTTCTGAAGTCATCATTAGTAAGAGGTTGGCTGTCATCTTGTGATACTTGTGTGGTGTAGTTAGTAGGTGGTGCTGGATTTGAGAACTCCATCTATGTAAATGCAAAATCTCACAGTAATAATACAATGATTACAGAATTTTTACTTCTGCTTTACTTTCATCTGTATTGAAGCGTAATGCACATAAAGAAATTCCACAGCAATAATTTTGGTTCCTGCAAATGAGTCTGATCTGTGAAGAATTTTTTTAACCTTTCAACTGAACATGCTGATAATCATTTCCATCATATAATGCCTGTGCTCAAACACCAGGAGAGCTCTGAAACAATTCTTGTCAGATAGTAATACTCTACTCTTTTGAGAAAAGGCTACTCCTGCAGTGAAATTTGATGTAAAATTTACTTTTTTCTGCACCAAGATCTGGTCGGAAAATGTTTTTGGTCTAGAACGATTTTTATGAAGGCACCGGTCCCATGTTTGATTACAACTAGTCTGAAGTGAGTATCAGGTCTCAGTTACTCCTCGCTAGGCTCATCATCATCGATAGTTGATGGAAATTTGTCAGCTTTGTTAGGTGAAGGAGGGAGGGGGGAACAACAAAGCTTGTCAAGACAGGACTAATTTAGCCATCTTTTCCTTTCTACTATGGTTATATAGCTGTTTGGGCTCACGTTGAAGCTAATGAAATAATGATGCGGTATTATTAGCCTTTTCCGCATAGACCCTGGGGCTGTAGGCCTAAGCTGGTAGGCCTACTGTTCCTCATATGTTCAGAATCAGGGGTTTTTGGTGGTTTTCTTCGTTTCGTACTGAATAATTCCCACTTCAGTTTTGAAGATTTTGTGCCAAGCCATATCTGTTAATTGTTCCAGGTCGGCTAGGGTGAATGGCATGCGACAGTCGTATCATGTAGAATACCCATCAGGGCACGAACCCAGGACCTTTTGATCCCAAATCAGACGCCTTTAGCAGTGAGCTATCCTTGATCCTGATTTTGATATACAGTCACAGAAAAAAAATTTGGCAAGCTGCAAACACCGATATTGAATTGTGACTTTAGCAACTGATTGGGGAAAGAATGGAATTAGTTTTTGAGGTCGGCTAGGGTTAATGACCAGCGACAGACAAATTAGGAATTTGCACAAACGGGCACCATGTCCACTGAGGATCGATAGGCAGCTAGAGTTTGCGAACAACTTCCATGATTAATCTCTCCCCTCCCCAACAAACCATCCTATTTCATTCTTGGGGAATTATCGATCATGGACATTGGCACTGTATACCGAGGAGTATTCCTTGATGTATACACACTTGTGACTCCACATATATATATATATCGCAGAGGGAAAGGGGGTGGTTGATACTGGACATGCTTGTAACTCCAGATGCCTACGCATGGGCATGGCAGATGCCTACCAGTACCAGTACCTCTTATCATGACTGGAGCCAATCCCATGCTTTCCCGCCCTGATGAAATCATATGTGCAGACCTAAGAGCACTCTGCAACCCCTTTACCAGACGAATGTATCAGGCTCACTCTCAATTAGTGTCAGACTTGCAAAAAACATGTGTGAATAACAGGTCTCTGCCTGTTTTTTCACTCCTGCTGCTGTAACAAAACTCGACTGTCTAACAAAGATTGGTTGCAGCTTGTGAAATCTCAGTGGCCATACACTAAACACATTCATGATATATGGGACCTACCTTGCTTCTCCCTTTAGAAGGTCAAGTTCTTCAGCTCCCAATGTCAACAACTCTCAGAAAACTAAACAATAAAGCCAGTTCCCAATAACACCAAAAACTCAAACAAGTTTTCTTCTTCACCGGAAGCTTGGTAGTTGTGGCTAGAGTCAAAAATGATTTAGTGAGGTTCTCAAAAATATATTCTTTAGGCATTTTGAAATTCATTAATATTCATCTCAACTACCAGATAAATCTTGTTCAGATTCTATGGAGATATACTGTATAAGTTCATATATTAATAATTACAGAATATTTTGGGAAAACCAGGATTATAACTTTTTGTAACACATTTCATAGTAACCTCCAAACAACATGGCTCCTGTAGGAGAGATGAGTTCACAGGGACATCAAATTATCAAGCCAAACAGGGACAACTATGTTGGGGAGAAGAGAAATCACCTAAGAGATGGTAAGTTAAGCCCATAATCATTACTAATCTTTAAATAGAGTTTTTGTTTGCCCTCAGATCAATATCCAATTATGTTTTAAATATCTGTCACCAGAGGCCTAAGACTAAGACTAAAAGAGAAGAAGAATAGGGATTATATTTATTTTCTTACCAGTCTTAACAAGGAGTAGCTGATACTCCTTAGGCCAAAGAGTCATTAAGGACTCCTCTTATGTTGAAATTGATCAAATAAAGACTGTGAAGTTTTGTCTGAAAAACACACAAGCTAAATAATGGAATGCTGCAAGGATGTCAGTTACACTGTAATGGTCAAAATGCAATCATGCAACCACATGTAAGGGCTTCCTTTTTTTCCTTTATTTCATATAATGAGTCACAATATTGGTATCAATTTGGATTAGAAATCAATGGTTGCAATTGAGCTTTCTGGAGATACAAATTTCATCAAAACTGTGCGAGACTAATCAAATTAAGTTGCTTGTGTTTTTGTGGAATGTGTTTTTTCCAAACACCGCAAACAATATAAAAGCGGCAATAGATCGTAAAACAGTCATATCACCAACATGTACAAAGAAGTGATGATGAGATTCGATATCATGACACTGAACCATGACTGAAAGGTTGTCCATTTCTGAAATTAATTACATTAATGGAATGTCTCAAACTACTGGCTGCCAATCTTATATAATATTATTTTCTTAGGTTATGGCGTCTACAAGTATGAAAACAAGTTTTTCAAGTATGAGGGCCAGTGGAACGCAGGTAAAAAGCATGGCCACGGCAAATTGCTGATGAGAGATGGGAGTTTTTATGAAGGGGAGTTCAAAGACGGTGAGATTACAGGTCATGGATTCAAGTACTGGTCCAGTTCACGCAACACTTTCTCAGGGCAATTCTTTATGGGAGAACTCGAAGGTGATGGAATCATGAGATACTCGGATGGATCTGTCTATGAAGGCCAATGGCAAAACAACAAACGGGAAGGTAAAGTTACATTGTCATAACAATTTTATAATCCATGTTATAGAAATGTGACTGTGGACAGACAATATAGACCTAAGACTCATTAGAAGTGTTATTGAAAATAATTTGAGTCACGGTACGAGAAAGTATCATTCAGTAAACGCGTAAACAAGTCTCTGCCCATTTTAATCTGTAAGATTAATATCTTGATTTAGATATTAGTGGTATTAAATCCTAGGATTGTACGTAGTGTTGAATTGCCAGCATACAAAACACTAATAAGCTTGTTGTAGTTGTACCAGAAGCGCTGTGTCATGAGGCTAATTCCATTTATAATTGAGGTCAATTGCTATTATTTGACATAACGTTTCGTATAATTCTATATTATAAAGGTACAGGAAAGCTGACGGAGGTCGATAGCTCATTCTATGAAGGAGAATTCCACAACAACAAGAAACACGGCTACGGAAGATACTTCTCAATGTGAGATTTGTGTTGTTGAGTGCTTGCTATTGTCTACATTAAAAACAAACAAAAAATTTGTTTGCTCTTGTCGTAGCCAAATAAAATTGGAAATTCATGTAGCTTTGGTTGTCACACATCAAACAATTTAATAAAGTAGATTAAATTATGTCTGGAGATTGAACCATAATAACAAATTAATGCATTGCAGACAGGCATTGTTTATTACTTATTCAATATTTAGCTCAGGAACTGAGTATGAAGGCAACTATATCAATGACAAGAGGCACGGGCACGGTATATTCAAGATGGTAGACGGCTCAGTCTTTGAGGTTAGTGACTGTCAGGTAGTGACTGTGAGTTCAAAAAAAGCTGATAAGAATTACAAAAATATTGCGAAAAATTGAGATTGTGATATATGATCATCAGTTGCTGATGGCAGCCAAATTTCTGTAGTTTAGTTGGGAATTTTTCTTCCAAATCCAACTGAACTCCCTGTCAAAAAAATAGTGGAATGACTGCTTATCTTCTCTTGCAGGGTCAATGGTGTAATGATACATTCAATGGTGAAGGTACCTTAATGCACTCATCTGGGTTTGTGTATGAAGGCCTGTGGATAAACGGTAAACCTGCTGTAATGGCTACAAAGATTGAGTTGTGTGACACGGATGCAAGTATAGGGATTACAATCAGCCAAGGGGAATCTTTTGACATCAAGATTCAAACTGTAAATGATGAGGGAGAATTTATTAAAGGTATGATGGTTTATGTGGTATGGGAATTTTCTGAGATAATTCCACGGTTGGAATCCTATGCTATGGTTCTCTCGAACTGTTAACACTTAGTTTTTGCAATAAACATCAAATATGTATCATCCAGAGCTATTACGCTGCCTATGGATTACTGAGAATGGCGTAGTGGAATGCGGGCCATGTATATATGAAAATAATCTTTCTCAACTCTATCTGTGTATTATCACAAGTAAAGGTCCAGTAAGTTAGATAACTATGGATATACGCATTCATGCAATGTGCATAGGCTGAGTAATCCTTACCTGTACCCTTTCTGAATTTCCAAGAATAATCAACCACATCTTGATTTCGGCCATAAATTTGTCATCCTTGTGTATATACGGATTTAAACTGCATCATTACATTATTTTGTTTATTCCCCTTTTTTTCGCATAGATAACGGAAGAGAATTCAAGGTGACTGCGGGTTATAAGTATATTCCACCCACAAAGCCGACTAAAGAGAGCACTTCTAGTAACTTATTTGAGGCTATTGAAGATGTTGAGGAGAATCTCATCAAAACACCACTGTAAGTCTCTATTTGAAATCGTACAAAATTTGTATTGACATTTATATTAAATATCATGTTATCAATATTATATTGTATTGTGACATAATAAATCACAATACAATATTATGGATATTTAAATTGAATAAAAGGGCCATGAAGTTTAATGAAGCCTGTTATGTTTCCCATTCCTTTGATTGTTACATTTCATTGCAAGCCAAACAAAGTTAGAAAGTGTGTTGATGAACTTTATCGAAGCTGAACACCGATGTGCATTTTCGTGAAATGACTATTTACAGAGGTTATACTGTTTTACCTTATCCGATCACTGATCAGCCCGGTCATCCCGGCCTTCAATCTGAAGATACAAATCTGTCTCTGGCTACAAGGGAAGGTACCATTGTCGAAGACGAGGAAAAACAACCAGAAACAGGTAGAATATTATTATATGCTTGAATTTGAATTAACCTCTGGCCTCAAAGCTCTCACAATGGGTAATCAGAAAGCAACCTTTTTGGAGAACAAACCGATATCTCCAGACCACCCAGATTGTCTGCTCTTACTATGAGACAAGGCTGCTCTAACTTTATGTCACTGTAATTTGTATATTTTAGGAGAGGCCGAACATGATGGAGCAGAAGATAGAACATCAAGCCCCAAACCAGGTTGGTAGGATCAACTAGGATCAGCGAGAAATAACACACATTTGATTTTTTGTAATATTTCAAACTCATGTCTTTGTTAACATTCATATTGGGAAAACTTTAAAGCTGCCATACTTTACCATACTTTCTTCAACTTGTTGGCCGTGATAGGTTTGGTTTGTTGGTTTCCCAGCCAAACAAAGGAAACACATCGCCCAAACAAATATATTTTTCCAAATGATGCACTAGTCTTCTTCTTTCATCTACATACAAATAACCAACATAGCCAGAACAATCACTTTGGTTTGTGAAAATAAATAAATCCCTCTCGCCCAACCTCAACCAATCAGAAGCTGGCGTCTCTGATACGGAAATCAATTATTGTTGAAGCAAGTTCAACTTCTTGTCATTATTGCAATAGGTGCAGAGAGTGAGGAGGTTTACAATCAAGCTCCAGCTTCTAAGAAGACACTTGAGGGATACATTACATTTAGTGGTCTGTCTCTACTCCCACCTCCCCCTCTCTACAGACCCTTTCAGCTGGCCACAGAGAAATCCAGTACTGAACTCAAATCAAAGTCATCTAGCAAGAGGGTGTCAAGTCTTCCTAAAACTGGTAATTTAAATGCTCGCTGCTTGAAATAAAATGTAGGCAAGATGTTGAAGCTAGAGTTAACAGGCTGTGAAAAATGTGAGCTAAAGTAGGTGACAAATTCTTTACAGCTCAGAGAGTGGTGCATCTTACACTCACTTTAGATATTTGAGCTGCTAATTGTTATTCTATAGCTTTAAAAACCCGGTCGAGATAGTTGTATGACATGTATACAGTGTATGCATGAAATACCCTAGAATTACCTATTATTAGCTTTAAATCTTCTCCGTTCCTCATTGGAATGTAACTTTTACACCTTTATAATTAAGTAATTTTTTTCTGGTCTGGCATGGATTTGCTTCTTCACTGCACAACGCATATGCATGTAAATGCTGCCACCGCACACTGATATGCTTATTGATACAATTACAGTTTGACAGTTTTTCAGTATGTGGTGAGATTTTTTGCTGACCTGGAGTCTAGATTGTCTTTGGGTCATATCTTCAGCGCCTAAATCACTGAACAGAAAACAAATCTTGATCAATAGAGCCATCAAAAAAATGCAGTATTTTGATTGGAAGTCTAGAATAATGCATTGTGGGTCAAGCTCTCCAAAAAAAAAACACTTCTATTCTAACAAAACATTCTGCTCATGATTGATTTTCACCTTCTAGACTCTAGAACTAGCTCTAAAACTACAAAGAGTTCAAGTAAAATAGACATAGAGACCATATGTAGACCAGGTGAGACTGTTCTAGATGGTTTAGAATAATATCGTGGTCAATGCCCTTAGATGTTACTCTATGTCCAGTACAATTTCTAACTAACCTGTAGCTAACACGACCCTGCTGATTTGTATCATTCAGCTCTCATATAACATACCTACAGGAATCCTAAGTTATATAACAAAATTGACCTTGTCCTAAGCTTATAATCATCTTCAACCAAATATATATTGTCCTAACTGCTAACTGTACTAACAGCTTTTGTTGTTTTGTTGTCTGCTCCTGTCATAGTGGTTCACATCTGCTTGTAGCATGCTTGTCTCTTACTAATGATATCAGTCAATGTGTCCAGATAAATGGAAATGAGCTTAGGCCTGATAGTATCATATTATTCTTCCTTTCCCTGCACATTGTGTAACATTAAATTTTCAACCAAGATTCTGGAGCTAAAAAGAACACATCACTCCTAAAATCCTTGCCATATCACAATCTCTCCATATCTATTCTGAATGGGGTCGGTCATTGGTGTGAATAACTGGAAGACCGCACCCAAAAAGAATTTTTTGTAATTTTTTCTGCTATCATTGCCAAAGGATAAGTGACAAAGTAACGACCTGATCTTGATCTTATTCTGTTTAATGTGACGAAAGTGATTGCCAGAAATTGCTGCTTTCACATTTTACCCTCATCAGCCAAGTCTGTACTGAATTGTAGGCACATATGTGTTAATGATTGAGGATATAACAGACCCGCCTTTCATGGGAGAAACTCTGGCGCCAATATTTACTCTGATAAATGTGAAGAAACTGAAACGAAGCGTCTCTGTGGTACCCAAAGAGAAAGGACCGAAGTAAGTCGCATCCTTATGTCATTAGATTTATTGTAACCATGAATAGAATAGTAAACTATAATATACTGTTTATAGTTATGGCATCCATATGAGTATGACCTGCTTATAGATTATAGTTACAGGACGAGAAGAAGAATTTTATACCTGCCCACATATATAATGCTGGCAGCTGTTTAGTTAAATTGACACTACCTAATTATCACATAAATATTCATATTACTTATGTTTACCTTGCCAACAATCATTGACCTAACCAACCTCTAACTCCTTGACCTAACTAAGCTGAATTTGTGGCAATTTTTTGGTGACTATGGCATATTATGGGGACAGATGGTATCGCTTGGACTGATGTTGGGATTGGGCTTTGCTATGAAAAATCTTTGTTTAGCAACCATTTCATGTGCAATTTATAATGAACTTCTGAATTTCAGGACATAATCAATTAATTGGTAAAGAAATCACAGCTAGACAACACTGCTTAGGATTTATTTAGTTAGGTCAGCTTGTCCTTATTTTCCACAGATTTTCTGTCTCGTTTCCCAGCACAGTGTGAACTAGGTCTTCTACTGCCAATCTCTTCTTGTTTGCTGTATAACCTAATTATATTATATAGAGCTTCGCTAGCAGTCATTATGGCTGTTAAATACGGGAATAAGAGATAAGGTATACGCTCAACTCTGTGGGATTGAATCTGTTTAAGGAATACCCGATTGTTTTATGATTTCACATCTCATGCACTTCATAAACTTGGTCAAGTCATTTTAGCATAGCCAGGGTGCTGGCTCTGATTGGCTGGTGGATGGGATGGGATGAGTGGGAAACCACCCAGTCCCACTAAACAGCCGATCAGACCCAAAACATTGGCTATTATAGCTGTACCTCCTCTCTTGCATGCGACGAAAACAGATCTGTTGAGTTCATTAGGACTATTCACTGTTTTATAAGTAGAGATAGTAGAGTTGTAGAGCTAGATATCTTCATTAGACTACAGTCTACTGAGTAACTTATTATTTTCTGCTAAAGAGGAAAGATTTTTGTAACACACCTGTAAAATAGATAATTTTAGATCCATAGAAACTATATCAGTCTCCTTGGTCTGAGGAGTTAGACTCCTTACATTGTACAGTCTGAGGAGTTAGACTCCTTGTATTGTACAGTCCTGTAGTACTGTGTGTATGAGGGACTGTCCGTGTGTCTGAGGTGATTTAGTCATTACAGCATGATCAATGTTAAGCTGTGTGGTAACTCCTAGAAGGAAAAAGCTCTCGAGAGTTAATTGTAAGATATACACTAGACTTTCAGGGTCATCTTCTCCTGATGAAAGAGGGGAGTACTCCCATATAGATAGTATTTGTCCCAAGTATAAAGGAAGCCAGCGAACGATTATTCTGCGCCAATGACTCAGTTTAAGTTACCATCTGAATAATCCGGTTCCATTACTAGTTAAATTACAAATTTTAGCAGTTCGGAGTCCGAAGTTAGCTGTGTATCAGAACAGGTAACAAGCTCAGGTTTAAATTGATGCCCTGATTTAAAGATTGTGGTTTGAATTATTTCATTTTTAGTTGGCAAGCTTTTCCCTGTGCTTTATTTTTCTGTTTTGCCTTACTCAAGTTTGAGGCTCAACAATAACACTCGTTTCTCAGTCATTGCACCATGATAGAAAACTTGTTTTCGTTAAAGGGCCAAAACTTTCAAGGGAGAATTTCCAGCAGCCCCAACTATCCTGAGCAGCTGTGAATAGGTCGTTCATTCTTTTCTCATTCACAATCTTTTGGCAGGGGCCCAGTTGTATCAACAGGGTCCCAACGGATTATTATTAGACTGGTAGATGGGGTCTACTCAATATCTGTAACAAAACATAGCCTGCACAACCCTGTTTGAGAACCAGTAATACGAAAGTTCTAAAAGCAAAGCAAAAACTAATTCATCCATAGAAAAACCACGCCGTATTTATGCGGTTTGTTTTTTTGGAGAACAAGCATTTCCCTGATGAAAATAACTACATTCTGCTTTTATTACCTCCTTTTAGATGGGATACGAGTAAACTTGTAGCATCAACTGTGGCTCTGCATAGAGAGGATACATTTAGACGTGAGAGCACCATGTTATCAGAAAACGAACTACCAAAGTAAAGTGATTAAACAAACCCAATGCCGCAACCAGCTGTATACACATTTTTACTGCCAGATTTACCTAATTACGGTCTAAGTTATCAGAAACTACTGGCGTTTGAGCACCAAAGATCTATTTTTTCTTGTTGTAATGTGCGTTGAGATATGCTCGGTATTGTCTGATGTTTCTGTAAATCTGGTATTGATAAGTTGAGTGTTATAAAATCCTACACATTCATTTCAATAAAATGAGAAGAGGTATTACTATCATATATAAATAATTTGACAAGACCATATCTGTAACTGTGAGCATCGGTTTTGTACAATGCAACCAGATAGAACTTTATCACACTGAGAAAACCCAACTTAACACTGCCAGATAGAACAATGCGCACCTGATGTCTCAGAACTAAGCGAGAATAGGAAAAATGTGACAATTTTTGGAATCTGGAGCATGAATGACCCCCATACTAAAGATATCGATGATATTATGGCACTTTGTCGTACTGGGCCAGCAATATGGCAAACAATGCGCTTTGTTGTTCACTTCTGATATCCATTCTACCACATATTCAATGCTGTGTAAGCTGGAGAATGTCTTACATTTCTTGGTGATGTTCACCCTACATATATCTACAACTACCCAACCTTCATCAGTATGACCAACTCCTTGGTATGACTGAACTAATTCCCTACACATTTATCATCTATTTAGATGTTAAGACTCTGTTGTTGTTAGTTAATTGTACCTTCTAGTCAAGAGGGGCCGAGAGAAGCAGGTTGGTTAAAGTTTTCTCATCCTGTATGTCATGTCCGACTTAGTTTCGGGATAGCCTGTCTTGACAAGCTTTGTCCCCCCCCCCCCCCACCGATCAAAGCTTGTCAAGACAGGCTAGTCTTATTAGGATTAATAGTTATATGGTTCACCTAGGTATAGGAACTGATTCTGCTGCTTGTTCCGTGGGTTGATAGAGGTGCTGGTATATGCACTTGGCTCTTTTTATTCAGCTTGTTAAGCTTCTTGCTGCTGCATTTTATTTCGACATTTTGTGTAATTTGTGCTAGGAGTTTGATTTCTTTTCCTATTGTCAGAATCTGATTTGATGAGGTATTTATACTGACCATAAACCAATCCTTTAGTCCAAGTTTTCAGAGGGCTGCAAGCAGGGAGGGCCGGGGGCCGTCGGGCCAGGGGCAAAAGTCTGGGGGGCTCAGACTAGGAGGGAGTGTGTGTTTATGTCATTACATTATCAACTTCGGAGTTGTCAACACAGTGTGACAAAAATTCTACACCGATGCTCTTGCTGCCCTCATAGAAGCATTAAGGGGTAGTAGACCTTCCCTTTAAATCCGGCCCCATTCACCTCTCTAACACAGCAACCTGCAAAGCTGGCTCGACTTTTTTTTTCATAAGATTCATTTCAACGTAAGTCCCTATTAGGATTGGCCAGGATTACCTGTTTGGTGAAAGTTTTTCTGCCGATTTGATTATTTAGAATTTAACTAATTAATTAATTAGTTCAAATTACCTTTTCTTTTAATTATACTACTATTTGTACTGTTACATGAGGTGCTGCAGATATCTTTGTTATTTCGCTGCTTGGCCTATCAGAAACAATTCAGCTTAGCAACGTAACCATGTGAAACTTCATATGCTAGCAATAATCTATAATCCTTTATCTAAAACTACAAGTCTTGTTGATTCTTCAACTTCACCAAGATATCAATGTCACCAATGTAATGGAAAGTTTGCTGTCTACCTACGGTATATGTGTATAATCATATATATCACATTCTGACTAGACCAACCATATCAATTGTTTGCATCGATTTTCATTTCAACAAATTGGTAATGGATATGAACCCATAAATGTAGGGATAATTACCCAACCATACATTGGCTCTGAATAGAATTTGTTATTCAACTGAAAAGGATTTATTCGATATTATACAATAGTGTGAACCTATTGTGCTAATATCATTCTTCGTGCTTACATACTCACAACAGGAACTGTATGAAATAGAAACAGATCATAAGTTTAGCAAGCTGTCGCTGCCGTCGTTGGTGTTATAAAGTGCATAGCAACAGCAAATGTTCAAGTTCTAATTCTTCACTGAAAGCTGACGAAGCTAGGATAGTATTGTGGATTTGTAGCTTGTATGAGACTAGATAGCCACAATGTCTGTAGCGGGTAAGTTTTAGATATCTTCTCTTAAAATCCTAATTCACAAAGGATTCAAGGGCTATCTTTCCAAGCTCTTGGACTCAACAGACGATTGTGATTTTTGTTAGACTGCCACATCAAAGAAAAACAGACCATACCAACACAGGATGTGAAATAAGAGCAGCATACTGTAGTGTTGACACTGTGATAGGAGCACACAGCGCTGCCTAGTCTAGCCTTTAGTATCTAACAATACATCCGAAACAAAGCTATTTAAGTACACTCGATTAATTACAGGCCCTAATGGGGCCCTTTCTTTTACTTCTTTTATTACACCATTGACAACAGAGGCCCTTGGCTCTTACATCATAAGAGCACTGCATTAACACATCAGGTCCTAACTGCTGTTATTTTACTAAATAGAGTGCTGATTTCAAAAACATAAATCCATGTTAGGAACAATGCAGCGTTAATTTTCTTTAGCAGTTACTAGCGATTTAATAGTATACTTGCAAACCATCCGGGAGGCCTTGCATGACAAGGTCCTAGACAACCGCAAGCCTTGGGACACGGTTTAGGTTTAACTGTTAACTGACGTACACATTTTTAAGAAATTTCCAGTGTAGAATTATGCCTGAGAATGTACATTTTCTTCCTCCCATTGCAGCTTCGCAAGATGGTCCTCGACACAACTACTTGGCTCGACACAAACCGATACCAGCCGGCCATCTCGATGACAGGTAAGGTAAAACTAAGGGGAAATCCATGAACGGTTTCCGCTGAGTGATTTGGAACAATCTAGGTGTTCCAAACATTTTTAAATTGATGGTTTTTTTGCCAGCACTATGTAAACTGATAGTAACAGTTCACGGTTTGAGCAGTAGAAGTGAAAGTTATGATGAAAGAACCTAAGAGCAACGTCTTCACAAGTGATGTTCATTTCACTCTTTCATAGATACCGTATACCAGCAAAACCCAGTGAGATGAAAACGTAGTTCATTTTTCAATGCATTCACGCTATGATATTCTACCTTATGCGCAAACACATTGGTTGACCTGCCCATTTCTTGTCAATTCATATCATATTTAATATAGGCTGCCGGCCTGGGGAGCGCCATACTTATGCATATTTTATGGGCTGGCCTGTTTACGATATTTTTGTCCCCTGGTTGTGTTTGGTACTATGTTAATAGTAAGATTGTTTCTATAAAGCCTGTCATGATTATTGATCCTATTGTTAAAGACCGATATATTCTATTGTCATGTCATTCCATGGTCACACATAAAAGCGGAAAGGTATTATTTACCATCTATTACAATGTGATTAATTGGCAGCTGACACAAGGGTACTTCTTGGGACATTCTAAAGCCTACATTTGTACTACATTGTACAGTAAGCAGACATGCTCTTTGCTTTATGTATGTGCATGTGTATGTGTACATTCTCAATCATCTCACTGTGTAGTCTGACAACTCTCAGAAACGAAAATACATGGCTGACAGGTCCCAGATCAGTAAATTTAAACCAAACCAGTCGAAATTAACCTGCCGTTGTGTATATAAGCTTACGGAGGGTTTTGTTGAGGGTTTACTTCCAGACAAATCCTGTCGCTTTTATCAAAACAGCAATCTACACTCCTTCGGGTGCAATTAAAAATATTTTAATGAGGAATCGAATGAAAGCATTTTCAAAGAGAGACATTCAATAGTTCCAGCGGCTAAATATTGATTTGACTTTCAACTTCATTTAGCTAGGGAGAATTTCATTAAACTGCCATATAAATAGTTTTTGTAATGCTGCACCTGGACATGTGCTGTGACACAAAGGCTGACCAAACAGAATTACGGTGGCTCAAATTTTTTGTCATGAAAAATTAATTGAGCATGTTTATTCTTTGTTTTGTTTAGGCGGTCGACATACTGGGTTGACAGGCAGCCTCTGGGACCACCAACCGTAATGGGTAAGTTTAATCTGCATCTGATAAGGTTTACTTTTGTCCAATACAAATTAAACATGTGCTTGTAAAACTGAACACAGACCTTAGGTTCATTCATTAATGCATTCGTACAACCAATGTACACTGTACAATCACGATTTCCGGCAAATAAAATTTATATATATATATATATATATTCCTACTCACTTTATGTTGTCTAGCGTCGAAATATATGAGAAGTGAACTGGCAAATTCTTATTTTACAACCTCTAGACACTGTTGACAGTGTCAGATATTAAATAATGCTACATACACTCTATTTTACAGCAATGACCCCGCGTCTAGAAGCATTATCCAAACACAGATCTCTAGTTGCAAATTACAGGGCAAATAGGTATGCTTTTTTATCTTTCCATGCCATTGTGTTGTGTTCGAAATATTTTTGATGGAGTATATTACCAAACCTAGAGCAATGTTTTAGCAAACACTTCTCTTTGTCTTGTGCCAAGTAGCATGTATAGAGAACACTCTGCCTTTATGACAAGCATTGTTGGGGTTCATCACAAATAAAGCTTGCAAATACAGGCTATCAGAGTTTTAGGATGTTGTGTCCTCCTCTCATAGAGAGTGCAACTCCAAATTACAGAATTGAATGATTTCCTAGGTTTTAATTTCTGAATAAATAACTCCGCCACCCTCAACATTGTATTCAACAGGGAATACAGTTACGATAAGGAGCCCTTCTATAAAGAGATTAAAAGGACCAGTAGTAATGTTCCAGAAGCTAGTCCAAGAGTGGTAGCATTGTCTGCACACAAAATATACCATTCAGACTACCAGTTTGACAGAGATCTTCCCACCAACACCAGGCCGGCTAATGATGCCTCATCAAGAGTTGAGGAGCTTGCCAGGTAAGTGAGGGGTCATCAAGAAGCATGGGATGTTGGGATGATAATTAGATTGTGACTCATTACTGGTTGCCCTCCTTTGTTATGCTGACATGAGCATGACATTATTGTCCCCCATTGAATAGTAAATAAATCCAGAGGGAGGTATGACAAACCTTTTGTTCAAATCTTATGCAAATCACATGGAATGAGTTAAGCATCAGTGCTATTATGTATGTACATAAATTGGTTATACTGAATACTGTCATTGGTTATAACACGCTATTCAACTTGGTTCCTAGGATATAATTATGGTGCTGTTGGCCTTGCAGTTCAGTTAAGATCTGAGTAAGTCCCAATTTATGTTGACAGGTCAAAAACCGAGTTGTGGCAGAAGAAAGGAGGATGGCCAAATGAGAATGTGTTCCATACCTTTCTCCCACAACCTGTAAGCCTCACAGCCAGAAAACACACAGCCACAGCCAGAGTGGAAGCCTTAGCTGAGCATAAACCATACCACACATCATTCAGACCAGAGCGACCTATAAGGTATGCGGGAATGGCTGGTTCATTTTCTCGATAAATTTGGTGACTAATCTCTGTTAGTTCATTAGAGTCACAGAGTGATAAGTTTAAAAGTCTCTAAAGAGATTCAAGATATAGGCCAACGCTAATCTTATCAAATTCCCTTAGTTTCTAGCTAATGTTACCTTATACTTCATTGTAGATGGGATATTTCTGAAGAAACCTTGAAGATAAATGCATCATTGAGAGTATGTCAACTAGCACGACCCAGAAGTAGAAACCTGGCTAAGGATGATGACTTTGACCCCTACTTTGTACCAAAAGCTGCAAGGCATGCCACAATTACCCCAAGAGTTGAAGAACTATCCATTCCTCTACCGCGCAAAGTCAGAGCAAAGAAAGCCGCATAACCTTCCAACCCTTCCTAACAAGGTCTACAATGACCGTCTAAGACATGATAGCCTCAAATCCTGAAGTCCAGAATCCAAGATACGGATGGACATTAAGTCATCTAAGCTGCCAAATTCTAGCTGATGAATGATCCAACATGACAGCAGAGGATCACCATCAGGCATGTATTTTCTATGAAAAGACTCCCAAATGCTTGTCTATTTTAGCACATAAACTAGAGAAGCCTTCTGTTCCATGCCTTATATACTTATTAGTATCATTGAACCATATTATGTTAAGATAGGAATTTGACGTTTTTCTTGCTCACTGTATTCAATTTGTGTCAATCCGCCCAACTGAGGATATTTATTCTCATATTTAACTTATATTTACTGCTCAAGTCTTTGTGATTTGCAATTGTCTAATTTGCTCAACACCATGTGAATTGTGAATTCTAACTGCTTCGCTCAATAACAAGGTTGCCCACAAATCTGCTCAAATTCTGTGAAGAGTGCAAGAAATATAACACCAGATTTTTTTTTATCAAATGTTTAACTTGATCCTTGTTGTAGTAATAAATATAGAAAATGTCTCATGAATGTATGACTTATGCTGATTTTAAGGTTCTTAGATCCACACCACCGAGTAGGGATATATCCTTACTATGTTGCTACATGGTTGATTAAAGCAAGGAGTTATCTCAACTCCTTATTTAAAGCCAGTCATCCCAGTCGATTTGTTGTCTTTTGTACGTTCAACTACCTTCAGCAGATTGCAGCGATAAAAAATTAACTCTGAGTTGAAGCGAGGATAGATAGATTACTATATGTATGGAAATGCTATGATCCAGTAAAAATAAGTTACTTGAGTAGAAGTTTCACAGCGTCCGTCTCAGCACATTCATAGTAGGATTGTCCGTTGTGTTTCTTTGTTTTATCAGCACCCTGAAAGTTGATATAAAATCCGTATAAGAAGAAAGCACGATCAGTTTGTGACAGGGCATTGGCTTTCTAAATTGCCATTTAAAACTAAATAATGAATGATTTGAGCCCATCAACAAATATTCTGAGAGTATAAAAAACTCTATAGCATAGCTAGTGTATTGACACTGATCAGCCAGATAGTAACAGAGTGTAGGTCAGTAGGAGACTGGAAAGTAACAGTCAGATGAAGAAAATAAAATGCAGTTGACATAACGAGGCACATTATGTGCTTGATGAACTCATCCTAGATGATATATTATCCATCTGCAATTGTTTAGTACACATGTACTTACATTAGCTAGGAGTAATGAGACACACTTTTCATGTCCTTCAAATATAGCTGTGAGTAGGGGAGTGATTTCGTATTTATCAGATGCCTACAACAGACATCACATCACCAAGCACTTGTATGGATACTGAGTCAATGGAAGCATCGGGTTGGTGAGAGTTAAGTACATTACGAGAAGAAATTAAATAAATTCATGACAGGAATCAGATATCCCCTAACAGACTCGTTAAAATCGTGTTGGTTTTTAGGCTCCACCTCATAGGAAGGGAATTATAACTTACATTAACATCAGCCCCTTTAGAGATCAAATATTCTACTACTTCTGCTTGTCCATAATCAGCAGCAAAGTGTATAGGATACCGTCCATCAACCATACTGTTCACCTTTATACCCTTAAAGTAAGAAAACAAAATTTTAGGTGTTTGTAGATGTATGAGGCTTTCAAAGCATAGGCCTAGAGGATTCTGAAAATTCTACTAGTCATATCACCTTTGTGGGATCTCTCCCTCTGATTGAGTGTGCTCTACTTATTGAATGCAACTTTCCTATAAATAAGATTGCATGCCTACATACATACACGTATGTGACTAGACAAAATACATCCATCCACTTCTAAACCACCGTCATTATTATACAATATTTAAATATATATATATAAATATAACAAGTTGTCAAGAAGATAAATGTGCCCAAAGCAAGTGCCATGCTTGATGAACTTGATACTAAAACCACATTCACATAATAATTTGATTATCTCAGGAGTATCATTTGATCAAACTTATTCTAAACATTGCATAGATTCATGATACTAATATTAGTAATAAGTGCAATGTCACAGCAATATAAATTAGACCAAGTCTACTGCTACTAGCTAGTAAGTAGTACTATAAATAATAATTGATTAGAAGTTCATTTTATCTAGATAGTTACCCCATCAATGAACCCTTGTACAGCTGGCAGATCACCATTCTGTAAGCTCCACTTGAAGTCAGACATTTTCTCTATTTCGTGAACAAATGAGTAAATATGTAACTGTGAGTCTTTCGCTCTCAAACCTGACTGTTTTTGACAACAATAGAAGAGTGAAGAAAAAATATTATTCAATCCGGAAATCAGTATTGACCTTGACCCAAAATAAGTTAAACCTGCAGAATCCAACAAAATCAAAATAAATTTCAAGGGGTATGCGTGGTGTCCGTATTGATGTTATAAACTCAGGGAAATAGATTTTCTGCAGGTGCCCTTTATTCATATACAGCAGAAACAGAAATATTTGGTGATATGTTTTGTCCTCAAATTAAACTAATAATGCCTCCTATCATATTCTCAAGCAGTAAGTGGAATAGGTAATCTGACACTGTGTTAATGACTTGTAGTTACTTGTAAAATAAGCGTTTCAATGGCCAATTCCACCTTTTCATAAAGGAGAAGATAAGTTATAGGATTTCTAGGAATGGACAATGGACATGGTGGATATAAATAATAATTAATAAGTATATATATATATTAATATTATATTATTATAATATATCACATGTTTGTATCTATCCATCTATGTATGTATATGTAGGCCTGAATATGTATATAATTATATATAGATCAAATGTCATAATCTACCTGGCAATCAATGTTGATATCTGTTCTGACCTTCGCCATTGAAGGCTCCATTGTTGGTTGGCCTTAGACTTAATTAATTGAGTGAAAGGAAGAATTGTTGATTGTTCTTGTTGTCAACTCAAACCTCAGCCATACACTTCTGGGGGTGCGGGTGTGTGGCACCACCAATGCTTGGCACAGCAGAGCAGACAGTAGCTGACTGAAATATATAGATAAGTTAGAGGCAGAGCCACAATGGAAAGCGAGGTTAGTGGCTAATAATTTTTAGTGTGCAATGTTACTGCTAGATTGGATTGATTTATTTAGTAACACTAATTATGTCTGTTTAGCGCAAAAAATAGAAATTAAATTCAGCTTGACGAATCTGATTCTAAGATTAAGTCAGTCAATGATTTTTATTGGAAAAATAAAGCTTCGTTTTTTGCATCCTAAACATTGCATTCGCAATTCATATCTATTGTAAAGCGCACAAATCCCATAATGGTCATTTTTTCGAGCTACCATCTATTAGGAGGATCGCAAATCCCCTCTAACTCGCTGAAAATTGTAGATAAAATATGGATATTAATTTTTATTGTTGTAGTTGTCAGTGTGATTGGTATGTTTTCAATTTTCCCATAACATAAAAAATCATAAAATATGGCAGCTTGTATAAATTCAATAAATTAGATTTGTCTCAGGCTTCTGCAATATTTACTAGGAAAAATGAGCGTGTAAACAGTTGTCTATGATCCAATGTATTTTTTCGGTTAGGAGGTTCCTATCTTGAAAGATTTCCTATGAATAATAACCCGAGCATGTGTGAATGTAGAGAAACCATAGATTTAATGATAGTAAGCCTAGACAGGACACCATATGCAACTTAACTGAGTCACTCAATTGTGGGTGGCATTAGGACATTAAGTTGTGTTGTAGCAATGGTGTTATAATCCATTCGCGTTCCACCATCCAGGTTTTTTGTTGAAATCTTGTGATCAAATAGCTTGTCATGATAGATTTGATTGGATTTGTTTGAGAAAAAAGAATTTCTATAATGCAACTCTTTCAGAAAATAAACCTGCATACTCAAGTTGATAATATGTAAAAACCAATTCAGCTGTTGATTGATTACTCTGGAGTTGTCTTTCTTGGACTTTTGGAAACTGAAATGAGATCCTATTAGATGCACAATTTTGGAGTATTGTCTGGTGTGAATTAGATCAAGTTTGATCCATTTGCCCTCCTGTACTGGTCACGCTGCATTAGAGAGGAGGGGCAACTCCAAACGCAGGTAAATGGATCAAACTTGATCCAGGGAGGGTGGCTTGATCTAGGTTTGAATAGTGTTACGTATTTGCCTCAGTTACAGTCACTGCATTCATGCTATAATTAAATCAACTAGTGCTGCCATAAACGCTTTTGTTGAAACTTGGGAATTTAGATTAAACCCCAAAAATATCATCATGAGCAATAGGAATCTGAGAAAGCAATAGGAAAGTGACATTGACAATGGCTGTTTATTGCAGCTTTATGCGGTCATTTATCGGCTCAGACTTCTGGCATCCATTATAGTATCTAGGTTTTCATCCCAACTGTTAAATCAGGATTTTGGGCACCTTACCACTCTCTTTTGAACTAGTAGACCAATTTTCTGTTTTTTACTTTACAATAAAATTTGTATACGGGGGGGGGGGGGGATGAGGGGGATTTGGTGGATTTTATAGTAGCACTGGTATACATTGTGGGCTAATCTATAAGCCCCTCATAATTAGAATGGAACAGCAATTGTCCCTGAATGTGAGAATACTAAAACCTATCACACAGGCATGCAGGGCGGAATGAATACAATTAACTGTTAGTACCCCTAGTATAGCTTATCCCTTCATGCTAGATTATCCCTGCTGACAACTTATGACTTGAGCAAAGTTTCCTGTCTAGACTCCCAGACCTAATGTACATTAAAGTTTCACAATATTTGTTGTTGCGCTGCAGGAAACTAAATCTTCATATAAAAATAAGCCATCAATATTGTGAATGCCACGAGCTGAATTGTTTGCTATCAACGCCCAATCAATCTTTGGTTTCAGTTTGTGCAATGAATTTGTAATTGTGCACTGCTTACCCACGAATGCTTTCAACGCACTTCTTGTATCAATAAAATGATATCCGATAATTGGGTAATGGGAATTGAAAAAATGCTTTTTAGTTATCCGTCCTGAGGGCTTGGTGTCACATTAGGGTAAATAAATTGCTTCAGGTGTAATCTTACCTGTAAAGAACAAATCATTTTGACTAAGTTACAGTTAGCATCAGTTCCACTTCGATTTATACATCAGAGTTGGCAAAAGGTTGTGTAGTGGAATTACAACCTTGATACTGGGTGCTATCGAGGCTGAATGAGCTGTGAACTTGGGTCAAATATCCAACAAAGAAATATTGTACTGTACATCTTCATACTCATTAAAAAAGTAAGTGGTTGTCATTTTGGCCAAGGAATGACAGAAAAATAAACCGGAGACATGTACATATCTGACAGAGTTGTGGTAACCAGCATGAATCGTCCTGGAGGTGAAGAAGCTTTTAAAAACAATATATATGATTATTTTGTACATACTCCCTCCATTCACACGACCAAATCTGTGATGACGAACGCATATAATTATGTCTCTGTGGTGTGATAAATTATTTATCACAATGCAGCAGTTTCCTGCCAGTGGGTAGGCCTAAAAGAGACACTAAAATTACTATTTGATCGAAGATTTTTTATCAATTTTTGTTTCTTCGGGCGTGGGCAAGTTTAACCCCAGGTCATGTTTGCACACAGCCATACAAATCTAGATGAGCAATGCCAAGTATGAGAAGGCTACAATCAGATATTTGTAAATGTGTGTATGTTGAGAAAACAAATCAATAACTTGACATGAAAGCGATCAAGAAAGCAAAGCTTCATTCTTAGTTGTGGCATTACACTTCATGGAGTTGTGGATTTACTCGTAGCAAGGTTATCGCACTGATTAATATGGGCACATGGACCTCCTAGGGTTTGCAAAACACTTGGAAGCTGATAACCTCGTTGAACTTGAACCCTTAAGGTAATCAAGACAAATAATATATTTCACTCTTCACTCTCTTATATCAGCTGCGAACTGGTCACTCTCTTCATTCTCAAGTATCCTTTGTTGTGTATCTGAAGCTGTTATGATTAAGCTGAATAAGCTCTTGGACTATTACAAATTTTAATAGTACTTAATAGTATTTTTATAGTAAGATTTCTTCTCAGAGGACTTTTAGCCGTCACTAATTCTTAGTGTTATTTGTAGATTTGACGCCAGTATGTAGTCCTTCGCTGTAAATCTTATTTCTAGAGAGAGCTGAATGCTGTCTGGAGGTTTTTAATGACATTTATTGATTTGTTATTTTATTTGATTGCGATAAGGAAAGGAAGAGGGTTTCGATTTGATCCAGGTATATTGTTATCGAAATATTTTCTGGTTAGATAAGCTGTATGCGCACCACAGCTGTAAAATATCTGTGTTGTTGTGGAAAGTGTGTGAAAATGACTTTGCAAGTGTTTGATAGAACTTTAATCAAACTGTTTTGCATACTGTGCAAAATTCCTGTGGTGAAAGTTTGCATCATTGCCTAGATCTGTCTATAAGATTGGTGTTTGGTTTGGCACAAGTTCCCAAACATTGCTATGGCTTTGCTGGCTCGTAATTTATTTAAAATATTTGTCCAGCTTAAAATCAAATAAACTCCTGAGGAGGTTTACATGAGATTAGGACTAAAGCTTCGAATAAACTATAATTGAGTTTGAACTTTTACTTACGTCTAGGTGTCATGTCAATTCTCAAGTCATTAGCATGTCGGTGCATGTATCGGACAGAACTCCTATGTATCTAGCAAGTAGCCGTCAGTCACTGCTCCATCAGAGGTATTTTACTATTGGTATTACTAATTGGTCGTAATATGTATCCAAAGATGATGGAGTTGGAGGACACTCAGTCAGAGGACCTAGACCAGTGAGCAAAGCTTTGGATTTGGACATGTTCCAAACTTCTGCTTAAACAATCACGGAAAGAAGCAGATAATTTCCACTGGTTCTCTTATCTGGCACGACTAAACAAGAGCAGCAAGCGTTTTATGGTTTTGGATCATCCAGTATGTCAGCGGCTATTTTGATATCCATTTTCCACACCCTTTGTATTTGTTTCTATTTCCTTACCTCGTCTGTTATAGTGCATATCACTTGATTATGTTTGCTGCTTGCTTAGATCAACAAGGCAATATTTATCTCAGTATATTCTTCAAGTTTAGAGTAATCCCATACCAGACTTGTTTACACATCACTAGGCAACGCATGCTTATCACATGCTAAGAAGTATGTGAACACGCAACAGTTTACATCATTTTACATCAATAGAATGTGATAGATATCATTGAGATTGGTTTACAGAGATCTGGTCAATTTACCTGGCAGGTATATACCTGATAACGGCCATGGTATCTGATATTTACTCGAGAGTTGTGAAATAACTGGTACGCAATTCAATATCAATACAAGAAGTTTTCCTCTCGGTCTATATTGACTAATGTTTCATAGTGCAGCTCATTATCACTTTATTAGGAACTTTGTCTCCGATTTGAAGGTAAATATACAGGAGTTTGTAATAGTAGTAATGATCTAGAACTTGGTTGAAATGCTGACGTAGTCCTGCGTCACTGGACTCATAGCTGTTTATGTGTCCTTATGAACAGTGAAAAAGGACAGTTGTTTATAATCATCAGATGCTCATAGCCAGAAGATGCTCTGTTACCAATTTGTAAAACTCATCATGGAAGTGCACTGGATAGTTGCTCCCAGAGGATTCCAACAGCAAGCGTGGTTCATTTAATTTCTCTTGTCCTTGACATATGAACCAGCAATTTTTGGCTTGCCAAACAAGTGTAAATGTCAAACAAGCATTCTGATTAATTATTTATTATGGTTTATTTGCATATCATGACGGTATCACGGAGAAAGGATATATCATTTACTCCTTGGACAGGAATTTTGTGAGGTTTAGAGGGGCTGGTGCAGTATAGTCTGAACTTTCTTCGTTTTGATTGTGGAATGCCAAATTTAAGTCGGAGACTTATTACATAGTGAATACCTGTGTCAAGCTGTGTCAGCGGCAGCAATCACTGACTCATGTCATTGATACCAATGCTACCTAATCTGCTAATATGAGAGAAAATCGATCTGTTGTAGGGCGTAGTATTGTTTGGTATCTTATAAGCCAGTTTTAATCAGCTCATTACTCTTTAATTACTATGACTCACAATACCTTTTTGTAGCCTCATAAAAGAATGTATGTGTCGTAGAGTACAAAGACTGGGTGTTTGCCGCTTATAAATAATAGAGAGGTGACTATAGTTTCATAGCATCATTGTTTTATAGTGAACACTGGCATTTGTGCCACAAGGTTTAACCAGGGAGAATGGTTTAATTGAGCATGATGGTGATCGGAATACAATCTTCATCCTATTTATTTTGTCATTTTTAGCTAATAATGAGAATTAACTAGTTGGATATCACCCCATGACACTGACTTTAGTCAAGCTTCACTATGGATACAACTACAACACAAGCACCGACAATCTCTCTCATACTGGATCTGCAATCATCACAACAGAAGCTACTGGCGGATGCTGCCAAGGATATTGTTAATGACGAAGACTTGAAGACCATCCTCAGAGTTGACCAAGCAGGGTTGTCTGGATTGGCAAACAAACAAGTAGGTTCCACCAAGGAGTTAGTTCCACTACATGATATAACATTTTTTCTATAGACCGTCCCAAAGGTTGCCGTATCCAAGCTCTTTGAGATATTGATGTTAGATTACCATTCGCTTGTTTTCATGGGAAGCTTGAGTAGACAAGAACCCAGATTGGCCCAGGGCTCCTTTCTTCGAAAACATAACACGATACACTGCAGCAAAAACGCAAGCCAGTGGACAGCCTCTATCATGACGTAGTCCATTAATCTTGTTGTTGGCTGATATTAACACTAAGCATGGTTTTTTTTCAGGTCAGATATGATAAGCTGAAACAAGATAGAATGTCCAAAGTCAAACCACACATGATATTAACTCCATCCCTATCAGTAGTCTTATTCACATTGGACACCGATCCGCAGCCATCAAAGATGGAATGCTGTCGACAGACATTTGGCAAAAGCCCATGGAAGTTTCATCATGTCACAGAGCTGAATACCAGCAAACAGCGTAGTAAACGGATTCATGTGCGACAAGAGTTCTATGAGCTGATGCCGAGCCTTCCCTTGTTCTCAATGAGTCCCACACACTTTGGAAAGCAGATTCTGAGAATTAACATTTTCACACATAACCACAGTAAAATGGTGAAATTTTACTCTTTGTTATTTGGACTTTCACCTACTGAGGTACGAGAAGACTTTTGCTTTTTTAACTTCAGCTATTTAAAGACACTCACTCTGCAATTGTCACTCAAAGGTGGACAAAAACTTATACCGTATCCCACTAGTGGGGCCGATCTTGTGCTATCTCTACCCGAGGTACCATCGCACATGGAATTAGAACAGCTGCCGAACGGAATGAAATGCCTATGTGATCCTGATGACAACTCTATCATCATTAGCCTCATGCCGACAGAGAAGGCCAATATTCCTCATCCGATACCTGATTCTGTTCAACTCAACCTTGAGATCCCTAAACCTCAAGATGTAGTTCCAAGTTTTTTACATTCGGGAAAAATCGGGTCAGAGATTTCCCATAAAATCAAAGCCATTGAGCTTGAAGAAAAGGAATGGGAGACTAAGCTGTCAGAGGCCAGGCCTGATGTCATACCAAAAGAGGATTGTATATTGGCAGCAGCTAGACTAAGGCCCTCGGGACCGACAGTGAGAAAACTAGGTAGAAGTAGAAGCCCCGCAAACCCTGCCCGTAAATTGAAATTTCAAACTAAGAGCATAAACGTCTCAGAGGCGCCCGGGCAGGAAATGAATTATTCTCTACACAAGAGCAATGACTCTGTCGATATTGTAGCTAGCTTTTAGTTAAGACCATGGCGATCTCCGCTAGGATTCCACTCAGGACCATTTTGAGTCATAACTTATTTTATCTTTAGCATTCTTTTACTAGTCATTACGCAAAGTTTTTAATATCTTGCTAATACTGTTGCTCAGTCCTCCAAGCCGTCCTTATTCGTAACACTTTGAACATTTTTTTGTTGTTCTATAACACTCTCTTTTGGGCTAAGCCAACTATTTATAAGGTTAAACAAGTACATGTACAGTACAAGTATTTGCCCTGTTGTTTAGTCGATACTGTTTATTATTTTATATTTAATTCATAGAATAACACTTATCAATTGAATAGAAATTGTTGAAATTAATTTATTCCAGCTGCCACATTTTGACACTGTCTATAATCATGGCAGCATCATCTCCCTGCCATGTGGGCTGCCACTGGTATCTGGCATCCCAGAATTTCTTAGGCCCGTCTGTGTCACTGTTTCTCCAAGGTTTGTTGCCACCAGAGTTCCAAACATCATCAGGGAAGAATCCGCTTGTACCTCCTACTGCCACATTCATAATTAGGTAGAACTGAAATTAAATTCACATGAAATTCTGTTATGATTGTTGGTTGACAGTTTTAAATCAGATACGGATAACAGCTAATACTTTTCAAGAATTTTGATGTCGTGTGAAGCATGATTGCTTTGACTTCACGCTCTGAAGCCTTTATCTTTGATGACTGAATTGTCCATGACTAAGACCGAGGTTTTGCAACACAAACACACAAACACGATCAAAGCCTCCGGTTAAATTCAGTGTGTGTTATTCCAAGTGATGCACATATTATCTCTTAAAAATTCTCCTTGCCCGGGCGGGCACTCTTGTGCGAAGGGAACTAGCTTACCTCTTTGTCGAAAGGTGCATTTCTAGAGTTTCCCCAGATGTTGTTCCCAGGGAGATTTCCCCACCTCCACATTCCTTGCCATGGTGTTGAAAATCTTGTCACTTTATCGTCATCCAGATAGATACTATAAATGGAATATTATTATGAATGAACTGCAATTCAGGGTGAGCATCCCGGTTTTCACGATGGGCTATTTTTGTCTTTTTGCATGACTGGGACCAAACTTTGAAGCCATCTCCTTGAAGTGTTAACGCCACCTACTGAGCATGTTTGATCTCAAAATTCTGTTGGAATGTATTTAGAATTGAAATACCAGTAAAATAATCGAAGAAATGAAAACTTACTCCATTCCATTTTTATCCCAGTACAGAGTGTATTTGTGGTACCCGTCAGCCAAAGTCTGACTCTTAGCCTTCTTGTGAGCTGTAGTCATTTGGAACTTGTTGTTTCCTGGGGTTCCCCAATGCAGGGTGGTGCCCATATATTCTACTCCCAAGTCTCCGTAGTGTCGGTTACCTCGGCTTTCCATTATATCAATCTCTCCAGATTGGGGCCAGTTACCATACTCACCACCTCCATGTCTCGGCCCATGGTTTGGCAACATCCACAGGGCTTTAAATAAACAATCATAATCTCACCAAACAATTTCTCATGTAGAGCTTGTAGAATGGAGGCTTCCATACAATGTTGTTCCTCAAAATCTTTTGTAAACAGTTTATTTGATTGCATATCAAGGAATATAACACAAGTTGCGAAAAGCATATGATGGGAGTTGTCTACTTATGTATCAGAAAGTGACAATTCTGTTGTATTTATCAACAATCAAATAATGCAAGCCAAATTGTTTTTGATTATTATTTCTGTAATATAATATTCCTAAACTGTGTGAAGTGACAATACATGAAAAATTTAACTGCTATGGCCAGGCCAGGCTCTAGGTTTTTTACCTTGCAGGTTGTCCTAACACAGATAGGTTGCCGCAAAGGCACAATACAATACCAATTCATTTCAACTTCTTGCCTCCAATTGACAAGCCTATGCAACAAAATTTCCACCCTGCCCTTTACCTTGCCATTTGAAACTCAGTGATACAACCCTGTCCACAACCCTATACCATAAATCACAAGGTAACATCACAAAACTTAAGAATAGATAAACTATAGATTAGTGTTTCCGCTGAGCTGATGCGGGTTGAGAAAGCTGATGTGTCTTGCGACAGTTTTTATTGACACATAAATCTGTTTCAGTTTGTACAAAGCATACGTTGCCCAAAATACCTCCCCTTTGATATTTTTCTCCATGCTCGCGAAAGGTCTCTTTGTTTCAACATATAAAGACGATGCAGCAGTCTCTTACCTGGCCAGATCCAATCCCCTCTCGGTAGCTTAGCCGTTATCTCCACTTTGCCGTATTTGATACCCTTGTACGATCTCAGCTTGCCTGAAAGGATCGGATTCAGGGTACCATACTGTCCTGATCGCCAGCAGCCAGAGACTGCATCCATGGTGCATACACCGTACATCTCTGGAAGTGTATAACATTAGTGTTGAATTGACAGTATATTTGTCACCAGCAATGAAAGCGACATCTTAACTGGCAAGTAACCAAACAGTTTGGATGATTCTGCTCTGTGTAATAAGATCCAAAATGTGGTGAATTATTTCAAAAAGAAACTCTGATGTGCAATAACAATCTAGCTAATACTATGACTGTTCTTGAGTTTAGGGTGAGTGAAACAGATACGAAGGAGATCTACCATTCAGCGTTACATCAAAAACGTGTATGGTACTGGAACTACTAATTTCAGGAACCTTGAATATCAGATTTGAATTTCTATTGTATCTGTTTGGTGTTCATGAGGCCCAATAACACAAAAATGAATGTGAAAGCGCTCAAAAGAAAGATGTGCAACTCACTTTTAACATCCCATACTCCACTGGTTAGGAAAGCCTCTCCATATTTGTCAGCCGTGTAAGTCTACAGAGCATAAATGAGAGTTATCATTTATGTGCCTGGTCAGGTGCATTAGAGCTTAGGTTTCTTTGTTATAACACGATATTACTCAGTCCAATTACTCAACAGGTAGATTTTTAAAATTTAGCTTGATTGCACTGGAGTGAGATATGGCCGAGCCATCCAAGATATCTGGACAAAACAGGTCAGATGCCTATATACATTGAGGCGATTTCTGTATTTACAGACGGATGTATAATGTACATAGGTTACAGATATATAGCATCGAAACTATTTACTGACAACAGTTAGATGAGACGGATGATACCATGGTCAAACACTCACAGGCTTGAGGTACAGCTTGCCGTTTTTTGTGAAGGTATTCTCAGGAAGGTTGGTGTACGCTTGATACTCCCAATTCTGTAACAAAAAGATGATTGAGTTGTTATAAAGTAAGAGGGCCAGGTTATACAATGCAGCTAGATCAGGGAGGATAGGACCCCATCCATGGTTAGATAAGGCTACAGTCTGAGATAGAAAGTAGGAAAATCAAGTACTAATCAAAGTTTTCTGTAGACATACAACTAATGAAACAACTTACACCACCTCCCCACAGAGAAACTTCCCTCTCCCATTTTGTCGTATCCAGCGATCCGTCGAATGTATCTTCTAGAACAAGCTTCAACTTTCTTCCGTTCCACCATTCGTCCCCTGCTCCATGTGCAAGTCCTAGTGCTGCTACCCTGCAACCATCCATACAGTTTCACAGTTTCAGTGATAAATATGTGGCTGAGAAGAATTATCATCTAAATGTTAATGCGATCACAACGCAATTAAACTTCCAAAGTTGATCAAAAAAATATCATCATGGAGCGTTTAATTTAAACATGCACAAAGCAAACAAAAGACGGCTATTGAAAACATGGATTACTTCCCCTTCATACTTTGAGAATTCCCCTAAAACATTGCAAAACTAAGTGTATAAAATTCCTAGATTCTACTCACAGCAAGGTGGCAATCAGCTCCTTCTTCATCATGCTACTTGTCTTACGCATCAGTGGCAAGTGATGACCCAATAAAAATCCCAATAATCCAGCACAGTCATATCACCAGGCGCGATATCTATTCGACAACATTCAACATCTGTAATTTCTCAAGTGTACACCAGAGGAGAAAAGTTCAAATTAAGTATTTGATGTGTGACGGTATATGTGAACACATATTCAGTCCTTTATCTCTTGGTGCGGTGGCAGTATGGGATGATGCAAAGGTCAGGAATTGTGTTCAGTGTTGTGACGTATAATCTAATGTATATATAATGTAACGTTACTTTGCGCAACTAAATGAACAAATCACCATTTTCCACCAATTTGCACCTTTTCCCACCATTTTCCACTTTTTTCCACCTTTTACAAGGATTTGAGTTTTATCATTAAAAAAGACAACTCCCATGTATCGGTGAAATGACAACATAATGAATTTTGAGTTGGGCTCTTGTACCTAGAGTTAAAATGATCGCAAAAGGTCATTTACTTCAAGGAAATAGTCATTTGGTGTTCTCATGTTTTATTACTAGTCTCACACAAAAAATTCCTTAAAAACCTGCCTATCCAGCTTATCTGATAAAAATTACCTGTATGCTTAAGTAGCAAATAAAATTTAGTGGAACGCAAGTTTTCACTGCAGTTGCCACATTCTAACACTATCTACAATCATAGCAGCGTCATCTCCCTTCCATGTAGGCTGCCACTTGCTCTTTTGCTGCCAGAATTTCTTGGCAGCGCTTGTCTCGCTGTCGCTATTCTTCCATGGTTTTGTACCACCAGCATTATACACGTTATCAGGGAAGAATCCTCCTGGGCCTCCTACTGCCACGTTCAAGATCAGGTAGAACTAAAAGGGGAAAGATAATTTTATGAAGGAGAGCATCGAGTCACCGTGTTCTTTATCTCTACAGTGGTATCAAAATGAATTCACAGTGTTACCGTTATACTTCACTTATAAGACACCCCCATTGGGGAAAATAAAAATGCTCCAGTTATAAAGCACCTATTTGAAAAAAAATTGACCACAATGGGATTTAAACCTGCAGCCTTCTTCATATACAGTGATTACCAGGCAGCCGCTCTACACACTGAGTTATTCAGCCTCATTTGAAAGGCTGAGCTTTGGCACCCGTCTTATAGGTGAGGTATTACGGTATGTTAGTCCATATAACATGCTTATACCTCCATGACTTTCCTAGTAATTAGGATAGATTTTCAAAAGATGGCAATAATTGTCCATTTGTCCATTTTTTTTAGCAAGCGTCATGATGAAATTTGATTTTTTTCACTTTGGTTGGAAGCAGCATATTACTCTGACGGAACCTGCATAGGCAATAATATAATTGTTTGTCTGAATAATTTGTATTACCCATAAACATATGAATATATATAGTTTTATGCCTATGGAATTACCTCTTTGTCAAATGGTGCATTTCTGGAGTTTCCCCAGATGTTCTTTCCTGGTATATTTCCCCATCTCCACATTCCTTGACTTGGAGTTGTAAACCTTGCTACCCTCTCATCATCCAGCAACATACTGCAAAATAGGCATACATAGCACACTAGCCATACTTAGAAGTCAACACCCAATAAATTCAAATACGTTGGGGCTCTCACAAATTTGAGTATTTAAAAATATATTTGGAAACATCTCTTGTGGCTAGGGACAGACAAGAGATGACTTATTAAATAAAGTGAAAGAGAGCACTGATGACTTTCTTATGAGCCTGGCATCGTGACAACATGACGGCAGGACATTTGACAACTCTGACAGTAGTTTTGTGTCATGAGACTTCCTAGCTATAGTCGAGTTAAGTCTAGTAGGAAAACCAGAGTATACCCGTTTGTGATGGTCACTAGCACACTCAATCTTCTAGCATGTGACAGAATAATTTAGGAGCTATTGTTGCTTTGATAAGCTTAGCATGCCACCATAGAAAGGCGACCTTTTCAATCTGAAGAATAGCCAGCTGCAATCATCATAATACAAGGTTACTCACTCGATGCCATTCTGATCCCATAACATAATGTACTTGTGGTAACCATCAGCCAAGGTCTTGCTTTTTGCCTTCTTGTGTGCCTGTGTCATTTTGAACTTGTTGTTGGACATAGTTCCCCAATGCAGTGTACTGGCCATGTACTCTATTCCCATCTTGCCCAGTTGTCGATTTCCCCTCGCCTCCATGATATCAATCTCACCAGACTGTGGCCAGTTTCCATACTCGCCTCCACCATGTCTTGATTTATAGTTTGGCAGCATCCACAAAGCTGAAGCAAGTGAGTGCAAAATTTAGCACATATTATCATGATTTTCCATTGTTTTTTTTTATTGTTTTCAGTTGTTTCATAAATCTTATTGGACTGAAGATAGTTTATTTGGTATTTGCCATTTATCACCAAATAACATTTGGTTGTTTGAAGAGGATGAATCCAAGTAGGAACAATCTCACTAACTTTTTGAAATAAGGGAGGGTGGGGATATACCACCCTCTCTGCTTCATACAGTTGTGAATAAATCACCGATATGACTTACCAGGCCAGAGCCAGTCCCCTCTAGGTAGCTTGGCAATAATCTCAACCTTTCCGTACTTTATACCCTTGAATGATCTCAGTTTGGCAGACAAGATCGGCTTCAGGAAACCTTGCTTCTTCCCCTCTTGCTTGCAGCCATTATTAGCTATCATAGTGCAGACACCGTACATTTCTACAAAGATTAACCATGCTGTTAGATCATCAACTCAGATACCTTTATCATTGCAAATGCTCAAAAGGTACTGCTGGTATCTGCTCACCTGTAGTCTGAGTGCTCAGTTGTTTAAGTCATAACGGTAGCGGCTTCCCCAACTATTAACCCTGAACTAGGCTGCTATTTAACCTCACCTACGAGTTTTATATTGATCTTTGATAGTTTTTTACCACTGGATACTACAATAATTAATGTATGTAAGTGAAAATCAAATAACATTTGCAGCACAAAATAAACCCAATAGTAAATAGCAAATTTGATAGATTTTGCTGAACTTACTTTTGACGTCCCATACTCCTTTAGTTAGGAACGACTCACCATACTTGCTCGCTGTGTAAGTCTACGAAATAAACATGAGATCAGTTATCATTAATTCCTGTTGTAGTTAAAATTTCAACAATCTCTTAGCCAACTTTTTTCTCTTTTCATCTCCCCCAAATTTAGCGGTAATTTCTTTGCCACGTTATACAAAACACCCGTCCAGGATGATATTGTCTGCCAAATAAAGTAGTGTATATATTATCACACTCAAATTTTAACTACACTACGCTGCCTGACTGCATCTGAGATTTTGTTGCATTCCTTTATCAAACAGAGGGATGTGTTTGTTTAGTTTGTGTGCTGAAGTATAGTGCTGAACTTACCGGTTTGAGGTAGAGTTTGCCGCCTCTAGTGAAGCTGTTCTCAGGAAGGTTGGTGTAAGCTTGAAACTCTTCATTCTAAGAAAAAGAGAGGCTGAGAGTAAAAAGAGGAAATAATTGTGACTAGAGAGAGCGGTGCTGTGACTCTCTATCCTGCAATGCATAAATCAATCCTTTTTATAAGACTTATATAAGGCCATGACTGTGTTTTTTGGCTGTCACCATTGACAGGGTGTAAACTTTTTCACACAACCAAAACTTTGTTGTTTGCTGCTTGCTTTAGTAACTCAGCTCAGGTCAAATGCGCTTCTTCAAACTTTCAATGTCTGTTTTAAATTGGAATTTTTTCAAACTTAGTTATTATGAGACACTTACACCGCCGCCCCACAGTGACACCTCTCTCTCCCACTTTTTCAGGTCTAGAGATCCATCAAATGTGTCCTCCATTACAAGCTTCATCTTTCTCCCTCTCCACCATTCATCGCCAGCACCATGTGCCACCCCTAGTGTGACCACCCTGTAAGTAGACTTGTATACTTACTTGCTAAATATATATGCTTACATGATGATGTTTTATTTATTATATAGGCTATATATATAATAAATAAAACATCATCATGTAAGCTGGATATGTGGACATGTGTAGGTGCAAACTATCATAAATAAACTATAAGGGTACACATGACTGATTACGGCAAGTGGCTGTTTGAATTAGGATCCTGAAGGCAATTTTTAATGGCATCTCTGTACAGGACCGAAAAAACCAGTTTTCTGGAAATCCCAGAATTTAAACCAAAATATTGTCCACCCTGTTACTACAGGTAGTGAATTTTATAGGTAGATTAATTTTTTTTTAGTTTCTCTGTGTACAGATAATTAATAATTATGATTTTTAACCTCCCTAAATACAAATATATCTCTTCGTGAAATAGTGTTGAAATCAAGCAATGGAAAATAAATTCTACTCACAGAATTGCTGCAATCACCCTCAGCATCATTAAGCAGTACTAATTGACTAGGTAAGTATAAGGAATTACTACATATACATCTAAAGTTCAGCTAGAGGTGACATAGTGTACCTTGGTACAGTAGCCGTCTTGATAAGCTTTGTTGTGGGGGAATGGGGTTGTTCCCTGCCTCCCCCACCCACCGAACAAAGCTTGTCAAGATAGGCTACTTGGTACAGCATCTGTTGACTCCCGGGATTGTGATAACATCTTTCGCACACATGAGTGCTAAACGTGCAGTGGAAATTTATGGAAGTAAGTTTCACACTGAATGGTTCCTTTCGAAGAGACCGAAATAGATAAATAACATCAAACACAAGTTTTCAGTAGCTTATGAGATTTATCAAGGGAAGGTGATTGTTTTCTTGTGATTGTTTTGAGATGGTACAAGCCGGTGCCATACGTGTTAATTTGCTAAACTAGACTAGGCAGTACCAGCTTATTGATATATAGTAGCTGATGAATATACAAATGTTATCTCTCTACACTTGCTTTTGGATGTTGAATTGAGGCTTGAGAGGCCATGCAGGGTATGTGTGTAACATCCTCACTGCTCAAAAGAACTATATGGTGATATATTGGCAGGTTTTCATATGTCAATTTTTATTACTTTATAATAACACTTAATTTCCATATAATTCTCCATGATGGACTTTCATCTTGTGGTACTATTGTAGATTTACTCGAGCTGCCACATTTTGACGCTGTCGACGATCATAGCAGCGTCGTCACCCTGCCATGTTGGCTGCCATAGGTTCTTAGCATTCCAGAACTTTTCAGGAGCATTCCTGTCCTGGTTAGACCAAGGCTTGCTGTATCCTGCGTTGGAAATGCCATCTGGGAAGAATGAGTTGGTACCTCCCACAGCAACATTCATAATCAAGTAGAACTAGAAAAAAGAAAATTATGAAGGATGAGAAAACAGGAAATACCGAATATGAAGTTGTGCATAGCTTAATTTTTCCGCAACCAAATTTTGAAGATCGATTGTCTGATGCTGATTTAGACGGTCAGCACTTGGGTGAACATGCAATTTATGATATTTTCCAAATATTAATGATTTCGTTCTGAGAACGGATATTGGTAAGTACAAACCTCTTTGTCGAATGGTGCGTTGTTAGCGTGGGACCAGATGTTAGCGCCTGGCAGATTACCCCATCTGAAGAATCCTTGGCTTGGTGTAGCAAACCTGGCAACCTTATCATTGTCAAGATAGAAACTGAAAAATAAAAATGATACAAATAACTTCTCATTAAAAAATATAGTTGGGGATGAATTATAAATATAGTGAGTCTAACCTCTGTTTTTAAAAATTCAAAAGTAATTCCAGCATGATACTCGGATTCTAATAAGGGCACCCCTGTCCTAGATAGTTCGGACTAACGAGCTATCAGCCATCTAGGAGACGACTAACACAATATTCATCATGGATAGTGAATGTTGATACAGGTCAGTAGCCCCTTGACTACTTACTCCATGCCATTCTGATCCCAGTAGAAAGTATATCTGTGGTATCCGTCAGCCAGAGTCTTGCTGCTGATCTTCTTGTGAGCTGTGGTCAGAGCGTACTTATTGACGTGCTGAGTTCCCCAGTGTAGAGTACTACCCATGTGCTCCACTCCGAGGTTACCGTAATGTCTGTTACCACGACTCTCCATAATATCAATCTCACCAGACTTTGGCCATCCACCATAAGATCCACCTCCGTTCCTGCTACCGTGGTTTGGCAACATCCACAAAGCTATTATCGAATAAAAGATTGTCATGGTAATGGGGAGACTTTAAGTTGAACCAGACATGTAAAACATATTGATTCACAAACCTGCTCTCCATGAAAGGATGTGTTCTGCAACACATGTGCCATGGATCATGCTTTTCGGTTCATGGTCAATAGCATAAAAAAAGGGGAAGAGACAACTACTATGGCGTATCATGCATGGACAGAAGATTAAAATGGTATTAATACTCATGGCAGGTATATTCTAATCTCACTAAAAGCTCCATTGCATGCGGTTCACCTATGTATATATGAACCGGCTCTCACCTGGCCAAATCCAATCTCCTCTTGGCATCTTAGCCACTATCTCCACTTTACCATATCTGATTCCCTTTCTGGTTCTAAGCTTTGCTGACATGATAGGATTGAGATATCCACTCTTTCCTTCTCTCAGGCATCCATAAACAGCTTCCATGGTACAGGTACCGTACATTTCTAAATCAAGTATGTGTAGTATAAAAGATTTTTCCAGGGTTGGGTAAAGCATCATGCAGTTGATGGTGACTTATTGAACTGTGTATACATCAACATACATTATGCATACACACATCATATACATGTATACACTAGTGATGGCAAATTGTCAGATTTTGGCAAGACAGGACGAGACCGAGACAGCAACAAAACTTGAGAAGAGACCGAGACCGAGACATATATCGATGCCGATAAAATTTAAAACTGCCACTTAATTGGCATCGACCCCAGTTTTTTTTGGTTTCAAAAAAGCCAAAAATCGTGGCCAAAACCATGACAGAAACAGTGTTTATGATGAACAAGTCTCGACATTTATCAAGAGTGTCTGTCTCGACGAGACAGTGTCTCGAGAGGACAAGTCTCACGAAACCGAGACCGAGACTTTGCCATCACTAGTATACACACCCAGTAATGAATACTGCGTAACAGGAGGGATCGTATAACAATTAGGTTCTGTCAACATGCTTACACCCTGAGACCAATACGCGAGGCAATTAATGTAGTTGAACCTTACGTTTCACATCCCATCTTCCACTAGTCAGCCATGCCTCTCCGTACTTGTCAGCTGTAGCCGTCTAAGTGAAAGACATAGGTAAAGCTTTATACTAATAATAGACACTTTCTAGACTAAGGACCAGTGAATTGCACAACTTCCAAACAAAAACATTACTGTATCCTATAATCTTCAGTTTCTAGAATTAAAATAGCAACTATGGGTCTGTGGTACGGTACTGAGATGTTAAACCAGCCAGAGAGTTGACAAATAAAGCAGTTGTCCACTCACAGGTTTGATATAGAGGGCTCCATTTCTGGTGTAGCTGTTTTGAGGGAGATTGGTGTATGCTTGGAATTCCCAGTTCTGAAACAAGAGATGAAGAGAATCTTAAGAGGGTATAATAAAACCTAACTTACAGTTCAATGAATTGGGCTAATGTATGTCTTTCAAGGTTTTTCAATATCAAAAAGCTGGAAATTGATCATTATGCTGACATTGACCTTGTTACAAAGCTAACGTTTTATGGACGAACTTTCATATAAACCAGACCAAAAAGGTCACAAAAGTGTTTCATATAGATATAAGAATATCCCATTGCTATATAACATTGCTCTTTGCTCACCACCATCGATACATTTCAACTGGCCGACTCTAACCCCAGGCACGAACGAGGGCAGATATAAATAAACTTACACCGCCTCCCCAAAGAGACACCTCATGTTCCCACTTAGCAGTGTCTACAGCTGACCCACTGAAGTTGTCCTCAAACACAAGTCTGAGTTTTCTACCATTCCATGTAGAGTCACCACCGCTGCTTACAGGAGGATTAGGGTTCGAAGGTTGAGGGTTTGAAGGTCGAGAGGTGACTGGTTCCGTCGGTCGACCGGATCCTCCTGATGAGGACACCCCACTCACTTTCCAGCTACAGGTAGATAAAAGAATAATAGTGAATGTGAAATGTGAATATGACACATTTTGTGTGTTTATCGAATGGAATAGGGATGCCTGTATCAAGTAAGCACCTTGTGCTGAATTTTCCGAACAAGCTGTAAAGAATTTAAATTCAACTTACAACTGATTTCAATCTTTGCCCGAACAAGATGAAAATAATTCAATTTCATAAGGTTCTAACTTTTGCTCAAACAATGTGTAAAGAAATAGATTCAAATTAAAATCTGATTCTAACTTTTGCCCAGTGACTTGGCGTCCCCTGCCATTCACCAGCATATAAAGCCAGTAGTATACAGTGTCTCCATTGTTCAATCGGACATTTCTGTTTTCATGAACCCACTGGCCTCCTGTAAACAGCAGAGATATCATAGAATAGCACTCGCAATTACAGTTTAAACCAACATAATTGACTACCCATCAGTTTCGTCAAGGACTTGGAGTCAAGGAGGGGTTGGAGTGTTGTTGGAACCCAATGCCTTAAGTTATCACCCTCAGTAAGGCAATTACAAATTATCAAATATAGCGATGCAATATATACAACTTATCTGACAGCCAGAATGATCCCAGATTTTATTTCAGTCTTCAAACAACAATTTTAACTTCTGATAATATAACAGCAAATTTTCTTGAGGAAAACTCCTGCTTTATGGGAGATATAAAATCTGCTTGATGTAAAGTGATCGTACCTGTTTTGCTTCTGATGTCATAGTTCCATTTACCAGGGTTCACTCCTGAGATGGGAGAGTTAACAGTGTAATGTACAGCTACTAATGAAGCTCCACTCACATCTGAAAGGTGAAAGGTGAAGGTAAAAGTGGCTACATAGTATAGATAAAGATGCGGAATATACAATGAGAATGCACACACTTGGACAATAAAAGAGCTTTCAATAAAGTATCTTTTATAGAACAGTAATCTTTGGCAAATGATAACGCAGTCAAGTTGCATTATGGGAATGATGATACAACTTCAAAATATTAACTTCCTTACCTGGAACTGTAATTCTAAGACCTTGCGGGCTAGCTACAGAAAGTCGGGCATTCTGAACTCCACTACTTACTCCAAGAGAAGCCAACCTATCCCAAGAGAAAAAGGTTATTCAATATAATAATATTAAAGTAAAACAAGTCTATTGAATCCCTGCAACAAAAGGAATTGTAGAAATCCTTAAATGTTGAAGTATGCCAATGCAAAGACCAGACTATACAAAGTGGGTTATTGAGCTGGTGAAGCATTTGTTTCGAACCAAACCAAACCATACCATTAACCAAAAATAATGTGATGTTAAGTTTTAAAACAGCCCATCTAGGCAACACGAGAAATACTTACAGGATGAAAGCCAAGATACAGGACGCCATCCTGCTCTTTACCATTGATCAAACTGAAATACTGAGTGAAAGCGAGAGACCTCTTCTTATCTTGTATGATGACGTGGAGACATATCATTGACATCGTCAGCTGTGCGCTCTCATGCCATACCCGACCTTGGCTCATATCAAATCTCATCTATCATCAAGCTAAGATTCTCTGTTATGGTCTGATATTTAAGATGAGGTGTTAGGCCATATTTGTTGCCACACGGTGGACAAATATGTTACACATAGCAGTCTAGTTTCTGTACCGAATACTGACACCCATAGAAAAACTGAGTTTTTCACTGCCCCTAGGCCCACTACAATACTTTGGGGCTGTAATAGGGCGCCAGTTATACAAGGCTCTGTTATTTTGAGAGTTGAAAGGATGAGAAGGTACTAACATAGACTTAGGTACTTGGTACTACCTACATTGATGTTCTACCTGGATAGTTATAGCTGCAAGAGAGTTGTCCTGTTCTCGACAGCTTTATAGCTAACGCGATCAACTGATCATATATAATTTTTTTTTTAAGCATTCAATATGATGTATAAAGTTATTTTGGCTGATGGGTTTGACAAATAGTACATAAGCAAATGAAGTATAAACAGCCTCTCATAGACACCATTAGCAGCATACTTGGCAACTCAGCAGAGCAAGCCATATCAAAACCAGACTTTTGTGTGGTAGATTTTTCAAAATTTTGGTATCCAGTCGTCTTGCTACCCGACTTTTGTAAATCCACCAAGAGAACAAATCAATCCATAATAGTAGCCAGTTATAAAAAAGTGAAATGTAACATATGGTAACGGTAAAGATATATTCAATGTAATTTTTATAACCTGAAGCAGACTTTTCAGAGCGGATTAATGTTAGGTGCACTGTATTGCCATTCTACAGTAAACACAGTGTTGCCAAAGGTGCCTACCATAGACTTAATATTAAGTCTATGGTGCCTAAACGATGTGGTCTTTTAATATTATAATTTTGTGTCAGGGCTTCACAATCATAAATAAAACAATAGTGGTTGGTTGTCACCAATAATAATATCTATATAGCACAGTGTATGATGAAAGGAAAGCCATCACCTTGACTTTGCACAGTCTGATTTTGAGTTTTGTAACAGCGTAACTAGAGGAGATATAATCCCAGTCAAAGTAAATCGACATATACTAGTGAGTTTGTCAGGAGGGCTTGAAGATATTTCTCAGTGATAGCTTTTGTGTTAGAGTGGAGCAGAATTCGGGTATCTGGTTCAGATGGCGCATGTGAAATCGATAATGAGTTTTGAGAAATATTTCATAAATATCACCCTGATGCGTGGCATTACGTAGCTCCTCTGCAAACATGGGAATCATCTCATTTCTGTAGGCTACACCACCGTTCACTGTAGCTACCATAGTGATGACGTCTCTGGAAGGTATCGAGAAGTTCCGTATCGCAGTAGGTGTGAATCCTGTAGTCCGAGGCTGCGTTGCAGCAGGTACTGGATCGGCTGTGAAATAACCCAGCAATATTGTTTCATGCATGTTCAAACTCAGCCAAGGTTGCTGGCAGTGGCAATCAATCAAAACCAAAGGCCAGTCTGGTTGAGATGTGGTTTATAATGGATACCACTACCAGCAACCCGAACAAATCTTGAGTACTCCATCTACATCTCAACCTTAAGTCTCAGTTCGAAAATTTATTGGATAAAACTTAGCGGTTCCTTTGATTTCGTCCGCTACCTACCTACCTACCTATCCTATTGCCAAAAAAGTAAGTTATATTCTTCCATGGTTTTAACTTCTATATATTGCCAAAAGAGATGCTAAACTGAGGTAAACACACAGCCAATCAAACAGTCAATTCAAGGCCTGCAAGTGTTGCAGCTGGTGTGTCAGCATGTTCTTAAATATGATCACCATTTGGAAGGATAATTAAATGATTTTACTTTCACACAGGCTCATTACTATTAATAATTTCAACTGAACCAAGACTTAAAATCATTTTCATATTTTACCTGCAGGCCGTACTGGAACGTTTATAGCTCCTGTCACTTTCTGGCAAGCCTGGATCAATAAAACCTGCAACCAAAAGTATCTCATTAGGTTCAGCTATATGGCAGCTAGTTTTTAATGCCAAGATGAGCCAAAAAGAGTATTCTCAAACAGTTAAAGGATGAAAATTTTAACAACAATCAAATGGTAAAGTGATGTCATTGGTAATTGAAAGTTTCAATTGATGGTAATTATTTTAATTTAGCAATAAGCAAACAGCAGGCTTTCACTGTGTTTTTTTATATGTCGTTGTGACATCGGTTTTAGGGCTAATCGATACATGGAATTAGAATTTAGGTTCACTTCCGTATGCATTTATTCATTCGAAATCACAACCACATTTATTCGCTAGATATGCGCAAGTCGGCGTAGATGAATGGATGGTGCGCTTGCAAACAATGCCTTCATCGTGGGAGGCCAGAGTTCATATCCCGGCCACTGTAGATATTATTTAATGCTTCCTCATCATGGATATCATAAGCATTCATCATTCAATATGGGAGTGTTTTCATTCAACCATGGGACTATAGTGTATGTCTACAATTTGTGTGTGACATGAGGCATGCGAAAAAATATTACTCAACTTATCATATTATTTGACTGATAAGACCAAAAATAAATGATATATGTACTGATGATGAAAGGACTCTCACCTTTGGTTTTCCTTCGAGAGATTGTGAGCACATTTGTTTTAGGATGTCTTGTATCAAAACCTCCCTCTCATCACCAGCACACACAGTTCCACTGGCTCCATGGCTCATGATAATCACAACTAGAGCCGACATGTCTGCATGCTGTTGCTGGACTTCAGTAATTGCTCCAAGCATATCTGACTGGCTTGGATTGGTTCTTATGTCAACTCTTACATTGAATTCTGGGAAGGCCTTGAGCAGATCATCTTTCTCTATCTCAGCACCATCTCTCTTCGCAGTGGTGTACATGATCAGAACTGAGGGCGGAGTTGGGAGATAGTAGAACCCTTGCTGAGCCTGTGACCAGTCTATAAGTCGCCTGAACTCGTAGCTCTTTGCTAGATCAAAAGGAGTTTGTTTACCAAAGTTTTGTTTGGCTAGCATATCAGCTCTTTTACCAAAGCTCATTGCATCTAAAAGTTTGATCATGGTGGTTATATCATCTCTCTCTGAGAGGCAGTGTAGAATAGTGTTTCTGTGAGCAAACAGCACATCCTTTGTGAGCCTTGGTAAATCTAGGAAAGATAATTAGAATATAGATGATTATTTAGAATGGTGGAGATAATTCATGGAAGCAAATATGAGCTCAGGCAATTCATTCTTGACAGTAATAAGAAATACAGACACCCAAATTGAACAATAAAGATTGTATTGCGCCCGATTGATAGTCCAGTCATGGACCAAAATTCATAACACTTATGTACCTTTGTTTAACTGGTCCGCTGTCTTGGCGTTTATATTCTGTATCTCCAACTGAACATCATCATCAGCGATTTCTTGAATATAATCTTCCAAATCTTGTCTAGCATCTTTTTCCAAAATAAGTGGTATACAGGGTCGAGAGAGAACACTGAACTTGCGAATTTCTGCACACACTGTCTTTTTGTTCTCTGATTCGTCACTCATGATGCTGATGGCGTCTTCGACATCTAGGAGCGTTTTTTCATCAATCAAAGACAGCGCTTCGTGTTTTCCTACTAAGCTCACCATCGAAGAGAAAGTGCTTATATTCTGAAGAGCACATGCTATGTGGAAGGCAGTTGCTTCTTGCTTATTTTTGGCTGCAAGCACGCTTGACATGATGTTTTTGTGTTTAAGCTTTTCTAGCAGCTCTGCCAAAATGTGGGATGACTTATGGTGTGCAAGGATATGTATTGCAGTGTTACCAACACAATTTGGTAGCATAAGGATGCCCTTCAGATCTCCAGCAGGAATTTTTGCCACTACAGATGGCAAGATAAGGTGATGATCACGGCAGAGGATATGGATAGGGGTGTTGTCATCCTTATCAACAACAGATAAGGCATCTGAAATATCACAGTTGTTGAGAACACCCAGTATTGGTTCTAGGTGTTCCGGATATTTTATGCACATGATATGGAGACTAGAGAGGCCATCACAGTCCTTATCACGCAGTAACCCGACAGCTTCGAGTTTGTCGTCAAAAATCTCCAGTAATTTCTCGAACGCTCGAGGCTGGCCCAATTGTATATCAAAATCATCATATCTAGGCTGTCCCAGCATGCTATGGATGATTGATAAGCCATGTCCATTTTTCATGCGTAGTACTTCTGATGTTGGTGGTTTAATCCAATTAAGTAACTCTACAGTTGCAGATAGATTTCCTCGAGCGAAAACATGAAGAACAGTTTCTCCCTGAAAATTTTTCAGCTTCAGAATCTCAAGAAAAGACGCTTGATTCACCAGTGCTGACGCGGTTTTAAACTTCACAGAATTCATTTTATGCAGAGGAGTGTTACCAAATTTATCTTTTAATGTCAATAGCTTATACTTGCTTCTTTCGTCCATGCCCTCAAGTATAAGTGGTAGTAGATAATCCTTTTTGACAGTATGCATAGGGGACTCTCCGCTGTCATCTACAGTGCTAAGAATCCTAACCTTGACATCCTGATCTTTAATCATCTGCAACATGTAGCATAGGCCCACAGATTCCCTTGCCCATTCTTCGAACTTGAGGCTCCCAGATGAAGTAGTGTGTCTGAATTTAATACCGTCATCTGTTTCTAAAACATCTGAAGCCGACTCTTCTATCAATATATGGGCTAATGTACCGCCACCAGATCGACAAGGAGTGAGAAAAAAATCATATGTCATGGTATCATTTCCAAGCAATCCGACAGCAGCCTCAAGAGTAGCCAATTTGTGTTTGTTGTCATGGTATGGGCTTTTCCAGCAATAATAAAGTGGGGTGGAGCCAGAGAAATCTCGTTGTTGCAGCAATTTAAAGCGCTCCTTACTGCTGAATCCTTCCATACAGAGATGGAAACATTGCAGACGGAATCCATTACCACGGTCAGTGTACACCCGGTAGTCACACAACACATGCAGAATGGTTTGCCCTTGGCCATTAATGAGTTTAAATAATCTCATCCAATCAGCATCAGAGAGGTGCTCTTTCAGCAACTTGAGAATCCTGTAGGGCTTTTCATCAATATCTTCATAAAGTTCATAGATTGGTAGGATGTAAAAGACTAGAGAAGTTTTCAGTTCAATTTCCAGCTTTCCAGCTCCCACTTTAGTTTGCAGAAGTTTCAATCTATCCTTGAGCTCCACATTTTCTAGGATCAATGACAGAAAAGGCTCGTGTTTCAGCGGATCCCGTAACACACCCGAGGCATCTGAGAGACCCTGCTGAATCATGGTGAAGTTCTGACTTGGTGATTTATCCTGTAGGATCTTACGCATCGTTTCAACATCAAATTGTTGTAGTGCATTCTGAAATTGACTCGAATCTCTTGTATCCGTCATGGTCGTTTGGTATTCTACAAAGAGCAAATATATAGTTCTAAAAATTTTTGATAGGACAGTGCTCTATTTGAAAGGGGTTTTTCTTATTATTTGAAATATTTAACTTTATCAGTTGCAGCGTATGCAGGGGCAACTCCAAATACATTACAAACTGAGACTGGAAGTTCTCTCATACCAAGATGTTAGTTAGTTTTTAATTACAGAATCATAATTTAATATATCATTACTAAATATAGTTGATTTGCACATCGGAGCTGTGGTGAATGCTTCATGAAGATTTGATTCATGAAAAAGCAATCACTTAGTTGCGTATATCAGAAAACAACTGCCAGACCAAAAATAAAAAAAATTAGGTAAGGACTGTTATATTCATCGCAATCTTAATGATGTGTATTTCTTGAGGGAGAGAGGAGTGAGTTTGAAGCAGAGAAGTTTTCCTCCCTCCTACAAGGTACACCTAAATCAGCATCAGGTCATTAGGCATGTGATTCTAGAACAAATACCCTGATAAGATTTCCCTTGAATTGATCCCTTTTTTATTACAAATTCTCCTGGATATAAAAAAATTTCAGATGTAGTTCCCAAGACCTAGAAGCTGAATTAATTTGATTGTCCCAATAAGGTTCGTATATATTGATAATTCATCAACTACACATAGCAGGCATATGGTTGAAGCAAGGAGTTGGTTGGTTGGTTGAAGGGGCACAATACAAGCTCCAGCCCTCTTCAGAATCTATGTACATGAGCAACAACAACAATACAAATAATCACTATGCAGAATAGCACTGGGCTAGCACTGGGCTAGCACTGGGCTAGCACTGGGCTAGCACTGGGCTAGCACTAGGCTTGTGAAGGTTTTCTGCTCTTGGCCTGAGGTTGTGACATCATACGGAGGGAAATACTATACTAATAGGAGCTATCTTATATTTAGAACTCTAAGGTGTGTGGTTGTATATCATTATCACTCTTGCGGGCATTCTATGTGTATACCTATCTATGTGCTAACCTTACATCGCGCAGTCGGCTAACAGCGTAAGTGATAATACCGAGTACTGTTTGTATTCAGCTTGAAGAGTAGCAAGTAGACACAGGGTGTGTGTGTGATGTGAGCTACGGCTAGTGGATTTGCGTTAAGAAAGCTAGTGGAGGTGCCTGTGGCGAGTTAGTTTTTGTGTGTGTGGGTTGTGTGTGTGGGTTGTGTGTGTGGGTTGTGTGTGTGGGTTGTGTGTGTGGGTTGTGTGTGTGTGTGTATGTGGGTGTGTGTGTTGAGTGTACGTGTGGGAGTGTGGGAGTGTGTGTGAGTAGGTGTGGGTGTGTGTGCGCGTTAGTGGTTAGTTATTTGTTGTGAAGTTCAGTGGTTATAATATTGCTGGATAGTGATATTGTTGTGATTTTGGTGTATTCGTTGTGGGAGTGTCGAGGTGACATACTCAAGACAAACAAAGGCTATGAAATCTCGCGATTTCCCCACCCTCAAAATTGATCCGAAGAAACGGAAGTTAATGTATTTAATGATGAAATGAAATTGTGTGCATTGTTGAAAGCAATCAGGAGTGAAGGCTTTCAGGCATTACAGGCTCAAGGAATTGATATTGCAAGTGAAGAGCTGACCAATGCCCAGGTTTTGCAGGCATTAAAAAGCACTCATGAGAGAGTGGAATCATTGAATGTTAAATTATGGAACATTAATAGTGCTTGTCAACAGACGGGTGAAGATTGTAGGACTACATAAGACGAGTAGATCACTTATCGCGTACGACCAGAATTTTCAAGTCAATTGATAGTTCATTTGCGCCTTATATTAAAGCAAGGGCTAATAAATAATTAGAGAGAATTAGGAAAACCCTAGCCCAAGTTACAGCTGTTAATGGCCTACAGGACTTGACTTTAGGGCGTGAATTAATGGCAAATGATGACCTTGATCGGGATTCTCTCTGCCGGATTTTGTCGTGGCGAGGTACTGCTGCCAAGACAGACAAAAAGTTGGAACAGCCAAATTCCCAAGTCCCAGATCCCATTGAACAGAAAGTTACCTATTCCCATTCTGACAGACGCCAGCCAGACAGTCATGACAACAATTCTCGACATTGTTTTGAATGTTGAAGTTACTCGCACACACAAGTTAAAGGCCACATTTCCAGAGAGTGTCCACACTCATCCCGAAACCATCAAAAGAATTAATTGATATTAACAGGAATTGTTTGAATTTGTTACATTTGATGTAAATCATACCGCCATGATTTTGTTGGCCGCTTGGTCTTGTATTTTGACCCTTGTTTATCCCAGTGAGTTTGAAAATAGAAAGCAATGATAGCATAGTAGTTATGCAAGCTTTCTCCATTCTCGAACAAAGAGAGGTAACTGGGATGAGTAATAGTGCTCATTCGAAACATTTGAGAAAATTTGATCTTAGGCATTGTATTTAGCTTTCACCAGTTAATTGTGGTAGCTCCTGAGTCACTTAAACATGCCTACATGTATATTGTTCACTGTATTATAGGAATTGATAACACAGCGTTTGTGAAATTGAAAGGTGAATTAGAGAGTGGCCTCTTGAAATCAAGAAGGATGGTTTCTTGTACCATAGCGTTTATGGAATGTCCCTGATTCCAAGGAAAAGGGAAAGCATAAGAGGCTATCCCGAATTGAAAACCATTCTGAAATCGGATTGTTTTGTTTTATACAGACTGTTAATTGAAGTTGCCCTACAGTAAATTGTGAATTAAAAAGGAGTTGTCGGAGCGCCTGTAAAGCGAAAAAAATCGACCGCCGAAGGAAAGGCATGTGAAGGTTGTCTGCTCTTCGATGATAGATTGACCTGAGGTTGTGACATCATACGGAGGGAATTACTATACTAATAGGAGCTCTCTTATATCTAGGACTTCAAGGTGTGTGGTTGAATATCATTATCACTCTTGCGGGCATGCTATGTGTATACCTATCTATGTGCTAACCTAACAGGGGGGGGGGGGGGGGGGGCTTTCAATTAGAATGAGCGATGCTTGACTAAAGCAAATTATCACTATCACGTCGCTCAAAATTATCGCTCACTAGGTGTTTCAATTAGACAAGATCATTCCCAGATCGCTCACTCAGAATGTATATAGTTCCATCAATGAGTGAGTGATCTAAGAGCGAGACCCCTAGCAGCTCTCACTCACACAATGAGTGAGCAAGCAGATTGCGATTTTGGCTGTTTCTAATTAAAAGACCCCCCCTGGCTGGCACTGGGCTAGCACTGCTAGGCCAGCACTACTAGGCCAGCACTGCCACATACACTGTATGTGACACGCCTAGGTGCATGACTCTACATGAAGTTAGGTGTTGTATATTGCACTGTCATGGTTGCCATGGTCCTAATCTGATTAATTGTTACTATACTCTTCCGCATTTACTTCCATTTTTTGCACATTTAACTACCATCTAAATGGAGGTTGGCCATCAAAATAATGACGTATCATCCCACCCGTTTCTATTTTTACGACCTATTTATACAGGTCAGTATAAAGAACAGTGGTTTTTGCTCTGAAGAATCAGTTACAATTGCGAGTTACGATCGATCGGGAGATACATGTGACAGTTACAACTTGGCCTTGCAATTTATCAGTTGCCTGGGGCATTTGCCCCAGGGTGTAGTTCAGTAATAAAATCATCAAACTGCCAAAAAACTGCATTCAGTATTATAAAGTAATCTCATATGAACTATGCCAGCAGTGAACTGTCGTGATCTTTCTCGATCCGACAGCACTACTAGGCCAGCACTGGGCCTATCTCAAAGCAATGAACTCACACTCATTGCTGCTTGCTCAAAGGAGTCCCGTTTTTCTTTTTTGTGTGAAAAAAAAGACAAAAAAGGGGGCCTTTGACACTGGGCACCATACCTGTCAAGTATCCCGATTTGGTCGGGACCCTCCCTATTTCAAGACCCTAATCACTCTCACTCCCTATAACCTTCCTATTTCAGCCTCAACATACCGGAAAAAAAACCAGTTTCTGTTTACACAGGTGCTATAGAAACAACTTAGTTACATCCTGGTCACCAAGTGGGTACCACAGTCGTGAAGTGAATAGACTGATGTAATTAGCAAACAACTGATAGGAAAACAATAAAGAACCAATGTGAGATGACCTCAATTCAACACTATCTGACAGTCTATGAAAAATGGAAATCCCAAGGAATAATAAGGCACTTGTTGACGACCAAATATTCTACACACGCATGTGACTGACTGGTCTAGTAAAAAATAAAATTTTGAACATGTCTTCACCAAAAACAAAGAGACCCTATCAACAAGCTGAAAAGTGATCTTCCCATTATCAAAAAGAGTGGAAACAAAATATACTTTTGTCAAGCAGTCAAGGAAGGGATATACATATTTTACATGTACCATTTGCAAGAAAGATCTGAGCTGTAGCCATGGTGGAGTAAATGATGTGACTAAATACCAAGCCAATAAAGGCCACTCAGAGTTGAAGTCTCAATTGAAAAGAACAGCTAAGCTAACAGGCTTCTTCCCCACCACCACAAATGATATTGCGGACAAGGTAAGGGGTACCTAAGTTTTGTATCTGAATCAGATGTCTACTTAGGCCCACAGACAGCTTCAATCTAGGCCAGTAGGTTGAAGCCACATGTTTCTAGGCCTATTGGGCCCCCTAGAGCCTAAAGCAGGCCTGATGAATGCCCCCAAAACCTGTTCCTTAGTTCTCCAAATCACGTTGTTCTAGATAAGCCCTAAGGGGTTTGCCTCTGCCCCATCATAATTGCCGCTGCGGCCTTCATAATCTACTAGTTTGCCATTTTGACCCAGTCTTCTCTGTTGAACCTGCTTATGAGATATTAAAATACCATGACCATGGCATGCTTATGATCAAACCAAATTTGGTACTGTCTTCACTAAAATATGATCTAGAACAAAAATCTGGAGTGCTCAAATTGCTCATATGCTTCGGCGGTCGGTCGGCTGCCCCGAACCCCGTTTGGGGGGGCTTACACCGCCCCCAGGTGTTTGTCTTGGCACTTCATGCCTCGGCCAGGACGCGAAGTGTCACGACGCCTTAACTCCCTATTTTTAATCACAGCTACAGTACTTGACAGGTATGCTGGGCACATGTCCTGTGGCATGCAAAAAACCTAGTACAGACTCTCTGTGACTGTTCTGTGTCCACAGGTCTCTCTAATACCTTGACCCTGCTGTGACTGTGGTATCCATGGAATGCATTTTTAGCTACCAGCATAAATTTCTGTTATTGTCTATCCAATCATGAACTCATGACCAAAAGGAAGTGATACGACATTGCTTGCGCAAGTCTAAATAAGCTTACTGATCCAAAACTCGATGTTGCTTGTCGGACACTATGCGTTGGATCACACACTAAAGATATTAGTCTCAGAATCAATGGTTATAGGAAATTTTGACGTTTTTCCAATTTTAGGGGGAAGGCAATTCATAACATAAAACACTTCGAAAACCAATTTTTTGGGAGGACAACTTCAGCTCAATTGATGATACCAAGGGAGTTTGGATCAGACAGTCAATCAAGGAAACCTAGACCTGTAGTTCAATCATTGGCTAAGAAGATTAGGAATTTGATTCAAGCAGTCATAATTAGTTGTGTATATGTTACTCCTACGTTAGATCAAGGAGTTGGTTAGATGCAGAAATTGTTTTTGTTTTTTTAAATAAATGTAACACTAGACTTTTCCTCATGAAACAACTTAAACATATGGGCATGAAATCTGCTGGACTTTTAACTTTTTTCCAAACTTATCTGAAACCTGTATTTTCTTACGCCTGTCCATCATGGTACACTTTTTTAGCTAAAAAAGACGAAATCCTTCTCAAACACTGCCAAAAGACAGCCACTAAGATTATTTATACTGATATTGAATGTTATGAAGAACGATTGTCACTTTTAAACTTGACTACTGTCAATGAATTTTTTTTTATATGTCACAAAATTATTTCAGCAATAATCCGAGCCATCCACTTTGTAGTCGTATAAGATCCAATACCTTTAGAAAATCCTCTCGCAGACCTGTGATTTTTATAGCTGAAAAGTGTAGGACTGAGAAGAGAAAGAACAGCTTGTTTCAGTTTTTTATGAGACACAGCAACTCATTGTTCTTTTCTTCTTCTTTTAATTTACTCAGCCTAATGTTATCGTTATTGCAATGATAGATGGTTTAAAATACACATACAATACAATACAATAGTTTATGACAATTTCAGCTGCGACCTCCTTCTTCCATTGGTTCGACAGTAATGAGGAGGAGCAACTCCAAATTGGGTTGTTTGATATGAGCTGTCATTGGTGAACTCATGGGCATATCAATGTTATTATATTTTACACTATTAACATTCTTTCAAAGCTTTTGGGCAATTCGGCAAAAAATTTTTAACAAGGCAACCAGTGGAATCTGTTAACCATGAGCAAGGCAACATTAGTGAAAGGGCATTGTTGTGTCAGAAAATTTCACAGTCTACTCACAAAGCCAGAATATACTTGACTTTATTTTTGATTTACAGTGATATGCAGATACAATTATCTTCCAGCTCAAAAATAGAATTAGAACTTTTGGGTAGATGGTATATCGCACAATATGACACTTCAGAGCAGTGACAAAAAAATGATTTGACGCTTGACAAATGAGAGATTCCTTGCAAATGCGGTAAAATCTAGAAGTGTTTTATTCAAGCTGCCACATTTTGACGCTGTCGACAATCATAGCAGCATCGTCTCCCTGCCATGTTGGCTGCCACATGTCCTTAGCTTTCCAGAACTTCTCAGGAGCATTCCTGTCCTGGTTAGACCAAGGCTTGCTGTATCCTGCATTGGTAACGCCATCTGGGAAGAAACCATTCGTTCCTCCAACAGCGACATTCATGACCAAGTAAAACTGGAAATAGTGCAGTATTGAGATTGCGTAAACAGTATTTTTATTTATCTACAAGATGCAAGGTTGAAAAGGATTTTCGATATTGTGCACACCTCAGTTGTGCAAGTCTTTTCAAGGTATGTCATACCAAGAGTCAAACAAATACCATTCGCTGCACTATTTTAACGTAACCTACAGTCTATGGTCTTAGATTAAACAACTGGCTACCTTCAATACTTTCAGGTAACAACAACATGCTTTATGATTCTTGAAAATGTCTTATATATGGACAGCCTATACAAAACTGAGGATCCTTTTATCACAGACAAGAAAGTTTGGTACACACCTCAGTATCAAATGGTGCATTGTTAGCGTGGGACCAGATGTTAGCGCCTGGTAGGTTACCCCATCTGAAGAATCCTTGGCTTGGTGTAGCAAACCTGGCAACCTTATCATCATCTAGATAGAAGCTGAAAAATGGTGATCCAAGAAGTTAAAAAGTCATATCAATTTTGATTGATGATTTTGGTAAACAAACAAAATATTTATTTTACCAATATACAGTAAATATCTAGTCATGAGCTTGAAATGAATATTTTGGAAGGTGAATCTATGGTTGAATTACTGGAATCTGTTTTCTTGCTCCGACAGACCAAGATAGTTTGCTGAGATTCAGAGATTTCTTGCAGTACTGAATTTTATTTCACACCATCCAAGTTAGTGGTTTATATATTCTTCAAGCATATGTACCAAAAAACAGAAACAGGGTTTGAAAATCCCTATGAAGTTGTCTGCTCTTTTGCGCACTTACTCCGTGCCATTCTGATCCCAGTAGAAAGTATATCTGTGGTATCCGTCAGCCAAATTACCATTGCTGATCTTCTTGTGAGCTGAAGTCAGAGCGTACTTATTGACGTGCTCAGTTCCCCAGTGTAGAGTACTACCCATGTGCTCCACTCCTAGGTTGCCATACTGCCTGTTACCACGACTCTCCATGATATCTATCTCACCAGATCTGGGCCAGCCTCCATAAGGACCTCCTCCATTCCTGCTCCCATGGTTGGGCAGCATCCACAAAGCTGCAATGTCAATTTTATATGAACTTGTGGGTGATGTAACGACACTGAATGGTGTACTAGCAACGGTGCCATGTATCATTGATTTGCCGGCTACAGACAAGATTTTGGTTGATAACTCAACCAATTTCGATCAGATTTTGAGTTTGATTGATATAGATTCAGCAGCTGCCCAAGATTCATTAGAAGTTGTTTTTATTGAAAACATTATCATAAGATCAAAGATTGAACCTCAAAACTCTTTTAGTAATTATAATTCTTACCTGGCCAGAGCCAGTCTCCTCTTGGCATCTTAGCCACGATTTCCACTTTACCATATTTTATTCCCTTCCTGGATCTCAGCTTACTAGACATTATCGGGTTCAGGATACCATTCTGTCCCTCTCTCAAACATCCCCAAACGGCCTCCATCGTGCAGGTACCATACATTTCTAATCAGAAAACAGACATGACGATGAATGGACCCAGAATTGTGTAAAACCGCAAACCGGTTTAATTCTTGAGAGAAACAGAGGAGTCTTTCAATTGAGCTGAGCGATGCTTCTAGAGCCAAAACTTTGCTAGCACTTTGCTTAGATTTTCACTTCTTTAGGTATTTTGAGCTAAAATGTCAAACAAAATGTTTGAGGCACCTCTCGCTCACACAGCAGGAACCGATCAGCTGGTGATTTCAACTTTTTTTAATTGAATTACCCCCCTCTGAATGTGCTTCTGAATATTTTCATTAACATAGTTTTGGTTATATGTGTAGTTATTACATGATAAATTCTCTCAATGACAACCTGATGGGGTACTTTACTTACCTCTCATATCCCATCTTCCAGTTGTCAGCCAGGCCTCTCCATACTTGTCAGCTGTGGCAGTCTACGTTAATAAAATATTAATTGTTATTATTTTCTGCGATACTCTATTTAATAGAAATGGCAACTAGACACAGCTTGATAGCACATGATATCAACTCTGCCTTTTTTTTCTTTGCTTGAAAGGCAAAAAAGATAATCATGTACATTAAACATAAATCTGACTGAATATATCACATTTCTACTCCAAAACCCTCAAAAACACTAGGGGGGCAGTCAAACATTGATTGCCAGGGACCCATGTTTTGGAGTAGACATGTGGACTATACTATATTTTTACTCACAGGTTTTAGATAGAGGGCTCCATTTTTTGTAAAGCTATTTTGAGCCAGATTGGTGTACGCCTGAAACTCCCAGTTCTACAATAATTAAGTTATTAATTCAGGCCCAGAGACTGCTGTAACTAAGCCAAATACATGTATAGGTGGCCCCTCTCCAAATAACAAATCATAATAAGGTGATCAAAGATATGGGCGAAACAGTTTACTTTGATCAAAGAATTACTCCTTGTCTTGATGAAAACCAATTTTATTTTGCATGGGCTGGAAACACAGCAGGAGCTGAAACCAAGGACCTTTGTGCATGCAGGCAGAGGACTGAGGTTTCTCTACTGAGCCTGGGTGCTCAAGCTCTATGGCCAATCAGTGATAGGTTATTGAAGCTGGCTGGTTGATATTGCCATAAATAAAAAAAATTGACACCCAAGAGAATTTTAGTTATGTTTTATGAACCAATGTACTGTTATTTGATTTACTTACACCACCTCCCCAAAGAGACACCTCATGTTCCCATTTAGCAGTGTCTACAGCTGACCCACTGAAGTTGTCCTCAAACACAAGCCTGAGATTTCTACCATTCCATGTACAGTTTTCCCAACTACCACCTCCGCTGCTTGTAGTTGTTGGCGGCGCAGTAGGATGAGCGGTGGGTGGGGTTGTGGGAGAAGTCACTCCACTTACTACCCATCTGAAAATACAGGTACGCCATGAAAGGGTCTCAATTAACTGGCAAGAGTAATAACGTAAAATCTTGGAAGGCTGCTTATGATCGGCGATGTATGATAGTAAGCCATTTACCTATTTGCAGTATTTGATTGCCTACAGTGCCAACTTATTTTTGGGCTCCACACCTTGAATAGCATCTCAGATGCTACTGCGCACATAGAGCCTCATCGCCTCACTAGTTTTTACCTGTCCATTTTTTATTAACTCATGATGAAAAATACACCAAACAAAAAAACCAAATGCATTTCTTGTATGCTGTATCATCCATAATCAGATCAATGTTATACTGGAAACCAGGAGTGAATAATGGTGCTCACCTTTGGTCAGTTGTTTGGCGTCCTACTCCGTTCACCACCATGTACAGCCAGTAGTATACAATGTCTCCTTCATTTAGTCTAAAGCTTCTGTTTTCATGAACCCATCGCCCGTCTAAAATTTATGAAATTATTAAGCAAGTATTAGTTATCATAATATAATATCATAAAACCACATGGCGTAGTCAAACAGTCTTTTAATATTTGGATTCATGAAAAGTGGTTGACAAAAATCTGGAAGTTTGGTTCGGCGCAGTCTTAGGGGCGAAGACTAGAATGGATGCAAGTAGCATTCCATTTATCTAATAACATGATTTTAATATACTTCAACTCTAAACCATCTAAGGACTCAAACTAGTCTAGTTTTATTGATGACAACATCCCGTTAGTATGTCCGATTCATTTGCCAACCTAATTGTTTTTTGACCAAAATAGAGTAAAGCTTCTCTATAATAAGGATAGACCTTAGATAACAAAATTGAGATCTCCTTTAGTACCTGTTTTGCTTCTGATGTCATAGTTGTATCTGCCAGCTTGTACTCCCGTTAGAGGAGAGTTTACACTGTAATGTACAGCTGCCAACGAAGCTTCAGCAACATCTGAGAGTTAGAAAACATAATTGTTAAGGCTAACGCAGATGCAGCAAAGTATTTTGACATGGTTGTAAAGTTCTCATAACAATCACAAATATTCATCTATCTTCACCTGACATAGACAGTGTTACTTCAGACATTATACCTGGAATAGAGAATCTAAGACCCTGAGGACTTAGTGATGAGAGTTGAAGACCAGCACTGGGAGTGGTTGGATCGGTGGGGAGAGGATCGGTGCTGGAGGGAGCTGATGTTGTACTGTCAGTTGAAGGCTCCGCGTGTACTATCCAGCTGTAAGCACAGGTAGATCATGAAAGTGCTATGTTCATACATAGTAATATGGGAATATTTTGACTTGTATCCTCATGCTTTAAACTATGCATTGTACGGTGCTGATGGGTGCAAAATATAGTCCAAGATTACAGATCTGCAGGTTTTCATCAACTAATCTCAGCGTTGATTTGCAGGTACACTTCCTTCAACATTTAATATCTTATTTATATATCCATGCATGGATTTGAAGTTGTTCTCTCTCTAGCAACAGGTGGCGCACCAGAAGAACGGGAGTGACACAGAAAGCAGGTAAAATGGATGAATCTCGATTGATTGTTGTGAGGCATTAAAATTTTTAAAAATAGAGCATTATGTTTATAACATGACCAACACCTTACCACTAGTACTGCAGATTTAAAATGATGTGCTTACCTATGATCAGTGATCTGTTGCCCTACACCATTCACCACCATGTACAGCCAGTAGTATACAATGTCTCCTTCATTTAGCCGGAAACTTCTGCTTTCGTGAACCCATTGGTCTCCTAAAATGGATGGTGAAAATGAGAATCAGCTCGTGTTTATGGTAGTAAGTGTAAAAACAGTTGACCTGTCATCACCAGAGAACGACGCCTTCTCTTGTGCTCTCATAAATGATTTCTTAGTTGGCATCTCACTTATATGTGGAGAAAACTTCCAAATGATAAGAAACACACACTGCAAATGCATGATATTGATAGCGCCTTACCTGTTTTGCTACCAATGTCATAGTTATATGTGCCTGCCTGCACTCCTGAGAGTGGGGAATTTATACTGTAATGTACAGCTGCCAATGAAGCTCCAGCGACATCTGTAAAGAGTCAGAGGTAAAGGTTTCAATCACTTTTGCTGCCGAGCATCACTTGATGAAGAAGCGCTTACTCACATCAACATCCTATTATCATCTGTTTATGGATGCACCATCCAATAAAAATTCACAGGTCAAAAAGTTGATATTATTTTGTATACTTACAAGCCAACCAATAAATAAATAAATTTACCAATGTCCACCCCAAACGAACTCTGCGTTTTACATACCTGGAATAGAGATCCTCAGACCTTGCGGGCTGAGCAGAGAGAAGGCAGCATCTTGTACTCCATAGCTCGCTCCAAGTATGGTAGCAAATCTACCAAAATAGAATATACAGACAAAATAAAAAGTAGGAAGTAAAATACACACCCCCCTCCAGCAGCCAAATCATGCTTTCCGGGTTTCCCACAAGAACTCACAAATATAATACCATTCATTACAGCTACATATCATTTGTGTTCACTGTCAAGAAAAACTATGTATTGCCACTTACAATATTAAGACTTTGGAGATAGACTCCATTCTGCGTCAAACTGACTGTGAAATCTAAATTTTCTGAACAGAGTGATATCTAGAGTAAAGAGAAGAAATGTTGTGGTACTGACTCTAGTTCTGGCTGATGTCACACTAACCATACCATGATGATCATTCTACTGCTTTATATACCAATGAGTGGACTGGACTGGAATGATTGATTGAAGCGCAGTCAATTGTGCAATATGTCATCAAAGAACAATACATCTCATTTGAGTATTGTCCAAAACAGTTTAATGGATGGTAATTATATGGTTGTTATTATTATTTTGGCATGAGTCTCTTTCATAAACTGCCCTGATGATTCACATAGTTGGCAGGGTAGTTTACTATTGCTCAACACTTCCCTGTGTGTGATTACCTCATAGCCAATTTTATTTTTCCAAATGATTTTGATCAGATATATATCTGGGGTTTCTTTCTGTTACATATGATATGTATCGTTTCTTTTGCAGCGTTAGATCACAACCATCTCTCACATTCCAAATGGTCTTATATACCAAGATCCTTTAGACATTAGGCAACAGGTGCATGGCAAAAAGGGCCTGTTTCACCTTTTGTAACAGTTAACTGAAAGATCACATCCATCAAATAGGGCAGACAAATCTTGAGAACATTACTACCAGAGAACGGTCAGGTTTGATTAGAACAAAACAGCTGATTAAGGTTATGATACCAACATTGATCGACTTGAACAAATTATATATCGATAGAAAGCTATCGAACACGATTCTGAAAATATTGGTTTCAGCATGACGTCGTGTTCCTAAGAATGTGTACTTTCCTCGCTTATCTCCGCACATGTCTTTGTATACTGAGGGCTTGATAATTGTGAAATTGAACAGATGTCAGCTAGGTTATCATCTATCATTCAGGCTTAATGTTCTCCCTAATTGTACTCAGTTTCAGCCTGGCTGTCCACCAGTCGATAAGGAAAAATAGACCATGAGGGTGCTAAGTTTCATCTGTTTTGGGTAAGCTGTTAATCATCCACCCACTTACTGCAATAAAGGGAATAAGAGAACTCCTATAATGCACCGTTTCAATTGAGAAAGTTATATGACGTGTCCGAACCTCAATATTAAAAAAATAACCTCAATCGATTGAATGTAGCCTGGGCACGACAGCCTGCCCAGGCTAGATTGAATGACTCTCTCATATAATAACAGTGTTTTACAGAATTTAGCAAAATGACTGTGACTGCAGCGCTATAGGAAAAAAAACATTGCACAATCATAATCAGAATGATGGCTCAATGTACGATTTGGTGAATAAAGAGATTAGGGTTCTCAAAAGATGTGTATTTTTGATGACGTCGCCATAACTCTAGCCTCACTATAATTAGTTGATGACTGACTGTGTTAATGTGTTAATGTAAGGTACCAGGCACCTGTGTTCCCTGTACCTGTTATTACCTTATTGTTCTTTTGTGTACCGAAAATCAAGAAACAATAGCTTGTTGACAAGTTGAGGTCTTACAAAATTCTGTGCCTGTAGCGCTCAGACTAAATTGTTGTTTATGCAAGTCATTGATTTAGAGTGATTCTCAGGTTTATTTTCCTGGTGCCGCGTGTTGTGTACCCTGTGTAATCCTGAAACTATATGATTTAGATGGCTCCTACCCAGGAGTAACTTGCTGCTACCATGCTCTGTTCCTATGAAATTGAAATATCTACATTAATATATAGCCATTGATCAATTATGATTAATAAGTAGAGGCATGAAAGCCACCATAATTTCCCCCAAATTATTTAGCTTTAATTGGCTGTAGGGTACATAGGCAGACAATATGATAATTTCATCTTGTTGCAGGTTACTGGTGGTTGGCGCTTGGGGTCTCAAGGCAACAGTGTCCACACTTAGCTCCGGTGGTCTCAGGTTTGCAATTGATGGTAAGGATTCCCATTAAATATTACTTCTTGCTCTGGACTTCAAGTGAAATACTGCTGGGCAGTCAGTTGTAGTCACACGCATTAAAAATTAAAGTGGCCAGTGAAATCACCACTGCATTCAATTTAATTAAAATAAATTGTTTTATAAAGTGGTTTCTATGATGACTATGATTGGTTTTCAGATGTACCTGGTGCGACACTAGCAGCTGTGCATTACAGCGTCAACAGCCCTCTGGCAGGAACCCAGCCTGGGCGGTGGAATTTTGACATCAGATCAAAATCAGGTACACGCAGTCCATTTCTCAGTTTCCTGAGCAATTATTATACGTCAAGTTGTTGGATAAGACAGTGCCACTGGTTCCACGCTGAGCTGCTTGATGGAATTCTAACAACATTTCATCAGTCTTGGAATCTCTAGGAAAAAATCAAATCTATCTCAATTCATAAGATGATTGACTTTAGCATATGGATCAAACCAATAATATACACGAGTAATTGAATGTTACACCAATCATTGATAAGTCCATAGTGAGAATTATCTGCCTATATAGTGTTGCGAACGACTGGCACACTTCCAACAGCTCCTCCCCAAAATTGCTAGCAACTGTTCAATTTCTGAGGGTAATGATCAATTCCAGCGTTCTACATCTATCAAAGGTTATCAATTTGAAACCAGATACTGAAAATTTCACTCAGGGAATTTGAGGTTCTATATTGTGTTAGCAGCTGGTTATGGGTACCTGCTGACGTTTTTCTGTTCTTTACATTAATCTTATGTTGTAATCTTTTTTAAGGTAATACATGGGTACATGAAAATCCAAGAGTGAGAGCAAATCCAGGTGATACAGTCTATTACTGGGTTTATGTGATTATCAACGGTCTTGGGCGCTCTGAGACTGGATTGTCGTAAGTTCATATACATTGCAATCTGATAAATATATTCAAAGTTGTCTGCTTATTTACTGAGTGCCAATAACTCTTGATTGAAAGAAAATAGGAATGATCTAACTCTAATATACTCCTAAACGATAGATAAGTATAGGTAAAGGATTACTTTATATATTTAAGAGAGAATATCAAGTTATCTTCATCAAATTTTCATCAATAAATACAATCGATATATTCCAGGTTTTCCACCATCAATGGATCCTATAATGTATCCCAGGCACCATGGAAATCCGAATTAACTTACATTGTGGGGAAATAATTCAAATGCCCTATTTAAATCACCTATTTTCTTAGATGGAAAGTACCAAACGGATCAGGCTCTTCTCAACCATCTGATAAGCCATCCACCTCCGGAGGCAGCAGTAGTGGAGGAAGCAGTAGTGGGGATGGAAGCAGTGGTAGTTCTCAGTCTACAGGTTCCAACAGACTGGCTGGTAAAAAACTCAGACTAGTACTAGAAGATGATTTCAATGGTGCTTCTCTTGATAAGAGCAAATGGAACCAGGATGTTACTCTGTGGGGCGGTGGTGTAAGTAGTTTAAAAATTCATTAATTTGACTAAACTTAATTTGTTTAATTTTGAAAGTGTCTTATTAATCTAAATTAGAGAGGGGTTCGTATTTTGACAGACTGAGAAACACATTGGAAGAGAAATTTTTCATTGTACGCATTTAATATGAGGAATTGGATCTGCCATGTATGTATAAGGTCATATATGTGGGCGGTATGAGATAAAAACCTTTGCCCCCTCAATTCACCTGAAAGCCTTCTGGCAAGCATATACTTTGTGTACCAAGAAGTAATTTTTTAGATTTTTGAGAACTCTGCAATCTCTATGTTCTCAGCAGGTTAAGAGTGGCTGATATCGTCATGGATCCTATTAAGTTTCCCTGGACCTGAGACTGCTATTCATGACCGAATCATTTCTCAATATGTTGATGTTTAATAACTCCTACAATCTTTCTCTATTCTAGAACTGGGAGTTTCAAGCTTACACACCCCTGACCGATAACACATATACTAAAGATGGCAAACTGTACATCAAACCTGTGAGTTGAGCTAGCGATGTTTGTGAGATATACGTGAAAAGGGAAATACATCACAATCAACCAAGTTTTTGAGAAGTTTTGAGACACAGGCAAACTTGGAACAAATTTGTGAAAGTCTGAATTCTTTGAGTCACTTGGCTAATATCATCATCTGAAAACAAACCTAGTACATCTTTCTTTGTATTACAGACCCTGACAGCTGACAAATATGGAGAAAACTTTTTGAAAACTGGTCGATGGGACATGAAAGGTGGGTTATACAAATAATCTTTATACTTAACCTGTCCAAATTTTAATTTTTCAATGCTCCCATACAATTGTTGATACACAGAAATTGGGACATAATTGCTTCTCTTAACTCAACTTTAGATATTTAAAAATTTTCTTAATCATGCAATCGACGACTGCCTGATCATTTTGGGCTCAAACTCAATTAGGTCAGGTCAATCTGGAATAGGACTGGAAATTATTCTTACAGTAGGTATCCTCTTTTTAGCCAAAAATATATAACTACTTGCAATTTCTTATATGCTCAATGTATTGTTACATGCTAAGTTTAAACAGGACGAATTCTCCCTGGTTTAAACTGTGTCTGTAAGCTGGTAGTAGCATTCGAAGTGGCTGATAATGCCGAGATACTACTACCAGCTTTACCGGCACAATTTGAGCACTCAAACTGGTATAATATGCTCCAATTTCTTCATTTGTTTGATAGCCATGTACGGTTCATGCACTCAATCATCGAGTGCTGGGTGTGTGAGAGAAGGAAAACATGGCTTATTAAACCCTATCATGTCTGGACGACTGACGTCTAAGGCTACCATCACATACGGAAAAGTGGAGATTGTAGCTAAACTTCCCAGAGGAGACTGGATTTGGCCTGGTATGTTGTTTGACCTGTAAAGTTTTTAGAGTGGATGTTTGTCATGTTTTCAGAAGTCAGGACTGGTCTCAATGAGTTCAGATATTTGGACTAGATGTAAGTTTTCTTCAAGATTTCATTTGCATTATGCTGAATGAAAAGGTAGGGATATTTGCTGTGATACAGCAAAGAAGTTATCTTCTCTTTCCTGGCTAATTCAAAAGGTATGAAATTGCACCTAACATCATTTCTGACCATTTCTGTACTAACCTACCAATCTGAAATCTCATTGCAGCTTTGTGGATGTACCCTAAGAGCCACACATATGGAGGGTGGCCGAGATCGGGTGAGATTGACATCATGGAAAGTCGAGGTAATCGCAACTTTGGCCATCTCGGAGTTAACCACATGGGAACAACCCTGCACTGGGGCACCCAACATGTCAATAAATATCAGTTGACATCGAAGGGAACTGACGCAAAGCATGGCACGTTTGCTGACGGACTACACAAATACACCTTCGACTGGGACCATACTGGCATGGAGTGAGTCATCCAATCTTAAAACCTAATCACTGGATGTTCTTCCAACAATAAAACGTATACCTGAAGATTAGGTCAATTGCCATCATTGCCCTGATATGTATGAGGAATTCCAAAAAAATTGCATCATGTGACACCCATCAACCTTCTCTGCTGGTTTGAACAGGGAGGGTGGTTCCAATATAAACAGATATGTATTTGTCTTCTCTTGCTTCCACATAAATCTCTGGATTTTATTGTCAACTCATTCCATCATATCGTCTGATGGTTTGGAATCTTAACTCATCATTTTACAATGAGGTACCATTCTTTATTTAGTTTCTATTTGGATGATGAGAAGATTGTGACCTTCAATACCCCCCAGCAAGGATTCTTCAGATGGGGTAATCTGCCGGGAAATAACATCTGGAACGCTCCAAACGCTCCATTTAATCATCCGGTGAGACGAATACTTTAGTTTTTCACATAACCACTGGGGTTTCGCAGGAAGTTAAGTTAATAATTCAAGAGTACAGATGGCTTAAAATATAATACATGATGACTGACCGGAAAGGTATTTAACTGCCAATTCTTGACTCATATCTCAATACCGACCTCCCACTCAAATGATGGAGTAAATTTTTGTTGAGCAAAAAATTGTATGGTCATTTTTTTCTGCATTTCAGTTTTACCTCATTATTAATGTGGCTGTTGGTGGGACGAATGGATTCTTCCCTGATGGGATAAGTAATGGAGGCTACTCTAAACCCTGGAATAATAAGGACAGCGACGGTCCGCAGAAGTTCTGGAATGCCAAGAATAAGTGGTACCCTACATGGAAGGGGGATGATGCTGCTATGCAGATAGAGAGCGTCAAAATATGGCAGCTTGAATAAACTGTAAATTTGATAAATATGAATGATAATGCAGTTAATTTTCATAGCTTTGTTGTCTGTGAAGACAGGGACCCTCCCTGGTGAAGAGCACTGGAAATTTGTCATTGTCCTCTCTTGGTACGCTTGCTTCGATTTAGTGACCATATGAATTAAAAAATTATACTTTGCAATGCCAATATTTCTTAGTATTTTCTTGTGTTTTGGGATCGGTCCAATGAGGTTGACAAACATAGTAGTTCAAACTGATTTGTCACCATTCCCTTACCTTCCCACTTTGTTTTTGCTGTCACTAAAAACCACTTGTCACTTTTCACCAACATCATGTAGTCTTTAGTTCAAAACATGATCCCAGAAAGATGAGTTGACACTTACCTCTTATTACACCGGTATGGGTGCAAGGTCATATTATAACAGTATGATGTATGTATAGGCAAAGGGGTTTTGTATCAGAAAATCAGATGGTTATTTGCTCTTTGATGACACTTTGATGGTCGTAAATGAATGAACATGATGTGAGAGGAATTTCTTGTGCTGACAGAATGATAAAGGCACACACGATGTATTTTGTTTTGGTTGCATCAACATGGAGGACTAAATTCACTGCACTTGGGTGAGTAATGTAATATGCATGCTTTATATTTACGCTTCAATACAACCGAGAAATAAAAGGGGAGCTGTTACTGATACGACCATAACCTGAGGCACGGAGAACACATCAGACAGGTAGCAATGTGAGCGAGTGGCGTTTGAACCGTCCAAGTTTCTTAAACGGAAAATTTTTAGTACTTGGTAACCTCAACTTACTGTCTAGCCAAAGATTGCTACCTGTTTTATGGTATCTGCCCTGTAGGTCATCACAAACCATAACCACCAATGTTTAATCATGTAATGCGCTGTAATCGCAGGTGAAAGGCTTTAAAAACTTTCATAAGGGTTCCCGTGGACCGGTATTGTCGGCTAAAACGCAAACATCAAAGATTGAAACCAATGATGGAATGGCTGAGAATGTCACAGTCAAGGAGGCAATGACCTGACGCAGATGCAGCCTGTAATATGATATCTTCAAACTACTATCCACTGAACATCTTTCGGAATATCTAGGAATGTCTAGGAACATCATGCTGGATCACAAACTTTTCTTCCCATTTAAAAATCATGCTGTGTGTGAAGGAAGTGTTGTGGTTAGTTATGGCACATTTAAAAAAATTGTATCTCTCAAGTGCATTGCTTGGTCAATTGCGGGAAGTCTCTTCGCCCGTAGCAAACAACAAACACCAAACACCATACACAAATCCTCGAGGAAATCTAAATGTTTCAATTTCAAATGATGATTTCATACCGTTGCAGACAAGAGACTACCAATTCTTCTCAGGCAATTCCTATAGAGACAGAGAGCAGCCTAAGTGACAGAATATGTGAAGCCTTACTCACCCAAGGTGTAATCAACAGCAGGCAGTCGAGAATGTGTCGGCGTGACAGCGGATTACCCGAGGCTTTAGTAGAGGCCTATAGAGGAGTTTATCAGCAGTGTAAAAGACAGTTTCGCTTCGAAAAATGGAACTGCACAGAGCCTGTCGGCCGCAGAGCCATTCTCAACACAGGTTAGTCTGATAGCTGGTTCTGTCCTTTAGTTGGATAGACCTACTCTGTGATTGTAAGTAGTGCACACTGAGTATGTCAAACCATGAGTTAGTACGCACACTTCCTTGAAAAGATGATTGCTAATTAATATTATCCAACTCAGGAATGCTATAAGAACTAATATAACCCATTAATAATTGTTGTTAGTAAACTGATCAGAATGCACACCACCACAGCAATTAATCATTTTTTAAATAAACACTTTGAATACCATTAGGAAGTCTGCCATTTCGCCATTTTTTGGTATTTTACGATGGCGTGCGGCCACCATTGCTAGAGAGTCATTAAAAGAAAATCTTTGTTTAGTCAGAGTAAACTTTCTAGTGAGAATAGCAAAAATAGAATTATCGGAGAAAATTTTCAAGTTCATCTAGGTAGAATCTTTCCGGTGATTAGCTGCAATTTTCTTTTTCAGACCACTTTCTAGTGACAACACCAAGAGAATTGTCAAACAAATTCATGCTTAGCCCTATTAGTGATGCAGCCAGAGGCAGCGGCATGGCTATGGAATGTGGTGATGCGTGGCGTGTGTCTATTAGTGATCTTAAAAGATATCGCTGAATGTTCTTGTCAAAACAAAACAATCAAAGTTTGTTTTTGCTTTGAATTTTCAAACACAAAAAACTAATCAAGATCCAGGGGCTTTTACTCCTCAAAGCAAAATTATTTGGCTCGTATCTTTCTCTCTTTGCAGGAAACAAGGAGCAGTCATTCCTGGTAGCTCTCACCAGTGCGAGTCTAGCGATAGCCGTTTCAAAAGCCTGTGACTCAGGGAGCTTGCAGATATGCGGGTGCTATGCTGATGACCCTGATTCTATTTCCTGTCTCAATTCTCTCGTTTACGGACAACGGTTTGCTCGGCGATTTTACAGACGTAGAAGCGATGAGGAAACCTTTCAGGACGTCGTTGATATCCACAACAGGAATCACGGAATAAGGGTACAGTACCTTGCTACCAGTCTTAATTTCCATAAAGATTTTTTGTGATAAAGAGATAATCCCTGTAATATTCATAGTCTCCTAGACCTTATAATAAGCTTATAGCGAAGGACACAGTAGTGGTTTTTGTTGACCTCAGATCTCCAGATAATCTGGGATTGAAACAAAGATCATAATCAGTTGGTCCCATTATTAACAGGATCAAATATTACAGGCACAATATTGTGATATATTAAGGCAATACATGTATATTTGTTTAGGACTATCACAGCTGTAAGTGGGACTATTTTCCATTATCAATCTTCCCTCCAAGGACAGTCTGATAATGGAATGCAACAAAATCTCACTTGCAACAGTATGAGCCCTAATACTTCATGTGAATAAGGCTTGGGTTAAAACTATAAGGGGGAATATTGGGTTCAATGAGTTACCAGTTATTATTTATTAAACACCTTTGCGCAGATCGCTAACAGTGAAAACTTGAGTTTTTAAAATCAGAACATTGTGTACGGTTAGCTAGGAATGATAGCTAGGAACAAAAATGTATATAATTCCACATATAGTTGGATTATTATCCATTGTCACTGTTATTTGAGAGTTGTCACGACATGGTAACTTTTCTTCGTAGATGCTGAATGAGATATCGATCGCAGAATGCCGCTGCCACGGAATCTCCACATCATGCGCCATACGTACCTGTTGGAGCAGAACTACTGCTGCTGATATGCTAGGAGCCAAAATAAAACAATCTTATAACTCTGCCATGGAGGCAGCAGATATTCCTCCGGAGACAGTAGACAATTATAATCACGCTCAAAGAAGTAATAAAAAGCGCCAAGTTTTGTACTCGGCTGATCTTGAAAGAATCTCAGTGACTAAAATGGCTTATGCAAATCCTAGCCCGGACTATTGCCTGCCAAGCAACTACAGTTCTGGAACGATTCACAGAAAATGTGAGATTGGACAGTCGGCCAATGGCACTTGCAGCCACTTGTGCTGTGATAGGGGTCATCATAATGCCACCATACAAGTGACTAGTCAGTGCAGGTGTCACACTGAATGGTGTTGCAATGTTGTCTGTGAGCAGTGTATCCATACCGAAATTATTTATAGGTGCAATTAATGCCAGAGTAGTCAGTCCAAGTTGTCTTAGAGACAGAGACAACTCTCTGTGAGTAGATGTGGAAATCGGATTTCTACATTGCCCTTCATACTAGTGCATTCCAACCTTTGGTTCTTTCATGTTAAACCCTACACAGATTAATCAACAGCGATGCAGATTATATAAACCTAGGACCAGCATGATAGTCCACAAGAAACCCTCAAGAATTGTAAACGGGAAGTTGCCCCCTCTTAACCTAATGAGGTCAAGTCCACATTGCCTCTGATGACATTGTCAATTTTACAAGTTCAATTTTTTGCTTCTACTGGTGAGGAAACCATTGGAAACCTTGTGTGAAGCTGATGTAATAAAATAACATTTAATTCCATGAACAATAAAATTGTGTTTTCATCATATAAAATTCATAAGAAATATCAAATTAAATTTCCATAGTAAATCCACGGAATTAGGGAGCTCCTTGGTATGTCGTAAAGAGTTTTCTTGAACTTATAACTATTCCTTGTATGTTTTAAATGGATATCAGTGCTCAGATAAGAATCGGGTTTTCATATCATTACAATTAAAATACTCGAAATTCTCGGAAAGAATAACGGCGATGTTTTGAAATTAGGTTTGATCCAATGGATGCCCTTATTGCTCTCCCGAGTCACAAGAACGGATGTTCAAACGGTCAGGGACCTCAAAAAACCCAGACAGACGAGCAAAATTTCACATAATTATCAAATTTACAGATAAGAGAAATTGGATTTAGTTGCACTAAAATCAATTTCACAATGCTATGTGGGATTAGTGCAATATGACTTGTCCTTTACAGCCATATGTATCACCTTGGTTTTATTGAGGGATGTTGATCATTCTTTTTGATGTAATTTCTTCGGGACTGGAACGAATCATTCCAGGAGAAATGTTGTTTTCTCTACACCTTCCGAAATTCCGCATGGAGATTAATTTTAGGAGAGAGATATAGCTTGCATTGAAGTAATGGATCAGATAAATTAAGGGAGTAATCTAATTGAACAAAGATATGGTTGCGCTGCAATCAACACAACTTTTTGTGTTGTTAAAATATATCAACAAAATTACCCTATCTACAGACAGTAGCCTATTGAGATTCTGATTACTGACACAAGACTATCAACTTTTCATCAGTTGTTCTTGCGTTGTAGGTACAATTTATTTGTTTGTACTTATCCTTTGAAGTTGCCTGTCTTACTTGAAGGTGCGCTCTGAGTTGCATCAAGATGATTGATTACGGGAAGGAAACCAGACAGCCGAGTAAAAAACTATTACTGACACTCAGGCTATAATTAAAGCTGAGCAGGGCTTGTCAAATCCTTTGAGCACGTGATGTGATTGAGAAGCTGGCAATCCGTCACTTCATCGTGAATTCCTGTCCACAGAGCAGAAATAATCGTATTGTGAGTTTGTGAGCAAAAGCAACAAGCAAGCAAAAGAAAACAATCCAGTTTTTTCAGAGGAGACCAAAATTAATTTGGCAGGTGCTACTTATATCGGCTAATAAGTCAATGACATAATTAGTGGATTAATTAGCTGTTTACGTAACCCTACGCAGTTTGAAAGAAAATACAGCTACCCTGGTGTGCAAAGTAAGTAAATTAAATCTCTAATTTTTTTTAGTAAATGCGGTCAATCAAAATCAAATCAAAAAGTTGGGGGTTGGTTCTATTCTATCTATAGCTCCAAATTTCATGCAAATATCTGTTGTGATTAACCAGTGACAATATTTTTAACACATGAACGATCTATCGAGCTACAACTTTCTTGTGTAAGGGGGTATATTTTTCCGAGAATAATGTGTATCTGGATTGTTTTGGTAAATAGTTAGACAGATCTGTCTTCTGTTGACAGATATTTGGTGAGTTCAGTGACATCCATGGGGTCAGCAGTCATTGATACACATTGCTGAGCCAGAAATGTTAAGAATGAATAAAAAATGTGACGTTGTGTTGTTTTTCCCTGTCTCTTATTTTCGTTGTAGCTGCTGTGTATGTAGTCAAAAGTTACATAATGGTGCTCTCTACCATCATTCATTAATACTCATGTTCTTTTTGCGTTTCAAGGATCACAATAAACTGAGGCACCAACAATCAGTATTAGCCTCTTCTAAACTTAGACGATTCCACGGACGTTAAGATCAAATGAATTAGTCTGAAGAGCAATGCTGCTACCATCTATCTATACTACTGGATGTGATAAATACATAAGACAACTCTGTACCTTCCGGACATAGCCTCGCAGAGATGAAATCACTGTATTTTAAACGCATCATATTTATTGCACTCATGGGGATCAATTTATTCAGGTATTTAACATTATCTACCCTTTGTTTTTTCGTTAAGTTAAGAGCTTTTATTGTTGAAGTCCTGTCTCATCCCTGCTTGGTGAGCTGATATCTGGGGGGCTGTAACTGAACAAGGAAGCAGGCGGATCGCTTCATCATCTTAAACGGCTCTTGGGGCCAATGATTAGAATCTATTCAGGCCTCCCTGAAGGTCCAATCCAGGGGTTTGCACCGATACCCTGTAAAAATGTTGCTTTTATTAGCTTGTTGTTGCAGATTTCTCATTCATCAAGGAACTTTTCTGACCAAACTTTTCCTTTTTCTTAACCATTCACAATTCGGTAGGATTCCCAGACAAAACCCACTCATCACCAAAACTTAATTATTATTCATGAATAACGGATTATGAAACAGATTCCCTTTGATATTTGCCAAATACAAATTGTTTGGTGATTTACAAGCCATTTAACATATGTAAAATACCGCCATAAATCATCAAAATGATATCCTACTTTCCCTGAGGTGAAATAAAGAAGGTATATTTTAAGTAATCCTGATTTGTAAGCCTTGGAAGATGAATTCCAGTTATCTGATTGGCAATAAGCTTGTGAATCGTGACGGGTGGCGAGGCTTTGCAACATTTGAAGACTAAGCCAGTTCCTTTTCACACACAAAAGTAAATCTATAAACTTTAATCTTGGAAAGTCTGCGGTTTCCAAACTAATTTGAATAAGAATCAATTTACTGAGCGGAGTAGACATTAGCCTATAGACAAGCTTTACAAATCGAGGCAGCCAAAGGTTACGATACTGTATTCAATGTTTGGTAGTTGTTGAAAGTTATGTGTTGCATATTCTAAACAATCCATCTTTATCATTTTTTTCTCAGCAGCGGTCTATTAACAGCTGATAACTTCAATACCAACACCAACACCAACTCAATCTGTCAGAAATCTCGCAAAGCCAATCAATCCAGTAGGAACGCCTGTAAAAAGTCACCACTGCTGCGGACAGAGGTGGAGAAAGGTAAAAACCTGGCTCTGGAAACTTGTCAAGAAAACTTCAGAGACAGAAAATGGAATTGTACGACCAGTCATAAATCCTTCAGACGCATAATGAAGACTGGTACGTATTGTATTTCTAACCAAATATGGTATTGGTATCTCATAACACATCACTAGAATTGGTTACATGACTTACATGACTTGACTCATGGTTTCTAGCTGAAGTCCTGTGTGTGGTACCCGCACCACTGTATGTTGTATCATCAGTGTTGTTATCAACCAATGTGCCTGCAGCTAAAGATTGTATCAGATATGAGTTACTGGTTCCACGGAATCTGCCTCACCTACCAACTTCTCAGAAGAGCATGTACATTCTCCTAACTTGACTGCTATTGGTTTGCTTTCATAGGCTGATTTCGTAGATATCATGTAGAGAATTTTTCTTGCTTTTTATTTCTCTCGCCCCCCCCCCCTCCTCAACATCAAATCAGAGCAGCACTGGAAAGATGCATTATGAGCCAGAAGTATGAGGTTTTTTTTTGGCACAGCGCCACAATAATAGAATTATTAACACCCTGAGAATTTTCAGTTGTCACTAGAATATAATATTCACTTGGTAACATGACGTCTGAACTGAGGAGTCATAAGAGAAAACCAAGACAACTTTGAATGAAACTGTGCTCCTATTGCCCACTTAAAAAAAGTCCAACTTCTCACCAGCGGAAATGTACTTAGATAATAACTGTGGTTTCCTAATATTGTCTAGCCAAAATATATTTCCTCCACTCTAAATGGATTCCCTACTTGACTTATCCATTTAAACTGCTATTGGAAATGATCATTTTTGTCATAATTAGGTGTTAGGTGGGTGAGCACTTGCTAAATGCAACAGCTTTGATGTGTGTTAACATGATTCAGATTAATTAAAATTCATAAGTCTGTCAGAGAGAATGTAAAACCATCACACTTATTGTCAGAATGTCAATGAAGAAATTCTTTGGAATTTCTCTTTGCCTGTAAAAGGAAAAGATTATCTGGTGAGTGGTGACCAATAGATTTATCTCCATGTCTAAGGGAACCTAAATTCTGTTCAGACAGGATTTTTATTGTTTGCTCAGATCAGGCATTGTTTCTAACAAAAACATACTGTTTTGTTGGATTAAAACATAATCGCCTTTTCACAGTAAATTTGAATACTAACAGTTGATCTGTTGGTGAATTGCTAAACCAGGATCAAAATTTGATTTATACTGGTCATCATCATATATATTTAAGCTATCATCATCAGTCCTTGATGAATACATGAAGCAGTAGATATGATTTTTTATTAAATTTTAAATCGGTACTGTTTATTTTTTAAACATTGTAGATGATGCTATTGTGGTTTTAGAATGCCTGTCAATTATTGCCTCCATTTAGAACATGACAAGCCAGTCGCTCTAACTAAGTGAAACAATCAACAAATTATGCCGATTTACCAAAATCATTATTCAAAATCGTGTTGAGCTAGCGGTCTTCAAAGAGTTTTCCAAACACCATGGTTGCACCATGTCAGAGTTAGGTCTCTTTTAGCTTGATTGATGTCTATCAATGTAATCCAAAAGTCATATTGTGAGCTAGAGATGCAAAACGACTGTCAAATGCTCAAACGGTTCTCTTTGCACATTCAATGACAATCTTCAGATTAAAATCATAGCTTAAATGGGATTTTGGTATTTGAGGCTGATCATGTTATTAATTTGCTTTATAAAATTACTGTAATAATGAGCTTATCTATTGTTGGTTTAAACTCAACCAGTTGATATTTACCGTCGACTGATACCAAAAGATCTGTTGCTATTTCTGCAATGCTTTGATGTATATTCAGCACTTCATACCTATTTGTATTCTACGCAGATAAAACGCAAATAAAACGTCCCCATTTTTGAGATTTGAAATTTTTGAAATGTGTTATCAAACTAATAAATGGGATTTTCTCTTCTAAATTGGTAGCATTCTTTTTGTAATCATCAATCAAAAGTGTCAGTCTGTCCAGTTCATTTATAAGGGTTTATTGAATTTAATTATAGAACATTTTGTAGATCGTCCATGTCTATTTTATTGGTACATTACATCTCCACATTTCTGTTCACAAACACATTTCCCAGGGGCACTAAGTCTATACAATAGACATATATTATATACGTTTATGGGAAAAACCAATAAAATTTCTGGGTGTCGGTGAATATATCACTTAAAACACCTGGAGACATTGATGTGTTTCTGTTATTTATTATATGACCAGATCACAAAAAATTCTCGTTTTATCTTATTGCATATTCTCTAATTTGATTTGATATTATTAGTGAAAATAGTTTTGGTGGTTGCAATTTTGTTATATGACCAGTTTTGGAAGTGGCTGGCTGAAAGTTCAGCCCGTGTTAATTCATTTCCATAGCCTGAAAACAGACCAATTTCCTTAAATCCAAAATTATAGTTTACAAGCTTCGAAATTAGATGAGTTTTAGGGTATGCATAGCTGTGAATTTTTCCAAGAACATAGAAACATGTGTGATGGTAACAAATTCGAAGCCTGCTAGTTAGTCAAATCAACTCAATCATAGCATCGTTTTTTCAATTGTAACACATGTGGCCTCACGATGTTTTCATATCACAGTATTGTTTGTATTTCAGACACAAGAGAAGCAGCGTATCTGAACGCAATCACGGCAGCAGGTATCCTATACTCAGTCACCTCTGCCTGTTCCTCTGGTGTGCTCTGGCAGTGTCACTGTGATAGGACAGAACGTGATGTAGACGACGATCAGATGTGGCAGTGGGGCGGCTGTAGCGACGATATAGAATACGGATATAAAAAATCTCAACGCTTTACTAAAAACAAACACATAAGCTCAGATATAAAAGAATTAGTGCGGAACCACAACAATGAAGCTGGCAGATTGGTGAGTTTACTTTTCCTTCTTTCGACTTCCAGTAAATTTGTTATGAGTTATTGATGAAAATTGGGTTATCTGTTTTATAATCTGTTGTAATTGTGATATATTGAGCTTTTGAGAAAGTACAGGTCATTAACTTCGGAATTAACTTTGAATTCGGATAAACTTAAGAAAGGCGTGAAAACTTTTTCTTCCGTTCTGCGGCCGCACTAGCCCTAACAATTAATGTTTTCCCCGCCGGAGAAATGTTTTCATTTAGATATTTTTGGGTGTTACCTTCAAAAGAGCGTTCTGTCAATTAATGCAAAGGTTAAATTGGGGGTATCAGTGTTTTTTTGAGAGGGCGCGACTGATCAAACCAGTATTAGGGACAGAAGCGATTGATTTGTGGTCGACAGTCAACGAGATGTTTTGAAGCCAGCGGAATTCAGAACATATTTTCTCAATGATCAACGGCGCATTGTCTTTGTGAAATACAACCCTCATGGTTGAATTTCCGCTCCAAGTAGTTTTGTGGCCTATATATTCATGAATTAGATACTCAAAGAGTAACTTTAATTAATTTGAATAATATCTGTAGTTTTCTCAAGCTAATTTCCATAAATAGTCTAGTCTTCTTCCAAAACCTCCCTTTATCCATCTTTTAGGCTCTTGATACAATAAATCTTTGCTCACAATTCAATCATTTTATTTTGTTCATACATAGTTTTCTCAAAAACAATTGGTAAAAATAAATCCATAATTATTTCAATTTATTGTGAACGCCAAATTGTAGTCATTTACGCTTATATAAGTCACAAAAATAGTTACCGATGAGTCAGACATCCAAAATTGTCTAGGTTAAATATATTGAATGGGCTGTGCTTACATAGGAGCCTGTTACCGGTCCAGGTTGTTATTTGACACAGCACAAAGTGAAGTTGTCTTCCATCCAAAACAATTGACTTTAGGCTGTCGATGATGCCATGAGTGTTGTGGTGTTAAATGATCGCTTTCCTTTTGATGACAAGTGAAAGCTGTCATTATTTTGCTGGCCACTTATTCAGCATACTTCAGAATGATTAGGCCTGGTTAATCAAATTCATCATGGTGTACCAGTTTTAATCCTTAAATTCAAGTGTAAACTTACTGTAAAGCTCTAGAAAAATCCCAAATCGTTGAAATTGGAATCAGCGTGAGCATAATAATACCAATCATGATGCAAAATAATTGAGAAACCATTCAAGTCATCTTGGTGAGACACCATGCAACAAACAAACAGTATTTGTCACTTACATGAGACCAAAACCTCACAAGAAACTCCCGACAGATAACGACCGATTGTCTGAAACCTTTAAATAAGTCCAGCATGATCTGTTTAATGACTAAGTCTTCCATTTCTTTAGGCAATCACGCAAAACATGAAGAAGGTCTGCAAGTGCCATGGATTGTCTGGTTCGTGTGCCCTACAGACTTGTTGGAGGAATATGCCCATGTTTCCTCTGGTGGGACAGGTGCTCAAGGATAAATATGACGGTGCTCCGAAAGTAACCGGAGATAACGAAGGCAAAAATCTTATACCTGAAGGGGAGACAATAAAACCTCCTGAAAACACAGATCTAGTATATACAGATGACTCTCCAGACTTCTGTTTGAGTCATAAAAGGTTCGGTACCAGTGGGACGGTGGGCCGGGTCTGTAACCAAACATCCTACGGCCCAGACGGCTGCGATATTATGTGCTGCAACCGCGGCTTTGAAACTAAAACATTCACCGTACGCAAAAAATGTAACTGTAAATTTGTGTGGTGTTGTCAAGTGATTTGCGAAATGTGTGTAGAGGATGTTACAGTGTCTTTGTGTAAATGAAGTAGGTGGGCTCGCTAGTTGCTGTTATCCTCCAGACTTATTTTTTCGGTAGCATTGTTAAGTTGTTGTATTGTTACACAAAAGTTTATTTATTCATCATTTGTTTTGTAACCAGTCAGGCTGACAGTATTATGTGACAATTATTCTGCTTTTGCTGACTGTAAGCTAGCTCATAGCAGCATCATATTTTATGTTAACAATCCCCTCCTCACCCGCCCACCCCAAAGTGCCTGCAGGCTGACACTTAACTCGTTTTGGCTGGTCAATCAAAAAACATAAAAGCTCAGCCAGCGGATTTGTACTTGACTGGCAAGTTGTCGGTACTAAAAAATCGAGCTACTATATTAGGTGATAGATAATCAGCTACTTTATAAGTAATGCTATTGCTATGTGATGATTTATGTTCATGGTTACTTGTGCCAACCAATTTAGAGGGCACATCTTTATCTCAAACTAATTTATGTAAAACAACTTGAATTTTTGGTATCGGCTTGTCAATTTTTCATTCCATGAATATACATTCCTTTCCTCAGAACAATACCGTTTGTTGAAAACACTCTTCAAGCCGCTGCTTCTTAAATATCCTTTGTCAGTAATCAGTGGATGAAGATTCCATATATTTTCACTATGCCTCATTTTTATGTATTTTCCATCAATATGATAAATAAATAGAATTGATTAGAAAATTAACAACTAAGAAACAAGTTAACAGTTATGCTGTAGAAAATGAACGATAATGACACTACACTATTGAGCTGTATAAAATAGTATAATAATGATTCTCCACCTTGAATTCAAAAAGGTGAAGAACTTTAAAATTATGCATGGAATGATTTTGGCCACACCAAAGTGACAGCTGAACATGAAAGATTGACAAGTGGTTGTTGGCCATGCCGGACCAATGATTATTAATTACAGCTGAAAAAAAGGAGCAGGCAATTACTAAAATCTGAGAAAATTCTTTAAAACTGGACAGCCTATTGACTAAGCGGCTGTGGAAATGCTGTAAAATATATGAGTTATATGCCAGTGATGCATGGAACTCAACACAAAGCAGTCCTTATCTAGGAATGTTTGGGTGAGGGAAGAAGAAGTAATAAAATAATTTTTGGATATACTGTGAAATGTAGCTCGTGACTAGGAAAGGAATGTAGTAAGTGTTAAAAAGCAGTGATACATTTCTTCTACTTGATTCTGTTATAACAGCCAAAAAAGACGAAAAGAGTATATGGGCTATGCAAAAATAAATTAGTTTTTCTTTTTATATACAAAAGTACACACATAATCATCATTGACGCACTCAAAGGTTGTATCCGGGCAAAAAAACTCAACCCTCCCTGTGATCTCTATACCGCAAAACGACACAACGCCCTGACAAGCCACACTTCTGAGAGTTATGTAGGTGTTCAGCGGGTGTTAAATGTTCTAGACTTGAGTATTCACTGTATAACTCATATCCATTTCTGAGTAATATCCAACTGTCTAGTCACAACCTTCATAGCGTGGTGGCTAGCCGCTAGACTATCTGACAAGCTCTAGCAGGTTCCCTTCATGGTGTGGTGGCTAGCCTCTAGACTGTCACTATCTGACAAGCTCTAGCAGGTTCCCTTCATAGTGTGGTGGCTAGCCGCTAGACTATCTGACAAGCTCTAGCAGGTTCACCGGTTGTTTGCATTTGAGATTATAATAAATGTGTGGATGGATTGTAGATTGACTTGATTTAGCGCCTCAGGAGGTGACAATCAGTTACAGATATGCCGAGTTCGCTGCTCGGTGCATACCTCACAATGTACCTCACAGCACCACTCAAACGTACAGTGACATCTCTTTTTCGCTGTGTAGGTCTCAGTCCTATAACCCTTCCCACAACACATCAACTGGCAACCATCTATCAACATCGACGTAGCATTGCATTCTCTTCCACTGGTACCTGCAAAAGGATATTTTTGGTTAGGTAGAAGGAATAGATCTGTGGCCTGTCTATTGAGTTTGAGTGTTTTTTAACCCCAAAGCCATGGGAAATATCAGGCGTTCAAAGGTGTGAGGAAGATAGATCAAGCATGATCAAATTTGCCTCCATTTAGGGTTTGAGCCACCGGTGGCTAACAAGTATATGATTTTTTATCTTCCAACTACAACAAGATCCAGTGACATACTACAACTCACTGGGAATCTTTAAGATAATAAATCAATTGGGCAACAGGATTATAAACCATTAAAGAAAGCCGCCTGAGCTGAGAATGACATGACATAATAGTTACACCACTAAATATCCATATCAGTGAACCAAGAGGCCATACTAATCCAGTACAATAAAACAATCTCTGATACCGGTGAGATTTAGTCATCTCCATTTTTTGTGCATACATTGTGATCAAGCAGAATTCATTGAGCTAGGATATCCAAGACAGGGGAACTGACAACCGACGATGTTGAAATTTGTAACCGAGATGTCGCTGAATAGAAACAAATCCTCCCCCTGAGAAATTTGTTGACTCTCAAGGCATTTTGCGCTTACTCACTAATTTTTTTCAGAATGAGCTGGCGAAAGCGTTTGGCTGAAGGAGGTAAAAAGGGAAATATGTTTTTTGATTCAGCAAGAAAATTGATATGGGCTGCAAGCTTACCTTCAAAGTTGTATTTTGCCAGGGTGTCTGAGTCACAGAAATCTGGCGAGTCCTCAAAGTATACCATGTCCTTTTTAGTTGGTGCCATGTGGTTTGATTCTATTGTTACAAAATTGTACTTATTCCGGTGTATCCGTTTAGCTTTATTACCTGCATAAAATAGAGCCAGATCATTGAATCAGATGCACAAAGCAGACGATATTAATGTTGACAATATGAGGTGAGAAAGCACAACTCCCAAATCCAAAAAAAACACAGCGGGTTACATGGTGAGACAACTTCAAGTTAGTGAACACAGTAATCAGAGTTTCAATGATGCAGTGCCAGGGGATATTTGTGGCCGTGTGATTAGGAGCCAATTGACTTCTCCATTAAATAGTCTAAACAGCTGCATACACCATGGAAAGTGATATGATGTTGGGGACTGCCAAAATAGAAGAATTTCTGGAGATTTCCTCCATGAATCTAAGGATAGGAGGGGAAGCACTGCACAAACCTGATTCTTCAAATTCCATATCGTTGATACTGTTAGTCGATATTCTGTCATTGGAAGACCTGCTTGGTCTATTATTGCCCGATGAAGACGATGACATCCTATTGCCGCTGGAACCCCAGTCATTTCCTGAAGCCAAAGAATTAATAAAAATCAGCCACACAAGCAAGCCTCATATTAAACCGCCAGCAGCATTCACCTTCTTGGTATTATTAATTAGGATTTAAAGGGAGCAAAACTTCACAACCAAGAAGTATGTTAAAATTCTGTTAACAAGTTATAATAATCAACCCAAATTATTTAACAAAAAAGTGTTTCCTTAAAGCTGTACATGATCGACTTTTGCAAGTGACTGTTTGGACCAAAATAGTAAATCAAGTAAGCAAGACAAAAGTTGAGCAATTTCAAATGTTTAGGACATACAATGGATGCGAAAACATAAATATTGTGAATGTTTGAACAATTTTGTTATAAAGGTGTAATAAATCTGATTTTGGCCAGGCGGCACACTTTTTCATTTTCTTTGATGTTTTTGAATTTAGTTTTTATTGTTCTTTACAAGCTATTGTCAAAAAATATTCGCAATGAACTCAATAGAGCTAGGGGAAACAAAAGTGAAGTCTAGAGTGATAGAATGCCGAGTAAACGCTCAGTTGATAGGCAGTCGGAGTTGTTTGAGATCAAACGCACGGAAACCATATGGGCGTTAATAATAAAACACATCTAACCGACGCAGTGTTTAAAAAAATGCTCGTTTAGTTTTATAACTTTTTTATATTACTTAATAAACTGTACTAAATTTCGGCCATAATAATGGTATTATAGTTAGTTAGTTAGGTCAATAAAACAATTGATATGCTTAACTCGCACATTTTTCGGCCAGTTCATAGCAAAGTTTGTGAGTAGTAAAATAAGCTCCCGGAAGTAGTAGCCCATATTCTAACTGATCACCGATATGTTGTATGACTTACCTGCATATACTTTGCTGGCTCCGTCAAATCTCTCCTTGAGTAACGTGCCGACTTCTCTAAAGGTCGGCAGCTTCATCCAGCAGGTCTTCATCTGACAGCTGCCTGACATACCGTGACATTTACATTCCTGCTTAGAACCGCTCACCACATGCTGCAAACACAATAATGATTAGTTGAAAATAAGACCATATCAGACCAAGACCTTGTTGCATGTGATGGGGGGGGGGGGGCGCCCAACTTATACCGATTTAACCAAGTTGATGTTGGAGCCTACCTAGTCTATTTTTTGTTTGAGCCTAGTCCAGTTTCCTGGACTGGGCTGTGATGGCAATCATGGCAATGTAGGTATACCCGAGTATGGTTGCGATAGTCTAAATTATGCATGAATACACCTCTTCCTAGCTCTCACTAATGTTGGTATACAAAAAGAGATTATACTGGCAAATTGCCTTGCAAGGTATTGCATCTACTTCAGAAAAAAATTACTTTTGGGCTTCAGAGATGTTACTTAGGGGTACCACGGAGACACATGTCAATGTTTAACTTTCTGCCATGTTGAGCAAGCGAGGCAGGAAGTTAATTTATTGTTAACTTTGGTGACATTTTTATATTCTTGGTAGAGCACGTATATGTTGTTTACAAGATTAATTGCTCGTGCTGTGCGTCAATTGAGTTGATGACAAGACACTTTTAAAAAACTGTTAGTTTTATTATTCCGGATGTATTTTTATATATTTAAATTTTGGTTGTATGCACACTGTAGATAATTCAACCCAAATTCCAAAGCCCGGCATACCACTTGAGATTTTTTATAATTTATTCATCATTACCAGGCAATTAGCTCATATTACATCAATAATCCACTTAGGGAGCTGTAAAATGGTTGATTTAACTTTCCATTGGCTGGAACGCAGCTTATGATTCGTTGATTACATAAATTCATTTATATAAATATAGCTGGTGGTCGGTTTCGGTACATGCCAGACATGGTTGGATCATGACAAATTTGTTAATCCAGAGCTTGTCTAATCAGTCCACCCGGCCAGGTAACCATAATTATGACTTATTCTTTTCCGCATCAGAAATTATGGCGACTTGGTTTTGGCCACACAAACTCCTACATAACATTCAGAACTTTCAATTTTGTGCTTTTGTTGCAGAAAACAAAAAATGTTAAACCATAGCCATAGAAGATTACCTTCATGTGTATTATCACTTATATCGGTTTGAAAGTAATTGATGAAACATCATAAGTCACCATAAAAAATGTAAAAAAATTGACCATGTAGCATCTTGATTTAATTTTACCTAAGCCAAGGACAGGGCGACATAACCAGATTAACTTTAGAGATTACTGACAATGTAATGGAGACAATTGCTTGTAGGAGGTAGTAATGTCACTTAAACTCAACGACAATGACAAGCCACTCAAAAAACAGCCATGATAAAAGTGTTTGTCATGATTATAAAGATCTGACTGAAACGAACCGTCTCAGCCATAGAGCTTACCCATGAGCACCAAAAACCTGTACCAAGAAGGCGCAACCCCTGAACAAACCAGAAAGGACTAAGATCAAAAGGATTGTCATAGCAACAAATCACCCTGGGTTCACACAACATGAAAACTGGCGAAATTCCGCTGCATACTAAAATACTCGGCAATGAAACCACAGCATTTTACCGATCAAGCAGGAAACCCTTTAGCTTTAATTTGTCAATGAGTTATTCACCATCAATGAGAGAATTCCATGATCGGTTTCAAAGCTTTTTTCCGTCAATCTAGTCCTTTCATCTGGGCTGATTCAAACATTTCATTAGGTGACTATTAATAATATTTTAACGACTTCAATAATTATTTTGTCACCTCAGACTCGGCTGTGAGCAATGTGAGGTCTGGGTCCAGCGGATGTGAAGGATGACAAGACTGGATCAAGTTTGAAGGAAACGGACACCATAACAGTTTGGGGAGATGAATATGCTATCAAATGTGAAACATGCTGTAACAGGCTATACAATTTTCAATAATCAGAACTGATGATCACCTTAACTAGTAAGAGAGCAAAAAACCTGAAGTGATGCTCTCAGAAAAAAAACACAGCGTAAAATCTGTGTCTCACATTACAAAGTTATCAAAGTGAATTTTCTAAAACTGATTAAAAAGTGAACAAAAGCAAGGTGTGATCAGCCTATCCATAGTAACATGATGATGCTTCAGTGGCGGATTCGATCCCGGTAGTTCAAGGGGAAACCATATAATAAATTTCGTACACATCGGCAATGCACCTCAAGATCATTCTGCAACCTTGATCCCTGTTGGTTGATCAATTTATAGTGGACATTTTATCAATAAAGGGCAACGATCTCAGCCGCTGAGATGCTGTAGCCCTTCACCCCCTTTGTTCTCCTTGATCCACCTGTAGATGATACACCTGTGGAGTATGTGTGGGATACTTCAATCACACTTGATGACACAGAGATACGAGTCGATGATACTATAGATAGAACAAAACTCTCAGCAAATCAACTGCTCCCAACCCTACAGTCACAGTAAGAGAAATTCTCTCCCTCCATGGCATGTTTCGCTTACATTGCACTTCCATCCCCTGTGATATCCTAAATATTTTGTATCAAGTACCTTGCAGCCTTAGAATTTGGTACCATATCCGATAGGATATCAAATTTGAGCAGGTAGGTAAATTTTGTCTTTGCGGCTGAAATCAGAATTAGCTTAATTATAATGATCAATTCAATTGCGAGAAAGCCTTACTTTAGGTACATAGCAGTTGTATGCTCATTTCTACGATTAACCCGGTCATTGCGATAGTTGGCAATTTACCAAGGGTAAATTGGTTTAACTAAGTAAAGACCACTAACTAAGAGTCGAGTACCCAAAAATTAAAATTTTGAGGATCACCTGTAGCAGAAAGCACATTAAAAAACATAAACTTAATTTCAAGTGGAATCAAAAACATTAATCTTTTAAAGAGTGGTTTTTATCACATCAAATTCAAGATGTTGACACATTACAGCCAAAATGAAGTTAAGAAAATGGCCTGGCCAAAAACTTGAACTTACTCTAATATTAACAGCTAACGATAATGGACTTCGTATTTAGATACGACCAGTAATTTCTGAAGTACAGCATAAGGTTGTTGGAACAGCAAGTGGGCGCTCTCGGACATTGGACTGACCAGATAATTTACAGCGAAAATCACCAATTTCTGAATAGAGAGAAACCCACGTAGCAAAAACCTAATAACCGAACATGGGATATAAGATCATGATCTCATTTTTGATATCTTATGCCAATATTTAATTTAAAAAAACTCATGGTTTAGAATTGGCAACAGTAAGATGGGAAAGTCCAAAGTAGGATATATCATTTATTACACAAGAATATACCCTGGGCCATATACCTGGGCAAACTTTTAACTATCACCAAGTGCAACATTGGCTGAGAATTGCGGATGAGGTTTGGATATATTTAGATCCTACCAATATAAATGGCTATCAATAAGGAGATTCTGCAATCAGTTGTCTCTAGAAAGAGACATAATTGCCAACTTGACAGCTGTGTTTAGCTGTTTACAGGGGAAAAACTCTCAAAATAACCCAAATATGCACTCCTGTCCGGAGATATCTCCAAAGATAACTTTGCATGATTTGTAAATCCCTGATTTGTTGTTATAAGGAGGGTTATTTTGTTATGGTGTCATAAACGGGCAGTGATGCCCCCTAAATGGGCAACTATTAATCACCGAGTGAATCAGCTTAACCGAACAAGGTTTCATCATGACACCTCAGACAATTTTAAAAACAAACTTGATCTTCCCGACTGTGTGAACGAATTGTCTCAAAGCCTCAAGGAGCGCCTTCATTAAACATGTTTGTGAAGGACTTACATGTCTCAAGGTTAGCTTTATATAATGAGCCTATTGATGCAAAAAATAATCACTTTTTATGCCACATTATAAGTGGTGTGACGACTAAAATGAACTTTTTTTCTCCTTTTTAGTTTATGCGATGATTTGATTTATGCTGGAATCCGACAGTGCATCACAAGAATAGGGTGGCTAGTTCAGGAGACAGGTCTACTTGCGGATGCACTGTTTTTAAGCTCGCTGTTTTGTTCAACCTAAGCAGTATGAAAATCTCGATCAACAATTTGGCTACAGAACAATTTAGCCGCCAATACAATACAAAGGATGTTGAGTATTCCAATCAAGTGAAGAATTCACTGACCAGCGGCTACGACTGCACAAAGTTACAACAAAGTATATAAATGTTGTGAAAAGTTTCAAGTAATCCCTTAGCACCAAGAAGATGGTGTCTCAGATTCACTGCAGTGCAAAAAAATATTCGATGAGGATTTAATTTCACTTACCCTCCTTCCTGCTTCGTTATTCTGTTTGTTAACCATGTATCTCAAATCTTCTCCTTTTTCTATAGAGTCCGTAAAACGTTTTGAGAACTTGTAACCGAATTTGTAATTGTCACTACAGCCGCCCCACTTCCAGTCAGCGTCAGGGTCGGTGGGCTGCTCTAAGTATTGGTCACATGAACAGGTATACACCTTTCCGTCGCTGCAGGTACGGGCCATAGAGTGGGCCACGCCTGCTGATGTTATTGAATATATAAATGCCGTCTCACGACACCCTGTAAAACAACAAAATGCAGCAATGAAATGCTAGAGTTCTGAGATATTTGTAATTATATGCCAGAATTGCCAACTATTTAAAACTTGGCCATTGGAAACCAAAAAACAGTGAAACCCACCAGAAAGAGCCAATTACTGGATAGTTGGCTCAGTGAGAGAAAGACCGATACAGGAAATTGAAATTTTGAATTAATATGTTATTTTTGGACTCAAAAATGTGTAACCTAAGTAAAGTCATCAATGGTACTCAGATTTAGCACATAATGCGGCGCCTCTATAAGTGTAAATGCAAATTGTGATGCCCTAATGTTTAACATGTGCCAAGGCCTAGCCTAAATATCTGTCAAGAAGGTAGGTAGGTATAGGTTGAGGTACCTCCGCCCCTGAAATGATCATTAACAGGTAAAAGTTCTCACACCTATCTGAATTACCAAAACTTCTAACCGGTGGCAAGAAAAATGTCTTTTTACTTTTTCTTAATGGGATTGAAGCGTGTGTAACACTAAAACCTAACCAACTCAGTCATCACGAAAATTTAGTAAATATCATTTTAATTATTAAATTTATTTATGAGTTCCTTTGGAATCAGGGAGTTCAAAATTCAACTCAATACAGCTTGTACTAGTCAAACTTTTTTTCTGCGTCTAAAACATTAGTGAGCAACTTAATAACAAAACCGTTTGCCAACTGAGGAAATATGACTTTTATGTGTGAAAAATAGTATAAATTGGCATAGCATTGTGTGAAAATGTATTATTAGAGTTGCGTACTGGAAGACCATGGGATTTCTCTATACTTTATGGGCATAAATCTTTGAACTGGAATCTTTCTCATAATTGAAATGACGATAAATGTTTAAAAATTGACTAGCATACAAAAAGTTACAGTTCAGGCCCTCACAGGTAAACATTCTGTTTGTCAAATCACTTGGCTAAAGCAGGAAGAATTCTTCATGACAGGACAAACCAACAAATTTTTTTATCACACTCTGTTCCACCGAGTCATGATTATGATACAGAAAAACCCAGACAGTCAAAATTATTTCATGGAATATTTTCCAGATTACCTCATAATTGTCAATTCTATGAAGTTCATGATCAATCATGAATATGTCTTTAATTGATAATTTAGTGCAATGTTGCTGTTAATCTTTTGGGACAATAAATAAATTTGGTTTTTGACTCTTTCTAAGGTATTCTTTACCATCAGAGCTACCAGACAGGGCTCTGCTCAGACAAACTGTGAGCGCACTGGAGAATTGCACATGAATAGCTACTAACACCTTACCTAGACTTAGTATCTTCCCAAATATAGATCCACCAACATTTGACTGCTGTACAGGACAATTCCACGGCCTGCTTCTGAACTGATATCGGCATTCTTTAATAGCTTGGCGGGCACCTTCTACTATTGCCTCTAACGATCCCGTGTTTTTCTCGACTAGTCTACGCTGTTTTTTGGTGAGATGCGCCATACTGGGACTCATGACGAGAGATTCAGATTGTCGTCGAGGTATTTGATTGGTTTCTAAATAAGAAGCTTCGTCATATCCATCAGCAAGTGTCCTGAAACCGAAATGTAGGTTATGTTATTCCAATTCAATTTCTGCGTAATTTTGATCGAGATGGAGCAAGCAGGATTCTACTTAATGCCACAACACCAAACTATTGATCCAGGATGCACTGTAGTACCATCCATTTATTGTCAATGACAGTAGTAGCCTTTTTTTTATAATGAAAAAAATACCACATCAATCTCCTTTCAGTACTCTGAACATAGTTTTGATAACTTTTAAGGCTTCAGCTCATTTTAGAAAAAGAGAAAAACGGCCGGAACTCTTAACTAACTCTTAATCTAAATTTGACGCTCTCACCCATTCATACAGTTCCGACAACCTGGCAGTTTTTTGGAGAAAGGAAGGGGGGACAACATAGCAGCATTTTCACTACGATTGCTCACCTAGGCTTCACTGTATGATACTCGGATGCAAAGGATTAACCACAAGATTAAATGAGGGCAAAAAACTTCAAATGAATGAGCGTAAATTGAAAGTATCAGAACTCACCACATGTGTTTTTTACCATGGTGGTACCAATACCAAAAAAAGTAATTGATTTGTAGACAACACCTTTTAGATTTGAGAATTTAACCGATAAATCAGCAATAGATTGATCAATCATTTTACATACACTTACCACCAGCGGGTACCACGAAGGCTGTTCTTCCGCGTTGAAGATGTGAATTTTAAGTGTGTCGTTAAAAGTAGTATAATCCACGTAAAATGAAAGCTCTGCATTTTGCTCTGTTGTTATGCAATATTAGTCCGGAGATGTTTGTTTTTTGTTGATAAATAATTATGAATAAATTAATGATTAGCAAGATTATCAATCAGCTGACAAGAGTCTGGAATTAATGAATTTGACACTCCTTGACAGTTAAAAAAGGTGCAATCGGAAACAAGCTAATCTTAATCTCAAATGAGATACATCACACTTGAGAGGAAAGTCCCTCTCTGAAAATATTCAGATACACTTCAATAAACACCAATAAAACTCTATTAAAAACCTAGCTTATACCTCAGAGGGCTTACAATGAGCACACAAGACCCGCCCATCATGCAGGAATAGCGCGTGCCACACGGCTACAAAATAATATAAACATTACAACAACATAAGGATACAATCAGAAAGTAGATAAGTGGATTAAAAGAATTATGAAAGGCACCGCTCTTAATCACACGTGAACCTTCAGCCAATGTGGAAAGAATAGCATTGGCACTCTAAAACAATACAAAGCTAGTCAAACCAAACTCAGCTATTGTTGATATCTGAGACGGTGTCATTTGCTTATAAGCATTTGCACCCGAGAAAATTTTGAGTAGTAATCAATAATATTTTATTATTCTAGTGAAATTCCAGTTTAATTGTATGCAAGAACTTTATAGCTGAATCACTTTTGATAAACCTACCAAAATCTCTACAGTCACTTGTCGCCCTGTGCAATCTCTGGTTTATAGGGGAGACGGATTATGTGGTGGGCTATCAATGTTTTTTGGTCAGGTCATGGATATCTTGACAATTATGATTGATGGTGTTTTAAAATCATTATGTAAAACAAATGTTCACACTGAAGAAGCAAGCACTCAACATGTAATCTCTCTAGCAATGCATGAGCAGAACTAGAGCAAAGATACTAAATACTCATTCATTACCTGTTATATGGAATCTGATGATACTGGACACAGAGTAAGGATATATCCTTACTCTGTGATACTGGAAGAATGAAGAAACTGCGGCATACTTGATTACATACTCAATCTAAATCAAAATTAATTGCAGATCTAATCAAACAAGCAAGTCAGCTTAGGAGAAGAAAGCAGCAACATGGAATTCATAATAAAATGGTGAAAGAGTTTGTCACAAGATTTTTCTCAACAAATATCTAAAACCGTGAAATCGCAGATCTGTCCGAGATATTATCATTTCTCAACTCTCAAAGTTATTGGCATAGCAGATAATTGACCGAAAGCCTTTGATACCTCACCTTTGCTGTACTATCTGGGATTATAGATAATATTCAACAGTCTGGTTGCTAACATGACAAGAGTTGGCTTGTCATAATTGTCTAGCCATCGGACACTGTCCCATGGCACAGAACAACTAGAGACAGCTACTGGGTTGGGTACCAACTCAGAGACATAGGGCGAAGGACTAATTACCACTTTAATCCTTCAATTTCCAAACAAGTTGAGTGCAGATTTCACACCACATTCGACGCAAAAACAAACCCAAGTTCTAGATACGGAATTCTAAATGCTGTAATAAATTAAAATTTCAACCACATCTTTCATTCTCGAATACCAGGTATCAATCGATTATCCTGAAATACAAATACATAAATATATTAAATCACCCTTGGCAAAAATATTTCTTGAGAAATTCTCCAGTAATGGTAAGATTTACCTGCATCTACCTTTCCATTTCTTAACCCGTGCCAGACACCGTGTTTTACTTGTGTATTCAAGACTGGAAATTGCCAACTGGTTACACTTTTGGAGACAGTCCAAATTTTAACCTCCAAGAGAAACGAGTCATGTCGCTTGGAAATTATAAAACCATATTTTAATATCCGTAATATTTATGAATTATTGGCACTCCAGAATATACATAAAAGCACCGAAATGGGTGTAGGAGTAACTAAAACTTCAGTCTGACTCAACATATTATTGTTGACTGTTTGGTGCTAGTTTTATTTAAGGAGATTAACATACCACTGCACTGCACAGCATACAGGTCTTCAGCTACAAACCATGAGTCAAGCGATGCTTGGAGGCCTTTTCTAGTACACACCCTCATGCTCAAATCCGTGAATGGCTGAATAGCTCAGTGTGTAGAACGTCTGCCTTATAATCACTGTTAATCAGATTGTTGTCGGTTCGATTCCATCAAGGTCAGTTTTTTTTCAAATGGGTGCTTTATAACTGGAGCATTTTTACCGTAATCTTCTACTGCTATTGAGTTGTTTTCTGAAAGTACCCAACAGCTCAGTGAGCTATTGAAATACCTCTCTGCTTGCACTATTTTGCTACCGATATGCAAAAATTTCCGTGGTGGGAGGGCGCTTAAGCGCCCTCCCACACCCTCCCCGCCACGCCCACGGCGTGTCGATCGGGCTGCGACCGATCATTATGCTCATCTCTAAAAAGTCAGTGAGTGAAATTTTTTAGAAAATACGCCCCTGCCCTCATGGCCGGCTTAAGATCGTGGAAAACGTTGGCAGAGAAACCAAACAAAGTGTACAGGTGGTAATATATAGTAGTAATTACTAAATACCTCAATACAATTAATAAATAAATTATAATTAATCTTAGTCTTTGCCTGTTATGACCCTGTAATCTCATTTGACCGCTCCACACTGTTAAGGCTTTTTTTACTCCTTTTAGACAATAAAATATTAATACTTGTGGTATTTAAGATCACAATCAGTCATTGCGTTAGGCATATTAGGTTGCCTTTTAATCCAGTAAAGAAATATTCAGTGGATTAAAACAACCACTATCCATACGTTGTCTTCAAAAAGATGACATATGCGAGACAGAATTTGACAAACTGGCTGTGTTTACCGAGTTGAGCATGGGAAGTTCTATTCCCAGGTTGTAAATCGAGTAACAAATCCACATACACACATAGCTCACCAGGGAGAGGGGGCTATTGGGTGGGGAAAAAGTATTTTTTTTGGGTGGGGTGTTTAAGCTAATGACAATTTGGTGAATAGAAGCTAGAAGAACTTTTATTGTTGCTGAGCTAACACGCTTCTTCTTTGCGCAAATTTTGATCCAGTAAAAGAGGAAAGAGTTTACACTTTGTGCTCGACTAACAATAATTATCCCGCAAAACAGAAGATGTTACAGCGAAATTCGCAAGCAATCCTTGACGCAGCGATTTCAATTTGATATTTCCCTTGTTCTCAAAAGTAGCATAACCTACGACCCTATTAAAGGTCCCACCTGCACTTTTGAAGTCAACTTTTTCGACATTTGGCCATTAGCAGAGTGGAAAATACTTTCCTTACATATATCTTTCAGCAATGAGAACAAACATCTTTAATTTTTTGCAAAGGGAAGGATAAAAAACGAGATAAATCATTGAAATAGCATCAAATTCCGTTACAGCACCGTGTCAGTAAGCTAGCCCCGGACAGGAGGCTCATATGCGTCTGAGAAACCTGCCAAGTGTACTGAACCGGACTTGGAAAGCATGTTTATTATTCTAATTTTTGCATTTTATCAGTCAGATAATCTCTACTTATTGTCATTTTGACAAAAGATTTAAATTAAATTACCCAATGACTTTTATTAGGCTACTGTCATAAAACGAAGCAGGCTAAGTTGACTGTACTGTGTTTTTAATTTTGTAGTTTTAATTCTGTAAAAGCATGTAATTGAATTGCAGAAGTGAATTGCAAGGTAAACAGTTATAAACTGTGTCATCGTTCTGTATGAAGTTCCTCGCATATCAAAACAACTCATCGTAACTAGTTCAAAATCATTAGACCAATATTGATGCTAAGAATAATGACCGAGAATTTAGATTGTTCCTGTATGACAAACGGTTGGGTGCATATAATTCTCGCCAAAGCTAGATATGTGGAGACATCTTGCAAAAACATCCCGCTGATTCAGTGAGATCAATCAGACCTGTGTTCATTTGTATTCACTATTCCATCATTACAATTATGACAGCGCTGACTAAAATCAGACGGCTGCAAAGGAACAGCAACTCCGTGCCTATGCAAAGATGTACTTGAAATATTAAATTTTGAAAACATCGGCCTTTTTGTGTCTTGAATCTATTCCCAAATACGAGTCTATATTCTTAACCGATGCATACAATAATGGTTGGGGTTTGACTCCTTGTTGAAAGTCATCATTTTAAAAGAAATAGGAGTGTACTCCTTGTTTGTTCAATTTTTCGCAATAGGCTTATGGGCTGTAAAAGCTTTCTTTGCTCAGGCTACAAACCGGATGTTTTGATAAGTGGCGATGGATGAGAAGTGATAATTTCTGGTAATTGCAGTTTATTGGTTGATTTGACCTTTTCTTTATGGGCTTCTAAATACCAGTATTCAAGTTGTACATGCTCGCCATAAACACATGAGACATCAACCAGCTCCCAAGGAAATTTGACAATTGTAACTTATATGGCCCGCAAAGTTTCTCAGGTAATGGGGTTGTGTCAGGAGTTGTCCCTTATTATAGGGGGCGCTGAACAGATGAGACCATAAATTGGCACTTTTTTATAAAAGCTATCATTGGAGCAGATCACACTTTTTGGTCTGGCAGCCAGGGAAATTAAGATAGAAATAAAATGAGGGTAATTTCATAGGCGGATTATGCTGACCCACTTTATGAGACAAAAATTGACTGCGAAAATAATTTGGTATTTATTATATTATATAATATAATAAATATATCATTAAAATAAAGAGAAATAATAATATCCCAGCTTTGAATTTTGAATATTATATAAATCCAACCTGAAAATATTGATTGCAGAAAAAAAAATCAGAATAACATATATATATTTTATGTTATTGTAATACAAAACAATTCTATATTTAATACAATAACTTAATATATATAAGGAATTTTTTTGCAAAACAAATTTAGCTGTATATTTCATGACACCTTCCTTGCTGATACTGAATTTCATTGTGATTGATCAGGTTTTTATAATCTAATTTATTATTATTTAATTTTAATTGTATTAAAAATTAAGATTTTTCAATACTTTTTTATTTCAGCATATAGGTCAGATTTTTGGATTACCGAATAAAAATATCAATTGTAGTTAGCAGAAACCGAGGAGTTTTTAAAGCAAAAGGTCTCATCTCCTTCCTTTATGGCTTATATAAAACTTTGCAAAAGTATGGTCTCATCTGTAAATAATCAAGGGAGATTAATCCGAAAAACACAGGGCTACATCCAAAAACTAGAATCATTGAATCCAAATATATTCAATGCCTGCACTTTTTTCACAGCCTATATTGGTCAATGGAAAGGGAGGTTTGTTTTTAATTTACTAACGATACATCAAAAAACCAAAATCTCTGCTAGTGATGGCTAATATATCCTATAACGACCATTGATGAAACATGTGTGACATCCCGAAAATCATTAACCAATTAGCGAAACCCCAAAACAAATTAATGTTACCATGTAAAGTTGGTATAGAGTTTTGCACTTGAATCGAGATTTTACTTCAGATAACCTACCACAAATGTATCATCAGAGAAAAACAAGTGAATTCCTTAAACCAACATTACACATCTTCTATAGCTCAGCTATCAATTTTGTTCACTCACTCTTGCGTTCAATAAATTAATTTGAAATTTTAGATGAATTGCACACCAGGTAACATACCTACACAGTCATGTAAAAGAGTGACTGCATTGCAAAAGAGTGTGACCTTAACCTTCCACATTAATGATGCAATTTACCTGAAAGTTGCCATCTTCAGTTTTCCCCGATTCCTGATTCTAACGATGAGCAACATTATTTGTCATTATGGATAAATAGGCTTGATTTGAGACCCTGCCAGGAAGGTGATTTCCTTATCACATGACGAATATCTACTCGACAAGTATGTGATGATGGTTTTCAATCTGAAGTGGGGCTGGTGGGCTTTTGATGTGGTTTACCTGGTTTTTAACACCATCAATCACTTTTTTAACTTCTTGAGGAGGGTTAATCTTCCTTTACTATTTTATTATTTGATATTCAACACGTTTATTGTTGAAAAAGCTAAATTGTTTTCACTTGAGTTTGGATATTAATTTTTAATAGTAACCGACTTCCTGCTGGTGTGACTTGAGTTGTTGATTCATTGTCCCAATCACTGCGTGAGCTAGTGATATTAGTCGAACAAGCCACAAAAATCATTGGGCGAAATCATCAGGAAAACTGGTATATAAAATATACAAAAGCTGAGTCATAGATGTACAATGAAAGCCTGGTATGTGCACCGGTGTTTAGGTTCATCTTTAGATGACAAAATGTTATTGACAGATCAGGGCTTAAAATTCCATAGTCAAATGTATTTTATATTCCTGTTTTCTTTTTGTTGAAATAGTTAATGCTTTTAAACAATTGAATGCTGATTTTATCTTTTTCAACCAAAACAAGCATCGTTGCTAATGGGAGAGTTTGACCTTAGCTTTGCATAGCAGGCAGATGCACTGATACTCAGATTAAAATCAAAACTTCATTCAGGATGGCAGGAATTTTAACTAATTTTACGAACACTCACTATTCCCTCATCTCTCTTGCCTTGTATAAGTACATGTATTATATCTATCCTGATTAATTCAATGTATATTACAACCACATTCAGTGTATTATATTATGGAAACAACCAGCAAGACTATGTTGTTATCTTCAAAATATAAAAGTGATTACAATCAGTATTCATTCAAAAACACATCATAGACTGCCCTCTTTTCCATTCATAAAAATGAGCAGTCCGTAAATTACCTTTTAATGACTTTGGATATGCACTGAGCAACAGTTCCATTTCTAGTTCTAGAGGGCGGATTGCTGGAGCCATATATATATCAACTACTCGGTCATTTTCCGTCTATTGCCCAAATAACACTTATCAACCAGACTTATTGTTCTTACAAAGATTAAGCTATTGAGTATAGATCAAACAAAGTTGGATATGTGTTTCTGACCCTTTGACCAAGTCCATCAAAATAAACATAAAATCGGGAAAGTTTGTCATCATTCAATAATAGGAGGCAACTCCAAAACAAACGCCAATATATTCTCTGTACCGACATAAGTGTTTAGCTCATTTGCTTATAAGCTTATATCCAATTATTTATCTGTGATATGAGCGGTTGTATATGAATATGACACAAATAAATAAAGAGGAAAAACTGTGATTCTAGATTAGCTGAAGATCCTACGGTGTAAATAAAGCCTCAGATCTCAACCTGCTTAGTACACTCTGAGCATGGGTGGCACCATCTCCACATCGTCATCTAAGGTGGTATCTGTGACTGGTCTGTAGTTAAGAGAAACCTGAAGAAGAAGGTGGGACTGTAAAAATCTTGACAACAAATTTAGAGAAAAACATGAACTTACAAATAATTTTTCATAACTGCGCAGGAAAAATCATATTATATAAGACCTATCCTTGATTGTGAACCTTTGAAAGTAAATTTAACCTTTTAAAAATGTTTGATTGGGTAGCGCGAGGGAGTGGAAAGTTATGTCAATATAAAAAGGAACAGGAATTGAATTTCTGTTGAACTTTGATTATTCCAGCACATCCGCCAAAATAACAAAAAAACATAGAAAATAAATTAATTTTGTCATCCAGACGACGCGTTCAGGTGGCAACAAAGAGCAAGTATCTGTGACAACAGAGTACCACACATCATACCGCACCAAACACCAGCCAAACATCAGCCAAACAGGCCTTAGAAGTCTCAACTTGAAAGAATTCCTCTAATTTGATAGATGATAAAACCGTCACCATATTTATCATTATAATGCGAGGGATTGAATTGTTCAGCTCTTCAGGGGTGGCACATTAAGGTCCATAAAGCTTAAGATAAAAAACACTCTCTTTGTTTTTCGTCTCCATGAGGGGGCTAATGGCCGGATGATTTCACTTAAAGATATCGCAAATTGATCATTTAGTATCAAAACAGCAGCTAAGCATTCAAAATTCCTCTCTGCTATCATCTTGAAATGTGCCAGTCTGTTTTCAGCTGGACTTGGAAGCGACCCTGGGGAAAAATGAAAGTAAATTTTTTGAAATCTTCTAAGCTGAGAATCCAAAATAAAGTACCTATCCATGAATACTTAATTGGTCTGACTTGGCATTCTAAACTCAAAGAACAGCATTGTTTTTTGCAAAAATCCCTGTTTGTTCCAGACGGAAAAGTTTCATAACCATGTCATAGATGTCTGTGACAATTAAAATATTGCGGATTATCACTGTTCCCAATTCTTTGTAGCCAGCTGCTGTGGTATGATGTACTGCCATTATATCACCCACATAAACGCAAACTAAGTACATGCTTGTAATAATTGTGGCCGTGTTGCCCCTGTATCACCGCTTTCACCTTAAGAATGCCGAAAACCTTTAATAAAAAGTAATATAAGCTTCAAAGTCCTAGAAAAATAAGCCAAATGAGACATTTATGCCACCTTAGCGGTTGTTCCTGGCCACCCTACTGGTAACATTAAAACTTTGTACGGCGTCTCTCATACCTTTCCAGATATGTGATCTTGTTTGACCATGGTGTGTTTTCTCCAATGCTCTTCGATAGGTATCTTGGTTTGACCTTCTATGGGTTTTGAGTAATCATATTCATCAATACGGTCCTAGAAGACAAAATGAAAAAATATGAAGAATCCAGTAGTATGTCTGTATTGAAGTACATCACCACAGCTAGTTTCAAATAAACCAGTGTCACATTGATATTGTATAATTGTGCATTACATAAATATCTACTAATTGATGGTGTGCCTCACTCGTTGGCCTGACATGAATCGAGCAGTCACAAGCAGAGGATTATTTTTCTCACTTATCTGGATGTGGTATGTTAGGATGAAAGCTTTGGATGAGAGTAAGAGTAGTCAAATAAGTCATGAGTGGGAGCCATTATATTTTGGGTGGGGATGAAGTTTGTCAGAGAGGGGTGAGCAGTTTATGGGGGTTGACCACGAGTGTGAAACCTAATACCAATCTCAGAAAGACTATTTGTGGTCATGATTATACCAAACTTTTATCCAATTTTCTAGTTTAAAAAACTATTCGACTAACGTAAACCATGAAATTTTGAAGAAAATTTGGCCACGTCTGTTTTTATTGTGCGTGACTGATAAAAAATTCACATAGGGCCTAAATATATATATATGTATATCTATGTTTGGATATATAAGTACTTTCTATTGGCATGATAAGCAGTTTTAAAAAGAAAAAATTACTTTCAATATCTAAAAGTGCTAGTGAAATGGAAGCAGTTCATGCCACAGACTGATCTTGTTTTGTTGGGTGTTGTTCGCTTCACCACCAATAAGTTCTACCCAACAACAAGAAAGAAAGTGATGCCGATTTTTTCCCATTTCGTTGCGGAAAGGACATGACTCAAACAAAAGCAGGAAAGTATGACCAATATTATTTCACGCATCAAGTATCCGCAATGACAAGATAGTAATCGCTTAGCTGAATGAACCATGCAAAATGGCTAGAATATGCCATAATTTTGTCAAGATCCAATTATGATAGTGGACAAATTGCATAAAACAATCATTCTAAAACAGATAAAAAACAATCAACTGTAGAGCAATTATTTAATATTGCCCAAGCCAAGAAACGCTTGAGTGAATGAGTGCACTTGAATGCAGCAACCATTACTATGCAGACAGTGCTAAGAGGGAGAGCAAGAGCACAACTCCAAATAACCATAAAATCTTTTTGGTACACCTCCAACCAATTTCCAAAACTTCCTAGTGTGACAGAGGCCACGGAGGTGAAACAGGGGAGGGGCCTTTAATCTAGAATATGCGATGTTTTTAAGCAAATAATCACCATCACTGCTCATTTTGGTATTTCAATTAGTCAAATTTGTTCGCAAATCGTTCACTCCAAATGTATTAAGTTTCATCTATGAGTGAGTGATTTGGGAGCTACGAGGTCTTGCTCACTGTGCTAGGAGCGATCAGATAGTGATTTTGGCAGTCTTTCATTGGAAGACCCTCCAGCAAGACAGGAGAGACTGACTCTGAGACCCTGACAAAAGCCGACAACTAAGAGCGTAGAATACAGGCTGTTTACTCACTATAGTTTTTTTTCTGAGTATCATATGACTCTTTATCAATGGTGAATGCACCGAGCTAATGCCCCTAATATTAAATATATTGACGTGAACGAGACTGACACTCATTATCAAGGAATTTCCCATAGCCTCCCAAGGTTCAAACTTGAATGAAAGAGCGAACCTTAGAGTAACATTCTCCCATCCAAAGCACCTGACTCAGATGGGGATTAGGGCTATAAATCTACAAATCTTTGCTACATTTATCATCAAAAAATAAAATCAGACCGAATGTCTACCTTTTCACTATGCTCCGAATTCTTACTCATCATCCAGGAATTATTTCCGCTCACCTCGGCAAAGCTGATCAAATAACTACCCAATAAAACTAAATCTCACCCAGCTAGATTTCTCCCACGCTAGCAACCACCGGTACAACCAAGTAACCATTTTTTGTTGACATTCTAACGAGAACATAAATTGTCACAAACCATAATTCTTTACCAGTATTAAAGATAATCATCTCATTATTCGTTGGCAGAGGATGGTGAGGATGTGGTATCTGGATTTTATTTAGCGAAGGGGGTCTTTCAAATAGAATGAGCAACGCTAAGTTTCTGTACATTGATGATTTGGGTAGGGTATCCATATGGAATGTCCTTTTTATAGACTCAACAACATTGTTGTAATTACAATCTCATGACAAAGCTACCAAAAAAACATCCGTGAGAAAGTGTGATGATTGTGATTGGGAAGCTTGTAGGTAAGGTGGGGTTTGGTTCGGGTCCTAACTCGGGTCCTAACTCGGTTAAGTGGCTCATTTATCAAACATAGGATAGAGTGGCTGACCGATGCCGGGTAGGAGACTGGAGTATGTTGGTGTTTATCAACAAGGGTATGACTGGCCATTATCAGAAAGTATGCACTGTTGGGCAAGAGGTTGTCAAGGATAGCTTTGCAGGATAGAGAGAAATTTAATCAGTCACAAGTAACTCCCACTCATTGCATGTCAATGAAGGAGACTTTAGATGACTCCAGATGAATGAAGAGAAGGTCTTTCTGTAATAGATCAGACTTGGATGCAATTTGTTCTATGGGTTAACAGAGAATCTGCAGAACAAATTGCATTGCATTGAGATGATAAAAACTGCCAAGCACATAAGACCCAATGAGAATGTATATCTCTGATCGTGAGAGTCGATTTGATCTAAGCACCCAACATATGTCTGTCCCTAGTTCTACAACTAGAAGTTATAGCATTGCACCAAACTCGGGTTACATGAGGGTACTTTTGCTCTTTCGATCAGAGATAAACATGAAGTAGTATGTCACATGATTATCACATGATGATCATGTGACCAGTGTGTGTCTTGTCATGTGACCAGTGTGTGTCTTGTCATGTGACCAGCATGTGTATTACCTGGAAGTCCTCTCTGGCGTGAGCTCCTCGGCTCTCCTTCCTGTTCTCAGCTGATACCACAGTCTGACTGGCCACCAACATTAAGTTCTGTAGCTCCAGAGACTCGACCAGATCCGAGTTCCAGATCAGACCTCGATCGCTGACCTTCATATCAGACATCTGATCGTAGCATGCTGCCACCTTGTCTACTCCCTCCTTCAGGGTGGGTCCTTCTCTGAACACGGCAGCATTTGTCTGCATGACCTGTGAACATTTATGACATGAGCAAAATTAGCAAAAGTCACCATCTGTTGAGGCATACCACAACCAATCAGCTGGAGTGCCAGTTAATAACAGAAGAGTCACAAAGCAGAAAAGGGCATATTCAGGACAATGCCATGTTAGTGATTTAAGTGCAGTATCCTGCATACACCAAAAGTGGAATAAAAAATTAACTTTACATAGGAAAAGGAGAAAACGCTAGGTCAGATCTAGGCGTGACCATGAATGTGGTCTGTGTATCTTGTGCAACACGGGGCAGTTGCCTCTGAAAATAAGGATTGAAGAGCTGGACAACACATTGAACTTTTCAACTTTTTAAATGACAACCCCAAATATTCCAGACCACATAATGTTTGTTGGGTCAAAATTCCTACCACACCTCTATCTCATGAGGTGATGTGGGACTTTTATAAACGAAAGCAATTATATTGCAGACTTCCTGGCGTATGTGGTCCCTTGTGTCATTAATGATAGTTTCTCCAGGAATGATACATCCACTTTGGGTACATGATTTCGGACATTCTTTTTTAGGTTTTGGTCTCATAAATAAGGGCGTGTATAACATATCAGCTTGAGTATGTTATAATTATGTATTATTTTCTGTAATATATAGATAGATTCGTTGGTCAGCGTGAAATCAAACCTTTTGTAATTTGAGTCTAAGATCAGCGGTTGGTGTGTGTCCGTCAGCGTACCTAACTTTGTCTAGGTTGGCTATGGAAGCTTCTCCTGCATTCTACAAAAAATAAATCAAGAATCGATCAATCACAATGTTATTTATTTACATATTTACTGCATATTATGCACTATATAGATCGCATCACTACACTAATTTCTGTGTAATTACAGACCCTAATAAATTAAAAATGAATAAATATATATATAAGGAAGAGAAGGTTTGATATGAAAATGAGTGCCAAAAAATTAAAATGCTTGTAATTCCAATTGAATCTGCAACTGTTAAACATTAAGTTTGCTGTCACGTGTTATTTCTGGGAATTCTTTGCGGTGATTTGACAAAGCAATCAGGCTTTAATGCCAACAAGTTTAGCGCTATGACCACCATTGTTTACACGGACACGTGCTTTTGCCAGAATGAAAAATTTGATTTTAATAAAAAAGTATCGGAGGCTTGACAAAAAAGCTGGTGGCAAAATTAATGTTTGGGTCAACCACCCATAAATCAGACTCGAAGAGAGAAAAGTGTGAGAAATAAGAAGCTGTAATTTTGTCACTCAGCGGCTGATAAGTGAAACTGGTTGAAATAAAAATAATTCAGGTGAAATAAATCAATCTATATTAAAAATTGAAATCTCAAGTGGATGGGCTTTATTAATCTCTCCGAACAACACATTGGCTGGTCTGAGTTGACTGTGGTTTAACATGAAAGGGCTCAACAGAATGTGTGAGAAGCTGAATCACAACAAAGGCCAATCATAACTATGTAAAAGCCATACATAGGGGTCATTGATATGAATTCATGGATCAGTGGTAAAATACTCAATATGGCTATTTATGGAGAAACTACTTTGTGTCAGATATAGCTAAAAATCTGGCAGCTTTTTACGTTTGCATCGACTGACGTCCCAGTAACAACTCAGGTAAGCTGTCTGACAATAGTTTACAAGGGGTTGTCTGTAACATCACCGAACTTGTGGACCCATCAAAGGTGAGAAATGCATTCCAGCAACCATGCATAAATAGGTTCCCCTAATCCATGAATATATATCAACGCTCGGAATACTAAGAGTCACGGGTAGGGTGAAAAATAGACCTCACTCTGGTAAATTACTATTTCATAATTGCTCTTGCCACTGCATTTTCACCCCATTATATCACCTTGCCATGATGAAATTTGAAGGCAACTTATTGTTTGTTGAGCAATGAAATAAGGTTCTTTTGAATTTTAAATGTTTTCAAAGCAGGTAAAATCACACAACCATATACTATGATGAAATATATCGAAAGTGCCTAAGATCCCAGACTACAGCCTATCCAGGGGTGCCCAACCTATGGCTCATGAGCCACCTCGGCTCATTTTGGCTTTTTGGGTGGCTCATTTTAATATTTGCAAATTTTACGCGCTTTTTGGCGCAAATTTCATGCATTCAATTCATGCATGTACAATGTACATTAAATGTATTTATAGTGTATACAAGTTCATTGTACTGGGTGCCTGCATTGTACATATGTGTGTAGAGTTGTCTTCTTGCAGACTTGCCAACCTAAATTTTCCAAAATGCTTATAAAAATTTGCAATATGCTTAAAATGCTTACAAAACTCCAGGGCGCCTCATATGACCAGAAATTGCCTCAAAATTTTTTTCGCGCTACACGCATAATCTCACACAATGACTATGCTTTGGTATTTTTGCCAGTGCTTATACATGAATGAAAATATGATACATATATATCACTGACTGTTTCCATGTTGTCTACACGTGACGCAACGTGGTCAGCTCATTTGGTTTGAGTGATTTTTTAAATGGCTCATGTGAGAGAAAAGGTTGGGCACCCCTGGGCCCTATTCGATTTGATAGTAGACTCTGTAGTAATAAGTTTGTGTAACTTACGGCGCTGAAGTCTCTGATTTTATCCCCAGGTTTATTCTCCTCGATGATTGTGAGAGCACAGGCTCGGCCGAATACGACCAGATCTAGTAGTGAGTTAGCTCCCAGTCTGTTAGCTCCGTGTACAGAGACACACGCTGCCTCTCCGGCAGCGTACAGTCCAGGTACAACCTTATCTCCCTCTTCGTCAGAGTAATCTATTACCTATACATAACAAAGTATAACCAGGTGACTACAGGTAACATCTAGAGTAGGAGCACATGGCTCAGCTGGTGTAAGCCAAGCTACTTTAATGAAACTTTTCAATTTTATGGTGCGAAGCTTTTAGCCAAGATCATTTGTTTAATAATGAATGCTCCCGGGGGGGGGGGGGGGCGTCGGACTGGGGTGGGGCAAGAGTCTGGGGGGCTCAGACTTATGCCGGACAGCACTCTCTATAACATCTTACGAATATTGTTTCAACATGTCTCAACAAGAAAATTACAAAATTATTGATGGTAAGCCATGTGATGTGACAACGCAATATCTTGCTTCTCATATAAATCAATGGTGGTGGTGGTTGGTTCAACTAGAAAACATGTTTGAAAGGAATTCCATGAGTTGCTAATGTGTAATTATGGTTACTTATGGCATAAGTTTTTGACAGCTAAGGCAGTGATTATCTAATTATCATCATTTGAACACCAATATTGGTGCAAGGAGAGCTATTTATGCAGTTCAAAATTACTAAAAATACATTTCAAGTGGACCCTCGCAGACTATGAATATCAAACACTTTTCGAGCAGTAAAATGTCTTTGGAGACAACACAGTGCGAATTTCGATAAAGTTATTTATATTGATAATTGGCAAAAAAGTAAAGTTTGCGCACTCCCAATTTCTTTCTACAAAAGAAGTCCTATCCTTTGATATTTGAGCACCTTCTTCATCCATCAGTTTGGCTTTAAAATCAACAACATAAAAACCAAAAGGTGTGGGCAGAATTCTACCAATTTTTTTTGCCACATCAATTCCAAGAATTGGGAGGTGTCGCCCTTCTTTTCTCCCACACCCCTCCTACATTTGGTAAAAGTTGAATCAGCGTTTACTATTTGGTACCAATGTGTGAATCCTGAAATATGATGTTTTTTTCCAAAATACTGGAAAACAACAACATGTACTAACATAATCAGACTGTATTTACATTAACATACTGTACTTACATTAGCATACCAGACTTTCATAACCGCTCTGTACTTATATTATTATGGTTCTACGGCTAAATCAACGGGCCCCTCAGCCACCTCACCAAGACACATATAGTGATAACATAAATTCCTATTGCTGTCAGCTCAGGGCAAAGCTACAAATCTGAATCCCTCTTACAATAACTATTGGACTAAGACTATTGCTTAAGACACATACCTGACCCTTATAGTTAGTAGGGACACCTCCCATGTTGTAATGTACTGTTGGCAGTACAGGGATGGGATCTCTGGTTACGTCCACCCCTGCGAAGATCATAGCTGTCTCAGAGATACCAGGTAGCCTCTGTTTGAGCTGCTCCGGGGGAAGGTGGGACAACTGTAGGTATATGTGATCTTTGTTAGGTCCTACTCCTCTGCAAAGACATAATAACAAGTAAATAACATGAAACAAGTAATTGTTGGATGGCCTAATTTGAAGACAGATGATTGGTGTCGGTAATTCTATAATTGGCCTATAGTGTGCAGCTACTTGGTAAGTATGGGATATAAATGCATGTATTTCAGGGAAATTGGTCATAACAGAGGTCGTTTATTACAGTTTGGGGAGCTTACATGATGGATTTTTCCAGCCCCCAGCACCCTTGGGTGTATCACTCTCCTGCCACATTGAGTCGTAGGAGGATGATGTGTCGCGTACGTAATGAGGAACATTTGGTGTCTTAGAACCACTTTATGCTCACACTTTGAATTAAAACAAGCCACTAATGGTACGACTTTGCCAAACATGCGTTTAATGACTTGTAATGTCGGTTAAGTGGTATTTTTGTGACCGACCTGCCCTCTCTGATTTCGATAGTCTCCGCTCTGGATACGACATCTCGACTGGCTAAGTCCTTAGCTGAAGGGGCGTACCTCTCCATGAATCTCTCTCCCTCGCTGTTAATGAGATAACCGCCCTCTCCGCGGCATCCCTCAGTTATCAAACATCCAGCACCATAAATACCTGATAAATCACAAACCACAAAATATATTAACTCGTAAAAATTTGTGACCGTAAGCAAGGTGACTACACTACACACAGGTTGTTACTACCAATTAATATATCTGTCAACGAAAGAGAGAGAAGCTCAACGCATTAAGTGAGAATTTAGATATGATGCAATAAGCAGCCAAGCTATCAATATTTGTCCTTGGGATTCAATTCTACAAGGTGAATCATGAAGCAGGATCTTTGAGTGGCAATGTCTCACACTTATGTTTAAATTCCCATGTTTGGGACATAGTGATGCCATGTTTGGGACATAGTGATGCCATGTTTGGGACATAGTGATGCCATGTTGCAGGGGACTGTAACTCCTTGATGAAAGTATTGATGCTGAATATTACCAGATTTACTTGATTACTAAAATGATGATGAAAAGACTTGTTACATCAATAACGACTTTGAAATACAATAAGGTGCCATACTATAAACTGACCTGTAGGGTGGAACTGTACAAACTCCATATCCATGTTAGGCAGTCCAGCTCTGGATACCATAGCAGATCCATCCCCTGTACATGTGTGAGCAGAAGTACAGGAGAAGTATGCTCGACCATAACCTCTATAATAACAGAGTGTATAATAATAACACATATATAACACTTAGAGCAAATAAGGATTAGCTTCCTCTGTCACTGGTAAGGTATGGAATCATACTTATACAGAGACAGTATAGTATAGTAGTGTAAAGCCGATGTATACAGATATAGCAGCGGAGAATCAAATCTTTCGAAGTTGTCCTCTCCTTGAGACCAGTCACAGTAAAGTGCACAACTCCAAACTATCATGTTGTTACTGTTTCTATTTACAAAATTCAGTCAGGAATCAAATCAGTATCTCATCGGTCAACCTGTACAGCAAGAATGGTCACATAAACTGTGCCTGATTATTCTCATCACAGTAAATCATATTAAATATGAGATTTATTTGGATAAGTACACATGGGGGTCTTTCAATTATGAAAAGCGATGCTTTACTAAAGCAAGTTATCACTACCACATCGATCAAAATTATCACTCACTTGGTCTTTCAATAGACAAAATCGCTCACTCAGAATGTATATGGTTCCATCAAGTGACTGAGTGATTTGAAAGTGAGAGCATAGCAGGTAGCGCTCACTGACTGAGTGAGCGATCAGATTGCAACTTCGGCTATTTCTAATCGAAAGACCCCTGTATGACAAAGCTTTCTACATACCCAGTAGCTAAGACAGTGTTCTTTGATTTGAATCTATGGATAGTGCCGTCATCAAGACATAAAGCCAGAACACCAACACATTCCCCGCCTTCCATTATAAGATCCAGAGCGAAATACTCGACGAAATAGTGACAATCGTACATGAGAGACTGTAATATAAATAGATAGGGAAAGCTCAGTTATACAAAGCGATAAGTAGGATGATAAATTCATGAATAACTTTACTTTATTGTGGCATCCAATTAAAATTAAGAAAGAATCAACATCTGCAGTTGTCGGTTTATTTTGTGGGAGGAAAGTTTCCTCAGAAGTAAGGGTTACTATACAAGATATGCTGGCACTAACAAGATGATGCCAAGCTATGACCATACACAAGAGTTCAATTCAAAGGCATTTATAGGAACATATGGACTGCACTGTTTTGACATAAGCTTTCTGGTAACGTGTTCATCGAATAGCATGCATTATCAAATTATGACTCAGCACTTTCAGTTCAATATCTGTTTAGAATTTGTGTTGATTGTGTTAATTACTGCTATCAAAGTTTCCTAACGAGAAGTACTCAGTAAGTCACGTCTACAAAATAATCCTAAAGCCTGATGACTTTTGGCACTTATAGCAGTTTTGTTCGCGATTGGTACATGTAAGTGATGCACATACCCTGCCATATAGTGTGTGAAGTAGAGAATGACCAGTTCTGTCAGCAACACAGCAGCACCTGTGGGCCTGTCCTCCCTTACCATACTCTAAACTCTGTCCTCCAAAAGCTCTCTGATATATCTTACCATTGTCAAGACGACTGAATGGCATGCCGTAATTCTCTAACTAAAAACAAATGAATAACAGTGGGTATATGATAATCACTGTAGGTTTTTCAGCTTGTATGAAAAGAAACCAGCTTCAGCTCTGAACCAGGGGCTTATTATCACTATTTTTCCATATGTCGATGTGACATCGATTTTAGGGGTAATCGACATATGGGAATAGCATTCAGGTCAACTTCCGTGCGCATTGGGTCGTGTTCCTTCATTCGAATTCTGGAACGTGTTGATTTGCATCAGTGTTGTAGGGCAGTGCAGATGAATGGATAGCAACATAGACTTCAATGTCGGAGGTCTTTTTTGATGCTTTATCATCATGGAAATTGTAAGCATTATTCTTTCGAATTAGGAGTGGACAACTCATTTGAAGCATGAACCATATTGATTGTATTTCTAACTGACTTGAGTTGATGTCTTAATTAAAATGCATCCAGGCTTTATATTTTTTTTTGTATTTTAACACATCTCCTCAAACATTGTATCCCAAGATGTGCCCCTCACCTCGATGACAGATTTTGGAGCTTCTCTAGTCATGTATTGAATAGCATCCTGATCTCCTAACCAATCAGAGCCCTTCACTGTATCATAGAAATGCCACCTCCAGTCATCGTTCTCCATATTACCCAGAGCTGCATTGATACCGCCCTATATAACATGAGTTGATAAAATATGGAGTGATTTGTCTCAGAAAGCGCTACATTTAACTAGCTAAGCAAGTTCTGATATGAAGCTATCGAGTGAATGACCTGCTATAAACACCCTAAAGATCCATCAAAGACAACAAGACTGTTGACATTATCTCATAGCGTTGAGAGAGCATCAAAGGGAAAACTCCCCTGAGGTATTGTTTATTGTTGTTTATTGTTGTTTATTGTTTATAAAGAGCCAAACTGACTTTTGTAGGTAAAGTTCAAATGAGTAACATACCTGAGCAGCGACTGTATGTGACCTTGTGGGGAATAATTTTGTGACTACGGCAGTTTTGAAGCCTTCGTTGGCCAGTCCGAATGCAGCTCTGAGACCTGCACCTCCAGCACCAACCACAACAGCGTCATATTCATGATCTATTATCTTGTACTAGAAAGAAAAAAATAACTATAACAACAAAACTAAGAAGATCAAGATGCAGCTATAACATGTCTTAGTTCGAACCTTGCCATCGATTGGCTTGAATTATTTCTTAAATTTCATGTCTTCCAAATCGAGAAAAAAGCAAAAAAAAGTCATATTACATTTTGTATTAGCAATGTATTAGATGTAGTCACGAGACTTGCCTGTCCTATACAAATCATCTGTATGTTTCACAAGGTTGTATTTCCTTCAGTGCGTGATTTTGAAGGATGATCAGCAACGCATTAACTCACCTTGTCTGTGACATTCTGACATTTATTGGTGGTGCTCAGTGCACGAGTCGAACTGCGGATCGCCTGTAAACAAAGACATACCAAATCAGCTAGTTTGATATTGAAACATTTTCACAATTAACCCGCTGCCATCGAGTCACTTCTCTGAAGTGTGATGCTGTTGATATCAAGATTGATGACTCCTATGGTAGGACTCGATAACAGTGAAATGAATTGGTGACTGTGATGTCACCACCCAAGTTTTGTCTAAATTCTGTTTGGTAAACAGGATACAGAACCTTGCCAATTCACAACTTGGGTGGCATGTGGCCTAATGACCTCACTGGCTGTGTAATGGAAACATATTTCACTGACAATGTAATAAGATAATCAGCAACATAACATAACAACAGCCAGCAAGAGGAGAACCATCAGTCGGTCAAACTAAAACTAGTATGCATGGTTCTACCGATAGTCATTTATTTAAAAACATTTGGCGAGCTGTGCTGTGACCATTTCTATTCAGTTTTCATCCATAGCCATCCATAGAAGTCACAAATGCATCATTATGTAGAAACAATTATACTTCATTCATATGAGCATGATCAACCTCTGCACCCTCCCCTGGTCAATGTGTGTGTATTCATTTATCCAAAGACCGGCATTGGGCTTGACACTATTGTCCAACCAAAGAGTTTGAAATTATCCAATTCAGATGAGAGATCTGGCCTCAACAATGAATTGGGCAAATCACAGCCCACCTAAGTATGGATGGCCCACCTAGTCACTCTAGTATGTTGGAGTAGGAGTTGCTGATGCCATTCAATTGGACTTGGAATTTTTTAGTCACTCAAGCCAAGGTGTGAGATCTTTCTTAGCTCAATTTTAATGGTTGTGAGAGCTGCTTATAAACTTACCTCTTTGCTGTGCTGCAAAATTTGAGAGCCAATCCTCAGCATGATTGCAGTCTGGATAATGGCAGATTTGGTGGGTTAAACTTTGCAAACACTGCAGCAGAATTGCGGGTAAGCTTTCTTATATTAAATCACTCAGATCTGTGGTTATGAAATTTTACCGGAAACCCATCCATAATTCCTATTTGCGCAAGTCCGACAACAGTATTAAGTTTTCTCATATGGAAAACCAAAGGTTTTCGCAGACAGTGTTATCTAACATATAAGATAAGACAACTTCGAAGAAAATATTGAACAATTCAGAAATGGAGTTACTTCCTCTTTAGACATGGGAGTGCAATAACTAGGAGATAGACAAGGTAAGGTAATGTATTGTAGCCAATTTGTTGGATTGATGTGCAACAGAAAGAACACTACTCAATCATGGGCTAGGAGGCTTGTATTCAGGGTTAATCGTATCAAAGTAATGAACCAATCCATAGATGTGTACTGGGATGATGTCCTGAGTCACACCCACATCATCCTAAACAGTGTGGTTTAACACAGAGAGCATTTATTTTAGATCTTGATTGAATTTCGATTTGGTATATATGTCTAATATTTTATTTCTGAGTTGGTTTACCTAACTTCAAATCAATTTGTGATTTGACTTGTGTGTGATTGAGTTGTCACATGGCTAGTGATCTGCAGCTTTAGTTGTGAAGCAATGCAACTTGTGATTTGATTTTCAAGGTGCGGGGCCAAGTGCAGGGAAGGTGCAGCTTTGGCAGCTGTGGTCAGCCGAGAGACAATCTAGGACCATTCAACACAAATGCTGACGAGATTGTATAATGACAACTTAAGTATGGGTATGTTATGTTAGTGCTTTTTCGCTACCTATAAGTAAAAGGCTAAAGTCGATGGCTAGTTGCTGGTCAACCTATGCTTCTGCAGAGTATCATGTAAAGTAAAGTTCTATTTCTATTAAAAAAATATTCAAATGAATGCTTCTTTAAATCTCCTACGCCCTATGTCACAGAAATTGATTACATGCAATCATTTCTTATTTGCGGTTTATTGTTGAAGGTAAGTAAAGAAAACAAAATAAAAAATAATAAACAAAATGCTAGGATTCTCGTACCTGCGTATAAATTTGAGGAGGCTGGCCATCACAGATAATAATACATACAACCCCATCTCTATGGGTATAGCCAAATAGCGAAAGACACTAAATCCTCTCCAAGCTTCTCCCAACAAAATACTAATGTATTTTCTACAGATTTTACCTCTAGTCAGGTATTCTGGAGCAGCGTTCGTTGATTCTACTAGTTTTACTTGAGAAACCTGTGTGGGTACATTGCTCTTCTGATACATGTGGATCAAGCCTTCACTGTCCACTATAACCAGGTGACCTTCTGTTGATGCGTGAATCGAGCTGAGGTTTGCGTCTATTGGTAACTGTAACAGGACTGCTGGATCTAACACTGTGGGCTGAGTGTACAACACTCGATTGTTCCTCACCCTAAGGGTATCCAGTGGAGGCAGCTGGGATAGATCGAGTTGGTATATGTTACTAGATCTGTCAGTAGTGTATACAACTTTATGACCAAATCCACAACCAAGAGCGAAATGAGATATTTTTAGGTGCTTGATGGGTTCTTTTATGTGAACACCACATCTGCAGTCAACAAACTCATAAGGGAGCTCCATCAGATGTCTGTCACGGCGATCAACAACCCAAAGGCTATCACGATAGACACATAGCACTCTATTCCGGTACAAAAATCGGGAAATAAGATTTCGCTGCTCAGTCGACTTAGAATGTGAATACATGATTTTAACTTCATGGTCTATATTTTGTGGGCGGAAAATCTGGTAAAAAACTTGTTTGCCCCCACTGCAAAGACGAAGGGAGATCGAAAATAGGAGGCCCTCTGGGAAGGGTTGAAGGTTAACCATGTCTTGAATGGTATGGCAGGGAGCTAAAACCTCAACGGGAAACTCAAGAGGCCAACTAGTAACCAGGTTTTCCTTCCTATAGTGTTCGACATAATTCATTGTTTCGTTGTAAACATAAAGCTGTCCTTCGTTGAAGATCATCGATGCATTGTAGACTGACTTTGGGTGCCCAAACTTCTTCAGCTCGCCTTCTGCCCGCATATCGAGACAGAAAATTCCTGTGGCATCTGAATCAATAATGTAAATTTTCGTGCTGCTGGCAGAGGCAAAAGATCTTGTACCTGATAGGTTGCCTGCCAAATCAAAATCTCCGCGACTTAGATAAGGCTGCATGCTAATGTTCTCGAAATTTATTGTAAGACTATCATTCTCAGCATCAAGCTCTTCTCCAAAGGAGGCAACAAGTTCACTCAATTCAACAGCATAGCGGAATGTTGGTAGGGCTTGACCTGGGTTAGCATCAAACTCTTTTCGGCAAACAGGGCATTTCAATTTTTCAGTTGGTTCTTTCCTCTCAAGCATATCCTTGATGCAAACCTCACACACCTGATGCTGGCAAGGAAGGCAATGGAAGTCATTTCCTGCGCTGAAGGCCAACTCAAAGCATATCGGGCATGTCAAAAGATTATCCTCTATTTTAGATACAAGGTGCTCCATATTTATTCACTTGGAGACGCTTCTTCTGAAACAGAAGATGTTGTGAAAGTGCAATAAACATAATTTATTCATTACTATTTCTTTCTTAGAAATTCCCATAGGATCATGATATGGGCGTTGGGATGCAGAGTAACAACATCAAATCTTCACGGAATAAGATGTAACCTAGCCAATGGGTTGGTTCTGATCAGAGCCAACCCATTGGCTAGATGATACCAGATTTTCGTAGGATTTTTACTTTCTTCTTTCAGTAACAATGTGTAAGATGATTTAATGACATTACATTTTCTGAAAGTGTCTGTCTATAGAACAATTATGTGAGAAATTCTTACCACAGAGTGTGTGAACACTGAACCACTGATAGTCTCTAATATATTCTTCAGGCAGTACGACGCAGGAGTTATTTAGAACTCACTCCTATGCTCAAACTCAGCTTTATACATGAACTAAGACTGATAACATAGTTGCTTACTCGATCACCTGATATTGATATCACCTGATATTGATATCGCTGTGATTAGAGGATAAATGATTAGATTTTTCATTATGAAATAAACCAGTAGAAATCTACTGATTATGATTGAAGGGGGAATTCCCTTTATTATCGAAAAGTTCCCTTTTAATTTATCACAGTAACGAAAGTTGACGATTCATGATTCGATTGAAAGACAACTAAAAGTACTTGATGGTTGAGATAAGTAAAGTTGCAAAAACTTCCTTGTGCGATATTCACCCTGTTGATTGAATACTCTGTCTGGTCAGTCCTTCATCAGTTTCATAAGAGCAGTGTGCATCTAGATTAAGTTTAATCCATTTGCCTGCATTCCAATGGATTGGGAGCAACTCCGAATGCAGGCAAATGGACATAACTTGGTCTAGTGTGCATCAGACTACGGTTGCCTCCTAACCTCTCTGCCTCTCCCCCTTGCCTCCTAACCCCCTTTTGCCTCTCTAACTCCTTGCCTAACCTATGGCTGTTTTTACGCAGATTTATTTTTAATCTGTAGCAACCGGCCCAGCTCAACATTTCATTTCCAGTGATTCAAACTGTAAAATAATTCACTAAATATAACATAGCCACTGCCTCCCAGGTATCAGGCTATGTATTATAATACTGGTCTTATAAGACTTTGGATTACAAACTGATATGCTCATGCAATTCTTGAGCAATTATTTGAACTTATATTGATGTTTCTTTTGTTTGCAGCTTTACACCTGTGAAAGACATTTGATCTTCACTGTGTCCAAAAGAGCATTACAGTTTGGCAACAAATCCTCACATTCTAACTGGTCTTGAGGTCAGCTAGGTGTGATTCATTACAATTTAAGTTGATATGTTCTCCTCATAGCATTCCTTGATTTTCAGCATCTCTGTACCACATAGCCACATCGACACATCACCACCTGCACACTAAACATTACGCTATTATAAAAAAATCCTTACGATCATTTATAGTCTCGATACTCTGTGATACCCTGCAAGAAACCTTGATGTTATTCAATTTATTTGTGTCCGGTATCATCGATATAGGTCTACGGACTGTATACCAAAGTGGCACAGGAGCATTTGAGGTCGGATACCCTTCCTGACACCACCGTGATCCACCGGGAATCGAACATGGGACCTCTCGATTGACAGACCAATACCCTATCTATTAACCCACGGTCGCTCCCTAAACATTATACTATAATAGCCATTCTTTTATTCTACCAGGTAGACAAGGCAACTGTGGATACAAAGATACAGAGGAACTGAGGGATGAATTGATCAAGAATAATTTCCTCAGTATAAATCATCCGCCGATCATGTGCAACTCCCTGATAAAAGGTTGCATTATTTCAAGACACTGTCCTACAATATCTATAATCAATTTCACTTTCACCTCCCTGCGACTCAATGACATGTGCCCCTTTTTCTATAATCAGACTGAAATGTCTATTTGATACTTGTCACTCAACATTACCTGGTGCACAAAACTATATTATCGGATAAATTATCTTCATTCTGAACTCTATGAGCACCTAATTTTACGATAAGTTAATTTCTCGTTATACCTTGTAAAAAATTAATACCAATTAAGAGTTATCCCACCCTGAATCAATTGGGGAAACGCTAATCATACCCTTTTTACTCATGAGCTCAGTAACAACACTAGGCTGTAGGTGGAGATGACTCTGTTATCTGATCTTGTGTTTGTGTTTCAGACAGTGTAATGAGAGCTAACACAGACAGTGGAGAGGTGAAGGGGGCAGATTGCTTGGTGTTTGTAGTAATGATGAGAAAGTTTACGCGGTATGTTTGGGGTCAGCACTAACAATAGCAGGTTATAATTTAAATAAACCTGAACCAGCCATCATGAGACAAAAGGACACATGTTAGCCATGACCAGCTGGAAATTCTGTAGCCTCAGAGGCTCTATACCAAATATTGTTTTTTTTTAATGCAGTTAACTCAATAGTCAAACTTAAATTTTCTCTTTTTCATATTGATGATAAAAGTGAAAGTGAAATGATAAAGTGAAAGCATTGAGTCACAAATGACTAAAAGCGGATATTATTAAAATGTGACATAAAAGAATGTAAAAGGATTTGGTATGTTTTTGGGAGTTGCATAGTTTAGGTCTACAAATAGTGTTGCAGCAAGTACATGTTCTACTATGATTTTGTAATATATGATTAAGAAGAGGGTTGGTCAGAACATCAGTTATTTTACCAAAATGGCTCTTGATCATTTAAAAAAATAAATTCATATGACGAGGGTAAATTCCAAAATTTCAGCCTTTTGTGTAGGTGTAGGTGTAGTAACATGGTACTTGTAACCGACCGCTGGATTCCTTCCAGGCCCATTATGTCGCTGGCATTCAATAGTAAAATCCAAGCCAGCGCAACATAAGTATCTAGATATTGGTATAATAATATTTAAATATGCCATCAGCATTCGTACTTTGCACCTTCAGTTGAGACAGATCTTGCATTGTAATTAGAAATATAATGCTATCTACATGTCTAGAAATATTTAGGCTACAGGCGTTGAATGAACAACCAACCAACTCTTTAGACAATAACCTTAGTTACATGGGTTGGCCTGAGCCATTTTTGCACCTGTCCGAAATATACCTCCTGGTTCACACTGTGCTCGAAGGTTCTCTTCTCGCTAAGCTGTTGGAACTACAACGAGCTGGTGTGGCTGAGCCGTTATCATCAAAGACTTGTCTAAAGTGGCCTGGGTTCGGATCGGATCTCAATACATTACTTGGGAATGGATGCATAATTTGATGGCAACCAAGAGGTGACAGCTCAACGCGAGCTTTAAATCTACACAGAACATGGGGTCAGAGATACAAATTTGATTTTAACGAGTCCACTACATGCTTGTTTACCTTCCTCCACTCCATTTGTTGTTTGATTGGCGTTGAAGGTGAGTAAGTGAGCTGTGGATAGAGGCAATGGGCTCCTCGTAGCTGTGGTAGGGTTTCTCATCCGTTCTACTGGTGACCATTGTGCATCTCGATCAAACATAAAATGAAATTGATACGGGCTGAGGACACTGAACTCAATCCATAGTACAATTCAATGGCTGAGGATTAATGGATGGTAATTAAAACAACTTCCTACAAGCTTACGTGTTTACAGGAGCATTATAGGCGTGTCAGTGCAAACCTAATCCAATTTTTAGTACCATAAGAAAGATTAAGGCTTTGTAATTGCCCTCTGGGAAAAAAACTGAGAACATAAATTAGCTAGGCGTGCACATTTCAAATTGGGCATTTGAGAAGAGGCAATGTCAAGATCAAAGGTAGCTTGATCCCCAGCTTACCACCAGAGGTCACTGCCCGACATTTATCGAGAGGATTTAGGATTTAATGCCACAGCAATTCAGAGACATTAAAACATTTTTGTTCAAATGCCAGTGCATGTTCCTATCCTTACACCTTATTGGGAAACTGCAGCTGAGAGAATTTTCATTGACAGAAGTCGTCCGATGCAACAGAACTAATAATGGTTACCATAAACAAGAAATCGCAGCTGAATGGCAATCATTAACACAATTGCAGGGATATGGTGACATGTTCCTGATCTATCAGTGATGTTGATTTCCATCTTGCATGTGATTCATGTCAAGTAAAAAATAAAACAGACAAAGTTTTTTGGACGATTTATTGCACACAGCCTGATGCAGAATGAATCTGGTTACCTCTAGACAGATAGGGCTTCATCGGAGTCTACCAGCAGGCTCATATTCATCTCATTAATTAACTGACTCTCATTAGTGTCCAAAGCTATAATTTAATCACCTGTTTGTTCGAATTCATAACCTTTGACGTTTGACTGATCTGTAAAACTAGAATCATTGGCTGATTACGTCTGAGAAGTGAGAATTGGAACGAAGATTAGAAGTAATAGTTGTCATCAGCTAAACAGATATAGATACAACTCAGTTTCAATCAATTTGGTCTATCCTCATGCATAACAGTTATAGAGTCTAGAATAAAATACCCTGTACTCATGGATCCCTGCAAGTAAGTGTGTAGTTAGTTGAAGCTTTCCATGCTCTATGGGCACTTGTCTGAAGAAGACAAAAAACATCTCCAGCAGCTGACAAAAACTGCAAAGCATCTTAGTGGTGTCATTTTAGAATGTAAATCTGTTCTGTCTCTCTACTAACAACATTTTAAAACCAGAGCTCTATGTATGATTTCTAGTACTGATCCCCTTTGAGAGCTGGACTAACTTTCATTTGGCAGATGTAGGATCCCCAAACAGCGATGAAACTGCCGAAAGTTCTGTTTAAGAACACTGTGTCAAGTTTTATAATGAGACATTTTTTATAGATATTTATACTTTATTTTATTTTTCGACAGTTTTTATTGTAAATCTATAAGGCACAAATTTACAACATGTATTCAATATGCAAGGAAACACATAAACACTATACATATGTACAAACCTACATGCGTACATACCTACATGTGTACATGCGAACATGCATACATACGAACATACGTACATATGTACATGCGTACATGCGTACATGCGTACATTCGTACATGCGTACATACTTACATACTTACATACTTACATGCGTACATGCGTACATGCGTATATACTTACATACTTACATACTTACATACTTACATGCGTACATGCGTACATGCATACATGCGTACATGTGAACATGCATACATTTGAACATACGTACATACGTACATGCGTACATGCGTACATGCGTACATACTTACATACTTACATACTTACGTACTTACGTACTTACATGCGTACATGCGTACATGCTTACATGCGTACATGCGTACATGCGAACATGCATACATACGAACATACGTACATACGTACATGCGTACATGCGTACATGCGTACATGCGTACATGCGTACATGCGTACATACTTACATACTTACATACTTACATACTTACATACTTACGTACTTACGTACTTACATGCGTACATGCGTACATGCTTACATGCTTACATGCGTACATGCGAACATGCATACATACGAACATACGTACATACGTACATGCGTACATGCGTACATGCGTACATGCGTACATGCGTACATGCGTACATGCGTACATACTTACATACTTACATACTTACATGCGTACATGCGTACATGCTTACATGCGTACATGCGTACATGCGTACATGTGAACATGCATATATTTGAACATACATACATACGTACATACGTACGAATGTGCGTACGTACATACGTACATACGTACATACGTACATACGTACATACGTACATACATACATACACATCACCAGGTCCAGACCACAATGTAAGTGCTGATCAATATCACCCTCACAGATCTGCCAAGCCTATCATGGCATTGTTAAGAGAAGCTAGCCCATAGAGAATAACTTTTTTACAGATCTCTCTCTCTGCAGAAAATAAAGACCTGTTCTGCTCCGAGTTAAAAAAATCCCTACCTCAATAAAAATCTTCAAAGGCTCGAATTTGATTTTGTAAAATAAGACACATCAAATTTTTGGTTCAAACTTTAACACCTCTTTATGAAATCGAAATTCACTTTAGATCGAATCTCTATCCCCTATCTCCTGATAAATTTGGCCTGAAGAAGAATCATAAATATCAGTTTGCCAACCTGTCTTTGTGCGCAATTGGATACGTGATATAGGATTGTATTCAAGACCAGACATATTGTTATGATGGACAGGCAGGTAAGCTATGGATGGACAACTTTGCTGGACAGGCATGGCAGTATGACAAATTATCTTGATGGTGGCCTGAACACATAAACAGATGGACATGGACGGAAATCATCAAAAGATGGACAGGCACAGGCATGGAAATATGTTGAGTATGTCCGCATTGTGGACGAGCATAAACAGACGACATCCAAAAATGCACAGGACTAGGCGCGGAGATTTGGCCAATGTTGCCTGACGGATCGAAAGATGGACTGAAACCGGCATGAAATTTGTCTTATGTTGACCGATGGGCGGGGATGTGCAGACGACATCTAAAAATAGACTTATAAGTACATAAGGACACCCCTTGTGTGAGTCATCATTTCAGTTACAGCATTATCTCCATCGCTGAAAATGATGATCTAAATGGTTTTAAACCTGACAAATTACAGTGAACAAATTTGCCGGCAGTATGATCGCTGATGCTTTTGGGTGGTTTTGACGTCGTTCAAAGTTGTTGGAATTGAGTTAATGGTGTCTCTTGGTTTTTCAATTTTTGCGATATACAAGTTTTATATAGGTCCATAAATTATAAGTGCAGAAGTGACAATACCAGTAAGTAACTCTGATATCCAATTTCCGGGAAGGTTTCTCAAGTTTTGGCATGTATCATTAATGTGATAAGCATCTCCATACCTTTGCCAAAACACTCCTCTGACTGTAAACCATAAATCCGCTCCTGCTGCTCGATGTGGCTTTAATTGGCACAAAAAAAGGTGTGTCGTTTTCATTGAATTTATTTAGTATTGCATGCAGGAGCCATAAAATAATCGTGTTGCCTTAGTAACTGCTTTATATGATCATGTCACAGATTAAGGATCATGTTGTTTACAAATTATTGTAAATATTCCTCGAATCCTTGGTCCGAATAACCTGAAAACAACGTTTGGGTGTTGAATGTGGATAGGAATCAATCTTACTCACCATGGTATTATAATCATGATAATAATCATGGATGTATCAGCTATCAGGGCTGTTTAGTACCTCATGCAGGATATTTTAACTGGCCGTCAGCGTAAGGGTTGATGAGGTTTTGTGACCATACATACCATACCATACCATACAACCATACAACAATACCTTTGGGTTAATAGCTTTCCTGTTCTAGACCTGTTGTCAGCTTTGATAACCTGTAACCAGATTGAAGAAGCTGGCATGGAAAGCGTGTATTGTTGTTGCTGACTTTAATTGTTTTAGAAAACCTTTAAAGGTTACGGTACCAAGGGTTGGAGTTGGAGTAGCCTGTCTCGGCTAGTTTCAGCGCTAATCTGTCAAGGCCCATGTATAGCAATTAGTTTTGTGACATAAATTGACAAAGAGAAAGATTCTAAAATGACTATCTATGTGACTATCTATTTATAAAATTAGAAATCAGCATTAGGCAAACACTGCTTAGCACCTCCTAGAACCATAAATCTTATTTATCTGCTCTGAATGAAATCTATAGGTATGTTGATTCCATTTAATATATTGCATGAAGCCTTGCAGCAGACCCAGCACCTTGACTGATGGCATGTGCCAAAACAAATTAGAGAACCATAACTCAAATTGACTATCCAGAATGACGTTTTTAAGGGCAAAAAATTGGCAATGAACTTTAATGATTAAAGGAGGTGTGTCAGTTTCATTTACTGCAACAAAAATGAACACAGTTTTCAACTTGGACCAATCAAATAATAATAATATGATTAACATGCCATTCTCTGACAGTCACACACACACAGGCTACAATCGTTGACCACTAAATGGGGCATTTTCTTGCTGAAGCCATTGGAATCTACATGCAAGTTATTCGCTTGCAATCTACTCAACCTATTCGCCACAACACATAGATAATATTGATGGCATGTTGGTAATTATGTGAAGAGATTCTTAGCCGCTAGGGACTCCTAATGACTACCCATCACAGCGCACTATATTGAAACAACTGAACCAGTGTTTAAATAGCTATATATATGTATATTAAATGTTGTACTTGGGACAACTCCTTCCTCAAAAATTTGTTTCCTAGGTAGGAGATGATAAGAAGCCAGTTGAAATTATTTACAGATTGAGTCCTTGTTCTCAGACAAATTAACATGAAGATCAGACGATTAAAGCGGATGTCCTTCTCTATTTCATCATTCTTGCTGTTTGAAATAACGATAAATATCTTTTGGCCTGATACCAAAAAATACTTACTGCCAATTTCGTACAGATTAGGTATGCCATCAAACAAGGTGTATTATACTTCTGCCCCTCATTATATTAATTAAATGGGATTTTTAATCCAGTGAATGCCCAATAAAAACCAAAATAAAGGAATAAATAAAAGAAAAAGCATATCAACGCATGTTTGAAATATGTGTTATTGTCGTCAAATTGATTCCAAATGCTTTGAAATTCCTCAGAATTACTCATAAATCTTAAAATAAAGCTAATCTTAGCCAGGGATTTCTTCACTGATCGTAACGCCCATGAGAAAAACTGAGCGCGGTACCATAGGAATACCTCTAGGGGACAGTATTTGGTCCTTGTACTATGGAATATTTTTCTTATATGACTTCCATTGAGGATGTGAAATATGCAGATAACATTATATGTCTTCAACAATCCTGAAGTTAGAGTTCAAATTGAGAGAATGTCATCTTGTGAAGGAAATTGTAAGGGCTTGTTATAAATTCTCACCTCATATTCGATTCTCACGTTGCTTTGTATTATACCATTAAAAGTAAAAACTCATGCTGAAATGAAGCTGAAAAGCTCAGGCATGATACTGAAGAGCCAGCACACTGTTAGTCCTCTCACTCCGTCATCTTGATGTTTGTATTTGACTGAAAAAGAGTAAAAGATAGCTCAGTTGGTTAGAGCGTCTGCCCTCTAACACGTGTGTAGGAGGTTCTGGAATCGAGTCCCACTGCAGTCTATTGACTACTGGGCACTGTGCCCCAGGTGTGCTTCCACCTGCCCACAAACTGAGAGCAACTTGTCGCCGAAAATTGCAGCCGCGCCTTTAAGGCACCTCTATTTCTCAGTCTTCGGACAGTGACGAAAATTTGCAATTTTACCTGATGTAAAAGATATTGGGAAATTTAAAACTTAAAAAAAATCTTTTTTAAAAAAACTATTACTTCATGCCGAGGATGCTGATGAATCACGTTTATCTCCCCTTCAATCTGATTAAATGATTATTCACGTGGAGCTTCTATGCTTTAGCTTGGTGGCCCAAGGTACCATCCAATGACGATCACCGTGTCACCACACCTAGACGGATTTACTCATAAATTCAGCAGAATGACTCTAATTGATAAAAACATCACAAATTCACATGAATATTATTTTTCTTTGGCAATAAATATGGCTTCATGCCTTCATGACAGTTAAGAGGTAATAAAGTTGATATATTATAGTTACTACCAGGAACCAATTAAACAATGATGACATATAGCTATTTGCCCGGTACAGCCACCTCTTACTGGTAACGATGGTATATAAACAGCTGACAAGGGAGATTATTCAGTTATACTAATAAGCTAGCGAGAGGGATAGGACAGGATCAAACCTAACCATGGTTAAACTAGTAGCTCAATCTCTTATCTTTGGTGAGTCTATGATCAATCTGAGAAAAAAAATTTATCTTAATAGTTTGTTTTCAAATATTTATCCTGGCTTGGGTTTGAGAAATGATAAACCAAAGGCTGGCGCATTCAAACAGAAACTTTATCAGGCCCATAGTTTAAGGGGAAACAGGGTGGCACTGCCTCCCCAGAAAGCTAAATATTGAATATTCCATGTCATGGAACAAGTCGCGCTTTTACCTTATAGGTAAAAGTGCGACTTGTTCCATTCTAATAAAATTGATTATTAATGATCAGTGTAAAATCCCACGCGCAGTAGCTCTCAACTGCGTATGGGATTTTACACTGATCATTGATTATCAATTTTATTACAGTGGAACAAGTCGCGCTCATAACTATTATCAGCTCCTTTGGGATTTCCTTTCGCTATTTACATAACCTAAATGTCTTTTTGGAGGTTGCAGCACCCCTCCTGCTGGTGATGTTTTGGACCTACCTCAGATCTTTGCCTCCCCTGTCATTTTTCTAAACTACGGCCAGATGACCAACCCAGAAGAGGAGGGGTGAAGTGATGGACAGGACAGAGGATCTATCAAAACTCCCATAGAAATTATATCCTATTTTAAATTCCTCCGAAAAAATTACTTAATTATTAATTGTTTATGCCACAGACTATATTCTATTTCCTCTTTGAATTGATTTCTTTTTCTTTATTGCAGCTCTCCTGTACATTAATGGCTACAACGCGGGTCGTAAGTTTAGTTGCTTGTTATATTTTTTATATTTTGCATTTTACCATTTTTTTTTGAACAGGCTTTTTGGTGCTTTTGAAGAATGGATTAAGATATATTCGAATTAATAGAAAAATCCATTCAATTTTGAATTGCAATGACATTAAAAAGATCAGGCGAAACTTGATCAACCAACCAACCATTTACTTATATATCGCCACAAGGAAAGGATATCCTTACTCTGTGATATAGCAGCACACATGTGTGAACAGTAACACATGATAAATAGACATGTTACCCATCAGCGGTTAAATTCTGAGAACTGGTTCAGTCTTGGCGGTTTTATACCTGTACAGCATTGAAAAAGTTGTTGCTGTGCTTTCACTTTTGAATTTGTTTTCCGAAGAACAGTACAATTCCAATGTCTCGTGGAAAAATAAATAACTCTATATTACGATTTTGTTCGTGTTCACAGCTGTGATCTTTTGCCAGACTCAGGCACCGTGTTTAGTGTACTCAGAGTCATGTAACAGCGACGGATCCATGATCAATGCCTGTATAGATTGGAAAGGGAAGCCAGGGAACCCAGAGTGTGACAAAGATGGAGATGAGACGATTAGTCATGTCTGCATTGCTGAAGGTACGGATCACCTGATGACAGGAAATATGCCTTTTTTTGCTCATTTTCTGCCAACCGCTTGTACCTCAGACTTTTTTGGAAATGCTAAGGGGGTCATACATTACTTATTTTTGGTAATTCGCCAGTACTTATGGTCCCTGGTCCAAACAGACCTGGCTATGACGAATGGCTTACCGATGCTAGGATCTCAAGTGCTTACCCATAAATGTAAGGACGCACCGGTCTTTGCCATATTTGGCCTCAACACACCTTATTTTGTTTACTATAAAAGCTTCTTTACCAAAGTTAGTTAGTAGCTGCATGTTTCAGTTAAATTAAAATGATTTGAATTTATTTAAATGTATTTGATTAGCTTCAATTGAAGTTGAATTGAATACTTGCAGGTTGATCTTCAGGTACTGTTGTCAACACTTCATAAGTGAACTAAACTCTGGTTTTATCCTTTGAAGCTGTATGATGCATGCATTCATGTGCTTGAAGCATTGCTCTGTAATGTAATTTATTATTTTTCAGTCTTGTGGCCAGTTTGAAGACCTATTTGATGGAACACGTGAAAATATTTCCTGATCTTAGGTCTAATTAATGCAACGTTGGTTTATTGTTTCAGGAACGAAGGTCGATGGGTTTATAAGTGGTGCACCGTTGTGTAATTCAGTAGCTCCTGGCACAAATGTTGTATTTGGAGTTAAGGATGGTAATCCAAAATCACAACAAGGTGTTACAAATATGGGTGAGTAGTCATATTTTGGCACTCTTTCTGGAGAGCCTTGTATAATTTGGTAAAGAATTTTTAAGCGATCATTACTTAAAAAAACTGTGATTTAGATAGATGGAAAATATTCATTTTGCTGACCAGTCAGTAGCTGAACAAATATGTCAAAACATTAAGGTAAACATAATCTAATAAAATAATAAATAGAATTATATATTAGAATAAAATTTGATCAGCCAATGCCTCAGTCGTTATATGGCGTGTATCATTCCTTTTTCCTTTTCAATTCATGGGCTTAGCATGGGGAGAGTGCATTGGAAGAGATTTGTAATTTTTCAACATCTAAAATCGTGCGGAGTTATCCTACTCTTGACCCTGGTACACGTACTCTAAGTCTCTAATCTCAATCCTTATCATTAATTAATCTCAGAAATGAATACCATGTGGTGCTACAAATGTTAGTTCAGGCTCTTTCACTTTTTCAAGGAGTTGATTAATTTTGGAAATTTTTGAGTTTTGATGACTATTTGCGAACAACTTTCCAACACAGGAAGGCCTACAACAATTGTAGTTTCGTATTCTTGATACAGTCTTTTAGAATACAACTCAATCAGAACTCATGGCAAGGACTTAATTTGCTGGCGGCAAGGCAAAGTCTCATGTCGCTTAATTTATTCCGATTACAGTTGTAAATTTTTTCTGCAACCGATTAAAATTCCAAGGGCGAATCTCAAGTTTTACAGAAATCTAAGAGATATAAACTTTGGATTGAATAATTTGACATTTCGTTTGCTATTATTAACATACATCCATCATGTATAGTGATGGTAGCCTGGGCAGGCTGTAGCGATGGGGTGATGGGGACCCACTCATCGATACCATCCATATTATTGACTCAACTCTTTGGGCGTAATCAGTCAGGACACCACTTTTTGTGGTCAAAACACTGCTGCCTTATATCCTTTCACTTTACACTTTTCTGTACAATTCTCTAGTAAGAGTGGTTGTTGATTGTTGATGAAAATGAGGCATATGAGATATAGGGACTAAACAGGGAGGTAGGACACAATCAAGTAGGATCCTCTGAAATAGCCTAAACAAAATATATGGCCACTTTATCCAATGAACTAAACCTCCAGGAAGAACAACTGCAGTCACATGACCAATTGAGGTGTGTGCAGTTGGTTCAGAGTTGTCCTCTCAAAAATACACTAAATTGGAAACTTAACTCCATGATAGCCCAAGTTCTTTTGTAGCAATTAGGGGTGTGGGTTCCACTGAATACACTGACTCACTAGAAAATAACCGCAATTCTGTGAATACGCTTAGTGATGAGGCTTGATAGCCATGGTGTTGACACCAAATATTCTCATAACTGATGGTTTATTTCACTAAACTGAGACATGGGACTATAGAGAAGATGCTCATTGACAGTTGAGGTGCCATCCTTTTCAGATATACAATGCTTAAACCTCAAAAATAATGAAGAGAAAAGTCATTAAAATGTTAATTTTTCACTCTATAAATCCTGGAATCTCTATGCAGAACCCATAATTGATCAATCTAAAAACATGGAGCTATGGGCTATATTGCAAAGAACATACACCTTGCAGGTAAATACATTGAACATTCACATTTTGATTGTAAAATGATGAAAAACCCATTAAAATCAGCATATACAAGCAAGATATGCTGAGAAATGTGTCATCTGACTCTAAATCATTGAATGTTGGACAGGCAGTTGAAGGTATGAGTCCTGTTATCCCTCATAACCATGTTTCATCATAAACAATTACTCCTAATGATTGCAATTCCATTATTTACTGATCACTCTCTAATTTCAAGTGACCATTATTTATGCATGCACATCATTTTTCAATTTTTCGGAATTAGCCAATCAGCAGCCAGCTTAACTATGAGTTGTTCTTCCTGGAGGTTTAGTTCATTGCTTTATCTGTGTTAAGAAATTCACATAACGTCAAACTCATATAACACAACAATTAATGTCGTCATACATTGCAGAGAAAAAAATATCGTTCTCAAATTTGAAACTGATATGTCAATTACATTTCACCTTTATCACTGCTCTATGCGACTTTTTCATGTTAGGTGCTGACTACGAAATATCGGGTTATAATGGAATGGCAACCTGTGGTGCTGAACTAGGCAATGTGTGTAACCCAGATCAGCAAAGTCAGACTGAGGCTGAGTGGACTTTCACAACAGGCACATGTACCACAACAGTAACTACACCCACACCTACACCCACACCTACACCCACACCCACACCCACACCCACACCCACACCCACACCCACACCTACACCCACACCTACACCCACACCTACACCCACACCTACACCCACACCCACACCCACGTCCACGCCCACGCCCACGCCCACACCCACACCCACACCTTCACCCACACCCACACCCACGTCCATGCCCACGCCCACGCCCACGCCCACGCCCACGCCCACACCCACACCCACACCTACACCCACACCCACACCTTCACCCACACCAACACCCACACCTACACCCAAACCTACACCCACACCTACACCCACACCTACACCCACACCTACACCCACACCTACACCCACACCTACACCCACACCCACACCTACACCCACACCTACACCCACACCTACACCCACACCTACACCCACACCCACACCTACACCTACACCTACACCCACACCTACACCCACACCTACACCCACACCTACACCCACACCTATACCCACACCTACATCCACACCTACACCCACACCTACACCCGCACCTACACCCACACTTACACCTAAACCTACACCTACACCTAAACCTGCACCATCCTGCCATTGCCGGTCTGCAAAGAAACAGTGTAGGGTAACAACACAACAACGCCAATGTGGAAGAGGCAGCAGAAAAATAGAAACCTTGTGTAACGGTCAATGTCCTGCAGATAAGAATGGGTTGATGATAACATATGAAACTTGTCAGTTGCCGGTGAGTATATAATCTCTCTTTAAACGTGATTGTGAGCTGCAAATAATACAATGGTTAGAGTAGGATAGGCATGTACTTCGCCTGACCTGCGATCTTCTAGGTGTGAGGTCTTAGCTTTCCGTGGGTACTCACATGACACATACCATGTGTTGGACAATAGTATCAAAATTCCACAAACTATGAATAAGATCAATGTTTTTTTACACTCATAGATGTTATTGGAACAAAAAAATCATCCCTTTCTTTAAAGGCATGTCCTCCATCAACAACAATGAAACCTGTTAGCCCTAATCCAGATCCAGTAAATGGAGGTTACGGAGAGTGGAGTCCATATGGAGCTTGTTCAGTATCGTGTGGATCCGGGTCAAGGTCAAGATCAAGATTATGTAACAATCCAGCCCCCCAAAATGGTGGTTTGTCATGTGACCGACTTGGCCTAAGTGCACAAACTGAGATATGCTATCAGGGGGTAAGTAGATATATTTTTAACGCTCAAGCACTGGCTGGCGCTTTAACAGATGACACTCACTGCCCTGCGTGATTGCAAACTTACCAAACAGAATCTTTCGATAATAAAGTGATAGTTTAAATGCTGGTTACCAGTTCCCAATCACCGATGATCACAATCGGTTTGCTGAGAAGATTTATACAGTTATAGATATAATTATTTTTTCAAGCTCATAACAATTTGGAATGTAAACCTCAGGCATGACTAGTAGCTAGGTGATGATTGCATTACAATTTTAGTTTTTAGTTGCTGAACTTCTGTTACTGTATGAGCTTGAAATTATTCCTACATGTCATGTTTTTTCCCGCACAGGTCTGCGTCACACCAACAACTCCAACTGCGCCTCGTCCAGTCACAATAACAAGGAATCCATATCGTCCACACACTAACAGGAGGCAGCCCAACAGAGTGAAGCCCAACCGAGGGCAACGCAACAGAGTGCAGCCCAACAGGGGTCGACTTAACAGAGCACGTAATAACCGCAATAGCAATAATCCAGGCAGAAATCGTAACAAAGGTACAAGAAGAAACAACGCCAATCAGAGGCGTCAAAATATACTACAAAGAAGCCGTGGACGCAATGGAAACACCAACCATCGTCGGGGATATTGAATATTCACGAGGAGCTTTCTGTCAGTTTTTTTATGGTGAAGTCAGAACCAGCACTCTAAAATTTTATCAAGCCATGGTATCAGGTATTATTCTCTAATTAATCTCCTAACAACAATGCTTCCTGTAACACATAACATATATTCTCTTAGCTATGACTTTACTCTACCGCAACATATTCATAGTAACTTCATAATATATATCTGAGAATTTTTAAAAGTACACAGTTCTGATGCATAATGTTTTCAAGTGTGTATTGAATTGATGAACATGTACGAGGTTCTGATCTGGTACTGCTTAGTCTGTATTTTACACCCCTTCCATCTTTTTGACAAGTCTCAGTATATTTGACTTTGAGAGCCATCAGAACTCTCACAATTTCACCCATAATCACAATGCATAGATATTTATATGTTTATGATTTCACCATAAAGTATTAGTGCTTTGTACTTTTGTCAAAGCTGCAACAGACATGTTATATTTTATAAATACATTTTTTTGATTTAATTTGTATAAACCAAATTCTTTATGACTATAAAAAATTTAATGGTATGACTTATTATATTCCGTCATTCTCCTGTGGTTCATTGCTCGTCAGGTAGTACTTTGTGACCTTTAGTTGACCTTGAGGAGAGTTTGCAGCATCATTGCTCACCATAGTCTTTTTTGTCATTTGATTAGGACCAAAGTTGAAAATTTTGAGAGTTGCAGACTGGCTGATGATTTTACATAATATGGTTCAGTGTCCTTAAGTTTAAACCATGGATATCATACACAACACACACATATCCAATCATATCATAGACATAAGTATCACACATATCCTATCAATGTAGTCGGAAGATTTCTATATACAAAAATTGAGAGTCGCCGAGAGAAGAGAAATCCTGATAATCATGTACCAAAATGTTGTAATTTCAACGGGTTTTCCGAGTCAAAAGGTTGGAAGCATAATTTTTACAAGTCTAAGTGCTCAGACGGCTGCATTTCCAGTTCCTGGCATTAAATTATCAAACACTTGAAATTGAGTGTTTGATAAATTTATGCCGCAAACTCGCATAACTGTCGTCTGAACACTTCGAGGCATGTAGCAAAAGAGTGTAGTTTGACAAGATATATCCAGGACATCCCAACCTTGCTTAAACAATGTCTTAGTAAGTTATTATTAAGAGTTGTCGTCTCAATGAAAAAGAGCACATAACTCTTAGTAAATCAACCAAACGGTGGGTTGTTTGATTGTATTCAAAGAATGGTGAGAAATCCTAATAGAAACCAAGAGGTGACTAAGTAACGAGCAATGTATATTTTTTTTGTTTCACATGTCTTCACATTTCAAATTTTGATTGGAGCCTTGCTGAGGGTTTTTTTCTAATTTAACTTTGCAGGTATGAAGATTATGAGAATGCAATAGTTGATAAATTGCCACTTTACTGATGCTTGAATGAGAGCCTAATTTAGCAGAGCAATTGGTACTTCTACTCTTTTGTCATTAAGTTACTTCTTCTCAAGATATTCGACTTCACCAACTGTCTTATCGGTTGTGGCATTCATAAATTCCTTGTTCGGGAAATCATCTTCCACTTTGCATTGGCTTATTGAAGAGTCGGGTACCTTAAAAAACACACACATGTCACATACAGTGATTGAGATATTTATATTCTGAGTTACAACGTAAATGTAAATATGGAAAATGGCTGTACTCAGTGAAGATGATGTTCGCATTTACAAGAGTGGCATTACAAGAAATTATGCACTGAATACTTTGGTTCCACCATTGTTTCTATTCTTCAACCACCGAAGTTTAGATACAGAATACTCCACCAATGGTACACAAACCAAATTTGACCAACCAACTCCTTTGACACCAATTGCCTGGTGTTTATCTGATTTCACCATCTCACCATCTCCAAAAAGGATGGGTCGATGGATGTAATCAGCAAGCCTTCTATTCATTTATTTAGAACGGTGTAAAAAAATTACGGTTGACGTAGATTACATGGTCAACTTCTCGGGCCCCTGGTGTTGTTTAACTTTTCTTACATACCATATTGATAGGTGTATATCCCGGACAGTGGTGAGGGATGGGTGACTCATTGGTTTTAGTATTGTATGAGTAGAGCATCGCCCATCTTCTTCTTTCGCTGTGGTTGGCGTTACTCTTGTGAAGTATATTACAGTGGAATATCAAGGCATCACCTTTAGAATATGAAAAAAGAAATGTTTTAGCGTCGAATCTTTCTATGTATGTATATGTGATGAGGGTTTCTAAAATGATTATTTGTTCCCAACATTTTTTGCCGATTCTGGAAAAAGCTTTAACAGGCTTATGTTTCAAAACCAAAAATTTATCACTTACTGATTTTGGTTAGATTAAGCTCACCTTTATTTAGCTCAACAGGTATGACAGGAAATCTCTGTTTTAGTAGCTCCACTCTATCCAGGTCAGCTCCCTGCTGACTTCCAACCATAACATGATCAACCCTGCCACATCTGTGGGTGCCGGGCATGATCTACAACAGTAAGAGAGAGCTAGTAAACCGAGTCAGTTTCAAACCTCTCGACAATTGACCCACCAACCGCGTATGTACTAAACTAACACATATAATAAAAATGTTGTAAGATCAGTGTGCTCAGAGAGAGAGTGAGATTTTAACTTAATCTACTAGACAAAAGTTGATTTTTTTTCTCACAAGTAGCCAGCACACACCTCTAAGCATCCATTTCCAGTATCACAAGGATCCATCGCGATGAAAACTGTACACATATCCGGAGTCATGTTGCCACTTTGATACCAGTAACCATAGTCCTGGTGCCACTGAAAAGCACCTCCTGTTCTAGGCTCCTTCTGTATTAGCTTACTGCTGTACAGGAAAATCTCATCACCAAATATCTGTTGAAAATATATTTATAGAGAAAGTTAGGTTTGATGGATCTGTGACCTAAAATTAGGAGTTGTCTACCCTCTATACATAACACAATAATTCCAGACCTAAATGAGTTTAAATGAGTTCAAATCCAGAAACTGATGAATTTCCAAAACTGAATTACCAAGTCCCTTTGTTGAGGGAATATCATCTTGCTTTGGTTATGACCATGACAATCTAGACAAAGTTGTCTTGTAATCACTCAAACCAATTGTTTTGTGGATATGAAATGACCGAAACCATATCTTTCGTCAATGGTTGCAGGATATTCACAACTGTGTTTGGTATACTTAGGAAACCAAACTTATGGATGACATATCTTGGCGATATTGGAAGTGCATACACTGACATATGAAAACGGCTTTGCAATTAGGTCAGACCTTTTCAAGGGTCTTGACTAGCTTCTCGCTCCTCGGTATTAGCCCACTAACATCTTTTCCAGGAGTATTCCAGATGACCAGCCTGCTCTTAGTTACCCCAGTACCATCATCGATCTATAATTGATGTTAATTCAATGACATGAGGGCCATGAGGATTTACTTACATTGCTTTACCAAGTACATTAATATGTGCTGGCTATCAGTAGCAGTTATAACCAAAGTTACTCTAATCATTTCTGCTGCCAGCAGAGTGTAAGTAAATAAGGAAATGGTATCTACAAACCTCGATGCTTGCCCATCTAGTCAGTATTATAAGATTTTGCTTGATCCTAACCATTAACGTGAGGAGCAACACCAATTTTGGCATTGTAAGGTCATTCTGTTAGGTAAGTACAAGTAAGTAAGGGGAAAGTCCAAGCCTCCAAAGCCTTTAAGGTATATTGATATCCCAACAGAGCTCTTTCTTAAGCTGATTCTGACATGGATTATTCATTTCTAGTGCTTTAGGCCTGTACTGCTTTCTAGGGGAAATGCCTCCTGCCGCCCCTAGATTTATATTGGCCTGGGATGCAAAGGCGTTCACAGCAAGTTAGGTCAAAGTAACTGTGCAAAGAAAAACTCTACAAAATGTGATAGACTGTTGATTCAGGTTATGTTCGAAAAATGAAGTGGATTATTAATCTACCTCATAGGTAGCCTTGCTGATGCTTTCACATTTCAAATTATCCCACAACATCTGCATCTCATCATCAGGAATCAGGTTTCTGCAAAAAAGTGATAAGGGATGGCGGCGGCGGACGGCGGCTCACTTAAGACAGAGGGCAGAGGACAGAGCACATGGCTGTAGGGCGTGAGATTGATACGTGCCAGGATACTATCTTGATTCAACAGAATAGGATACTCAGTTTTTATGGATCGTTATGAGAATAGATGTCGATCAGTCTCATTTCAAAAGGTATTTTTACAAAGAAAATCAAATCAGTGTTGGCGTCCACACCGGACTTCGTTTGAGTCTTTTAACGCTATCAAATAATTTTTTCTATCAATCACTTCATGAACAAGAGCCTTCGAATATTGGCGTACACATTTAACAAGGGTTAGTGCCTAGTACAATTGTAATTCGGCTGAACCTGGTCACAATGTGGTATAGCCTCAGCTGTTCAATGATGATCATAGCTGTCCCTAGAATCAACACAAGAAATACCTTATAATGAATGCTCCATCATCCTTCCATGCATGTATGATATTTGGTGGTATTTCTAACTGCTGACCTTGTGTAAACTGAATAGCTGTCAATGGAAAACAACATCGTTGCACCAAATTTCTTTTACTACAAAAGTTTGAGATTCTGCTATGTTTTAGATTCATACAACAAATTCCAATACGTTTCATTCATCATAACGCTACCAGCGCATGGATACCTGTGAGGTAACTTCTTGACTTAACAATCCACCACATCAACTCTGCTGATCGAAATATTTGTCCCTATGTGAAAACTGAAAATCCAAAAGGTTTGGTAATACCAATGTGCTTGATCAGTGGAAATATTGATTTGTGTTTGCAGATCCTCTACCTGATTATCTATCTAGATACAAGGAACAGAGAATCATAGTGAATTTAGTAATTATGATATCATGCCAATTCTGGGCTGAAGATGATATAGCTGGTGGTATAACTAGTGAAAACACATACCTTGAAGTGTCATGACTGTTAATGTACTAAGTATCTTGCTGCGGCAACCCGCTAGTTAAACCCTCTAATGCCTCACATTCACTTACATAACACTTACTAAAAATTCTGCAGACTCTAAAGCGGGCAGGAATGTAAACAATCTTGACAGTTTACTATCTGATATGTGTGATGAGATATCTTTACTTTGTGATAAGGTCATATTCTATATTCTAATCAAAAGATAAAATCTATCACTGGTTATGTCATTTGAAAGTGGTAATATCTTGATATTGCAGTTGGAGACATCAAGGCACACTGAACACTTTATCTTATTTCAGCATTGTATCGTTGTTTTTTTGTTGCGAATTATTCTGATTGCCTAGATCTCATACTTGCCATCTCTTCAAGAATCTTTTGAAGTTCTATGATTGCATGGTGTGTTTTTCCGCTCTTTCTTACAGAATATTTTCTTGATGAAATAGGAAGAGGATAACAGCTCATATGTATTGCAAAACAGCTTGTAGGTAGACATTCTTGACAAAATTGGGCCGATGACTAACTCTGTAGACAGTTTGGGAAGTCCTACTAAATATCCAGTAATTTATCTGTTGCCAAATACTTGTTAATGGCCACAACTGTGAGCGGCAAAAAACTGTTCTTGCTTACAGCTCCAAATTTCTACAACACCATGATATTTTTCACCAGGGACCAGCCATAGCTCATATGTGAGAGGTCTGTGTTTGATTCATGCTCGGTGCAGCAACATCAGAAGATATAGTCCTCAAACAGCTCAGTGGACTTAACCCTAGGAAAGGCCCCGGACCAGATGGCCTTATTCCCAAAGTTTTAAAGCTATGCTCCAACCAGCTGGCGCCTATCATCACTAGACTGTTCAGCTCCTCTATCAACTCTAAAACTACACCTGCTTCATGGAAATCGGCTATAATAAAGCCTCTACCAAAAGTAAAAGACCCTGCTCAACTTAAACAATATCGACCAATAGCGCTAACTAGCTGTCTCTGCAAGATGATGGAGCGGCTTGTAAAACATTATATTATGGCTCATACTCCTATGGATAGATACCAGTTCGCATATCAAGCTAATCGGTCTACACAAGATGCCCTGCTCTGTCTAACTTCGACCGTCACCAGCTTTATTGACCAGAAGGCTTCACACTATGCTAGATGTCTCTTCTTAGACTTTTCATCGGCCTTTAATACTATACATGTTCCTGATCTTATCTCGCAGCTTACTCATCTTGACTCCAATGTCACTGAGTGGGTCTACAGCTTCTTATCTAACAGAGTGCAAAGAACTGTTGTTGATGGTAAAACTTCAAATGCTATTATAACGAACACTGGCACCCCCCAGGGCTGCTGTCTGTCTCCCCTTTTGTTCTCCATATATACAAACCGGATTACCTCAAACCTGAGTAATGTTACAATAATTAAGTACGCAGATGACACTTGCATCATAGGCTGCATAGCTAATCAATCAGATCTCAACTCCTATTTTGATGAAATCCATAGAATTGCTAAACAATGTGCTGATTTAAATCTTTTATTAAACCCTACTAAGACCCAGGAAATGATGCTATCCACCCAATATGTTAAACCTTCTACCCCTACACTTGTTTTAAATGATACTGCTATTGCTTTTAGTGATAAAGTTAAATATCTTGGTGTATTAGTTGACGATAAGCTGCGTTTTAATGATCATGTGCATGGTATAGTTTCAACCGCCTCTCAAAGGATGTATGTAGTCAGGAATTTTGTATTTTTAAGCTCTAAATCACTATCAAATATGCTTTTTAAAAGTTTTATTGTATCACGAATCTCCTATTGCTTACCCATTATTTTTAAAAGCTTGTATGCTGCTGACAAGCAACGCCTGTGTAAAATTTTCAAGGACGCTATTAAGTTAGGCATTGAACATCCCGATATTTATACCATGATGGACAATCAGACACGAACACTGGCCTTACGCTATATTCACGATGAGGATCATTTCATCAATGATTTGTTGAGTAAATGTCCATCTGGCAGATACCGTACAGTAAAACATAGAAGCTCACTGGGGAGAGACTGTTTTTTGCGTCATATCACTCTTATTTTAAACGAAATACTTTTTTAGACAGAGATTTGATTTTTTATTCCAAGTGTCTTCGCTTTTTCTTGCTGATTCAAAGTGCCAGCAATTACACTGTATTTCGCGACTCATTTTTTTCTTTTAATAATGCTGTCAGTGATAGTAATAAAATCCATCCATCCATCCATCCATCTGGCCACTATTGCTGATGTGCTAGTAACAAGTTCTTGGGTCATACAAGGGAACTCTGCATCACCAGCCAATAAAAAGATCCATGTATGTTCTGATAGTATCTAGTCTCTACCCGTCACAAGACGGAATGGTGTAAAACATGTGAGTTTTTTAATGATATTTTTTTACCTTTGTAAGAGACAATAATGGCGGCTTCTTCAAAAGAAAAATTGCGTTATTGCAAAAGTGTATGTGACTGTGGGGAAACTTCACCAAGACGCTAGTTTGAAGGCAAGATTTTCAACTTTATTGATGATCTCTGTGCTGAGTGAAGAGGAAACATGTCCTCCTAGAGTACAGTCGTATAGATGTAATGTGTAGCTAAATCCTAACATTGAGGAATTTTCGTCAAATATTTATTGTGACATCAAAAAGTAAAACTCAAAAACTCTGAACAAAACTACATTATAATAATGAGAAGACAATTTTCAACTGATTTGTTTGTGCACTGTGAAGACCTGTCCTGAGTATAGATCCAATATGCCAACGTTGGAGTTGCTTTGTATATCGTTAAATTATCAGTTTGATAACAGTGAGATATGAATGAGGCTATTATTTTTTAATTGAATTGTTAGGCTTTATTTGAAAAAGACTCTCTTTGTCAAACTAGTGTAACTAAGAATTATTTCTTCGGATCTCTTTTTCACAGATGAAAGGCCTTTCTGCATCACACCAAACATCATCCCACTTTGGTTTCCACCACCACATCTGCACGCAGTTCTGAGTTCCCCATTGGTTGTCAGGTTGTCCGTTATCCCAGTTGGTTATTTTCATCGCGGTATGTGTGCCATCACCATCAACCCAGTACCAACGTCCTGCTACTCTCTTGCCTCCAATGAAGAACTCAGCCACGTGCTCTGTAAAAAAAAGTGTAGATCAGGGGGTAGGCAGGATTCATTTTTCAACTCAAACTGATTGAATTGAATAAACAATCAATAAAAAACTACTGGAAGACCAAAGCAATATACATGTGATCCAATCTCTAAGAGATCAAGTCACTTCACAATCAGAACTGCTTAGCATTAATACAACAAGCATCGTAGTGCAGAAAAAGACTGTATTTTAAGAAATATAGCCTTGGATCAAAAGGAATGACACATCATAAAGTATGATATTTCACATAAATATATCAATTTCATTTGCTGATCAAGTCGCTTGGACATATGAGACCAAGCACATATATAAACAGTACGTTTCAAAATACAAAATATGTGTCATTATAATTTTATAAACAATCTGCTGTCATCATCTATTAGTAAGCATTATTACGTAATAATATTTAATTATTGTAATAACATAAATCTCTTACGATATTTAGTATTCTTGTATCCGTTGACAAATACCATCTCTGATGGATTTCGCATACTGGCCAGACTACCGCCGTCCATCTTGCAGACTTGCTGTGCATCGTTCCAATTGGCTTTACGGTTTGGCACAAACTTATAGCAAACACTTCTTTGCATATTATTGTGCTGGAGCCAACCAGAACCGCCACAGTCATTACCTACAAGAATAAATATAATATAATCTTTATTTTCAAACCGTTGGTATGCAACCTTAAAAAAAGTGGCCTCCCTTACAGGTTTAGATACAACAAAAAAACAAATGATAAAATGCATAAAACTTGCATTTTGTTGGCATCTCGGATTAAAAAGGAGTTAAATCACATAACAATTAATATAAAAAGAATACATTACAAACGCTTATGAGACACGTGTATACGTGTTGTCAGATGATAATTTCCTAAAATTATATTTTGATATGTAATGAATGTGATACAAATTATATCATTATATCTCGATTGGTGCTTTTGGTGTCCTGTCATTGGCTCTCTCTGCCACCCAACAGCCAATCGTATCAGAGCCACCACATTGGCTAATAAAACACATACAAAAACAGGAATTATATTGTGGGAAACAAAGATCATGTGTCATCAGGGAGAGTGGTGTCATGAAATTGAAAAGTGGAAGCAAAGAAGGAAATGTGATACTGATGATTGGTAAGGAGAAGTGCGGTGCAGCACAAATTGGTGAAAATGGAATACAGAAAAAATTACGCACTTTTTGCATTCTTACCACTTGCGACTGTGGAAGCAGTAGGTTGAGAAAAGTTATGAATTATTATAGTGTAATAAGCCGACCGGCTATTTTCAGATAATTTGGCTTTGGGTTCATTTGGATGCATAAACGTTATGCACTTACCGCTGAGGTACGGTATATCTTACTTACCCGCAACAGATGCTAGCCCGATCACCGAAAGTAATATCGCAACTCTCATCGCTGATTTTTATTTCTGGAACACAGTCACTAATTTATTATCTGTTAATACCTCTCACTCTCAGTGGTGATAATACACTGATTTACATCAAGTTATCTAGATTATTTATACCTACAGATTTGCTTTGATTCTACAGCAAACCACAAAATTTTCTCCAATTAATTAATGTCATCTACAACAATTTATGCTGGAAATATTTTTCAATGGAAGACTGCAACTGCAAGCTGCTTCGACTTCTATGATTGGAACAGATTGTAGTGTGGACTCGTGTGATTGGTAGTTGTGAGTGTGTCTGTTTGGTACCTGGATAGAGTGCTGCTCCATGTCTGATACAATGTTGATGTCGACTACAGGGCCGTTGTATAGGTAAATGGTAGGGGGGGGGGGGGTAAGGTAAATCCAGGTTGGGTATTGTAAGCTGATATGAGACCTGAGTCTCCAGCCTCCAAGCGTTTAAAGGATATAACTAGCAAATGGAAGTCCGAAATGAGCTAATTCTGACTTGGGATATTCAATTATAGCATTTTTAGGCCACTCTATTGAACATTCTAGGGGAGGCAGAGCGTCCCTACTTCCCCTAGAACTACGGGCCTGGACTATACCTGTAACTGTGAAGCCGCTGCTGCGGCATGACCTGTGGAAAGGAGCAACTGGAATTCAGGCAAATGGACCAAATGAAAGTTGGATAATTTTTTTTTCTTTCTTATAATGTAACAGATTATGGGTGAAAAATATGGGGCGCTTCACGCATTTGTAACCGAAAGTGACGATCAACGCCACTGTATATGTTATTTGGCAGACAGGGTACTTGCCATAGTATTAGATGTTGTTAAATCTGGTACAGAATTGATGAACAAATGAACACCATAACCAGGGAATTGTTAGAATTTCAACAATGTACCACATAGGTCAGTGAAAGGGAGGTGGGAGGGGAATTTGACTTTTTTCTTTCAACACTGGCATGCTGACCAGATTTCTGATTAAAGGAACGATGTGAAGGCAAATGGACCAAACGAAAGTTGGATAATTATTATTGCTATCGATTATATAGCAACTTCTCTCCCAAATATGGATGTATGAGAGCTAAATTGTCTGGTTATATGGTATGATATGTTTGAAACTACCAAGAGCTTTTCTGAATAAATTTTTTATAGAGTTAGGTATGGCCATAGAGTCACTACATACTCTATGGATATGGCTCTATGGAAGGGCTGATATGCTATCAGTAAGATATTGATGAATTTCAAAACAGTTATGGCTAAATTATCCACAAATTTAGTGCCGATCTCAGCAAAGCCTAAATTTTCACAGTGAACTTTGCTCTGTACTTCAAACAAACCTGCATCAGAGGAATCACAATTACTTGCATGCTGTCAGGCCTCTACTTGCCAACGGGTCGCTGTGACATGTGGTCACCGCGGTGTGTTTGTGTATGAAACACACTAAAAAACAGTTGGGTTTTCGGCAAGTCTGCTCCAGGCAAAGCAGTTACAGATTTACAGATTTATTTGATAATCCACTGTTGAAATATCCTTGGGTATTAAATAAAACAGTTTGCGAGCTCTGGTAAAAGATAGCATTGGACATCATGAAAAATTTTGTAGCACCATCAAGGACAAAAGATTTTCTGCGTTTTGCAGTATTCGCCTTGGCAAAGAAAATCAAACTTTCCTAAAGTTGTTTTTTAGACTGAAATTAATCCAAAACAAATGCTCAAGTATCTCGAAAAGAGGTCGATGCCTTGTATGGCTAAAAAAAATAAAAAGATCTCGAAAAGAGGTCAATGCCTTGTATGGCTAAAAAATAAAAAGATCTCGAAAAGAGGTCAATGCCTTATGTGGCTCCTAAGAAGATCTCGAAAAGAGGTCAATGCCTTGTATGGCTAAATAAAATAAAAAGATCTCGAAAAGAGATCAATGCTAGCAAATTGTCCTTCAGTCGACTCGAATGTCTGTACTGTGACGACTGCCTCTCAGTTGCGCCATCATGGTTTGCATGAAAATTCTGCATTGAATACCAACCGTCTCCCAGTAAAAACCACAGAACCCTTAATTCCCAGGATACCCTCAGAACAAACCTGCAAACTCGGTGTTTGCAACAAACGACAAGTTTGCAAATGTCAACTACAATATGAGATCACTAGTAATTAAATAGTGCTATATTCTTTTTTAATTTAGTATCCCTAGGTTTTAAATGTTGGAGGTGACAGCTTAGCCTAACTGCTAGTTTAAGTGCTCGAATTGTGCATTATCAACCACTTTCCCAAATTGCAACTACCAAACTGCGCACTTTATTTTTACACTATTAAAAATGTATCGATACAATATGATGATCTGTGACAATGAGGTATGGTGGGGTGGTACGGTTTTACCTACCCCATGCGGCACTGCATGGCAAATGCACCACTTTCTTGCAGGTAGTTAGGTTTTTATAGTTCTATAAACTCCGAAAGTAAAAACCAAGGCGAAGTTAACCCTGACCGGCCATGAGATTAATCTATCATGTATTGTAACGGTCAGGATTTATGCAAACCATGACGGAGCAAATTAGATGTTATCTACTTGATCAACAACATTAATGATATTCTATTCAATTTTCTTTCCTCTTTTTTTTTCTGGCACTGAGTGCAAAACATTTCCTGATGTTGGGTTAAATGTTGGGTTAAAATCACAAGTTTTGCCTATGTCCGAAGACTGAATAATAATAGTGCGGCCGCCGTATTCTGCGCCAAGTTGCTCTCAGTTTGCAGGCAGGTTGGAGCTCACCTGTGGCATCAATTGAGCCCAGTATTCGGTTGACTGCAGCGAGATTCGAACCTAAGACCTCCATCGCTTGCGCATTTGAGGGGAGGCGCTCTAACCAACTGAGCTACCTCCTACTTAAAATTTGGTTTATCTGAACCGGTTATCTACATCTTTGAATTGGCCCATCTGTCGTTTGTTAAACAAGGATGTTGCAATTTGGTGACAGAAGTCAAGATACGGATACACTGTATGGTGAAACGGTAGAATACAATCATTAAATGATAAAGGTCTTAGAATTCATGTAACAAGAAGCGCTCCAGGATTCCCAAGTTCTAAAAGAATTGTCAGTGAGACTTTTTATGCAAGAGGAAAGCTTCTTTGGTATATAGAAACAGATTCGGCTTTATGCAGCCTAAGAAAGAGTATACATTGAATACCAGTTCAATAATTTAGATTTGAATCCTTATTTAATAAACATTTAATTATAAATTTCTTGAAAAGCTGAAAGGGTCTGTTAAGCATCACTGTGTTATGACTGCTTAATTAGAATACATACATGACTTCTACCTGTTACATCTTAACAACGTACTACCTGGTTTATCCGAGGTCGGTGGCTGGGTTCTTTCTACCCAACAGCCAATCATATCCTTATCGCTTGCAGCAGAACCATCAGTTTCTGATAGATACGGTCGCAAAGAAATTTTGTAATCAAAAATTGTCTGACTTTGGCTTGGCAAGAAAATGTTCTGAATGCTTGATTTTTGCAGTAGCGCCATCAGTTTCTTGATTTTCTTGGATAATTAATTAGTGTAAAATTCCTTAGTTTGCACAGGAATTTTACACTAATTAATTTTGTTCAGTTCACCATACCAAATACTAAATTAGAAGAACAACAAGAAAACCAAGCTGCTGCGAGATTCGAATCGAACCTAAGACCTCCATCGCTTGCGCATTTGAGGGGAGGCGCTCTAACCAACTGAGCTACCTCCTACTTAAAATTTGGTTTATCTGAACCGTTTATCTACATCTTTGAATTGGCCCATCTGTCGTTTGTTAAACAAGGATGTTGCAATTTGGTGACAGAAGTCAAGATACGGATACACTGTATGGTGAAACGGTAGAATACAATCAGTAAATGATAAAGGTCTTAGAATGCATGTATCAAGAAGCTCTCCAGGATTCCCAAGTTCTAAAAGAATTGTCAGTGAGACTTTTTATTCAAGAGACAAAGCTTCTTTGGTATATAGAAACAGATTCGGCTTTAAGCAGCCTAAGAAAATGTATACATTGAATACCAGTTCAATAATTTAAATTTGAATCCTTATTCAATTAACATTTAATTATAAATTTCTTGAAAAGGTGAAAGGGTCTGTTAAGCATCACCGTGTTATGACTGCTTAATTAGAATACATACATGACTTCTACCTGTTACATCTTAACAACGTACTACCTGGTTTTTCCGAGGTCGGTGGCTGGGTTCTTTCCACCCAACAGCCAATCATATCCTTATCGCTTGCAGCAGAACCATCAGTTTCTGATAGATACGGTTGCAAAGAAATTTTGTGATCACAAATTGTCTGACTTTGGATTGGCAAGAAAATGTTCTGAATGCTTGATTTTTGAAGTAGCGCCATGCCATCAGTTTCTTCATTTTCTTGGTTAATTAATTAGTGCAAAATTCCTTAGTTTGCACAGGAATTTTACACTAATTAATTTTGTTCAGTTCACCATACCAAATACTAAATTAGAAGAACAACAAGAAAACCAAGCTGCTGCGAGATTCGAATCGAACCTAAGACCTCCATCGCTTGCGCATTTGAGGGGAGGCGCTCTAACCAACTGAGCTACCTCCTACTTAAAATTTGGTTTATCTGAACCGTTTATCTACATCTTTGAATTGGCCCATCTGTCGTTTGTTAAACAAGGATGTTGCAATTTGGTGACAGAAGTCAAGATACGGATACACTGTATGGTGAAACGGTAGAATACAATCAGTAAATGATAAAGGTCTTAGAATGCATGTATCAAGAAGCTCTCCAGGATTCCCAAGTTCTAAAAGAATTGTCAGTGAGACTTTTTATTCAAGAGGAAAGCTTCTTTGGTATATAGAAACAGATTCGGCTTTATGCAGCCTAAGAAAGAGTATACATTGAATACCAGTTCAATAATTTAGATTTGAATCCTTATTTAATAAACATTTAATTATAAATTTCTTGAAAAGCTGAAAGGGTCTGTTAAGCATCACCGTGTTATGACTGCTTAATTAGAATACATACATGACTTCTACCTGTTACATCTTAACAATGTACTACCTGGTTTTTCCGAGGTCGGTGGCTGGGTTCTTTCTACCCAACAGCCAATCATATCCTTATCGCTTGCAGCAGAACCATCAGTTTCTGATAGATACGGTCGCAAAGAAATTTTGTAATCAAAAATTGTCTGACTTTGGCTTGGCAAGAAAATGTTCTGAATGCTTGATTTTTGCAGTAGCGCCATCAGTTTCTTGATTTTCTTGGATAATTAATTAGTGCAAAATTCCTTAGCTTGCACAGGAATTTTACACTAATTAATTTTGTTCAGTTCACCATACCAAATACTAAATTAGAAGAACAACAAGAAAACCAAGCTGCGAGCAGGGAAATTGTTGTGAATATAGTCGTTCCATATAACCTTACCCATGCTGTCCTCAATTATGACTTGATAAATCTTAGTTGAAGCCAACAAGGTAATGTCAATTTATAATAATACAATGTTTTGATAGGTATCCCAGAATCAACATGTATCTTGTAATCTTGTGGAGGCAAACAGGGATATAGTTTGCAAAGAGAATGCTTCTTCCAACAGAGTTCAGTCTGAGGTTTCATCCGATGCTCCCCTTACAGTCAGTCAGTCAGTCAATTCCAAGAAAATGGTGAAATACCACAAAATCATACTTTTATCCATTATGGCAGATCATACAACCTGATTCCACAACAATGGACATAGGACACAGGAATTCTTAAGTTAAATTTTTACACATTTGGTTTATGAATACCAAATCATATACAGGGTGCCATTCATATCACTTGTAACTATATTTTAAAGACATTCTTCACAAAGACTAGCATGCAAGTAGGTCTAGGCACTAGATAGTGAATTACATTATATGAAGCTTTGAGGGTAAACTCCGGGGGGGGGGGGGCGTCAGACGGTGGGCGTCAGACGGTGGGCGTCAGACGGTGGGCAAGAGCCTGGGGGGCTCAGACTAACCTCAATGCAGGTTGTACTGCTCCAATTGAATGTTTTGGAATAAGTCTAGTCATCATGAATCTCTCACCATGCTTTGATGGTATATCCTTACTCTGTGATACACTTATGGACAACCTGTTGATGATCAATAAAGCCTCAAATGGAGATTAAACTAAAATGATGTTCTTCGATATGGTCTGAATTTGGAACAGAGCCTGAACTCTCATCTCCTCATCTTTTTTCAGAACTTTTTCAATATAAAGAGATGTGGCTAATTACCGTGGCCGATTGGACAAGAACTTTATACCCTCCATCTAAAAAAATGAAAGATTTTGACTCATAACCACTGGGTGAATTTTTTTCAATGAGATATAATTAAACAAAGAAATTTAATCTAGACCTAGCATTATTTTGAAATGTGCAATTCAAGCAAGCAAACCTTAGTCTAAGAGCTCAGACGTATTGGTGACCTAACATTATCAGACACTCATGTTCACAGTTTCCTCTTAGACGGTGAGATTGAGTGTTTGATAATGTAATGCCACAAACTACCGTCGCAGCGATCTGAGCACCAAGACTAAGCAAACCTGCGCCTGCGGAGGAATCACAATGATAGAGTTAGACTGCTGTTAACAAATTGGAACCTAGATATGTCTGGGGAAAAAAATGTGCAGTTACCAGCATAAATATTGTGGATCACATTACCTGGGATTTATTCTCTGTGATGACGCAAAACCAAGGTATAAAAGATTGAGTTGACACATTTAAGTTCACCGTATTCATCATTACGGAGAGTGAGCGGCACACAGAGAAGTCTACCGGAATTGAGCTACATATTTTATCAGCAATGAGACTAGTACTTTTACTTGCAGTGATCGGATTGGCCGCTGGTGAGAGACCTATACTTATCTTTATTATTATGTGTTTTTATTGAAGTTTTCACATATATAAGTATGTTATAAACAAACAAAATAACAACTTTTTGACCTCATCAACAAAACAGAAAAAGAAAAAAAAAATATTTTATAAATGTGTACGGAAATAATAATTAGTTGGTTTATTCATGAACGATAGCTAACTCTATGATACTTTCTTGTTACTTTTATACCAATTTTCTTCGGTGCTTTATGAAAATCATTTCTGAAAAGATGGATTTTGCTGCTAATAGAGATGGAAGCAATTACTGTAACTTTGCGATCAACATAGTATAAAAGTGATAATGTTAGCCCGCGAAACACTCACAAACTCTGATTTGTTCCAAAGACTTTATTGAATATGTTTGTAAAGCCTAAAGTTCAATCTTTTTTTGGAAGTGCAAGATATTTTTGGAAGCCCGAAATCACCGTCCTATAAATAGGACAGCATTTATAGACAATGATATTTTTCATAAATACACCTGACTGCTTTGTTTTATTTATTTATGCATGGTCTTTATTTGTCATTGACTTTGATCGGCAATAATAAAGTATATATATAATCATTGTTTATTTTTGTACATGCAGGCAGCAGTAGATGTGGTGGTGTAGGTTGGGTTTATATGCATAGTCCACTCAGAGAAGTATGTTATAAGTATGTGACCGATCGTTATGCTTCTTGGGATGATGCGCAGCAAGTCTGCAAGATGGAAGGAGGTAGTCTGGCGAGTATGCAGAATATGCAAGAGTTGGTGTTTATGAACGGGCTCAAGTCCTCACACAGTAAGTAGTAGTATTATTATAATTGTTTATATTATTATTATAATTATAAAATTGCAAATCAACGAGTCTCTTCTGATCTAATGGATCAATTGTATGATCTCAGAAAATTTGTAAAACAATGTGAAGTCAGGTTTTGAATAGAGTAAAATAAAATATTAAATTCTAACCTTCTAGCTGAGAACCTCATGCTCCATTTTCTGATTAAGATCCATCTGACCATTATGAAAGGACAAAAAATGTTCAACAAAAAGTTTCTAATTGTTTATATTGCGTTCACAGGTGACATTGCAGAGCTTTTCCTTGGCGGCAAGAGAGTAGCAGGAAGATGGTACTGGGTTGATAGCGATGGCACATATAGAGCAATCGATTCAGCGTTAACCAACTGGGATAACGGACAACCTGACAACCAATGGGGAACTCAGAACTGCCTGCAGATGTGGTGGTGGAAACCGAAGTGGGATGATGTTTGGTGTGATGCAAAGAGATTATTCATCTGTGAAAAAGAACTCCATAGGTTTTAAAATATTCTCGCAAATGTTTGAGCCGCTTTTTGGCAGAACCGAAATGTTTACCCAAATATAGCTGAGCTGGCAAACTTTAAACAAAAGTTATTATCAGTTAACACAGGATGACAAGTATTTTTTGAGTATCAAGTCTGTATTACATTGAGACTTTGGATCTACATTGATTGATTATGATCAGTAGAGACCTAATAGGCTGTATGACCTGGTACCCTGGTATGACCTCGAGTCAAGGTGAACTGAAGGTTTGAATAACTTTGTCGTCAGACCAGAGGTCCTTCAAGCTAAGGTTCTAGCATGATACGTCGGACCAGAATATCACAACATTTTAGTCAACAGTTTAATAGCAGGGGGATTCTCATCTAGCAGATCCTATTTCAGGTTCTCATCTGGCAATATCACTCTCCTCAGTATTTGCTCACTGTAATAGGGGTAAAGTCTTCCAGCCCAACTCAGACCTGTAGACTATTATTTCCGGCAGTTTTCTCTAGTTAACTTATATTCATGAACAAACCTCTTCTTGATTCAGAGTTATCTTCTCCACCGCTTTGGTTACTATCCAGTGTCCTTTTTGGAAACCCAAAAATATTCAGCTTCAAACTTCTCATGACTTATGTGAAAGATTGCACTATATTCTGAGAGACAATATTATACACTAAGATCTTAGTTAATGGATGGAGGATGATTAAGCTTAAAAAGTAAAAATACAAAACTTTAGATCATAAAGATAAAGGAGGGCATCACAGAAAAATAAAATAATATTAGTTTGGGACCTGGACTACAAATGCTAGTTGTGGTGGAGTTCATAACCACTCGCCAATTGACCCATCTATTGTTCATAGTTCAGGTTCTCAAACTAAGCCAGGATAAAAGTGCTCAGACTGGGCGAAGTTATAATGATTCTCCGCAAACAAGACATGTACCGACGATCATCAAAATCCAATACCCAAAATGTCTGATACCGCCAGCTGAGTTCCCCTTCAATATGTACACTGTTGAGCTAAGTAAGCTCTTAATTCATGATTCACAATTGAAATTGATTAGGGCAGAGAATAATTCAAGTATGTCTCAAAACATGAACAATGCACTAACAAAGTAAGATTATACTGGATTGTGAGATTGGTATTTTAGCAGTAGTTGGGGAGTTTGCTAATGTCTGAGATTACTTGATCATAATTTGCAGATGTAAAGTCTGTTTATAAGGAACGTGGGACGGACAGGTTTTCTGCAACACATCAGCATGCAGAGGAAATGGATGGAATGCTTAAATTGATGCAATCAATCGGAATAATGTTAGCCGACACATATACCAAAGTAAATAATACAAGCTAAAAGACAATGTCATGCATCTAATAATTAGGGTAAAAACAGTCGGAAGTTATTAAAAAACTAATATAAATTGGGTTTATGCTGAAAGTAGTTTCACAGTTAAAAATATTATAGAATTCCGGAATATCATATTTGCGCTGCCATACAAGGTCAGCAGTAAACTTTGACCCTAGGTGAGGAGACATTTCTCTTTTTTCTTACCACTCCCGCCCCTTGATAGTTTATGAGTAGCAGGTGACGCCCTACCATTTACCTCATGGTGAATATTTATCATTTCAGTGTTATTAGATCGATTAAACTGAGTGGCGAAAGCTACAGGCTGGGTAGTTTGGTGAAGTTTCGCAGCTGAGAGAAGACCTGTAAGAGAAAACGTATCACAGATTTAATTCAGATGGTAGTATGAATGAATGAGATTTATCCAGTAAACCAACACTGAACAGAATTAAAATCAAAATTATTGCTCACTTGGTCTTTCGATTGGACAAAATCGCTCCCAAATCTCTCACTTAAAAAGCTGCGTATATGATTCCATCAATGAGTGAGCGATTTCTGAGCAAGGCCCTAGCATGTATCACTCACTCATTGAGTGAGCGATCAGCTTGCGATTTTGGCTGTTTTTAATTGAAGGACACGCCAGAAATAGTTTCTTATGATCCAAAAAGATATTCTATGGAGTGGCCACTTCAAAGAGCCAATGCAAATTGTGGTGTATGCATTTTTAATTGTCTCTCCTAACCGATGATTCCTGTCTAATGGCAACCCTTTGCCGACAGCTTAGGAGAAAATCCAGATCAAATGAAGGAAATTGGATCTAATTTGATTCTAGCCACTCACTAGGTCCAATAGTTGTCTGTTTGCATTGTTCTTCTTCCTCTTTTTCCCTCATTTCTTCCAAATATCTTTCAGCTAGGTACTCAAATACTGAAACAAATGAATCGCCCTCACATCAACTTTATTTAAATTTGGTCAGGGCTTTGTGCGCACCTGGGATAAGCAGTATCTGTTAAATTGACAGAAAACATCACAATAATTGTGATAGAATTCCCTTCCTGGGCGAACGGTGATAAGTTGAGAGAAAAACCAGCTCATATTTTAAGACCGACTTACCGGATTCTATATTAATGTTCTCTTTGACTGATGTTTTGTATAATCTCATTTTAAGCTGCTTCGCCAACTGCTCCGCCTCTTCACTAAAAAATACAAAAAAACAGTCACCGACTCCAACGTTCTCTAGCAGAAACAGATAATTTGACAATATTCTGAGGTTATTTTATCCTCTCTCATTCATTTTCTGAGGTAGCCCAATGAATGTTTTATCAGCTAGCATGGTCACCTAAGTTTAAGTAGACAGGCATGGAAAACCTAAACCACCATTTATATGACATTACACAAGGTGTTCTATGGAAAGGGAGGTATCTTACATACCCCTCCCCCTCTCATGCCGGCCAATATTGGTTTATTGTCAACTTGAGTACCCAAGCTGTCAGGAGGAAAGTTCAATCAAGCTCAGTTGTTGACACTGCACGCGATTTTCTGAAGACTGATATTTCTGTGCACAGGGTAAATTAGCTTACCACTGGGGCCATTCTGACATGCAACTTGTCAGCTTACGTTTCAAGTGAGCGATATGAAATTAAATTACACTTTTCTTTGTTTCAAATTAGCTAGAATAACAACCTTGCGCAGGTAATTATTAGGTAACATTCTGACCATTACAATTTACAAAGCTGCACCGAATCACCTGTTCATCAACAATGAGTGAAAAGAATTTTCAGGAAATAGTAGAAGAAGACAGGTACAATCAATAACCGTGACTGTACTGGTACATAGGCATACAGTGCATCGTCAAGATTAAAAGTTTGGTCTCTTGAGTCTTTTTTAGATAAAAGACTGATGCCTGTCAATACCACACATAATGAACATCATAGCAATCTAGAGTGCACTCCTAAACTCCTGTTGTTTCAGACACGAAATGTTGGTCCCTTCAACCAAATTGCAATGAAATAACTTGGTGGTTCAAACTTGTGAGTCACTATTTAGCGGTCAGTTTTGGCAGGCTCCCTCCAATGAAGCTAGTACAGCGACACACTCACTACTGCTGATGAGAGCCAGCACTTACTCTGTGACTGTGATATCTGTCACCAAATCTATCTTATTTTGTACCAGCACCATTGGAATCTCTCCTACTTCAGCTTCCACTTTCTTTTTCCAGCTCTCCACAGCTTCAAATGAAGCTCTATCAGTTGTCGAGTAGGCCAATACACAGGCCTGAGCACCTGTGATACAAAGTTATGACTCATAGTTAATTGATATGATACACCTATCCCACAATGCAACAGTAGCCCTTGTTTTACTAGTTGTACCAGAGACTATGGATATCTATAGTCTCTGGTTGTACTAAAAATAAAAACTGGGATGTTGGCTAATCATGCTCAGGCATCTAACGAAGCATTACCACACTCTTTAAGTGGCCAGACTGTTAGTCAGTAATACCGGACAGTGATTGCCCTTGATTAAACAAACACACTCTTGTAGATCAATGAACCTTTTTTCTCTACATATAAATATATATGGGGCGGCATGGAAGTTAAGACAGTTAGCTACTCATGGCTGATATAAATATTTTATTGTCTGATATTGTTCTGATAATCTGTTGAGCAAGTATTTACATCAAGTTTTGTTTTCAATCCTGTCAGCAACTGCAATTACATCGAAATCCAGCTGTTCTGCCAGAAAATATGGCATATAACACAATTAAAATATTTATTTTGTCAGTTCAATTGCACAGCTGATCAAATTTTCACAATGTTTCCATTCATGTGCCGTATTGTAAAACTGTCCGTTGGGTGTTCTCTTGTTCTATAAGCTCAAAATAGAATTAAACAATTCAAAAGAAAAAGTTTGTTGACCAATGAGTCAAGACATCCATTTCAAATTGTGCACTCAGTTTAGTGTACTTTTTCTGCAGCCACAGTAGTCTAAACATCAAACTGTCAGTTTCATTTTTAGTATCCTATTCCTAGGTCATAAACCCTTAGACCAAGTTTGATCCAGTTTGCCTGCATTCAGAACAGATTTCCCACACTCCCCTCCCCTGCTGATCAGTGGAAGGGGAGCAGACCCAAATGCAGGCACACTGGATCAAACTTGATCTATGGTGCCCCAACCATCAATACCCAGCTAATAGTTGGAAGGCTCTGTTTATCATCATGGGTAACGGGGACTGAAAGGATCAATCACATACCTCTGTAGTAAGCCCTGGTGATGGCATCAAATTCTTCTTGTCCCGCTGTATCCCACAACATGAGCCTTATCTCATCCCCTTCCATCCTAAAAACATCATCAAAAAGGGTACCATTATGCATTTTGTGTCGCCAACTAAGACCCGAATACGATCATTGTGTACATTGTATGACGCACTTTGAGATCAAGGTATTTTCTTTGTAGAACTTTGTTAGAGCGCATAGCGTAAAAAAATCAATCAAGAATCTCGTCACAAACTTTCAATAACCAAATATTCGAGGCTTGGGACTACAGCTTATCATGACAGATAAAGCCAGGATCAGGATACCATGACAGCTGTTTGAGTTAATGAAAAGGATACTCTTTAATGAAAAGTACTTTAATAGTTCATTTTCCAATTTCTAATACTGTGACATATTGCAATCAAGCTTTTCACGAATTTATTATGTGCTACACGATGATACGGTTTTCATATTGTTGATCTCTTAGCAAAAAGTGGAAAGGTGATATTGCCTAAGCTTACACAACACCATAACAAGCATCAGGTACGCACAAAAGAGCAATGAGGTTAGCAAATATGTAAGCACAGGTAATACTAATACTTGTCTCATAATTTTGTTGACACAGTTGTTATTTTTTATGCCGAACATTTTGTAGTTTCTATCACATTAACACATGGCTAATGAAGCTAATGGATCAATAATTGTGACAAAAGGTTTAGATAGCATGAATATTCATGTACAAAAATGATATCACATTTTGGCCTTTTGTGTCTCAGCTGTACCCTAGCTTTGAGAGCGCCTGCGATCCCTGAGCGATCATATTCACACTCTCAAGGTTAGAAGCTACCACATAGACTAAAATTATAGCAGTTTTTGGCTTTTCAGATTGAAAATCGCAATTAAATAGGTCAAAGCAAACGTGTATACGTCATGAGCCACTCTAGTTTTGCATAGTACATGTGATAAGCTTACTCGATTTCTCTTTCAAGAAAGTCGACACCAATGGTCTTCTTGTAGTCTTTAGTGAAGATTCCCTTACAGTAGCGTTGTATCATGGATGATTTACCAACGGCACCATTGCCAACAATTACCAGCTTTATACAAATCTCAAAGTCTTCTTCCATATTGAGAAGTGGATTGGATGGTGCTTCGGCTGCCTAATGTGATCCTTGTCTATGTGCACATATCATCGACAGTCTGAAAATAAAGCTCATACTTTTAGGTGTCTGTCTGTTGACCACCTGAACCATAGATAAAAAAATATAATGGAACTTAAGGCCTACTCAGTGGCGCTGGATACTGCTCATAAGGTATTTACAATATAGTGACCAGCCGAGCAAGCAGCACTCATTTATAGAGGATGCATGTTGTAACATTTCTATACCCTTATACCAGCCTAAGAGCCAAAATTTCTAAGATAGACGTTAAAAGCAGTCTAGTAACAGAATAATGTTGGGAGGGGCGAGAGACAAATATTGACTCTGAGCTTACTCTTATTCATTCTTGTTACAATTTGAATTTAAGACTGGTGTGGTGACTGTCCAACCAACATGGCACAGTCAATAAGTTGGTTTCCCTACGTTCCCTGAAAATCTCATGGCTGGTGGGGAAGCAAGACTGAATGGAAAGAGATGAATCTCTTCTGTTTCATCTTTTCCCTCATTTGCCTACTATAGTCATATAAGTCATTTAGGTTCATCAGCAGTATTCTGTGCCAAGTTTATAAAAAATACTAACCCCCCCCCCACAGAATTATGGATTTTGAATAATATGGAATAGTATTTTTAAAGCCCAAAGAATGGTTAAAAACACAGTAATTGGTTTTCAGAAAATGTTATTATAGCTCCATTAAGCCACTACTAGTTTAACACAAAGTGTGCCAAGTGTCCACCAGAATACTGACTATACCAGCTTGTAATAGAAACGAACCAGGTCCAATTAATGGGTTACAAGAAAGGAGTAGCATGTTACTCCTTGGTTAAAAGTTATCTTTATTTGTAACTGAAGTAGGGCCTTTAGTAGAATCTTTTCATGTAGCTTAGTTTTTAGTTCAAATTTTGAAATTTAAATTTATAGTAATAGTTATCATATCTGTAGTACAGTGAGTAACAATCTTCAAACTATGCACAAAGAGGTAAAGATAAAGCTTTGTTGTTGATACCAGCAATACAGTGATATGAGTGATTGTGTGATAATAAGTGGGGAAGAAGATACTTACATGGTAAAAGATGCTGAACTGTTGATGATTTCTTTCAACTACTAATATTTCTGTAACTTTTCCCTCCTGTCAATTTTCTTTTTGTTTATGTTGTCATAGTCTACTGTCTAAATTTTATACCCAGGCAGGATGCTTTTTAAATACACAGAATTTTATTTCATATTACCTGCAGTAACTTTTTTGTAGCTGAAGTTATTTAGGTCAGATCTGATTAAATACCGGTGCGTCTAGCACCACCGCACTAAGGAGTGAACGTCAACCTATTCTCAGTCTATAATCTGATCAAGAAAAATATAATGGATAATATTATAACTAATACTAAAGGCTGCAAACAGGGAGATTGATGCAATAGTGCCTGGCAATGATGCATAGCTACTTGTAGCAAAGATGATTTAGGTTTGTAGAGTCTGCAATACTGTCACTGGGATTCAGTCAGTCATAGGACCCTAGGGCTTGCATTTTGCTCATACCTAGAGTCCAGTTGAGAGTCCCATGGACAAACTCAACTCAACTTAACTGTCCATGACCATTACTATCTATGTATCTACTATCCACTCCTTGGGTTTCATTTGAAACATAGGGATCACTGGAGTCTATGCAATGTATATCTATCTATGTATGTGTATACTTACCTCAGTTCTTACCTCAGATAGAACCAGCAGTTCTTACCTCCTACTGTTGTGTGCTTATGCTATGACCAACAACCCAAAAACACACATGTTTATTAGGATGGTTGATCTTGGACATATATAGTTGCTTTATATTTGATCAGACCATACCATAGACCATATGCTACTCGCTCAAGATACCCACTCACTGATTTAAATGCATCCAAACTGTCCCTACATGTGCATGTTTTGCAGCCTTGTATGACATCATGACATCCAAGCGAATATGCATAATTGGAGCTGGAGTAATTGGCCTCAGTTGTGGCAACAGATTACAGGAGATCCTAGGGAGAGGCTATCCGATCACTATCTACGCAAATAGATTTCTTCAAGATACAACATCTGACGTTGCTGCTGGTTCTTTCAGGCCAGCGGCTGAACCTTCTGTAGCAGGATACAACGGAAAAAGAAGTCGCCCCGGCAGGTAAGTACCATTCATATTAAGTAAATCATTTAAATCATGAGTATGACAGGCTAGATAGATCAGGTGTTTCCTTGGCATTGTTCAACGTGACTAATGTGCAGAATATTTGCTTGCAGGCTTCCAAGTTCTTATTCCTGGGTGAAGAATGATTGTTACAGATTGTTCAAGTCCGTAATTTTATGAGTCACTCATAGCAGATAAAACACTCAACTGTAAGATGTTTCTTTATTTTTATTGTAGAGATATTACAGCTTTCTCTCATGAAAGATATAAAGGCCTTATTGATTCGGTCGGTTCTGAAGTGACTGGCATACATGGGATCAAAGGCTATGATATTTGGTACCCTGGCACTGTCGATCCAACAAAGGTTTGCATAATCCTTGATGAATCCACTATTATTATTATTATTGACTTTATCGGCTACTTGATGTTTTATCAATTTATATTTAATCGTTTTCTTTTTAACGGTAAACGTGATTGCAAAAAAAAGTAAAGCAAGCAGCTTACATATGAATGTACATGGAGAGATGTGTCCTATTGAAGGTGAACTAGGTCAACCGAGTTTCCTGCTAAATCTCATCACCGTGTAGTGAACATAGTACATATGATAACTCCTATTGCCATTTATTTTCAGGAACCATTTTACACACAGATATTGGACACATATCGCAAGGTCACCCCACATGAGCTAAGCATGGTGTTCCCTGCCTTACCAGAGGGGTATGTACAATATGAAATATATTTCTACCCTCAAATAGTCGTCATTGGTGAATTTGAGAACATGTATAAAAAGTACAGTGAACAAGACATATGAACTATAAATTTTGATTTTCTAGATTATTTTCTTAATGGGTTCATTTGATGTGTGGATACTCTATTTTTCTTTACAGGTGTGGAGGGTATTATCTGGACACGTTTGTAGTATCTCCAAGGACATATATGTCTTGGCTCACTAAAGGGTTAGTTTAAGTAGCAGTTCGAATGAAAAAAAAGAGATTGTTGATTATGTGTAGCTCCTCTAGAATTTCAACTAAGACCACATTAATCCTAGAGAAATTGTCATCAGGATCAGGTTGTGGGCATTGGGCAGCATCGCCATGTTATATTGTGATGATTGAGGCTACGGTGTGGGATACATCAAATATTGAAAAATATCTTATGTACCAGTACGAAACTAGTTAACTTATATTATCTGCAATGCTGGCTTTGCTTCTGGCTTCGTTAAATGGTGTGTTTTTATTATATCCACGATAAATGATATATCTACTAAAACCATGAACATATATATATAACTGATTACTACATAGTTAACGAATGCTGACAGAATGTGAGCAGGCTAAAATCATGTTTGTTGCAGGTTTTTGGAAGCTGGCGGCACAATTATCAAAGAAGAGATTCAATCGTTTGAGCACCTTTTCGGAGAATATGACATTGTATTTAACTGTACTGGATTAGGAGCCACTCAGCTCACTGAAGACCTGGAGCTACAACCTAATCGGGGACAGACAGTCAGAGTGGATACAGGAAACAAGGCTAAAAATACCTTTGTGTTTATATTAACTGGCAAATCAGAAATGCCTTATTATGTTTGGACGTAAGTAGTATGCTAAGTCATGTAATATAATATACCGCTAATGCTTGACACACTTACTTAAAAGTTACATGTCACTTTTGAGTAAGTGTGTCAAGTATTAGTGGTATCTTATATTACATGACTTAGCGTACTATTACTATCACCAAGCATATGTCGTGAAGATAGGGTCATTATGACTTTAGAACCTCAATCGTTCCCACCCCTAATTCTTGCCATTCAACTGAGTCCTGTCACATCTGACCTCTGATGAGATACACAGCTATAATGGATTAATATACCAGAGATATGTACTCGTACAGCCATCAAGTGATTAGTGGGGTGCTTAGATAATAGATATACATTGTTTTCATACTGAAATCTTTGTTTAAACAAATAAACTCAACACATCACTCCATAATGTCTTGTATGACTCAGTAATATCACCACACTTTCACCGTTATGCAAATAATTCTGATTTTTTTGTATTTACAGTCCAGATTGCACTTTGATCGGAGGAACGAAACTCGCTGGCGATGGCTCAAAGGAAGTCTCACCAGAACATCACAAAATGATAATGGACTATGCAGATACTTATTTCCCGTGGCTAGAAGCTTCAGTGAGTTCTAACATTCCCTTTCCCCTTCCTCTAATCAAACTACAATAAGTAAATAATAATAAGACCAAAATGAAAATTTCTTATCAAATGACATTGAAGAGCCTAGTTTTAACCTAAAAGTGTTCGGTGACTGCTGAATTATACCCTCAAGTCTCACCTGTGGGTTTATTGTCTCCCACGCTCATGAGATGAGCTCATGGGTTTATGCACTGAGGCCATGTTTCTTAGCAGCTTAGATTGGCTTGTCTTGACATAGATAATGGTAAAGATGATAAAAGAAATTCTTCATTTATGTGATTATATTCTAGGACCAAAGCAACTGAGGATAGCAAACACCTATGTTTAAAGCTGAACTTCCCTAAATGAGTTTATACCCCCGCAGTGATTATCAGACTTCCTAAACATGTACATTACTATATTTATAATTTCTCTCACCTCAGGAAGATAAGGTTGTAAGCAAAGTTGTCGGCCACAGACCATCACGACCTTCACCTAGGATAGAAATGGAAGAAAAAACCTACAAGGGTTGCAAAAAATGGGTGAGTCATATCTTGAAACAGATGATTCATTAGAGAAAACAACTGGTACATGTCACTAAGACTCAGACAAATTTGTTTCTGCATGTGAGCAAATTGTGTCTGGATCTTACCCTACCCAGCTTCTGTAACACGACCAACTTCAGCATTAAACAAGAAAACTATGAGGGTAACGGAGTTTCCATTACTTTGATATCGAGAAAGCAACTTCCAAAATCATATTTTATTTGAACCCTCCCTGACTTGACAGAAAGCTAAACAGTAACACATGTGAATTGTCTACCCTGTAGTTTTTCTGATTGGTCTCATACAAACAGTGTCTGTTTGCTTCTCCACAGTCCAATAAGGAGCTTGGGGATTTTATATAAAGCAGTAGGGATAAATTACATCCCACAACATGACATCAATCTGACATTTTGAGGAAACTTCCCAATCAAGTAAACGCTGCTGTTATAGAATTTCAATTGCTCAAATCGGAATATTCATAGTTAGGACTGGAATGCTGGAATGCTCTAATCAGATTGGCTCGTTGAATTTTTTTTATTCTCATATCTTTATGAGTCATGTATTATTTCCTGTAGGTGATACATAACTATGGCCATTGTGGACATGGTGTGTCTATGAGCTGGGGTTCTGCCTGCCTAGCTGTCGAATTGGCTACTGAGGTGCTGTCACTGTCAAAGATGTAAGATGCTGAAAATTTGCAGACGCAGAATTGACTTTTGGCGATAAAACATTACGATTTACCCTTTCAATTTTCTGAATCATCCTCATATATATCAACATGTTTTTGAGATAGAGTCTTGAGCATCGATTTTATACGGTTGCCTGATATAAAAATCTTTCTATGCATGTATATTTATTAACCAATTCAGTTCACAGTTTACCTTTGAAGATTATTTCTCACAAGTATTATTATCAACTAAATCCGGTGGTCGTCATCAAAAGTAAAGCTCAATTTTCAAACCAATAGATAATAAAAACATAGTGTTTTTTGTCTTTTCAATGCTTTATCCAATCCAGTAGATGGTTGTGCAATATTTTCTCAATATAATGTATATTGAAGGGCAACCAAGGTTTCGCAGCAATGCATTAGTGGGTAGTAAATAATGTGCTAGGCAGAATCAGCTTTGTGCATGACGCGGCGCAAAACTCAAAGTAGTTGCTGACTCTAGGCTGGGTAACACCTCGGTTTAGGGGAGGTTCCAAGACATTGCTTTAATAATGATAGATCACAGGCTAAATAATAACAGGAACAGGAAACTGCTCTGTGGTATTCTATTTAGCTGAGTTTGAGTACCTGATGGATGAATTGTTTCACAAGAATTCTGACTGAATAATCATCAGTATTAGATTTTGTCTTTTTCCCGATGCAGATGGTGCAATCTGCTATCAATCGATGAGAACTTGTTTGAAACCTTGGTTGCCCTTTAATATACCAAATATTAGCAGCTTATCGTTTTTATAGTGATACTTCTAATATTTGATACAGAGCAGAGATGCACTGTATGTCTTTAAAAAGGTGTGTTGCCCTAAATATCACCCCCGAAGTGACCTTCACAGAGTTTTCACCCTGATGAGAGTGTTGTGATGAGCCCTTTTCCTCCATGTCCGCTGGACAGAAGGGAACCACATCAAATCAAAAAGATCTAACGGAGGTACATGAACACAGGCCCTCTGGATCAACATCTTGCACAGGATGGCAATTTAATATTAAAAATGTGTCTTCTGAGTTTTCATCTTTTGATTGAGGGAAAGGCAACTACCTAGTAAGGTGTTGAAATGTAGATGTAAGGATCCGCTGAGTAGAGTGCATTTGAATACGTATTATCATATAACCAAATATTATTGGTTGTCTTCCCTCTCCACATGAAGGGATAACTCCTGTGATCCAGCTTGCAACTCGTAAGTGTTAATTCTAACAGCATTTCTTTTCAGTGGGGATCCATCAATGAAAAGAGGTCATCAATTCGTGCAATTATGGTTGCGACATCGCTCTGAAGTGTTAAAGTCGCTGTATAACATGTTTTATTAAAAGTCACCATATACTTGTCCCTCCACAAATAGTGGGAAACTAAAATGATAAACGATTTAGGTTCAACCAACTGATAATTCCTATCAATATAAATTAAAGTTATCTGTAAATTGTCATTTTGTGAAAAAGCTACTGTTGCGCTTTCTTCCTTTTGCCTTCCTGAGCTTCAACCCTGGAGAAGAAATATCACATGCTCAAATTTAATCTAATTGGTAATCTTGCCTGCTAGTTGGTGGTGGATACAACCTATACTTCCAACGCTTTGTGAATTTTTCAAGCTCTTAAGTCTTTGAATAGCCATTATGTTTGGTTAAGGGTTTTCCACATAATAAACAGCAGTCAGAAAAGAGGAGAATTTTTACCGTGTGATCAAAAATTATGAATCACCTGGCAAAATAGGAATGCTTTATCATTGTTATGTGTAGGGTGGCCTCAATCAACGAGCTGATGGGTTTATTCTTGTGTACATTTTTTCTTAGAATCACAGAACACTATTTTATCAACCAGCCAATATTTATATTATTATCATTTTCACTAAGAATTTATAAACTTTATAAACAATTTTGCAACCTTTGAATTGATATAAAAGCTTCCTGAAGAGGCTATTAGGGAAGGGAACTGATGGAGATTACAGATCCGGGTCCTCAGCATTAATATATGGCAGAGGAAATTGGAAAAATTGCAGCAATAAGCATCTTCCTTTAAATTAGATGGTAATAACAACTACAGTAGTTAGCTGTGAAAAGACAAATTACAAGAAATCTTCACATAAAGAAAAAATGTTGATTGAACTGTTAATTAAAGGAAACCTTTTAGCAGTTTTAATCACTGTGTTGATAATAGGTATAAAATGATTAAGACCTACTGAAATCGATTTCATACCAAGTGAAAAAAAGTTACAGGTTTGGTTGAGTTTTAATGGGCAGGAAAACTGAATACAAAAATGCTGCTACCATATTTTCACACTTGAAATTTTATATTTGTAATTTTTCAATATTGGCTGTGTAAAATCTACAGGCTTCAATTGATCCAAGGCCGCAGGAAAGTTTTGCCGCAACACCCAGCAGCTTTTATTGTGGGCAGTACAGTTGATGCAGAAATGAGTTTAGACACTGGTGTTCCAGGGATCGGAGTTACATACACTGGCACTCCTGTTCTAAAAAAAGTGAGAAAAAGAGTCATGGGAACCGATCACCGTATTGATCTACTCACTGTATACATACATTGTGACAACACGTTGTCCAGACTGTTTTCATATCACGCACAGCTTTATACATGTTTGCTTATGCAAGTGTGGTTCCTTTATACAATAAAATTGTTAACAAGCGGAAACACATATTGAAAGTTTGCTGTTATATAATTGTTTATAGAATCTGAAAATATAAGGCTAAAAAAAAAAGGGAAGCTGATGTACGCTGAAATTCAAACCAGGCACATCTCACTTATGAACAATTTGCACATTCCTCCATCAGTCACCCCTTTAGCATTTGTTTCTGACAATTGAACGCATCAAACTGGTAAATTGTTACTTTTTTAGCTAATAATATCACTGTGGAGTAGTGTAATGATTATTTAAACATTTATTACAAAAATGTCTACCAAAGCAACGAATACCATTTTTCCACTGATGTTTTAATAAAATTATATCGAGAAGAAGGAATGTTTAACCAGTAACTTATCATTGCTACGACAGCCCACAACATAAATATAAAATCATTTACATCACAACCTTTGAAAAAAAAAGCATAGCATGCTCAGTGATCACAGATAAGAAACAGAAAGATGCAGAAATCAATGACCAAGAAAATGAATCAAGGATATAGGATACACGTTCCTATAGCTAAATACATCCATTGGTTAATGAAATATGGACAAATATAAGTCATTTCTCAATTTTTCGTAATCCCATGGGGTGTAAAAGGCGTTGGGGCCTTGCGGAATTATTTTATATAATCACAAATCTATGCCAAGGCAATATAATTAGTTCCACCCGGAAAATTGTTGCAGGTAAAAATTAAACAATACCTATTGGAGTGTGAAGAAGGACAAAAAATGGGGCATATAAATCCATACGAAATATAATTGTTAGCAGAAATAGACTTATATATCGGCAGTTGCAAGAAAAAGATGCAATATTTATCATTAAGATATATTCAATCGTCTAACTAATCTTTTGGGGGTGCTGTCCACAATGGCTCATAAAATACGAAAACCTTTTTTTATTGTTATCAATTTTTCTTATTGTCCAATTGCTGCCTTATTATTCATAAGCTAAACGAAATAACACATAATCCCGATCAGGATAACTGGCAGAAAGGGTAGGAGATTATATTTGATTAGTAGAGAGTGGGTAATACCGAGGTGAAGCTCAGTTGCTCACTCGATTTGGCAGCTTGTTCCACTTGCCGAAAGTGGTTTTGAGCTGCCTCTGGAATAGTGGTAAATGAGCTGAGTAAATGATGAAACTCATCCCGCTGTTTGCAACCAAAGTGTTCAGAGTCACTGCGTCAATCCAATCGGGAGATTCACAGCCTGGCAGTGAATTCCATAAAATTTGTATAGTCACTGGTAGCCAGCAGCAGTAGTAGAGGCCCAAAGTCAGAGAAATTGTTCTCATCACTTTCAGGTTTATTCTCTGACCAGCCCGCCCGCGACTCAGTCTGCTTTTTGCTCTTGCCACTCTCAAGATAAGTATATGGGTTACAACTTGGACAATCATAGGTATAAGGATGAAAAGTCCCCCAATGGTAGCGTAAATATAAAGGCTTGAGTCATAGGCGCAGCTCGACACATAAGGTTTAAAACTGATGGATATTAATTCTAAACGTAGCAGCGTGACAATCACAATTATAGGCAACAAGAAGCACACTGTCAAGATGCCGAGAGATGTACAAAAAGCATCCTTACTCTTGATGAACTTGTGATGCGAGATCGGTCGTATGATGGACACGCATTTCTCCACGCACATTGCGCTGTGGATCCAAGATGTAGTAGCTATAGTCACAATAAACAGCATCCCAAGGATATCACAGATCTCTGAAGTTAATAATATACTACCGTTTGCGGTCGTATACACAACTGTGCTATACGGCAGCAAAGTTATTAAGTCAGCAACGGACAGTCCTATCATAAAATGGTGCTGCATTTGTAAGCTCTTTATCCCTCTGAATATGAGAAGCACCAGAATGTTGCTTATAAGAACAAGGAGAAATATGAAACCTTGCAGAATTGTGACTCCTGAGGGAAGCTGAGAAATGTACAGCGTCCATGATGATGAGTTGTTCATCCTCAGATCCTGGTTCAGTTGTATGTCACACTCGAGTGAGAAGAGATGCTTATGTAGCGCCGTAAGTCACACAAATCAATAACTCTAGGGAAATCAAAAATCATAAAATTTTTGCCATGACAAGAAGATTGAGTCTACGAAATGTCCTACTAATGAAGAAACGTGGAGCATATTGCTTGTCATGCTCATCCAGCTGAGTCACAACAATACAAATAGTCCGGAGTGAACGGTATCAATGAAAAGATGCCTGTATTCCTAAAAGGGACATTTTTTCAAGTATATTAGAGAGCTTCTCCCAGGGGTTTGACTCTTCGACATTGAAAATAATGACACATTAAAAGCCTAAAAACAGGATTATGACTGCATTTTGAGATTTTTGATCATAAAACAAAACTGGTGGCCATTTTAACCTGTTGACTGTATAATGACCATGTGGGTAAAGGTTCTGATCACCACATGAATTTGTAGACAGGTGCACAGGACAGAGAGAATCACTCCATTTAAAAGTGATGACTAAAGACCCATTTTGTACACCCATTAAAGTTATATCATGTTATTTCTTGAAGGTTGATGGCAAAGGGTTCGCCTAACTGCATACTGACCATAGCTTACATACTGGTTCCAAAAAAAGCAACAACTAAGGGTAACCCAAGCCACCAGCCTATAAGGCCAACCTTGTTGACCCTGGCCATCCATTATAGGATACAGGACACAAGCTTATGATAAATGGTGATTTAAATAATATTTAATTCGTCATTATCTGCATTCATTAAACTTTTTCCATTATCAGTAATTCAGTTATTATAGTTATTATAACAACTGAGATACTGATAGTAAATAAAGTGCTATAACAAGTTGTGATTTTGTCAACAATGTTTCTGATCAAACTTTACATAAATGACAACAGTAGCGTAGCATGAGCATTCAGGACTCAATCTACGAACAACGGGGCAAACTTTGTCTTAGTGATAAATATAAAAATAAAGTAGTAATATGTTTATGATCTTTACAAACCTGATGAATGATGAAAGCTATGGTAAAGAAGAGTTCGGAAAGGCTGATACTTTACAAATGTGGGATCTACCACGCAACCTCTTGGAACAGCGACAATCCTGTAATGAAGCTTAAATTAGAATTTAACCTTTTTCAAAAGAAAACACAATTTATCAATGAATACAGGACTTACCATTAATTAGAAATATCATACAATAATGATGAACTAATGAATTTTCAGGATATGGAATTGCAACAAACATACCAATTTTTTACTACAAGCTCCATCTCTCCCACCCTCCCTGCAGCAACACTTTGTTAGGAGCCAGTCATCCATGGGCAGATGTGTCAGGAGTCGTCTTTGCTTATGAATTGTTCTATCTGGCTCATCTAATGACTTTTATTTTGTATTCATGTCAAGTGTTACCCTGCTCTGATACCCCCACTTTTAGATTTACAACACAGAGATCCGAGCAAAATCAAATAAATCTGAGTACACAATATACTCTGCGTAGGAAGGGCTTCACAAATAAAATACCTTGGGTCTTGACGACCAGCTGTTTTTTTTTACTTTATTGGGAAAATTTTCATTTGATGAGAATGTTTTACAAAATCAGCCTTCCAAGAAAAAAAAAAAATTGAGCCGTGAGCTCAATTTTTGTTGCTGTTCATGATTAGCAACCTGATGATCTCTATGATCAATAGTATGCAAACTGATGTGATTTTTGTCATAAACAAATAAATTGGTTAAAAGCGCTAGTTTTCATCTCTCTCCAAAGACTAGCTGAGAAATAGTAGGTGCCCTAAGGGCGTTGCCACCTAATTCGGCACCAAGTTGCTCTCAGTTTGTAGGCAAGTCGGAGTACACCTGGGGCAGAGTGCCCAGTAGTCAGTAGACTGCAGCGAGATAGAACCCAGAAACTTCTATACTTGCATGTTTAAGGGGAGGCGCTCTTACTCCTTGCTCTTACCAACTGAGCGACCTCCTAATAAACCTTGTTTAACAAATTAGGTGGAGTTCAAATGTCATCCATCCACGTATCCATGAAACAAACATCTAAATAATCAGATGACCTGCTCCAGCTTATAAGCTTCAAAATGAGCCCAGGAACAGCTCAATTGGTCAATTAGGACTGAAGTTATGACTTATCAAAGTAAGGCCTCGCTGATGCTCGCTCGAGTCTTGCGCAAGGGGCTGTGATGTCATAGACATACATTTTGCGTATATGTCTGTAAGATAGCTTACTTCAATGTCACAGACTAATAAATGTAATAAGATGTTGTAGGCAGTTGAACCAGAGACTATAGATATAGTCTCTGGTTGAACTTCAATTTATTCATGGCAGATAGTAGCTTTGGCCAGGCCATAGCCCAGCCAGGCAGTAACTCTGCCACACAGTAACTGGCTTTTGTCAACACGCAATTAATAATTTATAGTCACAAAACTACATTAATCATGATTTATGCACATAGGATGTTCATAAATGGGAAGTTAAAGAGCATTTAGATATTTAGGCTATGAGCCAAGGCACAAAAATGTTGCTAGTTTTTAACTGTCTCAGCCATTGCTCGTCTTTTGAATTCTTAGAAGGTACTCAACTAATTTTGACCTGCTGAATTCAAATCTGTTGTTTTAGGATGGATTCGCTTCCCACTTCTATGAGAAATTTAACTCTGAAATTTAAATGGTAATTAAAAAGAGGGAAAGTGATAAAAAAATGATGCAATGATTTCAAAACATCCAAAATGTGAAAGAGCATGTCATAATTAGTGGATCTACAAGTTTACATGGGTCTGCTATCATAAATAGCCGAGATGTGCCAACAACGGTTGCAACACCCCCCTATATCACCTGTATATAACTATCATTGAAAGAACCCTACTTTTTCAATTTTAAAGTCGCCTTGAAAACTGACTTCGAATGTTCGTATCGATCTGATTTTTTTATGGTGGTTTTGTATTGACTCCATCAATGACCAAAAATTACGCACCTTTTTGATGATACTACAAGGAGTTAATTTTTGCTCTCCGCTTAATGAACTTAGAAAGACAATTTTTATTATACTATAAAGGAAACCTAAAAATATGCACTTTTAGAAAAAAAACACACTCAGAGCATTGAACACTGGTGTTATGCGATGGGAGGGTCAATACAAAATCACCATAAAAAAATCAGATCAGTACGAACATTCGAAGCCTGTTTTTTAGGCAGAAGCAAAATTGAAAAAGGGGTTTCACTTTAATGATAGTTATACACAAGTGATATGAGGGGTATTGCAATCGTTGTTGGCCGCATCTCGGCTATTTATGATAGGAGACCCATGTAAAGTTGTAGATCCACTAATTATGACATGCTCTTTCAGATTCTGGATGTTTTGAAACCGTATCATTTTTTGATCACTTTCCCTTTTACCGGGAGTGTTTTTGGCAATATGCGGCCTATTGTGCAATATTTTTCCCATCCTGACTCTCAGATTTGGATTCTATTCTACTGCATCGCTTTACCCCAAGAGCTATTTATTTTGCCAAAGAATGACAATGGCTACCAAACTGCAAGATAAATTACCTTGGCTCATAGCCTAATTATCTGTAATTCAATTTAAAAATGGAAATGTAGTCAATTAAAGTAAGGGTGTGGAAGTGGTACATGAAAGATTAATTGCGGAAATGGTCCTTAGCTAAAGAATCTCCAAATTAACTTTTCAACAGGGTGGTGCCTGGATATGTCACATATGCACCCCCTTTGTGGCGATCATTAGATACCATTAGAATCTTTGGACTCGTGTAATTTTGTCGAAATTGGATGAAACGAGTTGAAATCCAACATAGCTCTTTTCGTAATAGAGATAAATACAAAGCAAAAAGTTGAAGGAGGTTAACGCATTTTTTGTGGTGGAAAAAAGTTGGTTTCACTTTAACAGTTCCATAAACGAAAAACTTCGAATATTGGTCGAAAACCCTGATGTGACCCCACACTCAGGCTTTCCGATATAACGAGCGAATATTGAAAGGGTGACTTCAAAACCTCATAACACAGCTTGTAGTGGTCTAAGAGGGTCAATTTTGGGCTTGTTTTGAAGCTGATTAGCTGGAGAAACAGCTTTGATTATCTCAATCTTAATTTACAATCTTACAAAGCGTATTCTTCTGGGAAAACCAAGACAGAATCTTTTTTTTTAAAAGGTCTTCAAGATGCCTCCTGCCTCAATATCCCAAAATCAGTATCAAATCCTGAAAAGCAAATTTGGTTTATAAATTATAAACAAACATATTTATGTGTTCACAGTTTTGATCTAATCTAAAAAAAGCTCATCTATGCATATTGTTTGCAGAGCTGGAAATATTACAAAAATTTATAGCGCCAGAGCACTGAGAGTCATTGATTAAAAGTTAGTACTTTATAAATACAATCCTTTATTTTTACCCAAAACAACCTTATACACCATTCAATAGAAGGAATTGAATGTAAAACTCTTATTTTAGGACAAGGAAAAAATCAAGGACTTGTTACTAGCTTTGACATGCGGCTAAATTTTTCGTGTTGGAGGGTCCCCCAAAACAAAAACCAAAGCCGCGTGACAGGCCTACTTGTTTACAGTTTTGCAACTAAATGGAGGGAAAACAGGCATATATAACCCCCCTCATCAATTAATTTTGGTTGACATCTGAGTTCAATTTTGCTAAAGTGAACAGATGTCATGAGGGTTGTTACCTTCAAATATTGGTGACCAGCGTCTAACGAGCACCTTATTAGCGTAATGGGTTATTAGTGTAGAAGTTAATTAACTCAACTTAATCTTCCTCTTAGATTAATGAAGTAACCAAGCGGTCATTGATTACAAGGGCTCCTGTCCGCAATGTCATTTCTATTTAGATTGAAGTAGTGCTTTACGTCTTGTTGGTATATCACGGATTGGTATATGCGGGTTAAATTCGTAAGTCTGTCTCTGTCCGAAGACTGAGAAATTCGGTGCCTTAAGAGCGTTGCCGCCAGATTCGGCGCCAGTTTGCTCTCAGTTTGCAGGCAGGTCGGAGCACACCTGGGGCGTCAATTGAGCCCAGTAGTCAGTAGACTGCAGCAGGGTTCAAACCCGAGACCTCCAACGCTTGCGCGTTAGAGGGCAGGCAAAAAACTATTGTGATGTGATGAGGTAATAAGAAACAGTTCAAATAGTTCACTAATAACCAGTTAGTTAGCTTGGAATAGGGATACATGATGCCTACAATTAGATATTAGTTGATAAGCTTTTATCAGATTCACATGTTGATTACGGCTGGATAAGTATGCAGTTAAATATCTGATCCGAGGTTTTGATATACTCAAGGTGAGAGCTTAGAATTTTTTTTCTGGCAAAGGACACCCAACCAAAGTGAAAATAGATTTAATTCCATTTCGATTTCGTAACTGTTTCAGGCTTGTCCAGAATGTAATTGAGGCTGCCATGCTTTGAGTATGAATAGTTCAGGTGATTCTGTTGCAAACTATGAGTCTTATCTAAAAACCCAATATCCATATCTTTGCAGATCTTTCTAGGGAAGTTATCAATTTGATGGTGATGGGCTGTAAATGGCATAAAATTATAATGATTATTGTGAGTTTTTAATGATAACCAATATCACAGGGCATTGATGATTAATTCAAAACTGTATCATTATTGACATTGCTCTGATTCCATGCCATAACGATTGCACTATGCTCAACAAAATGGGGGAGGGTTGGGACATGAGAGACCCTATAGTTGAGCCAATATACCTTGTCTTTCAATAAAGTGAATCCTACACTAAGTTGTGAGTGGAAGATTTCCAAAGAAGATTCAATTTTTAAATGCGTTTCCGAGGCTGTTGGTTGAGAATTTTACCGATTTGCATAGAACCACATTTTCCTTCATTTGGGTGCTCGTGAATGAATATGTAGTTGAACAACAGATCTGCCCAGTTTTATTTTGTTAATGCTACAAAATTGTGGTTCAATATGTTTTCAATGGGATCTGCTCGCTGCATTCCAAGCATGTTCAATATACGCAATAAGCGCTAAAATGGATTATCAAGGCAAGAAACTAGGATCAGGCCCAAAGATTGCTTACCGTGTTCTCAGAGATTACTAATGGGTTCCCTCAGTATAGTAAACCCTTCGCTAGTCCTGATTAACAACTGAGACAAAAGATGATATGCTTGATTCATGGGTACTATCCAAAACAAATTTCATATATACATTTGGGTAATTCAAAAATATAAAATTTGCTAACATACCAAGAAGTTGATCTATCGCAGTTGCAGCAGGAAGGGTGGGAGAGAAGACCACCCTCCCTGAGAGCAGCAATCACTTGGGAACTGATGATAAAAGACAGTTGAATCTAAGTCATGTATTGCGTTATCTGTGTTTCCTATGGTGGCCTATGGTGGAAAAATACCTTTAACAGAATGTTGACCCGACCAAGGAGTTATACAAAGTTAACTTCTAGTCTCGACGATGCTCAACAGTAGAACCAATATACCGCCAGCAACCACTGCTGATCTTTATAACCTTGAAATCTAAAGAGTGCAGAGCAGTTGACATTGCGTCATATTGACAAGACATATATCTCAGTCGATGCCCAAGGGATTGAATGTTTGAAAGTACATCAAGAAAAAATCCAATGTGATGTCTCAGTATGTATAGAGATATCCTTTTCCTAACATTAGAAAATGCCTATATTATACCATGGAGGAGTAATTCATTCGCATGAGGAAATGTTAGCCTTTTTGCGCAACCTTGAAATAGTGAATGTTATGGCTAGCTAAAATTTTCTCATCCTCATTATTTTCACCCAAATATTCATTAGCTAAACTTAATTCTAACCAATACTTGCTTCTCTAGGGTGTACACAGCCAATCATGTTATATAGGTCAGTTTAAAACCAAACGGAATAAAATGGAATGTGAAAAAATTGAACATCGTGGTGGAATATGTTATTTCCTAAAGTAGGGTCGTTCCATTAAGATGGTTTTGTTTAAAGCTCCCCAAATGGAAATAAAACCCATGAATCCTGCGGCACCAATCGCCTAGCAGTGGATAGCAAGCCTGCCATCTCACCATCTCTAAAAAGGAACTGGTTGATGATTAATTAGCATTCACTGCTCGCAGCCGTCAGCTTTCACCCCACAAGCTCATTCCATTCCACCACTGACAAAATACGCAGCATAGCTGCAGTGCCAGGATCATTGCCCTCATATGGCCAATTCTTTTTATTTTTAAGGCAAACCTTATAAATCATGCCATATCTTTTGGTAATTGAACAACCCATATAAGTACATGTTTATGATTTATTTTACAGGAGTTATTATACACTTGTTATCATATCACTGGACATCGTCCAATAACCAGCCAATTCAGTTTTACTTTAAAGGGCAACCAAGGTTTCACATAGCTCAGAAGCTAACTTATAATGCAGTATTACACCCTTATGACCCAGCTTTTGAACCAGAATAATCCAGATTGTACAATATCAGATGATATTTATCAAATATACATACATTCCATCGTCATACATGCAAGTGCAAGTTTGTGGTACAACACTACATCACAACAATCACATCATTAGAAACATTATATCTCATATTTGATAAACTCTTGCATAGCATACTGCAGCATTGATCATTGGAACGGCGGAAATCCTAGACCGATCACAACTTTGGTAATGTCTACTAAAAAGATCTGCATCGTTGGTGCTGGAATTATTGGCCTGAGCTGCGGAATCAGACTGCAGGAAACTCTTGGAAGAGATTATCAGATTGTTATCTATGCAGATAAGTTTCTAGAAGATACGACATCAGATGTTGCAGCTGGTGGAGTCAGGCCCTCTACAGAGCTGACTATAGAAGGGTACAAAGGAAAGAGAACTAATCCAGGCCAGTGAGTATTATCTTGCTCAATATTCATAGCCATCGGGTGAACCAAAGTTATTTCTGTACTTTGTGATGCTATATTAACCTATTTGTGACCTATTGTTGTGATGCTATTTGATCCTATATATTGACCTCAACTTAGCAACCTTAACCGTAACTGATGTCTGTGAATTTGGAATTAAAGATAGAGAATGCGTCGGAGAAAAGAAAATTGATGAATATACTTTAAATTTCTATAGTTTGTTTGCTATTTTTTGTAAGCAATGAGAACCTATAGCATGAACACCTATATCATAAAGTGCGCCAATACATAAATGCGAGGGTGATTGCTTTTAATCGGTTCCAACCTGTATTATGAATTTTAACTTTATGTTAATATTGAAGTGACACAATGATGATATCGAAGGCAAGATGGGAGTATTTCCTCAACAATTGTGACCCTGAGGTTACTGGGATACACCGGATCAAGGGTTATGAGATTTATTATCCTGGTCTTGTGAACTCTGATAAGGTTTGTGAAAAGTTTTCAATTTGATTGTAATTGTAATCAAGACAGCATTGTAAAGGCTAACTAGAGCCAATTTGTTGGAGTACTGCATCAAGAATGAAAATCTTTTGCAATTTGCTTTTATTTAATTTATTTTCACCATTTGAGTTTGGAGTATGCTAAATGTGAAATGAATAAGTGAATATCCTAGTGGATAAATTAAATAGCCAAAACTGAAAAATTACAAACCGAAGGCCACCCTGTCGCCTTTTTGGTTGTTCTCTGTAAACGAGGTCTTATTTGATCCGATGGCGCTATTAAACTGTGGCTTGTGTGGGGTAGTGATCCAGCACGGACGGCTGCTCTTGACAACACAAGACTTTATGAATTTAATTTTTAGCCACCCTATTACGTAAATATACTGGACACATACCGGAAGGTGACATCGCATGAGATAAGTGTGGTATTTCCTGCCTTACCAGAAGGGTATGTTTAACAAATCCATAACCTCTCATTCATTGAATCCACCATTCAACAAAAGATATATTTATAGCATTTAAAATTAGTATGTACTAGATCTGAACAATGATTTGCACTTAGATGGACAAAATAGTGATGCAAGACACCCAATAGCCGTCCAAAAAATCAACTATTAACCAAATGAAAAGAATCAACCCATACAAGTCATGAGTTCCCAAGCGCAATAGAACCACCGTAAGCATGTACATGGGTTTCGATTTATTTATAGGTGTGGAGGATATTTCGTGGAGACGTATATGATATCGCCAAGGCAATACATGAAGTGGCTCACTAAGCGGTACCTTGTTTGCTCATGTTATTTTCCAAATAATCGTTCAACGTACCAGTCTTGAAAGCTAAGATATTTGAGAACGATGGTAACTTCTGGGGCGATTAACACAATACTAATAATATAATATTAATAGGACAGAGGCCACTCTATTGCTCTAAAAACACTCATCGGATATACTATACATGTATATACATAATAAAATACCAGATATATGACATGTAACAATTGGTGTTTTTCATCGATAGGTTTTTAGAGAATGGTGGGAAAATTATAAAGGAAGAGATCAGGTCATTTGATCGATTATTCGATGTATATGACGTTGTGTTCAACTGCACTGGACTGGGAGCTACCAAGCTCACACCTGATGAGGAGCTTAAGCCCAATAGAGGACAAGTGGTTAGGGTGGATACTGGAGGGAACGCCCTAAAGACATTTGCTTACATCCATACTGGCACACCTATGATTCCCTATTATTATTGGACGTGAGTACAACTTTGCGAGCTAGGACGAAGTCATAGCCTTGTTTGAGAAACATGGATCTGTGAATTGACAAGCGGAGCAGGTACCTGGTTGATGGCCCTCGATCAAGCGAAGAATGATTAACCGCAATCCAGTCTTATCAATTGTGCTTCTGATAATAGAAGAGTCTTTGACAAGTCAAACCAGCTCATGTTCCATTTTTTTCAAAAGGCTGAACTTGGAACAGAACATGAATGTGGGGTATTCAGAGGCTGCTATTCATTTTGTCTTGATCTTATATATTCGTACCAAAACTAGTATCTTATCTCAAAATCAGATTTGTTTTAGGCCAAATTACACTATAGTGGGAGGAACACGATTACCTGGAGATGGTTCAACTGAGGTCTCTGAGGAGCATCACAAAATGATCATGGGTTATGCTGACACCTACTTCCCGTGGCTCAAAGCAACCGTGAGACTATTATGACTTGATCAAAGCTATCTGAAATCTTAGTTTACGGTAGTAAAAGCAGCTCAAGGAACATGAAAAGTGTACCACCGACCAAATCTGAAGTGATGGATTTGAAAAATTATTTATTTCAATTACTTATTGGAACATTACGTGTACTTGAGGAAGGGATGCTTTGAGTTTTAGTGCAGAGTTAAGTCGAACTTCAACAACCATGACTAAATTTCATCCTTAGGAGGAGAAAGTTGTGAGAAAATCGGTTGGATTGAGACCATCTAGACCTTCAGCCAGAATAGAGAGAGAAGAAAGAAACCACAAAGGACGCAAGAAATGGGTGAGATTATTGAATCGTACTATGACCACCAAAGCTGCGAAATGGCCCTCCAAAATGCATTCACTCCTATACTTGTGTTGTAAACACAATTTGATATGTTTCGTCTGTGTTACATTTGCAGAGTTGTAGGAAAGTGTGGTGACCATATATATATCTATGTTCTTTTGTGTTACTTGGCATTATCTACATCATCATCAATGATGTGGTCTTCGCAACAATCGTTATCGTTACAAAACCAAAGTATTCTATTAACCAGAAAATACCAGTCTACTATCTAAGCTGGATTGATGACTGGTGACTGTTTTGAGTTCTGTTATTGTGAGCTAGGTTGGCTAGATTCCAAAGTGAAGCTGCTAGTCAACCTTGCATAATAAGGCTACAACTTCAATGCCAAACCAGTAATATGTTGCAAAACGGGCTTTATAGTTTATTTGTAGGTTTTCATGTAATCAAAATGTTGTGTAGGCTTTAGTTGCCCCCCAACAAATTGATGGGTATAAAATTTACTGACAATAAAGCAGTATTTTATCTATCATTCAGCTGTTGGCTACACAGGGGAAACATAATTTACTGACTGCTAAAAAACGTGAATAAAATAGCCAACACATGAATGATGTATAAGATACATTTTGTATAAGTATCCTGGTTTTCAGGTGATACACAACTATGGTCACTGCGGTCATGGTATCATGATGAGCTGGGGTTCTGCCTGTCTAGCTGTAGAACTGATCAATGACATACTGTGGCAGCCAAAGATGTAAGCTGACAGGGAGAAGAAGCTGGATAAGGGTATATCTTTCTAAGAGACTGCAAAAATTCATCAGCCAAGGTCAAAATATTTGCTTAATTGAAAGAAGCTGCATTATCCAGTCATTACTATTATATTAATTTTATGATTTGTTCTTAAAAGTCAATGGATCATTATTGTATTTATCAATAATGTATGAATTTAGAATTATAAGTTAATTTTTATTATACCCTTATTGTAAAGAATTTTACATCTTTATGTATGTTTCACTATTCTTTATTCAATTTTATACAAAAACTATCTCTGCAGGTGAAGTCTCTTTTTTTATTCGCCGAGATAAAGGTTCATATCGAAAAACAAAGACCCCCTCCCCTCTCAAATAGAACTTGTCGAGTATAGTAACCCAACACTGCACAAAGTAGACCATCACCACAGAAATGTAGAAAGGAAGAAATAGCCACTGTTTCATTAAAAATGTGTCTTCTTGAGTAAGAAGAAAAAAAATATCATTACTGCAACAATTGTGTATAAAGTATTGTTATACTATACTGACTATTTGTGGGTTTTTATGAACTGACTCTCTAGTTCCATAATGCTGACGCAGACACTGGCTTTCTCATCATAATCTGTCCACTCCTACAAAGTAAAGAAATACAAAATGTAGAATAGAGAAAACTCTTTGATAAAGCCTTGTCCCCGGACCCGGAGTCAATAACCGGGTGAGACACCGGACAAGTACGAATCTGAGGCTCGCTCCATCCTTGTTTACAATCAGGGAATAAAAATGCCATAACCGTTTCAATTTTCTGAACTTAGCCAATTGGCTTATTCTATCTTATATCAAATGAAACATTGAATCGTCATAGCTCACGCTATCATTGCAAGGGACAAAATTATAAATATCACACCATAATAATAATAATAGTGATAATAATAATGATAAATTGAAATCAATCCAGTTCTCATATAAGGGCAGCGCCTTTTAGTAGTTCATTTTATGATGCTGGGAAATGTTGGGTGGTGTAATAAACTAGTCTTCCTACCAGAAACAATCTATATATTCATGTAAGTTTTATTTGACTCCATGAATTTCTAGCATTTTTTGCTCAGTACTATATAATGTGATTGCAGGTTGAATTATATTATAAAAATTATATGAAATATCACTCACTTTATCGGTTAGATCTATATCCTCAAACTTTGAGTTTGACTCTGTAGCTGATGCACACCAACCCAGCTGAAACAATACACAAAATCTACATTTTTATATTAGGACAAGGAATTGAATTCATGCCATTTATTTATTTATATGATATAAAATAAATTAAATTAAATATATTGATTTTATTTATTGTGGTTAATAAAAGTTTGCAATAGAGACGAGATAAGAAATAGAACAAGTTTCTCTAGTGTTGAGAATATGAACTCGGAAGCCTCTTTTCTGGCTATTCCCATGAGTCAATCAAAGTAGAGAGAGAAATTGACATCCGGACGTTCATGAAATGTCCATGATTTGTAATTTTGATTCAAGTACCATCATAGCTGCGCCTCATTATTTTTGCTACCTCAAATCAAATGTGTTTGCCTATGTCTCAAATAGTGAAGGACATTCTTACACAAATTATTATGTGCAAACATATGATACTGTAGGCTACCACCAACATCAGACTGTCAGCAAAATTAAATGTGTTTTGTCTATGTCTCAAATATTGAAGGTAACTCATTATACTGTAGACTACCAGCATCAACAGGCAATCAGCAAAACCTGACTGGCTTTGAGAAGGATGATATATACTGATTGATAACATACCATATTTAAATGAGTGCACATAAATTAAGGCACACAGCAGAATACCAAAAGAAGCAAACTATATGATCTTACCCTTGCTTCAAAATCAATAGGCTCCACACCTCTACAGTCAAACTCAGCCACCGTCTGAAACTTGTTTGAGTTCTCACCATCATATGGTTTAATTGAGTCTTTTAAAATATCTACAAGCAAGAATGAAGTAAGTCAATTTTCTTTGCAATTGTCTTCCCATAGTGAAAAATGACAGTAAGCAAGTAATTCCAAAATTGAAACAATAATTAATAATGAGTAGCAAAACTTGATTGATTGGAACCACTGTGATGTAGAGTGGCTAAAAGGCCACAGGCTGCAAGGTTTGCTTTTACAATAATTGAATAGATTTCAAACGCCAGGAATATCAAAGGGATGCAGAACTTGCAAAAAGTACTCTAAGCATGATTTTATCCCATTAGTTATGCTTGAATAGTGCATCATCTCACCACTTGTCTTCAATCTCACCTATAGAGTTTTCCCTGGAGCAAAGCTTACACTTTATCACAAGACTAGCATGTCCTCGTCCGCCTTTCAATGGCTGCTCATCCTTAAATAAATAAAAAACTCAGATTCACTACCAGTTAAACATTGGCAATGATATTAGTTTACCAGTTCCATCTAAAATGATGGGTCCTTACTTAGACAGGAAAAAGTTGAGCTGTATCTGTCACTAGTTCTCTCATCACAAACAACTCAAAAGCTATGAGGGTTTGTCAACTATTTGAAGTAAAACAGATATGATAACCTTACAAGCAGTACTGTAATACCTCACATACGCCCCCTTCCGAAAAAATGAAAATGCTCCAGTTATAAGGCACGCGTCAGCTATAGGCACCCCTTGTGAAAAAAACTGCCCTCAGCGGGATTCAAACTTTCAACTTCTACCACTGAGCTATTCAGCTTCACATATAAGGTGTGGTTTTGGTCCAAGTCAAATATAAAAATGCTTCAAATGATAGCCGGGCCTTTATGCTCCGTTCTTTTAGGGGCCTATATATATATATATATATATAAGGCGCGCGCCCTATAGGTGAGGTATTACGGTTAGTATAATTCCAGTATGATTAAGCTGCAGTCAGTAAAGAGGCTTACTTACAAGCACGGTAATATATTGATGATTCTCAGTTTCCTCACCACAGCTTCCACATTTCAACTGGAAAAAATAAGAGTGAGTGTCGAGTAGGTTTCAGCCAATCACAAGATAGTCAATTGAATATCATTGGTAACCCTGTGACATGAATTATTCCACCTAGGGGTTAGGAGCAGAATAGAACAAAGTTACACAAAAATTTAACAAGAGGTCCAATAATGGGTTTCTATCGATGCTTATTTCGATTTGATGCAGAAAGGTTATGAGATGTAGCCTACTGATGTAATTGACAAACCTTGAAATACCATCTGAAATCCTCATCCTCTGCTTTCAGCTCGGTGATATTCTCCATCTCCGCTTTGAGCTGCAAAGCAAATCTCTAAACAAAATTAATGGACCCATTATAATCTATGCTATTGGTACAGGTCTCACTCCATCAGGTCAGGGCATAAAGATAAGGAGTCGTTTTTTTGAGCTTTTTGCTACACCCATAATTAATAATTCATAGTTGAATCAGATTCATGATGTATCTATGAAATGATTGACGCTAGCTTCAGTGGAAAGCAGCATTACACAGTAGTGGCTAGACAGCGGATATCAGCATGTGATAATATTAAAAAATCAGATGGTCATATCACACGCCACATCCCGAAGCATGGGCGGCAAAATATATGTTGCCTTAATCTACTGCTGCCACTCAGGCAAATTTGTGCTCATTAAATTCTGTATAGCTCCAAGATAACTAATTGAGGTTTTAATCTCAGCAATGAACTAAACCTTTTAGTTAAGTTTAGGTTTAGTTCATTGATCTCAGAATTGTCACCTAATAGGCAAATAAATCTGCAATAACTGATCTTCAAAACTAGGGTATGAAATTAATGCACTAGCTGATGACGTCATTAATTTCCACTAGTAAGATGGTAACTATGTCACATGATACGGTGGATGATTAATTTCATACTCTGATTTTGACAATCAGTTTGTGTAAATTATTTGCCCATTATGGTGAGATTGCAGCCTGTTAATAGTCTCAGCTATACAGAATTCAATAAGCACACATTGCCTGTGTGGCCGCAGTGGTTTGAGGGTGAGGCCGCAATTGCTGTGCCATGTTGCTCTCTGTTTGCAGGCAAGTCGAGGCACACCTGGGGGGCCAACCAAACCCCAGTAGTCGATGGACTGCAGTGGGTATCGAGCCCACGACTTTCAACACTTGCATACTGAAGGACTACTAGGCTATACCTAAGTGCAATGATGAAGCGCCTAAATTAGGTTGGTTCCTTAATAACAGACAATAAACTTTCACCACCGAAATGATGAAGATGGGTGTCCATTCATTCGCACCCTCACCCTGGTACTTACATGCCTTTACTATGCCATTGTTCTGTATTCAATTGTTAACTGTAGATCTAAAAATACTATGGAAACAAGGGCAGCTAAAAGAGGGGAACCCACCTCCATACAAACATCATCTACAATATATCACAACAGCTTCCTCCCAAAAACCATCCGAGACCTTCGTATAGGATCTCACCAAAATTAAATACACAATGTCTACATGCCAGAATTCAGACTTGACTACGGTCTCAGAAATGCCCTACCACACGAGGCACTCGACATTTATACCACCTTAGGTAGTTTACAAGTGTTCTAAAATATTTGAGGTAAGAATTGATACTGGACATCGGCAAAGTATTAGTTCAGGCATGCTAGTCCCAGGGGCGCATGTTGGTTATAGTTGCTTGCCATTATATAGGAGTGAGGGGGGGGGTTACCTTCCAAGTGCCCTGAGAATATTCTCACTTAAATTGAGTAGGTCTAGACGGTAGTCAACTCTGGCTCTCATTCCACAGTACATCAGCAGTCACAGTAGGCCTATAAACACCCACTCCACTGGCTGGCAGTCACATACACTCAGGTCACTCCACCAAGGAGTTCAGAGGGACTCCACCATGACTATTCCCTGTCTCTGTCTGTAGTGTAGGTAGTGTAAGACCTAGATGTATGATCTACTTACTGGCATGGTTGCTGCTTTTTAAAGGGTTCTTGTAACTGTAACAGTGAAGGTCTCAGTTTGAAACTATAGAGCTTTTGATGAGAAGCTCATTTGGAGGACAGCACATGAAGATAGTAAATTTTTAGCAACTTGGCAAGTGTAAATGAAAAAGTTGTATTCTCAAAATTTTTACATAGCCTCTGCACTGCTAATTCTTTTTGTAAGAATAGATTGTTTCTTAGTAGATAAACATATGTTATAATAGAACAAAGGCTATAGCTCATATTCAAAGGAGACACAAAAGAATTTGTTGAATAGTTTGTTGTCAATTTAGTTACTTGCTGAATCATATTTCAGACTTTCATGATGGCGGATAATTCAACACCAAAATTTTCTCTTCAAAACTTGAAAGATATAAGGTATCAGGCATTATCAGCTCATCAGGAGGCTGAACTGAGAGGATTAGTGTACACCAGTAAATGGTAAGTCAAAACTATCTATATTTTGAAGAGCTATTATCATGGCACTTATGTGTATTTTATGAGGCTGAGTCACAGAATTGTACTTACTTATTAACAGTAACACTGTGACTGTCAGCAGGGAGAATGGAAGGGGGCCTTGGGCAAGGAGTTGCAAGGTGCCAAGGAGTTGCTCCTTGGTTTGGGTCATCCAACTCCTTGGGGACCCATCTGACAATACTACCAGCAATGCTATAGAACATGTGCAATCCCAAGCAGTGCGCTTTATCAAAAACATCAAAGGTAGACTGAAGGGCGAGCGCAACTTGAACTAAAACCGCTAAAAGATAGGCGAAAATCACACAGGCTGTCCTTACTGATGAGAATACTCTCAGATGAAACCAGACACCAGACCCTTGTCTCAGCATATGATGAGCTGGTTAACAGTAGAAGCCAGACAACTATGATTACACGAGCTGCTAACAGAGGGGAACCAGCCTCAATATATGCCTCGAGTCAGACATATTACAACAGCTGCCTTCCGCGTAGTGTGAGGGATCTAAGGCTGGGGTCAAATAACACTCAACAATAAGCAGCTATCGCTGCCACACTGAAATTACACTGACTAAACACTGACGAAAGAGGCACTCCCTGTTTGCACGGTTAGGTGATTTTGAGTGTTCTATATTCCACGAGGTGAGTTACGAGGTGGGTTTGGTCAGCCAATAGTCAGAGAAGTCTGAGCCTTATGATTATGTACCTCTGTACCTCAACATCAGCTGTATTATCTGACGGTTGTTTTCTGGATCAAGCATGAAAAACACTATCAATGAATTTCTCATCTTTAGACACCGAATAATGAATAGGTATATGATGTTGCCGTCTCTCCACAGACAGCAGGTCACTGACAGCTGATTTGATGAGTTACAGCCTTGTGTGTGTGTGGTTTGTGTTTGTTGTGGTGAAGATGGGAAGCTGTGCATGAACCAAGTTATCGCGGCTGCGCAGCTTTTGTACCCGCCAGATGCGTTGCACAGATGAGTCACTTCTCTCTCATTAGTCAGAATATTAAACTTAATGATTCTGACCAATGAGAGAGAAGTGACTCATCTGAGCAACGCATTTGGCGGGTACAAAGGCTGCGCAGTTGCGATAACTTGGTTCATGCACAGCTTCCCATCTTCACCACAACAAACACAAACCACACACACACAAGGCTGCAACTCATCAAATCAACTGTCAGTGACCTGCTGTCTGTGGTCTCTCACCAGAAGGGCACATAACTCTAGAGATGCGTTCAATACTTGAAAGCAGATGGGGGTTAGGGTTAAGGCCCCAAACTCCCTGAGAAAGGCTGTGCATAGGAAAGTCATCTTACTAATAATTATCATCAACATAGTGAACTACTGTTGCAATAGTATTTATAGGCCTATGTAAACATCAATGATAATTAACATAACAGGCTGTTTCTCTCTAAATCCTATCTATTTGAATTTGCTCAAAGCGAAACCGTAAGGATTCGGCAACATAATGCTCATCACTCTTCCTCCCCATTTTATAAGCCTACTTAGTAGAATTTAAGACAAAAACTGCTACACATCCACACATAAGCCTATACATTTTTTAATCTTGCTTCAGTAATTCAATGAAAACTGAGCTCAAACCTCTCATCAAATTTCACAGATCCATGCCTTTACCAAATAGTGACTCAATATATTCAATCCACAAAGCAAAGGGTATTATTTAATGATGCTTAGTCGTCAGACTAGCCCGAGGGATAGCTAAGCTAAGGAAATAAAATGTCTCTGTTATATTGTTCCTGCATTTAAACTTTGCAGACATATTTATTTCTGAGTGCCCTCACTCCCCCTCCCCGCCTCAGGCCTTCAAATAATCTTCTTTTTTTTTGAAAAATTATATGTAAATTATCTTCAATTAGAAAAAAAAATTTTCCTTTGCCACCAAAGGTATCTATATGCAATCACTAAGCTTACATTAGAATTTACTCTGAACAGCTAAGGCAAGCACACATACCTCCATTCATGTTAACCTTTTATTTCCATCCTCATTGACAGGCTTGGAGAGCTTGCATTATCATTGGAGCATTTGGTTGACGATGGCATGGATTGTGAAAGTGCAGGTGGCTCAAAACCAAATGTAAGTACCCTTGCTGAACAATTATGTTGATATTTCAGTCGTAAAATAAGAAATTGATTATACAACAAAAAACAGGGTGATGTAATTTTGAGACTGTGTGTAGTTATGATGCATGATTGGTATCAATGCTTTGAAGGGTACTGAGAACTGCATTGAAAATCATAGGGAAAAAGATAATAGAAAAAACATATGTATTAGAATTTTAATTGAACAGATTTTCCTTAAAACAAGCAAAAGACAGTTTTCTGAGCTCGGATTTAGGCCTCAATTCGGATTTGTCCTCATTCCAGTTTGGTACTTTTAATCCACACCGCATAGGAAAAACCTGCTGCAAAGAGGGTTATCTTGACAACCGCTTATAGTAGGATAAAAACTATTTTTGATTCAGAATCTGCAGCATTGAATACTCATATGGACATAGTTTGGGAAATAATTTTAGTATATCGATAGTCAATTTTAGCATTTTATGCCTGTTTTGCGGACAATTTGGTAGAATTTTTCATGATTTTCGTCACTAAAATTAAGATTTATCAACATTCAAGCCTCCAATGATTTGGAAACCCTGTCTGACAGGGTTTTCAATGGTGCAGACTCTGAATCAAAACTCATTATTATCCTCACATAAGCGGTTTTCAAGATAACCCTCTTTCAGCAGGTTTTTCCTATGCGGCGTGGGTTAAAAGTACCAAACTGGAGAGAGGACAACTCCGAATTGAGGGATAAATAAGAGCTGAGAAAACTGTCTATTAAACCAGTGTCTTGCAAAACCAATTGCGCAGCAAACCAGATAATGCATGTTACAATATCCTATGCAGGTAAGGAAACATATTACGGTAAAACCTCATAATAAAGTGTCTTGAGATGGTTTATGTTGCTAACATAAGAGTCAGAACTCTATCAATTATTAGAAAAGTGAGCAATGGCTCTTTCAGAGGCGAGATAGCACTGCCAAACCAGTGCTGTAACTCAGGTCTCATAGATCTGCCGTAATTTGTTTATTTCGTCTGTCTATCATTATGTAATGCTTAGAAATCGGCCTAACTAAAATCCAAAGTTGCAAAAACTTATAAGTGTGTGGTGATTTATGGGTATGTGTTGACTTGTAAATGTGGCAACAAATTATTTTTTTGAAAATACAGCAATTCACTCATAAGTCTGGTAACTTTTTAGTCAGATTTTACAATATAGTCATGCTCAAGCATACAAGAAGATAAGGATAAATTTTTATGTTTTTTTTTTCAGATAAATGGTAAAGATGTAACAAGGCATGCAGTGGCGATGAGTTACTATCGTCTGAAGGAATATCAGAGAGCTGAACACCTTACAAGGAACTGTGAATCTCCTCCCGTTCAGTTCTTACACTACTACTGTAAATATATGGCTGGGGAGAGCAAGAAAACTCAGCCAGAGTTGTTTGGTGAGGCATATGTGTCCTTCCTGTTTGTTCCCTACGCAGTAGTCATAAAACCATCATTAAAACCTGCTCTTATTAAGTTTGGGGATGTGTAGCTACTTATATTCTACCAGGAGGCTGAATCCACTTTTATGCCTGGATCCCACATCCCCCAACGCTGCAGTTTCAGTGCTTGTCTTTTGCTTCTGGATTCAATTGGGATGAAAAAGTTTTTTCCCAACAGTTTTACATATGGTGCAGTTGCAGGTTGTTATATTCTCTAGTGTAATATATTTTTATATTACTGACTGGTTATAAACATCATTGGATTCCTTGGCTGGAGAGAAGCTTTATATATAGTGTGATTTTTTTACAAGCCCATCCTTTGTTTCTGATATCTTATAGAGACAGAGCAGAAGGAAGAAGACAATGAGTTTTTGGCAGAGCTCTGTAGTGACTTGGCTGATAAACATAAAGAAGGACAGCTTGATGCCTATCTTCTATATTTGTAGGTTTTGCACCGGAAAATATTGATTTACAATTTACCAGTGTGTTTGTCTGCTGGCTTAGAGATTTTACTTACAAATGCGATCAGTGAACCCCAATTTATAATTATGATCTTTCTACCTTCTACCCTGAGCAGCCGGTCATGTTTATAGATACAGCCGTGCTTGCAACATCGAATTGAATGTGTTTCTTAAATCATAGCGCAGACCATATTTTTCTAGATCGTATCTGTTAATTAATAATTCACCAAAAGATGCAAAGTTCAAAATTAAAAAATACAAGCTCCGAGATTCCTTTTGCCTTTAACTATTGTAAATGTCGTTTGTGCATAAGGTGGTTTTATTTTATTCCTTACAGATATGGGATTGTGTTAAAAAGAAGTGGTTATGATGATGACGCACAGGCAGTTTTCCTGAAATCAATCGAAGCTGAGCCTTGTCTGTGGAGTGCCTGGCATGAACTAGCGTCTCTACTCAAGGATAAGAGTGACGTGAGAAATATTCCCTAAAAATGATCAATTTACTTGTAATGGATTGAACAATAATATATTTGTTTAGGGTCTGATATGTTCTTGTTATCCATATGACATGTGTCAGTGGGATTTAACGATTGTATGAGCATAATTGTACTGCGCATTCATTGAAATTTCTCAGAAATAAGGCTGCTTACTGATAGGCTGATATAGTTCTAGATTTCTAATCTGTGAAGTTTTTCATTGTTAAGTAATGCATTAAAATTACGCCAGTTTTGTTTAAATCTAAAATCTGTATGTTATTTTTTGTTTAAGTTTGCCTTTGAAAGTAAAGAATTTGTGTATCAGTGGAAATCATGGCAACATAAGTATGGTGTTGGAAATCTTTCAAGACCAGGATACCTGATATTGGCTGATACAACTGATAGACAATAGGCTATTCTTTACTGGTTGTAAAATGGGGAGATAATGTACTTACAGTTGATGAAGCTTGGCTTACCTGATCATTGGATGAAGCAGTTCTTCTTGGCTCACACTTACCTTGACTTACAGCTGAGTGATCAGTCTGCGGAGATTTACTCTAGTCTACTCGAGAACGGATTTGAGAACAGCTCATATGTGACGGCTCAGTTAGCTGTGGCCTACGACAATATGAAAAGTAAATACTGCAATAGCTGTGATTCATATTATGTATCAATAATTAAGTGTATGTTTGTCTGAGTTAGGAAAAGGTTTAGAATTAAAAATGTATTACTTAGTTGGTTCAAAACAGATCAATACAGTATTTGGACTGTAACTACTATTGTTCAAAAAAGATTTGCGAAACATTGTGAGTTTACTGGCTAAATCTGGATCAGTATCTTGTCTGTAATGTACTTTGGTTTCCATTACATCTGTTAGATGTGGATTTGGCCATCGAGAACTTCAAACAAGTCAGAAAGTTGGACCCCTATAGACTGGATAACATGGATACATACTCCAATGCTCTATATGTCAAGGTAGGAAATAATTTGGAAGAGTCGATCATACTTTTAGATGACCTCAAATAAAGTGTTTCATCTTTGCGAAATTTTTCGCTTTTATTTTGAAGTGTCAATTGTCAACTAAGGACTTGATGTTACAATTTGTTTTCTCTTTCATTTCATCATTTTGATGGGGAAATAATTTCAGTAACATATATTATTTCACTTTGCTCTTTGACGCTCGTGATTTTGTAGGACATGCGAGTGGAGTTGGCAGATTTGGCATCTAAATGTATTTCGCTCGAAAAGTACAGAGCTGAAACATGCTGTGTTATTGGTAAGAAGATTATTATTATCATCTCATAGTAGAGCCTATATACCAATATTCTCATATCCCTGAATAAAAAACCTGTTCTCATACTGTGTGTACATACAACAGAGCATGTCACATAGATATATAGAATAAAAAAATACAAAATGCTTAATTTCCTAAGTCAAAGTTGTCTACTGATTAGATCAGAGGCCACAACTCCGAAATATACTGTAACTTTTTGGCCATGATTGAACATCACAAAACATGATTGATTGATTATTGTTCCTATTATCAGGAAACTACTACAGCATCAGAGAGCAGCATGAGCATGCTGTGCTGTATTTTCAGAGAGCTCTCAAACTCGATCCTAACTTTATCTCAGCCTGGACGCTGATGGGTCACGAGTATATGGAACTAAATAATCAGAGCGCCGCTATACAGGCCTACAGACAAGCTTTGGGTAAGCGCTATATGTGAGAGAGTTCTAGACCAAGTTTTATCCAGTACAGTTTGTCTGAATTTGGAACTGCTTCTCCCAAGTAGTCGGCCTATTACTCATCAATGGAACGGGAACAAACTGCGGACGCATGCAGGCAAACTGGATCAAACTTAATCCAGAGAACATCGTCAAAAGCAGTGAAAATAAGCCCGGACAGATAAACGATGAACATCAGAAATAAATTGATTTAAGTATTTAAAAATTGAAAAATAAATGTGATGTTGTCGGGAACGATTTTAAAGGAATAAGTTTCCAGACCTTGTCAACGCATCAGCTAACAAAAATACTTTGCAAATCATATGTTTGGAATAATTTTCTGACAATGTTTTTGGAAATGTCCTCATCATCTTGTGACTGGAGTAATATGGAGCTTCTCCCATGACTACCCTTCAGTGGATGCATGTGAAAAGAAAACATTTTTATTTTTTCTGCGCTTTTTTGCAAAATGTTACACTATTGAAATGATATAGACTGCCAAAGAAAAGAAACTTATGCATGCACAATCATCATGTGTAAGTATATGTTTGTTAATATATTTCAGAGGTGGACTCGCGAGATTTCAGAGCATGGTATGGACTGGGTCAGACACATGAGATACTGAAGATGCATCACTACTCCCTTTATTACTATCAACAAGCCCTCAAACTCAGACCTAACGATTCACGTATGCTCATGGCTGTCGGCTGTGCTTACAAGCTACTAAACAAGCCACAGCAGGCTAAAATATGCTTCTGGAAAGCTCACATGCTCGGTGACCCTGAAGGCATAGCTCTAACACATCTAGCAAAGTAAGTCATGCATTCCCCATAGACGTTAATACATATATGCCTACATACTACCCCAGACCTCAATTGATGGCTAACATCTGTGGTGGCCATAAACATATAAACATGTAAAGTATTTATATGTGTATGGTGGCAACATACACTTATACACTACTATAACATGTATATCTCTGATAAAGCATGAATGAATTCATGTTGACCAGATGGGATATGGGGTTATGACCGGAAATCAAACTATAGAATTTTTCAGGTACTCGCAACAAATTTACTCTAATGGTCAATTTTAGACACACTAATAATGCAATGTCGTGACATTTTGTACACGAACCGTAAAACCTGAAGATTTAATATCTTTGAGAGATAGTCTGATGAGGTTTAGGTGGCTATCAGAATATTATTACATGTGTTTTACTCGGCTAAGTATCTTGCATAAATCAAAGCCATTTGTGCTGCTTGACCTTATATTGAGACCATAAATATATAAATTATTTAAATGTTTACGATTTAGCGTAACTCCTTACCTGTTATTCTGTAATAATGTGAAATTTCCAAGGTCATGTTCGTACATAAATGATCACTACTTCGAACTTTATTGTTTCACAATTTCTTCACTCATTTGACTACTAGTGCTTATTTAAAGTCATGATACCCTGTGAGAGACACAATGTTGGCATCTTCCAGTGAATCTCTCTTATTCTACTCCAGTCATATGATTTATCTTAATCTTTGAAGGCTTCATGAGAGTTTGAAGGAAGACGACAATGCAGCTGCAGCTTTTACTAAGTTTGTGTTGGATGCTGCACAGACTGGTGTAAGTATATTTCAATGTAAATGTAATAGACAACCAAGCCAGAGCAAATTTATGGTCCCTATTGTAATGCGAAGAAAAGGCTTTCATTTGCTTTCCCATTATTTATACTGTGATTTACTTAGCACCTAATTTCCCCATGCCACATGCCACATTATGCAACTCACAATAAGGTATTACCTGTTTTTCTCGCCCATCTTCCACATTCTATTTTATTCTATTGATTTATGTAAAGAGATCATGGATCGTACATAGATGATTCCGTAATATTTATTTACAGTTTTTGTTTGTTTTTTAACACTTTATTGTTAGTATTATATTTAACTATATTATTACTTTTATTGTTTTTATACCTGTAGATGTCTAACCCAAAGGAGATGGCGCATGCTTATAAATTCTTAGCTAACTACAACCTGAAGAAGGAGAACTTTGAGGAGGCTTATATCGCTGCACAGAAATGTATAGACTATCCAGAGGTGTGTAATCAGAGTTATCTCCTCAGTAATCACAGGGGAACAACTCCAAGTATATTCATTGAAGAAGCAATTTTGTTACGAACCTTGATAAACACAAGGCATTTTTCATCATTTGTGTTGTCACCGAGATGCCTATTCAAAAAACTCAATTCAACAAAAGACAAAGCAGAACATCATGCCAACAATTCTGATTTTCCCACAGCCTTGTCTGTTGTGTCGGCGAGTCCTGTGTAGAATATATCTCTGATGAGTATTCAGGTCTTTTGGCATAATTTTAAACAAGCTACTAGTTATCAGATCTGTGTTGCATAAAAGATAGCACGGCAAAATAATATATTGTGCGAACAACAACCCATTACTTTTTGCAGACAAGAGAGGAAGGGAAGGCCCTGCTGAATCAGATAACACAGACCCGAGGTATACCAGACAGTATGGCTAGCACATCGCTGGATAGGCTACCTATGGAGGCTAATGATAGTCTTACTCAGGACTTATTCACTAGAACTGCAGCTAGTCCCGCTCCACATCTATCGCCACTTAATCTACATTTCCCCACTCCAGACCACTGAGCAGGTATTTCACTCTGAAACAAGGTCTAGGCTTCAATTGAACAATGATGAGATGTTGCCAGTGTTTCATACAATATACTGGCTATGAATACTTAGATAGGAGAGATATTCGAAAAGTAAAGATCAACTCTGTGTACTCAACGCCCAATCCATCTTTTTGCCTCAGAAACAGGGCATTCATTGAACAATACGATTATACTGGCGATGAATGAATGAATGAGAAAGGCATCGAAAAATAAACTCTACCCAGTCTTTCGAGCATATATTATAATACCTATTTTCATTTATGGGGAAGAACTGATGAACTTTATTTTCCCAGTGGCTATGAACATGGTAATGTTCCCCCATGTATAATACAAGAGATACTGAGGCAAAAATCTAACGCATGGAAATCAATCATTCATCCACATGTATTTATTCTTTAGTCATTTCATTTTTACACTCAAAAAATACGGACAGACGGATTGTCAGAGTCAAAATATCACAGCACACCTTGTGTTCTCTTACCTACAATTTGCCACTTAGGAATTAAGTATGTACAGTTTAACGTGTTGAGCAAAAGAAAAATATGAAGTTTCTAGACATATTACTAGAAATATAGTTTTGTGTTCTGAACAGAAAACAGGCTCTCATTATAACTTACTATATCAGATAAGCATTGAAACATAACAAAGGGGAAAAAGACAAGGGGAGAGACATGTGTCTTAGTGCTTTGATCTAGTATTCTGAACACTGTGTAACCACGCACAGCAATCAGAAATATTTAATAATAGGTCCTAGATGTTTATAATCATGCCTGTTGGCAGATTTGGAGCTACTACTAAGAATACGATTGTAATGATAGGCTTGTTCAATGCTGATTACTATACAGCATGGAACATAGCCTTGTAAATGATACAATGCAAAACATGATAGATTTTGTCTGAGACGAGAGGTAAATGGCATTCTTTCTATAGAAATACGTAACTTTTTCGGGGCGGAGAAAATAATATAATAATGTCATGCGATGTGAGCCTGATCCACAAATTTGAGTGTTTGATTTGCACATCATCAGAATGACCAGATAATCGCTCAAGTAGGCCTTGGGAGCCTTCTCCTCTGCTGTCATCATTGAACAAATTTCTTGGTAAATGTGTGAGGGGCTGGAAGCACATTGTTTGGATTAAGTCTTTCATCATGTATGGGCGAGCCAGCTATGGGCCGTAATCTCTGGGTCGTACTGCTAGCTGAGCTGCTTCCGCTTATACCCCCTTCCAGTGGGTTCATACTGACTGCATACTTTGTCGGTCCCTTTTCGCCTTTCTTTTTCTGCAAAAGTTAGCACAGACAAAATTGCAATCAAGCATGCAACGTCAATGTTTTCAAGTTTCCTGCAGAAAATCTAAATCGGTATCGTGCAGCTGCAGACATAAAATTGTCAACAATTATTAGGTAATACAACATTAAAAATGCACTGACAAGTCTGGAAACTGTGCAAAGCATCTTAACATTCGAAAACAATCCAATCATTTTATTGATGGAAATGGATAAATCCGCTGAATGCACCCTGCTTATTGCAGTTACTAGTGATCAGCCAGGGACCCTGGAAGTGACAATCTGACATCACTCAATGTCAATCACACTGTTCCTGTAAACAGTTTAAACTTTTGTCCAAATCGAAGCAATTTATGTTTTTAAAATTTATATAAATAACTTTGGTTTGAGCGAAAGTGGTCATTGTAAGCCTTGAAATCCATTACCCTATGTCATAGCCTTTTATTGTAACATCAGCAGTGAAGCGAAAAGTTGTAGGAGGAATTTCTCACTGGCATTTCAATTCCAATTTTCAATTCAAGGCCAAGCATAGGACAAGCACTAAAAGTCTGTAAGATTGATTCAAAGGGCCTAGTGTGTGAATGTTGTGTTGCGGCTCAGTGTGGCAGTCATAATTGCCAGATTATCTACTTGGAGCCAGAGCAATTCTCCGGGAACTTTTATCACATTGTTGGTTTATTCTAAACCTGCATTGACCTGCCTCAATCGCTTTTAATCTGATAATGGCTTATTCAGACTCACAATTGGTCGAAGAAACTTGTATCAAAATTTTTTAATCCTATCTGTTTCACCTCCCAATTAAAAGGCTACATCTGAGACGGAAAGTTCACAGCGGATTTTTGTCGCAAATGACAGAAACAAATGGTCACTTTCAACCCTTTGGGAACCAATTCAACCTTTATGTGACGCTGCAACCTGTAGCCATCAAGGGATAGCCTTGGCGAAACAAGTCATTCTTTGTACCTTTGCTAGCGGATTGATGAATCCGACTTGGGGTTGTTGAGGTCCTCCTTTACCACCAGCGAATACTTTGGTGAAGTTGGTCTCTCTGTTCACTAACTCCATCTGATAAAACTGCTTGTCGGCCTGGAAGTATAAATATATTCATTGATGGTTTCGATTTTTTAATTTAAATGTCAATCTTATTATCCTGTTTGATTTAATTGTGATGATTATTGGTCTGCCAGGATCATGAACATATAAATGTTCACACGTTTTTATGCTCATGGCAGGGCTTTATGCAACATTGAGATAGAAATAAGTAATGACACAGTATAAGCACACTGTTTCCATTAAATTAAAAGACAATTGAAAAAACATCAATCATATTTCCTATTGTTTTAGATTCTTTGCACCAATGAGAGAGAAAGTTCTGGAGAATTTGTGTGCCAAATGTTAGTTATTAAATGAAAATATAAAAATAACAACATAAATATAAATAAACTGTTTATAATAAAAGGTGAAATGAAAAATTGCATCGGAATGCGAAGATAGCGTACAAATGTAAAAATAGTATACAAAAGTGTGACTGCAATCTTACCACTAGTTGCTGCATTTCCCCTTCGCGTTGTGTCAGAGCGCGTCGGAGTTGTTCTATCATGTTCATATCCTCTTCTCTTGGCTCCCTGTTCATATATCTCTCTTCTGCTTCCTCCAATCTGAAATCATAATATCATTAACACATGCTAGTTAGTGTAGTTGTAAACACTGCTGAAAAATAACAGGCTAGAATGCTATTTAGAAAGTGATCTTTGTACCAGCAAATTCCCACATGGATTTTTTTTGTTTTGCTTGCACAGGTGTCCAAAGTGAAGTTGTAAGTTGGAAAACGCCTTTCTCACTTATAATTGCTTGACAGCTGAAGGTTGAATCCTTGCCCAAAGTCATTCAAAAACCGCACTCGGTATCAGTATTTTCAGCATGGATTCATGTTTTTGCTTTTAGAGTGATCTTGTTATATTCAAATCACAACATCTTTATACGCTAACATTTGAAATTTTCTAATTTCAAAGGAACTCACAAGGCGGTGAGATCAGTAATCTTGTCTTTCAGTATAGCTTGAGCTCTGCTGAACTCGGATAGAACTTGTTGCGTCTCCTCCATATGACGTGCCCTCAGGCTCTCCATTTCTTCAGCATGCTCTGAAGCTAAAAATTCCTCTCGTTTCCTGAAAAACAAATACAGCTAAAGTTTAAAAATAATTCCATCCTCAAAGTTGTGCTGTCTTCCTATGGTAGCCTTATTTCATCATATGTTGCGGTTAAGAATACATGAGGTGCCTGCATGGAGGGTTCATTTGAGTGGTAAGTGTCCTTTTGGTCAATTAATTACAATCCACCACCCAGAAGCATGATCAGAGAGTGTTGACCATCATAAATCACCGAATATAGCTTTAGAACAGACTATTTATGATACTATTGAAATATGGGACTCATGTACACCTGTGACATGCTGTAGTGTCATTGAGAGGAAATTTCAATATATTTGCATTGGATACTTCATGCGCTAAGTTGGCCAGATGTTCAGATGGCAGGAATATTTCTCATTCATGATAAATAATGTGAGGAGAATGGCTTTCCCAGTCATGGTCAGCAACCCTACTGTTGAGGCGGGTGAAACGCGTCTTTGAAGAAAGTTAGTGTCAGCATCATCAATAAAACAAACCTGAGTTTTCTTGTAGCGTCTGATCTGACTTTGAGTATCTCGTTACCCTTTTCCTCGATATCTAAGTTAAGTTTCTGTATACACTCCTCTAGCTTTCTCAGATCTGTCTCGAGAGACCTCATTGTTCTATCTCGCTGTGTGATCTTCTCTCCAAACTCCTCGCTGACCTGCTCCAAGTCATGCTCCTAAAAGCGAAATTTAATTTGTTTTTGTGAAATTTAAACTGCGAGATTTTTTAAAGTAACTAGCCTGAAACATTCTGATGTATATTCAGTGGGTCTTATGGGTATGGGATCTTTGTTACTGGGCTGAAATTATAATCTGAAGACATTTAAATCCTCATTTTTTTGTCTTTTAGGATGAACATCTTCTTGTTGAACTAGATGAGGGATTCAAATTTAGCAAAGTATTATTGAACAAGCAGCCATAATTATCTCACTTGTAATAACTCTGTTCCTCTGTTGGCTATGGCTATAATAACTCTATGGTCATGATTGTGAGTGAATTGCGCGTCCATTTTTAAAAGGGTGATGTATCGGAATCGGGGCAGTAAAAAAATGTCAACGTGATCGTTATATTTGTGATATCTGTGTTCGGTTTTTCACAACTAAAAAAATATCATGAAATACATACATTGCAGGCATGCATTTAATGCATATTTGCATGTAAGTTGTGCATGCCCTCAAAAAGAGAGACAGGCAAAATCTGCCTGTTTATTCCGGATTTTTTTTCTAAGTCAGGTGTCAATTTGACATCATGGTCCAGGATATAGATGCTGCTCAGATTCAGGTAGGGCTGAAACGACTTGCAATACATCTGAAACTGGGTTGAAAGTTGATGCCTGCAAATTTTGGTAATCGTGATGCTTCACTAAATAGCTAAATATTTAGCATTACAGGCACGGCTATGAAATCCAATCATCTGGGTTTCGAAAACTGAGGAATTGCAATTAAAGGTTCTGGCTTTTTCATCTTTCTTGAATCAAACCAAAACTGTGTCTAGTAGTTGTAACAGCACTAGGTTCAGAAAATTACAAATATGTATGGTTGCCCAGTAGTTTGGGCATGGCTCTACTGCCTGCTTCGGGTACTTTGATTTATCAGGAAAAGGAAGCATGATTGTGGCTTATCCAGTCATGATGTAAAACTTGTCACTTGTTGGCTTGCCAAACAAATATTTGTTTCCCTGGATTAAACTTAAAATTTAAATTCATACGCTGTAGATCGGCTGGCCAGTTACTGGATAACTTAGGTTGTTGGGCATTTTTGACAGCAAACAAAAACAACTTGATTGATATGATGTTGATCACCCCTACTTTTAGTGTAATCTATTGTAACTTGTAAGTTGCAAATAAAAAAGATTATACGGCATATGGAAGGGGATGGCATGATCTGTTGCTGGTATGATAGGTTATTTATAGGCTTGAAGCGAAAACCACAAAGAGTCAGGCACTTATTTCCTTTCTGTTGCCTAATAAAATTATGTACAGCCATAACCTTCATTTTGATTAGAATCAGCTCTGCCTGGATCGTAGACTCGTGGCATACTCAGATTTTCATTTTATTGAAGATTTATCGGTTTTTTTTTTAAATTTCAATTGTCTTATTAAAGGAAGAGGTTCCTATTTGTGGCAAACAGGCTATCATTGTGGCCTATTGTATAGAAATTTGTCTTTGTTAATAATTTAACCTTGAGCATAGCATACTCTGTTAAAAATTCTGGTATTTCCATATGACACAAAGATGGAAATTTAATATTTGTTGTATGAAATTATTAGGCTGGTGAGAGAGTGTTCTTTGAAACCTTTCTATTGGGGAATCCAAGCTTTATGGAGAACTCCATTGGCAACCTAATGGAATTCCCGGTTTACATATAAATGTCATCAATGACCACACTTTCACCAAAATGTCTGTTATTCTATGTCTGTTTTTCTATGGGCCATTTGTATGATCCCTCCGCCCCCATCTATAAGGTCAACAATGATTTAATACTTCAGGTCAAGCTCTATACAGCCATGCGCATACCGAGAGTGTTGCCTGACCGTAGTATTAGCATAGGGCATGGATATATCCTCACTCTGTGGTAAATGTATAGAAGATCCCACCACAAAGCCATGATAAGCAGGCATGGACATTAATAAGCCTGTCAGGTTTGACAATGGTAGGCGAGGTGTCAGCATGCTGCGTCTGTGTGATTTTGGGTTTCCAAGAAATCCCACAATGCACTTGTTTTTATTGTTGTAATATATGGGTTGTCTTGGGCTTCCAAATTACCCACAATGCACTTTTTTTCTATTGTTTTAATGTAGGGGTTGTCTTGGCTTTCCAAAATACAGTATTATCTGAATGTGTGCTACTACAGACAATGAGTGATCAGCCCTACCTTCTGCTTTCTGAGTTCTACAGCTCTCTGAAGTTCCATCCTCAGCGCTGTTATCTGTTTGAGATTGTTTGTGTTTTGTGCATCCATCTGTAGTTTATGTTCTGTCTCTAAGACTTCTCGCAATGACTCCTAAAATTACAACGATACATTATCTGATTATTACATTATGTCTCTTTGGGGATGGTGAGATGGCGCAATCGGTTAGCGCGTTTGCTATTCACTGCCAGGCGATTTGTGCCGCAGGAGTTGTGGGTTGGGATCCTATTGGGGGAGCTTTCAAGGTTGATTGTTCCAGCCCCTGGGACCCTCGGGTGTATACCTCTTCTGTCTCATCAGCACGGAGAAAAAGAAATTGGATTTTCTCTTTATCCAAAGTGGCTAGAATGTCAATACAAGTTTCTAATTTTGTATGACAGTTCCAAAATTTTGACGCTCAGTAGGGTAGTTTGACTGACTTGTTGTTGCTGACTGCGTTTCTGCTCTCCTTGTATTGCCTCCTGTCGCTGACCCTCTGCCTCTTTCTTGATCACGTCCATTGCTGCCTTGTGTGCTGTCATCTGGGCCTGCATTCCCTCTATGTGCTTATTCTTTACATCCATAACCATCTCCTGCAGCAGAATCAACAAATCCAATCAATTCAAGAAAATGAGGTTTACCTGCAGATAATGATTCCTGCGGATGTTCATCTTATTTATCTCCGGTTTTAAGTTCTGCCTATCTGCAGAACTGATTAACATACTGGTGCTTAGAGACTATTCAAGTAAATTTAGAAAAAAAGGAATGATGCCCATAAAACTATCACTATTTTGGATGTTTATTGGATGGCTAACCTGGTGGGCTGATTCTTGATCATGAAGTTTCTTTGACCATTCTGATTCAAGCTCAGAGCTTAGACTCGCAAGTTTTTTGTCATAGTCTCGAGTCAGTTTGTCGATCTCAGCCGTTAAGTCCCCAATCTGCTGCTCATATTTGTCTCTTATCGAGTCGAGTTTTGAGTCACCAGATGTCCTCTCTTCTCGAAGGCTTCGCTCCAACTCGTCAATCTGAAAAACATATTCAACTGTACAAATACATTTTTGTAAACTTTCAATTTTTCTTTCCGATGTTGATTTCATATAAATAAAATTCATTGTGGCATAACCAGACCGGAGTTGATTGACTGGCCACAATAATGGCATAGAGCTAAGATACAGAGAACACAGAATCTGACTCCTCTTAGCCTTGATTATTGTGTGATAATAAGAAGACGATTTATGATAAATCATGGGTCACCCAAACTCAATCATGAAACACACCTGGGATAGAAGCTCTCTAATCCTTTTCTCTGACTGCTCGGTGATTTGCTTCATGTGGAAGTTCTTCTCATCGTTGAGGTGTTTTATTGTGGAAGCCCTGTCTGTGGCAAACTGTTTCTCCAACTCACCCTTTAATTGAGCTATCTCTTTCCTGTCCATATGAATAAAGAATTTTACGGTGATCATGTAAAGTCATTGAAGAGCTGCAAGCAAGCAAGTGCTGTGGAAAATTGTCTTCCATCTATGTTTAGACATCTTTGTATTGTGGTTTTGGTATCCAAATTTGGTAGATTACAAGGTCTTAGGATCAGCTTATTTGTAATTTTCTAGATTGGTACCAAGGATATTGCAGCAATAATAATGACATTTGTCTGTTGAGTTTGTTGATTTTTTGCAGATTCTCGGTCAGGACTTGTCAAAATCTATTGAACAATTTTACATAATTATGACCAAACAACAAATAGATGGTCAATGGCTCAAGGTCTGTGGTCAGTGAAAGGGGTTGACAGCGAACACTTTGTAGTAACTACATATACCATGTGTGGTGCACATGGACTTAATAATTATTATAAATTCTATTATGGTACTATGGCGGTGCATTTTCTCCAAAGTGTTTCTAAATTTGAACTCTGCTGGCACACTGAAATCAATAACGTTGAACTGTCAAAAGTTTTTGAGAACTAATCAAGCTTACAATAACAACTGTTAGACAGCTTCACAGAATCTTGAACTTCTGTTCAAAGAGTCAGCTTTCTGTATTAAACTGGGCATTAATTCTAGACAATGAATGTCCAGGGTTTAATTTATTATATTTATTGCAGTATGCAAATAATCTCAAATCCTGATAAGTTATGAGAAATTTATTTGTTTACTTCCATGACATGACTAAAAATAACTGTGAATGCTTTTCTACCATTTTTCATACCTCTGTGACTTATTAAAATATCAGCATTATTCATTTATATGTTTTTGTTGGTTTTAGTTTGACAGAAATTGTTGAAGCTAGAAGGATTCATCCTCTGGTTGGGGTTATCTTTGAGATATTACCTAAAACTAACCTCATCATACAGAATTTCTGGGGGCTTCTTCTAAGTACAATACAGCCTAATTTTTTATCTACCCAAACTGCTGAACATATCTTGATGCCCTTACCCCATTTCAAATTATACGATCTCCATATTGATACCACACTAATCTTATTATGATGTTATTATCTTGCTGTGTTGAATTGTCGTTCTGTTTACCTGAGTTTATCTAGCCAGGAAGCTTCCAGTGATTTGTTGAGGTCTTCTAGTTTTGTTCTCAGCTCTATCTCGTGGTCTTTGACCATCTCACTGTTCAGTGTCTTTAATCTGTCTCGCTCAGCCTAAAAACAAGATAAGCATGAATACAGATTTTACTTGCTTCACACTTACTATTGTTCCACCCACCCGTCAATCCATAAGCATGTGTGTTTAACTTTGCCAGCAACATTTATGGAGAGTCAGAGCAAGGAGTCAGAGCAAAGAGTTGGTCAATGGAAGCGTTTTACGCTGTGTTAGCAGAGAAAACCTTCTGCTGGGATTGATAGCTCAACTTGCCGAATCAGAATAACAACTAGCCTGCCTGACCAGCCTGGGTTTCAATTATCAGATTTTATAAGTTTCCTCAGGTCAAGGTCAACTTGAAGAATGCAGGCTATTTAATCTTGTGGTCATTAATAATATTTCTAACTACAAAAATAAATTACATGATATTATTGTTAGTCATATTATGCCTAAAATTATCATATGAGCCAGAAATGGGCCAGATATTGAGGATATCCTTGATTCTACCAAATAACTACATTAGTGACATCTGCCAGATTTCCATTCCATAGTATTATTGTTATTATCATGGAGTGATATTTAAATGTCCACAAACATTCTCCTCATCGTTGCCATCAATAAGATCACAGAGTAACTTTCTGGTCATGGTGGTCACTTTTGGAATCCCTTGAAAAATTATTTATAGGACATTATTGTTAAAAAGCCTTACTCTACACTCATATTTAGTGGGGTCAAAGCGATTGACATAGCCCCATAACCATGTTAGCAGGTATATGATCGCGATCTTGACTTTGAATATTCATGGAACTCTCAACTTTATGCTAACGCAGCCAAGCCTTACCTTGAGGCTAGTCAGCTGTGAGTTGACAGAGCCAAGCTCACTCGATGTTTTGTCTAGCTGTTGTTTGAGCGTTGATACTTCATTCTTAAGCGCTGTCACTTCTGTTGTGGCAGCACCAAGGTTTGAGGAGGTGTCACCTACCATTCGTTGTAATCTCTCCAACTAAAATATAATCATGACATATTGTACAAACTTCCTAAATGCATCCTCCTACCTTAAAGCAAGGCTTTCATAACCCAAACCATCATATCGTATAATCATAGAAAAAAAGTAACAAAATTATATGCTGCCATATATGCTTTAACAGAAGAAAACGAGCAAAGGATTAAAATTATGATGCTGAAAGTGTGAAACTATCATCTAGCAAAATAATTCCGAGCATATTATTGGGTTACATCGAGGATTGACCCTTGATTGTATCTCATGTATTGATACATGGTTACCAACCAGATTGGCTACTATAGAAAGGTTGCACAATTAAGGTTCGACCTGATCCTTCTCATTCATGGCAGAGGGAAGTTGAGTAACACTGCAAACTAGGTTTGGCTCTGTATTTACGCAACACAGTTTGCAAATAATTTTAATTGTATACCAGCACAAATATATGTCACGGTGACCTTTCAAATTGAGCAGAGGTCAATAATTTGATTGAGGAAGGGTAAGCGAGCAGAATGGGTATCGCAGACATCGTAACATTAAGCTTTCTTAGCTCGTAATTGAATGTGTTGTCCGGTCTTTGGCCGGAGGTTTAGATACACAACCACTATATGTGCTGGTGCTGTGTATCGTGTTGTGGAATTTTAGATTTAAAATTAATGTCATATTTTGTTCCTGGTGACACAATAACATCACACATTCGCATTTATTAAATTGTCTGACAAATTTACAACAATATGTGCTAAATCAAATTTGTCTTGGGCCCCTGAATACAACGGGTGCCAACTGCCAAATATCGGCTGGAATCTGACTGAATTATTCCAATATCTATCTCAGTCCCCACAAAGACAAGACACACATTCACAATGATGTTTAAAATGAAGCACTACCAATAACCCAATCTGTTATAAACATTAAAGCTACCTCATCTGTAGCAGTTTTTAACTTTTCTTTCAGGTCGGACATTTCTTTGTTCAGACCATTCTGTAATTCTCTGTGGGTAATTTCCATCTGACTTATCTGTTCTTCAAACTGACTTCTTAGACTCTATGAATGAACCAAAAATATATATTATAGATAGATGTTACAAATGCATTATAATTCATTATGACATCATTGATGGTGATTCATTGTCGCTTAATTTCATGGAAAATGGCTGCAATGACTTCCTTCGAGTAATTTGGTCTGTTACGTCCATATGAACTCAGCATTTCTAGTCAGCAACAATGAGAATAGACGCTATAATGTCATGATCAGTACATGGCGGTGGCTCTGTGGGCGCCAATACATAATCAAGACTTCTGTGTGTTAGTTTGAGAACTTCGATGCTGCTACCAAGGAACTTGATTGAACCTGTCTCACCAATTAACTTATTAATTATGTGTGCGATGAATGTCAGTTTAGGTGATGATGACATCATTTCTACAACCTATTAACAATAAATACGTAAGAACACGGTAGCAGTGTCATTCACTAACCTGTTCTTGGTTGGTGCGTTTCTGTTCCTCTTCCTCCCGGAGAGTTTTGATGAACTGCTGATGTTCTTTATGTAATCTCTCTATCTCCTCCCTCAGATTGTTTTCTCCTGTAGATTTTGCCTCCTGTAGTAACCGCTCCAGTCCAGCTACATCTACCTCATACTTATCCTTCTGGGCCCTCTTCTCTATTCTAACCTCTTCAAGTGCCTGAAGTACAAAAAGTCCAAAAATTAGATTTAAACATAGACTAAGTAATAAATATAAAGTCTACGGATTTAAATGATAATTTCTTCTTTTGCACAGTGTACCAGTGAAGGTTTTACTTGCTGTAAATATTCGTGATGCGTTGGATCCACAAATAAAACTTGGTGCTGTAATCAACGTCGTAATTCTATTGATAGATTCGTGACCATATTAATATCTGACAAAACCGACACAAATTCCTGTACATCCCAATGGACATGAAGATCTCATAAGTTGGTCATGTGACTCAATCATGTGACAAATGTCTGCAATGGAGTAAACTGTGAAGATATACAGCTTTGACACCGATCCATGTCCGCCACCTATCTTTAAAAACATTCCTATTGTTCAGGCAAGAGACAAACAAGATGTTTGTCAAGACATGTTACCATGTCTGTAGCCAAAGGGTTGTCAATCTGCTGGCATGACACATAAATAAACACGCTTGATAGACAGGACACATATGTTAGGTTTCGAAGCCCTATATATCTAAAATAATATACAATAAACATCAGAGATGGAGAGCACTTAAGAGACTAAAATGGATATGGAATATGGATTTGTAGATATATATAGCTACTTTACCTGTTCCAAAGCTTGAACTTCAAGGCTTTTCTGCTGAGCCTCATTGCTGGATTTTGATAGAAGTTGATTTTTCTCATCTTGCAATAATTTGAGCTTGCGAGAGACATCTGAAAGCTCATCAGTGAGTTTCTGTACCTGGGCTTCTCGCTGGGATTTGGCTGCTGTTAATTCTCCTATAACACCTGATGAACAATAGAGTAATACAAGAGTCAATATAAACATTTATTTATTGTATTTGGGATTTGTTGGCGTCGAGATTTCTAATAAAACTTGCCTTGCCAACTCAGCACATTCTTGGCTACAAATAAACTACCGACAAATTAATGATGGATGATGAAAAAACCTTGACAATGACTTGCAAAAGTTACTTTTTCAGGTCTAGTTGTACCCTAAGTCATTTTTCTTAACATTTTTAACATCTGTCCTATCTAGTTGACCTAACCATTGGCGTCATACGCTGAGAGGAGAAATATTTTAAATACATCGAGCTGTTTCACATTGAGCCGTAACATACCTGATTTTTGTACAAGTTGGTCGGATTGTTCGTTACATCTTTGCCTGATGACCTGAAGTTCTCTCTCTGCTTCCCTGTACTGATCAACTGCCGACATGGCATCCTCCCTTGCTTTATCCAACTATTCAATATAACAAAACTAGATTATGATCGACGAAACTACCTTAAAATACCTCAATAAAACATTTATAATAATAAACACTAACTTCATATGTCATCACAAGGCTAAGGTTCAGTAATAAATGTTCCTTGCCGTTTGCCTACATATAACACATCCTTTGGCCAGATTATTATTCCAAATTGCCATCCAAGAACTTTCATTACTGTGAATGAACAGATAGATAGATATCTCTTTATTTATACCGCTCAAAATATTACATGGTGACATGGCTTTCACAATAAGAGCGAGTATTAAATAAAAAAGAAAAATGAACATGGATTGCTTTCAGTGAAAACAATAAAATAAAGAAGGGGATTTCGTCAGTGAGTATATTTACCTGGCTCATAAGTAAGTCCCTCTGCTCGGCGGCATTGTTATGTTTAAGATCGAGGCATTCTAGATCGGCTTTGAGTTTAGCAATCGTCTCCTCTGCCAGTGACAGTTCATTTACCAGACCGTCTATCCTCTGTCTGTACTGTGCTTCCTGGAACTGGAAGTCTTTGGTCATTTTATCCAGCTTTTCTTGTAAGAAATTCTGTTTGTCATTGAGATTTTTGTTCTGGTTGTTCCGTAGCAATTCAAGCTCTTTCTCATATAAAGCTTTCGACTTTTTTATTTTTTCTTCATAGTCATTTTCCATTGTGTCTTTACTTGATTTAAGATCATCGTGCTTTTGCTGAGCCTGCTGCAATTCGGCTGAAAACCGAATCTTCAAAGCTGCAAGCTCGCTTGCAACATCACTTGACTTGGAACTCTGAGATGCAAGAATGTCTTCTAGTTCCTTTCTATGCAGTTTTTTCAGTTCTTCTATTGCGTCATTTCGTTCCTGTTCAACAGCACCAATCACAGTCTCAAATGACTTCATTTTATTCTCAAAATCTCTCTGAGCTTGCTCTAACTCGCGCGACAAACTAGCGACCCTTTGGTCGCCACTAGCTTTTAGTTCAGTCTCATGGTCGGCGCATTCGCCTTTAAAGGCATCAAAGTCATAAAGGAGTTTTTTCTTCTGTTTCTCATGCTGTTCTAAGCTATGCTCTAGTGAAGATATTCGCCCTTGCAGCTCTGCCTCCAAACCTGTTGAGAAAAATTATACATAGTTACATCAAAGCAATGAGAATTTTATTGGTTTTCAAATGGCCATGGTTCTAATCAGCTTTGTCAAATTTATTTGAATCCAACTAGCCAAATGAGACTTGGTCAGAACCTACTGGGACTGCTGTTTTCAGGCTTAACGAGACTACAATCAGTAGATTAATTCAGATAGGCCAACATGTTGAATGAATACTTCACATTAAACATAGTGGTATATAATATTTGTTGTTGACTGATCGCTGAACCTGCATACAAAACAATCTTCACGGATTAGGATTACAGTTGCTCAGAAATTGATAAACTGTGCTTTCAAATCAATTTAGTTGTCTTTGCTTACCAAGTTTGCTTCTTAGCTCTTCAATCTTAGTCTTTGTCTGGTCGAGAAGTTGTGTCTTCTCCTTGTCATGTTGCTGCTGCAGAGATTTAACGATCATCTCATGCTCATCATTCTTTGTGTTCAGAGCGTAAATAACCTGCAAAGCATTTAAGGTACAGATCGGTTATACAATGAGTCGCATCTAGTTTTTGAGAGCTATATACTGGGGCCTATTATCTTAAACTAAACCTAAAGAGATAGAGAGTCCCCAAACAGTTTCCGATGGCATCGCTGCCACATTTCCCCTCGTGTGATTCTCTCAAGGAATATTCTGGTGATGCCTTATACCAAAAGATGATTGTAAAAAGATATTTCAATATATATATATATATATATGGACATCCATCCATGTGTGTTTTATGTCATTCACACCTGTCCTACTAAGTCAAGAGCAAAAGTCAATAACCCTAAGCCTTTTGGAGTTTAGCTCACCTTTGTCAGCTGAGCAATCTTCTTAGACATCTTGAGATGCATCTCATGGTCAACCATACCGTCTGTGAAACACTCCTGGGCAAGATTGCCATGCTTTTTGTTGTTTTGCTGATGAGCCATTGGTCTAGTTGATGCCATAATAGGATTAGAATTCCATTGATGTTACCAGGTTCTTTTCAGGTTCTTTAAATAAGCTGCCATATATTATAAGTTGAACGTGTTTAAATATGACTGCTCTAAGGTATTTTGTGTTGGAAAGTGATAATGTGTGCTCAAATTTCAAGGTACAGCAGAAGGAATGCAATTCTCCAAAGTAACTTTCTCTCACTAATATGATTTCACAAGGCAGCCATATTGCTGGTAACTTAGCAACATGGAAATAACATGTGAGCCTTGAAAAAATAGAATTGAGATAAACGTGATGCACTTACATGATGACATTACTTTATGAGATAAAAATAAAGCGATGATGATGTATAATCCAATCAGATATGATAAGTAGTTTAACTATGGTATAAATAGAACAGGTCTTTTGGAGACAATGAAAAGAGTGATGTCCATTTTTAAGGTTGCCAGTCACGTGACAGTTCACTCAATCTAAGAGTGCTCAGAACACGCACCTGCGAGCACCTCATTGGTCAGCGAGATATTTTGCAATGGGAATTTCACATCAATGTTGATAATCATCTATATACCGGTGTCGACTCTCTATAGTGATTTCATATAAATGCTGTGCATGGTGTGATTTATTAAAATATCACACAGCTGATGCATGGAAGATGAAGGTGTGGAAGCCCTGGTGAGCAGATATTTCATCAGTTCTCAGAAATCAACTGGTGGGTGAGACCATAGATTGCACATATATCTCCAGTCTCACAATAATTTCTGCATCGTAAAAACGCAGAAGGAAGGAAGTCAGATAACGAGCCAAGATTATTCTTGCTTCTCCTGATTATATAGAGCCAAGGTAAGATATTTCATTTTTGAAAATGATGAACTGAAACATTGTTGTCTTGAAATTTGGGGACATTATTCGGCTGGTTGTCTTTCATGGCCAGTCGCCTATAGTGGCCAGCCGCCTTGCGTGCGGTCAGTTGGTCATTTTATTTTTTACAAACTGATATACCACAGTGTTTCATTGGTCAATGGTTTCATTCAAATAGAAATTTACAGCCATCTCATCGATATGGGTGCTCAATGTCAGTCGTGGATAAGAATTGACTGTCTAATGCTATTCATCATTATGTTATAACTATTTGTTTTGTAGGCTCTGCCGACAGACCCTGTATCAATGCCTGTTCGCATGCAGTACCCTATAATGCCACTTGGGCCACCAGCATACATGGTACATCAGAATCAACACTGCAACGCAATGATACAAACCAATAAACAACTGGACTTGTTCAAACTGATGAATCCGTATACTGCAACCCAAGGCGGCTTTCGACAAGCAAACAAAAACTGTCACAATGAAGTAAGTTTGGAGAAAGACCTCAGTGAACTCACCCTGACTGAGGTTAATGGCCCTAACGAAGACACAAAAATCCCAAAGCGGGTAAAGTTTGCAGACACTGTGGGCTTAGACCTTGTTCATATCCGACATATGACAGCGGGACGAGATACTCCCCCAGACTTGAGTAGCTACAATTTCTCAGATCTCCAACTATGTTCGGACAAGAAACTCAGTCAAGAGCCTTCACTGACACTCGGCTTTCCTCAGCCTGTTTCAGACTATAGCCATTTCCGAGAATTCTTGGACATCAATAATGTATCACTAGAGAGTGCATCAGTAAACGGGCTCTCTGTAATCGGAACAATCAAGGTTAAAAATCTCACATTTCATAAAACTGTATTTGCTCGATTTACCTGCGATAACTGGGCTACCAGTTATGACGTGAACGCCTACTATGTAAACAACGGATTAGCCTACGGACAGGGCATGGTTATGACGTCCTTAATTGACACTTTCTCTTTTACTTACGACTTACCGGTGGAATTTACCAAGTGTGACAATATCCAGTTTGCTATCTGTTTTCGATGCGAAGAACAGGAATTCTGGGACAACAACGAAAAGAAGAATTATGTCATTCACTCTGCAAACTCAGCTAAACAAAAATCTCCAAATCAGAGGCGAAAATCATCTTTTGATTGTTACACAGATCACATAGAAACAAATTGGACGGAGTTTGCAATATGGAAAAATGTGAGCACTGACTTTACCCCTTATTGGTAATGTGTTTTCTCTATTTTACTACTTTTTGCTCTGAACTAGTCATCATAGATGATGTGCATTCTTTTTTTTATTGACGAGATTATTTTAATTTATATGGAAGCTTTTATTTTCTCATTTCCCCTCTTTATGAAGTCTCCCTTGTACACAATCCGCTCAAACTTATACCTCAAACATTATTACTTCACCCAAACTTATTTAGGCAGCTATGTAAATAGTGAGCTATTGGATGCATTTTTAAAACTGTTTGGTCACTAGCTTTAATACGTTCAGTGCAACAATTACAAAATGCCAAAATGATTGTGGCGTCCCTAGTTTTATGTACAGTGCATCACACTTAGTACCAGGGAAGTTGGGACAAGCTTCCTGCTGGTGCCATGACTTTGCTGTTTATAGTAAAATAACTTTTGAATAATTTTTGTCTATCATATCTCAAAGCAATCAATTCCTCAGACAATTAATGGTCAAATAATAAAGGTTTGTTGTTCATTGAAAATTAATCCGCAGTTTACTTTCTCTTAAGTGTATTACGTGATCAGTTAGTTTCAATGCACGATTGTTTGAACCTGACGCAGATTTATTGAGTTGCAGCTATACCTTATGAAACGAAGCGCTACATATTAATGCTGCCTGATGCAAAGGTGCCACTATAGATACTGCCATATCAAATTTGGAACTGCGGCCATTGCAATGCCAGCAAGGCAAGTAATCCTGAAACAATTTCAACCCAATATGTTTATGGGGGTCAACAAATTATTCTGGCAATATTCAAAGGGTATTTACCTTTTTGATAATCCATATAAGGAGGTCAGCAGCCTTGACCATGCATCGCCGAGCTGATCCGCACAGACGACCTACAACATGTTCTTGGCTGTCTTGGGATCAACATTTCATTCTGGCAATATTCGAATGAAGTTAACCTTTATGATAATCCATATAATGTAGCATGCATTGGCAAAATGATCTACATAGACTACCTTCAACATAATAACTGTGGAATTAATCTGAACTGTCGACATTTCAAGGTTAACAGGGTGTATCTCAGCAACGGTCAAGATAAATCAGTATAACACAGTCTGCTTGTTGCTTCAGGATTAAATTAAACAACCATATGTCTACCTATTTAAGGTTGATATTAACATCTGATAGTATTAAGAAAACTGTTGTTGCAGAAAAGCTCAAATCACACAGATATTGATAGATTATATCTCTCAAGCTGAATTGTTTGTCTTCTTCTTTATGACATGATGATAAGCCACCAACCCCATACAATAAGTCAGCACAATGAGCTACTGGTTCACCTCATGTATTTAACAGAGCCTTCGATTAACCAGTGACCAACAGAGAGGCGCACAATCACTCCTTCTGAACTCGATCTGATGTTATCAGTTAAATTTAATGCGGAAAATTATTAGGAAGAAGCAGCAATTGGTCTTGAATTTAACATTATTCCGCCACTACCTCATGCAAGATGCATAAGTCGAGCAATTTTCGGACTATTCTGTCCACAGAGGATTCTGAAATGGTCTCTACATCTTACACATCCTGCAGTAGCATAAGCAGGTAGCTACCTACCCTGTCTCGACAGGCCTTGTCAAGAGAGGCTAGGAGTTACCCAATACTGACACATGAATAAACAACTCCAATATGAGGCAGGTGTTGTCTTGTTATAAAGCCGATTTATTTACACCTGATTAGGCCCACAATATTATATTGGAAAACCCTGGATTTAATAGAAATATAATGGAACACAAAATGGAAAAATACAAAATTACAGCTAGTTCTTCTAAACGGTGTAAAACTTCACATCACCTTCAATCCACCTCACTATCCTGTTTTAGTCTATCCAAACATTTTGTTAGAAAAATTCTAAATCAAAAGAATCGTAAATGGGATACTGAGTGAAATTATGTCCCGATTGTTACAAATACATGCTGATTGATTATATGCTAATAAAATAAATCATGACTCAAAAAAACCTTGAAAATAACATAAATATTTTCAAATTAGGACCTCAAAAAATAATAAGCCGGCGACCTCATGCAAATTCAGTCAACTCCAATTTTGGTATGTAATTTTTATATGTCTTTGCCTATGCGCTCAAGGAATGTATCTAGCAAATACACTTAATGCCTGTAAATAGTTTTGTGTAGAGATCAGTCTTTCAATTTGTATGCGTTTCTCATCATCAAATCAAAGTATGCATCTTGGTCTATCGAGGCACTGACTCCCGAGTAATAATTCAAAAACTCTTCCTTTGTGATCTGTAAAAAAATATAATAGCGATTTAGTAGTTTTGTTGATTATCCTGTTTTTAATTTGTATGGTGCAGACTTGCAGATCAACGGCCAGATATGGATATAGATATGGGGTCAGAACAGGGCTTTTCATGATGGGAACCGCATCTACTGTACAATCAGAAATATCTAAATGTGCTTCAACTTATTCATGAGTAGGCAACTCTAATATGTAAAAAAATGTGGAGCCAGAGTGTAGAACTAATATTACTCAGTATATTAATCTATAGTCAAGAATAACCACAAAATATGCTTGTATTGACATTTTGGAAGCAGAAATGGAAATATTGCGACAGATAGTTGATTTTAGGTTGCTAAATATTTGAATAAGGACAACTCACCACTCCGTCTTTTTCGTTTGGCGTATCAAAGCTGTCCAAGAACTCCCTCAGACATTGCTCCTCGGTCCATTCACCGTTCATGTATTTCTTGTGATGTTTAACGCTGTAAACTCCCTTCAAATCATCAACTGTCAGTTGTCCATCTCCGGTTTTGTCAATCTTGCAAAATGCCATGTTGATTAGCTTCTGTCTTCTTTGAGACATTGGAGGCTGTAAGAGTAATCGGCAAGGTATAAATGTGAAGAACAATTTGAAAACTTGTATCATCTCATATAATCTCACGTTTTGAATGCGGAAAACTAAGATCTAGGCTTCGTTACTAGGGATAATTATGCAATAGGGCATTCTTAACATCACCATGGTATATCAGAGGAACATTTTTCAAGAGAATATTTGGGGATTCAATAGGTATGCTGCAAGATCTGGATATGGCTTGTATCATCCGTACATAGCTGAGCCATGTAAACCTGGGTCAAAACCACCCGCAATTTTTTTTGAAGACAAGTGTATATTCGTGTGACCTATAATCAATGAATTGTTGAAACTCGATGATGTCATTTTGTTGGACTGTGATCCCTACACATCAATTTTCAGGTTATTGATGTCACTTCCCCTCGCCTATACATTTCTGATCTTTGGCAGTCCTTACAAATACTCATCCTAACTACCCAAAACTTGAGGGCATATGTCACAAACACTCACTCTGAGATTTTTTAAGAATTCATCAAAGTCAACAGTACCACTGCCATCAGCATCAAATCTACTGAATAGTTCTTGTAGTTCATCCTTCTCTAACATGAGGCCGTAGTCGTGCATACCCTTACAAAACTCTTTATAGTCTATCGATCTGCTACCATCATCATCCATTATACGGAATGATCTGAGAACGTGAATAAGATAGTTGGTTAATTTAACTTTCTACAGGGACAAGTACTGGTATCAATTGGAAAACATACTAAATCTTGATGTTTGACTCAACAGAGATTTGTTGAAATAAGCATAGGATACATAGGCATATACGGAAAGTTTTAGCTGAACGATCCTCAGTATCTGACCATGGTAAAATTAGTACAAGGTCTATAAGATGGTATAACCATCAACACATTTTATCAAGGAATAAAATCAATACAATGAGTGATGTGTGAACGGTGTCTGGCCTCGTCAAGTAGTCAGCTAATATAAGGTGTGAGAACCCTCCCCGGTGTACGATGAGACATGGCATTGATTTTTGCACACAGAGGAAATATGGAACTTTTATCAAGCTAACGTTCCAACATCCGACAATAATTATAGACTCGTAACCCGTCCAAGAGTGTAATCCATAGTTAGATATAGGAAACATTGCTTACCTGCCTAAACCTTTGATACCACTAGCACCACGAGCAAGACATTGTAGTCTCAGCCTCTCTAAAGGATCTTTTGTACCTTTCGCTAACTGTGCTTCTGCTTTCTTCTTCAATTCACGCTCACCTCTCTGTGTGGCAGCCATATTAACTACATTGAAAAAGAAAACAGTCAAAAATAAATTATGGGTGATTACACACAATCAATGGGGTACAAGGTCACACAGAGTTCAATAATGCAGGTTCTTGTGATGGTAGCTCATATTACCAGTCAAAAACTGCACAAAAAGACTGATGGAATCAAATTGAAAGCACCGATTGTGATACATCGGTATAATACATTGATATATGTGTTTAGCCACTGCGATGCAGTGTTGTTGATAAGCCAGTGCAATACAATGAACCAGCCGAAAAATAGTGTTTAGTCTAGGGTTTATGATTTTAACATCAATGAGTACTTCTTAGTAATATGCTGACTGAGAGTGCTATAGCACATGCAATGATGATGAAGAGGATGTGTATCTATCACAAAACCTCAACTTGGAGTGGCAAAGACAGTGCACACAGTATCACTGTCTAACTTAATATTTAAGTGAGCACAAGAAGTAAGGTGAGCAGTACTACCTACTAATACCAAGTCTCCAAGTCCAAGGATACAAGCAATACCCATTGCTTGCTAACACTCACATGAGAAGTTGATGAAGGAGTGCCCCAAGGATTCCTCAACAGTAAGTTAGGAAAGATATATTATGTAATGAGTTGCATGCATATAACTAAGAGCAAACCTACCGATAAACCTGTGTGTGTATGGTGTTATCAAAGGAATTTGAGTCAATCAATGCTAGCTTGTACACATAGAATGCTGCTTGCACAATCCAATGACTAAAACCAATGGTTGCTGGGACAACAAGTAAATAGAAGCTAGCGCAGGCGCTTCAAGTTTTCCAAAGTTAAGAACACAGTCTAAATTATAATGGTAGGGGGAGCAAACTCCCAACATATGAAAGCTATTTGTCGTCTGCTTTCTGTCACACACAGTATGTCAGCATTGAATTAAGTTCATTGATGGCAGCCATTGCTGTCATTTCTAGTCCACCATCTCATCCAATGCCTCACTGATTCCAAGGTTCAACATGCACTACATATGAAAGTATTACAATTAGATATAGAGATGGGACCTAGAGTGAGAAAAATCATTGATGGTGTGCGTGGAAGGATAAGCACATTCTCGGAAATCAGGTAGTTTTGGGCAAATTCACTGCTGGCATCTTGAGTGAAATGGTATTTAATATCGACTAATAAGTTCTCTAATTTCACAACTCACATCTGATCAAAATTGTATGACAGTTATAGAATTTCTAATACTTCTTATCAACTAGTTCAAAATATTGCACATATTTACATCACACCAGTCATTCTATGTCAAAGGAAATGACTTGGGCTTTTACCAAAGAAAATGTCAAACAATCTAGTGTGGATGTCCCAGCTACGAGTCTCTAAAGGTGCAGTTCTCTTTTGCTGACACAAAAATCACACTTCAACTACTCATACATAATGAGTGTAAGTATGTACAGAAAATCGACCTGGCAGCAAAAGTCGCAATGCTTGCAAGCCTAGACCTCAGTGCCAGATTCCTTATTTGAGTCAGTCACTTTATCAGATGTTTCATCCAACGTATTCTCATCTACAGATCTATCGTGAGTAACTGCTTCCTCTACAGGTTTAGCCCCAAGATTACGCCTCGCTGAATCTAACAATACATTGTGTATCCATTTACTGTTATCACCTGGGTCTTGTATCACAGCTGGCCAAGGGTTCCCTACAAATCAAAACAGCTTTAAATTTAAAAAAAAAAGCAAATAATCACTGTCACTGCATGGCAGTTTACCTAGATTGTAACGGATGAAGGTCGCACACAATATTGGTCTTGGTTCTTGGTCCTAATTTTGGTTTTGACTGCTCTGATTATCAGGACCAACACTATATGAAAACTTGCCAAACGCAGCTTAGACCATAAATAACGTAACTGAGGCATCCTTTGCAATCAGAAACAATCGTGATCGATTCATTATGAGATGTGCAGAAGGAGGAAGAATAATGTTCATTGGTTCCTACTTTTGCATAACACTGAACTCCCAAAATCTAGAAATTTCTTCACTGGAAATCTTGAGACTGACCTTTGAGTTCTAAAAGTGACAGAGGTCGATTTTCAGGATACTTTGTAGGTAGAATATATTGTTGTGTAAAACTAGATTTGCTATCCTCATATCTTGGAACTAGCACATTGAAGAGCTTTGGTATCAAATCTTTCTCCTACAAGATAATTGAAAATCTAAGCACTGTAAAATCATAAATGGTCAAGATTCATAATGGGAGTGATCGAAGTCTATGGGGATGAGGGAAGACTTGAAATCATGGGGGAGCAACTCCCCAGATATAAGAAGGTTTACAAAACTGCACAAAGCAATATAATACAGCTTTTGCTGATACGCTGTGCCACCTTTCATGACTGTTAATGTCTTATAATCTTTTGCACTCTGGATTATCCAATTGAATTTTGAAGTCTGATATGTAAGAAAAAATACATATTATTTCGAAATTATACCATGGCAAAGGAGCTTTACATCATTTGTCAATAGCTATTCTATTCTAGTTCATGTCGTATAAGCGAATAGTTTGAGCGTAGCAGTTATATTTACAGCTAGATGAACACTTACTAGTAACCAAAAGTTGGCCATTTCCATTGTCTCAGTGTGTTCTGGGCCGTGCATCATTGCCTGCTGGACTAGCTACCAAAGAAACAATACAGAGAGTGTAAAAATGACTAGCCTAAGAGTAGGCATCCTAGGCACAATCTAAAGTGCGATAACATCGATGTAAACCCAAATGAAAATCTTATGCAAGCTTCCCTGGTGCTGCAGGGTTCACAGTAATCACTTTCTTATCACATGTCCCCTATCGATTTAGAGAAGCTAGGCAGATATCCCTGATAACGTCACTGCACTGAAGCTCCAAGAAAATACTAATAAATCTGTTATTGGTAGGAGATTGGTAGTTTGGCAGAGATTAATTCGTCAGCCAGCATCAAATTTTATTGTGTGCAATGTAACACGTCATAAAAATATATTATTTGTTCCTGTTTGTTATTCATTTTTTACGTTATAAATAATGGTCATATAACTAAATCTTAGAGTGATGGGTTATTCAGAGGGTCAACCAACCAGTTCAGCGTAGCCTCGAGATTCATCCATAACGTGGTACCCTCCTTCTAATCTCTCATGTCTGAATAAAGCTGTGAGCACCATCCTAATCCTCTCAATCCTTCCTTCAGGTCCACTTCCAACACCAAGAGTAGCCTTCAACTTTCTGGCTTTAGGTGCCACTGGTATCTTTAATCGATTCATGTTGATCTAAAATGATTGAAAAATTGCAAATTATCAACATGTAAGACAAATTGAGGACTGAAGACTAGGTAGGAGGAATGTGAAACAATATATTGGTTGATCTTCCTTCAAATTGCTCACAAATAATCCATGATCTAACTGCTGTTTTTTTAAGAACGGCAACTACTTTCCTAAACCTTCAATTCCCTGAAAAGGGAAATGTTCCACTGAGCGGACAATCCCGGCACCTTTTATTTCATTGCTGGCCTTTCAGTCTCTTATTTTTTTCATTATATTAGGGCAATAACACAGTTTTGATAGCCTTACCCTAAAGGCCTCTTTGAGATAAAACTAAGTTTTGGACTTTGTTTTGGATGAAAGGTGTTGAGTGTCTGTACTGAGATGATCTGTGTCTATGGATTGGGCCTCAACATCTAGAGCCTGCCTTACAACGCCTAGAGACTGCCTCGGAACCTCTTAAAACCGCCTAACAGGATCTCAAGACAGCAACGCCTCAAGACTACCTTTGTAACCTCTCAAGACAGCCTCATAACACAACACAACTCATGACTTTTCAGGCATGCGCCGTCCGCAACTGATCAAGGTGTACCACTAAAATTTAGTGGTACGATGGGGGGGGGGGGGAACCCTAATTAATAAGATAGGCCAGGAGCCAACTGACACTCTTCCCCATCATATAATTGTCATGTATGACTTTTTACAATCACAATATGGGCCTACTAAAAATCCTTATTTGAACTGGCAATAAACTGTTGCTGGGCTCTTCTGAACGTACCGTAGAGTGCAAGTGTAGCCTGGGCAGGCTGTCGTGGGTGGGTGAGGGGTCCCAGGCTAGTGTAAGTATACACTTATAAATCCATGTGCTCATAATGCTGGATGGATTAGGCAGGTAGTTCATTGGATTAGGTCTAGGAGTGATGGACTGGGTGGTCTGCATTGATTTGAAACTCATAATTACTCATATTTATTAGATAGATAGTGTCACTTCATTTATTGAATTGTTGTATTTTAGTACTCAGATTGGCCAAGTCAACCATTCACAAGTGACATTACCAGTTCTTAAGGTTTTGCAGAAACCCATAGCCCTACTATACATCCCTGTATATATGAGCATTATACTAAAATGAAACATGGAACTTGCAGAAATGTGTGCACACATCCTCCTGCTTCATGGAGATGAATATGGGGATTAAGCTTTGTCTGTTTGAATACAGTCAAATCTACAGGAGCAAAGTATGCTCTGTATGCCCCTGTGTTTTACTGGTGTTTCTTATAGTCTAGGTATTGATGGCAATTCTTCCTGCTCCCAATGCCTACAGCATATTTCACCGGTTGAAAGGAAAAAAAAACATGCTCAAATCAGTCGAGACTAGCGTGGGGATGTTTACAATTTGGAGGTTTTATTTCCTTAGAAAGAAAAGAGAATGAAATAGTCTCAGAGATGAAAAGGTTACCAAGAAGAATTATTCGTTAGTACTATTGGGTGTGGCAAATATTTTGGACTAAAACAAAACCAGAAATTACTCCGCCATGTTGACAGGTGAGCGATTACTTCCTGTCAGTCTTAATTTTCCCAAAAAATATTAGCTGTGATAAGAACAAGATAAGACTATAATTGTACTGCTAAGTGAACCAATAAATCACACCACTTAACCACCTCTGCTATCAACTGTAAGTAATTACAATGTCTGTCACTGTGTGAATTTTTTTCACTAGTAGTTTCTAAAACCGGTATTAAATTAGTGTCACTCAAACTTTTGCCAGACTAGATTAGATAGTCACAGTGTACTCTAGTCGTTGATAGAACACCTATTGCTAGGCAAGGGGATGTCACCACAACATCTCCAGCCTAACTATGAATCTTCAGTTGTCAATTCTAGACATGCATCTCATGGTTTTAATCAAGGAGTAAAAGACTCCTTGCTTTAACTTCAACTTGGCTGGGTGTAGTCCAAACAAACTGGTCGGTTACCTCAACACACTGTCTTTTTTCATTCGCTCCATCTTGGTTTTCCATTATTAGTAGTTCATTTAGGTAGTCTAGAGTAGATGAGATAGAGGGTTCGGTTGGTTATTTGGTTTGTAAAAGCTACCTAAAGTTATGGTTGGGGATTGAACGACAAAGCTTGTCAGAGACAGAACTAAGATTGAGACCTACCGTCATGAGTAACAGGTAAAGACGGAGCCTGCATCTTTTTATCCAGTGTACTGTATATGTGAGAGATACTGGACATAGCAGAATACAGACTCATGATCCTGTCGATGGACAGTCACGGGTTGAATGCGATCGAAAGTTAAGGGTGTCAAAAAAGGTATACATGTGAAGCCAAGAACGCGTACAGGGAATGAATCGGGCATCTATTAAAACTCATAGGCCGTAAGACCTCTAGTCTTAAGCCTAAAAATATTTCAGTAACAAGAGCTTTTGTTTTGTTGTAGATCGTCTCACAGAGAAACTTATCGATACAGCTTCAAGGAACACAGACATTATCAGCGGATAACAATGCCAGTGCTGCGCTCAGTGAAAAACATTGTAAAAAACTATACCGATGCGGAAGTTAAAGTGCGAGAAGCTACATCCAATGATCCATGGGGTCCGTCCAGTACATTAATGGCAGAAATTGCCGATTTGACATACAATGTAGTAGCCTTTACCGAGATCATGCAGATGGTCTGGAAGCGATTAAATGATCACGGGAAGAACTGGAGGCACGTCTATAAATCACTCACTCTCTTGGAGTATATCATGAAAACAGGGTCGGAGAAGGTACAGTGTGAATAATGTTAATCATGATGAGGACATTTGGGAAATTTGGTTGTTGGGTATGTTATCATCACAGTGAGAGAAGTTTTTATGGTATGAGAACTAGTTTTATAGAAACAGATTGTCCAAGTCTGACTGAATGCGTATCATTGTGCAGCAAAAGTGCATAAAACTTAGTTAGATGGCTAATGCCAGGGTTTTACCAGGTTTTACCTAGAATCAGGCTTATATGATACAGCTTGCATTTGTAGTCCAGTCACCAGTTAGTGAATTTTTTATGTTATCAAGTAGCACTTTGACTTTCATTGTAGGTTGCACAGCAATGCAAAGAAAATATATTTGCGATACAGACTCTCAAAGATTTCCAACACTTAGAAGATAACAAGGATTTAGGGGCCAATGTGCGCGAGAAAGCTAAGGGATTAGTGGCCCTGCTTAAAGATGACGAGAGATTGAAGAATGAAAGAGCTAAAGCACTAAAAGCCAAGGAGCGATTCACAGAGAACTTTGGAATCGGAAGTGACTCAACCTCAGTAAGTGGCACTAGTGGCATCAGTAGAGAAACTGATTCAACATGTGATTTCCAAAGTTTAAATGAGTCATTGTTCATTACACAAAAATTCAGTTTCGAAATGAGGCATTGTTTTTTAATGATTACTTAAGTGGTATTATCTCGAGGATGGGGGAAAGCTTATCTGTTTGTGTGTTGTTTATATTATGCTAAGAAGGTATATACACACTATGCTGGAACTATTTAATTATGTAAAATATGTAGAAACAAGATTACTACAGAAGTGAAATGTTGATACTGCTACGAGACCCGAGATTCATATAAGATTGCAATAATTCCATAATACATTCTCTATTTCCTTATGACATTTTTGGAATATCAGTGACGCTACACCTGGTACAATAATAACTATTGTTATAAGAATACGATCTACATATTGGTTAAAAATTTGTTATGAATAACCTTTGACATTTTATCTTTTAGACCCAACTTGGACGTCCAAGACACAAACCTATGGGTGGTAGTGGTAGCACAGGTTAGTTAGATGACACCAGCAGGTTCTTACAATGTTAAAGTACTGATAATATGCAGGGAGCACCTGCTCCCAAATGCCATCCCTACAGCGTCATAGTCATTCTACTTTCTAATGACAACAATGCTAAATGTTATGCCTGGAATCTATTTGACAGGCATTGACATCCGTTTTCAGGCCATTGACCTTTAACTAATTAATAACAATTCAATGCAGTAGTTGATTAGTGAAAGTAGTGCTACAACACTAGCTATACAAGTGATTCCTTGTGCTTGGAATTGGAAGATTATAGTTATCAACTTGATATACTAAACTGTAGTATATTAAGTCTATGATTATACAGTATAGATCTACTGCTATCAGTACTACATCACAACAATTCAGTTGTAGCCCGATTTTTATCTTTCGAGGAATTCACAGATTCATTTTATGCAAATAAATAGAGATCACATTCTTCTGGTTGGAAATAAGTAGCAGTTTTAGCTATTGCTAAGCAACATGACAGTCTGTAAAATGGTCACACCAAACCATGAATGGCTTGATTTGCTCAAGGCAAGGTGGTGTATACTCTGTGAGAATTGCTGAGACTTGATACTAAAGACCAGTTAATCAATTGTCCTGTCATTGTGGGTCAATGTGATAATTTATACCTGTCCTATCTGTCACTGTTAAGCTGTAGTGATATAGTTAGAATGCTTATAGTGATCATAATGACTCTGCGGTACTAGTAACTAGAAACAGTGCCTGACAATTGGCACTACTGCCAATCATTAGGCACTGTTACTGATACTAATAACTGACAGCTTCTTGTTTTACACACAGCATTTGACAGTCTACTGAAATCATAAAAAGTTTTTTTTGTGTTTTTAACTGAGTTAAATGATGGTTGTAATAGTGTTCTTCAATTTAACCTTACTGTCTAACCCATTTATCTTTTTCAGAGGCCCACCTGAGGCCCCAAGCAGCCAGTGCCACACCAAACTCCGAGTTAGAGGAGGCGCGTCCCCACTCGGCCGGTGAGGAGGAACTTCAGCTACAATTAGCTCTGGCGATGAGTAAGGAAGAGGCAGAGACTGACGCTAAGAAGAAGACTAACGATGACCTGAAGCTACAGATGGCTCTTGAGGAGAGTAAGAGAGAGGATGAGCAGGTGGTCAATGATGAGGTATGTAACAAAGCAGCAAACTGCCATATACTGAGTCTAAACATGTCATATTTGAGATTTTTTAAACCGATGTTTCCGGGCTTGTGACATTTGAGCATAAATGCGAAGTTAAACATCCAGTATATAATTTTAATGACTCGGAATCATAGACTTAATATACTATACTAGCCTATTTATTAAGTCTATGTTCAGAATGGTTACGTTGGGAGGGCCTGTGGTTGAGGAAGTGCCACCCCCCCCCCCCCCCATAAAACAGTCAATCTGCAACCCAGTTTGATTGCTAGACAGAAATCATCTGCGCCACATCCGTAACGTCAAAACATAATTTGAAGGTCAAGTTATTGAGCCGCCTGGTTTTGGGATAACTCGAATATACAAAAACTATTTTTAGTCGTTCACATCATTGCGTAAACTCCCTAGGCAACAGACAAGTGCTACTGCCAGTCTAAGTCCGCCCCATTGTATCTTTTGTATCCATGGCATGTTTTTTCAATTGCCTCTTTGGAGAGATGGTCATTGATGGCAATGATTCATTCTCTCCGCTGCGTTTGGAGGATTAGATTGAGAAGTTGATGGATGGCAACTGATTAAATTCCCTTATAAGGTGATTGTGCTATCAGGGGAATTTGTGACAGGGAGGCGCAATGGGTTAATAATTTAAAAAGGGTATGAATGACAGGAATATTGATTTGTGTAACTAGCAAATCTGTGGATCTGGTGGAAAAAATATGCGGACACAAAGGTCCACCTAAGATTTAGAGAATGGAACTGATTTTGAGGGGATTTCCCCGGCCTATAGATACAATATGTTCTGTATAATTGCTTTTATTGCTATGTATGACCAATTGAGTTTGAAACTTGGTTTGACTCATATCTAAAATAGGAGCACAACTTATGTGTGGACATCACAGCTGACCAAACTTTCATTTGTTTCTAGCCTCGGTTTGTTCTTGCTGCCCCGGCAGCGCACAATCCAGTAAGTGACGTTATGTTATAAAGCTTGTAGATTAGTTTGCTGCATGAGCATGGCTTTACAAGATTTCATTAATTCATTCTAATAATATGCTGTGTAGTTGGTGTGTAATTTTCTTACTAGTGCCGAAGGCCGCTTACTCTCAAGCTGTCTAGGTTTGTTTTGAAGCATATAACAACATCCTAAATAAGCAAACCTAACCAGTAGACTAGCATTAAATTCACAGTATTTCCTTATGGAAATAGCTAGACAGTGCACAGAACCAGATAGCCTGAGTGTCCTTGTCAATTGTTGTGGACCGTGTCAATTGTTGTGGTCCATGTCTTTTCCAAATACAACAGACTTATTGGGTACTTGAGCTAACTAAAAATTTCTTTTTATGAATGCAATTTTCAGGTGATTAGAACCTGGATTCAAACCATAATTATTAATACTAATTGTTATTTATTATAATAACTATCAAGTTTATGGTCAAAACATCTTTGAACAACATTGTCAGGTAGTCCAAGTTAGAGAGTCTTCTTTGAAAATCAAAGTCCCATAATTGCAGTAAGGATCAAGCTGTGCTGATTTTACTCCTTGATAAACCTTGAGCAAAACCTGGTTCATTCTAGAACGATGGCTTGTCAATAACGGCTGACCATGTGAGAATCATTACCGCATTATATAACCCAAGGTGGCGCACAAACAACAACACAGGAACAAAATAGTGTGTGACAAAAAAGGTGTAGTTAATAGAACATTATGCATTTGTAAAGCCAAAAGGTTTGGATTTGAAGTTCTTTGGAGTGGAAACGACATTCAATACCGATATCCAGTAGGGAATCTTATAAGTCCCCTTTGCAAGTCTGTTACGCAGCGATCTCGGACAATAAATTAGGAAAGCGTGTCCTAATTCCTGCCCTGTGTGTGATTGATGTTTTTGGGGGATGTTTTACATTTTGACAGAGATATCCATCTCCTTTTGTAATGTATGCCAAAATTTGATATAAACAGGAGTAAATTAAATATGATCACAATATAGGGCCCACAAGTAGCCTAGTTTTTCAGTACTTTCAACCAAACTGGTGAAGTTTTCAAAGTACTTTTTTAATGTTTGAATTTGAACTTTGGTATGATTTTCAAAAAAGAGTAGTGTCATACTTTCACAAGCATATTTTTTTAATTTATTCACTAAGAAAATCGCATACTGCCGCTTCAAACCAGCTGCTAACCTTTGATACATGAGGGAAAAGTAACAACAGAGGACAAACATTTTCCAAATGAGATTCTTGTGTGGACATTTAGCATATTTATTGGTACTTTTGACACTTCGTTAAGTAATACTGCTGTTGTCAGTGGTTGTCACTGCCCACTAGATTCACTGAGCGGGGATATTACATACAAGTGATACCAAAGATAGGCTGCTATCAATCACTTGTATTTTACTCTCTTTGTACTAGCACTTTGGCCTGAATACAAAAAGTAAAGCCATTCTCATATTTCATTAGCCCTGGGAAAGAAATCTCCCAGTGGGATATGAGGAAGTCCTATACTTCATTTGATACCCTCCATTATATGCACAGTGCAAATACCAACAACATATAAATACTTTATATGTTTATGGAAAATACGAAAAAAAGCCCATCATTTATGCACAACATATGAAATCTTTCTGCAAAGAAAATTATAGCTTGCCAAAAAACTAACAAATATGGATATTTCATTATTATGCTGTTGTCGTTGTGTTCTGTAGTGTTAACTGCTGTTGTTTCGTTCATTTTTCTGCTTATCAATATTGCATGTGACCGCCATTGTGGCTTGTAGCTGTATTTTCAGGATGTTAGTGAGGGTGCTACCAGGGAGGCCTTAACTTCCACCCTCCTTACTAGTTAACCTAGCCTTGTCACACGACCACAAAACGATGGTTGTATGACAAGGCTACTGCATACCTACTTTTTTGACAACTCTAAGTGGCTACCTAGAACGTGACTGTCGTTCCATTCACACTTTTCATTTTAATTGTAGCACCTGTTAGACTTTGCCGCTGGTGGAGCACCTGCTGCCACCAATGACCCGTGGAATCCGACAGTGCAGCCTACTGCCGCTGTAGTAGTAGATGCATGGCTCACTCAGCCCGTGGCTTCATCTGGGATGGGCGGACCAAGTCCCTTCTCTCCTGTACTCGCAAGCACTGACCCATGGGAAACTCCAGCAGCAGCTGCACCCGCTCCGGTACCAACATCTACTAATAATCCCTGGGATGATCCAGCACCTGTCAGTCTGAGTGAGTTGAGGGGTTAAGGTTATCAACTAGATTTATGAAATGTTTATCTTGCCCTCGGTAGTAGATCCTTAATCACTTTGGCAGCAGTATGTTAATTTTGAAGGATTGACAGTTGGGATGAGAGACACCAAAATGAAGCACTTAACCAACTATGTGATTCTACTAGTTGCCAGCCTTAAAATTGTTTTTTTAAAGTTCAGTAATATAACACCCTACGTTTTTTCACCTCCCTTGCAAACTTCAGATTATGTTTGTGAATAGGCTAACCTTGAATGTCCTCACAAATCACAGACAGGTCATATCAACACCAACACCAACACCTTATGAGTTTGAACTACCTGAAATTAAATGAAACTAGGTAATGATGAGCAAAAAACCATGCTCTCTGAGTGCACACATTCACAGGATATAAAAATTAAAACTCAAACACTTTTTTATAGAATTCATACTCTGATGGATGTATTTGTTTCACTTTTATTTACAGCATCCAATGATCCGTGGGCCACAGGTGGAGGTGCAGCACCTGCTGCTGCTGCTGGTTTTGCAGCCCCTTGGGACACACCTGCGGGAGTTCCTGCTAACGGCAGCCACAAACCTCTCGGTATGACGATGGATGACGACTTTGAGTTACTGACCAAAAGGAGTACGCCAGTGGCGCCATCTACAATGCCTGTCTCAGCCAGTATGGGTAAGAAACTGAAAAGGGTTTTAATGGTCTGTTCAGATCATGACCTAAATAATATAGGTTATGTCCACTGGGGCAACCTCCGTGACATAGGGAGTTCCCCTAGGTGGCTTCAATGATAGAGAAGCGGTGACAGTTTAGTCTATGCGTTTAGTCCATTCGTAAATAATGAAAACAAATGCCAGTTTAATTAAGTCACTTTGCCACTGCATTCAACTCACCCAAAAATCAAGGACATGTATGATACAATGAGATAAATGTGTAGGTTTTTTAGGCAATTGGATTATTTATATGAGTGCGGAGACAAAAATCAAGGACTTAAAGGCTCAGGAAGGACCACAGCAATATATAGTCTGCCAGCTAGTTCAGCAATATTTTTAAAATAATATCACACTTAGAAAATTCAGAGGACTATTGGGTAAAAATTATGTATAGTGTTAGAAATTGTCCTCCCTTCTCATTTATGAGCTACGAGGTATCCATGGGCCCTAGTGCTGTGCCAACCTAATAAGCTAGACTAAATATTGCTGTGGTCCTCCTGGAGGCTTTCTGCTGTTCTCAGACCTTTCCCAGACTGAACAGTTTGCCTGAGCTCTTTTTGTCAGGACGACAGAGTTGTCTGCTGTCCTTCCTCCCAAGCGAATCAGCATGAAAACTCAAGCTAAGCACCACCACATGCATTCATACTAATGATCCAAAATTTGTTTTGTTGTTTAGGAGCTGACACTAATGGTACAGACCTATTCAATATGAGTGCGGTACAAAGTTCTCTACCGCCCGCTCAAATGGGCGGAACAAAGAGACCAGAGGATTTCCTCGACCCAACTTCTAAAGGCCTAGTCAATCTGGACAGCTTGGTCACTAAACCACAATCGTCTGCAGGTTAGTGCCTTAACCTTTTTTTTATGCCACCTTTTTTTATTTTATGATGACATTAGTTGATACATGCTGCTTAATGTACTCTATCTAGTACTGTTAAAGCCGAGCCTCATATGATATTGTTGTGTAGACTAATTTGGATGTCCGTTTGATTCCAGGTCATCAATTATACCCTTAGCGATATTTTTATCATATCATGGTTGTTCTCTCTTTCTATTTATGGTTGTGTAGAAATTGGATGCTGCATCATATGTGTCGTATCCTTTTTGGGTTCAACCGCAAAATGCTCTAACTCCTGTTCAAGTGTCACAAAAGTTACTTGAGTACAAATAATCCGACCCCATTTTATCCTTTTGCCAACATTCAGAGTTGCTCCCCCTCCACTCCTGCCCGTCTTGTGGAGGGGGAGCAACTTCGAATGCAGGCAAATGGATCAAGCTTGACCTATTGTATCCACATTATATAGGCTGTTGACAATATCATCATAACATTGATTCTTTGTTACAGGAGTAATAAACCCATTTGCCATGACTAGTGTTGGAGCCAATGGAGGGCAGAGTGTTTCCATGAACAGCAATCCATTCTCCGCTCAGCAACCACCCAGACCCTCACTCAACCAGATGTCCACAACCAATCAGATGACGGGCTTCAATAGCGCGCCTCCGCTTCTCAACCCAATGATGCCTACAGCTGCACCTCAGAACGCAGGTTATCCTGTAGCCCAACAACCGATGATGTATCAGCAACCAACACAGCCGGCGGCTTACAACATGAACAACCCTTTTCTATGATCTGTCATTTTCTCTTTTTCCCATTTTCTACCATTTGAATCTACTATTTAAAATCATGGCTTAGGAGCTAGGCTACTACTTGGGTTGTGAAAGAGAGACAAACTATGACTCATCATATTGAAGCATCAGGACGACACTTTTACTAAGACACTGGCCTTTGAATGTTTGGTTTCATCTGTATTTAATGCAGGCAGCCATCGTCAAAGAAAGATGCTAGGTTGCTATGGAGAGCTGGTTATTTTTATACTGCCTGTGATAACAAGCTGGGCGCCGTGCTTGTATTTATTTATCTGCACAATACTAACTTTGGCAACTAGGATTGGGTTTGTCATTTAATCGGATTTGGTCCTGTTTGCAAGTTTGCTTGCCCGGATCATGATTGGTTGTTATGTATGGAGTATGTTTAAGTCATTCCATGGCCATTAAAGAAGCTTAGCAGTCAGTACTATTCATGCAAACTTGTTCTGAAGTTTAGACCAGGGAGGATGGGAGTTGGAGTTGTTTTCCCCACTCTTCGAAATGAGAAAAAATGATAACTCCTAAGTTTATCATTTGATCTGCTATTTCATCAAACCTGTTTGAATTTCTTCTTGTCTGTACACACACCTATTATACATCACTTTATTTCTTGTATGGGAGTAAAATATTCTTTTTTGCCAAACAGTATGATAATCTGGTGTGAACTGATGAATGGATTGAACATGATTGACCTCACCATAATATGTAGGCAATTGTATGTATTTTATCTTCAATTCCTTTTGTGCTTATTCTATTTCAAATAATATCAGAACTTGTTTAATAAAAAAAGTTAATGTATCAAATATAAGTTTTATTCACTGTATCATATACTGCTGTTGCCAAATAAGCAATATAGTGTAGCGTTCGTTCTGCACATATATAAATAGGGTTCAGTTTCAGAGCATAATCTTTTAATGACAATTTTGCCATCTTTTGTGAGATCAAGCGCACTGCTGCTATTGCCGCCATTTTTCTCCCCTTAAAACAATGACCCATAATTTGATTCCTGTTATTGCCAGTTCGCATGTGCCTTTCTTGTTTTTACATTCAGATGGCATTGATTTAATGGAAGGTGAAACTTTTACCCAACTCATACCATGATAAGAATAATGACAGCGACTCGACAGCAATTTTTAATATGATAATTTTAACTATTCATTAGAATTATGTCAATATTCTATTGTTTAACTATTGATTGCCCCGATGTTGGATCTCGCTCAGTATTGATTTTGGTCATGGTTCATTTTGGACTCGGAGAAGCTGATAGGTGACAGCTGAACATTTTACTTTCTAAAGCTGCGCTGGTGAATTTTTGTTCAGGTGAATTTTTTTAATATTTTAACAACAACTTTCATTCAACTACATTTTTAAAAGCTAACTTTACCCCATAGTTAGTATAGTACAAATGAATAAATTGATATGGTCATTTTTCTTGACTCCGGAGCTTATTCGGTCTTTATCCTTTTCGTTGAGTTGTTTACTTAACTTGCGGCTCAGATGAACTCTTAACTTCACAGTGCTTTTTCTCTATTTGTAGAATGTCTCGACCAGACAGTGCCAGGTCACGAGCTGCGTGGAGCTCCTCAGGACGAGATAACGACGCATTCCAAGCCTCAACCTTCGGAAGCAGAGCAAGTGAGTTGCAGTTTTGTCTAACTCCCTTCCAGTGACCCCATTCAACTTGCTTCTTTTAACCCTAGCCAAATTCCTAATGGTGGCTGCAAATCCAGTCCTCATTAAACAGCGCCCAAATCATTTGATATTGGTATGGTGAAGCAGCTAGTGACAGCCAGATAATATTGTCATGTCAAGTCTTCTTGGTCATGTTAGTATGCTCGTCAAACACTTTATTACATGATCTTATCTTCATCAGTTTGATAACTTTGTCATCAAACAGGCTTTACATCAACTGCATGGAATGAGCAGGATCCCAATGATCTGGACCTCATTCCAGAATATGATGGTGGTAAGAATATGAAACAGAGTTTTACTACTAATAAGGCATCGTGTGATATTACCATAACCAGATGAGATTGATTTTTAAATCTTTGATCTAGTTTTGTGCATGGGGATCCTTACACAAGGCACCTGCTCTTCAATTTCATGGCAGCTGCGATTGATACTTGCCAATTGCTCTTGTCAGAAGGACACAACATGCAGATATATTTATGGCCATTATCAGAGAATTTAACAGGCTCCCTCATGATATATCTTGCTTCTATCCTGAAATCGGATTTTCTTTTCATGTACTGAGCATGAAGTGCGGGAGGAGATAACATCCAAAATCAGGTCCTTGCGTGGCTAACTATATTACTGTGTTGTGTTTATTTGTCACCAAATTTCTGTGATTGTGTAAAGTGAAGAGTGAAGCACAATAACTCAAAACTTTTTTTCTTCAATAAACCTTCAGTATGTTTCCATTGCATAAACAAACTTTACATTTTAGCATTGAACGCCGGGTTTGATAATGGACCCTCAGGAATGGAATCAGAAGCCTACCTGCCTGATTCTTCTGGAAAGTCACAGAAGGTGAGACAAGAGGAGGAAATCGGCGAGGGTTGCTGGTGGAAGTTTACCAATGGTATCAAATGTAAGTATACTCAATCTTGTTAAAAATAACCAGCAAGAACAACTGTTACGTATCCTGATTTTGTAATGGCTGCACGTTTCAGAAACAGGGGATCAGTCCTCCCTCTCCCTTACCATGACCCACCACTAATCATGTTCTGGGAAGGTGTCTGTGTCAACATATACATTTGGAAATAACTGCTGTTATTCATATCAACAAAAAAATTATATTTATAAACATCCAAATCCCAAACAGTGTTTTAAACTATTTATTTTTAACAGAAGCAACAGCTCAAAATCAATAACAAAACCAATGATTATGTGTATCCTCTGATTGCAAACAGAACTCAGATTGTATTTGATGAAGCGGTGTGTTAGCTGGTATTGATTAAGAGGTATTCAACGTCAGCATACATGAATAATGGATGTAAATTATTGATTTCCATCTACCATGGTGCTGCCATGCAGCACTCAGCTGAAATTAAGTCCTTGCCGCTCTCATTACAAGAAACTGTGAATATGTAGTCAACTCAGATCGCAACAGTAGCCTGGGAGGTATTCACTGATTCTATCTAGTTAACACTCTCGCACGTGTGCCTCCTGTCCAACAGCTCCCCCACCCTCCTAGCTGTTATCACTCTACACTCGGAACCAAATGGCGGTCATAGTTCATTGCTAATGGTACTATGTTGATTCCATGAAGAAGTAAGCCCTGGATTTAATATTGTAACATCTCGACCCATAAGCCTGATACTCCCACCTGATTCTGTAGTTTCTTAAGAAGTAAACAAGTCAAATGCAACCTAGACCCTAGACATGTCTATGACACCAGCTGTGTGCCTGGGAGCATGTTTCCCAATCAACATAGTCCAGGTATATTTTCTCAAATTCTGTCCAAGGAAGAACTGTAAGGTTTCCATAGGATAGAATATTTATTTCACCGCAGTCCCCAGGATTTTCAATGGACATGGTCAAGATCATAGACGCACCATAGAATGTCAGGCCAGGCGTGTACAAGGCAACTTGGAACGAGCACCAACTAATCCATGTCCATTTACTAGGCAATATATCACAAAATTTACCCCCCCCCCTCCCCCTCCCCCTCCACTCCGAGGGAAGGCATTACGCACTGGTCATTTGTATATGTATATGTATATGTATACTTATTGTGTATGCATTCTTGGTTTTCAGCCATGTGGTCGACTCGACACACTGTGGATACTGATGAGGATAAGGATCTCTACATCAAGACAACTCTGAGAGAGCTGGTCATCTACCTCCTCTTTCTGGCTATCCTCTGTGCTCGTGAGTAGAATACACATAGAATACACATCGAATACACATTCATGCTACGCCAGTCTGCACTGGTCTGCACCGGTCTGTGTCAGGCTTCGCATGTGGCTCGCATCATGCCTGATTGTGTGGTGATGGCCTGTGGCCTTCCCAAAATAGCAGGAAAATCTGCTGAAAATATGATATGACAGGCAAGGCCAGGCCGGTTGGTAGATATAAAGGAACTTTTAAACTAGTTGTGTTCCAGAATCTAGCCGTGGGGTTTCTGGACTATACAAATATGAACAACAGTGGCGTCATCATTGCTATGAATTATTCTTGCCATACAGCTCATGATCAACTATTTATTATCAGTCCACGCCTTCATACCTTCTTTCGTGGATGAAAGCTGTTACTGATCTAATCTGATCTAAACGCTTCTTCAGTAATGGTCTAAGCACACCTAGTGGTTGTAACCTCGGAGGATTGCACAACATCATTATTGTTAGTATATATGCTGACAGCAGCCTCAGCTGATCCTCTGAGGATTGATCAGCAGTTGCAACCTCAGAGTGTAGAGTGTTTAGCATGATGACACATTACTAACATATAGGTCTCCGCTGATAAAAACTAATTGGAGATCCGTGGTTAGGCCATAAGAGAAATCTCAGCCAAAATTTTGCATACGTTAGAGCAGCTTATTGAGAGAATATTAGTTTATTATCGTTACGTTTGTATTTCGTTAGTGACCTTTGGAATGACCTCGTCGACTATGTTCTACTACACTAAGGTGATGAGTGAGCTGTTTCTGGACAGTCCATTCCCTGAGACTAAGAACACCTTCCGAGGAATCAACCATCCATTCGACTTCTGGAGAGTAAGTTATCTGTAGGGAGGATATATTCTGGAAAGAGTTGAAAACTTAGTTAAAATCTAATCTAATGAAAGTATTATCAACAATAAAAAGGTTTGATGTTTTATGGTTCCATTAAACTTTTTTGTTTTTCTATCATTGTTTGACGTTTGTTCAGTGCAGCATTGCATTGCAATTGTCTGAATAACCTAAGACGTGTTTGCAACTCAACTGTTGACTGAGTTTTACTTGGAATGGAATCTCTTATAACCAATGGCCCCAAAAATCTGGAGATGGAAGAAAATAATGATATATTTTTCTAACTAAGACCGCTGTGCATTTTGTTTTTAGTTTGCTGAAGGACCACTTATGGATGGACTTTACTGGGAGACTTGGTATAACAGCCGAAATCTAACCGAGGATGAGAAAGGCTACATCTACTATGAGAGTAAACTGCTCGGTGTACCCAGACTTAGACAGGTAAAATAATTATCTGCAGATCATATCAGGTATATTTCTAATTCTACCAGTGGTGGATCCGCCGGACTTCATCGGAAACGGGTTTTGGTTGGGATGACAAAATAAAATCGTTGAGGTTAAAGTTTAAGGTGTTTGATATAATGAGTATTTTTTACTATGAGTTATATCAACCAGCAGCAAATATTAATCATATCTCTTTGATTTCCGACTTTTGAAGAAGAGGGGGTTTTCTTTGGAACCTCACCCGCCACGGGTGTCTACCTCATATCTCTATCTGATTCATTAATGGCATATATTTCAAATTGTAAAACTGTTCATATTGAATCTTTGCAGCTTCGTGTGAAGAACAACACTTGCAGAATGGACCCCAAATTTGAGAACGAGGTTAACGGATGCTTTGGAGAATACAGCACATGGAATGAGTTCAAAGGACAATTTGGAACTGGAAATGAGAATGTTACGGCGTATGTAGAAAGAAAAATTATTTGTCTTTGTTGACTACTTTGGAAATTCTGTGTGAAGTGTTACCAATTTTTTTGTTTTACAAAGAAGGAATTCTTAAATTTAGTAGAGATGGGCCGTCAAACAGAAGCTCAAACACCAAAATATGGATTTTGAGTTGATGAGAAATATGTTATCAATGATTTGAGGCTTTTTCACCAGAAAATTTATATAGCCGATTAATTGCATCAAATAGCAACCCAAATAATTTATTTTTAATTTGTACCGAAATTCAGATGATTGAAAATGTGTCTTTTTTTAAACATTCCATGTTATTTATTGCAGCTGGAACTTTCAGACATCTGAAGAGATTGATGGATCCACTCATCCAGGATCTCTGGCTCTGTATGCTGGTGGTGGTTTCACTCAGAACTTAGGCACCAAGCGTAGTCAGAGTCTGGTCACCATCGCCGACCTGAAGAGTAAGCTATGGATCGATCGAGGAACTCGGGCTGTATTCACCGACTTTACTGTCTACAACGCCAACATTAATCTATTCTGTGTCATCCGGTAAGCACATGTAAACAAGCCTGGGTAATTAAAAAGGCTTAAACCTGCTAACTGTGAGGTGATGATGATGTGTGATGATAATGTGGTAAAACAAAAATAGTACTAATGGAAAAAGGTGCTAAAATACCCTTCAGTTAGCGCCATGTACAGCCGTTGTTTGGACCAAAGAGTTGTCTCTAACTCCTTGTGTGGAGTCATTCACAAGAATGGATGTAATGAAATCTAATGACGTATTATGCTCGCCATGTTTTAGATTCCTGATCGAGTTTCCTGCAACAGGTGGAGCTATTCCGACATCAGCGTTTAGAACTGTGAAGCTGATCCGATATGTGACTGTGATGGACTATGTAATCATGGCCTGTGAATGTATCTTCGTCCTTTTCTGTATCTACTACACTGTGGAAGAGATGATCGAGGTATGTGTTCGTGGAAACACTTAGAGCGAAAAATTTGAAGGAATAAACAAACGCAACCTTACTCCTAAAAACAATCAAAGTGCCGGAAATGAGTTTGTTTTGGTCAATTCATTCACCTGAAGTTAAGGTTTTTGGTTTAGTGCACCTCTGAATTCTCTCTCTGCCTCAAGAATAATACCACCTCATTGTGATGACATTCAACATTAGTTGCCCGTCTCCCATGATGCATTGCATTGTAATACAGAGATAGTCCTTCATTTGTTAAATCACTCATCACACATTAGAGAGCTTACTGAACTGTGATGCAGAATGTAATCAGACTTACTGACCATATTTACAGTGGATATATGTTATCAGGGTGAGGCAAGTCAAAAGCCGATTATTTTATTTTAACACGGCATTAAAATGTTATAGTTATGTAAAGTTCATGTCATATCTATGTGTCTACCGAATATCAGAACAATATTTCACCAATTTCTGTTAGCAATGATGATACTTCATATTTGGTATGATCATCAAACAACAACTTGTTCAGCATCTCCACTGGCATCATTATGTGATCAGTCTTCACAGTCTGTTGGAAATATGCACATTGATATTATTTCTCTGTGTATTGCATAAGTTGTTTTACCTGTGTAATGTGCAACATGTTGCTGGTCACATTTCTTTTTTATCTCTACAGATCAGAGAGCACAAGCTGAAGTACTTTACCGAGTTTTGGAACATTCTGGATGTGTTTGTACTGGTTGTATCGTATGTGTGTATCGCGTTCTCAGTCTACCGTACGGTGAAAGTCAACGTCATGCTGGACGAGCTACTGAAAAATCCTGAGGAGTACGCAGACTTTGAGTATCTGGCTTTCTGGCAGAGTCAGTTCAACAACGCTGTCGCCGTTGCTGTCTTCTTTGCCTGGATCAAGGTAAGAGAAACTTCGTTAACGATTATTATGCACTAATCTAAGCGGGCGAGAGGGTGAACTTTATGGTCTATATCAGGAATTCTTCTGTGGAAAGGCTGAATTTCTCAAATGGACCATAAATGTTACCCTTTGCACAGAATAATTAATTCCTTTCATCAAGTTTTCACTTATTAAATATGCAATTTGACTTGCGTTCTCCGTTCTCTTCGACCATTTTTCAACATCATGGTGTCTTTGCCTTCCAGATCTTCAAGTACATCAGCTTCAATAAGACAATGACTCAGCTCTCAGCCACCCTGTCCAGATGCTCCAAGGATATGTTCGGTTTCATGGTCATGTTCACCATCATGTTCGGTTCATTTGCTCAGCTCGGAAATCAGATGTTCGGAAGCCAGATCTTTGACTTCAGCACCATGTACAACGCTGTGTAAGTTGTGTATATGAACCAAAATAGCCAGAAGGCTGTACTTTAAAAGCTGACAGCTTTTAGTATTTGAGAGATTGTGTCTTAAATTCTCATAAGAATCCATCTGATCAGAACAGTTTTGGGCCTCTTGATTCTTGTTGCAGGTAAAAAAATGCATAAACTGTGAGATAGTTGATTGATAAGATACTAGTTGTGGTTTCTCCCTATAAAACGTACATAATTCTTCTTATTTCCAAATTATCCTTCAGCTAAATAGATTAATTTGAACCATATTTGCTCAAAGCTGCTATTCATTGAATTAAATTTATTTTCTTCCATTGTAGTTTCACTCTGTTCCGTATCATCTTGGGAGATTTCGATTTCAATGCCCTGAAGAACGCTCACTACATCTTCGGACCCGTCTACTTCTTCTTGTATGTGTTCTTCATCTTCTTCGTACTGCTCAACATGTTCCTTGCCATCATCAACGACAGCTACACAGAGGTCAAAGGTGACGACACTCTGCAAAATGACTTTGAAGTCGGAGAATACTTCAAAAAGGTAGGTCCGTTAAAGTAATTAGTGAAATACTGTCATCTCTGAAGACTGAAATTGATTGGCCAAACAGGGGTGAGATTTTGTCATTGCTCTCATGTAACGTAGGGTAAATTGTTCCAGTTACTGTCATGATACAACACTATTCATGCACAAAGCCAATATGAAATTAAACTACATTGTAATATGATAATATATCTAACAGGGTTACGATAAGATGATGGACAAACTGAGCTTCAAGAAGGACAAACTGAACGATATCCAACTCACACTCGCAGGAGCTGATGCCAACAACGACAACCACCTTGAGTTCTCCGAATGGAGAAATGATCTGAAAAAGTGAGATAACTTATCAGCTTGCTTGTTATTCTGCGATAGTGAAAAGAGTATAACACCATTTTCTGAGCAACACCGGAAGTTTGCAATTCATTAATCTCGTTGTGTAATAAAATTATGCCGTTATGCTGTCAACTTAGAAAGTACTAAACTGAGTATTGATGGGAGGATTCTACAGTGAAGTTTGTGGTAGTTTAATATTTTGAGTTATTCTGGGCTTGCTTACCATTTAACATAACATTACATATAGCTCCTATCCCAAGTCTGACACTTATCACCAAAGTCTGACACAGAATGATACTCTTTGCTTCTTAGGAAGGGCTATGCTGACACAGAAATTGAAGCCATGTTTGCAAAGTATGATACTGATGGAGACAGAATCCTTGACCCTGAAGAGCAGCGCCATCTAGCGGAGGATTTACTCAAACAGAAGGACTCGCTCAACGCTGAATATGCCAAGATGCAAGAGCAGAAGGAAGGTGGTGAAACTCCAGCTTCCCTCGCGGATCTCATGGTATAGTCAATTTCCTTCTTTGACTTTAGAAATTGAATATAAAAAAAATTGGCTTAGTTTATCGGATGGTCGTACGATTTGTATAATTCTGAAGCTGAAATATCAGCTGAGGAGAGTAACCTGAATAACGAGACAAGAAATCTCATTTAAAACCTCAGCATGCTTACCAGCATTATTTCACTAACTTAGTGCATTCAATTCCTTCGTGCAACCCTGTTTGGTGTTAATGACATGCTATATACAAATACAACACTGTATTTCATATACATGTAATGTGAACTTGGTGTGCTAGTGCTACATACATCCTAGGTCATCGCTCCGCTTAGTCATTCCATCCATAATATTGTTATAATGTTTCACTCAGGGTGGAGAAAAGCTAGATTATCTGGTGGTAGGTCAAAAACTAACAATATGGTGTCCTATGTGATACTAAACGCATGCTCCTTATCAGATTTATGATTGAACTGATTGAATTATGAATAACAATCTTGATTTGCCTTAGAGGAGTGTGGTGCTGCTGAAGGTGTTTGGAATGTTTGTTTCTGTCTGAGACAATTGATCTGATATATAATTGCATGCCTTCAGGCTGGGTTTTTCTAGCAATATGTGTGATCTTGTGAGGCGGTCATAGTTATAGTGGTGATAATGTTTATAATAAAAAGATTCTCACAGATATTCGCTGAAAGATTTTATTATGATCCCATCGACAAATTCTCTGTGTGTGATGGTAACCTGACATTTTGCTATTCCCTTGCAAGAATTCACAGCGTGTGTGCTGGAATTCATATTAAAGACTTCAAAATTACTAATTTCATTACTAATTGATTGATTGAGGACTTGGAATGTGTTGATTAATCCTTTTTAACCTCTAATAAAAAAATTGTTTTCTAGTTTGTGATCAGTGTTCCATTATAAAAACCCATGTTTTTGTCCTCTGAATCAATTCTAATCACTTGAATTAAATTACAATTACATAGGACAGTGACGATGAGGATACTAAGAAGCGCACCCTGGTGGATGATGGCGTCCCGTATGAGGAGTACGCAGTTCTTGCTCGCCGAGTGGACAGAATGGAGCACTCAATAGGAAGCATTGTATCTAAGATTGACGCTGTGCTTATTAAACTAGACACTATGGAGAAGGCTAAGACAAGGCGAAGAGAGACTATGAGCAAACTGCTCGACAGCATTATAGAGGTGAGGCCCTCAATGATTACTAGCTTAGCTAGTGTGTGCTGTTTTGTTAGGGTTTTCAGGACAAGTACAGACGCGATTTCACCATCCAGACACCAGTTGTGTAGTTAATTTCCCCGGGGATGAAATAAACTGCTGTGTTTTGTTCTTATAAAACACAATTTAATAAAAACTTTAGGCAACATATCCACTGCACATCCCTGCTGTGTTGCTGAGAATATATTAAAAGTTAATTTTATCTCCATGTATCGATCTTGCCATAAAACCTATCACGGTTTTAATGAAATGCAGAATTACTCTAAAGCACATTTATCCAGCTCAGATGTAACAAAGCACTGGCCCTTTGCTTTGTGAACACTGTATGTGTTGAATTGATGTTCTTAGACTCATGGGGCCTTACACTGTGGGTTCATGATCTAAAACGATCATAATAAAACATTTTGAACTAAAAATATGATTAAATTACGTCAAATAAGATCCCATCATTTATTATTTTGACATTTAGTTTAATTTAATTAATATATTTAATTAATTGATTTTGTTAATTCAATTCAATCCTATATCTGAATATTTCCTTTATAGGGAGGTGGTGATGAGCTGACAGATGAAGAGAGAAAGAACCAGATGGAGTCTCTGGTAGCTGAGGAGCTGGCCCGGTGGGACGAGGACACGATGAACTCCAGTCACTCTGACCTCGGTACAGCTCACGGCAGACCCATGTCTGGTCAGAGTCTTAGATCCCGACCCTCCACAGGCATGTCCAAGGTGCGTGTTTATGCCAAGTCTTTGTAGACCAGTATTTTAATTTAAAAGGGTACAGCTTGTGTTGACCACAAACCAGTAAATCAGGTCTGTCCCACCCACAAGGTTAAACTGGTTTGACTGTACTGGTGGAATAGACTGTAATTTTGTTTTTAAATAGTACAGCTTGTGTTGAAAACTATCCTGTAAGTCAGGTCCGTACCATCCTCAAGGTGTAACCTGACTGTACTGGAATAAAGCAGTGACTTAACGTACCATGCATCTAGCATGACATGAGATTGATGATATACCATTGTAACAAGATATTGAGATCAGGTGTGTAACCGTATTGGCCAGTCGATCGCCCTCATTAGATTGCTGTGGGTAAACCTTTATATATACATTTTTCATCCAGGCCAGAGTCATCATCAAAATTCAATATCAATATGCTGATGATGCATACGACTTTTTATCTGCCTGACCATTTAATCTATGTTTGTTTTGTGTTTTATTTTCAGAATAGAGACATGGTCTAAATATGTAACGTTCACTCATACTGATCACACACTAATATTTGATAAAAATACACATCAAAGAACGGAGTTAACCAATACAGCCAATATGTCATCCGACACCAAAGGAACAAAATGGATGCAAATGAATTCTAAATTGTGATTGTACCCATCTACCATGACTTGCATTGTATGTGTAATAAAATCCAAGTGATCCTTGAGACTGAACATAAATACTGTGGGTTTTTCATGCATTTCATTTACTAAGTATATTTTTATAAATGGTACCCGTGTACAACGTCTTGACCATGAACGCTTTACTAATGCGTTCTGTAATTGTGATAAAACTCAATTTCTTGTAATGTTTAGTCTACAACATACCCCTAGTTGCTCAAGAATATAATATGACGTGTTCTCACTGCATTATTTTTCTACACCTTTAACTGAAATTGAATTTTTTTAAAACTTCTATCTGTCCAAGAATAAATATGTGTGCACCTCTTTAAAATTGTCATGATGAAAGTGGTCAAGTAAGAGTGAACTTGCTTCTAGTTCAATTCAATCTGTCTGTAATTCGGGTCACTGCTGTAGTGGTATGCCGCAGCCATCTAGAGGGAGCAACTCCAAATGCAGGCAAATTGGATATAATTAGTTCTAGCGTGGACAGAGGTTATAACTTGTACGCAACAACTCTCCTCGTGCATATTTGGCTCTGTCATGTCAGCTCAAGAATCGGGGTCAATAGCTACTTAAGCTAACACAAAAAATAATTTTGTCTACGTGCAATTTCACCGCACCAAATTCTCAGCTAACTGGTTAATCATTATCAGAGAGCTGCAGAATCATAGTGTAAGACTATCAATGCCCCCAAACTGCCATCACTCAGGAAAGTAACTGTTCATCGATTCCCATCAGTGTCTTTTATTTCTAAGGAATGACTAGACTTGTTACGCGGCCACTAAGGAATGACTGCTTGGCAAGAGAACAACACTCAACCTGTTGAAGGTATGCTGCATTTGAATGTTAGCTGCCAAAAAATTAAATATCGCTGTAACATTGTTGAGCTATGTAGGTGATATCATTTCTGTCCCCTTCAAATGAACGCCATAGACCTGAGAATAAACCATTATTAAGTCTACGAGCAACACCAAATTATGTACAGGAGATGCTGGAAAATCAATGATCTTGATTGGGCAGCATAAACATTATTAATTACACTTCTTGCAACACACGCCTTTGACACATTTTCACCATAGCCTTATTACAAGGTAGACTTGTTTCATAGATTCATAGTAGTTTTACCATTAGAGTACTATCATCAGCCAAAGCTGTTTACTGACATTGCTTCGCCATATTCCAGAATGCAGCAGGAGTCACCACCAAAGTTATCCAGAAAGCTGACTCTCACCTGGCAGCCAGATAGTGTGGACAGCCATGGAAGCTTTAACTCCAGAAGATCCACCATCACCAAACCTGTACTGCCTGTACAAGGTGAAGTCTTGGCTAGTGAAGGCGAAGCTAGTGAGCTCAGCTGCTCCGTCACGAACCTCTTCAAAAAATACGCCATTGTCGCAGCCGCAATGAACAACTCGGCCCGAGATAACATCAAATCTACGAGCCTCAAAAGAAGAAATATGAGAGCATTGTACCCCAACGATCACAGCGAGAGTGAATTGTTCATGGAACTGATTTACGATATCCAACACGAGTTGAACGTCGACAGGTTATGCTTCAAGATTTTGTACAACATCGCCGTGCTAACAAACTGTGATCGCTGTAGCCTCTTCCTCACCAGGAATGATGGCGAAGAGAATGTTCTGGTCTGTAAATTGTTTGATCTTAAGAGTGGGTCCAAGTATGAGGATGTCTGCAAGCCAGAGGACGATACATACATAATACCATTCGGGAAAGGAGTACTGGGACATGTAGCTGAGTCTAAACAGTTTGTCAAGATTGATAACGCTTATGAGGTAAAGGATCTCTTCCTGTATATTTCTCAAATTTTACTATGATTTTTATTTCTGCATCTATTAGTTTGAGGCCTCTATATATCAATGACTGGAAATCCTTATGATGGAGTTATACAAATATTTAAGACTTTTACTCAGTTAACAGGGTGGGGTACTTAGCAGAAATTTCTGAGCCTCAGTCCAAGGTATACAACATGCGTAGAAGTATGTATTGCATCAACTCTTGAATCGATGACCATGACACTTAATTAAAACTCAGGGTGCAATTCTATGACAAAAGCAGATCTGAAACTCGAGCCATCAGTTTGGTGTCTATGATGTATTTGCCTCTAACCTATCTTGTATCCGACTAACATTGCCATACACTTGATTATGTCACCGTAAATTCACCAAAATTCACTAATGTCGATAGCGTAGGCCTGCCAAATATTTTAATTACTACCTAGACAAGTTTTGACAGGGCGACGTTGTGCATGCAAAGCTTGGTTATCATTGACAGAGTTGTTTACTATGGCTTTTAGCTGTCGTCATAAAGGGCAAAACTATCCAATGTCCCAGCTACACAAATATAAAAGCGCCCAGCAACTATTTTGAGTGCTTAAAAGCCGCTTAAAATCTCATCTAACTAACTAAGAGCTGTTTTATAGTAATTTGGAATTTTCCAGGACGAGAGATTCAACAGAGCCATTGATGAAGAGACAGGTTATCGCACATACAGCATACTTTGTATGCCCATCATGGATAGCGAATCAAACATCGTCGGGGTAGCCCAGATCATCAACAAGTCAAACGTCGCTGCTGGAGACATCGAGAGCCATGTGTTCTCTGAACAGGATGTGCTCGTGTTCAGAAAGTATCTCATGTTTTGTGGTATCGGCATCACCAACGCTCAGCTTTTCCAGCTCTCAATGCATGAGTATAGATGTAACCAGGTAGGCTTATGTAACTAACTAGTCTAAGTGCTCAGACAGCTCCAATGCAAGCTAATGGCATTTCCATGAGTGAGTGGTGGACATGGGTGGTTGTTAATCGTAATGCCACTACCTCGCATTTGAGCCGTCTGAGCAATAACTAATATGTGTTAATCAATGTGAATAAGTCTAGGGGCCCTGCAATTAAAAAACTGACATAATGGTTCCCCAATCGTTCCTTCCTAGCCCACCGCTTGATGGAACTTCATGTATAGTTCATCGGTAAGGACTGCAAATAAGTTTGCCTCAGTGAAAGATCAAATTGATCTTGAGGAAAGTGATAACGCGATTTGGCATACCAAATCACAAGATCTACTCTTGCTGTTTAGTAAGAAAGAGAAGATATGGCTGCCCCTAAAGAGGGACGCAAGGTGCCCTAAATCCTCTTACTGAGAATGTGATACAACCTAGAAAACTAAATTGCATCCTAGATGTGGGGCCATAAAATACCTCCTGAACTGGGTGTGCAGCAAGCTGCCAAAACTGAAACTGGCACTGATCAGCCGGTGGCAGTGACACTTTGATGTTAGCCGATAGGCCGAGAAGCGATCACGAGGTCTACTCTGTCTCATCTTAATGCATAAAATGACCACTGTAGGATCCAGACAGATTGCTCCTCCCTTTACCGGCTTTCAGCTGGTCCCTGAGTGTATACGTGACTGAGATTGAGGGAATATTCTCCAAAATAATTCAGGAAGTCTGCGCTTGCTCTTGAGGGTATTCTTGCTATTTTTGAAGCAATCCGGGATGAAATTCATCATCTCAAGGGGATTTAATATCGACAAGAATTAATCTGACTTATTTGAACTCTAAGACGTTGATAATTTTTGACATACTATGTTCTAAATGGTAAATGGAAGTCTGCTTTTGCAGTCTTACGTCAGTAAAAGCTGGTCCAAGAGTTCAGAGTCAAGGTAGTATCCTAGTACTTACAGACGCTTCTCCACAATTGCGATGGTTGACAACATTCCCATTATGCAATGTTAACAACAAATCTTGTTAAAAAATATGTGAATAAAGTAATTTCAATATATCTTGTGGTAACAACAGACCTGTAGTTCTAGTGAGAGGTAGGGAGGCACTGCCTCCCCTAGAAAGCTGAATGCAGTGGCCTTAAAACACTATAATTGAATAATCCATGTCAGGATCGGCTGGACTGGGATTAACATTTTATTAATTGTATGCCTTAAATTGCTCAGGGATGAGCTTACAGCACCCCTCCTGGTGACCCTTCGAACTTGCCTCAGACTTTTGCGTCCCCTACCATTTTTTTTAAACTACGGCCCTGAGCAACATTCCCATAGTGCAACTTTAGCCTGAAATGGAAGGTACTATCTATGACGCTAACGTACAATGTTCTGAATGGAAGATGGAAGTGCGCTTTGCCAAGAATTAAGGGTCAATTTAGCTCTTACAGACTCTTCCACACCATTATGATGGTTTAATAGTTAAGTTAAGTTAAGTTAAGTTATTTAGATAATAAAACTTATCTCGTTAAAAAAATATGCCTAAAACATAGTATAAATAACAGCTTGTGTTAACAACATTCCCATAGTGCAACTTTGACCTGGAATTCCCGGAAATGTTAGGTACTGTCTCGGCACACAACGCTGAGTAGTTAATTGCGGGCATGCTAATAAACGCCATCAACCGATCCTTCTTTGGGATGGTGAGATGGCTCAATCGGTTTGCGCGCTTGCTATTCACTGCCAGGCGATTTGTGCCGCAGAAGTTGTGGGTTCAAGTCCTACTGGGGGAGCTTTCAAGGTTGGTTGTTCCAGCCCCCAGCACCCAAAAGATGACTATATTATGCTGTAATACAAAAGAGAACTTATCATTTTTATGCAGCAAACGTATTCTGGTCTGGTCAATCTGTCTACTGTGAGAAATAGACAAATCAAGTAAACGATCAGTCAAAGCGAAGATGTTAGTTAAGTTGCTGATGCCTCTCTCTGTTTTAGCTGCTACTACACTTAGCACAAAGTATATTCAAAGAGAATACTAGCCTTGAGAAACTGATGGAGCAGATTATGACCAGCTCGATGGAGATTGTCAATTGTGAAACATGTCACACCTATCTGTGTTCACAGGTAGGCTGACTTTCGTAACACTTCATACAAAACAGATTGATATGTGATGTAATGTTAAACATATAAATATTTATACGTTTTTTGTTTATGGATATAATAGTTTGGAGGCTAAAACAACTGCGTGCGGGATTCGCAGCATTCAAGGCCCAGTATCAAATTCTAAGTTGTGATGTTGTATGTGAGTAGTGGGTAGAGTGTAGAATAGGTAGGACTAGGTAAAACATATGAATATAATGTAAATACATATGTGATGCATCTGTTAGTATTTATATATTATGTAAGTTATAACTCTATTTATCAGTGTGACAATTAAAAAAATAAATAGATAACTGGTTTTTTTTTCTGGTTTAAGCTACGTCATTTGACTATTCCAACTAATGATATTATTTGGTTGTAGGAGTTGGACTCTGGGATACCTTTCACACAGGAGTTCATTCTAGAGAAGGGAGTCGTCAGATCGAAAAACTTGGATCACAGGTGAGAGAAGTAAAACTTACATATCATCTCTATCTGACACTCAAGATGGTCAAACATACTTTTAAGTGGTACCTCAAATTAGTACAATACCCCAAAGTTCATGACTCTCTCCAGAAAGCTATCTTTGATTGTCATAATAAATGCTGTTGTTAATGTCTTCCACAGGCAGCTCCCTGAAAGAGGGCTTTTGTTGGCTATTGCCGACCATGTGAAAAGCTATGGCCAGGTAATATTATTGTGTTGCTAACTTACTAAAGTGAATGCTCAATCCCCAGCGTAGATGTTAAAATTGCACAAGTGTCTGCCTAAATGTGTGAAAAAGCATATCAACATGATGCCATGAGTCATTAATACAGACTGATTTCAGATCAAGTTCGATCCAATTTGCCGCTTCCTATTGGTAGGCCGGCCGGCAGCAAGGGAACACAACTTGAACTGAAGGCAATTTGGAAACTTGGTTTAGACTTTTTACTGTAAACAAATTAGTTGACCATTAGATTGTTAGCTTCTACCAATGCTTGTAAATTTACTTTCTGTACTTCATTGCCCTGCATGTGACTGTTCCCATCCAAAATGTTGTGGTTAGATAAATTGGCAACTGTTAACAGAATTGTTGCAAATCCTTAGTGGTAGTGGTTGATTTAGGATTCCCTGCAACAGAGCCCACCGGTTAACGGTGTACTAATTGTAGGACTCATGCGTTTTGCGTATGTGACCGACATTACTTTTAATTATACAATGTATGCGCGCAAAATGTCATTTCAGCCTTGTTTTTTGAAAAAAAAAGGTAGCATTACTCTATTGCGCGGTTGTTTTGATAGTTTGGCTTATCAAATTACAGACGTTTGCAGCTAAGAATATTGCTGACCTTCAAGCGAGATGTTCAGACGCAGACATCTTGTTAAATGTAAGTATGAGATACTCGAGATTCTCGCACATACATTCTTTCACCTACAAGCAGAGTATGTCCATTGCTTATACCCTTTATTGGTTTCCATGCATGCCAAAACATTACCCAAACATTACATAAAACCCATAATTTTTAGATCGTGTTTGCCACAATACTATTGCAATTTTGCAATTTGAGTTTTTTCTGGACAAACAACTTCAAGATTAATTTTGAAAGTTTTTCCATCCTAGTTTTCACCAAAGTTATTTGTTTATATGATCACGTAAAATATAGAGGTTTTCCTGAACTTACCTAACAAATGAAAAATCAAAATTCTTTTACAACATTGTTCTTTACTTGAAGACTTAAGACTTGGGACTTGAATTGCCAGCGATCAGTTTTATGACTTGCATTGATACGATACCACTGGGAAATCCCACAATTGCATCATGGGAAATGCCTCATTGTTTGTTACACTTTCTTTGAAGCCTGCTGCTGAAGCTGGAGTGAAAAGTGTTATCTGCACCCCGATAAAGAATGCTGATGGTACAGTCATAGCTGTGGGACAGCTGGTGAACAAATCCATAGGTGTATTTACAATTTCAGACATTCAGGCTTTTGAGGTAAGGTTATTTATACTCACAAGTGTTCACATGGATTGTTGAACTGAAATATTACCTAATGTAGTCTCCCCTTTATATTCTTGTACATAAGTTTTTGTGTTTAGTGTTGATTCTCGTTCTTGACCAGCCTTGAGCAAAACTGGACATAACAGGCTTGATCAGCCAGCAGGTTACAGATGCACAGTGTCCATATTAGTTGAGGGTATTCCACCAATTTTCAGACGCCATGTAATATAAATATTTTAGGTAAAAATTTTCGTTACTGTCAGATCTAATTTATACATTAAATTGTATTTTGATCAACAAATTAAAGTACCTTACCTTAGGTTGCAGGATTCCTTCTAGAATATTGCGCCAGTATATTCATCCCCCTCCATCTCGACCTATCTTTCGCCACCTCTGCAGCTTCACTCCAGGATTTGATGCTAAAAGTCTGCAACCGATCAAGAACTGTCATTCTCCAGGTTTTCCTTGGTCATATTTTTAAGGGCTGAATAATAATCATTAAATTGTCTATCTTTATCAGGGGTTTGTGATTTACTGTGGCCTTGGAATACAGAATACTCGAATGTATGAGAACATTAACAGGATGAACAACTTTCAAAAAGTCTGTCTCGAAATGCTGTCATATCACGCCACCTCACAGGAGCCAGAAATCGACGAATTCGAGGTTTGTACGATTACTTCGCTTGAATGGTAATTCAAGAAAGAGGTTACTCCAAATAATTGAACTGTGATGATTAGCAGCTTGGAAACCCTGGCTATCTAGAACCTGTAAATTCTTCCCTCAAAACTCTGATCTATATACTTTGTAGTCTGGTCTGAACAAAACCATTCTGAGGGTTCATATTTTCAATTCAATTATTCATAGATTTCACTTCAAAATATTGTAATTCTTTATGGACATTTGTCGTTCAAATTTAATTTTTTTACTTTTAGCTTTAGCTTAACTATTTACTATTTAATACCTTAATTTACTCATATATTATTAGTAGCAGAGATTGGCTGTCCACAATGGTTTATAAAGTAAAAGGGTAATACAACTGCAATTTTATCATCAATTTTTTTCTTTAGAAAAGACATGATTGTGTCTGGATTTTGGCTCGCCATTCCCCTATCTATATATCTTATATTTCATAATTCCTTTTCCTACAAGCAGAGAATGGCAAATGAATATACCCATGTTTGGTTTCTGTAGAAAAAAAAGGCTGGAAAGGGCCTGATAGAGAAGCTTCTATCACCAGGATTCCATGTGGACACAATCACCGATAGCGAGACTGTAACATCTATAGTGTTCATGTTTAGTAAGCTGGCCCTGTCACAAACTTACAACATCAACAAAAAGGTCAGTGACGTAATATTCTATTAGCTTTAGAAAAAGTAATTAAGCAACTCAGCATCATCAGAAAATAATGAATCAATAACATCCAGCATGAGATACATTTAGCACTCACGCTTGATTACCTTAGCTGCTTTGAATCCAGAGCTTATCAGTTGCGGTGGAGCAACTGCAATGCAGACCAACTAGATCAGACTTGATCTGGCAAGGGAGCATGGTGAAATCCGAAACTGGGTTGCTTGGGCTTCCTAGCTCGATTGTATGAGCGAACTAACTGTGTACATGACTCAGGAATGGGCAACCTAAAAATGAGCTTTCAAACTAATATACGTCGGTCAAATTTCTTGCTTTACCAAAATTGAAAAGAATTGAAATCTCTGTCGGGAAGACCTCCATACAATACTGCAAAGCAAATTGTGCCATTAGGCAAAATCGGCCAATCAGATCAGAGCCAACACATCGGCTAACCACTAATGTGTGAAACAATTATTTTAGACCCTGCTCAGATGGATCCTCAGTGTGAAGAAGAATTACAGAAATGTTGAGTTCCACAACTGGAGACACGCTTTCAGTGTCATGCAAACTATGTTCTGGCTTCTACTGGTACTATATTATTTTATTTATTTAAAGAGCTGTGCAGCATACTTTTCAATGCATAGCTATATGACACTGGTTGCATCATTTGTGAAATCAGAATATGTGGAAATACCTTGAAACCACCTGAAGCTGCCGATGCTTTGATACCAACTATGTAATGATGTAGCTTGACTTGACAAGCTTTGTTGGTGGGGGAAAGGTGGGTTTGTCCACAGGTTCTTTCCAGGAACAGGTTTGTTCCACCCCCTCCTCCACCATCAAAGCTTGTCAAGGCAGGCTAGCAATGGTGTATCTTCTCTTTCTGATTACTTTTTATATGGCTCAAAACTCTACTAAGAATGCCACTTCTTATTGTCACAAGCTTATTTCCTTCAATTTCTTCATTAGCAAAAAGACATTGGAGCTGTGCTGTCCCCTCTGGAGAAGCTTACACTTATTATAGCCTGTTTGTGTCATGATATCGATCACAGAGGTACTAATAACGCCTTCCAAAAGAAGTGAGTAGCAGCTACTATAACGCCAAGGCTGTGTATGTAAAGAGGTAGTCTAGTCATAGCTGGATTTGATGAATTCATCTTCTTTACACTAGATCTTATTTGAAGCCTTAAGCACAATCAGGTAGTAGATGTCTGAGACCCGACCAGAAAGCGGTTGGACGGTCTGCTGTTTCACAAAAACCCCAAATAAAGCACTTTAGGCACTAAAGCTAAGTTTGTGAGACTCATAGTTATTCCAATAGATGACTCTGTGATTTCCCAATCAGTCAATGGCATTCTGGAATGACATCAGAACAAGGCTTTGTTTTTAACGGATAAGACTGTGCGTCCATGCTGTTCAAATGGAGCGATTTTTTAAGGAGATGCACCCTCTTGATAAGAATGACCTGGTCTTCTCACCTAAATTGATCAACTTAGTTGTATGACATGCATCATTCAATTTCAAGACCTTGAACTTAGCTGCATTGTCAAACATAAATCAATTTCTTCCCCTTTACTCAGAACCAATCATCCACTAGCCGCTTTGAATGATTCCTCTACACTCGAGCATCATCATCTCAACATGGCTCTGCTTATTCTAAACACTAACGGTAATAATATACTGGAGAGCCTACCATCTGCGGAGTACTCACGATCAGTGATACTCCTCAAACACTGTATACTCGCTACTGATCTAGCTCTACATTTCAAGTAAGTCTAGAGAGGAAAAGTGGTATCAGTAGTCAAGACTTTTAGCTGTTTTATGACAAGAAAATTGAACATAGCTTGGTGTGAGCAAACGAGTGGCAAGTACTCTGTGTCAGCGGTCAGGACAGCCAAATGTTTCTCAAATTGGAAAACTCAAAACTGCAAATTAAATCAATCTCCAAATAATATCAAAACTGTACTCTAGTATATACAAATATTTTCACATATCACATATGCACACCATATACATATACATATACATATACATATACATATACATATACATATACATATACATATACATATACATATACATATACATATACATATACATATACATATACATATACATATACATATACATATACATATACATATACATATACATATACATATACATATACATATACATATACATATACATATACATATACATACAAGTTTTTTTCAGCATTATTAATCTATTGAAATGAACTAGACTGCCAATAAAAGTGTTAAAAAATGGGTACCAACGGTACCTCACACAACGCAATCTGTCCCTCCACTACCTGTTTTTTCTTGTGTCTTTTTCCTTCAGGGGTCAGATATTGTAGTAATGTGTCCATTACTATTACTGGGATTGTTGATGGTTTTCCTTATTTTTTAAGTTATTTGTTCTGTCACTGCATGAAAGACATTCATAAAGATAATTGTAGATTGAGTAGTCACCCGCTATTCTAAATCTTGCAGATGCCGAGAAGTATGGAAAACTAATATTCTGCCCAACCTGAGTACAGTAGACTGGACACTAGATGAATTTAAACTCAATTTGATGTAAGCTTATTACCTCCATTCTCCACAAGATCCATTGAGATATCTAAATAAAGCAGCAGTCAGTCTGTAAGGAAAACTTTAATAGATGCTTTTACTAGCTTTAGAGTAGAACGTCTCATAATTCAAAATTTGCATGACTTGTCTGATCGTTGGGGGCTCATTACACTGAGCACTGCATTCAAACCAGGCTCTCTGGTCAGACTCACTGGACGTATGGCTGACATGGTATGGTTATCTGGACGGGAACCCTAAAGGCTACTGCAAAAACAAAATCATCCACAGAATATCATCCTGTCTTATTTTTTATTATTCATTTAGGAGCATGCTGATGACTGCTGCAGATTTAAGTGCTTCTGCGAAACCCTGGGATGTCCAACTGGCCACGGCAGCTCACATAGCCGAAGAATTCTACCAACAGGGAGACAAAGAACAGTCAGAACTTAACGCCAAACCAATGGTAACTTTTATTTGGATCAACACATGTTTGTAGCCTTGTTCCAATGACATTGGTGAACTCACTATATAATATAATATTGAACATGTTGGCAGACATTCTTAGTCTAAATGCTATATTATAAATTCAGTTTTCTTGTATCAATGATTTGTTTTCATGTAGAAACTAATTTTATGCAAGTTGAAGTTATCCCATTTTTAGTCAAGGAAGGATAACCTATAAGCATCATTTGTTTCTTCAATTACAGCTGATGATGAATAGGCAACACCATGACAAGCTAGCACAGAATCAAAAAGGATTTTTTGATGGAATAAGCCTACCTGTCTATTCAGTAAGAACATACATGTATAACTGTGTCTGTAATCAGTATTACATCCGGTACCAATATAGATATATATGTATATATTGTACCTTTTATGTTGTGTGCACCTGTACATACCAGTAACTTGTACGTCTTTAATTTATTCTTAGGTTTGGAAGTAGGAGGTCACACACAAATGGTGATTCAAGTAATTTGGTTTACCGATTGAACACTATGCCCAGCAACAATGCTTGTCTTGCCATTGTCTTGTAAACTGATAACCTTAACTCCTGGCCTGCATTCAAATGTCTAATCGGGCATCAGGAGAGGACTGGCTTAGCAGCTATGAGGTGAAATACTATTATTAACACATAATATGTAACATCATTGATGATAAATATGAAATTAATTCCCACTTATAGATGCTCAGTGAGGCTTTCCACAGCGTAAAGTTACTGAGAACCAGGTCAGAATTCAACAGAGAGAACTGGGCTAAGCTGGCTGAACAACCAACCAGTAACGACGACAATGAGTAAGTTATATCCAATATACAATCTGTAAAAGTCAAGAAATATGATAATAGATGAATAAGACAATCTCTTGTGATATCTGTGATAGCGCTTTTATCAAATTTGTTTAGTGTGCTAAAATAAAGATATTTCTCTCTCTTATGTCGTTTTTGTTGGCTTGCATATTTGTGAGCATTGTGGCTAATCATATTTATGAGAGGTGTAGTCATGATATAGGAGAGGACAACCCCTAGTATTTACGCACATTAAACCACGATGGCACATTAATTTCAATTGAATTAATTCAGCGGCTTCAAGATGTCAGACAGTCAAATAAACTAAAACGGCCTTAATACTTGGATATTCTCTTCTTCTTCTGCTGTGACCGTTATCGTGTACAGATATAATAAGCATAAAACATTCCCAGCTGTTTTTTTTACAGGCTAGGTGTAATTGGAGCAGTGGATAAAGTTTCTATAATGGCTGATTTTGACTCCACAAGCCGTGATTACCACTTGGCATACTCTCCACAGAACAGTTACGACTGTTTGGTGAAAGACGATTCTAATGATACGGGCTACCAGTCACCCCGCCATGTGCCGTACAAACAAAACATCAGTGATCTCTCTCTGCAATCGGTACAATCCAATAGTTGTACATGTTCAATTATGTGAGCTTCGTAGCCTTCATTCTTCGAAGTTGAGATGGACAGAGTGGACCGAAGGGGATCTAGCATGTTTGCCATGTACAACAAGGAAAAGAAATCTCAGATCTGCTGAGTTCAAAGTCATACCTATTATTTACTGAGTACGAGGCATAGATATAAAAACTGTTCTTTATCTATGGTACGAGGTTCATTAGAATTTGACCAAAAGTGACATTTCTTCAATTAATTTTTTTCTTCTGGAAGTTGCGAATCGTTGCTTGGTAGAATAACACAAACCAAAGCATCTATTAATGAAGGACTTATGTGATGATGGCTATTGAAGCCTAATGATAATCTTTTTGCTTTGTCTTACATCATATATATATATATATATATATATAAATTGAGTTATCATTGAAGCTTATATTCCTTATAATATACTTCTATAAGATTCTATTCTTACGTGACTTTATCTTTGCACTTTAAGGGCTACTTCGCAAGGGCGGTCAGCTAGCAAGTGGCCTTCCAGTAGGAAAAGAACAACTCCAAACGCAGGGCGGGTAAACTAGCTCAATCAATAACACTTAGGTCATATTAAGATTCTAGTATGTTATAATAAAGTTTGTCTTTTTCCAGATTCTTGTAAGGTGGCATAAAATAGTTAACAGGGTAATGACTTTGTACCGGATTCTAAGCAAAAATGGTTTCATGTGACTGTCTGTTGTTAAAACTTGAATACACTATATCTAACAATATGTTTTAACAACATATGTGACGATGTGTTAAATCATGCCTTCTTGAAGTTGTAGACTGCTAATGCTACATTTGTGCATTAACTGTTGTGATTTCATTTATCTGTTTATTATCCTGCTTTTATTTGCTACATTATTTCAACACCCCAAGATCAGCGGGTGTAACATAAAGATTTTGAGCAAGATATTGATTTTCATTCAATCCGATATTTGAATTGGACCAGATTTGACCAGAAGTTGACCAGTCAGTCTGCATCAATCAATTTGACATTGAAAATAATAGCTTCAGGATACACCTTCAATTTATTGTTATTTTATATAATATCAATAAATTTAAATTGGTCATGATAGGCCTAGTGGGGGTAATTGATTTCATCTATATGTGGCAGCTTAAGATTCCTCCACTTTTGCATTGATAACACATCAAGATGAGATGTTGGTTTTCTTTTAGATTCAGAGGATGTCAACTTATTAGTCCCGTCGGGGAGTTGAGATAATTGGGATACTTTGTGTCTTGCTGCAGAGTAATTTGGTGTGCCCAGGTCAGCCATTATTCTCTGAATAGCTCGTTTTCTCTTTTCTGTCGGAGACCAGTAATCTAGCAACTTGTCCTTTTCTTTCTCATAGTATTGTCTAAAAAAATTCAGTACCAGTAAGCAGCCGTGATAATACTTTCAAAATACCACATGCCTCAACAAAGTCTAAAGCTAAGACATTAGAACAGTATCCGAGACAACACATACATTCTTTCGTAATGTTTCATGATGAAATTTTCTGATAACCCCAAGGTGTTTCTGGGTGTAAGCAGCAGTGTACATTTTTTTAGATTACACCAATATGTGGATATTTCGTAAAAAAAAATATTGGCACAGTTTCTTCTAGTCTGGCCCGTCATGACAAGCTAAGTTTCATCCTGCACAGACCAACCCTTAAAAAAACAAGGATGCGCCAAATTGTGAAGTAGAACAAGGTTTATCCTCTCTACCATCATTCAAGTTGGTGATGGTGGATCTACGTCAGTAAGGGGAGACAACTCAAGTGCTGACTCAACAAAAACAGCATAAGATCAAGTGTAAGAGCTACCAAATTAAGGATTATACAAATGAAGCAATAGCAGAACACTTACCTGAGTGAATAGTAGCTGCTACATTGTGCTGGGGCTATAGTGTGTGACGATAAAGCATTACTCCTATGATGATTGTGAGCGCCATGTCTGCCAAACTCTCTCAGATTTATCTCATCCTGTTCAGAGCTTACACCTTTCATGCCTAAGCTTGAGTGGTGATTGATTGAATGGTGATATTTGAAGTTCACAGCTAATCGGGATTTGTCCTTCTGTAGACCGGAATCTATCAAACATTTTTTGAGGTAAAATGGATCACCCGGTATTGTCTTGGGTTTGCTTGACCTGTAGCTACTTCCGTAACCATGTTTGTGCTTCATATTCGACTGTTTTATCATTGATATGCTGTGCTGGATTTGCCTCTGAACAGCATCTATCTCATTCACGCTGTGCTGTTTGTAGACGATTTTGAACGCTTGCAGTTCCTTCATCTCTTGTTTTAACTCCTCAAGCTGCCAAGAAACAAAAATATATTAGAGCTTAAAAATAGTGTCAGAGGAATTAACTTCTAAATTTAATTTTTAAATAATGTCAGGGTGAGTCTTTGTAACAAAATTTCTAGGTATAACATTATTGAATGTTTGCTTTATTGAAATGTTGGTGGAGAATAAAAATATATGACATGGTAGTGATCATCAGAATAGCAGCTCCAAAAAGAATGGACTTGATTACATCTCTGATAAGATTCGCATCTCACTCTCATGCTCGTTTTGTTAAAATGAACCTTATTTTGCCATCTTACCTGTTTCTGACGATCAGCTGTCAATTTCACGCTCTCTTCTGAGATCGCTTTCAGTCTTGTCTGATGCTCCTCTCTAATTCTCTCATTTTTTTCTATCATTATTAGTGTATGGTCGAACATGACTCCTGACAGGACATGCGAAAATGTCAGAAGAGGAGACTAGAAATTATCTCTTCTGGTTCTCTGGGGCTGACTGCTGTCTCTAATTTTACAATAACTTGTGTTTAGATTATGATTTCTAAGATATTGATTAATGTGTACAAGAATGCACCTATCAGGAAACGCAGAGGAAACCGAACAAACATGATCTGTCTCTAAGCAAACACATTACTACAGCATGCATTCTGTATATTGAATAAAATGCCATCCTGATTATTTTGCTTTTCAAGCTTGAGATGTAGTCGCTATGAAAAAGCTCCCTTGACGAAGTTCGCGAAATTCAGAGTTTCCTTGACCTTTGATGCTGAATGGGTAAAGGCAAAATACTGACCTGTTTTCACTTCAATGACGGAGCAGTTGATCCGTAGGGACTTAACTTTGACAAACGCATCATTCTATGTACCAAAAGTATTCATCAGGATACAATTGTTTCATTGCTTGTATGTCTCGACAAAACGCAATTTTTTTTATAATGCTGCAGCCGTTAACAACAATGAATTTATCTTAGACTACAATTCAAAGGATGCATTAACTTTAATATAAAATATTACGAAATTATTAAACTTGATAAATATTCATGTTGTTATACAAGTGAGGAAACGAACACTTTTTAAATTTTATCTAATTATAATATGTTAAGCATCAAAGCCTCTTTCGAACAATTAATTGTTTGCTCTCTAATTCCTTGGTTTGTCGTTAGCTCAGATGTTTTGTTACTTGAGGCTAAAATGTGTCAAAAAGTTTGGTGTTTTATAGATGAAAATTAAATTTTGCGCTTACTAGTATTATATCATAGAGGGCGGTATTGCTAGCTACAGTACGAGGATAATTTTTCCCTGCATGGTGCTCAGCAGTATTATCCACAAAATACTCAGCACAAATAAATACTTTCATTCATCAAGATCGTACTCAATTTCAATGATTGTGTAGGATGAAAGCCTTTACAAAGTCTGCTCTGAACTGAATAATACAATTGGGCTTGGAACATGTTCATTCTTTCTGGCATCCTTGAGCTAGGGAGATAGATATAAACTAGAGATTGGGAGGGGGGGTATCGGCTTTATGTTAGTTAGCACTATGTTTTACTAGCCATGTTGGGTTGTGAACACGAAGGAAGGAGTGTGAGTTAATGTCACCTAGCAATGAAATTCATGATTTCAAGCAAGTGCGAGAGGCTATTTTTTTTTCTTGGGAATACTTTACTTTTCTTTATTACTATATACATTCTATATTACTGAATTTTTATCTATTTTATAAAATATAAGATCTGCTGAACGGCTCTGTGTGAAGAGCAGTTGATTTCCAATCTTGTCTGTGACTCGATCAACTTTATCTGAGACAAATTTGTCTGTGGCTCGAGGTTTAGTTCATTGGATCAAATAAGATGGCACTGGAACAAGTACGTTCCCTCTGTGGTGGCGAAGGGATATAAAACATTTGCAATATCCTTCCGCCACCACAGAGGGCACATATATGTTCTAAGTATGAACGAAGTGGAGGAATAAATTTGATTGTCAGAAATATTATCATAATACCTTGGAGTTATCTTCAGTCAAAACAGAGTTGGACAACTCCTTATAATAGTAGCTTTGATTAATTGCAAATGCGGTATAGTTTTCTAACCAATATTTTAGAGTAAGAACTTACTCTATAGAAGCAAGCAAAATGGACATTGCTGTTAATTTTCTGACTGCCAATCACTCTAGACACTAAGATTTCAAGCTAACGTGTTTGAGAAGAAATTAAAACATTTTCAGCTGGATGTGGTAGAAAATAATTAGCAACTTGTAAGTTGAGTGGGCAAAGTACTGGATACATGACCTGGAATGACATCTTAGACTTACCTTATAAAGAAAAGGAGGCTGGTAATTAGGTGAGCTGGTAAATACAATTTTGAGCATGATATTATGTATGTATTGATGTTAGATCAGGCTGTGACTCCTCCTCCCTGGGTCTCTCTCCCCATAGCATAGGCATAATATAATAATAAGGAGCTTGCCAGTGAGCCTGTGAACAGGCTGGCAAACTCCTTATGCCTATGTCTCTCCCCCTTGCCTAGCTAAACCTCATTAAGAGTTATTAAATTACTATATGAATCACATCTCTACATGTATCATAAGAAATCATACATACTTCCTAAACTTTAGCAGAGAATGAACGTATAACTAAGTTCAGTCCCACCTAACTACTCCCTTCACTTTTCAGGTTCTGATGAAAGAATAGACATGGGAGCAGACAAACAGCGGTACTGCATCTGTAGATCTACTGACTCTAAATCGTTTATGATGTGAGTATGCCATATGTGTTCGATTTATGTGGAGTTAATATCAGCTATGTGCTTCTCCCCTTATGAAGTATTTTATATTCAAGCATAACACTATAGAATGTTAATATACTTTTGCGGGCCAATTTATTAAGATTGCAATACCATTGATGACAGGGTCCCTCAATGTACCAATCTGCCATCGAATGTCATTGATGGTACATCAGAACATGGTTTTGCCTTGTATGTGAAATGAACACCCAGTGCCTAATTCTTTTTGGATATAATGATGAATTCATCACTCACGCAGGAAAAGACCTTCTTAGAAGGAAAGCTCTTGAAAGCTAGGCATACCCCTTGGCCTTCAAATTGATATGATATCTATTTTTGACATAGCTGTCTCTGCTTCAAAAGGCGTTGCAACTTTGATATTAGTAGTGTACAATAATGATAGAAAAAGCATGTAGTTGAACATGGTGTAGAGTACCTATTTGATGTTTTAATTGCAGAGGATGTGACAATTGTGAAGAATGGTTTCATGGAAGATGTATCAAGATCAACCCAGAAAAGGCGTCCACAATCAGGCGATACTACTGTGGTGATTGCACCAGAACTAATCCTGCTTTGAAGATTAAATACAAGAAAGATAAAAGTAAAGAAAAAAGGAAACACGATAAAAAGGATGAACCGGCTGCTAAGAAACCGGTAAATGACATGTTCAGATATGAGTTAATAAGATCCCAGTAAGAGATAATCAATGAATGTTCTTCTGAGTCCTTTTCATTCTGTGGCCTGGAAGGCAACCAATTGTGATAGTTCACAAGATACTGGTGCTCACAAGCCGGTCTGTCTACCTTAACCTTTGAAAATCCGCTGACATAACAAGTGGAGATTTAATAATATGATATGATTCCGTAGACTAGACTAGACTTGCAAGACATATGGCTTAATTTTCAGAAAAAATAAGGGGAACGTCTTGAAAACACCGTAATTGAATTTTATCACTTTTGTTCTCATTCAATACCTGTACCATATTATATGCAACGCTACAAACATTTTTTATTATTATTACATATCATATTTTGGTCCTAGACCGATCCATCTTTTATTATCAGTGCCACATTTTTTCCTCCATATATCCATGTTATTAGTTCATTGATTTGTATTTTCCAGATGCAATCATAAATTTTTCTTGTAGAAAAAATCAGCCCCGTCGACGCCTAAACCGAGCTCAGCACTGCTCGCCGATGATCGTCACTGTATGGAATGTGACAACTGTAAGACAACAGAAGACTGTGGATCTTGTGACTTCTGCAAGGTGGGGCAGCTCATCAATCTCATCACTGTGAAAAACTCAGTCTTTTTTGGTCCAAAATGCCCCTGCATGCTTGTGGAAATTCCAATTTTCTATAACTAAGATGTCTGCTAAAAAAGATGTAAAGAAAAAACCTCAGTTATTAGTTTAATATTCTACCGACAACCTGTTAGATGCCTTTTATTACACCACTAGTTATCCTCTGCCTTAGTTAGTGATGAACATTGCCTAATGTGACAAATAACCTTTTCAATATATTTTGAATCAAGTTGATGATGTACTGAAAATCTGCGTATTTCAGGATATGAAGAAAAATGGGGGAGCCAATAAATTCAAGCAGGATTGTCGACAAAGGCAATGTAAAAAACTGGTAGGTAACATTTAAAGATCTACTCCATATCTCTAAAGATTTTTTTAATGTTGAAGCCTTACCCTCTAGAAAATGCTCCCTTTGCTTTTGGATAATATCATATTTTACTCTTTGCAGGGTATAAAAACAGACGATGTGAGATTCTTAGGGGACGACTCTGAAACTGTGACTTCACCAGTTCCACCTCCACCGCCGCCAAAACCCAAGAAACCAGCTCCACCCAAACAAAAGCGACCACCTAAGAAAGCTACACCTAAAACGCCTAAACCACGCAAACCGGTAAGCAATGAAAAGCGTTTGTTTACGTTGCACATCCGACGGAGTAACAATAGCTATTCTGAAAATCAATAAATAGTTGAGACTTATTTTTATTCATACTATTGATCACTGAATGCTGATCGATAACTTGGGGACAAATTCAGACAATACATCCCGTTAGGTGAGCATTCTGGTACATTTGAACTATATAAAGTGGTCCACTAAACCATGGCTGCCTCCAAATATTGTGATATTGATGATGACTAATTTGACTTTTTCGGGTACAGATCCAATTCCTGAGTAATTCTAATCTTTTAGTAGATGGTTTTATTTTATAATGTGACTGCAAAGCATGCAACCTTTTTTGACACATGCATGCGCTTATTTAATTATGGATTGATCACATTATATTATATGTTATGACTTTAGTATACACGTAAGAGTACAGATGAGAATAAGACTAAGCCAGTGGTTACTAATGCACCCAGACAATGTATGGGACCTAGATGTGTTAATCCAGGACGGCCAGAATCCAAATACTGCTCTGATGAGTGCGGCATGAAACTGGCTGCTATGTAAGTCTATCTGTCATTGTACAAATTTGTCGTCTGTAACCTACATAGCATTACATGACCTGTCTTGAAAACCTTTGTTGGTTGGCTTATCAAGACAGGCTCACATTATGGTCCCATAAGACAAAAATGAGAGTATTCATTGGACAGTAAAAAATATTCACAGAATAAAAAAGCCATTGGTATGTAATTTATAAGTATTATATTTACGGTTTACACATTTTAAAGTATAGTATAAGTTTATCATATTGATTTCATACAATGTTACCTTTTTTTATAGAATTTTGTTGTTGTTTCATAGACATAATATAACATTATTACTATTAAATCAATGTATCGTTTACGCTGTAAAAATTGTCCATAATCTCATTTTGATATTGAAGGAGATTGGTTGAGATAATGCCTCGACGTATAGCCCAGTGGCAGAGTTCACCGTGTGTCGCTGAGCAGAAGAACAGAAAGGAGCTGGAGGAGGTTAGAGATAAGATACTGGAGGCTAAGAAACATCTGGAGAGTCTGGATGAGAAACACAGAGTCATAGACAGGATCGTAGAGAAAGGAAAGAAAGAGAAAGTCAAGGAGGAGGACTCTGATGAGGAGGTGGGCGCTGCAGCTGTATAATTAATCTGCTCAGCCTGGTTGGCTTTTAAAAAACTCTCCTATGTATATCTCAGTCCGTTTCTAAAATTAAAATTCCAAGAAAAATCAGCATGATTGTTCAAAACACAACAAATACAGGATTTTTACTAAAACAAATGATCCATGCGTTTTCAAAAAGTCCGCGATGCTGCCAATTTATGAACCAATATCCGCTGTACAACAAAGGAACAACAGCTTTTTCAACAATCAGTTCAGTCCAAATTCCATCATGATGGAATTCTGTAACAATTCTTTTGTACCACTGTTGATGTGTGTGTTGTTTTTTCAGTGTCGTTGTTGTGCCATTATTGTTTTTGTTACGTTACACTGATGATCTTCTGTTGTTACTTTGATTGTTGTTATATTTACATTGTGTTCTGTTCATATCTGTAGAGTAAGTCAGATGATGAGGAAGAGGAGGAAGAGATGGAATTATTTATATATTGTGTAACTTGTGGACTGGAAGTTAAACAGAGAAGCGCCTTCAAACACATGGAGAGATGTTTTGTAAAGGTATGTGCAATATGCTTTGTAAATATATTATTGGTGGCGAGAAGAAAATTTTGAAATGTTGGTGAATGATATAATTAATATTGAATAAGAGTTAGTTCCCGATTATCTCAATGATGTTGACCTCTGATTTTTGAGACAGTCTTAATTTATATGAACGCCTGCTTTGGTCCATTTAAGATCATGTTGGGTTGTTCGGGCTACTACATGAAAATTTGCATAGAGATGTATATATAAACTCTATGAAAATGTGTTAATCTTGTAGTATTACTACGTTACATATATGGCTAGGTTTGATATGAATTATTTTAATATTAAATTGTTCATATTATTACTATTATTTTTATAGATTGAGAGAGACATGTCATTTGCTGGATCGTTCAAATCAATGATAGGAGGAGATACTATATGTGATCACTTCAATGTATCTACTAAAAGTTACTGTAAAAGATTGAAAGTCATCTGTGCTGAACACGCCAAAGACCCAAAGGTAATAATTTACAGTTTTGATCCAGGATTGCTATTATTTAGTTCAGTTTCATTTATGTAGTTTGTTTGTTTGATCTAGGAGTTACTATCTCTTCAAAGATGCGCTGTCTTCAACCATAAAACATAAGTTCACAGTTTTATGTATTTTTAAGATAAAAATTGAAATTGAATTAAATTTATTCCACCATGCCAAATATTATTGTTGAATAATGCTATTTGCTGTAAAACATATCTCTATCGTTAGGAGTCGTTCTCTCTTTGAGCAAAAATGTCAAAGATTGGATATCTCTTAAGAGCTATTATGTTATATACTGAGATGCCAAACAAAACTCTAAAGGTCCTATTTATGTTTGCAGATAGCTGATGATGAGATATGCGGCTGCCCTCTGACCCGTGATGTGTTCGATGAGACAGGAGATTTGTGTAAGACAGCTAAGAAACACTGTAACAATCACTTCAGATGGGAGAGGATGAGAAGAGCTGAAATAGACGCTGACAAAGTTCGACAGGTGAGTCAAATACCCAAAGACAAACCCTATGAGTATTAAAATCCACCATTAGTACACACATATTTTTATATTTCCGAAATTGTAAGTGTGAGTTCACAAAGAACTCAGGTTTAAGATATTTAATACAACATTGTCGTAATGAATGAGAGGACACACATAGAATGACAAAGATGAACTTTTTTTTGGTATTTACTTTAGTCTCCTATTAGTACTCATTAGAGTACTATGGTAATATTTATGACCAAAAAAAAAGCAAATGACAATAATTAGTTTTTGCTCCCGAGTGAAGTTCTGGTATGTCAATGGACACAGTGATCACGCTTTTGATATTGGTAAAATTTGACTTAAAATTTTTGCTTATCAGTGGATGAAGATTGATGAGTTGTTTGAGAGAGAACGTCATATACGTACAGCCATGGCTAACAGAGCTGGTGTTATGAGTCTACTACTTCACCAGACTGTAGACCATGATGCCTTGGCAGCCTCCCATCACAAGATACACACTCCTCTGAAGTCAGAGACAAGAGCACCTCAAACAAAGAATATACCAACAACTGTGAACGCTGCAAGAAACCTGTCACATCAAATCAGCAGCGGTGGTGAGAGCGCTTCTGAGGAGCCGGCGGCCGGAACATCTAATATACCACTCTCAGTTGGAGCCGTTTCACCTCCTGGTCCCACCAGTATGTTGCCGATTGCCGCACAGAAACCCCCTCAACCATCCACCCATGTGATACGCCTGCCTGTGCAGACACCCCCGAGACAGAGCACCCCTGTAAGAATTCACTCGACTGTTAGGGCTCCTCATGGACATACACTGACCCCTGGTAGACCACAAGGGCCTACTGTAGCTGGCAGGGCTATTATCAATGTAAGACAACCAACACCACTAACTCTCAACACGATTCCTAGAGTGATCGTGCCCAGCAACCAAATACAACAGATTATTAACCCTCGAAGTGCTACTGAAAGCCTCATCAACATTGCCAAACAACAAGTAGCTGCTTCAGGAAGTACACCCCTCCAAATCAGTAGATCTATATCCACAACTGCAACAACAACTCCCACAGGAGAAATCAGGAACATTGTGTTAAAACCTGCTACTGCCTCACCCACAACAATAAAACCACAGATTGTGCATATCACAAAACAAGGAGTAGTACGGGCAGGCAACCGTACCCCCATGCTTCAAAACCTAATCAAGACTCCCGGTGCCACAATCACAAGGCCTGGTATAAGACCCATAAGGCCACATGCTCAGATGATTATAAAAGCTCCCCCTACAACTAATGCAGGTAGAACAATAGTGCAAGGAGCCAAAGCACCGATAACAATATTTACTGTAAAACCCGGACAGACAACTATAACTCCACTATCTACAAGTCAGCAGCAGCATACTGCGGCAGCACCCGGCAGCGATCACGACTACTCATATAAAAAGTAATCTGATGATAACACGTTTATCTCTTTTTTGTTAATATAATGATAATAATGTGTGTATAAATGAAAAGTGCACAGCTTTCAATGGACAAATTAGTCGCATAGGGCAACTATGTTATCATGTACAAGTAATGTAAATACATTGTAGTAATATACACCTATAGCATACATGATTATCATCTGAGTATAACAATTTGCCAAGAGAGACAGTAGACAACATTAATGTACATGTAATTGCCAAATTTGTAGAATTTGTACATCAAGCATTACTCTTGGCATTATCTTTAGCCCTATCTCAACAGCCTCGAAATAAGGGGAGTTTGAGAAAAGGTTTCACTATCATTGGATTGAGCTCACAAACTCAAGGACAGCTCTCTTATTATAAATTTGTGTAGTCGCTAATAATGTAAGCCTTTTATTGATTGGAAGAATTGAATTGTATAAACTAGAACTTTGAAAAAAGTATTGAAAATCAGTAGATATTGTTTGCATACTGTCAACTTGTACGCACAAATACATCATATTTATGTACAAAACTAAAACCTTATCACCATACATTTCAGTATAACCCGTCGACTTCCATAATTGTCAAGGCAGTTTTTACAAGAAAATGGATAAATCAAACACGCATCGGGGAGCAACAGTAAAAAAGGCTCGCCAAAGTTAAGAATATGAATTCAATATAAATAAGAAATAAAAACTAACTACTTCATATGCAAAACTTTGCATTTGTTCAAACCCTGAATATTTCACAGTCTCATAGAAAAATTGGAAATGATTTGCTAAAAAATGAGGAATGATTCAAATGTTGACAGAAATCGGCACAAGAGAAATGGATCTGATAATAGCAATTGGCTCATTCAGATCATGCTATTCATCACATTTTACAAAGACTTTTGGACGGGAGAATACTTTGATGGCTTCCTCTACTTCACACAATTTGGCCTCTAGCTGTTCCTTAGCATTTCTTACTCTCATTGTGTCACTTCTTATTGGCAGCGCTGCCAGTTTAGAGGTCAGCTCTTTATGACCTGAAGACACAAAAATGCTGGTGTTCAAGTGGAAATTCAATTAAATTTGCTACAAGTTTTTTTTCTGATAACAGCGGATTTAGATAGATGGCTAGGAATTGCTGAGGCAAATAGAAGACAAAGAAATAGTATCAGACTCTTGAAGTATAGGTGTGGGGTAAAGTGGTAAGTGGTATGTAGAATCCACATGTCAATATTCACAACTTGCCAGGACAACTTTTCAGCATTTCCCTACCACCGTGTGGACTGGTGAATTTCCTGCAACACCCGTCTGATCTCTTGGCGCTTGGAATTAATGCGTAAGAGGAAATGTGCATTCAACAAATCCTGGGTGTTTTTGCCTGATACATATGATTTTCAAATGCATAATTTTTGTTCCATTAAATATGTGTAACAAATTTAAATATCACATTCTAATCACGACTTGTGTTATGATTGACTCACTCTTTTGAAGTAGATCGAGTGTTTCATATCGCTCTGCTGACGGCATCAGTTTGTGTCCGGGAGGCATATCAGGATCTGGAATATTCCGTATCCTCTCTTGTTCTTCTTTCTTCCACTCATCCTTACGCTTTTCTAGGCTGAAATAAATTTACAGAAAATGTTGTTAATTTTGAACAGTGAATGCCGGAGACGTTTAGAGTACCTGTTATTCAATACAAAGGGCCTCACTTCATCATGACATCTAAGGACTTGGGTGTTCTTGATCTTGGTGTTGCATGTGTGTTTAAACTTCGCCTAACCCCAGACTGAAAGCAACCATGACATTTTTAATCAAGTCTTTTGCCTTTGCTTTTTCCAACGCCGATCGATGTGTTGTTACTAGCAAACAAACAAATTGCATAAAACACTCACTATTTAGGGACAGAGCCTTTTGTATTTCGTTTGTATTCGTTGTATCTCTCACTTTTGATATGCATACTATCTTCCACAGATTGCTGACTAGGTGGGCGTTTGACCTGATTCCTTGATGCTGCCAGTGCATTTAGTTTGATGAAGTTAACGGCTGTACCGGTAGCACTTAACTATAAAGAGTTGATGAAAAGACATTAAAATAACTGTTCCTCTCAGTGCATACAAAATATAGTCATGGATTATATTACATGTTCAATTATAAGAAAGTGTAGGTATAGCAGCAATTATTCAATTAAGAAAATTTACAACAAGTCATTGGCGATCTGCCTTCAAACAGAGAGCAACCTGGTGCAGCAATTTCAGCCTCACCATTAAGGCAACCAAAATTTCGCCGCTCATGCTTTGGGATGATCCCCTGATTTTAATCATCCATTTTTTTAATCAACCAATAATCAAGCATTCTCTGGCTACCTTCTGCAATTGTAACATCCCATTTATACTTACGTCGCACATAGAGTTACTGCGTCTTTTAGGGAACCCTTCGAGCCTCTCTACTGGTGTGCCGTTATTATCCGTATTAGGTTTAGGGGATGATGCCCTGGCAGGGTGAGGAGACGCTGCTCTCGGCGCTCTCGGTGTTCGTGAGGACTGAGGCCTGGGTGGTAATCCTGTTTTGGAATGTGCTCTGAGGAAATTAGCGGATGCCGGACGCGGCTGGTCCTCTCTCTGTAAAAATGAGGGCCAACTATTAGTATACCGGAAAAAAACATCTATTGCCCAGTTTGAACAGAAGAGACCCACCGGTCAAAATAATATTACTAGAGAGATTATGAAACTTTTGATAAATACTGCAGGGCACAACAACACCAGCCAAATAGGTAGCATGGTATTGATATATGCAACAACTATGCATGGTCCCTCTTGTCAGAGGCAAACAACGAAGTGCAAATTTGTTGGGGATGAAATATTTAACACAGGAAGGGAACTAGTCCACGACGACCAGGCTGCTGTTCTTTATAACATGTTTTTAATATTTTTTGAACAATACGAAACTTAGAATGTGTATATTCTACTTCATTCCTAATTGTTCTTTAGATGTGATAAATAATTAAATAAATGTTACCGGTGTACACGCTGGACTTGAATGTAAGTACTCTCCTAGTCTAGAGGGAATAGTCTCGTATTTTTGGCTTTTCCACAATGCTTTGACTGGTACTGGAGCTGAGGCTACCTCTTCTCTCTGCTTCTGTCTGCATTTTCTCTGAATTTGTCTCATACGCTTCACATTTTCTGCAACATGGTTTGCTGGCTCTTTCTCTGGAAGTGTCATAGGAAATATATGATAACATGCAACATAACCCAACCAGAAAAAAGGGACATGACGTCATCTGAACTAAAGCCAGTTCTAGTCCAAACAGTTTATTTGCCATGCTGAGCATTCTTGTGGTTGATACTGCTATATGGGTTACTTCCGGGATCAGCAACAGCCATGCAATAGTTCAAGGCTTGAAACAGATTGCTTAGTTAATAATTTACCACTAAGTGTACTTACTTGGTTTCCTAGGGGATGGGTAGGAATAGCTAGTACCCTTTATCTCAAAGACATTTGCTATGGTGCCTTTTTGACCATGACTGGCGAAACTTGAAGCTTCAGGCTTGACTCTAGGTCCCATACGAGGTGATGAGGAGACACCACCTTTGTTATACATAGGATGTTGAGGGATCGGTCCACTCAGCAAGGATGCCATTATCTGAAACAGTGTACAAGATAAGTCAATAAGTTAAGTTTATCCTGCCGGTTGTCATCGTAAATTAAAGAGCAGCACAGGAGCAACGCGCATTGATACAACAGGTTTTTCCTGCGAGGGAGGCAAATTCTTCCAACACGATTTTTGCGTTATTATTAGTGTACCTGTGCAGCCGGAATTCAGCTTCAAGTCCATTGAGTGTCTCACAGCAATAAAATGGTCGGACTCTTCGCTTGCACTTGTGGAGAAATAACCAATCCATATATATCAAAAATAGATTAGCCACATGCAATTGGGTATACGAGCATTTATACTTTACCAATTACCATGATCAAGAACTCCCAAAACCAAAAAACTGTCTGGGGGAGGCATTGAAGGAGTGACTACAGATGATTGTGAGGTGCACCCAATGATTCTGAACTAGTTCATTGGTGCACCCTTAGCCTAACCTGTACAAGAAGTCAGGTGCTGTGTTTGAGTAGGGATCTGAGTGGTGTGTAAACAAGGACCAACTCCATAGTGTAATGTAATAAACATTGTTACATTACAATAATATATTAATAAATCATAATAATGGTAAACATATATATATATATATTATTACATAATTATAATAATATATTCCAATTATAATGATTACTAATGCCCGTTACTAATGGTACTACTCTACTGTAGGTTACTTACTTACTTTGTTGTATACTGCAGTTGCTTCTCACATCAGATGAAATTCCAGGCAAATTGTACTATGGGATGATACACAGTTGCATTTTAGTTATCACTGGCATTTCTGCATGGTTAAGGAAAAATAGCAACTGTCATACAAAAAAAGTAATTGACATGCTCTTTTGCCTATTATCCAAATTTTCAGTTCTTCAAAAATTCCAGAGGTAAACATCCGGTGGTATCAACAGTAATCTGGAGAAAATATATATATCCGAAGGTGCAATCTGCAAAATTCAAAATTTTACAAATGAAAAAGCTTACATAGCTGTGATATTGAGTTTTGTGTGGCAAGAAAAGAAAACTGAGGTGCTGAATGGAATACCCATCAACTGAAATTTAACACAAATGCCATTGATATATCTGGCATAATATTGTTAGTCTTTCAAAAAATATATCACATGCTGTTGTAGCTTGATAATTCTACTGTCACACCAAAGACAGCTAGTAAGTGAGAGGAAGTCTGTTGTAGTCTGAATGGAATTTTTTTTTTCAAATATATAGGTTCTTGTTTTTTACTCACTGTCCTGTCTGTTCCAACAAATTTTATTCATGTGTCTACTCCCTGGTTCAAAGTCTTTCAGTTTTGGTGCTGTGACCCTGAAACAAAACATTGGATTGTTTCACTTTGTTAGAGAATATGTGTGGATGTATTATACATTCTTCTACACATCTCCAGTGAGTGAGTCTGTCACTGTGGTGCTGTGAGCAATGAACTAAACCTCATTGCTGTGAGTTCATTGCTGTGAGTGTGAATGTTGTGGTGATGTAGATTGATGATAAATAAATAGACCACCAATTGACTGTTGTTGTCTTTGAGTGTTACCCACACTACACAGCTGTTTAATGTGCAAATATAATGACATTATCGTTCATTGTCGTTGTGGTCTGTAATCGGTCATTTCTCATTGAAGGTGTAGAGCTGATACAGCATCCACAGCGCGTTCTCAGGATCATCATCATGTATAACGGAATTGGACTACAGACTGCAAGGGGTAGTGGAACCAATGGTTATGTTCAGAAGAATTTGGGTGCCATTAGATATCATAAAGACAAAGTAAGGAATGCTCTCACAAGCATTGTTAGAGTGTACTAACAATTTTAAAATGTAATTTGAGCTTAATCATAGTTGACTATTCTATGATAATCCACTTCAGCAGTGAAATCAGATGTAGGCTGATTTCAAAGACACTTGTTTGGTTGTACATGTAGTATATAAATCTAGCTAGATGAAGAATGATCCATAACTTTTAATTTTTAGTCAAGTTATAAAACAGAGGCTCAGCTTCAAAAACTGGATGAGGGAATCAACAAAGGACCAAATCTAGAGATCTTACTTCATGAAAAGAAAAGGAAGGTTGAGCTGAAATGTCTGGAAATGCAGGAACTGATGGAGGAGCAAGGGTAGGCAAATCATCGTCCTATCCCATGCCATCAAGTCATTGTCATGATCATATGTGAATAATATAAAATTCCTCTCAAGGAGTCGAGGACCTAATCTAGAGATTGAATGCCATATTTGGGTGCAGTTAATCAAATTTACATCTATTCCTACATCTGCATCTTTTTTTTTGGCGGATTGGAATCATTGCCACCGCAGTACACCCCTGTTGATTGGTGTTCGTCTTGATAACATTGTATTTGTATCAAATATTGTGCATTAAAGCATCCATGAAATTAAGACTGTGACTATCAATGATGTTTCCCCAGCTGATCAGCTTCAAAACGGGCCCAACATTGACCCTACATTGACCCTCTAGGACCACCAGAAGCTGTGTTATGAGTCATTGAAGTCGACCCTTTCAATATTCGCTCGCGCGGTCAGAAAGCCTGGGTGTGAGGTCACATCAGGGTTTTTGACCAATATTTGACATTTTTTATATATGGAACTATTAAAGTGAAACCAACTTTTTTCCACCTAAAAATCAACGTTAATCTTTTTTAATTTTTTGCTTTGGGTTAATCTCTTTGATGACACGACCTATGTTGGATTACAACTCGCCTCATCCAATTTTGTTGAAATAACATGAGTCAGAACTTTCTAATGGTAGACATATACGCAAAATGTATATTTATGACATCATATCCCCCTACGCAAGGCTTGCGAACGAGCGTCAGCGAGGCCTAACTTTGATAAGTCGTAACTTCAGTCTCGGTTGCCCAATTGAGCTGTTCTTAGGCTCGTTTTGAAGCTTATAAGCTGGAGCAGTCTCTCTGATTATTTTAAGCTTTATTTCATGGATGCTTTAAGATCTGTCCCCATGGCAATTTATATATAAGCGATATCATATAGTTGTTATATATAAGCTCAACATCATGCAACAGTGTGATGTATGGCTAGACAATACCTACTCACTCCTAAACTAGCTGAGCAAAACCTTAGCTGTTATTTACTCCTCTAGGATAGCTATGGTTGGCCTTGTACATTTTGTTGATGCTTGTTTACAAATTTATTGAAGCTATGAGGACTCGGAGATTACAGAGAAGGTATCCATGTTTAGACAGATGTTACTCGAGAAGGAGGAGAATTCTGGGATAGCTCCTGTATTCGATGAAGCAGGCAGACCAGTGTATGTAGATATACTGAATGAGTTTTTGAATATTATTTGGCATGCAGATTGACCAAAGTAAATAGCATCATGCTTACAACAGTCATGTATCAAATAAAATGTTTAATGGATGCATGAAGAGACGTATGAAGGGTAGATGAACCATGCATGAACCGGCACATATCAAACATTCAACTTATTCAGTCTCAATTTTGTAGACTTTTTATTATGCAAAATTTACTGAACCAATAACCCAATCACATCAGGTATGCATGGCTGTTATCATCTCATTCTAGTACTAAAGACACTCATCAACTGGCGGAGGCAAACAGGGAAAAGAATGCCAAGATCAGGGAAGCCTTTGGTCTCAGCGAGTTTTATGTGGATGGCTCTTCGCTCGACCCTAATAGAAAGCACAAAGAACTAGAAGCAAAGGCTAAGCAAATGGTCCAAACAAAGTACAAGTAAGTTCTTAGATTCAATGCCACACTGCTTGCAGATCGACTCTGCGATATGGGTCTCTCTGCACCGTAGCGACAATGCCACAAACTGGCCCAATTGACCTAATTACCCTTTGCTTATAAAAGCTAAGTTTAATCCAGTTCAGGTGGGGTGACTTTTCTGTTTGAGAACTCAAGCATATTTGAGTTAGTTCAGTCGCTTGATTGGTGCACATGCGCTAAGTGATTCAATGCATCACTGTCTATTTCTCCTTGATTTACCCCTGCATTTCATTTTATGTGTCTGCCAGGTTGATACTTGGACTTGGTCTCATTACTCTCATTCATTGGATCAACACTAATTTTTAATTTGTAGGTTTAGATAAGAGAACGGGCTCATTTCCATTACTATGTATTTGTGTGTTTTTTAGAATGGAACTGTATACAATATTGTATTTGTAGTATAATAATGAGTGACACTGAAAATGACGACAAAAAGTCTAAAAAAAAGAAAAAGAAAAGAGCAAAGAGGTGAGGCATTATGTTGACATTGGGGATCAGTATTTGAATCAACGGTTGTGGAAAAATCAAATGAAACCATCTGAAAAATATCAAACGATTTTGGTTAGCAGTTTTTAGTTTACTGGTTTTGTGAGTTATTATAGTGATTAAGGAGCTGAAGAAACTCACATCTTTTTTTTGGGTCAAGCTGTTCTTAAAAAGTAAGTGGTGTTGATTGATAAGGAGAAAGTTGTCCTCTCATATGTTCTTAATATCCATGAGTAGACAACTACTAATCTCCCTGCTGCTAGGCTTACAAAAGAGTGGAGTGTAAAAAGCAGTGACCAGACACACAGCATCATCATGTGCTGTCTTTTATTTATTCTGTAGCGAGTCGAGTAGCAGCTCGAGTAGCAGTAGTTCAGAATCAAGCAGCTCAGGTAGCGATTCTGAAGAAGATGAATCGGGAAAAAAGAAGAAAAAGAAATCTAAACCGTAAGAGCTTTTAGATTTATATAATATATATATATAAATATATTAGTGATGTGAAGATTTACAGATGGGCTGTAGAATAAGAAGTTACATGCATGATCTGCTCCTACATTGTTTGCCTAAGTCATTTGTCGTATACTACTCAATGTATTTTGACCCATTGACAAAATGTGTACATGAAACCTCTTTTCACATAGTTAATATAGCAATAACAAGATTTTGTCTAAATTTAGGGTTATGGCCAGTGTAATCAAAGCAGAACCCATTGTTCAGCGATCACCATCACCTCAAAGAAGGTCGGAGATAGATGACAGACGAAATGGTGACAGGAATCGCACCTCCAGGAAATCTCCAGATGAGAGAGAAAAACCAGATAAACACAGAAGCTCAAGGCGAGATGAATCTCGTGATGGTGATCATAGAAAATCCAAGCGCGACCAAAAAAGACAGTCAAAAAGTGAATCTGCATCGCCACCTAGAAAAAGCAGACGGGTTTCATCCTCACCTCCAAGAAAAGCTTCAAGGGGTTCGCCTGAGCGCAGGTCAAGGCGGGAATCACCCGATAGAAAACCTGAACGTGACTCTGGCAGGCGTTCCAAACATGACTCTAAATCACCTGTTAGGAAATCTAAACGGGCTGAAAGAGACTCTAGATCCCCTATTGGAAGAGGAAAAGATAAATCTCCTCAGAGAAGGGCAAGTCGCAGGTCTAGAAGCCCTGAGGTCCCCAAACAGAAATCAAGAAAGGATGACTCCCAATCTCCCAAAAGGGATAGACGGAGAAGAGAGTCACCTCCACAGAAAACCAAACAACCCTCCGAATCACCACCGAGAAGGTCAAGAAAAGATTCTGGTTCACCCAGAAAAATGAGTAAGCGCAAGTCACCGTCACCCATGAGATCGAAGGTGAAAAGGGAACCCAGATCACCCAGTGCTGAGTCACCACCGCGTCGCAGAAAGTCTCGTCATGAGTCTAGATCTCCTGTCAGAAAGCAAGAGAAAAAACTTACCAAATCTCCTGTTAGACAGTCAAGAAGACGAAGTCCAAGCCCGACTCCCTCCCCACCGAGGCGGAAACGTGCGAGCCCCACATCTAAGAGAAGATCCCCTGACTCCTCACAATCCCCACCGAGAAAGCCGGAGAGGCAGAGATCTCCACCAAGGAGACAAAGTCGTAGATCTCGTGAGCAAAAATCAAGGCAGTCAGTATCTCCACCCAGGAGAGAGAACAGAAGAACATCACCACAAAGAAGAGTGAGGGACAGGTCAGGATCACCACCTAGAAGGCAACGTAGAGATGCTAGCCCACCCAGGCGATTCAGACGTGACTCCCCATCACCTGCTAGTAAGTCACGTAGATCCCCATCGCCTACAAAGAATGACCGAAAAGTGTCGAGGTCACCTCAGAGAAAATCAAGGAGAGGCTCTCCAGCACCTCAAAAGAGAGCGTCGTCTTATTCTCCCTCACCAAGAAAGGGAAGGAAAATGTCACATTCCCCTCCCAGGAAATCCAGGAGCAGTTCTTCATCTGGCAGTTCTTCAGGTGGTTCTCCCTCCCCCGCAAGAAAATCCCGTTCTCCACCTCCCAGGAAATCACAAGAAAGTTCAGTTGCTTCATCAAGAAAGCCCTCACATGACAGCTCAGCCGCTCATTCCCAACGAAGTTCCAAGTCCAAAACCTCTCCAGAGAAGAAAAAGTGAGTAAAACATGATAGTGTTTCATTGTAATGCGATAGGAGCTACACACCTGTTGACTACCTTAACCCCCCCCCCCCCCCCCCCCCCCCCGAACCACAACGTGATGCGTCAAAGAAAAGTTCAATAAAATACCAATACCTTTGCTTACATCTCCATCTTTTCCTACACTCTCATCTTTTCTTCTATTTCCAAATGAAATGATTTCAACAGACTTGCAGACCTCATATAGAATACTCAGGTGAATAAGACTGTCATTTCACGCAGTCCTAAAAAGTGATAATTATGCACAGCCAACATTTACTCAGCTGCATTACTTCAAATTATAAGCTCCCAAATTAGCTAGCAAAACATGGTGCTAGCTAACTTAAAGTAACCCTCAGATTAGCTAAGCTATGCTTATTACTAAATTGCATTGTTTAAGATGGCTATCATGTGATATGCGATATGAATTCTATAACTCAGGAGAGGTTCACGATCTCAGAGCACAGCGAGCAGTGGATCTGGTAGTGATTCTGGGAAGTCTGGTAGTGAGAGTGATTCTGGATCAGGAAGTTCGTCATCAGAGAAAGAATCATCCAGGTCTCCATCTCCTTCTGCTAAACGGTACGCCTGAGTTATTATGTGGCAGAGATTTTCTTTTTTTGCTAGATATCTAATTAATCAGTATCTTTCCGCAATGCTTTTCATAAAATATGTAACATTACCTCTGCCTTAGAAGAGTAGGTGATTTAATAGGTTTGGAAAAAACCTGTTCATTCAGGCAGCATGTTACCCAAATTCCAGTATTCCAGTTTGGCTGAATGATCATAGATCATACTTAGAACTGCTGGGCATATTCTTACTGCATTTTGGGTGTAAATTATAAACACCCCAAACCCAAGATATTTGAACCGAACCATTTACTGGAAAGTTACTATTTTCCAAATGATCATATGATATTTGCCATTTTGGTATTTATAATTTCAGGAAGCAATCGTCAGGCTCTAGGAGCAGTTCAGGGTCTAGCTCTGCATCATCAAAGAGCAAGTCAAGATCACCTGTGAAAAAGGCTAAATCTCCATCTCCTAGACGAAGGTCACCGCCTCCAAGAAACAGGTCAAGGTCGCCTGGAAGAAGATCACCGCCTAGAAGACGATCTCCAGCCAGAAGGAGGTCACCACCAAGGAGATCCCCCTCACCTAGGAGAAGGTGAGAACCTGAATTTGTATGCATTCCGCAGTTTAAAAAGACTCAACTTTTTACTCTCAACAAACTCAAAGCAAACATAAATGTTTTTTTATTTTGAGAAGAAAAAACCTATTGAGTTATTAATTTATTTAGTCAATGAAAATATCCCGCTCAACAATTATACCCATACCACTATTTACATATTGTACTATTTGTTCTGACAGGCGTAGTCGCAGCAGAAGCCCAAGGCGCAGGTATTCACCCCGTAGGAGGTGAGGGTGTTCGTCCTTGGTAATATCTACGGGTGCTTGAACGACAGAAGATGTTACAATGGGCTATACTACTTCCATATGAGTGTAATATGAAAAACAGAAGTTCAAGTATAATCAGTATATACATAATGTGTAATGTAGAAGAAAGCTGCTCAATCTACCTCTCTACAACTGAATTAAGATGCCTACATCAGGTTAGATCCAATAAGCTGCATTAGGAGTTGCTGCCCCTCTAACTGCCAGTGATTACCTGGAAATGCTCGCATATAGAATCCAGCTCGATCTATAAGGACTAAAGGATAAGGTATTGTGATTGGAATTCCTAGAGTATGGTTCTATTAAATTTTTTCATTTGCTTACAAGTTACAATACAAAGAGACGTTTATTGTACATACTACATAGTTGGTCTGGGTGTTCTCAATTTGGTACGATGTTATATTCACATGTATATATTCATTTTTTATTATGACTGGATCTTGTCCAATGTCTTTAAATGTTACAAACAGTGAGAAATGATTTTCTAATGTTATCAGTGTTCAATATTGATGTGTTGTTGTATCTTTGGAAAATCAACATATTGACGTACCATCACTTGGTAACATTGTTCTGATGTCCTGTGGATATCTTAGTAATAATCCCATCACTAATTAACTGTACATGATTATTTGATAATTATAAATAAATTGAAAAAAATGCTGATCTTGTGTCAATAGCACCAACATCGCCGCTTGTTACGTCACACTACATAGCTAAGCTCTGTGTCTTCTCAAATTGATCCAGGGAAATCTTTAGATTTTCATCAAATAGGTCACATCTACAAGATATAAATATGAGGCATTATCTGCACTGTAACGTTTTCCCTGTGATAAGCTCATAGACGCTTTTTTTCGTTAATGCAGCATATTTCCAATGGATTACAACTTTATAGCTAAATGGCCCTCTGACAGCACCAGTGATCCGGAAAGATTCTATCATAGTTGGTATTATCTTTTCTTGCAAGGTAGTGACTAAGACAGGTTGATGTTCCAATAATCTTATGGACAACGACACTTACCTGATGGGCATGTCTATGGAGTAGTACGGATTTTTAAGAGCATAGTCTGAATACAGTTCATATAACCTTTTCAGTAATGTATCAACATAGGCATGCTTTGGGTCTGTGATTACCATGAACTTTATACCTGAAAATTATAAATATCAAATACTTTATTTGCTAACGAATGCTTATGTACTGGTCCAAGCTGTATGAATCAGGTGAGTAGCACAACTCTCTATTTTATGTTTTAAAGGCACAGACATGTCACACTGGTGATGAAGGTCCCTAGTCTGTGACCATCCCGAATGCCGGAAATAGAATATATAAACTTTTGGGGTTATAATTATATTGATTTAATCATGCTCTATCAAGCAGAGATATACTTGGATTAGAAAGAAGAGAGCAGACAACTACCTTTGAGTGTTATGAATATCAGTAGGGATATAAGGTGATTGCTGCAAAAGCTCACTAACAGATAGGATTTTGTAGGACTGAGATGGATTGGTTTCATACAATTTGCCAACTTAGCACAGTCCATCGTGTTCCGAGTTATGGTTATTCATTGCTTATTTTGGTGACATTTTAACACTTAGATTTATTGCAGTGAAATGGTATATTGTACCTGTTAGAGTCTGTCTACAATGGAGTTTAAAAGTATCTGCTTCTAATATCTGAATTCCGGAGGATCTGTCTTCTGGTGATAGCTGACATCCGAAAGCAAATAAGCTGAAATGGCAAAAGGTCAAATTAGTCAATTTTGTTGAATATCGCACTTTCACACAGCGTTTGATTATGAGACTGTAGGTTAGGCTCTAAATATTCAAGACATAATGACCTCAAAGATAAGTTTTGGCCATAGCTGTGACATCACGATGATAACACAACCCCATTGTGTACATTACCTGAACAAAACTTTACTGAATTCAATCAACATCATTGTCTATGCTGCCTATATTAAACTTCAGTTTCCTGTGCTGACAATTTCGTGATGATCACAACCAGGGATTCCAAGCTTTCCGTTTCAGAAGTTAATTGGTAGCATTGATAGTCGATTATTACTTACGAATGGAACATACTAGCTAACATAATCTTCTCATTGATTGTGGGCTTGAGTCTGCCAAATTTAAGGCTAATCGGATAGTTATTCTGATTATTGATATATTCTCTGGCTCCTTCTCCGTTATCCTCGAACACACAGCCTCTCACTGCTCGGCCGTTCGCTGCTAGCAGATAATGTCCAACTAAAAAACAGACATGCATTGATATCTTACCCAAGTACATTGACAACCTGGCAAAACAACCGATTTTTTGGAATTTCAGACAATGAAGGTAATTTGATGGCACAACCAAAAACAATAGAAAGGCCAATAGATAAGGAAAAGTATCTTGGTCTATTGAAAGAAACAGCAAACAAACAATAATGAAAAGGCAGAAGAAAACATCACATTACAGCACCTGCTAGTTATAACAGAGAAAAATCACATACTCACCTTTTATACCATCTCTTGCACCAAAGTCAACAGTCAGCTTCTCATCAAATACTTTGAGAACAATCTCTAAAGGATAACTGAAGGTCTTTTCTACATCTGTTTTTGGTACAAGGTAATCAAGATCGTATATCAAACTACCTCCTCGACTCACTATATAGACCGAGTACACAACCATAGTTGTGATTGGTGTGCTAGGCCTCTGTTGTTTTGTAGTGTCCAACAGCGTGTGAGTAAGGTTTTTCAGAGTGGGAATAAGTCGAATTGTGAGATCGTCTTAAGTATACAAACAAGTGATTCTCTACAACTACAAGTAAAAAAAAGGTGAATTGTTTACCAATGCATTACCAGTATCAGTATTCAGGTTCATATAGGCATATTGAAGGTTACACGCCAACAAGAAGGACTATATACATAGTTTGCTCTCACTGCTGATGAAATCCCATAGGTTCGATGGCCGCCCAATTGATGTAAATATTGTGTGAGGCGAAAAACACGTTGTAGAAGAGGGGATTGATTAGGTATCCTATATGTATTAGTTGGTGCGATTCTAGTAGTTGAGTGCCCCGGTGGTCACATAATCTTGACCACAGGGGCACTCAACCACTAGACTGGCACCAACTGCAGTGAGGCTGTTTTGTGCAAGGTTTATATATATATATCATTTCCACCTTAATCCATTCACTTCACTGTATCAACTGCTATCATATGGCAAAAAGTCACCCTTACCTAGCCAAGATTACAATGAATTTGAGGTTTAATCTTTTTTGATTGATATTATATCACCCTCAATCTTATAGCCATTTATTTTATTATTACAGTAACAGCAAATAAGTAGCTACAAGTACAATTAATACAATGTCATGATGATGATCCCTCTAGAGAGGGCTAGAGTCAAACTATGGTGTTAGGGAGACCTCTAACCCCACGGTCAAACAAAGGAGTCAACTCAGCATTGGTTAGACATTGTCAGCTCTGACCCAGGTTTTACAGAAGGACTGTGCATTAACCATCAAAATAAAATTTGAACTGTTTGTGGGTACACACAAACTCTTTTCCTTCTGTTTTGCCTAATTTATTGGCTGAGGTGCTAAAATTAATCATAGGTTTCTAGTTGGGGGTACTGCCAGAAAACACTATCAACAATAGATCTATGGCAATGGCCTTCACTCAAGACCTAAATTATTAGATAAAAGAGATAGGAATGTTTTAACTATTCTGTGACCTTATATCTCAAGCTCCGCCTCTTTTAAAAATACTTCTCAGGGGCAACAAATTTGAAGATTCTGATTGGTCATATTTTGTGATATTGATTTTAGGGGTGTGACTTGTGTCACTAATCGCCATATTTGCTGAAACTGACAGCGTCCATCTCAGGTAAACCTGCTCATCATCTATTCGAGGCAATCCCCCTTATTATTTACAAACATAACCATGCCTCATTGTTTGAATGGCTCATTCACACATTGGTGGTTTTCATGACCGGAGGAGAATGTTGCTTCTGGCCCAAAATTTCACATGCCCTGGTGGAAAAGGTGATGACATCAAAAATTATTATGCTGATGATAATTAAATATGATTTTATTATTATTTTGGAGACAATACATGCTCTAACTAACTTGAAAATGAAATACCATGAGCATTGCATTTGTTGTACAGACCTTCATCTGCTGAATATTACATTACAGCCTTAATAATGTCACCACCAGGCACCATCATATATAAAATTGTTATCATTATTATTCTGGAAAACAAAGTTCGTTGCATTTTTGCTGGTCTGGTGTGCTTATAAGTTATTAATTGTCTCTCCAAGTGATTATGGGTCTCTGGAGTGGGGGATCGGGTCATCAGTTAAAAACTACCACCTCACTAATTGCAGAGATTGTGACCACTCCTTGATTGTGATCCATACGGTATATAAATTCTGAGAGGACACCCATTTATGAACGCTACGTTTGTTTATCAGTTCTGAAAGGACACATTGACCAGTCGCTAGCAACAGGTGCATGAAGACTCATAAGACGTGTTGTGGGGCAGTCTCGGGACATCATAGAGCAGTTTTAGTATGTCTTAGACGTTGTGAGGCAGTCTTGGGACGATGTAAGAAGTCTAAAGACGTTGTGAGGCAGTCTTGGGACGTTGTAAAACTGTCTTGAGGCCTAATACATAGACCCATACCACAAACAAGAGACTCGGGTGGATATCAATACACCCGAACCTATGAAACTAATGTTATGGTCCTTTCAGCACTAGGTTAGTTTTGTAATGAAAAAAATTGCATAGATAGTAGGCTAGTAGTTTGACCAAAATAGCAAGATCCAGAGGGAAGTGATTTCGCTCAGGATCTTTACTATTTGTGATTGCAAGGATTGGTATCAAAAAACCTTGCTAAACTAAATCTTATAAAAAAACTAGTTGTATGAAAACACTCCACAATGTTGTGTCTTTCAGAGAGAACTGGCCAATCCTTTGTTTTATCATACTATTTTTTTTTTAATTTTTAGGGATAGCAACCCATACTGCTTGCAGATCGACTCTGAGATACACGTCTCTCTACACCGTAGTGACAGTGCCACAAAGTTTTATTTTTGGAACTCGACACATTTTAATTAGTTAGCAAAGGATACCAACCTGAATTGATTGGTTGCACATGTGCAAAGTGATAGCAACCTACCATTGAGGTATTTCAAATTGTCTGATAGTATTCATAACTTTTCCGCAAATGATCTCAATATAATATGGGTAAAATAGGAATATTAACGAGCAAAACAGCTGAAAGGATTCGACTTCCAAAATTTGCAGGGAATAACCCCTGATAATGGTCACAAAATGCAAAGGTAGCCTTATATACAAGCAATGACATATAAATTTGTAGGTATAGAAGTTTCAAACTAAGTGGGAAAGGCAACTTCAAGATTAGGTCAACTCACCTACCATTAAGACCTGTATAATAATCACATGATTACGGGTTGAGGACCCAGTTAACGGCCAAGATATGAATGCGATGACATGACAGATTTTTCTTTTTTTTACAGTTCAGTGGATACTCTGTGGTCAAACATCCAATGACAAGAAATGGCATCCACATCATCGAGTGGGGGCAATGATGCAGCTACTAAAAGTTTTCTTAATATGTTCTCTGAAGGACACAGGTATGCAGATTACGATCAATGTACAAGTCACCTTATGCATAACACTTAGTACATTGGTGATCGTTGATACACCCTACCTTTTGAAACCTTTTCTTACCAAGTTTACCTTGAATGTATTAAAAGGCGCAACCAGGGTTTCGCAGCAATGCAGTGCAGGGTAGTGCAATGCCAGTCTGCGCATGTGCGAACTGTTGAGGCATACGTTCGTCTCTGCAGCATAGGGCTTGAACTAATTCACCTAGTCTGAGTACCAAAATTGGGAAAACAATGGAAACCCATAATTTGGAAATATTTGGGCCTAAATGGAACACTGGTTTTGATATCTGATAACCTCGAACCCTGGGAGTTGCCTTTCTTGATGGAAGGTAGCGCCACCACTGTTGTGCTGCAGAGATAGACTATGTCACAAGGCTATCCTGCAAGCAGAATGGTGCAATGCAGCAATGGGTAGTAAAGAATGTGCTACGCAGCATCAGCTTTGTGCATGACGCAATGCCTAACTCAAAGTAGTTGCTGACTCTTAGCTGAGTTATACTTCAGTTTAGAGGAGGTTCAAAGACAGTGCTATTATAATTATAAAGCACAGGCTAAATATTACAAGAATAGGAAATTGCTCTGTGATGTTCCATATTTGTTGAATTTGAGCAGCATTTTAGCACCTGATGGATGAAATGTTTAAGAAGAATTCTCACTGAATAATCATTCGAGTTAGATTCGGTCTTTTTTCCCTATGTATAAGGTGCAATCTGTTATCAATCGATGAGAAACCCTGGGTGCCCTTTAAATCATATATATCGACCTCTAAGCTATTAGTAATTGGATTCCTGACTGATCATTTCAGGGTGCTGCCTTCATTCCCCATGCTTCCTGCTGTGTCTACTGTACCTAGTGCTGGAGCTGATATGCTGCTGGATGCTGAGAAAATTATAAAACACAAACAAGATATCATGAGGTATGTGCCACAGTGTTGAATCTCACATAGTGAAAATTATATGTGTTACAGGTTCTAAGAAATCTTAGATATCTTCAAGGTTATTTGTGGTGTGTGCCATCATATGATAAAATCTATGGCATATCAACTAAACTGTCATTTGTTATACAAAATGGTCATGTCACCAGTCAGGGCACCTGCAAAACAAGGAATTCATCATAATCCTGTAGAGAATGGTTCAACTCTATCTCTCTAACATTTGCAGTAGCAATCAAATAGGATAAAGACACTGGTCAAAAATGATGTGATTTTGATATGATTGGCCTTTATAGCTCTTTTATGTCTGTACACAGTGTACAAAGATTCCATAGATCTTTTGCCTTTTAATCAGTTTGAGTGCAACAATGATGTAATTATTTTTTAATTATTCCACTGTTTTTCATTGTAGGCACCCATTGTTTCCGCTGATGTCCATGTTGTTTGAAAAGTGTGAAACAGCAACGAGAAACATTGATAAAGTGACGACCACAGACCAATTTAACACAGACATCGATGACTTTGCTAATGCCATGCAAAGTAACAGACTGTCTGATCCGAACACTCCCCCTCTGATGAGCGGTGAGGAGGAACTTGATACACTGGTGAGTGAAGCAACTACAAGGTTTTCTACTTTTCAACATGGTTATGAAGAAAATGGCAGGTCCTTACAGACATCATCACATCAAGCATTTTTCCTGGGACTATGAGTATGGGGAATCTCTAGGCAGCAAAGCTTGTCCTATCAGGATATGATTATCCTGATGTTAATGTTTTAAAACATGACATATTTATGATTTGTCTGCCCTTTGACACTGAGGTGATAACTAACATGATGAAAGACGAGCCTAGATAAAGTTTGATCCAATTTGCCCGCATTCCTGTTGTTCACATTCCGATAGAGATCCACGCTTCATGATGGCCTGCATTGAATATGCGATGGAGTCATTATGATTGCCGATCAAGAATATTTTGCCTCTGAAATGCCATTGTCTTTGTAACATCATTACCTGACCACAAACCAATTATATCATCTTCATAATGTTTTACTATGATTTTTGTGTGCGTTAACATTTGGAAACACATTGATCGGTTGTAGCAGAGACTATAGATATATATATATATATATGGTCTCTGGTTGTAGTCTAGGACAGTTCATGGCATCATCAAGCGAGTTAAATTTATAAGTCTTTTAACTTTTACTGTAGGTGGTAAAGGCCATCCAAGTTCTGAGGATACACTTATTAGAGCTGGAGAAGGTTAATGAGCTCTGTCTGGATTTCTGTTCTCGCTACATATCTTGCATTAAAACTAAGCTGAACAGTCACACATTACTCAAGGGAGAAAACTCTGACAGCGAGGATGAATATGATATTGGTGAGATTTTTGATTATGGGAAAGACCTATCAAAATGGAGCCAACTAAGTTTTAGATTCATCTCTCAAGTACTGCCACTCTGGAGATTGGCTTTTGTTGATATGCTACCCATGTCCGCTGCCAGCTCAAATATTGACAACAGGGGCTATTTTCGTGAATGTCCTTATACTGGTAACTGTGACTGACTAGTGACTGAACGCAGGTGTCATGTCTCAGAAACGCGTTGGTTGCCAATATGTTATGACAAACACCATCAAATGAGCCCAGGAAAACCTTGTTGTTGGAATTCTATTGAGACTCTATGTAATAATTTTGTTAGTTGTAGCAGGGAGAATGGTTGGTTGCAGGCACATGGATAATAATTATTTTGATTTAGTTAGTTGAACTGTGAAAAATTTACAAACCAATGTTATCTTCTCATAACACATGAAAAAATAACTCCCAATCAGACAAAATTTAGGGTTGTCGACTCCTGCATGATGCAAATGCTGTCAACCATTAGCTCTACAGGGTACCCTGGGAATGAGGTTCAGATCTCGAATTTTGGCAATCGATAGTGAGCTTAAGTACCCAGAATGTGTGATTTGAGGAAAGAAGTAATACTCTACCATCAACAGTGGATAATGGTGAAACTCATCTAAACTTCCCTGTACTTAGTATTGGGTGCAAATGCTTGTGATAAACATCATAAAACATCATTATCATTCACAGGTGCCTACTATCCTGACTTGGAAGACTCTGGTGGGAAGCCCTCTACTTCTACCTCAGTGAGTGATGACCCTCAGGCTACAGCTTCTACTCTGTACTATCAGATGGTAGAGACTGGGGCTGGGATTGTTGCACAGCCAGTACAGGCTCCTCCCCCTCAACAGGTGAGTCAGTGCTCCAATCATCAGACCAGCTCTACTCACCCAAGTGTCACATGTTCAGGATTTAATTGTCCTCCTCCAGGAAGCCCCAAGTTAGAGGGCTGTTCTGAATTTTGTTATGGTTTCAATTAATTCTAATTATAATGAATCCTCATTGATCCCATTTCAACCTGCAAATTACATTTTTCCATTACTTTGTTACAATAAAATAATCTGCATTGAATGGAAAAAATATTATCCTTGTGGTCAAGGCATATCCCATAATCTTCTGTATTATTCATACTAGAAAGTCAAACCTTCATTCATATACTCAATAATCATTCCCAGTTGTCAGTCAAGCGTTGACAAAGCACTGGTTTTGGAATTTCCTTTATTTTAATTTTTTTTAAATCGACATCTCCCATCGAGCAAAACAAACAACCGAAAAAATGCAAGACAATTGGCTCAGAAAATGGCATCAAACATTGATTTGTAATTTTGTATGTTTTGTTAGAAAAAAAGTAGTTCATCATTTGACTTGTGATTTCCTGTATGTAGGACAGTTTAGCTGGCTCTGCTATCCATGGTGGTACTCCATTCTCCAGTATTGGAGCTGGGTCAAAGAGGAAATTATCTGCAGGTATGTAAAGAAAAGTCCTTGTGTTACTTGTATTAGCTAGATGTTTATCTGGACAGATATAGAATTGCCCTACAATTTTGTTTTCGTTGTGATAACATGTTGCCAACTTGATCTACTTTCAACAAAGTTGTCCTTGAAGTTTTTCCTGTCAGAAAATGTTCGATTTATGTTTGTGAATAAACATCACAAGAGTGATTTAGAGGGAAATAAGTTGGCTGTCTGTGGTTAGGGATATGACTTTGTGGTGTGATGAAATGATTATTGCCATTGGCTAGCCCTGAGTCGTCCTCTTTATATCAAGGAGAGGACAACTTTTGCAATTTACCCCAATGGTACTGCTTAGCTGTTCATAGTTTATTATGTGATTAGATACTCTATCTGATGAGATTAATATACAGCATGTCTACCATACTCAATCAATATCTTCAAATTTGAAAAAAAAGAACTGTACACCTAAGTTTCTAGATCTGCTCACAATCTCCAAATTACATTAGTAAGTGAGTTTCTTGTGTTGTTGATGTTTAGCCAATGGCTGATAAGTTTCCAAATACCTAAATACCTAAAAAAAAACATTTGGCTATTATAAGTTGTATTTGTTAAAAATTAAAGCCTGTGTTTCTTTGTCAACAGATGGGTCTGATATGAATGCCAATGCCATGTTTATGAAATCTGGTGGGTCTGTAGGAGGGTCATCTAAAAGAGGAGTTTTACCAAAACACGCAACGCAAATCATGAAGTCATGGCTCTTCCAGCACATTGTGGTAAGCGTTCTCTAATGCGAGACATAGAATTGATTTCTTTGAAATGACAATCTGGGATTAATGTGAAGCTACAACCTTGTCCTCTGAACACATACAGGGGAGGGAGGGATGGAGAATCTGCTAAGAATCAGCCAAGGTTTCAAGTTCTGTTTTGAGCAACCTGGTTTGGACAGGGAGAATTAATTCCATTCTCCCTGGTTCAAAGGGGGTATTTTAAATTAATTTTTTTACAACGGTTCATGAAATATGTAAAAAAAAATACTGACTTTGCGTAGAAAAGTGAGTACGTGAGTATTTCATATTTAATGGTGTGTTCAGATATGACAGGTGAGCCAGACAACAGGTGTTTTAGCTGATCAATGTGGGAACCGGTTAAGATCTGGTCATCACTCGACGGGTTTTTGTTACCAGCTATTACATAACAGTAGTGCACCTGGCTGATAATTTTATCTTTATACGTCTTACAAGCATTCCCTAATAGTGTACTGATTTTGTTGTGACAAATCTGATTGCACTTAGGCCAGGTTTGCCCTTGAAATTTTCCTGAGTTGCTTCCAAGGTCCAAAGTGTAACACTCGCTGTTGGGCTTAGACAACATACAAAATGTCCTGCCTCCCTGCTCAACCCTCTCGTAAATATTTTGTACCAAAATCCCATTACATCCCATTAGAAGAATATGTCACGGTAGGGTTGTTTTTTGCCTAATTTTGACGAACAAAAACCAGGGGTAGTAGCAAATCTGAAACTTGCCGAATTTCTGAATAATTGAACTTTATGTGATAGTGTGGGTTGTTAATTTACAATATCTATTTTAGCACCCATACCCTACAGAAGAGGAAAAGAAACAACTGTCTCAGCAAACCAATCTGTCAATACTTCAAGTAAACAACTGGTTTATAAATGCAAGGAGACGAATATTACAACCTATGCTGGAATCTACATCAGAACAAACCAAGGTAAGACTATGCCAACGAGTTAGCGACTCAGTTGTGACTCGCCTTTTTTTGCCTTTAAAATTTTTTTACATGTGCCGCTCAAAACGCAATTAGAGTAGGTCATTAGCCTGTCTCAAGGTAGTTGCATTCTCAGAATCAAATATCACCAATATCAGTTTTCAGAAGCGAAATTTCTGATGAAAAATAAATTTTAATTTCTCAGAATCTAATATCACCAATATCAGTTCGCAAAAGTGAAATTTCTGAAGAAAAATAAATTTTATATTCTCAGAATCTAACATCACCAACATCAGTTCTCAGAAGTGAAATTTCTGATATAAAATAAATTTTAATTGGCTTAAGCGCACATGCACTCTGCAGCTGATCTCCTGAGTTGTTTTTGAGTGAGAGACGCGAACATTGTTTAATCTGTAATGTGCGCAAAACCGATGAAAAGGGATGCCAAAACATCTTCATCATTTTTATCCTACTTTACAAAACAATAACAATCATGTGTTTTGAAATTTGACATGTTTTCTAATTTGAGATGTGAAATGTTGGTTACGTAACAATTTTCACATAACAATAATCGGAAATAACCGCTCTGTCATAGTTTGGTGGATCGGATAGACACGGCAGACAAAAACATGTTCTATTCATGGAAAATATCCGGGTTCATGAAAATTCAGTCAAATTGGCTACAGTCTGAAATTTTGAATTTGAAGGACGTCACACCAAGCTTTTCTCACCATATTCACATTTTAAGTTTTAAGTTTTCAGATCAGATGTAAATGGCGCAAACTACTCAGTAGTCATTATAAAGTAGGCCACTGTAAAGTATCCACATCTTTTGTTTTCTCTTCTTCAGCGGTCAGCCATCTGCTGCCCAAAATGGCATTTTGTTTTGGGTGACAAACTGTCATTTTAGATCTGTTAAATTTTATATGTGATTGACAGTGTCCACGTGTAAGGTTTGTTAATTGACCATTTTTATTAGCTATTTGGTTGGAAAACTGCTAACTACTTTTGCTAACTGTTCCATTCAATGAATTTATGCAATTTATCATTGTATTATCTTTCTGGAAATTGCTCTCATCTGATTTCATGAATTTGTCAAATAATCTAATGTCTCAAAACTTAACTGTGTCATCCTATAGAGTAGATGTTGAACAAAGCGATTGGAAGCATGAAATAAAATTGTTGATAATTAAATTGGTTTTGTTCTTATTTTCGTATAAATTTTAGACGCGGAAAAACAAGCCTCAGATCAGACAAGCGCAGAGATTTTGGCCGTTTAGCCCGGGTGAGAATGTGGGGAGTAAGGGTGAGGAGTCTGCAGAAGTAAAGGACGACGTCGTGCAGCCAGGTTCCTCTCTGACCTCAGGTAGCGTCATGTCATGTATTATTGTACTTAAATTTGACTCCGTATTTTTTTGCAAATTAGAAACATAAAATGTTGTTAATGGCTTCTAATAATTCTAGGCATTTCAGTGGAATGACTCTTTGGTGGCTGACCAGCAGTTAATCAATGGATTATCTGGATTTAGTTAATTACCTCTTGGTCCTAGACTTAGGATTATGTAGCATATTCACTCTATGAAGGTGTTGTCATAAGTATATCAACTATGCAGAAAATATACCAAATGTTCCAGTGGTCCGCAATATCAAGACATTTCAAGGTGCAGGGCCGCAGTCTATCTTAAAAACAAATATAATTTTAATTGATGGGTCTGTCTTATGTTAAATAAGGGTCTCTCTAATGTGCCCGCCAAGCTACTAATTAATCAGTGGAACTGACTAAATGTACAAAACAGAAATAAAATTTATCTGTAAGTACCCAAACAAAATTCGTTGTATAAGCCTAATATATTATACAATGAATTTACTAATTGTGACTTGGGTGTTCCTGGTAATGCTTCTCTGAAAAACCACCCCTGTAAATAAATTGGCCCACTCCTGAATGAAATTTAAAGTCTCACTTTCTCAATGTGTTTGCAAGATCATAAAACTGTATGGTGGCTTTCACATTGAATGCAAAGTCACATAAAGGCACTACAAGTATCACTCATTTCATATGCAAACACGTGAGCAATTTTTTCGAAGCAATGCAAAAAATCGAACTTAAGGAAATCACATTTGATTTTAGATCCTAAAGATTTGTGATTTGTGCACATTTTGACCAGCCCATCCATTCCAAGTTACACATTTTTATTATATTTTTTTTGCATATATATCTTGCAAGCAAAGGTGTTATGGAACATTGGCCGAGATCTGACCCTCACACCGTACCACGCCGCGCTATCTATCAACGCTAGATAAAGCATCCAAGTACATTGTGTACCTGATCAGCTGATCGATGTTTGGTACAAAACATGTCACATTCACCTTTAATAACTCATTATGAGTAATGTTTATAACTTAGTATGATTCAGCCATTTTACCTATCAGGTTCATATTTTCAAAAATAAAAAACTGCATAGAACTAGATTGACCAGTAGTGTCATCAAAGGAGAGCTGAGGCTAGAATAAAATTTAGTTATATAATTTTAACACAAGGAAAAACAGCATCTCCCAAAGCTTTACATAAACGCCGATCTTTGTACCTTGAACACGCTGTGTACCACGAGCATTGTTCCATATAGTGTCGCTTCTCTGCGCAGCGCCGGTCAGTGTCACTCCCTATCTATATTGAAGCTCAGGTAAACACTGGAAAGGAATGCGGCAAAACCACAATTAAGATAAAATGGCTAAAATTATTACAGAGATTGTTGATAACCTCTTGATCATTTACGTCATCCGATGCACCGTACTTTACAAAGCCGCACGTGCAGCGGCCCCACGGTCCTGACTTAAATATCAAAGTTCATCCTTCCTCCTGCATTCTTCAAAGATTAAACTCCTCAAAACAAGAATCTCCGAGTTCAGGGAAATAGTATGACAAACTTGTGAATACTGCGTTTTGCAACAGTAACATGTATCCTGATTGGTCAGGATGGAATTAGGTCACATTACCGTTACAGTTACTGTGCCCTGCCTCTACTTTGACCAGTGAAGGATAAGTATTTGTAATCAGCTGTTTTGATCTCGTAATTACCAGCTGTACAAAGCTAACCTTGAGCTAGTATGTCAATCAACAGTTCAAAGTCAACACCCCAAGGAAGGCCTTGACAACTAACCGGCCCTACCCCAATGATAAGATTTCAACAACATCCTTGATTGGTTATCACTCATTGCACAGCCTCGGTGAATATAACTAAGGGACAGAATGCATCGCAGGTTGACTTTCTGCACACAAAAATCATTGATTTCCTATGATGTCATTTCTGTTTCTCGAGAGTTGCAAATCCATTAGAAAAATTTCCTCTTATGATATGTCCGTTATTAGCTCACTAGGATTAGGTGTGTATTTATATAGTGTTCGGAGATTTGCAGATTTTTGCATTTTGGTAAAATTTCTGCAATCTGCGCCATGGAAAATGTCATGCCCCGACATTGACCACATATCGCGGATGCAAAAGACATCTCAGCATCCTGTCTTGTTTTACAATCTATAAGTATGAACAATTCGATAGATGTAACAAATCTTTCATCTGTCATATACCACTGCTTAGTTGCAGGCATTGAATTGAATAATGAATTTGTGGTAAAAGTTTTATGTTGGAAGCCTATTGAATTGATTTACATTAACGGCAAAAGACCAGTGCCTTCAATCGTACATCGACCAAGTTGACCTACATGGTGTGCAAGCAAAATAAAAAAAATCAAGTTGGCTGGCTAGTCCTTGTGGTGATTTTCAGAGCTGATCCGCTGACCACCAACGGCTACAACAAAATATGAATCATAGAACAAGTTCAACAGGATATTATTTTAGTGGGTAGAATCTTGGCAAAAATATTGCGTTTATGATATTGCAACAACCTACAAAGAAAATTATTGAGCTAAAAATCTTTGATGTAGTATTATTCAACCGGATCCTGGGGGATTGAATCTGTAGTATTTGGCACCGGTAGCAGAAACCCATCAAAATAGCAAAAGAATTCACTGGCATTGATCTGGTAGATAGCACGAAATATCATTTTCAAATAAATATTCTTTTAAAATCTGATCTACAAACCTCCATCAAATCTCACCATTCAATTGTTCTGGGTAGCTTGCTTTCTCTCAATTCTGCTGTCTTATGGTTATTTGTACATCCAAACCATCTAACATCGCAATAATAATACCATTAGGTAACGGTGAAGACTAAATTAGGACCAAGGTTTCTCATCACAAACGGAAGGGGGAGGGGGTAAGCTCTTTTCTATTATCAGTTTTCTCAGTTAAATATATCACAAATTTGTGTGAGGATTAAGTTTTAAAAATATCAAATCTGACTGCAGTTGCTGCATTAGAGTGCATTAGAAATTGTCTGACATGTTGAGAAACAAATCAAGTTTTATCTACAGATACTCCAAAAAGTGAGCACATTTTGATTGTGCAATATTCTCATTTTCTATAAATAGCGGCTGATTGACTCCATCTTTCTGAAAGCATTAGAATTATTCAGTTGCATGCTGTTGGCTCATGAAATCGCCATCGGAATTGCCAACGTCAAAGTTTCTAGCAGCGTGTTAAATGATTGTGTCATCTGCATATGCAACTTTTTAAAATTCTCAATTAGCTCAGCTTGTGTGTGTCCGTTGCGTAACCAAGCGAAATTACTATTCCCAATCAAAGTTTTGACCACAAATCGGCCCCCAGCGGAGATCGTTATCTTGCGCTGACACCCCAAATGATATTCAATGATGTAACAACTCGGTCACCAGGGTAGGCATTGTCATATACCAGCCACGACTCAGCCTTTCACGTTCCGTGGAGAACCTGATATCATACCATACATTGCCCTGTGTTATGATGCACATCCCTGGTCCGCATCCTTGAACGCTTGTAAGTTGCTCGGAGATTTCTTCTGCATAGACGAGGATATTTATAATTTGCTCAGAGATTTCTAGTGCATAGACGAGGATATTTATAATTTGCTCAGAGATTTCTACTGCATAGACGAGGATATTTATAATTATTATGTAAACTTGTTGTTTTAATCTGAGCATAGTTTTATAATATAGCTGTCTAGACTCCAGGCAGACTGTTTCAATTGGGTGAAAATAAACAGATATTGTCTAAATCTACATTGTCTTGTATGTGAATCAATAATTCAAACATTTTTAAAGTCTGAATTGTCAATATCAACGATAAACAGTAACGATTTGAAAACTGTTTTTACCTGTTTTGTTATTGTTACTATGAATTAATTTAAATTGTGATAAAGGGTTAATTCGTATTTGGACAGCACTTAGATAGTGAAAAGCAGGCCTGCAGTTTCCAATAAAATATTTGCATTGTATTAGGAGTGAAACATATAAATATAAATATCGTTTGCAGATATACAGATTTACAATTCAAATTTTTATTTTATCCGCAGAAGAATATTGCCAAATATTACTATAAGCTCCGGCAAAGTTTGCATGTCTCCCTTTATGCTAATTAGTTTTACTTTCTGATTAGTATAAATAATCCCATCTCCATTATCTGACTTTATACTGCGACATACTACCAGGCCAGGACATTGGAGGGGACAGCCTCTTGGTGGGTGGTACAGAATGCCTCATGTATGTGCTCTTGTAGATCTCTGAACTTAGAACGTAACTTGTTTTCGTTTGAGGTGCGCTGCCTCTCACCCCTCTACGCCTCACCAAGCCACCATTATTCATTGAATATTATATTATATCTGCAGATGGACAACCTGCATTCCAGACCACAGGCCCAGGAGAATCACCTATGCTAAGCCAAGCTACTGGGGGCGATTCATCACCCACCCTACTTCAGACAAACTTTACCCACTCTCACCATTCCGACAGTGGTGATGGACTGGCTGAGACTAGCAGTGATGGTAATGAATGCAGTAGTCATACATTAAACGTAGCATCGGATCCACCGGGATCTGATATGCTTTATTCTCAGAGCTCGCACCATTCGGGTGATATGCGTGTGACCAGTTCATCTCCAAAACTTGATCCAAACGAGCCTAATTTAGATGCTCTACATTAAATGATCAGCCACCATCGTGTATCTTCCTATATTGCCAAAATACACTAATGCATTGATATAGCCCATTCAGCCTTGTATAGAGTGAGGATAGTGGTCCATGTGTTACAATAGCAATCTAAAGTGCAGTACTGCATGTTTTTTATATTTATTGGGACCCTTTGTTGACACTTTTAAATTGGCTTCCTTCAAAGATGTAGAAGATTATATATTATAATAGTCATTTTATTTTATTTTTTTTGTACGAATGAATATCACTTTTAATTTGATCTAAAATTTTATCCGGTGCTTTTAATCATTTTTGAGCTAAGCTGGCATATCTAGACAATCAGATTTCTATTATCAGCTTACTTTTTCTTGGTAAATAATTTCATTATTTTCCATCTGATCAATAATATTTTTTACATCATAAAAAATAGCATGGTCATGGTGAAGCCTTTCACATTCAGCAATCTATAATTATGATTTATTTTCTTTGTCCACCAAAGTTTTTCTCCGTTTTTCACCAATGCATGTAGATATTAGGAGTACACATTTTCCCATTGATTATTGAGAGAGCCTTACACCTCTACACCCTTTGTGTCATGTACACCAACAAACTCATTGTCCAGCTATCCCGATTTATTGTTTTGGGAAGCTGAATATGTTGCTTCTTTCTAACCATATCATCACAACTGTTGTTTCTAGATGTTTGTAATAATTGATTTATTTTGCTATGCAAAATTGTTATAAACTGTCTAAATATTATATGAATTAAATATTTTCCAAAAAGGAGCATATCATTTTGTATGCAGTCACATGTTAAGAATAGTAATTATACTGTTTAATATGTTTAGTCACCCAGCAGCATATATATGGTGAAAATGAAATAAAATATTATTGTAGACAAAACAGACACACAACCACTATCATAAAATAATATCTATTTTTTACATGAGGATTAGTCTCTATGTTCTATAGTGAAAACATGGAGGGGGCCTTGAGATGCACTAGTCTGAGAGAAAAAGTTGGCATTCTGAGTTAGATCTTGGAGCAGACGAAGACACCATCGCCTGAGTCGATAAGTACAGCGTCGACTCGAGGGTCATCTTTGATCTTACTGTTGAGATTCTTAATAGACTCTGTGTCTAAATCACCTATCTCCTCACTCATCACCTTGCCTGACCACCAAGCCTAAGAGAAAAAAGAGGTACAGGTCACATGACAAGTAAGCAAATGGCATGATCTCCACCCCTTAAAAAAGGGGCGGAGCTAAAACATCAGTTACAATGGGTAAATATCGTATCATAATAATAAATATCGCCATCGGATTCAACTCGTTAGAAGATTCTGTGTGCTTCAATTCACAATAATAAATATATATAAAATGTTTCATTATCCTTCGACTTTGTTTGTGAGAACAAATCTGGTAAGAGAACTTACATTATCAATGGCGATTATTCCTTGAGGCCTCACTAGCTTCAAGCCAAGTTCAAAATAAGTGTCATAGTTGGATTTGTCTGCATCTATGAACATGAAGTCGTAGGTGTTTTCTTCTCCGGCTGCCACCATTGCTTCTACAATCAATATAAGATCACTACTTATCACAAAGCCACAGTGGAGGGTGAAATGAAATCCACAATGCAACATCCGTCGGGTATAAGGTTTTGATAATTTTTTCTCACCGTTTCTGACTTACTTGAGAAAATTGTGAATATCCTGTTTAAAATGTGAGAGAAGCCCTAAAGTAAATTTGCCATCTTTTTCACCTATTCAACTTTTTTTTACGGATTTCATTATTGGGCATAGACCAAATTTGATTCAGTTTACCTGCATTCTGAATTGCTTCCCCCAGCTGTGGCCTACCAGTGGGAGGGGAGCAAACCTGAATGCAGGCAAAACCGAAGCAAACTTGATCTAGCTTCCACATAACCCAGTGAAACACTTTGTCTAGAAGTTCAACTATTTTACAGCTGTTGATTTTCTTGGTTGTGTCTCGAATTCTTATTCATTATAAAACAAGGGCTTTGCAGATAATTTATATAAGCCTCAATGAAACTGCTATGTCATGACCAGGTTTTAGACAATGACCGGAGGGATTAATAATATGGAAAAAAAGTTGAAGAGATTGATGTGATTTTCATCAACAGATTAATTGCTCAAGAAACCTGAAATGGCCTGTTGGTACCAGGTAAAAGATCCATTATTTACTATCTAAAATCCGGTTTTAGCAAGAAATGTGCTTTTGTGTTCAATACGATCACCTCTGATGCAATATACCTATTCCTATAAACTCTATCGTTTGGCTTCCGTCCAGTATCAAATTATAATTAATTAGTGCATGTGGCTAATCTGGTAATACTGTCCTAAAAGAGTGACGGCAAACTTGATGGTAGCAAAACTTTTTTCCGGATCAAGAAAAATGAGAAGAGTCAAATTAGTAAAGGCCGTTCAAAATGCAATATTTTCATGAATTACATGAATACATTCATGAATTACATGAAATACATGAATTACGCCGAGTATATCTGCGTAGGTTTTAAAGTTGCTGGTACCAAAGATGCAGTCTTGCGGTTGTGAAGAAGGAACGCTGAAGATTATACTGTATAACAAATTAATCTATAATGCACGACATACAATTGTAGGGCGTGGACTAGATAAGCTATACCTAAGTTCACTGCACTCTCTTCTTTATCTCTAAGACAAATATTGCACCGTAACTTTTTGTTTGGTATTTATGTCCAGAAATGAGGGTAAACTATTTACAATCAGCTGATTTTTGTTGACATTTTTGGGTGTTTTTCTCTCGCATGACACAGGCTTATGCACTGCGTAATTGTAAAAATACCTGGTTGAACAATATTTGACGCCTTTATGTAGGACATGGTGAGAATATGCAAGTCATTGCAGTGTAAAAACAGTTGATATATCTCTTTTATAACTTCAGGGTCACCACAAATTCTACGCTAGCTATACAATAATAATTATAGATGGCCTGTTGATGCATTCACTAGTCAATGCCTGAAAAGTGACAGCACCTGGCATTTTTATCCGTACAAACTGTAATTTGAGGTTTTATCACATGGAATTATTGCCCGTTTCTTAGGGGACAGAGGCAAAAAGTTTCATAATAAAAATGTTTTTTGAGATATTTTCTGTCACTGATACACTCCGCCTAAACCTCCAACAGGGAGTAAAAGTGAAAAATAGTGATTATTTGGGAAAAAAATAGAACTAATTGTAGTTTGGTGACGCGTTGCTGCTATTGTGAGTCAGTGTCATTCATGCAACTTCGACATAAAATGTAGAATTATGTACTCACCTAAAGTTTCAATGGCGCATCCTATCCTCAAACTGATCTTATGCTCCACACCGGCCTCTTTCCAGACTGGCTTACCAACCTCGGGATACTCTTCAGAGATATCGCAGGCTACCACTTGTCCATCTTTTGGTATCGACAGCGCCCATGATAGACTACTATAACCGGTGTATACCCCTATAAGTATAATGCCATGTGCGTTTATAAATCATCGCTTATTAAAACATCACAAAATTGTGACAATTTGTTTTTGCGTAATGAAGACTACAAAACTTTGTGAGAAAGTTTTTTATAATTCCATGCAACATAAAGTAATACATCAATTCGACATGATTAGGGTATTCAACTGATGATGTCTTTACCCGGATATCATAAAACATTTTCTCTTAAATCATAATATCGATAAAATCTTAATATTTTATTTGAAAAATAAATAATCTTTATTTTCATTGTAGCCCACTTACCAACGTCGATGCAGCGCTTGGCTCCTGCAAACTTGATCATATTTGTTATTAGCTTGATACTGTCTGAAGATCCTAGCATTCTACATCTTGGGTGCTGTCGAGTCAGCTGAAAAGAGCGGTTTAAATCAACAGTTATTCTTATTCAAGTTGAAATATTGCCGCTCTATCATTTTTAACTGGTATTCAGAAAGTAAATTTACAGGAATCTTGTGATACTGCAAGATCACAGTGATAAGCGATCTCAAGGTGGGTGATTCATATAAATCAAGATGGCTAGAATGTTAGCTAAAAAAAATTATCAATGGATAAAACAAATATTGTGAGCCATTCCTGATAAAGTTTTGAAAGTGCCAACACTAAACTTTTAGTGAGTGCAAGTTGTACACTACTACACATACCTTTATTAGTTTGGATTGTGAGGAATGCAGCTCCGACATGTGAGTATTGAAGTACAGATTTCTTTCTGATCGATCATCCTTGAAAAATGTAGCTGCTTCGTTCTTGCCCATATTTAGTATTTTTATTTTACAGTAAAATTTATAATTGAGAAGAGCAATCGATCCAATAGTTCTGCTTCGTATAACAGCCAGTTGCAATCTGACAAAATGCAGTCAAGTGAAGCTCCTTATATAGGGCCAGACCCGCATTCCTAGATAGATTGCATAATTTGGGGCTGGGCTTTCATGTGACCTAGAAGCAAACTTTAAATATCACATGGATTTTGTATGACACAGCAGATATTATCTAGTCATGTAGGCACCAGCTGACCAGTAAACCATATCCTGATCTAGATGAGCATTATTGGCATGTGTAAAAACTTAGGTACCATTATGACTGTTCATGAAGCAGGCATATATTGATCAGTGAGCCAATACAAATAAACACTGAACTATTTGTTTGTTCAATGCAGGCGCCTCATGCAGTGTATTTTGGACTACCTCATGTAGGCAAAATTTAATTCTTTAGAATATATAGAATAATATAGAGTTTTAGAATATATAGTATTTTTATGGTAGCCTCGTCACGCAGTCACATTTTTTGTTTAAAAAAAGTGGCTACGTGACATGGCTAATTTACAGGTATAAAAAAACTCAGCACACAAATTAAAGTGGATCGAAATTGAAAATTACAAATTGAAGAATTAAATATAGTTATGTATTTTTAAAGATCTCCATCTTCGCCCAAGCAAAAAACTCTACATCGCCTTAGGAATGACTATGCCAATTGCCATTCCAAAATAGAGGTTACAGAGACACTAAATATCGCAATACCTGAGAAAATATCTCATCGCTGCTGTTCACTATAATCACTATAAATCAGTGATTATAATGTTCCCATTTCGCCATGAAATCCATTCAACTTGGAAAGTCTCTTCTACAAAGCTTCACAACACGTTTTTGCCATATCAACCAGTTTAAGAAATTAATCGTCATGTAAAAATTTCTCATAGTGTAACGGATCATGCTACAATAACTGATAATCGATACTCTTTGTCGGAGACTACATGTATGCGATGTATGTATCAATTAGTAGGCTAAAGGTCTCATCATTACATGGACAAGGCAACGAGTTGAAGTGAGGAGTAGCAGAATAGTACTGATCAGGGTTCAGATAATCCTCCACAAAGGTGTTGATATTATTGATTGAGGTTTTTATTACTGATCGCCATGTTATGGCCTATTATGTTATGAGATGGGAGTGGAGTTGTTATGAGCCATTCCTGCAAGTGCTGGTATTTCTTTTCCCGCATTTAGCTTTTAATAGTCAGAGTAATTGACAATCCTATTGGTCCAAATATGGATACACCCATATTCTATTGGATAAGTGTTTACCGCGGGAAATTAGCTAAGAGTATATTCTATGGACTGATTGTGACCTTGTGAGGTGTGAGCATAATTAATACAGAGGCAGGTAGGAAGGTGGCTAAACAGAAGTATATATGATATATGATGAGTCCAGTATTTGGTTGTGCAAGCTGGGACACTCAGATTGACTTACTGAGTTTAATTGGTACAATATTGAAACAATTAATAATACCTTGAATTGACTGATTGAATTGATTGATTGAATCAATGAATCATTCATTGATTGAAGTGATTGATCACAGGCAATTACAGGTCTACCTACTCCAAAACCTCCTGTCCTGAGTATTCATTTACCTTCTGAATATGTAAATGTTTATCATATTGTTGGAGTAGGCAGCAATGCATCTGGTTGTTGCAGCAAGGAGTTCTGTTCCATAGGCATCTGGAGTTACAAGCATGTCCAGTATCAACCATGGTTGATACTGGTGGTTAATACTGGACATGCTTGTAACTCCAGATGCCTATGTTCTGTTCCTCCTAATTGTAGTCGCAACGATTGACTCCCTACCCCTGCAACCAATGATGAGGAATTGAGTGAAGAGGCAGTTCATTCAAGGAGTCTTTTACTCTTTGGTTCATTGCTGCAACATGCACCATATGGACCAGTGAAAAATTTCCAGAAACCCAGCTTTTTACGTCCTCGGTACGATCCATGTCCGCTTTTCCAAGATTTCAGCGGGCTCATGTCCTGGTGCAGCTTAGGTTAGTCAGAGAGGAAATGAAATAAGTCTCCCCGATTTGATTAGACATTCAACGGTTGATGATCACGCCTTACATACGGTTTCATAGGGCTGCCACACATTTCCTAACTTCAGTAGGTGATGGGATGAACGACAAAATAGTGTAGGCTGGACTGGTTCATTGGATAAGGTAATTCTTAAACAGGTCCAAATCTTTGTCAAAAACAACCGTTGTTGATGAAAAGTTATTCGTAGCGACACTTTTGAATATTTGCCATGCTTATACAGAATTTCCTGCATAACTTGGTGTGGCCACAACAAAGTAATAAAAAAATAAATCAATATGTCTCCGTAAATTTGCAAAATCAAACTTGATTGTCACACTGAAAATTCAGAAATGAGCATGCATATGTTATACAAGCTTGGCTTTCAAATGTTTTTTGGTAAAACTCGGTGCTGCCATGGTTCGGCATGAACAAAGTACCTGGTAATGAAGTTAATCCAGTGGTCGCGTATCGGGATTGAATAGGCTTAATCTGCAATGGGCCCGTCGTAAATATGACCATATTTGAATTTTCATTTTGAGATTAGTTTTGATGATACATTTTTTTTTGATATTTTTAGTTTTGCAGTGAAAATTTCCTCTTGTAAAATAAGTTAATCTAAAATTGTGACCATGTTATAGCGTCAGGACAGAAGTTGTTAGGTAACATCGGAGCTGAGCTTGGCATCAAAAAAGAGCTTCTAACTAACGGCCCCATCAATATGCCACAATTGGACATTTGATATAAATAACACTTTCGTCATGTTGCCTTTTTAAAATATCATTTTCGAAGTATGGTGTGATGCAGATTTGATTGCTTGTACACAAAAGTAACAATTGCTCAGGCACAATAGCAGGCACTCAGTCAGCACGATTCAGGTTTTAGTCATTCAAAACAAAAACACTGCCAAAATATACAGCGCATGAAATAATGTAGTTCCAAGGTTCCAATTGTGAAAGATTTTTTTGGTAAAATTGTCACCATCGTAAATAAATAATGCGCCAACGAGCAACAACCCAGTAAACACACAATACACAATCATACAGTCTCACTATAATAATTATGGGCTCAAGTATAAAGCATTATTATTGGTTTGTTTACACGCTCCATAACAAAAGCTGTATTGTCACACTTTTACTCATTTACTGCTTGCTTTCTATTTAAACAGGGCAGAGATTTCAAGGCGCACTACATACACCATCTCCTTACTACGATCAACAGTACTACAGTTTTAAAACACTGCAAAGTCTGTCAAGATGGATTCTCTCAATTGTAAGACAACTTTTTTTTAATTCCCAGTCTTGATGGTAACATTAACATTGATATTTCCTTGTCATAGACTTCTTCAGTTTTTGTCAGTTAGTCATTTGTCTTTCGTTTTATACATTGTTTAATGTTTGCAGCACCAAGGCGAGCTGTTGCCTTCAGCGTCACTATCAAGGAGGCCGAGGGCGTGTCTCCCTTCAAACCTATAGAGAACAAGGAGCCACTGTCAGAGACTAAAATCAAACAGAAACTGGAGATGGCCGAGGAGAGGAGGCTGGTATGTTCATTAGTTCTGTTGCAACACTTATGGTTGTTCTGTTGCAGCCTGATGACTTTGCAGCTGCAATCTTGTTGGCTGTACTGCAACAGTACAATTTAGTCCCAATTATAGGAGTACATTTTATAGGTACATCTAATTATAAGGTTGTTGCATATTACTTCTTTGGGCTGTATTACAGTCTTTGCAAAAAAAAACTGGTACAAGGAATGTGGTTTTTTTTCTCTCAATAATCTGCTGAGTTTAATCAAATCTGATGATGCCGGGAGAGGTATTTAATCTTCCCATCCCTGATTCCGACCCCGAGCGAAACGATGCGAACCAATTAGAAAAAATTGTTACAGCCTTGTGAGATGAGCAGTCAAAATCCTTGTTTTGTGTTGGTATATATCAACCAAATAAAAGGGGGGGGGGGGTCTTGACTTCATCCCTGTTCAATAAATCTTGAATAGCAATACACACCACTGAGAGAATAATATATAAATGATACACACTACATAAGTGCTATTAATATCCAACTGGTAACTGAGAGGAAACCCGAGTACCACAAAAACATAACAACCTGTTATCACAAACTGTTCTGCGCATGTGATGTTATTTAGGTTTGAACATGTACAGGAAGAGTGAACTGTACCGCATGCTCACACCGTTACTCAGATGTGCAAAAAAGGATGGACATTTACGTAAAGCATGACAAACATGCATGCATGCAAGAACCTTCCTACGAGAAATCATATCCATACATATGCAGTGACCTTTTCTTGAGGCCTGAACTTTTTGCCTTTAATTGAATTTTGTGGCCGTCGATTGTTTTATTTAAATTAATAAATCAAACTGGGTGGCCAAAAAAATTTACAGCGTGTATTGTAAGACTTGAATCGCAATAATGTTTGCACATATCATTTAAAAATACTATCATCCAAAGATGTTGAATGGATGTAGTTTTAACCATTCCTTCTCAGGGCGTGAATGCATATTTGCGTTCATTCCGGTGCAATCCAACCTGGCATGTCATATTTAAGCTAGCCTAATTCACCTAATTTTATATTGTATTAGTTTGGCTAAGTCATTCATTCATTCATTTGATCGACTGTGTTTTATACAGTAGTCACAGTGTAGAGCAAAGAACGAGAAAAAATCTCCTCAATATATTTCTGGTCTGTATTTTATTGCAAGGGCTCTGCTCATTAAGCGATATAAATATTGTGAAGGAGATGACCTGGATGGTTAAGTTCATAGTTATTGGAAAATTGTATAATAATCAATAAACAAAAATAGGCCTATTTCAGGGTTTTAGCGAAATCAATAAACCTTATGTCATGCTATTGTTCTTCACTATAAAATCCATATCCTATCTAATGCCTGTTCTATGGATTCACCTCCATAGCTAGTCTTTTGGGTTCATCCTTCAGAAAATTGTTACACTTATGTGTTGGTATTTTGCAAGGATTGAATCTCTTCTACTTGATTGTGGAGCTGTTCGGCCTTCATGAAACTATTCCCTTAGTGTGTGAAACCATATATTTCAAGTATTGTATATTTTCATCATACTGTTTGCTCTTGGATGCGCTCTTCAGTTTCAAATCACTAAGAAACTTGGACCAAAAAATTATTTATTGCTGCTGATGCATTTTCCTAGTTTGTTATGATGACCAAGAAATTGCACTCTTGTCTTCTATTTTTAGAGTCTGAAATCTCAGAAGCAGGAGCAAGCTGCTAATGAGCTGAAGAGATTTCAAGAAAAGAAACAGAGGATGCAGGAAGAGACTGAGATCAAGAGGAAAAAAATGGAGGAGGAGTTAGCCGCAGATCTCGAGGCTAAAGAGCAAAACAGGAAACAGATACTGGAAGAGAAAAAGTCAAAACTTCAAAAACGACTCGATGTTCATGTATGCCAACTTACTTTTTATGCATGGTTTTTCATGCGAGCTCATGCTATTGCTAGAGAGTTGCTGATCGCGTGGACTTGAAAGCCTACTGCATGAAAAACCCAAATACTTATTATGTGGATATTTAAAGTTTTAGTTGAAAGACTTACTTTCATCTAGGGCGATTCAGATTGCATTAGTAATAGCAGAAACTAGGGATTGTAGAAGTTATCACCCCCTGTGCATTGAGGGGGTAACTCCAGTTTGTCAATTAGAGCTTGTCGTAAGTTTCTACTATAGCTTTCTACATGTTGATCGAATACTTGCGTGTCTTGTCAGGTATTTCTCAGGACAGGATTATCAAGTGCAGGATGTTTTTAAGTACAATGTGTTCATGCAAGCTGGTTGATGGATCGAGTGCAAAGAATGCAGTGTTTTAAAGATGCAGTGGTGATAAACCATAACTTAATGAAGCTTGCAGTGCCACAAATTTCCACAGCCATCAGAAAAGTCTATCAATAGAATTATTGATCAGGGTTTTGAGATTACAAGGGAAAGTGAGTGTCATATTCGCAGTGTGTGCTGTTATGTTGACTTATGTATGAGACAGGAAGTTTGGGTATGTCCGTCTACTGTTGAACCTTATCAGTGATGATCAAATGTAAGCCTCCCTAAAATATCTCCTGACTTTCTCTTTGACAGGCTAAGAACATGGATGAAATGGATGCTGTTATGGCGGAGGCCAGAAAAAAGCTGAGTGACAGAATTAACTCTGAGATGGAACTTGCTGAAGACAGGAGAAACAAACAGCTTGGTGGACTTCTTATAAGAATAAAGGAGAATGTATGTAATGTGCCAACCTACTAAAAAAAATGATTTGCATGACAAATCTTGGAACATAAGATTTGACTGTACAGCTCAATGGACAATATGACAAACACTCTTGTTTATCATATCTGCCCATTCTTAAACGGTGGGAGGAATTTGCGGTCGTTGCTCAAGTTCTTTTTGCGGTCAATTTCATTTGTGCTGATTAAGCAAGTTAAAATTTTAAGAGCGTCTTGTAATCAGACCACTCCAACTTATCACACAGACTGTAACCTTGCCACACTCTCACCCCATCCCTCGAGCACTAAATGATAGCTCTTCAACCAATCCCTCATTAATATCTAGATCAATTTGAATTTCATAATAATGACACTGCAGATATTAGTCATTAAATTCAAGGTATAACCGGAGTTTAGCCAGACAGTTAATTTTCCATATACATCAGAATTTAGCCAGTTCTTTTCTCTTTTTTTTTTTCCCTGGCTACTACAGAATCTAGATGCTGTTACATAAAATATTGTGAAAGATAATCTGAATAACAACACATGGTCTCGGGATGAACTTTGAATAAAACCAGAAACTTAATAATAAACCTAGACAGGACACCGTTAGCAGCTGGAGCGAGGCACTTAATGTGGGCGACGTAACGATATTGGAAGGTGTAGAAGCAAGGATGCTATCATTAAGTTACTGTCCATAATCCAGGTTCTTTGTTCACAACTCGATCAATTTTGTTCGGATTTCGAAAATTGCTTTACAATCAGCAGAATCTTGTTAACATGTTATTTCTTCTTAAAAAAATTTTTTGCCTGAAATCAGTATCAAACTTTTCACGACAAGCTGCTAAATCTATTGTAGTGTTCAAACTCAAAATCTGATCTAAATTGATCGAGTTATCAACCAAAAACATGGATTGCTTCTACACCTTCCAATGTCGTCACGTCGCCCACAATTAAGTGCCTCAATGCTAATGCTAGGTTTATTATTAAGTCTATGGAAAAAACTTACCACAGTTCGTGCCTCAATATTGTGGGCAATCTAGCCAAGGCCCATGGCGAATGTCAGGTTTCTGTTATTAAATGCTTTTAGCAGGTAGGCCCACTTGGATCATTTCATCCGCACCTAAATACTTTTTTGAGGTTTCAGGCTTCACCCTGTAAATGGATCTAAATGTGCCAAGTTCCACATAAAAACATGTTCTTATCACTTTTTTCTATATTTATATTGTTTTCCATAACTTCTTCTCTTATCTCTGTTAGGACATGAAAATCTTGGAGGCCAAGAAACAGATGGAGACACGTACTGATCAGCTCGGAGAGAAACACATGGAGAAACTGGAGAACGGGCTAAAAAACAGACAAGAGCAGCTTAATCAGCTCATCGAGCGACTCAAAGAACATGTATGTACTCAGATATAAAACACTTTCAAAATTGGCAATTTCTTAAAATAAGGTCAATCATTTGTCTTCTCATTTTATTTATTATTAGTCTTCTTAACTTATTCGCTAATCTAAACTATACAAGTGATTTTGAATTCTTAATTTAAATTTCTTCTTAGGTAAAGGTAAATTTACTATCATGCGGTAGCCTCTATATCATTTTTTTTAATACTGATCAAGTTGCTTGGAGATAACATGAGAACATGCTCAAAACAAAATACATGCTAAACTAATTTAGTGAATTTGTAAAAAAGATATTATTGTCAAAAAGGGCTATTCTAGTGAAAGTTTGGTGATAGCATGGTGATCGTGTATTGTATGAAACTGTAGGATGAGGCCATTCACGGAATTGAGTTAAGCGCTAATTTTCAATTAAGTGTATTAACAATGTTGAAAGTTAAAACCCAATAAGGAATTGCCTAATGTGTTAAAAATGGAATTTGAAGTCATATTAGAGTAAAACTAATGTAAATTTGATTAATATAAACAACTAGTTTGGAGTTGTTTGATATTTGTTGGAGAGAAGATAGCTCTGATAATTTGGAAGTTGGCAAAACTGCGCATGGCTTCATGTTTATCTGCATGCTGAAGAATATGCAACACCTTCTTGCAGCACTTGAGTGGCACAAACAGCAACTTGGCATGCTTCGCATGCCTGACCAAACAAATATCTCGGTTGATGGTTGTACTGTTTCATATGATACAATTTCTACAATCATCACACAGGTCCCTGCTGCAACTCAATTTAGATCCCTATTTGTGCCGTTTCCGTCTGGCGTATTTTTTCATTAACACTCATGTTTTCTTCCATCAACAGGCTATCCATGTGGAGAATGTCAGAAAGAACAAAAAATCCAACCAAGAAGATATGGAGGAAAGCTAAGCTGTTCAGACTCCAGCTCTGCTTCAGTGTACACAATTTTATCTTATTATTGCCAAGGGCATTTTGAATACTTACTTACACCTTTGCTATATCAGTTTTTTTTTATTATCAGTTTGAGCAGTTATTTAATAATGTATATTCACTTTTTTCTTCAATATTTCATACCAATTTTTAAAACATTGATCTCAATCGCAACCAAAGACAGTCAAGCCAGCAATCACAAATACTCAGACTGTGACTGTGTTCTCTCGTCTCGTTGACCTATTACCCAATTTTTGTTTGCATCATCACTACCGTTTTCTCCTGTGAACTCTCCGTATTCATAACTCACAAGCCTGGAAGTACTCAGTGGCATTTTACCCCATTGCAGTCTAGGGACGTAAACCTCACAGGCCTCAGAACCGTGTGACAACACACTCATATCAGTGCCTCAAGCACAGCATTCAATTATGGTCATAGATAGAATTTTACCGCATACATATCATGTTAGACAGAAATAAAACTTTAATAATATCACTGTGTTATTGGATTAATATATAAATGATGAAATAAAGGATCGCTGAAGAGTGCACCCTGATACTCAGATAGTCACTGCCAGGTGTTTGGCGCTGCAGGGGTGGCGGGAATGTGTCCCATCGGGGGTGCTTTATTGATTGATCGTTCCAGCCCCCAGCACCCTCCAGTGTGAATCATATTTGTAACAGATTGCTGAAGTATTCTTAAGGTGGGCAGTCTCAGCACTTATGTTGTGTGTCTGTCCGTCCCACACTAAACCATGGCACCTACCGTGGCCTTGTAGCCATCGTAGTCATACCAAGATCAGATAACCCCACCCACCAGGTCTGCCATGAGTGTTATACTCAAGCACCAATTGACTTTCACCAACTTGGCTCTGCTTTGCCTCGACAAATATTTATTTATACAAAATACTGTTGATGATTCATACAAATGCCGTAAAATGGGGGTTTTATATTGCAATTCTGTGAGTAGGCGTAGAAGCCAGGTGAGTTGTAAATCGGTCCGACGCATGCAAACAATTGGATGAAAGTTGGGGAAAGAGGGGAACAATTTGCGATGCAAATTTATTGACATATTATAATCTACTACTGATTATACCATTGCATGAAATTCCCGTGCACTTTCCTTAGTCCTCTAGGGACACTCCTACACCCGGAGTAAAATTTTTGCAATCTCATCGTCTCGCCTTCAACTTCCTAGACAATAGCAATAAAACCTTGGATAGGACCTAGACCCAGAAAACACGCAACTCGTTCGTGACATGTGGTAGTCATAGCTGGAAGCTTGATAATAGTTATTTACAGTTGTGTTTTGAGTTGAAAGTTCCCGGATACATCAATAACCATCAATTCTATGGACAGGCATATAAACGTGCTATTGAATACATTATATATAAGCTACAATCAGTTATTCTCAAATAAAGTGTAGAGCAGACTATCATGTAAGAGTGCAGAGTCCCCGGCAGCTGAATCATGAAAGGTGGCATACCTGCCATTAAGAGAGGTTGGGAAATGGGGCTTACAAGCATTAGATAGTAAGGCTGCAAGAAAAACTGGACAGGTCTGGACTATGAAAATGTCAAAGTCAAAGATAGTTCGCTTTTGTACAAAATTTCTTTATTTAGGAGACTAGCGAGTTGAGATGCCATAGACCTCCACATATGCAGTGATGAGGCACAGTGTTGTTTCTTGACTTTTGGTCAGTTCCTTGTCTAGTCAGAGAAGTCAAAGCTTGACACCTAAAATAACAAGAAAAAGAGGGAGACAATGACAGTTTTGACCAAATTAACGATGGGAGACAATTAATAAAAGAAGAACCTAGAAGTGAAGAAATAATTAATCCGTGCAGTATTTTAAGCTGACAGACAACTTTTTTAAAATGCCTGATAAATAGTGATCAGCGATACCTAATTTCGTCTGGAATTTAATCTAAGCACATGCACAGCATGCAATAAAAAGGTGAAACTTTATTTTTAGTTCACATGAATTGTTATTTCATTCACCAATTACACATCTGGTGTCATGAACTTTTGTTTGATATTTTGACCTGGCTGCCAGGCAGCGGGTACGAGTGTCTTACTTTCTGTTAGCATGATCCCGCATCTCTTCACCTTCATTTGAGGGCTAACTGCACTAGTCTGACATGAACTGGTTACGGGCTAACATCTACCCACGCATGAATATGAGGATGAAACTGTTTGCAACATATATTTTCATTTCAATTCTCCAGGGAGCGGATAAGTTAAAGTTATTTAGTGTTGTAAGTACTAAGCATCATTCTTATTCATTGCGCTTTTATCCCTGGGAGTATTTTAGGAAATTATTCTGGTAAAGAGGATTATTGTCCAGGGTCAAAGAACAACAAAAATATTAGTGCTGATGCTACCATGTTGAGATGATGAAATTATAATACCAAATCAGCGATTATTATATCAGGGGTCCGTTACAAAGTCAAAAGCAAATTGAGCAATCGAATGCAAACCGCCTACTATATCAAAATAACATGACATTATCAGGCAGTGAAGGATTTTCCATACAACATCCAACTTTTTTTGGGAATTTTAAATCATGATAAGGTTAATCCGTATTTACATATAAACTGAAGAAGCTGAGCCTTGTTACTTAATTTTATACTTCCATACCTAACACAGCGCTTATACTCGTCGGTCCCGCTAACAGCTAACTGTGTGAAAATATCCTTCATGCCATTCGTAACATACTGCCCAAAAGGTACCTTCATACTCAGGGTGGGTGATGGTACGTCCCCAAATGTGTGTGCAGTGATATCATTGGAACCCAGACTGAGAGTAACTGGGAAATTACTCCAACAGAAACTTTTTTCAAAAGGTGGTAAGACGATCTGGAAAAAACATTTATACGGATGATTAAAATTCCGACCCATTAGACAACATTGATTGACGTACTTAACGAAATTCTTTCAAGAGTGTCAATGTGTTACCTACGCATGTGCTGATCATAGTTGTAATAGTATAATTAGTGGGTCTATGGCCTAATAATAATAATACTATTATGTCTATGGTCAAAACTTAAAAATTCTACCTGAAAATTGGAGTTGTCTGCTTATAAACATGTGTTGCACATACATGACTATACATGTTATGAAAATATTGTATTACTTCATAAGAAAGCCCACCAACCATATTTGCTAGAAGGCCGCATTCATCGATGAGATTATCAGATAGGCTGCTGCCGTCTTTTATCGAGCAGGTCAGCACAGTAAGTAGTTTATAGAGCTTGGCGACAGCATCAAATCCCATACTACAAGACAGCACCGGGCGTATACCAGACACACTGCCGCACCAGCGCCGAATTAAAACGAGCAGCTGTTTTAGAGTGTTCAGTGACTTGACGTCCTTGACTAGCCAGATCCCGCTACTCACACCAAAGTTGTACACAGGTAAACTACTGAGCAATGTCATCGTAAGGTCACACACCCATTGCACTAGTGGCTGAAGGTGCTGAACGGCAGCTGCAGAGAGAACATAGTGTTAAATAAAAATGCACGTTTCTTACATCATAGTGTGTGGGCCATCTCAAACGGGGTGTTTTGGTGATATTATTACACCATAGTGTGTGGGCCATCCTTTGGGTTTTTATATACTCTTATACAAAAAAGCGAGGGGGCTATCTCTAACAGGGCGTTTAACACATAACACATTGCTCAATTTATTTGTCCATCTCAAGTTGTTGGCATTAACCTATTGAGGAGCAACCTCTTATGTATGGCAGAACTCAATAACTGAACATCTATGACGGCAAAACTTTGCCTAAGTTCCTATTTCCACTCACACTCATCCGGAAGAAAATCAGCGGAAGGATCCAGCAACGCCACAATCTTATCTATTTCTGTCTCAGTAAAGTTAGCAGATGACATATCAAATAATTCTCCAAGCTTTTCCTCTGAATTCTGAAAACAGATTACCAAATATATTCAGGTTTTATATTAGGTATATTAATATGGGTATGGTATTGGTATAGGTATTGGTATAGGTATTGGTATGGGTATTGGTACTGGTATAGGTATTGGTATTGGTATTGGTATAGGTATGGGTATCCTGGTGACAGGAGAAAAAGTAATTCAAAAGTCAATGTTGTCCCTTTGAGCCAACTTACAAATCATAAAAAATTACCCCAATTTAAAAGAAGGCAACGTAAATATATTTTCTCAAGGCCACGAACCCCATTTTCTTGGGGGCTGATTTTTTTCTGAGATACAACCATGAATATATATGGATAATATAAAAAGATTAGGGAGACAAATTTGCGGTCAATTTAGGTCAATACAGGAAAGATTGTATACTAACAATATTTTTGAGACCTTTGGAATAAATTTGAATACCGTTGCAGAATGTAAGGCAGTGCGTAATTAATTGTGTTGATTTGCTAGCATTCGCTGATATCAAGATCATTGGTTGCTGAATAAAAGTGACTCTGCGAATCCAGCATCTACAAGAGCAGCAATTGCTGGTTCCGCTATACTGGGTTCTGGAAAACGCGGAAAATCAGTTTCATCGCGGAAAATCGTTTTCCGCGTTTTCGAAAATGCGGAAAATTGTTTTTCACCTTGAATTTCATGATGATGCTAAAAAAAAATACTGGAAAGACATTGAGACATCACCACTGTATCATGTGTGAGTGTTTTTGGTAAAAATCAAGTGATAAAAATATTTTTTTTGGAAAATGCGGAAAATATTTTTTTCAATTGAATTCTACCAAAAACACTCATATGATATAGTGGTGATGTCTCAATGTATTTCCAGTAGTTTTTTTTTTAGCATCATCAACAAATTCAAGGTGAAAAACGATTTTCCGCATTTTCGAAAACGCGGAAAACGATTTTCCGCGTTTTCCAAAAATGATAAAACCTGAAATTCAGGCCTTTAGAAGATGGGGGATGATATCTTAATGGGTTACAGTTCATTTTCTATGCATTGAGATCAATTTTTGAAGAAAAAAGTATTTTCCGCATTTTCCAAAAAAAAAATTTTTTAAATTGATTTTTACCAAAAACACTCATATGATACAGTGGTGATGTCTCAATGTCTTTCCAGTAGTTTTTTTTAGCATCATCAAGGTGAAAAACGATTTTCCGCGATAAAACTGATTTTTCGCCTTTCCGCGTTTTCCAGAACATGCCGCTAGACTGTTTTATTTTCGTCAGCCAGCGACACCTGTGGCCAATATTTCTCTGTTGGTTGGGCAGGAAGTCATGTTTTATGCTGAGCCCCGATTGTTATCTAAACAAAACTGGTCCGAAGAATGTATAAAACTGCTGTTTGCAAGGATTCTACGAGCAGCAATGATATCCAAATACCTGGACGTCCCTAACATCATCACATAATCCTTGAGCCTAAGGCTACATGGAAAGCTCCAGACAGACACCACTAAAATGTGTGGATACCAGTTCAATGGCAAATTAGATGAGTTGCTTGTGTACATGAATCAGATACTTGTGGCGAAATTGCTCGAATTATCACATCCAAACCAGACTAAATATCGAGGTGAAAAGCGAAGAAACAATTAACAGCTTGTTTGTATCGGGATTACACACACATATATGGATATATCTGACGGCATCATCACTTCAAGGTTGTTGGTTTCCAGAACAAAGCCACAATGGATGGTAAACCACTATCACGCATGTTGCGCCATTCTGTTTAATACACATAACTGTACTTCTATATATGTGTTTCACTTATTGAATTAAGAGTCATCCCTCCTCATTAAATAAAAATTACAGCTACATTGTCTTGGTCTTGGGGTTTCAATGTCCAAGTATGAGAAAACCTTTTTCAAACTTAGTCATCGCTTTAGGTTTATAAGTTATATCTAACCCGAAAGGTGACTATTGCTCAAAGTCAAGCTTGATACTAAAGCGATCCCACTTGGATAAGAGGGTGGGGGAACTATGAATGCATGAATCGTAATTATTATGCAAAACAATTAATTACATCAATTTCAATTCTCAAAGATTCCCACCAAAATAAAACAATTTCATATTAATTATGTTAATACGCCCACCCTCTTTCGCATACTTTCTTGTAGTAACTAAATTAGTTATTCAGGAATTTAATTTTTATTCCAAAAAGATGGCTCAAAAATTTCCTTCACCTAATAGAAGACAGTTCAACCGATTATCAGTAGACCAATTTAGCCAATTTTTCCATGCCTACTGTATAGGTTATATACTTCATACATTGCTCAATAAAATATCTACAGTCAAGCACAGCTAGAAAATCAGAAACATTTGACTTATTCGAGTTTTATAGTTATATCACTGTGTAATCAACAATAATATAATATAGCATACACAAAAATGTCTTAGTGGGAGAAGTTGATTGAATTTGGAGTTGTCTACTGACAGATACTCCCTGTTACTGATTAACATTGATTGAATTAGGGATACCAACAAATAAAAATTTGGTACCTTGAGGATGGAATAATTATCTTCTTTTCCCACCCATCAACGAGATAATAATGAATGTCAGGGCACACGCCTGATAAGCCGTGCTATTTTCAGATCATAGAAGTATTTGGACTCGTTATAGGCAACTATCTGTTTAGGAAGTTAGGGTCTGGGCTATGTTCGGTGTAATACTGAGCGTAATTTCCCCGAAAAGTCATTTCACATGTTAATGTTTGCTATATGAAACTTTTCATGCTGTGTAACGGAACAGCTTGTGTCAGCATATTGGACAAAAGACACATAAAAGGCATAAAAGTTACTGTTACTAAAACACACTATCACCATAATAATGACACATACTAATACTATCAGAGACTATAGTCTCTGATATTACTATATACGATATAGCTATTACATGTACTATTACTATAACACATATATTTACCATCACTAATAAATAAAGTTATGATACTGTCATCGTTGTAACAAACAAAAATCATTAAGTTACATTAGTGGATATAGTAAGGAATTATATGGCGAAATGGGATAAAGTATGACTATTACAGTTACCTGTTCCGATTCCTCGTATTCACATGTGGACAGAGAGGCCATGAATGAGCTCTTAACGTGGTTCAGTAGTATAGCAGTTAGGAAGTCTGTCGTCAGTATACTGTTCTCACTCACCATGGACATCGCTACCTGCAAATTGTATTAAATAAATCTTTAACATTTAAGGTCATATGGTGCATCTAAATTTGGCATGAGGCGGATTGATAGATTGATAACTGCACCTTAACATATATACAGTCCAAAAGGCCCTGGTGTGTGTTTCCATCCTTTGACTAAGAAATTTCTGAAGCAATTTCCTGGTTTGGCTATATAGTATACAAATAAACATAAAAAAGAGTCACAAGGATATTAAATTTTATGATAAAACTTGATCTCCATTTTCGGATTGTGTAGCTAACCTACTAATATAAACCGCCTTGTATAAGCAATGTGCAGCATAAACCCTTTTGATTTTAACTTGCAAACTAAGTTGGACATTAATAAGCTAAGTAAAAAAGGTTTATCAAAATAGTTTCTAAACAATCTTTCTCTTTAGTGGCATATTACGTCTAAAGTATTTAACATCAAGATTAGGATATTTACCTTCATATTGGCATCAAGTTGTGCATAATTTGTTGAATTTGTGATTGCAAGATATTACAACATGGTGTCGACATAAAATACTTTGAGGAAAACGGTAGCTGCAATGACAAATTGTCAGTTGGTAAAAATTATAGTAATTTGTTATTGTACCTACGTAGATATACTTCCTTTTTCATTTTTTGCGCCTCAGCTTGGATGATTTAAGGGTTAACATTATTGTTATCGTACTTTGTATCAGAGGTATGTTAAGTTGCCTAACAATTGTGTAAATTAGAGGACTTTATTTATTATGAATTTGTGAGACTGGCAACATCAAGAGGTGATGACATAGGGCGCTACCGATTGCAGTAGGCCAGACTCTCAGAGAGCTTTTCATTGGTCATACGACATTCAAGGTACAGCACTGTAGTAACTTAGTCACAAGGGTTACTTTCCCTCACATATCTGTCTCAAAAACAACGGCTAAGCAAATATATATATATATATATATATATATATCCGGTTATTTTTAATGGAAGATTACAGCTCATTTCATGTGTCAGATTAGTTAATTAAAGGCGGAAACGAACACATGGAAGTTTCGAATCGCCGGTATTCCGTGGATGTAGGTTGATTTCATAATAAACACAGCGTAGATTAAATTTCCTACTTCCGAGCTATATATCTGAAGCGAGAATGACTCAGCTTTTTCATATAGGAGTTACATGGAAAACCCCATTATTAAAAATCAAATTCTACATGCTTAATCATGTTATGAAATTCCGTTTGTTGCGAACCGTAAAAATTCTGAATGGAAACAAAAACCTTGATCTAAAATTCCTTTTTATCAAAGCAAATACAGCAGTTCTGTGTTGAGCAATGACCATAATGTTAGCATCATAGAATCTATTCAATACCATTGTCCGTAAAAAATCGCTTAATAAAAGTGGCCCGATATTGCGTAACAAAATGTTTTTGTTTTATCCTCCGCCTTTATCCAGGGAGTTTGGGTCACTCCCACCTTTGACTAAGCAGGTGGGCTGACTCTCTGCTGCTGAACATTCCAACGCGCTCAAGTCATGTGCAGTCAGTCGTCAGGTGTATCTCTAGGGTAAATATTATTGGATATCCAGTGACATATTATAAAAAAATTAATCGTTCCGTATAACTACATAATATAAGTAATCAAAATATTTGGCCCTTTAATGTCCCATGGCAATTGGGAATGACCGGTTGAGTCATACATTCCGAGGGGGCTAGCTTAGCGTATGACATTTGGTACTTATACTGCTCAGTGCATTGCCAACAGATTTTCGATAATTGAATACAAGATAAATTATTATTGAGGGAGTTTAAATGTTAAAAGCTTTTAAATGTGAGAAATAATCCGCTTGATTCGCATTCGCAAGTAAACAATCAGCGTTGATAGGTTGGTCAAGGGTATGGTATCTCAGTCCATATTTGCCTGGTCAGGCTCGGAAATTAATTTGTATATTTTATTACATTCTTTTCGCTATTATATTCTCCTTAAAGTCGCTCTATAATACACAACTGAAGTTGTTGTGTTTGAGGTTAGCAATAGATTATTAATTTCGATGATTTAATTTAATAATTGAAAACACCTTGTAAAAGCTTGATCGAATCAATGTATAATGGCCTAGCCTTGTTCCCCAAACCAAAAAAGTAGCGGCGTGACATGGCTAATAATGGCCTATCTGGAACACCCATAGACTTATTATTAACTTTATGGGAACACCTTATTTTATTGTTACTTTTGATCTGTTATTGACAAAAGTGGTAAGGCAACGGGAGCAACATACAGTATTGATTTTTGATGTGCGGTAGATCAAAAATGTACACAAAGCCCCCTGGCCTGCACCCTAAAAATTGTCCCATGGTGCATTTTTCAATATATAAGAGCCTCTCAAGTACGATTATAAAATCCCTGCTAATGGATAGTTTTTGCAAGGAGTAACATGTTACTCCTTGGTTTTGGGTAAAGGTAAATGTATATATATATATATATATTACCCTCAGGGTTTGCAGTTTAGTCCTGTACTGTTGTTGAGTGCCTGCAGTCTGATTACTCAAATTCATCTCGATGTTCTGCAAAACTTTCTCACCTAGCTTCTGGTCTATGGAAGAACAAAAAACGGGAAATTACAATAATTATGATATGGTGTAACAAATTAATAGTAATTAATACTAATGCGCATTATTATGAACTTGGTCAAAGTCAATCGCTACCTAAAAGTAATGAGTGCCAAGAAACCATTTGCTAATTTATGAACATAAGCAGAGCCAATTGCTCTTGGAGAAAAAAGTCACCTAACTCGCAATAATTTGAGCATATCAAATTTAGATGAGCAGCGTTATTATCAAGTCCAAGGCGCAGATTTCAAAGGGAGAGAACTACTACACAACTTACAGCTAGGTTATTAAACCATATGACACCAATTAAGAGATTCCTGATTTTGCTGATACTTAGGGTCAATTTGACTAATTACCCTAAATTAGGTAATTGAACTAACACAATTAAACACCCGTGTCTAAATATAGTTTTTCCCAGACCAAATAACCATGGTATAATTCTGTAAACAATTAGTAAACAAACAACATTGTTACGAAACAAATCAATTTGCCATGGTTCACTGAAATTTACACACTGCACCGTAGAACCCTCTCCCAATTTTTGCCTTATTGACCGGCCCTACAAATAAGTCGACAGCAAAACTTTCACAAGTGACATGAAGCCTCAGGACACTATCCATGGGCCATAAAAGTAAATCAATCAATAGCCCCCCCCCCCCCCAACACCACATCCCTTTTATGTGGAAAGTGATATAAGACCTTGTTTTTGACACATGATGATATCTTCCCAGGTAGCCCCAGAGAACATGCTGTATTCTAGTAGGATGGTGAGATGTTCAGTAGTAAGATTATTGGCTCCGTATATGAACATGTTGGATCTGGTGGTGAGCGCTACACAGACACATCCATGAGGAGATATAGCCAGTGATGAGATGTGCTCGTTAGGTTCGAGCACTCCAGCGGGCAAAGATTGCATATCACTGAGAGACAGCCTTGAGGCAAGATGCAGATTGAGGTCATCACCGCAAAATGCCGACCCAAACGGAAACATGTTCGTATTGTCGGATACAAGTGGGTTGACAGTTGAGGCGGTCACATAGCCCTGCATTTGATGTGATGTCTGCCTGATCCAGTGAAAATTCTTCTCCGGTATGATGGTGTTGGCATGGAAGGCAGTGTGGAGGCCTAATGTTTCTTCGCACATCGTCCATTGTTGGATTTCCGTGCCTTGGGGTTTATCGATACACACCAGCACCACCTGTCCGCTGACAGGCTGGACGTATTGTACAGAGCTGATGCTATCATTCTCCGTACACTTGTCCACGAAGAAGCAAGAAAAACATTCACAGTTCATCAAGCAATTACTGCTCTGAATAAGATAGCCGTTCGCCTGAATCTAAAAATAGAAATCAAATTAATATTCTATATATAAATGGAGATGTCTCAGTTTTGAAATTGTTTTACTGCTTGAAATGCAAATAAAAAAACAAGTGGCATTGAGAGGTTCCTTTCTAACCCAGCATGCGGTAACCTAATGATGTCACTCGGCCGGAAAATCCAATAAACAATCAATGAGAAAGTCTTTATAAGATTAGTGGAGAGGACAGCGTGAAAATTGTTCAATGTTTTGTAACAATTAAACTATTGTAAGTGGCCTATTGATTAAAAAAATGCAGCTTTAACTAATGATATGGGAGTAGGTCGCCCTGAAGGAAGGCAAAGGTAGGGGACAGACCCACATTGAGTCATTCAATAATGTCACAGAATCAAAGAGATGGCTAAATGCTTTTAAATGCCTCAGAGTCACTGAGCAATCATTTACAACCGCTTGAGAGCAAGAAAGACCACATGGTCACTGCTGGAAATTTACAAATGGACGAATCCGCGTGACTTCAAGCTTGTTGTGATGACTATGTCTGGAGAAATAAATATTCTCTCTTGTTATGACACAATCGCATCAAAGAGTATATAAATAAATCTAGCAGGGCGTTTTTTCGCAAACAGGTATATAGATATGCTGGCGTTTGAGTGAAGTAAAGTATCACAGCTAGGGGTATTTAAAAGCTCACCATCACACAATTGCACCGATACTTGGCACTAAATAACAGCGTTTTATTAAAAAGCTGCAAGAGTTTGAATTCTGCTTATCATCATACTTTTGTAAAATACTTCAAGGTTCTCCACCTTGGTATTTTATTCATGAAAACAGAAATTGTATGACTTCTCCCTGCTTCAACCCATGGACTTATAACTTTATTATAAAGGCTATGCATGAATATCTTTCCTTGAATTCTTCTATTTTAAGCTAGTTTAGGATTGGTCAGTACTCTGATCAGAAGCAGCAGTGTACACATACTCTGGACTGCTGTTTTGACAGACTCATTAAACTACCTCAGAATTCAAATTCTTCCCAAAATTTGGAGAGTCAAAATTAAAAGTCCCTACCTCCAACTATTTTTATTAAATTCTTGAACCATGTGAGCCACGTCTTGGTACTTTTATACGCATCAGTCGCCAGAATTATACTGAAGATCATTTTTAGAAAACTCACATCAGTTCTAAGTTTATGAAGCCTGATTGGGTCTTTAGTTCTGCCAGTTGTAGTGAGTATATGGATACAGCCGACAGGGTCTATGACTATGTCCGCGTGAGTCAGGCGCCTTCCTTCAAAACTCTCTAAAGTCGTGCGCGTGACGATCATCTCAGTTTTCTGTTGTACTAAACCAATACCAACCTGAAAATATTGAAAAAGTGTGATGATGAAAAAACTGAACGAGCAAATATCATGACTAAAAACATATACAGCTGTCATTAGAGTATGAAGACTGGATTAAGCAGTAGGATGCTGAATGTGAATGATTTGGCAGTTTCTCAGTTACTGATTTGCGTCCCTGGTGAAAGGCCTTCTCAGCTGATCTCTAATGTTGAAACACGCCAAGTGGCAGCTCATTTTACGAGGTAACACACCCAGGTTGAGCATACAAAAACTGTCACCATTTCACTCATTTAGACTTTTCTAAAAATAAAATATCAATTTCAATATTACTACAATATTTGGATTAATTAATATGGCCGCCTACACAAGTAAACTGCTAAACAGGAAAACCGATTTGAAATTAAACGCCATTTCAATAAACTTCTGTGCAAGTACTTTTCTGTCAAACAAAAAATAAACAAAGTGACACCTTGGTTCGGCCATTGTGAAGACCATCTAGTCCCACACAATGACTTGAAATCAAGCAGCATCATTACAATATGTAGGCCTAGCTTTTTTTAGAATAAAAATATTGGTTGGCTTTAGAAGGCAACAATGAAATCCCACACGATTCAAAGGAAGTTGCAAATGCATGCGACCCATTCAAGAACATTTAGCAATAATTGGTATTTTATTTACTGTCAATAAATAGCCTTACAACAATAGCGGATATAGGCTTTTTATGTGTACTGATATTATCATATCAACTCATATATCAATTTCCATGTACCTAGATTTTAGACTCAAAGATTTTTCTCAGCAATCACATATAGCATACAAGAGGCTATGAGTTTGAAGTCTCATTGGACAAAACTTTTAATTCTAATTTCAACCAAGTTTATTAGCAGCTTGTAGTAACCTATGCAGCTGGAATCTGAAAATACTTAATTTGAAATGATAGTAAAAACCAAAGTCTACTGTTGCAGCAATTGACATAGAATGAACGACAGAACCTTCATATACCATCTTATTTAAAATGTAACTACATAAAGTAGAGGTGATTCACTTGTATCCAATGATCGACGCAAATGACAGTAGAAACAAACCAAATTGTGAGGAATTTCCTAATCGATCTTTTGATCTTTGTGAATGGCTTTGTACGTTGTTCCTTGTATATCTCGATGTCTGTCAAAGCTTTCCGCTACTCAGCACTAGATCTCAAAATGATCTATGCTGCACAGACATCAGGAAGTGTGAACAAAAACCAGGAAAAGAAGCAGTACAAAGAGCGCATTGGAAAAAAGGAGTGGAATTTTTGTATTTATAATCCTTTTTACCCCTTAAAACTTTCCATTATATATCGTAACGACATACCGCTCCAGACGAAGTGACAGCTGCCCACACATCGACAGATCTACCGCCAAAATGGCCAACAGCAGGGTTCACACTCGCCAAAGGAAACTTTTTTTCATATTGTGTCTGCTCTCGCACATCCTTAGCTATGTTGAACTATAATATGACAATACTTAGAATGAAGATTATGAAACAAATGCTTACCATCGACCAGTGCAAACTAGAGTTTAGCAGGGACGAATTTGTGAGTTTTAATGAGAAATCGAATTAATTACAAGGATCTAATCGCATGTAAAAAAGAGAGGAATTTGTCACCTTTATCTATTGTGTATGACAATCTCACTTATTGTGAACAATCATGATGGATATAATTATAAATCATTTCCCAAGAAACTTCTTAAAAACAACACTCCTCCTTTAAGGGGATATGATACAACACTTTCGTATTTAATAACTATAATGATACTTGATCTGTAAGCTTTACCATTTGAGTCGTGTTGATCCATTTGAGGGCAATTACATCATCACCATAAAAGCTGCGAGTGAAGTTAGTGTAGAGCCATTTGTTGATGAGAGACTCCTGCATCTGCCAGAGGAATATCTGACCGCTTGCATCAGCAGTGAGCAGCCTGGTCCCTGTCGGATCCCAGACAATGTGCTTAATCTCAGAATCCATGTGTACCACGAAGTGAACATTCCATGGTGTAGCTAATGGACAGACAAATACAGTGTCGGCAACTCCTCCAAAGTCACTGCAACAACCATAGGCAATTACTTTTTATCTGATATCCATAGCATATGGCATCAAAAAGTCATGTGATGCTCACCTTTGTTTGTGGTAGATAATTAACAATCAAACTTTGTTACAAGTCAACAAGAGAACTCACTGACGGACATTTCAAGTTGATATTCACTTGAAAGTTTATTTCAACATTCCCTTACCAATCAGATAGTTTAAGTTTCTCATCTTGAGATTGTTTGCGAATTGGATCAGGTCCTTTCTTCAGTTTGAAGCATCTTGGAGCGGAGAAAGCAACTAGGTTCTTCTTTGATATGGTACAAACACTGAAGCGTTTTCCGATGTGGGGTAGGCTCTCCGATCCACGTAGCTTCACCGTAGTAATCAGATCCATTTCAAACTGTGAATGATAATTAAACAACTTCATCTGCATGCTGTGCTTCTATGAATGACCCTTTGGAAACTAGGACAAATACATATGCTTGTCTAGCACAGGAAACACCCACAAGTAGTTTGCCTTCTGCAGTTTGTTCAAATCTAGTGGTTGTGTGCCCCAGTGGTCAAGAGAGAAGGGGCACACGGCTACTGGACTTGATGATCACACTTTAAATATGTTGGTGTTATCTGCCTTTGCACACACCTATTGTACTCAGCCTTGAACAACAGAGTAAAAATCTATCATTCTATCAGATAGAGCTGAAGGCTTGTTTGGACCAACAATAAACAGGGCAACATCAGCATGACTCTATCTTAGCTGATGCTGCTTGCGTTAAGTTGTATTTCAAATTTGCAGTACTTACTACCTAGGCTGAAGCAATGACAGGTAGGCTGGAGATACCAAACAAAGGGGAAAACAAAGCCAGGCAGCAACAATGCATTTGATGGATAAGTCAAGATTATTCAAGATCAGGAATAATGATGTGAATTTTATAATTGAGGCTAGACCTAACTTATAACAATAATCCACAGGTCTACTCCAAAACCTGGGATTTTGGCAATGTTTGACTGCCCCCCTTGACTCAAGGGGGGCAGTCAAACATTGCCAAAATCCCAGGTTTTGGAGTAGACCTGTGCAATAATCAATGAATGAGTTAGAAAGTGATTTGTTTGGCTCTTTCTATCTTTGACCAATGCATATGCAATGCACATGCTGGCTAAGGATTGAAATTAATGAGGCGTACCGCTTACACATGTTCTAGTACGTGCTAAAGAAGAAGAGAAATATTAAATATATCAGGCTCATAATCATGCAAATCAATGATAATCATATAATAATGATAAATATGTAGTTACAAGCAGTATTTTTTTGGAAATTTATGAATCAGTCCTGTCCTTGTTGTCATACCATTAGATGTAGGCCCTAGAAAATCCTAATCCCTAGCTTATGAGTATGAATGATAATCAAGACCAGCCTCCAAGGCCTACCTTTCACTCGTCACTGTTCGAACTCGTATACATAGAGCAGTCAAATTTCCAGCGAATGGGCTGCAGTCGATTCTTAGCCTTTGTTTCAGATAAAAAGCAAAGAATTTGCATCAAGAGGAACTCCCAAACTGATTGAATGAATGTTTCAAATTTTTTCTAGTTGCAAAATTTTCGTAGCTGGTTATAATTTTTCTTTTCATGTGTGAATCCATAACACGTAGTTTACCAAAAATATGAGGAAGCCAATAAAGTTGCATAAGTCTTCATTCCCTGATAAAAATCGCTAGATAAATCCAGTCAGTCATTTAAATAATTCTATCATATCTAATTATAGTATTTCAACCTTGTGAGTATTTAAATAGTCAATAATTATTCACAGATTGAGTATTTCATAAGTACAATTGGTCACATGACACTACAAGATTCAGATTGCAGACGGCTCATGATTCACACAAACAAGCTTCTAGCAATAATAAAAAGGGTGTATTTGAATCATTGGATCAAGGTTTGATGTAGTTTATTACATGTAATCATTAAATACTGGTTATTAAGCTAACCAAACCTGGCTCTGAATGTGAACCAGCAAAGAATAATGATGATCAAGATAATTTGAACAGGGAGAATTCCTTATGATTTATTAGACATGAATTTCTATCTTCAATTTGGTACACCCAATTGTAGTAGCGGTTACCCTTTCCCTTGGAAGAGCTCATTGTGTTGGCTCTGTTAGTTTGGTGGACAATCTGAACCAACACACTGGATAAGATCTGATTGTGCCCAATTAGTAGGAGTAGGCCCAGGCTAGGGAAGCGGCACTGTAGCTCCAACTCCCGACCCTTGTGCAAGAAGAAATTCTTTTTTTTTTGTAAGTGGACTGAAGATAGAATTACAGATATTATGGGTATTTCATTTCAAATGCTGGTGGGAGTGCAACTTGACAACTGTCTGATGAAAAACTGCCTTTTATTTTTCCCAAAATGGCACTGTGTTTCAAATGATAACAAGCGGACAGCATAGTAGGATATTATGATGAATAAATGAATTTCATTGATTTTCAAAGCGCGATGATCACAGATCCTTGTGGTTTGAAAATTGGAGATCTTTTTGTTCAATGGATGGAAGGTTGGCGGCTTTTATTCTTTTACTTTTGTATCTGATATCATGGTGTTGATAAAAATGAATATTTACAGTGTTGGGTAAAAAATAAACTAAACGCGGAATGTGTTAAAATGGGACATATAAAAGGGAAAAAAGAGTTGGCACTGTATTGGGACTTACATAGTGTAAGTTTAAAATAGTGTTGCAGGGAGAAGATGTTCACTATGATTTCTTAATAAACAATTAAAAAGAGGGTGTGTAGGTTCATCAGCTATCCCTCTTGCTCAGTTAAAAAATAATCGTATAACATGAGTAAATTTCTTTTTAAAAAATCCAGCCTTTCTACATAACATGGGTCTCATAAAATGGTCCACGAACACGACAGCTTGATTCTTTCACAGAGCAAAGCATGTCGAAGTCCTTTAATAATAAAAATTGTATTGCTTACTGAAATTGCGCTACAAAAAGCAATTGACTTTTTGAGAGTTATCTTTTCCATGTAATACAATAAGGTCATTTCAAGATTGGGGCCACGATGGAAAGCACAAAGTGTGATACAATCAATCTTACTATTTTCAGAAAATGAATAGATATCCGATTAGAAAGTGCTTGACAAACACATTACACAAGTCTAAGCTGTTAGTCTTTTTGTTAAAAGTTTGATATTTTAAGTTTCAGCAAAACACGGTTTAAATAAAGTGTTTCACCAGGAAAAGGCTATCCACCACACAACTCTGAAAAAGGGCTATCCGCATATGGAAACCATCACTTCCAATAATTTATTTTTTCAATCGCTTCAGGATGAACTTGTTAGAGTAAAGTTGCCTGTGCATTTGTTGCAATCGCTGTATCTCAACAGGTTTTTGTCACACTGATGAGGAGTGATCCAAACCCCTCCACTCCTGTTGAAACCCCTCTGCCTTCCGCGGCTGGGGGCAAGAGTCTGGGGGGAATGACTACCTGCTCCTCTATACTGAGTTGAAGGATGGTATGTACCTGCGGCACTGAGTAGCTGGTAGATGCTCTTCATCCAAGTATACTTACCTGTAAATTTTGTTTAAAAACAAACCTTCTCCAGAGGCCTAATTTGTTGTAAAACATTATTCATGATTTCGCATTGATCACACTTACTAATAGTACATATACTTCAGTTAATTTTTGGGGTCTTAGCATAATTTTTCAATTTTATTTTAATTAATGGACCTTTAATTGGTCTAGACCTGTATGTAACTGGAGTGTTGAACTCAGAAGGGATCTTTTAATGGGGACAGGAAACCAGGCTAATCGGATAATCAATAAAATATTTATAGCATTCTAATAGTAACTTCTTGCTATTAATAAGACTCTGTACGCTGATTTTTTGTTACGCTGAAATTGGATTACAATGAAAATAATTTCTTCATAAAAGAGACCGGTAGGACCACGCTAAGATAGTTCAGAAAAAGATGACGCAGTTTAACATCATTGGCTTTTGCGAGAAATCTGAACCTTTAACTCTTGTTTGATCAATGCCGTACTTAGCACAAAAATATCGGGCTAATGTAATTGAACATTGGTTTGTATTGACTTCCAAAAAGACTAAAGATGTGCTAACATAGTTGAAACTAAACCTACACAAGCTTGCTGAAATAGAAATTCTACAGCCCCCACTTTTTAGTGATGAGATTGTGGTCTACTGGAATGCTAGATAGAAAATATAAGGAATATTCCTTGATTAAACTAAGAAAAAAACTGAGATTATTTGAGTTTAAATAAGTATTTCATCAGTTTTTTATACAAAATCTTACACCTCTGCCCATGTGTAGGCTCTCTGTAATGCTGATTGTTGATTTAGATAAGGAAGCTGTGTCCTTCATCATTGCCTCAAACAGAAGCGCATCAATATAAATAGGAAAGTTTATGTGAATTGATAGTGAAAAGAATGAAGGGCATTATGTTTAAAAAATATGTGTACAATCACGATAAGCAACTGTAGGGAAATGTTTGTGAAAATTATCAATGGGCTAGTGTGTGAGAATCTCGTGGTGGGCGTACGTACGTTGTTTCTTTTTTTGTGGGATATGATGGCCATACAGGTTTTTCTGGATCACTGGTTCAATCTTTTCTCAGTGTCTAGAAATAACATAAAAGGCTTGATTATTGGTTATGCAAGCATGCAAGTGGTCAAAGTTAGTCTGACCGTAAATAATGGTGTGTTATTTCAGATACCTCCACGATGTATCGTGTATTCCAATGTATCCCCAGCAGAGGTCTTTTCAGAAAAATAATTTGACCAGACGGGTTCACATACACCAGCATTTATATTCTTTGCATACACTGTCCATTTGATGTTGACAAAGTAAAGTGAAAATTCTTCATGAATGACTTCTCGAAGTTGGTCATACTGCACCAAGTTGTGAAATTCTAAATTCTTTTGAGAATGATGAGACCAGACGTGTTTACCTGTGAGAAGAGTTCAGTGCTCAAGTTGAGAATTTCTTATGGAAACATGGGCATAGTGTTCAACTCGGCAGTCTATTTCATTCAATGTTTGGTTTTCACATACAGTTGTTGCTGATACTTGTAATTAGGCACCTTGGCTGAAATGAATAATGTGTTGAAAATAGAGTAATTCCTCACAAATCCCCACAATTATGAATAACAGCTAGTAAACAGAATAATGGTGTTAGATGATTTTCAGCCTTCTCGGCTCCTTGATTAATTGAAAGAGTAAAACTTTGTCTAGCTGAGCATTTCGCTGGTTTGGCCGTACACTCATTTTGACTCTTGATTAAACATGGGCACCACATGTCATCTCAGTGCAAAGTCTCCTAATGCAAACAACTTTCTACTATTGCACCCTAATCAGATCATGAACAGCATATAAAAGAAAAATAACATGAATTCCATAATCTTGAGCAATAAGACAATGACAGTTACCTCTCTTTTCTTCATACCGACTTGTTTTCCTCCTTATGAGTAAGCAGGCTAATTTGAGAGACTGATTGAGGTAAGTGTAATTTATGTAAGCAGGGGTTATTACTTGTTTGAACAAATGCCACTGTCCCAATTTTGCTGGTATAGGACCACCAGCAGCAGCACAAGCATTAAAAACTTGAACATTGCTAGTCTGAAGAAACTCAATTCTTGTATGCAGCACTAGTGCGTCGGCAATATAAACTGTGTTATACAGACAATTTAACTGCTTACATTAGTAAGAAGTGGTTCTCCTGCTATTTGGGCCTGATATACCAACCACACTCTCACTGCAACTGAAATCACTGATAGGTTAACCCTCAACATGTAATACTAGGCAGCAAAGATCCTTTCAAATTCTGTGTGCCTGTGAGATAAAAGGATTCTGATAATCAGTTTAGACAATTAATTTTGCTGACTGCATGATCATCAGCATAATATGAGCAAGTGCCATCATAAATATTTCTGAGTAGTAAAAATCATTACCAAACGTATTTCGTGTATCAGATGACACCACATTTGCTTCTGTTTTGATAAGCAAATAGTTTTTGGATTTTATGATATAGTGATAAAGTTATAAAGCGTGTCATGTAGTTGTTGACAATGCACCGGCAGCGAGCCTTATATCGAGTCAGCACCTGTCTTCGGCCGCCTCTGATTGAAGGTATGCCAAAAATGTGTTATTTTATTTTGGCACAGACTTCAAGACCTCTCCAATAGTCAGCTGCTCGGCCATACTATCATAATGCATTGAGCTTTAGCAGTAAACAGAATATCAGGTTTATACCTGTCATACGCGTGCCATCAAATGATGGAGAAGTTGTTACGCTAAGATTACTTTGACAAGGGTTCAAGTCAAAACTTCTAAAGAAAAACTTTCTTAGATGAGAACAGATGCAACGGTCATCAGCAATTGAGAAGCAATTTGGAAATTTCATTACACAACGTTTTAACTTTCCGGTGACATCCTGATCGGAAGTTGTCGGGCAGTGTGATTACTCACTCCACACGATTGTGGCAGGAGCCACTCAAAGAATTTCTGAATCATTTGTCGAATAAAAATGAATGGAAAAGACTCAAAATTGTAATCACTCTTTCTACATGCTAAAAAATAAAAATGAATGTTTGGTGTTAATTATCGAAGTCATAAATGTATTATTTCTAAATCTTTTATATGAAAGTCAAGGCAAATTTTGTGCCAAGACATTTCTATTTATTTCTGTTATATTTTAGGAGTGATTGAAAAGTGATCCATGCGCATTCTTGAGCACTTTTCTCTTGTGTCAGGCTGGTGCAAAACATTGTCGCAGCCTAACAGGCGGGTACACCCCGACTGAGACCTTCATTTGATCATACCAAAAATAGAGATAGATATCTTACAACTCATGTTACGTGGTCATTCAGTCAAACTGATCCAACTTCTTCACATGACATCACGTTAGGATGAACTTGGTATTAATTTAAACCGTCAGTGAAAAAGTCGCTTATAATGACAAGTATCTTCAGGGTATATTTTAAAGCATTGTTTAAATAGATTCTTGTGCAAAAAATGACCTGTCGTACAATTAGTGGGCAGACGGCAGTCCGAGGTACAGGCAACGTGGTGGGTCCACTATAAATTAAACTCTGATTATCAAGTATTTAAGTTGCACACAGTTTTGTCTTGCATTCACCCGTTGTAACTAGTAACACAGTGTCAATATTCCCAGCAGAGTTGGAAATATTATGGTTAAAATTAAACATAATTTACACAGAATTGGCTAAAATAGACCACTTGCATTTTACAAACATAACACACAAACTTGATGTGACACACTTTTCAGACTGGCAGGGAGATTTGCATTTTCTGCTATCAGATTGGTCATTTTACTTCAAATAGACACACATAAGTTTACACATAGTTTACATGTCATACAGGGTATGATTTCATGTATGACCTTCGTGTCTACGCGCAGACATCACAACACCTTCTTTATAAACAGAAAAAAAGGATGAAGTAATTAATGACATAAATAGCCCTTTCTCATGAGTTAGAACAAGGTAGCCTCACAGTGACACGATCAGAAACAATGACTGACTAGGCTGATTCATAACCTAAATACGATTATGAGTTGTCCTCTCTGTATTGAATCGGCTTCTAATTGTCAAGGGGTCTCAGTTTAATTTAACATTGTTCAATGTTGGCTAGCCCATTTGGCTAGAGGAAGGCATCTCCATCAAGGAACTTAGCTTTCATCAATTGATAGTTTTGGCAGCAACTTTGGAATTTTCAACAAACACGAAACAGTTAAGGTTTTAAAGTTTTATTGTATGTAGGCGTTTTAAGAAAAAAATAAATAACACAACTTTCCTCCTGATTTGATTGACATAAATTATGATAAAAAATTTATGACGTGTCTTTGGCATGGAACAGAACGGTGCAGCTAGACTGAGTGTTAGGATACAGTAAGTTCAGCTTCGATCAAGTACACCCAGTCGTAGAAAAAACAGAAAATTGATGCAGCAAGAAAACAAAACAGGTAGTTGAAAACATTGCACCGGTAGTCAAAAATGACAGTTGCGTTGTCATGTGCCTGCTCTGAATATGCCACATTGTCATTGTTGGGGCATTGTCAGACTAGGTGCTACACACAACCACATTCTTTCACTATAATATCATCATAAGATGTCCATGTCAAATAGCCGCCTTCGTCTAAATGTGTATAAATATAACTTTCAAATGCAACAGGAGCGCATTTATTTCTCATATTAGAATAACGGCCCTTTAGTTGGTTCTTGATACCGGACCAAGTGTTATGCAGTTTATGGTTTCGGGGGCATCTTCCCGTACACAGAAAAGCTTCTATAGTTTCATTATCCTCGTGAATACCATAAACGTGCATGCCCACTTCAGCTAGTGGGATTTCCACCCTCTGCCGACAGCAGCTGCCAGGCACACAAGTGTCCTGAGTTGAACGCTTTTTACGTTGTGTATTAATAGTCTTGTCGTATGTTATGATATCTAAACTAGCTGTGGTGAGTGGGGCGTTTGAATGAGTCAATATGTGTGAGATATTATGCGTACTACACTCTATTTCTATCCCATGGTTCATGCCAGGTTCGTCCACCCAGCTTTGAGCGATTTCTGTAATGTCTATTTTAATCCAATCTGTCCGCACTAAAGAGATTACTTTTGAGGTAACAAGCCTTCTCATGTTACCAGGCAATGCTTGGTAAACTAAAAGCACCGTGTTATATCCCACATTGCGTGCACTGTTTGTTTGAGAGTTTGGATGCGACGTTGAGTTATATGATTTGATTGAGAATGGTTTCCTGTGTAGCTTAAGTATGGCGGATTGGACTTTTGTCTCCTTTCTGTGGTCGTCTGGTTGAGCGATATTTACTGGATACTTGTAAATGCCAACTGTATCACTTTCTGAAAGAAAAAGGAATAAACAAATGGTTAGTTTCCATGTAACAAACAGAAAAACTGATTAAAGTTGATAAATTTGTCTTCTATGTTTTGCATTTCTTTACCGGCCTTCACACATGCTTGTGATGTGAATGCATCCTTGAAAATACCTAAGGTATAGCCAGGTGAGGGTTCAGTCCTGGCTCTCATCGATTAAGCCGATTACCCAATGACTTCGTTTACCAAAACTTTGGTCTGTTGTTTTGCCACAAAACATGGAATAGGAAACTCCTGGCATTATTTGATCAATGTGACACAGTATTTGTTGCCTACTGTTGCAATGTATTTATTTTCTTTTGGTTCATTTTCCCATGTTATATTGCTGGAATCTGATTAATCTGAACTAAGTTTACCGTGCACTAATTAGATGCCTCATTAACAAACCACACACAATGTCACACCTTAAATAACAAAACCACATTTATCGTTTAAGTTTAAATGTTTAAATATTGACTCGATTGAACATGATTGTTTTCTTTCACACCTCTCAACAAAAACATTACTGCTTTTCTGTAAAAATCATATAAAACAGTCATGTATTTGTTTTGGCGGCACAGCCGTTCTGGGTACAGTGCACACAAAAGGTGAACCTAAAATTTGGGCCATATCTTGCTCTGTTTCCACAACAATAGATATCAGATGTCTGTGGCAAAGCGTTTCAACGAGATGTAATTTGACTATAAAACTATCAGTTATCAAAAATCTCAAATATTCACTGTTATTCATTTCAATATGTTTCTATTGGGTTTTGCAAAGTTTCATGAAGGATAAGTGGCCCTGGATTGGAAGAATTGTAATGTATATGCCCTAATTACATGAGTTAATAACTGTTTGCTGCGACTTTCTCTAGTGTTTACTTGATAGAAAGCAGCACTTTACTGTTAGATTTCAGCTATAGAAATTGTTACGCCAGCATGTCTATGTCACAGGACGGGTTATTGATGGCTGATAGCCACTGCCGTCATGGCACAGATTTTTCGATTATGGTTTGATAGTGCTTGAGAATAACTCGCTTATTGCCATAATCAGCTCTTTTCTTGCAGTTTGGAAAAGCTGGAAAATTGGCCATCAGCCTCTTTTCATTACTACTGCAACACTGGTTACTTAGGCTTTATAAGTGCGTATGGCACTAGACAACGATTAAAATACTAATAAAAAAATCTGGGAGATAAAATTCCAAGTATTTGATAAAACTTCATGCATAAAAGATCACAAAGATATAATGTTCTCTCACCTTCTGCAGTGTATGAATGTATATCCCTTTTGTGTACAGTTTCATGATAATCCAATTGATCGTCGTCGAGCTGGTTCAGCTCTTGCAAAATATCTCTATATTTCCTGAGAAGTGCTCGCTTTTCGGCTATAGTCTGGTTAAGCTGTGACATTGTGCTGAATGGATTTTTAGCCTTGTTACGTATCCGTAGTTTTAGCTGGTCCAGTTCTTCTTGTTGCAAAGGATCTAGCTGTTCTGGAAGTGTTGACGATAATGTAGTAGACTGGATATCTAGTCCAGCAAGTGATTTGCTGTAAGTTTTACTGACCAAAGATAGCAGCGCGGATGTCAGAAAAGTCCATTCTATGTAACGCATATTCATTGCTCATAGCTCATGTCATTCAAACTGCATACTCATCTAACAGTGCCTATAATATATTAATGCAGCACAATGATAAATGATGGTCCTTGAATGTCTCACTACCACGTGTGAATATATAGAGGAAAAATTATGCGTCTCGATATGATTGGCTAAGGCACTGCTCACTGCTGCAGGTATGCGCTAAACTGAATGAATTACTCTGTTGACAATTGGTTTTATACTTGACTGTATTGGGGATTAATGACTTTTCAAGCAGCAAACAACAAAAGCAGAAAACGAATTGTTTCACTCTAGTGGAAATTCAAACAACATAGCAACCCTGATATAACAACTTGTAATAATGCCACAGTCATTTGCAAATTTGCAACATATTTGCCGATTGTTTGGCGTTTGGTGCTACCGCCATTTTTTGAAAACTATTTCCTGAGTCAGAAATCAGTGCGATGAGTCGTGACCCTATCGTGATCGCAAAGCTGCCCAGAGTATAACTCTTTGGCAAAACTTTTTCCGAGTGCGTGATTTTAGGGTGGAGCACATTGTCAATATTTGACATGCAATTTAACTGTCAAATAAACTGTAACAAAAACAATTCAGCTCTGTGTTCTTGATGCTAATTATTCATCATGATAGGTTTGAGTTTTTTTGTTTTGAACAGTATCAATGAAAATGTGCCCTTAAAATGGGACACATACCAATTCAGTATCATCGAACAAATAAATTCCCCGAGTGCATTGTCAATCTTCTTACCTTATTTATGTAAAATTGTAGCTTTATCCTAACAGTAAGCAAAACCAGAGCAAAATGTAGTCTTGAAAAGAGAGAAAATGATAATTGTGTCTTTCCCGGTCCAATGTCATTGATAAACTGAACACAGTGAAGCTTTTGTATGCAGTTGTGTATGTTATTATAATGAGCTAACTATTGAATTATCTAAGATGGGACTGTCCAATCAATAGCCTCTAATTAGGCTACTCCATAGTTTACTGATGCCACATTAAACTGTTTGCTTACACAGTTTTTTATCTATGATACTACACCTCTTGTGTACATAAATTATAACCATAAATTTGGCCGGAAAACACCTAAACAAAGTAGCGTTTATAATAACCATGATTCACAGCATGCTACAAGTCTATGGCAAAGAAACACATAGCAGTTTTCATATGATACTTGTCGATGAAAGGATACATTGTGATCAAAACTGGTTAAAAATAGACACGGCTTAGTGTCTAGAACATTCATGTTATTTCGGCAGTTGCTGGAAGAATCCCAAGATTTAAACAAAACACAAAAATCACAAGAATAACCATAATTCTGCCAGCTGAAATAATAATAATGACATTAAAAATTATTTGCTTGTTTCAACCAATTTTTTGTGGGTAATTTTTGCTCTTGTGCGCGATATTTTCTTTCAAAAAAACCAAATAAGGTATGGATTTGCCATCTCTAATTGGTTTATGAGTGTCATATCACACCTTTGGTATGTTTCACTGGGCACTCCTTGGCCATCACCTACACTTTCCTTGACCTAGGATAGGCGCGTGGTTATGAGTTTATTTATTTATAGAGGTTGGCTTGTTGACCTTAGTAATCCTTATGAGGTTAAAACCAGTGATATTCCTGGTTATTGGGGTAAAGTGTGAAGCTGACAATGTCATTGACCAGGTGATTCGGAGAGGTATGAAAGGCCAGGAAAAGGATGGGCACCTGCAATCCAGTGACCTTCCGTATTATGAATCCATGAAGCCGTAGAACCAAAATATTTGAAGGAGAGCACAACCCTAAAGTCTTAAGATAATCTTGTAAAAATGGTACCAAACAATGTTTGTCATCTTTATATTCACAGCCTTTTTTTGCATGATACCATCGTGTTTTGAATAGAATAAATGAAAAAATTGAACTAATTTGTAATGCTCGGGAATCTGTGATTCTGAACCACTTGACAAAATGAAACGAAACTAACTATGCAGTTTTGAGAGTATTACGGTGCATCATGGGAAACTTTGTTTGTGGTTGCTTCACAACTTTCAATTTGCACTGCCACTTTCATTTGAAATAGGAATCTTTCATTCCACTCTTTGCTTTACCCTTTTTGACAGATGAGAGCCAGGCAGCAGAGGTCAACAACGTCAAACTGCTGCCCTCTATTCTGGAATCACGAATGTGAATACATTGCTTTCTGTTGGCTTATTTCTGATAGAGTAAACTACTGGTAGAGAGGAGTGGCACCTTTTAGTTTTAGATAAAGTACTAGTAATAAGACTATCAGCTCTTCCACCCCATTGTAACCTGAGTAATCTCCAGTCAATGGTACTCATCACTGCGACATGTATCTTTATCCCTTTCCCAGCTCACAGGTATGTAGTTGGCCAATGACTGGAGTTACAAAGATTCCGTATCAACTATCAGTTCTCCTTATTTATGTTTTAGTGTTATTTATGTTATAGCCCAAACCAGGCCCAGGGGGCTTAGCCTTAGGAAAGGTCCACAGCCTGCCTAAAGGTGTAGCACTATGCAGAAACACAGTAACATATTGATACAGGGAAACTCTCTCCTGATATGGTCCTGTATTTGATGTAGCCACGGAGTTGAAGTAGGCCTAACTTTTACTCCTTAATGCAGCTGCACACCACGACCTTGAGCCAATGAACTCGCTCTTCATTGCTTGAGGTGGCTGCGAAACCTTTCGTAGCTACGATAGAAGTTGGGAACACCTACAAATACTTTTGATTTCCTGATTGACATATTGTCCACACATTTACTGACTGAGTTCTGACAATAACCTCCTGGGCCTATTGCAGGCTGCTTGACTTCTCTAAAGGGGCATAACTGCATCATGTTCCGAGATGTTAAAACGCTTCTCACTATATTTCAGAAACGAAGATGTTGCAATGAAAATAGTCATCCTGAACAATAGATCAACACAAGACTGTTAGAGAGCACCAAAGTCGCAGATCACCATGGCCTCAAAAAGGTGACAATGTGCAAATGTCATGTATATAATTTAATCATTTGGTTGTTAATAATAACTTTTTATGCCTGTTCAACAGGGGTAAAATTGTGACAGGGGTGAGCATATATTAAGTCATGCTGACAGATGCAGTCTTCCGCCATGAATGCAGAGCAGTTGAACATTGCCTTTATTTTGAATCAGGGCTCAAATGATGGAGCGTTTGAAGGATAGAAGGAGAGCCATGCAAGATACACAAGAGAGTACATTGGGCGATCTGGATAATACAACACAATCAGCAATGAAGGATCCGAATAATAGCACATGGGTAAGATGGTGGACTCTTGTTTTTTTTACTTGTCTAAGTCTCTTAATTTCCAACCTAGCTTTGGTAGGACAATTTGGATGAAGGAACTTGTATTCGCAAGAATTATCAATATAAGAAAATATCCATAACAATTAATTTTCTCTGGCAACTATACGACCAATGATTGTCAATACCAGCTCGTTCCACAACCTCAACATTGTAAGCTAAATGTGACTTAATTACTCTGTCTGTCTGTCCGTCTCTTCCTCAGCCAGGAATCTACTTTTATGACATCACAAATTCAGTGAAACATTATAAAGACATGTAGGAGTGTTGTAGAGAAGTTATTGGGATATCATTCATAAATATTGATTGCATGAATATGAAAACATGTGGGAGCTGACTTTGTGACTGGTTGATAAGAAGAATGAGGTGTTTGTGTCAAATCTACACCCTGATTGGAGGGTATTTCCTCAATTAATGAGAACAAGTCTGGTCCATGACGTTAAGAGTTCTTTGTGGCTCTTTTCCTCATAGCAGCCCCTACCATTTTAACGCGGATAGAACCATACCCCTGATAAAAAACACAGATCAAGAGCTAAGCTTTAACTCAATCTGTCAATGGGATGCTGTAGGTGTTAATTGGGGCCTACTTCACTTAATCAAGAGCTATGCCGGCTTCTGGAAATGCCTCACTATATACTGACGAGAAACATGACACAGGAACACAAATCAATATTACTGAGACGCTAATTGTAATTACCCCTGAAATGACCCTAAATCCGGAAATCACTACTCATATACTACACTTGCGCATTACTAATAATGAAAATTCCAGAGATATATCAATGGTAAATCCTGCAGGTGTGCTACAACAAGTGAAACGGCCAAATATTCATCTGTATTCACTGGTATAGGCCAAACACAGCAACATTGAATTATTTCAACCATGCTTAAAAAGTTTTCATGAAATTCCTTTTTTTTAATTTGTTAATTATTGCAACTTCAAATTTCGTTGTTTGATTTTATAGGAAGCTGCAATGGGGACTGCTTCAGGCACCACTAGACATCAACCAGGAGTTAAGGTAATCCTACACAACATTATCGTATCTTGTCAGATCATAAAACCCTAAATTTGTGTATATATGAATGCCATTTCTCTTATAAACTTTTTAGCGACTCCTTGCTTCATGTGATACATTTAGCTCAATTTGTTGTGATTATGCATCTGCAGCTCTTCGTCAAGTTGAACTTTTTTTAAATATTACATTCCATCTAGTGGCATTGGGGTTAACATAGAGGGCGGTATATCTAGTTTATTTAAAAGAAAATCATGGAGGGAGTTCAGTGATGGAAGTGGTCTTTATACTTTTAGATGTTGGAGGATGTTGATAGAGCTGATGGAATGGTTCAAGAGTTGGAAGCCAGACGGATCGAAAAGAAAAAGGAGGTATGAGAAAATAAATGCGTTTACCAGTAATTCTTTAATAATTTCATATAATTTTGTATTTGTATTACGGATTTTAATGATTAATTCCATCAATATATGATTAACCGCGATTGCATAAGATCTCTGTCTACAAAATGCTGTCAACGCTTTTTTTCCAAACACTCATTCCTGCTGAACTATAGATGGACTGCCTACACACCTGAACAATTAACTGTTATATGACATGGGACAGAGCTTTAATTATAGAAAGTATGTACCAATAATATGTACTCAGAGTCTACTGACATGTGTGGGTTGTTTGTATGTTTGTAGTTGAATAGGTCGTTGAGAACCACGAGCACAGATGTATCTGCCGAGATTAGATCAGCCCGTAAAAAATCTCGAGATAAAGTAAAAAGTTTGCCGGAGGAGGAGTTGGTCGATGACTCCATAGAGGAGGAGATACTAGAACAGCCGCTGGCGATGGAGACAAGTACGGGTGAACTTAGAGCATCCACTGAGTTCCCAGCACAAGGTACATACACTGGTCTTGAGACAAAAGTACCCTAGCAAAAATTTGGGTTGCGTAATCACTCCATTCATATTTTGGGTCCTGATTCGTGTGAGCCCGGCTTGAATGAATGGTCCGCCAATGTCAAATTAAAATCAACATTGATATAAAATCAAGCTTCTATATCCTGACCCTTAAAAATCAGTCTGCAGGATGATTTTCCATTCTGCTGACGCTGACATTGCCTATAAATATAGAGGTGTGACTTGCACTCCTAAGCGTCCAGTTCCTGACTTGTTTCTGCTGGTTTGGTTGTTGGGGATTGTGAGACACATAGCTGTGAGTGATGTAATTGCTAAACTTAGCTCATGTGACTTGGGTGATGTCAACTGAAGGAATGTAACCCACTCGGGATTTAAAAAATAAATTTGATCTATCCCATCCTACCCTAAACATTCCGTACCATTTCTAATCACGTATGCAGGGTCTTAATGTATCTTTGGATAAAATTATGTTCATAAAGTGTCATGTGGCGCTAAACATTGATGATGCATGGTACGCTTTGTAGCACATTGCAAAATGGAGTGACAGACAGATGATAGAATCTTACAACATGTCGTTCTAGACAAGAAAGCGACTCGACAACGTTCTCAGCCGTTATGAAATTATGATCTTTACATCATGACCGCTGGCCCCGCGCGTCATAATTAAAAATAATGATAAATTATGAGATGTCGCGGCAGCAAACTGTGTACAGTATGGTCATTTTACAGCATGGTACATACATGGCATAGACATATGTAAATTTCAATTATCCTTGACATAAAGATAAGGGGCTAGGCACTTGTAAGGGGCACTGCTGACGCATGTGTTTATTTATCGTTTGGCAGGATCCATACGCCCCGGCTCTGATGCCTTGAAGTCCACACTGCGTGAGAGACTGAGAAGCAAAGTTCAATCCGGTGTTAAGGTATGATATTTATGAATGAATATGGATATGAATAACGTCTACGCATTCTTAGAGGTTTTTTTTAGAAGAATTATGCGTGATCTAATAGATGTATTTAGCCTAAAGCCATATTGCATGTGAGCATGAAGTATATTATGCACGTGTGTGGAAGGGGTACTTAGAAGACCACTGTTGATTGTTCCCTTTTGAGTTTTTTTTTACAAATTTGCTCAGAATTGAGAAATATCTCTTCCTCCTTTCTTTGAGGTCGACCAAGTAAGTCATTTTTAAATCTGCAAACACTAAAAGAAAACTTAAAAACATTGATAAGAGTTTGATGTACTGTCCTTCGATTTGGCTAACATCGGATGTTGATTTAATTGTATAATTTGTGTTTTCCGTTGCCCAATGTACTTTTCATTCTGTAGACCATACCTCTGTAAATTGAGTACTGACGTCATTTGCACACTTGTCGTGATAAGCAGTTGTCGAATCCGAAATTTCATTTGGACACAACTCTCAATTTCTCAACAGCTTGAGAATGTAAATTGATTATGATGTGAATGGTGTGCAAGACATCCTTTGGTCTCTCAGTTTGTCGCATTGATTCAACGGCGCTTGCCCAAGCACTTAAGAACTTTGTTATTGAGATGTATATTTCCAAATTGCCTTAGATCATATGTGATAAATATGAGCCTGGCAAGGGACGTCTCCCAAAGTGTGACAGTCTACGTCATACCCAGAATCAAGGGTATGATGAGCTGTGAACAAGCAATGAAGACATTGGAATTTAACTGGAGACATATTATGTCTTCATTGCTTCTTCACAGCTCATCATCACTTTGGGCTAGCGCTCCAAACAGTTAGAGAATTAATTCAAATGCGATAAAATGTTCCTAAACTGAACAGATGAATCACCATCAATTGGAGTAAATGGATTTCGATTGCTCAAATCATTGACTAATTCTCGAATTTAGTATGATGTAGTTTTTTTTGCTTATATGGAAAAACGCTGATCTATTTTCGTAGGGTAAACAAGCTGACAAAGGGGGAGAAGAAGAACCTCAACCCCATAGGACACTGAAGGGACGCAGGGACCGACCCGCAACACTTACTAGGTTTGACGATACAACCCTGAGCAAGGAGGCCGAACTAGAAGATCAACTGTCCAAATCACAGGAGATGAGAAAGAAATGGACCAAAGCAGCCGATAAAACCAAAAATGAGGTTCTATATTGCATTCATTTCTCAACCTTTAGTGGGTGATAACGAACTATACCTACCACGTTCTCTATATTTCTGAGCTGTTACATGCAACTGGCCAACTATTATCAATATAAGATGTTCAATTTAGTTTTGTTCAACTTATTTTGTCATGCCTTAATTATGGCAGACTTATAACTCATATAATGACTTATAAATTACTCAGTCATGCCTTTGTAATGACATTATTTTGACTTACTATTAACATATATCATGAGTTATAACGCGTATTATAACCTATAACTTACTTAGGTATGACTTGTCTTCAATTGTTTTGACTTACTTATAACTTGTATCACTACTTATAACTCATATTATGACTTATAACTTACTTGATTATGTCTTTGTTATGACTTTGTTTTGACAAACTTGTAACATATATCATGACATACAACTTACTTAGGTCAAGGAGTTAACTCCTTGCTTATGTATGACTTGTAACTTACTTGGTCATGTCTTAGTTATGACTTTGTTTCAACTTATTTACAACATTTATCATGACTTATAACTCATATTATGACTTATAACTTACTTGGTCATGCCTTTGTTATGACTTTGTTTTGGCTTACTTAAACTTATATCATGACCTACAACTTATATCATGACTTATGACTTACTTGGTCATGCCTTTGTTATGACTTAATTATAACTTTTATCATGACTTATAACTCATAATATGACTTATGTTACTTGATCATGCATTTGTTATGACTTATTTATGTCTTACTTATGACTTTTATCAAGACTTATGACTTACTTGATCATGCCCTTGTTATGACTTTGTTATGTCTTACTTATGACTTTTATCATGACTTATGACTCATATTATGACTTGTAACTTACCTGGTCATGCCTTTGTTCATGACATATAACTGTTTTTTAACCGTTTTTGATTCATTTACATAGTTGCTGCCGAATAGAGAGGAACAGTATGATTTCTTCACTAACACATTTGATGACGAGGGTGAGGAGGAGGAGAAGAGAACATCTGCAGTGAAAGCAGGTATCAAACTGGAGTCACAGAGGAGAGCCTCTATGGCTGGCGTATCTACCGGAGATGGACAGCAGGACGGAGACGGCATACAAAGGGTAAGTTATTGTCAGTGTAATAATATCCTATCAGAGGCCACTTCTATTATATAGTCTCTCAACATTAATGTACATTAATGTATTGATGACATATGTTATTTTTTAATTTGTTCTCCTCTTGAATAGACATTGCTGGTTTATGATAATTCAAACAGATCTGAATGTTTTCAAATTATGCTTATTTCATCAGTTATCATGCCATTTGAAGATGGATATAATACATAAATATAGGTGTATTTTAGATAAAAATTTATAAAAGTTTTGTTTGAGACGCCATACATGTGAAGGCCTGTATTATTCTCGGACTAAGACTTTCACAGCGATGTCCCGTAATATGAATTAAATTTAACATTGGAACTTTCCATCAAATGGAAAATTTATCATTTCATAAAATTAAACCTTGAGATTATAACTGTGGAATTGACCTCTAATAGAATATACAGATATCGTATATTATTTCTTACCTCCTCTATGGTATGGCATGATACTGGAGACTTGTTGTCATGATGTTATTATGGTGTAGGATGAAGACAAGGATGAAGACACTACCGGGGACACAGCTAGACTGCTGCCTAAAGGTTAGTGCTGATCCATTAACATATTCAATGAGCATGATTGTAAGAACTTAGGCTACAATGGTTTTTTAAAGATATTTGTTGAGCTTAAAGGCATCAGATTCTATAATACCTTTTAAGTTGTTTTTGGATGTTGTAAATGGGGCTGTTGAAAACTCAGAAATTGTTGAATTCCTCTGAATAGATGTAATATTGTAAAGAAGTATTTCTCCTCATATCAAGCATTTCGCAGTGATAAAATCAGTATCTTTCAAGTGTTAAATCATCTGGACTATGCCGGGATAGCTGGTGACGGCATTTCATTATCACCCACTGTGATGGGAAATAGATGGAGAAAGAGATGCCACTACCAGCTATCCCGGCACAGTCTGAGCACTCAAACTAGGACTAAATACACGCTACAGTTACAATGTGTCAGACCCAATAATGACACTTCTTTGAAAACATCAGCTGCAGGGCACTCTGCGCATGTGCGAACTGTTGAGGCATACGTTATCTCTGCAGCCTAGGGCTTGAACTAATTCACCTAGTCTGAGTACCAAAATTGGGAAAACAATGGAAACCCATAATTTAGAAATATTTGGGCCTAAATGGAACACTGGTTTTGATATCTGATAACCTCGAACCCTGGGAGTTGCCTTTCTTGATGTATGTCAGCGCCAACCTCGCTGTGCTGCAGAGATAGACTATATCACAAGGCTATCCTGCAGGCAGAGTGGCTGCAGGGTAAAATCATGATCACAATGTATGTGAAAAAGAGAATCAGATTGAGTTAGGACTGTGAAGAGAATGGTCTCTACTCTGGTATCCTACATTGTATATTTACACATGCTAGGCTAACGGATATGTCCCAAATTTGGTTCTATTTGATAGTTACACAAATGAAAGTTACCTTTTTTTTATCATGGTGGCCATTATACATTTCTTTAGTTTAACAATAGTATGGCCAAGGAGTAACAGGGGACCAAGGACAATTACTCCTTGGTTTGACAGTACCAGAATATAATGATATGTGGTCTATTTCCAATCCCTAACACACACATTTGAAATTGAAACATGTATCTTCTTACACTGGTCCTCAAACTCTGGTCATTCAGGGAACTGAGCACAACTATCCCCCTCTCCCTCCCCCAGTTGAAGATTATTGGATTTCTTGGTAGAAAGTTGGTCATCGCAAGCGACGTAAAGCTAATGACATCTGTAGTATCTTTGGTGTAGGATATAATTTAGTGTTTTTACAACTCTCTATATAAAGATCTCAGCATTGTATGCTAAGGTATTTGAGTTGTCAATAAATAATTAGCCAACTATTATTTGTGTGGAAAACAGTTGCGGAATTTGACAGCTAAGTGCCAAGCCAGTGTCTCCAAGGTGTGTGTACTCTACTCGCTCTGCTGGAGTATGTCAGGGCCCAGACTTTGAGACATTGCCCTTTCTCAGTGTGGGCATTCTGTCCATGATGAAATGTTTAAATCTCGCTGAATTTAGCCCCCTGACCATTGTGTAATTAGTCCAACAAGCATGTTTCATAAGATTGTTTCAATAATCGTTGATAATTTAACAACGTAAAGTCACTGATTGTTTCTATATTTACGCGATTACCCACTTAATCTGATGACATAACGTAGCCACTTTTCGACGACTGCTCCTGTTGAAATATCAGCTTGAGCCTATTAATAACCTGGCCATACATCAGCGCTAGTGATTTCCATGACTTTTGATCTTACAGATAGAATCTGGTGCAGGGTTCTTCTAATAGGATATTAGTCAAATATTATTGTGTTGTCTTTTGTCAAATCAAAGGATATCCAAAATAATACATCATCCATAATGATAGAGTTTTTGGTAGTGAGACTTAACACGACGCCACCGGAGAGTGCCAAAAAAATCCACCAGGGTTGTAAAAGTAGACTAAAGACGGTAACCTGGTATTGCTTCAAAAAGGTTTTGGAGACTGAAACTTTTTAAGTATTTTAAGTATTTGGCAACTTCATAATTCAATCAAAACCTCAAACATCACCTTGCCATCTTTACATGACTAATAGGGAGAATTAAGACAAACGAAAGTAGTATTACGTAATGTTTTATAAATTGTTTGCCTCCTCTCTACTTTTTAAGGACATTTCTGATATGTGACAATTTCTTGTTTGCATACCACAGGTCAAAGAAACTCCTGACATTATTTTGCTGGCGTGTCCCTTCAGGATATTTCACAAGTAAAGCCTTTTAAAGTTTAAACTGGCCGTCAGAAATTCCTTTAATGCTAAAGGATCATGAGTTTGTCAAACGGACAAGGTCACCTACCAAGCCAAGCAGCATGTAAAGCTCTTCAATGCTCACAAATAGGGCGGTGACAAAAACTAGAAGTCAAATAGAAAACAGATCTAAACCTAAATCTAAATCTACCTTTCCGAATAATACCTTCAACTCGTCAATGTGTACAATGAAGTATGGGGAAGAAGAGACTCTGTCCATACTGTTCTGTTCTGTGCTTGGAACAGAATATATTTATATGTAATTAAAAACATTTTTGCCAATTGATGTAATGCAGAAAAGTGAGTGATACATCAAACATATCGAAAATAAATAACTGCTTCAAAAAGCATGTCATTGTCCTGGAATGTCTGTTCTGCCTTTGAGGAAACGATGAAATTGGTGGATGGCATAGACTTAATATATTAAGTCTATGGTGGATGGTCTTCCATAGAGTAATTATCTTAACAAAGAATGTCTGAGTGGTCATTTAGGTCTTCTTATGAAACTGAAATCTGAAGTAGACAAACAAGCGCCACCTTCAGTGTTTGGGTGAGAATATTGGCAGATCAGAATGTAGTACCTAATATGGTATCTATGGCAAGTGATTTTTGATTAATGTTCTGTTAGGTGTTTGGTGAATTCCATATCAAACGTATTGAATCACTATAGGCGATTAAAAAAATTAATTTTAATACCCTTCTAGATAGTTACGCCTTTTGATTTTTAATGTTTTGTCCAACACTTGATGTGTTAGATTGCTTGTAATTTTTGTTAGATAGTCCATCTTAATGCCATAATCACGGCGATAACGCTTACAATATTGGTTTTGCAACGGACATCAAAGGTACATGAACTTGTAAAATTACCGCAACACTGCCGCAAAGTCTGCCATGATGTCTTTTTTTTTCATTGTCACCTTACACAACGGGACTATTAAATGAAGGAATTTGAGTTATTTCCAGAAAAATCCTTGGCAAATCTTCATTAAACGCCTTCTAGAACTGGCAGATTGTGTATTAATATATAAATGGGGACAAAGCAGTTAAGCTGCCCACATAATGAAGATTCAGCGATAAGTATTGTAGTAAGGTGTAGAAACTGACATTCCTGCTACTTCAGCAAATGAATTTTTATAAAGAAATGATTCTCTCCCAAACGTTCGTTCGTTGCAAAAGTTCACAGAGTGGATTAATAGCCATAATGGATGAAAACCTGCAATACCATCTTATGAAAATCCCCATATTTTCATTCCAAGTTAAGACTATGGGGTGCCATGGCTTGCCGATGTTTTTTCCTTGAATTTTATTTTTGATCACATTGTTGATTGTCATAAATATTTGCACATGTCTTTTTATCATCACTATTTGGAAAAAATTCCACTATTTGGAAAACATTCCACTGTTTAAATGAAATAGACTGCCAATAAAAGTGTTAAAAACAAAAAAGAAGAGTTAAATACGCAATTCCACTTGACTTCCAAAAGCCGCCGGTTGTCAAGGATTTTGGCAATCTCATTGATCGTTGGTCATTGCCCCGATGATGCATGGCTGACTTTCATCCATTGTTCTTATATAATCTGGGATTAAACCTAACCACTCGCTGATGCAACAGGAAAAACCATGCTTCTTGGCACACAAGTTAAATTATATTGCGTATATGTATTTTGATAGTTCCGGAAGATTTAGAAGGGAGGCTCTGGTTTATGACTGGTGCTGAGTATATACCAAGTCAGGAGAAGATAGCCGACGAGCAGAAGGCTTTCTATGTCCCTTCCACTGTCCAAGGTACTGTTCAATTAAAATCTCTGTTCGAAGGCTGAGAGTAATTGGGATGCTAGGGCTAGAATATGTTTCAAATGATCTGTAACCATGATGGTTTGACCGCTGAACCAGTTCTGGGATGTTCTATAAATACTTTAAGAAATGAGCATTTTGTGTGTAGGATAGGTCTTTGTCTTTGATGGGGTCCCACAAACTGTCTGGCTTCACGTGGAATTCATACATAACCAGTTAGATATAATATCTACATCCTTGTGTTATTCACAATAGTCCATATATTGTGTTGTTGGCCCCTGGGGACAAATAAAGATAAAACATGCACTATGAATGAAATTCTGGCCTTTCCGGTCCATTGCTGTGTCTTTAGCAACTCAAAGTCTTGTTTTCTGTAATATATACAAACATTAATAAGGTTTTAGAATTGCAATATGTGATCATGATGTCTGCTGATTTTTTGTGGAAAGCAGAGTCACCTTATATGTAAGGTCATAGAATGCCAATGTCTATTTTGATGTCTATGATGTCCATGATGCCAATGTCTATTTTGATGATATGCTATTGTCTTATCTGTTGAAGTTCCTATTTCTGAGAAAATGGATGTTGATTGTGAGGCGAGAGATTATGCAGAGGAAGGATTGTACATAGGGAGAAAACCTCTCGTCATGGCGAGAGAGAAATTTAAAATGGAAAATAGGCTGATTAAAGAGCCAGATGGGCAGGTTAGTTCTTAGTTGCGCTGTTTGTTATGAAGATGAATTGATAAAGTGCTAGTGGGTAGTAGACATAGAAATTTAATTGCTACTACAGGTTGGCATGGGTCTGGAAGCGGTTGTTTAAGCCGAAATGTCAAGTCGACAGAGCGTGTAGGCAATAGGCACCAGATATGTGTGATAATTAATTAAAGTACACATATTGAATACGGTTGGCAGCAATCATAAGTGGTCCAGTGACGTTACAGTTCCCTGTATATAATATCTTAATAAAAAGTGATGTAAAAAAACGCCTGCGTGCCAAATGTCTGTATAAAATGTTGTTTGTTTGTTGACGTGTTGACAGTAAACGTCTTTGCAAGCCCCTGGAAAGCTCTTGGATGGCAATAAATACTTAATTATAGTAAACAATCAAATATCATAGGCGTCGCAATCAAAGAACAAGAAGCTTCAATATTCTTAGTCAGAAACGGTAGGTGTGGCAATCACTTCTTCACTTGAGCAATCATCCCTCTATTCCAAATAAAGAGATTGGCAGACCGAGATAAGTGAATAAGTGTGAAAAGCTTCTGCCCACTTAACGCAGCTTTGGTAAATTTATGTGATTCCCTCATGAATCGTGATGCAACCCGATCAAGAAGTTGGTCAATGGTTTCAAATTGATAAAATCGGGCAGCATAAGCCAGAGATCTTGCGGTCACAGACCTGTTACTAAGACGGCGATGTTGTTGAACCCCGTCGATGACCAGTGGGTAGACCATTTCATGTGGAGCTGTGGCTTGATATTGCTGCCTGCATTCTGCTGCCTACGTAAAACTTATCTAATCTAAATCTATTGCATCGGAAATCCCCACACCCTCGGCTGCCATTTCAAGACTGTCTTAATGTTGATGTTGATTCACTTTCTAAGGGAGCAAGTCTTCATACCGAGTTAAATTTTGAACTTTGGCGTTAACTTCAACGGAGTGCATGTAAACCCGCCAGTTTTGTTTTTGTCTTGCTTTTAAAAGTAAATAAATATATTTACTTCACACTTTGTACACCATCAACAAGTATTCATATGTTTATGATTTACATATCCTAAACAGCGCACATCAACAAGGACTAACTTTGAAAGCCTATATAGGATTTTCCCCTGCCAAAGTTAACACATAGACTGTCCTGTTGGGTTTGTTAGCCTTGCACAATCTGTTTTGGTTTTGTTTCAGGGAAAGAAATGGTTTGGAGAGGATGGTGAAATACTCAGTCTACCAGATCCAGTGAAAGAGATCCCGTCCCGCCCTACGATCCCTGAAGAACTAGATCCTAGTCTACAAACTTTCTATAGAAAGGTGGGTGGGATAGATAAATCTATTCAAACAACTAAAATGGGTCAATCGATGGATGAGCTACTCAGTCTTAGTATCAGTTCATACAGTATCAGATTCATTTTATAAATTTGATCTCAGCAACCATATAAGAAAAATTACGACTGCCTCAGACATTATTCACATCATTGGTCATACCTAAAAGAATTTCTGGTGATGCCATGGTTGAAAGTTTGAAGTCATGTAAATAATTATGTACATCAATCATGAGTTCTGTGCTTCTATGTTGGTTGGTTGGACTAAGGTGATATTTTGAATGTCCTAAGCTCACTTCCACTCTTGCAGCTAAAGCTCAAGCGTCACGATAAAATCGACGTAGCTCTTGCTCTTAGTTCCCATTTAATCACAAATAGTTTTTTATCGCTCAAGAAGGCTAATTACAGTACTTAAGCATCTCAATATGGTGTCAAAGTGATAAAAAATACTGCTATGTAAATAGTGAATTGGAAATTGGGCTCCGTGGACCCTAAGTTTGCAGCGAGGAGACCGATATTTGCATTGGACAGCTTGAAGTAGCATTCAGAACTGCACTCCTTATCTTTTAGCTGTTACAAATAGTGGAATTAGCATTCATTGGTGGTGTTAATTGCTATAATCAGGGAGCTGCTCTAATATTGTGATTATTATATTATTGTATACTATCAGACTTTGTGGGGATGTTGAGAGAAGAATAAGATACACAATAGAGTAGGGACAGGAGAACGACGACTCAAACTTTTGCTCAATGTACGAAACTATCAAAAAATGTATATACAAAATAATAGACAAGTGTCCAGTAGCCATCAGAGGCCAATAGAAATTATATCCTATCATCGGATTGAGAACATTGTTGCCCTAAACATATCGTTATCACGTAACTTGGTAACCATCAATGTTGTCCTCATTCATGGACAATACCTAATTTACACTGAATAACTCGGCATATCTCAGACTAAACAGGCCAGGACTACATATTTCCTGTAGGCTTTTACCATAAGATAACAATGGTAATGTTTGTACGTACAAAAGGTAGGATGTAACCTGGAAGCAATGAGAGGGAGTCCATTGCTGGATGATACCATTATGGTTAAGCGCAACCTATAATAATGTAAACGTACCAGGACACCAACAATGGCCGAGTGAATATTTCAATGCCAATAATTTCAGTTTATACTTTTGTGATAATATGCCAAAAAATTCATTTTGAATGACGCAACTATAACCAGACCAGTACAGAAGAATATAGTAAGAATTTACCTTCTTTATCGAGTTGTTGGTGGCCGAGTTGTTGGTGGCCGCAGCTCATATGGCAAGTAATCCATTGATGAGATAACTAATCCAGACTTTTGGAACTCGCTCAAACCACAAATGTGCAAAATTAGTCAACGTCTCACTTCGACTGAATGCTAATGACTGTTTTGGTGAAAGTCAAATTTGACAATACAGTGGGTTTAGCACCATAAAATTAATTTATTGTTGTTACAAAACTCGATTTATTTATTAAAATAGCCTTGTATCGCAAAATACCTTTTCATTGATGTGACAACTAGTGCAGGAAACCTAATATCTGGTATTTTAAGTGGATCCTGCTCATCTCTGTGAAGGAGTCTTACATGCTAGTTCACTACGGGTACCAATGGCATGTGAGGTGGGTACAAATTGGAGTTGAAGTTAAGCGACAGCAGGAATCGTTGTTTCACTTTCACTCCAGTTGATGTATTTACTGCGCAAAGCTGATCTTGGAATTTGACCTATGGGAGAGGATATGATTTTGGTAGTTTGTGTAGCCCACCTGTGACCAGACATAGGACATTCCAGACAGATGCGGTTCACCAACAGAAATCACAACCGATACACTGATCTATTATTATTTTATAGGCCAAAAAAAACAAGAAAATTTATTTTCAATTAACCCATGTATGCACCACATATTGTGTATTCAGCTGAGATTTACAAAATCTTGTTTTTAACATCTTCTGGTGACACCGCAGTTGAACTTTTCAGCAAAATTATCAACATGTTGTGATTTGCAAGTGTAGTGCTAATCATATTTCGATGTGTTGATCTTACGATAGGCTACCCTTCATGCAAAATGTTATCAAAATAAATTGCACACTTTTTTATTTACCCAATGAATAAGTTGTGCTGTCAGCTGATAACCTGGTCTGAGTTGGAAAGCTTTTGTTTGGTAAAGGAACATGACATCATTACACATTGTGGATCTCTTTACGGATGTAGACTGCAATGTGTTTAGGTGGTTTTTGACAGTTCTTATCATAAAAATTTGTCACATAAAAATGTCACTTTAGGTTCCGGTCAGATTTGAAGCGTGAATCACTCACTGACTTGCTAATAATTCAAATATTTCCGCCTGAAGGCCAGTGCTACAGCCATTCAATTCTACAATGGTATATCTGCGCAATGACAAGACAAATCATACGGGTGCCCAGAAATTCCTAATGTTAGATTAAATAGAGGAATGAAATGTAAAGTTTAAGTACACCAATTTAAAAACCGATGCCAACATTGATATATTGCAGAATGCCAATCAATACAGCCTTTTGGATCAGAACATTTGTCACCGAAAAAATATTTATAAATGGCACTGGTGGTTTCAACCAATGTTGTATTGCAGTGTGTTTATTTGGATTTTATTGTAATTCTTTTTTTACAGGCTATCACCAAAGAGTTTGATAGTCGTTATATAGACGGTACGATTGATTCTGGTGGACAGTATCGCCTTGATGTGGACGTGAACACCCTGACCTTCACCCACCACGATCTCATGAGTAGAGAACATGTGCTAGCCAGCCGTCTCACCTTATTAGCCAATCAATATCAAGAAAGGAAAAAACTCAATGTCGTAGAATTTCACTCAGAAAAGGTATTTAATCTTCCTTTTTTTCATTTGCAATTGAATGGAGTCTAAGTATGTTACAAAATCTGTTGATTTTCCACACAAATCGCCAGGAGAAAACCCCTCCAGGGCCGCAGTAATCTATTTCACAAGCAATGTTTTGGTATGGAATATGTGTTGAAATGATGGCACTTACAGTCAATTAGGGAATCTGAATTAATTTTAAGAATTACACAATTGACCTCAATCTTATTAAATGCACGGAAATGTCCAGTCCAGGAGAAGCTTGCGTACCAGGCGTGATGATGTTATTGAGTTTTCCTGGCATGCACTCTGTTTGTACAGCGTTTTTCCATCACAACAGGTGCCCTGGGCTTGTGAGTGGGTGGGCTAAATGCATAACTCTTAGGCTATGATGTAAAACAGTCTATGAAATTGATGCCAGGAAATATGGACATTAATTTTTAATTGGAATTTGGAGTTGTTTGAAGATTTTCGGAAGCATCACAAGATAGTTGAACTCACGCAAAGGATATATATTAACAAAGGAAGATTTTTTTTGAGAGGACTGGTGGTGAATATTGTAACCAGTTCTTGCCATAGTAGCTGAGCTGCACACTGCACAGTTTTCAAGCGATGCATGTTGTGTAAGCGGAGTTATTTTCATGAAATGATTTCATAAGTTTACTAAAACTTGAGAAGTTTCCACTCTGATGAAGACCCAAATGTTCACTAAGGAAGGAAATTAATGAGCAACATCGTCAATATGATCCTGGGACTATGACTGTACACCACCAGCCCACTCATCGAAGGAAGCTCATGATATTACCAATGGACATGTCCCAATGTCATTAGGCTCGTTAACAGTTAACATTGTTAGCTCAGTCTTCTCAAAAACATGTTGTGCGTGACCCTTTCTGAAAAAGTCACATCATTCTAAAATTTTGTTATAGATTAAAGCATTGAAATCTGCAATTATCCACATCAAGGAATCACTGCTTAATTTCAAGGTGAGTATGTTATTTTATGCATGTAAAGTGTCTTAGGTAAAGGAGTGGTAGACAAAAAAAGTGGTTGATGGGTTACCCCAAGTTTTCAAAACTTGAGTCAATAATCCTGTAGACTATACCACTCTGAGCATTTGCTGTTGGGATCTGCATGTATATTGGTCTCAATAAGAAGAGGTCTATATTCAATTCAAGTAGCCTTAGTTCTTAAAAATTTTAAATAATGGCGCCCCATAATCTGTGAAAATTGGAGGGCAGGGCAGCAGAAACACTTTTTGTCTCTTCCTAACCAGATACCAGGTGAAGTGATCTACTATCTCAGTCATAACTACTATATCCCCCAGCCTGTTATATGTGCTCAAGTACCAGTGTGAGTCGATTCATACTAGACTGATATCATAAAGAAAATAGCTCTTGTGGTAAATACTCATAACATTTACCAGGGGAGCCATTTCCTTGTTTTTGTGAATGGTTACTGACTTGTTTTTGTGGTTGCACTTTGATTCAAATTTGATTGAGCTGCATAACAACTGGCCTGGCCAAGAGCAACTAGGCTCTGTCAACACCTTGGTTTTCCCATTTTCTCTGATCTTTTGCATAGTAATGAAACAAGATATCCTAGAGGCCTATACGTGAACGATTTGTATTTTTAAATAAAGACCCTGAGCTAAAAGCATAGACATGGCAAAGAGTTTGACTGACTAATTCAAAAGCCCTCAGAGGAGTAAAATTTTAGCCTCCCCAAAGCTGAAAGGATCTTATATTTTGGTTCCATTAAAACCCCATTCATCAGTTAAAAGGGAGTTCTTCCTTAGGAAAATAATATAGTCAAAGACATTAATTGGTATTACTGCTAACAATGAGATGGTAACCCAGTCTACTGTGATGCCTGATATTGGGAGCACAGCTAGAAGTTGAAGAGTAATAACAATTTCCTCTACTCTACTGCCTAAACAAATTCGCTTATAATCATGCCGTTAACACCTGAGAGAAGGCAACTCTTCATTTACTCAGATTGATATGGGTTTATGGCTAGCAAGATTTTCTCATTTGTTGTTGTTTTTCGTTTGAGCAGACCTTGAGTACTTTTTTTGAGATGGTGTGAGAAAAATTTCCGCTTATTGAAGGTTTTTACATGATATGTCTGCCCATAGGATTAATATATGACATTCAAAATAGAATAGCTTGGTTGCGTTAAAACTTGGTATGACTTAAATAGACGTCATCGGATAACTGAAAATAACGTTAATCAGCCACTTTACTTCATTGCGTTAAGATTGATTTATCATTTTGATAGAATACCGATGCCGAGAAAGGTGAAGGTCAATATATTCAGAACCTGAGGCGTAGATTAGCAGACTACACTAGTGAACTCAGGTAATTTCTATTGTTAGCCTGTGGACCTAATTTGAGACTGATTAATTTTTGGTCAGCTGGCTGTACATTCAGTCCCTAGACTAGATTAATAAAAATTGTAACTAATGACTATATTTAGTTTGAGGGATTTCTATGAATATTTAAAGGGATCAGCAATTTAGTATGAGAAACACTACATTGTATATTTCTATCGTATATATAAAAAATTTCTTCGGCACGTTACGAAAAACATCCAGGATGATATTGTCTGTCGAATCTAAAGTGTATAACAATTTTGGAACGATTAATAATTGATAATTTCTTCAGGAACTGAGGTCCAAGCAGCGGAAGTTCAATTGAGTTGCCATGGCATGCTAACAGATTATTTTGTTCTAGTTCTTGAAGATATTAATATGAGGTCACATGGCAAATGCCACTGACGTCATTACCATTCATCAACATCTCCTCTAAATTTAGATTTTCTGCTCGACATTCTCTTCAATCATTTAAAAAGTTCTATAGGCTCTCATATCATCAAGTCATGACGCTAAAACAAAACTAAAATCTAAAAATATAGACATCTCTTGAGCATGATCGGATGCCGTTGAATGGTAGTAAATGATAACATCGTTTTTCGTATCTTTCAAAATACTGATTCACGCCTACAATCACTATGGTTCCATGCTTCGATTTTGTGGTTCACTCCAATTTCGAATGGTTAGAATCCAGTGGCATTGTGTGCAAGCGCGCTAACCACACCGCCAATTAGGAAATAGGTCGAATAAACACGGTATGGATATTCGCGTCCAAAAAGTCATTCGCCACAATCGGAATTTGACTTTAATGCCGTTTCAATGGGGCGATTACTCTCGAAATCCTTACAAAATCGACACATGGGACCATAGTGATTGGCTTTTTTCAAACAATATTCGTACTTTAATATAACATTACTGTACTGGATTAATGCTGAGGGCTGAATGATGGCAACAATAGCAGAGTGATGTGATTTCTTGAACATTAGCTTATTCAGCCGCTAAGTATTAATCAGATAGTGTTGCGATTGTGTTGTGTCATCTACAAATTAATTAACAATTATAAGTTTTGAACATTGAAAAGGTGGCACTGCAGTGTTTACATAATTAACGTTGTCATTAGAGTTTTACATCAAATTGCAATAAAAGTTAAAAATCATCTATATCAAATAATTATAACAAATTTATCACAATAGTATTACTTACATGTTGTATCTAATAAGGCTTAAAACTCCATAAATTAGAATAGGAGAAGGTATAAAGTTAAAGTTCTTTGTGGCGGATGTGCCAGGTTGGCAACTCAAATGACACTGATGTTTATAAAAAATGGTATGATGGTCTGAGTTTAAATCTATTGTTATACAAATAAATATGGTTGGTTATTAAAAGCTGTACTTTACTGCAGCAATTATAGGATTAATGCAGTTTAAAATAGAACACTTCGTAATACCAAAACAATTACATTATATAGCAGGAACTAAAACATATATTATCTTAATTTCTACTTCTGGGTAGTCCAGTTATCTTATCTTAGTCTTTACTTACAATTTGATGTCCTCAATGAATATAACATTTTACTTCACTGGGTGGTGACGAGAATGAAAGATGCCTTGTCACTGATGTTGAAATATTCAATCATACTCGCAATACATTCCAAGTGGTCTCTTAGGGTGCAATACTGGCTACTAAAACATATATTATCTTACTTCCTAGTTCTGGGTAGTCCAGTTATCTTATCTTAGTCTTTATTTACAATTTGATGTCCTCAATGAATATATAACATTTTACTTCACTGGGTGGTGACGAGAATGAAAGATGCCTTGTCACTGATGTTGAAATATTCAATCATACTCGCAACACATTCCAAGTGGTCTCTTAGGGTGCAATACTGGCTACTAGAGGGCACTTCTAACCACTTGGTTACATCATACTTAAGCTGATAGGTAGCGACAAAAAACTTTAAAAAATCCTTCCCATGTGTGAAACATGCACGATTACCAAGTTTGAAGAGCGAATATATTTTCATGTAGGTGTTAGTCATTTGTATCATAAAGTGCATGAATTACTCACGCACGTAGCTCTGGCAGACTGGCACGTAGCATTTACCGGTGACCTGCCCTAGGCCAGACTCTTGTCCAGGAAGAAATTTATATGCTATGACCTCTCGGATTAACCGTGAGACCGAACTTGTCTAGCGCGAGCTGAGGCTACAGCGCTCTATGCTTTGTACTAAGTTGCACGGATGTCCCAGGACACATGGTCACTGAGGGACTCCAAAGTTGTCCCATGGGCCGCCGTTCCTATGCTCTCTGAACATTCCCAATCCATTTCTGATATGACATTTGCCATCGATCGATTCACACGTCATAATTGATATCACAAGGGACTACTGTACAATATGCGTAAACCGCAGCGCTCCTACGGAATGCATGGATGACATATCCTTTTTGTTGTGGGTTCCAAACTCCATATTTACAAAGGCAAACATATAACCTGTTGCAATAACCAAATAAGGTTTATTTATGCCCACAATAGTAGGTCTAATAATATCTTTATGGAGTTATTTATATATACAGCCATAGTAAAGTGCGTTCTGGCAGACTAAACGTGTTGTCTCAGGCTGAAATCTAAGTGCATGGTGGATTGAAGGTTGATTCATGTTTCGGACTCGAAGGTGGATGACGCAGTTTCCTCACCGGTTGCGAATAAGCCAAGGAATGCTACAATCCTCAGTATGCCCATTGACCAATGGACCAGATTATTTATTTATCCACAGTTCTGAGCGTGTTGCAAGGATACGCTAAGCGTGTATTTAGGTTCTTACTCTCAGTGTTTGTGGCCTGGACTTTGCATCGGTTATTCTTGGAGGGTAGCTGGTATGTGCTACTTGTTTTTTACATGAGAGAGTGCAGATTCTGTTAGTCTTTTTGTTGGACTCGAATCAGAAAGCTTCCTGGGGATGCGCTTCCTGTCAATATTGCATTTTAGCCCTTTTCTAAAAAAAATGATCATGTTGACTATTCTTACGTAATAGTGAGCTCTTAGTATCCTTTTCACATGAAATTCTTGGTGTTCATTTTTGACTTTTTTGCAATACTTAGATGTATCAGTTTTTCTACCCTATGTCATCTTAGCGTGCGCTCATCATGCCATTCAATAGGTTATCTACCCATAAGCAGTACTTGCCTGGATAGGGGCCATTTTGATTCCCAATTTTGTAATGATTGATTTAAAGCCGTCTCCATATGCGATTACCTAGATATGGATCACATGTCTGGCCAGCAGGGAAACCCGAGAGAGTTGCTAAAGTGCAATGCCTGGCACAAGTCAGCATCCAAGCATTGGGAATCAAGCTCAAAAGCAAACCTCTATTTGACTGACTTCTATCCTTCTTGTTCCGTCAACATGCAAGACTACAAAGGAATAAATAAATATATAACAAAGATAATAAAAAATAACAATGAAGCGTGTATGTTACTGCAATAATCTGCAGAACTACAAGATCAGGGATCAATGTCTATGGCATATTTTTGTTTTTTATTTTTTATTCATAATTTTGGTTCTATCATTAAGTGGTTTGAAATTTAAAGTATTTATTCCTATTTCTTGTTTGCAGAGAGGTAAGAAAAACATGTGACAGCGAAGAGCATGCAGATCGAGAATTATTACGCAACATCACAAAGACGTGGACTAGTTTGAAAAATCTCAGATCATACCAGAGCTGTACTAATACTCCAATCAAACTGAATTTTACTAAGTAAGCTACTTTTACTTTATATACATTAGCATCTGAATACATAATTAAATTTAATTTTCAATGTTTAAACGCAATGTATTGGGATGGTGGGGGGGGGGGGGTGATGTTTGGTTTGGATTCGGGGAGGAGTGTAATTGAAAAGTCAAAAGTAAATCTTTCTACAAAATCATGTATTCTAATATTATCTTTGGATGGTCACTTTTTTTATTGTTTTTTTTCCGCAGGCAAGAGACAAACAAGGTAGGCGATAAAAACAGGATAAAAGCCGAGATGTCTGACGAGGTGCAGGAACTCAGAGAGGAACACGAGCAAGGTTACCAGAAACGCAAACTCGAGTATGACGACGCGATGATCAGACATAAACAGCAGGTGAAAGCCAAGGTAAGGGCAGATAACTTGAAAAAAATTGACAATTCAGGGACTTCTAAGTGCAGTAAGGAGTCCTTTGAGCATAGATTCCTTTCTATGAGTTATGATTATTCATATACAGTGGTATCTGGAAATTGGTTTGAACATTGTCAGCATGTTTTGGAAAGTTAAAAGCTTGGAGTGGTCGAGTAACAACTCTAGAATCCAAAGATCTCTTGTTCAAAATATGAATTATATTCTTGTGCAGCTATAGTTCTCTATCTCTAAATAGATTTGATCGATTTAGGTGGTTGACCTTATACGAAATAATGGTAACTAAGTAACGCTGTTTCCTGAAATAAAAGCACATGTATTTCAGAGAAAATCATTACCGATACTTGACATTTAAGCTTGGCTGCTCACCAATGTAATTGAACTCTAATTTATGAGAGCACCTCAAAAACTCCCTCTTATATATCTACACCATACCGAAACAATTTTAGGTCGAAACGTTTCCTGATGAGCTCCGCACTTTTTTTATGTGTTTTTCTATCTGCATGTTGTTCCAATTTGCAGAAAGATGCTACGCTACGAATGAAAAGAAGGAATCGGGATTCTGAGGAGGACCCGGAAGACTTGCTGCGTGTTGAACAGGACATGAAAGATCAGGCAATTATTGACCTACCAGACATTGCCAAACCAGAGCTTCCCGAAAAGTTTGATGAGAAAATTAGCAGAGAGAAGATCGAAGAAAAGTACAAGCAGATCAAGAGGAGACCCGGAGAACCGATACTCATCCCGGAGATTTCATACAGTACCAATATTACTAACAGACAAAACTGTCCCATGTAAGTCAAAAGTGCCCCATGTAAGTCATAAGCGCCCTATGTAAGTCTTGAGCGTCACATGTAAGTCATAAGTGCCCCATGTAAGTAATGAGTGCCCCATGTAAGTCAAAAGTGTCCCATGTAAGTCATAAGTGCCCCATGTAAGTCAAGAGCGCCCCATGACAGTTATAAGTGCCCCATGTAAGTCAAAACTGTCCCATGTAAGTCATGAGCGCCCCATGTAAGTCATAATTGCCCAATGTAAGTAATGAGTGCCCCATATAAGTCATGAGTGCCCATGTAAGTCATGAGTGCCCATGTAAGTCATGAGTGCCCATGTAAGTCGTGTCTTGGTCACCACGATTTGTATGACATGGTATGATGTATATCGAGCAATATCTACATTGAACATTCCTAACGGTAATTAAAAAAAATCCTACATTATAATTATCGCAATTAGCGATTTTGCCAGCCAGGCCGAGTTTTATAACCAGGCATTACTGACGGATAATTCCCAGTGGATCATAGGTACTAGTACTTCTGCAAAACAACCTGCTCAGAAGTGTCGCCTTGTCCTTGCTTTTGGGCCGACTCTGTCACATTCAGACAATAGTTGATATCTTGGGAATATTATCCACAAGAATATGAAAATTTCATCGCCATTCAGTTTTGCCGAGCTGACAACCATGGCTCAATAGGAGCATGTAACTTGTCAATGAATGAGTCTGGCAGTCTGTATTGTGGATACATCCTTCTTTTATTGATTTTGAATGTCAATTTTTCCGATACATTGATGTCTTCTGAAATGGCCTTCAGCGTGATTGCCCTTTTTATATCGTTGACCCAGGGGAAATCGGTTGCATGTTCCAATGATTTCCAATATCTGCTCGACTCTAAGAATTCACTACCTGTGCCTTGATATCTGCGCGCAATTTACATGCCAAATTTTCTTCAAATGCCACACATCTACGCACAACGCACGCACTGTCTCATCATTTGCAGCCCTGAGGGAGGATCAGTCAATGAAAACCCTGGCGAAAAGTTTACATCATCGCATGCACTATGCAAATATACAATGAGTCGTTTCGGTAAAAAAGTACTTTTTTAAAACTTACATTATATATATAACACTGTTAGATGTCACTTGCCATTCAATTCCGTAAATTAAGTACAATTTTTCTCTTTTTTGAACAACAGGGGTGAGCAACAACGACGATCAGCGGTTCAGAGTTGTCGCCTCTACGCTAAAGTTTTCTTTAATGGCAAAGAAGTCGCAAAAACAGATACCAGGTAAATTATATAAAGCCTACACCTTACAGATTCAGCTCAATATCTGAAGGTTGCATTCTACATGCGTCACTGTTTGATCATTGAACTTTAATAGTTGTTAAATGTTGGCAGCATTATGGCATGTTATATGGATGGATGGATTTTATTACTATCACTGACAGCATTATTAAAAGAAAAAATGAGTCGCGAAATACAGTGTAATTGCTGGCACTTTGAATCAGCAAGAAAAAGCGAAGACACTTGGAATAAAAAATCAAATCTCTGTCCAAAAAAGTATTTCGTTTAAAATAAGAGTGATATGACGCAGAAAACAGTCTCTCCCCAGTGAGATTCTATGTTTTACTGTACGGTATCTGCCAGATGGACATTTACTCAACAAATCATTGATGAAATTATCCTCATCGTGAATATAGCGCAAGGCCAGTGTTCGTGTCTGATTGTCCATCATGGTATAAATGTCGGGATGTTCCATGCCTAACTTAATAGCGTCCTTGAAAATTTTACACAGGCGTTGCTTGTCAGCAGCATACAAGCTTTTAAAAATAATGGGAAAGCAATAGGAGATTCGTCATACAATAAAACTTTTAAAAAGCATATTTGATAGTGATTTAGAGCTTAAAAATACAAAATTCCTGACTACATACATCCTTTGAGAGGCGGTTGAAACTATACCATGCACATGATCATTAAAACGCAGCTTATCGTCAACTAATACACCAAGATATTTAACTTTATCACTAAAAGCAATAGCAGTATCATTTGAAACAAGTGTAGGGGTAGAAGGTTTAACATATTGGGTAGATAGCATCATTTCCTGGGTCTTAGTGGGGTTTAATAAAAGATTTAAATCAGCACTTTGTTTAGCAATTCTATGGATTTCATCAAAATAGGAGTTGAGATCTGATTGATTAGCTATGCAGCCTATGATGCAAGTGTCATCTGTGTACTTAATTTTTGTAACATTACTCAGGTTTGAGGTAATCCGATTTGTATATATGGAGAACAAAAGCGGAGACAGACAGCAGCCCTGGGGGTGCCAGTGTTTGTTATAATAGCATTTGAAGTTTTACCATCAACAAAAGTTCTTTGCAGAGCTGTGCAGTCTCCACTGGCAGCCTTTTTGTGGCATAGAGGTGAGGAGAGGCACACAAGAGCTGGGATCACGTGCTCCAAAATGAACTGGTAACATTTCAAGGCAAAAAGAAGGTGTAAAAAACGATAATCGTGATCATTCAAGTATTATGTTTCTATTCTCCAGGCAGCTTAACCAAGATTTTACAGTTCGATTTGCGCAGATCATCCCGATACACATTATACAATGGCCGGATAGCATCTTCATCCAGGTAAGGTTTTGTGCACTGAGTCTGCGTACACTGAGTGGTTAATTGAAATCCCTTGAGTGCACAAAAAAGAAAAGCAATGTGGAACAACAATGGCTATGGAAAAATCTCAGAGGCACCTTTGGGAATAGCGTAGGCCGTAGACAATACGTTAAAAGACAGACTTATCAGTTTTATCTTGGGTGATCGGGCAGAATCTCAAACATGATTACCCACCGCACCTTTTATAACTTGTGACCATTTTTCTAACTCCTGTGGCAATTCTGTGAAGAGAAAGATTTGAGTGAGATAGTATATTGCCAGGACATATTGCAACACATGGATATATGCCGTTCTCATAGAGTTATTTTATAAAATTACAATAACTCTATAGTATGACACTAGTATATAAATGATAAAAGATTGTCAGGGACAGTGTGTTATTGTCTGCTCTTTTTCTTGTATGGACAAATCCTAATGTATCAACTGTTCAGTCAACAGATAGTTCAAAATGCTCTACTTTAGGCTGGTGAAGGGTCCTTTGATGGACATGATGTCATTGGTTGCCAGGTTTCAATTCCCTCAGATATGTTCATACTACACTAAAAGCATAAAATTTCCATTGCAATTCTGACGTTGGTATTTGGTAAATGGGGTTATGTTAAGTGAGGATTCTTCAATTTTTTTGTATTTAGTTTTGTTTTAACATTCTGGCTCCATTAATTGAAAATCAGCTTTCACCAACACCTCAAAGTGTGGATTTTGTACCATAAAAGATTTTTTAAAAAATCACTGTAACATGTAATATATAATATGTGTGAGTAATATCCGTATAATGAATATTCTATTTACAGATTTATGAGGTTGGGATGCTGAAGGACAGATATCTGTCAACTCTGTACGCTGCCATACCAGCTACCACCGTGACATCATCTTCTACTGTCGATCTAGATCCCCTGGATTTCTCCACTGAGCTGAGGAAATCTTACACACACGAAGCTGTCGGCTCGGGTATGTGTCAACATGTTTTCTCCATTGAGTTGTTTTGACTGGGAGCTGATTCTTGTAGGTCTTCATCATGCAGTATTTCTATATGTGTGGATAAAGTGACTTATAGAAGTCTTAGAAAATCTCGGGCTGAGCATTGGGGTACCAGGGTGTTCTGAAATAACAAACGTCATTCACTTGTGTACCATACATTTTGATCGATTGATATTAACTTTATTAAACCGTTCAAAAATGTTTGTTTGGAAAAAACATTTGTATCAGAACATGTTTTACATTAGTGTGATGATTCCAGTGGTTCCAGTCATTTCAATTTACACTCCATATTTATAAAACACAGTGTTATAGAGGGATTCTGTTTTGAATCGTTTTATCAGTACATCTGGTAGTCTGCTTGAGTGTCTGCGTACAGTGGATTGCCTCGGTGGAATCAGGTCAGCTAACCGGTGGTTGGGATCAGCTATCACCTTGCTGCTGTATGCGCTACTCAGATCACTCATGTACTGCTCTAGTGTCGGTAGACCACTTGCTGCTAGTCTGTCTGAGTAGTGTTCTAGATTAGGATAGATGGTTTTTAGACATCGTTTCTGAATACAGTCTAGACTGTCTATGTCAGGGGTGCCCAACCTTTTCATTGAGGGGGCCGCATCCACATATTGCAATGTCCCTGGGGGCCTGCAACCTCGCCATAAATCAAACATTCATATATGGGTGTGCAGTTTTTTCATCTCTGCAGTGGGGAGTTTATTTATTTGAGCTCACTCAAATGCAATGGTTGGGGAATTCCAAAATACTGTGACTAGATGTAGGGCGTTCCTTATTATTGTACAAATGAGGAATGTTATAAATATAAGGGTGAAAATTGTTTTCGCGACTACGCGATTTTCTCAGATGGGTTGGGGGCCGCATAAAATTGGGTTGGGGGCCGCATGCGGCCCCAGGGCCACTCGTTGGGCACCCCTGGTCTATGTCATACTGTGTGGCTGACGGGAACCAAGCCGGACATGCAAAGGTCAGAAGCGGTCTGACGATGCTAGCATAGTATTTGCAGAGCCCTATGGTGTTGACGCCGAAGCGTTTCAGCAGAAGCAGTGCGTAGCATTTGGTGTGGCTTCTCTCTACAATCGAGGATATGTGTGCATGGAAGTTCAGATGTTCATCCAGCGTGACACCAAGTAACTTAAAATTGGGCACACGCTCAATCTCAGCACCATTGATGATGACAGGCTGTTCGAGAATGATGTTGTCTCGCAGGGATATGAGCATGTGTTTTGTCTTAGATGTATTTAGCGTAATATCGTGTTCCTCACACCACTTTGCAGTTGCCTCAGCTTCGGCGGCTATTATCGCGTTATCGGTAGTTCTCTCCCCTCGTCTACCAGATATTACAGCAGACTTAGGGATGGTGGCATAGATTGTTAGATCATCAGCGTACTTCAGTATGTTCTCGGAAGATTCCAGGGATTTGATGAATATGTTCCACAGGACTGGACCGCATATCGTTCCTTGGGGTACCCCCACGCTGCATGATCTTTCGCTAGACACTGATCTTGATGGTTTGTGTATCACACGCTGTTTGCGGTTGGTGAGATAGTCGATACACAGAGTTATGATTGTTTGGTCATAGCCCTGCTGGTCCATAATAGCTGCCAATACAACCGGTCTCATGTTATCAAATGCCTTAGAAAAGTCTTCAAATAGTGCATGGACAGCTAGGGTCTTTTTGTTGTCCATAGACATTTTCCAGGATGTCACGGCTTTGACTAGGGCATCGATAGTACCTATCCCTTTTGTGTATGCAAATTGAGTACTGTCTGATGACTTTTCACTGAGTATATTGTTGATGTAACTTTCAGCTATTTTACTGCAGTGGTAGGTCAGCGCTATGGGCCGGAAATCTTTGAATTGATCAGGTGAAGCTACTTTACTGATAGGAGTTATTTCAGAACGCTTCCACAGTTCAGGGTATTTTCCTGTTTTCAGCCTGCACTCGATGATGTTATGGAGTGGTGTGGCAATTTGGTGTGGATGGTTCTTACTAATCCACTGTGGGAAGTCATCTGAATGAGTTGCCTTCCTGGTGTTTATGGCTTTTAGTTTATTGATGAGTTCACCGATAGCTATTGTTGATGGAATGTTGTTGTTGTGATTGAGTTTCGGGAATTCCAGGGTTGTGTTGTCGCTGGTTGATGTATAGTATTTATTTAGCTCCTCCACAAAATCATCAGGTGCCATCCATTTGCCATCTATATTGATTGTGTCACTGCTATTGGTGTTTTGAGATGTCAGTTGCTTGATATTTATCCACCACCGCCTCGAGTCAGACATAATTCTGTTGATATTAGTCTGCGCATGTGATCGGCGTGCCTTTTTCAGAAGCTTATTGAGTATCTTTTTGAGATACTTCCATGCCATTCCATGTTGTTAGTCCTGTGAGCTCTCTGTTTGGCGCGACGGAGCTTCAGTGTGAGTGGTGTTTCTATGCATAGCTTGTGTTGAGGCTTACGCCGCTTGCGTAGAGGACAGTGTGTTTGGTAGATGTTTGTCATTATTCGGTGGAATATAGTCACTTTACTGTTCAGGTCAGGTTCGGAGAGAACTTCATCCCAGTTTTGATTGTCTAGATCTCGACTGATTTTCACTTTGGCAGCAGGGGTGACGACTCTCTTCAAGATGGTTTCATACATTACTGGCTTTCTGTAGGCAGATAGTATCTCTACAGATTCGTGATCACTGTTGCCTACTGGAGGCGCAGCATCACAACCGGCTCTCACATACTCCGGGACGTTGGTGAACAGTTTATCTAGAAATGCTGCGTTCCTTGTGGGGAAGTTAACGATCTGAGCTAGGACGAAGGCAGGAGCTATGGAGCTACAGTCCAGGTCGTTGAAGTCGTCATAGAGTATCAGTCTAGCAGATTTATGTTTACCAGTCAGTTTACGGATGGTGTCGTGGATATACTCTATGGTGTGATCTCGTTGGTGTTTAAGTAGTCCTGGTGGGTGGTAGACGACTCCACATGTCAGCGGATCTATCATGTCAGGCACTTGGATGAGTGTCCACAGCGCTGACGTGGTCGATGAGGTCTAAGTGTCCAGTGTTTTGACGTTGTATTTTGAGCTCGCATAAACCGCAACTCCTCCGCCAACCCGCGACTCGCCGCGATTTGCTGTGATTTTCTGGAATCCGGGATAGCAGTACAATCCTTCAGTATGTCGTGTGAACCATGTTTCAGTTAGCAGCAAGATGTCGTACTGCTTCCGGTTGATCGTTTCAGACAGCTCATGATGCTTATCTAGTGTAGGTCTTTGTAGATTAGTGCCGAATATATTGGGTATTGTGTGTTTTTTTTCATGGGTTCTCGATTAATTCCTGATAGATACTATTCTCGGGGCTTTTGTTTATAATTACGAAGCTCATTAGCTTTGGTGGTGGTACTCTCCATAATCGATGAATAAGATGGTATTGTTACAGATGATTACTTGGCTTTCTTCCATTCGCATCATTATATTCACCAATCCGGCTAATTATCCTAGCCTTGATTCCAAAAGTTTTCACATTAGGTAGCGGGTTGACCATTCTGTTTATGTAATCCCAGTCAAAATGGCTGCCCTCATGGTCTCTGTTCTGAAAGTTCAACAGCTGATTTCTAGAGTACCTGATGGATGATGTGGTAGCGTTTGGTGTCATTGTGATCCTGGTGTTCAGATCTGCCTGGTGATGTAGGTTAATCCTCGGAGCTGTTACAGCGAACTGGTGTAAATGTTAAAAATCTTCTCAATTTGAGAGAGACTATAAAAAAACAACCTACTAAAAACTTAGCCCGAGAACCGAAATAAAATTTGTTTGCATACTCTTCATTGAGATAGGTATACTACAATATAAGAAAGTATGTACCTTTTTTTGTACATGTGCAACAATTCTACCTCAAAAATATTTGAAGAAAGATTCTGATCAATTTTTAAGTTTACCAATTTCAGTATCACAAAATAAATTTCGCAATAATTTTGAAAGTTTACATATGTGATAGGCATAGGCGTTATGCAATGCGCGTTATGCGATGCCCGTTTTGCGAAGTCTGCATATTATATGTCAAGTGGCATGCGTACTATACCAGAATATCTTGGTAAACTTTAGTTGACCGGGGATCTGTTATGACGATTGCATACAGATGTTAGAACCCTGACTCCGCATAGTTGTAAATATAATATCACATATATGTCATGTGTACTAAAAATTAAATCCCTTTTGGATTTAGAAATAATCATGCAAGAATCAGAACAAAATAAAATTTCAAATTTCCGTATCAGAAACAGTGTCTTAGACATGGTCAAGCACATCTTGTGATAGCGGCTTGACAGTATTGAATATTGAAGACATTTATGGTAACAAACGTTTTCTCAAAGTGTTTTTTTTTTGCGCAAATACGCTATTTCTTGACGACGTCCCAAAAAGGTCAAAGAATGTGCAATGTATAAATGTTGGAAGTTAAATTGATACTAGGAGATTATTGAAAGCAATGACAGAAACAAATTTGATTCTTCCTTCATTTGTTTGAACATTATCCCTAGAACAGTCTAATTATATGTGGATTGATTACATTGTGTCATGTGACATGACGTCGTTGAAAATTGGTTTTCTGTGATCCTGACATCAAGAGCTTTTCGATATTATATAAAACAATATGATTTCTCTTAAAATTTTACCGTTACTATATCTTAATAAATTTTGTACCATAACCTTCAACTGTGTCAGCAAAAAAAACCCAAATACGGTTTTTAAAACATATCTGATGCATCATGAGTTGTCCGCTACAATTATATCATACTTTGTAGGAGTACCAATAACATTTGACAACGATGGCAGCCCATTAGAGACTCTGATATTACTGACATCTGGTCAGTTGTTGGCCTCAGTAGCCTGGGGTGTGGATTCCTATGGTAACCCTCTTATTCCAGTCGTTCCATCATCTCAGGCCAACCAAGGGTAAGTTCAGATCATTTAAGTAGAGATCATAGATTTTTATTTTATGTCTTTCATTTTTGCAACAGAGCGCTCAAACAACAAATGATTTTATCACCAATGATATAATTCATACTTACATACATACATACACCAATACATTGACATCATTACACTCAAAACCTGTACACGATCTCTAAGAGCGAGATGACTTTTTATCAAATATGCTTCATAATTACATGTCATGTGCGCAATGTGTCACCTTACCAATATATTCTAAGTTTCATGATTTTTATTCATGATCATTATTGCCGAGCATTTTTATCTACAAACCACTACATTTCAACAATTTCTCGAAATTGTTCTGTAGAGGGTTTTAAAATAAATCTTATCTTATCATTTTACTTGAAACTGCATACTCCTCTTTATTAAGATGCTTGTCACTCTGTATAGACTGCTGCAAAAAGTAGATATTGCAGTCATTGCAACACATATGGCCTGCGTTTCAAAGCAAACTTTTGTAAAACACTATCACCACTAGGCTCTAAAACTTTGAAATCTGTATCATTTCCAATTACTTGTTGCAGGATGTCTAAAGGTCGCGATGCTGTGACAGAGATAGGTGCCTCTGCGATGATGGATATGGATAAGTTATCTAAGTGGTTGGCTGATTGCAGAGTTGACCCTAATGACCCGGCGAACAGTGAACTTGTGTACCTACTTCGGGTAAAACTCACATTTTATTCTGAACAAATCAAAGAATCTTTATTTAGTACCCGGCTGACTGACAAAAAAAACTTCCCTACATAGCTGCCGGCAGTTTGATCAGTCAATATAAAGCATATCGCCACGCAGATAGCAAATTGCACTTAAAAAAATCAAGTTATTTGTTTTTTTATGAAAAACCATATCACTATTTTTTCCCGAATGCTAGCACATGGGACACGGTCCCGAATTCACCATCTAAATTGTCAGTTATTTGCATGCATTGAATTGTTTTGCAGCCAAAAGGAGGTGGAGACAGGATATCAGGCCCCGAGTATTTCAGGCTCGAGCAGCTACAAGAGGAGTTTAACTTTGTGACAGATGAGGAGCTGAGAGCAGATCGTAGGCTACAGCTACTCGAGCTGAGAGAGAAAGAAGTGCCCGAGTTCAGAAACATGAAAATGATTCCCCCAAATGCGATTGAGATAAATGCTGACATATTCAAAGTAAGAGTTTATTTAAGAATTCTATTACAAAATACTATGAGTAATATATGAGTAACATATTATACGAACATCATTTGCTGTTTAGTGAGAAACAGAAGATTGGGCTGCCCCTAAAGAGAGACGCAAGGTGCCCTAAATCCTCATACTGACAATGTGATACATCCTAGAAGACTAGAATGCATCCTAGAGGTGAGGCCATGGAGGACCTCCTAATCATGGGTGTGCAGCAAGCTGCCAAAACTGAACTGGCACTAATCGGCCATTGGCAGTGACACTTTGATCTTAGCCAAGAAAAATATACGGGCATCATTTGAAAAACATATAGGGAATAATATAAATATATATATGCGTCTGCTATGTGGGTAACATTATAGTGAGTAACAACATGGGAATGGTTAGAATTCATAAATCGAAATCGGAGTGAACCACAAATTTGAAGCATGGGACCATAGTGATAGTGTAGTAATGCGTAAGTAACGTCATCATGAGACATATGTGAGTAAAATGTGTGTAACTATTCAGAACATTCCAGAACAAGAATGTAAACACTCTTAACTCTCATTTCAAGACTTTCTAATTTTGGATTACATGCACATAGGGGAAGGGGGACGAGTCATATTGGGTGTGAAAGACAATCAATTGTGATGACAAATATGACATGGTCACTTGATGTAAGATACTAGATGGGCAAATATTGAAATATTGTCTTGGTTTAATGTCTGGATCAGAAAATGTTTTGCTTAATCACAAATTAACTATATAGGGTTTGTACAAGCTCCTGGTACCTTTGCCCATGTCATTTGAAAGCCATAAAAATCACACCTCAAACATACCCAGGAAACAAGGAACTTTCCGATGAATGGTTCTAATCTTTGAGCGTTACCATTGACGTAGGATGATAAAATCAAATACACTATGGTTCCATGCTTCGAATTTGTGGTTCACTCCAGTTTCGAATGGTTAGAATCCAGTGGATTCTAACCATTCCATGATGGAAAAAACATGAAAAACAACTGCCGCGGCCGGGGACTTGAACCCCGGTCTCCCGCGGCTAATTCCTTTGAAGGCATTGTGTGCAAGTGCGCTAACCAATTAGGAAGTAGGGCGAATTAACACGGTATAATTATTTGCTTCCAAAAAGTCATTCGTCACAATATGAAAGTGACCTTAATGTCATTTCCATGGGGCGATTACTCCCAAAATCCTTACGGAAATCGCAACATGGAATCATAGTGAATGACTCCCAGTAATTACGTTCTAATGACAGATCTATTGTTTTTAGCTTTGATATATCTATGACTGGCATTAAAATGCTCCCCAGCTAAAGAAGTAGGGTAATCAGGACTTATATTTATAGGACAAGGGATTTTTTCTTTCATTAGGACTACAACAAGCGTCTTAAAGAGGAGTCCGATGTGAAAAAGCAGGAGGGCGACTCACATCGCGCTATTGTTACAAGATTCATGCAGAGAGTTCGCGAACAGGTATTAGAAAGAAAGCGTCTTGCTGCTCATCAGAAAAGTCTTCAAGAGATAGTTGTTGAAGACCAAGTACCAAATATAGCGTAAGTTTTGGATCTATCCATAGCATAGAGCTGAACACTATTTACTGTTAATAGCATATTTCGAGTGAGACAGGGTTGCGTATGGATCACACATTTGAACCAGATCACAGTATTTTGTTGCCGAATCCAAAAATAGAAATCATGATGGTATGAATCACCTGTGCAAAATATCTAATCAACAAGTTGCACTAAGGTTTATCTATACCCTATCTATATATACAGAATCAAGTGATGAAAATTAGGCAATTTTTCACCCAAAAAACTAAATAAATGTAAATAAACAAATATAGAATTTATGAATTCATTAATTTTGACCTGTTCAAAGCTGCTTAAAATCGTTACGTTAGATAATTTCAACCGAAATCCTTCGATGTAAAAGATTCATACGGATTCATCTCATCTTTTGATTTTCTGTTTATCACAGCGCTATAGTGTTGAATCTGGGCAATGTGTTAGCACCTAGACGGCCTCTCAGGCCAAGGAGAAAGGAGAGAAAGGCTGTGAGCGGACAGAACCTACAAGACAGAGAGGTTAAGGTCATGATTAACATCACGAGAGCTTACGACCTACCATGCCGGGTCAACTCAGGCGACAACAAGGGGTGAGCCTAATAAGTAATAGGAATCATTTATGTTCTTTCACTGGGCCAATGAAATATTTTATTTTTCAAAATGTTAACTTAATATTTTTATTGTCCCAGTGTTAGTGGATTGTCGGAATTCTGCTCATATGCAAAAATAGTCATGACATTTCTCAATGGTGTTTCATTGTGGGTTACGAAATTTCTCACTCGATCAGAACAGGGGCAATAACTACTTTGTTTCACTTACAGTACGTATATTGACTTATTATATGTGTGGTAATATAGACATGATTCAATCTAGCTTTTGCAAGTATTAATGCGGTTATGATCTTGAGATGTGATATCCTTGTTTCATTATTTGCAGCGCACTTGTGATCAGACCATTCTTTGAGGTGATGTTTCAAAGAGAGAAGAAAATCACGTCTGTGGCTGATGGTCCAAATCCGAGTTGGAATGAAGAACTCAACTTACCGTTTAGGTTCGTATTTGATGTTCAAGTTCAATGTATGATAAGTATGCGCCTGCGTGATGATCATCATAATCATCCAAGAGTGCCTGACTAATTATAAACAGAGGTAGGAAGTGAGTGAGGCCAGTTGAAAGGAGGCCTGGCCATATATTGCTGGGCCATGTGGTGTTGGTTTGTATATTTCTTAAAGTTTTTTTTTAAAAAGTGATGACTGCGCTACGGCATGTATTTGTGGTTATGTGGTAGGTGACATGCTTTTATAATGCTTGGTCTGTGCAAAGAGTCTCAAACTCCTTGGTCTGTGGGAGGTGAGAAGGATTGACTTGTATCTACGTCAAAATGCAATATTTCACGGTATTTTCCTACCTAAGGTGCGCCATCAATAATTCATGGCAAGTAGAGCATTGAAATTTATTACCATGCAAATCTGACTTCACTTTATCGTAAGTAACTGCCTGAATATAACATGCATTGGTCTTAGGGTAGCCTTTAAGATAATGGGCAAAATGGGCCCAAAATGGTTAGCAAATGCGTAACAAACAAGTATACTGAAGTTTTCCATATCTTTGATATTGGTTTTGATTTCTTATTCTTTATTTGTGAGATTTGTGAGCTATTTGGGTGTTTCTGTTGAAAAAATTAAGTTAAGTACAGTTATGTAGATTGAGTAAGAACTCTGAAAGAAATATGCAGTCTTGATTTAATGCTAGGCTTGTAGGAAAACATAAATTATGAGATATTTGAATACACTTTTTAATATGTTTGCCATGAAATGGTTTTCAAATATTTCCTTTTGAAGCCATTAGTTACTTTCAAGTCTACAGGATAGACTGATTTTATGGCCTTAATTGTGCCCAGTCATTGATAAAAGGTAGTAAAAATTTAGTGCATAACTGATACCTGATAACTTGCTGGAAGTTTCTACCCTTGTCTAGAGATGTTAAGATGTTGTGGCTGTATCTTCTAGCCAGGATAAGTTGGATTATTACACAGACCCAACGCTAAGATTCTACAGGCGATATGCAAAGCCCTCCGACATCAGGCAAAGTGATAGTGCTCTAAATTTGTTGCTCATCTTCTATTTTTACATGTTCTATTTCAAATTTTGCCATCTTATCTTTCCCTGTTTCAACAATGAATTGAGTGTACTTTGACTGAATGCTGCAAGTTACACCAATGAACTAGTTCATTGGTTACACCAAGTTCAGATTGACTTAACTCTCTTATAATTGGAAAAAGATAAAAGATGAAACTGAAAAGCTGGAAAAATGGGAAGTAACATATAAGAAAGGATTTAAATGGACGGGCATACCAATAATCTATCTATGTCATGCGGCCCACGAGTTCACTGCAATAAGACTATCGGAAGAAAACGATTTTGAAGAAGTTTTTTTTCGATAAATCTTTTTATGTGCATGTTGCTCGAAGTTGGGTTTGTTCTCATAGACTTTATAATAATAAACAAAGACAGGACACCAAATTATAGAGCATGAGCATTTGTGCAATGGCGCACATGATTGCGAGTGAGACAGCAAATTTGAGTTTTGTGCTATAATTTATTTGCAGTCGAGATCTCTCGGTTGACAACTTGATCAATTGGATTTTTAATTGGAAAATTGCAACTGATTTAGCGGCTTCTCATGATCAATTTTACTTAAATAAACTTCATTCACGATTATGTGCCGCATGGTGTCCTGTATTGGTTTATTATACAGGCATGTGGTAGACTCATGACCATGGGGTTGTTTTCAAAAAGTCCACAGATCTTTTACTGATACCAAAGACTGAGGTCAACTATCTAAAGTTTGACAGATTATGACTTTTGAAAATGATCTCCCATTATACATTTTATAATGATTTAGCTGAAAACTTTGTTACAGGTACGATCACAGTGATAGCCTATTAGACTGTTATATTCTCTGGTATTAAAAAATCTAGATTTGGTTTCAAATTGCCACCTTCATGGAGTTAGATGTAAGAAGGATTTGTGACTTCTTCTGGAAAGCCTCAGATACATACTTGCCAAGTCTCCCGATTTAGGCGTGACCCTCCAGATTTTTACACCCACCTCCCACTTTTTGTAAATCTCACTATTTCCTCCAGATTTTAGAGAAAACAGTCCAATCGCAATTTTTTGATCGTTATCCAAGCACATGTTGTTGTTGACTAGTTACTGTTAAGGTCTTTGCACACAAAATTGAAAGAATTATCAAATTAAATAATCCTAACAAATTTACCTGTTTTGTTAAGATTCAGCCTATTATTGTAAATGACCAATAGCATCCTCTCATAACTCACAACATTGACTGTCATTGGTCACAATATAAAGTAGCTAGTCAAGTGTATACATTTAGTTTTCATTTCCTTTCAGATCACACATTTTTTAGTATTAATTTTGTACTGTCTACTCTAGTTAAATTTAAGTGAAAGGAAATAGAAACCTAACAATTCCAAAGGTAGGTCCACTACAATTTAACAAAGCTTGGACCAAAGACTTTGAAACAATTTTAATGTTAGTCAAACAGGAATATAGTACCTTATCTGGATTCTCACTGTCTGTGACTGAGCACATTTTCAGATCTTAATGATGCATGGGCACTTGTAGCCATGGACACCTGGGACTTACATGCCTCTACTTTGCCAATGGGGTGTTTGATACTTGACATTGACAATGTAAAGGTATGTATGTAAGAGTCCCAGGGGCCCATGGATTGATTGTAATTGTTTAAAGTGTATTTCACCTCAGTTTTATATTTAATTAAGTACTAGTACAAACATGAAATTATTTGGGGTCAAGAAATATACCTTTTTAGCCCTTCCTAGTGGCTGGAAACGCTCTCAGAGCTTCTGCAGACGGGGCTCCGCACCGTACCCCGTTGGGGGGGCTCACACCGACCCCCAAACCCCCAGGTGGGTGACTCGGGTGCTTCGCACCCTCGAAGCACCACGTTGTGGTGCAGTATCGCCGTAAAGTGAAATCTCCCTATTTTGTATTTAGATTACTTGGCAAGTATGCTCAGATATGGATAATAACCAGAATTTAAATTTGATGCATAAAACCATATTGATTTAAAATTAAAATATGCTCTCGCCTAAGTCTGTAACTTAAACTTTTCAATATAGATAACAATTTTGGGTTTTGTTTGCAGTACTTCATACGAACATAGCAATGTAATAATATGTGCAGTTAGTAAATATAATATTGTTATCAACTTGTTTCCACAGAGCTCCGAATAACGATTATTCATCCAACAATCTGCAGACTGTAAATGATTCAGTCTACATAAACCTATTTGATGAATTTGTCACCGATGTCCTACAAGACGACAGGCAGAGAGGTCGGGAGGTTCACAAGCGTCTCGACAAAAAATGGCTCGGAGGAATACAGATCCCATTCGCTACCCTATACGCCAATGGAGTGGTAAGACCTAGACCAAGTTTAATCCAGTTTACCTGCATTCGGAATTGCTTCCCCCCTCCACTGAACAGTCTTGGCTTATCATTGGAAGAGAAGCAAACATGAATGCATGCAAACGGAATGAAACTTGATCTAGGCAAGGCCTGATGTTTCCAACATCATTAACACTTAAAGCCCTTCAAAGCTCTTAATCACTTTCTAAATCGCAAAGGCTTGGCACAATATTTTCAAGTTTCCATTTGATGCAAAATCTCAACTTATGGCGTGATGGTTAGAAGGATTGCCCGGATATTTTGATCGCATTAGGGTTGTAATGAGTCGCAAATAATATGGAGCCATATTTTAACACCCTGGTCCTGCAATCTCTCAAACATATTCACTGAATGTGCCAACTTACTGATGGCGCCAGACCTGCTTGTCACCTCAACTTCTGTAAATAACTATGAGATGGAGAATTACAGTTTCACCTTTCCCATCCTTGACTTTTATTATTGCTTACATGACTTGTAACGGTCTGATCTGGTGATGTTCCAGCAATGATGCAACAGCGATGATGCAACGGTCTGTTCAGAAGCCTTATCATTGCTAGAACAACCTACTAAGAGATCCTACTTGTAGCGAATATTAAAAAAAGAATACAACTTTGTGGTTGCGAGAAGGAAAATAAGAAGATTTTATGGATGCCAGTGATGCAAATGAATTCATTGGTGATACACAATACTGTGTTTATATTCAGTGTTCTCTATTCAGATTGAAGGAACTTTCAGATTGGATTCTCCAGCTGTCCTACTTGGATATACGAGAGATACAGGAAAAAAGAAATCAGAAAGTTCAGGGGTCGGTGATTCTGAACACTCATATGTCAGTCTCTTCATGACTATAGAACCTTCTCTAGGAGTCGCTCCAGAAGTTAAAGAAACGGTGAGGATAATGAAAATACATAATTCAAAAAATATTTTCCTTATTCTGTTTGCAGTTGGAATGTAACATTCAGCTTTTGGATTTGACTTCTGAGGCTTTTAATATCGTGATAGAGGCAGTGCAGATTTGAAACATCAGTTTGTTTATAGGAACTGAGAGATGGAACGGTAACAATTTTCCACAAACGCTTTTATTGTTGTAGAGAAAGGGAACATATGAGGGTGGGGGGTCAAGGATGGGGTGGGTGCGGCACACAGCATTGTCTTAATCTGCATCGTCAATAATTCCAGATTGACTGAAATGTGTTTATTTCCATTATATTGTAACAAATGTGCTTGGCATTCTCACTAGTAGCCTTAGCGGTTGAAAGAAAGGCATTGAGATGCTCAGCCTTGGCTTTGCCAATGGTTGTCTTCCCTTTTGTGGGAAATGTATAGTTGATCTGTAATCGCAAACACCTTCAGCTCAACCATAAACACATAAATAAGTACAACTTGTTAACATAGATATTATATAAAAGTATATTAAGTCAATGCTTGTTATTGACAGCCATAGACTACATTATTCCAGTCATGCAAAGAACCTGGATATACATAGCTTAGGCTCCTAACCACCCAACCATAAGTTGAGGGTGCTCAGATTGACAACCAGTGTTCATTTTAGAAACATGGTTTTGTCCATGGTATAATTCCCCACTTTGAGAAAGGTGATCCATTTGCACTTTATTAGCACTTGATATTAAAAAAAAACCAAGCTGTCATTCCAGAAACCTTGGAATAGCAAGTCTAATCTAGGCTCCCAGCCACTCAACCAGAAGGGTTGGGTGGCTGGTATGGGTCCCCCTCTTCCCTGAATGTGTTGGGTCTATATCATGTTACACAACTAGCAACCATTTTAGATGGTACCATAGTTCCTGGAGTACAGTTTTGAGGAGGCTGAAACACTGAATCGTATCCCCGATAAAATGTTATCCTATTTGGGGTTGCTACCAGTTGGTTCAATCTTGATTAAATCATATTTATAATCGTTAGAGGGCAAGGTTTTCTAAGGCGATACTTCACAAAATTACATTTGCTTTTATATGTTGGCACCAAATGGGACATGTATTTTTACGCACACCACAGAGCTTTCTAAGATGCACCTCAGCATTGCATTACCGATCCTGACATGGCTTTAATTCTTAGGATTGCTACATCTGATGGATGCTGACATTTAGCTTTAAAAAGAAAATTTAATTGATTAAAAGTTTATTGTGGACTGGGATCACCAACGCCTGGAATATCAGTTTTTTCTTCTTCTAAGGTACAGAGACGTAAATATACCTCACACCTTTCTGATTGAACGCTTGCTGTAGAACACTGTAATAAACTCATCAAACACTCCTCCTCACTGGGAAACTGTATATAAACTCTGTTCTGATGGTAAATTTCTTGTCTGTAGTTTGACAGCAATGAATCGGAGGAGCTGCTGGATGCTGCCGCAAAATATATGGAGCAAGTGGAGAAGTCACACCCTAGCAGAGTGTTTGCTACAGCTGTCATCGACATCAACGGCAAAAGCGTATTCATCACCAAATACTTCAAAGCACTGGAGCCACCGGATGCCGTTCTTGAGCTATCCACAGATAAAAAAATACAGATGGTAGGTGGTGAATCAAGCCTTGTGGCGTAGCCAAAAAATAATTTTGCGCGAAACAAGGCTAGGAGGAATTAAATCAGTCCTATTGGAGACTCCCCCCTCCCCCTCCCCCTCCACACCTGAGTTGCAATTATCAGGATCTTCCCCTGTCTCTAAAATTAAGCTATAGATTTGTGTGCAAATTTTTGGCAAAAAAGTGTGCCTTATGACACTTTCAACAAATTATTGTGGAAATATATTGCATAATAATCAATTGGTATAGAATGATTTTGGTGCATGGAATAAATGACGAGTGAAATATGATGATATATATATGATAATATACAATTGTTTGATATATTGTATATATGATAATATAATAATCATGTATATTGTGTTTTTATTAAATTTTACATTTTGTAGGAGAATGTAGCGAGATATGTGTCACTTATTCCCTTTATCTCGGACTCGGTGACCTTCCCAGGGATGTGTGATATATGGAGTACCTGTGACGTATGTAAATATGCATTTCATAAGCACCCCTACAATGCATTTCTAATCTAGTTTGATCAGGTCAAAATTTTAAATAACAAACCTGGACAGGACACTATTAACAGCTGAAGTGATGCACTTATTTGTGAATGAAATTGCAACATTGAATTGTGTTATAGCGATGATGCTATCGTTTGCAGTTCCCAGTCAAAGTTTTTTGTTAATAACTTGATCAATTTCGAGGGAAATTGCTTTACATTCAGCAGCTTCTCGTCATCAGTTTGATGTTTGAGTTTGCTTTAAAAAATATATTTGGGAAAAATAAATGTCAAACTGACCGAGACAAGCTGTTTAATCGATTGAATTTCCAAACTCAAAATCCAATCGAAATTGATTGAGTTATCAATAAAAGCATGGAGTTGTTTATTTGCACATTCTCTGCATGGAGTATTTTTATTGCTCATTTTACACTTCATTACAGTTAGTAATTTCCTGAATATATTTTCTTTACAGCAATTTCTGCAGATGTTGACCGGAGATGAAGAGGAACACGCTGTACTTCTCACTAATTACTTTTTACATCTTCAATCCAACGCATACCTGTGTATAGGTTTGTATTTTTTCTTATTTGTTTGTTTGTTTAATTTTAAAACCCTCTCTCCAGTGATGTTTACATTAAATAGAAAAAATGAATAAATAACAATAAAAAAAAATGAAAAAAGATTTAAAAATAATATAAAAATGAAATTGAAATTAAATAGAAATAAAATACACTCGATACTCAACTCTATACTCAACTACCTACAAGTGGAAAATTCACATTGGATTTAAAGGGCAACCAAGTTTCAAACAACTTCTCATTGATGGCCATTGATTAATAGCAGATTGCACCTTCTGCATGGGGAAAAAGACAAAATATAATTCGGATGATTATTCAGCCAGAATTCTTGTGAAACATTTCTTCCATCAGGTACTCAAACTCAGCTAAAAGAGAATACCACATAGCAGTTTCCTGTTCCTGTTATTATTTAGCCTGTGCTCTATAATTATTACAGCAAAGTCTTGGAACCTCCCCTAAACTGAAGTGTTACCCAGCTTAGAGTCAGCAACTACTTTGAGTTTTGCATCGCGTAATGCACAAAGCTGATGCTGCCCAGCACATTATTTGCTACCCATTAATGCATTGCTGCGGAACCTTGGTTGCCCTTTAAAATTTTGCTGGTGGTAAATTTTCTAGATTTAATTCTCATTTATGTTGTTATTTTAGTGATAACCTATATGGGGGTATTTTATATCCAAAACTAACCAATTCACTTAGGTTCATTATGCAGGGAATTCAAATGTATCATAATTAAATTTTCAATTTTGAATTCTAGAATTTCTAACCAAGTAGCAATTTACCAATGATTCTTAAGTTCTTATCACTGTATCACTGCCTGTTCATCTCTAGTTGGTTATTCTGCAGTCGTGACTTGAGTACAGAGCAGTTATATTTTACCTTACCTGCTATACATTTACGGGCTTCTGCTGTTACATGTCTAACAATGGAAATTTCGCGTTAAAGTGCAACCAAGGTTTCAAACAACTTCTCATTGATGGCCATTGATTAATAGCAGATTGCACCTTCTGCATGGGGAAAAAGACAAAATATAATTCGGATGATTATTCAGCCAGAATTCTTGTGAAACATTTCTTCCATCAGGCACTCAAACTCAGCTAAAAGAGAATACCACATAGCAGTTTCCTGTTCCTGTTATTATTTAGCCTGTGCTCTATAATTATTACAGCAAAGTCTTGGAACCTCCCCTAAACTGAAGTGTTACCCAGCTTAGAGTCAGCAACTACTTTGAGTTTTGCATCGCGTAATGCACAAAGCTGATGCTGCCCAGCACATTATTTGCTACCCATTAATGCATTGCTGCGAAACCTTGGTTGCCCTTTAAGTAACTGCACACCTTTCAATCAAAACACTTGCTTGCATAAGGTCATGATCTTTCAGTCCTCGCTAAGCCGATAATTATGCTATAATTATATAAGTTGGAAATTTTGGCATCTGATGGAAATCAACCAAACCAGACACTTTAGGTAGAGAAACAAACAGATTAATTCTGATCGTTTTTCATATCTAGACATAGCAATCGCTTATGAAATCACAAATCAATGTCCACACATACATGTCCTTGTTCCAGGGATGGCAATACCAGAAGGAGTTACAGCCTACACCCTGGTTATAGATGGACCGAATACATGGATTTGGAATGCCATGAGGGGAGAAAAATACTCTGTCTCTGATATATTCTGTCCGTTAGTGAGCATAGGTTGCCTTATCAACCATGAGAATGTAAGTTGATGTGACTATCATTCAAGCAATATCTAACAATTTCAGAAAAAATAGTCCTTTTTCTTATTGGAATTAACCTTGTCTGAGATTTGTTCGGGACCATTTCTTATTTCCCCCTAAATTCGCACTAACTATGTCCGTGCCCCTTGTTATCATTGAAGATGTCACACTGTATGCTTCCACAATGTTATAGATTCCTGAACAATTTTTTTTGGGGGGATTTTAATTTCAGATTGACCTCGATGTGGTTTCCATTTTCAAATTGAGAAGTAAACAGCTTTGTATGTGAAATTATTTTTTCACAGTTTACTTGTCAGAAAGTGCTTTCCGGCATTTGTTCATTACTACTTCTCCATACAACATCGATTGGTCACTTTGGACCATTAGGATCTTTCCTTCCACACAAAATAATCAGTATTAGCAGGGAGTTTGGAAGTGGTGTTAGGAAGTTATCTGGTCAACAAGTAGGAGAGGACAACTCTGTTACTATTAATCACATCCTTTTTCATAACGAAGGTTATATTTGGCTAAAAGTTTTTTTTAATTTTTAGATATGGGCAAACATGCAAAAGTTTGATAGACCTAACAGAATGTCATTCGATCTGAACAACTCAAAATCTTGGAAACCATTCTTCACCAAGAACTTTCCTAATCCTGGTCTACCCACCGTACAGGTAAATATACTATATAATAATCTCTTAACACTTAAAAATAATTATAATACCAAGTTATTTACATTGAAGGATAATAATAAAAATATCTTCATTTCTTACATTCTAGGTGAAATGGAATAATCTAATGTTCCCTCATATAGGCTACTTCACCAACAAACTTATCTACATCGTTGCATTTATCTGGAGTGGTGCTCCAGCTAAAAATATCATCCAGCTTTTTGACATATATAATAGCTATACCATCACTTTATGGGTCATATATACATGTTTTTGTTACTTTCACTTTCATGCACCTATGAAGGATATTTTTCTTATTTCTCGAGATTACACAACAAATAATAAGCTAGCGGGACTTTCCGCTTGTTGGGTACGACCGCAGCCACCCTAGAGAGGACTATGATAGGCAGAGTGAACCCACAAGCGTGCACACAATTTTTTCCTTAGTCATTCAACCAGAAAAATGGTATAAAGGCCGGGACCCATCATCGAAGTACCCAGGATACCAGGTGGTAGTCCTAAGTAATTTTAGAATTTGAGAGTGCTATCATTAGAAGTTAAAACCCTTTTCCATCAAATTCAAATATTTCCGTTAGGCTGAATGACAAAGTTGCACTAGCGACGCCAATTATTGAGGTATTTCTGGAAGAAATAAGTTTAAGTGCTTAGACGATGACCGCGGGGATGCTGGTTGTGTCATTCTTCCATCATTCAATAAAATAAGGATACATTACGTTGGTCACGTTGAAGTGCCAAAATAGCCAAGTATCGTGATGAGAAACTGCTGAAAATTACTTTCCATACCTTAATTGATATCAAAGGTGTAAAGTAATTTACGCCACGTCTCTATATTTGCACTGGTTCTTTTCCACTCAGTCTAAACAAGTGTGATGATGACTAGTTTTTTTCCAGCCTGAGAAACTGATCTATTTTGATACGGATCGTAACTACGTCAGAGACTTACAGGAAAGGCTTGAGCAGGTGCTGAAAGATAAATTCGAGAAAGTATGGCGGCCTCGAGATGTTACTCGCTGGAACCGGAATAATATGCAGATATTCCGTCACCTATTGGCTGGGTGAGTGACGTTGGATTATTTTTTGTTGCAGGGTTTCTTTCTATATGGAATGAGTAGCAAAAAACTTTTGAACTCAGATAATCAATCTTGATCTCAATCTTGATTATACAATTTGTTTACATATTGCATCATGAAAAGATGTAAGTCATCATTCAGGAAACACATAGTAAATTACAAAACCTTTTGAAGTATCAGCAACTCTGAAGGATCTATCAATGGTTATGGCCAATTCTAGTAGACAGATCCCCCTCCCCAAATACAATTTGGATCCATGCCATTAACTCACGTCCTGTGTTTTAGGCGCTTTTTATTATCAAATAAAAAGGTGTTTTTAATATTTGTTTTACTGCTGGAAATTTTACAGACTTGAGACAACGCGTGGTAAGGATGCAAACCAACAGCACAGGCAGGAACTGGAGAAAGTCACCAGCAACTATAAGGTATGTGTCTATGAGAAAAAAACATTACAATTTATAACAGTAACCTATGATGAAAGAGCATGTTATGCGGAGGCAACTATAGATTAGTGGGTGAGAAATCATGAGAAAAAAAAGGAGAGTTTACTAAGTTTTGTTTTAAACTTTGTTGGCAAAAATAAAATCAAAGAGATGAAATTTGAACAATGTGTTAAATAGAAATTTGGTGTATATTTGAAAATACTTTACTATACAATCTAGTGTATCACATCTTTGCCTGTAGTTTCATTACATCAGGTTACAGATTTCCTGAATTTGATGGGATTTTCGAACGTAGGATTCTTTGTAAAAAAATTTAAACCTCTTTTGTCTTGAGCTTGAAAACATAGATTAAACTTGTGATTGCTGTAATAATCCAATGATATGGTTACTTGCTCCGGGTTTACTATGTACAGTGAACTGAGATTCAGTAACCTGTCTCATTTTTGTCAACTTTATTGACTGCATATCATTTTGCAAAATGTTTTCTGTATTAAGACCAACAAAATAGAAGAAAGATGAAAAAAAAACATTTTAAGGTGATTTTATGCTAAGTCAGTGTACCTTTTAGGGAATTTTTTTTTAAATAACAAATGAACTTGAATTTTGAAAAATTGTTTTAATATTATATTATGCTCTCGGAGGATTTTGCGGACATGTAGAAAAACTAAAAGCATAGTTGCGCCACCCCGCATTTAGTATCATGTTTGATGTATCAACCGTGGCAACTTTTGAGACAGGCTTGAACACAGTGGAAGCTTATAGAACTTTTTTGGAAAGAAAGTTTGTTTATATGTTTTTATCCAATATTTTGATATTTAGATAATTCTCAAAATTCAGTGCAGGTTTCCCTGCTGCAAGAGCTGAAGATAATTTTAAATTGTGTTCAAACATACATAAAGCGCCACATTTTCTCCTCAAGTCCTTATACCAAACTATGGTTAGGCCTTATGCTCACTTGTGAAACCTGAATAGGGGGACAATGGGACAATCTGATACTTGTATTCGTTTTGCACAATTGAAACCCTCAAATACTTTGACACTGGAATTGCATATCTGTTTTCCTAAAATTTCTTGCAATCAATTTGGTTCCACCATGCACTTCAATGCTGTCCACATTCAGTAGCTCGGCAGCCTTCCTACACAATTCTCACTTACACATAACCTGGATAGTCCTGCACATAGGATTAGGCTAAGACTCAGTAAATCATGAGAGGTCTTTGGGAAAAGTCGGCTATGAAATGCATGAAAATAATGTCATAGGGATTATAGTCATGACAGTAGGTGATTGCTTAACAGAGGGATCATTGCTCATTGCTATCATGATTTTATTGTCATGGTAATTTTGCCATGAAAATGAGTGTAATGATACCGATGTAACCACTCTCATGAAATGTATATTTGAATCATCATACTAATATTGTATTTATAACCTCTTCACAATCACGGAAATCTCTGCTGACAAGCGTCAACACATTAGCCCTAGATGCTTGTGGGCGAGGTAAGAAGGGTAGCCTGGCAATCATGCCCAGGACATGGTAGTCGGGCCCATCACATGTCCGCCTGAACACAAGTAGGAATCTCTGCTATGAGGGAGGGACATGTTTGTTTGGATATATGAGTCACCAGGTTTTGAAGACATGTTAATAATACCATTAGCACTATTAGATCATTAGTGACAGATCACAATTTCGTCATGTCAGTTAGTTTAAACACGATATTTAAAATTACCTCTCGACCTGGTGAGCAATACATTAATATTACATGTGTACCCTCTCGGTTAGGTTAGGTTAAGCGTGATTGAAACACGGAAGACTTGAGCACGAACATAAACCTATATGAAAACAATATGATGATAATAAATGGTTATGATTTTATATTTATGAATGATGAGCGTGACTGGCATGCCCTGAGCGTGACGGGCATACCCTGAGCGTGATGGGCATGTCAACCTACGCAGAAGCTGTCTTCACCAACTGCTTACCTCGCCATCCTTAATATTCAAATAACATGATGAATACATGCACCCACTGTGTGATAGTACCAATATTATAACACATCAGTAGATCACAAATATCAATATGTGTACATATAAATAGATATATTGGACATATGACACAAATGCTTCCAGAAAATCTCACGGAAGGTAAATTGAAATGTCATTAAGCTTCTCTCATTGACTTTAATCTCCTCCATCACTTTTAATAATATCACATTTATTGCTTCCATCCGCTTATATTTCTGTGACAGAGATAAATTCGTGATAAGCGGCTTCCATTTACTGCCATTGCACTCTTATCGAAATTAATATCCACAACGGAGCGGATTAAAATGTTGTTTACACTCACATATACGTGTCATGTTGACGCTATAAAAGTCAGCATTAGCGTTTCCGTTCTATTGCATTAATATTAATATAAGCTTATTTTCCGGAGACAGTTTATTTCGAACCTGGTGTAGACCAGTATTAGCTCCACTAGAAGTAGAGGTTCATCATCTGTCTAGTTATAACTAGCGAATAATACCATGTTAAACTCTAATGCCATATATCATTGTGAGACAGTATCCGGAAAATTGCAATGAAGCTTTTTGCAATAAATTGTATATTTTATTATTGACTTTCAACCAGAGAACGTATAATATATGATTTAATATAATTATGTTTATGCTTTTATCACTATTTATCAGCAGGTTAGTTATTCAGAAACATCTCTTAGCTCACTTTTATTTCAGTTTTTATAACTGTGAAAAAGGGACTTATAGGCGATGCAGTGTTGGTGGGAGCAAGGGTACACTATCGAAGATACTTAATACTGCTAGTCTTTGACTTGATTCACTCCTGATAATTGATGAAGGAGTGCTCACAATGTATTTTTGTATCTTGTTAGTCATAAAGGAGTGGTTTTTTGTATTGTAGCTGTCCGGGTTTACCCTGAATATGGCGTACACCGATATACAGCCGATAGCAGATGCTGTGTACGCCACTGGTGTATGGGAGAATGATAATACAGGGGTGGAGTTTGCTCTAGCCGTTCACATCCACCCCTACCCTAACTCTGTACTCAGCGTGTGGATCTATGTGGCGTCCCTGGAGCGTCTCAGATACTGATCAAAACAACATGATCTCCTCCGATCTCTAATTCTATTTCAAGGAAGAATTCATCCGTGTTTAGCTCAAACCGACACAACATCTAAACATATCATTGCTCTCACACGGAGCAAGGACTTATTATTATTAGCATTATAATGCCAGCAATTTAGAGCGGATTCCAACAAAACATGATGTACATATTTATGGTCTTTTAGCTCCAAATAGAACATGCGGGCTGTCAACTCTTCAATCTATCGATAGTGTTTCATCTTTAATATGCTGATGAAATTTTATAACGATTGGTTGTCATTCAAAGTTTCTTTCAATTCCGTTTTTGTTTTATTTATATAAGAATCTAGATTAGATTAATTTTTTGCGATTCACATTATGTTTGATCTTTACTGTTTGGTAGGCGCTACCGCGTACCAATATTTATTACTTTTTGGATTTTGTTACTTTCGTTTTACATTCTTGTTCATAGTTTGACAATCTCAAAACTCTTCCGTCCGATCGCAGAATTATGTTGAATAAAACAGAGACATGATGTAGAAACACAGGATCATTGTGATTATACGGGGCAATAGAGAGGAAATTCATGTAATTTTCATTTTTAAAATATTAATGCAAGTTATGAAAGCAGTTATACAATGGCACTCTGCGTATGTGCGAGCAGTCGAGGCATACATTTGTCTCATAGACTGAGTACCCAATTTGGAGAAACAATAGAATCCCGTAAATTGGCATTCTGCGCATGCTCAGCTCTGGGCATGAGCTGATCTCTGCAAAATTGAGTCTCGGAATTCCGAAGCCATCTGATTGGCTACCTGCTCTGGTGACATATTCCCCAAAGCGTGCGGATTTGTTATTAATAGTTATCCTCTCTTGTCATTATTAGCTGATTTTGATTGACAGTTTATGCAGGGGATGTCCCATCTCCCCTTATCCACAGTTGGAATCAGAACCCAAACTAAACTCATTGTTCTTGCACATGCGCAAGTTCAAGTCACGCATGATGCATACTTAGCCTTACGACGCCTGCTTTGTGGTAATGATAGCCTAGTTTATCAGTGATCTACATGCCCAGTCAGATCACGAGAGTCAGTATGGTAAATTGGAAGTATTTGGGCCTAAATTGAACAATTACTTTGCTATCTCATAACCTTCAACTCTTGGAGTTGCTTTCTTGATGAAAGGCAGCGCCACCATCGCTGTGCTGCAGAGAAAGACTATGTCACAATGCTATCCTGCCGGCAGAATGTAACCAAGTGTTACGGTGTGATATTAAAAATTCTAATTTTAATATCACACTGTAACACTTGGTTAATGTACAATGGTATGAAGCCTTGAGAGTTCAAGGTTAACCAAGTGTTACGGTGTGATATTAAAAATTTTATTAGCAGCTTCTATCTGTAAAGTATGAGGAGTGAGGGCAGATATGAGATTATTACAAGTCCTGTGGTTTCAGACTTTGGCTGAATTAGATTTATTACAAAAATATCCCCAAAGCTCAGAAAATTTACACTATGAACATCATGCCTATTACTTTTATATACACTTATGATTTATGTAGCACTGCGGTAGACAATCTAATGCATTTTCAAGATCATATCCCATACAGAAATTAAAATTTAAAATACTGAATCCCCTGTTGCTGAAAAACAAAAAAGCCGAAGTATATGGCTAGTCAGTGAGCAACTGTGCCATAATGTAAAATGAGACGATCTTATTTACAAAGTCTCCTGAGAATTACGCCCCAAGTTAACGCTTGGTAAATAAAATACATAGAGAGATGGGCCCAGCCAAAAATTACATTTTCTATGTGGCAACCGATGTAGGTCAGGTTGACGCTAAGACACTTAATTTGAAAAAAAAAGAGAAAATTATCTACTGGCTGATAACTTGAGATATTATCTGCCCGACTCCGCCTCTGGCAGGCTCTTTGAACTTTTTAATACGTCTCCATTCCCCAGTCTGGTAATTCATCTGGAAGAACGTTTCACTGATCATCTCCCTCACTGAGTTATCGTTTAATCTCACCGGCTCGACTTTCTCGCTCAGTCTTATGTTAACAATATGACCCTGCTGAGGACATGGGTTATCTACAAATATAGTATAATAATATGAGTTAGTAAATTTGGAATATTTACCCGACAGAACCAAATATTCCACAGAGACCAGGTCTATTAAAATTGGGTGCTGCTTAAAATAAAAGGATATATGAAACATATGTGAGGTCAATATGTATATATATATTATATATATATATATATATAAATATCCTTGCAGGTCATTACTTACTATTAAAAGTTAAGAAAATCATAGAAAATTGGAGTTGCATTCACTTCAGTTGTGAGGAAGCAACTACAGATAGGTGGTTACTGGGGGCCCACCGTCAGCCATTCATTCTACAAATGCAGCTCATAATTTTAGAGTAATCCAGGCAGGTCAGATCATACAAAAATTTGACATTGTCTCGCTGAGAATCACTGTTGTAGCATGTAACAGCAACAGCGCTTGCAGTGTCAATTGGGTATGATTGAGTGATGGTCACATTTCAAGACAGTAAAATACACATGCATACCTCTAGACCCAGCCATAAAACCGAGTATGAGAGCTTTTTCTGGTCGAGTAACTTTGTTTGAGTTTTTAAACATATCCTGAGCTTCAACCATTTGTTCTTTCTGAAAAAAAAACATCAACACGATTGGCTATGTTATAAGCGAACAGCCTTAGATAGGTGATGCCCCTTTTTTTCTGTGCAAAAACTCTATAGCAATTCCTACTACACTTTTTGCTTAGGGAGTGATTATGGTTGCATTTATAATAATCAACAAGTAAGCAAATATTTCTGAATGAGTGTGTGTCAAACTGGACTGTGCATCGTGTTTTTGTTCACCTTACAAACAACTGACATTGATTACTAAATGCTACCAAAAGTTTGACAAACTATTAGGAGGACACAACATACTAAATGGTAACCCATGTTTATTTACAACAGCTGTACAGCCTGAAGGTAACCTTCTGATTTGTCATTTCACAACTCATAGACTATGTTTCAAATCTGATAACAATATTCTTACCGTGAGGGACAGAGCTTTTTTTGCCTGTTGTTGAGCCACAGCAGATGGCAGTGAAGCAGGTGTAGCTGCTGAGATGGGTAGTCTGGCGACAGGTGTAGTAATACTGACAGTTGGAGTGGCAGGTGCTTGTGGCTGTATGGGTGTCTGCGGAGCGACAGGCCTCGGCTGTATAGGAGTAACAGGTGCTCTCATTCTTGGAGTCGGCTGAAGGGGAGCCGAATGAGTGATAGGTCCAGTTGTTTGGATTGAACTTGAAGCTAAATTTGTGGTACCTCCCAAATCTCGAGCATAACCAGCTGGAAATAGAAATAAATTGTTTGACTATTGTCAATGTTTGTCTCATATATAGCAAAGAGAGGGTATAGTTGGAGCACTCTATAAGAGGCCAGCCAATATTAATATTAACCGATTAAGTCAAACTAAATTTCATAAACAAGCAAGAGAGGGCTTAGTTGGCGCAATGAATATCAAATCAGATCATAAAATAAGAAACAGACATGGAAACATATAACCAAGCAAACAATGAAGGAACAATTTTCAGTGCATAGAGAACAGTAAAAAATGAACAGTAAAAGCCTGAACATATAAATGTTGTAAGAGAAACACCGTGATTATGTAATCCTGTCCTAGCATGGTTCATATATGCCATCATATATGTATGATAGCAGTAAGGATTCGAAGGTGTATAGTGAGAGCTGATATGATTTGGTGGTTCTGTCAGATTAAAGGTAAACATTTGTCAAAATAAACTGATATCTGATTGAAGGCAGAAATCTTGTGTCATCAGAACGGTGCCAAAATTCAGCATATTACAGAAGCAGCAGGGAAAGATGATGATTGATGAAGTGCTAATTACAAAAAAGGAGTCTCTCGGACATCTTGATTTAAACATCTTTTTTTTTTCAAACAGGTAAGGCAACTTGCTCTTTTGGTATGTAGATACATCCGCTAAATGTTAACTCAAAAATAGAATGAGAGGCTACTTGCGCAAAGAATCTTGGCTTTTGTAGTCCCCTTATATGCAGTAATGGCCTCCACACTCGACAAGGCACAATTATTGTCCAGAACATTAAACTTGGGAGTCATAGCTTACAAAACCCTTAGATTAATTGACTACAGCTTAACAATTTAACAGTTTTAACAGTCATGCGCCGCGGCTCACCTGTTGGTAGACGGGGAGTAATATTTGGCATGTAGGAAGGCGTAGTGGTTATAGCTGGAGTGGACGTTCTCGATACCGGAGCTCGGACAGTCTACAAGAAGCAAAACATGAACATCTTCATCCAAATTGGGTGACCATGATGTGCCTTTACTTATAAGTCATATGTGGTGTAAATTCAAATAGATAATGTGGAATAATATGGTATTACAATATGTTTAGAAGAAGAATTGTGCCCTTTTGCTATTCAATACTGCGGAAGAAGACAACCCAGAAATGATGAAATTTTGATATATACATAACTCGGCACAATTTAAATATAAAACTCAACAAGTACACAGAAAGCTTTTTTAATATCTCACATGGAAAGTGGCTGACATTTGTTAATTATTGGTCATTGAATTCAATTTTTTCTGTGTCGGGTATGGCTGAGTCAACACTGGACTATTTAATCAGAGGCGGAGCATGTATAAACGATCGGTCATATATATATTTATATATATATAAAAAAAAGTATATATATGGAATGGCTTGCATCAAAACAATATATTATTTGATGTGAAATCAGACTGAAGTAGTACCAATACATAGTCAATACTCGATGTTCCAGACTAGTGGATAATCATACGCCTGAATGTCGGGTAGACGAGAGTTCTTACTTTGATAGTTGTGTTTGAGCCGCCCAGTCCGGCAGCATAATCAGGAGTTGCCTTTTCAGCAGCAGCGGCTTTTTCTGCTGCCAGAGCTTCCTCCTTCTCCTTCTTAGCTTGTGCAGCTGCCTCTTGATCTTAAAGCATAATTAAAAAACAATAAATAAAAAAACAAATAAATAAAAAAAACAATAAATTATCAAAATTATTACAAATTTGTAATAATTGAGAATATAGTGCTTTGGCGGTTTCATTATAGATGAATATTGGCACCCTCTCCTAACATGATACGTTTTAGTCCGTTAGCAATCCAAACTTAAAATAAGACATTTTTAAGGTTAGGCTTGGTTCGATGGATAATCTCTCAGGTAACCACTCAGTTTGGTACTAAAGCTAGTAACATTATGGAAAACATCTGCCCAGAATGATATTGTCTGCCAAAAAAAATGGTGCATATAGAACATTGCTGTGTACCTTCGAGCTTCTTGCGTCGCTTTGCTTCTTTTCCAGTTGGAGGCATTTCTGATATATCCAACATCTGAGATTGAGAAAAAAGGGGAAAAACATAAAATACATATTTGTAGATGTTTTATTTATCAGGGTCATATGAAAAAGGGTGGTGGAGTGTGACCTTGAATTCTGTTATTATTCATTTTATCTGAAGTTCGGAGTTACTTTATCGCTATCAGTGTGTACAGTGATCATTAGAGGTCGAGCTACTCCCGATCCAGGTATAAACGGATCAAACTTAATCATGTTCAAACTGTTTGGGGAATCTGATCTGGTATTTAGCTCAAGTCATTAACATGGGACGAACTGTTGTGATTAAACAATTAATTCCAAAACTTGATTCACTAGTTTACCTTAGCACCGCCTTCTTTTCTCATCGACAATGAAGAAGTATTTCTACTATGGACAGAGTTAAAGGTTGAGAGAGTATTAGCTTTGAGAAATCCAGTGTTTGAACCATTCCGTAATGACTGGCTACCTCTACTTGCTGGAAAATGAGACATTGAGAAAAAATAACTCAAATACTAAGTTGAGATTGAGCTTAGACAAGAGTGTGCGGTCAAGCTTAAATCTAGCTTTACATCTAGGCTTCCATGAACTGGAATTCTTGACCAATGAATAAGGTACAGACTTGGCGGCAAACACTCAGCAAGTCTCAACTATTTTCGGAAATAAAATCATTTATCGAGAATTTTTTAATGTGGTAGAAATGTGGAGATTCATTCAATTAAATATTAGAAGCCATAAAAAAAACAAAGAAATCCTCAATATAATGCACATAAGCATACCATGTAGGTCATTAGATGCTTTAGATGGAGTGCCTTGTGATATGGTAAGAAAAAAACATTAGAATGGGATATGAAGTAGACTCAGGGCTATTTAATACTTACAAATTTCATCATCCATCCGTTTTGCCGTGCTCCTAACTTTCATCGGAATGTTGCCTATTGGGACCCCTTTCTTTGTGCTTGATTGAATTTCTTGAGCTGAAAGCAATAGATTTAATTAGCTGCCGATGTCCGTTGTTGTTATAACAACAATTCAAATTTAAATTATACCTGTAATTGCCATCAAGTCAGCAGTGTAAAGGTACAGTCTTGCAATGAGACATGAAATCCAAATAATATTGACTCGAGTTGTGTTGCCATTAACAAGATTTCATACACAAATGTAGTTTAATGTCAGTTACTTACATTTTATTAGTAGGTCATCTCTGAGCGCCATTGATTTCGGCTTACGTTTGAGACTAAAGTGCTTATTACGATGAGGTGGTTGATTAATTGCTGCCTGTAAGGCGTTATTCCCAAGACAAACACATTCCAGAGGTAAGGTTATTGATTCTGCTGATTTTTTAACTGCAAAATATAAAGGTTTCAAAATAGACTCCATCACAAGTTTTTCAAGTAACTGAATTGAGCCATTTTCATAACTTGAACACAGAGCTTTTGAGGAACTGAGTCAATCACAATTAGCCTATTATATTACACATCATCAATTACTAGAATGATCTGGCCAAATAAGGGCGCATACCAGTTACCTCAAGCATTAGGAGGGGTGCATTAAGTTAAGTGGTTGCTTCATCAAAAGAGTTACTTCATTAAAACAATAAAATAAAACATAAAAATATCATACCTGTTTTCTTGAGGTCTGCGTACATAGTCTGAAAAGTTGGGTTGTCTGTGAGTTCTGTTGAACTGACCAAAAATGTTTCAGGGTATTTCTTCATAATTTCCCCGGTTGTTGACACCCATTGGTCACGGTCATGAATTGCCAACTCAATTATTTCATTCAGATCTCTAATCCACTAAAACGAAACCATACACTTGTACAATCTTAGACATACAATATGCGATGGTACATGGGTATGTAAATTTTGGCAGCCTATATAATTTGGAAGTTTGATAAAACAAGTTTTCAAGATGGCAATAGTGAACAAATAGAATAGTATAATTGAAATCAACAGTCACAATTATTTGGTGATTATAAATGGGAGTAATTACCCCTTGATATTAATGATAATTAATATATGCCATCAGCTCTTTCAGAATATCACCGTGACCATCCCTTGTCAGAACCAGATCACTTAGCATCAGATATAAGTTCTAACAACCTAAACTCAAGGTAGTACTACCTATACCATTCTTTACTCTTCTCAACTATAACCTGTAACACTCCCTGTCAGAACACTTTGATTAAAAGGCTGAGAGTAGCATAAGTACCTGGGCAACATTCCTCCTAACAATGTGTAAGAATGAGAGCAGAAGTTTCACTTTGACATGAGCTTGAAGGCTTCTAAAACATCCCTTAATGTCCTGAAGTTTTTCTATAGTTAGCTGAGAACTGATGGATCTCCCTGACCACAAATCATCTGTTGATCCAAGCTTGTTGTGAAGCCACTGTGCAGTGTCATTTTCCCTACTAGCCATGCTATTTCCTTGGGTTTTTGATGTTATGCAAACCTACAGAAAATAGCCTTAACCATAACAAAATGCCTGGGAATGTGAGTTCTATTTCCAAATTGTCTTTTTTATTTCAAAAATGATATGAAGGGAAAGTCTTTTTACATATACTGTAGTGAGTCAACTTTCAACAAATTTCATATTCTCCACCCAGTATCTCAGCCATAGGTAAATAAGTCAAAAACAATTTTTTAAAACTAATTGCCTGCTAGTAATTCATAAGTCTATAAATGCTGAAGGTCATGTCAAGGTAATATGTTATGCAAAGGAACTTTTTGGATTTACCAATAATTTACAAAATTTCTAAGGTAGGCCTTTTCATAATTATCATGATGGCATGGTTGGTTAAACCATTGCTGAGAGTGTGTGAGAGCTATGAGTCAAACCCATAGAAGTGACACACTGAATTGCTATAATAATAAATAATATATATTAGATAGACACACACTGTGGACTGGTACTGCTGTAGTGTATAGGCACCTGCGACCTGGATGGAGTGGAACACAACCAATCATGTATAAAGTTGCCTACTACAGAGAAAGTTCAGCTCTGTAAGGATAGTAGCATTTTTGAAAGATTAATTGAATAAACACAGTTATAAGAGTTCAATGATGCACAGCCATGATGATCATGACTGATAGTGATGTATGCCAAGAACTAGAAAACAGTTCTCACATTCCAAATAGTACAATCCCCCTGAGGCACCTTCAATATGGGCCCTTGGACTTACTTACCTGCCTCTTCTTTGCCAATTTCCAGTATCAACCACCCTAAAAACCCATACCGCAATATTAGAGATTGTACAATATCCCAAAAACTGCTACGAGATATGCCACACGCAGAACCTGCCAAACATTTGTGGTGTTCCAATTTGTTTCGAGACCCCATAATGTACATTACAAGGACAAAGCCTGTCATGTAACAGCTTTGCAGTCATCAGTGCCTGTTCAAAGTGCATATTCAAAACAGTAAATTTTCGTAATGAAATGAACAGTGCAGATGCCCAAGATCAACCACGCATCAGAGTAAGGGTGTAAATTGAAGACTTAGGGAAATTACATATAGTTCCTGATGATTTATCTGTGCTGACAGTGCCTACCTAGTATTCCACGTTCAATCACCCAGCCCTACCAAGGGGTCTTGCACTCTATTACGTCCCTAAATCGATCGATGCCTGATGCAACCAAGTTATTATAGGATAAACAGCGCAATAAAAACTCTTTAATTTCTATATACTCTCCGTAGCAGCATTTACTTTAAATGTGTTATACTTCGTAACCTTCTATTTTTTGTAGAAAAAGGTTTGCAGTTGAATTGAAGTAATTTGATGGGCCATGATTCTCAGTGAGTTATGAGACTTGACTCTATAAGACGTGAACAGAAGAGAGCAGTTAATAGGAGAGCCGCATTTATTGGTATTGCTCTCGGATTTGCAATAAGTATTTACACCTATAGCCCGTGGTCAGCTATAACTAAGGGGGATACTAAGCCTCAACCAAACAAGTCAACAGATCCTCTGAAAACACCCCCATCCAAATAGGTAAGCTCAAAAAGCTGTGTCCACTGAAAGGAGTAACAGTAGATAACCTATCAATTAATGATTCAAGTCTTTTCCACTGACGAAATTTTATCAGTGGAAATGACTTAAATCATTAGTTGTTACATCACTAGGTCTTACATTTTGTTTAGACTTTCATCAAGAATTAACCTGAGATGAGACAGGAGCAGACCCAGTTAGATGAGACAGAGCCAGCCAATAAATTTTAGGGCAAATGTGCCAAACTTATGTTATCTGTTTCTTTCCTGTTCTTTTCCCGTACACTCTAGTGAGGTATTTCATATGTTCAGCTCTACTTTACCATGAACACTGATACCAACATAAACATTCAGCTTCAGCGCTCATAACTGAATGACTAGATTTGTAGTTTCAGCCCAGACATGACTGATGACAGAGAAAATAACGAGGCACAGGAAGAATTAAAACAAACACAGGTGAAAACTTATAACATAGAGTTAAAAAAATTCTCTCCATATAGTTGGTCTTCTTGTCCAGTCTATACACAAACTTCTGTCTGTGATTTGGATGGCTGTAGTCTGAGCTCATCTGTTTCAAAGGCTTTTAATTAATCTATTTTCTCTGCAGGCGGTGCGCGCCGAACTCAGAGAGAGATATCTGAAGGTGTTGAAGCACAGTCTAGGGAAACCATGTAAAATAAACCTGTATGAATCTACCTCCTTACATTGTGACTTTAGTTCGGCTGATATACATGGTACTGAGTTCTTAGTAGAGAACTTACAAACTCCAACGGAAAGCTATTCATCGGCTATTCTTCGATCGGCTGACATTATTGCTATAGAAATCGGTGGTGGCAGTGATGCATCCAATAATAGTTGACATTGTCTGACGTTGTCTCAGAGTTCAAAGCCTCAAAGTCTTTTCACTGCCTGATTTATTTGTTGAAAATAAATCGTTTATCTAGGAGGACCTATTTTTATGTTTGTCTCCCCAGAAATGTCACTTTATTGTGCTGATAAGATGGAACCGACCTTTTTGTTCCAGATTCGACCATCTCATTTTGAATCATGCTATTGTGCAGACTGGTCAAAGTGATAATATCGTCTTTATCGTGTGAGTTACATCAATGACTGATATTTTCTAGAAAATCAAGTTGTAAATAAAAATTCGATTCCCGTTCAAGCAAAGTCCCGTTCAAAATAACTAAAACGACAATGAACTTTCCATAGAACAAGCTTTTAGAAAATGTGGTGGCACGGTTTGACCAGCACAGTGTGATGTATCATGTTTGGGCCAAAACTAATTATAGTTCTTTAACAAGTAAAATTCTTTGAGAAAAAAATTGAAGTAAAGCTCTCCTTGAGCGTGAGCACATAACTCTTAGTCATAGAAATGATATTACTACCGGCAAAGAGATCGCCATAGACTAACTCATAATATCATAATACCAATGGGTAGTGGAAAATATTTGGTTGAATATTTTTTTTATTTTGCCATCATAGGGAATACAGTCATGAATTCTCAACTTAAGCTCATTTTATAAATGATGATATAAACTTTATTTTAACCTTTCTGACATTCTTAAAAGAACTTGTTTTACAAGGAAAAATATTCACTATTAAAAGTATCATCAAGTTAAAAGAGAAATCAAAAATTAAAAATGACAAAATTCGATTCACACACCGTCCTTTTGAAACAATGAATTTCGCAAAATTCAGTCCTTTGTGATCTTATCAGCGAGTTGGGTAGACACGATGAGTGATGAACACTAGCAATAATCGGTAACTCGATTAAATTTTGTCTATCGTAATTTCTAATCACTGCAAACTGACCTAATAGGTAGTTGTAGGATATAAAACTGCAGGAAAAGGGCAAATTTGGTAAGTGTGAAATGTGCATCTATGACGTTTCCCTGTAATGTTGAATTACCAATAAGTTTCAGTCATATTAGTTGAAGGTAGTAATTTGAGGAATTTTACTCACAACACGAGCATGCAAACAAGCTATAATTCCGTACCGAGGATTGCTGATAAAGCTTATTTATATTTGTGCGTCATCTGATTTGGTAGTGAGGACACATAACGACTGTTGTGTGTTAAGTTTTCTGGTTGAAAAACCCAGAGGATTATGTAGCAGGCACACCAGCGAATAATCCAGCCTTTCAAAAAGGATTGGAATTCAAGTTTTAGTCTATATGGTATTGAAATGGTTTACTGCTAACTTTAATCCAGCAAAAATAAAGTGTTCCATACGTCACAACACAGAACTACATCGAGACAATACTATTCTCCATTATTTATTCAGGTTGGTCTACAATTCAGTATAAATAACGTAATTGCGTATTTATGTCATACAAATTACTGTTATTGTTCACAATGTCATAAAGTTTGCATGTTTATTGAATAGTCAATTCAATAATATTTTAATAAATACACCATGTTATGTATTACTTATTTGTCAACCGATCTTATATAGCAAGCTTGCTTGATTAGCTAAATTTAATTAGGATTTGTCCGTTTACTTAGTATTCTCGAGGAAGTTAAAAAGGCAGCATTCCCGACTCGCTGACTTTTCCTGGAGACTTTGTGGCAGCGGTATGAGTCATACTGACCTGATGAGAAGAAGTGTGTTGTCATAGCAGGACAATCCAAGGATTATAGCCGACATATAAAGCAAGGAATCTGGATACACGTCAAACTCTGTACCATCTCAACACAAGTTGGTCTCAACCCAAAGGCAGTCTGATCAGACTAGCCTACTCTTGAGCAGGAGTTTTTACCTGGTAAGGGTAACATGCACTCAGGTCATTCATTGCTTAATTTGAACGTTGTGATCTGATCGTGAGATATTTGCCTCCAAATTCGAAACAAAAGTGGACGATTTAAATATTAACGTGTTACTATTTTACCACTCTCTGTTTCCTATTTGAGATGGAGGAAGGATTATGTGGATTGAGAGCTTGTGGCCAGACCCTGCATCATAATACATGAAGATTTTTTCAGTTTAGGCAGAGAAACTTTGAATAACAAGACACTCGTATATGTGATACTTTCCATTTCTATAATTAATGCAGCAGACAGTAAATTCCGCAGTAGACTGTAATAATTGAACCCCTCCCTGAAGCAGGGTCTTCAGCACTTCTAACGCAACTCAGAATAGAACTTGTCAAAATGTCAATATTTATATCATTTTTCCAGGTGACTCTTTGCTGTGATAATGCTTGCTTCCAAATACTGGCTGATATTGGCAGGGACCATCCTTACCATTGCAGTAGTCACATGTTCCAATATTGGAGCAACGCGGCAGGAGATAACTCTTGATGATGACGGAGGCTTTATCAATGTTCTAGTAGCTATCCATGATGATGTGGCTGAAGATCGCAGCATTCTTAGCGCACTAGAGGTGAGTTTTGAAAAGAATATGAATATACACATATACCGTAAGGAGTAAAACAAGTGAGAGATAAGCTAGTATTGAGGTGACCTAATGTTAGCTAGTATTGAGGTGACCTAATGTTAGCTAGCTCCAACTTTTGCTAGCTGAGGTTGGAGCTCATATTATAAAATAAAGAGGGGGAATGAATTTCACTATTTGAAGCTTGTATGGAAAGACGAAAGTTTGCTCCTGCAAATCCTTGTTCTTCTAGGCTATGTATCCCGATTTGGTACCTTTTGATATGTGTGGTCTACTACTCATTGTGTTTCAAGGTTATTGGATCATCATATTTCATTGAAGAAAATGCTTACCCGAATCGACTTAAGCTGACTTTCAGCTTGTGAAATGGACGAAACTTGAGACTATACAGGCTGTTTGAAAGTTGCCGATAGCAAGCTGACAATGATCACAATGTTGTTACTAATATTGTTTATTGCAAAAGAAGTTTTTTCTATTGATACTATAAAAACATCTTTGATGTTGAACAATATTTGTCAATGTTTGAGAAAGGCTTGGTCTAAAAGAGTTTAGTTTGGAAAGAGAAATGTATTGTAAAGATATAAGATATTAATTTTCTAAACCTACAAAAAAAGGGCATAACTTCCTTGTCAGTTAGATTGTGTACACCTGTGAATACTTGCTTCCAAATATTTGCCTTGTGTGATATTTCGTTGTTTTCACCTTTGGCAAGAACATGAAACCAATTTATTGAACCTTCATAAAATTTAATCTTCTGGATATTTGGGAGTTTCTTTTCATCAGCGACACATACTGTGGTCTAGTTAGCTCATAATTCCCCTCACTTTTGGGGCTTAAACCATGGCAGCGCCAATTAATCGGCTCAGTTTTGTTGTGCACATTTCCAGCATTATTTCATTGGTGAAATGTGATTTAGATACCAAAATAAACTAATAGTTGGATATTACGTAGTATTTTTTGAGGAGACTCTTTCCTGACAAAGTAAGCGTATTATTTATCCCGAAGTTAATTCTAGTCCTGACTGCTAACGGATCTCGTTTAATCAATCATTGATGATAAAAATTGCACAAGTAAAAAATTGGTAGTTAATGACATAATACTAATCTTTATTATTATTTTTGTCACTGTTGTGCTCCATTTCTGTAACAATTTGTTTTATTTTGTTTCACTGTTATGATGTGGGAAACAAACTCACTTTAAATCCGCGTCAGGACTGATCAAATATACTCACTCTGTTTCCCAGCTAACAAGATTCTAAATAATTTATATTTCAGGATGAGTTGACTGCAGCATCGAATTTCTTGGTTACAGCTACAAATGGGAACTTGTATTTCAAGGAAATCTCAATTCTGGTACCTGGCAGTTGGACACCTGATGCTACTTGGGAGAGGGTGAGATACTTTGAGAGACCAGGCTTCTGCAATACAACTACTAATATATGGCTATAGAACAGACCGCGCAAGTTCTATCTTGCCCCTACATTTCACTGCTCACTACGCCCCCTTTGATTGGTTGATTTTGTTGCAGGAACAGACAAATCTGTAGTGAATCCGAACAACACTATTTTGTAATCTACGCGATAATAATAGGAAATTCCTTTCTATCTGTAGTTGAAGATATGACATGTAATATAACTGTTTTTTTAGTCGACTGATGAGACAGTTGACACAGCAAGATTTATTGTCGGGCCACAAAATCCAGCATACGGGGACAGCCCTTATACCCTCCAACCAGGTCTGTGTGGCCAGGAAGCTGACTATGTCCATCTCACTCCAAGTTACATCACTTCGGGCGCAGATAACATAAGTAAGTTCAATTATACTGGACAAACAGTTCAGAGAAACTTTGAGTGAATTTATAGTCAAGGTAAACATAATTTAAGAGGCGATATTGTTTCGATCAGGAGCGCCATTTACGCTTGGTAAATAAAAGTTTTTGCCAAGAAAACATGGCATGCTAGTCTGAGCCCCCCCCTCCAGACTTTTGCCAACCGCCCGACGGCCCCCCGGCGGGGAAAGTCTGAAAACAATGCAGGATCTTGCTGGAGTTGTCTGACTCTTAGATATTCTAAGTTATAAAGGGGAGCACTAAAACTGCAATATCTATTGATTTCTATTCATACCACCCTCTATATTGCTCCAGGTATGAGAGTTTTTCAGTCAGACACTGGGAAAGGTAGCCTCATGTTTGGGCAATACCCATGAGCAGGGATATTCACTGCCAAGTAGTGAAGAAAATCTCAGCCAGAATTCCTTTCATTTTGAATAAGGGCGGTCATTCATGACATTGACAAAAGGTCATACAATGTGCATTATTAGGCTAAATGAAGTAAGATTAATGTAGAAGTAATGAGAGGAAAAATCCAAGCAAATCCTGCAAAGTGCATAGACTAATGGCACGCCTATAGCAAAGTTTCAGACCTAGATATGTAGTTCCTGTATGCTTACTCACTAAGTTTAAAGAATCAAACGCTTATTTCGTGTTTTTGGCGATCCATTGTTCACAAAGCTCTGTTCATAGCCTTCCAGATTCAGTCCGTGGTTTTCTCACTGCTTCTGTTGCAGAGAAGAGATTGGTTAGAGAGTTTGCACACCTGAGGTGGGGAGTATTTGACGAAGATGTACCAGACCAAGACACCATCTCTCCTCGATTCTATGTCTATAATAGCAGGGTCTATCCAACCAAGTATGTTCTCATTTAGCAGATAACGCAATGATTGCTCAAATTTATTTGGGAATAATTTACCTGCAGAAGGTTACTGGTTGGCATCTTGATTTAATTCCTTGTCAGGGCAGTCAGACAGTTCTTAACAGCACCAGATGTCTAACAAAAAAGTAACATCAGCTTTCAAATTGACTTTTCTCGATCATAATTGCTGATCACTATCTCTATTCCAGATGTACTCAGGATGTATTGGGTACTATAGGAGATCCCACACAACCTAAAGGTGGCTGTTTGAGAGACTTCAGTACAGGCTTACCCACATCCACTTGTATCTTCACTCCATCTCAATCTACAAAATCAGCTGCTTCCATCATGTATGCTGAATGGCTGAATTCAGTGAGTGATGTTTAAGTTTATATTATAAACTACCGATGCAGTAAATTAGTGCGTTGAGATGATCCTTTTCTTCAGCTTTTGTGAATTCATATTGAAATAGATGGAATTTTCTAGGAAGGTTTGTTGAGGGTTTGAAGGTTGTTGAATAAATCTAGTTGTAGTGCACTATCAATCAAACAAATCAATTGCAACTTGTTCTTGGTGCCTTCACAACAGTTTTTTTGGTTCTAACTCAGAATAAGTACCTCCTCACTTTGCCTCACTTTTTTCTGATCTAGGTAGTACAGTTCTGTGAGAACAGTACCGAGTCGGCAGAATTTGGAGTTATCATGCATGACGATCTGGCTCCAAACAGGCAAAACAGGATCTGTGATGACAGTGTTCAGGGAGTGCTATCTGCACACTCAGATTTTAGTGAGTGTCTATGAGTTTAATAACAAAGGAACATTTTCCAGGTACACTGATGACCAAAAGCTGCATTCACACTGCAGAGCTTCGATCTGATTAATTTTTTTTTACATCTTTACATAAGCTATCATTGGGAGCAACCAAAAAATCTGAGGTTTTTGACATTTATATCTAGTATATACAGCCAAGGGGCGAGGGCGCTGTGAAATTGCCCTGGAGGCGGAATCTTTCATTAGAACTTGATTTTCTCTAATTTACCAATAGTTAACTGGCTTAATTTTCATTCCACTGACAGTGTTAATGACATTTAGAATGTATTCTGGTAAGAAGAGCTTGCAAACTAATGATAAATGTATTTCCCTTTTTTTCAGTATCATCCTATGCAGCTGATAGGCCTGTGACTCCTGCTACGGATTTTAAGATCCTTCACCCCACTCTGATACAGGGTCCACAGGTACCTGTAGACGGTTCTACCACTGATAGCGGACAGCTGGTAGTGAATACATCAATCATCACAGGCAGTGATGGTGAAGGTGGCTGCCAAGGAGAATTTGTCTGCCTTACACTTGATAGATCTGGTAGTATGGCGGTAAGCGGCTATTAAATACTTATGACTCCTAAGCCCAGCGCTATCTTCCTCACATGTGAAGGTTTATTAGCATCTGAGCATTAACTCCAAATCTGGAACGCATAATTAGCTTTCTTTTGATGAACAAAGGGTCTGTAATCTGTAAACATTGCCAGTCCAAGGAAGCAGCCCAGAGATGCCCAAATCATTGATGCTGAAGGAATTTTATTACTTTGTTTGCAAAATTGTAAACATAACTATTTCCCAAGCTCTTTTATTTATGCTAGTAGGGACAGCCATAAGATCAAAACCAAATCGGTCCCTGGTGTTGAGTATTTTATCTGTATAGGATTTTGTTATTAATTCTGTTCCATGAGAAGAATTTGATTCAGCGCAATTGAGATATTGAAGCTTTGGTAGACCTCGTAGTAGTGAACAATTTTAGCAGTTAGCTGAAATGTTGAAGCACAACCAACAGTTTAATATCTTACATACCTTAACGCAAGCTAAACTGCCAATATCAGCTTAACCTACTTGAAAAAAATAAGCTGGTTCTGTAGTGTATGTTGAATTGGCCAGGACTTAATTGTTATGGGATCAAATCAAAATAAAATGGCAAAATTTCTCAGTCTACGCAGTGTATCCAAGAATAAGTTGGGTTCAAGTGGCCTGTCTGCTCTAATCCAGTAACTACCAAGTGCTGGATTCTGTATTGTATGGTGAATTGGCTGGACTTAATTGTTAAAGTGATAAAAAAAAATTTTAAAATGTGCATTCACACCAATCTCAATTTATCAGGTAAACGACAGAATCGGGAAGATGAGGGCTGCGGTTTCCAGCTACCTTCTCAATCATCTACCGGATGGCACAATAGTAGCAGTTACCGAGTTCTCAAGCTCTGCTAGCCAACTGGCCCCTATGACTAATATTACTAGTGTTACCGTGAGGAACTACTTAGCGTCAACAGTGCCTTCAACAACTGGTGGTGGAACTAATATAGGCTCAGGAATGGAGTTGTGCAGAGAGGTAGGTGCAGTTTGAAATTGAATGGATAAATTTATGCTTGCGATAAGGTCAGATATTATTATTGCGAACCACTTACTTTATGAACAGAGAAATTGTTTTTGGAGTTACGTGCTCGTCAACAATCAGAAGACAACTCTGAAGATTTTTACAAGAACTAAGGAAGAGTGGTAGAAATATTTGATGCAGACCACCCATCGGGGGGGCTTTCAAGGTTGATTGTTCCAGCCCCCAACACCCTTGGGTGTATCTCTGTCTTAGGACATTGACCATCAGTCTTGGTGTTACACAAAGAAATATTTTACAAGCTCTCATAAATACCTCTCTGTTTCCAGATGCTGGTTGCTTATGCTGGTGGAGAAGATAAGGTTGCAGGGAGCAGAGTATTAGTACTCAGTGATGGTGAAGGCTCTATAGGCTCATTAGACTTGTTGGTGGCTCAAGGAATTACTGTAGATACAATAGCCTACAGGTATGCTCTACTGCAATTTCATCAATGTTAAAAAAAATGATAGTATGCTTTCTTCGGTAGATCTGTCCTTTGTGCAATCCTAATGGGTAAATCCTTTGTTACTTAGTGAGACTTCATGAATGTCTAGTATGTTTTGCAATATTATTGCTTACACAGAGCGTTCAACTAGGTGTTGTGATATAATTGAAATGATAACCCCTAAGCTGACGGCATTTGTAATAAACAAATAGTAATCTATTTTGAGAGATATTTCTATTTAGCATGCGAATCAATGAAATGATTGTTGCCAAATTTGAGGATCATAAACAAAAAGCAATTATATCGATGAACTTGCCAAATTAGACAGCAAAGTTATTATTTCCATATTTCTATGTGCCATATTTTAGCCAAGCAGCGAGTACGAGCCTCAGTTACATATCAGATACAACCGGAGGTCTTAAGTATTTCACAGGAGATGAGGATGCTGCTGTGGGTCTACAGGATGCTCTACTGGCTACTATACAAAGAGACTGTGATGGAGGGCTTACTACTGTGAGTTATGAGTACTTTTAATCCATTTTATTTATTTTATCAGCTACTGGCTTTTTTTATAATATAAGTTTTGATTTTAATATTTTATCACATGTACAGCGCTTAGAAATCATTGTTTATAAACAATTTTATTAAACCCTTTTTAAATAAACTTGATTATGATTATTATTATCTTCTTCTTTATTTAACTTAGCCTTAGAAATCTACTTTTTTGTTAGTTTGTTCTTAGGATTGCAAAAAAAGGCCAAATTTATCATAGACGGTTTTATTACTTTTTATCTAGCTGCTACAAGTATATCCAGTCAATTTGCATTGGGTGTTGAGTGAGATTACAAGCAAAATTGTTCAATTCTGTGACCAACCAACAACCATAGTTTTAAGTTGAATAAGCCGAATGCTGGTCTTACGTCATTATCCTGAATTTCCAACTTATCTCTTCTGGATCCAAGCTGCACCCGGGTATGTGTTACTGGCTTAAAAAGAAATGTTACCAGAACCGCATGCCATGGATCTCTTTGGGTCCCATCCCCCACTTATTCAAACTACTCGGGGATCCACATACTAAGTTCTTATTTTGTAGCTTATTAATGAGCAGATAACTCTACCTTTGGGCCAGGACACCATTATACAAAGTATTTACATAGACAGCACCTTGGGTGATGACACCAAGCTAGTGTTCTCATACTCTGTGGATATCAATGTCAATGTGACCACCCCTGATGGACAGAACTATACTATCACAAAGAATGATGATCTGAAGATGATCACGATTCAGATCCATGGTGAAGTTGTAAGTTTTTGGAGCCTAGTGATGTGACCGTAAGCAAAATGATTTAGTTGTGTTGTTTTGCGTGAACCGAGGAATAGCTATGACAACATATATGGATATGGTTCTACAATTTCTTAGGGAAATGGCACCATGTATTTGTCAAATGCATCAGGTTGAGGAAAAATGGTAGAAACTGTGCCCCTACATCGAATTTCTCATATTATCGATATGACTAAATATCATATTTTACCTTTGCTCTTTGTCAGACTGTTGACCCTATACAACTTGCTTTGTGGCCATTTTCTCATATTAAGCCAAAAAAGAACAATTCAGCAACCATTTAATTGGTAAGAGACATTTTACCATTATTATTATTATTATATATGCACTTTATTTCACTGATCAATGTTCTGTCAAAACTAATGAGATCATGTGTAGACATCAAGATGAAGTTAATTACTACGAAGTATGAATCTATAAAATAATCTAAAAAATTGCTCTCTGGTCAAGAAATTACATGGAAAATAATTCAAAAATATCTAAAGAACAGATTCTTCCCCAAGTGTGCAGTTCTACTTTTTGGTGGAATAGTTCTGCGACTGTGAGTGCTAGGCCGACCGGGTATGTAACAGTGGAGAATATGATGGTCATCAGCTAAGATCTTATTGGCATACCGGAGGCATACTATATCTAGATACACATTGAGTTCCTCTAATTTGAGAAACGCCAACCTATCGGCGTAGTGTTCTAGTCGGGGAAGAATAATGAACAAGCACAGCCTTTGGTATCTCTCGAGCTTGTCTTTGTCATATTTTGCTATATATGGGTACCAGCTCGGTGCTGCATACGAGATGCATTCATACATATCATTTATTAGGCGATGGGAATTATTAACTGACCCAAAAAAGGTTGATGATTATTATCAGTTTGTTGCTTGTAGACTGGTGAGGTTACATATGAGCTGACTCGTGCTAACCCTTCCTCAACAGAAGAGATCACAGTCACGATCACCTCTAAGCCTATAGAGGGTGTCGACGCTATCGGAGTCAACTTCAGAACCGCTGAGACGGAAGTCAGCTTCACACCGATGACTATTGTAAGATTTTGCTCAACCATAATAACAATAATAATCAACAATAATTAATAGTAAATAAAAAATGAACAACAGGTGATATGTAATCATAATAACAATCACTAAACACAATTTACTTTTTTTAATTGTTTGACTATTTGTATTACATATAATTCAAGGGCTGAAAATTTGGCCATCATACCATAAAAACACACTGGAATAGAAATGACACTCTGCATTACTCAGTTGATACCCTCAGATAAATTTTCAAGCCTATACAGGCAGCTGACATTGAGACGAGCAGTACTCTTTTGGGATTTGATTAAAAATGAGTGATAAAAGTCAAGTTTGCAAAAACAAAATGATATCTTGATCTATTTCATTTTTATCCCAAGGTGGCCGGCTATGTGGAGATATTTCAGGCGCTGACGCCGATCCTTGGGCTGACAGTCACAACAGTTATAAGCACACCATTATCAGCTGATGTCAGTATTGAACTATACGATAACGGTCTCGGTATGCATTATGCTGTGTTAGTCATGTTAAAATCTGACCATGGTCCCAGTAATGCTATCAAATATCCAAAGTTCTTCTGAACCTGGTGGTACAAACATAATAGCACGATCTATTATACCAATAAAGATTTGACTCTATTGCTCAGAAGCTGTGTCACATTTGAAACTTGGCTGTGCACTGTATTTTTTACATCTCCGCTTCAGGTTTAGACTCCACCCCAAATGATGGTATCTATACTGGTGTATTGACAGCTAATCAGATGGCAGGTGATGGATATTACAACATCAGAGTAAGCAAACATAGCATAGGTACATAGCAAGGAAACAGGCAGAAATAGCTGTTCGGGGTTGGAGTTATCCCCTATCATCTCAGGATAAAACGACTTCTATTCCAACCGTTGGTGCTCAAGAGACTCCTAGCATACATTTTTGTTCAATCAGAACCATAATTGGCAATTGATACTTAAAAAAGGATAATATGTTTTAAGTGGCATAATAAAAAATTACTATCGCTTCCAAGGAGGAATAGTTACTCCTTGTTGCTACCGACCGATTTCTTTTACAGAAAGAAAAATATAGATATTTACATATGTCCGTGGGAACTATCCTGTTCAGAAATAATCTAATTTACATTATATTAACAGGTGTTGGTGTCCGGTGAAGGTTTTATCCCAACTGCTGCAGATGTTAGGAGGAAGAAGAGAGACACTTTGACCTCGATTGGCCAAATCACAAGAACAAGCTCAGGTTTGTAATACAAAACTCTCATTGTGATCAGGGAGAATTCTCCCTGTTGTGATCCATTAAAATCTTCATACCATTTCGCGTAATGTTAGTGAAATCATGTAACACAACTCATAGCAAGGCTGTGACAGGCCATTTGTTAGCTTTATAGCTTCTCTGCCTGTCAAAGAAGACTGAAGGCGTCTGTGGTCTGATAAAGAAATTTCTTGAATGTGTAGATTTTGAAGAGAGTTTGTACCTTCTATTTTATTACCAGGTGGTTACTTGAATATTGATAACTACTATGCATCGGGTGACTTAATGCCACCAGGTAAGATTACAGATATGTCACTGAAAGCAGCGCTGAGAGAAGATAATACTTTTCGTATTGGGTGGTCAGCGCCCGGAGATGATTTCTTCCAGGGCACTGGTAAGGCTTCGCACATTCAATTAACCCTAGAGAAATAACTTTGGTGACTTAACGTTAGCTACCACTAATTTTAGGTAGCTAAGTTGGGAGCCTATGTAATATAAAGCATGTGTGTCAAGAATCTCACTATTGCAGGCGTGTGAAAAAAGGCGAACATTTTCTGCTGAAAATGCTTAACTCCTCTAGGGTAATGCCAATAGCTTATGTGCACTGACTACAAGAAAAACTGATGGTGAAATTAAGATCCCAAATTAATAATGCTCTAAAGATACTCAGAGGGATAATATTTTTGTTCATTTCATATATCGATTTAGATCACCAACTTACAAAACTTACAAAAAAAATTATATGAGACAAAAAGTATAAAAATGAAGACTGTGTTAATGATAGAGATTTTGTTTTACAGTATCAGGATATGACTTTCAAGTATCAGATCGCAGAAGATCAGGTTTTAACACTTTACCATTGGAGGCCATCATAAGTAATCTGACAGAGCTAATCCAACAGCCAGGGAGCCAGGTGGAGATTACTGTGGATGTCAGTAAGTTAAGAGAAAATATTTACTTAGAAAGAAAGTTGCAAATGGCCTCAATGCTTTATGGGGTTAGGGTCAATCATTTGGCAAAGTTATATAGGAATATTGAAAAAAATTACCTCTAGAGTAATTGAGATAAAGTTGACAATAGGACCAAGGCAAATAAGTATTGCGAGAAGTGAGGCTGGAATGACTGGTTGTTAGCACGACCATTAATAAGACGCCAAAGTAAGGACATGGTACTTGAAGACAAGCATGAACACTGGTGAGACAACTACAAATCGTTAGCTTGAAAGGCCAGGCTAAAGTGTCAAAAACTCTAGATGCTCATGACAACCATGCTATAAATACACCATATACAATGGCTCAAACTGGAATTAGTAATATGTGGCGGCATTCACTTATGCTTTCAGTTCCAAATTCTTAACACTATCTCTTCCTCTATTTATTTTCAGGTCAGTTGAACAATTCTCTGTTCGGTGTTGGGACGTCAGATGAGATAGACACTTATTTCTTCAGAGTGAGGGCTGTAGATGAAAATGGAAACGAAGCTGTTTGGTCGAACACTGTATCAGCCACCTTTGTAGATCCCGCTTTCTTTGAATGGCCGGTATGTACAATATTAATACAAACATGAAACCGTATTAAGTTCCTCTATATACTAGATAAAAGCGCCTGTCCTGCTCTAGCAGGCCTGTAGGCCAGACCTAAAACTTAACAAGTGAATTGGCTAATAAAAATAAATAAAAAGGTTATTTACCTCCAAATGAAGTCACCTTCAAGAAATTAGCACTATCATAATATTTAAACAAACTTTCTATTTTAGAGTCAGCTTACTAACACATTAGTATTTGAGGGTCCTGGTACGTTTATTAAATAAGCGGCCATCCCCAGTGATGAGAGTAATTCAGCCATTGACTGTGCCGACTAGATTTTTAGTCACTTTCAAAGAAATCATTCTCAGAAGACGTAATTGCCCACCTTCCGCTTCATCTTCATGGTTTTGTAGAGCTCTATTTTTTATTTCATCTATTTTATGAAGCAGGTGTTTTAAGTTTCTTTGGTTTGGTTGGTACAAAGCAGGAGATTCCCTTCCTTCTGCCTACATGCTTGCACTCCTTGTCCATAGGTGTAATTCATTGGGTTCATAAGGCCTAAAGTCCTGTTCATGTTTACATTTCTAGATTTTGGTCGGAGAGATTGAAAATGGTACCGATGTATATAAGCCCCTTAATTCTGTCACTCAAGATCCGAACATGGGAGCCACTGAAGAGCAAAAAGGAGGGAATGGAAAAGTTATAGCCGGTGTTATACCGGTTATCTGTCTGCTCATCATCGCTGCTGTTGTAGGCATACTTTTATTCTTGAAGATGAAGAAGCAGAAGATCCACGCAGCTGAGTGAGTAACATTCGATATGTTCAAAATTTCATCTCACACAAACTTTTGAGTTTTTAAGGAAATCAAGGTGATGATTATTTGTGCAAGGATGCAATTATCCTTGACATTCCAGAAAAATAACTTAGATAAATGGATTTTTGTGTTCAAGTCTAAATACCATAAACTCAATTAACACAAATGCATGTGCATCTTACGTCTAAGAAAGTAGGTTGGAGGATTGCACAACTTCTGAAATGCGTTCTCAAAATTGCAGTTAAGATTTATCACCTGGATTTTCTATCAGGCTACAATCCTCCACTAGTGATGCTGAAGGTAATAGATCTCAATGTAAGTTCTACCACGTCCCACAATCCTTCCCACTTCCTGTTAATAGCTGCTACTGTGTGACGGTGAAGGTGGCACGCTAACTCTTACTATGGCTGACTATCAACTCAATCTATTGAGCTCTAGCTCAGCAAATAAACATCATTACTTCCATTTTGGCCTTCGGAGTGACTTTTAGAGCACATCATATATCAAACATGGAAACATGCAATTGGGGTCGGCACTTAACAAAATGAAGCAGAAGTACTATGTCAACATGAGATCATACTGTGTTACTGTGTTTGACTTCTTGAATACAACTCTCTGATTTACAGCAGCGAATACTTAACATATTTCCATGACGGAGAGGAGAAGCCATCGACACCGCCTCGTCACACCACATTCGCTCAGGATGAGAGAACACCGATAGAAAAAAGCTCCTCAAAGAAAAAAGCTGGCAAGAAGCCTAAAGCTTTACCTAAGATCAAAGGCGCAGCACCAAAAAAGTATTAAAATGTATATTTATGAGCGTGTGTCATTGCCAGTTACTCTCTATAGGCCGATATAATTCGAAATTTGTGAACACATATTGCCAAAACTGATGAGGTACAAATGTTTATCAGCAAAATCTGTGATATATTTCTACAGTATTTCTCTACAGTACAGTACCATTTAACAGGAAAACGTCTCTCAGGCCTTAAACCTGCTAAAGAGCTTCCTTTTGGCGACTGGCCATTTATGCTAGACATATCTTTGTTATCTCATTATAAATTGGAAATAACCTTTCTGTATATATTTGTGTAAACATGTACACAAATGAACTTATTTTGTATTTTCGCTTTGTTACCTATACTTAAACAATCTTATTAGTATTTCATCATCATAATCTGACTAAATAAGGAGTTGTGTGCACGAACCCTCTCAAACCTAAAGAAAGCTTGTTGATGTTGATAATTATGGATGGATTCATAGTCTAAAATTCAGACTACGCACCGAACTCAAGTAAAGCTGCCACGGCTTACACTAACCAGTGGAAGTTTTCAGATTGTATCTATATGCGCACTTCCTGGCAAATTTTGTATTTTTGAATTAAATTATGCATGAGTAGACAACAGCACCAACATATTTAGTGTGCCCATTTAAGTCACTGTTTCCATAACCTCTAGAATTCTCAACCCAAATTGAATCTTCCCAGAAAACTTAAAAATTTTCCAATGCTTTGTTGCAAAACTTGATTGGTCAGCAGCGACTTATAATGGTTGATTATTGGCACTCAAATAGTTGTGGTATTCACTCTACACCTACACTACACCTGAGCAATGATCACTTTTTTATTGTTGAGTCTTTCATAGCCATCCATCCAATATAGTAAATGTAGTAGTTTTGCACTATCACATAATTCTGAGTCTAAAGTCACATTATAAGTATAAAGCTACAGTCGTCGCCATAGATAAATTTTACAAAAAGAATATCAAAACCTATAAAACTATATCACAACAGAGTTCATCAGTTATGAACTTGAAGTAAAACCTAAAGTAAGACTCGGTGATGAAATCATGAAGAGAGAATGATGAGAGGAAGGGTGGTGTGGTGTCCGGCTCGACCTGCTACAGAGCGGGAGCTCAGCTACCTTAGCCTAAGTCCCTAGTTTAAGTATTACTAAAAGTAACAACTTCTTTTATAATAATAGCACCAGTGTAGTTTTTTAGCACCAAAAATAATAGTAATAATCAGAACATAATGCAGAAGCACAAAATTCAAATGTGTGTGTGTTTTTTTTGTGAATCAACGGCTAAACGATAGAAGTTACGTTATCCTGTAATACAGCTCCCCAAACTTTTCCCGAAATATATTTGCTAAAAGGAGATAAAAACTTTGATTGCCAGCAAGAAGATTCTGAAGACAAAGGCAAACAGGTTATAACCTATTAACAAATAACATATCGTGAAGTTTCTCTCCAAAAAAGTGACTGAATTTATCTTTTGAAAGAAAGAGACATAAATAAACGTGGCGTTTATCCCATAAAAAATATTCCAAGGTTTCACCTGGACCAGCACCACAATATAGTCAACACAACAATGAGTTCAAAGTCACTAGATTGCTTGCATAGTTGTGTAGTTGCAGGAGATTAATGGAAGCAGACCTCGCCGATACCAAGATTGATTTCTTGTGACATATCACCGGTCACAAATGGAGCAAAGTCTTTGATGGGTAGACGCTGAGATCGTCTGCTTCTGATCTCAAATACAGCTTCTCCCCATTCATTTGATGTCTAAAAACAGAAATGAAGGTAAATCGGTAAAGATAACACTCTACTTATATGGCATACATTTGAATTGACACAACCTTTTTTCACATTATTATGGGAGTTGTCCAACCAAAGTTTATGAACAGATAACTCCAAAGCACTCCTTTGCACCTCTTGCAATCAAAAGCAATTCAGCACCAAGTGGGATCTAGAACAGGTTTAATTCCTCTGTGAATGCAAAGGAATACCTAAACAGCTCCTGATGTCCAACGCCCTTTTGCAATAGCAGTCCACTACCACAGGGAGTTAAACTTGTTCTAGTGGGATCTATCACAGGGAATTGACTGATATGATAAGACAATAAATTCTTACCTGACATGAGTCAGAGATGGTGTTATAAGTGTATTTAGAGCTGCCAGATGGGGACAACTCTCTATCATCTGATGTGAGGAATTTGACTGCTTGTTCGGAGGTTGAGTTGTCTGAGCTGTAGTATCCTACAGTGTTGCGACATCCCAAAGTAAACTGCTGAGAGGCTTCATCACTCAATAACTGCAGGAAGTTGAGCTGAACCTTGTCCATTTTGTATGTAAGCTAAAAAGGAAAGAGATGATTATTTAGTCTCAGATGTATTTTGAGTGCGAACTAAGCATTTCAGTTTCCCAATGATGCCACAGCCGCTGTAGTTGATAGTGGTCACAACTCCGTATAACATATAATAATATGCCTGATACTAGATTCCAGCCTTCCCACTCCCAGTGTGTTAAAGTCTCAAATGAATGGTCCGTCTATCAAGTATGAACGAGAAATGGGAAGAATAATTTATGTCTTTTACCTCAGATCCATCAATATCTGAGAGCCATTGATGGCCTCTGCCTGCCTTGTGAAGTCCATCTCTTCTGATGGTCTCTGGCTTGGGAATGATGCAAGTCTCCTGGGTCTCAATCTTGCAGTTCACAAGCAGAGCATCCTTGCTGTAGAGGGACAAAAAAAGCAAAGTTAGAGACAGACCATTTGATCACAGAGTAAGGTATAAGCGTTATAATTTGTAACCGCACAACTACCCGATGCATTAGACAATTTTTTAACCTCCAATTCAGGGCAAAAAATTTGGCTCATTCAAATTTTTTGCTTGTAGAGGTGTATGGAGCATCTGCATGAAGATACAATGACAGCCTATTTCTATAATGAGCAAAAAAACATCAATATTTTGTGACTAATAATCGCAAGCTAGCAGGTTTACCTGGTTCCAAGATTAGGGTCGATCCAGTATTCTCCATCTTCAAGCTCTGGGTAAGTCTCAGCTAGGTGCTTGCAAGTTCTGGCTGGGGCCTCTTTTGTTCCCATAGGTGTGGCCATGCCTATAAAAAGAAATCATTCAATGTGCATTTAGGGCAAAATGGTAATGAGAGATTAACGTAAAAGCAGAAACTGATTTTTGATTGTACATATAAGAAGCCAACAACATACATTCAAGATTCGAATTGTGTCAGTTCTACGATGAAGTAACAATTGACCTAATCTTCCTTGGAATTCTAGGATTTGGATGCTTGTGACATGTCAGTAAAGTCTATACTGCAGTTCAAATGAAAGAGGTGAAAGCACACTTACTGTCAATGACTTTGCTAATTTCAAGCAGATCATCCTTAGGGGCGTCAGCCTGGAATCCTTTGTTAGAACCACCAGGATTTTGGAACATCATCATCATCATTTTAGGGGAAAAGCTGGTAGATGGGCCTTCAGTTCCAGGTGCTCCCATTGTTCCAGGTGATCCACGTCTTCCATCCTCTCCGACATCACCAGTACGTCCAGGCATACCAGCTGGTCCCATGACTCCAGTTCTTCCAGGTGAACCTGGCTGTCCAGTCAGTCCACGGTCACCTCTTGCACCTGGCTCACCCATAGGTCCAGATTCTCCCATCTCTCCCATTGGCCCCTAAAATATGAGCTCTTATTGATTAATTGTATGGTGGCAAGCTAATTATCAATTGTATTTCCAAGCCATCTACTTGCTTCGCTAGTGGTATTCTTGCTACTTAACAAAGCAGCGGAGTTTCTGTACCATACCAATGATCTTATAGATAAAATACCATTTTCATAACATTACTGGAAAAAAGTGTGAGTGCAATTGTCTTTGTACCTGAGGTCCAGTTGGACCAGATGCACCAGTCAATCCAGGCCATCCTCTGTCTCCAGCAACTCCGAAATCTCCTGGTTCTCCCTCGCTTCCAATTGGTCCTTCTGGTCCTCGTACTCCAGCAGGTCCGACAGGTCCTACATAATCAAAGCAGTGACAAGGCTCAAAATTTATAACCCATGATAACAATTGAAATATCTGGCTGTCCAATGTTTAATCAATATCACTGAACCTACTGTCTGTAGCAAGGCGACTCAAATTGTGTTGGAGTCTACATATGCTGCATATGAAAATTTAATAGTGCTACTTGTGAAGAATGGAAAATGTATATGTTGGTTTAATGGTGGGATTGGTAGCCTAAGACTATAACATACCGTTGGGTCCAGTTGAACCACCCTGTCCCTCATCTCCTCTATTTCCTCTATCACCATTCTGGCCTTGAGGTCCAGCACTTCCCTGTGGTCCGGGCATACCCTGAAGTCCAGGTAGTCCTACAACAAAAACAAAAGTAGTAATGTTGAGGATTTTTGAAACAAAATCTGAAACCATCCGACAATATAGCTAACAACAGTTTCACAAATTAATTGCAAACAAGTGTTTATCGATTTCTTATAGTACCTGGTGATCCCATTGGTCCCTTATCTCCCTGACGTCCGGGTTTGCCTGAAGCTCCATCCATGCCATTGTTACCAATCTGTCCACGTTCTCCAGGTGCTCCCATTGGCCCAGTTACACCGGGTGGTCCCATAGGTCCAGTAGCTCCATCTCGTCCATCATGTCCTGCAGATCCCTGGTCTCCCTGTTGATTTAAATTCGAGGTTAAAGTGTGTAAGAGATGTCTTTGCTTTTACAATACATTATGATTTACATAAACTTATTGTCTTTACTTTTTTCAGCATTTAGACCAACATGAAAAGTATGACAAATCTAGATACGCTGACCCATATTTAGTCTATTATTATTGCTGGACCGATTTGGCTAAAGCTTAGACTTACTCTAGCTCCTGGGGCTCCCATGCGTCCACGCTCTCCCTGTGCACCAGTAGGTCCGGGTTCTCCCTCAGGTCCCTGGTTTCCTGGTGGTCCAGATGATCCCATCTCTCCCTCGTCTCCCTTATCTCCAGTAGGTCCGGTTGCTCCTGGCTCTCCTGGTGATCCCTATGTGATAAAAAAAAACTGAATTTCAAGCAAAATATTTGTGGATGTATATTAAAGTATCTATTGACCACCTTTGATCACTCCATAAACCTACATAAGTTGTCGCAAATTTATCATTATTCAAAAATGTTCTACTTTCCTCAATCAACTCTTTTTTTATGCCTTGATTATAAATTTGTTATCATACTAAAGAATTTTATATTTGATGCACCAAAAAATCAGTCATCGAAACCTAAATATTTGATTTCATCTTCCCATAAGTTAGAAATTAGTTAGTTTATGTTTGTACAAGAATATACAGATTAATATTTTATAGCTCACCATCATACCAGGGACACCAGCATGTCCGATAGCTCCGACCATACCTGGTCCTCCCTGCTCTCCACCTTGTCCTGGTTCTCCAGCAGGTCCTGTGAATCCTGGCATACCCTGGTTACCGTTACGTCCATCTGGACCAGCTAATCCTGGTAATCCAGCTTCTCCCTGTTTACCAGTTTTACCACGGGTACCCTCTTGACCTCTGGCTCCGTTCTTACCATCATCTCCTACAAAGATCATACCCAATCATTGTTTAGGTAAAAACCTGATTTGAACAATTACATGATCCTAGAATGCTTTAACCCTGAATAGATAGGGACTAGTAATAATAAAACTTAATAGTCTGGTTGAGTTCTGATAGACAAACACCAGCCTGCGACTACAAGACGATCCTCATTTATTTTATTGCTGACATATAAATATTTGGTGAAGAATCTTAGCCAAGGCCGGAAAGTCAGAAGCCCAATCTCTTAACTATACGCACCCATAATGGATTTCAATCGTAAAAGATAACAATAATATTGTCTATGGTCCATAGAGTTTCTCACCTTCTGCTCCTTGTGGTCCCTGACCACCAGGTGCTCCAGAAACTCCTCGACCACCAGGTGCTCCACGGTCTCCCTTGGGGCCGGCAACTCCAGGCTCTCCTGACAGACCTTCAACTCCCTGCAGTCCTGGTACTCCCTACAAATAGGATTATTAAAATGCAACAACTCAAAGAAGGAAAGGAAACATGTCTTCTTGATGTTAAACTAGATACTATCAACGTGCATGAATAACATTCAAAAAGATGATTGTGGATTGACAATAAAAGTATATGTAAATGAGCTAAACTGCCATCAAACATCACTATAACGTCCAACAAGACATGTAAATGCGCAAGATCTGAAAGTGATAGGAGCAGTTAGGGGAAAAAGCTGATACCATGGATAATTACCTGTTTGCCACGTCCTCCTGGGTTACCAGATGGTCCTGGTGCTCCAGATTGTCCTTCTGGTCCGAAGTCTCCTTCTTCTCCTTTGGGTCCTTTAGTTCCCATGGGTCCTGGAGGTCCGACTGGTCCGGGGTATCCGTCACGTCCATCATCACCATCCTGACCAGCATTTCCAGGTTCTCCATCAGCACCTGTAGCATTCAAATGGTCGGACTTTTGAAACTAGATGCACGATCGAAGAGGGCCCCACTTCATAACATAAGGAAAGTAGAATTAGCTTGAACTCAATTCATGATATAATACAGAGAGTTTGGTTTACCTAATAAACTGATGTCAGATTGAAATGTTACATGCTGTGTTGTGATTAGTTATCAACTCAAATTCTACGATTTAGCTGTTCTTGTGATCACTGGGATTGATCTTTTCATTACATACCTTGGAATCCTTGTTCGCCGGTAGATCCTCGCTCTCCTGGAGGGCCTGGGTATCCAGCATCTCCTTGATCACCAAGAGGTCCCTCTGGACCACCCTCCCCTCTCAATCCTGATGCACCTGACAGTCCTGGTGGTCCTCTCTGTCCATCACGCCCATTATCTCCATTGAATCCAACATCTCCTGGGAATCCAATCTCTCCATCAATACCTGCAATCAAATGACACATAGAATCATGTCATATAAGTATATACGATGCTGAAAATATTTCAGTGATGATATTTCTTCAAAATTAATCGGTCCTCAAACACAGACTTGCACACTGAGCTCTCTCCACATCCAAACAAACCATCAGCTGTTTGCAATATGAGGGATCAAGGTAATATTTATGAATGGCTGGACACCACCATTCTACTTTGGGGGCCAAACAGCTGCAAATGAGACTATGTGGCATTCAATGTTTAATTATCTGAAAAGGGGTATAAGATAAAACAAAAAAAATACTACTCATACTCTTTGTAACCCTCAAACTAAACCCATCCAAATATATATGATAACTATCGCATCTTAAATCTTCAAAGACATGATTGGATTGTCTCCATATACCACCTGCTAGTATGATTGTGATTGAAATTGCCAAACAAGTTTCCCGTTACCTACCTTGTTCTCCCTGAGGTCCCTGGGCTCCACCTGGTCCAATATCACCAATGGCTCCAGCCTCGCCAGCTGGTCCAGGCTGTCCACGTGGTCCACCATATCCATTTGGTCCCTTAACACCTACTACTCCCTGCTCTCCTGGCTCACCCTAGAAGCAAAACCACTCAAATTAGAATATTTATTGGCGCTCAAAGAGGGTGTCTAAGAGTATGATTCAGACTGAGTCAAGTAGTTAAGGTCTCACCATTGATATCTATTTCAGTTTCTTAGGTCAGGCATTGACTACCGTTGTTCATTTCATATTGAAAACTAAGTGCACAACTCATGATAAGATAATGTCAGGTCCACTATCCACTTACGACATCTCCCTCGGGCCCTTGTGGACCGGCCTCTCCATCAACTCCTGGTTGTCCAATAGATCCACGTGCTCCCTGAGGTCCTTGTGATCCGGGAAGTCCATCAGGTCCACCTGGTCCAGCTTCACCATTCTTACCGGGTGATCCTAAAAAGGGTGAAAAGATACTGTTTTAATAACTGTCCTCGTTTACTCTTGCGTTTAACTTTTAAGAAATTGTAACAAATTTGTTTGCTAGAAACTACCTCAGTCATTGAATTTCACCTTTTTACATGACAGGCCCATTAAAGAGATAAATTTGGCTATGAAATAACTCCACATACCAATTGGTCCAATTTGTCCTGGCTCTCCGTCGCGACCTACTTTACCATCATCTCCATCTTCTCCTGGGATTCCCTGGATTCCTGGAGTACCATCAATACCTGGTGGCCCTGGGAGTCCTCGTCGACCTGGTCGTCCAACATATCCCACATCACCAGTCTCTCCCTACAATAAGATAACAACCTTAAGATCCATCTAGCATAAATATCATATGCACTTAACCTGCTAGGAGTGTAGGTCTGAAACACTTAATGTGGAAAGTGTTTAGATAGCATTGAAAACTGATTGACCAAGAGATTCAGGAACTCTCCAACATTTCACTGTGCAATATCGATGCATGAATACCATATGGTCACTGTTGTATAAAGAATGAGAAGTTGTCCAAGTGATAACTGAGTGTATATATATGGCGAACTTACAGTATCACCAGAGTCTCCGTTAGGGCCAGTAGGTCCTCTCTCTCCATTTACTCCTCTGCCTCCAGCGGCTCCATCTCTTCCTATCATCAAAAGATCTCATCATCAATTATATAGATCAACCAATGAACTAAACTAAACTAAAGAGGTTTAGTTCATTGGATCAACTGAGTATTATAGTGCCGCAGTCACATGAGTAGAAACCTTTTCCACTCTCTGCTTCTTCTTTTCTTTTTTCTTTTTATTCACATAATATATGCTACCACGCATTTATTACCCTACTTACTATGCAGTATGTACCTCCCTACACTTATATGTTTTTATTCAAGTCATTTTTCTATTTCTATGTTAATGCATGTTAGGTAAACAAGTTATTTTTAACTTAGTTTAATTATAAACTTTTAGAAAACCTCAATAAATAAAAAAATAAATGATGCTAACATAAGTCACAATCACATGAGTAAAACCTTCGTTGTGCTCAGTGCCTGTAGAGGCTTAGTGAATATTGATAGTATTTATGTTTTTACGCTAAGAAAATACAAACCTGGAAGACCGATGTTTCCTTGTTCTCCAGCAACACCTTGTAGACCTGGAAGTCCAGGTGGTCCTGAATCACCTCTCTCTCCCATAGGTCCTGGCTGTCCCTTAGGTCCAGACACTCCATCCTCACCAGATGGTCCTGGCATTCCACGTGCTCCTGGGCTCCCGCTAGATCCAGGTAATCCTTGCTCACCCTATAAAGAAGAGTTATGATTGATTAAGAATCACACTACAATAAGGCAGACAATTAACCACAGTTGAACTGATAATGCAAATCAAGGGTAGGAACTTCATATCTCTGGTAGCATTAGGCAGTAGAGTAAATGTGTATTGATCGATACGTTGAAGATATCTATTCAACAAATTTCAAGTAAACGCTTTTAGAAAACACTATTACGTTTGCCGATATTTACAGACTGAAGCCAACAAACTCATCGGACAGGGGTCTTACATCATCATAACTACCATTTTTTTCATTTAGTAAGTAAACTTACAGACGGTCCTCTATCTCCTGGTTCGCCAGCAGCTCCACTTGAGCCAGGCATACCCATAGCGCCGGGGAATCCCTGAGGTCCTTCTGGTCCTGGAACACCATCAGTGCCAGAATCACCATCCATACCATCAGTACCGTCATTACCAGGGCGTCCAACATCTCCTGGAGCTCCAGTGCTACCGGGGTTACCACGAGCTCCCTGAGAGCCTATCAAATAAATATTGAAGATATTAACTTCTGAAACGCTATGATCTATTCTTGAAGTCTATCTCATTGAATGCAAAATGTCAAGCTTTAGTTGGTTGGTTGGTGCATTCAGGTATAAGGTAGCCAGTGTGTTTGCTCTAATTAGCAGGTGGGTTCAGTATGATTTTTCAGGTGATATACAGAAGCACAACTTAACCCTGATCAATCACCCTTTGAACATCTTGATAGCGCTTTATCATAAGGGGGTTGATAGATTTTACTTACCAGCTCTTCCCTTCTGTCCTCTCATTCCCTCTTCTCCCTTGGGTCCTGGAGCTCCTGTGATGCCGGAGGCTCCGGGCATACCCATAGGTCCAGTAGAGCCAGGGGGTCCAGACACTCCAGTTGGTCCACGTGCACCAGGAGATCCAGCAGGTCCAAGTCTACCTCTGTCACCAACTTTACCAGCAGGTCCCTGTGGCACAATAAATGACATGTTGAACAGTAACATGACTGGCTATGTTTGGGTCGTTGTGTATTATGACTAAAATCAATGAGCTTGAGATCTTTACAATAGCCAAACAATTTTCTGCTCGCCTAGCTTTTGTCAGGTCGGGCTGAACCGTAGACAGGACATTCGAATAGCTATAGTTCAGTGGTATTATAGGAACTGGATCAAATAGAAATATGGCTTGGACACCAATGATCTTAACAAGATGCACTTCATTGTTGCCACCAAACAGGTAATTTTAAAGCAAACATCTGATAGGAACTTCTCACCACTGGCCACTCTTTTTGCATCAGTTATTTCTATTAGGATAATTATGATACATATTATATATACATACAGCAGGTCCTGGGGCTCCTACTGGTCCAACAGGTCCTGATGGGCCTTTCTCTCCGGTGGATCCATCATCTCCCTTTGCTCCTGGGGAACCCTGATAACCTCTATCTCCTTTAGAACCTGGTAGTCCTGGCATTCCTATAAATACAATAATTAAATGTCAATCTTTGTCACTGACAGATCTAAATGCAGCAAAATTGTTGGAGGGATGGGAGTTGCACACTCTTTTGGTGAAGGAAGACAACTCCTATCGCACCCAATGCGGTCTTGAACAATAATGATTGTCACATGGTCATTAACAAAACTCCCATACCTTGATCAGTTTCTCAAGTCAAACTTGTGGCATACAATAAAGTAATTTAATCTACAATTTTAACAAGTTTGTTTCATAAAAAATGACGATTACCTGGTGCTCCGCGAGATCCAGAAGGACCTATGGCTCCCTGTGGTCCAGTTTTACCATCCTTTCCTCGATGACCATCTTTTCCTTGAGGTCCTGGCATACCGACAGGTCCTCTCATACCAGGTGCACCTGGGGGACCAAAGTCTCCAGGCTCTCCTCGAGCACCAGCAAATCCCTGAGGACCTGATGGTCCATGCTGTCCTGGGGCTCCATTTGGTCCAGTTGGGCCCTGTGAAATAAAGTGACCGGGATTCAATAGAGTTTAGAGTTTAGAACTTGGATGATGAGGACAGGTAGCAGTTATTTATTTCATCTGTCTGTATTTTATCTTTGATTTATTATTGAGCCAGAATGAACAATGTTGGCAATGCAGATGCTATTCTCAGTATACTTCAACAGTAACTGTATTGATCTCCAAAATGGATGATTTGGTTCCCGAAGCCATGATAAACTCAATCAAATATACTATATTACATTATACGATATAACTATATCAGGGCTGTACCACCAGGTAGGATGGGAATTACCCTCCCCCTTCCCTGGTACTACTACTAATAATAATCTAAATTAGGAAGGGAGTTATCTGTTGCCTCTTGCCTCTTGCTGCCAAATACTCAAAATTGTGACACTGTTTTACCACTCAGTCAGAAACTGAGAATTGTGAATCAACTAGTTACTTCGTGTTAGCTCCTTTTGACACAATATACTTGTTGTAATAAATAAACAACATTACCAGAAATAAACATTGTTCAAAGCTGATCTAATTTGGCAGCATTTAGGGTCGCTCTTATTTTACACGAAATCACTTTTCCGTGGACGGTTTTGTGCAAATTGGTTTATTTAATCAGGGATGAGCGGCAGCTCCGTGTCTAAAAGTGTAGCTGATTGGGAAGCAGTGAGTGTTATGAGAGAATATAATGTTGCTGAGAGCTGTGCTTTCATGGTCAATAGGTCATATTAATATAATCAACATTCAACAAGTGTTTCATTTGGCAACATACTTATGGATCACCGCAAAACCCTGCTTCCCAAGAAGAGACCAGTACTCAGCAGCTAATCAGCTTTGTAGTTAGAAGTCAAAATGGGGATAACACTGCATCGCTGTCAGCAGAAATTACTTTTATGAAAATCATATGAATCCAAAACCACAAAGTCATATACATTGCTGAAATCGGATATGGCTGTTTGAAGCTGCCCGTCCTAATTTCTTATTTGAAGCCAAAATTAAAATGGCTACATTGACATGGGATATGATTGGTTGGGGATGGTTGGGGAGAGGTGCAAACATCATATTGAGGATGGTGCTTGGTTCTTGTTGAGAGTAACATCATATTTTTTACGGTTAACGATATTTTATTGAACTAGTTGTGTATTCCTTCTCTTTGTGTCGATCCGTGCAGTAAGCTGATAAAACGACCCAAGAACTACGATATTGTTGAGCCTGTTCCAATTTTGAATGAATGTTTTATTCCAATAAAGCCAGAGTTTAAAATAAACGCATTGAAGAACATACTAGGAAGATTATCTAACTATAAGTGTACCAATTTCGATTTATAATTTTGACAAGTTGCAACTTGTTGTAAGACAATGACAGTTGGCTGAGAGACAAAGAAGGTTTACAGGCTCAGCTATTCTGAGAACAATGCTAAAATCAACTACTAAGCTAGAGGTTTTCAAACCTAGCAAGATTTACAAATGAAGCAATAAAACAATCCAGCAAAATGAACCACAACATTCTCAACGATATTTATTTACCATTTCCACAATTATGATGCCACATTTTATTTAATAAACAAAAAAACCTAGCTGAATATCGCGCAAAGAAATGGTGAGCAGAGAAACAACAACCTGTTGAGATGGTCAGCATATCCTGGTGGTGGTATATGGAGCTAGTGTGCGGCCATCCAGTAGACCAAAAGAAAATCTCTAGAAAACTTTAACACGCTAGAGATATTCTTTTAGACTGCAAGACTTGGCTGTTCCACGGTGGCAACTGAACTGACTTGAATGCTCTAGCTCCACTGACATGGCCTGTTTTATAAGCTGCTGACCTATGACCTCAAGATGCACAGTTATCTATTTGACACGCAGATTTAATTTAGATGATAGATTGATGAGTAGACAGCACTGGTAACCTCAACTATATAACTGGAGGATATCATGTGACAAAGTGCAAAAATCTCATGACAGCACATGCTATGTGGCTATGTGGTCGGTGGAGCCAGCTAGTAATCATCATTTCAGAATGGCAAATAAACCAGATTCACATTGAATCACCAGTTCCTGTTTATTTGTTTACTACCTACTACTGGGAATGACATTGGATGATGGCTTGATGGCATGAGTTTGAATGGGACCGGGGTGGGGGGGGGAGGGAGCCATTGAATATTTTTGTTTTCGGTTATCTGTCAAGGGGATATCAAAATGAAATGAGTCATTTCATTTACCAGTTAAATTGTTTATCATTGAGAATCTAGATCTCGGACCATAATCTGCCAAAAAAATCTATATCACACAAAATCTTTGAAGGCTTTAAATTCTGAATTATAAAGACAGTTCCTGCGTTACACTTGACTGAGACTGCAATCTTCAATACAAAAATTCTTAGGTCAGTCAGAATTGATGATCAGACAAAGATTAGATTAAAAACACTTGGTGTCCTTGTATTAGACAGCTTATTGACTTATAAACTTAGCAAACCATGGTGAAGCCCCAGTGTTCAACTCTGTGATTCAATGTCTGTTTTTAGTCTCGCTTGCTTCTGTTAAATCATTATCAATTCCTACAAAATGTTGTCATATGTCTGGCGAGTTAAATCAATTCACATTACTGATTTTCTTCATCCCGGAAACCTACGGTTAGGCTAGGTGGGTACGTCCCACCCCCATACTCTCCACATGAAAGATACTTACAATTGGTGGCATTCCTGGTCCGGTTGGTGAGTTGGCGCGAATTGGTCCCTTCCCTTGGTCACTCTGCATGTTAGAATACTACAAAAAAAGAAAGAAATCACATAACTTTTCACTATCTGTTGTATCAAACATGAATGGCTGATTATGATGTTAATGCTTTTCCTTACATATTTATTTTTCCGCCAAATTTGACGAAAATGTAACAGAATAAAAAATTTCCAAGGTTTCAGCCAGGGGAAAATAGTGTTGAATAGAGAAAAGGCCACTGTTTTTCATCAAACTCTCGTCCTTCATGCTGGTATTGACACAGGAAAAGAGAATTATTGCTGTTTCTTTTCCTGTACTAACAAATCACAGGCCTTTTCATAGCCTTAGTTCAGTGTACTATAAGAGGAAGGGGGGTACAGCTGAGCACCACATATTAGCAAAAGAAATGTAAGCTTTATAATTCAATCACTGTAACTAATTAGAACAGTTGCATAAAAAAGTCATCATGTTAGGCAGACACTGGTTTTGATGACATCGGATACTATACTGGATTTTAGTATCTAGACTGGAAAATTGCCTGTGTAATTTTGATCATCGAAAATCCCAGACGGCCCAAAAACAAATACTTCCAAAGAGAATCCAAAATATTTTAATCACTTTTGATCTTAATATGTGAATAATTTTCAACGCCAATTCCTGTCTTTGAAAAGGTTACACCCGCATTTATAGTACATTTCACCATCTTTCCAATGTTTTGGGAATGTAGGATTGAAAACACAAACATCTATACTTCAGCATATTATGTATTATTTTGATAACTTACGGGAGCATCACTTTGATATCCATCATCAGCTGTAACAGAAAATTTCAGACACATGAGAGAATCGGTAACCTTGGATAGTCTCAAAACCTGGCTATTAGCGAGAGCGAACAAATATATATTCGGTATATTCACTTAGGCATGGCGGTAGTTCCTGACCATTTGGAGAAAAAAACTTGAGCTCCTCAAGGATGCTTAGCAGTATCCCATAATGCAATTAACAAGTTCGCCAGAATTATCTACTTATTCTTTCATTGCAACAAAGCTTGCTGGATATGGTAACAAAGATGTTAAACAAATCGTAACAAAGAAAAGTTGTCATCGCATTCACATGGCCTTGACCACACATCATGTCAAAACATTCGGGTCGGCTTTTCAACGCGAATAAATGTACAGGCTTGCTCATGAGAAATTAAGCTACAAAGCTGAATGAGCTGAAAAAACTAGCAGACAAATTACTGCAGTCCACTTTATGGGGCAACTATTTGAAATGGATCGCATTCAGTACATATCATTTCCCCCAATATTACTTTGGCTCAAACCACAAGGAAAACGTTTAGAGTGTTTTACATAGATAACCAGGCATTTCATGTCAAACAGATAAATATCGGAAATTCTGGCGCGAAGCTTACTTTACAAACAATCCACATTGCAACGGAATGTTATCTCCATTTGCTGTCAAAACAATAGTTCCACCAGTCAATATGTGGGTTATAATGACTATCGCTGACATTAGCCGGTGAAGAAATTGGTCATAAAATACCACTTGATATATAATTTGTGTTCTCTATAGGGGTATGTGTATAACCATTAAACACAACAGAAAAGTCATCACTCGGATAATAAAAAACAAGTTCTAATTCTCACTAAAAACCCATTAGAGAGGACAAATTACACGGCAGAAACCAGCATGACAACCAGTATGACAAGGGGCAACGGTCACAAGAGTCCGCACGCACCGGGCATGAGTCATAGAGTCTACAGATTACTGTCAGGTTTTGTATCAGAAATATAAGGGTATATAACTTTATGGTTAACATTTATTCAGGTTGTTGTGAAGTTGTGTGCTTACCTTTATGGCGCGGTACAGCAGCAGCTAAAGACAAAACAACAGCGGCAAGAGCGCACCGTGTCCCCAAATTAAGCCTCATCTTGTTGATAAGGATCTCAGTCTATTCCTTCTTACTGCATATAAATCAGCGTATACCTCCGGGCAGTCTGCCCCACCAGAGAGTGACTATATTCCACCAGATGGTATCTCTGTATACAGCTCTGATCTTGTTATATCCTACACCTGGAGTCGACTACTTGTCCCGCTTAGACAAGAAAACGAGTCCTTGTCGGTGTCAAGACCTGCACTTATCCAGCCTCGCATAGACAAGTATCCCGCTAACTGATTACGCACACGGCATCTAGGCCACTCAACAAGTTAGCTGCTAAAAATTTCCTCTCAATTTTTTGCAGCCAATGACAGCTTTCTTTTATCAAGTTACACAGGTTAATTTCCTTCAAGTTTTATGATATTTTTCGTAGGCTAGGTATTTATCACTCTACATATGCAGGCCAGGTTAATTAAGCGGCAGTCCCAACTTGGGTATTGTCTCAAATATCCAATCAAAAGAACAGCTAAATTTTTTCAATTACGTACAGACTAGTGCACCAGCAAAATGAATGAAAACATCTGTTAGCAATTCCACCTGTGTAATAGGTACTGTGCCTGCTAAGCTTGAAAGAGACAAACTAAGACAGCAGTTACACTTCATGACTGTTTGGAAGCTTATCTGTCTTACCAAGGAAATCCTTGGTCTTACATAAAGTGACTTCATTATTGGGAACAACAGCGTTAAAGTGAGGTGCAAGTGCTGACTGTCAATTTATGATACAAGATTACAAGTCAGACCGAACAGCCATACAGAGTACCTGTACCTGCTTTAGAAACCAAACAGCACACGAAATCCTTGCGTCAAATATCTCATATATATCATACAAATCTATGGTTGTAAATATTTACTCTATGAGAGTGAAGAGTGATATGTTGATGGATGATAGGGAATTGGGACATGGCACTACTTTCCTGGCATCACAAATTTGACCTTGGGAGAAGACAACTTCTATGAACCAGAATAAGGAAAAGAGAGACAGTAGGGAGGGTGAGATATACCCTCCCTGATATTAGCATATGTAATGGCTGTGTGACAAGGCTAAGTTTCATTTGATTCTTAAAATGAACAAGAGTTGATCTCACTAGATCAAATCACTGCACTGTTTCCCAAGAACTATAAAGGGTATAATATACAGGTCGCTGCTATTTGTATGATGGCAGTATTCACATTGCACGTTATTCACAAATCTGAAGCTAAATCAAAGACATGAATGCTGACACAGATATTTAGATAGGGGCATCTTAGCACACTATCTGTATTTGTCTTACAATTTACAGACTGTGCTGACCTTAGCCATGTTTTGGAAATAAAAAAGGACCTTGTCCTGCTAGCACTTGTTGCAAGTCACAGCAAACAAACTCTTTAGTCAGCCAACAAGTTTATTTGCTCAGCCATCAACAGCCTCTCATTCAAGTTTCATATAGTGTCTGTATATCTTGACACAAGAAAAAATGACGCGGTAAGCATGAAATGTAAACTAGGGCATCAAGCGCATCAATAAACTGTTACATAAAAATCATAGCAAGTGACATTCTTTAGCCACTGATATCAGACTGTACGCTGACAAGCAATGACAATTTGATCAGCTAAGTTTTACATTTTTCACATGCTAACTAACAGCCAACAGCTGCCACTCATTAATTTAACCCAGTATGTTGGAATATGACCCTGATAGGTGGAAATAGTTTTTTATTCAGCAGCGCTGTGATTACATTACGAGGCAGTGGCAGCAGTAGCAGCTGCTGTCAAAAAAACTGCTGACGACTGACTGATCATTATCATCAACTGAGCAAAAAACTATACGGCACAACAAACAAGCCGATAGCAATCAAGATGTACAAGGACCATAGCTCACTCCCATCTCACAGAATATACTGCAATCATTCCACCATGTACAGAAACACAGTGAATCAAACCGCTGGTAGATCTGCAGACACTGAGTTTTCTGAAAACAGTCATTTACCATTTCAATAATGAAAGTGAGATAATAACTATTTTGATAATTTTGATCTCAGTTGAAAATAAAATTGGTCAAGGACACTTAGTTCACTGATTTTGAAGAATCCAAAAAAAGGGAATATGCCTGTCTAATGATCAGGCAAGAGTGGTGTTCATTGTCATAAGTCATTTGTTTGATGAAATCTCCCCATACCTGCAGAGTTTGTTGCTTATTAATATGCGAGGGTCCAACCCCAGAGGAAACCAAACTAGCTGCAGACACTCCTGTGCCAAAAGAAACAAACATTCAGTTGAAGATGTCAAATAAACATTGTTTTTGATGATATGCCATCAGTCATCTGGAGAAAAAGTACACATACAAAAGTTTACATACTAAGTATGATATCCACAAAAATCAAAGCGTAATGCCATGAAAACATGATCGGGTGAAAGTAAATGACATGACAAAAACTGGCATCCCTAAAAAACTAACACATTTGAAAAGAGCAAAAATCCAATGTATATTGGATATGTTGTGTGTACACACTAGTTGTACTAAAAGCCTGTAAAGTTTGTAAGAAAAAAGAAGGTCACCTACTTAAATGGTAGTCAGACAACTTGATAAACCATTGGTATCACAACAATAAGAAAAAGCCCAATATTGTAAAATAGCAAAAAAACTGCTAAATGAGTTTAATTGACTCGTCAAAGATCATTCATATTCATGCATATTGGTATTGATGGAAAACATGGCAGTTGAAAAGAGCTTATTTATAAAGTTCATAAGAGAAAATCTTTTTTTTGAAGAAGCATTGCAGAATGAGAAATAAAAAAGTTAAGAGTGAAAAAAATTGAAGTCTAATCAAAATAATTGGGGCAAGCTCTTACCTAATTTGAGGGGCACCAGTGGAAATATAAATGTATTGGCAAAAGAATCCAGATCAAAGCGATATGAGCTCTCAAATCAATGAATTAATTAATCCGAAACTAGTCTATGCGTTCAGACTGAAGCTGGAATTGGGTAAGTGAGGACCTAATATCAAGGCAGCTGGGAGTCTGGCGCCATAGTACGTCAAACATCAAGGGTTTTTAATTTAGAGTCAGAGATATTCGACCAAGGCATTTCTAATCTATAAATATCATGTAAGAATTGGTACTGGAAGAGATGAATTCTTCAAACGAAATCTTAAGTAGGTCTGGTCAGGTAACATTGTCTCAATGTCATAAATTTGCATTAAAAATAAGAGCAGCACTGGCGAACATGCTCAGATTTGTTGATACCTCATGTAAAATAGATAACAAAACGTATAACCATCACCTTGTGAGGGAGGGGAGAGAGGAAGAGAGAGATTTTACATGAAGATACCAACATATTACCTTACATGAAGTAATTTTGCATTTGATTTTAAAATTTGATATTGCTTTTTTTTCACTCATTTACAATTATTTTTGCAAAACTCTCATTGTTGGCTCATCAATGTAAAAAAAAAATTTGAATGTCAAAAGTTGATACTAATATTAAAATATGCGGATTACATCATTCTTGGCTACCTTTGCTAAATTAAATTCCAGCAGTATGATACTGATTGACACTTACCTAAGACACAACACCTGCTGAGTTCTTGCTCTTTGTTTTGTTATCTTCTTTAGTAGCCACAGTGAACCTTCCCGTCTTCTGTTGCTGTCCGAATTTCTAAAATAAAGATGGTGACCATTGGTATTCTTTCAGTGTTCGTCAGACACAGATGTAACAGCTTTTTCTAGTAACAGTTTTTCTGATAAAACCTGATATCCCAAGATGTAACAGCTTTTTCTAGTAACAGTTTTTCTGATAAAACCTGATATCCCCAGATGTAACAGCTTTTTCTAGTAACAGTTTTTCTGATAAAACCTGATATTATTCTATAACTGATGGAACTCTAGAGCAGTCAAGTATTTGCAGGAGGAAAAGTCTTTCACACATGCTTGAAAAGGTGAAATTTATTGCTAGCTAACACTTACCCACCCTCTTTACTTTACATGAGCACACAACTCAACCAACTAAAGTTTGATTTGGGGCTAGCCAACATCAAATCACCCCAAAGTTACTTTTTAACTACTCTGTTATCTGTAAACTTTCTAGAAAACCTCTTTAAACAAATAAATAAAATAAAAATTATTTACTCTACCAGCTATTATCAATGTTTCAGCTGTCACAGAAAACAGTTGCAGCATCACTTTTTACATGCAATCCTATATCACTGCAGCAGCGATGGTGGTGTTGATGGGGTGTCATGTTTAATATCAGTATCAAGAGTCTCCCATCCAAATCAGCTTACCGCACTTTCTAGTTTTGCATCAGCTGAAGGTTGCCGTCTGAACATCAGACTTTTCTGTGGTCTCTTTTTCTTTCCATCAGGAGATGTGTCATCTAAATCCCCATTTTCATTATAAGAGTCAAGTTCTACAACAAATCAAGTTTTTAGTTACCCTATAGGAGTTTAGTTTTCGCGGCATTTAGGATTCGCTTTTTGCGTTGTTGCCTAGGTTGCGAAATTTAGCGTATCTTAAATTAAACTCACTCACCATAGTTTCATAAACAATGTACAATTATACACGAATACACCTTACCTAAGCATGCATGGTAACGTAGCTGGCGTGGCGTGGTGTAGTGGTCTAAGTGTCTGCCTTGCAATCAGATGGAGAGTTATGCCCTGGGTTCGAATCCCAGCTTGGACATTTTAAAAAATTTTCACTAGTAAGCCGACTAGCAAAATTTAGTACTAGTGAAATTTAGTACCAGGTCCAGATAGCGAAATTAAACTCTAGCTAAATTAAATTCCTATAGGGTATACAAAAATGATCAGACATGAAAGTTGAACATGCTCTAGAAGTCATTAACCAGCTGGAGAGTTTGTACGGAAATTTCACTTGACTTTATTGTAAAGCCTTTTAAAACTTTTACCAGAGCACCCTACAAAAACATTTTTATTTCTCAAAAAATGAGACCAATACAAGCAAACACATATATACATACATACATAATTATTCTATTTAACGGTGGTTCTAGCGTTAAAGTTAAATTTGTAATCTGTCGCTCGGTAGCTCAACACATTGTCAGTTCTGAATATGGAGTATAGAGAGATTGTCGGTCCCCTACATGCACCAGAATCTTTGTTTATTTAGCTTTTACCAAAATGTACGATTAAAGTCATTTTGCTTTCCATTATTGAAAGTAATCGAAAGAGAGTCAAGTTGCAAGCTCAGAGTAGATAGCCATGACTTGTGATACTCTGAGTCAGTTATTGTGTCAGCTTACCTATGTATTCCGTTTTAGGTCGCTGACGTGTTGTGTGATACTGACTCGGTGCGGAGTGAGGATCAATACGGGTATCCAGATCTGGCACAGTCAAATCAAAAGGAGTACCCTGTAATGTCAGAAAAAAGTCATATCTGTCACTTGAAATATCTATGGACATATCATATATAGACATACAAACTCACAGACTCTTACTCCATGTTCCTACCAGTAGAAACGATTGAGGGTTGCTGACTAGAGGCAACTACCCTGTGAGAAGATGAGTGGATCATTTTATCAGCCGGTCCCCTAAATCATGGTTGGTTACATGACTCAAGGACTTATTACGGGCACAGGAGCAATTGTGGCAGGGTTCTCTTCCTGACACCACCGCAACTGCCAGGAATTGAACACGAGACCTCTCCCATTGAGCTACAGCTATATATAAACACACATTACCAAAGAAACTATTATATCAATACAGTGTGTGAAAAGAAAGCTTCAATTTTAATTCCACATAACAAACTTACCGGTTGCCTGATTCTTCGAACTTGGTCATGTGATAGAGATATCTACAAATAGAAATAAGCACTCTTCTTTAGACACATAACACTAGTATCACTACTGTACATACATGTTTGAACTTTGTATGCTACATAGGATATCACAATGATCCCATTTTAGCACAGTTGGACATATTTTATGGAACCATCAAGTATGTTTTGACAACAGTACCGCTTATCACTTTATCTACCATTCCTGAAAACTGACCTACTGAAACTTAAGCAAGGAGAACAGCTAGCATGATACAGGCAAAATAAACTCAACAGAATTATTAGATGTTTTGTTGATTTTATTACAAACACATACATTTCGCTTGGCGATTTGATCTAGCAGTGTTTTTCCAAGGTCAGTAGCACCAGTCTTGACTGTTGTATTATAATCTCTTGCCACTTTCATATGCTCAGTCCAGAAGGACTTCTCTGTCACAACACTGGCTCTGGGGGATACCTGCTTAATCTGTAACACCATCACAGGAAACTCAGGTTAGCACAGCAATTATCCTCTCTTTGACACATGATATGCGCAAGCGGACAACTCCCAATTGACTGTCAACTATGGTTCAACAACCTTGTGTAGAAATGTATTCGACATAGACATAGACTTACTAATATTACTAATAAGTGACATGAACCAAACTTTTGCTTTCATATTGCCAGATCATTTTGAAAATAACTACAACGATGAGCTGTAGATCAGACCACAAAGCAGCAAAACACTCTCTTTTATAACTACTGTAATGCTACCGTCGTAGGATGCAAATTTTTCTTGCTTTCACGTTTTAAAACATAAATCACAAAACTATGAGATAGATCAATTTTTTCTCATTTATTGATTCTTAGTTTTACTCATTCACTGCAATATTTTTCTCACAGACTATAGGAGGAAAACGAAAATCCCTCCTCTCTCTCGATGCTCGATTTTGAGGTAGAATTAAGAGTATTATTATCATTAAAATATGAGTTGATAACATCAACTGACTTACTTTGAGGAAGAGCATAGCAGAGAAAATGATGAACAGTATATTGATGAGAGTCAGACATAGACTGATTAGTCCCAGTATGAATGCCTCACGAGCCAGATTACAGGTGAAGTAAGGTGTGAAATCGTTATCTAATAGTTTTGAGCAGCCTAGAGTAGAACTTTCATCCAAAACGGGAACCTGAAAAAGAGATACAAGGATGAGCATCCAGATCATGCGAATGTTAGAAATTTGTCTAAGTGAAACAGTCAGTAAAGAAATGTTAAGTAAGGATAGACTAGAGTAGACTGACTGATACAGTGAGAGACTATTTATCGTATTTGGATGTTTGTTCTCCAACATGGCACTCCCTATGCCTGTTGGTTAAAAGATGCGAGTTCAAATTATGATTGGTCAGATGATTTGCCAAATTTGGAATAGGTGGTAGGATATTTACTGCAATTTTATGCACCATTTTTCTAAGGACTCTGCAAACCTCAGTATTCCATGGATGGCAGTCAGATTCAACCGCAGGGCCTATAACACTTGAATGCTGTAGATTCAGGATACTCACCCACTGAGTAACCTCCTACTACTTATGGATAACTTATGCATTTAGGACTGATTTATTTTATATGTATTGGGAGAACATCTGGCCCTGAACAAGCATATGGCCATTAAATTCATATCAATGGTATTTACCTCAGTCAGAATTGTCGTATTAGCTGTCCCATTATAAACAGAATATTGGGTGGTTATTGCTGTCTCATATTTAAATGGATACACGGCAGATTGGAAAGATAGCGCCCACAGCAATCCCTAGAAATGTTTGAGAGAAAGATGAGAACGCGAAATTAAAGTAACTTTCTTTTACCTTAAACAGGTAATGATACATAAACCTATATCAGGCACAGCTTGAATTACCCATTCCCACCCCGACCCATTCTTTTTTGGGGATGGTGAGATGGCGCAATCGGTTAGCGCGCTTCCTATTCACTGCCAGTGCCACAGGAGTTGTGGGTTCGAGTCCCACTGGGGGAGCTTTCATTGTTGATTGTTCCAGCCCCCAGCACCCTCGGGTGTATACCTCTCCTGTGTACTTGTCTACTGACTCATGGAAAGACATGTGACAGCATGGAAAGACATGCTGACAAGCTGGAAAGACAGCTAAACCTACTACAAGGGGTCCCAGCAATGGGCCATGTAAGGCCAATAACCCTACGCTGTGTTTCATAGGGTGGCAATGGTGGATTGGAATGTGCTGTGGGATGAGAGAACACAACTCCGAGTAGTGAATAGCGGGCTATCTAATTAGCGCCATCGACCCATTCTTTTTTGGGGATGGTGAGATGGACGGTTAGCGCGCTTGCTATTCACTGCCAGGCGATTAGTGCCGCAGGAGTTGTGGGTTCGAGTCCCACTGGGGGAGCTTTCATTGTTGATTGTTCCAGCCCCCAGCACCCTAGGGTATATACCTCTCCTACGACAAAAATATGAACTATTTCCAAGTTGTCCTCTTTTCACATAAATAGATGACACCCAGTGTAGCCACGAGAATCTTACACTTGGGTCCAAGAGCTTTACTTCGTCGAGCAATGTCTCATTTGATAATTGAGATTATGCCCTCAAGAAAAAGAATTCTTGTAACAGAGGAGGCACATATATTTTTTTAGCTGTTGTGAATATCGGGCTCTATATGTCCATGTGATTCAACACCGAGAGAGTTTTACATTATGGCAAAATCTTTGATACGTTTTGATGAAAAGTGCTAGGACAGAAGTCCTGACTCTTCAACTTAAGCAGCAGGGACTTACAGTGTTGACAGCTGGTGGTAGGAGAGAAGCAGATATAGCCACGCCTACCAAAGAGCCTTGATTATCACCTAACACAGAAAGAGCCACAGCTGCGCCAGACACAATAGCAATCACCGCTCCAGCCAATAAGTTTCGTGGCAGACCTCTGTCAACAAATCACATGACAAAGCCATTTCAGGAGTAGAATTGAAAGCTAATTGAATTTTGATTAAAAATCGGCAGCAATGGGCAAAATGATGCAGTAAATTACATAATGCAAATATGCGATGAAATTCCATACAATATTTCATAATGCAAAGTTCATTGTGTACTTTTTGAGCTTTCGGAGGTCACTGTGACTCAATGTCAGATATTTGAAAGGTTTGGACTATGAACATGACTATTAGACATCGTTGCCAGTACAAAAATTCCGAAAGAAGCGATTAATCACGTAAATTACAAATCTATACTGCTTACCTGCCAAACATCTCAGGAGCTGGCCAACTACTGGAGCTTAGGTTCCATGTCCCTGAGGCCATGATAAACACAACGGGTAGTCCCAGGATGAATCCTACAAATAAAAACCAGAAAAATTTATGGGATATTCAGCCTTCCTTTATATGAGCCAGTAAAAGTCAAGTATCTGCCCTACAATGTCAACACCTTACAGTCCACTGACAAAAAAACCAGTATAAGCCGGCACACTTGTGTGTGTTTGTCAATTCAATCTTATAATTCTGTTTATAGCCATGCACACAGATTCTGAGCCCTAATTATCAATTGACCAAAAAAAAAACCAGAGCCATATTTTCAAATTTTGCTATGACTCACCACAAAGTATACATATTCCAAGTCCTAACAACTCGCTCTTCATTCCAATTTTCCTCAGCTGATGATCACCTATAGCCGCCCCGAATGTTCCAGCGAGTATTGGTCCCTAGATGATACAAATTTACAATTAGCTATTCTTCTACTCATACCATTGACAATGATTTGGAAAAAGATGAACAGCTACAAATCATCATCGAAAATGACCAAAGGGGTATATAATAAATGCCCAAAGGCCAATGCAACAATGACTATAAACTTTTCCTCTTAGTTTTCTTGGAAATTTAGTTGGCATATATCAAGAAATTTACCACCGGACTATCAATGATCTTACTTCATAAATTTTACTCAGTGCAAGAGTCATAAAGGTGTAAAAGGCTTACCATTAGAGGAGATATGAGCATACTGGCCACAAGTATAACACTGTTATTCTCTATCAGTCCAACACCGCTGATTACACTATAACATAACATAATATCAATAATAATGATAACAAATAAATATTTATAATAAATATTAAAAACAAATAAAAGTTTGATAATACTGTCAGAGGGATTTACCCATTTTTGTATCAACATTTTCATGCGTGGCCTAACCAGTAAAAACTGACCAAGTAGTAAGCTATGAAGTGAGACTAACTTATCAATCCAGCAAAGTTTCCAAACCATGTTATCGGTGAAAGGATGTTCATGCAGCAGCTACATGATAATGATGAAATTATTATTCAAAATAGCTGGCTAAACACAATGATAGAGCGCCGTAGTATACAAAGAGCCGCATCAAGAAAGTCAAATAAAATAAACATTCAATGTTGTATTTTTCTAGATAAATTCAAAAATATGCGAGGAAGAGTTTGATTCAAATTTCGCCCAAATTACAGGCATTGTGGGAATGATTTGAAGTTGCCTTATGCAGGACAAACTTCCCTTCATTTATTCTAAGGAGTTATACGTACGAGGCTAGTATGACAAACATGAGGTAATCAAAGGTGAACTCGGCGTTTCTCTTAAGACTGGCCACCACAGGCTGTATGATAATCCTAGATTTGATACTCTTTCTGAACTCACTCTCCTCTTCAGCCTCTGCATCACGGGTCTGCTCCGCCGTGTCATTGAGCTCTGCAAAATCATGAGTTTGATAAGAGGATGGTAACTACTAGGGTAGAGGAAGAACACGTACTCCTTTCCTGGAACAAAACAATTGCCTGAGGTTCTCTATGGTTCTTTGGGTAAGGTAAGGGAGTGAGTTGCGTTAGAGATGATTAGAGTAACAGTGACATTGTGTCGAGCAGAATTCTTAGTATCTATGAGACTGAAAGATGAGATTGTATTTATAGGTGCCCATAACCATAAATATCAAAGAAACAAGAATACAGAGGTAACAAAATATTTAATAAGGGTAAACTAACCATATTACAAATACGGCTGAAAATAAAGAACACCGATGTTAGGATTAACTTCTCAACTATGTATGCAATGATTTGCTATCTGGTCTGGTTATGTGAAAATTTATGATGTTCAGTTAAGATGGAGCAAGTTTAAGATTTACATTACATACATTTTTTGACTCTATAACAGCTGTGATGTGGTGAAATAAATAGCTTTTGCAATCAACACTTACACCCCTAATGATTGAGTATCTCTTAAGCTAAGGGTCGAGTATACAGGTGATAGCAATGAAGAAATTCTATGAATGAAATTACGATGCTATGGTATTATTTAAAAAAAGAGCAATCTTTCTGTGGCACAACATTAATTTTCAGTATCCTGTCATGACAAGCTTTGTAGGTGGGGGTGTATTTTTATATACACTCACCATGTAGTTCATATGCAGAGATTCAATGAGTGAGCAAGTTCATTCAAGTTAAAGGGTAAAAAGCTCGTAATTTCAATAGCCTGAACATGTTAACAATAATTACTATGGTATAATAGTACTAACCGACTTCTTTTACATCAGCAAGCAGACCAGTAGCTTCGTCGGTATCTCCAGTGTTACATTTGATAGTCTCAGCAGTCACATCACCAGTGACACTGGAGTTAGTAGTAGTCCCCGTGACAGAATTAGCAGGTGAAGGGTCTACATTGTGGAGGTCCCTTGAAAAAATTTGAGCGTCATGATAACCAGTACCGAGTTATTTGAAATTCTTTGAAATGAACTACTAGAATAGACAGTTTTCTGAGCTCTGATTTAGGCCTCAATTCGGAGTTGTCCTCTCTCCAGTTTGGTACTTGTAACCCACGCCGCATAGGAAAAACGTGCTGAAAAGAGGGTTATCTTCATAACCGCTTATAATAGGATAAAAATTATTTTTGATTCAGAATCTGCAGCATTAAAAACTCATATGGACATAGTTTGGGAAAAAATTTTCGTATTTGGATAGTCAATTATAGCATTTTCTACCTGTTTTGCGGACAATTTGGCAGAATTGTTCATGAGTTTCGTCACAAAAATAAAGATTTATCAACATTCAAGCCTCCAATGATTTGGAAACCCTGGCTCACAGGGTTTTCAATGGTGCAGACTCTGAATCAAAACTCATTTTTATCCTAGCATAAGCGGTTTTCAAGATAACTCTCTTTCAGCAGGTTTTTCCTATGCGGCGTGGGTTAAAAGTACCAAACTGGAGAGAGGACAACTCCGAATTGAGGCATAAATAACAGCTTAGAAAACTGTCTATTATTTCTGTCAAATTGATGTAGGCCCCCAGTGAAACACCCACTGAGTAATTGTGGTGACAATTGAAAACTCACGAAGCTTGTGATGTCAGTCTGGCGGTTGATAGGAGAGACTTCTGGCTGTCTACTGCTGGTAACTTCTGAGTGGTTTTCTTCATTTTTTCATATTCCGGTCCAATACATACAGAAAGCGGACTGATGCTACAAAAAAAATGAATGATGAATATCATGAGCATACAATTAGAACAGAAGGAAAAATCGAATGCGTTATGCAATTTATAGTGAGCTCAAAACTAGTTGTAACAGAAGATTTTTGCATTTTTCAGTAGTTGCCCAATTTCTCGCCATGGGCACACAACTACTTACTTATGAATTAACCATTTTGTCTGTTTATCGGCTCCACAACACCCAACTCCACACAACTCAATACACCACAACCGCATTTAATGCAATATCAGTGCAATTATGCTAATGACCAAATGAAACAATGTTGCTGAATTATTTGCTATGAAATCTCTGTGGCAACACAGTTAAAGCATAAATAATTCAAAAGTGTACTATATGTACCAAACAGAAGTGTTGACAGATTTTCCGATTCCTTTGGTTAGTAATCTGTCCAACACATCTTCCTCTTTTCTTCCAGACTCCACAACAAATGTCACCTGTAAGATAACAATGCTCAAAATCAGGATAATGATGCTCTCCGATGGTTTTCAAGTTACATCAAATGCTACCAAAATGCTGTCTGAAAATGTTTAGGCATTGAGAGGACAAAGCTCTATTTGATGGCAGGATTGATTTATTCGTTCAAAAATCACATCTAAGCCTAGCCTGTCTTGACAAGCTTTGTTGTGGGGGCTTGTCAAGACAGGCTAATGTAAGCTATAAGTAGGGATTGCAGTGCTCACCATTGTGGTATTTCCATCCCTCGATACCATCCATGATGCGTTGGTGATTTTGAACTTGCTCAACACTTTTACCAGCTGCAAATACAAACAATGTTGGCTATGGTAATCAAAGTCTGCGTAAAGAAAATAAACCTATACTTCCAATACAACACTATTCCAGCAAGATTTCAACTCAAATAGGTTGGGATTTGATAATGTCAACAAAACTGAACACTGAGTTATTGAAAATATAATAAATCTACCTCTTCTTCCATAATTATCTCATGAAGATAGTCTTGCATCTCGTCCTCTTCTTCTTTTTGCTCAGCTGAAGTCTCTTTAGTTTTTTCCTCATCTTTGACACCTTCATCTTTTGTTTTAGGTTCTGCTTTGAAGGTAAATGGGTTACTCTCCGCATCTTTGTTGGAATCCTCTGTTTGAAGCTCATTGACGTCCTTACTCTTGTTTTGATCTACATCGTTATTGTCGACAGGAGCTTGGAGTAATGGTTGGGTGGCATCATCAGTCTGGTTGGTAGTGGATGGATTGCTAGCTAAACTCTTGAGGCTAGCAGAGCTTGGTATTGCCGGAACAGATAATTGTGATTCAGAAGATGGGCTCACTTTAACATCTGGTGCAGGTTTTTGCAGTAGTGGGACAATTACAGTGAATTTTGAAAAACCAGCCATTTATCTGTTCTTTGATGCGCCAACCAACTCCAGTTGAGGTCACAATTTTTCTGGTCTTTCTGTTTGCTACAAGCATTACAGTGAATGTAAGTCTTGCAAACCAGAAATCTTGTAAATACATTCTGACAGCATCAATGAGTCTTTGAGCTCAAATTGGCCAATCGCACATTTAAACTACAAGCTCAGATCCACTGCAGTTCATCGACTGTTGGGGTTTGGCCGCCCCCATCTGTTGTCCGACCTGCTACCGGTACAAACAGAGAGCAATCTGGACCAGTAATTCTAGCCTTGCCCTTGGGGCAAACGATAAGCCTCCGACCATGCCTTAGGATGTGGCGCAAGATAAGACCCCCATTTTAGCATTACAAATAAAGTTTGCTTACGGTAAGTAAGAATGTGTATTTGGTGTAATGCCTTGGGAAACATTACCAGTTCTCAATGAAGCAGTCTCAATGCGATCAAAATGCTGTGCAAGTCACAGTGAAATTAATCAAGGAGTTGTCAGTAAACTCCTTGGTTAACTTTAGAGTCCTTGCATCAACACCAAAACACCGAAACCAACAGTGATAAGCTGCAGGCTGACCTCAAGACCCTGGAGAGTTGGGAGAAAATCTGGGATATGGAATTCCACCCTGCCAAGTGCATGCACATGTCATTCACCAGGAAGACCAACACACCACAATATTCTCTCAGCCTGCATGACATGACATTACCGAAGAATGACGAAGTTAAGTATCTTGGATTAACTGTGGATTCCAAATTGCGCTGGAACAAACAAGGCAAATAACACCGAAGGCTTCATCAGAACAAACTTGACCACCACCATAGAGAAGTAAAATCGCTGGCATACAAACATCTGGGCAGGCCAGTGCTCAAGTACGCCTGGTGCTCCTGGGACTCACTAACATCAACCCAGGAAACATCTCTAGAAGCTGTACAAAGGAGAGCGGCAAGGTTTGTGTGCAGTATCAGAAGGAGTGACAGGAAGACGGGTGTCTCCGGATTAGTACGCCGTCTTGGTTTTGGAGCAGCTAGGAGAGAGAAGCAAGGACAGAAGGCTAAAACTATTCAGGAAGATGCACTACGCAGACACTTATACCATCACCAAACACATCTAACCTGCGACACACAATCTTTCTTTCTTGCTGACATAGTCATCAATACCTGATCCCCCATGCACAGGTCTACTCCAAAACCTGGGATTTTGGAGTAGACCTGTGTGTGACACACCAATGAACTCCCTCTTCCTCCCTCCTCTCTTCCTCCCTCTTCATTGGACACACTGTTGGTAAGGTCAGAAGAAGTGACAGTGAGGTAAAACAAATCATTAATTACTGGGAGTAAAACCCAAGCATTTCACTCACCTCCCTCAATTTTGAATCAGTTCAAACCATACCTTTAACATCAGAGTCCACATATGGATGCTGCACTTGTCGAACTGGGTCCAAAGTTAAGTAATGTGATGATGATCTTTACAAAAACCCTACCTTATAAGGTACCTGGGAAAAAACAGTTTTTGCCACAGGAAGTGTACATAATTGGTAAAAGCTTAACCGCTATAAATATAATCAACCTGTGATTGGTTAGCAAATATCTCACACAAAATATGAGGGAGTTGTGCTCCTCATTTTAATGAGGAGACAACTTTTGAATTTGTGGGTATTATCATTATGGAAGATCTTTCGCCCTCAGTACTTAAATCACCTAAGTTCAGACAGTGAACTGTTTCATTAATGAATCATACACAAATGCATAAGTCTCCCCCACTGAGTCCTAATCTTGATACACGCATAGGGAAGATTGGTTATTTGCGTATAATCCATCAATCTTTGATGAAAACGGGTATGTATTCAGTCACTTTACTGTTTTAAAAATGGAATTCAGTTTAATGTACCCAGGTTTGCAACTTTTAATTCATTCTCGATTGTGATTTTTCTAGTTGTGCATAAAACTTTGTCATAATAACTGGTAATAGGTATCATATTTTTGCAATTTCCCTGCAAAGTGCATAACACATCTGCTTGGTTATGAAGTTTACCTGGCACAGACATGTCACTAACTTTTGATGGTACATGTCCTCAAATGGTCGAAGACCTCAAATGAAGTACTAATTGCAAGCCAAGCACCAATATTACCTTCGCCCTGCCAAAGGGAAGCTATACCAGGTGAGATGATATGAGATAAGAATGGGTACGTTTCGCAAAATGATAACCGATTCCTGTTTAGTCGTAACTTGCAGGATGTTTTAGGATTGTGAAATTACCTGATTTGGGGAATGGAAATTTTGGAGTGATACAATAGAATAGATTAACACCACTAGATATGACGATCGACCTCTCTGGTTACTGCACCTCTGCTTACCAAGTCATATTTAATGTCTCTCTTACCACTTGATTACCACCAGTGCAATTATCAGTTCTGGCGTAGAGGTTGCAGACTTAATTCTCCAATCTCCCCGGCTTCAACTCGTGACAGAATCAATAACATGTTCAAAAGGTGTCATGATAAATTTCCATATTGCGGAAAATTGGAAAGTCAGAATGTTTTCCATTTCAGAATCGCTTTTCATAAGAAAGAGATTCTCTAACATATTTTTTATAACTTCAATCGAATGGTCATACCTTAAAAAGTTCAAATTGTCAACAAAATCGATGACCTTGATTGTACACTTCATGTCTATTTTTAAGTCACAAAACAGAAGACAGAAGTGATAAATTGTAGTAGGGGAGAGTAGCCAAGGCTAAATAGGCTAAATAGAACAGTCATTCCAGCTAAATGGCCATAACTGTGAGTCTGAATATGTAGTGCATGGGCAAGAAATACATTTAATGTGAGAAATGGAATTATCATAACATGTTGCACTATGATGCTACTATGACAACGTATTGTGAAACATTAGTTTGCGTATTAATCGCATACGTAAAGGTTAATATTTTTCACCACAAGTGTTTCACAGGGTGAGCACAGGTTGCAACAATGGGATTAAGAGTTTCCACTCTTCACTCCCTACGATCCTGACTACAAGCAGCTTCGGTGATTGGCTAGTTTTGACTTAGAATGACATCAGCTCATTACATGGAATATTGTAGGGTAGATGAGAGATAGCCCCTGTGTTGGCTCTGATTGGTTGGTGGGTGAACCCACCCACTAGATGATAGAGGTGAGCAATTAGAGTCTATTTCAGGATTCACAGGGAAGTAGACCAACTTAAAATTTAAATACTTCCTTTAATGATAAACTCTTCCGTATAAATCATTACTGTTATCAATCTTTGGTTTGATTTGCTACTTTATCATATGCAAAATAATTATATCAGAGGCAAAAATAGATACATAGGTGGTAAATTCAGCAAATTCCTTATTGAGAATGAACGATAAAGGCCAGTTTCTGTCATCTGGCATGAGAAATAAAAATGTCATCTTTTTAAAAATAAACATTGAATGTTTGGTCTGGTAATTGAATTTACATTTCATTACATTGTGCAAAGTGTAAGCAGTAAATTTCAATTCGACTCTATGACAACACACTTCTGACATTTGCCCAATAATATCAAGCTAAGAAAACCCGCCCCACCAAGGAATAATAATTTTTTAAGGATTTTAAAAATCTCCCAGAAAAATTAATGAGAAACCTTATTCCAGGGAGATGTGTATATTATCTTTTGAGATACACTCTTGGGGAGCCAACTATATTATTTGTTAGAGCTTAACCTGTATTTGTTGCTACCACTGATTATCGCCTTGGTTTTGTATTTGTTGGTATTGATAGTAGTAGCTAAGTACCATCATCTCTAAGTGAATCATTGTAAAATGAAAACTCCCTGCATTAACACACTAACAAAGTTTTTGATTATTTTAGATAGCACAAAATTCTGCCCATGAAAACCGAGTGATCATCTAGGTCTTATTATCACTAGGTAAAAGAGGTTGTCATTACAAGGCTTGTCAATGTCAAGACAGGCTAGGGCAAGCAATGAGGAACAAGTGGGGTAAATAAAGAGTTAATGTGTAATAACGGAGCTGCCCATAAATATAAAATTATTATCATGACAAAATCATCATTGTCCACTCAACAGTTCAAGCACCCTCCCAACAGTTTTGTAAAGAATCATTGATAAAGCCTACACATTTTAAGACTTGTCTTCTCATGCAACAATAATATCATAAATTATTCATTGGTCTATTATTGTTATTGAGCCTCGTTTTGATAAGTAATAAACCAATATAACTTTTCATTGTCAGGTCACTGTTTATATGGGAGAGCACCTAAGAGCACCTGTTACTACGTTAGTTAGTTACATTAGGATTTGAATCATTGGAATAAGCAGACTGAATAACCTGACCAGAACTTCTAGGGCTAAAATTCACAGCTTTAAGGATGGATATACGAATTTTGATATTCCTGTCTCTGATAGGACTGTGTATTACAGCCCAGGTGAGAGAATACATAGCTACTTTCTTCTGAGTGGACCAGCCACAAGGCATTGCTTGTTGTGTCTAGATGGTTTTAGACATGCTGATACTGTATTGCTATTGTTCTATACATGCCAGGCTTCTGATCTGGTTCTTGTGACATAATCTATCTGGAGTTTCCAGCCAAACAACCAACTTATACCTTATTCTTATAGGGGTAAAAAAGCTATATCTCCTAGCTGTATCTATATGACCCAATATCACTGGGATCAACATGGATTCATTATAGGGTAATGGCTAGGCCTACTTAACCGAAGCCTATCTGCTAGCCATGTCACACGGCAGATGGAAAAGTGACATGACCAAGACCCTTCGGCTCACGATCTGTGTGCTGACTTGCAGCTTTCGTGCTGCTTGTAGGTAGTGGTAGATCGATGGTCATGTCTATCAAGCGCAAAGAGATACCAATTCACACTAGTTGCAAATTTACTTTTTGAATTACTTTCTGAAAATGATACATTTGTTTACTGATATCATCAAGCATAATCGATTATGTACATAGGTTGGCTCAGGAGATGAGGAGACCACCTTTATCACAGATGATGAAGAAGGTAGCGACATCTATCTGGCGGGTGAGGGAAGTGGAGTAGAAGCAGGCGATGATGAAGATGACGATGATGAGATAGATATTAATTGTAAGTAGTCTCTACGGCCACGAAAAACAAGAGGGGTATATTTGGTCAAGCTAGGCTATCCTCACATTGACATGTTTTTGAAAAAAACTACATCAAGTGCTTCCTGAGAGTACCAATAAATGCCAAATGTCAGATATCTATTGTACTATAAGATCCTGACACACTCCTGGCAAACATTCCTCTATCAAAAAACCATCGCTGTGGTTAATTTGTGAAAGCTACTACCCAAAAATGTAGTATGCATTGATGGCACATTCATTGGTACAACGGGGAGAGTTTTTGATCATTAAATTGTCCCTCATAGTAGATCATCATGTGAAAAAGATTTGTATCTGATCAGGGAGAATTCTCCCTGATCTGATATATCAGCAATTATCGGAGACAAGATAAAGAGACACTGACTCCAAAGTTCCTGTCCGGATTCTTGTGTAGCTAGCCATGTCAGATAATGAACTTAATTTTGGTCCACTGCTTTCACCTTTTTATGATCCAGTTCATAGTAAGTGTTAGGACAAGGTGATAACATGATTTCACAGATTAAGGACATACTCTGTGATGATTTCAGTCCATTCTTATGTTTATGTATAATATAAGAAAACCAGATGGTTCTGTCAGGCCAATTACTAAGAGCTCTTTTCAGCCAACTGTAGCGCATCTAATTATCCTGTGTTGTGACATAATAAGCGCAAAGATTTGGCCAAGTGGTAAAATAGATGCAGACCAATCTCCTTTGTTACCACACTATGTGTCAGTCTTTGGGGGCATTGTACAGCTGTAATCACCTGATGATTCACTTGTTCATTTATGAATGAACAGGAATGTATCATATGAGATTAACCCATAATCATCTGGTCATCAAATCATAGACTGGGTAAATAATAATTATATCGGATATATGGATATACGATACCTGTGACTGCTGATCATTGGGAGAAACAGTTATAAGTATACTGATGGTTTGTGCTTAAATTTCTAGTAAAATCAATCTTTTTTAAACTCTGTACCACGATAGTCAAGAGGAAACGTCAAGATCTTTGAAAATATGTCAAGGACAACAGAGGTTGGAAGCTGTGATTATGACAAAGTTTTTTAAGAACGTGAAGTTTATTTCAATCACTTCTTTCAAAGATCATTGTTTCTGTCATGGGTTGGAATGTCGCAGGCATGAGCCATTCTGTAATGAAAATATACCAGCTCTCAACAATCTTTGGAGTATAACACTAACAATGTTCTCTAGGGACAAAATATAGCGTTGGCCTATTTCCTAATCCTAGAAATAGTCGGCCTTCTTAAAAATAATTAATGTCCCATCCAAAGTTCTAGATGAAAGTGCCATCAAGTCTATTGTCAAGAAGGTTGTAATTAGATTTCTTGAAATGAAGGATGTCTTGTCTGTGCTGTCGAGGTTGTGATTCCTGGCAGCGTTCAAGCAAAAATACTTAACCAATAAAGTTGCGAAAACTGGATAATGAAGCAAATAAAGCAATCTTGTTACAAGTTGTGACAGCAAATAGAGGATATTGATTCTTCACTACTTGATAGCTCAAGTGCTCTATGCTGGCCAAAACAGACACATAGATTTTACTAGAAATATGACCCCAGCTATATCGGATATATTGCCCAATTACAGCTCATGGGCTCTCAATTTCCCTGATATTAATCTGCGATTGATGGCAATAAACCAGGGATTAATGGCAGTGTTCATTTTGCTTCTGATGCTGACTGTATCGTTCAAAATTTCTCACATTCTAGATTTTTAATCAAGATCCCTATGACTGTATCAATAATTTACATGCGTTTCCTATGAAAGTGACACTTTTAGTCTTTCATGGACAGTAGATCTCTGTTTTGACGTGTGTCGGGCAGGTTTCGTGTTTTATTTTATGGTGAAATGAGCGGATGAAATTCACAAAAAGTAGGCTGTAGAGTGCCCTGGCCTAATGGCAGGATAACTAGGAATTAAGTTGTCAATAATTATCAGTTTTATCTCAGCTAAGCCAGCGGAGATGTAATTGGCAGGCTAGAAAATTGGCTCTGCGCATTCACTAAACTTTTGTTTCGATTGTGAAATACGGTTAAGAAGTTCACTGATGTTCCATTCCGGGGGCTCAAGGCTACTGAATCACATTCTGTTATATTCTATCATATAACAGGAAGGGTTAATCTTGACCGGGTTTGGTGTGGCAGCATTTCATAATGGGTATCTGATTCTGCCTCCATCTTGTTTGATCGTTCAACTCTTTTTTTCAGCCAGCGGACAGGAGCCCCCAATCAAAGAGAGCACCACCACCACGTTACCAGCTAACGTGAGATGTGACAGTATGTCTCAGACGTGCTGGTGTGTGTACACTGATGGCACAGAAGTACCACTCACCAAAGGATTGGGGCTGCCATCTACATGTTCTCAATATAAAGACAAGCCAACTACCGCAAAGCTGATCCCGCTGAGGACCAAACCTACAGATGCTCCTATAGAGGCAAGAGAACTAACAGGTATGTTGTGATTCTCTTCCATAATTTATTCGTGATTCAACAAATCCCAGATCCCATTATCACTGTCTAATGAGGCTGAGAAGGCTCCTCAGGTGAATGTCCGCTCCTTGGCTCACTGGCTCACAACAGGCTCCGAGACGAGTTAGAAAGGTGTTGAAATGACTTGGATACTGACCGCTGTGAAGCCAAGTGACCCAGCTGGGAAAGTTCTACCAATAACATTCACAGCTGTAGATTCATCTATGATTAATGTCATGACATGGAAATATTTGTACATGAGCATGTAGTGGCCATGTATTTATGTGCATACCAGTCTAATCATTGTGATCTATTAGCAGTCTTTGGAGGAGCCAGCCATTTTGATCCTTTCTAAGCCTGGTTGATTAATTTTGAAATGGCTTCACAGCCTTGTACTGGGTGGAGCGGTTTTAGATGTGGATTTCAGTTTCTCAGTCTGTAAAAACATGTCGGTCGTTCGGTGACGGTCTTTGGTGACGGTCTGGACTGCGACTAGAATAACAGACATTGTCACACTTTAGTCAGGAGGAAATGTTAACATCGTCCTCTGAGACATGGTCATTGAAAATTTCTTCCAGGGATTGAAATTAGTATGACGTGAAGCTCTGGTAAATTTGCCAAGAGCATAACGAAGCTGGTGGGCTCATTTCCTCTCACAAAATAATTTTATTTTTCACACAATGGCCTTTCCTGTGATGAACATCTTTTTAACAATAAAACATAAGCTACCAGTCTCAGGGGGTTGAGTACATGGCCTGAAATATTCATGACTGAAACGAGATGGGATCGGTGGCTTGTCTGCGAGTATCTGGCTAGGTTATTTTGCCGTAGGTGCTAGTCTGAGGAGTTGAACACTGCAGACAAAGTGGGAGGGGGTATGAGTTTTAGACTTGGAGCACTGTTAGAAGCTTGTCCACAATTTTGTTCCCAATGATCATGAATAGCATATTATAGCTCATAGCCATTTGCCATGCTTTGTCAATGATAGATATTATGTGCAGGCTGGCTATCGATTTTCTATAACCAGTCTTTTCATACATATGTAATGCTAGCTTACTCCTTAGTTCTAACGAGTAGCCAATGTAATCGAGTGCTGAATTAGAATAATTGAGTCCTTTGCGTACTCGTTTTTCGGATTTCTATTCTTGTCCGGATCAGCTTTTTTAAACATCTAGAAGCTCCGCTGATGATTTTTAACAATATAATCTAGTTCCGATTCTATAGTAATTATATGTGATAAAGTACATTATTTTATTCACGCAAAGAAATCTTTTGTGGGGGTTGTTTGCCTCACAAATATCTTTGCTTTGACTAACAATTTGAGAAATTGGATCTAGCACTGCGGGCAGTTTGTAAGGTTGCCATAATATCAATGACCCATCTAGTGAAGTTGTTGTTCACAATTTTTTCACTCACATGTCAAATTCCCTTACAAAATAGTTCCTTTTGTCTCAAAGTTTACTCCTTTTAAAACTGTCAGTTATGTGTCTCCGTTTAGATAAAGTTTAGGCTGTTATAATTTATGCCCCCACAGAGCAATTTGCTTTCCATATGAACCAAGAGCGGGCAAACTAGGATAAATTTTTTGAGTATGTTATTTATGGTACTAGGCAGGTCTCAAAATGAATTACCCCTGTCAAAATGACATAGCTTGTAAACCCTGACTATCATTTTCAGTGGATATAGTACATAAATAGATCTGGGGCCCCTACTTCGATTTGAACTCATGTGAACGTTTGTAGGCAGTCTACAAAGCATTGTCTTGGTAAAGAAAAGATAATATTAACTGCCATCCCCTAAAGGTCTTGCTACATGAGCCCACAAAATGCGTGGAATTGTCTTCCCACGCGTGGTAGGCGCGACTTCATAGGCAAAACACACCCACCTTGTGACAACATTGCTAAGTGAGTGACCAATGAGTAAGAGTAATGGCCAATTAAATACGCTCTATTGTACCAACTGGCCAATGACAGAAGCGGAGGTTCACAATGTGGTTAACAACACGAACATGCTGGTCTTTTCCGGCTGGTCTTTGAAAAGACGCATCGTTAGCATTCCCAACGGCGTGGTTTGGCATCAACAACGAGTGGAATTGCCTCCCCACGCGATTTCGTGGGCCTGTCTACCTACACCCAACTGGCTAATGACAGAAGCATAGGTTCACAACGTGGTTAACAACACGAACATGCTGGTCTTTGAAAAGACTCATCGTTAGCATTCCCAACGGCGTGGTTTGGCAGGTGTAGCTAGGCAGGCCCACGAAATCGCGTTGGGAGGCAATTCCACGCGTTGTTGATGCCAAACCATGCCGTTGGGAATGCTAACGATGCGTCTTTTCAAAGACCAGCCGGAAAAGACCAGCATGTTCGTGTTGTTAACCACATTGTGAACCTACGCTTCTGTCATTAGCCAGTTGGGTGTAGCTAGACAGGCCCACGAAATCGCATGGGGAGGCAATTCCATGCGTTGTTCATGCCAAACCACGCCGTTTGGCATGCTAACGATGCGTCTTTTCAAAGACCAGCATGTTCGTGTGAACCTACGTTGTGAACCTACGTTGTGAACCTACGCTTCTGTCATTAGCCAGTTGGTACAATAGAGCGTATTTAATTGGTCATTACTCCTTACTCATTGGTCACTCACTTAGCAATGTTGTCACAAGGGGGTGTGTTTAGCCTATGAAGCCACGCCCACCAAGACAATTCCACGCATTTCGTGGGCTCATGTAGCAAGACCTTAAGAATTCTAGCTTCAGAGTTGGCTCTAATTTTGAGGTTGGTTAGTTCCAAAACCGTTCGATTTTAGCAATACTTTTTAGGTTTGATCTCAGACTCAACATGAAGCACAGGCTAGGCCAGCCTATCTGGACAGGTTTTATTGTCCCCCCCCCCCCTCCCCATAACAAAACTAAGGCTAGGCATTGACCATGGTGAATCCTAGATCAAGTTCGATCCAAATTGCCAGCAGTCCTGCCATTTTCATTCTACTGGTGGCCTTTTGCCGGCGGCTCAAACCCTAAATGCAGGCAATTTGGATCATGCTTGATCTAGGTGAATCCTATTGAACAGCACCTAGTATGTTTCCATGCTTGGAATGATTTCCTACAATCCCATGTATGTTTGACTAATTACAGATGAAATGGTAACAGATGGAGATAATGACATCGAGATAGATTATAACAGCATCTCAACCATCAAACCAGGAGTAAAATTGGAAGTCAAATCAACATCTACAGTAAAACCTACCCAGCGATATAACAACAACATCATCCCTATAGATAACGGTGAGGCTGTTTAGATGGTTTTTTATCATAAACATGTGTGATTTGTGTATGGTATTTATCCACATAGAATTTGTATGCTGAATACTCTTGATATTGACTATGCTTTGGTAGACAAGTTTGTCTAAAATCAAAAACGAAATTTTCCATCTTTGGTTTGAACCCTGGTCAAACTTTTATGCCTTCCACAGTGGTCAAACTCACTACTACACCCCCATTTTGTGGCTGAATACCTTGGAAAATGAACATTCCAGTGCTAGAACATTACTGACAAAATGATCATTCTAACATTCATGTCTGATTAGTCTGGTGCCTCTCTGTGAAACAGATATAACCCATTCCAATTGAAACCATCCAATTTTAATTCAGAGGTCATTCATGCACCTACCAAACACAAATTGTGCAAAACACCACCACCACTAACAGCCGCCCCTTATGACAGCTATGTGGTTGGTGTTACAGACTGTTTGGTGGTTTGACTAAAAATGCGGCTATCGTAGGTGGTGGCTGTAACATGGACATCTTGGTGCGCCAACCTCATAGACAAAACACACAACACTGTTGTGTGATTTGTCCATGGCTAACCTTATCAACTTTCTTGCTCATGGTTTGTTGTTATTTTGTCGTAGGACCACCCAAAGTGTCAAACAACATAGATGAGGATACGGAGGAGCTTACTAATGAGATCAGTGGCACCAGACGACAGGTGGATAATGAAGCAGTCAGGACAGAGCCTCTACAAGGAGCACTATCATTCTCACATCCTGGTATTATGGCTGGTAAGTGGAAGGAATCATCACAGTGAAAGGAACAACATAAAACATTATTGGTGAATCCCATTGAAATTAGATGGAACCTTGGTATATGAAAGAAAATATGAGAGGGTGCTTGCATTCCGACACAGTAAATTGCAAATAGTGCTCATGGACAACATAAAACATTATTGATGAGCTATTGAAAATACACCGAACCTTGGCATATGGTTCTGGTGGTATTCGGACCCATCAGCAGTCCAGCATTAAATATTATTGTTCTGACTGCTGACAGTTGATTTTTAAGAAATGGCTAGAAATACTGCATTGGAAAAACAGACCATACCGCAGCTGTTTTCCTCAGATTTCCATTATGGCAATACGTTTCTTAGCTTCATTAATATTCGAAAATCATTTTCAACACACCCAGCTTGGAAAAATAACTGTAAATCTTTCACAGCTCCATGCGTCATTTTGAGATTGTCAAAATATTTCACCACAGTTATCAAAATACACCTTACAAACAGACAATGCCAAGCAAGTGCTCTTTGCACGGCATCGGAGTTTCCTCTTTATTTACATATATGATGTAAAGTTTAAATAATTATCATGTCTGGGAGGAAATAAAAAGGTGAAAATTTAGTAATAGGAAGATAACAATCCTCACGTTTGATTGGTGGATAAAGGCTTCTTGCCTACTCAGTAGGTGCATGTCCGGCTAGTATGGTAAACAAATGTCTCATTTTAATGTAAATAATGGGATTATCTGACAGGGAAAATCCAAAGAAACAGTCATCAATACATTAAAATGCCTCTTTTTTGTTTACTTTTCAGTTTGCTTAATCATCATGATTAGATATTTCTTCCCGGTTTATACCTGTGATGATTTTAAATTTTTTGCTTTTTATTTAAATGAAGCATTGTGAAATTTTTAAATTATGTCATAGTTAGGTATTTGTTGCAAAAGGGGAAGTCCCGGATTGAAAGTCCCAGAAGGGAATACCATCAATGAAATAGTGAGTCCTTCCGATGACACAAAGTCAAATTAAGATAAAAAATATTTTGCCAAATGATTTTTTTTCTGTCTCTGTACAGGCTTGCTGAACATTGAATTGAATTCCCCTAATGTGAAAGTTACCATAAGTATTCCAGTTTTAAATCATTATTAATAATATATATAAAGCAATCTTTTTCTGTTATTTAGCTGTCATCGGTGGAGCTGTTGTTGGACTTCTGTGCGCCATCTTGTTGGTGATGTTCATTATATACAGGATGAGGAAGAAAGACGAAGGAAGTTATCCCCTCGATGACTCTAAACCTCTCAAGAACTACGCTTACGCAAAAGCGCCGAGCAAGGAGTTCTTTGCTTGAGCAGAATCTCTCAGGCATGACACACTGAATAATCTCCATAAGCATACATACAGGGATCTGAGATAAAATCTATAACACTCCGAATTCAGGATTAGAATTTTAAAAACAGTCATATCCACTCAATGAATAATTATCCCCTTTGCAGCCAAAGTTTTTCGTTTTTTTGTATATTCCACTCACTCACTCACTCACTCACTCGTATTACGTCTTTACAAAAACACCTACATTTCTACTTATCAGTGGATATACATACCCTCAGTGCATTCGTGTGGTTGTTGTGCAAAGTTGTGTTATGTTGTGAAAGCTGACGACCCGGCATGACTATGCTAATCAAAACACCTAGCTAGTAGCTGGGAAAGGCTTGGCCCTCACAAAGTCATATAAAGTGCTATGGCAGAAAGGATCTCATTTGATGACACAGAACAGAACCTTCTGACATTAAAAAAAAATATGAGGAGGCTCGTCTAACACTGTCTGTCATACTTTTGGAATGAAGAATCTGTCAATCCTATTCTAACGCCATTGTTCCATTAGTATGTTATTGGAAATTTTGCCACTGATTGTGAAATCTCATCAAAACCAGGTTCACTGTTGGATGACTGATTGTGAAAATGTTGTCTTTAAAAAAATGGGTTACTGATGGTGCTTTGACCTTTTGGAGATCTGACATGTAAACTATTCCAATGTTTTTGAAGGATTGGAACCGACTTTCAAAGGTTGCATGCCAGCTAAATTCTCAAGGCACTAGTTAGGCTGATCAAACCTGGAGAAAAACATTGATCAAACTTACTTTATTTATTTCAATTCATTTCCTCCCTACTCAAGGGTATAATTAAGCTCTACTTTTACAAAATATCAATCAAGATTAACGCTATAACGTATGTTAGCCTGTAATTATTGTTTAAGCGATATATCCACTTCTATAAGCTGTTCTCAGCCATTTTTTTCAAGTGAAAATACGATGAATTATGATGAATTTTAAGCAATGTACTCTACCTACCTACCCTACCTTGAGGACTGGATGTAGAGCCAGCTCCTTATTTATGGCCGTCTTGTTATTTAACTGTTTTCTAATTCTTTAAAAAATGTTGGTAAGTTGTCCCTCTTTATAAATTATTTCTAGAGCAGGACACGCGTTAAAAAGTTTATTTTCCATCTTTGATGGTATCTGCCATTCTACAGCTCTTTATGTTCACAGCTTAGCCTACTCTGTATTCTCATTTATTTTTCAATAAAATATTCGTTTATGTATACAGTGGTGATTTCGGTTGTTATTAATGAGAAGATATCTTCTCAGAGGATGGATACATCCTTACCTTGCGATACCTCATTACACAATGAGTGCAAAGGCGTATGGATTTTATTTTTACCTTGTGAACCAGTCACTTATTGATGCAATACGTCGGAGTGGGGGAGGGGTGGACAGGTCATTTGTGCAGCCCAATATTGACCAGCTATAAGGGTAAACATAAAATTGACAATATTCGACTAATTAATATTGTTGTAGACAAGCAAATAGAGCAACATGCACAATTGTCATGCAATCAAATTGTTGACTTCACGAGATATAATTACACTGTAGGTGTCAATGTGTGGACATAATTTCCTCAGCAGTATGGTTATTGGGGCAAGACTTGACCATTAATTACACTACAATCTGCTATATGAAGTTGGCGCAGGAGTATTTAGTGTCATGAGCGCACTAAACTGTATCTCCTTTTTTTTATTTCCGATTGACATACGGCAAAGCATTCATAAAATACTGAGTTTCACATAACATGAGCATGTGAACATACAATACAGTAAAACTACCCTGATTAGTGGCAAAAACTTTAGAAAAATAATAAATTACAGACTGGAGAAAACAGGTAAACTTTGCAGCCTAAGTGGATAGCAATACAAAAGCGTCTATTGAAGGTGATTTGAGATTTTGGGAGTTGTTCATCTTTGCATAATAAAAAGGAGACGTGAGGTGAAAACTCCTTATTTACTACCAAGATGAATACGAGAAATCGTCATCTCCAGTGAAAAGCATGAAGAAGCCTAATATTGTGAGAAATACTACTGTGTTCCCAGCCATCACAAAACCAGCAGCTCCCCATTGGATCTAAACAAAGAAGGACTATACCATGTATAAAGAAACAGGCTCTAATGAACAAACACCCGACAAAAGCAACTTATCGCACAACAGGATAGGCCCATATATTCATGAATAGTGGATGATGATCTAGCTAGATCACACTTTTAATAATCTCAGGACACATTCAAACAAAAGCAAAAGTTTAATTCTTGATATGTGGGCAACGATTACTGATTTTTCCTTTTCTCTTATTACAGGATATCAAAATACGGTAGAAAATATTCATATATTACACATGCTGCAAAACTTGAGAGACTTACTACTGGTGCATGAAGAGGTGTGTGTGCTAGAATCACAGGTAATCCATAAGCTGATACCACAATTATAGCAGTTATAAATAGACATATCTCATTAAGTAGACTGCTAGCTGAGTCCATCTCTGTGCGACGAGCTACTAATGATGGTATTGGGCACAGCACATAACATATCAGTACAAACAAAGGATAATAGTTTCTACAAAGAGAAGAAATTCATTGTTTTGGAGTAGGCCTGGAGTAGTACTCATCAGAACAGAACTAATCATAAAACAATCTAAATTATAGCTGTAAAAAATTGAAAACAAATTCATATATCTCAGAGAAGAAAAGTTACGACAAAAAACTGCCTCATCTCATTAGCTGCAGTTTTTCTCAATTTTTTGATGTTATTGAATGAATATGACCAGATACAATCTGATACAACCAGAGAGGATGGGAGAGGTACATCCCAACCTCCCTGCTGTTACAACCGAATATAAAATTTTATTGAAATAGTTGGGAGTTGCCCTCACACAAAGCCGGAATAGATAACTCCACAAAGGTTAACGGTAATGAGGAAGCATCTAGTTTTAGCTTTATTTTTATTGAATTGAGTTCTACAACAATGTAATAAGAGAAGGTGTCTCTGGTTACTGAATGTGACATAATGTAGTTTATGAGTCATTAATGTTCCGGAACAGATGACTAAGTGTTCAGGTAGCACATGTCATTCAGGATAATTAAGTACTCAGGTCTTGACAAGCTGGTCAAGACAGGCTTGTTGCCAGTATGGAGGAGAGAATTTCCAACTTACTTGTACGAATCCAGAGCACATCCTAATACTAGCAGTGTGATTCCAACTGATGCTAATAATGCCAAACCAACTATAGCTGCAAACAAAGAATGGAAACTTGTGAGGTGAGACTAAAGTTATATGTTTATTACTGTTCATATTTTGGTGATCTTCCATTAAGTCTCCCTGGAATAATCAAAATTAAAAGAGGAAGTCAGAATGTGGAGCTACTTTCTTACAGATCGTATAATCAATCAAGCCTCCAGAGCTCGCTTCAAGACTGAAAATTTCAAATCAAGCATGACAGGGCTATGTCATCATGATGACTAATTGTATGTTGTTGAGTCATGTTGTATGCCATATCTATACCATGTACTAAGTCACATGCTTATGTGGTGTTTTTTTCATCTAGAGCAACCCCGACATTTATAGAAAGGCTGAATACAATCATCCAGAATCATCTCATACTGTTATGTACATATAAATATATAAAAAAATAATATATATTATATATATATATATATATTGATACAGTGTGTCAAAAATACCTCCATATTCATATTTGGTCGCATCAATCCTCAATAGTGAATAAATGTGTCCTAGATAGTAGTATGGAAGGAGATGAGAACTTTCCCTGTAGGGGAACCTTCTACTATATACAATAATGACATCGTGTCTGTTGCATATTTTAAGGATTCAGTACACATGACATTAAAATTTAGTCTCACACTACTAACTGCTGGCAGATAGACTCTGAGATACTCTCTGTAACGTAGCGACAGGGCCATAAAGTGACAGGATTGATCCATTCACATCTTGCCTATTAAAGGTAACTTTTCCCGGAGCGGATGGGGTCACTTTTCTGTCTGAGCACATTTGGATTAATCCAAGCGCTATGGACAGCCAACCTGAAGCGATTGGTTGCACATGACCAAAGTGACCACACTAGCCAGCAAATCAAATGATGGTAGGCCTACACATACATAGGTTTTTCATGACCAAAAATATTGGTTTTAGTATATCATAGTTTAGTATATAATGAGCAGCATTAGGCCTACTGGAATCGGACAAAGCATACTGCAATGGTCGCCACATGACCTGTGAATGGTTCCACCGCGGTATACTGTATAGAAATTCCTGTCTTGAAGACATGAGAACTACTTCTTACAGACTATCCACTGTTGCCTTCAAACAGCCACCATAATTATCCCTTCCACCACCCTGACCAGGAATAATTAGTCTTCATTGAACTTCTGGTATTGCCCATATTTTGGCTCACCCACACAGAGCCCAAAGTTAGGATATGCAGTAGTCTTAGTTGAAGATACATGATATTGACCTAATTAAAAGATTAGACAACTGAAAGACTCACTTAGTAAGTACCTTGTTACTGCACTTCTAGTGAAGTCAAGTAAGTAAAGTATTTACCTTAGCTTAGTAGCAATCTGATTAATTTGTATGATATAATTCTAAGATAATCTTAGTATTATAATAATAATAATAGTGTAAGCTAGCAAGGAGTTAGACTCCTTGGTATAAGTATATTTAATCATTTTATTATTGTATGGTTGGGTCAAGGAGTAACATCTTGATTTGTTTGGTGTTGGACTAGGTTCAGGTAGTGATGGTTTGGTATAAGTATATTTAATCATTTCATTATTGTATGGTTAGGTCAAGGAGTAACATCTTGAGAGTGTTTGGTGTTGGACTAGTTTCAGGTAGTGATGGTTTGTGGATAGGCAGGTGCCAGTGGGCGGTGTGACAGTGACAGCAGGGGGAATTTTGTTCTCTCTGGTTACTGGTGACAGTTGAGTGAGAGTGACTGTGTTGTGTGAGGAAACAGAATAAATGAGTGAGTTCTCTCATAAACACACTGGAGAACCTAGGTAATTCTGTGAAAAAAATTATGGAACAGGGTTACAATGATAGGTGTCAACCATGAACTGGGGGAGTTAATTGGTGTTAATAATAGGGCAAATAATTGTGAAAAATTGAAGAAAAAGTATCTGTATTGTTTACCTCTTATTCCTGCCATCATCACATGAGTCAATGACGTTGTGCACAGTTTCCTGTAGTTTCCTTTTAATTTGAAACCTGCAGCAAGCCTACTCCATCTGACGTGTGATAAAATTTAAGCTTAATTAAGGAATCTGATAATTAACAAATTTGAAAATGAAATTTTGATTAAATGAAGTGAAGTGAAATTAAGTGAAGTTTCACTTTCTATTCTGCAGATAGCATTTATTTTTTATAGCAGAAATCAATGACGTGTCCGTTTATGCACTCTTCTTTCTTCATCAGCAAAGTTGAGAATTTCTTTCTGTCAAACAAACAAGTGTTAAATCCTCTCTAAAGACCTACAGTAAAGCAGCAAAATGGCTGAAAAGTAAGTATGCTCTGCTATGACTAGTTACGTTACACTGTCTTCAAGTGAAGTTTGGTGGAGCATCATTTTAAGAAGTTTTCTGCTATGTTGTTGAATTTTTGTTCAGGATGACTGGGAAAAATGAAAAAAATTGGCATTGCAGTTTCATATCAATGAATGGTCTAGATGGCAATGGAATAGTGATGAGTCATTGGAAGAAAAAATTTGTACAAATGATATCTCATCTCCCTCCTTGGACACACCCTTGCTTAGCCAAAGCTCAATTGTAAACCAGTCCCTAATTAATTCATTGATGTGAGCAGCAGGGAGCATTCTCCCTGATGTGACCATAAAGTAATAATAGCATCCATCTATCTCAACAATAACAAACAATATATGCTTCAATCAATCATTTTGTTGATTTGCTGGTCTGTATGTTTAAGCAATAATCCAATCAATTTGTTTGTATGGAGTAAAGTTCTCTACCGATTAGGCCTACTAAACCTATGTACTTTCTTGAATTTCAGCAAAGATTTAGAGACGGCCATTCTGCGAACTAAGAGTAAGCCAAACAGGCTTCTAGTAGAGGATGCCATCAACGATGATAATTCAGTTGTCTCTCTATCACAGGTCAGTATCTGAAATTAACAGGGCTACTATTTTGGGGAACTTCAGACTATAATTGAACTTGAACGGGATTCAAATTGAATAAGTGCATTGATTGTCTCTAGCAGCAGCGACTTCCATTCATTCTTGTGCTGCTGCCAATACTTGACAGCAATATATCTTACGATCCAATAATTTACAGGCTAAAATGGACGAACTTCAGCTGTTTAGAGGAGACACAGTTTTACTGAAGGGTAAACGACGAAAAGAAACAGTATGCTTAGTTTTGTCCGATGACACTGTACCACAAGATAAAATCAGAATGAACAGATGTGTGAGGAACAATCTGAGAGTTAGACTCGGTGACATTGTCAGGTTTGTAATCTGTACCGCTCTGCAAAAAGGTTCGATTGCCTTTTATCGCAATTATTTCTATACACATGCCCAACCAACAATCCCCATCTCTATTTTATGTTATTAGATTCAGATACTCATCTAGATCAGTTATTTTTCTTATCACCATTGTTAGATGTAAACCCAAAGAAAACCTCAATAAACAAATGTAAACAAATGTGAGCGGGCCTGGAAGTGGCCTGTACGTTCTGCACTCTGTACAATTACCATCAAGGACCATTTGATGCTACATATTATTATTATTTCATTGTTTACCTTTGTAGCATTCAAGCTTGTCCAGATATCAAATACGGACAAAGAATACATGTTCTTCCCATCGATGACACAATCGAAGGACTCACAGGGTAGGTTGTGCTATCACTCAAATTTGATAAGTTATAAATGTATGTCGACATCATAGACTTTATAATAATTTATTTATTATTAAGTCTATGGTTGGCATATATCACATTGTGCATTACCTACATTATCTATGATTGTCAAGGATATCTACAAATCAGTTAACTTTTTTGGGAGTTGTCCCTTCAACTTTGGTTTTATGTCATTGTTGCTGGGATATTGGGATAGTTGATTGAACACGTTACTTATGAACATTATACCGAAGCCTTCCAGCTAGTTACATGAACATTTATTTCACCACAGAAACTTATTTGAGGTGTTCCTGAAGCCATATTTCCTCGAAGCCTACAGACCAGTTAAGAAAGGAGATATATTTGTGGCAAGGGGAGGTATGAGGGCTGTAGAGTTCAAAGTAGTGGAGACAGACCCTGCACCATACTGCATCGTAGCACCTGACACAGTCATTCACTCTGAGGGAGAGCCTGTCAAACGAGAGGTCAGTGTACACCATACATAGGATGGCTACAATAAGTCGAACAAGCTGCCTGCTGTTGTTACAATCAGCTGTTTCATTACCTTATTTATCACCTAAGCCAAATGTTGGTGTTTTATATTTCACCACAGCACAGTACAGCAACTGCATTTCTGGTGAAATAATAATAGCAAATAGCATTATTTATTCAGTTAATAATTCTATCTCTCAGATTACCAACTGATTTGCAGTTTAACCAAAACCACTATTGATGTTTTAGGAGGAGGAAGAGCAGATGAATGAGGTTGGTTATGATGACATTGGAGGCTGTAGGAGACAGCTGGCACAGATCAAAGAGATGGTAGAATTACCACTGAGACATCCACAGCTATTCAAAGCTATTGGTGTAAAACCACCCAGAGGAATCCTGTTATACGGACCTCCTGGTACGTACTGTTACTTCTCCGGTCTATTGGATTATTTTACATGTAGTTTAAATGCGATAGCTTGTTTTTACTCCTGTATCTTTGTCGGCTCAAATCTAATATTTAAGGGTAGTAGTCCGCAATCCTCTTCTTTGTCAAAAACTGAGATTTATATTTGTATAATTCAGGAAATATACAATGTTGGTACTATTTGCAGGTACTGGTAAAACACTGATTGCTAGAGCAGTAGCTAATGAGACAGGAGCTTTCTTCTTCCTGATCAACGGACCCGAGATCATGAGTAAATTAGCAGGTGAATCAGAATCTAATCTACGTAAAGCTTTCGAGGAAGCTGAGAAAAACTCACCCGCCATCATCTTCATTGATGAATTGGATGCCATTGCACCCAAAAGAGAAAAGGTAAGAACTAATTTGTATTTGAGTGAATTTCTGTGTGAATGAATCTAAGTCTAAATGAGAAGGCACCGGCTTGAATGTTCATAACAGACTCAGACTCTCTGGAATAAAGGTAGTGTAGATCGTGGTATGATTGGTAGCCTTTGGGTTGCGTTAAATGTTATTGATTGATTGATATGTTCTGACAAAAATAGTGTTACCATTTTGGATGAAGGTAACTTCTGGGACTAGCTTGTTTCATATTTACGATGATATAATGCTTTTTACAGACACATGGTGAGGTAGAGAGGCGTATTGTATCACAGCTCCTCACTCTTATGGATGGTCTCAAGCAGAGAGCCCATGTTGTCGTCATGGCCGCCACTAACAGACCCAACAGCATTGACGGTGCTCTCAGAAGATTCGGTAGATTTGACAGAGAAGTAGACATTGGCATCCCTGATGCCGTCGGTCGACTTGAAATTCTCCGAATCCACACAAAGAACATGAAACTAGGAGAAGATGTTGACTTGGAACAGGTTAGTTAGTTATCAAACAGTAACAACAGTCCGGGCAATATGAATGCTTCATAATTTATGTTTTTGATGAAATTGTTGCTTATTTTTTTTCAACCTCCAACTGGCAAGGCAGGCTAGGCGTGTCAAGAAGTGTTGGGGAAAGCTTGTACTGCAGTCATATCAGTATCATGTACCTTGGAAGATTTTCTTGAACCAAAAATTTATCATCAATAGGAAAAATTGATATATCCAATGTTGTATATTATAGGTAGCATCAGAGACCCACGGACATGTAGGAGCTGATCTGGCAGCTTTGTGCTCTGAGGCAGCTCTCCAACAAATCAGAGAGAAGATGGACCTCATCGATCTAGAGGATGATCAGATTGATGCCGAGGTGCTCGACGCCCTCGCTGTCACACAAGAAGACTTCAGGGTAAGTTTTCATCTATTTGAAGACTTCAATTGTTGGGGCAAAATCAGTTCAAATATTCGAAGATTTGGTGTGTTTAACTAATGGAATAAGTTTGATGTAATATCCCACACAATGTGAACACTTGAAATCAATATTATTGAGCAGCAATGGCGATAAATGACTCATGGGTTTCCCAGGGTTTCCCATCCACTCCTGATGAGTATAATAATATATGTATCTTCACTGTTGTGTTTCATATGAGGTTAATGTTGTTGATTTCAGTGGGCCTTGAGTAAGAGTAACCCATCAGCCCTGCGTGAGACTGCTGTCGAGGTACCTAATGTGTCATGGAAGGATGTCGGAGGTCTAGAGAACGTGAAGAAAGAGCTACAGGAGCTTGTACAGTACCCAGTCGAGCATCCTGATCAGTACCTTAAGTTTGGTATGACTCCTAGCAAGGGTGTACTCTTCTATGGTCCCCCAGGTAAGGCAACTAGTTCATTTTATGTGTGAAAATTTTTATATTCTTCTATTTTATATTCCTACAATGTCTTAAATGTAAATTTTAAATTTATAATCTGCTTGCTTGGCTATTTGTTGTATACAAACACCTATGGAAGCAGTTTTGTTGAACATGGAAAGAGAGGCTTCCAAGTGGTAAAGTAAAAAACTTGGTTGGATCCTAAAGCTGTGTCTCGCACAAATTTTAATATAATGCGTTTCTATACTTTTAGGTTGTGGTAAGACTTTACTTGCCAAGGCCATTGCAAACGAGTGTCAAGCAAACTTCATCTCAATCAAGGGCCCCGAGCTGTTGACTATGTGGTTTGGAGAGTCTGAGGCTAATGTCAGAGAGATTTTCGACAAAGCAAGAACGGCTGCCCCTTGTGTGCTCTTCTTTGATGAGTTGGATTCAATTGCAAAGGTATGTTATAATTGAATACATTGCGCTCATATCTGTACCTTTGTAAATTCAGTGTTATAACACCATTTATAATGACCGTTGAATAATCATATTTCTTCTCTTAGCTCAAATTACAATTTTATTGAATGCACACTACTATAGTACTATACAATACTATGATTCTATACAATACTATGATACTACACAGATCTGGAATATCCAGCACTTCCTGATCCAGTTTTCAAGTTTCAGAAGACAGTCAATATCGGAGTTATCGGCTTATTGTACATTTTGTGCAGAGAGGACACAATCCTAAGTTGTGCATGAATAATGATATTGATTTGACTCAGGCAATTTGTTGTAAAAAGGCTTGCTTATTCCTGTTTCAACCATGATATACTGACTATGAGATATTTACAGGCCAGAGGAGGTAGTGTAGGAGATGGTGGTGGTGCCGCAGACAGAGTTATCAACCAGCTGCTTACTGAGATGGACGGTATGGGTGCCAAGAAGAATGTATTCATCATTGGAGCCACAAACAGGCCTGACATTATCGACTCTGCTATCCTCCGACCCGGTCGTCTAGATCAGCTCATCTACATTCCTCTGCCTGATGAAGCATCCAGACAGTCCATCTTCAAGGCTAACCTCAGAAAATCACCAGTCGCAGGGGTAAGGAAATATTATTTCTTTTTGTCTTCATTGAACAATTTGAAAACAAACTTCATGTGACCACATATTCTGTATGCTGCCAATTATTCAGATTTAGATGAAATAAGGATGCTGCCAGTCGCGTTCCTAATAATGATCCTATTTTGCTCAAGAGTTAAAGATTTGTGTTTTTCTATGCAGGATGTAGACATTGATTACTTGGCTAAGATGACACATGGCTTCAGTGGAGCTGATTTGACAGAGATTTGTCAGAGAGCCTGTAAGCTGGCCATCAGAGAGTCCATCGAGGCTGAGATCAGACGTGAGAGAGCCAGGGCCGATGATCCCAGCGCTGACGTCGAGGTGAGATACAATTTCTTTTGATTTTTAATATTACCAAATCATTGCAGTCATGAAAGAAATCACAACTCAACTGATTCATGTATTTATTTCTTGTTACGGAAATACATTGTACATGTAGACGTACACATTTTTGCCATAATATCCATTAGTGTTGAAGTATTAGTTAAGATATTTTCTTGTTTACAGATGGCAGATGAAGAAGATTTAGTACCAGAGATATCTCGTATTCACTTTGAGGAAGCTATGAAGTTCGCCAGACGGTCTGTCACAGACGCAGACATCAGAAAGTATGAGCTCTTCGCTCAGACCCTACAACAGAGCCGAGGCTTCGGTGGTAATTTCAGATTCCCCGGACAAACAGACAGCGGCAGCTCGCAGGGTCAGCAAGGCGGCGGCAGCAATTTCCAGGAACCAGAAGATGATTTGTATTCATAAGACTTGAAAAAAGTATTAGACCTTTGTAAAGTACCAGCCTCGTCAAGTTATGGTCGCTATCATCTCAGCAGAATCCGAGTCCGCGATGAGGGGATGAAATTCCGAGTGACATTTGGTTTGTTAGGGAAATTAAAGAGAGATGCCTTTCACTTAATTTAACAAGACTCTGCTAGCAGGGTAGTAATGATAATTTAATCAGAAAATGTTTGTGATAGATGAAAAGTCCATAAAAAGATTCTATATAATAGCTGTGTAATATTATATATAAATACGTAAAAAAACTGTCTATACTATACAAAATCGCAATTGGCATTTTCAATTTCTTACATGTAGGATTTCACACGTCATGATCATTGTTTTCATTTCAAGTATTTATGGTTCATTATTGACCGCAATGCTGTTTGGCATTCAATATTATAGACCAAATAAATACTAACTTATATTATTGTTATAAACTAAAATACAATGAATGCTAAAACTCAACAGCCAGTCCTGGGAACATAGATGTAACCGATACAGCTTTCTGCTGATAACCTGATCCAAGTTATAGTTGTACAAAAGTCTTCTTCTGGTCATTGGTCACACAATTATCTAAATTCTGGTTAAATTGCTTTAGAAAAGCCCCTCTATGTGGCCCTATGTCAAACTGTTTACCTACTTCAATGCAACCAGGGAGTTTGTATCCCAAACTCCCTGATGCAACAAAATGATTGAGCGCATAAGCAAAATATGTGAGTTGTGCCCCCTATATTCTCTGAACATGTGCAACTTGCCATCCATTGTGTAGATCTCAATTGACTTGGGTGGTCTGCTTATAGCCTGTGTGGTCTAATAATCAGCTGAAGCACCTGCGGCTATACACAACGCTAGTATATATGATTATTACAATGGATGGGCGGAGCTTACCACCCAACCTTTGTTTTCATAGCCCGAGAGTATTTCTTCCATCTAAGATTTGTTTGCCTCTATTTAGCTAGTAGAGAGAATGAGATTGTTCACTTTCATTTAGTTTTGCTTTTAATAAACTTAATTTAACACCATAAGGTCACAAGTAAAGCCAAAAATCTCCAATTCATGCAATAAACATTCCAAGGATATCTAGGTGAGGTCTACACTCAGTCTTAAAATTATCTGTGAGACTGAGCTGAGGGCAGATATACACTTTGAACATTGCAGTGAGTGTAGTCAGTGTATTGCTCCCTGGTACAGTGGAGATTCACATCAGTGAGAGTCCAAAATCAGAGTAAAAGGGTAAGTGGTAAGTTCATAGTTTTACTAAGCATAGTTGTAGCAAAAAGTTTTGTCTTCACACCAGCAGTACATACTTGTGACAATTACCAATTGTGGGAATACCTAATCTTTCTTCTGGCTAGGTCTAGCTAGTACCTGACACTGTTTGGATGATACTGGCTAGGCTATGTAATGATCATAATCATGTGTCATCATGCTAGGTTAGAAAAATGACCTGCCCTGCGATCAGTTGTAGTGTTAGGCAGTAGATCGCAGATCTCCATCTATGGTTGTACATTTAAAGAGCTGCAAACTGAGTGCCATAGCCATGTGAAACCCTGTATGTAATGTAAGGTAAGGTCTCATCTGCTTTTCTCCAGAAGTAACCAGGACAGTAGTTGGAGTATCTACTACAAGCCGACTATCTTTGAAGGACAAGAGTCCTAATCACGTTTAACACAGCTGAGCTCCAATACAGTCTGTCAAATGCTGGCAAAGAAAATTGAAGCCTTGAAACCTTTATGGTAAGTTATTGAAGGTTCACCAATGGCCAGCACTTGATCACCCACCCTTCAAACAAAAAAAATTGCAAAAAAATTGCTAGTCCTGTCCTGGCCCTGTTTTGAGGGAATTTCCGAGTGTATTGAATATCAAATGTCCTTTTGCTATATATTGGCAGGTCTATGTTGGTCTAAGGTGGTCTAAGGTTCTAAGGTATTTGTAGAAAATGAATGCATAAACTTATAGCATTAACTGACAAGAATTATTCTCTTTACCATTAGCTGTACAAAATAGATCTGCGAAGCATAGCTGACGCGTCCAGCATGTAGACATATTTGGTGCAGCCTACAAAGATGAGGGCATGGGCAAAAAGAGGCAAAACTGGAAATTCCGATCAGGTAAGCCATCATAGAGGCCATATCACCGCTCATGCTTGACCAACCAATATCGTGACATGAACTTGACTTTTTTACACTCATGCCAGGTTTCAAATAACATATTGTCAATGTTAATTATTTTGTTAATTGAATGTTGTTGAAAAGTTAAAATTAATTGCAATATTTCACACTTGATTTTAGGACGCTTCAGGTCCAGGTTATGACCCAGAACTACTCACTAGAACCAGCTGGGTGGATGCAGCATATGCTTATAACCTCATTCAAAAGGTGAGATAGTGTTCATATCTAGTATGAATACCTCAATTCTGTTTTCGATTGGATCAGTCTGAGGTAATAAGTGGCCTTTGACGAGCTTTGGTGCTTTCTTATTGCAGTAGCCATCCTATAGGTTATGTCCACCCTCTTTTTATTCCTGTTTCCAATTTTAGGGCAAGGTAACAGGTAACAAATGCTCGCTGCTAGTCAGAAGTCGCATACAGTCCCATCTTTATAAGCTGGGCTGTTTTATACAGCGACACTGTGGTAAAGTGCTTATTCTCGGCATCATCTGCCTATGTCTGTGTGCTGTCGGCCTCAAAACTGCCACTATCGAGAGTGATATCAGCAATCTATGGGTTCAAGGTAGGATTTAGTTTGATACATGAAATCCAGCTTTAGCATGTGTAGCTGCTCACCAAAATACAGAAATTCCCTTTCCCTATGTGAAGCAGTTGGGTAGGTTGCAGAATATACACTTTTTCAATCGTAACCAGACAATGTTGGTGCCAAAACTTATTTTCCTTGTTCCATTAGAATGGTTTTGAGAATTAATTCCCAAGTCATCCAGTGGTAGTCGTAACAAACTCCAATTTTCATTCAGTATCTTGACTACGTGTCTCACATATAGCATACTATGTATCTTGCCACTTTTATCTCACAGAGGGTGGAAGATTGAGTAAGGAGTTGGAGTACACTGAGTCAGTATTAGGGGACGGTTATGGTTCATCTAGTCAGATTATAGTGCAAACACCTGGTGAGGAATCACAGTCTAAGAATATGCTAACCAAGGAGTCAATGCTTAGGCATCTACAAGCCGTCCTGTCAGCTACTCAGACGGAAGTTCATCTGTTTGATAAGTAAGTTTGTTGCTGCCATGATATGGTTTCACTTTGAACGTCAGCATTTATATCTGTCTGAATTTGTAATTTGTTTCATATTGTAGGATAACAACTATCTTCAATGACCCGACATAGTTTTGTGGAAAGCGTTGATCGATTTTGATCAAAACACAATAAGATTTAATTGATGTAGCAAGTACCTGACTTTTTTGACTGTGAGAGCTACATTGTAGTCAAGACGTGTTGGATACTGACTGATGGTCATTCCTAGACAGAAATTAATGTGATGTAATATTATATAAGTAATCTGGATTATAATATTACAATTTTTATGATCTTTGTTTCAGAGTATGGAGGCTAGAGGATATATGTTTCAAAGCTGCTTTTCCTACATTTGAAGACAATTTGATGGAAATGGTGTGTACCATAATCCACAGTTATGATAGTTCAATGATGTGAAGACTGAAATCATGAGTTTACCAGTTGCTTTATTATTTATTTATGTTTTATTATGCGTTGAAACGAAGCACACGGTTGTGGTGTAAAAGGGAGTTCTCTTGTTGGATCAAATTTTATTATTGCGTTTTATTTAACACTCATTTGTTTAGTGCGTGTGAACATCTCCCAATATCACCTTTTTTTCTCATTCAGATGCTTGAGAAGCTGTTGCCGTGTATAATAATATCACCACTGGATTGTTTCTGGGAAGGCAGTAAAGTTCTTGGACCTCGTAATCCACTTGTGTTGTAAGTATTAGCATTGTAAGAACCATATTTATTGCATCAGGCACTTTCCATGTAAACTATAAATTCATATAGATAATCAACTTTATTCTAACAATAACATATAAAACCATGCCTAGAAAATAGATAATATGCATAAATAAAGAAAAGGGTTGTTTCCCCTCACCATGCTAGTATACTGCTGAAACAAATATCAGAAGTAAATGAATTATTACGGTTGATTTGACTGCTCATCAGAACTTATCATGCGTAATTCCAGTTCAATATATTTCAGTACAGCTGTACTGCATATTTGTTTGTTAAATCTCAATCATATCCTTTATTGAGCTAAGGCAAAATATCCAGCTAGAACACTGATTTTTCAATTCGAGCTTCTGTTGCCTTTTTGACAGCGCCGCTCGGCAATGAATCAATTTGTTATTATTAAAGTTTTCAGCAACTTTTTTGTTAGAGTCCACCCTTTAGTTCATTGTTAAAAAAAATGATTGTTTTAACTTAAATCCAGCTGCAATGGATGGTTTTTTGACACAATTATATCATCATGATGCAATGGGCAAATATGTTTGCATTACAATCATCATGGAAGTTTTTATAGGTTTTGAAGCCAGCTGGTCGAAGAAACTTATTATTAGAGTCAGATGACCATGAAATTAGATTTTAAGAATGGAGACAGGCTCTTAATATGTGGAATCATATTATCATATTATCCTTGATATTATTCAATGACCGTTAATAAAAACGTCTGGCCACTTTCACCAACAACAAGTCAATTTATCATTAATTTCTAATGTCTATTGGCAATTATCTACCCATAAACAAAGGCCCAGAAACTACTCTCTCTAGCCAAGTGGGAGTCAGTCCATTGACAAATGCAATCAAATTCTTTATGGCTAGTTTTGTTTTAGTTATAAAGTTTGACACTCGAGCTGAAAGGCCTCTACTCAATGTTTAATCATAAGTGATCACTTCATAATTAATTGGCTGCATGGGTGGCGGAGCGGCCATATGAATTGTGGCAAACAAAACGTTTTTATTTCGCAAACAAGAATTGAGCTACTGGTCATACTCATAGCATTATCATTCAGAACTAATTAATAGAATTAATTAAAAGATCAAACTGTTTGTCAATGGTATTGTTGTTTGCCACACATGTACACTGTTTATTGAACCTCTTGTAGCATATATAAGGCGTACACATGGCGTGTTCTATGTTTTGCAGACCCCCTACTTTTGGAATTGACCCAGTGAGCTGGAAGAATTTGAACCCAGAATTGTTAATTAGCACGCTCGAGAGCACAATCGACTACAGGCTTGACGCAATCAAGGACACACTTAGAAGGGTAAATGTGTTTTCTTTTCCCATACTGATATTTATAGTTAATTGAGGTGCCCGATAACAAATTCTATAAAACAATGTTACAATTTTTGGCCAAACACAATGTGTGGTCTGCGTTACTGACATGTTGGCGCTATGCCATTGTTTTCCCTGTCCACTTATACAATCAGGACCTCCCTGACCATTCATGGTTGCATGACTAATTATTCAACCTTCTATGCATAACGACAACAACATGCTTAAAAAAACTTCAAAAAATTCCATAAACTCAAACAGCTCAATCACCTCTTAATCTTATCGAAAAGTAAAAAAGACAAGCCGACTTCAGCTATACAGCCACAATGGCCATCCATTCTTTTCCAATCTATTGGATGGGTACTAATAAGTGCTTCCAAATGCTGATATAGTTTATATTTTGCTGATGTTTACCATGGACATAATTATTATGGCCCATTGTGTCTATATCATATATTATATAGTATATTAAATTTTATGATGACTATTTTAGGCTGGGATTACATCTGGATACCAGAGAAAGACATGTCTCGACCCGTTTGATCCTGAATGTCCTGTAGAAGCTCCTAACTACCGCTCTACTAATGAGAACACTTGGGACTCTGTAGCTCCTGTCCTCACAGATGGATGCTCAGGTTTCTCTGAGAGTTACATGCACTGGGAGCCTGATATGATTCTGGGAGGTTCGTTTGACTATATTTGCTACCGAATGGACTGGATGGATGGATAGGATTATGTAACAACCAATTGTAAATGAATATTTTTTGAAGTTTCTATTTTTATTTTTCAACACACCCATTGGCATCTTTCAAATTTCTTTGTGGAAATGTTTTCAAATACATGGCAAAATGATATTTTAGTTTTTCTTCCAATTCATTCAATATTATATTCGCTTACAGGAATTAGTTGTAAACATTAAGAAAGAAGAGACAGAAGAATAACGTATTTGGGCTGCTAGAAATCTCTGAATATCTAATTCAGAAAAAAAAATGTATGTCATGTCAATTCTGCGGTCATCTTTTTTTGTCATAAAATGTGTTTATATTTGTTAAAATTTGTACGCAGGTATGATACACAACAGGAGTAACGTTTTAGTGTCAGCTGAAGCTGTTCAGACCATTGTTCAGCTGATGGGTGAGCAGGAGTTATATAACTATCACCAGGGAACCTTCGCTGTAAGCTCCATGGACTGGACTCAGGATAAAGCTAGGGAAATATTAGAGGTAGATTAGAGAAGCCTTTTCATTGTTTTTTTTTTCAGAATTAATTTTTATTGTTTAACTTAGCTTAAAAATGTGGAATATAGTGGCTTGATAATCTTTTGATCCAAGCCAAAAAAATGTTATCCATCAACATCCCAATCAACTATATTTTCATCCTTACCTCTGCCAAATAATCGGCATTCTCAAAAGTTTGCACATTTAATTTCATATGAAATGCCACCCGGTTTTGTTATCATAACTCAAGTAGAATACCCGCCTCATGTGAGGTCCCGCTAAAAGCTTTGTGTTTGGTATAATATTTCTTTGTGGCTAGTAATTCTACCCGTTGTTGACCCGAGCGCTTGCTAATGTAAACTATGGTTTTTAATCCCATTACTACAGGCTGCTAACAAATCTCAACAGCTTTTTTGATGGAATAAGTAAAGTGCAAGAATCTGCTTTCTACCTTTTCAAATTTTGGTCTGGATCATTGATTCCGATTTACGATATTGAAAAAAACTATCTAATTAATGTTACTTTACAGTTGCACTCTTGGAACTGGCTAATGGTTTTGCAAAATTTATCACAAATGAGTCCGGAAATAATTGCTTAAAAATATACCCCACTAAGACTGTGGCCTTCAGAGAATGTCAACCAACGATTAAACAAGCATGCGTGTATATTTTAAAATTCAATACATGTGAATTTAAAATACTTAATCCGCAATGCTCAATATACACGTGTCTGTTTGCTCTACGTAAGTCTGAAAACCTTGAAGGTCCAGGTGCAAATGGAACCCTGATATCACCTAATCGATTAATTATTATATTTTCAGGTGTTTCAGAGGAAATTCACAGATGCCGTGGTAACCTATAATAATCAGAGTAATGTCAGCGACAGCGTCAGCTCCTTTACACCCGCAGCATTAGATGAGTTAGTGGAGAGCTTCACTGAAGTATCCTACCTGAGAATAGGAATCGGATACGGCCTCATGGTATGTACCTGTCTCTCATGTCATCAGCCATCATGTTTTATCAAGCCTGGTACTGGGGCATAACAGTGACATTTGATACTCCACTACAGGTGTTATGGTCAAACTTGGGCAACAAAGTTAAAGAATATTTTCAGTCAATTTGATGTGCAATCCTCTCAAGTTGGGATTTTGGTTTAGATATTTCACTTATTATTGTCAAGCAGTTTTTGTAGTGGGTATGTGTACCGGAAGAAAATTACTTTGATAGAATTAGTGAGAGGAACTCACTCTGAAAAGGACCTAATTCAAATGTCATACTCCTATGTTAGTTGTGTAAAAGAATGTAATGTATAATAAAGAAGTCTTTTTTTTTGTAGCTTTTGTACGCTATCTTGTCCTTGATGAACTTCTGTGACGCAGTTCAGTCCCACGCCGGTGTTGGTATAGCAGGTATTATTCTAGTCTCTGTCACTGTGGCTGCCGGGCTAGGAGTGTGTGCACTTCTCAGACTACCGTTCAACGCTGCAACAACTCAGATCATCCCGTTTATAGCTCTTGGACTTGGAGTTGATGATATGTTTGTAATGGCGTATTCATTCGCTGAAACAAGTGCAGCTGCACATATTAAATATCAGGTTTGTTCTCTCACAATTGTCTGTAGGTGAAAATATTCCAGAGTTTAAAATTTTGTTTTATGTACAGTATCTATCTTGTTGTTCTGCACTCGGTCAATTTGTACTGACAAGTTTGGTAGTAGACTTTCTACTAGGAATTTAGTTTAGTAATGTGCACAATTCATATCCATACTACAATCCTGTAACATTGCGTTTGTCCAGCAAAACAGATCTTTCTATGGTAAGATATATCACACCTTTGCACGTGACATTCTGATTGTTGTAATATGGGCTTTCTGATTCATTGGAAATGGTGACCTTTATTTGTATGTTTTCTGCGCACAAATTTATCTGTACTAATGAACCTTCTTCTTACCACTGAATCACCAAGATCTCCTTTGCTTATTTAAAATGATTTTGTCAGGGATGATGGTTACTTTATTTTTCCATCTTTTAAATGTCACCTGAACAAAATCGCTTCTATTCTTTGGATCATGGGTTTCTGAATAGCAAGTCTTCTAACCTCGTGGTACAATGGTTGATCCAGTCATTTGAAGTAGACTTCTACCATTACTATGTGCATACAGCAAGATGACGGGAATTTTGAGAGTACAAGACCGATGATGGTGTTGTCAAACTGTTTCTTTGCCACTTAACAAATATATATATATATATATGGTCTGACTAACCTCTGAATATATACCTAGATTTGGTGGATTCTTGTTGAATGACTGTATACTGCTTTGTATTGACAGAATGAGGCCGGAGAGCTGCTGAAGAGGACAGGCTGTACTGTCTTGTTGACATCGATCAGTAACTCTGGAGCCTTCCTTGTAGCAGCTGTCATCCCTATACCAGCTCTCAGAATATTCTCACTTCAGGTATGATCTCATCTTTGAAACGCAGAAATTGATAAATTTTCAATTTTTACAGTATACCTGATTGCCTCAAAGGATTATTTTTAAAAACCAGAACTCTATTTGCAGAATTATAAGTGATCTTGCTCTTTTGTTAGTACACTAAGGTATGAAAACAGTGGTATTTATGTGATTAGCGGTCTGCACTGATGTAGATGTTGATGTTTTATACACAGGATTATTCAATGTTTTAGGTGGGTATCCTTCTACTATTTAACCTGCTAGCCATGTTGTTAGTATTACCTGCCATACTCAGTATTGATGCCTGGAGGAAGAAGGAATATCGTATAGACATACTGTGCTGTATGGAGTCAGCCCGATCGACCACAAGAGTGAGGGATATATCAGTGTTACCTCCTCCGTCCCCTCCATCACCCTACCCACTGATGGTGGCGGAGGGCAGAGACAACCACATTACAATCACAGATCTGGAGGAGATGTCTCCCCCTCCCAGGTACACCAATACCAGCAGTAAGAGCAGTACTAGTCAGAATACTGTCGCTATATCTCAACCAAACAGTGAGTAACATTGATGCTTTATTTGTATTTAGGCCACTTGGATATGTGTGCAACTAAATTCAGCGTTCTCATAAGAAAACTGCAATATATACTTTTCACCTAACACAAACACAAATTTAACAGTTCTCAGGAGAAAAGGTCACCTTTTCACATTGGCTTGTTATAGCTAAATTTAAGGCAGCCTAATTTTCCTCACCCTCTTTAGTTTTTATAGACGCCCACCCAAGCTAGCCAAAACCTAACGCTAGTTACCTCCAAACTAGCCTTACTAAGCTCTAGCAGCTAATATCCACTCTTTTTGGGTGGAATATTATGACTATTTAATGATTAAGTTATCTTCTCATTATAATCAGGTAGTGACAGAGTTATGACAATATTAGCTCCACCTGAATATACAGAGTTAGATATAAGCTCTATCTCAAACTCAGGATCTCGACAGAATCTCACTAATAATAATCTCAAAAACTCTCTCTGTGGTAAGTTTGTATGCTTACATCTGTGTTGAATAACACATCATATCGTTTAAATATGATGTCCAAATGACAAAAATCAACTTATTGGTGGGTGCATCAAGTGTCTGGAAAATACTGCATTGAAGAATCCTTAATATAAATTTGTACCCAATGCTTGGTGCATTTCATCGGAGTTATCTTTTTAATAAAAGTGGTGGGATAACTACGTAATTATATCAAAATTCATAAGCTCACAGACTTCCTCAGTTGTGCCTTTTTTTTAAATTTGTAGGTGGAAAGTTCTACACCAGGTGCTGCAGACCTTCCATTAGCTGGTTGGTTGAGAGGTTTTATATACCACTCATAGATAAAACAAGCTTCAAGGTTATAGTCTGTATACTTAGTCTGGTACTGCTATGTGTCGGTGTATATGGTATCACTAAGGTCAGTAAAATTTATACAGGGTAGATTTGTTTAAGATTTCATCCTTAAAGCAAAAAAAATGCATAACAAAATCTGTTGAATCATAGATTGTACGATAAAAAACATATTCAGGCTTGCCAAAATACAGTCATTTCACTTTACCAATCTTGCCTTGAGATTATCGATATTTAACTGCTCTACATTTTTGGGAAGACAAAAAGCTGCCAGTGTTGAGATCACCCATTCACTAATTAATTTTACAGTTTTAAGTTGAGACTGGGGACTCGGCCATTCTTATATGGAACTTGGCCTTTCAATGGGACAGCCTTTCAATGGAACTCGGCCATTGAAACTTATAAAATCGGCTATTCAGAAAATAATTTTACAATTTTAGGTAGAGGTTGGGATGGACCTGACAGACGTGGTGCCCCGAGGTACTAATGAGCACACATTTCTGGAGGCTCAGAATCAATATTTTGGCTTCTATGACATGTATGTGGTCACAAAGGTGAGTCAGATTGTGTAAAATTTCACTTGCCACAGTTTTTTTGCCAAACATTATATAACAATTTATGTGCACCGTGTTCCCAGATGTTAGACCTAGCTTTAGCCCAACCAGTGGTCCATAACTAATTTTTCGTTCCTGACACTCTGCTTATATAACATTGACCCTGATAATCTTCCAGGCTGACTTTGCATACCAGCTACCTCGGAACCAGGAGTTATTACGAGAGCTACATGATAAAATCTCCTCACTAGACAATGTGATAAAGGGACAGAGTGGTGATGAGCTATGGCTCGATCTCATGGTCAAGTGGCTCAAAGGTATGCGATGATATGTTTAGGTTTTAATGCATGATGATTGACTTTGTTGGTTACCTTACAGCTAAAATTTCCACCTTAGCATAATCAATAGAAAAGCCTTGGATTATAATCATTCAGATATTATATGTACGAGAAAAATAAGTCACTTGGTTAATCGAAAAGGAATGAGAGGGAAGATTTTCCGGATATGCTCAAAGACTGCTTTTCTATTTCTATTTCAGATTTACAATACAGCTTTGATATGGGAGTAGCTGCAGGACATTTTCATTCCACTGGCTGGTTTGCCAATGCCACAGACAATGCAAAACTAGCTTATAAACTTCTTATACAAACTGGCGATATTGACAATCCGATTGACAAAACAAGATCAAGTTTTATTAGACTGGTCGATGGCAATGGGTTCGTCAACTCAGATGCCTTCTACAACTACCTCACCGCATGGATATATAATGATATACTCGCCTATGAAATCTCACAAGCAACCATCCGACCCGAGGCCAACGAATGGTACTATGTGCCGAGTGATGGTGACTTATTAATTCCAAAAGCGCCATCCATCACATTTGCACGGATGCCTTTCTTCTTACATAATCTCGGTACAACAGAGGACATTATCAAAAGCATCGAGGAAATTCGGGCTATTTGCGACACGTATGTAGAATTAGGGCTTGATAACTATCCAACCGGAGTTATCTTCACATTTTGGGAACAATATTTAAATATCACAGAGTATTTGCTCATATCATTAGCGATAGTGGTCGGAGCTGTGTTTCTCATCCTGACATTTATGCTTATGAACCCTTTAGCTGCACTGTTAGTGACAATGACACTTGTAATAATAACCAGTGAACTATTTGGGTTTATGGGGCTAGCCGGTGTTAAACTTAGCGCAGTTCCTGTCGTCATACTTGTGATATCGGTGGGGGTGGGGGTAGAGTTTACCATACACGTAATGACTGGGTTCCTGACGGCTGTTGGTGATAGAACGCTAAGGATTAGGAGATCACTCTCTCATATGTTTGTCCCAGTATTACACGGATCTATATCCACCTTACTTGGAGTTATTATGCTCGCTGTCTCCGAGTTTGATTTCATAGTCAAGTAAGTTTCATAGTCAAGTGCTTCATGTAATGTTTGCAAAGAAATTCAAATCATCAATATATCAGCTAGAGTTTTAATTATCTCAATACAAAGATGCATTCATCCCGCTGAACTCTAGCCTTGTCACGTACGTGGCCACGGGTTTTGTTTTCTTTTGGATTTGGGAAAACCAAAAAAAACATAAACTGTGGCCGCATAACAAGACTAACTGAACTCAGTACTGAAAAGTATATACATAAACATTCAAACTGTTAATCTCAGTGTGCTGTGATTTACCATAAAGTATTTTTTCCATAAAAATTTTTGATCATAAACCTCTGTTTTGTTGTAGATATTTCTTCCTTTGCTTTCTGGCGTTGGTGCTATTAGGAATATTCAATGGTTTGATATTTTTCCCTGTACTGCTCTCTATATGTGGACCTGGTGGTGACATCCAACCTGACAATCCAGATGCTACTGCTATTGAACCCCCAACACCGGAGCCGAGCCCGCCTCCCTCGCCACTGCCAAAACCTCGTAAAAGCCGGAGATCTTCTAAGCCATCTAAGCGCATTCAGTCTGACGCTACGCTTTCCACCATATCAGAAGAACCATCTCAGACTTCCAGTGCAGATGTGGTGGTCGAGCCTCAAGTCAAAGTGGAGACAACTGTTGTACCTTCTACCTCATCACAATCTCATGCAACAAGTAATAGAGATAGTCATCGTCGACGGGTTAGTATATTTATTATACTTTGTGCAGATTGACATAAAATGCAGAACGTTACAAAAGTGTAGAAATATTTGTCGGTAATGAAGCAAAGATTTATTGGCAGTGCCATCGATTTTCTGATTTATGATTGACAGTGAACCATTTGTTCTGTTCACCTTTAACGTTATGTAAATTCCTGTTGTAGCGAGATCGTGGTAGAACACGCGTGAAGACTAAAGCTACAGTAACAGTCGAAGTTCACACAGACATACCAGGTTTCGCTGATGATAGCGATGATACACCTACAAGTAGTCCTGACATCAGCTCATCTACACGTCACACCAGAACCAAACGCTCAGAGTGTAGGTGCTCAGGAAGTGATGAAAGTGAAACTTCAGTGTGAGCTTCAAAAGTGACATCTCAGTATTATCAATCTCTTGGTGCTATTTTTGCCTTCCTTTATTATGATATAAGCTGATCATATGTTTGACTTGGTTTCATATCATTTCTTTTGCTCATGATAGTCTACTGCTGATTTGTCATATCAGTTTTAAACTTCTTTTCAAGTACCTTTTTTACTGCTGAATCAAATCACATGTGCGGTTTTTTAATAATTTTCACTTTTCCCACACCATATCATGCGTTTCTGCAAGACAATCACCTACATTTTTCACAGTCAGAATTCACCCTCACTAATCTTTGTTTTATATTTATTTGGTAAATAAAACCGAAGTCAAATCATCTATTGGCAAGAAACTGAACAATATTTCTAGATTATGCATAACTAAGAGAGAAACACAGTATCCCGAAAAATATAGGAATAAGTCATACATGTCTAAATAACCTTAGTGTCAAGGGCTGTAGAAATGCTGTTTTATACATTGGTTCATAATCTGTACACACAAAACAGACAAATGTGAAGTATGGGGCCGTAACAAACTCAATTAACCATAAACACATAATTTCTATGCTTATGCAAATAGTGTCTCTTATAAGGTCAAAAAATTTAATACTCATACATTTGTTTTGGCAAAAACACACCCATATGAGTTGCATCTGTACATCTTGGAGAAAATTATTATAATTCATCAGCTGTTGGTTTACTGTGTTTGTATGTCTGCTCTACAGCTTGTACAATATATGGTGATATACTCTGTGCACTGCGGTGTGGTCCCCAGGCTCCCCATACTTGTCCTTCTGCATCTACCAGATACTTAAAGAAGTTCCATGTAGGCTCAGTCTCAGCTTTCTCTAAAATAGATAGCAATGTGGATAGAGGCCATGTTACATCATACCTCAATCGAAATCATAGTGACCTCTTTATGTTACCCAAACAATCATGTTGACCAATAGACTTCAGTCTAATACAGTCTATGTGTTGACCTTATGGTCAAGCGGGCTTTAACAATCATGGCAGGAGCACCAAACTTGTAAACATAAGGTCAAAAATCAGAAATTCATATGCACTTTGAGATTATGGGATAAGGCTTACAAGGCTATGAAGATCATGTATGGTACAGAATATTTGTGAATGGCTTGCAAATCTATTTTGAATTGAGAATTGCTGACAATGAATTTTGTCCCCATGGTGATAGAGGGGACAACTCATGATGAAAAAGTACGGTCATATAATGTATACCTATACATGTGTAATATATGTGGATTTTGCTGGGAATGTGCTAATAATGAAATTCTTCTAACATCCATCCGGGCAGCGTTTGAGCACTTAACAAGATTTTGTAGATTTTACTGAAATTCTTTTGAATTTTGATTTTGTTCAGCTTACCCCCAATCAATGAACTCCCTCTTCATTGCTCCAATCCACTCTTTGAAAAACTTAAGTGTGGGACCATTTGGAATCATAACCGCAGATCCACTTCTAAGATGATTTGGCTATTATTCCGAAAAGAGACATTACTACACATTTCTGGCGACAGTTCATTACTAAAGAGGAAGGAGTCTACTTATCAATGTAAACTCATTTGACATTTCTGCAAGGGTTTTTGAATGGACAAAAACCTATCAGGCCTCACCATTAAGAAACTGCCAGAAGTCAGGAACATTATCACCGACCACTTCAATCTTGCCAAATATCTCAAAGTTTATATCAAACTGACTCTTCATGTTTGTTATTATTGTGCCTACATCCTGCAATACAAAAAATATAAAGTGAAGACAGCAGGTAAATTGGCTAAGAAGCAGATGCAGACCAGATGCATACTGACTCTCGTGATCTGACTGGGCATGTAGATCACTGATAAACTAGGCTATCATTACCACAAAGCAGGTGTTGTAAGGCTAAGTATGTATCATGCGTGACTTGAATTTGCGCATGAGCAAGAACAATGAGTTTAGTTTGGGTTCTGATTGCAACTTTGGAAAGGGGAAATGGGATATCCCCTGCATAAACTGTCAATCAAAATCAGCTAATAATGGCAAGAGAGGATAACTATTGATAACAAATCCGCACGCTTTGGGAAGTATGTCACCAGAGCAGGTAGCCAATCAGATGCCTTCGGAATTCCGAGACTCAATTTTGCAGAGATCAGCTCATGCCCAGAGCTGAGCATGCGCAGAATGGACCAGATGATATGACTTGAACTTGTTTCAGACAACACGCAACTATTTTCAACAACCACTGAGATATAATTTTATAAACATTGGTGATCAAAACTGTATGACCATAAATGAATATGTTGTGTAAGCCTGTCTTGAGAAGCCTATATTATATTAGTCTGTCTTGACACTTGTCAAGACAGACTTATATAATATAGGCTTTGATATGAATATATAGCAGTGAGTTTAGGCATTTGAGACAATTTGCTTGCTATCATTGCTCTAACAACTGATACAAATGAAGACCCGTTATTTTACCTCAGGTTCTTGAGCGCCGAATTGGTTACATGGAAATGCTAAAACTTCAAACTGTTCTCCTAACTGTTCCTTGAGACTCCTTAACTCGTGGTAGTGGCCTTGAGTGTATCCGCAATACGAAGCGACATTCACAATTAGCAATACCTGGAAATAAAGTTTTATGTTTAAAGGGCAACCAAGGTTTCGCAGCAATGCATTAATGGGTAGCAAATAATGTGCTGGGCAGCATCAGCTTTGTGCATTACGCGATGCAAAACTCCAAGTAGTTGCTGACTCTAAGCTGGGTAACACTTCAGTTTAGGGGAGGTTCCAAGACTTTGCTGTAATAATTATAGAGCACAGGCTAAATAATAACAGGAACAGGAAACTGCTATGTGGTATTCTCTTTTAGCTGAGTTTGAGTACCTGATGGAAGAAATGTTTCACAAGAATTCTGGCTAAATAATCATCCGAATTATATTTTGTCTTTTTCCCGATGCAGAAGGTGCAATCTGCTATTAATCAATGGCCATCAATGAGAAGTTGTTTGAAACCTTGGTTGCCCTTTAAAAAGAAAATTACTACGATAATGGAGCTCAAAATCCATGACACAAGAACCTTCTAAAGACAGGCAGTGCTCCCAAGTCCTGTTCCAGTGCAAGAACCCTCGCTTTTTTGTGTACTACAAATGAATTATATGGTTTGTCATAATCATAGGTCGCATTCAGATATCAGGAAGGATGACCTCATGTTTGCCAATCACCAAAGGTACTATGAGTAACATTGTTGCGGAGGTCGCGGGAAAGGGGCCACAGTCACAAGGCTAGGTAGTGTGTGGTTTGAGGGTGGATGGATCTTTGCCCTGCGTCAAATACTTTGGGGCTGGGCACTGGAGTTTGTTAGAATTGAAAGTAGCTCAATTAGCACTGCCTGTTACTAACAGTGTTAGCTCTAGCCTCCTCCCTGTGATTGGCATGTGTTGTTTGCCAGCCATGTGATCCCTTTGGCAAACACTCTTAGCCCATGTTCTCACTCCACAGGTGGAAAATAAGCATTGAAGGTCTTCATCAACAACATCATTCATGAATATAGAAAACAATGAATAAATAAGTCTGAACCCAGTGAGTGAGTCACTGTCCTCTACCCACTCTTGGTCCCACTCACCTTTCCCTTGAACTTTGACAGTTGGACTAGAGCACCATCTTTGTCATGAACACTGAAGTCATAAAAAGACTTATCACAAGTTACCATTAAAACAGAGCCTGTCAGAAGGATTGCTGCTGCACCTATGAGATTCATTTTTGCACAAAAAATACTGACCACTTTCCACACAAAAAAACTTGACAAGTTGGCACATAAACTAAAGTTTAATTTTTCCCACAAATGACATCACTCCACAGCTATTGGTCAAAATCACAATAAAAAAGGTTTTCTATAGTGGTTAGATAACTCCCTTGAGTATGTAAGCAGTCTCTGCTTCAACTATAAAACAGCCTTGTATAAATATTAATAAATCGTTCACTTCTTGAAGGGTTTTTACATTGCCGTCCCGAACTCACTGGTGTAGGTAGACTGAATAATAGAAGAAAAAATAAGCTTTCCAACAGGGCACCCTTCCGGCGGTAAGCGTTCCACAGCGGAGTCTACACAAGGGCAACAAGCAGATGTTTGATCCTCCGATGACAGGATAGAACTGGATATTCTTTTCAATTGGGTTAGGATTTAATGATCTGCTATAATACGAGATGATACCTTCCTGGTTTATCAGATGATTGTTACCATTTACCTTATGACAGCTTGGATATGACATTGCACTTAACACTTTTGCACTTCACTTTGCCTCAAAAGATTGGTATGGTTATAGAATCTAGAGCCGCTTTTGTAGTTGATAAGGTAACAAAAACTTGTGTTGGGCCTAAAACTTTTCTTGATATTATACCTACATCTGCTACATAAAGGTTGTCACTGTTAAATAAATGTTAATCCCTGGTGACCAAGCTTGACTGGATGGTGCATTTTGTTTGCAACAGCATCTTATTAAGAAAGCAAAAAGGTGAGCACTGTTTCTCTCTTACAGTGCAGTTGAGAGAATAGAGTAATTGACTCTGTTGACAGATGAATGATTAAAAAAAGTATGAGAATGTTAATGGATAAATAATTATGCCATGGAATTTTTTCATCCTTTTGATAAAGATAAAGTTTGCATCAAAATGAAGCAGATGCACAAAGTACGAAACAGTAATAAAACGGAGTGAAAAATAACAAAATAGTAAGCTGCAGCTTTGTTTGTTTGGTTCAACAAAGATTAACGAGGTCGTCATTAAAATATAAAAAAAGTTTAGGGCTTTGAGGATTTTGTCTTATTCTTGCGGGTATTACTCATCATTTTGATGTGAGAATTATTCTTGAAAAGTGGTTGGCCTTGGTCACAGTACAACAAGAAAGTGACAGTTGATAACTTACAACACAAAAGAAATAAATATTATTCCAGCAATTAATTGAGAGCCATTTACCACTCTGGTTGTTGCCTGCCATTTGATACAGAACAAAAAGTTTCATTACAGAGCATTTTTATGCTTCAAACCAGCTGCCAGATACCAAATGTGACAGCCCAAAAAAAATCCACTGCCGTATATGGCCTCGGATACAGGACATTTATAGCAAATCAGGAGTTACCTGGAATACGAGTCAGTAAAAATAATGTTCATGCATTTGTGAATAATCTTGAATGACTAGTGATCTTAGTTAGGGCATGTCAGTGACTAGCAGGTGCCCCTATGAGCTGACAGGTGTAGGATTTGTACTGTCAGCAGGTGCTTTGACTTCCAAATTAGAAATTGTAGTTATCTCCTCATCATCGTCTTCATAAGGCAGCACAACCTGTATAAGATGACCTTTAGGTACCCTAGTGTCTTCGATTCTTAGTTTATCTTGCATCAGTTTGCCGCCATAAAACCATCGTTGCGAAGAACTGATATTCTCTGCTTTCGCTAATGTTTGCTTTATTTGACGTATGGTATGACGGTTTCTTACAGTTAATTTCAAGTCTTTTCCATTGGACAGCCGTAGTTTTATGACGACTTCTTCACCTGGATCAGCGTCTGTGTTTTCGGCAGCATTTTCATCTTCGGTATCTTCACGTTGTATATTTGTTGGACGACTAAGCACATAGACTGGTAATTGATATCTACTTCCTAACTCATCATAGCAGTCCGTCAACACTCCTAGAATGGACAAGGAAATACAAATTGAGGAACAAGTGCTTACATTTTCTACATTACATTTCACAATAAAGATATTACTAGGAGATATGAAAGACAAAAAAAAGTTATTGATTGACAGGGATTATGAACGGTTCACATAACAAAACAGTTGAATTAATCAACATTATACGAAAACAACTTTGATCATCAAATAAAATACAATTTTCATCGGCTTAACAGAAGGACCATATTTAACATCTGCAAAACATTTTTTTATAAATAAATTTTTATATCGTCATACGCAACACTTCAAAATAGGAGATAACGAAAAAAACATGGTTCTACTTGACAATAATTTTGACCTTTCTCTCTCTCGACAATAACTCAAGTAGACAAGTGATCAACAATACAGAATAAATCTGTCACACTTTGTACCCTCATGGGAAATAGGATGACCAGATTTGCCTGAACTACCACAAATAGCACTAGCTGTGGTCTGACATGAAATAAATAGCTTTTCTTATATTGTGACTCATCAAAAAGGAGCTGTTTACGTTTGTTGTTTCGCTGTGTATGTCCAATCTGTGATTGGAACCATTTGTCATGATATATGACAGTCTAGCCTGTTTTGACGCTTTTAGTGCAAAAAATCTTTTTCCAAGCTCCACTAGATTTTCAGTAAATATCGCCAGATGATGTTTACACAGCAAATATCATGATGAAACAGCAATAAAGTTGGGAATTTATTTTCGTTTTACTGAGTCAAAATATGAATCATTACTATATATAGAGCAGTACTACCAGAGACTATAGATATAGTCTATAGTCTCTGGTACTACTCTATATACAAAGCAATTGAAAGGTTCTTAGAGACTCAATTATATCACCAAAGACATTGCAGCACTATGAGTAAAACACGATGAAGCCTCAGATCAGGTATCCCTCCCCTCGTTACAAAATAATAATAGATGTCACTTCTCACCTTTGGGAATAGTAATACTAGCACCATTTATGATAGCTTGAGCTAACTCAAAGTCTTTGGTTTCACAGGCATACGCTGCTGCCTTTAGAGCGTCCCAAATCTCTTTACGACCTTCGAATGCAGGAGCAGTATCCCAGAATTCATCTCGTTTGCTGCACAGCTGACCCATAGTAATCGGTCCTTCACTTTTCCATCTGGGTAATTCGTGTTTTAATGGCTGGTTTTTGCCTAATGCTGGAAATAAATCAATGGAAATTAGCCATAATGCAAAAATTACAACCAGCACGCACATCATGAACACATTGCCGTACTGTATTGAAATGTGGATTGTTGTATTCTAGTTTTATTCCAATTCAGACTGTTCTTGTGAGGACTTTGGCACTGGGCATCATTTATAAAAATACTATCATAGCATTTACAATGTTGAATATGTTTTGTTCCATTTCAAGTTTGATGGTAAAAGATAAGTCTACTGTCACCCAATGAATTATTCACTGTCATTGTCCTGAGAGGATGAATATGAGGTAGTAGGTTAACTATTATGCATTTATGCTAATACCAAACACATGTACTTTAGCCGCAATCATACAATGCCAAGCTTCAGATTGCCGGACTTTATTGAGTTATTATTGAACAATAACTACAAATGATGGTTGTACTGGACCAAAGCATACTTTCCAAATATAAGACAATACAACTGCGAGAGTATAGACTTGAAAGATGTCAGCACTGTCCATCATAATGACTGCTGACTAAGTGGATGATGAATGATATTTTCAAACCAGCTAAGTGGCAGAATTACTGCCACAGCTATAGATCCTACCTGGTTGAGCTGCTTGAGCATTTCCCCTTCGTCCACTTCGCCCAGATGATGGTCTATCCCCAGCTTCATCTGGTTCACCATTATTTGCGGATAAACATGCCCCCATGTTCTACAATAAAAATATAACATGATCTGTCTAAATTCTGTCTGTGGGGAGTACAATCACCAGGAAATTGATGTCCATGTCCATGCCCAATGCAGCAAAAGGAACAAAAAGCCTAATGGGAGGTACCTAAGCACAAAGTAATGCAGAGACGCCAAGACCAGACATGATAATATAGAAAACTCAGTTACATACATGCAGGAGGAAATGTTCCTCGTATCCCACACACTTGAAACAAGCTCACATCTTTGATGGTTAGATTTGGCGCTAGCTAACAAAGGTCAGCCCCTTTCTTCAACAACTTTAATTCTTAGGACAAGGTATATGTAAGTGACAGGTACACAGGTAGACCAGAGGACCAACTTGGGGTCCATTTTTACACCCAAAATTTAAATGACTGAATGCTGCTGCAACAAAGGTGTCATCTTAGTTGTAGCTCATATGGACAAAACAAAATTCTAACTCATAACATGAAGCTAAATGGTAAAAACTGGGGTGAGGATATCCGCAGTTGTAGGCCATAAGTTTAAATATTGCTAATTTTATATCTGAATGCGTTTTCTATGGCCCTGGTTGCCCTAATTGCTGTTATTAATTTACAACGGACCATCTTGGTTGGATCAGGGAGAATGTTATTCTCCCTGGTTGGGTTTGGCCAGCTACTGAGCTAGCTAGTCTAGTGAGAGTTATATTATTAACAACATGGTGGATTTCATGAAGATCATTTCAAAGTGTTACTGCTACAGTTCTGAGTAATACATTTCTTGTGTTAAATTGCTAGCTTACTATCTTCTTTTCGTTTGTGATAGACTATAATTCAATGAGCAATTAGTATGAATGAATGAATTGATTGAAACAGTCAAATTCATGTTTTGAAGGATACTTACCCCTGCCCTGTATTTTCAGCTCTGTAAAGCTCACACTTCAACTACCTTTCTGGAATAAATCACTGTGTATGATGAGGTTTTATGTGAGTATGAGGCATAACTGTCTACTAGTCCACAGAAACTACATAGAATAAGAAAATGGGTCTCTTTAAACTTTTATTTGTTGCTGTTTGGAAACAAAAAATAACATCGACTACGCGCATGTGCAAGTTTATAAACTTCCTTTTCCGATTATTCTAGCCAATTACAAAGTGATTAACAAACCTTTGTCCAATTGCATTGTATTTAACAAAAACTAATATGTCAGCCCCCTTGCAAGCATTAATTGGGAGAGCTTGTTAGCCACATAGCAGGGTAGGTCGAGGCGCAGATTGCTAGTAGAGGCGTGGCTTGCTGCTCTTGTTTTATTGGCTACTTATTGTATACAAACATTGCGAAAGCACATGGTTTTATCAGAATTGTGTATATTATGATGTCTTATACTTACAAACACTCTTTATATGCTTGTGATATATGTCTATGTAATAGCACATATAAATTCTGATATTGCCATTGACATGTGCTCAGTTCTGTAGAAACATCCTATATTTTACAACATGTGTACTACTAAAACATTTCCAACATTCCAGCTAGTGTTAGACTTTATTTCAGAAGAGCAGGAAAGTTGCTTATGATGTATGTCTATGTAATGGCACATATAAATTCTGACAACTTGTCTGCTGTTCTTTGTAGGTATTGTGGCAAAGCTTAGAATAATGTGTCAACGCCTCTTAGAAACCTCAGGAGGGTACGGATTTTTCTCATTCTGGCTTACAAAACCCTGTGACGCCTAAAGCTGGAATATGCATGTTGTGCTTGGTCTCCTCTCACTAGATGAATCATCCTTAGAAGGTCTATTAATTGGAAAGCCTTGACTACTCTTCAACATGAACACAACAATGATATGTTTGTTATCCACCGGCATCATTGACTTTGAGGAGGTCAGACTATGATTTTACAATATAATAAATATAAATATTTATGTATACATTCAAATATCTTTAGGTTGATAGAGACATTTATTTGTAATTGATAAGCTGATACATACAATAAAGAGTAAAAGACATGATGTTTCACCCTCGTAACAATTATGAAGCTAAATATTAAAAGAATTTAGTAAATTACATGAGTCAAAATCATAACTTTGATAACTCTAAACATGCCAGCACGGAAACCACATATTTACAACCAACATTTATTTACTGCCTGAGTAGTCAAATGTGTTAAAAAATTTAAGGCACAAGAATTAAGTGGTCAATTAATAATTAAATTGGTGCAAAGAGAGAAAAGTATTGATACTAAATCAAGAATGCCCCTCCCCGGCATCTTCTGCACCTGAAGTTGGTCATTTCGTTTGTGAGGGGCTCAAAGGCTGTCCAGGGAATGTGGACGCACCCCCTGTGGAACCATTCCTTGCACTCCTCACACTCAATCATATCATCCGTATCCTGTCCAAAACGATTAAACGTTAGTCGGCAGGTGCAGTAGACCTAGAATATAAATAAAATTTTGCATGAGTATAATATATGTACTGAACATCTATGTACTGTTCATACATTTTCTTTCATAATAGGTTAAATTACAAATTTTTATCGAAGAATGTCTAGCTCAAGTTATCTTTACCAAAATATTCACAAATGTGAGCTACTTTTTTATATTTATTGGACTAGTAACTTTTATTATATTATTGTTGAAGGTTTATAGATCTAAAATATGGCATTTTTGAGAAAACCGAAAGGGAGTGCTTGTGGTGTTAATGATCCTACATACCCGATACCATGTTACTTTTGTTGTTCTTCTACAGCGAGGCATGGCAACATCAACTTTAGGAAATACACTAAAACGACCCTGAGCCAGACAGTCGTGTAGGTGCTGTCTCATTGAAAGTTGGTCGTAGCTCGATTCCTGCGGGTCTCCACCAAACAAAACTTCGACCAAGTTAGCAACAGCATGCAGGCCACAGTCATGGCTGTTACCTTGTTTTTGTAGCCATGTTCGCGAAAATTTACAGTAAGACGAGATATTGGTAATAAAAAGTTGACCGAAACAAAGATAATGTAACTGGGTTTCTCACAACATACACACATGTGTACATACATTTTAATGCAATTCCCCGTACAATTTTCACTCCATTGGAGGTGTACAATATTGAGGTTGTCACTTCTGTGGAACATTACAACAGCAATACAGTGAGTAAGTCTAGTTTGTTTGCAAAGATCAAGTGAGGTTTTCAACATTACAACAGCATAGAAACAGTAAAAAGCTAAACGAATCATTAGGGATACTCACAACAAAGCCTTGAAAAATGACGCAGCGGGATATTTTGATTGCAGCAGGACATCCAAGCTTTTTAGAATTCTGAGTACTCATCCGAGTTTTCTTGACCACTGGATGATCTTGATCCATGTCAATCTGAAATAACATAATATTGAAATGCCAAGTTGACTTCAATTTATCTTATGCAGTCATATTGTAGAAAGATTGGTTTTTATTTCTAGTTTTACCAGTTTTCAACCATAAATTATTGCATTGTATTACTATTGACTAATCCTATGATACAGGTGTCGGCTGGTATTTGATGATAGTTATGTTGTCTGTATATGTTTTAATCTAAATTAGTGTAAACAGAGAATTGTAATGGGCTAAGGGGAGTTCCAGTGTTTGTTAATAATGGATATGACAGATTATCTCCTACAATTGTTCTCCGGCTCATTTACTATTGATGCTTGTTAACTAACCAGTCACAATTATGTCTAGGTGATGCAGCATAGGTATCAAGGATCCAAAATCAAATTGCAAGTTTTTTAATAATTTTATTTCACGGTGAGTAAATATGTAGGTGCTGATCACTCAGTAAATAAGTGGGCCGACCAACTTGCAAACATCAATGGGGAATTACACAGCCATGATGTGCTAGAGGTTTAATGCAAATCTATGGTTGAATTAAATCGTCAGGAACCTCTGATAGTATTATCGTATCAATTCATATTCCAATCTCTTGCAAAACTGAAAAATATTCCCGACAAGTTTTTTTCTGAGTAGCACACTTCTGGGTAGACAAGCCTCTTGGTTAGGCATGGTAAATATTTTAACGTGATAGTAAGCTTACCGATCGCCTTTGTTTTTCCTTTCTCTTATGAGCAGTATGATGATCTTTTCCATATAAACAATGTATGATCGCAGAAGACACATTCACTAAGGCTCTCCCACAATTATCAAAGCGCAGTCGGTGTTTGCTAAAGTCAAAAGGATCTAAAATAGACACACAGAACATATTTTCAAATACGGTAAATGTGAACTCTCAGTTGAATATATCTGCAGTATCTGTTCCCATCATTCAACTGCAGTGGTTTCTTCCTTGTTTGTGACAGCACCATCGAGCGTTGTGATTTATTATTAAATGCAAGTAAGGTAGCACTTGTCGCTGCTTAAATGAAAAGAAATGAGGCTGCAAAATGTTAAGAATATTCGACATCCCCAAACACCAGTTTTGAATAAGGCTAGGATGTATAATAGGCTACCCACCAAAATTCAGCTCACTAAGTGGTGTTTTCAGTTGCTTCGCTGTGTGGTCATTTGTGAAGGTAGTCCCTTGTCTTTCCTGCTCTTCTGAAATAAAGTCTAACACTAGCTGGAATGTTGGAAATGTTTTAGTAGTACACATGTTGCAAAATATAGGATGTTTCTACAGAACTGAGCACATGTCAATGGCAATATCAGAATTTATATGTGCTATTACATAGACATATATCATAAGCATATAAAGAGTGTTTGTAAGTATAAGACATCATAATATACACAATTCTGATAAAACCATGTGCTTTCACAATGTTTGTATACAATAAGTAGCCAATAAAACAAGAGCAGCAAGCCACGCCTCTACTAGCAATCTGCGCCTCGACCTACCCTGCTATGTGGCTAACAAGCTCTTCCGCATTAATTCTTAGAAAGGAATCCTTCAGCCTCAACCAATATACCTATGTAGGCTTTGCCTGTAGCTGCAATACAACTGATTAAAGTTTGAACAGCATACATGAAGACCAGAGAGTGTAAAAAAGTGCAGCAAAGAAATGTCACTGATCTGCCCTACCATGATTTGCTGTGCACTCAAAATACAGATTATTATTTTATTGATTTCATAATTTTAATTTATTATTTATATATTATTAATAATATATTATTAATTTATCCTTCTTGCAAATTCCAATTTTTGATGAAGTTCTCTTTTTACCTAGCAATGCAATTTAGGTGAATTCTTGCCACACTACAGAGTCAGTACAGAGTCAATCAACGACAAAGTTGCCTTGGTGGTGGTGGGCTTTGGATATGGGGCACGAAGACCTCCAGGCCCTGAAAATCAATGATTGTCAGACACAATGATAATGCTGTAAAACCAGAACAATGCTCAGCATGCCTCCCATGGGCCTCTGGGACTTGCCCAAGGTCAATGTGCGGTCAATACTGGACATGGCTTGCAAGTCCCAGGTGGCTATCATGATGATGCTGATGATTGGTGTTACATCATTGAATTGATGCTTGCTGCAGGCAATGAATGTCGGAAACCTTGTCTGTGACTGGATCTATCTTTGTTTATCATCTCCTTCTGTTTCAGCTTATCGTAACTTCCTTGAGTTAAGAAAGGCTGTGGCTTAAATCAGCTGTTCTTGATCAGGATACTCCTATAAGACTTTCAGGGAAAAGCATTTCAGTTTGCTTCTGTTGCATGGATTCTAATCTCTGCAGATAACCGCAGTGTGAATTGTGCAAAAGATAATGTGACCTTCTCATGACAACTGCTTGTCCAATCCATTGTCAACTACATTATGATGTTCATCATAAAACAGGGGATTTCCAGCTGCAGCTCTGTGTGTGATTATTGGGTTTGCAAGGATGTACACTACCGATGTATCAAGTACCAACCGAACGCATCCCCCCTCGGTTTGGTCAATACAGGATACCTCAAAAATACACAAGCAGCTAAAGCATTCAATCTAATTATTGCTGCGCCCATTGTGTCGTGGTAAATATCAATGCTTAATGTGAAATTCATTGCCTTAATAGCAAGTTAAGTAATATCTAGCATAGATATATCCCAAAGTCTGAAAAACCTGTGTGTTCTGTCCCTGTGTCAGTATTCATGCCGATGTTGTATGTTGTAAATGGATTCAAATGAGCTGGTAGCCCCATCTGTTGGCTCACACTTTCACACAATTTCTTCACAAACGGCCAAAGAAAGTGAGAACAAATTATATGCGAATGACCTTCTGCACAACAGGAATCGATCAATGACAAACTATGCCACCAGATAAGTAAGATTTATTAAATCTTCATAATAACATTTTGTTTTGCTGAGTTTATAAATCGCATATTTTATTGTCTCCCTGTGATTTCAGAAGGCATGGAGGACATTCAAAGCTACATATCTGAGCCCAATGATAATGCTTTTGTTGCCATATTGAGAGGTAAGTTAGGTGTGTGCGTATTTGCCGGTAAAGAAAATTGATGCACAGAATAAATGTCAGCTTGACCAGTTACTTTTGCCTTATGACTATAATATATCAACTTAAATATAAGTATGACTAGACACGCTGTGTCCCAAAGGAGTTCATGGAAATCCTATCATATAAGTGATTTATGCAGATACATTCCAAAAGCAGTAGTATTATGCTAATCTGTCTGATACCATCAAAAGAATGTTGCATGAAAATAATAAGATAATATATTTGTAGAAACTGAAGCGGATTCAAAGAATGTGTTGGGTCTCGTGGAAAAACTAGGGTAAGGATAACCCTATAAATCGAAATTTTTTTAATTTCAGCCCAATTATAGATCGCTGACAAGCAATGGAAATTTGATGTAAGTGTCCTTGATTGATGTGGCAACAAGACACGTTTTACTTATTATCTAGAAATTAAATTGATATCATTTCATAACTGCAAATATTCATTTACTTTTTACTTACTTACTTTTTTTCAGCCTTTTTCTGACCTCGATGGACAAGGAGGAGAGAGGAAATGCTACACTGCTGTTAGCTAGTCTGTTAGATCAGGTGTCCGAGCTGCCTGAGGGAGATATTGTACATCTGTGTGACTTCTTCTGTGATAGAATCAAGGATCACCATTCTATAGTACCTCATGTACTCTCTGCCTTCTCAGCACTGGTTTGTTTCTTTTAAAAGCTCATATATAATGATAATATATAATACAACAATATCATATGATCATATGATAACATAATATAAGTTAAATCTAGTCTAGATTTAGTTCATTACATTGCGTGGCTATACACTGAAATGCTCTTGCTCCTTTATAGGGCCCTATTGCACCGGAAAAGATTTCAATCTTATTTCTTTTTTATATGAAATTTGTCTGACATTGAGAAACGAGAAAATAGCAATGCATTCATTGATTATCTGATGCCAATTCACCCTTGCTTGTTGTTTTGACATTGTAGTCACGGAATGAAAAAGTGCCAGACGTTAGTGCTGTCATGATGGTCAAGTCTATATTTCAACACGCAGAAGTACAAACACTTATACAGCAGCATCGAGCTATAGCCTTCCAAATCATCACTAACCTATTCAATAATAAAATGGATGGTAAGTGTTGATAATGAGAAATCTTATTATTAAAAAACATGGTATTAAACTCAGTCTATACCAGTGTTACATGCAGTTTGTTTTTCTTGTGTTACATATAGTCAACCTAGAAACTTAGCATGAACTACCTGCGTCAGCCGATTTCAACCAGCTGACCTTTTGTTGGATTAATTAATAAATTCTACTTCGTTTTGTTCTAGGAAGAGGCGTTCAGCTGGTTTAAAACCATTCTTGAGCAAATTAATTTAATTTAACAGCATTTCCACCCAACGCATATTGATGCTGTTTTCCAGCCTCCATTCCATAATTATTACTGTTTATGGTGATTCATATCTACGTGTGCACATGCTCCAATTAACCTATTATTAGATGTCATCAACAGCTACAATGCTCGATTTCCTGTCAAGGTAGTCAATTATCCATGTTATTGCTTCAGCCTTGGTGATGATGAAAGAGGCATTCACTCTGGGTTATATTCAGATGATAGATGGTGAGAAAGATCCTCGCAATCTGCTCACAATATTCCAGCTTACTCAAGTCGTCATTGGTAATTTTCCGTTTGGTGAGTTATATTGTGTTTGCACAAGATAAAAAGATAATAAGATAGCACCCACTTTATAGTAGATTATACAAAATATTAATAGAACATCCTCTTGTCTAAACATTAAATTCCGACCTCAGATCTGCAAGACTCAAAAATTTACAAAATCATTTTTTCCAACCTTGATGCCTTATTTTAACAACATACAGCCTTAGACATTTTATGCTTATAAACTTTATCTATGTTTTGATTTTTTTAGTCCATTTATTAATTAATGTACACAATCAATTTTATCATTCTCATGATACCAAATGTATAAATAAACTGAAAATGAAGCCGTAGACTTTTTTTTGGTTTTGTCATATATTACTTACATCTGATTTCGCAATTACAAGACAAACTCTATGCTATTATGACCTTTTGCTTCAATGGTGACCGAGTTTAAAAGTATTAAACTATATATAGTAATTAGTCACCGTTTCATATTTTGCAGGTGTTTGCTGTGAGGATCTATTCGAGGTGACGTCCTGTTATTTTCCCGTTGATTTCACACCGGTGAGTGCACAAATAATAATTTTGTTTTATTTGTTTACCGCTACGAATTTTTGTACACCAAAAAACTCATAATATGACCATCTTCTGCATGACATCACTGTATCACTTTGAAACAGAAATGTCTTTTATCCGCATAGGCTTTTTCTACTTTGGAGTTGTGTGTTCCGTCTATACTAAACCATGTGGTTTTCATTTTGGTGCAGTTTTTAAGAGCTTTAAAGTCATGATGACTATTTTTCTTCCACAGCCACCAGGAGATGTGTTTCAGATAACAAGGCAGCAGTTGGTGGATGAGCTAAGAGCTGTGATGTCATCAACAGTGCGATTCTCACAGTATTGTGTACCTCTGCTTATAGAGAAAATATCATCTGATCTTCAGTCTGCCAAACAAGATTCCTTTGCCACATTGGTAGGTAAAATTTCACTCAGTGGCACCAAGCAGCTTCTTTTAGCAGATTTTAGATATATAAATAGTATTTATTTGCTTAGGGTGGCAAAGTGTGCAGTATTTTACAAGCACATACAGAGAGTTGCAATCACATGGTTTTGTCTTCAAAAAATGTTATCTGATTTTTCTATGATCCAACTGACGATACTGTAATTTTGTTGAGTCTCATGGAGTTACTTCTTGGTCATTTACGTATGACACCATACAAAATTTTATTTGATGCATAATAAAATAAATAGACGTGACTTTTTGCCGTATAAACCCCTTGGTTTGTTTATGTATGGCACAGGAGATTAAATTTTGTTTATTAGATCCAATGCTGTAAGGTTTACTCTGTGGAGGAGCTGAGGCCCTTTATGATGACTCTCACACAGCTAATATTGAAGGATATCATGCTCTCACCTGACAGCAAGACTGAGCAGCTGGCCCTTCAAGCATTGGAGCATGTAGCTAAATGTCTTGCGCAACCGGTAAATCTATAAATTTATATATTTTAAATTTATATACCTAATTAACTAGCCAATGATTTGACACTATCATTGTTATTACCAAGGTCATTGGCTAAATGCTTATAAAATAAGCTTATATATCATCTATCTACATATGAACTGTAATTGAACCAAGGAGGCGATGACCTTGATAGTAAATTAATAAACATTCTCTTGCGAATGTATAATTATTTGGATCAATTAACCAAGCGTGAACCTGACTATCTTCTCTGAATTATGTCATATAAAAATCCTGTTGATTTTGTATATTTCTATTATTGCACTATTTTTAATGAGATTTCCATATATGAATGTCATGAGCAAAAGGAAATAACATGTTGTTGACACTTGGCATTTGGAAATAGTAAACCAAGCCCCATTTCTTTGTTCCATACAGGTAGATGGCGTGACGTTCCTCACAGATGTCGAAGAGTACTGTCAGATATTTATGAAAGGTAGAGTCGTCTTACATTTTCTCCTCCAAAAAATCAATACACACCGCTCAAAACTTTCAGCAGCTAAATTATTGTCTCGAAATGACCCGGTGGGAAACTGGCTTTAGGGTTACACATTTCGATTAAATTACATAAATGTATCCGAAATCGCAACCCATGTTGAAACTTTTTTAATTATCTGTAGGAATTTTGTTGTTGACTGAAATATTGATATTTGTGTGGTGAATTTTAGAATGTAAGCAGCACCTCTTTGAAGTCAATCATAAGCTGGGTGTGCCGAGTGTAAAGATTTTGCAAACTCTCATAACCTCACACGTACACTTAGCTGAGATAATTTTATCGGATGTTCTTCCAGCGTTGCTTCAGAAGCTCAACTCGTCCACGCAGGTAAGCCCCAGTCATTTGTCTCACGTCTATAGATTTCACCTACTGATAAAGCCTTAGTACAGTAAGTAAGTTTAGAAACTGTGATGCTACATGTCATATTAACAAATTGAATTTTGTTAATGCATCAGGTAGAGCGTATAAAATGTGCATAGAGTTACCCCCTCTCTGAGCTCTTTGTTCAATAAGAGGACAACTCTTTAAAAGGAGTTTATTTTAATTTCACTTGTCCTAAATTTCATTAGACCCGCAAGTGTTCAAATCCCCTCATCTCAAATTTGCTTTTAATCAAATATGTGTTTGGCATTTCACTTTATATTCATCAGGTGAGTGAGCGAGGCTTTTACTTGCGCCAGCTTACCTCACTGTTAATTGGATCTGTGACAGCTGATATACTCACACATAAGAATCAGGCTCTTCCCTCAGTGGTTGAGAACCTGTATCACGAGAGTGATGAGGTATTCGCGTCAGCAGTTCTCGCTCTGAAGCCATTCTATGACTGCTTAGCCGAGAAAAATGAGGAGGTGGTCAAGAAATTGTTACATGTGATCGACAACAGCCAAAATAAAGACCTCAGGTAATTCTTACTCCCATCCCCCAAAAGTTTATCATTCCTTTTCAGCCCATCAGGATATATTCGCAGGTATCATTTATTTGCACAAAATATTTATAATAGCGATTAGCAAAGATATATTTTATGTTGATTCTATAGCGATTAGTTATTATATTTTATGGCATTATAAAATTTTGCTTACTTTTTCTTCAAATTCTCAATGACAGTTGAAAAGCAAATTCAAAAATTGTAACTTGGCTCCCATTAAAACCTGAGAAATCAGCAATTTAGCAAATGAATAACAAAATTTTCCTCCTATATAGGGTAATGGTTATTTCCTTATTTACCTCAATCTTATTGCAGGACACTGTGTATTCGTTCGCTAGAGAACATTTGCCTCAACAGCTATGACAGCACCTCAGACCTTATACTAGGACCCATAATAGAACGACTTAACACTGATAATATATCCAATATAAGTTCAGCTACTTTGGAACTTTTACATGGAGTCAGTCAGAACTGTGGCTCTAAAGTCTGCACTGCAATACTTCCTACTATTCTTACATGCTGTCAGAGATTCTTTCAAGGTATGTTTGTAACAGGACTGGTTGCATCCACCATGGTTATGTATCTCAATCGTTGATCAACTATCCATACATCTTTGCTAAAGAAGAGGACAATTCCCAGCAGAAATAGACTGTCCTACAAAATACTCAATAAATCTCATTTGGTGGTACTGTGAACACGTCTTAATCTTATCGTATGAATGTTTTTTTTTGTTTTAACAGACAGAAGTGGGAAGATTGAGGCCATCTTATCGAGCACAGTTCTCCTACTCAATAACTGTCCCTCGAGTATGGATGTGTCGTATCTGCAGCAGTTCCTAGTCTTATGTTTATCGCAGTCAGAGGAGCCGTACTATCCCAAAATAACAGATCATATAAACTCCATCATCATAAGTTTAGTCAACGCAGCTAATCAAAGGTTAGCCCGAAAAAAAAATACTGTCATAGTCCTTCCAAATCTATGTTGCTACCCTATAACACCCCATAGAGAAATAAATTTTATGTCGATTGTTGATCCTGTTTTATAGAATAGTAGTAGTTATGAAAGGTGAACATGTTTAACCAGATGCAAATGAGAAATAGCTCAGCAGACCTTGCTCATCAAGATGAGAGGCTATGCATACAATTTTGGTGCTTGTAGAAACATTATATCAATTATTTTGGGTTCTTAGCTCTACCATAATCAAATCAAATTAGCTCCCTTATGTTGATGTTCTGCTTTTTGGTTTGTAGCCATATCATGGAGATCACTTCAAAGTTCATAAATGAGCAATACAGACACACAATTCCACTAGTGGCTTGTCAATCAGTTCTGTGCACACCTAAAACTCTGGTAAGATTGATAACAAAAATTAAATTACAGTATTGTGTTGAGGACCACCTTTTGGCTCTGAACCATCAATATCTGGTGACAAATTTTGATATAATGACTATTGCATAACTATTTAACTGCGCTAACAATGCGGGATTTTTAACTCTCAGCGCATTACCCCTTCCCCCCCCCCCTATCCACAACATTATCTTAACTGTAAGATTTTAATCCGCTTCAATACAATGTAGTCAATCCATACCACCAAGATACCTAGCCTTGTCAAACGGCCACTTATTTTAAACCAAAATTGGCCACGTTACAAGGCTACCAAGGTACCACCAAACTTCCGAAGTCTGTATTATCTGAGATTTGCATTGAGAATTGGCTGAAAGGACCAACACTGCTTAGTTGAATTAACTGGTTTAAAAAGTCTAATTTAAGTGAAACACACTACTTATGATAGTTGCTCATCTTATTACCCATTAAAAGTTCATTCTTTCATACTGTCAAACCAAGAGGGCTTGAGTGTAATATGTCATTTCGTGTTTATAGGGAGAGAAGGAGTCTGATTTGATCAGTAGTTACTCGCAGTCATGTACAGATAAATCCCTAAATGACTGGGCTCGGCTATCTGCGTGTAAAATATGCTGCTCTCTGATAAACAAGGCAACACAAGGTGAGGATATGTAGTGAGCTATAAACTGATGCTGCATTTCAAGCCTGTCGTTGGTTCCATGTGTATGATTCGACTATTTATTTTAAATTCATGAACCTATAGCTAGATCTAGTTTGATCCAAGTGATCAGCATTTTGGGTTGATGGTGAACAACTCCAATTTCAGGCAAATGGGAACAAACATGATCTAGCTAAATAAAGCTTAACTAAATAAACTAAACAAAAACTAAACTAAATAGCTGAAAACAGAAGCACAAGATTGTGTCACAAAATGATCTAGTTCTAGCAAAATGATTGCAGCAAATTGAGTCAATGAAATTTATAACCATGTTTTTTTTCCCCCCCCCCCCCCCCCCGTGTTCAGCTCTGCACTGCCCATTATTTTGCATTTAACTAGAGCTCAAATTAAATTTCTATATCCCACTGCTAATCTATTGATTTTGCTGACTTACTGAGTATATGCATTGAACCCCATATTCTCTTACTTTTGTAGTGGATTCTCACCTAGAAAAGTACTCATATTTGCTCACTAACAAATCAACCATGAATATGCAGGCCTGTATATGGATTACTAAAGCTCTGGTGTTCAGAAATCACAAACAAGCTAGGAGCTATCTGGACTGGGTAAGTGTCTGTCTATCTAACATTTAGGTTTGACAAATTGAGTTGTAGATACTTGGAACACTCTACAAATCTACCAAACTGACCGTTTCTGGAAAAAGAGAATGAGTGATTTACTACCCTGAACATTTGACCCACAACTTAATTGCAAGTAGATAATGAGATATGTTTCTTCTTTTCATAATTTGATATGAAGTAATAAGTAAGAAATTTCACAACTACTCCGTTACACTGAATTGTATTTGGAAAGCCATAACATGTAGAAATTTTAGATATTTTATATTAGCTTATGGGATTTGCTTCAAAGGGCTCCAAGAAAGATGTACATGATTAAATGATAAATCATGTTACAGATCCCAACTGAATGAGATGAACACATCTCATTTATTGTACTCCTTGTATTCTTGTGTTCTAATTTCATCATTATTGATTCATTATTCAGATAATGGAGTGTTTGAGTGACCCTGAGGTTTCTCACACAGCAGCGACAGCATTCGATGTGATACTCAGTGAATACTCAGATGTACTTCATCCGTCACAGCATCCTAATATCACGTCACATCTGTATAAACAGAGAGTGTTTGTCTATTCATTCCCCAAACTACACAGCATGTGCAAAACTATACATCCAGGTAAGTGTGAAGTACTGTCTGTCTCAGACACTACTAAAATGTGAACCCAGAAGACTAAGCTAGTCAGAAATAGGTACTCAAGGCCGCTTATAGACCCTTGCTCTCCAATTTGGACTTGAACTCATGACACCTGGGACACCAACCATCAGGCTCTCTATTGCAGCCCGTACCATTTAACTGTTGCCATCACATTATTTAATCTAACACACAAGGTTTAGGGTGTTGTATAGTTGTAGTTTCATGCTAAAATAGTTATTAAGGTTTTATAGTAATGCTACTGATTTCTGACACAGTTTCAGTGTTCCGAAGGTGTTGCACTTTCATTCTATTCTGTACAGAGCAGCTGTAATGTTGTGGGAGTCGGGCACCTTTGATCCGCGGCTAGACAACTCGTTAATGTTGTACTGATTTTCTTTTGTAGAGTTATTAGCGAATGTATATTCTGCGATAACTAACCTCATTAGAAATGTCCCAATGCAAGTACTCACTAGTGATAAGAAAATGGTAAGTAAAGTCTACTGCCTATGCGTTGAAATTACCCGCTCCATTAAAAATAAAATATTTGTGCACAGCATGAGATAGCAGCATTAGCTTCCGGTTCTCATCTTATGTGATTATAAACTGATAAATTACTTATGATTAATGCAATAAAATGTGAAATATTACAATAGAACTTATAATATTACTCTATAAATTATATGTTATCTTGCCACACCAGGTGATGGACGTTCTGTTGAAGCTGATAGCCTCAGATGATGAGCAGGTTCTGCTGAGAGCTCTGGCAGCACTGTCAGAGATCGCAGGAGTTGAATTATTAGGACAGCATATCGATACACTTATACCTGTACTACTCAAGCTTACACAATATCAACAAAATATGGTGAGTGATAGTTAGACTAGTCCTTGCGTTAATATGTATATTCTAGTGTGGATATGGATGCGTATTTACAGATTCACTATTTGTCCTTTTTTCATGTAGTTTGACACATTGCGTGACTTAGCTGGTTTGTCGCATGAGAGAAATTGTCTCGTCCTAGAATTATTGTCTCTGCTGGCAGTGCTTCTAAATTAAACTGAACCAATAAAAATGTTAATAAAAAAAACCACATTTGCAGCATAACATCGTGTACTTGTTTATGAAAAAAGTATGGATAGCCACGTTAGAATGCCTTGTTTGAAATCTAGGAAGCATTGTCTTTTTGTTGACTAGCAGTACATTCTAGGTTAGCTAATTTCAATTCATAACAATGTATATTTATTTATAGAAAGTACGGATAGCCTCATTGGAATGCCTTGGAACCTTCTCCCGGGTTGATATCAAGCTTTTAGTGCCGCACATGGAGAAGATTATTAAGTCACTGATACCTTCTCTGGATGATAAGAAGAGGCTAGTCAGAAAGCAGGCTGTCAAAACTAGAAACACATGGTAGGTTTTGTATTGTATCTGCTTTGTATTGTATATGTACTGTATTTGTATGGTCTCTGTATTTGATCCAATACTTCCAAGCCGGTTTGAATCAGAGATGTTGTTGCAAATACAAAAAAAACTTGTATTTTTTTGTTTATAGCTCCAACATATCAAAATACTGTCTGAACGCAATTTTTTTGACAGGTGCCTTGTAAAGGATGGAGTGACAGTATGATCCTTTCATGTCTTGAAGTATGGCAGACATGTTGAATATGCAGCTTGTTCACAATGAATTAATGGAATATATTGTTGGGAAAGTAGGAATAGACTATAGATCAATTTAACACAAAAAACTCAATTATCTTGCAATGATTTTATACATTTTTAGTTGCTTTGTAGAAATATTAGCTCACTATAGCTAATGGTGCTCTGTGAAAATAAAAATTGATTATAACAGTGTTACATCCAATCATGTTGCACAAAATTAGTATCATCCAGTCATTTATTTTGTTTGTTTGGAGTTGCCCACCACTTTTCATATGTGTTGCTATAGGGACAGTAGGTCACGTGGGCATGCTTGACAGGACCGCAGCAAACATGTCAATATAGCAAAAGGGCATGAGAAGAAAGTCTTATCATTAGTATGCTACTGTTACAAGTTTGTTGATAAAATACCTCACACAACTGAGTGAGCAACCAGCTAAGCTAGCAGACAGGCAGTCTCAACAGTTGTCTGGAGGCAACAGCAAAACTGTTCACATCTGCAGGTTTTAATTACATCCACGCACTAGGGTTAAAAGTGTCTTGGATATCATATATACATGCACTGATAATAGCCTTACTAGCAAGAACTGTTTGTACAAGGAACATGTGACAAGAGTCTATTTGAAAAACAGTTGAAATTTTAACTTTCTCAATCACTGAACTTGAATACTCTCTGTCTGATTGATTGAGACCAGTCAACAATTTCAGTCAAGTGATTGTGTCTCTTCAAGTAGAAGATTAGTGACTCTAGCAGATATAGTAAAGTATTAATTTGACCATCGGCAACAATGGTGAAGCTGAGCATAGACCTCATTGCCAGAGGCACTTCTGGCTATACCAAGAAGAAGAAAGATGAAGAGATGGATCATTATCTGAAGAGATTAACACATTTATATCTTGAAGATAAATCAATTGATGAAGTGGTGAGTTAATTAATCAAGACAATGAGCTTATATTTCCCAAACGCTATGTGGTCTCACTGTTGAGCATTCGATTTTACTCCCAATCAACGACTACCGTTCTGCGGTGGCGTCCAACAATGGAGGAAATGTACTAAACTGGTTTCTGTGTTGGTCCTTGCTTTATTGTTATTTACTATCTCTCATGTATTATCCACACTCTAGGGAGAAGACTTGTCGCTGTGTAAAAACTTATCAGTCTTATATTTATATGACAACAAAGTGGAGAAAATTCCAGATCTTAGCCAGAACTACTGTATTACGCACATATATCTACAGAATAATAAGATTACAGAAATGTCCAATCTTAACCAGCTTAGGAAACTCACTAAATTGTAAGTATAGCTTGTTTTCAAGAACTACAAAGTATTTAATACTTTATAGTATGAGGTTTGGCTTTCTTCCATGAGGCTTTTGAATATGCTTGTGTAGTCTACCAGAATGGCCTGACCTGTCTCTAGACGCTGTTTCTTGATGTATAGAAAAAGTAGTTCTGTGGCATAGTCTGTTGTTAGCTGTAGTGATGTAACATACTCCAGCTGGCCCTGATTGGACATGATGTCCCAGCCCTTGGGGAGAAATGAGTCAGAGAATGTTAAAGTTCTGCCTTTCATACACGCTGTCAAAAAGGAAACTCAACCTCTGTGGTACTGTCACCATGGGTATACATATCTTTATATTGTTGGTCTTCTGGGACAAGAAGTTCTGTACCATAGATGTTATAGTGTGAGCGAAGGTGTACTTATCCACTTTCATCACCAGCTTTCTGTGCTCTCTCTGGATCGCATTCATCCGGAAATATGATAAGGCGGAAGATTTTAGAATGTGGCTTGAAAAATTATTCTGACCAGTTCGAGGATTATCTATTAATCTATATGGTTACACCAGTACACCATTGTTGTGTGAACAATAGTGAGCGGCAGCCTCTATGTTCTGTGTCATGGCTGGTCCATTTTGTCCCGGACAGCTGGGACAGTATTTGGAAAACTTTCTAGATACTGTCCCAGACTGACCAAGATTCATTTTACATCTGGGTACTATGTGAATACAACATTGGGATCTGGGACTCTCCGGGACGATCCTAGACAATATGAACACAAATCATAATTATCCCAGACAAAAACCTAATTGCTACTCTGGATGAGTTTATCAACATACGGTGTGGACCATGTGGGATAAGCATCTGGGATAGCATCCCATTGTCATCTTGGACAATAATGGACCAGCCTTAAAAGTTCAGCAAGGGTGAAGGCCATCACACCAGCAATATACATGAAAAACTATAGCACTATGTTTGATACCTATAATCTATAATAAAAACGGCTGAAAAAAAGGTCAACTAGAAAATCTACCTTTGTATCTAGCTCTTTTGGTAGAAGGTATTTTGTCTGTACATCAGCCATGCTGTTCACTTCAACTTATGTTTGAAGTTCATCAACATTCAGTGTGAGAGCTTTTAACTGTCCCGAACCTGTAAAAATAAGTAGTTGAATGCCATTATAAGAGTTGTAACATTAATTTTTCATCTGTTTCTATATTACAATCACTGTTACATACAACATTTTTCTGCGCTAAGACGATAGGATTCAATGCCAAGTGCAGGTTTAGAAAAGAAAGTAGTATGATCTTTAGATTTCTAACATATTGACAATATTACAAGGACTGCACTACGTATGGTGGATTTGCAGAAGAAAAATGAACTCAGAATAGCAACCTTGATTGATTTGACCTGCCATAAAAATTTGAGCATAGAGATCATAGAATGCTGCATACATTAAGAGATGAAAAACACTAGGGGAGTTGAATTGTTGCTGGCAATAAATGGATTATATATATATATATATATATATATATTATGCTGTTCCAACTTTAATTTAGGTAAAAAGATAAATGATGTCATTGTGCTAGCCTACATAAATATATATAATATAAATTTATATATATATATATATGTTTATTGATTTTACTTACCATCAGATTCTATCAGTGCAATCCGAGCATCTTGTCCACACCGCTTGACCACCATCCCGATCATCAGCAGCTGGCCTTCAGCCACATACACAAAATGTCTCTCAGTTGTTTCTAGCTTAATCGACTCCATGATAATGAGTACAGGGCAAGGATATCTGCTCTGCTTTATAAGGCTCTTCAACCGTCTTTAATCCTGCTCAGTAACTGAACAACTGGTGTGGACCAATGAGTTGTTTTGTCACCAATTCCCTCAATGTAATCCCACCAATGTCACCATTTCCTTCTATGAAACTCTATCAGGCTGCACTGAGTAGAATCTCCTATCAATAGACCAGGATTAGCCTGCAATGTTGATGCTCGCCTTTCCGAATTGTCCATGAAGTCTCCGATTCTGTGAAGTAATCTTTTTGTTTTTGACTGAGATATGAAGGTGCTAGGCATTCTTATGCAGAATAATCTAGTGGAGATGTTAAATTCTAAACAATGGGATTCTTCAGGTTTCGATTCACCATTACACATGTATTGCATTCATGCATATTCTCTCAATGTTATAGAAGGGCAAATATCACAGCTGCTGTAAACAGCGAAATACCTGAAAACACATTTTGCACATTGATCTTGTATGCCACTTTATGGGCCTGTTTAACTTTTCTCTCTAAATATTTTCAGATATTTGGGAGGAAACAGTATTTCGGTGGTAGAAGGTATAGATAGACTCGAACATTTAGAAGAATTACACATAGAAAACCAGAAGCTAGCTCCTGGTGAAAAACTTCTATTTGATCCACGTTCTCTGTATGCAATATCTGTAAGTAAGACAGTCATCTTGTTTGCGAGTAGCAGAAATAGGAACCTGTAACAAATATTTTGTGAACCGAGAAGAGCTCTGTTCTGCACTGCGACTTGTATTCTTTTCCACAACTGATCGGGTCGCTTCAGAATTGACAACAACCTTCAATATGCACATGTTGCGGGCCATTTGTAATCATCTGACCAATGAACTAGGTTTAGTTCATTGATCTGGCCTTCATATTTTTTGTTAAGGAATTATATTTCCTTTAGAAGCACAGAGTATCTATTTGAAGATGTGTTCTTGTCCATTTCTCAGATGTCATTAAAGGTGCTAAACGTATCTGGCAATAACTTGGACAGTATAAGAGAGTTCTCAGCAATACAAGATCTGCATCAGTTTATGGCTAACGATAACAGTCTGACTGATATGAAGGAGATAGCCGGTCTTCTGTGTCAATGGAGACGTCTGTCTAGACTCGAGCTCGAATCCAACCCCCTCTGTCACAAATCTAAATACAGAGATAGAATCATCATTATGTCTAATTCACTCAGTAAGTTATATACTTCAGTGCCAGTGTGCAAAATATAGCGTTAAATCTGACCAACAAGTAACCTTTGAGATGAAACAAGTTCTGCTTGCATTTGTTTGGTTCCATGTGTGCAGAGTGAGTGAAATAGTGGAAAAATAAACAACAAATGACCTCGACATTGAGCCTTTGATTTCATGTTATGGGACACTCATCGTGACTTTCATTGAAAGTTTGATTGGCAGCGTGCTGTTTCCAGTGCAATATGAAACGTTTATTCTCTCAAGGAATGAAAGATTTGTTTCCAGTTTTTTGTTTCTTCTCACTTTTACAAAACATTACCTGGAAGTGAATTCTATAGGCCATCAATGATTAGCACTAGACATATAATACACTAGTGTTGGTATAAAATTGTTTGGGTTCTGACAACAATCTGTGATATAGCTGATAACAATTTTGTTGTTGAAGTGGCCACAATAGGTTCAAGTACTTAGGAGAAAGTGATTGATTTTTATTTCTGCTACAAAAGATGCATTGTTGATTTTGTCAGACAGTAATCAAACTTCCAATAGCGTCTGCACTGCGCTGAAAGGTTCTTATGCTGTCTTGCTTCCTTTCACTTGTATGCACCAATGGTTTAGGTGGGAATACTGATTGCCTTGCAATGTTGTTCAACCTGTAATTGGTACTAGATTGGACAGAACATTTGAATCTCAAGATATAGTACCAAAATATTTGATATATAATATTTATTTGAAAGTGGGCGCCTTTTGGTGAAATGAGATGTTGATTATGTTGATGTGTGATTACGATCATTAAAACTATCAAAACTATCATACAGGACACAGGACAGTTCAAACTTCATCCTAATTTTACTTACCTTTACTATTTACTTACCTTTATCAGCATGCCACCTGTGTTTGCTTACAGATACATTAGATGGTAAAGAGATATCAGCCACAGCTCGACAGTTCTTACAGAACTGGAAAGCATCTAAAGAAGCTCAGAAGAAGAGGAGAGAGGAGCTGGAGATGATGGGAGGTGGTGATGTTCCTGCTCCTCCTCTGCCTCAGTCTTCTTACTCTCTGGGTAGGTTTGTTGGCTGTAGAAGCCGTCTAAGTTGGTCAACTGATTCATGTTCAAATCCAAGCCCATTGTAGACATCTAAGAAGCGATTCATTTGGGTGACACAAAATTTTGTCCGGTTTGCTGAAAGCAGCATACCATCAGCTACAACCAAGGGAGGGGAGGAGATGAAAGCTGACACTGGTTATCGAATGAATTTTATTAATTATTTAGCTAAGACCTTTGACGTCAAACAAAAAAACAACTCCCTTGTTGAGATGTATTGCATGACTTTGCACTGGCAGACAAATAGAACAAACTCATATCATATCTGTATTAGCAGGAAATCCAGTTAGGTTTGATCAGGCTTACAAGCTGCGATAAATTATGAAATGAAGAGATGAGATGAGTTGGATGATATACACGTGCTCATTTTTATTTTCTGATTTCAGGCTCAGCAGACCCATCTGGAAGAAGTCATCTGAATAAAATCTCCTCTTATGTCATGCCAGGTAAGTATTACTATGTGGCCATCTGTCGCTGACAGTGGATCAAAGTACTGACTCTGGTGATGTGCAAATTGATTAGTCAGCTTGACACATGTCCCGATTTGACTTCACTGGCTGTACAGAATAGCCTATCATTGAGATTCTATGTTGTCATGTAGCCTATAACTACAAATAATAGGTCAAGTCTATATTTGGTATAATTTTTTTTCACTTGCTACTATGTGAAACTGTATGTTTTTACAGTGATCAATTGGTATCGATAGATAAATTGCAATATATAATTCATTTTTGGTCTATCTCATTTCAGGCTTGCCCAGAAGACAATTTGAGGAGGTTTTAGCGAAATCCTCCGCTAACCTACCAAGTCATGTACCTTACTCAGCTCCAGCCAAGAGCTACAGTCAGCAAAACTTTGTCTCATCTCCAAGCAGGTTAGCCACTTATTAGCTGTCTGTAATTATATTGAACAGATCTCTGATGATTCTTATTGGTCATTGACTAACAACTGAAAATTTAAAATTTAAAGCAACTTAAAATTATTTATGTTCTGCTGCATGGCCGAATTCTGTCACATTTCCACTCTGATTGGTTCTGCTTTTTACTTACAAAATCTGGCATGCCGCCTAATCTGAGTTCTCTCCTATTATTTCGAAAGTTTATCTCTCCTGCAATAATTTACATTGCCTCTGATGCGCTTCTCTGATGCAAGCCTTTCTGTCATTGTTCAGGTTCAATAGGTAGGAGCATGTAATTCGGTGTTCGAAAATTTCTTCTTGTTCCTAAAGCTTTTAGTGTAGTACCAAACTACATGTAGTCAATTTTTTTTCTTGCCTTCTTATACTATGATCATGCATGGGGATTGTTAACAATGATGAGCAATATTTAAATTGTCACACAACTATTTCTGTATAAAATTTTCTGTATCAAGCCTAACTTTAGTCCACTGTGAATCCTAAAACTAAAATTTCATGTATCTGCAACCAACTCTTGCATGTCCCCCCCCCCCCCTGGAGATATACCATAAAAACAGCTTTCTCTGTATTTAGTTTTTGTTAGTTCCTGTATACATCAACTTCTTTGTAATTTTTCTTCTCTTCTCTGTTAATTTTTTTACCTGCTTTGGTTGTTTAGTCATATGTTTCCAATACGAAAAGGTAGGTTATATATTGATACGGTCAGAAATAGCTGTGTCAACCAATACTGGCCAGAAACAGCAAACTGCCCCCTGAAAAAGGTGTTCTCTTCAAAAATGGCGTTGTGTTGTTTTATAAGAATGAAAAAAATACTGATTTAGAAAAATGTTGCTATAGCATGAGTGCATTGAGTTTTCTGACATATTGAAAAGCTGTCAATTCAGTTTGCTGTCTGTACTGCAACTATTCTTGCTACGAGTTTGCAAAACTACTTAGCTAGCTTTGAGGAGAAAACCATACCCTCAGGTTGCACTGTAGATAATGTATGGCTGCTATATTTTAATCTTGATGGACTACCCGTGACATCACCAAGATGTTAGATTAATGGCCAAGGTAGTTTGCTGACATTTTTTATGCCTGTAGCCTGCGAGACTTATTTTAGTAGTTCTTCATTTGTTTTCATCTATTATAACCATAATGGTGTGACAACAAATCTTCATGTATTACTTGTTCTATGTTGTTGATGAGAGAACTGTACTTTTTAACCTCCCAGACAACAAAGAGCTAGTGTCATAGATTTTGATCCACTGCGCAACTACAAGTGATAGATTACAGAACGTAAGGTTACTGTGCTTGGCTCCATTCACCGCATATCACGCAATTTACGTTTATGCCTCAATTGTATCCATTTATGTATTATTCTATTTTATTCTCTAAAACTCACAGAAATGCACGCTTCGATTTCATCGATTCACGTAATTTTTTGTACCATCCTTTTGTGGTTAGAGTACCATGATTTGATTATAACTCCCTGCTACCGATTTTAAACCTTCTTTCTATCACTTTCTCAATACTTCACAATACTTCAGAATGATGGTTTTGCTTGTCCATGGCACTGTGTTTGCTTGATTTGAGCGTCTGTCGTACATGTCACAATTTAGCGAGTGAAGCTCCAAAACCTGTCCAAAAACGTTCTGCACATGCTTAGCAAAGACTCTGTTCATATTTGAGAAATCTACAAAAATGTCTTGAAAAAAATGCTTTCAAATTAATAAAAATCCAGCTTGAATTTCAATAGACTATATTTCCGTGTTTCTTAAGCTCTTCTGTTTTTCCTTTGCAGTCTTGGGAGGCTCCAAAGGCAACTGATGGAACAACACCGGGGTCCTAGAGTAAACCATACACCACCAGAGAGATCCAGAAGCCATATCCCCAGACTCCCAACTACAATCCACTTCTAAACTTGGATGTGAATGTAAAATTTATTTTAATCTACCGCTCTGGACACCACCAATAATATTGTGCTACATTACCATAGTTATCTAAGATGGTTGATCTCCTACAATCTTGCTCAATATACAATCAACCAAAATTATCATAACATTATCTTGTCTGGTGTAGATAATCACTAAGGAAGCTGCACACTGATGGCGCTATCTGTCCATCAGTTATAAGCTGTTGGGAGCAAACCGATGAAATACTCCGTGTTGCTTCATTTATTGCTGTTCTTGTATCATTTCAGTTATGCTTCTCAATATTTACTTCAAGCACAGCAAACTTTTCTTTTTTGAAATTTTGTTGTCAATGCAAACGTTAAGTAATTAATTGTGCATAAATGTATACCCATGTGGGATAATCATTTGGTTGTCCTTTTTTACCCACAGGATGTTTTGGTTATTTTCTTCATTTTCCCGCCAACCAATATTATTTTGTCAATATTATAAACCAAATAATAAATTTCTGATTCAAAAGAAACCGGATTATTTTTGTTGAGAAATGCCGACGTTGGTGAAATACATGATTGACCATAACAGTAATAATGTAATGGATAGATCATTTTGATACCTACATTATTGATCATTGTGAAGCACTTTTTTGTCTGAGTGCTCTGTCTATTGGCTTGAAAGTGAATCTTAACATGGACTTAGGTTGAGAAGATTTATGGATAGGTTGATAGTGAAAGAAATAAGCAGTACTGGTATAGAACTAAACTACACTTTATTGATTTAATATAATATGTGAGAAAAAAGCAGTCATCAAAATTTAATAACCATCTCAGAGTACTTTTGTCCTGTGACGTATCTGGAAAGCTTGGGAAATAGGAATATAGAAAAGTGAAATCATCGCCTCGACTGATTGAAAAATCAGAGGGAGATTTAGTAAAATGCAAAAACTAATGAAACTTGAACGTTTCATTAGAAAAACTAAAGTTTCTAGCGGTACCAAGTACAACAAACTAATCACCTATATAATAGTCTTAGCTGATATAAAAACTACAAGACATCAGCAAATCAGTTTATATCCACTAAATTGAACTCCATGGCTGTTTACATTCTGAATTCTAGCAGGGTGTTGTAGCTAGCATTGTCAGATCCATAGTTAGCTGTGAGTGCAGCAGTGTCTTCTTTACCCCAGCCAGCCTGGAAGAAGGCAGCGCCCTCCCACACACCAGTAGCATTCTGTTCCAGGTGAGTCCACTCACCTCCAACCACGACAGCAACACGGGACGCCAGAGGTACGGATACCTGTAACAAAACAAAAGTACCAACCAGTTACTAACATAGAAATGAAAAATTTTCTCTTTTTAATGTGACTTTTTTCAATCTCACAAGTACGGCATGATTTTATATACTTCATAATATTTGAAGTTTATAATGTTAATATTTTATAATGATAATAATATATTACATTATAAGTTTATAATTTATAACAAGGAGGAACAACAACAACCTGTTACTCTTTATTATAAAGTATAACCTGCACCTGGAAGAATCCTTTTCATAACTTATTGTTTTTAACCATTGGACTTGGTTGAAAATGGAAGCTGCATGGCCAATCAATATTGGTGATTACTTCGTGGCTCAGACTGAAGCTCTGTGGGTTTAAGTTATTACATTTATTTAGGTGTCACATTTCGCTGTTGACCGACAGTCAGCATAGGGCTAATCCCTTCTGAATAAATACTGTTTATATTTATACAATTAATTGGCAAAGTTGTCTAGACCTACACTTGATATGTAATGATCCATTCCAATGTAAATATCATCAGCGGAGTCTAATTATAATATAATTATAAATGCAATTTTAAACCACTTCTGATATTTACATTAAATTTCCGCAACACTTTAAGTCACAACAACAAACTCCAAAGCAAACACAGAACGGGCCGACTCGAACAGACCTACAGGGAAACGTCAGCTGCTCTAAAACTGATATTGGTGATACCGGAATATTGGTAACTTAAGTAGAACCAAGTTCAATAGTCTGTCGAATCGGCTAGCTCCGACCTTACCAGCTAAATCTTTCCAGTAAAAAAGTCTCACACCAAACTCAATATTATATCTCAAACCGCTTGAATAGACTAGTAGGGATTAGTTAAATTATCAAGAACAAGACATCACTCATAGGGGCATTAAAATCAGCTGTTAATAAAAAGTTATTACCTGGTAGAAGATGTAGCTTGGTGTAGGGTCCTGTGGTGATTGGGCCGATGCGAGATTTCCATCCACAGGAGTGAACAGATAGCACCCCTCCTTCCACTGAGAGAACTGCTTAGGGAATGGCAGGGGTGGTGCCGGTACACTGGAGCAGTTAATCAGGTAATTGTATACTCCTGGTAATGAATCACTTGAGTCATCCAGAGGCTGAGCAAATATCTAAAACCAAGAGAGTAGTTAGTAATGAAAACACTGACATTATTATTCATAATTTAAGCCTGAGATTAACACAGTATTCTGATGGCACGTGCTATAGAACCATATCATAAATAATTACCACATTCAACAGCAGGTTCATCAACAGGAATTTGCAGAATGTAAGATTGAAGTTAACCAAGGCGTATATAGCAAATTATCTAGTTAGAAGTTGTGTCCTCCTAAGTCCTAGCAACTATAACCAACACTAGTACACTGTTATATTTTTGATCAAGTCTGATCCAATTTGCCTGCTTAATGCGTCGCTTTCACTAGCCAGCTGGCTGGAAAAGGGGGTGAAACTCCAAATACAGGTAAATTGGCTCAAACTTGATCCAGCGTTATTCTGCTGACTTACCTGGAACTTGTAGATACCAGCAGATGGCAGCCTGATCTGGAAGCTGAGGGTGTTATCTCTGAACTGTTGAAGTATGAACTCAGTGAAGTCCTGATTACCTGAGGTAAGTATCAGGTTAGATGTCGCTCTCAGTGGTGTAGTGGTCTGGAAACTTACCTACAATGTAAAAAGGTACTAATGAGCTGTGTGCAAAATTTAAACCAGAGAACTACCTCATCTTATGCAAAACTATACTGCTGGTGATAGACCTATATGGTTATTGAAGGTTTTAGAGTGTGTTTATCAAATGGTTGATGGAGATATGAGCCAGTTTATCCATCTTTCCACAACTGTGTATAGACCATTTTCCGACACTTTGCATTGCCTCAAAGTTACCTATCGGAGCTAAGTGAAATGATTGCAACAACACCTTCAACCAAGAACTAAAGTAACTAAGTTTTTGAATAAGTGTAGCATAGGGATATAAGTGTCCTTACATCGATGGCGCCGCTGGTGCAGTGGATGAGTGGATCTTTGTTGCTGACGGTTGTCATTCCCAGTCTTGTGTAGGCTTGTTGTGGTCCCAAGTATGCAGCAGGCAGCTGTGGGAATCTTATACCGCTTACCTTTAAAAACAAATCAAATATTGAATCTCAAACTAATATCGTTGGCTGTTACCCATCTATAAAATAACATATAGTACATTGAAGCGTCCTTCTAACTTCTACATACAGATAAATCAGTGCAAATGATGTGAAACCAGAGACTATAAATAGCTATATAGATATATCTATAGTCTCTAAATAGCTATATAGCTATGAATAGCTATATATTTAGTCTCTGGTGAAACCACAGAGGTTCCGACCTAATTGTCTAATGATGATAGTATGATTTTTCATTCCGAATCAATTGCTAGAGATCAAAACGCATAGTGACTACATCAATACACCTTTCTAGAATATGTGAATCTTCCCCACACATATGGTGCTCCCTGAAGATCCAAAACAGGCTGTTTTAGCCTCACCATAAAAAGCAGACAATTGAGTGACAAATCAGCACATTTAAGCTTGACCCAGATTTACAATGTCGAACATGTACTAATATAGATTAACTTGAAAGCATTGAAAGCAGTTAGAATTAAATTATGACCAGCTTAAACAATTGGCACTGGCGAGACTACAAAACCAAAATTAACTGTGTTTATATGCTGGGGAAATATTTACCATTTCCTGTAACAAAAAGAGTAGATAGATCATTAGAAGGTGAAAGTGTGACATTGGTATAAAGTTGTTTCCTCATTTTCTAGGAGAACACAACTCTCTATTTTAGAGAGGGCACATTCACATTCTGCTTTTGAATGGCCTCACATGCTAGCCAGAGTCACAAGTCTCATTTCAAGGTCTGTAGATCCTCATTTGTTGTGAATTATTAGTGATGGCAGTCTAAACTCTAACATAGTTTATCATAGTACCAATTGTCTAATATGTGACCACACAATTTGACACATTTAAATATTCAATTAAATTTAATTTAATTCCAGACAATGCGTATTTTTTGCGCAGACTTACTTGTGGTTCGTCACATATAAGAAGATACTGAGTCATATGTCTCAGCATCTTGCCGTCTTTAGTTGGATCGTTGACAAACACCTCCAGTCCATATTCTCCTGGAGCTGGGACTGAGATGGAGAATATGGCCGTCTCTCCGACAGTCCTGTATAGGATACAGCTCTGCAGATCAGCCTCAGAGTAAGAGTTACTCTTCAGCTTACCAGAGAACAGAAGCTGTCTCTGCAGCTTAAATCGAATCTAAAACAGAAGGTAAGGAGAGGTTATCAATGTTGTTTCCTCAATAGAATTATGTTTTGTCCCAATTTAACTAGCTTATCACCTCAACTTCCAACAAATTGGAGAGCTAGTCCATCCTAAATGGTTTAAATTGATCATCCAATATTCCATAAACGTATACATATTTATATGTTGATGCAATATTCAATAGGAGCCCTTTCTTCATGGTCATCTAATTTAAGGCCTGATTTGAACTGATATATGTGCCATGATTAACACATACAGTACCGTCCTCAGGCCTATGACAATGATTCAATGACATAAGACGCCATGTCAGCCCCAAAATTGCTCCTGGCAAAGTGTCCTACATGAGTACACTGTACTTGTCACACTTATGAACAAGTATGATGCTGATGATAATTACAGGTCTAAAATCTTGTTTCTCCGTTTAATGGGATGATTGAAGCTAAACGCCAGTTGCATCACATTGAGAGCGAACCGGGCAAATAGGTTTTATGAATCCAAATTGGCCGATTATGACTGCATCAAGGTACACATAATTCCTCTGCTTTACTTTTTTTAAGGCAGCCTTTTTTTGTTTGATCAACAGAGATGTACAGCCCAGTACAGAGAATGATGCCATATCCTTTACCAAGCAAGGCATACCAAGTTAAATTAGGTTTTGATTAAGAATCATTATGCAAACAAGTTCCCAATAATCCTGTCAAACCACAAATCGGCAATATCAGAGGGTAATCAGATTTAACATTCCACTTTAATGACGTGCTCATTCTGCAAAAGAATTTCTGGTTGACATATGTCTATGAGCATAGAAACCTTCACTGGCATTTTCATCACTAGCTTGAGGTGCAGTGTACGGAAAACTAGTTATCATTGTGAAGGGTATAGCAAAATCCTTCGCTATTTCTCATGCAATGAGAATCATGACTGACCATAGCGTTGTTGGTGTGTTTAATTGAGCCCCTTAGTCAAGTCTTTGGGTACATTTTAGCTAGCTGTTGTTCTCTATAACAATGATTCTATCAAATCTGGGTCTGAACATCTTAGACTCATGTTTCATTGCCGAGAATCCTTGCTCCAATATTTTATTATGCTTACTTTTTGAACCGGTTGTACCAAAGACCTACCTCGCTCTGACCATTCTTGGTGTAAAGAATTCCGCTGGTGAACTTGGTGGTGACTCCCTGTTTCTTTGCAGTGGCTGGGCTAATTCCCCATGTAGTGCCTGAGCACTCAGGATATGGGACAAGGTGGGGTGGTACAGAGTGCACCTCCAACTAAAAAAAAAAGGAAATACACAATTTGCAATAATTGACTTTAAGCATTATGTCACAGTGAGTTCTGTTCTATGTCACTTTGAAAGTTTAAATAAATTATTGGAAGTCACAAATGCACTTGGAGAGTGCTTTGGATGGATGCGCAAAATAATGTAGGACAACCTTTATTTGGCAGTTTGAGAATATCACTATTTGATATGAATTAAAAGGACAGAATCCGTACAACTCCCTATCAGATATGTTTACTATAAGTGTCATTCATCGGCAAGAATGATGAGACCCATAATAAACAGACTGGAGGAAACCCTAAAATTGAGTCCTGAAATCTCCAGTTCTGTATTTGACACTTGTGAAACTCTGGTTTAACATCCAGACAGACACTTAATGCCACATAAATCATTACATGAAGAACGGGTCTAAAGCATCGTAATAAATCATTTTCACCATTTATTCAGACAGATGGATATTATGGATGAGTTTAAGACTTCACAGCCCTCTCAGTAACCGCCTATCAGGACGCAGGTGTTTGGCTGGGGGCTGGGGGCATGAAAAGCGCAGGTTAAACAACCCACTTCCCTTATCTCACTCCTACGCCCTGCAGGGCTGGCGTTTTAAAATAGAACCCTTGTTATGACAGGAAGAGACACCGGTGAGAAATAACCTTGGTGAAAAGTCTTGTTGCTGTAATGTCTGAGCAACGGCCTGGCGAGAAGAATGTGAAAACACGCCCTTTTCTCATATTCTTTGATAATGAGGCTTCCACTACCTTTTTTTTATAAGGCAGATAACCAAAACAACAATAATAATAATATAGCAGTATACAGCATTAAGTAACAGAAGACATCATATACCTTATACTCAACAACAGCGCAGTACATTCTGTTAGCACTCTCTCCTTGCTGAACCTCTCTGGCGTACACGGCTAGTTTGAATACTCCCGCTGCCGGTGGTCTGATTCTGAAGTTAGCTTTACCATCATTAGTAGTCTCCTGTACTCCGAATCGAGAGAGCTTCATACCATGTGTAGTCTCCTCTCCATCGTCAGTGTGAAGAGAGAAGGTAAACTCCAGACCTGGTCCTCTGTAGTACTGATAGTTAACCTACAATGTAAAATATTACAACAATTGATATGAGTTCATACATAAATTGCTGCTTGTGGAGAGTCAGATACATCCTCCTACTCCACGAATATATCAGTTATTACAACTATTAAGGAAAGGCAATGCGACAGTATGAAAATGTTTGTCTAGGAATCCCACATCTAGATTTAAACCCTTGTTAATGATTATCCTCAAGTAATTTGAGTTTTTTGCCAAACACTTGAAGAGGGAAGGTGGAGTGAGAAATAGTTCTAGCTGCAAATTTAAGGTGACTCCCATCCACCCACGCAGCTCAGTCAATGTTACTTTTTACATTAATTATTTAACAGGGTTTGTGGTCGGTCTGTAATGAATTTTTTTGGTCAAATTTTGCCGCAATTATAAAAATGCCAGAGACGTGGCCATGCATGAGAATAACAGGAAGCATGTTTAGAATATCTTGTAGTCAGCCAGAAATTGAGCGTGTTTTAATAAACAACTGAGTCACGCTGAGACACATTGACCAAAGGTATCAAGATTTTCTGCTGAACCATGTGTAAAATATTTTAATGAAAGGCTTGCAACACATTCTTCCAGTGGGAATAAAATCATTCATTAATTGATCGATTCATGATTTCATTCAGTCCCACCACATGCTATTTCACAGTGTGCAGTTGGTTATTTCTAAGCATAATTGTGTAAATACTCATATATCATTTAGACTTCCAGTCATGAGAGCTATTTCGCGGTAGTCTGAGCCCCCCCTGACTCTTGCCCCCCCCCCCCCCGACGGCCCCTTGATATCTTTTGACAAATGATTTTCTGAATAAAAGCCAATACATAGGAAACACTTACAGTAAGTTTGAATTCGTCACTTTCCATGATTGTGGCATCAGTGTGACTCTCCAGCTGTAGACAGTATCTGAAGAACAAGCTCTTGACGAGGGGAAGATCCTCAAACTCTGCGAGCTCGTACGGCTGCTCTAATAGCTGCCACTGTTTATCTTCAGGGAAATGTGTGTAGATAAGCTGACGGGGATCGACACAGAAGTAATAATCATCCAACTCGTATCTAAAGAAATTGACGTAGTTCCGATTATCATAATGAATCGGGAGGAGAAAAAGAGGTTGATGTAAAATTCAAACGATCATTCAAAGCATTGAGCTGCTTTCGGTACATTGCATTGTGTAGAACTGTGTAAAAAAATTCATTATACTCCATATTATTAAGACTTCATTATCGTTTGCATATTGGTAAAATTGCATTAAAGTTTTTTCATTAAAGTTAAACTATGAGAAATACTGATAATCCCTGCTTTTTCTTTTCTGAAGGGTGGTAAGCTGACATGAGTTGAGCCGAGCTGACAGGTGCTACCAAGGTGGATTAGAAGGGTTTGAACTTGGAATGACCGCCATCAACCACCATTGACTGATACAGAACTATTTTAGTGTTATGAACAGTGATCTTAGCTGGGGTATTTTGAAACTATGTGTCACAGGAAAATGGAAAATTGTGTCGGATAATGGTGGGAAAACGGCATGGCATAACAAAATGTTGAAATAATGTTCTTGGAGAATTTTGAGTTGCCAAACCTAAAATTATCATAGAAGACCTGCTTTCATTGCATAACTTGTCTAGGACGAAATTCAGGCACTATGCCATTATTTAGATGAACATGAAACCAGTATATCAATTTCATAGCTTTGATGCGGACACAGATCAGGAAATGAGATAAAGTCCCCTGAGAAGGCAAAAATTGTTGTCAAATTTGCTAACTATGAAGCAGAAACGGTTAGCCTCCCTTTGAGGACAATAATTTTAAAATGTGGAGCACTTGCTTAGGCGTTTTCAGAACAAATGCTGAATATGTCAGTGGAAAATTTGACTTCTGAAAGTTCTAATTAGCAAGCCATCACAAGTTCTTATTTATGAGCGACCAAGTGCCAAATTTATGGTCAAAAATAACGATCCGGTATTCAAAATAAAGTATCAAAAAGTATTTGGTAGGAGAACCATGTATAAATTAAGAGTAAGAAGGCTGAATAATGTAATGTATATACAAAAGGTTTACTGCATATCATAATAAGACTAAGTACCTGATATGTTCAGTTCCCTTCTTTCCGAACATGCGTCTAGAAGCCCAGTGACAGTCAATCAATCGCCAGTGTCCATGGATTAGTACAGAGTTCCAAGCATGGAAGGCTTGGGTACCTCTGAATCTCATTCCTGAGAGAAAAAGAAAAGCATCATCAACCATGTATTCAATGTGTCGGTACAGTTTTCTCACAGCCACAATACATTTAAGGGTTGGGACATAGTTGCAGTGCATAATCATGCATTCCAGTTGATGAGGAGAATCAGCATTATAATTCCTCGACGGATTAACCGATTAAACAGCTCACAGGTGGACTTTAAGAGTTCAGCACATTTCCTATGGGTGACAATAACAAAAAACCACTCCCTTACTCCATGATATAACATACGCAAGCATCAGAAATATGTAATGCATGCTGGAATCATGCATTGTATGCAATGCATAAATAGAATGCATTGCATATATAGAGTGCAATGCATACATAGATTGCAAGTAATGCATGATGCACTGCATGATGCACTGCGTAGTGCACTGTGTAATGCAATGCATAAATAGAATGCGCACAATTTTCCTAACCGTACCTGGTTTGTAGTCAGCTCCCTTAGCATAGCCTCTGATGACTCTACAGTGGAGTCCGGCGTAGCTACAGAGTGTCTCATATATCTGAGCGTAGCTAGCCTTACCCTGCTTCACATTGAGAAGGATCTCCTCTGGGCTGCCTGGCTTTACATTGGAGAACTGCATCTTACTAAGATCTTTAGTACATAGCCACAGGAATATCACACTGTCAATAGAATAAAAACAAAGTCTAACAGTCAGTTGATATTTGATTGCAATCGGCTTATTTCTCGCGTTCCCAACTCCTTAAAATATTTGACTATGTAGTAGCTAGGTGAACAGGTTGGGAATGAAGGACCAAATGAGAATGGAGTGTGAGCAAAATGATAGAGAATATTTGGCTATAAGACCCCAATAAGAAGATTCCAGCTAGATAATGAAACAAGAAGATGAATCTGCAGCCTCAAACATCAATTGGGTGATCAGTTTAGTCAGGAGCATTTTATTTTTTTATCAGAGTGCATTAGGTGGTAAATCATTATTACCGTCATTGCACACTCTCATCCCATAGGGCATAAATGGTGTGAAGGGATAACATTAGCAGGAAGGGCCATTAAATTTATCAAATCTCAAACAGCCGCTGGCATGATCATGAAGACCTGATAAAATAACTGCGAACATTCAGTGAACCTTTTAATTAACAGTAGCTGAGCGTCTACATAAGAAGTGGTGTGTGGCGCTTGATTTGGTATTCTTTGATAATCAGTGAGACGAGAGCGAGCGGTGAGGCTGTCATAGTGATGCTATCATTGACAACGTCAAGTAGGCAGGATGGCACCTTGGAATCAGGTATCAGAATTTCAAAATAGGCTTCATCACAAAATGAATATCCTCAAAACTGGCAACTCCTACAAGTCTTCGTGCCAATTTCATGTCGGCAAGCCTAATGAAATCAGTCATCGAGCTTGCGCATGAATAATGGACTGTTTGGAGTGACACCATCTCTTATTAGATTGAAACAAACTTGATTTATAACTTTCACTTCCATGTCATTCTCTGGTGAGTTCTCATGAATGATTATATCTGGTGATGTGTTGAGTTTTGACGCAGGTAACAGCTATTTACTGCCAGAATGAGTCAAGTTAAATAAGGTTCGCAATAGGTAATTAGGAAGATAAAGGAGGAAATGATCCAAACCAGGACGATGACAAGACTTTCTTCTTCATTAAGAAACGACCATGACAAAGCGAGGATGACAATATTGCCAACAACTTAATGGTAGTATGACTCCCATTCAGCTTTTTTATAGCCAAACTCCGTAAAAAAATATACTTTGTGGGTCATTGAGTGATGCTATTAGGTGATGTCACAGGTCTGAAAAATGGGACAAAATTTGTCAAAGATTTTGTTAATTGATATCAAATCATGCTTTTGTTCGAAATTCAAATTCCGTCTTACCGAGCTTTCTCTAGATCATCTGTAATGTTTTGATCGTATATAAGATCCCAGATGAGATCTCTGAATGAGTTGTGCTCAGTTTTGGCGACCTGCACGGCGTGAGTGTCGACAGTCTTAAACTGTTGAGCTCTCTCTGCGCTGAACACCAGATTCTCCTCAAGCTGTGGAGGCATGGGCTTAGGTACATTAGATAGCTGTGTGTCCTTCTCCTGGGAAAATAAGAGACACGTTAGACGCTCATGGTATAACATAGTCACATAAAAGGGCTCAGATTACCATTCGAGATATGTAAGTGGTGCTCAGTAACAACAAAAGGCCACAAACACACTCGTTTCGCAGTCTGAGCATTCATGATTGCGTATCTAGTCCTTTCACCAAATAATTACTACTAGGTTTTCGGGTTTCATAATTATGACAGTCATTATAATATCTTCTTATATTACCAAATATGAAGATGTTATAACATAATACACCAGAAAACATTCCAACTGCTACGACATTTAATGAAATGAAAAAACCCTCTGTTGGATTGATTGGAGGGGGGGTTGAGTGTGGAGATGTCCTAGCCCGACTTGACTTGAGAGGTCCAGTGGTCACCAGGCTGCATTCTACAGGATGCCTTGCTCTACTTTTTCAGACAAATGCACACTAACAGTTCTCAACTAATTAAACCGGCAATAAAAGTCTTAAAATGCTGTAAAAACGTCATTTTAAGCACTCACTTATATGACAAGTGATGATTAGAATCAGGTAAAATAAGGGAATAAAATAAACATTGGTATTTTTGTAGCTTTCCATACACCAACCTGTTCACTGAGATGTGGATTAGAAAAACTCAAAAATATGCCAATGTTGATTTTTTGAGGGAAGTATCATGCCAGAAAGTTGTGCTTTCATGCTATCATGTATGTCAGCCCCATAGACTTAATGGACTCAATAATTATTAAGTATATGGACAGCCCGGTTCTTACTACCAATGTTGCAAATTGAGCTATTTGAATTGGGTAATTTGGGTAATTTCAAAGAAAAAGGTGATACCACTATAATAATTGTGATAACAAGATAACAAGATGCACAGCATATCAATCAGTACTACGCAGTTCTTACCCTTCCTTTAAATTCCTACACAAAAATAAAATCATACAACGGCTACAGATCAGGAAGTACATCATAACCAATAGAACTACCGACAGCTACGCACAAATATTTTTGCGGGTTGTCGAAAACGAGGAAAAGCGGAAAATATTTTTCTGCCTTTTTGAAATAGCGGAAAACGATTTTCCGTCATGAAACAGATTTTCTGCGTTTTCCAGAACCCAATATTTTTTGCATATGCAATATTGAGGAAGCTAGATTGATTTGAGGAGATGAAGACTTAGCTTTGCTACAAAGATATCAGGCAGTGCGATGGAAGTATGGTTGATAGTAGGCTGAAAAAGATATGCCGATGACTGTAAAAGTCGACACATAATTTGTCTTAATTACATGCTTTGCCATCAAGCCTAGATACAAGCAAGTAATTTACTTGGTGACAGACATCTCGTTTTATGATTCAGCTACATATAACCATGGAATGACGGTAAATTTCTGAGCCTAAGGGGACATCCGCTGATTTCACCATAGCAAACAACTGATGTCATATTATAATTGTCATAACACCACCCAAAAGAGAAAGTAATTTCATCACCAAGTAATGCACCATATAAATTTTTATCTCAAGCTGACAAATTTCAGATCAACATTAATCCCACAGCTATCATACTATTAAAACTTTCTAAATTATTCCAGAAGATTGCAGATTTCTTTTGGAGTCAATTAAAAGTGCACATAGATGCATAAACACCATAGTTTGCACTTGAGATCAATCTGGTCTGGTGCAGTGGGGCATATTATGCAAGATTATGCACTTGTCATGTTTCGGTATTCAACCTACATCATCAAATGACCTTACTCAAGTACCAAACACTTACCTAAAATTGAGCTACATATACTATAACATGGTAAGCATAGGGTGCTTTCTGTAGATGCTTGGTATGGTGTAGCCATAAACATATAAATAAATATTTATATGTTTATGGGTGTAGCGAACAGACAATGAGGTGTCCACTGCATATTATGCATGAAGCTGCAGATTACGCGTAAAGCGTTTGTGGCGTATAGTAATACTTACAGCGATATGCATAGGTTGGAAGGTTGATGGAGCGATAGGCACTTCAGTATGGCTCCTCTCAGGAGCAAACTCCATGTTCAGCATGTCACTGGCTGGTGGTGGAGCTGGGAAATCGTCATCTCCACTCTGTAAACAATCCATGATAAGAAACACACTATCAAAAAAGTGTTTCAGATTGGAAACTGTACTGATGCGATGTATTTTATTTCCCATATGTCACTACAGGTTGAAACCTATAGTATTAAGCTGACATTCGGCAAAGAGCAATATCAGCTTGAAAATGTCATGAATGCTCACAATTTGAAACTGTCAGCGTCCTGTGGTGATATTTAGCAGTTGGGAGGCCATTACCCCATAACTCCTTAAAGTCCTTACTCCTTAACTCATGGGTTATCATTCCTAATCTATATAATGCAATGAGATTTATTTATCAGATTTAGGTGGCACAAAAATTGTCTATTGAGCTGTAAGCTGTCATAACTTGATTGAGAGGATGTTGTATATTGGTTATAGGAAAGGATTGATAATTGAAAATAATAGGTTTGTGTTCTAGCATCAGGAACAACGCCCATCAAGGCTGGTTCCAGACATGGGCGATCTCAAACAATTGCTGAGACCACTGGCCAACCCTGGATGATTATGAGGATTAGAGGCTCCTATCGAGGATCAGAGGTTTTAGAAAGACATATGGCCAGCGATAAATGCCAATCTGAGAGTTATGAAAGTGCTATTTGAATATCTAACAATAGGATGATAGCATGATCTCCTGGTCATTCTCCAGACATCATAACAAGCACAGAAAACAGCTCATATATCCGTGAGGCTGATGATTTAAAATAATGAAGGATGATTATAGGATTGTATTATTTTTTAGCCCACTTGACACTGGCGGCAACGTCTCCTAGCAATAATGCATAGAAGGTAACTGGCTCCAAATAACAGGAGATAAATTTTGGGAAAGATTTGCATATACCTGTCCAACCTCTCAAAATCGGTTGTCAAATTGTCAAAAATGAACACTCGAAAGTTTATCCTCATTTAAAAATAGTTTTTTTCTGCTTTCTTTACCGATTTTGTCACACACTAGTTTCACACTTAGACTTGTCTCAGCATCAAGAGTGATAAGATGCATATTCCTGTGCAGCGTTTCAAATATGTTGTCAAAAATGAATATTAGAAAGTTTGTCCTCATTTACAAATAGTTTTTCTGCTATCTGCACCTATCTCATGCAATAGTTTCACACCTAGACTTGGCTCCACAAGAAGAATGGGTGAGAATGAATGGCCACATTACTGATATAAGTCATAATTTCATCCATAAATGGTCACATTAGGCTGCTGTTATAATTCATAATTTCACATTTTTCATCCATCATTATCACGACTCCCGTGAAAAATGTGTGGTTACCTGTGAAGAGGTCGAGCAAGAATAGTCTGAACCATTTGTGGATGAAATATTAGATGATTTTCTGCGAGGCGCTGTTGAAGCCTTAGAAGAAGAATTCATCGTAGAGTTTTTTGATAAAGTTGAGCATTTTGAGCTAGTGGATTTTTGAGTCATATATTTTGACAGAGTCGACCTGCCAGAGCTGTATGATTGTATTGATTGTCTCTTCTGCTGTACCACCGTACCACCACTGTGCTCGGAAACTTGTATCGGAAAATAGTCAGCCGGATGTTTGCCGTATTTATTTGGTTGGTATCCTTGGAATGGTTCCAAATGGTTTATAATCTGCTGCTCTGGTGCCTCATTTACTGTTTTGAGTTTACCCTTCTTGCTATCTTTTTTATTATCCTTTTTACTATCCTTTTTGTTTTCTTTTAGCTGTTTGTCAGCTTTTTCTTTTTTATCCAGTTTAATCTCATTTTTATCCTTTTTGTCTTTTGATGAGGAAAAAAGTGACAGAATTTTACTCTTTTTCTCCTTCATGTTCAGGTTTTATGTGTCAGACACGCAGAGCTATGTCAGCTACCGCTCCTCCGAGTAACAAGATATCAAACTGCTTTACCTCTCCCAAACTCAAGTATAAGTGTGCGCCTTACAGATGTCGGGTGTGAACTGATCATGAGATATTAGTATAAAATGCCTGAGGTATTGACGGATGTTATTATTCTACAAATGAGCAACGATGCGTGGACCATGACAATACCACACCACAGTTGGTTACCATTAGCAACATTTCACCTCTCGCTACACTACCATCGAGTACCAACACTGTATTTTGCATGTTAATCATCTATGATTGAAAGTTTCTAATTTTAGTCTCATGACAATGAGGTGTTTTGGTGGCCAGACCTCTTTAGCAATGAACCTTCACCAGTGTCAGATTGCCATGGCTTGCGACACCAATCTTTGGGTACATCGGCTTAAAATTGATTATTATGTTTCTCCCACCTGCCTAAATATCTAAATTCCAAACAACCATTGCTCATTTTTACTGGTGCTTTTTAATGTCAATTATTGCTTGTTATCCAGGCATGTTTCCTTACAGACAGAGTTTATTACCATCATCGCTTCTAGCCTGTCTTGACAAGCATTGTTTGGTGGCAGGGGGTGGTGACACCCACCCACCCACTAAACAAAGCTTTCAAGACAGGCTACATCGCTCCCAAATTTCCAGGCCCTCCTTTCTCTTACAGCTCTAAATGCTTGGCCTTGCCTAGATGTCTTTTTGTGGTATATTACTATGTGCATTGTTCGAAATAAATTATTCGGTAACCAAACGGCCACAGAAGTTATATTATGTGACTGAGTAGAAATAGAAGCAACATGGAGATTGTCCATTTTGTGGTAGAAACAGAATGGGATGGAGGGTACCACCAGTATATGGAATGCCTCAGATGAGAACCTATTTATTTTGTTGTAGCGATAAAAATATCGGTCACCTACACCCACCTATTTGACTGACACAGTTTTGGGATACTGAGGACAGTGCTTTATTGATGCTCAACATGGAGATAGAGTTGCATAGAATAGATGATATAAAACAGATGAGATGATATTAAAGGACTCTTGCTTAGGAGCAACAAGAAGTTACAATCCAACAATTTGAACTTCAAGCGGAAATAGGAATAAAACCAAGTTAAATATTTGACTTACCACACTTCTCTGGTTGCGTCCAGCTCCAGCAGATACCAGACCTCCAAACTGGTCACCGCCGAGGTAGTCAGAATCTCCACTGCGGTCTCTGTTATGTTTCAGCAAATTCTCATTACAGTACCCAGGTATAGGGCGTCCATACTCATCATATCCCTGTGTGCAAACAAAGTCAAGAGTTACTATACACTATAACACATATATCATATCACAATTTCATGTTGAGGGTATGCACATGAACTTTCACTTGCTCATTTTATATTTTTCTGAGTCTGTATCTAGAGACAAAACATATAAATGAATGTTTTATTCCAACTAGAGCTACAATGGATTCAATTTAGACAAGGACTGTCGAGTGTTGACAAACTAGGAGAAAATAAATCAGTTACTGGGTGTGACATTTAAGATCAAGAGCTGAAAATCCACCATAATTGCCAATTTTAGAAACTTATCTTTCAATTAGTCTATGTTTAAGTAGCAAATTGAGGTTGACCAGTAGTGTTTGGACCTGCTTAATCTAGTGTCAGTATTATCAGCAATAACTCTGACCCATTTGTTAGGAGAGAAACACTCCTTGCCAAACAAATATAATTGCAGCCGCAGCAGAGGAAGAGAGAATACAATACAAATGAGAGAAGTTCTGTGGAGTCACATAGTTAAATATCAGACCTCCTCCACAAAACCACCAAGCGTTTTCAGATAAATTGAAAGGAGTTTGATTTATAAGAAGCTGTGAATGTAGTAACCCACCTGAAGCCCAGCATAAGGAGGTCCACCGGCGAGAGGACGTCCAAACTCGTCATAACCATCTTGTCCTGCCAGTCTGGGGTCAGCAGTGCCCGCGAGTGGTCTGCCATATTCATCATATCCGACCAATCCAGCATTCCTTGGCTCTTCGAAAAGTGGTCTACCATACTGATCGTATCCATCTTTACCTTCAAATCTGGGATCGCCAGCCAGAGGTCGTCCATACACATCAAATCCTTCATTGTTAGCGTAATGCCTATCAGCAGCAACGAGTGGCCTGCCGAGATTGTCGTATCCAGGTTGGTTTGCAAACTGGAGATCTCCATTGAGAGGTCTGCCATACTCATCAAATCCTTCTTGACCAGCGTATGCAGGATCAGCAGCTCCAGCTAAGGGCCTGCCGTGCTCATCAAATCCAGGTTGAGCAGCCATGCGTGGATCTTCAAATAGCGGTCGTCCATACTGATCATATCCTTCCTGTCCAGCGTAACGAGGATCTGCTCCAGCCAGAGGTCTTCCATACTGATCATACGCTGTCTGGTTAGCGAATCTTGGATCTCCTACATTCAGTGGTCTACCGTACTCATCACAGCCTTCCTGGCCTGCCAGGCGTGGATCAGCAGTGCCAGCAAGGGGCCTTCCATGCTCATCAAATCCAGGCTGTCCGGCTGCACGAGGATCTTCAAATAAGGGGCGGCCATAATCATCATTGCCCTCCTGTCCTGCATATCTTGGGTCCGCTCCTGCCAATGGTCGGCCGTACTCATCGAATCCTTCCTTACCACAGCATCGTGGATCTGTTACCACTGGTCTACCATACTGATCATAGCCTGGTTTGCCAGCAAATCGAGGATCACCAGCCAAGGGACGTCCAAGCTCATCGTAACCTGGTTGTCCAGCAAACCTTGGATCTCCTTCTCCTGGTCTTCCAGAGGATCCATAGGCTCCCTAAACAAAATAATTAGCCAATGACATCATAAATCAAGTATATGAATCAAAAGCTCTCTAACAGTGAATGATCTGTAGCCTAGTTTTGCTGCATAAACTTGAAGAGAGCTAGCCTCGCATGCAATCCAGCGTTGCACAGATCTATTTGATGAGGTCATTTAAGATGTCCGCGACAGACAACCGTCCCATATTAGTCAGGTTGAGAGAGCAGAAACAGGATTACTTGAGAGCTTATCAGTTTGACAGATCAGAAATAGAATGGTTTCTTAGAATAGTTTCCCTTGAATCATATATCAGTGTCACCCGGCATTATGGTTGAGCAGAAAGTGCCACAAAGCGCCACCGCAAAACTTACTCATAATATCGTTATCTAAGATCAGGTTGACAAGTCTTAACAGGTGGCCACAAAAAAACCTGAACTCTGCCACCCTAGATTTTATTTCACAAGATGAAACCCAAGACAAAGACAATTAGTCATGGTAACCATCGAGCAAGTGGACTCGGTGGCAAGAGTCATCAAGGTAAATGTAATGACTCATTCTATGTTTTATAAAGACCAAGGACAGGGGTTGCAAGTGGCGCTGAATCCTCAAAGATTTTCATTGCTTACAAAAAGAATGGCAAAAACCCAAAAACGATTTTTGAGTCACTGAATGAAGCCATGACGATTGAATAATTATGGTTGCATTAATGAAGAGAGGGAGAGTTAGAGTTCATTGAACCCTATTATGACTGCAGTACTAACTTTGAATGGTTTAGATGCATAACCGAGATCAGTGAAGCGACCAGTTGGTGGTACTGTGTGAGTGGATACAACATTTTGAGGCTCCTGATTCTGAAAGTCAAGTGGCTGCTGGAATGCATCCCCTCTGCCTCCGTACTGAGCCACCCCTTGTCCTGGGGCTTGTCCATACTACAAAATATAGCAGTTAATAAAATGCATGGTCATTTCCTTGAAAATGTAGAGTGCTGATGTCGTAACTCACAATTTTTTGGCTGTATGTGTCCATTTTCATTATTTGAGCTAAGTAATGTTGAGTGCACAGACAGTATGTTGTTTTTGACAGGTAGACTGTACTGTCTGTGCACTAACAACAGTGCATTTCATTCCATAGCTAGTGTATGATTTTCTGGGAGTGGTCAGCCAAACTTGATGCTACGCTGTGCTTATGGTGGCAAGCAACACAATCCAGGGGCTTCTGCCTCCTGATAACATCACACAAAGACATAGAACATTTCCCTGCCTTAGTATATATGGGAATGTGACATAAGAAATGCAGGGAGGGGTTCAGCGGGCACAAAAAATATATACGTGGAGGTCGTTATTCTGAGATAAAAGGAAAAATAAATGGGAGAAAAACAAAATTAATTAGATTCTAATCTCTCTCATAAGTCATGAAATTCTATTTCTATCTGGGCCTGAGCTGACAGGCCAGAGGGAGTTAATTTTGCAATAAATAGAAATGGAAACTGGTAATATGTTTGTCACATTAAAGATAATTGATAACCTGAGTGGGGTAATTAGTTGGGGCGGCTCGTTGTTGAGACGTAGCCAAGGCAACTTCAGGCTCCCCGTAACAAGACATGTTTTCTATATAAAAAATAACATCTACAGCTACAATAAATGCACAATTGATAGCGAGTGAATCAGCAAAACAACATTCTACAAATACCTGAGCTTGCTTTACATCCACCTGAAATGTCGAGTAGGCAAAAAAATACAGCAAACAAAACATAAACATGCAAAGTATAGTTAAGCCTAGCCTGTCTTGACAAGCTTGACAAGACTGGCTAAGTTAAGCCGTAACAATATGACTACAGCCAGGGGTGGATATCAGGTACTTAGCCCTGTCCCGCGGCTATTCTTTTTTGTTTTTGGGGTACAGAAAAAAAGAGCTGCGTGACATGGCTATCAGGTACTAGTTTGGAAGGAGGAACAGATCATTCCAGTTTGGACTGTTCCCTCAAACTAACACACAGAGCAAGATGCAGTAAGTAAAGTATGAGAAAACACATAATCCAATCCACTACAACACAAGACACATACAGATATGATAAACACATAACGAAAACCATGCAATAACTTTCACCATACCGCATCTTTACCATTTTACACCCCTGTCAAAATCCCCCTGACTTTACCTCGTCTACTCCTGGATACGACCCTTGCTGAGCGACTTGTCCTCCGCTCAGAGGAAGGTTCTGGTATTCGTCTCCTCCGGTACTGCCAGGGCTTCTATAGTCTCCACTGCCGCTGCCTGGCCGCCCGCTGCTAGATCCAGAGAGGGAACCACTGGGCTTAGGCTTCGGTTTGGGAGTAGGCTTGCTTGCCACAGAAGGCTTGTCAGCTAAAAAATTTTAATGAATGCTTTGAGGTGCGTGATTGGAATCTGGACATGCAACAGAAATTTGGTGATTCATAGACTCCTAACAACAACAAGATCTAAGTTTTCACTTTTTGAAAGAATTTAAATAGAGGATCGAACTGTGCTTTTCCAGTAGCAAACATGTTCTGCAGGGAGGAGTCACGGCGAGCTAACGACTTTTTTATTCATAATTATTCATCAAAACAAGGCCAGGCACATGCCAAACTGTCAACCTTTAATAAATGGCTATCTTTTTCCAAGTGCCTCACTTCAGGATTACTTTGCCCTGACGACAGGAGAGTTCAAGGTTTTGTGTAGACTAGCACTTTCTTGATAACAGTTCTTAGGTTTCATTAGCGTTCATTTTGTGGTTAAGATGGCTACAAGGCTTTGATAGGCTTCCTTATCTTGCCAATAACAGGATTCTTCACAACCCTGAACATCCTCCACAATTTATCCCGTATCTATTTTGAGCTATAGCAGCTTCAACCAGTTACACCAATCTCTACTACGGGCAAAAAATACCCAATTTTATGTTGTTATTACCTGCACCAACTCTGCGCTATTGGTATGCGTGTCTCTGGTGGATGGAGTCAATATAACCTAAGCTCCTACCATGCCACCACATCAAATTTCAAACTAGCATGCGTAGGCTACATAAATTATCTATACTCTATCCATCAGGGATACACACGCTAATGTTTCACGTGGTCAGTGTGCTCATTACCTGGTTTAGGTTTGGGAGCAGTTCCTGGTTTGGGTTTAGATGGTACACTGATCTGCTCGATCTCCACACCGTGCATAGCATTGTGCTTAGCTGAAGGTCGTGGCTCATTTGATACCATAGGATCAGCGATTCTTGCATCTCCCATTCCTAAATAGAACAATATAGCCTTAAAGTCAATGACCTGTCTATATGCCAACAACAGAAATTATAACAGAAACCACAACAGAATTACAGTAGAGTTGTGAACTGTTGCATCAGAGACAGTAGCTGTATTGCACAATCAAACAGATTACCATGTCAAGTTCTCTGCAATATAAAATTTACTACTGCTACTAAATTAAATCTGAGATTTCGCATCAAGTAACCAGTCATCAGAACATTTTAACCTGTTTTCTTGTAAAACTACAGGCATATTTCTACACTGACCTCTTGCAAGTTGTTCCAGGCTCATGCTGACAGGCTGTAGAGGTTCTTGCATTCCGTGTACATTATAACAATCATTATACTGAGGAGTTTGATAGAACAGAGCGGCAGAGTTATCTCCCTTGTTAGGTCTCACCAGCAGATACTGACATACATGTGTGTACGTGTTACCATCTCTAGCTGGGTCATTGGCGTAGATCTCCAGAGCATACTCACCATTCACAGGCAGGTCGATGTCAACACTGACAACCAGGGAAAGTACGGAAAATGTAAGATTGATCAAATACTAGGCAGTAAAATACTGCAATTGTGCTACACATAATAGCAATGCAAATGAATAGTAATGAAAGCGGAACAGATTCCATTTTGGCTCAGACAGAAAGTTAATCTAAAAGATGATGATGATGTTTATAAAAAACCAAAACGCACAGGGCAGATTCAGCATTATAACTATAGCCTCAATATGCAACACTATCCGTTATATCCATGTGCTAGTCATATGAAATTTATTTAGATAATAGCAGGTCATGACAGAACTTGCCCACAATAACTAACAGGGAGACTGCCTTAATTGTCATTTCTGTACAGTGTAGACAATGCCCTTTGTCATGCAAATATATTATATGAGAACACAACACTAACCGGCTCATTTGGTCAGTATCGTCTTGTTTGATGGCGTTATCACACTGTTTCTCAGTGGCGTGTGCACTGGTCAGTTTAGGCATCACTCTCACAGGCTTAACCTTCTCAAAGTCCAGCTCTATATGTCCATCATGTGCCACTATCACAGCATCTCTGATGTTAGGTATCAGACCGCACTGGTATACCTCAGCTCCTATAAGAATTAAGATATTTCGTCGTTAAATTGGGGTTATCATCTCGTTGATCAGTCAGAGAGAGTATAACTCTTAATTTTAAATGAGTAACAGTAACTTTTGTGCGTCCTATTACAATGATGAAAGCAAAGCGTACATAGACAAAATAATCCTTCTATCACATTTTACAGGCTGTGACAAGATGCAAGGTACGAATGAACACCAAAGTGAAAACTGTCTATAAAAACAACACAAGATAGGTCAACAATTATTAAGCCTGTCAATAATCCATTTCACTCACCAGGACCCCAGTTGGTATCAGAAACGAATGGATAAGGCTCACAGTCTGGGAAAGGTACGTCACAGATCAGCTTATATTCACACACCGCATTGAATATGCTCTCCTGTTGTGCTCCTGTCTTTATCTATAAAAAAAAAAAGAGAACCAAAGTCAGACTTCCTGGGTTTTATATCAGCAGACAATGTTATTGGAGCTTTTTAGCTTCCATGAATACATAATTATACTTCGGCAACGATGATATCATTATGACTAACAAATAATAAGTCCGAACAGAATAAAAAGGTGCAGCAGGAGATAAATAATGTCATCACCAAGCCGTGAGAACCTACCCAACCCCTTCTCATTATCATGAGATAGACTCAAACTCTCATTGTAGCGATAGTTTTTTGTTGCAAGTGAAGAAATAGATTTGTCAATTCACCAAGTTAAATTCATTATACCATTGGTTTTGATGTTGGAACATTTTGTCATGAAAGCTGTTGTTTAGAAGCGATGCCACGTTTAGAAAACGACCAGTAATTGATACAGACTGCCAGGTCAGACGGAGGCAAGATAGGGTGACTCATAATATAGCCAAAATATGCCCAGGCTTCAGATAGCTTAACATCACATAACACCACCTCAATCAGCCAACAGCTTTTCTTACCTGGGTGGAATACACAGTGAGATAGTAGAATCCTTTGACTGGAGCTCTCACAAACAAGTTTACTTGTCCATCTCTGGTCTCCTGTATTCCATATCTGGTCAGCTTTATACCTGAAAATAGCGATGATGGTATATATTCAGACCATCCATATGTTACAAAATTTGTAATGGACCCTAAGCTACACTGACTAAATTGATATTTCTGATATTGGCTCAGTGACATGCTCGGCTCATTTATCTGTTGTTTGGTCATTTCCAAATGAGGGCACCTTCCATGTAGGCCTATGAGGGGCATTGTAACGAAGGCATGTACCAGTAATTTATTAAATATATCAACAACCACTAAAACTAGCCCAGTAAAATAACCAAGTAAAAAATATTCACTGTTGAAGGTACATAAAGTACACCTTCAGACTTAGTTAATAATTATTATCAAGTCTATGAGTAAACCTTAGCCCAGACAGAAAACTATTCAGACTGTGAGGTCCTGAAATTTTGTATCGATGTCAGCTTTCAGAAGCGTCATCATTCCCTCACTATTTAGTAATAGAACGTACACACAGGTGGAGTTTTTCTGAGAATGTTACACATAAGATATAAGCATGGTTACATGAGGTTGTTTTTTTGTTTACCTCCAAGTTCATCCCTGCAGCTCTCTCCATATAGAAGTTTAAATGTGAAGGACAGAGGGTTGTAGTTACCCAGTGACATGCTTACACACCCTGTCTGTACTGGGATAACTCCTCGATGATGTGATAGAAACTTCAGGTCGTTCTTGAAGAAAGCACTCTTTGCAATCGGCAAGTCTTCAAAGTCATACATGCTGGAAAAAAAAGTTAAATAAGATCATAAATATGTAACATCTTTATCAATATACTTAATATCTTACATGTATATTACATATATCATTCAGGGCATTTCTGATAATATGTGTATCTTTTAGCCGTCCCCGCACCAAGTGTTCTTTGCTGCTGCGGGAGGCTTATTTCTTGATAAATATTATATCTTAATCTTGATTGTTTCTATAGCAGGCCCTCAATGTTCTACGAGTTTCTCATTACCGCCTGATCTGCATTGTGTAGCTGATGACATACCAAGTCAAAACATCTTCAAGTTCGCAAGCAAAGGTCACATTTTTAAACATCATGGGCACTAACATCTCTGCATAGGCTTGGTAACAGACTGTCAAATGTTACAGTTATTAAGTTGTTGACTCATGGCATTATGAATATCGTAATGTGTATCATATTACCAGCGAGTAATCAAGTCAGCGTCTTATGACCTATTTTACATCACAACCTTATCATAAATAAACACACAGCTAAAGTAGTCAAGTCAAGCTGATGCCCAGCAGAGGGAAGTATTACCGCAAGAAATGATCTTGATTTATTTCCAGGGTGTTTTAATGGCTCCAATAAACATTTATCCACCCAATGTGTCTACTGGCACTGCAGTTATCAAATTGATCAAACAGCATCGAACTACAAGTTTGTAGGTAGTTTGATAACTAAATCGAGAAAATTGTATCACGGCATGTACTAAGGGGCTCCATACCTGAGTGGTTGTTTGAGAAGCTGCCATTTTGGATCTTCAGGGAAGTGGGAATAGATGAGTGACTCGGGGTCAGGACAGAAGTAGAAATCATCATACTCATATACCATATTCTCTGGTACATTACTATCGTTAGACTGCAGATATCTAAAATAAAAATCCATCAATGTAGAGCATTGTATAAGAGGAGCAGAGCGGTTTACCCATCCACTGCGTCAGAGTTAGAGTGCTCTAACTCCTTGCTTTGATATAGCTCACTTATTGTCGTATTCAATTCCCAAACGTAAGCGGTCAATCGGATGTATGGATAAGTTACTTACAAACCCCACACCACAACCTACAGTGTGTAATAATGAAAGAGTAAGGGTAAGGGTATAGTAAGTCTAACGCATCAATCAATAACCGATAATAATTTGTACTGTTTTTTGATCAGTGAGTCCATTGAACAGATGCATGCTGTAAGCAATCACTGAGAATATTGCAAAAAAACTTATGATTAGCAGAGTTTGTAATTTGAGGGGGGGGGGGGCGAAAAATAAAAATCCGGTGAAAATTCACTCAGGGTGGGGACAGAAATAGTTATCACCATACTCCACTTTATTCTCTGGTAGGTTACTATCGTTAGCCAGTAAATATCTAAAATATAAAACATGAACATATCGAATGAGTTGACTTATCAATATAAACATTCATCAAATCAAATCTGTCACCGAACTGAGCTGATGCTGACATACCTGGTAGCCCAATGACTGTCCACAAGCTGCCAAGCTTCATCCACAAATATAACATTCCAGCTATGGTTATATCTCTGATCCTGGAACTGCATGCCGGGTCTGAACTCTATACCTTTGGCGTGTCCCACAACTGTGATACAGGGAATACCAGAATACCTGCAACGGAATAGACAATATATCACACTGGAAATATTTAATTGGCAGGGTGATCCATCCTAGTAAGTCATCCAGGGTGACACTAGCCCATCATCATGGTCAATACTAACTGCAGCATGTCAGCCCATCCTGTAAACATTGATAAAAGTGTGGCTTTGGTACCCAAACTTTGCCGATAGCAGTTCATGACCAACCACTTTCTCCACCCAATGGTTGATAATGGAATGCTACTACCAGCTATTCCGGCAAAGTTTGAGTGCTTAAACTACTAAAAGTGTGGCTTTGGTGTTCATTTATCTTTGACAGAGTACACTTTGTTCATAGAGTGGTGCTGACTTTGCTGTCGGGGAAACATGTTTTGAAGTTTCAACTTATGCACTAATATTTATTGCAAAATAGCTAACAGACTGACTTTTGTTTGCTTACATACTTGATACAGATTTCTATAGTAAATAATTCAAGATAAAATCAATTTACAACAGATTGTGGGCTTGGCTAATAGTGAACATTCACAAAGTTGAATATGCCGGTACTTTGGGGTTGTTCAATAAACAGAAACTTATGACAACACAATAGTCAGCATTCCTGGCCAAATTGTCATCAATGGCCATTGATTTTTAACAATTATGTGCCTTTCACTCATCTGACACTGTGACAAGTTCTACAGTTCAACAGCTTTGACCCATATTCTGGGCAATCAATAAATCAAGCATAGACCTATGCAACACAAGTAGGTGTTTGACTCTTTTAGTGCTACAAATCATCACTAATGACATAACAGTACATGTAGCCAACAAAATGTAGCAAAAACACTGGTCCTAGTGCTAGTAAATACTCATATCCTAGTACTTATACACAGCCTAGTTTTAATTGGGGTCATATTTTACAAGGAAATAGTACACACCTCATGTGTTTACTTTGAAAGCATTATATGGACATTATCATGTGTTTCATTTCAAATTGCTTACTGAGTCATCACAGCCAAATCACCCATGAACTACTCTTCATCCATTATGTTGATGAAGCTATACTTCTGAGTCAAAAACATTCCTAAGCTGTTGTTATCATCAAAACTGATGTTGCAATTCAATGGATGAATTCATGGAATGATTCTGCCACCCCATAATAAATAGGCCTCTGGGAATCTAACTTTTTGGGAGTCTACTATCTAATACCCACACAATTTGAGGGCTAAATAGTGGCAATCGTGTAATCAAACCTAACGCAATTTGATAAAAAAAGCAAAGTTGTCATACGCATTGACATCATAGATACTAATTTTACAGTTACACCACATATTCAGACCAATGAACTCCTTGAGAAAGAGTTCATTGCTCTGAGCAGACTACTGGTCTAAATGATACCAAGGAGTAACAGGTTGCTGTGACTGTTTGATAATAATACCCGTACAAACACGCAGAAGATCAAAAGTTACATGTCAACAATAGGCTACTTGTTTGTCCCTTTAACCTGATCTCCCTCAAACTTACAGGCAGAGTAGCTCAAATATACGACAGTAGGTAGATTTCCCATCTCGGAATCCCATGATAAGCTCTTCAGGTGAGCCGGGAGGTACACTGCCATCACCAGCAAACTGTATGCTGTACATGTGCTTAGCTGTCATCCATCGGAACAGCACTCTATATGCAACACACATAATTAACATTTATCCATCACTTTGAATCTGATGGCAGACAGTCTGCTATTTTGATTCTGTCCATTGCCATATATTTGGCGTGAGGAAGGGTAGCATTATGGGTCACATAGCTTCTTTTTCCTTCAAATTTGTTGGCATTTCAATATCCAATCTGTTACAAACATTTCTGGCATGGCAGTCAAAAACACATTTTAGCTACAATTTAGTAGAATAAAAGGACCATTAAACTGTTCATGCACCAAGGTTAGCCATCATGCAGTGTCGTAGCAGAGTTGTTCTGGTGCAACATCATGTTATACACTATTTCAATAAACCCAAATTCGGCACACCATCATGACGTGTGTACAAGACATTTATGTATTGTCCACATTAACAGTGAACACCAAACTCTTGTTTACAGTTTTCTTTTAGGATTCATATCGTAAAAAAGTGGAAAATCACTATGTTTCCATGCTCCAGACGAATGCCCATTGATGCAAACTTAGCCCTTCATTCGAAGCATGGAAACTTAGTGATTGATAGTGAGTTTGAATCGCACCTTGCAGCCTCCATATCGCTCCACCTCTGTGTGTAAACCAGATGGAACAAAAGGTCCTTGAAGGAGTCATGCTGCTCTTGAGCCACCTATGAGTAACAACATGGCACTAGATAGAAAAGACAGCAGTACTAAAGGCTACATGCAGACCTACATTAATGTTCCTACATCTCGATGTACCCGAGACCAGGGAGAAGTTACCCCCTCTCATTCTCCCTACAGAGGCTAACCAAAAATATGGTGTACAAGGTATACTGAAAATCCCATCCACCTTTGTTAGTTTAGTAGTTGGTCTTTCGTAGCACCTCACAACATGCTGAGGTTTGATGTAAATATATCTGCCGCTATCTGTAGCGGTCTGTCCAATGTTATATAGGACTAAACAAAGCCTCGACCAGCGGTGCACACATGCACTATGATGATGCATTGCAGGATTCCATTCTTGAATAGTTTATGTTGGCCTTACCTGGCCCTAACAGTGTCACTTGGCCATCTTTGACAGTATATCAAGTGATAGAGCAAGTCCTTGAAACTAAAATGCTCTCTTATAGCTACCTGTTTGCACAACAAGTGAATAACCATTATCGGAGGTTTAAGAGGTATGGAGAATGGGTAATATAACAAATTACTTTGTCAACTTAGGCCTTCAAGGATTCGAAGCCTATGTCCTAGTAAACTTCTGCTAAATTACACTTAGGTAATGGTAGGCCGAGGTCAACCTTGATCACTTTGTATTGTTACCGTAGTGTTTGATAGGCATACAGGCAAATTAATCATGGACAAGTTTGAGATTAAAGTTGAGACAACAAGAGGCATGCGGGAAGACAACCAACACTTACCTGCATGGCATGTTTGTCAGCTTGAGCAAAGTTTGCCTCCCCTGGGTACCTCTGTGATCTGAGCCATGCTGGAGCTGCTGCATGTGGCATAGACGAAGTGTTCACCAGCTGGGGCTGGAAATCATCCGGCGCCCTCATATTCACACTGTTTTATTTCCTGTCAATTAAAGGTGTCATAGGTTTAGAGAAAATGACGTTGTTGCTAGCTGCAAGACCTAGACTGGCCTAGTGCAGACCTTTCATACAGTTGAATCAATTGCATCTTAGAAGGTCTATCCTAAATTGATTCAGTTATATTGCTTTCTAACTAGGCCTAATAACAATAACAGATGAGGCAGTGAGTGACCGAGCGCCGATAACAGGGACTGAGGAGTGAATACTAAGAGTGGGACTCCTTTTGGGACTGGTTACTGATAGTGATACTGATTCAAAATACAGGGCTACCACATTTATCAACTTTGTATCACTATTATGAGATGCAGTAGCTTTAAGGTACACAACACTACAGTCTACACATTCCATAATCAGCTAATTCAATTTAATTGCCAACTCTGTTGATGATTCCCATTCCTCCTCTCTCTTCTGAGTCTCTAGCTAGTTTTCTCTCTAAGTCTCTTTTCTAGTCAAGATTGTGAGACAATCAACTGAACTAGATGTGAATAAAGCTATAATAGTCTTCAAGTCTATTGGTAAAGACACATCTTAGCACTAAAATCATGAGGAATGTCCAGCTTACCAAAAGTTCTGATGATCCAGTAAGTTTTTTTCTTATATCCAGGAAATTATCTTTTTACACCACAGGTTCTCTCTCATCAAAATGAAAATGAAACTCACTGAGACCGGTTTGAGAAGTAGGACAAGCTATGAACCAATCACAAACCAATCCTGCCACAAAGTTTTCCTAATAGTTTTTAATGATAAAACAAGCAAAGAGTAAACAACTTTACACATGTATCAGTTGACTGGAAATACAATCAGGGAGGTTGGAACCCTCCCTGATACAATATACCTCCCTGAATAAACATAAATGGCCATAAATAAATTTTACTTGCATACCCTCATAACAATAAATGACATAGTATGCCAAAACCGTACATGCAAACAGGTAAAATCATCCTCAAGTGAAATGTGACTATTTGAATACTACTATCATTGTTATGCAATAATATGCCAGAGGATTATTTTTTTCATTTACGGTGCAAAGGCGTACCTGAGCATAACTTTTGTACAGAAAAATCAGCAATCTTACTAGTTTTGCTCACAGCTTTGCCTCATAAATGTTTACAGAACAAGCACACAGCTAAACTAGACCTCGTAAATTATAGGCATTGTTTTCTTTAGTCATAGGGAATGCACAAAGTCAAATAATGTGGCTACTAGTTATTAGGATAGAGTATGAGTGAGGTGCAATGATAGAACAATATTGATCCTACCAGTTTATTTTATTTATATAGCAAAAGTCCTCGGTAGCCTACCTCTGCTATATCCCTAACCCATCCCTGTCTCCTCCACTGATTCCTTGTTGGAATAAAACTCGAAGCTTATATCCTCAAGCCTGCAATTCGACTTTCCTCCTCCCCAGGTTCCACAATCCACAATTTACAATTTCAGCTGATAGCCACTACAATATTACTTCAAGTCATATATGACTATGAGTACTTTATGCACCCATTTCTCATTTCATTACTGTTTTATGGGAATCCAGAGTTGCCCACCCACTTTACATGTAGGGACTACTCCCTCAAACGGAATCAAAGAATATTTATAGATTTCTCTCTCAATTCATATTTGGCCATATTTAGTAAAGAAAATTTGCAAAATCAAATGTTCTCATTGCTTGCCATAAGGAATGAAGGCAAGAAATTGGGAGCCTTTACTGTGCCAAGTTACTCAAGGTTACAGACAGGTCGGAGCATACCTAAAGGCTAGCCTGTCGAAGTACACCCCGCAAGCCTGTCTTGACTACAATACTTTGGTGCAACAAAGCTTGTCGAGACAGGCTAGCCAAACAATACCAGTAGTAAGGGGGTTTAGGTGGAATTTGAAATACCAAATCCTGAACCCTTGCATTTGAAAGGTCTAATGGCAACAATCTGAGTCAACAGTCAATGGCTTATAAGTGCTTTGAACATTTTTTGACAGCTTGCTGTATCATGGAGGTCATTCGTGGGCCTTACATTGCAAGGATACATCACACCCTCAGTAAGAGGATTTTAGGGCACCTTGTAGCCCTCTTTAGGGCCTTATCTAATCTTCTATTTTTGATTTTGGAAATAAGGTTGGGTCCTACCAACTGAGCCACATCCTTATAGACAGTCATAGACATTTGCTTTTCGATTTGCCTCAATTCTCTCCCAATAAAGTATCATTTGGTTACTTAATTATCTTCATTAAAATAAGCTCAGGGTAAATAAATAAGCTACATATTTGTGACTTTTACAAATTGCTTAGTTAGCCAATCAGCTAACTGGTTAGAGCTACACTGCACTCTGCCTCAATGTTAGAACAAGTTTGCTCCCTCTGTTGTGACAGAGTTCTATTGCAAAAGTCGTGTATGAAGGCGTCAGGCAATAGCTTGATACGCAGTTTTTTATGTGTTCCCCATATTCACAAAGAGAACAGACTTGTTCTACCTCAACCCTGCATTCTGTCCCAACACCTTTCATACACTGCCACCTGTTTAACTTGAATGCATTCTCTGCTTCGAAGATCGAGAAAAAATCAGTAATAAATTCTAGCTTTCAATATATACATGGTTTAATAGTCAACAAGGGGTAAATATGACGATAAATAGATATTGGTTTGAGCAAACAAGTAGCAAAAATATAATTTCAGGATCAGAATCCAGGGTTCAACAGCAGTATAGACTGACTCAAAATACTAAAAGTCTACCTGAGCCAAAATAAAAATATTATATGACGAAAAATTGTACACTGTGAGCTGTGCCTACAAATAGTTTTATGGATTTAATGATACTAGGTATTGGTTTAAAAACATTTCCAAGTTTGTACTAGTTTTTTTTTAGTCGGCCAAATTTACTGCTTACTACTCATAAATCCAAACAGCACGATGTACTATGAAATAAGATACACAAAAATTGCTACTGCTCTTAAGCAACAGGCTCACAATTTTAAGTAAAGACAAAAATGGTAAAATCTAGTATAATAAATTACGTAGCCTTATTTATATGTGGCGTTCTTTAAAAAGAATGCAACTTCCCATTCCAATAATCCCAATAAAAGTTTAGAAGAATTATTTTCCTTCTACAACCCTGTTACAGAGGCAGGCACGCACTTTGCTGTGTCATAGTATGAGACAGGCATTGCGGGAGGGGGTGTGGGAAACGAATGGATATTATTGGATAATGATACGGCTGCCGAGTTTGCTGCTGGATTTCTGAAGTAGGCAGCGGACTGAGCTTTATAATACGGAGAGTTGACTAAGTCGACCTTGTTATTGGGTGAACAGGAGGATTGTGTTACTTGTGCTGGTGGTCCAGTAAATCTCATACCTGAAAATAAAAATTATAGACTACTATGAAACGCAATAAAAATAATTATGCATCATATAGAAATACTATAACATCTTAAATTTTTTGAGTTGGCACAAAACTTCACAGGTTCAAAGGCCAAAATGAATCAATAAAATCTGAAAAATATATTGGGTCTTTCTCTCAAAAAAATAATCCTTGTTCCATAAATTCAATGATAAATTTTACTTTGATAGATATTCTCAACTTAAAAATATATCATCAACATTCAGAATATCTCAATTTGATTAAGATTCTCATAGCAAGATTCAAGTTAATGGATCACCCTTTTTTACATTGTTATAATTTCATATCATGTAATTAACGAGATTGATTTGACCTAATGAGTCCATCATGGAAACCCAGATGTGTTCCAAAGGGTAGTCAAAAAAAGTCAATGGAAGGGTCTGGTTAGGATATGTTTATCACTGTTTATAAATACACACTTTTCAGCTGATCTGTTTTATTTCATTGTAGTTGAGATCACTTAGTTCTATAAACAAAAGTTGAAAGAAATGTTTCTTTTCTCACCGCTCCACGCCTGAATCAAACATTTCCCAATGCTAAAAAATTCCTGTTACGCTTTTACGTAATATTTTGACCCATTTATTTGGTAGATTTGTTGATTCACATTAAAAAGACGACTATTATATTTCAGAGGTTGGCGCTGATAGATTTCATCAGGATGGTTTGTGAGACTCGCGTCTAAGATTTACTCAGAAGTCTTTGAAAGGTAACGGGAGGCAAATACAGCATGTTGTTATAGCTTAATCATTAGCAGTGGGATGCTAATAGTTTTATCCACTAAATCCAATCAGCTACCATGTAATTCATTAAAACGCTGGCGGATAATTTTGAGCTACGCTAGCAGACTTTGAGGCGCCAAGGCTTTCTAGAGTGACATTATAAGCTCTTTTACCACCGCGCTGTCTGTAATTCTGCGTTCAGGGCTCAAAGCCTGGCAATTAGAACCTACAAGCACCACTTAGAGCTAATTGAGTTAATCTGGCAGTGGCAAGGCCTGTATGGTGCTTCAGCCAGTTTCTGTTTTGTTTTCTGAGATCATCCATCCCTGCCCTATTCGCTTTCCTACCTCCTCATAATCGTATTAAACTGCATACTATACAAATCTTAAAATTTTCCATGAAAATCAACAGGTTATCTTGGCGGCAATCAAGAAAATGATAAAGAAAGAAATTTTTCTTATGAGCCACAAAGTTTCTCTGTTTAAAAAAATGAAAACACCTAATATAAGAGCCTTGTAGGGAAGATGAAAACATGGTCTATTTTGCTGACGAGTATCAAGAATATTCCTGACTTTGTGCCACCCAGAGAGGCCTGCCTTGAGGAAAACAGCATCTCTCAGCCTTGTAAAGCGCTTATGATGCTAATCATACTCAGTGTAGGCATTGCAGGCTACAAAGCGTGGCATTTTCTTTCCCAATTTGACAACGTATAACTAAGCTAATCTTGTTTAACAAGGTTCCCGCAAGTCTCTGCTATTTTGGCTTCTCATTTTGGCATGATTTTATAATTTTCATAGCCCTATTAAGTTAATAGAAAATACTCAATGAGCAGTGAAATATAAAACTTTATAATTTTGTATTCGAATCCTTTTGACTACCTGCCACATTTTTTACTAGTGCTAAGTTACCTAGCGGCTTTTTTATTTTAGATTACAGGGCCTGTTTGTATATTGGGATTAGGCTGATCCAATCACAAGCCTCTGTAGTAGCTACTAAACTTTTTTATTTACTACAAAAAGTAAATATTTTACCAACTATGAATGAACACCTTTAATTTATTTATTATACAACGGATTGTTACCACCATTTACACCATTGAGCTTTTTTTGTTTAACCTCCGTAATTATTTGTATACTAATAAACAGAAGGCATATATTAATTTCGCTGCCGATACACATTGGTAAGAATAGCTACAATGCTGTTGGTATCAACATGTCGGATCTCTGCCATGTTTATAAATAATACTAGTGGAGAGGTGGAAATACAATTGTCTGTTTTGGAAACAAGCAGATCGGTGTCATGTCAGTGGTTATATAATGCGAAATGAATTTAGATGAGCTTTTGATGGTTTTCAGTGATTGCTGATATATTGCCTGTGACCAATCCATTAGCACAAATTGATCATTGATTCGCAATCACACTGCTAATGATCCTGTAGCAATTATCGTTTGAAAACACATCAAACACGCTAAAGTTGTCACTGCTTGTGTCAAAAACCGGTGCCTTATATGTGAAACATACTTCTGAAAGATCCTTTTCCCTTGTTATTTTATGTGACAAATTAGGCTATTTCTCAACAGTCATCATAATGTCAAGCAAGATAAGCTATCTGCTAGCACCCGATGAAAAATCATTTTGAGGTTTTTGACGGAATACTGAACTGTGAACCTTCTATGATAATCCGCTTGTTTTCTTCCCTTCTTTTGTTTTTAAAGAGTAAACAAACCCATAAAAAACCGTACAAAACAACAATGAATAATGAGGATTGATAACGTGAACTTACTGCTAAATATGTCCATCTGGTATTGCTGAAGATCTGCAGCCTGTTGGTTCTGTGTAAGGTGGCAGGGATATGGAGGAGCCGAGTCAAACTGTGTATTTGGCGTCAGAGAACTGAGGCTCTCTGGTGAGCTCAAAGGCTGCTTGTACCAACTGTAGGCGGCTCGGTTGTCGACCACAGGAGTCGATGGGTAAGGGCTGTAATACTGAGGGGGAGGGTGACCTCCAGCGTGCATGATACTGGGCTCATATGTACTAGCACCATGCCAATCATAGCCACCGACAAAAGGATGTGCAGCGTAGGGTTTGAGGTTTTGGCACTTTCTTCTGAACCCTCTCGGTCTTCTTCTGAAGGATCCCTCTTCAAACATGAACTCTGCAGACGGGTCGATCGTCCAGTAATGTCCCTTGCCTGGCCTTCCTAATCCTGATAAAATAGGAAAGAGATTATAAATTCAAAATTTATCCAGATTTCGTGGTTACCCTCAACGCAGTAAAACAGGAACGGACCTCCTACCTTTGTAAGAAATTAATCATGCCTGGCTTAGAAGCTTAAAAGGGAGGAGAACAGTTGCATCTCAGCTGACGCACAGCGACAAAATTGACCATGAACTCTCAATATTTTGATTGCGATGAAAGTTGACCACAAAAGCCAGGAATTTAAATTCTGTTATGTAATTACTGTTATTAAACAATTAGATAGTCACCAAAACAGCAGGAAATCTGGAGGTATTATATCACTTCGTGTGAATAATTTGATTGGTTTGATTGACCAAGCGCCATAAAATTGACAAGGTGGGTTGATAGCTCTGCCGCAGACCTCAGCAGACCAACATGATTTCACATCCTGCTCAATAAAGCTCTTGTCAAAGATTTATCAAAAGAATTAAATTTGCTTAATTTGATCTGATGTTTTGAGGCCTATGTTAACTTATTTGCTGACTCATTTTTGGTCAGCTAATACAATTCAACCAATTCTTATAATTTCTTCTCATACTAAATTGCAAGTTCATCCATGAAAAATCTCAATTAACTAGCTTAATGTTCACCAGTATGATAGCTCAATCCCCAAACTTAATGTTCACCTATGTAATACCTTGATATCTTAGTCTTGGTTTGTGTGTTTATGATGGGGATCTATAATAGCAATCTGTTTAATCAATCAGTAGATGTTCGGAGGCACAAGTCAAGGGCACTGAAAATAATCACCTTAGATCAATTACATGAATATGTCAACAAATAGTTGGTGGAAGTTATTGTTAACAAAAAGCCGTGATGATTACATACAAAGAAAACATAAATAAACAAATCTACTCAGGTACAGCTTTTCACATAAATATATACAACATAAGCTAAACGCCATTCATCTTACCTTTGGGAAGCTTGATGAAGCATTCGTTGAGCGATAAATTGTGTCTAACTGAGTTTTTCCATCCCTGATATGAACCTCTGAAGAAATTGAATTTTTGTTGAAGAAAAGAGTAAATCTCTGACAATGTACATCTTTTAGATGGCGTGGATTGAATTGCCATCACGATCAGTGCTATATATGAATATGGTGGTTTTTCTTGCCTCCTGCCACCCGAGGTTTTTTTATTTTTATCAGAGTTGCTATCGCCGCTTACGCTAGCTTTGTCAGAGTTCACATCTTCTGTTCCGCTGTCCTCCTCCTCCCCCTGATGTATGGATGCGTTTGGTTCTTGCTTCGGTAGAAATGTCTGGAGATCTGTCCCAGTAGCATGGTGTCTGTCTAAAGCTGTCGTCGTCATATTGTCAAGTTTATTGTCTTTACCCACTGCCAAGTGTACCATAGTGTCCATTATATTCTTCGTCGGTTATCAGTCGGAAATTTCTCGGAACACACCTGCTGTCGGAGAGACCACTCGATTTGTAATGATTATTCCCTACCGATGGGCTGCTTTATGCTGTATGCGAGCAGATGAATACATTCAGCAATCGTTGTTGCACATGCTGCTTGTGCTGAGGCATATATAAAGGATGGACAGCAATGATGCAGTGACCCTTGACCTTATAACTTATAGTGAAGTGAAACTCCAACCCTATCCAAACATTGTAGAAACTTATGTGACAGGCCATAAACTCATTAAAACAACACTGTTAAAAAATTGGTGAAATTTATACTCTTTATCTATTTTTGTAGCAACGTTTTGCCGCAGTAAAGTACAGCGCTATGGTGGTTGATGACTAATAGCAGTTTGTGGATCGCTGCCACCCACCTCGCTGCCTTAGTGAGATGTTGTATCAATAAATTGGATTAATATCATATTTACTGAACACAAACATAGTAAATCATTAGAGAGAATTACTATAAACCACAGATATGGTGACACTATGCTGACTTGTCTCAAGTCATTTCAAGCCATATCTGTCAGCTTGGAATAAAATAGTTTAAAAACTGAGAAAGTCATTAAAACAAAGAAGAATAAACTCTATATTGACTTAGCAACCTCGTAAAAATAATAGAGTTTTTGTTGTGGTTTGATTTGGTAGCTGATCCCAGAGCTGACAGAATGCCTGACCTGGGAAAAAACTTATCGACACAAGACTGCTGCTGACTATTGCAAGATTGACATCAATTAAAAATAACAACGTAAACCTCCTTGGTTAGATTAATGCCTAAAGAGTTATGTTTGGCATAAGCCCAGGTAAGGCAAACTGTGAATGTGTCACTCTGCCAAACTGTTTTCTGAGGATACATAAAAATAACGACCAACAGCTCGGCAGCAACATTTTTGTTACTTTTTCTACCTCAAGGTGTTATAAATGACCATAAAACGTATTATTAAATTTGTCAGACATCATGCAGTATTTTTCCTTCCTATATAGGAGACAGGAGTATCCGCTGGAGATTGAAAATAATGTATCGCTCCGATAAAAAGCAGCAAGGCAGCATCAACAGTGTTATGACGATTCAATGTGGAAATTGATAATAGCCAACAATACACTCATATAACCAACCAGTTAAACATATCAGCAAGGAATTGAGAATTGAAAATTACTGAAAATTGTGCACTGACAGAGTTTTGTCTTTTCCACATATTTTTTTTACAAGCCAAATTAGCTGAAAGATTTTTCTCTCCTTTTATTTTCACTATTTTATTTGGCAGACTATATCATCCTGGACGGATGTTTTCCATAATGTGCCAAAGAAATAACGGCAAAATTTGAGGAGTAAGAAAGAGTAATAAATGATAATTTTTTCCCTGCATCAAATAAATATTGATACAGAATACTCCAAGCGATTATGACTTTATAATTCAGTTTTACAGTTAGTTTAAACAAGGATTTTCTCCAGCCTTATCTTAATGCATTGTAATGTCCATTAATTCAGACTTAGCTTAACAAGACAAAATTTGGTGGTCCCAAAATATTTGAGTTAAGAAGAGTAATCCGTATACTGGAAAATAAATATTGTGTATAAACAATTGTTTATCGGTCACCACATATTATAAATAGCTACCCAGGTCAGCATTTCGCCTACAATAACCAAAATGATGCTCCATCTATATGTTTGCAACATCGTGATAAAAAGTGAATTACAAAATTCCGCAAATTGTTGTCACAGGAATCAGCCAAAATTATCTTTTTTTGGTGTTTGAATCAATTAGTCAGCAGCATTAAATCATCAGAACTGAGGGCAAAGACAATACCCTGTTCCTGTAATTCATACCGAAGAGACACATTTTCTATTGACCAACTGGTGATAATAACCATGATTAATGTAAATAATTCCGATGCCGATGTATTTGGAAGAATGAGAATAAATGTAAATTGACAGGGATAAGTGAATGTGGTAGGTGAGACTGGTGCCAAAGATCAGAAATAACTCATCATTGCACTCATATGATTTTTCCGTTGTGTAAAAGACCGCAGAACCCTGGAAAGTTTTGAAGCGGTGGTATTCATAATTTCTCTGTTTATATAAGAAATTAAAATCAACTTTGCTAATTTTATATCACACCGCGTATGAAAACATTGTGACAATTCCTTGTCGCCAAGCTGACAGGGCAACCTTGGGACCTGAAGTAAAAACAGACCAATGTGCAAAGAGCCAGATAAAAAAATTTAACCACACGGTCCTACGAAATGACTAGGAAGTTCATTTGGGTTACCGAAGTCTATAGTTCTCATAAATAATCATCCTATCTATCTATCATGTAAGGATCTCTCTCTTACTTGTCATGCAGGGCGATTTAAATTATTATTTATTTGTAATATTCCAGGATGGTGATGTTAATAAGATATCTTGAATTAAGAAACTTTGGATGATGTGTCTCAAAATTCTCAAAATTATCTATAAAACATTCATTATAATCAGATCATGAAATGAAATCTTTGGTAGAAATCAGTCGTATTGCTCGATTTTAAAACTTGAACGCATTGATAATAATGAACTCAATAATTATATGTGGCCTTCATCTTTTTTGAGCATGCCGAACATTAATTTGAGCCCCCCAAACTTTTTACCCCTGCCCGACGATTCCCCGAAGATTGGTGAACATTTCAAACGGAAACTTATTGCAACATTTTAGCAAGCATTGGCAATGTACTGATAGGACAGGAAGAATGAAACTTTGCGAAGGATCCGTCTTTAGACCAAATTAAAGCTTGGCTGAGAAAAGGAATATACCTACCTATCTAAATTACAATGAGATTAGATTCTGGTATAGGAGCAGTAGGTCGGTGCCTTTTGTCTAGTGGTGGGTATTAGAGCAGTATTAGAGCAGCACTCGATCCCTTTGTATACAGGATTGGCTAATTGATATGGGATCACTGAGTGCTTTGCTCTGAACGGATTACTATGTCTGCTATAATTGGATGACATGGTATAATCTGAACCAATAGTCTCCCCTACCATTAATCATTGATATAGCGTGGTTCCCAAAACTTGCTGCCATACTACTTTGAAGGTTTGTGGTTCAATAAATTTCATGAAAAGTCACTCAAGATTTCTAGATTTTTTTGACCAAAGTGCTGGAGAAAAGGAAGATGTAATGTTTTACTAGTCAAGTTGAAATAATTTTGATAAAAGGCAGTAAAAGAAGGAATCAAACATATATCTCTAGCATTTTTAATGATGCTTATTATGGAAATCCCCGCTGCTGGAAAATTGAGAAATTAGGGCTAAAGCAAAGAGTAAATCAGCTAAAGGCAGCATCTGAATTACAGTATTATGTAATCTACAAGATAATTAGTTAATGATTACGGTTAGGGCAGGTGATTAGAGGAGATTTGTCAGATGTCAGAATTTAGGTGTTCCTGTGTGCAGATTGTGTGTGTGCAGATTGTAAGAGAGCACTCTCTCTCATCATCTCAACTATCTGCCTACAATAACAAGATTTGCGTACTTAATAACAAAATACACACGCCAAAGAATGACTGCCAGACCAGAATCATGTCCAGATTAGAAGAGTGATCCTCCTTCTTAATTTATTACACTTGATTTTATTATTCAATTACTATCACTTGCGCTAACATGTTATGACATGAGTGCTGGACCTATGACAGCGTAATAAATATAGTAAAGTACCAATACGGGATGAAACTAGGAAAATCAAATCATTAAGAACGCTTTAACCCATAGGACAAGGGTTTTATAAGACCAAGTATTTGTGACGCAGACCGAATGTAATAAATCATTTTAAATTGATAAAATAAATGTCCATCCATTTTAAATTGATTAAAAAATTTCCATCTATTTGATTTATATAGAGATTTACATTATTGTGTACCAGAGGATACTCTGCAGGGATAAGGAATTCATGAGGCGGATTTAAACTCCTCTCCATTATTTCTATGATGGAGAAAGCAGAAAAAATGGATATATCTAGAGTGATGTGATGTGTGTAATGTGTGTAATGTGATCCAGAACAATTATTGAAAACAGTGTGAAATAAATTATGTAAAATCACCAAATCACCAAAGTCTGTCATTTCTGTCATCAAATTGGTGACCATTACTTATATGTGTGACCAGCTCCGCCACCAGATTTAATTTTTACTGATTCAATACGCAGAGCCATTGGAGACAAAAAAGTGAATCACAGGATCGACCAATCATGCGACTGAGATCTTTTGGCAGATTTTGTGGTCAATTTAGAACATTAACTAAATCGAATTAGGGAGAAAACGAAACAAATTAATCGTCTCCGAGCTTTTTGTGTCTAATTGAAGTTTTTATAAGCATTGTTACTATAAATAGAAACAGCAGTTTACCACACACATACCTAGCTAATGGGTAGCAGAGAGCCTCGTGTAAACACGCAAAGACAGATCATGCCTGTGTCTCGTATGAAAACCTAAAAAACTGTCACAATGCTGTGGGAAATCTCCATTAACAAACTTATTTCATTATTTATCGATCAAGCGCTACCTGCCGAGATAAGATATAGGACATGTAAAATAAATAAATAACTTCGTACCGCTTACAAGCGTTATTTTATCATTTCTTTTCTATTTGTCGGTGGTCGTATGATCATCAACATTTGCAAACTGAGCAATTGGTCATTAAATCATCTTCAAAAAACCATTCAAAATATACATTTTGGCCAACCAGAGCATTTATGGTTTGAAGAGTAAGAAGTTTCTCCATTTAGTATTTTCCCCGCACTGCATACCAATGCTAGGTGGGGTGGCAGGTAGCATGACTTGCTTTCTAGGTCATACATTTTTTTCAAGTTTGGCTCAATACTTAAATTTTACCATGATTACACAACAAATTAATTGAAAGATAATCCTCGGATTTTAACCTTGTTGGCCTTTTATGCTTGATGCTGAAAATTAAATCGATTTGGAATGTTTGCTGTCATTTGATAAAAGACGTGCGAGTGAGCAAAGATCAAACCATTTTCATCCCGATTTGGCTGTTCTTGCCAGTGATGGGATAGCCTAGTGCCTTTGTTTACATATTTTCGCCAACGCCAATGTTTCTGTGATTCCTAAGGTAGTATATCTGGCATTAGCTCAGCCGAAACTGTAGCTATTTTTGAGTGCATTTTTTTAATTTCAAAAGACAGCTCGGCTCGAAGAGAAGTAGTGTCAGAAATTGAGTCGGGTTTATTAACAATCCTAGGCTGGCCGTCCGGATGAAATTATAATATGAGGGATTATGAATATGAAGATATTATTATTATTCACACGAAGTAATGAAACGATATCCTCATTCTCAAGGCTTTTGGGTGCCGTGTCAACTAGGTTTCCATATATCAAATCATATAGGTGCTCTAATTGGCCTGTCTAGTATTTTAATTTACTAGACTACCCAACACCACCTACTGGGATAATATCATACTCTGAAGAGATTTAATAATCCGCTAAAGTGGCGCCAGGCTACGCTGCATCATCATCGAATTTCTGTGTCTGAAAAAATTGCATGAGCTCATTTCAATTGACATCAGTTAATAGGTTGACTGATTTTTGAGCATTAGGGAAGTTATGACACACTTGCTAGCCGTAAATATGTCATGTAGTCATGTTTGCTTCGTACGTAACTGGCATTGACTCACTTGTGACACAACATAGAACACATGACAGGACAAGTGCTAGGCGATAAGGCAGGTCTTCGTAGATGTGGCTCACACCAGCTCTCTTTTAAGAAAAAGCCTTAATAGCATACAAATCACACACAAACGATCACTGATTGGATATGGATCAGAATGAGTATGAGGGAAAGAGTTATGAGTCAAAATTTCCCAAATTGAAATCTGTCTGAGATAAGATAAATGTTACTAAATTGAACTAAGATCATGTCACTTTCTTTAATGCCGGAGATTTGTTCTTTGATATTCTACATTACAGATTTATGTACTTGGCAAATTGGCATCAGGGCGGCAGGTGCTTGTACGATATGCCATCATTGCTCGTTGCAGGCCTCTTAAGAACTCCGATGTCGGGACACCTGCTTAAAGTGACACTAGGTACTGTATGGCTGGCCGATGAATGCATTGTAATTTTCTACACCATGTCAGTAGATTTATGCGTGAAGTTAGAACAACATAGAGAGGTGTTTGATTTCAGGCTACGTTGCTGCGTTGCTGCCTGACATGTTATGAGATATGCGCTGCCGTCACAACCATAATTGAACTGTCGGCCGCGAACTGTTGATGGAAAATGGGTATATTGGGTCCTGAAATAGTTTTTAGGTATCTAAAAATGTTTCTGTGTGAGATTTAAATAAAGGATTGAAATGATACTGAACAATGATAAACATTGTTCTTATGAGTTACTTCCATAATAATTATGTAGGATTGCGACTGTGACCTTATTGTGATCAAGTTTTATTCTGAAAATGAAAGAAATTAAAATATTGTCCAAGTATGTTCCGTCGTGTAGACCTAAATGTAAAAAATTGAATAAAAGCTGATGGTTTATTGGAATGTGTGTTATTTGTTGTCAATTGTTGTTATTCCCTGAGCACTTTTGTCCGCGGCATCACTTGAAAATTTTATCTTGTAACAGTCGTCAGCAGCTAATTAAAGTATATCTTCAAGTGAGACAGTAATCCGCTTGACCCAGCTCAAAAGGCAGAAACAATTGTCAAAAACCAAAGTCAAGATGATCAACTCAGATTTGGCTCCAATTCCAGTTTCAGAGGCCGCAACCAAACAAGAGATAATAAAATTTCTAATTCTGGTCTGCAACGCCACAAATTAATCAACCTCAAACATTTTTCTTATCACATGAAAACAAAATGGATAGTCAGAGGTTGGCTTGTGTGCATCGAGAGGCGGGTACTCAAGACAGCACCAAAATACAAGCCACCAAAATTAACTATCTAAGATAAAACATTAACCACCTACTCGGCTGGCTCGCTCCGGCAATTATAAATAACAACACTCTATCGGCATCACTCTGAGACCCTGATCAATTACATACTCAGTCAATGCTGACAGTGCCCATTGAGTGAAATTATAATGTTACAAAATCCCTAATTACCTCCAACTAGGACTGTAAAACAATTATTGCTTGTTTGATGTTCTCTGATTAGACCATGCAGCAGGTACGAACTCATGTTGTAAATCATCAATTCAACGACTTAGAGGTTGTATAGTTTGATATTTAAGAGCAGCTTCTTGGTATCGCTGAGTAAGTATGTTGGGAGACTTTTGTTTCTCAAGCTTTCACAAGATTTCTCAAGGCGGAACTTTTGATGGTTTACAGTGTGAATTATCACTTAACTTTATATCCAAAATAAAAGATATTGATCTTCCAAACTTTTCAGTGTGCAACAATAAAATACACCGTGATACCGCAATATACCACCAGCTCGGCAGTTTTCAATTTGAGGTTACAGTTCATGACTAGATCTTTAATGATTGAGGATGCAATAGATGCGAATTAAATTTCTTTATTCACACAAATAACTACAGTCGTCACTGTCAACATCAATTGTGCAGCTACAAAACGCAAAATTAAATCTCTGTTAAATGAGCGATGATAAAATTGGATTGTCTAACCTAAAGACTAGATAGTATAAAAAACATCGATCTAGATCAAGAGCACAACGGTATCTGGCCTAAGCTATTTATCAAAATATTAATTTGCTCATATAATATGCTAGCAGTAAATAGAAACATAAAAACAATTTTTCTTTTTTTTCAAACCTGTCAGTAGTAGCACCATATTTATAATTCATAACAGTAAAAACCCCATTGGTAGTTGGTACGAAAACAGACTTATGAAGAAGATAACTTCTATCAACATTATCCAAAGCAATGACCAGCATAAAAAAGCAGATTTCAGCAATCGGCTCAGTACTAGCTTTTATATCTGAATCTTGCGCTTCCCTTTCATCCAAACGTCATAAGCATGATACTGAATTTATATATGTTATCCATCACAAAGCATGGATTGAAACTCTGCTCTCTTTAGTGCGACGCAGTGTTGATCTTATTCTCTTCCGTAAGTCTGAAGTTGATTTGTGGTCTTCCATCATGCTAGCTGCTAGTCCTTGATTGTACCTTGTTTGGTGTAGATTGCTTTCCCTAGTCTACAAATATTTGAATCGGTATAAAATTATTTTTGTTTATTAGTTAAACAATATTTAGGGCTGAGCAGTGTGCGACATGTAAGTTTATTATCTTTGGATTGAAGAGCAAGTCCACTAAGCTTTGTGAATTGGAACTCCGACTCATCCCAATCATCCTGATGCATTTATTTATGCGAATCTGATGCTTCCTGCAAAATCAGCTGATATTAGAAAAAAAATGTTGATTTGTCAACAATATCATGCGTGAATCAAGGCACCAAAATCACAGCAGTCACTCACACCAAAATAATGAGATGAGGTCCCACAACAAGAGCAATGTCCACTAGCACAATGCTTGCCCCCATCAATGTCCCATCAAACACAAACCATTTAGAGAAAAATGAAGATTGGCCAGAGACATGTCCATTGTATGGTCTCTGTAGTAACCATATTTGTCACCAACTATGGTATCCAATTTCATTTTTAATTATGCCTGGATCCAGAAAATACAATAAATCACAGCCGTTAGCTGCATGCAAAATGATTTTGTTTGTGAATTTCCAGTTCCTTACTTACCAATTGGGAAACTTTGACTACTTATCGTTTCTATGAGAAAGAAATATTTTTAGGGTGAAATTCATATCTATCTGTTGTGGTTTGATTGATAGATGCATATTTACTTGACAAATATCTTGTAACTTCAGGTATAAGTTAATGTCACTAAACAAAGCGTTAGGATTCAGCCAACATCTAAGCTGCACCAAAGATGACGTCTTTTCATTGCCTAGGGAGGGGTAGGAAGGTTGAGGGTGGGTGGAATGGAGTAACAGAACTGTGTTTGGTGGTTCCAGACCTACCAAGCTTTGATCCCTGGCTGCTCGGGCGTTCCTGATGGCTTGTACCTCAGACTGTATGGCCCTCAAGTCAGAGTCTCCTTCGCGGCTTCTGTACGAAGTGTTGCCCTTATCAAGATGAGCCCTTGCTTGACTTAACCTGTCCTTCAAGTTTTTAAATTCTGTAGGTCTATTGAAATCAACTGACTCATTTGCCAAAGCCTTACGCTGCAAACATAGAATGTAAGCCAGAGCTTGACAAACACAGACAAAGACAAAATGTTGGAGCTTGATTAGTGTTAGAAGTAAAAGACAGATCTAAAATAGCAGTTTACGCCTGATGCAGCTCCTGATAAAGCAACTCCAACTCACATTGCCTTAATAACCATACTCCTCTGGATACAAGTCATAGTACAGGTGATGCTATAGGTCAAAAGAGTACTTAATGTGCATATAACATGGTATTCTTATTCATTCTCACATCTAATACAAGCAGTTATCTACCCAGACAAAAGAGTAGGACAACTCTTGCTAATCACATCAATTGCGGATCTTTCATACTCCTAACGACAACAATAAACTCATAGATTTATTGATGGCAATGTCCTTGCACCTCATTTTCATAATTCATGTCAAACCATAAGAAATTTCAACTGTGGAAGTAAAAAAACTTTGATGCCCATTTCTATGGTGTATTGACATGTTGAAACGATAAATGAAATACTTAATATTTGCCTCCACACCACTTACCCTCGGCTGTAGTAGCTCAGATCCATCATGAGCAGAGCTGTATGACACTTGTACAGCCGGACTTGGGACAGTATAAGTATTTGGTACGTGTACAGGTGCTCTTTTGTATGTGTTAGCATTCATCATATTCACCTGTATTTATATATACTGAAATGTTGATACCGCAAAACAAAAAGATGATTTAAGTTTACACTGGGCTCAGATACAACAGTGGAAAAATTACCACCATGAACATATAAACTGTAATGTAATGAGCAGACAACTACTCAAATCATAACGCTCACAATATATAAACGGCAAAATCCAAACTTATACAGAGGCACACAAAAGGTACGATGAAGCATGTATTGACAAGCTTTGATGCTGCAAGAAGAGTGAATGTAATTTCTTCTTCACCCTAGATAATAACCTGTTAACACAGGTCAGAGATAACAGTACATGCTATAAGTTGGTGCAAGAAGAGAAAAAGTTGTTGTGTTGGCTCCTAAAACCGATGACACAAGATTAGTTAATCAAAGATTCAAGAACACACACACAATGAAAGAACTGAATGAGGTGTTAGTTTAATCTACAGACTGTTAGTGGATAATTCATGTTACCTCAGGCTCATGAGCCATATATTGTATAACTTGAGGTACAGGCTGAGGTGGGAATCTCCTAAAGGCGGGACCAACTGCTACAGGTCTAACAACCACTACTTGGGGTTGTGCGCTCATGTTTTGAGCCTAGCAGAGGTTACAAAAACAAAGTAAAGACAGCATCAATAATTATTATGTTATTATAGATCACAAACATGTTTACAGGGTTATTGCAGAAAAGGAAACTTTAGAGGATAGTGACACCCACTAATATCAATGCACTCAATCAGGTTTTAATCATGCCAGTGGACTGGGCGTAGTTTTAGAGATTCGATGGCTTTAAGTGGAATTTGCACTATCCGGCGCACCTTTTAACCATGGAATGCCACAAAACCCAACTTTCAGCTTTTCCAGCCCTCAGCCAATGTGAATGTGAGGACGAGCCTAGTTGTTTGATCAAGTGATCTAATCATTTCATTCCTTATTGAGATTATGATATACTAAATATCCTGAAGTATGAAGATGTATGAGAAATACTTTGTTTCCACCATAATAAACATGGATTAAATGTGGATACAGCACACACGTACCATGCACAGCTAACATACCTGTTGCTATAATGAACAAAAAAGTCATGTTATGAGTACAGATCTCATGAATGATATTGTGACATGAAGATAAGGGCAGGAATGGTGGGGCAGTACTCTTCTTGGAGCACTTGTGAAATTAATGATTCACATACAGCAATGAACTCCCTCAGTTGATGGCACAAACTAACAAATTATGTTTATCAAAGGTGCTTATAAACTTTTGGAATTGTCTTCTCACATCACATATCTTAATTGCTATGTTTATCACAGGCAATAAATGAGGCTGCAGGACCCATGTGGGCCTGAACTCACTCCTAAAAGGCCCTTATGCTTGAGAAAAGAATGGTTGTAGTATTATTGAGTCATGAGTGGGTAGGCTTATAGCTTTTGCCTTTCTTCCTCTAGCTAAGTACATTTTGTGAAACTTTATTCGAAGTCGATGACTGGTTGCAGGAGTTTTTATAGGAGCATCGCCCACATCTAATGGCATTTGTCCGGTCATGTTAACACAGTAATGAACATGAACATCTTACATGCTAACTATCAGAAATCAATACATCGATACCATAAGTAGGATCATGTTTGATCCAATTACTCTATAATTGAGTAGTTAAAATACAGGTGCCTGGGTTGCCAAAATATCCGAAACATGTAATACGATTATTTTCCGGATGCTGTTGAATCTGCATTCAACATATTGCCTTTAAAAAAGCATACATGCCTACAGCCCGTAGCACATATCCTGAAGTGGGCATACCCTCCCATAACATGGATCGCCTAGAATTAGCTGGCACTGCACCAAGTACTGGCACTGGCACAGTCCCTCGCTCTAAACCTTGGACCAGATCATTGAGTCCGAAACAGAAACAAAATGCTTATTCAAACCTATAGACCCAAATACAGACATAGTTTCCAAGCGGAAGCCGATGCCGCAACATTGAATGGCTGATTCATATGTCAGACAACATCCATAAGTATGCTTTAATTTGATAAAGGGTAAATTGTGGGCCAGGAAGCTATCAATAAGTACACAGCCGAATACCCGGATTAATCACAGCTTCCTTGATGTACTTACAATTTGTTTATTCACTCGTTTCATGACATCGTGATCTCGTTTGGCTGACTCGTAAACTAGATCATCGTTATCATCTAGCTGTTCGTCTGAGATTCTGTAAGCACTCCAGCTATCTCTGCCACTGGAGGGGATGTACGTCATGCCATAATACTCATCTATATTAGTAAGAAACAAGCAATCATTAGCCCTTACCTCATTATCACAAATTACTGTACTGAATTCGGTGAATGTAAGAGCTTAAGGTCACTGGTTGAACAACCTATTTTAGAATCCGTTGGTTGAACTATAAATATAAGTATATGAGATCTTGATGAATTGTCACAGCCAAATCCAGCTAGGACATGACTATATTGAGCATGAATATTTTTCTTTATATACCTAGCGTTCATAGTGGTCCTGAATTCCAGGTTTTTGAAACAAGTTAAAACCTCTCCGAAGTAGTCTACTATTTGTGCAATTCACTCACCATAGATCACAGGTTTAACATTTGTCTCCACCTTACTATATCCGAGCCTTGTACCAAACTGCCTCGTTGGTATAGATGTGTCAACTGTATATGATGTGGTGCTTTTCGGTATTGGAGGGCGGGCAGAAGATGATGTCGATCGAAATGAGCTAATTGAAGAGACTGCTGGACCCACAGAATAAGACCGAGCTCTCGCCGACGGAGCCAAAGAGCCAGCCCGATAAGGTGAGGAGTAGGAACTTCTTGTCGTCTCATAAGACCTCGAGTATGGATTCACAGACGATGCTCTATATGATGTGCGCTGAGGAGCCAGCGAGGACGCTCTCATAGGGGCAATTGAAGAGGCTCGAAAAGGGGCGATAGATGACGCTCTATAAGAAGGAGCTATACTAGAGGCCCTCATAGGTGCCAGTGATGAGCTGCGGTATGATGAGGCTCTGAAGTCTCGAGATGGAGCTGTCGACCCGGCACGGTAATCTCTGGTCGGGGCTGAGGACCCGGCCCGATAATCTCTAGAGGGGGCTGTTGATCCAGATCTGAAGCTTCTGGAGGGAGCAGTCGAGCCGGCTCGTGAAAGTCTGTTCTGTGACTCATAACTAGAGCTGGGAGGCTGAATTTAAAATAAGAATAATCACATACGTTAAAACACAATTCTATGATTGCAACAAGGAGTTTATTGAAGAAAAGTACTCATAACTGATCATGTTAGTTCTAAAATCATCTTTCTCCATATATTCTTGTTATCATTGAATCATGTATCACATCTTGGTTTAGCCATCATAGGCAGTCAGGAATTTTTGTTATACCTTGAGCTATTTGCGGGAAGTTGTATTAAACAAGGTATGAACTTGAACATGATACATATTGCACTCAATATGTAGCACAAATTTAATTGTGCACAACGCTTTACCTATATGTGAATATATCCCAAACCATGGATCAGAACAATCATCGCAGCAATTTCATACCCAGCAGTCGTTATTTATTTCACATACATACACGTAAGTAAACTCGGCCAAATTGCCATTGGAGGCCAGACATATCCATTTGGGGATGCTAGGGGCTTCTGTGAGGACTAATTGGATTGCTCAATATGATGTGGATATAGTTCAGGGAATCCTATAATGAGCTGAGAGGTATGCACTTATATGTGCCTGTAAATACCACTCTCAGCAGTGGCAACTTTCGATCAAACATTAACATCTTATACTCCAAATAATTACTCTTAGCTATGTATAGATGTTGCCTCTCTGACACAACAAATTATTATGAAGTGATACTCGATACCCAGAAAAGGAAAGCCTTACAGTGAGATAATTGGCAAAAATGCCTACGCAAGAATCTGAGTCGAATTGCATATCACTAGATGTGGTGTTGTTAGGATCTGTCTCAATGTCATTTACCACTTGAGACCTAGACTCCTCATGCGGCCACAACAAAAAAAGTGGCCGCATAACAAGACCTACCAAAGAACTATTATTCTATCACACCTAACAGAGGGAGGGTTAAAGCTTTCAGTTTACACTTATACTTTTCTAGGCAGTTTGATCTTTCTTAAGAGATCAGACATAGTAGGGAATCTAATTGTAATTTGGTGTAATTTAATCTTTGGAATGGACTATAGTCAAATGGATGATAGTGTCTCAGTCAATGGCAGTTGAGAAACAACTTGACTGTGCACTGGCCAATAAATTGTGTTACTTTGGTTTCCATAAACTCGCTATATTCTAGTGTCTGTCAATGCTCTCTGGATAATGAAAACCCTAAACATGTAAATACGCTATTTCTTCCTACCTAAGGGTTTGAAAATTTGGTCACAATATTATCCGATAGCAGCCTTGTCACGGTGACACAGTTTATCTGATAGTAATAGAAAATTGTCACCAGACATAGGCATGGAATAGAAATAGACATGAAAAATACTTCACATGGCTAGTCTATTGATTGATAGCGCCTCCATTCCAGATATGGCACAGAACAATATATAATAACTTACCACTGAGCTATTACGAAGAAACCTAGACTTCCTCATCCTGTCTCTCTTCTGTGGGTGAGCACAACGTAAAACACAACGTAAACAGATATAATAAGCTATATTACGACCGAGTGTGGATCGTCACAAAACGTAACAACAAGAGACTATAGTCTCTGTAACAACTGCGCTGCCCGTTGTTACAATATGTGCTAACCAGTTAGGCAGCCGGCTAATACAACATAGGAAATAGTTTTATCATTTTGCCGAAAGGTCGACGGCGTAACAAAGTTTCCTAAGTGGCTGATGAGCAATAGGATGTTATAGAATTATAGAGGGTGTAATATACAAATATGTGTTAGCAAGCCGTGTAGGCTTGCAATTAAAGTGGTGCAAACGAAGGCTACCCTCATTAGCCCAGAACAGATTAAATGTAGAATAACTGCAGTGTAGGTAATATCAGTATTATTATCATAGTCTGTGAATATAAATAGGAAATACACAATTGCATGTTTGCATCCTGGATAAACACAAAATTATGTTTTAACACCTATCAAGATTCTGTCCAATAATCTTTTCGCTGCAGTCCAAGCCTGAGTATCACACTATTTACAGCAAGGAACTAGACTCCTTGTTTACTGGTCTTTACTGTAATGCAATGATTTGCTACTCTGCAAAATTCAATGTAAGCATTTTATTGTGAAATAACCTTATATCTACAAGAATCAAGTTCAAATCCAGGTTTACAAATGACAATTCGTAGTAATCATTTATCAAAACATACTTTAGCTAAGTTCAATACTGAGTTATCCTTCTCTTTTATGGCAGAAGATAACTCTAAATGGTAGCGATAAATTAAAGTCCAGTCCTTGGCAATACCCATTGCAGTGTGACCCAATCTTGGCAAGGACTTATTTGGTTGTTGCAGTATTTCAATGCCTATAGTTGCGTAACAAATTCCTTGCCACCTTACAGGAGCAAAGCAAGCCAAAGTAATGAGTACAGGAGACGTCTAACGCTATTAGTATCACCCCACAACTGAACAGAGGAATAAACTGTAATTTGTGACAATATTGTGTCCTGTTGGCATACCTGTAGCTTGAAGAGTTGTAAGTGTTAGCCATAGCATTAGCTGTACTTGACTAAGAAAAGCGGATATTGTTTTGGTCAATGATATACCGTTTACCGACAGGAGCCATTGGAAATGTACATCATGACATCAGAGAAAAATCAAACATTTTCTCGTTAAATATCTACCTCGTCCTCAAGTACTATTAGAAAATATGACCAACATTTATATTCATTGTTTATGGGCTGAAGCGGGGCAATGTAAGTTTAAGTTTGTTATTGATTGCTCAAATCTCCACTACACGATTCTCAAGCCTTGCCTTCTCTGCTGCGAATACAAGACGGTGGCTGAGAAGAGTTTCATCTGGACCAGCCAATATAATGCCCTGGTCTTTAGCCAGTATAGCTTTGATAAAAGTATCAATCAAGTGGAAATCGGCGCCGCCATGACCCCCAAGTGCTCCAGGAGTATCTGAGTTAAAATCATGATGTGTTGTTTGACCAGTCAGAAAGTCAAACACGTTCACAGGTCCTGTGAAATCAGAAGTTATCTCCCCCTTGGTCCCGGAGATTACAGTTGTGCGAGCACATACTCTCTTGGTGAAGCCAACCATGTTGACATTCGCTGTAGCCCCGCTCTTAAACTGCATGTTCACCACCTGATTGGACATGACATCGTTGTCACAGTTGTACACACATCTACCATATGGTCCAGTCTCAAGCTGCTTCATTAAGTCTTCCATGTCCTGGATTTTAGTAACAGCAGAAGTTGGCCAGGCAAAGTTTCCACTTTTAGCCCGATCTAGGTAGATCTTTTGAGCGGAGAAAGCACAATCTTGATTTACTGGGCAAGTCAAGCATGTGTCTGTGGCTTTCTCTGGTTTATTTTCTTCTGTAAAGTGCATCAAAGAACCAAAAGATGATATCCTAATGCATGGATTCTCCTTCCCCATCCAGTAAGTCATGAGATCTAGGTCATGACAGCATTTAGCGAGAAGTGAGCACGAGCTCTCACTTTCCTTCCTCCAGTTTCCCCTGACAAAAGAGTGTGCGAAATGCCAGAAGCCCACAGGTTCTGTGTGCTGGATGTTGCAGATCTCTCCGATGGCTCCATCCTCGATCAGTTCTTGAATTTTCTTATACTGAGGAAAATACCTCAGTACATGACAGACCCCAAACATCACACCGTTCTTCTTGATGGCGTCAACTATCTCAGAACAGTCCTCATAGGTAACTGCCATAGGCTTCTCCAGCAGGATATGGTATCCTTTCTCAGCAAGTTTAATTGCAGGCTCTTTGTGCATGCGGTCCTGTGTGCAAATTATGGCAATGTCAGCTAACCGTTTCTCCTCAGAGGCAACTTTTTCCCATGAGTCAAAGACATATGCGTCATCTATTTTGTATTCTTCTTTCATGTTATCACGTAAAATTTTGACCGGTTCTGCTACCCCAACGACCTTGAACTTTTCAGGCTCAACCTGAGCATAGTATGCATAGCCTTGACCTCTATTTCCAGCGCCGATAACTATTGCGGTTGCAGCAGACATCTTTTGTTTCTGGAAAAATTCAAAAGATTTTATACGAAATTGCATATTTGATTACACCCTATGATACCAGTATAATTCGTTATGTCCAGTAAATGGACATCCGCCAAACAACTCCATAAAAGGGCCATCTGCATATGACAAATACCCATCCAACATTGCTAAAAGGCCCTCCATTTCACCATATATCAATTACAAGCCTATCCGGATGGCCATTTAACTGCCACCAAACACCTGTCTGTGTAGTGACTACTACTTTGGAGTTGTTTACTCCCTAACTTATACATTACTACTTTGGAGTTGTCTACTCCCTATTGTGGCTTATTACAGCAGCCCAACTTGATACCAATTATTATTGTCAACCATCTTGAACATGTTTAGATTTCTTGGTTAGAGATCATCATTTATTATCAGAAGAATAAACAGACTATTCATTGCCATCACAATTAGCAGTTCTTACAATGGCGACGAGGATGGGATTATGAGTTCAAAAAAAATATCACAAATAGTGAATCTGACAAGATAAGCTGCTAAACTTTCTGTGTGAAGAAATAGCTGTGAGCTCTCTGGAATAGACAGAATAAGATAAGTATTGTTTACTATTTATTGCTGTATCAATCCAAACTGGCAAATGGATACCAGAGGCCCAAGTCATTTCACACCAGATGGGGATGCTAGCACAGTATCAGTCAATTGGGATGCTTGGCTTGAGGAATTTGAGGCTTTTGCTGATTCAAAAGGGCTGTTCAATTTGGCAGGGGAAGATAATGCAAATATGAGAGCCCAGAGGAAAGCTTTATTACTATATCATGCAGGCCCAAGAGTAAGGGAAATTCATAGCACACTTGATCAAACACAGAGAGATCAATATACTGAAATGGTAGCTGTTCTACAAGGCCATTTCCATATAGCTCCTAACATCACCTATCAGCGACACATGTTTAGGCAATGTATACAGAAGGAAACCGAAACTATATCCCAATACTGTGCTAGACTCAGAAAATTGGCCACCCATTGTGATTATGGCGATGCCCAAGCTGTGAATAACCAAATCCGTGATCAAATAGTAGAAGGTTGCACAGCCGATAAGTTGAGGGAAAAGCTATTGGAAGAGGGAAATGCACTCACATTGCAAATACTATTGACACGGTCAGCAACACATGAAGCTGTGGTCCAAAGGTCCCGGGAGATGAATAATGCCTCGGCAATAATCCGTGTGGCCTCTGGATCCACTGCCAGAAAACCTAGTTTCACACAAGAGACTGAGGGTGCTAATGTATGTCCCCGTTGTAATCTCACACACAAACCTCGTGAGTGCCCGGCATATGGAAAACAGTGCCGTAAGTGTGATGGAATGAATCACTATGCTCGGTGCTGTCAAAACAAGGCCAAACAGAATGGCCAAGGTGCGAATGCAGGATATTACAGATCTAGAAGGGCCAACAATGTAAATGTGGGGGATCACCAGCAAGCCAGCCCTGAAACAGTGAACAATAATTCTGAGAGCCCAGAATTTGTATTCAATTCTTACCATGTACCTTTAGTGTGTAATAGTAACTCTCTAGACAGAGTTAATGTCTATGTCGGTGGTGTATCAGCGAGGTTTATAATAGACTCAGGGTCAGAGTGCAATGTGATGTCACGGGATACCTATGAACGTTTGAGAGCAAGTAAGTTTATTATCAAACGGTTCATCAGTGGAGGACCAAAGATTCTCCCGTACACAGCCAAAGAGCCTATTCAGCCAGTAGGTAGGGTATGGTGTGATTTACAGCTGCATAACAACACTGCTGTTTTAGAAGATGTCGCATTTACTGTTATTCCTAATAAAGGTGAATCTTTGTTAGGAAATGAAACAGGTAAACAACTAGGTGTAATCAGGATTATAAATAGAGTAGGCTTAGATGATTATGAAGCTAGATATCCAAGGCTGTTCTCAGAGGTATTGGGTAAGTCTAAGAATGAGATAAAGCTGACAATTAGAGATGATATAGCGCCTGTTGCTCAGCCATTCCGAAGAGTGCCACTGTTGTTGAGAGATAAACTAGCCGCTCACTTAGATGAGCTTATCGCACATGATATAATAGAGAAAGTCGAAGGTCATTCAGGGTCATCATGGGTAAGTCCAGCAGTGATCATTCCAAAGAAGGAATCCGGTAAGATTAGGTTATGCATTGATATGAGGAGAGCCAATGAGGCTATAGTTAGGCACCAACACCCAGTCCCCGCCGTAGACGAGATGCTATATGACATGAATGGGGCTCAGTACTTTTCGAAGCTGGACATGCGCATGGGGTTCCACCAATTTGTTCTTCACCCTGAGTCCAGGGATATCACAACTTTCAGTACTCATTTAGGCCTATATAGATATAAGAGACTCATGTTTGGGATAAATGCGGCTCCAGAAATATACCAGAAGGAGGTCGCCAAAATTATCCAAGGCCTGCCGGGTGTAGCAAATCTTGCCGATGATATCATTGTCCATGCCAAAACAAGGGAAGAGCACGATCGTAGGCTGGGTGAGGTGTTCAGTCGTCTAGAGCAGGCTAACATGACTCTGAATAAAAAGAAGTGTGAGATTGGGGTTCAGCAGTTAGAGTTTCTCGGACATCTCCTTAGTTACAAGGGTATTGATCCCCATGGTTGCAAAGTCAAGGCAGTCAAAGATGCTGCTGTTCCTAAGACAGTTGGTGAGTTGAAGAGTTTCCTCGGTTTGACTAGTTATATGTCTAAGTTTATTCCACATTACTCTCACACAACTGATGTGTTGAGGAGGTTGTCAGCGGGTAAAAATTCCCGAGAGGCTATATGTTTGTCAGATAAGGAGATTGTGGCTTTCAATCAGCTAAAGGCTGATTTATGTAATCATGATACTCTGACTCACTTCGATACTAGTTGTGAGACTCTGCTGTACACAGATGCCAGTCCTGTGGGGCTAGGCGCAATACTGGTACAGATTCAAAATGGCGAGCCCAAAGTGGTTAGCTATGGAAGTAGAGCATTGTCTGATGTCGAGAAAAGATACATGCAGACAGAAAAAGAAGCTCTAGGTATTGTCTGGGCATGTGAGAGGTTTCATCATTATCTCTTTGGTTGTCGGTTCAAAGTGGTTTCTGATTGTGAGCCTCTTGAGTCCATTTATGGAAACAAAACCAAGAGGACATCCCTTCGTATAGAGAGGTGGCAGCTTCGTTTACAGTCATATGATTTTGAGATAGTTCGCGTAAAAAGCTCAGATAATATTGCTGACCCCCTGTCAAGGCTTCTATGTTCGAAAAAGGCGACTGAACACCTGGTAGAAAGGAAAAATGTTGAGCTCTATGTACGTAGTGTTGTGGAGGACAATGTGCCATCGGCAATCACACCCCGCTATATTGAGGAAGTCTCTTATATGGATGAGGAGATTAAGGCCTTAAAACAAGCTATAAGAGCGAATTCATTCGACAATGTTGATATACCAGCTGTATATAGGGCCATTAAAAATGAGTTATGTGTCATAGGGGAGTTAGTTTTGAGGGGAGGTAGGATAGTAGTACCTCAAGAGCTCAGACAGAAGATGCTTGAGATAGCTCACGAGGGTCATAGTGGGATGGGAGGCACCAAGAGATATCTACGAACAAGAGTCTGGTGGCCCGGAATCGACTCTGATGTAGACAAGTATGTTAAACACTGTCACGATTGTCAGTTGACCAGTAAGCCACTAGATAGGCAGCCAGTAAGGGTGACAGAACTTCCCAATGGACCATGGGAAGATCTTGCCTTAGATTTTTTGGGTCCCCTGTCTAACGGTAAGTCAGTTCTAGTCTTAACAGACTATTATAGTAGGTGGAACGAAGTAAAGTTCATGACAGTCACAAAAGCTAGTGATGTTATTTCTTGGCTGAAATCAGTATTTTTTACGCATGGGTATCCACTCAGCATGAAGAGTGACAACGGGCCACAGTTTATCTCTCATGAGTATGGTGAGTTTTGCTCCGGGTATGGTATCGAACAGTGTCTGACAACCCCTAGGTGGCCTGAGGCCAATGGTCAAGTGGAGAGACAAAACAGATCCATAATGAAGCGTATTCAGATTGCACACAACAATAGGGTAGACTATGAGAGTGCCCTCATGACATGGCTGTTTACATATCGTAATACACCACATTCCATTACTGGCAAAAGCCCAGCAGAGATGTTATTTGGGCGTGTGCTTAGGACTAACTTGCCAAGTCTGCCTAATAGTTTTGATGACGTTGAAGCTAGAGATAGAGATAGTGAGATGAAACATAAGATGATAGCCACCCGTAACGAGAAGTTGGAAACTGGTAGTGGCAATAATCACCAGCTAGAGATAGGCAGTTTTGTTTTGGTTAAGAGAGATAGTCCATCTAAATGTCAGACACTGTTCCACCCAGATCCATTTGTGGTAATGGACATAAAAGGCTCTCAGATCACTGTAAAATCCAGGGCAGGCCGGCTGTATAAGCGTAACATAAGCCATGTTAGACCGTATTACTGCTCTGAGAAACCTGTTGTAGATGCGGACGTGGATTCTGAAACGCAGGGAGCCTTAGTAGCCACCCGCCCATCACAGATGATACCGATAATACCAAGGTCAGAGAACGATACTGAGACGGTAACAGATAGACCAGTTCAAGTGACGCCGCCTACAGTACCACCGGCACTTGTCGAGATCGAAGATATACCTCAGGCAGCCAATATGCCCAGCTCATCACAACCAAATGTGCCTACTCCTCGTAAATCTGTACGAGCTAAGAATCGGCCAGCTAAATATGATGGTTTCGTGACCGAGTACCACACCTAGTGACTGGATGTTTCAAAAGAAGCATGAGAAACTGTGGAGTCAGTCACCATGAGAAATCATGTTACACAGATATCTCCAGTATACAACAAGTATAATTACATACAGAGACACAAAACATTCTTAGTTGCCGCCACCATGAACCTGGTGCTCAACGTCAAAGTAATTGACATAAAAGCGGATGTAGTGACTACTACTTTGGAGTTGTTTACTCCCTAACTTATACATTACTACTTTGGAGTTGTCTACTCCCTATTGTGGCTTATTACAGCAGCCCAACTTGATACCAATTATTATTGTCAACCATCTTGAACATGTTTAGATTTCTTGGTTAGAGATCATCATTTATTATCAGAAGAATAAACAGACTATTCATTGCCATCACAATTAGCAGTTCTTACAGTCTGGATAGGCTCGGAGCAGTAATATTTGCTGCAACAAACCCATCCAGTTGGGCTCTGAGTTGGAGAAGTAATACTTGCTGAAACCATCCTACCAGATTGGTTTGTTGCCCCAGTGATGAGTGTTTACAACCCATCCTCCTCTGTTGCAAACCCATCCGCCTCTTTACAAAGCCATCCGGCTCTGTCAAATTTATGTCCATGTGCGTTTTATGGAACCGAATGGGCCAACCAGAAGCCTATTTGGCAACGACTGGATGCCACACTGACATTGTTTGATTGCCAAATAGGCAAAAACTGATCTACTAAACAGACTAGAAAGATTCTCATGAAACTATTACTATACAAAACTATTACTGGAATTACTACAATAAACTATTTACTATACTAAACTATTACTATACCAACCCTTTTGCCTAGTTGAGAACTTTTTAACAGCAAGCATGTGTGAATGTTATTAGTGTTGTAGGTGTTGTCAGTGTTTTAGTGCCTTTAGTAACTTCGATGCAAGCAAGGAATTAGAGGCAACTAACTAACAACCAACTCCTTAGACCTTGATGCAAGTAAGCTCCATAAGCTTGCTATGCAAATGTTTGTATTTGATTGATGTGTTTATATATTGTTTGTCGGCTTACATTGATTGAAATCAGACACAATAGTGATAGATGCTTATTTTTTTCTTTGTCACACCACAGCTTGATTTAAAATGGTTGACTGAATTCAGATGGTCATATCACATGCGACATCCCAAAGCAAGGGCAGCGAAATATTGGCCGCAATTTCTGTGCCAGGTCGCTCTCTGTTTGCAGGCACATCTATGGCCAACAAAACCCCAGTAGTCGATGGACTTCAGTGGGATTCGAACCAATGATCTTCAACACTAGCACGCTGAAGGATCGGCGCCCTAACCAGCTGAGCCACCTTCTACATGCATGGCACTCATTGAGTTTATTTTGGGCTCTGCAACTGACAACATTTTCAATAACCTGCACGCAACCGATTTAGAAATTTGATAGACAAAATTTTTAGACCGAAGTAAAGGAGAAAGAATGAACCCAAATCATGTATTATTATACAGGAAAGTCCGGTACTAGAAGCCGATTCTGAGGTCTATAATGACTTTTCTGTCCATTATTTTTGTTGAAAATTTTACAATAGTGTCTACCGATACCATAGTAGGTCTTAGAGACAGCAAAAACAGCTGTGTTGGTTATTTTAGCCGATCATGGACAATTCAAGGAGAGGGTTTATGCAGGGAGAAACAGACCGGTATAAACATGCAGTTTCACAAATTTTTTAACAATAATGATTTACAATTTTCCAGAAACAAAAGATTCCTTCTGCTACCGCGATAGTTCTTGGCGTCAGAGATAGAGGATAAGCCATGGTAGAGCCTAAAAATTTCAAGTGGTTGGAGTAGCAGAAGCAAACAAAGATAAAGATAACATAAGATGAAAGAGAAATATGAAAATCATGTTTTTGACTCATGGGAAAAAGTTAGCCTGGGCAGGCTGTCGGGGCTGTCACCCATCCCGGCAGCCTGCCCAGGCTAGGAAGAAGTCGTGCCTCCGAGGAGGAGCGACTAGCTGTCATAGAGATAATCTGCACCCAGGATTGCATGCACAAAGAGCCTGCTATCAAACTGACTGAGAAAGGATACCATATGCTGCTGGAGAAGCCTATGGCTGTTACGTATGAGGACTGTTCTGAGATAGTTGACGCTGTTAAGAAGAATGGTGTGATGTTTGGGGTCTGTCATGTACTGAGGTATTATCCTCCGATTGGGCCGGAGAGAAGCACCACAGAAAGCTCTGGTGAGTTTTGATATGTTGCTCATACGTGTTGGGCCGCTGCCTATCTGCTACTAGAGTTTGAATAAGAATTGTAGAATTGGTTGCAATTTATTCTTTCTGGCCTTGTCTGATGTTGTTGAACCACAATCAGCGATGAAGTTGCCATTAGGGCCAAACGAGTGTATTTTTCTGGTTAAGAACAGAAACAGTGAAGCTTATTCACTTGGTCTTATTTGCTTCATGCATTGATTGGTGGTTAATAAAGTTCATAATAATAATTATTGGTCTTACTCTTTACCATAATATGACTGAGACTCGTGTCAATGAAGGTACTAAATTCAGCAGATTTCTTTTTTTTCTTACTGTTATATTGTAGTTCTGAGTTGACACTATAATGCAAATACCCGTATTGAGTTAGTCATTCCAATTCCATATCTTTGTTTGTGGCTGACAATAACCTTTTTCTGGCTGAGATGCTAGAAACCTGGGCTGTCGAAAGTTGCGCTTTTTTATCAATGTGCATACGACTCCTGATGATAATTATCTTTCACAAAAAATGCGATCAGTAACAGTACAATGCACCATCATTATTTGTTCTCAATTATGACTTGTGTAAGCCTCTCTTATTACCATTGTTATGAGACATTTGTGCTTAAAGTAAATTTCTCAAGTTCCTTATGTCAGTAGTTTGTTTGCGTTTATGATTGCAGGTACAGCTTCTGGAGAAGAGGAGAGAATGGACTTGGGACAGCATGACTGGATGGACACTCTACATCAGCAGACAGCAGCAGACGTCACATGACCTCAACAGAGAACTACATTGTGTATATTGGTAATGTTGTGTATTTATTATGTTTGCATATCCTTGAAGCCTTGACTTCTGTGCTCTGCATAAATGATCTATTTTCTTCTTACTTCAATGTAATGTGCACAATTCATCGCTTCAACTTTAAAATTCAAACTTTCGCACCACCATGGCAGTGAATTAACATTTTTTCATCTATTTATTTATTTAAAAAAAACTTCGGACCTACATAGCAAACATACGACAGGGTATTGATCAGTCACTATTTAAAAAGAAACTGTTGTTCAACATACATTCGACTGTTTATCGTATCAATTTATAAGAAATACCCATCACGCAGAATTAAACGCCAACATCACATCACCTATTTTCGTTTACCAACAACTTAACGCCATACTCCATCAAGAACCAGCTTAGTCAACCTTAAAAACAGTTTTTTTTATCAACGTTATGCGTGGGGATCTAAAATTAAAAAGTCTGTTTTTTTCATATTTTAATATTTAATTTTTCTTTTACGTTTGCTCTCTTTTCCTCTCACTTATTACTTTCTCCTTTTCCCTTTTTCAATCATGCCTTCATATAGGATTTAAATTAAATGAATGTGTGAAAAAAATCTTTTTTTTTGATAATTTTTAGATTAAAAAATCCTAACGCTTGTGTTTTATTATTGTTTTTTATTTTACACTCACTCGCTCTTTCCCCCCCCTCTCTCTCTCTCCATCTCTCTTCCACTCATATACTCACTCATCTGCCTTCATCCACTATGTAGGATCTCTCCACATTATCCTTAATCATTCCTAAATATTCCTTATTATTCCTAATTATTCTTATTATTCCTATCTATCTATTCCTAACTACTCCTTGTAATTTAATTAATTTTTATTTCTGTAGCAACCTTTACGTAATACTAGACTAATTATTTAGTTAGTTTGCAGAGTGCTCACTTAATGTAGGTAGGTAGGGTAGGTGCGCCGAATAAGTAATCCTATAATACCTTTTTTAAGGGGGCCACTTCTTGCTCTGGAGTCAGTTCAGAGATTCTTAGGCCCAGGGCAGCTGCAAAAACTTGGTGGTTTCTTATCTTGCCAGTTTACGCTAGCTGACCTGAACCTAAGTTATACATATCGACATCTTCTATGGACCTAATACATTGGCGCACAATGCCAGTGGTACACTTCTCATTAGGGTTCACAGCATCTTTATTTATCCGCTCGTTTGATTCATGGCTCTTCCATTACTAAAGGTTGTTATGGTCACCAGTCTGTTGTTATGCCTGTTTTCATGTTCTCTTTGGTAAAATTACTTAATTTGGTTAGTCATTACTTGTAATCCTTCCATCATTCATCTACTTATAAGACTTATAAGACTCTGGTTTATTTCATTTCATCAAGGCAGGATCATCCTATTCCTACCTTTAAACTGAATCAGCCTAGTTTTCCTTTAATCCTACTAATTTCTCTGTCCGAATTAAAACATTTTATTTTCTAATCTAATCTAATCTAATCTAATCTAATCTAATCTAATCTATCGCACTTGATTTAGACTAAGTTGGCCATAGAGCTCCTGGAAACCTTGGAGGGCATGAAGGCGCCGATTTTCACCTGATTGATACTTTCATTGAAGCTATACTGGCTAAATATAAGAGTATATATATATATATTGTCTTGTATTCGCAGCAGAACAGGCAAGGCTTGAGAATCGTGTTGTGGAGATTTGACAGGCGGATAACACACTTCTATTGTCACAATTCAGACCAGTGAATTGAGCAAAGACTAACATCAAACATTGAGCAATGAACATGAAATGTAGGTCATATTTTTCGAGCAGAACTTGAGGTAGACATTTGATCAGAAATTATTTTGTTTGTCATGATGTGCATTATCAATAGCTTCTGACGGTAAACAATATATTATGGGCCAAACTTCCGCTAGAATAGAACAATCAAATATATTACACTCTACTCAAATTTCTCATCTGCAATGTCTGATCCTGTTTTTTCATAGGTTAGGTTCTCAGGTGATGATTCGCTGACGCTTGCACTTGTCCTGTCTGTGATCAATCAACAGGCCACTGCCAGAAAGCCACTAGTCATTTCAAACCGAATCAGCACTGTCGCAAACTTCTCGATGCCTCAATCTTTCCTTAATCTCGCATTAAAACTGTGTGCGAACATTATTTGCGTATCATGCCTCATGCTTCATGCCTCATGTCTCATACAGTGGATGATTAGGGCAAAATCTCTGCCATGTCTCCTATCACAAAAGAGGTACTAGAAATAAAATAAAATGTAATGTCATTGTATTATTGCGCACCCAAACCCGTTGGAGAAATGTAAGCTCATGTTCACTGATTGCTAAGTTTGGTCATAACTTGATCTGAATATATACTGGATGGGTAAGAAACTCTGTGCACCAAAGTCTCTTCATTTGGGTTGTTAATGTAGTTTACTAGAGATCACAAACCTGAGAGCTCCGCAGATACTAGCCTTGTTTGTCCACTGAGTATGGATTGTGCTTTCTCTGCCTAGCATATTCACAGCGACCATGCAGAAACTGAACGTTTTGCTTTCCCTGTGTCCGGCGTTGGAGTTGGAAGATCTAATGAATCAACTGGAGACTGGAACCTATGGTACAGCTGTGACAATGATGTCTGTCCAATCAGGTGGTCAACATACAGGTTAGAAATGGAGCTACAGCTATATTACTATGGTGGGTTCAACTCAGCACGTTGGAACTCGTAGGAGATAATCTGTCAAAGTCTTTGGCTTTTTGACAACAGAAACAACTGAGCATGAAGATTGCCCTGTAATTTGGGCCAAACTTGGTGTCCAGGGTGGGGGAAGATTACCGATCGATACTTTTTATCAACGCAGTTCTAGTTGAACATCAAAATCTGAGTGTTCCTGCTTCAGTACAGTATTGGCACAGAAAAAAGGTCATTATAGTATAATGGAACGGCTTATGAGGGATTTTCCCTTGCACATTCCACCTCAAACTGTAGCTTGCACTCCTATTGCTCCCTGCTTGGTCGTTTTAGGTAAAGAATCTAACAAGCCCAGCCAGTGAGTTGCGGTTTGCCTTTCATTAGAATGGGCCAGAAATCTGAAATAAAATCAGCGCTATTACTTTACTCAAACTATCATTGACTAAATATTTCGATCAGATAATACCAGCTCAAGTTATTTGTGGATATTCTGTTTATCATATCATGTCTCATGCAGTGATTTATTTGGGAGCAAAATCTCTGAAATTTCTGTGCTGCTCAAAAAGGGCTACCAGAAAACAAACTTTTACAGATATCAATGGCAGATCACCATGATTTCAGACAACGCTGTTACTCAATAAATTCATATATCAATATTGATGAGTGCTTTATTACCGATCTAAATACATTGAGAAATATAATATATATATATATATAAATTATCAGGATAGTCGATTTCCTTTTAGTGGTTGCGTTCTAATTTTATGAGAGTATATAGCTCCAAAGCAATTTGGGTGTAAATATTGGGATCTGTACGAGTCCATTGAATTTAGCATAAAACAAGCAATGATAAACTTTTGTAAAATGTTAATCTATGCAGGTATGATGCAGCTTGTCACAGCAGTGATCATAGGGCCTGGATGACAAGGCAAGCCTATGCTTCATAAGCCACAGTGGTACCAAACAAGCTTGTTGGAGTGGCAGAACTCTGTGAAACTTTCCAAGACCAGCTGAAATCTGATCATGAATTAATAGATGAGTATACCATTTGAATACCGGTGTCAGGTTTCAAATAATTTGTATTAATTTTTGCAGATATAACTTGCAGACATCTGCAGCCACCATTTCTATTGCCAGCAAATACCATCCATTGCAGAGTTACTGGGACCCATTGTACTCAAACCGCGCCCTTACCCTTGCCCACCGGAAATCCGGCTATACTCCTTTTATTGAAGAGTCAGAGGGGAATCTTTTTACTGCGCTTGGGGCATGCAAACACACTGTTGACTCTGGTATTTTAAAGTCCCGTTTGCAAGGACCCGGCTAGGATTCATGGGGCGCCAGTACCAACTCAAGAATGACTGCCGGCGCTGGGAAGTCTGCACCCTTAACCATCAGACCACTCCCGACTCCATCATCCTGCACCATTTCCATCGTCACGCCACAAAATATCCTCCATACTTTAGGCAACATCCAAATAATTTATGGTGAATGTATGCAGACATATTTGTCAACTTATGGAAAAAATTCATCAAGGATGATATTGTCTACCAAATAAAATAAATTATCACTCATGGTAGGTGATATCTCAAGCCATTCTTCATTGCCAGAAATATACTTTTCTCAATATTTTTATATTGTTTGCTTTTTGCATTACATTTCTATTTCAATCAACAACATTCTACACAGTATTTTCACCTCACCTCATTGTTGCCGCATATGTGATGACAACTTCCTACCTGTCATTTCAATTTAAATTTAAATTCTGCGATGTATGTTTTAGACATCTCCCAGCAACATTTTGATTACCATCAAATATTCAAAAATAAAGTATAAAGTTAAAAAAATATCATCCTGCTTCATTTCTATTGTCATGGCAGACACCAGCCTGCCATTTCCATTGCCAAAAACTGGTTATACTGGATATACTGAATATGGAGTCAACAACCTAGCACCAATGCAGGTTTGATTTTTTGATGTTTGTTCAGCAGGAGGAAAGCAATTTGTCACAAAGTGGAAAACATTAGATGCTAATGGTGGAGCAATGTGTCATGTGACATGTGGTATGTGACATGTGACATTTGACATGTGTCAGCATGGCAATTTGTAGAAGATATTTCACTCAATTCAATGATGTGTATTTAGATTAAATTTGCCAAGTAGTAAGTATTAAGTTTGTGTTCCTAGTAAAAATAATGAAATTTACGAAGAAAAATTGCTGCCATTGTCCTTAGCTCGATCATGCTGCCAATAATGTTTAATATTCAGATATATGTTGATTAATACACCATTTGGGCTGTATTACGCATATTTTTTATATATTTTATATTATATTCACCGACCAATGTATCAGGCCGTGTAAAAAAAGATGGAATAAGATTAAATAATTTTTTTAAATAGCAGCTTATCATAGAATGCTGTCCGACCAATGTGGATTCTTGCCAATAGTTATTTGTTGTAGCTGAGAATTAATTATATCTACTTTAAGTTCAATATAGCCATTGCCAATAAAAGATACTGCAGCTAACTTGTGAATAAACGGGGATCGGTACAACTACCCTAATAAGGATTTTGGAGATTATCAACTGTAGCGCCAGCAATTTAAAGATCATCATCACCGAACTGTAAATAAACATGAGTTTTGGCACATCTACTTTTCCAGATTTTGTGAAAACCAAATGAAGTTATGGCAGGTTTTTCACCGGAGGAAGGGGAAATAGGGTTGATTTCATCAAACTGCTGCAGGGTAGCCCTTTGCATTTTATGATACAGGTGCTTGGTGTATTCTTTTGAAAGAAAAACTGGGACAGTTTAAACGGAAAGACAAACATCTGTGAGAATTCCATGTGGAGGCCAGTCATTTGAAAACCTGACCACAAGTCCCAGACTGCATGGGATCAATATAGATAGACTTGCGTATCAGTTTTCCTGAAATCTCGCACAACAGAATGCCAAATAACAATCATTGACTGACAGTTCTAAGAACCAGGCGAAATTGACAATTTGTCATAATGAAGACACTACTGTCTAATAAATTATCTATTTTTGTACTATTATTTACAGAAACAGAAAAACAAAGTCATAACTCATGAATAATGATGAGTTCTCAGAATCAGTAGGGTAAACCAATATAATGTTACATAGAGATAATATCTAAGCATATAGTACAGTTTCACAAGAACTCTAGGCATAGGTGTGACAATGTTAAAAGCTAGTAGGCCTATAGCACAATGGGAAACCAAATAGATTGCACCATAAAGCAAAAAAACGCATATGATCGATACTTTGTAATATCCTCATCATAGCAATCCTAAAATAACCAGGACAAAATCCAGGGCATAACAAACCAAAGGCAAATCAACAGTGTCTTGACAGCTAGACAAACATAAATTAACTTTCAGACTGACAATAATGAATACGACATGATGAGAAGCAAATTTAATTAAGTCACAGGGTTGATAACCGGTACGATAGTATTTCATAAATCAAAATATGGCAGCATGAAAAAAAATAATTGCACAGTACCAGACTAGCAAAATCAGCACTATAAAAAGTCAGAGGACACCTGTAAAGCTCAAGTCAGCGCCAGAATGCGGGTTCACGACCACAATAGTACCATTCCATGTTATTATGTATATAGAAATATAATATATAATATTCATATATAATATACAAATTATATAATATATAATACATATATATAATAATGAAGTATATATATATGTTAGCGACAAGAGGTTAGTTCACGGCCACAATAGTTTCTGGAGGCGGTTTCTCAACCACAATAGACCCCTAAAATATCTGAGCCTGAGGCAAGGACCAAAGATTAGTCTAAACACATTTAGACTGCAACCAGGAGAGTTACAAGACAGATACAGATTAGCATCAACTCAGGGTGAGCTAAAAAGAACCACAAATTTAAATTTATAATTAATTTCGCACCCTCTATACATCATACGAGTTTATGATCTGCGGAAACCATAACCATCTGCAACCTTCAAGTAAGAAGTCTCCTGTTTCTATTGCGACACAGGTTAATGCCCCCTCTCACAGTCTAGCAAGTCATGGTTTTTAGCTGAAGACCTGTGTGTTGTGCAGCATTATGCACACTACTGTGAGTAAGATCTATTAACCCTAGACACAACTGCTTGCAATGATGGTACTAAGGCTCTTGTCATACATACACTATTTTATTTGGCAGACAATATCACCTTGGGTGGATGTTTTCCATAAAGTGCCAAAGAAATTACCGCAAAAAGTTAGGGGAAAAATTAGTTACGAATCACAAATCTATTTTGAGGGCCGATGTAACTCCTCTGGTAATATGTTGTTATCACATAACTTTCGTTAGCAACCACCAGTCCTAGTGATACCCGCCTGCAACTCAACCCAAACTCCATATGCAATCTGTTCTGTGACGTAGTCTTCAATCATCTTCCTTTGTATATAAGTGACACACACATGGGTGAAGAGGCAGCTGTAACGAACAGAAGGAAAAACAAAAATGAGTTCAGTAAACTGGTCCCTGCAGCCGCAGTTTGCTCTTAACTCCTATCACTCGTTGTTGAAAGTGGTGCTGTTCTCGACTATTTTCTGTACTTCAATTATTGGAGCTGATGCTGAGAATCCAACTCACAAGGTGTACATCACCACTGGTGACAGAAAGTCAGACGGTGCTGCTTGGAAATCGATCAATGTAAGTGCCCACCTTTTGCTAAAACCACAGATTAAACAATATATTTGGACTTAATAATAGTGTTTTTGTGATGATTTTTTGGTGTCATTATAGCAGCCTGGTATCTCATCCGGCCTTTTACCATGAGCCATTTGGAGGGTAAAATAATTACTCTTCATGGCAAAATTATTTCTGTTTTCAATGATATACGTAAATATTCCGACAGTAACAAAATTCACAATATTCATAATGTGAGATGTGAGATGTGAGAAAGTTAGACGGAACTTTATTGATTTTTAATAAATTTCTCAATTTCCTGTATTTCTCTTTTTTTTCCTAGTTTGATATTGTAATGACCGACAGCACTGGGAGAGAAAGCCGAATACAGTCCCTAGTAGGTGATCACAGGAGTGTGAAAAAAGGACAGACTGAACAGTATGACATGATACTTGCTGATGTTGAGTACATAAAATCCATAGCAGTGAAAAGAACAGATACCATCAAAAGTCAAGATTGGTAAATAACTACTTTCCTAGCATCACATAGCATCACAGGAAATTTATTATTAGACCTGAATTGAGCCATCCCCCCCACACAATTAATTACCACTGAGGGATATATAAGTATAAAAATATATTTATTCCATATCAATGTTAGTTACTAATGGTGCGCTCACCTCAATTTCAGGTTTGTAGATTTGGTGAAGGTCGATTATTTAGATGTTGACCACGAGGGCGATGACGACTTGATAATACACTCCAGTTATTTCCCAATACATCGCTGGCTGCATCACGATGAGCATATGATCAGCGAGTATGACTCAGTTCTGCCACAAGATGATGAAAATGCTGACGCCCGTAAAGAAGCACTGAGACGTAAGAGAGAGATGTACAGATTCAGCGGTAAAGTTCATGGTGGGCCTCCGCTGGTAAGTCGAGAAAATTCATCTGTGTACATTTTCTGTTTACCCATTATATTGGCTGCGTCATGTCAAATGAGATTAATTCTCCCAACCAAGGTTGTCTGAATAACAGAGATATCATAAGCATATCCAGTGTTTGTCGCTCTGATCATCTGGTTAGACTAAGCTAGAACAAGTTTGATCCGATTGCCTGCATTCCAGTCGCTCCCCTTCCGCTGACCAGTTGATCGAGAGCAGCTCCAAATGCAGGCAAACGAACCAAACTTGGTCTAAACTAAGCTGTTGCATTTGTCTACGTTCACATAGTGTCACTGTGTCAGGAGCTGTGTTCACATATCCGTGAGGAGGCAATTACGATCCACAGCGATGATCAGCGATCAAGTGTGCATCACCTTTATTTATAACAGATTGTACAAAGTGCAAAAGTGATAACTTATGTGGTTACATGATACTCATTGATATAAAATTGTTGATATTGATTTAGGTGGAGACTTTGCCCGACGATGAGAAGTTTTCCGACAAATACATTGTGAGTATCAGCATGAGAAGACTGCGAGTCATAGATCATCAATTCCAAATACATTTATTGTGTATACGCATGTCTTTCATTTGAGGCCCAGACACCGCTTAGGAATTTTCTGCTCTTTGCTAAGTAATATTGTTTGATGTCACAAATATTGGTCGATATCACAAATTTGCAAATATGTTTCATAAAACCTAGCCTGTGTTTGCTAGGTTATGCTGGACTTTCTACATGAAACATTATGAAAACTTCTTTCAGTTCTATATAGTAACATAAAAGCTGAACCATCTCAGAGATATTGGTTGTTATTTTGTAGAATGATATATTTACGGAAACATCCCAATTCAGCAAATCAGTACGAGCGGCTGCCAGTCATACTCCTAACTTCGAGAGCCTCACGGATATTGAGCAGTTATATCGTGGTGATTATTTTCATGTGCCAGAGGTGAGACCTCTATTAAATCATATTTTGTTCCAAAAACAATATAGAAGAACATGATGTTGTTCTGAATAGCTTTCTTCTATAATACAATTAATTGTCAAAATCAAATTTTGTTCATTGTTAATAAGGATGTTCTTTTACTTGCAGCGTGCCATGAGATCAAGTGAGCTTAGCCTGGGCTTGCAGTCGGGGGTGGGTGGGGTCGGGTACCCCCCCCCCTCTACCACTCACTCCCGACAGCGTGCCATGAGATCAAGTGAGCCCTCAGATTATAATGTGTTATTATTCCTGATAAGCTTTTAATGTAATGAATAGTAAACATATTCTATATTAATAATAATATATAAATAATAACTATATATATATGTTATATCTGTCCGACGGCCCCTCTCAGCATATCCCTAATGGATACATGATTGTATTTATACAGAGAATGACAGACTGGGCTGAGGATGCTGAGTTTGGACGTCAAAAGCTAACAGGGACTAATCCTGGCCTCATCAAACTTTGTACGGAGCTGCCTAAACTGTGAGTAGTAGTAGTTTACATCTAGCATGCGGCATGCGGCATGCGGCATGCGGCATGCGGCATGCGGCATGCGGCATGCTGCACTAATTATAATATCAATATCAAAACTGCCCTCCGCACACAATGGTCCTTCCTGCATTAATCTAATAAAGTTTGCGGTTGGAATTTTCTTTAGCAAAATGTAAGCGGTAAATACAGGGTGAACTATGGCTGACATATCACTCCCACCAAAAAAATAAAGTATAAGTAAACTTTGAAATAAAAATAAAGTATATCTATAAAAACATGAAGAGAATGGAAAAATTTGCGAAGCCACGAAAAAGAGCTTTCCATCAAATACCTGGTCTTGTAAATGTGCTTTCCTCAACCTAGGATACCAACTTGTGGTTGATTGCTGGTTGTGGATTTATCTTGATCAATATTTTGGTAAAGATGATTGCTCTTTCTTTACTTCAAGGATGGAGAAAGCTGTCGGGGATATCGAGCAGAACCTACCATCTGGTTCAACATTCGCAGACAGTGTGAAGAATAAACGGGTATACATGATTGATTTAAAGTGCAACCAAGGTTTCAAACAACTTCTCATTGATGGCCATTGATTAATAGCAGATTGCACCTTCAGCATGGGGAAAAAGACAAAACATAATTCGGATGATTATTCAGCCAGAATTCTTGTGAAACATTTCTTCCATCAGGCACTAAAACTCAGCTAAAAGAGAATACCACATAGCAGTTTCCTGTTCCTGTTATTATTTAGCCTGTGCTCTATAATTATTACAGCAAAGTCTTGGAACCTCCCCTAAACTGAAGTGTTACCCGGCTTAGAGTCAGCAAATACTTTGAGTTTTGCATCGCGTAATGCACAAAGCTGATGCTGCCCAGCACATTATTTGCTACCCATTAATGCATTGCTGCGAAACCTTGGTTGCCCTTTAAGCTTCATGGCAAATGTTGAGTGCGCCGAGCCAATTCCAGGTGCAGTCGCACTTTTCCACGTAGCAGATAATGGAGATTTGATGCCCATAGCTATCCAGCTTTCCCCTGATGAAGATGCTCCGGTAAGCACTTATGTTCAGTGGTCTAAGTGGCCTTCTGTCTTTGTGGGTACTCTTCTCTGTGTGTCAAAAATTACTTCAAAACTGTTTGCAATGGCTCCATCAAATTTAACATAAAAATTGTGCAGACCTGGTCAAGAGGAGATCCAGTGGGAACTGTTTTCTAAGCGTATCCCTCCATATTTATTTGTGGGTACTCAGTTCCCACCAGTTCCCACTCAATTCTAACACTGCTTATGTTATATTTATGTCCAAACCCTTGATCTGGTGCAATCTCAAATCACGCACACATATTAGTTTGAAAGTTATAATGAATACTCTGACATGGGATTACTCTTTGTTAGGTTTTCACACCCAAAGAAAGTCGCTACACTTGGATGGCTGCCAAGATGTGGTTCAATAATGCTGAGGGCTCACACCACCAAGCTGCCGCCCATCTAGGTAACTAAATTACATTTCGTCGTACCTGAAGTCCAATTTGAACGATGTAAATAGACATTGGGATCTTCTTTTGATGAGTTGCAACCAAAAAGAAGATAGAGAAAGACATTTTGTTCTCCTTTGTATATTGAAATATGATGCTTCTTTAGTAGTTTCACAACCAGTGCCTGTTAGTGTTAGCCATGCAGTGAGGTTGAGGAAATGAAACAAATTGGACTTTAATAAAACTCCTTTTTATTTTATTTCTAGGATTAACTCATTTGCTCATTGAAACCGTTGGCGTGGCCACTCATCGTCAGCTCTCCCAATCGCATCCCGTGTTCAGATTTTTAGCACCTCACATCCGCTATGTAATGCACATTAACTGGTAAGATTTTATCCGCAGCAGTTTGATTGATATAGCAAGCAAAAAAATTAAAATAAATTAAAGAAGAAAAATAGAAGCCATAGACCGTTTGGCTGAATACTGAAAAATGATTATGCCTTAGACAGAAATAAATGAATGTCTGTTGTCTGATATGTCAGTTGTTTTTGGTATGTGGGAAATGTTTTTTGTAAGTTATGATGAGGTTTATGATAAATTTTGTCTCATTGCAAGACATTGTGCTGATAACATCTCTTATGCTTTCATGTAAGGCGGGGCGTCTACAATTTACTTCCCCCTGGTGGAACCATTGATCAAACTATGAGAATGGGACGCAACGGTATGTTCAACATAATCAAAAACCGCTATAGTGAGTGGTCACTGCAGAATGATGGAAATTTCATGAAGAATCTGAAGCATAGAGGTGTACAAAATGTCACCAATCTGCCGGGATATCATTACAGAGAGGATGGAAAGCTACTGTGGGTCGCCCTACAAAAATATGTGACAAAATCCATTAGAAGCTATTATGGTACGTTCAGATTTGTGATTGCTGCTAGAGATAACTTTTTTCTTTCAATGCTCCAGCTTGATCACTATAGTAGGAAGTTTGCACTTCATTAATGATGTTGTGAAATCATATAATTGTCCTCTCTGGATACATGAAATTGTTGTCACATATTGCTTTATGCTGCTGGTCAGTTTTGACTTCAAATTGATTCGGAGTTATACCCTCCCGAGTCACGACAATACAAAGACAAGCTCTTGTAATACATTATAGTACCCAGTCACATAAAAGCTGTTGTACCATATTCAACGGGATACATGATGTTTTTCAAGGACTGAGAATTCGACGTATCTCCATACCTTTCACTTTCTTGGAACGATTTCCAAATCTCTCCAATATTTTGCGAAAAAAAAAAATTTATGTTCAGAAACTTGGGAATTGGTCTATGTAATTTGACATCGATTTGACGAACATATGAATTGTAGTTCTTTGTTGATGCCGCTCGCCTGTATGCTTAAAAAGCTGTAAGGTCATATCTTGAGTAATTTAAGTATCCAGAACATTATTTTGTTTGTTTTTATAATGAAGGTCAAGGTGCAAAAGGTAATGAGAGACTTGGCCAAGACAATGAGCTGCAAGGCTGGATTAATGAGCTGGTTAGCGATTCTCTTATCAAGGTATGTCGGTGAAGTTGTAGGGATTCCTAGTATGCCATATCAAAAATTAATGCAGATCAGTATTCTTTTCTCACAAAACATCTCTCTGCATAATAAAACGTTATGGACACAATGGGGTCAAGTATTGCAATGGCATGTCGATTGTTTTATTGGATTCGTTATAATTATGACAATATACATTGTCGAAGTGAAAAAGAATGCCATAGTGAATTCAATTTGTATAGATTTCCCTCTTCTCGATATCTACGATCTGCCTAACCGGAGTTTTCCATGTTCAAAGTAACTATCATTCATTATTACAATTACTGATTTCAGGGTATGCCAGTGAAATATCGGAATGGCAAATACTTTGTTAAAAGGGTAGATGACCTAGTTGAGATCGTGACCACATTTGTCTTCATATCGACAGTCCAGCATGCAGCTGTGAATTACCAACAGTATGATTCGTATGGCTTCATCCCCAACAACCCGATTGCACTGAGGGGAGATTGGCCAAGAACCAAGGTATGGTAAAAACACAATTAAAGTTTTTGGTTTGAAGATGTTCTGCAATCACCATATAAAGCAAAAGCCGATACCAAATCAATCTGTTCCATGAAGGCATAATTGGTAATTTTGTTCGGTTGCTGAATATTCCAGAGGAGGTAATATCAGTCAGAGTAATACTCAGCTAGTTTTGGGATGAATTTTTGTCCGTCTGAGCTCCAATCTTATGCAGCTAAAAGCGGAGTTCCAAAGAGTAATGGTTGGGCAAAATATGTCGCCATACATTTCAATATTTCAAGCAGGTGCGAAAATACGAAGTTTTCCTCCTACCAATAATTAACTCATGTCATAGCTCAGAAATGTTTGAAAAACAATAGAGGTACATGAATTTTCTTTTATAGGCAAAATTGTCAGAAAGAGATGTGGTTAACATGTTACCGAGCAAAGAGCAAACTATTAAGATAATGATCCTAGTAACGCAACTAAGCATTCATGGAGCAGAGAAACTTGGTGACTTTGAAATACAGTACGCATACGACCCTGCAAGTCTGACAGCAGCCCAGGAGTAAGTTCTTGAATGTTTATTGCTATGGTTGGTGATCAATTCTTTATTGTTGAATAATAAGTGCTGGATTGATGCTGTAGTTCATGTTATACTGATTTTGTGTGAGGATCAAAGACGGTAATATGGAAGACATGCTTGTTTTGGTTATATTTGTTGTTTTATTGTTTTATCACTGATACACTTTCACAGTATATATATTGAGATGTTGATTGATATGACTGAGTGACTGGCTGAGTATGTGTCATACCAAGTTCACAGAGCTATTAGACTATGTTAGTTAATTATTCCCTCCCCCCCTGGCTAAGGTCTTTTTCCTTTACGCTTACAGGTTACGTGATGAATTGAAAGATATTGAGGCTAAATTGGCTCGAAGGAACAAGAAACGCAAAGACAAGTATAGATATCTGATGCCGAGATACATGCCAAACTGTATTAATATATAGATATACCTTCAAGCTAAGGAGGATGATATTCTAGTTTCGTGGAATAGATATCTTGTGTGAAATACTGGTATTAAGGATTCAAACTTTGAAGAAAGAAGGAGACGAGTCTTATAAAGCTGTCATCACTTTTAGGAGATGGAATTTCACAAAATTAGGAACTAGTAGCTCAACTCCTAGTGGCTGCACATTGTATTACCCTGATTATAGCCTGATTAATCTGACTTTTATCTAATTATAGTAAAGATTAAATTGCTTAGAAAATTTCATAATTAGTATTAATAAAAACATTGACAAGGTCATGCCAACAAATTTTTTTGATTAATTCATTTTAAGAGAAGATATCAACCAATTTTAAATGAGGGCCTTGAATGGAATATCTGGCTTTTGTTTTAATACTTGTATTTTCAGTACTTTTCAATTTTAAACTCGTTTTTGTCTGTAAGGATAGATGTTCAGATTGCCTGCCGAATAAACACCTATTTCGAATCTCATGGCATCACAAATCATGACCTCACATGACCTTGATTTCCGATATGGTCAGTTGTAATGACTTCATATTTGCTCGCAAATATTTGTGACCGCTTCTAGTTTTATTTGATTTATAAGAGCAAAAAATGATCAGAATCCAAATTTTTCTTTGAAATCCCCTACCTTAGATCATAACAGATGCTTTATCGGCGTAGGTTTCTCCTAGCATGTGTGTTTTGTGATCACACATACACGTATTTGGGACACATGCTGATTCTCAAATTAGACAGAGTTTTCATTATGATAATATCAAGTCCTGTGATATAAAATCAACATGAATGATATTCTATGACCTTCGACCTGTTAATGCAGAATCTTTCAAATTTTATTGTTATCGCACTGATGAGGGGGCAGTTGTGTATCACCAAGAGGTCGTCGAACGGGAGCAATAGTCTGGGACTAAGACTAATGAATAAGTATCCAGTATGAATCTCAATCATCGATTACCCTTCAGTAGTTGCATTCTCCTTCTATCAGAGTATATAACTCCAAAGCAATTTGGGTGTAAATATTGGGATCTATATAATTCCATTGAATTTAGCATAAAAATGCAGCGATACACTATAGCAAAATGTCAATCTATGCAGGTATGATGCAGCTTGTCACAGCAGTGATCATAATGGCTGGACGACAAGGCAAGCCAATGCTTGGTATGCCACAGTCGTAAAACAAACAAGTTAAAGATTGCAGGTGAGGCCGGGCACTGCAAAACTCTCCAAGACAAACTGAAATCTGATCATCAAGTTATAGATCAGTATACTACTTGGAAATAGATGGACAGGTAACCAGGCATTATCTGCACTCAGGAGAGGGTGCGTTGAGATACTGACATAGCACAACAATGCGGATCATGATCAAACAAAACTACCAGTGGTGACATGAATAAAATTATGTTATGACACATTATTAATTCAATTTGACACATTCTTGGCAATTGATGATCTGGTTAGGCAGTTTTTCATGGGCTGCAGTGACAAGATCAGATCAAGTTGGTCATACTAAATATATTTCCAAAGCATAATAATAGATATCAAAGTTTTGGTAATAATTTTGTTGTATGAACAGATTAAGGTCAATATCACATCATGCATACACAATCAGGAATTTTATGATATCAGAATTTTTGCTGCATCTCAATCAAATCTCAACAACACGGTTCTCAAGCCTTGCCTTCTCTGCTGCGAATACAAGACGGTGGCTGAGAAGAGTTTCATCGGGACCAGCCAATATGATGCCCTGATCTTTAGCCAGTATAGCTTTAATGAAAGTGTCAATCAAGTGGAAATCAGCGCCGCCATGACCTCCAAGCCTCCCCGAGAAACCACGGCCAACTTCGTGCCTTGTGGTTTGGCCAGTCAGAAAGTCAAACACGTTAACAGGTCCAGAAAAATCAGAAGTTATCTCCCCCTTAGTACCTGAGATAACAGTAGTGCGAGCACACACTCTCTTGGTGAATCCAACCATAGTGATGTTCGCTGTTGCCCCGCTCTTAAACTGCATGTTCACCACCTGATTGGACATGACATCGTTGTCACAGTTGTACACGCATCTACCATAGGGTCCAGTCTCAAGCTGCTTCATTAAGTCTTCCATGTCGCCTGTCTTTGTTACAGCAGATACAGGCCAGCCAAAGTTTCCACTTTTAGCCCGATCTAGGTAGATCTTTTGAGCGGAGAAAGCACAATCTTGATTTACTGGGCAAGTCAAGCATGTGTCTGTGGCTTTCTCTGGTTTATTTTCCTTTGCGAAGTGCATCAAAGAACCAAAAGATGATATCTTGGTACATGGATTCTCCTTTCCCATCCAATAGGTCATGAGATCCAAGTCATGACAGCATTTAGCGAGAAGGGAACACGAGCTCTCACTTTCCTTCCTCCAGTTTCCTCTCACATATGAATGAGCGAAATGCCAGAAACCCACAGGTTCTGTGTGCTGGATGTTACAGATCTCTCCGATGGCACCTTCTGCTATCAGTTGTTGAATCTTCTTATACTGAGGATAATACCTAAGTACATGACAGACCCCAAACATCACACCATTCTTCTTGATTGCGTCAACTATCTCAGAACAGTCCTCATAAGTAACAGCCATAGGCTTCTCCAACAGGATATGGTATCCTTTCTCAGCCAGTTTGATAGCAGGTTCTTTGTGCATGCGGTCTTGTGTGCAGATTATGGCGATGTCTGCTAATCGTTCCTCCTTGGCAGCAACTTCTTCCCATGACTCAAAGACATATGCGTCACCTATTTTGTATTCTTCTTTCATGTTATCACGCAAGATTTTGATTGGCTCTGCTACCCCAACGACCTTGAACTTTTCAGGCTCGACCTGGGCATAGAATGCATAGCCTTGACCTCTATTTCCAGCGCCGATAACTATTGCGGTTGCAGCTGGCATCTTTTGTTTCTACGAAAATATAAATTAGTAGATACAGTACTAGGTCTTATGATCATAGGCGATTTCTCTTCGTGTCACAAGCTTGAGTTAACAATTACCCTATGGTGTGAATTGTGGCTTAGTTAAGGCTGACATAACTTGAGACCATAATCTGTGCTTCCAAACCCGAAGGTCAAATCTGACCTCTACGTAGTATGGAACTGTAATATGAAATACCTAGAACAAGTTTGTTGCCTCTTTGGAGGCGGAGTAATATTACAAAAATCGGGTGTCGCGGTGCCTCAGGGCCCAACTGTTGGAGTATCACTCTGCCACCACAGAGAGAGAGAGCAAACTTAATGTATGAACTACCATCATTGCAGCAGAGTTCGTGCTAATGCTATTAGCAGCACTGAGGTGTTATATATTCCATACCAATTATTAGCAGTTGAAAAATATCATCATAATATCTAGTTGCATTCATTACAGCTATACCGACCTTTTTGTCTTTGTTGAAAACTTTTTTAACAGCAGCAAGCATGAGTGAATTAGTCACAGTTTCAGTTCACACTAGTAAGCTTTAGTTGATGTATTTCAGTAGCTTCGCTTTATTCAGGTCAATTAACCACAGCTTGTTATTATGTCCGATGTTTGCATTTGAATGACAATCAATCGACTGGCATCACAATATAACTTCGATTACATTATAGTAGTCGCTGATAAAGGTCAATTTCGTAATCATAACTTGCCTCCCTGGTTGCATCATGCAGGCCAAGTGACCCAGCTTGTAATACATTCGAATGTCAGCGATAGGACAGGCATCACAATTACACCATCTGTATAACAGGGTGATCATATGTAGTGGCTGATAAAAGTCAGTTTTGTAATCATGACTAATAATGCTGTTTACTTCCTTGTAGAAAATAAGAAAAACAAAGTAGGGAGTATCTCGCAGTGGTTTTCTGAGTTGTTCAAGTCCAACTAGCAAAAGTTGCATCACGAAGGCCTAATTTAACCCGGCTAGTAATACATTTTCTGTCTGCATTTGAATGATGGTCAGAGGACTGGCAATTGGCATCACAATTACACCATCGTATCGCAGGGTGATCATATTGTAGCAGATAAAAGTCAGTTTTGTAACCATGACTAATGTTGAATACATCTTTGTAATAAATAATGTAAAAACATAGTGATTATATTGTTTGGTTTTTGAGTTCGGTTCTGAGTTGTTCAGGTCCAACTCGCTAATGTTGCATCAGGAATGGTTATATCTCATAACACTTGATTCTTTGATAGTTGAATTCAAAGCAATTTGAGTTGATTCATATTTTATCTCTCAGAAGTTTGAGCAATGAGCTACTCATCGTAGTTATTAGGGTCTATCAAGGCAAGGTTACACCAGAGACTATAGATATATATAGATATATTATCTATAGTCTCTGGTTACACTACAGGATACGGGCAGGATACTAAGTTTGGCTACGAGTTATAGTCATTGATGTTATCACATTAAATGGATTCCAGTTAGGTGCAGGATTGGAGATTTTCAAGGATTCTAATAATTTTCTTAACTTTTCTAAGTTAGATTTAGAAATGGATTTTCTTACTCTAAGTATTTTTTTATTAGATCAAGATTAAGATATTCTAATTCTTAAATACTTCTAAATTCGTCTAAATTAGATAAAGACTAAGATATGCCGATTCCAAGAAAACTTGTAGCCTATAATATTAATATATCTTTTTTTTCTAATTTTCTAATTTAAAAAAAAAATTTCCAGAAATTTGTGAGAAGGCTGAAATCATAACCCAGGCCTAATAAAGAAATAGGTAGGAAGCGTAGCCTTATATCGCAAAGATTTTAGGGATTTAGGCAAGGGCATGCCCTTGATTAACAATAGACATAAAACTCCTAGTATTTTACGGAGTTATAACGAAACACAATGGGCCAACTAACTCTGCACATTCGGACAATTGTAGGACAACGGTCTGCTTAGCATTTTTATATACTTTCTCAGATTCTAAGTTTCTAAACCGATGTTTTACTGCATCGAGTCTTTCTAATTCCGTAAACACTCCATAAACTTAGATTAGAACACACAAATTAGAAACTTAGACAAATTTAGATATTGTAGCATATATACTTTCTCAGATTCTAAGTTTCTAAACTGATATTTTACTGCATCGTGGCTATCTTAATCTGTAAATCCTCCATAAACTTAGATTAGAACACAGAAATTAGAAACTTAGACAAATTTAGACATTGTAGCGTATATACTTTCTCAGATTCTAAGTTTCTAAACTGATATTTTACTGCATCGAGTCTTTCTAATTTCGTAAACACTCCATAAACTTAGATTAGAACACAGAAATTAGAAACTTAGACAAATTTAGACATTGTAGCATATATACTTTCTCAGATTCTAAATTTCTAAACTGATATTTTACTGCATCGTGGCTATCTTAATCTGTAAACCCTCCATAAACTTAGATTAGAACACAGAAATTAGAAACTTAGACAAATTTAGACATTGTAGCATATATACTTTCTCAGATTCTAAATTTCTAAACTGATATTTTACTGCATCGTGGCTATCTTAATCTGTAAACCCTCCATAAACTTAGATTAGAACACAGAAATTAGAAACTTAGACAAATTTAGACATTGTAGCGTATATACTTTCTCAGATTCTAAGTTTCTAAACTGATATTTTACTGCATCGAGTCTTTCTAATTTCGTAAACACTCCATAAACTTAGATTAGAACACAGAAATTAGAAACTTAGACAAATTTAGACATTGTAGCATATATACTTTCTCAGATTCTAAGTTTCTAAACTGATATTTTACTGCATCGTGGCTATCTTAATCTGTAAACCCTCCATAAACTTAGATTAGAACACAGAAATTAGAAACTTAGACAAATTTAGACATTGTAGCGTATATACTTTCTCAGATTCTAAGTTTCTAAACCGATATTTTACGGCATCAAGTCTTTCTAACTCCATGAACCTTAGATTATAACAAAGAAAGGTTATACAATTTAAGGGTGGAGATTTTTAAAAATTAGATAGGAAATTAACATGGGGTAGGTCTAAATATCTCCAATGCTGCACCTGCCTCATGGATTCATGAGTTTAATTTGAGCCATTAGCGCATATCATAGTCTTGAGAATGTTATAAGGTTACAAGGGGTCAAAAATGTCACAAACAGCTGATATTCACAGCGAGGACAGATGATATGAAATCAAAATTTTGCTATGAGCGTGCTCTGCTCTGCTGCTCATTCTAATATCGCCATTGCCACTAGTGGAGGCAGGTACACTGCCTCATTTGCCTACCACAGCTGTTTCGAATCAGAGTATCCCGTAGGAGTGAGTGGGACTATACCTGGCTCACAATGCAAAATAAAACAGATCACCCTCTGAAACTTTTGGTATCTCATTCAGAAACAGTATGGCCTAGGATTTTCCACTGCTGAAGAACACTCGCGATGCGACATATGCTGCATATAGGGAGTTGTCCTGACATAGAGAATTCAAAATGTATACATCACGTTGTGTTATGTCTGATTTTAGAGTTTGCCATCATTGTGTCAGCTCAAGTTTCTAACTCAATAGGTTTACAGATATTTGAGTATACGTCTTGTCATTTATTGTCATGCCATGTTTATTTATCACAATAAGCAGCCATTGAATGCGATTTCTCAGCACCTCCACACAATGTTGGAACGATCAAATTTAAATCATAGCTGTTGTGTATTGCATAATATTTACAACCTTTAAAATCATCCATGTAACTTGACGATCGCTTCTCGGCCTATTGGCTAAGATCAAAGTGTCACTGCCAATGGCCGATTAGTGCCAGTTCAGTTTTGGCAGCTTGCTGCACACTTATGATTAGGAGGTCCTCTATGGCCTCACCTCTAGGATGCATTCTAGTTTTCTAGCATGTATCACATTCTCAGTAGGAGGATTACGGCACCTTGCGTCCCTCTTTAGGGGCAGCCCAATCTTCTGTTTCTTAGCAAACAGCAACTTTTACTTGACGACCAAAGATGAGATAAAAATCCAATCTCATCTCACTAATTTTCCTGCCCTTCACAAACATTATTCCCGTGGCTCAGTAGACAGTTGAAGAGGGCGATATGAGTTCAATCCCCATTTTTTTCGAGTTTCCGGTTGAAACGTCGTCCTGATTATCATAGTTTTGATAACAAAGAGGCTTTATACACCATTATTTTGTCGATGTTCTGGCGTGCCTTAAATAGGAAAGATGAGATAAAAAGTCTGTAGGTGACAGAAAAAGTTGTAACAACTTGAAAGCTTTACAATAAATAATGGTGTTATACTGAGTATGTTGGTTTGTATATATAGAGAGTGTATGGTCTAACAATTGTTCTTATACCGCTCAAGCTAATTGACAGTAAATTTTCCGTTACTTCCCAAATTATAATCTTGAAGCATGATTTGCAGTAGCATTTTAAAGCTTCCGTTCTCACTACCAGACCGGATAAATTTGTTGGATGAACGATTTTTTTAAATACGTACCAAGATGTTGAAAAATTTATTGTCAATAATGGTGTATATAAAAACTCTATAGGTAAAATAACAAGTCTCTGTCACATCATATTGAAAAAAATTGAGACAAAATTGTAACGCATGAAACGAGACAAAAATCTGTCTCTGCAGGATGTACTTCTGTTCTGTGCATACTAGTGTACCTAAAAAAAACCAGTGCAAACCAAAAAATTGAGGACGATAAGTACATAATGCTGAGTTGTCATACATCTATCTTAGTGTTTATGGAAGACAGTAACTGTGGTTAGTAGCTGTGAATGAGATGGGAGATGGAGCCCTTAGCGCTTTACTCGCTAGTTCAATGGATGTTGTATGGTATTGATATTGCATCATGGATATTGAAGATGATAATAATTTCCTAGTATTGCACAAACAGGTTTAGGTCATTTATATAATATATTATAAACATGAGTAAGTGAACGACAGTTGAGTCTCAGCAATCCAGCAATCAAATATCTACCACACGATTCTCAAGCCTTGCCTTCTCTGCTGCGAATACAAGACAGTGGCTGAGGAGTGTTTCATCAGGACCAGCCAATATGATGCCCTGATTCTTAGCCTGGCAAGCTTTAATAAAAGTGTCGACCAATTCAAAATCAGCGCCACCGTGGCCTCCATTACCTCCATGGACTTCGTGCCGTGTGGTTTGGCCAGTCAGAAAGTCAAACACGTTCACAGGTCCTGTGTAATCAGAAGTGATCTCCCCCTTGGACCCGGAGATTACAGTTGTGCGGGCACATATTCTCTTTGTGAGGCCAACCATAGTGACATTCGCCGTAGCACCACTCTTAAACTGCATGTTCACCACCTGATTTGACATGACATCGTTGTCACAGTCATAGACACATCTACCATAGGGCCCTGTCTCCAGTTCCTTCATCAGGTCTTCCAGATCTCGTGTTTTAGACACGACAGATACAGGCCAGCCAAAGTTTCCACTTTTGGCCCGGTCAAGGTAGATCTTTTGGGCTGAGAAGGAGCAATCTTGATTTACTGGGCAAGTCAAGCATGTGTTTGTGGCTTTTTCCGGTTTGTTTTCTTTTGTAAAGTGCATCAAAGAACCAAATGATGATATCTTGGCGCACGGATTCTCCTTCCCCATCCAATAGGTCATGAGATCTAGGTCATGACAGCATTTAGCGAGAAGGGAGCAAGAGCTCTCACTTTCCTTCCTCCAGTTTCCTCTCACATATGAATGAGCGAAATGCCAAAAGCCCACCGGTTCTGTATGCTGGATGTTGCAGACCTCTCCGATGGCACCTTCCTCTACCAGTTGTTGAATCTTCTTATACTGAGGGTAATACCTCAGAAAATGGCAGACCCCAAAGATTACACCATTCTTCTTAACAGCGTCAACTATCTCAGAACAGTCCTCATAGGTAACAGCCATAGGCTTTTCCAAGAGGATATGGTATCCTTTCTCAGCCAGTTTGATAGCGGGCTCTTTGTGCATGCGGTCCTGTGTACAGATTATGGCTATGTCAGCTAGCCGTTCCTCTTTGGCAGCAACTTCTTCCCATGACTGAAAGACATATGCATCATCTATTTTGTATTCTTCTTTCATTTTATCACATAGAAGTTTTATTGGCTCCGCTACACCAACAACCTTGAACTTTTCAGGCTCGACCTGAGCATAGGAAGCATAGCCTTGACCTCTCTGTCCAGCACCTATAACTATTGCGGTTACAGCAGGCATCTTTTGTTTCTGAAATTTTGTGAAATTGTATTTAGAGCAAATACAATAACAATGGGTTTTTTCTCTTCGCATAAACATTTGGTTGGGCTAAGGCCAACACAATTTGAAATCGTAATCTGTGCCACCCCCCCCCCCGCAGTTGAAATATGTCCGCTGTGATATAGAAAAAGCTTCATTAAAACTTCTTTTTTCTTTCTTTTTCTAAATAGATGCTTTCTAACTACTCACCCCTTTACCTTTGTTGAAAACTTTCTTCACAGCAGCAAGCATGTTTAGCGATCAGCCGATGTCAATTTTAACGCAAGTAAGATTTTGTTCATCAAACAACCTTTTATAGCCTGCTGTTCAAATTAACGTCCGCAGTAGAATGACAGTGTTGGCATCTAAAACCTATCCAGTTTCTCATCCTATCATCTTAGCGGAAAAAAAATAGCTGATAATTTGGCAATCATGACTCACAACAGTTACTTCCTTGCAGCATGTAATAGAAACAAATGAATGATTAATTTGTGGCTGTTTTTTAGTTGTTTTCAAACTAGGTTGAATCATAAATGATTATTTATCTCATCCTGATCTGATTGTGTGAATGATTAACTCCAAGCAAAGAGCTTGTTTGTAACACATAGCTGTTGGAAATTTTTATTCAATGAGCTGTTTGCTGCAGTCATTTGCTGTTGATATGACATACGTTAGGTTATAGGGTAGAAAGAGAGAGGGATTATGTGATTTTTATTGTCATTTCTTCTACTAAAAAAAATCATCTCAAGCCATGTATCAAATAAAAACCTGGAAAATTCCCTTCTCTTTATCGTACAGAGCTTTAATTTGGCACTTTATAGAAAATATAGTTTGATCGAAAAAGAATGGATTCATTTCATCTAGTCCGTTTTCTGTGTTGTAAGCATAGGTACATAGATCTCCTGATTGGGTTACTCAGCATGACAGATAACAATTTTAGTTGTTATCTATGAAGTGTATGATATCATTCACGATGTCCTCATAGAGAGTTGGTACAAGATCAGAACCAGGGACGCTGAAAAAAAAGAGGAAACAAGAAAGTGAAAATAAATTGGCAAAAGATTGGCAGCAATCTTTACATCCACGCAAACCCGTCACAAATTTCCAACCATATTTGACAATACATCCTCTCATAGCAACAGCTTTACCGTAATGAAAGATCTAAGATTGATTTATCACTGCTGAACAGTTTACAGTGTGTCAACAATATAAATTTAGCTCATATTGATCTTCGGACCCAGCAATTTGTCTTGGGTCAAAATCAAGTAATTTGCAAACGGATCAGAATTAAAGCAAGTTACAGCATAACAGGATCATTGCATATAACTGTATTTCTGTTGGACTTCACGAATGGTAGTAACTGTCATATGGATTTGCATAATACGTTCAATTTCTCTATCGCTTAGATAAAGTATGACGTCATACTTTATCTAATCTACCTGTATTTGGGGTTGATCCATACTGCCAACAAGCTACGTGGGAGGGAGGGGAGCGCGGGAGGGAGGGGAGCGGGATAATCAATATAGGGATTAATTGTGGACTAAACTAGAGCCAATGATCAATTGTTATTGAGCATATTTATTGACAGTCTGCCAACAGGGGGTTGGGGACTAACTGCCTGCTACAGGGATGAACCTTTCAACAGGGTAGAATAAAGTGAATCTTTCTTATCTTGATCAAGGTGACAAACCTCAAACAAAGATTGCAGTTAACAATAATCTGAGCTTATTTAAGCTTATTTGGGTTTCTTCACTTAATTATTCCCTTGGCCAGCCTACTGACGTACTGTTTTTTAATTGCTATCTATGAAATCTGCGATATCATTCATAGAATCCTCATAGATGGTCGGTACAATCAGTTCACCAAGGAAACTGAAACAAAGGAAAACAAGAAAACTTCAAGTTATTGAGGGCAGACCTAGTCTGCGCACCCCCCCCCCCCCAGACTCCTGCCAACCGTTCCCCCTCGTCCTGCAGCTCGATTGAGAGTATGTGAACAAGGAGTTAGAGGAATTTCTAACTCTAGCTTCATATATAATTATTTATCTATGTGAAGAACTGATTATTATGTGTGAATGGCTGGTAAAAAATCTCCCTGAAAATACTCCAACCTTCCTATACAAGATTCACACACACACACACACACCTGTAGAATCCGTGAAAGGCTCCTTTATAAACCTTGAGTTCACTGGGAACTCCCTCTTTCTGAAGTCTGTTATAATAAAGTATCGCTTCATCATGTAGGATATCAACTTCTGCCACTAAGACTAGTGTAGGCGAAAGATCTTTCAAACTCTCTCGGAATAAAGGTGAAATTCTCGGGTCATAAATTTGTTGCATCTATAAATAAAAAGAAATGTTTGTACGGTACATTTTCATCCCTTGAGTATGCTGCATTGTGACTATTTGCTGCCGTAGATGAGAGAAGCCTACTACCAATTTGAACTGTAGCACTCCATACAAGTGGGAGGTTACTGTTTCTGATCAATGATGCATAAAAGTAACAAAAGGCCACCAGATACACTTCACATATTAATCAGCAAATATGTAGAACAAGTTTGATCCAATTGCCTGCATTCTTGTTGCTCCCTTCCACTGGTCACGCCGCAGGCAAAGGGATCAAGAATTAACTACCAATCCATTGGGATTGTCTTGATAAATGCCCATGCCAACTGATTGTACCTCGTATACACAAGAGTGTCGAGGGAGGCTAATCACGTAAGTTCTGAATTTGTCCTCACTTTGACATTGGTAAGACAACTCAAAATAACTTCAAAAACGTGTGATTATAACTCACTCATGTTCATTTATAGTCTCGATAACCTGTGTTACCGTGTGAGAAACCTTAATGTTGTTCGGTTTATTTGTTTCCGGTATCATCGATATGGGTCTACGGACTGTATTCCAAAGGGGCGCAGGAGCATTTGAGGTAGATGCCCTTCCTGACACCACCATGTTCCGCCGGGAATCGAGCACGAGACCTCTCGATTGAAAGGCCCATACCCGATCCATTGCACCACGGCCGCTCCCTCAAAAACTTGTGATAATACCTGTTTGTAAAGTGTCTCATCACAAGTGTCTTCTATCTTCACGCCTGGCAGATATTTTGAGAATATCTCTTCACTTTTCTTGTCACGACAGGTATATTTATTGTGATAAGCAGCCCTCCAATTCTGCTTAGCTGGAACTCCAAAGAGGTTGACTAAGAACTTAGACATCAATTTTCTGCTCAGAAGCATGAAAGACTAAAATTAAAAGATAGGATCTGAACAAGGTAAACAGAAGAAACAATCTGGAATCATCAAAACGAAAATGGTGACATCGGATCTGTTGGTCTGTAAGGTTTAAGCCTAAGACACCGACACTGTTATGGTCAAAACACACATAGCGGTTTTAACCTCAGAGGAATGCACAACGTCACCACTGGCAACATATATACTGACAGCAGCCTCAGCTGATCCTCAGAGGATTGATCAGCGGTTGCATCCTCAAAATGTAGAGCAATTTGCATGATGTCACATTACCCACATATAAGCCCTAGCTGATGCTCAGAGGCCTGGTGTGTATATATAAACTAATTGAGGATACGCTGGGGTTGCAACCTCTGTCAATGTGTTTGAACCTTACTCTGTTAATGTCTAACAAGACTTTACCTTAGATTCCTGAGAAGGTAATCCTGTAGATGCCACTTGCACACATGGATATATAAGTATGGCTCCTGTAAGTTTCAGTTGTTCCTTTGCCAGCTCACCATCAATAGCTGTAGCTAAGTTTCCACCAGCACTGTCTCCTGTTAATAAATTATTTACTGATAGAAATTTTCTTCCTTTTAAAATCATATAACAAGTGGTTGAATCATTTAATTCAATTCAATAAGAACAGATAGTTTCTCAGTCAACTGAACTGGCAATTCTCGAATGAAAAGTGTGCACCGAACACACTGTCATCACTTGATATTCGAGAGGCGCAAACATAATTTCGAATACAAAGTGATACTACCTTGTAGAAGTTGCCACCAAGTAATTTTAAGATCTATATAAATCTAGTATAGGGCCAGCGATGAAAAGGTAACTATAAAAAATAATAGGTTGAAGAAACTCTGCCAGCCTATCAGTGAGACTGGAACCTTGAAAGAAAATTGAGTTCAGGACAGCCAATAATTTCAAACTGGCCGGCCATTCTTCATGATATCCTCTATGTTATCTCAATGATATTATGTTGTGTTGCCACTCCCTGAAAATTCATTCTTAAGGCCAAACACAACACCATAGCTTAGTTACCTGCAGTAAAAATCCGGTTTGAAGTGATGCCATATTTCTCGAGATTCTCCATTAAATATTTAGTGACGGCTAAACTATCTTCATGCCCAGCAGGGAAAGGGTGCTCTGGAGCCAATCCATACCTTAAAAAATGAATTTATCACTTGAATAGATGTTGTAGGGCAATTAATAACAACAATCTTACATTTTCATGCAAAACTCGAGCGTAAAGTAAATCGAGAGAGAGGACAATTCCCTAGCGTGTCATTCGTCTGGTCTTATGTCTATTCATGCACAATATCTTCCTAAATGGGCTCTCAAGGATTCAGTGAATTTCAGCTCTTGCCATTTCAATAGCATACAGAAGTGAGATTGTTTGCCGCATACAAAAAAATATGTAGAAAACATTTTTGTTTGTCTCATTCATATTAACAGGGACTTACTCGACGGATACAACCACAGCATTAGTTCTCTTACTCAGGTCTACGACTGTGATGTGATGACTATCTACAGCAGGTAAAGTAGATATTGATTACAAAATGTCAGAATGTGGTAAATCAGGTAACACCACTGGCACTAGGCATTTAACACTAGCACTAGACGAGTAGACGTGCTAGACTTGCACTGGACGAAAATGGTTTAGCAGAGATTGAGCAACACAGCCCCGCAATGATTTATGACAGAATTTTGAACAGTAGAGAACTAGCTAAAATACTAGTTGTATTCATCAATTCTGCCAACCCATCTATTTTTCTGCCGCCAAAATCAAAATTAATGAAGACTAAATATCGCAGGTCAAAACGTCATTGCCTGAGAACCATAAGTAAGAACAGGAGAGTATCCTCGAAAACTCTCAGGTTACAACTAAAGAAACTGTTTGGGCCGAGGAATCCTGAAAAAATCACTTACTGATATCACCGAACGCAAAACCACCGCCATGGAAATAAACAACCATGGCTGAATCTTCATTTTGGTTCACTGGATTGTAAACTCTAAGAGGAACTCCAGCAATTACATCATCATAGGACTAGAAAATAAGAAATTAATCAAATGTACGCCTGCATCAAAGTGGGATGAATCATAGTCACATGATCAAAAATGTACTTTAGAAGACAAGCTTATGCAGGGAACTAGCCTGTCTTAACAGCTTTGTAGCCCCCACCCCCCAACGAACAAAGTTTTTTAAGACAGGCTAGCAGGGACTAGAGCCATCGCTAACTGTTGATGTCCTGTTTCCATTGGTATATTAACGGTATAACCAGTTAGTTGGATATTGGGGAATAAAAACAGCAACGGGCAGTTTACAAATAGTTGGTGTTATCAGCTGTTCCAAAGGCCCAGAATTGCTTGCCACGCGATACTTTTTAAAATGTGGAGGGAAGAAAGCTCAGAGTGAATAAGTATGATATTACGCAAGTATGTCTATAAAAGTGTATGTCAAATTTATCCGGTCAAGTATCTGAGACCTAGCTTTCATACCGAACCAATCATTGATATGAATATATATCAGTGGAACCAAGGAGTTTTACTCCTTAGTGGAATTAACAAATATCCACCAATCTGGCTTCATATTTACCAGTGGCCGCATTTGATCTGGTTTGCGTTGTTATTATTACCGTGACGAATGAGTTATTGTACACCGGCTCCGGAATTGGAAATAGTTTTAAAGCCTCTATAAATGTATATCCTCCATATTCCTCGAGAATGTTGAACTAAAAATAATCAGATTGACATTGAAATGAGTAAGTACCGTAAAGATGTATATATATATATATGTGCATATCCAGAGCTGTAGTTTAGAAAAAAAGGTAGGGTAGGCAAAAGATTGAGGTGAGTCCAAAGCATCACCAGTGATGAACTCCCTGAGCAACTTAGGCATATAATAAGCAAAGGGAAGTCCGAGTGGAGCTGATCTTCACATGGATTATTCAATCAGGGTGTTTTTAGGCTACTGTATTTAGCTTTCTAGGGGAGGTAGTGCCTCCCTGTCTCCCCTTGAACTAAGGGCCTGATATCTATATTCAGTGATCGATCATGGACGTCTTGCAAAAAGTGATGGATGAGTAGAGCTTTGCAGACGACACAAAGTACTTGATATTAGATGTCAATGTCAACCAATGCCTAACAAATACCTACCATAACTAGACTTAGATCAAACATGCACCAATTTACCTGCGCTTCCTCGCCGGGGGGGCAAAATCCTGGGGGGGGGGGGCTCAGACTAGCATTAAGGGTTTGAGCCGCCGCCGGCTCACCAGTAGATTGGGAATGACCTGACTGCTGGCAATTTGGATCTTTTTTAAAACTTGTTCTAAACTAGACTAAAAGATCTACTGCCAGCATGTGATCACATGGTGTAAACCTGCCCACAGAGCCCTGAAATGATTGCTATCCGGTATCCACTAAGTAACAAGGAACGCTGAGAGCCAATTGAATGCACTTTGCTCTGCTAAAGATGATACTAAGTCATGCAATGTTTGACTGGCTGTAGAAGTTTAATACATAACTTGTACTCACCACTGCATCAACGATATTGAATACTGTGTTGAAAGCGACCACACGAGCTCGGTGTTTGACGATCTCCGGGGGTACAAGGCTATCCAAGTACAAGCCTAGAATCACCAGCAAAACTCCGCTAGCTAAGAATAACTTCATACTTCAGCAGCTGATGTTTTATTGATTGTGTCAATGTTACTGTCAAGCTAGTAATAAGTACTACTGGGAACAAATGCACTGCTTATGCAACCGGTACTATTCACTTGCAAGCAACTAAGCAAATAAATACCAACACAATGTCCCAATGCAACTGATAAACGAATGCACACTAACTGGTACACGGCATTCAAAGCCAAAGTCTATTACGCTAGACAGATTTATTAGTTATCATGTAGTTGAAAAAGTAGTGCTATCGCATTCCAACTCATCAATCACAACGCAGCAAGTCACAGTATACAATATAGAGACACATGTGAAGATTTTCATCACGGTTATCATCATGGTCACATTTTTTTATATGCCTGAATTATGAGCTTTATTGACAGAAATAGGCTAGAATTCATTGTAACCATTATGAAAAAACGTGATGAAATTTAACATCTGTCATATATTCTGCAGCTTGCTGCATTGTGATCGACGACTTATAAAGAGATAATGTTACAATGTCCATTTATCAACTTCATAATAATCTGTACCAGTTTGGTTTGAGCGCATTCCGTTATCAGTTATATTGCATTACAAATATTCTATCTGCGTTGTGCAAGTAAACAGCGCCTGTTGGGCTAATAGGCAGTATTTTGTATTGGATTCCTGTATGTAACATTGTCACCATCAATCAAGACAGGAAAGCACAAGCTGCTGCACTATGAAGTTATTTTTAGCTAGCGGAGTATTGCTGGTGATTTTAGGCTTGTATTTGGATAGCCTTGTGCCTCCGGAGATTGTCAAACACCGAGCTCGTGTGGTCGCTTTCAACACAGTATTCTACATCGTTGAAGGAGCGGTGAGTGCAAGTTATGTATATATTCCGCAGCCAGCGTAACATTACATTTCAGTTTCAGAGTATCTTTAGTAGCAGAGCACAGTGTCTGTTTCATTTGGTTCTTATTGTTTCTTCCTACGCAATGAATGGTTATGTAAATCATTGCTGGAGGTTTGACAGTCATACTATGGTCTTTATGATGACAGTATGTATTCCAAGTCAAGTTACGGCAGCAGTGTAGCTGATGCCCACAACAAAACAAGAGCTGCTGAGATTCTGTAACAAAAATATACGAGTTTTCTCTAGAGTTTTTCATCAAAGTACTACAAAACTCTCACGTTTTGCTAGATATTAGTGGTCACTGAACGAAGATATACTCACCTATACTGCTTTACTCTACTTACTTTCAGTGTGCATTATTCATTTTAGTTCAATTTTCTTGAAGACTATGGAGGATATACATTCATAGAGGCAATGGAACTATTTCCATTCCCGGAGCCTGTGTTGAATACCTCGTTTGTCACGGTAATGATATTTTGCACTTTACGAAACAAACCGAATCAAATTGTTACAGTGAAGATAAAGTAGGACTAACACGTTTGAGCAAGGTTAACGCTAGGTCACACAAACTCGACCTTCTGATACACTTCCATAGACAATTCTGGAGATAATCGTGTTCACTGAGCCTTTTGAAAACATGTTTTTAACTGTTTGATGCCATTTGCCTGCATTTAAAGTCGCCCTTCTACTGGTGAACCACTGGCTCGAGGGGAAGCAACTTCAACAACAGACAAATCTGTTCTAGGGTTTGGCCAGCATTTCTGAGCATATAATAATGTGGTATGCTAACAGTTGACAGCCAACACACACAGGTTATTAATTTTTCAATTTTTAGTCCTATGATGATGTAATCGCTGGAGTTCCTGTTCGAATTTACAATCCTGTGAACCAAAATGAAGATTCAGCCATGATCGTTTATTTCCATGGCGGCGGTTTCGCATTTGGAGATGTCAGTAGGTTATTTTCTCAAAATACCTCTGTGCAGACACCAGACAAATATACTGAAATTGTAGTCTGATATTACTGGAGGTGGCCCTCTGTACTGATGGTTCTCTACCAATGGTCTATTTTACCTACACAGTCCCCGACAGGAAACATTAATTTTTTGAAAGGTAGTTGGTTGGCTTGACTCATTTTGATTGATTCGCTGCTGTAATGTCCAGTGTTTCAGCCATTATAATCATGGATATATTGTGTTGCATACTCATTATGTGTATGATGTTCAGATGTCTGTGGTCCGCTTATCCTGGGCCAAACCTGTCTGGCTTGGTGCTATTACCCTATTTAATATTTTGGTGTTTTAATTTATTCATAACCGCTTAACTTGTTTTAGATAGTCATCACCAGACTGTTCTTGGCCTGAGTAACAGAACTAATGCTATGATTGTGTCCGTCGAGTAAGTCAGTGCTTAATAAGCTGCATTAGGCTTTGCCATATTTTATGTATCTACTGCAGTAGCCTGGGTAGGCTGTCGGATGTTGGTGGGTGGGGGTGTCCCCTCACCCAAAAATCCCACTGCAGTCTATCATCTACTGGGGTTTGGTTGGCCCCCAGGTGTGCTCCGACATGCCTGCAAACTGAGAGCAAAACTGGCACAGACATTGCGGTCTTGCCATTAAGGCAAATAATATTTCGCCGCTCATGCTCGGGATGTGGCGTGTGATATGACATCCAATTTTTTTTTAATCGGGCTACTCCCCCCCTACAGTTTTTATGTTCAGTGAAAGGGATCTCATGTCATGAGAAACAATAAGTGATTTTTTCATGAGACCATGAGGCTCTTTAGCAGAGCTATTGCATTAATTGATATAACTCAGCTGACAGACCAGTTTGGTTATATCAATGAACTCCCTCTTCGAGGGAGTTCATTGGTCATATGCTAGGTAATCAAAGTTGCCTACTCTTTTGATGGGATGGATAAACTTTCATAGGGTTAACAGGGTAGTTCTGCATGCGACAATGTGCAACAGTACAAAATATTTCACCTCACAATCCTATTCTAATGATGAAATATTTTTTACAGTTATGGATTGGCTCCAGATCACCCTTTCCCTGCTGGGCATGAAGATAGTATAGCCGTCACCAAATATGTAATGGAGAATCTCAAAGAATATGGCATCACATCTAACCGGATTTTTACTGCAGGTGACCAAGCTATGGTGCTGTGTTTCTGCCTGTGGCCGAGAAATTTAGGCTGGTGGTAAATGTAACGTCAAACATTTTTATTTAATTGTTTCTGCAATTCAGAACGAGATTAAACCCGAAAATCTCCCAGACTAAATGTTGTAGTTCTGTTTAGTAACGATACATATTCTGAGCTCAATAAGAAAAATTGTGTGCTCGAAAGAAATTTAGTTATATCAATTGAGGCAACTTCGACATAATATGGGCATTTTTCACAATTCAAAACAATGCAAAGATAGCCCTTCAAAATCCTGAGCTTAATACGTACTTTGAATTTTGGTGGTACCATTCTACCTGATTCAGTAGGACTTACAGATAATTTCTTTGTTGCTATGAAGCTCAATTCAAAATCCATCCAGTTTGTATGGTTTTAAAAGGAAGTCAACATCATTGACTAAATAGTTTATTATTAGGCATAAACATATAAATACAATGTATACTATGTATTTATATGTTTATGTTATTAGGAGACAGTGCTGGTGGAAACTTAGCTGCAGCTGTGGATGGTGAGCTGGCAAAGGAACAATTAAAACTAACTGGAGCCATACTTATATATCCATGGATACAAGGAGTAACTACAGCACTGCCCTCTATGCATGACAAGGTACCATCTTGTGGAAAATAAGCATAGTAACAGTGTCGGATTTGAACTCTATATCTACAGTTCAACAGATCCAGTATCACCATTTTGTTATGATACATTCAGATTCTTCCATATTTGTCAGGTTTATGAAACACCCGAGTTATATCTTGATTTCAGTCATTCATGATCCTGAAAAGAAAGTTGATGGCAAAGGTCGTAGTCAATCTTTTTGGAATTCCTGCTAAGCCAAATTGGAGAGCTGTTGATGATGGCAAATATCCCTGCAAGGACAAGAAAAGCCAAGAGATATTCTCAAAATATCTGCCAGGAGTGAAAATACCAGACACTTGTGATGAGAAGCTCTACAATCAGGTATTATTCAAAAAATAGCACTTATTGGAGTTGTCTTTCTAATGTCAATGTGAGGACAAACTCACAACTTACAAAATGCGTATTCACAGTATAGTTTGCTGGCAAGACCCGGGCCACTGATTGTTATATGAAATATATCTGCTTGTATTTTATTGCTTGCATACAACAATAAGCAGAGACAGTAACCCCACTTGTATGGAGAGCTACTATTCAAATTGGTAGTCCTTCCTCATTTACGTATGCGCAAAAGTTATGTAGCATACTCAAAGGATGGCAATAGATACTGTATGAACTTCGCGCAGCAGTTAGAGCAATGAGTTTGGGACAAACTCCCTGCTTCAATGCATACTCTTACATTGCTGCTGATTGAGCTGTAAAACCTTACAAGTGTATATCTGTTACTTTGATGCAACTAATACCAGAAAGAGTGACAACGATTCAGTTTTCGGAAAAGGTAGAATAATTTACGTCAACACGATACACACCGAGTACATACCTTTGCTTTGGAGAAAGTATGCAAGGTGTTCTTTATTTATAGATGCAACAAATGTATGACCCGAGAATCTCGGTGCTATTCCGAGAGAGTGTTGGAGATTTATCACCAACACTAGTTTTAGTAGCAGAAGTTGATATTCTACATGATGAGGCAATACTCTATTATAACAGACTTCAAAAAGAGGGAGTGCCCAGTGAACTCAAGGTTTATAAAGGAGGTTTTCACGGATTCTTCAGGTTTGTAGATGCTTGTTTTGACGCCCATCCAGCTGATTGAATAGAGTTGTTTCTGACAACCAACTTATTCAATCCGTATGCATATCGGTAGGCTGCTTTATTCGCATGAGAAGGTGCTCCAAATACTTAAATTGTGAAGACAAATAGCAGCTTGGTAAACCTGACTGAATTGTGGACCAGATAATTTAGACACGTATAGTGCAGTCTGGTGAATGTAGAATTTACTGCTGGTTTGGCGGACCCTCAAATATCTGAATGTACATTATTCTTTTCTTTACAGCTACATTGGTGAACTGCTAGTGCCTACCATCTATGAGGATGCCATGAATGACATTGTAAATTTTGTGGACAGCAACTAGAATTCCTGTCTGTTATGCTGAGCTGCTCAATGATAAAAAAAAAGAAATTCGGAATAATTCAAACTTTATTTGCCTGATTCCTGATTTAACTCTCTCCTGATAAGCCCCGTTTGCAGTTTGCTTGCTTATTAGTAATGGGGAACAATTGGCTAATCTTGAAGACCACAGAGGATCAACTTTTTCAAGGCTGTGAGACATAGACTCTCATCACTTTTCTGTGTTATGTTTTTTATAATTCTGTCTCCGCACCACGGCCAGAATAAAGAATACAATGCAATCATACAAAATCTTCTATGAATTCATAAAATATTTTTTCTTATCACTTTATTGTCATCAACATCATCTTGAAAAGATGTTTTACTTGATGTGACATAAAAAAAAAGGAAAAAATAAGTGTATAAAAACTTATATAGATTGGTATATATGTTTGATGAGCATTGTTTTAAAGTTCTTCTTGACGCAAACTTTCACTTACCTTTTATTGCTTTTATTTATTAAGTCTAGGCGACCTCGATGACACATCAGTTATGCCTGATAGGTGTTGGATGGAAATACCCTTATCCGATTATATTTTTATCTCACAGATATATGGCTATGTCTACAATTATACTCGGGAGTTTCCATCCAAGGAGTCTCTAGCTCCTTGTTCCATCCAGAAGGAACTGTTTTGCCCTGAAACTTCATTTCAAAAGATATGTGGCAGCAGTGGGATTCGAACCCACGCCCTTTCGGACTGGTGCCTAAAACCAGCGCCTTAGACCACTCGGCCATGCTACCTTGATAACACAACTCCAAAATCTTCTTATAATATCAGTGGTATTTATCATATAAAACATGAAATTAGCCCTCATTCTTAATAACAAAAAACAAAAACAGGGGACACTGGGAGTTGAACCCAGGGCCTATCGGACTGCAGCCGATTGCTCTACCACTGAGCTATATCCCCAACCATGATTATCAGTCACTCTAGCAGTGATAGATTACTTAGCTAACCGCAACACGCTCAATTACGCTTTGCATTTTGCAAGAGCATTTCGAAATACAGGGTTGACGATATGATGGCGCAATAGAATGACAGATTAGAATCTATGATAAGAATATTGTTCACTCATGAATGACCACAAATTTGTGATGCGATGATGTGATGGTGATAGATAATAGCACACTGCTGGTAGCATGAACCAAGGAGCCAACTGCTCCAGTAAGCATCATACCAGAGATCTAAAGTCTCTGATCATACTGCGAATTTGTATGGAAGATCAATTATTAAAAGAAATCCTTATGACTGCTTTGAAAGAAAAAACATCATATACTTAGAACCCAAGCTGACGCTTGTTCAACAGTTTTCAGAATATTTTTCTCATTCATTCAAAACAGATTTCATTGTCATCCCTTTCCTCAAAAATACCAGGTGCTTGAAAAGTCAGCAACAAACAAAACGAGAAGGCTGAGGCTATATTGGTGAACACTGACTACTATCAGCTAATTGAACAACACAGACTTGCAAGCAAAGAATTGACAGAACAAAGCAAACTGACAACTACGTTACATAGTTGATCACCATGATACACTCTCTGGTCTACTGTTTATGTTTAACCTTCCTGATAGTAGTAAGTTAGAGCATAATCTTTAATTGTTTTCCATACAAAAAAACATGATCAAAGAGGGTACAAAAACTCTTAATATTGTCATTTCAACCCTCTAGGCCTCAGTTTCTCGTCGGTTGGTTACAGCTTTACAGTGGACGGGGTATGTAGTTTGTAGTATGAAGCTTATCACTGACTACACATTCTTCAACCCTGTAGATTTTGGGAGTTCTCAGGCTTCTGATAGCTGACGGTAGCAAAAGGAATGAAGCGAATATCATTATACTTCCAGCAAAGTAAAGTCCGGCATTGATATCAACCTCCACCTGAAGATATGTTACAAAATATTGAGTTTTAGGATGTTAGGAAATTATTTTATTGTAGTGTAGTGTTAGTTGAATTTGTGGGTCCTGCCACCTGTGTCATGCATTCTACTTTGATCTATCAAGATAGAACTCCTGAGCTATGAAAGTTCTCAAATTTCAGCCAATAGAAATGCAACACGATGTCAAATAAGTTACACAAACTAAAGGAGAGTTGTCTCTTCTTGCTAAGAGACAAGACAACAAGCTGAGGACAATAAATTCATCAATAATCACATTCTCTTTTGCAAGAATTTTCTTGTCCCAAGGGCTTAGACCAACAAATTTATGTTATGTTATAGGGTTCTCACATTGGCTGATGTTGTTGAAAAGAGTGTTTTGTGTTCAAATTACTTTAGGTTTAAGATTGAATTGAGTACTTGTAAACATCTGTCACAAAAAGATAAGTTTTTTCACTTCGCCAGCAGACAAGGTTTTTTTCTGTCAAAACAGCATGGAGTGGCAGAAACTTTGCTTATATTTGTCAATGCTCTTTCTGTCCTAGCTGTAGTGAGTGCCAGACATAAAAACTTTTCTGTCAAAACAGCATAGATTGGCAAACATTTTGCTTATATTTGACAATGCTAGCTGTAGTAGCAAGGATAAATCTCACTTTGAATACATATAATTCCAGCTCAACACATTGGACTCTTATAACCTCTGGAGCTGCACTGCATTATCAGCCGCCTACTTTTGGCTGTTGATGAGGTCAAGTCAAAGTTGAAGCTTTGATAACGAGCTCATCTTTCTAGAATATTGCCTGATTACCTGTGATATAAGGAGATATGGTTGCCCCGCAGCCATCAAACAGTGTCTCGATCATAAACATGAACGGAGCTTTATCAGGTGACGTCACTTCGATACAGCATCCGTACATAGCACTACTGAATAGTGTCTGGAACACTCCAATCAAACCCATCAGCACATAGAATGTTACTACAATGAAAAAATTATCGATCAAATAGGGCAACGATATGCCATGATTTCTATACACTAGTTTACATGGTTGCTTGTATGGTTTCCATATAGTTGAGGTTGAGGTTAAACTGTATTCATATATCGTATCGTTTTTTGGTGGAATGTCAAATTGTGCCTGGTTATGAATTGCAATGTATGTATGCTATGTATAAGATATATTTAGGACCGTGGGTCAACTAAATACTACTATTAATTATTCCTGATTGGGAACTGTCAATTGCCCCCTAAATCTGTGTTGCCCTACTTACCTTTATCGGGGTGTGACATCAGAGAAAACACAGTTACTGCTTGTAGCGTGGCACTCGATACGTACAAACAGAGAGAGCTTAAAGTTGTGAATCGTGACACCCCAATGAAGACTATACCGGATAATAGTCGAGTCGCTCCCATAATCGTGATGGCTATCAAAGAATCCAGGAAACCCAACATGAACTTCTTCTTAAATAAGCCACAAATGACTTTCAAAGACCCAATAATCTAAGCTATGCGCCATTTGAAGCAGACAGTTTGCATTTCAGATAGAATTTCACTATCTCTTTATGATAAATTTAATAAATTTAAAACTCACTTTTTATTGGACGTATATGGGTATATTTTGACAACTGAAACGCTTTTGTATTCTTTAGGGAAATATAATTATAAAGTACTGTTAGTAGTCATGACTGAAGTGTATTAAAGTTTTGTTGGAGTTGCGTACTACTGTTCTTTCCTGGAAACTCCGATCATTTGCAAGAACACAATCTCCTGGCTACGATAAAGCCAAGGTTCCTGTCTAGACCCTATTGTCTGTATTTTGAGTTGCTTCCCCTCTACCGATAAGTCGTCTGCAAGAGGCTTTTGCCGGCGTCTTACCCGTAGATCAGGACCAATTCCTAATGCGGACAAACTAAGTTTTGCTATTACCTGTGGTGTAATCATCCTCAGATAGACCGAGACCATATGCGGCAAAATCAGCAAGATTTCCCATATATGCCACATATCCTGCATAGGTGAGGAACACCCCTAGTAAGTAATTCATCGCCTGTCAAAATACTTTGGATTTACAATTCTAGGTACGTCTGTATTCATAAAAAGAAGCTGTGAGAGACCGAAGAAAACAGGGTTGAACGCTGAGAAAATGGGTTGATCAGACGCTGTTTTGGCCAGGAACAAAGCTGTCTAAGAGCTCGAACATTGTAAAACAGGATAGTCATTGAAGCTTTTGTTCCTTAGGTTACTCACCATTTTGTACTCGGGTGCTTTTGCAACTATGGAACACAGGGTCATCTTCTGCTTTACGCCGCTCACAGGTTCTTCTGCTGAGGTTTCAGATTTAGTGTCACAAGGTTTATCACCTGTATCATTCTCCTAAAATAGATCTTATTATATCAACTGTTACACTGTGGCACTATTCAGGGCTCCTAACCAAGGGTTTCTGAATTATTTTCCTTGCTCCAGTGGGTCAATCCTTGGAAGGATGCAGCCAAAAAATGAACTGTCATCAAAACAATTTCTAAAGCAAAACTAGCAAAATAAACGCTCTGGCTTTGTTTAATTAATTAGCTACTGTAGATACCTAGTTTTGCTGCCTCACAGCCCATATGAGGTGTTATCCTTCAGATGAATACCTTTAATGTTTGGGTAAATATGTCTCACCTGTGAATTCGGTTCCGTTGAAATTTTGGTTCCAGCATCTGAATCTGTCAGTTGTTCATTCTTAACTTGCAGGTCCATCGAGGATTGAGTGTGAAAGATACCTTGTTTTCCTCCTTGATACAAAAAAGGAAACTTATACTTGCTGCATTACACAAGCATACTTCGCAAAATCACTTTTTTAATTCTTTTTCTTCTCTGATTTCAGCAAGGTTCATTTTTCTTCATATTTAATCAGCCGTCTCAAAAGATAAGTCCTATATGTACCCAAGATTGCAAGTTTAAATACCCCGTGGACACTGTCTTAGCCCTCGTATTGTATTGAGACCATTGGATTGTCATATTATGTTCAGGTTTGGTTTTTAGGTCCATTATAAAGCTCTTTTAGGCACTGTTATCATTGTCACTGATTACAGGGGCCATGTTCTTAATTTGCATGAGAGGATAACTGCTTGTTGGTAGGTACCTTGAAATTTAAGGCTGAGTCGTCTGCTACTTGCACCTGCTGCTTTTTCATCATCTCTTTTTCTTAGATCTGACTGTCTGTGTATGATTGCTGCTAGTGCTATTATGTTTAGTAACATCATTCCTCCGGAAGTAAAAAAACAACCTCTGAATCCAATCCCTGCTATCATCGCCTCTATAAAAATACAAAGTTTTTTTGACACCTAGAGCTCATTTTTTCTTGAGTAATGTGACAAGGCTCAGTTATTTAATAATACAGTGTCAGTACTGTGTTATAGATTGGAAGTTTTACTAACTTTGACCTTGCGGTTGAGCCTAATATTTTGTAATTATCATTAGGGTAAGAAAAAATAGTATTTAAGTTTTACCTGCTCTACATTAGCAAAAGGGCTGAAAGTCTATGACAACAGTGATATTAGGTGATGTGTTGGCTCTGATTTTATATGTACCCTTCAGCCAATCAGATCAGAGCCACCACATTGGCTACAGTGATATGTGACAACCTCCAGTTGTTCATACTGTGAGAATAATTAAAATGCCTACTTATCATTTGAGGCGAAGCCAAAACTCCAAGGCTGAAACTCGTCGACATGGCAACATATGGAGCTAACTGATGGCCTGTGAAATAGTCAGCTACGGAATTGTAACATCCTGCAAAAAGGCATGCTCCTCCTAGACCTGTATAGAAAGAGATTTTACAGAAATCATTAAAAGGTTGATCCCCCAGTATGCAGACTACAAAGAATGATAATAGACGCGTGCACAAAAAATATAAAAATTATTGTAATCCTTTCAAAAAATCTTATGCATGTATATTACTCAGCATTTTGCTGTGAGAAAAAAACTCAAAACATTTTACATTTGGCATCTGTAAATAAATAATAAATGTGTTAATTTTTGTAATGACTTACCGCTAAGGACTCCGTTAGCTAGTAAAGCTTGCCAGGCTGTTACAGAAAATGCAGTACAGACCATCCCGACGCATGCTAAGATGCCTCCTAACGCCTGGATCTTCCCCGCTCCTAACTTTCTGCACAAAAGCATTGCTGGAAAACCTGCCAGCCCAACAAATATTTTCATTAGAATAAGGTTTGTAAATTTCAACTGAATGGGCGAAGTTTAGAACCCACACAACTTTACTCAGTATCTATTTATTTATTTGTTTTATATATTGGATGTAAGTATGTACCTTATTTCGAGGTATGATCAAACACATGCAGTCCAAACAAAAAGTTATTAGGATTAATTATTGAGTGTGAAATTTAATGAATGTGCTAAATTTGAAACCGACATTATTCGTAAATGTAATATCTCGGGACTGACGTGTATGCTGTACAGGTAAATTTGGTTGTCAGCAATAAGCACCAGACTTTGAGCGTGCATGGCTGGTATTGAACTCAGCAATTAAAAACTTAATTTGTTGCTTGCAAGGCAGGCATTTAAACTGATTGTTCACATTTGGACACTTAAAACTTAGCTAATACTGAACAAAATTTCTGTCTGCTGGGTCAAATGAGGTGAGAATCCTTCCAAAAAAGCTTCCATGTTTCAGAATAACACATCTTGATTTGACCTTCTGGACTATTAAACACAAGATGTGTCAACTTACACATAACATACGACAGAGAAGTCTGGAGAGATGGGATCACAGAGGAGAGTTTCCGATCACTGAATTTCTCCTCGTAGTATATGGACAGCACAGGAAGCGTGCCGTTCATAAAGGCAGCACGGAGAAAGTTGGTAGTACATCCGGATACTAAAATCATCCATCTGTAACAAGAGGTCCTCTGGAACTCTGAGGATATAAACCTTCCAGAACCCATGGCTGAATTGATCAAGAATGATTGCGTGAGGAGTTATAGCCTCTAATGAACAGAATTAAAGATGATATAATAACTAAATTGACAGGCTATCGTATTTTTGTCAGAAAGCAAAGCAATTCTTAAAATCTGGTCTGAACAGGCTGGGCTCTTTAAGGGATCAAGTATGTCTTTAAGTGATATTGAATAACAAAACTAAAACTTGAACCTCTAGTCGGTCTGCAGTTGGCTATTTAGTTTATATTCTATTATTATTGTTATAAAAGTTATTATGCATAACAATGAAACAACTAAATAGCATCAGGGAGCAGCCACCTTTCAGCTGCTTTCGAGAAGGTAAGAGTACCATTGAACAGGTATATCACTCAATGCTCTGTTCATTCCAGCATGATGTACTTTGATTTTGACCTCTTTTAAATTGTCCGTTTGGCTTTAGGGATGTTCAAGATCCACCCCTCACCCCTTGTGAGCTGCTCTGTTCTGCATTTTGGTACACAGTATAGGGAAGAGTTAGAGAATATTGAGTTATTGGAGTTAGTGGAAATGTTTGATTAGATGACCTGACCGTATTCTAATGAAGGATTAAGCTCAACAAGCTTATTTTCACCCCCAACCCCTCTTAAGAAGGGATTCACAATGTAATATCGGTCAGTTTTGTAGGAAAAAAAGTACCTTCATGCTTCTTTGCATCCCACTCCCGCTTTTGATTTATATGACGAAAATGGAAGCAAATGTACTGGTCGTCTATATCATAAGTCTCATTACAGGAATAGAAAGTGTAATTGTAAAAGAGCATCATAGAATGCATGTAATGCTAACAGAAGAAGCCTTAGCTTTGAGAGTACTATATATAATCAATATATATTATAAATAGAAATTGAGATGAGATGGCACCAAACGGGTCGGCACATACTGGAAAGAGGTTTGTTTCTGAGAGAGGACGGTGCATAAATATGGCAGTTTGTTTGAGTCATCATAGGAATCTGAATGTCCTCCACAGTAACATAAGTATCATCACTCCAAATTGTTTAGCGACACAGGAATGTTGGACAATTTAGGCCATAGATAGCATCTGAAGCAAAGTTGCTTCCACTTGACTTTTACAACTCCTGAGATATTTTAAAGGAGTAACCACGTTCAACTGAAACAAATCTGTGTTTGCTGTGTTAGGTAGGCTTTTGAGTGTTGAGGAAATGCACTATATCATTCATCGCAGCCTCGTAGTGGGTAGGCGCAGTTGCCTTACCTCCATCACTGAAAAGAAAAACAGAGCAGCTGAAATGGATCAGATATACATTGTTCAAACATATAAAGTTGTCCACTCTTGTTTTAGGGGCACACAACTTTGTTATAATGAAAAATAATTCATTTTTATCACCGTCAACAGAGAGGGTATCCCATCCTCCTGATCACAGTCATCAACAAAGAGTAGCCAATGTGTTGGATCTTCTTCTTCCACCAACCAATCAGAGCCAACATATTGGCTAACAAAGAGGGTCGCAAACATATACAAATCGACAGAGGAAATAGATTTAGAGGCCAAAGAAATTTGTTAACAGTAAGGGAGGGGGAGGGACCACACCCGCGTACTCACTTGAAGAATCCATGATATGCCCCTTTATATATTTTGAGTTCACTGGACACTCCCTCTTGTTGAAGTCTGTTATAATAAAGTACTGCCTCGTCATGAACCACGTCGACCTCAGCTGATAATAACAATGTCGGTGCTAAATCCGCCAAATTTTCTCTAAATAAAACCGAAATTCTCGGATCAAACACTTGCTGCATCTGAAAACATAAAACCAATAGACAATGGTTGGATGATTGGGTGATCATAACACGACAGGTGTATGTGCAAATGTGAACTGTGATCTCCAGTAAGTTGTGTAGCGCATAGGTTAAAATGCATTCGAAATGAAACCAATACTTAAATTTAAAATTCTGTCTACTACCTAAGAAAAACTCTCTTGTAACTGTCTGTTCTCAGTAAATTTCGAGCTTATGATGTGCCTCACCTTTTTGTTTAATCTTTCATCACATTTTTCAGGGAAATTGATCCCCGGAAGATATTTTGAGAAAATCTCTTCACTCCTTTTATCTCGACACACATATCGGTTTTCACGGACAGCCATCCAATTTTCACGATAAGAAATGCCAAATAAAGAAACAATAAACTTTGCCATCAGGTCCCTTGTCAGAATAATTGTCTAAAAGAAAATAATTCCAGTTCTGTATGAAATAAAATGAAATTAAATATGGCAGTTATATACAGACTCTGTAACCGATGATGTGACCAAATCCTGTTTTATTTCAATTTTTTTTCTAACCAACGTACTGAAGTCTTTTTATCAATTTATGTCAAATCAGATCCACTATATACATTCTCATTCGTTGCAAATGTATTTTGATCGATAATAAAGTACTCATCAATCAATCAATCAATAAACATATCACATTACTCCTTGATCATCATGACTATAGAATATACAATATCTATGGATGAGCTTAGCTTTTGTGTTTCAGTATGTCACAAATATAAGAAACAACCAGGTGTGCTCCAGATGCCAAAAAAACAGAGAGCAATCTGTAGTATTAATTGCAACCAATTTCTCGCTGCCCATGCCTCAGGATGTGTAAAGACTTACATATGGGAGTTAAGCAAAAACTACAGCATGATCATCACCCTGTTCTAAGTGATTGTTTATTAGATTTACGTTGTTTATTGCAATATGTTTAAGTTGTCAACCAAGATATTAATTGGTGAAATAAAGTTGAAAAATAATTTATATTTGAGTTATAGGTACGCAATTGTATACTTCTGTACTGGTGTACCTCATAACAATTTTGTTGTAGCTTGTATATAGGTATGTGAAGCATGCTCATTGACAAATCCATTCTTCACTTTACTATACTGCGGTTTACCAACACAACAAATGTAACGTAAATCAATACAACGCAATGTAATGCAATGCAATGTAATGTAATGTAATACAAAGCAACGCAATTCAGTACAACACAATGCAACATAGTACAGTACAATACAAGGACTCACATAACCGTATGAAGGCAGAGCGGTGGTAGCAACTTGAATAACAGGATATATAAGAATGGCACCACTCAGTTTGCGCTGTTCTTTAGCTAACTCTCCGTTAACCGCTGCAGCAAAATTACCTCCTGCGCTATCACCTGAACATCAGGGAAATGATACAATAGGTTAAGAATACGAAAGAGTAAAAATAATTGAGATTTTAGCAGTGCTTGGTTTGACACTAGATTGCCAACATGCCCCACAGTTATTGAATGATTAAGTTTCACTGTTAATATATATTATCCGAAAATCAAACTTCTTGCTCATATTTTTGTTAGATGTTAGCAAAAACATTTAAATACTTATTATAGTATTAATTACCTGCAGTATAAATCAGTTCAGATCTGATTCCGTATTTGCCAAGATTCCCCATGACATTTTTGGTCACTGCAATACAGTCGTTAAGACCTTCAGGGAATGGGTGTTCAGGGGCCAGTTTATAGCTGAAAAAATGCAAAGATACGTGGTATAAATAAATAGACTAGAACCACATGAAAAGTACATATGAAATGGCAATGCAGATACGTAAAACAAAACATTAAACACAATTGGAGATTGCAAAATGCAGAGAGTGACTCTTCTAGAACAACAGTGGGATATTGCACATGTTTAGTATCGGTGCGCCTTGATACCAAACATTTGCAATATCCCTCCGCAACCACAGAGGGAACAAATGTGTTCCATCTCAGCACAGGGTCACAAGAGCTTAAACCAATCTTACTTTATTTTATCCAACCATAAAGTTTACCCCCCCCCCGTGCAAGGTGAATCTTGTTGGATCACAGTGTTCCACCAGTGTTACTATTATTGAGTTTACCAGGGATTAATTAGCCTTATCTAAAAGGCTTTTGAGATAAAGCTCAGGTATAAATTTATGTAATCTAAATTCAGGTGGGTTACGACAGTCCTACAGCTCAAGTTAACTTTTCACATACTCGACAGAGACGATCACAGCATTAGTTCTGTTGCTCATGTCTGCAACTGTTGGATGGACTGCGTCTAAAATACAGATACAATTGAATGATGAGCTTTTTTGGAAGTTGTTTGTGCTGCATTGCATTCAGAAGTTTTTACGTAAGCCGTCAATGCAGAGAGAGTTATCCCCTCAATAGTACAAGTGGTGTCCTATACCCTTGTCCTCTGGAATTCTGGTTATTTGTTATATCAAAAAGGCAGAGGGGGATCTTTTTACAACATGTGGGTGTGCAAACACGCAGTGAACCTCCAGTATTTTTAGTACCATTCAGCAATGACCTGAATAGGATGAATGGCGTGCAATTAATAAATCTGGAATGACTGTCGTAAGATTGCAAGTCGGTACCCTTATACATAAGACCAACCTGATGAGAAAATGTTCCAATCGCCCTAAGATTTTTAGAAGTGAGTTTCCTAATCTAGTCTATGATGTGATCACCACTGCGATATATTCATACTGCAATCAGGGTGCGTTTGAAGCTCACATGGCAAAACGTAGTAATCCAGGCCCAAAAGTGGGCCTTTCACTTACTGAGAGAACCTGAAACAAAACCTCCCCCATGGAAGTATACTATCATGGCTGAGTTATCATTCCTGTTGGCTGGGGTGTAAATTCTCACAGGAACTCCGACGATGACATCATTGTAGGACTAGAGAAGAAAACAATATCAGGTGTCAGGATGTCAAAGTTAGACCTCACACCATTATACAGTGAAACCATCGACTAATACTAATACTAACACTAACACTAACACTAACACTAACACTAACACTAACACTAACACTAACACTAACACTAACACTAACACTAACACTAACACTAACACTAACACTAACACTAACACTAACACTAACACTAACACTAACACTAACACTAACACTAACACTAACACTAACACTAACACTAACACTAACACTAACACTAACACTAACACTAACACTAATACGTATATGGTGGTACACTAGCGGGAGAATATAAGGTTGGACGTTGGTCTAGCTGATGCAAACAATTATACAATAATTAACCATTAGCCAGCTTTGTTATGATGTGAATGGTATCCTTACCGTAACATGGGAATTGTTGTACACAAGTTTTGGCTCTGGCAACATATTTAGCACATCTATATAAGAATAACCTCCATAATCTTCCAACAAGCCAAGCTGGAATTCACAAAAGTAAACATCATTCACTTAACAATAACACACTAGATCAAGAGCCCAATTGGGTTTAGCTGGTGTTTGTGTGAAACTCTTTGTTTACGAGGTCATATATATGGGCAGGCCACATGAGCTGAAACACAAAATGTGCAAAATAAACATGTTGGCCCATCTAGTGGCTTGTAGTTTTGCCATGAGACCACAACGACCAACTTTCCAAAGGGACTTATTGCCTCTGCGTAACACAGCAAGAAACTGCTTCTAGCATCTTAATAGATGCTGGCAATGATGTACAACGGATTCACCAAAAAGGTGCATCAAAATGCTTTGCGCGGTGTAACATCGAGGTCAGACAGTTCATCGTATTTGCATGCAGCTAAAGTTGTTCTCAGCAAATATGTTGAAGCATGATGAGAAAACTTACCGTTTTCAGTATTGCAGAGAATATGGCATTGAGAATAACAACACCAGCCCGGTGTTCAGTAACTTTCGGGGGCACTAGGCTATCTAGGTACCAACCAAAGATTGCTAGTAATACCCCGCCGGCCAGAAGAAACTTCATCTTTGTCAGACCAGCTTATGTGCCCTAACCCTGTTGTAATTGTGTCCTTGTCTTCTTTCAACGGCAGAGTTTGCTACAATGACATAGTACTTTTGACTACAGTACTGCACAATTTCTTGCACTAACTGTATCACACTCTTCCCTTCAAGCAGTACTTATAGCCTTCTGAATAATTGTATAATAATAACCAGTCACGGTGGTGCAACTGCTCGTTCCCTCTGTAGTTAGATGGCATCATCCATCATCCGTCATCTGTCATCCGTCAAGCTTGTCACCAAAAATCATTTGTCACATAAACATGGCAAAATGAGATATCACCAAGTGGAGGACTACTATGTACAAATAACAAGTATGCAACTACTGCTATTTCAAGATATGGCATGACATAGCAATTATAACCTTTGGGTATGTCAACAGCTGGGCAATTATCGACTCCATTACTGAACTTAACTACGAGACAACAACTGTTATAACAATGGCTGTATTTAGTATCTTAGATAAATCTTACAATTGGTGGCTTGACAGACGAAAGACCTTAAAGGGCAACCAAGGTTTCAAACAATTTCTAATCGATTGATAGCAGATTGCACCTTCTGAATAGGGAAAAAGAAAAAATCTAATTCGGATGATTATTCAGCCAGAATTCTTGTGAAACAATTCATCGATCAGGTACTCAAACTCAGCTAAAATAGAATACCACATAGCAGTTTCCTGTTCCTGTTATTATTTAGCTCTAAACTGAAGTGTTACCCAGCTTAGAGTCAGCAACTATTTAGAGTTTTGCATTGCGTCATGCACAAAGCTGATGCTGCCTATCACATTATTTACTACCCACTAATGCATTGCTACGAAACCTTGGTTGCCCTTTAATTACAAATTCTGGTGGAACCTCGCCATATTACTGAATGTTTTCATTGTCATTGAAAGTGTGTACATATATGCAAGTATTTTCATTGACCAATGCTAGTTACAAAAAGGAGCTAAAATTGACACAAAATTAAAAGTTGTTATTTCATATTGGCTTAAAGGGCAACCAAAGTTTCGCAGCAATGCATTAATGGGTAGCAAATAATGTGCTGGGCAGCATCAGCTTTGTGCATTACGCGATGCAAAACTCAAAGTAGTTGCTGACTCTAAGCTGGGTAACACTTCAGTTTAGGGGAGGTTCCAAGACTTTGTTGTAATAATTATAGAGCACAGGCTAAATAATAACAGGAACAGGAAACTGCTATGTGGTATTCTCTTTTAGCTGAGTTTGAGTACCTGATGGATGAATTTTTTCACAAGTATTCTGACTGAATAATCATCAGAATTAGATTTTGTCTTTTTCCCCATGCAGAAGGTGCAATCTGCTATTAATCAATGGCCATCAATGAGAAGTTGTTTGAAACCTTGGTTGCCCTTTAAAGGGCAACCAAGGTTTCAAACAACTTCTCATTGATGGCCATTGATTAATAGCAGATTGCACCTTCTGCATGGGGAAAAATACAAAATAGAATTCGGATGATTATTCAGCCAGAATTCTTGTGAAACATTTCTTCCATCAGGCACTCAAACTCAGCTAAAAGAGAATACCACATAGCAGTTTCCTGTTCCTGTTATTATTTAGCCTGTGCTGTTTAATTATTACAGCAAAGTCTTGGAACCTCCCCTAAACTGAAGTGTTACCTAATTTAGAGTCAGCAACTACTTTGAGTTTTGCATCGTGTAATGCACAAAGCTGATGCTACCCAGCACATTATTTCCTGCCCATTAACGCATTGCTGTGAAACCTTGGTTGCCCTTTAACATTCTTTTAGACAATTAGACGGGTAAATGAAGGAGTTGAAGAAATAACTAATTGGGTAAATCCAGTCGCTGAGGATGCCACGGTGTTAATTGAGGATGTTTCAATTGGTTGCTATAATCATGAAACACTAGGCATTGTATCATAATGAATTGAAAATACTAACAATTTGGCATAAATTCGGGATTACCTGTGTGTTAGAGCAAGGAGTTAAAGTGTCAGAGAAGAGCAGAGCAAGCAGCTCAACGGAAAGGAGAAGACAACTATTAATTATCTCGCCGTTTAGTGTCAAAATTTTCTGACCCTTTGGTCTGGATAATCTTTCAGAAAATTATGGTTAAAATACAAACACTGAAAGTCTGAATAGTGTGTCAATAACATAATTGACAGGAGTCCAAGGGGACTGTTCTCAAGACAGCAAGATGTCCACACTATGCAATCGGTGACTAATATCGATCTCACTGAAGATTTTAGGCTAGCAATTTTCTGTACAACTGGATGGTTATAATAATAATACATTTATTGTCAGCAACAATAAATAGATTATTTATCTAGAGTTATGACATAAGATTGGTATTTATTATGAGCATATTGTATTTCAGTATAGTTTCATGTACATAACAGAGCCATAACAATACAGAGCATTTGATCCATAGCCAAACTTCCGGCCTGGCAGTGGCGTGCTAGCTGAAGGTAACCTAGGGTGAGAATTCTGTATCACAATAAATTGGAATGTGAGTATTTTAGGCACCTAGCTAAGTCATCCTCAATAAACAAAATGAGTGCGTTAGTGGTGGAAAACTATAAATATAGAGATAACAAAATCCTAATATTTATGTGGAAAACACAACAAGGTGGGCAAAATCTGCATTTGAGCGTTACAAAAGTGAAAAAATTGCAAAATCATTCAAACTTACAACTACTTGTCGTGGTAAAATATAAAAAAAATAATTCCCATATTTCAAACATCAAAAAATGGAATCTGAGTTGATATGATTATAGTTTAGTAATATCCGTCTTGGGTGACACCAGAGGAAGGGTAGACGACTCTAGTTTGCTCCATGTAGAGCTGGTTTCTTCGTTTTTCCAGCCCGGACCTGGTTCTGTGTCTTACCAGTAGACAAATAGAACTAGCCATCAGTAGAATAGTCATGAGTATCAGCAGACAGAGCACGGCGATGAAGAATTCCTTCCTGTACAGTGTTTGTAGACCTTCCAAGTTAGCTAGATAAGAAAACAGGAAACAGATGATACAGATTAATATTATGATTATTATGTTGTGCGGTTATTACAAAAGAACAATTAATGTAAGCGCTGCTACCGTCACCAAACATAAAACTGGCTACATATATTTTTTCATGCATTACTTCAGCCCCCAATCTCTTGCTCCCTCCCTCCCTCCTGCTCATGCAGAATTAAAGCTGTCCCTTTTTTGGGAGAGCGGAAGAATTGCCATGGATGTTAAAATGACCCACATTATGTTTTGATAGATTGTTGTGAAGCTCATGAGCATCACTCTTTTCAGTTATAACATCACACTCTGGGTATTCCAATTCATTCATAGCGTTACACTGTTACCGTGTGTCAAATAATGGATGTTAATGGAATTTCCAAGTAGGCAGAGGTTCTAATCCAATCCTTACAAGGCTTGTATTGATCTCCCAGGAAAGCTGCATTGTGAACTTCTAATTTAGATCTTGGCGAACAATATCAGTCAGTGCGTATTTGCCATTAGTTACATATAATTATCTACCACCTCATATTCCACACTACATAATTTGGGCAGTCGATGTTCAAACCAAAGTCATTTAGTTAGAGCTGCCCCACAACAAATACTATTAAATAAGATTTGGCCAGTGAGTTATAATAAATATTGTTGAACATAGAACTTGTCATCATATGACCTTTACCTATATCAAGGTGATCTGTGATTGACAAAAGGAATGATGAAAGAAGTTGAAATTTAACACTAAATAAAAGAGTGCTCAGAAAATGAAACTTAAACTTGCTAGGTTTAAAGAGGAAGATTTGAAAACATACAGCGAAAGAAAACTATGGGGGATGCACATGGCAGTTAAGATGGCATCTTTTTTAGCATTTTGCTGGTTAAGATTCTAAATCTTATGAATAGCACCAGTAGTGAAGTAGGTATCAGGGATGTCAACTTAAAAAATCAATTAATCCTTAAATTGTTCAAACATTCCAATCATTTTTGACTGCCAGACTCAAGCTATAAAACTCACAATCAGACTTTTCTATGACCATATCAATGGTACAAAAATATTCATTTTGAATTTGAAGTTGTCCTCCCACTACGACATGTATTGGGCATGGCAGTACCTTACAGTAGTTAATTACTTACCAGTTTGAGCCTGGGATGATGTACTAGTACTGAGACATACAAAGCCTCCTATACTATTCACACACACTTCATCAGATGGGCATCTAGCAGAGTCCAAGCATTCATCGACATCTGATAAGAATAAAATATGTGACGTAAAGTTACATCTTGCTAAATTGTAATGAGATAAGATTACCAGGTATTTTGAGCATCATCAACGACTTGTTTTCCATCATATTATAAATGAAATGGCTGGAATGTTTGAACAACAATGAGAAGAGCAACACAAGCTGAAAACAAACTTGGAGCTAAGGAGAGAAAGAGAGTAGTAGTACAAACCTATACAGTTTCTACCACCAGCCAGCGTATATCCACTGGGGCATGAGCAGGTATATCCTCCAACCAAGTTCTCACAGCTATGAGAGCAAAACTCCAAATCACATTCATTAATATCTACAAACAAGAGAAAATGAGCTGCATAGACTTTTATGGACAATAGCAGGCAGAGCTGGGATTGCTTCCCCCTACTGATCAGTGGAGGGAGAAACCCGTATGCAGGCAAAGTAGATCAAACTTGATCTAGGGATTGCCTTGAATGGGAAGTGTTTGGTATATCACAGCGATGATGCATCAGGGAGAATGGATGCATGCTCACACCACACTGATCACGTGATATACTATTGCAACTATATCTCTGATCGATAGAGAGTGAATTAATTCATTCAGTAGTAATACCATCAAAAGGTAGTTGGTGTGGCGACCCGTGTTCAATCTTATAAATTATGGGGTGGGTACATGTAAGGTACTGCTACTAAATTGACTATTACGATCAGTGATACATATGTTAATAGTGTTATCTCGATGTCAGTGTGTGCTCATACACTCAGACAGGTAAGTCAGTTTGATGGTCACATACCGACACACTCGTCTGGATTAGCCTCAGTTAGATGGAATCCAGGAGGACAGCTACAGAGATGAGTGACAGTACCGTAAGTCAGTCTGCATGTAGCCTCAGCTGTATTCGAATCCTTCACACTACATGTATCGTCACAAGAACCGGTCACTACAACACATTATTCAGCTTCAATCATAGTTATAGCGATTTATATATATTCATAGTCTCACATTAAATAGAATATTTTGTATTATATCAAGTATTACAAGAATTATATACTTATTACTTAGTCATATAGATATAATACTTATCTTATTTTCCATTATAATTAGGGTTATGGCCGCATTTGTTTTTTTTTCACAATTTGTACATTCTAGATAAAGACAGGACTTCTCAGCACTGAAATGGTTATCAGCATATGGGGATATGGTAACATTAGTAATGCTAGCCACATAATTCCGTGATGCAATCATTCAATCCCTCAAACTGGTTCTGCCACAGACAGCGACAGTGCCATCTGTAGTAATGTTTTAATGTCCATCTCATACCCTAACAATCATGGAACACACAAACTTGATCTACACTGGTGTCTTAAAAATTGATCTGATGTCTTGGGTATAGTCCATCGGTTTTATCGAAAGTAAAAAATAGAGGAGATATCACAATTAAAGCTTACCCACATAACCAGGATCTCCAGGTACACCTGCTGGCCCGACTACACCTTTAATTCCCTGCTCTCCTGGTTCTCCCTTCTCTCCTTTCTCACCAGCAAATCCTTGATAGCCTGTGGGTCCGACCTCTCCTAGATCTCCAGGCGCACCCGGGGCTCCTTTTACTCCCTGGGAGCCACGAGCTCCAGTGGCACCGGTACTGCCTAGGATATGAACAAAAAACACTTTGGTAGGCAATTGTTAGAGAAGCGATTCAACATGATATAGCATGTAGTTGTAGTGAAATGGTATTGATGTATTTACCAGTCCAACAAAATTATTCATCTATACATGACAGGGCTCAGGTACGATAAAATGATAAAAAGGGAGTACATAAAGTGAATGAATACCAAGATTAGGTAATGTTAGACAGTTTACCTGTTGCACCGATAGAGCCTATTGGCCCCACAGCTCCAGCTACACCTGCAGGTCCAGTAGCTCCTGTGTTGCCAGTAGCTCCGGTAGCTCCAGTAGCACCAATTGATGAGGGATTACCTGCATCACCTTTTGATCCCTTATCACCTTTGTCACCCTATAAGTGTGGAAAACAAGAAAAAATTAAGTCTAATTTCTAGAAATAAGAGTATGCAGGTTCCAGTTGTGATGGTAGGAGCACTCTGAAACAGCAATGAGTATATGAAATTGAAGATATATGTGGAATCCTGAATGGATATTACAAACAACAGAAACTTCTCAGAAAACATCATATAAATGAAATGATCATAACACTCACTCTATCACCACGAGCTCCCTTAGCTCCTTTCGGTCCGGTAGTTCCAGTGGCACCCTGTGCTCCTGCTGATCCCTGAGCACCAATATCACCTTTCTCTCCTTTGTTTCCAACTATCTCAATTGGAACAACCACCTGTAGATAAAGATATCAAAGAAATTGTAAATGAATTAGATCCTCGTTCAGAGTCCAGAGGAGCCCGATCCATTATGAGATTGATTTATAGTTATTAACCCTTTCAAACCCGATACACGCATATTATCCAAACTCAAACTAAGTATGAGAGTGATCGGTTGCTTACCATTCATGTACCCATCGGGGAGTTTGTGAGAAGTGCACAAACTCCCTGCTGCCCGAACCAATAAAGTAGTTTCTCACATAATATTGGAGTTACCACCTCATTAATATAAAGGATATAACTACCAATATGACCCTGATTCTTGTTATGATAGGCATAATAGTCGTAAACAGCTCAACCCTATGTTAAAGACGCAAACTTAACCAATCATGCCATTTGCCAACCAGCACCTAATATAGCATAGTATCAAATATAAAAATATCCATGATCCATGTGCCATAACCATTACCACCACTTTCCTCCACCAAATGCAAACCCTCAACAAATATATCCAATAGAACAAAAAAAACCATCATACCAACACCGTACTTTTCTTACCGCTTGACGTTTTCTACGCAGGTTGATATCAACAGCCTTTATGAAATAATTATATCATGAGAATGGAGATGACAAACTAAGTGTAAAAACAATAAACAATTATGCAAAGTGACAAATAAAAACAGTCATATCCAATTCGAATGCAAAGGAAACGCATTATTGTTGCCTAGTATTGAGATATGACTAAGTTAACTTGTTTGCAGGTAGATAGTCCAATGAGGTTGTAGTTGAATTCAAATCTGACATCATGGATCATTGTACATCTATTTGTAGGAGCAACTCGCATAATCTAATAATCAGACAAGTACAATGTAGTTGCAGCTCCCTAATGGATGGCTTGAAAAATGCTGACATCATTGACAATTACTCACATTAATGTTGATGTTGCCAACGTCGATAGGGAAGTAGAAGGATTCCCGATCAGCGGAGCCATACAGCAGAGCAAGGAATCTGGCCTGGCTGTCTGTGTGCATGAGGTTATATGTTCTATTGTTAGATACAGGTATCTCTGAGTGAGAGTATTCTGTACCGGCTATCTCAGTCCAGGCTACATTCACTGGCTGTCCGTTCAGACGAAGTCCACTCACTTCGGTAGACTTAACGATGGCCTGGCAAATGTACAACAAGAAAATGTGTGACAGTAGTTAAGTGTTGGCCTGAACAGTTGTAGTAGTGCGCAGTGGAACATTTGGATGAGACAGGGGGGTCTTTCAATTAGAAAGAGTGATCCTTTACTAAAGCAAGTTATCACTATCACATCGCTCAAAATTATCACTCACTTGGTGTTTCAATTAGACAAAATCGCTCCCAAATCGCCCACTCAGAAGGTATATAGTTCCATCAAGTGACTGAGCGATCTGAAAGCGAGAGCCTATCAGGTATCAGATTGCGATTTTGGTTGTTTCCAATTGAAAGACCCCCTGGGAGGCAAAACTCTGGATGCAGAAAGTTTTCATTTGAATATAAATTATTTCATTGTATTGATGGTGGAATTCATTATTACGTTTACGATTAGTGCAGTGAAAAGCAAAACCGACTCGTAGTATATTCTGTTCGATTTAATTCTCCCATTTTTATCTGATATGCCAGTGACTCACCAGTACATAGATGGTATATTCATCAGTATCGCTGCCTTCAGGTTTTCTATATGTGGGTGTAGAGAAGGTATAGTCAGCACTGTATTGTCCCTCAGCAGGCATTATAATCATACTGGGGTCTCCGATATCTGTAGCCTTGTTAGCATTAGACTGGCTAGTGGAAAATACACCAACCTACAGAAGAGAAATAAAAAATTGATGCGATGCGCTTATTATAATTTTAATCATGCTATGTTGGCTGTTAATCTGTTCACAGACAGACTTGTGAACCGTCTCCAAATACTTCACAGCAGTAAAAAAATCTGTAACTTATCAAATGAGAAACCACTTAGTTCTGTCTTGTTTTCCTACTTCTTGGCCTACATAACATCATCAAAATCAGCATGAGGAACTAGCTAAATAAAAATTAAAGATCTGCTACCAAACAGGAACGAAATTCATAAGCACATGGGGAACACAGAGGAAGGAATTCAAAGTAGTAAACATAGAGCTAGGGAGAAGTCTCCCTTATAAAGCTTACTCATTCTCAATACTTATACTAGCAAGCTATCTACCACATTGCTATCGCTATGAATAATAATATTGTCGCTAGCATACATGACAAGTTGGTAGACCAAGAAATCAGGAGGTCTCCGCGGACGAACTCCCGACCCGGAGTGCCACTCTGCGCGTCCTGCAGTGAAGGTGTAATTTGGCCGTTGTTGTCATTTGTTTTAAGCCAAAACTAGAGCGTTCATATTATGAAATGCATAATTTTACCTGATTTTACAAATTATATTTTTGCACTTTATCCGAATGAGGAGAGATGGTATGTTAATAGGCAATTATATCTAGGTATATGTACTGTGGGGGTAGGAAAACATAGTTTTTCTTGCAACAAGAAGCTTAAAAAGTCTTCTGGGTGAAGGAAGCTGAAAAAAGGGAGGAAAAAGGGAGATAGGGAGGAGGTGGAAAATACCCCTAAAAACTGGGAGGCTCCCTACCAAAAAGGGAGACTTGTCAGGTATGGTCGCTAGCCTGATAATGTGTCATACCTATCTACTGGTAGAAGCTTTCTTATTAATAATCAAACTGTGCCAATGGTACATTTACTACTAAATTCATTTACATTTTTTGATAGATTATTAGTACTCCTTCATCAGGCACATAATAAGAATATTTCCAAAATGAAAGTTTGTTAATAATTGGGTTCCATACGTCGTTTTTTGAACCAGTTTGCTATCAGTAAATCCTTGTATGTTAATACCATAAACAAACTACTTTGTGTTGGGTGGCTTGTGCTTGGTTTAAATTATACAGAATAATTCTTCATCTGATTCAGCAGGACTTACCATGACTGACTTATCTCCAGAGTTAATATACAGTGGTCCATAAGCAATGAGCTCTCTGAATTCCCCGGAGCTCATAGTAAACTGTTCGTTGAGATTACCGCGAATCTCAATCTGAGTATTATCCTCATGAGCGATAATCCTGACTACATCTGGTCTGTCTGCTGTTCTCGATGGGGTTCTGAAATAGATAAATCCTGTCCCTTAGTTAGGGGTTTAGAAGGGCCAAAAGTAAACGTCCTTTTTACTCTACAATGTAATGTAGTATCCACAGAACGTTACAGGAACTTATGCTGCGATGTTTTGAAATGCTTATTGACAGCTAACAAGCTACATCAGCTCAAACACTTTCAATTTAACACATCAAAACGATACCACTCGGGGATAGAAATGAGTATTGGAAAGAACATTCACATAAACTGATAGGTTTGCACTGGCTAAAAAATTTAAAGGCAAAATCAATGACTGGCATATCAAACAAGGGGAACACAACTCGTTTTCATGTTCTAAACTGCATTTGTATGAAAGCAGCTTATATACCTGACGGTATAGTAGGTGAATCCCCACTGCTCTACAGGAGGTAACTGTTCACATAAATGATCTCTTGATGTGCCGTCATACACAGTCGTTCTGACATCACCACTGAAGGCTGCAAACTTCCTGTTTGACGCAAGTCGTGCTCCTAAAACACAAGCAGCGTACTTGTTCAAACTTGATATGTGTACAGTGGAAGGATACTTATTGCATATTTCACCAAGGGAGTTAAGAAATAGAAGCTTCATATTGTGAATGGGTATTCTTTGCTGTATGTTTGCGAACAGTAAAACAGCAAAATAACAAGTATCATAATTGTTGACCGGAAGGGTTATCATCAGAATTGAATGGCGCAAAGTCATGCTGTGGCATACAACATAAATCAGATCAACCTCAACATCCCCTCTCTGAACAAGAGACGGAAGTTATTAAACAGCGGCTATGAATATAGGGTCATAGCTTGAATACCTAACCTGTCATCATCAGAGGGGGTTGTTATATAAAAACAGTGTGTCATAGTGATATAGATGTTTGGAGGAGATTGGGCCAGAATTCTCCTAAGCTTACTACAGAGTGACTCAACTCCTCAGATAATTGTGGTGCCCAGAGTTCAAATTGGGTGGACTTAGTAGCGCTTAGTATTGTGCCACTAACTCTGTCTGATATTAAGATCGAGAACCAAGACTACAGCTGTCACAATGACATAGTTAGCAAGGAAAAGAATCACTCAGTCTAACCTGTGAGATCACTCTGAATCAGTGAGGAAAGAACGGCAGTCCTGTATTTTGTGTTCAATGTGATGGTGATTGTCTCCCCTGCATTATACTGTGTACCCTGCCACTCAACAACAGCGTTTAGGGGTACTGTCACTCCAACGCTAGTCACTCCATCCTCCAAGGCTATCAAACCTGAGGAGCAATAAAAGTAATGTTAAAGAATTTGTACAGTGAAAAACGTGGAAGCCAGAAATATTCATGCATTTGTCAACAACATATCTGTTCCTTCCAAACGATTTTCAGCAGCAGAGCCTGGATCGATTCTGCCAATGAGTAGCAGCGCTTCTCAGGAAAAAAACATTGCTTCTTGTGGCTCTATTGATGGTAATAATCCTAGCAGTTAATATTGGTCCATTTGTAGAGTTACTTTTGGTCCGCTTAGGTATGGAGGTGAAGGAATTGTAAGACTTTAACTTACCCAGGGGATGTATTTTGATGAATCGGTAGGAAATGTCGTATTAATTAAACAAAATGAAATGGTAAGAATGTGATATTGGTTTAAAGTAGTTAGAATTTGTCCGAACACGACCACAAATTGCAATTTTCTCTCCGCTATGTTTCTAGATACATACCAATTTGAGTGCTGAATTCAGATGGGGTGTAAGCCAGAGCATAGTACTCAGATCCGACTTGCTCCGAGTTAAACACTGTCAGCCCATCAGTGGAGTATAGATTTCTATTCAGTGCATAGACGATAACATCTCCACCTACAGCTGTCACCCTGATCGCCTTATAGCCTAACTCGTTGATTTGTCTAGCAGAGTTCGGGACATCAAACATGCGTACCTCATCAGGATTGAGGGTGAACGAGGCTATGGCATTAATTCCTGAGAGCACACTACCACTAGGATTGTCTATGCTGACTGTGACGGCTTGAGAAGCCCGTGACGCGATGTACAGCTCAACAGATTGTTGTACATCAATCTCAGCCACTTCATTCTCCAAAAATAGAACTACGTACTCATTCTCCTGGCCAGTTACTCCTGAAATACAAAACGGTACATGAGACCAATGTCAGATTGGATAGGGAGTAAATTGACCAATATGACAAGGGTCTGACACCTTGGGGCAGGTGGGAAATAAGTAATTTGAAAGCAGAATAAACTTCACCAGGCTGCTTGTGGGGATAGGGGCAGATAGAGTTTATTTACAGTCACTGAAAGGAGAAATATGGTGTTTTGACAGAGCTAAAAGTTGAGTCGATGTTATTTCTGATGTTACAGAGATATAAAAAACTATAAAAAATAAAGAATAATAATACTACTCTTATAACAGAGTTCATGAACTTTATAGCCTTTGCTCGATAGCAGTTGCTACAAATAGGCTCACTCTTGTTCGCAATGTTCTATATTGACCTGATGGTAGGCGGTCTAACTTGAAGATATAAATTATACTCGCCCAAAAGGGAGAAATAATCTGTGAAAAGTTATTATTCTACACTGATGCCATCAACCATTAAACAGGTGGTCATCTGATAAGAGTAGGAACAAAACTTGCAATTTTTAGAACCCATTTAGATATGAGTCATTTTTCTAGCTGATGCCCTATCGGTTGGAAACATCTGAAACTTTGGAGAAAACAACCTAAAACCTTCAATTACCCGTGTTGTAATTATAGTAATAATAGGGTAAAGTGGGAACTTCTGATCATAGAAACCATTCAAAGATGACTGTTTAGTAACGCTTGGGTCACTAGTTACATGACACAAGTCGCCTGTGTGAATATCATAAAGCATATATATCATAACAGCTGTAAAAATTTTAGTTTACTGTAGTTCCTCGGAACAAAAACTGCAAAACTGTTCGCTGGCATTTCTTTCTTCTATGCATATATCAAGGAGTACTCCTTGCTTATATGTAATGTAAATACTATCTATAGCGTGTTTTTTCACCATTATTATAATATGTCCTTCTGCTTATCCCTAAGATGAGTAATTAGAGCAAATGTCAGAAAAGCCAAACATAGAGATCTGGGTGTAACAGAGCAAAGGGACCATAATAAAGGCACACTATACATTCTGATATTCATGTCGGCAAGGCAATCACTCACACAATGATTTTCAGCACAATTTCACGATTATCGCTGACGCTCTCATACAAAATGATGGTTTTAAATCCATCTGTTTTGATATTTGAGGGATAAGAGATTTTGGTATTCCTTGTATAGTAGCGTAGGTTCCCACTTTGTATTCACTAATTATGTTTGTCATTTACAAGACAGAATTGATAGACAAATTGCAACACTAAAATAACACTATTTCATTGTTTTATTCAGAACGTACAGTCAGTGGAGGTTTTCCTATACTGATCACCATATATTCAATAATCATTGATAGTCTTGACATGTCCGTTTTGGTTCAGAGGCTGGCAATGTACTGGTTGTAGATCAGAGACATTTAAGTCTGTTTCTCCACATAAATCAAAATTTTGAGCATGCTTGCCATAATATCATAAAACAATTATCCATAGCAAAGATTATAAATACATTGTCCATAGTATTCACCTATGACTTCTGTCAGAAGTACTTAAATGCTGTTGTCGCTTTCATCCAGACTCACATGCCAAGTTTCAATTTTAGACACCCTGGCTGGCAGCCACTCCACATTTACAGACACCTGCCCCCTTTTGTTTAATCAGCATAGCTAAGAGGCTTAAAACAATTATTTATTAACTTAATCCTGTAATGACAGCAAATTATCACACAAACATCAAAAGGTAGGCTACCGCAAACAAAATACTTTGGGATAGTTAGATTAGTCTTTGTTAGTTACTTATTCCTTTGCAATGACAAAAATTAATCCTGAGTTTGCTACTCACCCATTATTGTTGTGGCGAGTAAGGCTGCACAGATTATGAGTGTGTGTGGCATCATGAATGTAGATTTGTTCTCCCGAGGGGCACCTAGGCCCTATAATCCTCACAGCCAACAAATACCGTGTACTTCCTAGTACAGAATTGTCAGTAGTTGTTGAAGTTTGCAAAATTAAATCGTAGTTACATTTCTGGAGAGAACAATTGAGCCCTGACCTAAAAAACCTACAATCTTGCTGTAGTTTTTCTAGTAGCTGAGTATATTCTTTTAGTAAAAGGCCAGCAACACGCCCAGTTTGTGAACACGAACAATGCGGCTCAGAAATCTATAATAGAAGCTATTGACATGAGACGCTCAGCATACAATTTCTATATCATTATCCCCATGTCAATACATTGGACTGTAATAATACCTTGCGCATAGTTGTTATCTCACGTGACCTGTATCTGAATACAGAAGTAGAAGTTATCATTTCATTCATGGCCTTCCACGCATATTAAATTATCTGCCCTGTGCTTCTGTCCAGTCAAGACAAGCTAGAGTCTTTAGGTCCATCATGAGTTATGAGTTGTCATAGATATGTTCTCCTCATTATGCTACAATGAACATGGAATATAAGTTATGATAAATCCCCATTGAAAAATGTTGTTTGATGATTAAGAACCTGACACAACCGCTGTATTTAGGGCAGATAGAAAACTCCAAACAAGAAACAAATATTGTCAAGCTACCATATGCATGTACACAACTGCAGAAAAGCTGGCTGATTGTTGACTTTAGAGTGAGTTGAGTTGGTTGGTAGTGTTTTGTTCTCAATGGTTTGGTTGGATCAGTATTGGAATGATAATTATCATTCCAATACAGATCAAAATGGGGTGGATCATGAGAAATTGTTGAGCTTTTTTCATATTTGCTTTTAAAAGGCCTGATTGATTATTGGTTTAATCCCGCACCAAAAGCATTTTTGAACAACACAGACTAAAAACCAGTTGCAACACTTCAATTCCTATGGATTTGAAAACTCCGAGCAAGGTTGTATATTGGGTGCCAGCCATGTACTATTTCATCTGGAAGGGTAATATTTGATGATTTCCTAATAAATGCAGCGATTAGATGGGGGGAGGGGGGAACCGCATGAATAATATGGAATAATTATAGCGACATATATGAAACAAGTATATGAGATAATAACTTACATTAGCCTATCAATGGCAGCTGTTAGTGGGCTTTTTATGACAGAGTTTGGATTGGCAGAGTAATCGCCAAATTCAGAGTAATCGCCAAATTCACCAGATAGTAATTTCACTTTTGGGAGTTTTCTCCCTCTTTGAAGGCACAAGACAACTCCATATTTTATAATTGCTAACTCAACACACACCAGGGGGTTTGGGACATAACTCCCTGCATACACCTGCCAACAGGGAGGATGGCACAGTGAACAATCACGAAAACTGAGGTGATCCATTAAGATATGTGTAACGTAAGATACAATGTTACTATATGAAATGCTAAAACATGAATTTTAGTTACAAATTCAGAGTATACTATTTCCTACACACAAAATAACAAATCAATTTTTTGCATGTATGTGTTTTTGTTGGAAACACTTCTCTATGACCGAGTTTCCGCTAACAAAAATAACCGAGTCAGATGGTCCATAAAAATTCTTTACGCCGTGCTAAGTGTTTATAAATTTGTTAACAAAATAGATGGTGCCAGTCTGAACTAGCCTGGGCAGGCTGTCGGGTTGGCCCGACCCGACAGCCTGTCCACTGTTATTAAAGACATTATTCTCTGCCATAGGTAACTAAGCCTCCCAGAAGCCATGTACACTAGTCAATCTACTAAATAAAATGTAATCTCTGTGCAAAAAAATCTCAATATGGAATGGAAATATGTCACACACTTGAGACAATCTCTATTCTATTCTGAAACCAAAAGTGTTATATGTGCCTATATGACAGGAGCGTCGGTTTAGGCAGTGTGTCGCTGTGTGTTCTTGAGGACGTTGACCATGCTCTTCAATAAAACATCACTTTTTGACAGGCTGTGCAGTGATAACAGTGGGAATTTACCTTCGCCAGATTTGTATTGTTATTATGAAGATATTTATAAATACAATCAAAGACAGGTTTTATTCTGTCGTTATTATGGAGACTGAAGATGTTACACATTATACGTACACGTTTCCAAGTGCAACGAGCCAAACAAGTTTGTATTTTGAAATGAGGATTGATTCTGTATCAATTTTAATTTAAAATTATTTCGATAATATTTAACATAACATCACCAAAAACCAATCCCATGCAAATGTTAGACAAGTTGCCCTGTCATGGACATACTTGATGCACTGAGCTCACTTTTCCATTATTGGAATACTCAAACACAGCGCAAGTACTGTGCAGCTTGTCATTTCTGCCAGGTATGCACTCAATCCAGTGATATAAACTCAATCCACCATCTCAAATATGGTTTATCTGGGTATCACGTATCAGAACTTGGAACTGTATGGCCAGGGTTTGGCATAGACTTACTATATTGAGTGACTCAACAGATCAATCTGGCTCACCATTGGCTGACACATGATACCCCAATATCAGGCCCCATGGACAAGTCAGGGAAATGGAACTTTGGCCAAACATTGAGACATACATCAGATTTCATAATATTGCAGTATCAATGATGAGAATCACTCCCATGCCACCTAAAATTGGGTCTGAAGCCTATGTGAAATACAAACCGGAAGTAGGACAATTTGTGTTTCTGATTTTTCAGGTGTTTGCTCACCAACATTTCAAAAGCCCATTCAGAGAAGATTTATCATTTTTATGCTTAGTATTTCATGAGAACTTCAAGATAACACCCCAAACTACCTATGAAATGAGTAAAAAACAGTTTGGTTGGACTCAATAATGATGTAAAGCTGGATGGAAGATACATGTACACATTTGGATGATTGATATGTCTACTTTACTAAGCTATTACATGATGATTGTGAGACCTTTGGTAAATTATTTTTATTGCCCAAGGAGGACTGACATACTTTGTCACTGATATCATTATGCACAAACCTAATGCAATACCCATCAGGCAGTAACCTTGTATTCTGTGAAGCCACTCAGCACAAATCAGCAAAACTTTTCAGCCATAGCTAGAAATTTTGTAGATCAATGTTTACGTGTCTCTAAGACGCCCGCATTAAATGGAAACCCAGTATATAACTGCGCGGATACTTTGAAATGTCATCACAACTCTTGACACAGTTCTAGTAAAGTTTTAGTTCCTCTTCTACACTCTACATCAATCATGGCTGATACTACTCCAGCTGCACCAGCACCTGTTGCTTCACCAAAGAAGGCAGCTGCCAAGAAGGTTAGCAAGCCCAAGGCTAAGCCAACTCACCCACCAGTTGCTCAGATGGTGAATGAGTCCATCAAAGCACTCAAGGACAGGAAGGGATCTTCACTGCCTGCTATCAAGAAACACATGTCTGCTAACTTCAAGGTTGATGCTGCCAAGCTTGCACCATTCATCAAGAAGTACCTGAAGGGAGCTGTCACCAGTGGAAAGCTAGTCCAGACTAAGGGAGTTGGAGCATCTGGATCTTTCAAGCTCTCAGCTGCTGCCAAGGCTGAGAAACCCAAGGTCAAGAAGCCAGTTGCCAAGAAGTCTCCAGCTAAAGCTAAGAAGCCAGCAGCCAAGAAGGCCAAGTCTCCAGCTAAGGCTAAAAAACCAGCTGCCAAGAAAGCTAAATCACCTGCCAAGGCAGCTAAGAAGCCGGCAGCAAAGAAACCTGCTGCCAAGAAACCAGCAGCAAAGAAGGCACCAGCTAAGAAGGTCAAGACCCCAAAGAAGGCTGCTGCCAAAAAGCCTGCAGCAAAGAAACCCGCTGCCAAGAAGCCAGCCGCCAAGAAGCCTGCTGCCAAGAAGTAAATGAATCTGACTACATACCCAACCCCAACGGCCCTTTTCAGGGCCACCATCTCTTACCAAAGAGTTGTTCATGTTGTCTCAAAACGATGTTTTGGGTACAATTTTAATATATGAATTGTGTTAATTCTTATCACCAGGGGTTGGTCTCATCTAACTTTCAAAATTGTAATAGTCGAGTTTTGGTATAATCATTGCATTCAGTTCTATCAAGCTTTATATAAAAAATTCATATTCGCTTGAAACTGAATTATGAAATGTGAGAAGCTTTGTTGTTGAAAATTTTGCTGTGTTCGTTACAGCCCTGCAACATCATATGGCATGATTCACTTGATGAAATCTTGACTTCGTTATTACTGCCAGGCAGGCAGGCAGCTTTCCAAAATTGAACAGAAAATCAAAATTTATTTTAATTGGTATTTTCAAAACAAAAATCTCAAGAGAAATGGGATGGCTTTTGGTTACTGGCTAGATTGAGCCATCCAGTTTTACTAATCCGATACTGCTGTCCCTAGTTGTGGTGTGCTTATTGCCGGCTATTGAAAATTCTGATAATTTTGAAAGTTATCAATTTGTTACCCATCTATTTTTGCAAGCACTCAATTTACCCAAAAAAATAAAAAACACGCATATAAATCATAGGATTGCAAGAAGAATGTATTAATTATTTAAACCATTGTATTATAGAAAATAGACAGTGCATAAAACATATATTCCATTACAATAAATCCATCATCAAGGTATAGACCAGTATTTGTAGTATAAATAGAAAATAAGATGGTATATGTAATCTATATGTTCCAGCTAAATAGGTGGTGTTTTATCAGCATATCATTGAGTGTTTCCTTATTGCCTGGTCCGTTTTTTGGTGCAGAAGTCGAAACAGGTTTTGATGGTAGCTCCCAGTTCAGTGTCAGTCTGAAAGCGAATTGTGCTAGCACTCTGAAATCAACAAGTTAAATTTACAAACTTTGAATAGCAGCTTTTTGAATGTGGGGTAGTGTTTTACTGTATACAAGCAACATTGGATACAGTGATTATGTATAGTGTGAAGCCACAATCATTAGGCAAGGGAGTTATTTACTCACACTAATAAATAAGGCAACTCTTTGTAACATCAATATATGCACTGATAATTTAAAAGAGGTACACTTCCATTAAGGGCAGTAGGGCATTCATTTGTCTGTCTTGGGACCATATTCAGCTCAGTTTATATTTGCGTCCATGGCTGTGAAGGCATTGACGTCTGAATCATTGTATACACAAATTAGAGCCAGGCAAATGTCCGATTTTGATCCATCAAAAATTTGTATAGCAATAACCCACGGGGCAGAACACAGTATGCTATAAGTTCCGCATGCATAGCCTGTTAAACATTACTTTAAATTGAGCACTGAGTGTAAGAAGTCAGTATATCACAAGGCAAAACAGTGAAAGATTGCATGGCAAAATATTATTATTTTCTAGAAAAGACACAAAAGTGAGTTTAGCTGTAGCTTTCTAAGGTAGATTGAAAGGTAATGTAAGATATGAAAGGCCATGTGAAGTATCAGTATTTGCTCAATTGTTCAAGATTTATGGTAAATTCTGCCAGGGGCTTATAGAGGTACAAGTAATATTCAGATATATGGACATGATAATGGATAATGATTGATAAAATTTGATGCAGTTACTGAATTCAGATTTGTCACACCTTATCAGTAGAGGGGAACAAATTCTGAATAAAAAATGAATCTGATTAAATTTGATCAAGGATAATGGTGATCCATATGTGGTGTCAAAGTTATCCGGTCAGGATGATAAAATGTAAAAGAAAAGGTGCGAGTGGTCACAAAACCACGATGATCAATGCACAGGGCATATAATCTACGATCGGGGGAGGTTGGCCTGGATACATCAGGTGATAGAGTATAACAACATCAAAGCAAGAAAGTAAAATATATCAATAGAGCGTACGCTTGACGTTTCTGTACATAATTCAAAAATAAAAATAACTGAGATATTTTTGACTAGACTATGACAACTCATTGTCAGCACATAAATAAGGTAGTATAAAAACAGCAAAATTTTGTAGGTGTTTTAATAAGGCGGTGTAAGCATTGATAAAACATCTTTTTTGAACATCCATTAAAAGTAGAGTAATCTATGATCCCATTTCCCAGCTGAATAGATGATACTTTGTCAACATTTCCTGCACATTCAAAACAAAGGCTTTCTCCCAGTCCTTGGCTTTCTTTGCTATCTCCTGATCACGTTCCAATATAAAAGCAAACTGACCCAGAAGCCTAGAGAAAATTAACATCACAACAGTATGACAACGATCGACATAAAATTTACAACATAGATCACAATATAGAAGGTTTTTGCATGTAAAAAATGTCTGTAGCATTCTGGTCGCTACCTAGCCTTGTTCACGCGGCCGTGTGAACAAGGCTAGACGCTACTAATGAATAAATAAGAAAGTCAAATAATAAATACAACGATAAGAGTGCGTTGCTATTTGGTAAGTGCAGTGGGGAAAACCAAGCGACCTTAAAAACATTTAGCATACTTATGGATGATCACTGCCTGAATTAACTTCGATCCATTTTGTCCATATTTGGAGTTGTCTTCTTTGATTGGAAAGTTCCCTTAGAAATTGATCAGGGAGGGTGGGTCTGAACTGGTCTGATCAAGCAGAGGATAAACAACTCAAACACAGGCTAAATGAATGAAACAGAAGAAAAACATAAAGCAGATTGAATACATACCTCAGATCACATTTAATCTGCACCCATCCAGGGCTTCTGAGGAAGGACCAGCTATGGTACCATTTCCTCACTATCTGCTCCGAGGAGCAGATTGATTCTAACCATAGATGTAACACTTGCTCACTAAAAAAAAAACACATAATAAGAGATTGACGTATGAAAGGTTGCCTGTCACAAAAAGCTTTGTTTGATTGAAGGGAGGGGGGTCCCCCAACAACGCTTGTCAAGACAGACTAGGGCCGACTTGCTCTCAGTTGGACACAAGTTATATCAATAAACTCCGTCTCCATCGGTTAGAGTAATCCTGAGCCACTGATAGAGTTTAAAAGCCTGTGTGAACTAAATCAGGGCCAGAAATAAGAGTATGGTGTGAAGTAGGCATTGACTATTCTTCAGGTTACTCCAGAATTTCTAGGGTTAGTAGAACATTTATCCATGAGCAGAGCTTTGATTGAACTGTCAGAACTCATTGCATGTCAAGGTGATCAGCTATGAATAGTGGTTCTCATTGAGGTATATATATAACTTACTTTAGTCCGCAGCATATAAGAGATCTAAGCTTGACATCCATCTGAGCGTGCGCTGTATCATGTGTAGCATTGACAGCTTGTACAGCCTGTAAGAGATACACCATAGCTTAGTCATACATAACGACATACCAAATTGCCAATAAAAGTAAAACCAATTTATCAACCAAATAAAAAAAACTGGTGAATGAAGTTATTCAAATATTATGTGACTCATATGTTGACACTTAACTAGCATTTATGTCCACTACAGACGGAAATGTTTCAATGAAGTAATAGAGGAAGATCATGACTTTGAGTCAGGTGGTTATTTTCCTCTTGTAGTACATAACTAACAGTGAGTATAAATACTTATGTACCTTATATAGAACTTCTTCTGGGGTGAGGACTTTACCGTCTTCCTCCAACCTAAAATCATGGACAAAGAGACAGCCATTAGTGAAATAGATCTCTTGTTATCAAATTATCATAGATAACAGTCCTCAATAGACAGTTTTCTGAGCTCTGATTTAGGCCTCTATTCGGAGTTGTCCGCTCTCCAGTTTGGTACTTTTAACCCACGCCACATAGGAAAAACGTGCTGAAAAGAGGGTTATCTTGAAATCCACTTATAGTAGGATAAAAATGATTTTTGATTCAGAATCTGCACCATTGAAAACTGATAGGGACATAGTTTGGGAAATATTTTTGGTATTCGGTTAGTCAATTATATCGATTTCTGCCAGTTTTGCGGACCATTTGGCAGAATTTTTCTTGAATTTCGTCACTAAAATTAAGATTTATCAACATTCAAGCCTCCAATGATTTGGAAACCCTGTCTCACAGGGTTTTCAATGGTGCGGATTTTGAATCAAAAATCAATTTTATCCTAACATAAGCGGTTTTCAAGAAAACCCTCTTTCAGCAAGTTTTTCCTATGCAGCGTGGGTTAAAAGTACCAAACTGGAGAGAGGACAACTCCAAATTGAGGCATAAATCAGAGCTCAGAAAACTGTCTATATATTCTTGCTGATGAACTTATGAAATGCCAACTGGAAGGCGCACAGGATGTCCCCTTGACAATAGACCAATCTTTTTCCTTTCTGTCCAAATACGTGAGATTATCGTTTGGACAGTGGACAAGAAGAAATATCATCTACAGGTAACGCTTATCACAGGAATAACATCTAATCATTAATTTTTAAATAGAAAAACGTTATGTGAGCACCAAAACTGTTTAATCGCTTCTTCCTTGCGTGTCTTCTTTTGATACCTGAAAGTTTTGCAGAGCACCAGTCTGGCGTACACAGAGCGGAAGTCTTTCTCTATCTCCTTCCTAGACGCCTCCTCAATAAACAGCCAGGGATGAGACGATCCGCCCATAATCATAGATCTCTTCATACCATGTTCAAAAATGGCTTTCATCGCAGAACAAAATCTGTAATAGTAAAACCTCCAAAGTTGTACAATGATGCATACAATGTGAAAATGATTTATTTAGAAAATTTTCTAACTACATCCTTGATGATGGCGACCCTTCACGCCTCCATGAAATTGAGAATGTTTGACCAGTCATCATAACTGCTGATTACTCATGATACATATCAGCAATCTGTCCTTAACTGTAGTGAACTTCCAGAAGCTTTCATAAAATTCCACAAATTGACATGAACTTCCATTAACTGTCATAAAATTCCGTAAACTGACACAAACTTCCAGAAGCTGTCGTAAACTGTCAAAATGATATGAGTATGCATATTAACAACCAGTTTAGAGGTTCTTAGAGTCAGTGGTAAGGTAGGGCGGAAGCAGGAGCATAGGGAAAAAGATCTGTAGCACCTCAATTTGTGTACTTTACATTGTAATTTGATACCAATGACGTTGTATAGTACATAAAAGTGAGAAACTGTTTGTGTCAGTCAGGTGACACTATTATTATTATCAGTATACTTACGTTCCCCTGACTAGATCAGTTATCTCAGCAGATACAGAATCATCGCCAGCTGATGTGTAATCTTTACTTCTCTCATCTAAAACCTCGACAAACTTAGCAGGGAACCAGCCGACTAAACCTCTCAATTCTCCTATCCAACAATGCTCATCGCTCATAGAGATCAACTACAATAAACGTACAGAACATGATAACACTCACCACCATCTATAAGGATTGGGTGAGATACATTTTCATTGAGTTTGGGAAGTTATATAGAAATCATTTAGTTGCTGGTTTACATATTTTATGTAGCATATTGGACACAGTGCATGATTTCCAAGTGCATGTTGACGAGATGTTGGTACAAAAGTTAACAAGCTTAAGAATTCTGGTCCTGTTTCATACTGCATCTTTATGTTATGGAACATTGCTTTCAGTCAAAAGAATATGGGAAGTTATTGTGAAAGAGCCTATTGTCGACAAATTATTGTGTTCAAAACAGAGCAACACCTTTAACTAAGTTTTGATCATTTCTAGTGCAAGAAAAAGCTAGAATGTCGGATCGATGCTTCTGGCTCATCAGACTTACATTGATAACATCATTCTTTTTGAAGCCCAGCTCATCATGATCATGTCGCTCAAAGTCGACAAGAGCCTTAGCTCTGCGCCTTCTTCTTTGAACCACACTAACATAACGATCTAAGTCTAAACTATGACTCTCTAGAGAATAGTCGGCAGTCAAATTCTGAAAGAAGATTAACATAGTCAAATAGTACAAAAATCCTAACGAAATAAATCTGCTGTAATGGTCTTCAGCTGACAAATCTGCCTGAATGCAAACAGCAATAATGGGCAGACTTGGATAAACCATAAGTTTGAGAATTAGCATGTCTATCGAATGATCACATTGTGTTCGATTGTATTTAATAATGTCATATCCGCGACATATGTCGCGCAAGCAATGGATAACTTTTGGAATTGGCATAATGGGTCGCAATTATTTTATCACTTTGCTATTATGCTTCACATGCTGTAACTTACAATGTGTTTGTTATCTGGATCTAGAGATTGAAAATGACGACCGATTTTCAGTACAGCCGCCCTGAGATCTACAAGCAGTTCTGTCTGTTTGATATTTTTAGCTTTAGCATCTTCACCGCCCCAATCACCCCACAGATAGTCAAAGATCGAATGTGAACGAGTAATCTGTCTTTTGTTCAATTGCTAAAAAGAGACAACAATCATTATATAGGTAACTATTATGGGCAAACTGTATGAGACCAAAAGGATGATGCTCAAACCAAGGGGCTTCTATTCCTCCTTGCTCAAACAAAGGCAAATATGAAATATTCTCATATCAATTGAAATTAGGAGTAATCCCCTCTCTGAGATAAAATGTCAGAGAGGGAGCAACTCCCATTTCAGTATAACTCCATGTTAGAGTGATTGATGAAAAACACATTATCTCCACACACTCACCTGTTTGGGGAGGTTGTTTGCCTGTTCAGGGTTGAGTATGGTACCCTGGTCAGCCATAAGATAAGCTAAATGTTTTCGACGGTGTGACTCAATCAAGCCATGTTTCAATGACTGCGCGATCTCTTTTGAAGCAGCAATGAGTTCATCAACATCATCGATAGTGGAGGGTAAGTCCGATAAGACATTAAACATCTGTGAGGAATTCTCACAGGCTAACAGCTGATCAAGCTACAATACACAAATACTGATGAAAACATAATTGGGAAACACCGCTTTGTGAATAGCATCCTATTATCGTAATGGACTATTTGAATTAAGTAATGTGAAACTGCCATACCTGTAAGAAATCTGAGTTCAAATTATACTGTCATCAAAAACTGGTTGAAATTGTTTGGCTGTAATAAGTCACCGACGATTTTAACCAACAGTCCTATCAAAATGTGTCATTGCGTCCAAACACAGTGCTATACCTGAGACTGTAGATAACTATCTATGATCATTGGCTATTCAACAGTGAACTTGTTGAAACGATTAAAAATATATTGCCAATTTGTTCTTACTAAATTTTCCATACTACAGTACATATAGGTTTGCACAGGTACCTTCATTTTCAGCATGCCAAGTGTTATCTGAAAGAGCACCACAGATCCATGATAGAAGAATAGATCCCAGACTCTGAGTAATATTCGAGGATGTAAGACGCTCCCAAAAACAGTGAGAAACCAGTGTAGTGTGATCAGTGATATCTCTGCAAAGCAAAATGAATCATGAAGTTAAAGTCTTGTAAACTAGGTTAACATATCATTAAATCCATCTGGAATTCTTATGCATGTTGCGAGCAAACTTTGGTTTGAATGACACTATGGCATGAGGGCACCAGCTGTGAATTGCCATAATTTGCACATTTAAGCTGGTATCAAAGCCAATATACAGACATACAGGGTGTCTATGCAACACCTTGATAACCTAAACTGTTAGAAACAAGCAGTGACTAAGCAACCAAATAATTGACAAACAATGGCAGATCAATAAACAAACACCCTGGGCAACAAGGATTGACTAGTCTGAGCCCCCAGACTTTTGCCCCTCGTCCGACGCCCCCCCCCCCCCCGGACGAGAGGATTGAAAAAAGCAGTACGTTCATTAAAAGCATACAGTTTAAATTAAAAAAAAGCAAAATTCTTCCCCACGACTCTATCAATACTTCAATTTTGATACTTAGTCCAGTGGCAGCCTACCAAAAATGTGGCTAGAAATGCAACTTCAATTACGAAATTGGATGGATAAATTCTAGGAGTGGATTCTAGGGTAGTTTTTTGAGGTGGTCGCAATGGTGATTATGTACCTTACACAAAGTTGCACAATAGGCAACAAATTGCCAAAAACGCTGCCGAAAATGGTCAAAATTGCTGTTTTTTGTAGATTTCAAAGGTCTGTCTTGTGCTCACCTTATGAGTTGGGCTACTCAAACTCTGCAATCAGATTCATACATTCCTTGGTCAGTTTTTGGTATAATATCAGCATTACATCTCAAATATTGAGTGAATGACCAACCTTATAAAAAGTGATAAAGTGAAAAACGCTGCCAACAAAAGGGAAAGTGATGAAAAAATGATGATATGGTTTCAAAATGTCCAAAATCTGAAAGAGCATGTCATAATTAGTGTATCTACAAGTTTACATGGGTCTGCCATCGTAAATAGCCGAGATGTGGCCAACAATGGTTGCAATACCCCCTTATATCACCTGTATATAACTATCATTGAAACGACACTACTTTTTCAATTTTGCAGACGCCTCGAAAACTGACTTCGAATGTTTGTATCGATCTGATTTTTTTATGGTGGTTTTGTATTGACTCAATCAATAACCAAAAATTTTTCTCCAGCACTACGTACCTTTTGATGATACTTGAAGGAGTTTTGCTTTTGCTTTACACGCTATATAACCTTATACAGACGATTTTCATGATACTATAGAGGAAACCTAAAATACGCATTATTTGAAAAACCACACACTCAGAGCATTAAAATCTGGTGTTATGCGATGGGAGGGTCAATGCACAGTCACCATAAGAAAATCAGATCAATACGAACATTCGAAGCCTGTTTTTAGGCAGCAGCATAATTGAAAAAGTAGTTTCGCTTTAATGATAGTTATACACAGGTGATAAAAGGGGTATTGCAACCGTTGTTGGCCGCATCTCAGCTTTTTATGATAGCAGACCAATGTAAAGTTGTTGATCCACTAATTATGACATGCTCTTTCAGATTTTGGATGTTTTGAAACAATATCATCATTTTTTGATCACTTTCCCGTTTACCGGCAGCGTTTTTAGCAATTAGCTGCCCATTGTGCAACTTAATGTAAGGTACATTGTTACCATTGCGATCATCGTGAAAAACTGTACCAGAAACAACTCACAAACCTTATCCATCCAAAAGTGCAAATGGAAGTGACAAGATAGGCAAGGGCTGCCACCGGACCAACTGTCCCTTCAATCAAACAATACACAGATATAGAAATTCAATCGCCATACCGTACTCATTCCCATATTCTAGTAGTACTAGTAGCCTATAGTCTAAGGTCTAAGCACTTTCAGTCGAGTCGGCCAAGAGGGGAAGGGGGCTAGAGTTTATGGGGTTCAAACTATACCATCTCATGTATGTACCTACCGACATCAAGTTTCTTGAGTTTGTTGTCCAGTTCAGGTAAATAGCTTGTTATTAACTGTGACAGTACTCGCTGATCTGCCTGAACACCAAGTAATGAGCTAGAGTAATATGAAGCAGGCAGCATATCCTCGATTACAGTACAAGTCAGCCAGAATACTTCCTCCTCCTCCATATACAGCAGCAGGGAGGCAACAACCTGCAAGGATATGTCAATAATAAATATTTATAAATGATAGGTGGGCGGGTATGATAGGTGGGCAGGAAAGTTTGATCAATCATCGCTATGTATGGCTGTAGAGTGTCAACATAAACATATAAATATATAAATACTTATATGTTTATGAATGTCACTGATACTTTGTGCTGCTCATAGCGTTCATCTGCCGAGCTGAACCTCCTGCTTGCTTTCCCACTTGAACCTTTGATGATGCTTGTACAGTTATGTCACTTGATACACAAACAGATAAGCTGTTGCAAAATAAGATCAATATTCAGCCACCTACATACAGAATGTTTAGAAGTAATTAGTATGGATATGTCACACAAAACCACCTACACATTCTATTGATAGTGGATAATATCACCTACAGTCAGCATCTATGATGAACAGAAAATGGGAAATTACCTGGATAATCCCCAGGCTCGATATAACCTGTGGTATATATTTTGTTTACACATAAAGTACCAAGAATTTTAGACATTTCCTAGAACGAAGCGAAACACTTACCACACCCATGCCTTGGCAGTATCCAATATCAGGATATAACCAGGCGATGCCTCTCAAAATCCTTCTGAGCCGAGCAATGCCAGTGCTTTTCATACCACAGAAACATGCATTGTTTGGCAATGTTCTTAATAGGTCCTGAAATAGAAGATAAGAAAAACTGACACTCAAGATAGAAATTCGTAGTACTGTTCATGAAGGCCAGTTTGCGCATAGTAAGATGTAAACTTACTATCTGGTATGTTTATGACAATTTGATACACAGACAAACGTTGAGCAACATATAGTTCCCAGCGCATAAAGGTAGAGGATGCTATTGAGTTGACACGTCTTCCAACTGGATTTATGGCGCCAATTAAGATAACACATGATATTTTACATACGATAGGAAAGCCCTTTTTATGACATTGTAGACATCAAATTGCTGAGAAAAGTTAAAATTACACACACTGTTTATAATTTGTTGCCTATTTAACTGGATAAAAAATCAATGGAAATCCAAAACTGTGGGTTGGTAGGCTTGATATAGTATGTTTGCGCAATCAGAGTTTACATGTCTACCTTTTCTATCTGCTTTGAAGAGACAAGGTTATCAATGGAGCTAGCCTTGACAATATCCGGATAAGACTGACTAGAGTTTTGTTTCTTGGCGATTGCTCCACAGAGACGAGGCCAGATAAAGGGTCGGAGAGAGTGAGGGATTCCGTGCTGTGTTATCATATCCTGTAGCTTCTGTGACGGAGTCAGCGACACCTCAGTCTGAAATATTAAATGACACGATTATTCCCAAACTCCCAACAAGAGATTGGATTATGTTGCAATCAGATTCTGGTGTTATGGGAACATAAAATATGAAAAAACGGAATCAGTAAAATTCATGCAGCAGGTGATGAGTTGAGAGAGTATACGGGAATGATTTGGGAATGCAGGTTAATGCCATCACTTCTTAGCTTGGAAACTTTCAAAAGCACAGTTAACTCAAATGTAAACATTAATCAAAAAATTTCAGCACAATTAAATATATGATGTTATTTTGCTTGGTTTTTTTCCAAGAATAAATCAATGAACTTTTCTTTCTCCTGACGTTGACTAGTATAACGGAATATATGGTATAAATGTTACAGCAAAACAATATGACGACATGTAGAGTCATAATTACAATTCATGATCTAATCAATGAGTTTCTCCCCTTGAGACATTGATACAGGAATAGTGCTGAAGTATCTTGGGACAAACTGACGGCTGGTCAAACAAATAGTGTTAATAAATAATTTCACGCTGTAAGCAAATTTTAGGGCACGGCAAAGAAATGATAAGGTACACATAAATTCTGGGTCTAAGAAATGATTTCACTATCTGTGATTCCTGGTTATTCAGCAAAAAATAGCCGGGCTTACAAGACAGACATTCGCACATGCTAAAGTAATACCTTACGAAGTTAGGTCCTGAAATAAAACAAAATCGCAAAATAACAACACCTAGGAGTGAAGTAGGAACATTTAGAACAAAATACGGACACACTTTACATAAAGTGACAATCAATTAAAAGTAGTAAATATGAACAACATGAAACAATCACAGCAACCACCAATATGTGGGTCTAGACATGTGATGATTTTAGGTTGGTAAATAGGACAGAGGCGAGATATTGGGTGATAACAACACATAACAAGGGAACACAGATGACAGATAGGAAGAAATTAATAAGTCTACCTGTTCAGGGTTAAAGCTGGTCATATCACAGTTGTGCGAGAACTCCAGGAAGGCAATCCATTTCAATCTGTGTTTTGGATCCTCAATGAACGGTGTACTCAATAGTTTACTGGAGTTCTCCTCTGGTCCATCTAAAAGTAATTAATAAACAATATAATAAAATCTTTATTAATTTCGGTACAAGAAAATGATGAAATGCATAAAACTTGCATTTTGTTATCATCTCGGATTAAAAAGGGAAATAAATAATATAGTTCAAGCTCTATACAGATGTTAACTAGCATGTCTACTATACAAAAGAAGGTAATAGTATGAGCTATGCCTAGCTGATTGAGTATCAAAACATACATGATTTGTATATGCATTTGATTACAAAACACACAATGAAACTCACCTTCTACCTCCACTTTGAAGCCGAATTCATTGTATCGATAGTCAACCTGACCACTCTCATCTTCGGGCTAAAATTATCAAGAGGTAGGTCAAAAGGTAGGCTTACAATGAATAAATCTGACATTGGCTGTGATGTATTTATTTTCATCCTTCAGGAACAACAACACAGTTTGTATCAGACACTCCAATATCAACGCATTGGCTATCTTTATTGTATCTATCGGTGAAAGTCATTTGAGAATTCATAACTCATAATTATGAGGAGTCTATATGCCTTTACCGGGCTGAAGTTTGGGCTGCAGTCTTGTGGCCACATAGAAGGGGTTAAGGCTGAAAAAGGACCATCCTTCATGTGAGAATCTCCATCTGTATCACTCTCATCTTCACTAAGGGTTTCCGCTGGAAGAATATTTAAACATTTTAAATGTAAGCATCATCCCAAATTTAACAGCATTTTAACTCATAACTGACTAGAACCATGGATTAACGGGACTTACATGCCTTTATTTTGCCAATTCCCAGTATCAACCACACATAAAACAGCAAGTTTGGTGGTTTTTGGGAGGTTGATACTGGACATTGGCAAAATAAAGGCATGTAAGTCCCAGGAGCCTATGACTAGAACATAGATGATAGATAGAATAAAAATCTAAAGCTTCTGCTAAACAACAAACATATCTGACCAGACATATGATAGGAGGCCATATGATCCCCTTAGACTGCAAGGCAACTAGACCATTCTGATGTGACTTCACCATGATTATAAGAATGAATGGACATCATTATTGATCAATCAAACATCAATCAATCCTCATCTTATTACTCAACCAATGAAACCAAATAATAATTAATCTAATTGACATTGTAGTACAGTATAATTTCTTGCTAAAACAGTACAGCAGAGACATAGAGATAATAAATCTTACCTGCAGTGACTTTGCTGCAATACCCTTCAGCACTCTGTGTTCCTAATTGACTCATGGATAATGCTGATGAGCCATAAACTGAAAAAATATGTCTGAATCTCAGATTAAAAGAATCAATGTGAAAATTCACCTGAAAAATTACCAAGTATAAAATCTAAACATAGCTATTTCCGGTTTTGCGACAGAAATATCCAGTGGTACCTAAAGACTGTAATCGGAGGTGCTTCTCATGGATATCCACGCCCATAATTACAAAATGATAATAACAAAATAGAAAGCTAGCGGATTAATGACAAAGAAATGTCGACTAAATTTACTCACTAATCCGCTATTTGAATGTAATATAAATAATCCAATAAGTTTCTGCAACAATCATTAATCTGCAAACTCAGATACAGAAAACATGTCAGGAAGAGGCAAAGGAGGAAAGGGACTTGGAAAAGGAGGTGCAAAGAGGCACAGGAAGGTGTTGAGAGATAACATCCAGGGAATCACCAAGCCTGCCATCAGACGTCTGGCTAGAAGAGGTGGAGTGAAGAGAATTTCAGGACTGATCTATGAGGAGACCAGAGGAGTTCTCAAGGTGTTCTTGGAGAATGTGATCAGAGATGCTGTCACCTACACCGAGCATGCCAAGAGGAAAACTGTCACAGCCATGGATGTTGTCTACGCTCTGAAGAGACAAGGCAGGACACTGTACGGATTCGGAGGATAAGAACTTGACCAGACTACCAACTAAACTAAACCCAATGGCCCTTTTCAGGGCCACCACTCTCTACCAAAGAGTTGTTCTTATGTTTCCTCAGCTGTACCAAGTTGTCCTCATACCAAATTGGGTACTTTTTAAAGATGTGTATTTACAAATATTATATGACAACTTGCCCACATGTCATATATATTCATGAAAATATGATATGGGTGTACTGGTTTTCGGTAATGTGGTCAGATGAATTAGCCATATAAATTTGAACTATTACAAATGTGACAACAAAATATCTCCTTTGAAATGTGAAAACTCTCTAAAACACTTAGCTGTGAAGCATGAGCTGATTGATATCTCACAATAAGGCAAAATTGCTCACTCAAAATATGTATGGTTGGGATCATGAACAACTAAATCATTTGTAAAATTGCAAAACCATAATGAAAATATTTTAACTGGGGGTTGAAGCGTACTCACACTGCGGGATGCAGGATGGTACTCAGAGTCAAGAGTCTGTCTGCGGAGACCTGATTTCTGGGTCTGTGAACTTTCCGTAGGTGGGGTATCTCTCAGTTGATATAATCTTTGATATAATATTATGTTACATGCCAAAACTAATGAGGTAAAAGCTGCCTAAATGTCACGCATCTGACACTAGATTATCCTGGGGCTGAGTGCCAAATGCCTAGTATTGAGAATGGACGATAAGCCCCATTTGAGAGAACATAGTGACATTGAAATATCAGAAGCCTGACAAAGGCACTATCATGTCAAGCCAGTGTATTTAGTATTCTTTGTTCAGTTCACAAATTCCATAAATCGAAGATAATTGTCGCTGATTCAATTTTATAGGTTTTTACGAACATTTTTGTACAAATATATTACTGCTATATAGTAGCTTTCTACAACAATTTATTCATTCCCAGTCCATTTGATAAGTCATGAACAGCAAAACAACGCATCATATCATCCTGATATCCCTATATTCGTTCAGTTTATATATGTTACTCCTTGTTGTGACCGAACCAAGGCTTTTTTTGATTTAATAGAAGTGAACGAAATGTTATATAGGTCGTTCGACGAAAGTATGAGCCTGATAAACAAAAGTTAAAGGTAAAGACATAGACAAAACACACATGTCTATGGGTGAAGATATTCAGGTTGTGTAGTCGATGTGCTCAAACGGCTGCAATGCGAGTTAGTGGCAATATATGTGTTTGATAATGTAATGCCACTACTATAGAATGGGTTTAAAATACGCTGTTATATTTAACGTTTTTGTGCCAACAATGGTTCTCAAAATTTTGACGAAAATATTATTTAACTATTGACTTGGCTTCATCAATTAATTTTTACTATTGACCTGACCTCAACAATTTATTTCTACTAGGTTTTCATATTGCTAGATAAGTACAAGCACAAAACAGCTGCTGCTAACAAAAATTATGTGCTCATGTCAGGAGGGTAGACAACTCCAATGCTCAGATGCTGCTAATTTCTTCTCTCAAACTGTGTGCATAACAAACTACCTATCCTATGAGTACTGTAGTCCTTCGGTACTATGCAACAATGAACTCAGTTAGTTCATTGCTCTCACACTGGTATATTATGATAATTAATCATAATATACCAGTGTGAGAGCAATGAACTAACTTAGTTCATTGGTGAGAGCAAGCAACTCCCTGACATTAAATAAATGATGTCAAGAATGATTACATTACTGATTTTTTACTGGTTTTTATTTTAACTATTTTATTGAGGTCGTTAATTTCGTTAACAAAAATGTCGTTAATGAAACCCATTCTACAGTATCTTGCTTTGCAGCCGCCAGAGCACTTTTAGACTTCAAAACCCTGGCTGGACCAACTCACATTACAGCAGTCTGAGCATTAAGACACATCATAACCCATGTCAACCTGGATGACCCCCAAAAAGAGAGACAACGATAGGTTATATTTTGATAGCCAAGTTACTGTGGTGACTTCCGATCTTTTCTAAATCACATTGTATGAAATGAAATATGTACGAGATACAAATTGTTGCATTACAGAATTTTTCCATTATAGTGTACGCCTCAAAATCTGATCAGGAAATGATGCTACAATGTACATGTACAAATGGCTTGTTATTACCATCTGCAGTCAAAAAAATCTTGTACTGTGACATGTCAAGGTAGAGTTGCTAATTATGATTGTCAAGTATACTATACCGAAAGATGTGCCTTCTTCTTCGAAGATATGGATATTCGCCGATGGGTAGTATCTCCATTGGTCAACAGAATGAGATGGAATTGCCTTCAGTTGCCAATGATTTTAGTGTTAAATACACAGTGCAGTTTGAAAAATTGGTACTAAATTTTTTTTTTTGAAAGGTCTTGTTTGCTAATTTAGCTTTAATTGTATAGAACTTAACTGCACTGTGGAACTTTCGCCAACTGAGCTTCTTTTTTCAGTGTTTCAGTGTCCATTTTACAATTTGATGTTTCAAACTTATGCGGTCACTTGCAGATTTTGCTGGAAAAAAAAATATAATGAGAGAAAGTTTGGACAGTGTCTAACAAATAATCTATCCTACTACCTTGGACAGGTGGGAGGGAAATCAGCTAAACTGTTATCAGAACTGTTTTATCACATACTACGAATCGTCACTCGGAAAAATCACCTTCACCTGTTTACGCATGCGAATATAGTAACAATTTTGGTATTGAGTGGTGTTATAGTACGGATTTATAGATTTACCTCATGTGATGAAGTCATGGTGATTGAAAATGGTATACTCGTTTAGGTTAAGCTCATAGTCTCCAAACTCGATTTTTCGAAGGAATTTAGGGGCAATTCTGTTTCTCCTATCAAATAAGGAAGCTGTTATTAGCAGACATAGTGTCAGTTATACTATCATAACTAGTATACATTTTCTATGAACCCAATCAAGGTGACCAAACAGGGCCAGCATATTCCAAGATCAGGCGCAGTGTCAAGTATACTAGCGGATCTATTGCTGTTTAATACCGGCAAGAGTAGATATTCAAGTATCTAAACTATGGTAATATTACTTTTAATATTTTGGCTGACAGCCTCATGCGTATTGGATCATTAACAATGCCATGCGTCACTGGATTGCATCATCAACTAAGAACCAGGAAGTATGTGATCAGCAACAGCAAATAACAACTAAATTAAGCGAAGCTCCATAGAGGTAGCTTTTCATGTATGCATGCTAGCGATGTTGAATAATTACAACAGCTTCATGATGTGCAACTCGATTATATATATGGAATAAGAACAACTCTTTGGTAGAGAGTGGTGGCCCTGAAAAGGGCCGTTGGGTTAGTTGGTAGTCTAGTCCTTATCCTCCGAATCCGTACAGTGTCCTGCCCTGTCTCTTCAGAGCGTAGACAACATCCATGGCAGTGACAGTTTTCCTCTTGGCATGCTCAGTGTATGTGACAGCATCTCTGATCACATTCTCCAAGAACACCTTGAGAACTCCTCTGGTCTCCTCATAGATCAGTCCTGAGATTCTCTTCACTCCACCTCTTCTAGCCAGACGTCTGATAGCAGGCTTGGTGATTCCCTGGATGTTATCTCTCAACACCTTCCTGTGCCTCTTGGCACCTCCTTTTCCAAGTCCCTTACCTCCTTTGCCTCTTCCTGACATGTTGAGTTTTAGTGAGTTCAGTGATGAATGTTGTGAGATTTATTCAGTGCCTAATTTATATCAATGGCAATCTGAGACTGTATTGCATACATGCACAGGTGCTTGCTGCAGCCAATTGTTGCAAGCCACTGAATTAGATTCTTCTCTTAGAATGGAAATAGTATCATAGCGTTATAAGGTTAGGACACTAAGCACAGGGACCCATCTGACTGTTATCTGATTGGCTGTCCCTAGTAGCAAGAATAATTAGCCTGAGAAATTGTCTTGTTTACAAAATTGCAAACAGTAATTATACTCAATACAGTGTCGATGATTAGGGCATTTCTAGATTGCTACTAGGGACTGGCTATTTTTGCAAGCCCTTTGTTTTGCAAAAGAAAGCTAATGATGCTATTCCAGATATGGAATTCAATGTTGCAAGCGGATTAGTGATTCTGCACAATGCCAATAATAAGCGCGCTGCACATAGACTTATAATAAGACTGGGTAATAAACCTATGGCACTGCACAATAATGCCAGATTTCCTTACTAAATAATAATAGCCAATGGGAGCTGAGAATTTCAACTCACACTTTCTAAGACAAATCTATTTCAGCTTTCTCTTATTTGTTGAAATTGAATGTATCTACAAAAGAAAGTTTTAATTCCAATTTACTTTCTGCAGCATTATAAATAATACATTAGTGTTATAATGTCCAAAATCAAGAAATCAAACTAAAAGATTACTCATTAGGGTTGACATATATTATCCATTAACCAATCAAAATACTCAACCATTGCCAGCGCCAAACTCGAATACTATAAATACTTTGTGTGGACTCCTTGTACAACACAACCACTTTACTCAGCAAAATGGCACGTACCAAACAGACAGCAAGAAAATCTACTGGTGGCAAGGCCCCAAGGAAACAGCTAGCCACCAAGGCAGCTAGGAAGAGTGCACCTGCCACTGGAGGAGTGAAGAAGCCTCACAGATACAGGCCAGGAACAGTAGCTCTGAGAGAGATCAGGAGATACCAGAAGTCAACTGAGCTTCTCATCCGAAAGCTGCCATTCCAGCGTCTTGTAAGAGAGATTGCACAGGACTTCAAGACTGACCTCAGATTCCAGAGCTCTGCTGTCATGGCCCTCCAGGAGTCTAGCGAGGCTTACTTGGTTGGTCTGTTTGAGGACACCAACCTGTGTGCCATCCACGCCAAGAGAGTGACCATCATGCCCAAGGATATCCAGCTGGCAAGAAGAATCCGAGGAGAACGAGCTTAGACTACGCAACCAGACAACTAAACCCCAACGGCCCTTTTCAGGGCCACCAACACTTTCTAAAGAGTTGTTCATTTTGAAATGAAGATTTTGACTTAATTTTGGCATTCCATATATATATCTAATTATATAGATACATAGTTATTCACGGCATCACTTTGATAGTAATGGCAAGGAGTAACAGGCTATTACTCATTGGATATGGTAAACGAAAAAAAAAACTTGTCACATCAGTCCCTCTTAACGAAGCTCCTTCAAGGATGAGAATGGCTTCATGAATGCATCACAAAATCTGATCCAATTTCCATGAGGTGGTTATTGATTAAATACCTCATGCGCCCCTTGTTTGATTTAATTTGAAATCCCAAATATCACAACCTACCTTGTCTAGTGATTTCCAATGAAAAAAAAAAAATATATATATGTACAATCAAGGGTACAATAGCCAATCAAACTATTGCATACCTGACAGACTACATTTTTTCTATTTACAATGAGTAATTTTTAGTACTGTAACATTGTGAGCACTGTCTTATTTACCTTACCGTATTGACAGGCATTAAAGGGCAACCAAGGTTTCGCAGCAATGAATTAATGGGTAGCAAATATTGTGCTGGGCAGCATCAGCTTTGTGCATTACGCGATGCTAAACTCAAAGTAGTTGCTGACTCTAAGCTGGGTAACACTTCAGTTTAGGGGAGGTTCCAAGACTTTGCTGTAATAATTATAGAGCACATGCTAAATAATAACAGGAACAGGAAACTGCTATGTGGTATTCTCTTTTAGCTGAGATTGAGTACCTGATGGAAGAAATGTTTCACAAGAATTCTGGCTGAATAATCATCCGAATTATATTTTGTCTTTTTCCCCATGCAGAAGGTGCAATCTGCTATTAACCAATGGCCATCAATGAGAAGTTGTTTGAAACCTTGGTTGCCCTTTAAAGTCTGTACAAACAAACATGCCATGAGCAAAGTCCGAAGAATAATGCACTGTGTGTTAATAACATTCTACACCACAGTGGCCAGAACAGTTAGAATGTATATGGACTGTATTCACCAGTTGTTTTAACACCCTCAATACACTATTTTTGCCCCCAGAGAAATATTAATCCCTAAAGAAAGGGAGGTTGTTGATGATTGATTCATATCATATCACAGACAATTACTACATGGTAAACAATTACTACATGGTAAATCGCTTCTCGGCCTATTGGCTAAGATCAAAGTGACACTGCCAATGGCCGATTAGCGCCAGTTCAGTTTTGGCAGCTCGCTGCACATTTATGATCAGAGCTAATATATCACCTGCGTAAGCTTTGCTTATGATTAGGAGGTCCTCTATGGCCTCACTTCTAGGATGCTTTCTAGGATGTATCACATTCTCAGTATGAGGATTAGGGCACCTTGCGTCTCTCTTTAGGGGCAGCCCAATCTTCTGTTTCTGAGCAAACAGCAATTGTTATAAAACTAATCCGGATATTTTATCATACCAAAAACAATATCATTAAGATATTTGTCCAGCTTCGGCCTTATGGTATTAGCAGTGGACTTTATTCTTTGGTGTACTCTATCTCTGGGTTGAAAATCGTTTTGAGAATTTTTTAGATCAATTTATGCAGAAATATGGATATGTTATAGTATGATTGATATCTGGACAAAAGAGACATATTGACAGTTTTTGAACATATTCCAGTGGGAACTGTGTTCTAAAGGCTCTCCCTCTATATTTGTTGCGGGAACTTCCCATCAGTTCCCACTCATTCAGAACACTGGGTATTAGTCTTCTGACTAACAGAGATATTGTTCACACCTCAATTGTCATGTGTTTTTAGCGCAAATGTCAAAATAAATTCCATCCTAACTCTCATCATCCAATTTTTTATTTATCCAAACAAATTTGAATGCTTGTCAAATTTTCATGGACTAGATCATACTCATTACCAAAATCGTTTTTTTTGCAGCGAAGCTATGTAAGCAGCAAGCACTGATAATTTGACCACTCTTTTTGGTGGTTATAGTCATTGGTGTACGTCTTATAAATAAGTAATACTATCATCTCACTGATCTAGATCTGATTATCTTAGATGATTTAGCACAAGACCAGCAACAAATATGATATTATACTTTATTGATGATACACATTGCTATGCATGGAACAACTCTTTTGTAAGATATGGTGGCCCTGAAAAGGGCCGTTGGGTTATTGTAGTTGGAGGTCCAGATTAGGCAGCAGCTTTTTTGGTCTTGCTTGGCAGGAGAACAGCCTGGATGTTTGGCAGTACACCTCCCTGGGCAATGGTGACTCCATTCAGAAGTCTGTTCAGCTCCTCATCGTTCCTGATGGCCAGTTGGAGATGTCTTGGAATGATCCTGGTCTTCTTGTTGTCACGAGCAGCGTTACCAGCTAACTCAAGAACCTCAGCAGCGAGGTACTCCATAACAGCAGCCAGATACACAGGTGCTCCAGCTCCTACTCTCTCAGCATAGTTTCCTTTCCTCAGAAGACGATGGATACGTCCAACTGGGAACTGAAGGCCAGCTCTGGATGAGCGAGTTTTGCTCTTTCCCTTTGCCTTTCCGCCTTTACCTCTTCCAGACATGATGTTTGGTGTTGTTCGATACTAGCAAGTAACAAATTAATGAATGACATAGTTGACAGATATCTTCCTTTATATACCACAGAGAAACAGTTGAGATTCCTCCAATCATAAGCTTAGATGTGGCTTGACCAGCTAAATACTTATAATCCGCTAGCTTTCTATTGTATGCATGTAATCCTCTAATCCGCTAGATTTCTATAACAGCTTTGAAAAAAATTGTCAGTGGAGCGAAGGCGGAATAATCACTGATATTTATCCAATGACAGGCCACACAGTCTGAACTATTCTCATTTGCATACAAGCTAATATATAAACCCTGACATTACAGCCACACAGTATTCACTGAATTTTCATTCACACTAAACATGCCACCTAAAGTAAGCAGCAAAGGAGCTAAGAAAGCAGGAAAGGCTAAAGCAGCCAGAACTGGAGACAAGAAGAGGAAAAGGAAGAGGAAAGAGAGCTATGGTATCTACATCTACAAAGTTCTCAAGCAGGTGCATCCTGATACTGGAGTCTCTAGCAAAGCCATGAGCATCATGAACAGCTTTGTAAATGATGTGTTTGAGAGAATTGCAGCTGAGGCTTCAAGACTGGCTCACTACAACAAGAGATCCACCATCACCAGCCGGGAGATCCAGACTGCTGTCAGATTGATCCTTCCAGGAGAGCTTGCCAAGCACGCTGTATCTGAAGGAACAAAGGCTGTAACCAAATACACTAGCTCCAAGTAGACAGTCACAATTCAACCACAACCCCAACGGCCCTTTTCAGGGCCACCACCTCTTACCAAGAGTTGTTCATATTTAATAATAATTTTTGTCTCATTAAAAAATCAGAAAATTCTTATCACTATATCAACCTAAATAATATAATCACTATCAACCAATTACATAAGTATATATGATGCCTGGGTCCCAGTTCTCAAATTGTGTGTTAATAGCAATTGACTAAATGGATATGGCTACCGTAGGTGACTTAATTTCTTGTAACTTTTGATAACCTGGCATGCTCACTTGAGGATAACAGCCCATATGAGATCAGCCTTTTGGCGATCCACAAATATATAATGAAAAGATAGTTTATCCCATATGTTAAGTAGAAACAATCAGTAGAACCTCGTAAATAATTACAGGTATGGCAGGAAAACTGGAAAAGCATAATATATATATTATGTTGAGGCCAAAAGTTATATAGTATATATACAAATATGAATATAGGGGTTGGTCAAAGTTGAACAACGCTAAACAAACTAACATGTCAGTTTGTAATGAGACTGTTGAGACAATAATCATAAGGGTTGATATATTAGATGAACATAGTCTTTTCGAACAAATAAGAATGAGCAAAACAGGAACTTCATCAAAAAACAGTTTCGATATGGGACGAGCAAGCAGGGAAGAGTGCCAGTAAGAACATTTGGTTCAGTGTGTTGCATGCTAAAAGATGCAGGCTTCTTGTGAGCCCTCTGAACCCATTACACAGTTCATTACAAATCCTAAATTAAATTGCATTTTCTCGAGATCCCCATCAATCTATTTTACTGATGCTTCACTGTTCTAGACTAGCAATGTGACATTATTGCTAATCGTATTGTTTATCCAAGTGAAATGTGGGCCATTCAAATGGAGTGTACATTATGAAGTAATTTAGCATAAATTATTTGATGAAAAACTTGCGCTTCCGACTGGGATATTTTGAGAAATTGCATAAACTCTGCCATGTAAACAAGTGGCACAACTCCTTGTAACAGTTTGATGCAGAGTAAAACGAGCTGAAAAAACTGACCATTGCCCGAGCGTCTAATATCAACGCACTCCAGTTGTCATTTCTGTGTTTGTAATAGGTGAAGGAGCAAAACCCTATGATCACCAAAAAAGAACAACTACACGGAAAGTTGACGAAATAAATTAAATAATTGACAATTAGGTTGCGGCTCATAAAACATTTGTATTGAGCAGACTCTTCAATGGTTATGTGAGTCATTAAATTTTTCATATGAAAAATTGGGAATAAAGAAATGCCCAACAATACGAATTATTACATGATCCATTCAGTTAATTGCTAACATGGAATAAGCGATAAAGTTAGTATTTTAAGTTCTCTGTAACAGCAGTATCAGTTTCAACAAAAGTATAAGCGGCGTATCCAAGCCTTGAGTGAACTGTAAGTGTGAGCCAGCTTTGGCTCACCTGTGATATTTTCATGATTAATATTTCCTAATATTCTCTAAAAGCAGCCAGCAATATTGCTTTGGTAATAAGGCTGGTAGCCGAAACTGTCACTGGCACTAAAAATGCACTTAGCTCCGCATTAAAACTCTTGTCAGGCGGACAGCTACATCTCTTCCATATCCTCAAAAAGCCTTTCATTAAAATTTGTGAGTGTCATGGTGGAAGACATAACGGGCTTCAGTGCATTCAAAATTGCGTTGCGCATTGATCCCTTCACATTAATATCACTTGCAGTCTAGAAGAGACTAGCATGTTCTACCATAGTGGTGTTGATATGGTGCGTACTGTACGTTCCCTACTGGCACTGGCTGTTATAGACAACAATAGAGCAAGGGCAGTATTTAATCATAGTCATCCAAGTCAAAGTCTTCAAAACCTTCTTCCAGGGCCTCCAGCTGCACCAGGTCGACCTGATATCTCAGGATTCCTACAAACGGACAAAATTTGAACATTTCAGTCAAGCATAGAAACAACAAAAGTTACCTGGCTTTCATAAACCAAAGCGCCGCTATTTGTATTAATAAGGCAAATTGAGTAAGTGTGTACTAAAAGTTCCGGTTGTTTCATGGAAGTGTATGAAATACTACAAGTCTCTGTTTAGTGCCACACATTTTCTGTGTCTGATCAAGCTTTTCTTGTATGATGTTAAGAAACAAATTGTACCTGGTACATTGATTGTCCAACCATAGTATTTTGTACCAGGAAAGGAGTATTGAAAGAATTAGAGTGGTTATGTCAGTTGAACTGAGCTGAAATTGAACATATTGCCACAGATCCTTATAGGGTGCTTCCACTATGATCAACATGTTTTGTCAAATCAAAACTCGCCAAAATTGATCATTAAAGGCCAATATCAGAGAGCAGGTTTGTGGTCAAGCACAACTTAATGTACCACTATACAAACAACAACCACCCAATTACTATAAGTTAGTTATTTTGCCATGTTTATATTTTTTGTGTCTAAGACTAATTCAACATACCTCCGATACCACCAAAGCCTCGTACAAACTGAGCTCCCTCCTGTGATCTGTCAGTGATGATCTCCAGTGTAGCTCCAAAGTCTTTGTAGTGATTAGCAAACCACTCCAATAATGGCATACTGTCTACTATCTCCAGGTCAACACCGGTCTACACAGTAAAAGTGGATTGAGTTGGAATTTTTATTCCGTTGATTTCATTTGCTTGTTTTTTGCTGAACATGAGGGAGAACATATTGGGATGATGGTGAATGAAATTAAAAATGTAGATCAAAAGCATAAAATTTGAGATTGCTATATCACAGGCGGTCAGCTGCTCCAATTAATATCACATACTTACAATTTACACTATCATGAGTACATCATCTTTGGACACTCGAGGATAAATCTATGTGAATTTATAGTACAAACGATTATCAACTTTTCACATACAGATTACAGCAGTTATTTACCTCAGGGTCAACAAAGTTGGTCTTGTCTTTCTCTTGCTCAGGCCGCAAAAACAGTTTGGTCTCAGCTGCAATCACAATGGCATTGGTTATAAAATCTATCGAATGCAGCCTTTTACAAAATACTTCCCAAAAAATATAGTCATATCTGGCTACACGTAAGTTGTCCACTCTCTGAACTAGATGTTCAATGAGTGGGCAACTCCCAATTACAATGAGGAAGCTTTCAAATTATTTGATACACAGCTCCCTATTGATTGTTTTCAAACCTGAGAGTAACATAACACATACATTCTGATGTGTGGTCTTTGATAACATATCTGGTGACTTCCAGGTTCTCCCAGACTATCAATGTCTCAACAGCTCCCATCTCAAGAGATTTCAGTGTGTCATTTACACCAAAGCAGTACCTTCCAGTGTCTTGGGAAATCTCATCAAAATATTTACCTGAAAATACCAGATTGTTTTGCGTGACGAATATTGTATTATAAGAAACCTTGCGACGGTGGGGGATATGAAAAAAATGTTATAAGTTGAGTACATAGCACTTGCCAGCATTGAAGATTTAGGATAGTTTTTTCATCAATAGAGGATGACTGTTTCACATCTTTCTTTCATTGTCAACAGAGAATGGGCTGGTGAATTTCAACTGATGTTGCGCATAGCACAATCACCTTGCCTACAGTCATCAGAATACGCTGTTTCGTGATATTCATGGACAATATGCCAAGTGGGTATTGAGAAGATGATTTAAAAGTTAGGCATACCAATGAGTTTCTTTTCTTGAATGAACTTCACGTTGGCTAAGGATTCGGACGAGAGCTCTATTGCTTGATTGAATCCATTCTCACCACCATAGGATACATCAACAATCTTTAGGATCTTGGCTTGTAAACGCTATAAAACAGGGTTTTTTGCATTGGTCCATAATAATAACAACATTGCTAAACTAGTTCAACGGGTAGTGCGTTGTGTTGTCCAGACGAGACCTTATTTGACCTAGACATAAGGAGTAACCATCAGATATTCCTTGTTCAGTCTATATTATATCATACGTAGTCGCCAATCAAAATTATTCAACATTAGATAAGCATGTATCAAATTGATCCTGATGATAGAACAGCCGGTCAAACAATTCTTAAAAAAACATTGATGCAAAATAGGTGGCTAGAAACCAAAGCTTTAGCTGTTGCCTGTGTTTGATTATACACTTTGAGGGATTTGAGCTGCCTATTACATAACGTACCTGATCAAACATGTCAGACTGACTGAGCTCGGTTTTGAAGTCAGCAGATCCGGCCATCACTAGCCCTGATACGTTTGGCCTGTCGTTAGATATGAACATCTGTACTGCTGTCTCAGCTACTTTGCGGACATAGTTATGTCTCTTCTCCAAACGTAGACGAGCAAAACGCAGAGCTGACTGACCTCCACGACCTATAGACATATACCATATCAACAGTCAGGTTGCACCCAGATTAATATTGTCAATGACTAATATTGTATGTAACAGATTAGCTCAAGATCTAAATCATTGCAAAATTTTACACATGACAATTAAAATCATCCATCCATACATATGAAGATCATAACAAATGTATGAAATGTAGAGCTGTATGTATGTATGTGAATAGAGGAAGACCTTTCTCTAGTCACAGTCAGACATTGATACTGAGACTGGTTTAGATTTGTCAATATTGATTGATGACACACAAATTGCAAGGTGTCAACTGCGGATGTTTGTTGAATGGTGAGAACTTTGCAACATATTTTCAGTATGACCTTCAAGTAGGAAACACATTTACGTCTAAGCATCGATGATTATGATGATGTCAAACTAATATTGAGATTGCGCACATATTTTATAATATATCGATAATAATAACTTTAACACTCACCGTGTTTCTTGGGTAAGTCTACAGTAAACTTGTGAAGAACTTCCCTGGTGTTTCCGGAAAGCGTTCCAAACAACGCACCATTACCATCCATAACAATGAATCCAAATTTGTTATCATCTTCCAATAAAGCATTCAGAGCCTAGGATTATGATAAAGAACACTATGCTTTGAAAACACTAACTTGGCAACGTTTCTCAGCTTTTTTATAATTGCAGGATATTACATTTGTTCCTGTCGGCAACAAATTGTAATAATATACTGTCTTTATGCACAATAAGATTGTGTTTACATACAAATGCAGATGTTAGAAGGAAAAAATGAGACATCAGGGAATACCCAGTCTAACATTCTCAGTGGCGTTTTGCCCACTTATATGAGGAGGAAGCAGTTAATGTCAATCAAAATCTAATTGATTTCCTGTTCCATACTGGAGGTCATGTCTATGTATGAACTATCATATTTTCAGCTAGTGAGAAGCTGTTGGTGCTGGAGGAATACACCTTATTGAAACTAAACACCATATTGTGTGGGGATATTGTGTGGGGACAGCATATTCCTGTCAGAGTTAACGTACCTCAGTGTGGAATTTGTTATCACATAGGTATAATGATGTGTTGATGGGTCTGAAAGGCTCAAAGTCAATGTTAACTTTCTTTTCTTTACCCTCATCTGTCACAATGGTTCCACAATATACGACTAGACCATTTCCAGGAACTAAAATGACACGAAAACACCATATTAAAGCATCATCATGTATCATCAATCTAAAACGGTAACACAACAGTGACCAACTGCCAACATCAGACTCACATGAGAATTTATAGGCTTAATAATATATTTAACCGGTACCATCATATATATCAGCGTCCTGGTTACCAAATTGACTCCAATTACCGAGGTGACAATAATCCCTTATTGAGCATGACAGTAAGAAGGCCTTATTTGCATTGTCCCTACCATTGTACAGCTGCTACAGGCAGTAGCTAACAGTATGATGACAAATTCATGGTACACATAAGATTGTCACACTCACCTCTGTTATAAAGTTTGAGCCTCTGTTGTACAGATGTGATAGCTCCCAGTACAGATAATCTGTTGACTCTACTTTTGATGTTGGAGGCTGTACCGTATTCATCAGCCAACATCCGACTGATTCTAGATATCTGATCTTTTGGAGGAATGATGAGGGAAATCATGCTCGTTCCATTTCTTCAAATATAATCATTGTATCACATATAACTTTCTGTGACAGCAATGATATAAACGATTAACAATTTGAACCCAGTTGAGAATTTGAGTTTAAAATACAGATGGTAGAATTGTGCGTATAAGCAAGTCCTAATATCATACATGTCACAGATTTGAAACATTTTTCATCAGGGCCGGGAAATATCTTTTTCTAATCATGTGCTGTGCAGACAGTAATTAGCCAATGAGCTCCCACCAGAACGGATTCATAGAGGGGGTACTGATGCAAGAAGGACGAACTTAATCACTTTTGGTGCTGCTTACCCTCTAGCTGCCTCTAAACTCTTGATCAGTTTCTTAATCTTCCACATTTCAACATTTTTGTCAGCCGAGTTGGGTTCCCCTTGAAGTCCATTTTGAGCCGCATGGGCTGTAGCCAGCTCTGCGGACATATTTGCCAACTAGTAACCACTACTTGATATGAACTCTCAAAGACCCTGGCCTGGAAATATTTCTCGTATTATTCAGAAGGCAACGTGGTCACGACAACCCAACCTACAACAATTAATATATTGAGTACATAAAGAGCTATTTACAGAGGTTTGAGCAACATTAATTTCTTGTAACAATAACATCATATTTTATTTGGCTACTACTAAACACAGGTCAGTTAACCTATATACATAGGTATTATTGAATTGACCTAGTCATTGTCTTATTGATGACTCTGACACTACACTAAATATCACCTATACTAGTGATATCATGACTTTTCTTGTTGCTAGTATAGTGCCAGTAAATCTATAAAACCATCGTAACAAGAAAACAGATTCTTCCCAACTGAGCAAAAATTAAACTAAATCTTAATTTATTAGAACTGATATGATCAGAGGTCTGCGGTGGTCACAGAATTACAGGTTTTGGAATTAGTATATACTAAAGAGGTGGGCTAGTGTTAGAACAAAGTTTTTGCTTGCTCTGCGTACAACTTCAAAAGTGCCTTCATTCTGCCCGAGCCCGAGAGTTTTTCTATCACAGTTACAAAACACAGGTGACAGTACCAAATAAAAGCACATCCTGTTTTAAGCACCCTAATTTGGAGTCTATCTTTATGTTCAAGTCAAGTATTACTTGCTCTAAACTTTTGTGTCGAAACATTTTCCTTCACTTCTGCCTAGGTTTTTTTCAATTGCTAACAACACAATAATGACATGTATGTAGCTCTACTACTCATAACATACCTAATAGGCCTACTCCACACCCTCTATATAAGCTAGAAACATTCTGACACAACCCCACACTTTACAGTCAGCTTCCTTATTCACTAACTAGTCCAGTCAATTACCACCAAGCCTTCAAAAGGCAAGGGCATTGTTGTCAATGATAAAGCTGATAAACAGAGGAGGATTATTTGATAAAATATTCCTCAATTGATTTATTTGCTGAAATTTAACAATGAATGAACTACCTATCTATCTCTCTTCTGACCTGTTCTCAGTTTCATTCAATCAAGGGCATAGTAATACTGATAGTGTAGTTCAATCAATCAATCAATTCATTCTTCAGTTCAGTTCATTGATGTTCAATCCAACATACATATTTATTATACATTACAAATCAATTTGGAATATTAATCTCATCAGATATTTCATATGTTAAATGAAAGGAAGCAAGTGTGTTTATGTAACTGCTTTCTTTTATAGATCAGACATACAAACAAAACTACATACATAACATACCTTTTTTAGTCAAGCTGTGTGATGATTCATACAAATTCTCTGAGCTGAAAACATGTGAATGGCGACATGGCGAAAGGATGTAACAAAGATTATTATTGGCTTTTGAAAACAACAGGATACCCAATATTATCCAATCAACACACTGATCTTACGGAAGCTATATGTAAGCCAATGATATCAGCTTTAACAGATGTAGTCCAGCTAACGCTACATATATTACATGTAATAAAAAAACAAATTTGGCAGTTATCTTGTTGAACCTGTCATATAGTGTGTATATCCGGACTAAAACAATTAAATGAACAATAATTTTCACCATATGGTGACATTATAAATATATTCCACAGCTGAGGAACTGTCTATTTACTGCAAGCAGGGAGTCATATTGGTGAGTTCACTCAAACTCCTGGGTTTTACCACTCCCTGGTTTTACCACTTGAAGATTTTGCAATACAGCTTGTATTTTGAAAACGAACTGGTTCTGTTTCATCATTCTTCTTATTCCTGGATTCTGTCTGTCTGTATTGTTTGTATGTATCTATGCAGCTAGGTGTGCATCAATGAACTCCCTCTTCATTGTGTGCATGGTCGGGTGTATGCAAATCACCTCGAAATTTAGTTCTTGCTGTAGCTCAGCTTGCCCTTTGTTTGGCAAAAGAAAGCTTATTATGCTATTCCAGATATGGATTTCAATTATCATTACCCATTATCAGTGTACTATCCATATTAGGATATTGGTAGTAGAACTGAGCTTGGGCTTTGACGCTAGTCTGCGCTAGTATAAATATAACCTATTCCACCCAATTTTTGCAAACCAAAAGAGATGAAAATGCCAAGGTTTTGCAAGGGAAGACATTGCTCATGGCTTCCTTTTAACCTTAACAGAATGCCAATTAGCTCCTGCATCATATGTTATCATTAGTATTCGTATTCATCAATAGCTCACTGATTTATATCGGAGTGCAACACCATTATATGATTTCACAGGCACATGTATGATTTCGAATCTGGCCGGGCTGAAACAAAAAAAGTATATGATACATCCAAGGAACATGATTGCAGGACCCTGCTGTCTCTTTTATCTCTGAATATAATTATATAACTGTGTATTATTTCGGGTTATCTCCATGTTTGCTTATCCCTTCCCCACTAATAATTTATCCTGATATGGTTAAGTGAACAAAACTCTTACTTCCATCATAGGAAAAGGTGTTCGTTGGACAAAAAGTCTACTGAAATTAAACCGAATCAAGAATCATAGACTCAGATCATTTCAGACATGAGTAGCGATTGAGCTTAGTCACCAGTCACTATCACATTTTCCGATGCACTCCTATAGATGCTGGCTGTTGCAACTTATATTGAATATCTGCACACTCAATCTTGTACCAGTATAAATTGTCTGTATATTTTATCATTCTACAAAAATGTTTCACTGTAACAGGTCCACTATCTATCTCCCACAACATCCCATGCGTTATAAACTGGTTATTACATATTATATGCCTAAATTTTCGCTCTCAATACACTAAGGTGTATCTAGTTCCTAGGATCAATATTGAAGTAAGTTACATCAAGGAGTTGACTCCTTGGTTACATTATCAAACTGATTTTAAAGGAAGTAAAAGGTTTTGGTGTCAGTAGGAAGTTAAATACAATAATTTCATTAGGCACTATTTGTACACCAATTGATCCGGCCTATCAGGCCTGGTGGGAATGAGACTAAGATCCCGATCTTAGTTCAAAAATTTTTTTTTAAAGTATCATGACTCAAAATTCCAATTGGTATTTTATAATAGTCAAAAGAACTTCAATGGCCATTGTTTGATAACATCCTTGTGACAAAACACAATCACTGTAGGACTTTTTTTTTTGTAATCAATTCATTATCTCCAAGCTTGAGCTTGGAACCATTGAATATGAGCTAATGTATAAGATGACAGGGTTTAATTAAATAACAATGTGATCTGAAATTTAGGTTATTATATGGCGACCACTCAGCCAATGCTAAAAATTATCAGTTATATCAATTACCTACTCCATATATGGAAAATATAAATGTGATAGTTAATTTCACCCCAGTGTCAGTACCATACCTGTCAAGTAGCTGTGATTAAAAATAGGGAGTTAAGGCGTGGTGACACTGGCCGAGGCACGAGGCCGAGGCACGAAGTGCCGAGACAAACACCTGGGGGGTTTGGGGGGGCGGTGTAAGCCCCCCCAACGCCGAAGCATATGAGCGATTTGAGCACCCCAGATTTTTGTTCTAGGTCATATTTCAGTGAAGACAGCATCTACAGCATTCAAGGAAGAAAGTCAAACAGATGTGTTATTTTTAAATTCTGCATGATGATGTGTACATTGTATTCAGTTGAAGCTCACATTGTCTATACTATAACATATAAACACAGAAACAGAAAAACTACACTTGATTTCCAAATTGAATTGATAGAGGTTTAGAAGATTTAAAACACTTCTATCAAATTCATTACTCTTTACTTGGATGTTTTTGATTGTAAGTCATTGCTGCCGTTTTCAGCTTGCGAAGAACTGGTGGTTTAATTTTTGTGTCTATGCAGCAACGTGGGTTGTTCATTTTGATAGCCAGCAGAGACACAATAGACTCTTGGCATAAATCTGCCCTCTGTTCTGTGTAGATTTTCTTCAGCATTGAGAATACTCTCTCAGATTGGGCATTACTATGTGGAATAGATAGTAGTGTGAGCATTAGGGTTGACAGTGTTGGATACAGTTCTTTAACCTCATACCAAAACTGAGATATCTCGTCTGCACCTAATTTTCTAACATCATCTTCCAATTGGAACCATGTCCATTCATGGTGGATGCTGTTGGAGAACTAAGGAACAGGTTTTGGGGGCATTCATCAGGCCTGCTTTAGGCTCTAGGGGGGCCCAATAGGCCTAGACACAAGTGGCTTCAACCTACTGGCCTAGATTGAAGCTGTCTGTGGACCTAAGTAGACATCTGATTCAGATACAAAACTTAGGTACCTCTTACCTTGTCAGCAATATCGTTTTTGGTGGTGGGAAGAAGCCTGTTAGCTTAGCTGTTCTTTTCAATTGAGACTCCAACTCTGAGTGGCCTTTAGTGGCTTGGTGTTTAGTCACATCATTTACTCCACCATGGCTACAGCTCAGATTATTCTTGCAAATGGTACATGTAAAATATGTATCTCCCTTCCCTGACTGCTTGACAAAAGTATATTTTGTTTCCCACTCTTTTTGATAATGGGAAGAACACTTTTCAGCTTGTTGATAAGGTCTCTTTCTTTTTGGTGAAGACATGTTCAAAATTTTATTTTTTACTAGACCAGTCAGTCACATGCATGTGTAGAATATTTCGTCATCAACAAGTGCCTTATTATTCCTTGGGATTTCCATTTTTCATAGACTGTCAGATAGTGTTAAATTGAGGTCATCTCACATTGGCTCTTTATTGTTTTCCTATCAGTTGTTTGCTAATTACATCAGTCTATTCACTTCACAACTTTTGTACCCACTTTATGGCCAGGATGTAACTAACTTGTTTCTATAGCACCTGTGTAAACATAAACTGGTTTTTTCCGGTATGTTGAGGCTGAAATAGGGAGGTTATAGGGAGTGAGAGTGATTAGGGTCTTGAAATAGGGAGGGTCCGACCAAATCGGGATACTTGACAGGTATGGTCAGTGCAGCAGAGATACGAAAACAATCTGTAGATACGTTGATACACCAGAGACATAAAAATTACCATAGCTATGCACCCTGGGCCTCAAAGGAATCTCATAATATAAATATGTTCCTGTCCTGTAGAAGTTATCAATAGTTATGTAGGTTGATCTTTTCGCTTTCAGATACGAGAGCTGATATGGGTGTCTGAAGTGAAACGTTACGATGAGACACGATGGATATCGTCTTGGGAAAACTTCTTTCTATGGTGCTCTTTCTTGTCAGTCTTCTCACGTCAGCAGTACTCCCGCTAATTCTGACTCACAGGAGGAAGATATCAGGCCATGCAGCAGCAACTAATCGAGGGCAGACGATTATAAACGCTTGCAATAGCTTGGCTGGTGAGTGATGCATGTGTGAACATGTGTCTTTGAAGGCTTTGAAGTGATGACGACAACTTAAACTGGAAAAACAATTATTTTTCTCTTATATCTGCCAAAATATTTTGATTGGTAAACCTTTGTGTACCATGAGGAGATCTACACTCTGACATATTATGCACACCCAGCGCACATACGACTACTGTAGAAGAGAGCATAAGTTTTGTCCGGATTGCTGGTAGTGGGATTCAATTATTAACCCCCAATTTGGAATGCCAATAACTCGAGCAAAGTTTGAACACTAAAACACAGAGTAAGGATATATATCCTTACTCTGTGGTTAAAATTTGCTATAGGCCCACATGTTACCAGGGATTATCGATTCAATTATGTATCCTGACTCAGTGGTATTATACTCCTACCACATAGTGAGGAACAAGGATATGCTACACCTTTCTCTTGGATTGCGAAATGCGTGATGTCATTTGTGAGGTTTAATGAATGCTCAAAAAAATATAATAATGCCCTTTCATGACTAACTACAAAAGAAGGAAGGGTAAAATAACGTATGCAAAATATTCTAACATATAGAATACTGTGTAAAGTGTTTTTTTAAATCCAACTAGCCGATCCAGGACCATGATATTATTGAACATGAATGGACAGGTATTGCCATTTTAGGGCACGTCACCACAGATAAACCATATATATCCTTATCCTCATTACTCTCTGCTATTGCCAAGGAGGATATGTTGTTTCCTTAAATACCACCTTGGCAACAGTTACAAGGTAACAGGGATTATCAAATTATAGTGTTTGCTCACAGCATGCAGCATGTACCTGATTGTCGAAAAATACCTGTGCCTTTTACAGTAACTATAGCTAGAGGCTTTTGATTTACATAGCGCTAGTGGCAGGTTCTTACTATTACAATATGAATCTCTCCCTTCCATCTTCTCATTGCAATCTTTAATCAGGAATATTTTTCTATTGTCCAGAACAGCATATCTAATAGTTGGGGCACTTCGAAGATGTTGAAACAACTGGCTGTTATGTCCTATTCACACATCAATGTAGCATGTCTTGACAAGCATGTCATGGAAGACTCTCACAACAAGACATGTTAACATTAACCCAAGTGTGTCCATCTTCTATTTTTTCTGTAGGTGGAATACTGCTCGCCACATGTTTCGTGGCCTTGATACCGTTTGTGGAGCGCTCATATCTGAAGGCGTTTCAATCCAGAGCTGAGCTTTCCACTCACAATGTCAATTACCCGTACGCTGAGATCACAATTCTGGGCGGGTTTTTTCTCGTCATCTTCATAGAACAGTTGGTGACATGTCAGCATCAGCAAAATAATGGCACTGGTAGGTTTGGAAGAAGTTTAAGGGCTCAAACTATGCCGGGACAGCTGGTAGTGGCATTTCATTTTCAGCCACTTTCGTTTGAAATTCCACTACCCGCTGTCGCTGCACAGTTTTAGCTGCACAGTTTGGAAGCAGAATTTGACTACCTTCATGTTTCTGTAATCCCTGCTAGCATAATAGGGCTTTAGTCGTAGGAGCTAAATATGTATGTGTGTCTGTATGTTAGTGGTAGTGGTCAAATCATCATTCACCATCAAGCACAGGCTAATAATGGAATGACACTGCCCGAACCAACCTTCCTTAGTACTTTCAATATATTGCTGGTATGTTTAATTTCACAGAAATAATAATGATGAGACCGCTTATAAGAGTGGTTAGATCAAGGAGTAAAAGACTCCCTGGTTTGATTGTGTTTCAAACACAAATCTAGGGAATAAATAACCACACTGAGTAAGGATACACTGAGTAAAGAAATCCTTTCCCTATAATTTATTTTAACATCAAATGTTAAATCCTCTATTATCAGATTATTGTTAACAGTGATACTTAACTCTTGAGAGGGAGTTCAATGGGCCCACTTACATGTAGCTGCTGTACATGACATGACACACTTGCAAGATTATGCAAGCATTTTGCACTGCTGGTCACAGCTTCGCAATTTTTTACCCTTGATATAATTCTCATTGAACCTCCATAATCTTCAAATCAAATGAGAATAAATAATAATTTACTATTATGATAAAAGTTATTCTTACTCTGAGTAAATACCCTATAATCTCTCATACCTTCTAAGAACTAGCAATGGTGAACACCTGTGATCGATTTCTGTATATGGATCACAACTTTGAATCTGAATTTATAACTATTTTGCATTATACATTATGCATTTAACTCTCTAGTGCATATATCTCAATAGTCAGACATGTAAAGGGTCAGTTAAAAGGAGCATTTTGAATTGTTTAGTATGCTGGAAAGTATTACGGTTTTCAATTATTTACAGAGAAACTCTCTCAACGTGATGCCAGATCAAATCACTATTCTGCTGAACGTGATGCACTGTTTTCTGATGAAGAAGAATATACAGACTATGAAGCGAACAAAAGCTCCGGTGCTGTCTCCGATGGCGAAAAACTCATCGACAACGATCAATCCGCTGCTTCACACAATCATCATTCAGAACCCGGTCATTCTCATAATCATTTAGCTCAAGCAAAGTCTCTACTGCACAGCGTAATACTAGTAGTTACACTAGGCATTCATACTCTGTTTGAGGGAATGTCTATAGGCCTTATAACCACTGTCGATCTCTTAGTGGCTTTAGATATTGCCGTTCTCTTCCATGCAGTATGCTGTGCTGTCGCCCTCGGAATGAACATCAGCCAGCAGAAGATCAGCTTGAGGTCGGCTGTCCTAGTCTGTGTTGTCTTCAGTCTGATGATGCCTGTAGGTATTGGTTTAGGACTGGCTTTAGGGGAAATTAAAGGTTTTGGTGGGCTCATTCTTGCCGCTATATTACAAGGCATTGCAACCGGGACTTTCATTTATGTATTGTTCGTCGAGATTATTCCAAGCGCTATGTCTGGGTCATCCGGCAGCAATACTATGGTGCAAATGCTTTTCATGTTGGCCGGTTGTGTAGTGATGACTTTAGTTATTGTATTTTCCCGTCACCATGAACAAGAGGAACATTCGCCGACGCCTACTAGCTACCCTCCATTAAACATAACCGCCAATGCAACTGTCTTGCCTTCTTGAATTGCTTTATCTGAATTTTGTTTTTGTCTATTTTCTATAAATCTCTTACTCCTGGTGCTCTCTATTAGGTCATGGCATTGTCAGCCACACCAATTTTCAACTTAGCCGGGATTTAATCAGCTCAAGAGGTTATCGGATTAACTTATTTGCAATGTAAAACCTTGACTAGATTAGATGTCTAAACAAATCCATTAGACATCTCAAAATAAAGATATTTGTCACTTGTTTGACGTAGAAGGTAGTGTTATCTTTAGCTCCCAGACATAACATCCACTGACAACACTCATTCAGAAATTGGTTATTTATACATTTTGCATCTAAACGATCTGTTACCATTATATGTGAGGAATTGGTGATGAATTATGTATTTTAGTACTCTTGTATGTTTTATTTTTCATTCTGCACTGTTACATCCTACAGAATAAAATTTCTGAATATAAAACCGCTGTCCGCTGTATGTATGAATCTAGCAAGCAGTACACAAATGTGTTGCATGACCATTCTTTGATGAATTAATTGGCTTCTTTTTCTATTTATGAATAGTTAAATGTTAAGTCGCTTGGTTGATCAATATGGTGCAAGACCATTCTTTGATGAATTGGCTTCTTTTTTAAATTATGAATAATTAAATGTCAAGTAGCTTGGTTGATCCATGTATCTTGAATTTCTCACCATGTTTTAAATCAATATCACCTTCTGCATGTTGCTGGTACAAGAGTCTCTCCAATTGCTTGGTTGGTATCGCGCTATATCAAGATTGATCCGTTTGATCGTATTTGGAGTTGCTCCCCCAAATTACCCGCACCGGGATTCTCACCTGGGCCGCCAGCATAATTATCTAGTGTCACTCATTGGGAGAAGGCTCCTGCATTTGTCAACCAGTTTTGCCTTCCAAGTGTAAAATTAGGGGCAGGATGGGAAGTCCAAACATATGCATCCAAATAAATACGATAGTGTTCTAGGTGGGGTTTGAACCCTGCCCGTTTGAATGCAAAGAATTCTCAACTCATAGCATAGCGGGGTTTACTTGACAAGTTTTGTGTCCGGGTACAGTGCATATTCAGTTTCTTTAATTAAATTTAGATACATAGATATATTCATACGCTTTGTCAGTTTTTAAAAACAATATTTGCTATGCTATAGAGTAAAAACACAGGCCTCCAGGCTTGGTCAAAAATGGCAAGTGGGATATCGAGTTGGAAAGTCAATTATTAAATGTATATATATTATATGTATTTATTGTACAGCGTCACCATGGTTAGCATATATGCTGATGGCAGGCTCAGCTGATCCTCTGAGGTTTGATCATCGATTGTAACTTCGGAGTGCAGAGTGGTATTGCCTGACGTCACATTAGTAACATAAAAGCCTCAGCTGATCCTGATATAAAAACTAATTGAGGATCCGCTGAGGTTGTAACCTATGTCAGTTTGCTTAGAGTATAGACCATAAACAAAGTACAACATTCCTGAGGCTGCAATATTGAAATGCCCCGTTCTAGACTCTACAAGATAAAAGTTTAAAAAAATTGGCTTGACGCTATTTAGCATATTATTTCTGCCTATTCCATTCCCATTATATAATAACATTGGAGAGGAAGGGTTGATAGATAGTTTTTCATGTATAAATACCAATGTGAGATGAGCCAAGGGGCTCTGTATATAGAGGGTATGGTTATTGTTTTTCCCCTCCGGGGGGCCGTCGGACAGGGGGCAAAGTCTGGGGGGCTCAGACTAGGTTATTGTATTCTATTGATATATAAAGCCATTTCCTTTGCAAACTGAAGGCACACAGGCAAAGCATTCTAAAATATGTTGTCCTCTCTTGGTGAGAAGGAAGGCAACTACGGCAGACGAGCTGCGCCAGGGGAGAAAATAATTTCAGATGGCGCAGCTCGGCTAGAGGCAATTTACATGTGGCGCAGCTCGGCTAGAGGCGATTTATGTGTGGCGCAGCTCGGCTAGTTTCAAAAATTGTTACCAAGAGCACATGATTCCCAATATTGATAGACTTGTAAAAACTTGCTCATCTGTCGGAACTGATAAAGGAGCGGGAATTTATCACAGCTCTATTGTTCAACATCTAGTTGAAAAAGCAAGAGGACTATTTTACATAAGTTGAACTAGGAGTGGCAGTCACAGCAGGGAGTCACAGTCAGTGTTTGAGAAGTTGCTTGACTTTCCCTACCGATGATATGGCTGTAAGTATAGTATAGTATTCTCCACAATAAGGTATGAAAGTTATTTCATTATCATCATGTGAAGGAATGATTGGATGTGTTGATCATTTAAATAGGGCTACTTACTACTTACTTGTACTCAGACTTGCCAACCTAATTTTTCCAAAATGAGTACAAAAATTTTCAAAATGCTTAAAAATGAGTACAATACTCCAGGGTGCCTCAAATGACCAGAAAACGCCCCAAAAAATTTTTCGCGCTACGCGCGAAAAATGCTATTAACACAGTAAGTAGTCCTTAGTAGCGTAGGAGTGCAGATCACTCAACATTACCTTTGCGTTGTAAGGTGCAATCTGCTAATAATAAATGAGAAGTTGTTTGTAACCTAGCCTGTCTGGACAAGACAGGCTATTTGAAACCCTGTTTGCCCATCCTCCCTGGTTTGCCCTTGAAACACTGGGGCAGGAGATCTGAGTTATCTCACCCCAACAAGGAGGTAGACAACTTTGTTACTCTGATTAAAGAAAAGTTGAAGTTGGCAGAAGCTAGGTACATCAAATGTCATATCACATCAATTCTTGCACAATGTAGTGTTATACTTCTTAATCTTAGTATTATCTCATAGAAATGAAGATTTGAAGGCCAAACTACATCAAAATATATATCTTCACACAATTACTACAACTCACCTTAACAGAGACATCTCTGTGATGATTATAAATTCAATAGGAATAGATTGAAACAGATTGAACTGAAAATTCTCCTCCTATCTTTGAATAAAAAACTCAAAAGGGCTGCTATACAAATATTAAAATAAGAATCACTAATGCTATGACAAGTAACACTCCCAAGAAAGTTTGGGGATGGTCTTAACAACCCTTAAATATTATATTCTACAATGGATTACTAGTTATGTTGTGTCTCATTGAAGAAAAGTTGCAATTCGGCTCATGCAAAACATGGACAGGTAAAAAGTCAACTGTAAATCAACATCATGGTTTTCTGCAGCCAATACCAGATTTTTAGTCTATTATTAACCATGACAACCAAGTAAACACTAAAGATAAAAGATGCGTTTTTGATTGCCTAATTAGATGAACAGGCGTTTGGAAAACCATAAATGAGTACAACTAGCGTTTTGCGTTTAAAACTCAATTAGTGTCAAATAAGCGTTTACAAACGCTTTATGCGTACAGGTTGGCAAGTATGTTGTACTACCTACTTCTCTCTTCTACCAAGTCCAAGGAGTATCAGCTTCCCTGGTTGTTCCTTGCTTCTACCACTCACATCGTTGCATTTTCTTATTTTGGTTAGTTTGGGCTCTATTGTGTGGGTGCACAAACAAAGCAATGAGCTGCCCAATTTTTTGATAGTTGGTAATGATGCTGATGAAATATGTATCAATCAAGAGTGACTACTCACACTCAGTCACAGGCTACCTAGTACTAGTACTACAGGCTGCTACTGAGTGAGTAATGGTCACCAGCCTACTCCAACATCTGGGTCAATGGCAGTGAGTATTTGACTGCCCTTTTGGGTTTTTTGTTGTTTGAAACCCAACCAGGGGGGGGGGGAGGGGGGCAGACGTTGCCAGAGACCAACCCAGGCTTTGGAGAAACTCGTGTATACAGTGTAAGGTGTATAGTCATGTCTGCTAGATGTAGGGCATATACTGCAAGCGTAGAGAGGGCTTTAGAGCTCATCAAGTTACTTTGTTTAAAGTTTGACTGTGATTGATGTGTCAGTAATCTGTCCAAATAACATTTTTGTATGTTTACATGTTTTATTTTACAGCCTGTATGATTATGAAGGAGGATTTTAGAGATTAATCAGAGATAAGCCATAGGAATCATATGCAATCATCACTAGACCGACTTAATCTTTGATCCCATATAAACCTCAACATGTATCAGGATTGCATTGGTAAGACAAAGGAGTTAGAGGGAACTCCTTGGTAAGACAGTGGCTGGTTCACTTAGCCGGATTTAAGATGCTGAGACTTCGCCAAGTAAAAGTATTTTCCAATGAACAACTAGAGATCCATGAGAATTTATACACAATAATAATGCCGTAGCACAGCTCATCTCCTAGTCTTGCAACATCTAACTGTAAGTTGTAGATGATAAATCAATGTCAAGCATGCAACTTCAGTTAGTATCCAATGCTGTTGATAATGATACCTAGGGAGTTTTGGCGGTATCAATTAGATGAACAAACTTCATCAGGGTGCTTGGTCACTGGGTGCAGGCCCCAGAGAACTGAGATGAAGGTTCATTGCGTAAGGCAGTCCTCGCACCCTGCTATACTCTGCTTAAATCTATCAATAATAACCAGATCAAATGATTCACAGTGTTTTGTGCTGATCATTTTTATTTTTAGGTACATTGAATATAATATGTATAACGGCCACAGGTATTCTGGCTCGTAGTCACATTGATCCAACTATGGAGAGTGATATTAAGTCCTTGGGTGAACAAAAGATATCAGGGAGTATGTATGATCTAGGAGTTGGGGACAAAATATAACATTTGTCCCAAACTCCCTGGTATGATTGTATCAGACATATGAGTTGTCCTCTCAACTAAAATCAATCCTCCTCCCAAGGTAGTCTGGTCATTTAGCTCAATTAGACAATTCGTGCACAAATCGTTTACTCAGAATGCATAGGTATAGTTTTATCTATGAGAGAGTGATTTGGGAACGAGACCTAAGTAGGGCACCTAAGCTGTTTTTTATTCAAAGAACTTTCAGTCACTCTTGACAAAATATTCATCTATCTATGCATTATTCTGTAGACTAAACAGCCAAGTCATATCATCCCTGCATGAATATAGATGGTAATACAGCTGTCACAAAAATGCGTCAAGTGAACTTTCTTAGGCATAGTATAATTTTTATTGTGCTTAAATTACGTTACACAAAACAAATAACGAAAAAAGAAATAAAGGAGCCAGTTATGTCAGCTCAACAACAAACAAACATGGTATGTAAGAAGAAAAAATAAAAATCCGACCAGAGAGAAAACTTTGATAATAATTTGGTACCCACTTACAGATTACAGTTGTCAAGTCAGTTCACCGATGTATTTGTTGTCTATTAGAACTCACGATTGATTTGAATCAGCTTATCAGTGGCACTTTGGGCATTTACAATTCAAATGTGCTTGACTGCTTGAGGTCCTAAACTGAAAACCTAACCCACAAGCAATCAAAAAAATCAATAGATATTAAGACTGAGGAGTTAGACTTCTGTAAAGAGGTCATCTGGGCTTCTTAGTGGCACTACGTTGCGGACTCGTATCTCATAGTTGATCGGCAAGTTGCGTGTCGGCATATTGATCATCCAGATGAATTTATTTCCAACAATATTATGTTAGACCACTGGGCCATAGGCTGGTTTAAATTTTGTGGTCATCACCTTGTCTTCAACCGTTCTGAAAGGGAAAATTATAATAGGATCAATTAATGCAGAAACCAAATGAGATGCTCAACTGTGAAAAAAAGTTCATATTCCTGGGTTAGAGATAGAACTAAGAGGTCATTGAATGAAAGAATTGAATGTAATATGAAAGTCAAACATTGCTACATACCCAGACAGGTTTTGGAGTAGGACCATGGGGTCATAGATAGATAAGATAGTAGTCTGCCAGTGAGGGTGCTGCTGCATCATCATCAACATTCCACCAATTCTTTGACTCCCATTCACTGTAACAATGAGTGATTCAATGACAAAAATGAAATACATACATACATAGATTCTACAGATTGGTCCAGGAACTGTCTGTAGTGAAAGATCAAGGAGTGTTCCTTCCTAGCTAGTCCCTGCTGGTCCGACTCCTTGGTAAGATAGATTGGTTGGTGACAGTTCACCTGACAGACTCCTCTCCTCTGCATATATCTTTTCTAAGGTGGCTCTATGTTGAGAATATCTGATAGTGATAACATTAAAAAGGTCACCTTTCAGTGATCAGGCCAGTGAGTGATGCTCTAACCTCAAAGTCAGGCCTAGGACCCAATTATCAGACTCGGCTATCAAGATGGTGCAGACTTAGTTGTTAACAATCATACCTCCAAAACCCAAGTTGACTCTAACTTTTTCCGACTGAGTAGTGACAGACTATCAAATTCGTGAGTTGTGTTCTCATGGCTTCAAAATTTGAAACTAGCCGAGCTGCGCCACGCATAAATTGCCTCTAGCCGAGCTGCGCCACATGTAAATTGCATGTAGCCGAGCTGCGCCATTCCCAATTTATTTTCCCATGTGGCGCAGCTCGTCTGCCGTAGGCAACTATGACTGCTATGTCATAGTTTTGGGTGCCTGAATAATTGCCTAAATTCTCATGATGAGATAACTCCTAGGAAGTTCAGCATAGAGCTTATATCACGAGTGTGATATGATAATCACGGGTGCAGGTCTATGTTCCGTTCGGATCTATGTTCCGTATGGGTCTATGTTCCGCTGATTTTTGGGTCTTTAGTCCGCTGCTCCTGCCTATACTCAATGCCCATATTATGTTTCGCCCCAACTGATACTTGATAACTCCAAAAAAAGGCAACTCCCTATAATAAAAAAGAGAATACAGGGAGAGTGGGAATCATAGCAAAACCCAACTGTTATCAATGAACCAATGAGTTGGTAATACACTTGAGCTCAACCATTTAAGTTAGGTTTGGCAATATGCCTTATCTTCTCATGGGATTTATCAACCTTGACAAAAGTTAGCATCACGCCATTTTTAATAACCGATAGAATTTGCATTACAAAAATTTATGCTGTTCTGAATGGGCATTAAAAACAGGCGCTGGCAACAGGTGTTGTAAGACGTGTGGCCTGTGCTGTATGGGACACGTCTTACAGCACTCAAGGCCTATACAGTTTTGTTGTGTTCCATACAGCACCTGCCACAGGTCTTATAACACCCATTGCACCTCAGGAAGTTGTATGAGTGTTTAATGGAACTGAGTACTTAAAATGCATTTAGTACGCAACACTGCCTGCACCATCAAACTCTCTAATATGATATTTTTTATAAGATTGGGGACACAGTTGAAACTAACAGTTGGACAGCATATCGAACGGCAAAGTTCTGTTGAAATACAGATCTGATAATTTCCCGCTGGTTATCGTTATGCCGGCTGTTGCTGCCGAGTGGTGAAGCCTTTTTAGAAAAATCCTGACAAACAAACGTTGCTCAAAATCCTCGCTCCTTAAGTCTTTCAATTTAGACAAATTCATTTCCAAATTGTCCATTCAGAATATGGTTCCATCATCCAAAAAGCAATATGACTTGCAATTTGACATGTTACAGGCGGAATAATCAGATAGCGATTTTAATGCTTTTTAAAGGGCAACCAAGGTTTCAAACAACTTCTCATTGTTGGCCATTGATTAATAGCAGATTGCACCTTCTGCATGGGGAAAAAGAAAAAAATATAATTCGGATGATTATTCAGCCAGAATTCTTGTGAAACATTTCTTCCATCAGGTATTCAAACTCAGCTAAAAGAGAATACCACATAGCAGTTTCCTGTTCCTGTTATTATTTAGCCTGTGCTCTATAATTATTACAGCAAAGTCTTGGAACCTCCCCTAAACTGAAGTGTTGCCCAGCTTAGAGTCAGCAACTAATTTGAGTTTTGCATCGCGTAATGCACAAAGCTGATGCTGCCCAGCGCATTATTTGCTACCCATTAATGCATTGCTGCGAAACCTTGGTTGCCCTTTAATCAAACACCAGTTGTCTCCTCTCTCTCCATGGATAGACAACTAGCTGATAATTATAATAATAAAAATTCATTATTAAAAACACTCGTAAAAATTTTTGATTACTAGACATTGAACATTCAACATTACCAATATAAATCGTTTTCATTGATACTTATCACTGAGTTAAATGAAAAATCTAGCTTAGAATTATTATGAATAGCTTGTCAACTTTAGTGACTTAAGCGGTAAAATGCCTCTTTTTGCAGGCGAAAAGATGGTACACAATTATTATATTGTTAAGCAGTGAAACAGGAAAAGTTCCATCTAACATTTGATGTTTTTTGATGTGACTGCAATTATGATAGTATAATCAATGAGTTTTCAAACACTAAATCAACAGTTTGTGTCATCATAGTCTCTGAGAGAAAGGTTTCAGAGATAGGCACACTCTCTAATGTAGCTCAGCCACTCTAAAAATCACCTGCAAAAAATTGTCTCGCTTCTATTCCTAAGTACATAAAAAATGTCATGAGACTGTTTGGAAATAAGGTAACCGGTTCAAACATATTCTGAACTGGGTAAAAACTGATCCAATATAATTGAACAGTGAAAACGTATTTAATCGATAAAATCAATCTACACTTTTTCCCATGTTTTGAATTCAGAGTTTTGGGCCCTTATCAGTTAGGAGCGGAATGATTCAAGGACCATACATGTTCCTCTGTTATAGATTTGTATGTCTATATATATATATACATGATATATATACACATAGTATTTATATGAAACTTAACTCTACAACAATGGACTAATTGGGTTTCCCTAGATCATGTTTATGAATGAATGTGATAGGTTACCAAAAGTTGAGATGTAGGAATTATGTTTATTAAGTTCTTGAGATATAAATTAAATATTGAGGAGGGGCACCTTGTTTATATCAGTCAACATGGTAATGAATATGCGGAATGTTTTCAGATTTGCCATGTTATCACTGTTAACAATATACTGTTACCCCTACAGATGTCACAGCTATTGGGGGTAGTTACATGTTGAGTTGGTGAACTGAAAAATCTAGAACCTGACAAGACCAAACTCATGAGTACTAGTGCTGCGGATCTGTATTTTTTATATCATAACAGCATCATCCCCGTTTACTGTTGGAATTGTCCAAACAGTGTGATCATGAATTTACGACAGGCGAGCTCTATGTTAAAAGTATGCATGTAATTGCAGTAATTATTGACAGGGCACAATTAAACTAAGACAATCTGCTTGAAAGAGACAGCTGACAGCGCAACCTTGATGGTGAGCTTTCTGGTCAACGAACCTGATATGAGCGCCCCTACATTTCTTTTCTTGTTTGAATATGAACTTGCTTGACATGAAGGAAACATTGTTGCTGCCGATTTTTGCTCTGATCTGTTTCATTTTATTGTTTAATTTTAAATATACGGAGGCGTGTATATTGAAAATTAGATCATTTTTGGAAGTAGAAACTCTATTTATGATGATCTCTGCAATCAATAGATTCAGCAACACTAGCTGAAAAAGTTGCCAAGTTGAAGATGTATCATTTACTAATCGTCATTTGATTATAGAACCATGGTATAACTTATCATATCAATTTGAATCACAAGGTACTGGTGTGAGTGTATTTGTAGATTTCAAGATCAAAGAAACTAATAAAAATCAAACGCGATACTAGAACAATGCTAAAATTGCAAGAATCAAATCTACTCATTGGATCGAACGAAACCATGAACAGGTCTTCAAGAAGCTCAAGCCGGAGTAGTGTATCTGGTTGCTCATTTTAATACATGAAGATTTTTTGCAAGGGTCATTTCAGGTAAACAGTATCACCTACTTAACTCGACAACTCTGCTGTTTGCTGCGTCGCAAATGATGCTGGTGGTGGCGTCAAAACCATTTTGATTGCACAGTGGAGTGCATTGAATTCAATTCAATTTCTCTCAATTTTTTCTAGACCACATAACGCTATACTTTGGCACCCTGCAGCGAATATAACATAATACCCTGATGTAGTATATTTTTTGATGTTGTAGAGGTGCTCCAAAACCGGGGCAAATCCATTGGAGAAGGCCATCATTAACATACATAATATGAAAAACAATTCAAGTTCCCAGGTTTCAGATATCAATTGTCATTTAATGAGGTTGTATTTTACGACATGGTGAGCTATGTTGGAATTGAAAGATCAGTAGTTCTTCTATAATATTTCAATAAGCAAAAATCAATGCCCATAATGCGGCAGACGAAATACATGTAATGTCTGATTGCCAAAACTATGTTTATAAAAGCAATTTCACATGATACTTTTTTATGTATACCCGAACATAATTTAGGTTCTTACTCCTTAGATGGCTGCAAGTGCGAGTTTGTGGCATCACATTACAACTATTCACTTTGGTTTGATAATGTTTGTAAGGAATTTGATGATGTGATGCCTCAAACTTGCATATACAGCTATCTGAGCACTTTTAACGCATCAGAATGTCTGTTGAAGTACAAATTGGAGTTGTCTGCTACGGGTTGTTGAGCAGACAATCTGAAAGAAGCTTGGCTTTAGCTGCACAGCATATTCCCGAGATCAATTGCTGCGGGACTCAGGCCAAAAGCAAGAGCTAAAATTGACAAAAATTTGTCGTTGGGTGATAGCTCGGCCACCAGACTACCTGTCGAGCAGCTCTGCAGGTTTAGCAGTACCCTGGTGTCCAGCATGTGCATGTGCAATATAGGCACTACGCAAACTAGCAGGTACATCAAGTCTATCATTAAACATGAGACATCCTTTGTACCCGGGCAATTTATGACTGCTTGTTTCTTCGCCAACCCTCGACCAAATACTGCTTGAATTTAACTGCGACATCGTCAGTCACGGTGGCTTCAAACGCCTCTATTTCATGTATATCAGGGACTAAGTCCTCACAAATACTGTCAATAAAGTACTCAACAGCTGCACAATGCTTCACACTGGCTGCACTGTAAGCCTCGTTGGGTCGGCTCAAACTATCGGCAACAAACATCTTAACACCAAAATTTTTATATCCATACCTCATTATCCTCATTTTGAACCTTTGCACCCTCGGTGGTAGATCACTCAGATCTTTACCACCTAGAATTTGTACCAAGGGTTTATGGACCGTTTCAACTTCAAACTTTCGACCTATCATATACTAGTCAAACTGCCCACATGATGACAAGAGTTTCCTTCTCTACCATCGAAGAGCGTGTCTAAGTGTCAGTCATCTTACGCGAGGCATATTCCAATGGTTGCCAGATATCTTTACCAGATTCCTGGAGAAAAACAGCACCAAACGCGCTGGATATTGATAACAATCGCAACTTGCATATTATTAGGAAGTTGCTTAGTCCTTGGTTTAAAAAAGACAAAATTTTGGTTATCCATCACTCATTACATTTTATTGAAGCTGTTATACTTTATCAAAATACACCATAAAATAATCGTATAAAATGAATTTTAAGCTTTATTCTCAGAGAGAGGAATAAATAATTACCGGAAAATACATTTGAGGTTTGGCTGAGATCTATGGGAGCACAGAGGATAGAGTTCCATTTTCCCCTATGGGGATTATATAAAAATTATGGAAATGGACCAAAATATAAATCCTCGTTCTTAAATCATTATAAATGGCTACAACGCCCATTAATTTTTTTTAAATCACAACACTGATGCTTCAGTAGGTGTGGTTATTTGTTTGCTTGTAGCTGGTGAATGGTACTGAGTTTCTTTAAGATGCTCTGTCTTTCTATGGCAGTCTAAAAAATAAATAAAGATTACAATATCCAGAAAGCTAGCTGCAACATTGATTGGCATCGCAAAGCAGCCAGAAAAATAACTATTAGTATTAGGTTATTATGGGATTATCATGTTAAAGGTGCTATGCAATAACTAGCCACTAAAGATGCATGTAGTTTTAGCTACCGAGTGGGTACTAGTGTAAAATTAGGTCATTAGGTCATTTTGTGTATAGGTTTGTCATAATTATCTATATGGGTATTTCTATCCCTTGTCCGATATGAGGGAGGGTAGTGGTGTGAGACTGCACATTTCAGAGAGGTAATTGACACCCTAACTCGAAGACTGTTAGACAATTTTTTCTTTCATGTGTGTTTATTGCTAGAGATAAAATTGATAACATATATAGATAAAGTTCAATTGAGTATGACTCAGAGAAAGGCAAAAAAAGATTTAATCAAAAATTGTAGATAATTGCAATAGAAACATGTCAAAAGCAAAGGGACAGTCTTATAGCCTGCGCTAGGGCGTAGACAGCCCAATTGTAAAGCTTGAAGGTCAAATACGAGACACACGTACAGGACAAGTGCCCCTTCCAGCTGCAGTCATCACTGCCCCCCAGACAGGAAGCCAGTGGGTAAAAACAACGGTAATACAGGTCAACCATTGTTTTGCTATCAAAATAAGGGAGAGCTGCCCTAATCAATGTTAAAATTAGGTTGAATTTTCGGCAGTGGTCCACGAGGTAATTCATATCAGTTATATTAGAGTCAAGAATAATGCCTAAAAAATTGTGTTTTACAGCTGAGATCAATTTTATATTCCGCCAAAACAATTTGCTTTTTTGGCGATTTTAAAATAATTTGGAACGTTTTTGAATAATTTAGAGTGAGCCTGTTGGCCATGCACCAAGTTTCAACTTTTGAAATTTCTTGTCTTCATAGGTTTATTACTGATAGACAGCCTCTTTGATGTCGGTAGACTAAGAATGTTCCACACAGTATAGTTGTAGAGTCGTCGTTAGAGAAGTGGCGACTTTTGAGTCAGTTCAGTTGGTGTTGGTTTATGTTGCTCGGCGTGTTATGGGATATGAGCAGGGAGATCTCTCATAACAAGAGGGGAAATTGAACCCAGGACCTCTTGCTATCAAAACTTATAACAACTGACAACAAATTTAGGTATTGTGATTGTAAAAATACTTTCTTTCTGGGGAAAAAAATTTGCTGATTGCTATAAATAGAAATATAAACACTTCCGCAGAGAGAAGCTATTTTTTGGTTACAGTACTTATGGAATGAAAATGAAAGTAACACCTTTGTACATACCCATATCTCGATACGCGGTAGGCATGATGGACACTACCTCCAAGCGGCTCAACACCTCAGCTGATAGTTCACATCCCCGTACATATCAATTCTATTTACCAACCAGCACTGTAGGTCACTCTGAAATAGTGTGAAGATGAACAGATGGACACTTTCTCATCTTAGCACTGGTATCCTGTCATTAGGGATAGGGTGATGGGTTGATGCAGACCTCCCAATCAGGACATATTATGTTTTTCGGTACAAAATTACCTTGATTGAAACTTGGAACCAAAATAGTTTATCCGCAAGGGTAGTTGATATGATGTACATTCAATGTCAATATTTTTACTGCCCAACTGCGAATTACCATATGCATTATGTCTTTCAGCTTTGTTTTTTTTTCAATCCTCATATTGTACCTTCTGGGCTCACTTATGGGGCAAAGGCAAGTGGTATTTTTCACGTTCATGATAACTTAACAAACCTGATGTAGATTGGTGGAAATCATCTCAAGTCGCAGCCAAATGCACAACTAATTTTCTCCGCATAGGATCTGATAAAAATAAAGCAAAATAATTATGTACTTTATGTATATACCTACATGTCCTGGTGTGCTATGGCAAGTGACCAATTCTTAGCTGGAACAGGTAGGGGGCAGGATAAAATATGAAAACTAGCAAAAAAGTCAAGAACAAGACCAACAGTTATTTCTGCAATAGAGGTGGTTGTTTTGTAGATATTATGATATTATGAAAAATTTGCTTGAGGAATGTACAATCCGGTGCCAGACTCAGCCAGTCCCAATCCTGGATAGAGACGGGTTCAGCGACAGGCAGAGCATCCGGCCGGAAAAACTATGCCACAGACTGTAATAAAACCAGAGAGAACCAGACTATGCCAAGGCATCTCCCTTGTTGGGGACCTTGTGGAAAGTAGGCGAGCGAGGTAGACGATTATCAAGCTAGCGGCCCTAAACATTGCTACACTCACAAATAAGAGTAGAGAGATAGCTGATACGATGGTGAGGCGTAACATATGCCTACAGGAGACCAGATGGGAGGAGAAAGGCCTGGAGGAAAGGCAAGATACATTGACGATGGCGTCAAGCTGTACAACAGTGGCGGGATAAGACCGAGGAATGGTGTGGGATGAGTCATGTAACCAGGTAATCTGAGGGGATTATCAATTTGAACTTGGTGACCAAAAGGCATATAACATCGTTTCTGCCTATGCGAACAGCAAGACTGTGATGTGGAGGCCAAAGACAGATTTTGGACAGTTTGTTGCAGTGCTGCAGATGTGCTTATCTTGGCCGGAGACATGAACGGGCATACTGGAAGTGCAAGTTGATCGCTTAGAGACAAATGTGCAATAGCCATCAAAAACAGTGGAGTTCGAACAGAGATAAAATCGCATAACACAATGAACTACTTCCAGAACCAGGTATAAACAATATGCTAAATTTGTCTTCTCGGACTTTGATAGCTATTCTGCGATGAGAACCTACTATTTGGCAGCCGTCGGTTGCCCAACGGACAAATAGGCTTCCGGTTGCTTTTAACGCTACCGGACATAAAATTCATGGGACAGGATTGGCTTGTAACAGATGCAAATGCACTTTAGACAGAGATGGGTTTTGTTACGGTGGAGTTTGCTGTGAAAGAAACCCATCAGGACGCCTATTTGGTGTCCAACGGTTGCCAAATAGCAATCCGGATGGGTCTGTTTTACAATTGACATCTGCCATGAAGCCATCTGGTTGCAAAATTTGCAACAGGATTGGTTTGTGACTGCCGAGCTTTGAAATTGATATAATGTGAAATGGATATTTGTCATGAGTGGATGGACCTTTAACGTAAAGATTTGTGGTGGACCGGCCACATTTTTCGCATTATAGCTGCAACAAACCCATCCAGACAGGCTTGGAATAGTAATGTTTGCTAAATTAACTCCATCCGGGTGGGTTTTGTTTGAGCAGTAATATTTGCTGTAACCATTCTTCCAGATGAGCCAAATGTGTCCGGTAAATGGCCATCAGCAACATATCTCCATAAAAGGGCCATCCGCTTATGACGAATACCCATGCGGCAATGCTAGCTGGCCATCCATTTCACCTTGTATCAATCTCGAAGTGTGACTGTAACAAACCCATCCGAATGGCCATATGGCAACTGATGGTTGCCAACTACTCATCCATATGGGCTTGGAGCAGTAACAAACTCATCTGCATAGGCTGAGGATAGACCAGAGATGTGTGGCGGATGGCCATTTACAGAAAACATTTTTAGTACAACAGCTTGTAGCAGTAATACTTTCTGTAACAAACCCATTTGTATGGGCTTGGAGCAGAAATTTTTGGTATAACAAACCCAACCAAATGGGCTTAGAGCATTAATATTTGCTGTTACAGCCCTATTCAGATGGGGTTGTCGCCCCGATGATGAGTGACTACAATCCATCCTCCTCTGCTACATACCAATCCACCTTTGTCAAATACGTGCCTGGATGCCTTTTATGTAACCGGATGTCTATTTGGCAACTAACAGATGTCGATGCCAGGCAGACATCTAGCGGCTGCAAATAGCAGAAACAGAGAGAAAGCATTTCTCTTTGCCGACATGCCTATATATAGGCCTGAAGTTACCACTGAACTCAATTAAGCATACCATACTTACTTGATACTTGTAGAGTAATCGTTTCTTCATCTGAAGTTTCCAGTATTTTTTCAGGCTCGTCTATCGGTATTAGCCCGTGTCATAGATCGTATAACCAGATTTTCACCATTTACTGTAACCTTAGCCTGCCACAGGAGGATCTACAAGTATCAAAGAGTGATAAAAAAGATCATTTCACAATTTAGCGGGGAGACAAAGAATCTCTTTTTGTGGAGGTCAGTGCTGCAGTGAGGTATTAGGTACTGTGGGTTGTGCCTTCTAGAACTGCCAGGATGTGGGTGAAGTTGATGTAATCTCCCATGTCAGTCTCTACTTTACCAAAGTGGATGGCTCGGAAGAGTACAATTCTTCGCCATTCTGGTACTTAGGTTTTTCCATTCTAGTTGTTCAATCAGCTGCGAGGTGCTAGTTGTGTGGTCTGACCGCGGAACATTGTAAACACATGCGCACGGCCTTGCGTTACACAGCTTCGAGCTTTGTTGCTTGTGCTTGCGTCAGGCTACCATCCCATACTGATGATGTGTATTCTAGAATGGGCCTGACGAGTATGGGGCATACATGACATGTTACCCTATTTGGTAGGGTAACACCAGATATAAGGGCTGATTACCCTATGAGACCAGATGATCCCATAACCACCCCACTTTTGCACCTAAGAGCTTAGTGAAGTTTTATATGCTTATTTTGCTGTCATGAGGTCTAGTTTTCAACCTATTATAACAAATTGCATTAGTTTAAACATTAATACATAGTAAAATTCTGTGTAACACTTGCTAGAATTTGGTATATTACAGTTATCTAACAATAAAACTACAGAAAATCAAATATTTTAAGAGCATGGGCGGCTGGGGTGTTACCCGGGGCCGGCGGCGGGAGTATTTTAGGGCCCCCTAGGGCCCCCAGACCAACCCAGCCTTCAAGTTTATACACCACCAGATATAGAGCCCAGCTAACTTGTCATGTATGGTATGGGGTAAGCTTTTGCTCTGAGATGTGTTAGAAAGTATGGTATTGTGTGCTCTTCTTATGAACCCTCACCTTATGCTGGCTGCTTTGTTGGTAATATAGTTGAAGTTTACGTTCCATCTAAGAGAGCTCTCCAGCCTTAATCCTAGGTATTTTACACCCTTTGTCTTAGGGATATCTGTTTCATTATGTATGTGGTTGTTGTTGGCTCCTTTAGTTCTTTTTTGGGTAAATTTAACATGTTCGCATTTGAGAGGATTGAACTCCATCTTCCAACTACTCTCCCATACTTGGAGGGCATCTAGATTTTTTTGGAGCTGGAAAAAGTTTTCACCGGTCATACAGATGACGTATCGTCTGCGAACATGCGGGTTTTGGATATGACTGAGTCAGCTAGGTCGTTTATGTAGACCAGGAACAGGATTGGGCCAATTACTGAACCCTGGGATGACCTTGGCGTGGGCTATAACTATGGCCATCAACTGTAAATACTTGGGATTGACCTTCTAGTAGACTCTGTACCTAGAAAGTAGCTTGAGGGGTAACTCCGATATAAGCGAGTTTCTGAAGAAGTTATTGTGGTCAACTTGGTCGAAAGCTTTACTGAAGTCTAGGAAACCGGCATCCGCTTCCTCTCCTTTGTCAAACTGTTGTGAAATGTCGCAAATCTGTTCTGTCAGCTGGCTCTCATAGCTTCTGAAACCATGTTGGCGCTTGCTTATTTACCTGCGTATTTACCTGCGTCTTCTTCGTCTCAAGCGCCAGCTCTCCAGCTGTGACTTTAGAAACTTCTGCTCAAAATCGGTTTAACATTTCCGGGTCATTAACATGTGCTTAATTTGTTGCTTTAATCGAGGAATTTTGGAATCTGACTGGCAGCAATGACAATGCAAAAACAACAAATTAAGCAAGCGCCAAAATGGTTTCCAGAAAATACAGAAGCTATGAAAGCAGGACAGTCATATAGTTCCATAAGTTAGGGTTTGCATCACAGGCCTTCTATAGTTGGTGCAAGTCCAGTGGTAGAGTGCCCCAGTGGTCGAGGCCTTTTCTCTCAAGAAAAGGCCTCGGCCACTGGGGCACTCGACCACTGGACTTGCACCAACTACAGAAGGCCTGTGGTTTGCATGTCATCAGCAATGATGTCCTATGCAATAAGTGTACATTCAAACAGGGTTAAATTGATTCAAATCACTTACTCATTGTTCCAATGCACTTAAATAGTCCATCATTAGATAATGTAAGAGTTAAAGTCAGTACATGGACTGGTGACTCAGTGGGGAATATCTTCACAGTCTATAGATTCAGCTGTGGAGTTCAGTCACTCCTTGGTTTAGTGGTCTATAATGGGCAAGAAGGTCTAGTCCTATTGATTAATTTAGTCCTTGATAATGGGCTAAACTAACATGGAGCAGTTTGTATGGATGAATAAGGATCGATACAGTGGTCTAAAAAACAGCGGACTATAGACCCATTTCAAGCGGAACATAGACCAGCGGAACATCGGCGAAGCGGAACATAGAACGCACCCTGATAATCACATGCAATAGCCCCTGATTCATTGTTTCTTAAGATTTTGCTGCGTGTTCTATTTATCACAGACTGTGTAACTGTATTAGGAACTTGGGCTGAGCTGATAACAGACTAAAGGAATGTTTCCATCACTCAGTTTGGTTCCTGTGAAGGAAAAGTCTCAGTCCACTAAGAATTGAACTAAGCAAAATTACTATTTCACATCAAGGAGTTGTTGACAGCAAGAAGAACTGCAGAGACCAATGAGCTAATATAAGTTGTTTGATAAAGATAAGTGCAGCAAGGTAAGGCTACATCTGGACAGGGAGTATTCTCCCTAGTCCCTGATCTGGAGGTGTTGTTCTCATTTGATTTGTGCTGAAACTGATAGCAATGAATATCTAAGATCTCACTCCACTACCTGTAACTAGCTACTTATATTAAAACACTCTCAGCCTGGTACTCTAGTGACCAATATCACAAGAATTACATAAAACCCAGGTGAGGTAGACGGCACCTATCTGGATACATGTCACTGTAGCAGCAAAGAGTATCCAGCTTACTTATTATTATGCTAGAAAGAGTTTGTGCTAAACACATCACATGATAACAAGGAAATAATGAGCATTTATATGCCAGTTTAGTTACAGTACAGTTACCTTCACCAAGGAGATGTATTTTTATTCCCTTTTTTTGGCGCAGCTACATACATACAATAAAATGCAAACTCTCTGCACAGGACATCGGTTTGCCAGGGTTACCACCCAACGCTTGTCAATGTTGTTGATGTTGTGCAGTTCTGCTTTCTAATCACTCTCAATTTTTTAGGCAGACGAGATGTCCATCTTGACTCAGTTTTATCTGCTGCAGTACAAAAATTGGAAGCTACAATTTCGCAGCAAAATATCAACAGTGCTTGAGATTCTTATTCCTGTTGCATTATGTCTGCTCATGGTCTCCATACGAACACTAGTAGATGTGAACGAATTCCCAAATGCCACCCGTTATGACGCATTTGATGTGAACGGTGTGCCGAATGGCCTACGTGAGAAACTAACATTACCAAACACAACAATGTGGGGCACTGGGATAGCTTACACTCCTAAAACGCCAACTACTGACAGGATAATGCAGAATGTTAAAGCGAGCATTGTGGCAGGCTCGGCTTCACCACCTCCGACAACCTTTCAAGGTATGTTTAGAATTCTGTTGATGGTGCTTGAGGCGTCCATAATTTTATGATGATATTCAGGTTTTCAAAAACACCTGCAAGAGAGAAGGACTGTTTTCATATCTTTGCACTTTTAACAGACTTTTGTTAACACCATTGATTCTTGTTTTATAAAGTCGTCGGTATGGCATCTGAAGCTGAGCTGGAGGAATATATGGCTGGCATCGGTCTACTGCCAAATGTTCCTCGTGAAATGTACTATCTTGCAGGCATTGTTTTTGACAATCCTGATGAATACAAGACCGGAGTACCTCACAACATTTCCTATACTATAAGGTTCGTATAATGAAAACCTGGTTAGTCAGTATGATGGCAAAAGCTTGATCCTTTCCTGGGGAGTGATTAATTCAGCTGAAAAATTTTCAATATATAAGAAATGTTACCGAATTCCACGGTTGATCATTCCACGTATTTAATTCTTTTTTTGTTGATGCTATCGGAAATACATTCCATGAATGACATTTCTTGGTTTTCATGTTGGTTTTTGTATTCTTATTTTAGGCCACCATATAGTCCAAGGTCTAGTAACTTCAGTATTCAGCTGTTGAATACTTGGTCTACTAACTATCTGTTTGTACCTTTTGACGTTCCTGGTCCGCGGCAGAAAAATAAATCAACGGGAGCTACACCTGGTAATCAATCAGCCATTGCTTAGGTCTGACTCCTAAATTTATATGGGAATATATACAACATAGTATGATGGGACTGACAAAGACCAACTTAAAATTCTGCCCGATGGAGGCCTCAACAGTTGGGGCACCGATTGCACCCTTGCGCCATATCACTGGACTTGATGAAGGGAGAAAGGATGGTTTTAGTTTACATGTCACCTGCTCCCTATCCATATTAAGGAAGTTAGCCGTGGTCAAATATTTACGTTGTCATTTTATTTTGGTTTCCTGGTGACTTCATTGCTAAAAACGTCCGACAAGTCTTAGTATAAACTCACCTTTATATATATTATCTTCAAAAGTAAGTGAGTAAGCTATTGCAAAAACCATCACAACAACTATATGCACAACTATGACTTTCAGCGTATTGCATGTGAAACTTTCTAAGAACTAAAATCCTTTTATTGTAGTTTACTATGAGGACGGTTTTCTGACACTACAGCACGCTCTCCATCGAAGTGTCATAAAGGAAATATCAAACAACTCAGCTGCCAATCTCTCTAATTTTGAGACACTGATGCAGAGATTCCCCTATCCACCTTATGTCAATGATCTCTTTCTGGTGGCTATACAGACAAACTTCCCGTTCTTCATCATGCTTTGTATGATCTTCTATTCTCTCAGTATCCCAAAGGAAATCACACTGGAAAAAGAGCGAAAACTAAAGGTGAAAATCTGCTCGGTGATATTACTTATTACATATAACATATATAACATATAACGTGCAGACGGGTTGCCCCCATAGATATAAGAGTATTGGATAGGCAGGAGAATGCAATGACCAATCCAACTACCTTGTTTATGTCTATGGTTGGCCCTCATCGGGCTGTTTCCTCAATATTCCCATGTGTGCCTACTTTTAATAATAATAATAAAATGATGTAAAATTAAATTTTGTATTATTTAATGGCTTGGCATGCTTCGCATAAACAATCATAGACATTGAAACTCTTCTTTTAGGAATCAATGAGAATGATGGGGATGTCTGGTTGGCTGCAGTGGGTTTCCTGGTTTGTAAAGTTCTTTGTGTTTCTTCTCGTCACAACATTCCTGATGAGTCTCATACTCTGCCCTCCATTTACGGTAATATTACATCAGGGTTACTTTCTTGTTTCTCCTGTCTATTAGCTACTATGGATGTTGATCTCCTCTGAACCTTCAAGTAGACGATAGGTTAACATATTATTGATATGTTTAGTTAATGTGTACTATAGATATCTGTTTGTGATCCCATGCTGTACAAACTACATGTTCTACAACATCTTGTTATGACTTGTAACAGAAACACACTGACACAATATGTTATCTTTTTTCCACGATAAGAACGTCTTGGGCTAAAATGATGTAAACCTTGTTGTCTCCATATGAACAACTTGTAAATAGAGGGAGCAACTGAAGCTACAGTTTGTTCCATTACCCTTTTGTCTCTATTTCTAGGTTAGTGAAAAGTTCACAGTGTTGAAGTATTCCAGTTTCACTCTAGTCTGGGTTTTCTTTCTTCTCTACGCCGTCTCTATCATCTGCTACTGCTTCATGATCAGCGTGTTCTTCAGCAAAGGTATTCTTACATAATTTGCTTCTGTTGTTTTTTTGTTTGTTTTTCATTGTTTATGCTATAAATTTAGTTTAATCAAATAAAAGAATCTGGCATAATAGTATGTTAAGCAAATAAAGGAAAAGCAAGGGCCCAGCCTGAGAGTACGAAGACTAGAGTGACAGCTGTCCAGATAGATTTGGATGTTTGATTGTTGATTAAAAAATGACAAAAAATTTTGCAAATTCAGTAGGAGAGGTTGATGACTTGCCTTGGCATTATACATTTTACCGAGGTTCCATTTAAGGTCAGAACTGAAAAACACAAACCTGTTTATTTTGTGATAAGTCTTTGTTGGTAGGATTTGTAGGAAGCATGTTATCTGTTTTTCGATTGAGCTAAATCCAAATTTATGTTACAACATGCCAATTACTGCATTTACGCCCTATCTTATCACTGCAGTTACGCATTGTTTTATGACTGACTCAATGTTGATGTGTGATGTTTTACTTCCTTGTAGCAAACTCTTCTGCCGCAGCTGGTGGTGTTATATTCTTTCTCAGCTACATCCCATTTTCTTTTGTGTCACCTCGATATGCCACAATGACTGCTACAGCCAAGCTTGTCTCTTGCCTGGATATGAACATGGCCATGTCACTTGGTATGGTCATCATCGGAAAGTTTGAGGGGACATGTGAGTTTTCAGATCTTAAGTAGAACCTGGGGGGTCTTTCAATTGGAAACAGCTAAAATCGCAATCTGATTGTAATTGATGGAACTATATACATTCTGATTGAGAGATTCGGGAATGATTTTGTCTAATTGATAGACCAAGTGAGTGATTATTTTGAGTGATGTGAAAGTGATAACTTGCTTTAGTAAAGCATCACTCATTCTAATTGAAAGTAGAAAGACCCCCCTGGATTGTCAAGATACAATGGAGTTATGATAGGGATGATACCCTTTAAAAGAGAGACTGAATTACTTGCTCTTGTTTGATGTTCACAAGAATGATTAGATGACCGATTCATCCTGATTTTTTTAATAAGGGACTGTGCTAGAGTTACTGGGGGCCAAACTTTCCCCTCCTCCAGAAACAACAGTTTCTCGAGATTGCTCAATGAGGGTTTTTTTTCTCAGCTGTTGGAGTACAGTGGAATAATCTAGACCAGCCAGTAACAGTAGATGATAATATAGCCTTCGGACAGATCCTCATCATGTTCCTCGCAGACTCATTACTCTATATAGTCATCATGTGGTATGTGGAGGCGGTGAAACCTGGTGAATACGGGATCCCTCAAAAACCCTGGTTCTTCTTACTGGTGAGTTTGATGATAGTTGTCAACTTGCTAATAGCTGGTGCCGAGTGTTATAAAATATGTCCATGTTTTGATACAGACCAATATAACTTTGTGCATATTTCAACTGTATGAGAAAAATGGAGACCTTCAATTCTCATCATGATCATGTATGGAGCTGAGAAAAAGGATGGCACCTTACATTATTAGTTTTTTTTTCAGTTGTATGGTTTTGAACATTAGTGAAGTGTAGTCTAAGTAAGATCTCTTTTGAAAATCCAATTATTCAGCATAATATTCAAGTCAATTAGTTCATCTAACCAAATCTATGCGTGTTTTCAGCCCTCATACTGGTGTGGTACAACACAGAACCTGTCCAGAGGAAGAGAAGGGTCAGCTATTGGTATGCAGTCGTCTGATGAGCACTCTGATAAGTTTGAACCTGAGCCACAGAATCTACAGGCTGGTATACAAATCAGAGGCTTAACTAAACTCTACCCTGCCGGAGGTCGCTGTAGCGGTAAAAAGGACAAGGTTCGTTCTTGCTTCAGCTCACTCAGAGACAGATAGTTCCTCAAATTGGCTACAGTGGCCTCAATTTTTTCAGATTAGTATGTGATAGCACTGTCCTAACGAAACTCTGTTGCAAACTACAATGCATACGAAAAGTGGCATGTCATAAAGAATTAGCTGATTGCTGTTCCAATCCTGGACTTTCATGTTATAAAAACACTACAGTGCAAACAACTCCATACTTTTTCAGCCATAAATTCCCGAGAGTACCAGGCCAATAAGCAATAACGTATATAATATGTTGTTAAGAAAATTACCTAGGGCATACTCGTTATCCTGCGGTGATATAAAAAACAACACATGTATATCTGTGAAGTAGAGAAAAAGTTGGAATTCTCTTTGACTGATTATATTGATACTTGTAGGTGGCCGTGGATAATCTGAATTTGAATATGTATGATGGACAGATAACTGCGTTACTCGGCCATAACGGAGCTGGAAAAACAACTACTATGTTCATGTTGACAGGTAGGTTTATCCATATAATGCTGAGTGTATGATATAGTCTGAGTGTATGATATAGTGTCCTACTTTCTTTTTGTATTCATCATTGATTGAGGCCATAGCCTTAATATTAAGTCTATGATTGAGGCTCATCTTGTGAAGATCAGCTGTTTTTGGAGGCAAGTGTTTAATTAAATAAATATTGCTTTAGTGTTGTAAAGCAACGCCCCGTCATACCTTTGCTGTGAATGTTTGTTGTATAATTATATAATGCCAGACGGTTACCACTTATGCCCTTGGTCAGAAAACCTCTCCATCACACTCTACACATGACTTAGTCAATCCTGTTTACCCAGTGGATGATATCACGAGTGTCGTAATAAGTTCACTCTAATCTTTCTCTGATAACATTGTTTGGCGTTATATACTGGTCTGGGTAAAGCATGTGCTTTCGTAATCGGAACTCAGCTGTGGCAAGTCATAGGTTTTAATATCAATGATATACTTAGTAGCTCCGTGAGATCAGAGAGATAAAGCCTTGGTAATGTCCCTGTGCTATTTTTGCTCTCAAGTGAGACAAAATGTAGAAGTATACATGCATATTGATGTCGATAACCCAATTTAAAAATTGGCATAGCAAAAGATATCAGATATGAAAGCATGATCAAATTAATCTTGCATCATTATTCATACATCTGAATAAGTACAGATTTTGGCCCATTAATATTTTTACCAATAAGTTTACCTTCCGGAGACTGGCCTACCTAAAGATTACTTTAAACTGATGTTTATATTGTTCTTATAGGGTTTATGCCACCTACCAGTGGTACAGCATTAGTGAATGGTTATGACATTACCGAAGATATCACCAATGTTAGAGCTAGTTTAGGACTGTGTCCACAACACGATATACTATTTGATGATTTGACGGTAGAGGAACATCTATTCTTCTTCGCCAAGGTAATTTTATTATAATACATAATTTATCTTTGTGATTGTAGAGTTACGGGTCGTGGCTTATGTGCATTGACAGCTATTCTTGATTGAGGACTCTTAGCTTTACTGAAAGTAATTATTGGCTTTTGATAGCACATAGAACACTTCTAACACTGATATGATTAAGATGGTTTGCCTGCATCTGGAACATTTTCTGCAATGACATGCAGCATTACGCACAATCTTTTCCTTTGAATTTCAGCTGAAAAGATGTCCCAACTCCAAAATCGAATCAGAGATAGATTATTACATAGAGCAACTTGGTCTGGGAGAGAAGAGACATGCATTTGCTAAGACTCTGTCTGGTGGTCAGAAGAGAAAGTTGTCTGTCGGTATTGCTCTTGTTGGTGATAGTAAGGTGAGTACATTGAATTCCATATCTGGAATAGCATCATTAGCTTTCTTTTGCAAAACAAAGGGCTTGCAAAAATAGCCAGTCCCTAGTAGCAATCTAGAAATGCCCTAATCATCGACACTGTAGGGGTATAATTACTGTTTGCAATTTTGTAAACAAGACAATTTCTCAGGCTAATTATTCATGCTACTAGGGACAGCCAATCAGATAACAGTCAGATGGGTCCCTGTGTTTAGTGTCCTAACTGTATAACGCTATGATACTATTTCCATTCTAAGAGAAGAATCTAATTCAGTGGGTGAGTATTAAAGAATCTCAATATCGCTGGAATTTATTCAACAGCTAAGAGCAATGGTTCTTATCATGAGCCGGTAATGCACACCCTCCCACACAACAACTAAGAGCAATGGTACTTATCATGAGCCGGTAATGTACACCCTCCCACACAACAGCTATAGCTTCGATGAAACTTCTATGATATACTACAACTTACACTCACCTTCCGATAATACATACAACTTCTGCTTATCATTATGTTGTAATTATGTTAGTGTTTGCAAAATCATGATTCCCAGAGCATGTGATATGTTACTCTAGAGGGAACTTACATTAATTTACGCAATAGACGGAAGAATCTATCCCATGATCAATTCATGTGGACATGATAATTACTGCCCTATATAGATAAATATTGTGGGACATCCTTCATGATAGGTTAGCTGTGGCAGAAAATGGGACATTTAATCAACTTCCAAATTCATTCATTCAAATGGTATCTCAATGGTTGATCAAAGTTCATGATGACTCAAGCTCTTGTGATAGCATATGTGATATAACACAAGTGTCAGGAGGAAATAACTCTTGTGTCATGTTGCTCTGGCAGAAATTAACCATAGCGATACCAAATAGTGAAAATGTCAGAAGAGTTTCGCCAAACTTGTGAAACTGATCAGGACCATAATAAACCAAACTCAGGAGTAGGAGGTAGCTCAGTTGGTTAGAATGCCATCTTCAACACGCAAGTGATGAAGGTCGTGGGTTCGAATCCCACTGCAGTCTATCATCTACTGGTGTTTGGTTAGCCCCCAGATGCGCTCCGACCTGCCTGCAAACTGAGAGTGAGAGTAAACTGGCGCAGACATTGCAGCCTAGCCATTAAGGCAAAAAATATTTCGCCGCCCATACTTCGAGATGTGGCGAGTGATATGACATCCGGTTTTAATCAAAACTCTTAGAAACATCAACAGTCTTGCTTGGTTTTGTCTCCATTGATATGTCGGTACTGTATTCATTGCTGATTCTAGCTAAGATGCATGGTGTTAGTAGTTCTGATTGAGGAAATATATATTCCATGTTTATTCTGGAGAAGAATAAGTCCTTAGGACTTGTACCCAGAAAACAGAAAAATTAATAAAAATATGGTGTAGAATTAAAAAGACATGTAACTAAAAATCAAGAACAATGACAGGTAAAATTACTAAGTACACGCAGGCATTAATCAGCAGTAAAACATTACACAAGTTAATACACAATAGCTAGGAAAAGAAAAGTTAGAACAATGTAGCAGTAGGCTAAAATGAAATGATAAGAACTGACTCATCAATTGAGAAGTTTGAGGACGTGGCTCCGAGTGGCATTTTTGAATGTAGCAAGGGATTGACTCAGCTTAACATGATTGGGTAATTCGTTAAACTTCTGAGCACCGAAATTAGCTAAGGCAAATCTAAATTTTCCTTGGATAGTCTAAACCCAGAACTTTTAGCAAGCCGAGTTTCACTAGTGGAAATGGAAAGTGGAAGTGGAAATGGATTGAAAATTATGTGAACTTGGTCAGATTCTCTGAATTTAACAAATCACCCCTGTCGCCATTTATATGTTTGAGAGCACCACCTTTGCAAATGAAATGATCTCTTTTGCTAAGAGTCTGTCAACATTCTGTTACAGATTGTGATATTGGACGAGCCGACCTCAGGAATGGATCCTTCAGCTAGGAGACACATGTGGGACGTTCTACAGGAACAAAGAAAGGGCAGAACTATGATATTATCTACACATTTCATGGATGAAGCTGATCATCTGGGAGACAGGATTGCCATCATGAATGATGGTGTCGTGCAGTGCTGTGGCAGTTCTATATTCCTCAAGAAGAAATACGGTAAGACAATGATCTAATATACTGTTTTACTGAATATGCTTACATTTGAGACATATAAGTACAAATAATATAGATAAAATATATGGCTACCTTTGTAAGATACTAAAAAGCTGTATGGCTATACCTCACTTTTGCTGCAAAGGTTTACTTTCACATGGTCGGTCTGAAAAATAATCCAATTATCCAATATCACAATTTTTTTAAATAACTCACGTCCACGTCCATTTATAGTCTCGATACCCTGTCATACCGTGTGAGAGACCTTGATGTTGCTTGGTTTTTTGGTTCCGGTATCAGTACGGGTCTACGGACTGGAACCTGATGGAGGCCAGGAGCATTTGTATTCGGATGCTCTTCCTGACACCACCGTGATCCGCCGGGAATCGAACACGGGACCTCTCGATTGAAAGACCCATGCGTTACCCATTGCATCTTGGCCGCTTAAATAAGAAAATAAATTGAAATGATATTTTATGACTCTATAATAATAGGTGCGGGATACCACATGGTGATGTCAAAGAAACCTGACTGTAATGTAGACCAAGTACACCAGATGCTCACTAAACATATACCAGAAGCTAAACTAGAGAGTAAGTACTCAATGCTCTTGCAGAGATTATGTTACAAATATTTCTATATTAAGGATGATTGAGCTTCATGGGGTTTATTCTGCGCTGAACAAGTAACTAGCAATGTGGTAGATGACATTGGTATACCTCAGAACCAAGTAATATTGGTCTATGCAGAGAATGTGGTACAAATATATCGCTGAATAATTTACTAGCTCACTCAAACTAGGCACTCAAAATTCTATATGGAAATGTGGCCGTTGGGTTTTCCTCAGAGCCAGACCTTGAATTTCAATGCCTTGACGGTTCAATGTGTGGTGATATTCTACTAAGTCTGATCTTATTTTTAATTATATAGCAACAAAGGAATTCCTACCAATTAATTTTCTGTTGTTTTCATATATTTATATACCTGAGTTTCTCATGTAGGTAATGTCGGTGCGGAGTTGTCTTACATTCTACCTGATCACAAAGTAGCTGCGTTCCCTGATATGTTTGCCGAGCTGGAGGAAAACTTGGACAATCTTGGTATTCTGGGCTTCGGTGCGTCAGTGACTACAATGGAGGAAGTTTTTATGAAGTGAGTGGGCGATTACATCAATTGACTTCTAGGATGAGTGCTAGAAACCCAATGTATTTAAAAACAAATCAAATCTCAGTGTGTGCACGAGAGATTTTCTATGTTTCCTTAAACAGAGAAATACCTGTGCTAAGACGAAATTTTTGTCCACATCTATATATCTGTGGTCGTAAGCCCAGAGACAAAATCATAGCCAGTACCTCAATTATAATATTCCTCTGTTTATGTTTGAAGTGATGTTAGACAAAATCATAGTTGGTATCTCAATTATATTCCTCTGTTTGTGTTTTAAGGGTTGGTGAGACGCATCAAACAACTGAAGATGACAAGTATACCAACGAAGCTGCAGGTACTAAATACTCTAGATTACAAGAAACACTCGATGGCTCCTCTCATGATGACGTTGCGTTGGCCGAACGGCCCAGATTCTCACCAGGTATTTTATGCTATCCCAAAATGCAAGCTGGAGTTGCTCACTGTAGATATACCTTGCTGGGCTCAACAACCTGGGTGGATAGTAAATAGTAAAAGATTGCACCAACAAATTTGGGTCAACCTACATAAACTAAATTTCAATCTCGTCACTATAAAGATGATTCAACAATTTTAGTGCAAATTTCTTAATTTCTGCAATTATTTAGTTTTCTTCATGATTGAGCTAATAAAACCTAGTCATAAAACAAATCGCAGGCTTCATCTAATTTGGTGAAGTAAAGATTTTGGGTTTTATTATGGTGTTAATTTTGATTTTTATGTTAATTTTTATAATCACCAATTTACCCGTATAAAAGTGGTTTTAGTTTTGAGGGAGGAGGAGGACCCACCCAATATGTTGAGCAGCAATGTGTACTACAGTGCAGCACTTAAGCTTGTGTTGCTTTCCCATTTACCTCCACTGCTAACAATAATATGCACTCGTAATTTCAGAGATTGATGGTGCTGAACATAGCGTCAATCGAGAGACTGCCTTCGGGCAGGGTATAGGTAGGTCATAGATGAAACAGGCAGAATGGCGGATATCTTGATTCAAATTTACCGCAGTTCAAATCCAGCGAATATATTGTTTTTTTCACGATTCCGAGAAAACTTTCACGAAATCTTTTGTGAAACGTTTTATACTCACTATGCAATTCTGAGTAGTATAAACTTTCACGAAATGCTATCTGGATATTTGCAAGAGGGTGGTGCACTTCGCCTTGCTAGGCCTGCTCTGATCTGATCAGATATGTCAATGATCTGATATTTTGGTTAATAAAATCATCAGTGATTGCTATTCTCTCTTCCTCTGCTCGCTAATTTAGTCACTTTTGAAATGGTTTTTGTCTGTTGGTAAAGCTGACAGCAGATCTGAGCGCTGCAAGGATTGATTGATTATGGGATCATTCTTTTCATTGTCAAAATGGTCACTATGTTGGCTTTTGATTTAGAACTTTTAAAGCAAATCAAGTGTACCAGCAAATGAACTTCTCATTATTTTGTGACACCAGAGACTATGGATAATATCAATAATCTGCATAGGTCATAATCTCCATGGTCTCTGGTGACACTCTATGTAATATGATAAATAATGTTTTTGTTTTATTTTTTTCTGTGTCATGATCATAAGTATAACTTTTACACTTTCAGTGAATCACGCTGTGGAGAAGAACACTGGATTTACTTTGGCAGTTCAGCAGTTCAAGGCCATGCTACTGAAGAGAATCATATACACATTGCGGAATAAGTTGCTAACACTTTCTCAAATTCTCCTACCCCTGGTATTCACTGCGCTCACAATAGCTATCGTCAAATCGCTGCCAACCAACAATGGAAGTGCTGATAAGCTGCCGTTTGACTTGGACATGTATGGTCAAACTACAGTAAGTCTACATACTCACATTTCTCAAGTGAGAGGATAATTTGAAAGCAAATGCCGAATGCAAAGAGGTTCACATACTGTATCACAGCTGCCCTATTATGTAATCTTGAAAAAAATTGAATAAATGAAATGAAATCAATTGTGGCTTTGTTCTCAAATTCATCACCATGTGGATGTTGCTTACATAACATAATTTGGCGTGCCACCATAGGCGCTAACATCCTTTTATTGTGCAATACAAAATTAAATGCGTGTTTCAGGAGTACTACAGTAGTGGACTACCTGGATCGATGAGCGAAAGTGTCTCTAACCAGTTCGGTAAACTCTTCTCTAAGTCAGATAAACAGACAGCTAAACTGGTTGACTATCCGGCTGATGAGATACTTAATATAGCAGAGAATGTCAGCATGAAGGTGTGGTACTAGCCTTAGTCAGCTGACGCTAGCCTTGTCACACGGTCAGAAAAGTGGCTGCGTGTTGTGACGTAATCAGGTTTTTGGTATAATTCTAGAGTGCTCAGTCTAATTTAGAAAACTGCTACTGCTGGTTTATTATCAAAAACCTGATTCCGTCGCAATCACTTTAATGCTATTTTTTAAGCCACAGTACAAGTTAACCCAGAAATTATATGAGCAATTTAGCATCAAATATATCCTGCTTTCATGCTTCTTGGCCTTGAATGAGAATGTTCACAATTTTGACTTTTCATGAATTATGGCGTGCATGTTTATTTTTTAACGTCATATCTGTTTTCAGGAGTACAACTTTAACTTGATCATGGCAGCCGACTACGATTCAAATCGTAACACAAACAACACAGACGCTACCATCATGTTCAATGCCCAACCGTACCACGGAGCTCCAACGGCAATACTTTACGCAGATACAGCTCTGCTTAGAGCTTTCACCAACGAATCCTACAGCTTTGCTGCTTCTATACATCCGCTAAACCAATCAACATTCTCCAAAATCCAAAGTCTACTGAGTGATTTCAACTTCAATTCATTCGCTTACTCGTCTAACCTGATGTTTGGTTTCTCGTTTGTGGCTTCCAGCTTCGTTGTCTTTCTCATTACTGAACGAGCCAGGTTTGTATAACATTTACGGCATTTTGGAATACTCCCGTTGACAATAAATGCTCTGTCAGAACTGTAAATCGAAATGTCTATCTGCATTCTTTTGACTCTAATCAAAAGCATTTACACATTTTAGTTTCCATTGGAGAACTTATTTGGAACCAAAACTTGGGCCGATAAATGCTGAAGCCTTGCATTCAGCAAATGCTACCCTGATCTGACTTGCCTAGTTCCGTTACTAACTGCACTCCTTTTGCATGATCATGTTTGGTCCAGCTCATAGCTGCTCCTCACCCACTGATGAGTCACCACTCTCTAATCAGTAGAGAAGGAGCAACTCCAGAGCTAAAGACAACTGCAGGCAAATTGTATCAAACTTTATTTTTTCTTTCACAATGTGATCCTCAACAACTTATCATCTCTTACTTATAGGAGGATAAAGCACAGTCAGATAGTTAGTGGAGTGAAATGGTACAACTTCTGGCTTTCAACTTTCACATGGGATTTTATTAACTTTCTAATACCTGCGCTTCTCACAGTCTGCATGTATGCAATAGCTGATGTAAAAAATCTCGCAGGTGAGTTGGTTTTTCACAATGACTATATATTTAAGCAAATGAATTCTGCAGTTTTGATGACACTACAAAGATTTCATGTATATGGCTGGGGTTTTAGTATATTGTGTTATCATTATTGAGATGTGATGCTCTCTCTAAATGAAAGGGATCTTGTCATGTCTATACCAATTTGTCCAGACTGGTGTGCACCTTACAAATTATGCCCTCTGGCCTCTCTTTTATTTCAGACATTGAACACGGAAACAAGCAGCCTCTATATTTGATAGTGTTATTGTTGATGTATGGACTTGCATTCCTTCCTCTCATGTACCTAATGCAGTTCTTCTTCACTGGACCTGCCACGGGTTACGTTGTCTTAGCTTTCTTTAACCTGCTTACAGGTAAGACTTCATACGTTACATCACTGAATCTTCATTGATTCATAGCCCATTTTCTCTGAGCAAGGAGTAAAAGAGTCCCTTTTCTATGCTAGGGAAGTTAATTATAGCTAGCTTAGGTGGGAGCTTAAAATGTACCGAGAGTGAGTAAATGTTAGCTAGCAATAAATTTCACCATTTCAAGCGTATTCAAAAAGGTGAAATTTCCTGCGAATGCTAGTTCTGTCACTTATTATTTCAAACATATAAATAGAAATCCCCCGAATCTGACTTGTGTGCGGCAGTTAAATTAAAAGGTTTCATGCGCCAGGATTATAAAACTCTATGCTGAATAAAAATGCATTTACTAGCAAGTTTAATAATGTTGCTAGCACAATTCATTTGGTGAAAATGAACAATCAGAAAAAGTTTCAAGATGACCTCTATCATCAATCTCTCTGTTTCAGGCTCATTTCCACAACTGGTTGTAACAATTTTGAAAGCCATAGAGTCAACCAAAGATGCTGCAAAGGTTGTAGACTGGGCATTCATAGCCCTACTTCCCAACTATAACATGGGTTCTGGAATTTCCAACCTCTTTACTAACTATCAATACATGGACCTTTGTCAGTGGAAGCTTCCAGAACAGCTTAACATGACAGGCGGAAAGGATTCCTTGGATAAATACTGTGCTACTCGAAAGGACCCCTTCGCATGCTGCCCAGGTAAAGTTTGGTCTAATGGTGTCCCTGACATCATTGCTCTTAATAACTTCACTCCATTGAATTCCATATCTGGAATAGCATCATTAGCTTTCTTTTGCAAAACAAAGGGCTTGCATAAATAGCCAGTCCCTAGTAGCAATCTAGAAATGCCCTAATCATCGACACTGTAGGGGTATAATTACTGTTTGCAATTTTGTAAACAAGACAATTTCTCAGGCTAATTATTCATGCTACTAGGGACAGCCAATCAGATAACAGTCAGATGGGTCCCTGTGTTTAGTGTCCTAACCGTATAACGCTATGATACTATTTCCATTCTAAGAGAAGAATCTAATTCAGTGCTTCACTCTAATAACCTAATAATTTTACAGGGTCTCTGCGCACGCTATTCATCTAAATTCCTGCCTTTTCTAAATTCCCCAGGATAAATTTGCAGCACTGTTACTACCATATAGTTGATGTTACATGAGGAAACGCCCAAGATATTCAAACTTAGTCATTCACTTGCTGCTGTTAGCTTATGGACTAAATCATATAACCAGGTGGTCAGGGATCCCAATATGTGTTTATTTAGCCTTGTCACGTGGCTAGTTTTTTTTTTTTTTGGGGGTGAAAAAAAGTAGCCACACAAGGCTTGTGTTAATTGTTCAGCCTTGAAATACATTCAAGGCATTGTCACATCCGAAATTATTTTCATTTAACTTATTTGTTATTACGCAGACAACTGTGGAGATCAATGCCTGGGTTACCAGGAGGATTACTTCGCTTGGGAAAGCCTGGGTATTGGACGATCCTTGACGTTCCTGTTCGTTCAGACGGTGTTGTACTGGTCCATAATAGTAATTATTGAAACCAAAGTGATGGTTCGACTGTTCTACGCATGCAGACCCAAAATATATGTCGACCGGAGTGAGGATGAAAGGTAAGCTAGGCCCCTGATGCACACTGAGCATGTGATATACCCTTACATGTGTAACCCTTATATACAGCAAGAATCATTTCATGTAGATGAAGTATCTTCACAAGGAAATTGAAGTGAACACCCAATGTCAAATTATAAAATCAAGTTGGTAGGCATTAGGCGCTTAGGTCGGATTGACACTTATGATCAGAGATACACATGTCTATGGTGTAATATCACAGTCAATGCGTCCCTAAATCCTAAGTTTGGGAAGTCCTTCTACAAATGAGCACGTTAATGGACAATCCTGAAGCTTAGTATTCTTATTATCATGACTGCATCCATGGTGCCGGCACCTTTCAAACGGTAAAGAGGTGTTCATCCAATGAAACTAAAACGGATTGCTCGATCTCGCCATCCACAAATAAAGGATTAGTTGGCTGCGCTCGGTAGCAAGCCTTTGATTCTTAGTTCATTATTTTCCTTTAAAGTCAACCAGTTAATCTTCTTAGTTCCACCCTCAAAATAGCTGAAAACCTTTTAAGATATTTGGGATATTGTTGCACAGTGATGACGTTGAGGATGATGACGTCACTAGAGAGAGACAGAAGATCGAGATGAACACAGCTACCGCATCAGCTCAGCAGAATCAGGTCGTCATCTCCGGTCTCACCAAATACTTTGGTGAAAAAACCGCTGTTGATGACATGTATGTGGCTATACCTAAAGGAGAGTGCTTCGGCTTGTTAGGTGAGTTAAATCGTAAAGTCTTTATCTGACTTGCAATATATATATATATATATATCTTTACTTGCATATATATATGTATATGTGTGTATCAGTAGGAGACCTGAGGGTGCTTGGGGCTGGAACAATCAACAATGAAAGCTCCCCCAGTGGGACTCGAACCCACAACTCCTGCGGCACTAATTGCCTGGCAGTGAATAGCAAGCGCGCTAAACGATTGATTGCGCCATCTCACCATCCCCAAAAGAGAATGGGTCGATGGCGCTAATTAGATAGCCCGCTATTCACTACTCGGAGTTGTGTTCTCTCATCCCACAGCACATTCCAATCCACCAATGCCACCCTATGAAACACAGCGTACGTGTTAGGGTTATTGGCCTTACATGGCCCATTGCTGGGATTTGCGGATCAAGTCACTTGTACATATGAGATCAGAAACAAACAAAAATAAATGGTAAAACTTATTTTATAAAATATTTCTGTATGGAATTCAATGGTTACTGCTGATTGGAATGTTTCTACCGAGATTACGTTATCGGAAATGGAGGGGGGATTATATGTCTCTAAGGGGGTATTGACTGATGATGAATTACCAGAACAATCATAATTTGAAAATAATCTGCAACTATCATGATGAAATGTCAATCGGTTAAAACTAAATTTGATTCTTAGCCTGGTGAGATGTACATTTGTTTAAAGTCTTAATTAACCTTCTGCAGGTGTTAATGGTGCTGGTAAAACCACAACATTCAAGATGCTCACTGGGGATGAGACGATATCTGGAGGTACAGCCTTCATGGATGGAATGAATATAAGAACAGATATCCATCAAGTACAAAAGTCTATGGGCTACTGCCCTCAGTTTGACGCACTGATTGATCAGATGACTGGTGAGGAGATGTTATACATGTACGCCAGACTGAGAGGTGTACCTGAGCCTAATATACCTGGTATTGTAGATGATCTGCTTACTTCCCTACTCCTCAATAAACACAGGAAGAAAAAAACCAAAGAATACAGGTATGTTTGCGGACTTGAGATTTTCAAAGACAGGGCTAAAGAGGCCGATTCAACTTAGAGAGACATCTTTCAAAAGAAAGGCCACTTGGAATTTCTGCTTTGTCTTTCCGGGATCTTGCTGCGTTGGTTTCACACTATAAATTCTGTTCATATATTTTAGTAGTTTATGTCCAAAATTCAGTTTTTTTATCATGTTCCAGACAAAAGATCTATTTTGCTTAGTTCGCATAACTGACATGTTGATCTGCATGCGGTATCTAAGTCTTGCCGATCAATTATCAGGTGGAGATAACTTCTTTTGAGATTTATTCCACTGTTGTATTCGTTTAGTGGGGGAAATAAGAGAAAGTTGAGCACAGCTATAGCTTTGATGGGAGATCCCCCGATTGTGTTCCTGGATGAACCAACAACAGGAATGGATCCTATAGCTAAAAGAATGCTATGGGAGACTTTATCTAAAGTCAGAGATAGTGGAAAAACTCTTATACTCACAACTCATAGGTTTGTTTATTATGTTGATACATTATACAACTAAGAATATGGCTTGTTGCTGATTTAAATAAATGGGGCCAAAAGTTTGTGTGAATTGGTCATCACAACTTCTCATTTGATCAGCAAAACAGTTTAAGCAACAGGATCTAGAGGACACATTTTTCACTCTTGCCATTAGATTTGCTCCTAAATTCATAATAAGTTGTTCTAGCTTAACGCAAAGCCGGAATTGGAATTATACAATGTTTAAGTTTGAATAGCTGATCTTTGGCTACATTAATATCTCTTATATTTACAGCATGGAAGAATGTGAGGCCCTATGTACTAGGATGGCTATAATGGTGAACGGAAAATATAGATGTCTGGGCAGCACACAGCATCTTAAGAACAAATTTGGAGCTGGATACACTTTGATAGCTCGAGTCAGCTATCCCGACGGTGGTGGTATGCCTAATATACAGGCTGTGCAAACTTTTGTGGAGGAGAAATTTCCAGGATCTATTCTGAAGGATAAGCATCAGAACCTTGTTCAGGTAGGATACACTCAAATGCTACACATATACACATATACACATATACACATATACCGCAAAACCCCCGTAATAAAATCACCAGACTTATAAGTGAATTGCCGTGTTTTCAAAAATAATTTTTTTCTTATTTACAAGTAACCTCTGTGATCAATCTTTACACTTATAAGTGACTATCTATGGCCAACAAAAAGGAAGACATGATTCAGATACAGGTCGTGTCTACATATTTCACTTAATAAATCACCTTCATTTACAAGCCTGGTGACTTCGTTACAAGGTTTTTTTTACCACCCGAGTATTACAGGTTGACAAAAAATAATATCATCATTGATGATTACTGGTTTGAGACTTTTCAATTTTACATTGTAGTATCAAGTACCCAAGGAAGAGGTCTCCTGGGCCAACCTCTTCCGTACTCTAGAGGAGAACAAGAAAGAGCTACAGATTGAGGATTATTTAGTGAGCCAAACTTCTTTAGAACAAGTATTTATATACTTTGCCAGAGCGCAAATTGACCCAATAGAAGTAACGGCTGGATGCCGCAGCAAACTTAATCAATGCTGTTTCTGCTGTGATGCTGAATACATTAAAGCGTCTTCAGCCAATATGGGGACTTAGGGCTATGGTCACGATTCTCAGTGCCAAATATGTGAACATGAGCCTTGATGAAAAGATTATGCTATTTTAGAAAAAATATATATATATATATAAGTAAAGACTTTATCTGTTTGAGAGCTGTATATTTATCACATGTTCTGGTTTACATTGATGTTGAACACTATTTACATGGAGTCTCTGGACCAAGTTCTTGGTGCCAAATAGAAAAATATTTCTATGTATACATCATTATATATAGCTGCATAGTATCATATTTTATTGTTTATACTTAATGATTGCTAGAATGTCAGGGACTCTCTCTTAAGCAAACAAAAGCCATACTGATTCCTAGATTTTCAAATTTATTTTTCAAATTTAAGTACTGCTCCAGACGCAACTTTCCGTGCTAAAAAATCTCTTTGTATAGCCTAGATATGCTATAATCCTGCTCGATCTGTGATGAATGGTCAGTTGATACTCTCATTAGAAATTATCCAATTAACATTAGGAAATTTTCTTATGGATTTTGTTCACTAGCACAACTCCAAAATGTGATGAATGGCTAGTGCGATGTAGGGATATTGCAGAGCAGGATATATCTTTATTTATCAATATAAACATAGCAGATTTATTCTATTTTTGAATGATTAGTCAACAAATGTTCTCATATCATTAATTTCTTACTCTATAATTTGTCATCAGCTATACCTTCACTACCTTATAATCTCTGTGTGAAATACATCAAATTCAATACATGTTTTTTCAAATGTGATTTAGGCCAAGAATGATTTTAAACTGTGATGCCATATTTTGATATTGTGCTTGCCTTACAATTAGGAAATTATTCATAAACTCAAATAAAATATTTACTTGCATATGACATACTTCTATTTCTTTGATTGAAACCTCCACATAATATATATAATGCGATATTAAGTATCATTTCATATAATATAATACATTTTATCTCTTTTGATTAAACTTATGTTATTATTACAAATTTGATATAAGTTTAAAAATAGAATAATTTAGAATTCTTTTTGCTTTTCTTTATCATTATAATATATACAAATTGATATCTGAGCAGCTGTTTCATGTTTGTTCAAAAAATTGAAAATGATATATCGAATACAAAGTGAACATCTGCAGACATCGTAAACTTGGCAAGGATCCGTAAACCAGCACAACATGAATTTTTAGAATTTAACTGGCCAATCCTCATTGTTTGACATAAATTGGCTCAATTGAGTAAATTGCATCAAATTTTAAAACAGCTATCGAGTGATAACTTTCCCTACGTATTCAATATCTGAATGTGATGAAGATGAGCTTATAGTCCACTCATAAATAACATAGAATGTCCAACTTATAACTCACAAGAATTTAACAGTCATGTGACTATCACTCCCACACTCACTTATGTTCATGAAATCATATTATCATCCAAACTGAGCTTTTCAAGAAAGGCTAGCCCAATGTAAACCAATCAATTGCTTCAATATCATAACACAACTCAATTTCTCCCCAAATCCGGCAGTTGTGGCCAAAATAATCCACTCGATGTGATTTAACGCTGAATGAGCGGTGAAATCTGATGCAAGGAGTTTGATCAGCAAGAGCAGTGACATAAATCCCAAACTCCCTAGTGAAACTACATGTTGTATTTTTGCTTTTATTTTGCACATCAGGGAGAACATTTGTGGATGATGGTGGATGCAAATATAATTATATATATGTCCCAGCAGTCGGTCAGAGCCAACACATTGCCTATACATTCGGAACTAGCTTTATTAGCTAGCTGAGGATAGGATAGGCATCATGGTGTGATGTGGTAATCACTAATTAATCTCTTTCCTTGTAGCCTCTCCCTGCCTTACCGTCCTGCTTGTCTTCCTACAGATATAAAAAAACACACTTGGAATATCTAGTCTACTACAGTGTAATAAAATGTAATGATCCCAATACCGGACTCTTTTTATTTTATAACGGAGATAAGACGGGAATGAAAAACAATTTGAAGTGTTTTTCATAAATAATATGTGACAGCTGCATCAGTAAAATAGATTACCTGATTAAGTACATCACTATAAACAACACTGCTTGCGGAACCACTTTTTTATGAGAATGGGGGGTGCATGCTTTTTTTTAATGAATAAATATACGCAGTGACTCAAAAACGATATAAATTGTGCCAACTTTGATCTACTGGCCTGCACTAAGATTGTCAAACTACGTCTAGGTGACGGCTATGATGTGTGTTTCCAGGAAAAAACCATAGCATGGGAGAAAGAAGTAAACCCCTCACATCTGGCAAAAGAGTAGACGGATATTTTTAAATCTTTTCAACATTCATTGGCTAATATTTGTAAGCGGTTGCACATGATCTGCTCTCATTTTGAGGATTGTAAGGCAGCTTAGTGTGGTTGTGACTTTATCGAAAGCTCTACTAAAGTCTAAAACACACGCTTCTGTCTCCTCGCCTTTGTCGAGTTTGTTGGTTATATCGCTTATCAGCTCAATCAGCTGACTTTCACAGCCACGGTCTCTGCGAAACCCATGCTGGTTGGGATGGAAGATGTTGTTGTCCTCTGCGAATGTCATCAGCTGGCTGGTAAGGATGTGTCCTGTTATCTTACTGCAAATACCTATGAACACAGCTACTTCCTGTTTCTGGTTCCAGTTCATGTTCTTAGACAGCTGCTGATTTGGTAAGCCACACAAATATTTATTTATTCATTTATTGAGGTTTTCTAAAAGTTTATAATTAAAGCAAATTAAAAATAACTTGTTCACCTCACACACATTAACATAGATACAAAAAATGACTTGAATGAAAAGATGTAAGTGGTAGGGTGTTACATACTATATAGTGTGTAGGATAATGAAAGCATGGTATCATAAATTGATATACTTATATTTTGATCAATCCAAGCACCTTTTGAATCAGAATTAAGCATTTTTGGTGCAAATGTATCCAGTAGGGGAGACCAATGAATGAGGGAGTTCATCGGAGAGACCTGCCAAATTAACTGATGGCATATGGGACAGGACTAGGGGTACTTAGGGCAAATTAACATAAACCTTGTGTATGGGACATCATTTGACATAAATTTGGCATTGAGTTAACTCTATCATTCAATAATTCTAAATTATGATTTCTAGAAAAAATTCTAGAAATGTCTATTTAGTGTATGTCTTTTTATATTTACTTTATTTTCATCATATTTTCTCACCTCATCAGTATTTTTTAATAAACTTTTAATAGACTTTTAATCCATTTTTTATATTTTATTGGCTACAGGCTTATAATTTCTAGAAGACTACTTTTAATTTTAATGTTTTTATCATGTACAAATCTTAAAAATCATTGCTGTAAACATTTTTATTATGTGTTACATAAAAAACTTAATTATTATTATTATTTATTAGCAGGCGAATTCAAACAAATATTGCAAATAATCTTTGCAGCACGACATGAAGACGCAGTGAAGACGCAGTGAACAGAAACGAATTTATTTTACTGGCCTTTGGCTGGTTCAAAGCGTTGATAGCGCTTGAACAATCCTCCATTGTGGACTGTATATTATTAATCTCTATATTGTGACTAAGACCTACTTGAAAGCTTCGACATGTACGACATGCATGATTCCTCTCAATAAAAAACTCAGAAGGTAATAATAATTGGCAAGATGACTGTGTGTTTTCTGAGTTATCCTCCCATTGACATAAAGAAGACAATCATAAAGGGGTAATGAAAAAACCAAAATGAAACAGGCGTGTTTATGGTAGGAACACGGGGGGGGGGGGTCAAATATATATATATAGACTTTCTGTACATTATAGGGAAGCTGCCAAGCTATAATTTATGTTTCAATCTTAATAAAATTGAATTCAATGACCATACATAATTTTCAGGGCTGTTTTTGTGTTTGCGAACAGTCAAGCCAAATTTATCACAATAAATCGGAAAATAGGTGCAATTTATGTTTGGATCAAAATCATTTTTGATTCATAATAATATGCATAATATTTTGACATTTGATGATATAATGTGAAATTTCAAGAACCAATTTGGAACTGATCATGATGGTGGAGCCTACATTTTTTTAGTTTTGCATAAAATAATTGTGAAAAAGCAAAATACACACCAACTCTCAACAATATAGCCATCATATCATCAAATGCAGAGGTGTGTTGTGTCATGTTTGTATTATGTCACACATACAGTCTACAGAGACTCGCAACATATTTTGGAAGTTCTCAAATATGAAGCCGCTTTGATTGACAAATGTGCAAACAAGAAATGCCAGCAGCCTTTGGCAGATGGCCAGAAAACACCTTAGATGTAGGTCTTTGCTCAAACAAGTCCGCAGTGCAAAATTCGTCAACTCTTCGGCAACTAATTTGGGAACTATAATTTGGATAGAAAAGAAGGTTTATTACACAGAATTCATGAAACATAATGATTTTATACACATTCAAATCCACATCAATGTGGTGTCAGCTTCAGTGTTTGAAATACTAGTTTATATTGCCATGAGTTAAAATAGTTATTAATAAAAAAACACTCAATTGAATCAACTTGTAATTCCTGGCTGTAGACTGTAGTTATGTAGAATTAATAAAATTAACTAGTTCTGTGTATCTATAGAAAGGCAACTCCGGTCATCAAAGACTGACTTATGAATATTTTCTCTCATGCCGCCATATGTTTTATAAAGTTGAATGATCTTAACACAGACATCATATCATGCCACCAACAGATCTGCATGCTTAGAATACAGGCTGAAAGCAGGTGAGTGATGTGATAGGTGAAAAACACATCCGCAATTACAATATCTAAATCATGAGCTAGCTCCATCTGGTAGCGATCAAGAGCACGGCATGTGCTGTGGAAAGGAAAGGAAATTGATGATAAATCTCTCTCTCTTACAGTCAGTCGATGCGACTAAGACTGTTCTATGCTTTGGGCTTTGATTTGGTTGCAGTCCTCCATGCAACTCTGTTTTTATAGCCATGGTTTGCCAGGAGCTCAGGTTGATCTCTCTCCATTTCATGTTTCTTTTTGCAACATCTTTGAATCTGAGTCTAGGCCTTCCCTGATTTCTTTTTCCTTCTTTCAATTGAGAGTACAGTAGTCGCCTAGGGAGCCGGTCATTGTCCATCCTATGCACATGGCCTACCCATCTCAGGTTCCTTTCAATGGGAATATCTGCCATGCACGGCAAGTTGGCACGTTTTAGTATCTCTTCATTTGTGATTTTGTCATACCACTTTACACTCATTATGTCCCTCAGTTGTCTCATCATGAAAGCACTAAGTTTTTTCACTTGAGTCCTTTATAACGTCCATGCTTCCGCTCTATAGAGGAGACATGAAAGTACCACAGCTTTATAGACTTTACATTTCACCCTTATAGAGACATGTCTGTTGTTCCTCAGGCGGAGGATTAATGTGTTTGATTGGCTGGTACATGCATTCTGTCTTTTTGATGTTTATTTTCAGGCTGAACTGAGCTGCTGCTTTAGCGAAGTGGTCTACTAGTACCTGCATATCTGCAGCGCTGTGTGCCACCGGAGCACTGTCATCGGCAAACAGCATCTCTCTTACTAGGTGCTTGTTTGGACGGGTCTTGGACTTGAACTGAGCTATGTTAAAGAGATCCGCTCCATGTCTTGCTTGGATGTAAATTCCTTCATGTACATCCTTAAACGCAACTTCTAACATAGCCGTCAGTTATAATGAAAAGAGTGTGAGCAAGAACACATCCCTTCTTGACACCACTGGTCACTGCAAACTCATTTGATGTGTCTCTACCTTGTACTACTTTGGCTTGCATCCCCATATGAAGGGCGTTAATCAGGTTTTTGACTTTCTCTGTGAAGCCTGAACTTCTACAGTACACTCCAGAGGCCTTCCCTTGATACTGTATTGAAGGCTTTAGTAAAGTCTATAAATACAGCATATAGCTTCCTGTTCTGTTCAGTACAATTCTCTTGGATTTGGCGCAAGCTAAACACCATATCAATAGTGCTTCTGCTGCTACGAAATCCACACTGCGTCTCAGGTAGGATATTTGGAGTTATCTTTTCACTGATTCTGTTGAGGATTATGATGATAAATTAACAATGTAAAATCCCATACACAGTTGAGAGCTACTGTTTCACACAATAACAATTATAAACAATTGTATTATATATGTATATATATATATATATATATATATATCAATTTTATGAGCTGACCAAGTCATAATTGACACATAAGACCATGTATGAAACTAAATTATTTTTCGTAGTGCATCAGGTGAATTTGTTAAAAACATCGTTAAAAACATTGTTTAAAATATTGTTAAAAACATTGTTAAAAGCATTGTTATCAAGGAGGGCAGTTCTATTGAAGGATTAATGATCTTTAGTAAGAAAAGGATGGCATGGGTGATCATCGTTTGATGATACTCTAGCCACAAAACGGAAACATAAGAGATTTGTTATAATTGTTACATTATATCAATAAATGTTGCTATAAATATCGTCATAATTATAATATAAAGATAAAGTTTTAAAAAAAGAAACTAATAATTAATTTTCTTTCCACGGCACATGTAAAGATTTTGCCTACTACCTGTCACCTCTTTGAGTTGTGTGATACAACAAAGTTATAAAAAAAAGTACACCTGATTATGTGCACTGTCATCTTGGCACCGACAGTAGATGAGGCTTAAATTAAACCTTCACATAAATCGCTGTAAAGATGTTTATTATTGTGGTAGTGAGTAGTGAACATGCTGTAATTTTCCCACTGCAACCGTTTTCTACTCTGTTAGACGGTCAGCATGACATCATTCAGTTGTGTGGTTGTGCTAGTCACTATCAATCACTCATCAGAAGAAAATCCCCAACCTACGAACTTAAAGTATTAGAAATCAAAAGCGATTGATGCAGCAAAATTTCTGAACCATATCAAATTAAGTCCCGCCTTTTCTTATCCAATTGCAAGCCCCAATGTATTGTTGAGTCAGTGTAGATAGTTTAAATTGACTTTCTGAATGTTGTGGCTGGTAATAAAAAGGCTGCACATGCGCTTCTGAGCCACTCATTCAGATGATGACATCGCGCTGAGGAGTGAGTATTCATCCACATCTGTTTCTTCAATCTACAATCACTCCCCACTACATTACCAGTTGGACATTAAGGAAATTATCTCACAGGTTTGTTTTGTAAGTAAATTTATATTTAGCCTCATATTCATTTGTTACTCCTATGGATGAAACTGTTTGCGCCTATGGCAAATTTAAAAACCCAAGTTTTGAATAAAATTTAATGTCAATAAGAATCGATGTTTCGGATGTACTAACCCTACTGTGCTCAAAATATTTAATTATGTTGATAAAAATGTGTGCCTGAATTACTAAATTTCTGATGATAGTTTGGTTTATTGCAACGTGGGTGTGCTGTAAACTTAATTTATTTCTAATACTGTACAATTTTAAGTATTTCCTGATGTCGTTATACTGAGATATCTACCCAGCACAAGCCACATGTGCTTTAGGGGGCCTGTTTAATAGGGCGGCCATACAAAAAACTATAGTGTATAGAAGAAAATGAAATTTGTAATATAAAACTAAATAATATGATATTTTACAATATATTACATATATATATATATATATATATTATCATATTATTGATCTACCAGTCTGCTGATGTTCAAATATGTTATTGAATTTCTGTTTTCTTTCCCATTTCAAGATAGAGATCAGCAATGTTTAGATCTAAGACCCAATGTAGACTATCATGGAAGTTCATCTGACAAGATCATGTCACCTTATTATTGTAATAGTGATATATATATATATATACTTTTATTGTCAGCAACAATTCATTATTACTAATGTTTTTCATGATGTGACATAAATGGCAAAAAAGAAAGATGATACAAACAAACATTAAACAAAAAATAAAACTATGCCAATAAACAGAAAAAATGTTGCATTAACCTTTTCTTAAACATATTTAAAGTAAGAGTGCTTCTCATACACTATGATCCCATGTTGCGATTTCGTAAGGATTTCGGGAGTAATCGCCCCATAGAAATGACATTAAAGTCACTTTCAGATTGTGACGAATGACTTTTTGGACGCGAATATCCATACCGTGCTAATTGGACCTACTTCCTAATTGGCGGGGCCGTGGCTGAATGGTTAGCGCGCTTGCACACAATGCCTTCAAAGGGATTATACGCGGGAGACCGGCCGCGGCAGATGTTTGTCATGTTTTTTCCATTATGGGAATGGTTAGAATCCACTGGATTCTAACCATTCGAAATTGGAGTGAACCACAAATTCGAAGCATGGAACCATAGTGAATGCAGAGGGTAAAATATTAAAGTTTGTTGCTACTTTGTGGTTTAAGTTGTCTTATGGAGGTTTAAGTAAGTGTGTATCTCTTCTTGGCAATCGGTGTGGTGTGGTAACAAGAAAATCAGAGATGTATGGAGGGGATAAATTATTCAGAGCCTTAAATCCGGTAATGCAAGGAAAATAATTGCTCAGTATTGGTAGGGGTAAAATTTTAAGTGATGTACATAGGCCATTAGTAGGTGACAAATAAAAAGGTATATGTTGGACATTGGACACAATTCTCAAGGCTCTTTTTGCTGAGTAAAAATGTGGTTTGTGATATTTGAAGCACATAAGTTGTAATATATATGGATACCATAAATGAGATAACAGTGAATAAATTGAAAATAAAGTTGTTTAGTTGTTTTGTCAAGTAGGGTCTGCATAGCTTAAGTAAGTTTGTATTTTTTGACACCTTATCCAAAACAGTCTCACAAAACTGATAGCTTGTCCACATGCTATCGGTACGTCTAACACCATTGCATTCTGCGCATGCTCAGCTCTGGGCATGAGCTACATGCCCAGTCAGATCACGAGAGTCAGTATGACACCATTGCACAACAAACCACCAAAACTTTGATTGATCATAGCCTCATAGGCAATTAAATCGTTACTGTGTTAGATAAATAGGCAAAATCCTCACTGTAACTTCTGTCTGTAAAACCATCAGCTAAATTTAGTTATTACCTAATGGTTCTCAGGGTAAACTTTCTTGTAGATAATAGTGTGGTCATTAATTGTTAATACTTGGACTGACTGGCTTATGAATAATAGGAAATTGTATGTAGCTGTATGTCACTTTGTCACAGAAGAATCGTTATTGAAAGTCCAAAAATGATGTGAATATTGCGAGTGCCTGTCAATCTGATAGACCATTTGGAGGGAGGGGGGGACTCATACTTTAATAAAGTATGTCATTCTCGCACATCGATGAGAGGTTGTTACATGGAAGATGCCAAAAGAAACCCCAAAACAATTGAACAAGTTTGCCTCATAGTTTATACTGCGTTCAGCTTGTAATTACTCAATATTGGGGGGTCAAAAGTCAAAATTAAACATCACATATGTTCACATGTTGTCTAGTGTTGTGACAACACAATGCATACAGATTGTGTAACTTAAATTAAACAGTAGGACCTACTGAAAGACATGCAGACATGCTGAAATATTGAAACTAGATAATGTCAATATCTGGATCTGAAACAGAATTGACCCAAAAGTACATCACCTCTGTTTTTGATATTGGTGCGATAAAAAAAAACAGCAAAATGTTGCTGCACCAAATGTGTTGATCAACGCCAACGTGGATGTTGTGTTGGTAACAGAGCGCTCACTATGATAATTATTAGTTGTTGTCATACCTGACAAGTCTCCCTTTTTGGTAGGGAGCCTCCCAGTTTTCAGGGGTATTTTCCACCTCCCCCCTATCTCCCTTTTTCCTCCCTTTTTTCAGCTTCCTTCACCCAGACGACTTTTTAAGCTTCTCGTTGCAAGAAAAACTATGTTTTCCTACTCCCACAGTACATATACCTATATATAATTGCCTATTAACATACTATCTCTCCTCGTTCCTATAAAGTGCAACAAAATAATTTGTAAAATCAGGTAAAATTACGCATTTCATAATAATAACGCTCTAAGGGCCAAGGGCCAAATTACACCTTCACTGCTGGACACGCAGAGTGGTACTCCGGGTCGGGAGTTTGTCCGCGGAGACCTCCTGATTTCTGGGTCTACCAACTTGTCATGTATGGTTGTTGTTAATGTGGTGCAGAATTGATGAACAAATGAAAACCATCACCATGACATTGTGAGAAACTGAACAATGGACAACATATTAAGTTGGTGGAGGGAAGGTGGGAGGGGAATTTGATCTTTTCACTGCTTGAGTAATGATCGTTTCCTGTTTCCCGTTTCTTTTTTGCCAGTTACCAATAAAATAGGCGCCCATCAGAGGCATGTTAACGCATAGTAATCGTTAGAATGGCTTGCCTCAGTTGGTTGAGAGAGGACAACTGTTCATTTCTAGTCAACCTTTGATTAGACGTGTCTTTATAGTTATTGGCTTTTACAAATATTGTCTCAATTTTTCATTGTGCGCAGAATTACAACAAGGTAGTCAGTTCATTTTACCAAGGAGTACTCTTTGATTATACTGAGAAGTTTCTTAAGATTGAACCCAAAAAAAGAGAGAAATGGGATATCTATCTCTAAATTTGCCCAACCAGGGATTGTCTTGAGCCAACGAGATGCTAGTGTATTCATGGCTATGTAACTAATACCCCTTGATAAATTGGTTATATTTTATTAGATCAATCCCAAAGTCCCTGATTGGATCAAGTTTGATCCATTTGCCTGCATTCGGAGTTCCCCCCTTCACCGTGGGCAACTGTAGGTAACTCTGAACGCAGGCAGTTGGATCAAACTTGATCTTATCATTTATAGTCCAGATAAATTTAAAATGACGAATGACATATATGTCAAAATTGTTCATTCATTGATGATTCTCTGAACTGACCCAACAGTGAATATTTATTTATGAATCCCGCTCTTGTACTTCCTGTGCAACTTTCTTATCACAGGAGTTGAGGCGTGTGATATGGAAACTCTGGGATCTCCACAGCTTACCTCACTGTCAGCTCTGCCACTACAAGGGCTCTCCGCTAGGAACTGTAACATTCAGCGTGTGGATATTCCCTTCCTTCAGAGCGATGCCCATGCGCTCCAGAAACTTGATTTATTGTGTAACCCTCTCCGTCACGCATTTGGTAATATAACAGAGGGAATTAGAAACAGCAGTTTGAACACACTACTTGGTGATAACATCAATAGGGTTCCTGATACTGGAAATGGAGGCGGTTATTGTAATGTATAATGTTACCAATCAAGAGTCGGAGCTGCTTCAAACCGTCCCATTGATTGTGCTGTCATCTCAAGCCAACCAGCTGGGAGCTTACTCTAATTTGATGGTGCGGCGCTCCTGTCTCAACTTGTTGTATCTCGATATAAGCCTGAACATGTTCAACAAAACAGCTTTCTACATTGGTGAGGTTTTAGAGGGACAAATCCTTGATGAGAGCGCTTTGTCCTTATTTCATAATGTTAATTTTCAGCCACCTGCTGTGAGATATTTGGGAATGCGCAGCTTAACTTCAGATCATTCCTGTGGCTAACCAGAAGAGGAGGATCTAAACTAAATTGCAACAACGACAGTGAGCTAGTTCTGAATAAGGACTTTGAATGGAACATAAACCGAGATCCCTATATCATGGACTACACTTTTTTGGTAGAAATGGTTGAGAATGTTTCTCGTATATGCCCAACTGATCAACTGGCATGTCTCATCAACGCGTTAAAGGATTTATCAAAAAGCAGGCGGCATCAACCAACCATCAATTAGCCACATTAAAACAGTAACAGTCAAGATATCAATAATGTAGTTAAAGACTTAAGCGGTGGTGACCCAGATGTTGATGATGATAAAAATGATTCACCATAGCTCACCAAATAATCTTATTAATTTCCTTTATATATATTTTATAATTTTTATATTCATGTTCAGTCAGTCTGGTTACGTAATGGTTATTCTGTAGCAATGTTTTGAGGTTGGCAAACCGCCTTTCATCTGTTAACTTGTGGAAATTTAAGCAAATATAAAATGTTTTATTGTGTCTTACCATATTTAGGACTGTTGTGACTATTGGTAAATCTAACCGAAGATGCTACCGACATCACTGACTTCATAAGCGCCCACCACCTTTTTACTGGCAGCCGGAGACATGATCAGCAGTACTTTATACCTCACTGCAACACTGACCTCCACAAACAGAGCTTCTTTATTTCAACAGCCAAACCAGCCAAACTACTTGTAGTTCCACCGGTGGCAGGTTAAGGTTCCAGCAGCGATGGTACGATGACAAATGGTTGATGACTCGGAACGTTTACCTTACACGAGCCTGACACATCGCTGGAACCTTCACCAGAAGAAGCGATCAATCTACAAGTATCAAGTAAGTATAACCATATCCTATATGATGACATATAACCATGTCCCATACGATGACATATAGTGACCATGTCCCATACAATGACCATAATTATCATTTCGCAAATTACCTTGTTGAACCAATGAACTAAACCAGGTTTAGTTCATTGGTTGAACTCCAATTGAACTACATTAGTTGTTAAGACACAGGTTGTCTTCTCATTCCCATTTTGGTGCGTATGCACTAATTACATACATTTACGTAGATAAAAATATCATCTGCTAATTCTAAAGATCTTATTGTGTGCTCAGCCAATCACGACTCAAGGCTAAGCTCTATCAAATATACTTAGTGCGAAGGATCAATGTACCCAGCCATCAATATCTGAGAATTGAGACTAGGTTGTCAAAATAAAAACATAGTGCAGGATTGAGGAAGGCTCTCATTGTATTGCTTCTAGCTATTTGCTACCAAAGTTTCATACAGGAGTGTTAAATTTGCAGCAATCAACAGAAAAGGCTTGTCAAGACTGTCACTCACATACACCACTGTGTGTAACTGTAACTGATACCAGTAAAGCATCAATAAACAAATAAATCTGGTGTTTGGGAAGTTTTTGGTAGAAGAATGATGAAGCTTGATCATTGTTGATTGAGTGGAAAATTTTGAGGTTGAGGACACATAAACCAAGGATTTCAAGAGATCCTTGCATAAACAAAGACCAGGCACACGAACTTTTTAAACTAGCAGAAGTTGGACTTAGAAAGTATCTTCAGAATTCCACTTAAAAGAGGATAACATATTTCATCATTTATATCAATCTGTAGAAGTTTGTGGTGAGTTAGTCACTATGAAATGATTCAAATACTAAAGTTTCATAGAAAATTGTTTGCTGCTCAGAGACATTGTTGAACTGCTTGTAGCAAGTAAGCAGAGGGCTATAATTTACTCAATGAAGGGCATTGCTGTTTTATTACCGTACATATTGGGTGAGGAGGTAGTAGGGCCTCGAAATTGCCTTGTCACGCGGACACCGACTCTAGTTTTTCCCAAAACCAACCAAAACCAAAACTTGTGGCCGCACGGCAAGGCTAGCCTCAAGACTCATTGTTCACTGATGCCAAGTCCTTACTAGTAACACAACTGTAATAATTTGAGTGTAGTGGACTGAAAATTTATTCCATACAAATCCAATCTATACAATGATTGTAGAAACGTCAAATCAAAAATTGATTTTAGCTTGGTGAGACTACATATATCACATATCCTATTATCACCTTACACTTTTCTTTCAGACTTGCGGCAGCAATCATGGGGATATTAACTCAGTTTTATTTACTGCAATATAAGAATTGGAAGCTGCAGTTTCGGAAGAAAGCAGTGACAGTATTTGAGATTCTTATTCCTGTGTTACTGTGCTTGCTTATGGTCTCCATAAGGACACTAGTCAAAGTCACAGAATATCCAGATGCTCAAACCTTCCCGTCCTATGATGTCAATGGGTTACCCAACACCACTGTGTATAGCGTGAGTCCATTTATACAGACTCTAGGGTTAGCTTATACCCCTAAGACTCCCATCACTAATCAGATTATGGCTGGCGTCCATGGCTATCTGCACGACTCAATCAACGGACCATCAGTTATCTGTAAGTATGCATAATAACGTATGGTATATGTAGCCTAGGCACGCTGTCGAGATAGGGGGGTCCCCCACCCAACCCCGACAATCTGCCCTGCCTACAGTATATCTCTATGACAAATAATACTGGATACACCTTCTGACTAATGTTAGTGCTCTGGTCATCATTCATGCACATACCATAAAAAATGGACTAAAATACTGTTGAAACCATGAATATAATTAGAATGAACTTAATTTGATATCCTAATCACAGTTTGGTAACCAAATAACTACACTTTTCATTTCTATCAACTATATTCTGTACATGCTGTAATCTTGTTCAAGGAAAATCTATTCGACTACGCTATTGTTATCTGCTCCTTGGTCCAACAATGGTTTTCCAGTCAACACAATTAGCCTTCTCTTTTTAGTGGGCCCAATGGTGGACGAGAAAACAATGGAAGAAACGCTCACCTTCAGTAACGACTCAGCCAACTATGAGGCGTTTTACCTCGGAGGGATTGTTTTCGAAAACCCTGAAGATTATAAAACAGAGATACCAAAAAATATCTCGTACAAGATAAGGCAAGTGAACCCATTAGAGCATACTTGAAACAAGGATTGAAATCATTAGATATGTTTCTCCGGTCTAAATCTTCAACATGGATGGCTTCATGAGGCCACTATAACTAAGATTTAAATTTTTTCAAATCTTTCCTTTGTATCTGCCATGAGTTTCTGTAGATCTTGGCTTTGCTAAATTTTTCAATTAAGTCGATAGGACATACTTAAGGATGTCCTAGATTACTGTAAAGGAATCTCAATAATATTTTTCTAGTATTTTCCAAACTAGTCAAAATATATCATTGTGAACAAGCCAGCCCACAATACTGCCATGAGGCTGAAAATATACCCATTGAAAGGTACAAGATTATATGGTTGGTACTTAACTGATGTGTCAACTTACTACATCGGCATAGTACTACAAGCATTCATTCTGAATGTTTGATATATAAATGTGTCCTTTCACTATAATTACACAGGTTTAGGTACAATCTACGAGCAACAGGAGAGACAGCATCCGGAGCAGAGTGGAACACTCGTCAAGTGTTCCCCGATTTTATAATTCCGGGTCCGCAAGGAGGCAACTTCTCAGACGAACCTAGTATGATATTGTTTTCGTTGTAGTGAAGAACACCTAACACTCACTCTGTTGTTGTTTTCCTTTCTAATCACCATTCTTTGACACTCTTTGGTTTTAGTTTTCGTGTACCTGGGAAAGCGGCTGCCCCGTTACATATGCTTTCAATGTCAGCTTTAGAGCATCAGTCAGTCAATCCCGAGCCGCCACTCATAATCATTTGCCATAGAAGCTTTAGCGTTCACTTAGCTTAAATTAGCTTAAGTTGTTCATTTAAATATATGACGCAAAACTTCCTATGTGACTTGAATTGCTGCCTTGGCCACCAAAATATCCTAATAAATCTGGAGTAGATCATCATTGACCTTTTTCACTTTGTCAGTTTAACACTCGGATTTCTGGAGCACACCACTGATACCAACTAGTATCTACTTTCGTCATAATCCTTTTCTCAAACTGCTATGCTTGGTGAAGCTGATTATGGCATGCCTTTTTTTATCCATTGGGCACGTGTATTATTACAATATGAAAACTTAATAATTGGCAAAAAATAAAGAATTAAATTTGTAATTTTGTTTACAACTTTTGTTATTGCTGTAATACAAAAAGGGGGATTATGGGTAGGATTATGTACACATAATTAAGCTGTTACTAAAATTGTTGTTCTACAGATTACTACGATGAGGGATTCCTAAGTGTTCAACATGCTCTGCATCGAAGTGTCATAGACATCCTCAACCCGTCAAACGACATGGAGAACTATACGACACATATGGAACGCTTCCCGTACCCCCCTTACACTGATGATATATTCCTCGTGATTCTTCAACTAAACTTCCCATTCTTCATCATGTTGTGCATGATCTTCTTCTCTCTCAACATTCCCAAGGAAGTCACACAAGAGAAGGAGCTCAAACTGAAGGTATGATAACCTACTAGTACTACCTACTGATTGATTTATCTCTGCGACAAATTGATACAGCTGATAATTTATCATTATGCAACCATAAATCTTGGAGGGATGTTCACCTATAAGCTAAGATTTACAATAAATAACTCTCAGTTATAGATCAAATCTGAATTCAGCTAACACAGATCAGAGCAAAATAAACCTTTTTAGCTGAATAAAACATCAAACGCAGCAAACGGTTAGGAAGCATGAGCTTAGCCTCAAAGCACAGTTGTAGTACTGATAGTGATCAGTACTAATTCTTATAACTAGAGAAAAAATTTCACGTTAACTTACTGATGTGCAAGTCACGGAACTTTGATACCATAGGGAATTTTGTTTGATCTTCATTGAACACTTGCTTCTATTCCCTGGATATTTTCTCCCATTGATTATTAACCCTGCAATATTTACTCACTTATTATTCTCATGAGACATATATTTGTCTATGCTGGATATATATGTCCATGCTGGATATATATCGACCATAAACATATAAATACTTATTTATATGTTTATGATATCGACCAATGTTTAGATACCTATTTTTGTACTGCTATTAACATTGTTGCTATGGCCATGGTTCCTAGCAAACAACTCTCAGTCTCATATTTTTTGGAGTGTAGACCATAATTGGCTAAGACTGTGGCTCACCTTCAAACACAACCTGACCTGACCTAAGGCTATGGAAAACTGATCTTGATTGAAATGTACAGTAGTTTGATGCTCATCATCTGTTCCTTATCTGCAAACAATAACTAGAGAATTTAAATTATCAGGAATTACCAAATCTGGCAGTAATCTAATATAGACACAATCATGAAGGAAGCTTTTGGGTAGGAAGTTTACGGGATGGTGAAACTGGTACGTCCAACCTCTTGAGATTGGTTTATTTGTGACAACCACAGCCGACAGTTGGGTATCAACACATCCACTGCTCATTCTGCCAAACTGCTGATTAAGAGTGTATCATATACTCAGGCTGCAGTCTTCCATACCCAAAGCATACATTTTCTCCACCAATTTTATCGATGATATTCCCAAACTTTATTTGTGGTTTGTATAATTTTAGGAGTCTATGAGAATGATGGGCATGGCAAATTGGCTGCAGTGGCTTGCATGGTTCGTCAAGTACTTTGTGTTCCTGCTGTTTACCACTTTTCTCATGACTTTGATTCTCTCACCTCCATACCAGGTAAGTGTACTTCATAAGCTAAGTTCGCCTTACAACTGATTTCTGTGACGCATTGTTCCGTTACATGCCAATCTAAGAATACTGCAGTTAGGTGGTGTATTTACAGAGCGTTATATGTCATATTCTTGTATTTTCATATCCTGCCAACAGGAGGTGTGTGGAATAGGTACAATAGCCACCACTCATACTCTCATCTGCATTTTATTGTTTTTGAAAGATATCATGGAGATAAAGCTCAAAGGGGGGCAGGGGAAGGGGGTCACTGACATTCGACTTACTAACAAACACATGCAATGAAACATTTTTATTTGCTCACCAGGAGCTGCGTATAAGGGAAGCGTCTTAAATGGTGTCGATCAACCTACGTCAAACTATTTCATCATATAGGTGTTGCCATAAAATCCTTACTCTGGAAAGGGAAGCGTATATCCTTACTCTGTGATTTTATCACCTTTCTTGCCAGTTCCATCTGGCAACCAGTAGCCGCTCAAGAGCTTAGTTTTTATCGATTATTCACAGCCATAAATTCTTCATAAATGATGCAATAATCTAACCAGTGTTATTCTTGCTCTTCTCTCTAGATCTCCCCGAGACTGACTGTTATTCAATACGCTGACTTTGTCTTGATGTGGGTATTCTTCATGCTCTACGCTGTCTCTATAATCTGCTACTGCTTCATGATCAGCGCATTCTTCAACAAAGGTTTGTTCTGGCTATTGTTCAGTCTTCCGTCGGCCGGAGGGTTTTGAGTGGGAGCAAAAGTCTGGGTGCTCAGTCTCAGTCTAGTTTGAAGGTTTGAGGAGCTAGAATTTTTTTCTATATCCCAATGTGTTCCTTAGTAGATTATGCACCTCATCTGAGAATGCCACTTCCAGAAAATGCGCTGCTACCGAGTTATCAAAGAAATAGGAATATTTTAGTATCCTTCCTATAGTGAACTGTCCCTTTATCATGGGCATTGACAACACAACTCCAAATTATGAAAATGTTATTTTTGGGCTCAGTAAGTCGCCTATTGTGCTTGATAAGGCCAGGGATTATGCATGTCAAAGCCAGCTGTTTCGCGAGTGATGCTGATTGTTACGCTTACGCGGCTGTTTGGTGATAGAAAACATGGCTTTCGATATGTCTGGCTGTGAGATATGGTGCGTAGGCAGACTTCAATATTCACAAAGTGGCGTCTCAATTTCCTCAAACAAATATGAAGAAAGTTTTATGTGGATTTTGACAAAAATGCATCAGGAATACATGTTACGATTTATTCAGTTGAAACTTGAATTACATACTCAGGCTCAATTTCTAAGACTGAGATTTTGCTTACATAACCTGTTATTATTTGTTGCATTATATGACTAGAGATATTATTCTATGCTATTATCCTGAATTCCAAAACCAAGGCCAGTCATGGGTGTTGAATGTTCCAATTTTTAACCCAACATAATTATCACATGCTCATTGTGATGTCTATTGAGCTAATTGAGCGAGTTCAAATCAGGTAAATTTTCTTCTTCCCGTCCCAGTTTATGAATCCATCGTAAGCAACCGACGTAGAGGTTACCTGAAGTTTTAAATTCAACAACTAGCATCATATGACTAGATATACTATGCTATAATTATCCGAAATTCCGAACCAAGGCCAGTCATCGGTGTTGAATGTTCCAATCCGTAACCCAACTCGAAAATCACGTGCTCATTGTGATGTCTATTGAGCCCATTCAGTTAGTCCATATCGAGTACATTTTCCACTCCGTCCCAGTTTGTGAATGCTTTGCATAGCTACCGTCCTAAAGGTTATCTAAAGTTGTGAATGCAACAGCTATTCATTGAATTTCTATAACTAGCCGAGGCTTTTGTTGATAACTTATTCCATTGTAACGGCTATTGATTTTATTATGAGGCACTAGCACAATGTCCCATTCTCCGACAACTCAGATCGATAGTTAATGAGCGGTGACGTAGCATTAGTTTTTTTTTCATTATGTAAATTTGTTTTCACAAGAAAATGACGATTTCCAATCAATCCTAGCTTGCAGACTGAGTTAAGAGTTATCTGTTCTTCTAACCCGATTGTATATCAAAACAAGAAGTTGATCAAACTAATGTTCGATATTTACAAAGGCTTACATACCAGCTAACTCGTGTTTACAGTGCAAGTGCACTTGGTACAGTACTGAGTACAAGTACAATTACAATACAAGGTATATTAACATCGATGACTATAATCATTACTGACATCAGTATTTATAGTCTTCATCTGTCATCTTGCTTTAATGACTACTCATCATTTATGATGATAAATAACTTAACAAATGTCAGCTATTTCCAACAAGATGTACTTTTTATCACAGCAAATGCATCAGCAGCTGCCGGAGGGATTATCTTCTTCTTGAGTTATATCCCATACTCGTTTCTGTCACCAAGATATGACACGCTGTCTGCTATGACCAAACTTGTTTCATGTCTGGACCTCAACATGGCCATGTCATTCGGAATAAACCTCATCTCTCGATTCGAAGGAGCTGGTACGTTAGTCAAACCATAGTTCTTGTTTCATATTGACCTTTATATTACTCTTCCTACTTTCCCAAGTGTTTCCTTTTTTCGGCTCAGTAATAGAGACCCCTTTCATATGTGGTGGCTTTTAGCATCATTTGAAGTACAAGAGCCACCATCAGTAGTCTACATTTGACGAAGAGCAGGTGACTTGTGATGTTTTTTTTACAAACTGACATTGAAGATTGTGTGTACATATTCATTTGACGTTGTAGCTTGTGGAATATAAACCATCAATTAAGCTCTTCCTTATTTCCATTCAATCAGTGTACCAAATCTTCACAGTCAGTCTCAATGTACAATTATCAAGAAAAAGTATTAATGAGGGGAACATTTTTTTATTTTGGCGACTATAATTTCAGGAAGTGGTGCGCAATGGAACAACATCAATGAGTGAATCCAATTCCAATCAATCCGTGTACCATATATCTTCACTTACGGTCTCAATATAAAAATATATGGAACAAGTATCAAAGAGGGGCGCACATAGACTTAATAATATTAATAATAATAATAATAAACTTGTTATTAAGTCTATGGGGCACAATTTTTCATTTTGGCGATTTCAATTTCAGGAAGTGGTGTGCAATGGAACAACATCAATGAGCCCGTGTCTGTAGACGATAATATCACATTTGGACAGATTCTGCTCATGTTTGTCGCTGATTCTGTCCTGTATATATTGATTATGTGGTATGTGGAGGCAGTTTTCCCAGGAACCTACGGAATACCACAGAAACCCTGGTTCTTTGTGTTGGTAAGTCACAACTCCCCCTAAGATTAAAACTTGAAGTGTGTAATTTGATTTAATCACTCATATCAGGCGCTCGTGATCTTGAGATTTTTCTGCGGTACATAAATAACCAATGTGTTGAGACTGGTGATAAAGTATGGTTGCTTTGGCTGTTTGCGGCTCTTATTCCTGGGAACTGACATTTGAATTACTTTGAATTATATATCCATTTTTTCTCACTTGAAGAATCTATGCTAATGAAAATTTCGTTTCTCTTGTCTCACAATCAATATGCGAGCGTCAACTGTAATTCTGTTGAAATCACTAGCCACGCTAAAATCCTATATTATAAAATATACTATACTATACTATATATACTATCATACTAATAACATACTATAATATACCATATATAATATTTATAATATACCATACTATAAAATACTAAATATCATATACTAAAAAATCAAATGCAGTGAGTATTGTTCTTAATAATACATTATTTCTGTAGCCTTCCTACTGGTGTGGCACAAAGCAGGCTGATACATCAACGAGAGGTTCTAAAGTGGACATCGCTGATATCAAACCAGTGGAGAACGAATTCATTGAGCCAGACCCTGTCAACATGACGGCTGGTATACAAATTAAGGAGCTCACCAAGAAGTTCAAAGTTCGGGGGAAAACAAAGGTACTGTCACATTATAATATTGACTAGTCAGCTACAAAGTTTTGAGCCGTAGCAGGTCGCTTAAGCGGTTGTCTAATAGATGAGCGTCTATCATGCGAGATATTATTCACAAAAGACCATAGATGAAATTTAGGTCACTACGAAAAATATTAACTGAATATGTCTGGGTCCCTGGGCCGTTAATTGAATATAGCACACATCATTTACCTTTAATTTCAATAAAATAGTTGCAAAGTGTATGTAGGGTTTTTGTTGTCTCGAGGATTTGATCATAATAACTCTTTCACTGTTATTCTGCCCTGAGTTACCAGCAAACCTAAAGATCCCGCAACCTCCCTTGCAATGAGTGCGATAAAGGAATACTGGAATGGGATTTGTATATAAGTGTATAAATATTCAGAGGCACCATTATTTTATGTCTGAGAAAAATAAATATGTTGCTTTGGTGTTTTTGAATGCCCATAATTCAATATAACAATGATTTACCTGCGATTTCAGACTGCTGTTGATAAGCTGAGCCTGAATATGTATGATGGACAGATAACTGCTTTACTTGGCCACAACGGAGCTGGAAAAACAACTACTATGTTCATGTTGACAGGTAAATCCTTCACTCTCATTATGTCTCACTTTAGCTGGTCAGTTTGAAGGATCTCGTGAATAACAACCATTTTCTTCAATGGATTGGTATTTCCAAGCCAAAATGATAGCTATAAAAAAAACCACAGATGGTGCAGTTAAATAAGATTTATGAGATCATGACCACTTTATCTTCACTCAGTGACTCAGCCCCCTCAATATCGATTCTGGTGCCATCACTATTTTCTACCAATGTACTGATCAAGGTATATTTCAATTAAAACTACATAGTTTGCTTTTTATTGCCAAACAGATTTATAGCCAGAATTTGTCTTGGCACTTGATGCAAAGATCAATGGAATGCATTACTTTTTTTTACAGGTTTCATACCTCCAAGTGGCGGGACTGCTTTGGTTAACGGCTATGACATAAGAAAGGACATCGCTAATGTACGATCCAGTCTTGGTCTCTGTCCTCAACATGATATACTGTTTGATAACCTGACTGTTGAAGAACATTTGTACTTCTTTGCTAAGGTGAGTTTCATTTTGGTCAGTTTTTAGACGAATTCAATTTAATTGGGCCAATTATGGTGTGATTATCAAGCCAACAACATATCCATAAAAGTGGTATATTCCTGTTCCATGTACACACATTCCTGTGCCGACATCAATTATCTTGTATATGCATATTCTTATCATTGCACAATAATGTGGGATTTCTAGGTGGTAATAAGCAGCAATTATGAGCTCAGTTCTTGGAGGCTGCCAATAGTCTATTGACGTCTCTTTTTCTAAATTTGGAATCAGCCCTGCAGTTAAAACTACCTGCACTGGATTGTCACCGTTCTAAAAATAATGACTCTGTATGCCTGTATTGTTGACTACCTAATCATGGTTTTAACTTTTTATTATTTTTTCATTAATTATTTATTAAGTTGTTTATTAATTATTTATTATATATAAATTTTTAGCTGAAAGACTGTCCTCCTGGTAAGATCCAGGAACAGATAGATTATTATCTGAAGACACTGGGTATAGCAGAGAAAAGATCTGCCTTTACATCCACACTGTCCGGAGGACAGAAGCGGAAACTATCCGTCGGCATCGCTCTTATTGGTGACAGCAAGGTAGTGTTCCATCATTGATTTTTTGTTAGGCTCTCACCTGAGCGTCCGCCACATCAAATTAGGAATACACCTGTACTAAGGTCGGACAGCATTCTATGATAAACATTTTATTAAAAAATTCCATTCCCTCTTCTTTTACATGGCCTCATTTGTCATAATACATTGGTCGGTGATTATAATAAGGTATATATATAAAAATTAAAAAAATAAATTCCAAACTAGTTACACTTTATGTAAAATAGTTCTTTGAAATCATGCTGCTGCCAAACTGTTAAAACAAAGTGATTTGCATACTTAGTGCTCAAAAGTTGCCCGGGTTGATGGTAGTAACTTTCATTATCAAACACACTCCCATGGTCAATAATAAAATACTTCAATGTTAACCAGGGCATAGTTTGAGGACTTATTCCTTGCTGGTAGTATTACAGATAAACATATTGGTTTGTTTTGTTATTGCGTGTTAATTATGGCATGTTGGTTTACACAGATTGTGATATTGGACGAGCCGACCTCAGGAATGGATCCCTCAGCTAGGAGACACATGTGGGACGTTCTACAGGAACAAAGAAAGGGTAGAACTATGATATTATCTACACATTTCATGGATGAAGCTGATCATCTGGGAGACAGGATTGCTATCCTGTCTGATGGTGTTGTGCAGTGCTGTGGGAGTTCACTTTTCCTCAAAAAGAAATATGGTGAGATATCAATTTATTTGTAATGTAGATTACTTATAACAGATTTTGAGCCTTCGTGGTGTGAGATGCATTAAATATGCGTTTTTAGGTAATACTGCAAGGTATTCATATGTTGCTAGACCGGTCTCATGATTTTTTTTGCACGTTGGTCGCATTTTTTCCTTCCTACACTGGTAGATCACTAAATACACATCACTAACACATGAATATTAAATTTAATATCTCTTTCTGTTGCTCTTTAGTCTCATGATATTGATTTTGCACAGTTTTTAATCTAAATCTCGTGACTAGCAAATTTATTAAATTTTACAATATACGGTTGTGTCAATCTATGCTGGTACAAAACAGTGACGCTGCCGCGACATGAAATTCAAATCCACCATTAATACTTTTTTATTTTTAATAATAATTTCTCGCCTCTGTTGAACCTCGCATTAACATTGCCACTTTTTCTGATAACATCATCAGCTTGATTATAATCAGGTCTATGGTCCAAACACTCAGTATGGAAAAAATCGGTGATCGGTATTCACAATAGACCATTGTAGGCTGAATATTTCTATCACTTTTTATCAATCAAACTCTGGACACTCCATTAATTTTTTACCATTTTTTTCAGTTACTTTTACCATAAATCTCCGCAATAGAAACATGTCGTAAGAAATAATCTGAGCTTAAAGATTTGATTGTACTGGTTGATATAGGTTTAGTCAATGAGTTTTCTTTGTCGATGTCTCAGAATCTTGATAGTGTTATTCTGATTTTCTAGGTGCCGGATACCACATGGTGATGACGAAGAGTTCTGGCTGCGATGTCGATAAAGTGAATACCATGCTGACAAAGCACATTCCTGAGGCAAAAATGGAAAGTATGTATCAATGGAAATGTTTTCTTTCGGAAGCGTGTTGCGAAAAACATAATTATAGCAAATGCGTGAGACACGCTGACTAGTCAGACCCTGCTCATTATGACGTCTTTATTCAATATGAAAACATCAATTAACACTCTGGAGCTTTTGACACCTATTGCAGGTCCGATATATCTATGCATCGACCAAAGCTACAAAGGCTGGCATTGGGCATGTGATCAGGGAGAACGTTATTCGTTTTATTACGAACTATATATTAGTTGTCCACTCGCAAAAAAAATGGGAAGGCAAATCCAATGTTACAATAGCCGTTACAATAGAGTTGAGTAGATCTTGATGGATGTATATCAATTAAGTATTTAATTTTTGTGTGTAAACCTTCAACCTGTTACAAAACCAAATTTCTGACACTGTGATATTTTTGACCAGGTAACGTTGGAGCCGAGTTATCCTACATTTTACCGGACGATAAGGTATCAGCGTTCCCATCGATGTTTGCTGAGCTCGAGGAAAGTAAAGATGATCTCGGAATTCTCGGATTTGGAGCTTCTGTCACAACAATGGAAGAGGTTTTCATCAAGTATGTATCCTAAATATGACAAAGAAGTTGCAACAAGATAATTTCAATCAGGCATTAGGTTGATCAATATATATATATCTTTAGAACCAAAGCTAATTGCCTCGGCCTACATCGAAAGCCAGAACACATGTTTTTTTATAAATGCTGAAGGGAGGGCTTGCATGAATTGCATTTATAATGTTCTCCCCTGTTTTCAGAATTTCATCATTTCACTGAACATTGATTCAATTTAAATATGCCATGATTTTGATGAAGTTCTCAGCCCAAAGAGGGATCATCATGGATTGATCTCATGTGAGTGAAAAATGTTACCTAGTTTAGGTATCTTGTACTTGTGATTGTGTCGCCTTGATATTTAAAGAGACTTGGAACTTTCAAAACTTTTGTCTCATAATCACCCCTTAAACCAATCACAATGTTTAAAAAATGGTGGAGATTAGGACGGCAATACCAACTGATGAAAATGAAGCCTAACTCGCCAATAGTTGTCCTCTCGTTCGCATGTGCTCCTGAGATAATTGATTTTCGCTGCTTGTCTGTTTAGAAAGATTTTGCTCCTCACACACAAATTAAGAAAGCATTGCATAATTCACTACCTCACCAATACAGCACTGACATGCAAAATTCCAGATCATTTTTCAGCAAATTTCTGTGGCTAAACTCCGTTAAATTTTGAGACAACATGTGCTGAAAGTTGTAACTCACTTTAAAGTGACTGTCATGTCAGGTGTCATAATATTGACAGGTTCACACAAGCTATTCAACCTGCTTGTTTTCATTCTGCACATGTTCCTGTGAAAACTTCAAGGTTTTCAGCATGTTGAGTCCATAATTAAATAGCATGTTATTTTGCATCTTTCTTGTACGCCTCAGGATTTCATGTGGCAGACATTTGAAAGGGTTTTGACTAAGTTGTAGTTACCCCCAAATCAAAATGTAAAGCAAAATTGTGGAGAAATACTAGAATAGACTAATACGATTGATAATGGTTTGTTGCAGAGTTGGTGAGGGTCATGAGACTGAAGAGGAAGAAAAGATTGAAGAGAGCATGAAAGGTATAAGCAATGTGACCTTTAATTCTGACAAAGAAGCCATCGCTATCAACGGTGAAGTGACTGATGAAATACGACTTGATGACAAAGCATTATATGAGCGAGGTACCTTTGTGAACAGGCGTCTTCTTTTCACATGACGAAGAAATACTTGTTGCTGCAAAAACTTTCTCATCTAGCTGATTGTTGTTGATTTACATTGAGATTTTCTCTGGAAGAGATTCAAAATTATGAAGAACGGAAAAAAATTAAAAACTCTAGCCTGATGAGAAAGCATTTTGCAGCACAACAAATTCAAAATGTTTTAGCTTGGTCTGGTAACTTAATCTTTATTTTACAGAGAAAAGAAATATGGAAGGTATTTTATGTTATGATGGTGCTACATCTTTTTCTGTTGTGCATTATAGTTTCATAGTTTAATTTATTGCATTATTTATTAGTATTCACACTTTGACAAAGCTTTTTTGAATTATCATTTGCCCATGCTTTCATGTTAGCTTCATGTTGGACCATGATGATGCCTACTTTATCAATAATGGTACAGACACTCCATCACAATGGTTACGAGAATTATTCCAGGTCAAAATTTAAAAACTTTGAATTATTAGCTTATAGACATATATTTGAAACTTTTACAGCCGAAGTTCAACCGGCATCAATCAAGGTTGATGTCAGTGATTTGGTCAAGAATTGTAAGTGATTGTTTTCGGATCCTGAAGTCATCATTTAATACGCACAAGACTGCTTGTTTTTCATGGCCGTAGTCAGGCCAGCATGCTATCACAAAATGTAAAGCAACCTAAAAACGATGTGAATCGTTGTCCAGCACATCACAGCAGATGATATGTAAATGGGTTAGGTTTAGGCTCAATCACGAAACTGCACCAAATCTACTGTATTTGACTATGAATTACTTATTCTCATTTTGTATACTTTCAGTCACCCACAACATTGAGAAGCAGACTGGTTGCGCCTTGTTTGCCGCACAGTTCAAGGCCATGTTCTACAAGCGAGTCATCTATACACTGAGAAATAAACTGCTGACTGTATCACAGATCATACTGCCTCTGTTCTTCACCGCGCTCACTGTTCTTATCATGAAGACGAGCCCTAGCGATGTTGGAATAGCTACTGCAGCTCCTCTCAATCTCAATATGTTTGGCAAAACTGATGTGAGTATCGATTATCGGTAGTTCTCACAAGAGAAGATTTCTCAAACTGAGTATTACTCAGGGCTGGCATAATCAATCTAGAAATGCTTTACCGATCTCCATGCAGCTCCAATACCCTGGCATTGGGTAGTAAATGTGGCCTGTCATCATTGCATGTAAAGGAAGGATTAATGACGCCAACCAGCAAGCCCACCATACTTCTCTAGGTTGTTGTGCATTTTCATCTTATTCAGCTCATGCCTTTCCATCAACTCTATCTTGTTTCTCACAGCAAACATGTATATTGGTTATTGAAGTTAGCATGTCCAATCACTGGTAACCCTTGGAATGTTGATAACCTCATCGTGTTCACGATTAATACTCTGTTACAGGTACTGTATACAAAGGGAGTTCCTCCTGGGTCGGTAAGTGATGATGTGCAGCAGGCTTTTGTTAATCAGTTCTCAGCTTCAAGTTTCTCAACACATACAACCAGAGAAGTGGGGACCGACCTTCGCGATGAGATCATCAGTGTCGCTGAGGATAGCTTGAAGGTTGGTTCATCTACCATGAAGGTTGCTTACATCTGCGATTAGCTATTTAGTAATCCTCAATGATGGTATTAGGTTTAGCAACCAATCAAAAAATTTCAATTCACACGTTTTAACCCTAGCGACTTGAATATGAGGTATCATTGAGTATTTTTATATTTATATATGTATAAACATATCTGCTGTGTCTGGACACACCACACAACAAACCTCTGGATGAAATCTCAAAGGTGAGCCGCCAAAATCATTCCCAAATCATATATTGCATGATGGAACCAGATATCATATTATCGTCTCACTGAATGATTCGGAGAGTGATATGTCTGGAATGCGAAAGTCTTCTAAAGTCTCCCTCATTCTATTTCAAAGACCCCCTGATCTCATTCTCATGGTCACATACATTGTATGATTTTGTAGGATTATAACTACAAACTGATAATGACTGCGAGTTTCAACGAGACGCAGAATAATGGTTCAGATATAACTATAATATTCAACCCAACTCCGTTTCACGCAGCGCCGACAGCCCTTCTGCTTACTGATACAGCCTTACTGCATCATTATGTCAATGACTCCTACACGTTCGCTGCCACTAACCACCCCCTACCACAGTCAGCTCGCTCAGAGATTGAAACTGAGGCTAACGATGCCTTTAATGGATCATCATTCGCGTACTCTGCTAATATGATGTTTGGATTCTCATTCCTGGCTGCTAGTTTTGTCGTCTTCCTGATCACAGAGCGAGCCAGGTGAGGCGAGTCAGGAGAAGCATCTGCACCCTTTCATTTTGTTTTAAAACATTTTTACTTTTAACAGTTCAGTACAAAGTTTACTACTACCCCACACTGATGCAGTTTTGAATTATCTACATCATAAACAACCTTATATTGTTATAAACAACCTTTTACCACTTTCGTTTCTCTCCCTTGTTCTGTTCAGTAAACAGCCTCTCTAGATAAGCTTTGCTAATGGAGAACATCAACAAAGCTTGTCAAGACAGGCTAGCATCGATATTGCCTCCACAGAGATCTCACTTATTTGAATTGTGTTTTTTTTTAGGAAAATCAAGCACAGCCAGATTGTCAGCGGAGTCAAGTGGTACAACTTCTGGTTATCGACCTTCACCTGGGATTTCATCAACTATCTCATACCATCACTGCTAACTGTTATTGTGTTTGCTATCTCAAAAGTAGACAGTTTTGCCAGTAAGTAAAAATAATAAACTTCGCACCTACCAATTGTCTTATTTTTGTTTGTGTCAAGTTACTATGAATTGAAAAAAATAGAATCTCTGGTATTTTATTACCGCTGTAAATGTATAGAACAATGAGTTAGTGTCAAGTGTTATGGCTTTACCGCGTCAACCGCATGGCTTGACCATAATAATAAAAATTGTATTGTAGTAATAAATAATACTATTATTATCATCATTATATGTCCATGTGCTTGCCTGGTTGAAAGTGTGAATGGATTCTAAGTAATTTTTTCACAACACATCTGTTATAATATATATTTCTATTTATATATATAATATATCTAATAATGATCTATAATATTATTTATAATATATCTATAATTATATATAATAATATTTGTAATATATCTCAATATATATTTTCAGGTATAGCAGATGGGAATAAACAGCCAGCGTATATAATTGTACTGATGATCATGTATGGCATGGCGTTCCTTCCTAATATGTACCTGCTGCAGTTTATGTTTACTGGACCCGCTACTGGTTATGTTGTGATGGCATTCTTCAATCTACTGACAGGTGAATACTTTTTTGCACTGTGCAATCCAGAGTTAATTATGGTTTACAAAATTCCAAAAATGGCCAATTTTTGCATCGAAAACCAAATCCATTTGAGTTGTTGTACAATGATTTTAAATGGGATCCCTAAATTTAACGCAATATTAATTATAAAAACCCATCAATACAATAAAATTATTACCATATATCACACAATAACTACCCACGTATTTCATCAAATGTTTTACCAAAGTTTATTAATATTTTTTAAACCTGACAGTTTTCATTTGCACGTAATTACAAACAATGTCCAAAGTAAATTACGTTTTTGTTAAAAATAATGGCTGTTTTGGATGTTAGGTTTTCAGATAATAATTACTTATATTCAGCGCAGAAAGAAATGATAATTCTAATGCTGACTCAACCTTGTCTGACATTTTATATGAAAAATAAATCAATATTTCCCCATGAATCCCTCATCACATGACTGAGCCATTAATAACAAGGAAGGGAAATTTTCCACTGCCTGAATGGACAGTTTTATGGTCTCTGATATATCTCTAATACTTATTAGTTTTCTTTGATACCCTGCAGGTCTGTTCCCCGTTCTCGTTATCTCCATCCTGTTAGCCATAGAGAGTACTCGGGCTACAGGAAAGGTTCTTGACTGGATATTTATTGTCATACTGCCAAACTATAACATGGGGCAAGGAATCGGCAACATCTACAATAACTACGAGTACCTGAATCTGTGCTTCAATAAGTTCCCAGAAGCTTTTGGGTTGGATAAAGGTAAAGAATCACTGGATGATATCTGTGAACTGTTAGATGATGCTGGATCAGAATTCCCATGCTGCAAAGGTTAGTTTTAACAATATTGTACTATGAAAACCAAGAGCTGCTGAAAAAAAGTGTTAAGTCATATCAGTTATTCAATCACATCAATTCATGGCACGCATAATCTAAGTTAGGTCGTGACTTATGACTTGAATTTATATGGCTTGACCAAAGAGAGACTTTCTTCCGGCTCAGTAAAAATCTGAACACACTGCTTATGATCTCTTGTCAAGCCAGGGTACAATTGTTGTAAGCTTTGTCTCGTTTTAAAAACCACTGAATATGACAAGGCAGTTATTGGTATGCGCAGAATTAGAGACTGAATACATTTAAAAATGCACAAAACAACAAAAAATCCCCTACATCGATGATATTTGATAGAATTAATTTGATACCCAGTGAGAAAGGTTACCCTTGACTCTTGAACTGGTCAATAAGGAAAAAAATCCAAGTCACTTATGACTTGTTCAAGTGAACAAAAACACATAATTGCTACTATTCTCAAATAAAATGATTTTACCTTGTTTATATAGGCAACTGTGGTGGTTCTTGTCTCGACTGGCAGGAAGATTACTTTGACTGGAATAGTCTGGGTATCGGGCGTAACCTGCTGTTTCTAGCTGTACAGACTGTGTTCTTCTGGCTCCTCATTATCATGATTGAGACTGAGGTTATCAGAAAAATGCTCTACATGTGCAGACCAAAGAAAGAAGTTACTGAAGATCTGTGAGTTTTATTTCAATATAGCTAAAATAATGGTCATAGAAAGCTATTTCCGTGTTTTATTAAGTCTATGGCTATTTCCGAAACACCAACAGAATAGAAAGGATGATAAAGCACAGGAACATCTGGATAGGCAGGAGACCTGAGGTGATAGTTATCCCACACTTCCTGTTGAAAAGAGGTAACAGCGTTCACAGAGAGTGGTCACCTCTCAATCCACCAATTACCCGAATGCGCTCCTCTAGGCCATATATGGGATTGGACAGTATCAATTTCATTCATTTATAAAACATAAATTTGAGTATTCTCATGTATACCACCATTCGGAGCTAAGACCTAATGTCCAATTCCTTATTGTCAAGCAGTCCACTTCTCTTCTCACTACATGCCAGCCAACTGAATGATGTCTTTTAGATCTGAGGTACAAGAAGACGATGATGTGTTAGCTGAGAAGGAGAAGGTACAAGTTGCCATTGAGAATCAACAGCAGGGAGAGAACCAGGTCGTCATATCTGGACTTACTAAGTACTTCCTCACAAGGAAAGCTGTCAATGATGTCTCCTTGGCTATACCGAAAGGAGAATGCTTCGGTCTGCTTGGTAAGCTTATATGTTGGCAGTTTTTTGTACTGGAGTAATTATGTGTCTGTTAAGATTTTCATGTATAATTGAATGTGATTGTTGTATTGTTCAACATCAGTTTTCTCAAAAAGATCACATTTCATCATTGTAATGAATACGTAGCCTGGTCCATTTGGTACTGGGCTAGTAATGTTTTCAGGATGAATGATATCAACATAAGTGGTCAGCCTAACACACCGCAAGCAAGGTTTGCATATTAAATTCATATGTTGTAACTCTTGTTCTAGGCGTAAACGGCGCTGGTAAGACAACTACCTTTAAAATGTTGACTGGGGATGAGACAATATCTGGAGGTACGGCCTACATGGCGGGAAAGAATATCCGTAAAGATATCCATCAGGTGCAGAAGACCATTGGTTACTGCCCTCAGTTTGACGCACTGATTGATCAGATGACTGGTGAGGAGATGTTATACATGTACGCCAGACTGAGAGGTGTACCTGAGCCTAATATACCTGGTATTGTAGATGATCTTCTTACTGCTCTTCTACTCAATAAGCACAAGAAGAAGTACACTCGAGATTACAGGTAATAACTTGTTTTATGTAAGATGAATGTTTGGATGGTCAATTCAGATATGATTTGTCCGTAAGGGCTCCTGCAAAGTTTTCTACACTCACTTATCGAGACTTCCTCCAAGCATTATATAAGAAAATATCAAGTTATGTAATTGTGAATCTTTGATCCATAATTTGATCCAAAATATCCGATTTTCTTGGCATATTGAGATATAAATACATATCGAATCTATGATTGAACCAATGAACTCATTGATTGAACCTATCCTTATGGTGATAAAGCTTTCTGGGGCTACCCTCTCTATTTGTGTGTATAGATAACTCTCCATATTTATGCAGTGGTGGAAATAAGAGAAAGTTGAGTACAGCTATAGCTTTGATGGGAGATCCTCCGATTGTGTTCCTCGATGAACCGACAACAGGGATGGATCCTGTGGCCAGAAGGATGTTGTGGCAGGCTTTATCTAAAGTCAGAGATAGCGGAAAAACTCTGATACTTACATCACACAGGTACTTTTATCATAGCATTATTTTTTTTAACTAGATTATTCCCAGATATCCTGTGTTTCATATTTTTTTCCCACTTCCCCTTACACATATTTCAAGAATTACATTGGTTAGCTACTGGCCGCTCTTGTCCTAACATGTGATCTTGCTAATTTGATAAACATGCCATCTCTCAACGATTTGGTATATTTTTAGGCTGACTGGATCTCAAATAATTTTGTGTCATTTATCCAGCATAAAAATTTTGTGTGTGGTCTGTGACTAATTAATTTCTTACATACTTACAGTATGGAAGAGTGTGAGGCCCTGTGTACTAGGATGGCTATAATGGTGAACGGAAAGTATAAGTGTCTAGGCAGCACTCAGCATCTTAAGAACAAATTTGGAGCTGGATACACCTTAATAGCCCGAGTCAGTTACCCTCCAGATGGTGGTATGCCTGATATTAAAGCTGTGGAGAACTTTGTTGATGAAAACTTCCCTGGCTCTCATCTGAAAGACAAGCATCAAAATTTGGTGCAGGTGAGTTTGATAAAACATTGTACTACAACTACTTACACATCTCACTATCTTTCTACTTTGGTTGCTCAGGTTGGTGATTCAAGCGTTGATGAGACCTTTACCTCTTGGCTCCTTCCAGCCTACTTGACTGTTTTGTTTGTCAACTTTTCAAATTAATGAGTTTCACCATAAAATGAGATTGAGACATGAATGTCTGAATAGAAGACTGTAAAGGACCTTAAACCAAATTTATCTTTCATTACAGTATCATATAGATAAGGGTGAATTGACATGGGCCACAGTATTCAAGAAGCTAGAAGAGAACAAAGAACAGCTGTGTATTGAAGACTATTCTGTGAGTCAGACCACACTGGAACAGGTGTTCATCAACTTTGCGAGAGCCCAGGTACCTCCTGACGATGACAAACCTAGCCTTGGTAGAAGGATTAAGCAGACCTGCTGCATCTGCTGCATTCCCGAGTACGTGGTAGCCACCCATGTGCCTATAAAATCATATAGGAATCTGGACTCTACTATACACGCTTCACCTACAGGTCCACCTACTGTCAATGATACAGAGGAGAACATGGTCAATGGTAAAGCTTCCACATAATTAAATTGTTGGAATTGCTGAGTGGTGCAATTTTTGTGTAATTCGCTTCTGGTGTACATGGTTGTGCAAGCATAGCATAATAATATTTATTTTTGAGAGCTTTTTATTTTAGAGCTATATTTTTTTTAAGTTAGTAAGGTCATGGATGACTTTTGTTCGGGAATGGTGATCGATGATATCTTGCAAAAATCCATGTCCAGTGCCGTCTCATTTCAATGCAATTCTGCTCATCACATTCCTGGCATAGCATTCAAATAGATAATATGATGATATAATGAATATTGTGTACTTCTCTTAATTTTGTTCATTTGTTGTGCTTTCGGGTGTTTTATTTCTGTGATAAAGTTTTATTTTATTTATATACAAATGTAAAAGCTTCAAATCGAACTATTTTTGGAAATTTTATCACACAACAATGTTTCAACAAGAAAAAGCTAATACAGTTATCCTACAAGTAAGACATGATTGTTTAATGTTTTCAAACTTGTAAACTAGCAAACAACAGATTCCTTTGTTGCATATAGTAGCATCACATTTTACATCCACTCAGTTATACAGTTTGGACCCAAAATTGTCAGTCTTTTGTTTCGCTGCCTGCTGAGTGCCGTAATCAGCCAGTCTGCGCGTCAGTATCTGGTTGGCATCAATGAAGCGCTGCACACAGTTGGTGAGACATTTTTCTTGTTTGCCATCCAAATTTCCGATAGTATATGTGATACATTTCTCCCAGCAATCTGCTGTAATATTGTTGACTAGGGTCTGGAACTCGGCTTTTTGCTTCATCTGCAGAGCAAACTGCTGAATCCGTGGATCATCCATTCTACTGATATCTAAAAATAAAATGATTGATAAAATTTCATCTGCAGACTGGATATAGTCCATCATACACTATAATAAATATTTAAACAAGATATTCAAATCAGTCGAGGGAATAGACCACCAATTGGAACTAGGCATAAATTGATCACGTGTACCTGGATCATAAAGTCTAAAGAGGCCTATACACTAACCAGAACCCTCCAGCAGGGTACCTCGCGAAGTGTGATGTGGGTGATATTAAAACAAGCTTGTGCTTGTGGTTTGAACACCTCATGCTCCTGCCTGAGTGTTGTCTGTTTTGGTTCAATGATGGTTCACAGTCATGAAAACAAAGCAATTTAACACACTTGGTTCATACCTCTACACCTTTAACCCCCACTTCTGGTGAGTGATATACCCTGTGTATTAATTAACAGTGTCACTTATATCCCCAAAACTTGCAGTAGCTAGTCGTTAATCTGATGAGCATAACTAACCAGTGACTGTATTCATATCTTCCAGATTAACTGTATTGATCACTACTGAATATTGAAAGGGCAAGTCCAGAAAGCCATATAGGCCAGCAGCGGCTATACATAAAAGGCTCTAAAAATTACATTTGCGTAAGTGTCTTGAACAGAGAAAATTGAAGACTGTATCTGGTGTAGTTTTTTATGGCCGTTCTGATGACGCATATGTACCATTTCACAAATGGGGCAAAAAGGGGCGAATCCAAGTAAGAAACACGGAAAAGGGGGTTAAAAGGGCGTTTTTTGCAATTTAACTTCTCTTGGCAAAGTTCATAGAATAAAGCAGTGTCATTGAATTTTTTTTTATCAATATCATGCATATCTTGAGTAGTTTTTGGGAAAATATCATACAGCTAAACCCAATGGTTGATGTTTTACAGACAAATTGTAGTCACCCCTCGAACACAGTTGCGGCATAATAATAGGTTTTGTGCAAGCATGCAAGAATAACAGTGATAAATGTACTTCTCATGTCATTTTTCATGATTTTTTTATAAAAAGACCCCATCATAAAGTATCTGGTAGCAGTGTAATAATAAATTGAGAATATATGAGAAAGGGGTGGATCCAGTTGGGATGTGAAAAACAGGTAAACGTTTATGAAGTTTTATTCTGGTAAAGCATGTAATCTGATTATGTATTTTGAATTTAATAGCTATTTTAAATAGCACATAAGTATCACTGCTAAAACAAAACAAAGAAAGGCTGCAAATTCATACTAGTTTAAAGGTCAAGGTCTTCATCATCGGTAATTTGGTCATACTCATCTTGCTGAGTGTCGTCCCTGCCATTGTCGCATTGAAGGCATCCACACAATTGCGTACAATGCAAACCGGCCTTCAAACATGAGCATCCACCACTTTTGTCTGGGGTGGTCTTTTATGGCCGTTGTGATGGCGCATATGTACTATTTTACAAATGGGGCAAAAGGGGGCGGATCCAAGTAAGAAACGGGGAAAAGGGGGTATATAGAGCGTTTTTTACCATTTAACTTCTTTCGGCAAAGATCATAGAATGAATTGGCGTCATTGAAATTTTTTTATCAATATCATGCATATCTTGAGTGGTTTTTGAGAAAATATCATACTGCTAAATCCATCTATTGACGTTTTACAGACAGATTGTAGACACCCCTCAAACACAGTTGTGGCATAAAAATAGGTTTTGCGCAACCTTTCCAGAATAACAGCGATAAATAAACTTCATATGTGATTTTCATAATCTTTTTATAAGAAGACCCTATTATAAAATAACTGGTAGCAGTCTAATTATGAATTGGGAATATATGGGGACAGGGTGGATCCAGTTAAGATGTGAAAAACTGTTAAGATGCGAAAAACAGGTAGAGTCCAGAAACTTTATGCCAATGAGTGATAAAAAAATTGCATTTAATAATAATTATCTCTCTGGGGTTACCTAGAATTGAGAGAAACTAGACCCGAATTTCGCTGCGAATCCAATTATGTAAAGTTCATAACTCTCAGAGTGCATATTCTTTCTACAGAGGCTAAGAAAAGACAAAAAAGTTGCAAAATTTCGTTTTTTAATGAGCATTCTGTATGTGTATTATCTACCAAGGCACAAACAGATCCTCTTTATTGACTTATTGAGAGGTGCAATACAAGTACACACCAGTATAAACAAAGATATATCCACAATGTGACCAGTGTCAACGTGAAGGAAAGCAAAGAAAGACGAACTAATGTGCTTATCAAATGCATCGAAAACCTGTATTGATATAATACATTCTTTATCAAGGTAAAAATCCAGTCAATGACTAATTGGAAGGTGAGATATATGTACAAACATATATAAAATTGTTACATAAAAATACAATAAGTGAATACCAACAATAATATGTCCTGTGTAAACAAGAAGGAAAGCAAAAAAAAGGAGTATTTCCTGCTGTGAAAACCAGTATTGATAAATACATTCAAGGTACAAATCCTCTTCATTGACTAATTGGAAAGTAGATATTGGTACAAGCCTGTATCGAATGAATATATATAGCAGTAAAACACATAGGCCTACCTGCAATGTGACCTATGTCAACGTGTGGGCATGCAACAAAGGACATCAAGAATATAAAATTCGTGTGAAAACACGCTTTGACACAAATGCATGCAGAGTATTTTTGTACTTGGTCATCTTGTTAAATTTGGTGCTTGGCAATGATCTATGATCGGAATAGTTATTTTAAGCCTTTTTGCGTGGTTCTTCCTCCTTCGCTGTATCACTGAAATAATGATGAAAATCAAGATTAAGGAGCGGAAATATAATCGCATAACTGGATCTCAACTCAAGTTAACAGCCGGAGGTAGAACAACCTATGAACAAAAAATGATTCTATCTCACATCACATCTAGCAGCTAAGTTAAAAAGCTTGCAAAACAAATCTGTTGGAGGAGTATGTTATTCGTATTACAAGCAAGTAAATATATAAACACATATTTTACAAGCAGACTCTTCTTTAAATAAAACATAGATGCTGAAATAGATATACACTACAGAAATAACCTATAGTTACCCTAGAGGAGTAATAATTGGCTTAGTTTAGCTAGTTTATGAGTGACTTAATGTTAGCTAGCGCTAACTTTTGGCAAGCTGAGGTGAGAGTCTAAATGAAGTAAGGCTTGGATGTCACCTGCCTTAGGAGTGTGTGAAATGGTGAACATCTCCTCAAGCAAACTGTTTGCTCCTCTAGAGTTTTCAAGGTTTTGAACTATCCTTCACCTTTCATAAGTCTTCCTGGAATAGTATTTGATGGTAGTGTGCCTCTTGCCACATCATCAGAGTTTTCAAATATATAATAGTAAGCTCTCTTTTTCATTAGCTTGAGCCACTTGGTACAAGCCAGCTGAAAAAAAAAACGAATCGAGCATCTCTAATTCATAAACACTGAACAGTAAAGAGTAACCAAGCTGTCGCCTTGTTTCCGTTGTCATCATCACTACTAGATGTATCTTCATTCTAAATACATAAATGATAGTTTGATAACACTGCTATCACAACACATTAACACTACTAATAATGCTAACAGCAGTGTTACGCCTTGCTAGTAGTAACAGCAATCCAGTCCCACTAGCATTAAAAGGCTGATGAGTAACTGGCATGCTTTAAATGTAGTGATTTGGACCACAGTCCTTCTGTAGTTGGTGCAAGTCCAGTGGTCGAGTGCCCCAGTGGTCGAGGCCTTTTCTCTCTTAGGCCTTGACCACTGGGGCACTCGACCACTGGACTTGCACCAACTACAGAAGGCCTGTGATTTGGACTGGAGTAAGCTGTAATAGCGAAGTTACTCCTTGCTGAAAGTAAGGTCAACAATTACATAGACCTATTTTTTTTACGTAAACCCAATCCTTTTAAATTATTGATTTTCTAATAATATTGATAACCTACCATCACATTGAAACACCTGGGATGAGGATAGGCTACTAGTACTAGAAGAGACACTAGTATGTTCATGAAATAAACAAATAAATGTACTTGTAGTAAACAAAAACATTGAAACCTGAAAGTGAACTAAACTAATTCTATCACAATCATTCATCTTAACACTCACATTTTTCCTGGTGTGGGCTTTCTGTGCAGCTACTAGTTTTGTTATGCAAATCTCAGATAGCAGATTTTGTGAGCATAGAAAGAATGTTTGTTTCTATTGTCATCATTCTCCATTCTATCACAATATATATCCCATGATCATATCAATGAACTAAGGTTTAGTTCATTGATCATATGCATTATGATGGTAGCTTATCTCTCTGATCCAGAGTAATTCAGTAGCTTCCTGCTGCTCAGGCTGTTTGTCTAGCAAAACCCAATCCTCAGCTTTGCTCAGAGCATTGTCCAGTTGCTGTTGTGGCAATTTAATCAGTGGATTTTATCATATGCTCTGTGTTGTGGGAATTGATGCAGCAAGCCTCATGGTTGGCGGCCATCTTTTATAAACAAAAATGCTCTGCACTGTCATTGGCTAATCATCAAAATTATCCATTTTGATTGGTTAAATGTTGCCAAGTAACTTTTGCAAGTTAGTTCTGCAGAAATATTGTAGAATCTGCATCAGAAATAATTTTAGCAAAACATTATTTATTGCCCCACTTATGGAATAGTACCACTTCAAAAATCCAAACAATAATAAATATCATTTGATTATTTGCTATTAATTTTCTCTGTTCATCATCCTTACACACAATGAAACAATATTGAGGTGCTGCTGCTGGCCTAATAAGAGAGGCAAAGCATAATCATGCCTCAGACATTGAGACTAGAATGCAATGTAATAGTAGACTAGCATGGAGTCAGTTGAAGTCAATCTTGAAATTAAAAGATAATGCAAAAGGGTGCTCTCTTGATTCTGATGCATTGAATGCTTTTTTCAATCGTTTTGATAAACAGAGTGAGTGTCCAGACTTACCATCTCTTGAACCTATTTTTGATGATTTTTCTTTTGAGGAAGTTTATGCAACTCTATGTAATGTACAAACGTGTAAGAGCCCGGGTCCAGACAACATCACCGCAAAAATGCTCAAATGTGCTGCATCCACCCTAGCACAACCCCTGACACTGCTTTTTAATCGATCACTTCAGGAAGGTGTTATGCCTAGAATTTGGAAAACAGCAAATATCAAACCTATTCCTTAGTGTGCAGGGGCATCAGATCCTAAAAATTTTAGGCCGATAGCCCTCACCTTTATCGTGGGCAAATGTCTCGAGCGTCTGGTTATGAAACGACTCTCACCATTACTAGACGACCCCACCCAGTTTGCGTATAAGTCTGGTAGGTCTACTGAAGATGCTCTGTAACTGAACATCTTGACAGCCATGCTAAAAATCGGGTCCGAGCTCTTTTTATAGACTTTTCTAGTGCTTTTAACACCATCAATCCTGCCACAATAATCAGCAAACTCGATAGCTACAACATCAATCCTAACATCATCAACTGGCTATATAACTTCCTTACAAATAGAACACAGCGAGTTATTACATCACTCAACACATCAAAATCATTGAGCACTTCAACTGGAAGCCCTCAGGGATGCGTCATCAGCCCACTGCTATTCTCCTTTTATGTTGTCGATATGCCATCAACGAGCAACATCAAACTAGTAAAATATGCCGACGACACTGTGATCATTGAATTGTTGACAGAAAACCAGCCATCTGAACTTCAAACAATGACTAATACCATCAACTCATGGTGCTCGGATAATGACCTAATACTCAATGCAAAGAAAACAAAAGAAATGGTCATGTGCAATGCAAGGGATAACCCAAGCTACCCACAACTGCTTGTAAACAATACTTCAATTGAGCAGGTAGAACAATTTACATACTTAGGCACCATTATTACCAACAAACTGGATTTTACTCTGAACACCTTGAAAACTACAGCGAAAGCTCGCCAAAGGCTACATATAACCGCCAAGCTTTACCATCTCGGTGTCACTGAGAAACTAATAACGACCTGCTACAAGTCCTTCATAGAGTCAGTAATCACCTACCACCTGGTTGTGCTATATAGTCATCTGAGCGCAGACTCTAAGAAAAAGTTAAAATCTGTGATAAGAACTGCAGGTTACCTATCAGGCGAACTTACGTTCACACCCGTAGACGACCTTTACTCTAATATACGGAAAGTAAAGAGCCTCCGTATGATTGCCACCGAAGATGAACCACTACTCCGTCTTAACCAGCTGCCGTCAGGCAGATATCAATCAGTCAAGTTCCGCGTGCAGATCCGTGCCAAATGTTTTAGAGCAGAATGTTTCAAATACCTAAATAGTGTCTTCCAAAAGTAACAGTATTTTTTTTTATGGTCTTATCATTTTATTTATTTTTACAGAATCAACAGTATTAATAATTTTTACAGAGCACCCTACAGAGACAGTTTTATTTCTCAGAGATTGAGACCAAATATAAACATACATACATACATACTGCCCTACCACAAAGTCTGTTTCTGCAACGCAGTATCTCGAGAGAAGAGCAGAGCGGTCCGAGTGAGGTTTACCAGATGAGTATTATCATGATCGGGTGACACAGATGTTTGCAAAAAGTGGCCCCGCCTCTGAGTGGTTGATACTGGACTACTTGCGAATGCAAACGAGTAGATTATCTCTAACTCCTCAAAAACCAGGGTCACTTGGCCTGATCACCTGATTTATCAAGTCCCCTGGTTAAACCAAGGAGGAACACTGTTGCTCCTTGGTTAAACCTGAGTCAAAGAAAGGCAAGTCTATAAAACTCATTCAGTCCTTGTTGATAAAATGGTGACTAAAAGGGGCACCCCTGTGGTTGAGGTGGATTTTTGGAATCCTCCTCCTTTTGTATCTGCACATACATGGGGATCTATGCCAACCTACTATTTATTAACTACATATTAATTACATCATTATCTTGTGAATACTGCAGATGCAATCACAATAATTTCAATATTTCAAGAAAATGTTCTTGTTTTTCATCCACTAGTGGTTATGTTATCAGTGAAAGTAGTTTATTTAATCAATCCAGCTTGGTCAATCAAGGAGTAACTCCTTGGGTCAACCAAGGAGTAGCTATTACTCCTAGGGTCAATCGTAACCAACGTTTAGTAGCTTTCTTGTCATGGATGAATTTGGAAATGAGTATGTGCGGCTCATTGAAATTCACAGATTCATGATTGGCCATTGTGTAAACTTTAGGAATGTGATTGGTCTTTTGTTAAATTGTGACCAGTGTGTCAAGTTAGTTGCTTTCAGTAAAATTGTGCAGCTGCAAGAATTATAATAAAGGGGTTTCAATACTAATTTGATATTTTTGCTCAGGCCCACACCATCACTTCACAGACCTTGTTCAAGACCAGTTGGACTGAACCAATGAATGAGGAGAGGAAGTTCATTGGTTGGACTATGTGAGGTGGGAACATTGATAGGCATTTCAACCATCTTGCAAAGGCACAACCAACAATACCTCCGGTCACGAGTTCATGCTACACAGTGACCTCCACAAAAAGAGCTTCTTTGTGTCCACAGTTCAATTGTGTGGAATAACCTTTGTTATGACTGTTTGATATTTGTAAAGTGATCCTCCTGTAGCAGGTTAAGATTCCAGCAAATAGTGAAAGTCTGGTGAGCCTATACGATTTCTGAAGCGGACTGCCGATTGCCATTATTGGACGGGCCTGAAACATTCAACATTGCTGGAACCTTCTGCAGAAGAAGTGATAACTCTCCGAGAATCAAGTAAGTCAGTAAGTCGGTCACATTTTGACCATCTCACAAATCATCTCTGAGTAGACATCACCAGTATATATAGTTCAATAGGAATCAATGGAACTATCCAAACAAATGTATTGACAAAGAGAGAAGATCGTGAAGCGATATCTTTGTACAAGGAAAAAGTTCAGGTCAGACTTTATATAAGAAACCCGTACCGCAGTTTATTTTAATCATTTATATACAAATCATTTTCCTTTCCGTCTAATTTTAGTTTTAGCTGTCAGGGAAATTCAATATATAATTAAATTTTCAATAATTTAATTGTACAACTTGGCACAACTTCCATTGTTCCTTCCTAGCTATTTAGTGGCTGCACACACACACACGCACACACACACATAATTCTAGATTTCGTTTGTTGACGGCCTCGTTGGTACTTCTTCATCAAAGCTTAAATTTTAAATAGGTCGCATATGTCATAGATTTGTAGCTCATTCATTAAATTGACTCTTTGGTGAATTCTATTGTGCAATTATGGAGAGTCTCCATACAATAAGAAAATTCAATTAGTGCAGCATCATTAGTCAAGGTTGTCATTGCTGGGGGAATCGTAAATTATCTTGAGTTTACGAAAGTTCGTAAGTGCCGGGGGCCGTCGGGCGAGGGGCAAAAGTCTGGGGGGCTCAGACTAAAGTGCTAATTGTGTTTTGAGCTGTCATGTGATAATCATAATCTGACAGAGTTGAGGGCATGACTGTTATCGTTATCACTGGTGAAACACCAACATAAGTTATATGTTGTGTCAAGATTATAGACCAGCTATCCCGGCATTACCAACCAATTGATTCTATTTGCAAATCAATTATTATGCCACAATAATTATGGATAGCGCATACAACATTTACTAGTGTGCAATCCCACGACCTTTCCAAAATACACACCATGCTGTGGTTTCCCTTTATTTTCAGAAGATTTTCTTTCTTTAAACAACTCAGGTCATTCACCCTGAACTGTTATCTTGCATAGTAAACATTTATATATTATCACCATTCATTTTGCAGTTTTAGTGTTGTTTTAACTGTTAAAAATATTTACAGTAACCCAAACATTTTACCTTGTTATGACATGTTTGTGTCAGGTGATAGTTCATCATCATCAATCATATCCAAGCTTTAAATTTGAACACAAAAACATTTTAGTGAATGATATAATTGATTTTTAAGTTTGAACACTCAGTGTCTAGCAGGGTATACAGTATGTTATCTCCCCTGTCAAAAGTTAGCACAAAATATCTTCAATTAATCAACCCTTGACCAATATTTTTTTTTACAACTTCTGATGTAATTATAGTGAGCTAGACATTAATTCAGATTGTTTTTTAGTTCACAAACATGTCAACTGTGATAATGAGAGTTAATCTTTATGTTCCTTTGTTAGGATGAGCTCCTCAGTGCCGGTAATAGACTTTGGATCTGGGATAGATGTTCCAGCAGCTAGGCATGCTGAATGGGTACCGTCCGATGACCAGCGTAATCTAGCAAAGGAAATCATCGATGCTTTCAGTACTGTTGGGTTTATTTGTCTAGTCAACACTGGAATTACACAAGACCAGGTTATCTATAAGGGGTTCATTATGAGGTAGAGAATAGTTTGCTTTGCTACCTTACTAAAAAGCCCGTTGCTAAAACTATTCTCTGCTTTCCCTGACCATAGGATCTCACTGTAATATGTTGTATAGTAGCCTTGTCACATGGACACTTTTTGCTAAGTAGCCATGCGACAAGGCTAGTTGTATGTTTGTTGCAGTTCCACCCATGGTGTTTGTGATTTGATTTGGATTACACAATCTTAATCCGTGTTTCAATGTACTCAGTATCATAATACGGTGGATGGTCTCCATGGCTTAATATTGATCGAAAAGAAAACTATGTACTGTGCACTTCATTTTTGTCACAGATTGAGAAACTGGTTGAAGAGACGAAGAAATTTTTCAATAAGGATGTGGGGTACAAAGCAGGTTATACTAAAGGAGTGATGAGCAATGTTGGATGGACAGCTGTGGGGAGAGAGACTCTGAACCCAGCAGAACGCAAAGCTGGAGATTATAAAGAGACATTCAACTTTCAACCAACTATGCCTGGCAAAGTAAGCTGTGTTTATAGTAGTAAGTTAATCTGTATGTATTTGTCTATTGTATACATATATATCTGTGTATATAGTAGTCTGTGCTGACTGGCTAACATCTCCTCAATTAAATTTTCCCTAGCAAACTAGGGTACGCTGCTTTGTGCCAATCACCCAGGAAAAGTTTTTTTTATATTGCTTTTGTAGCTTTGGTATGTTATGCAGTTAATATTACTGATAAATATCATTATCTGTGTTATCCTATTTTGCTACATTTGAGTCTAAGAGATACAACAGTACTGGATCTAATTTGCATTTCGAATAATCTGTGATATTTTCACCTACACACCTCCATGTGTTTTATTTTCTATTTGTAAAGGAATTACCTGAATCTATGGATGTTTTGAAGCAGTGGTGGGCTCAGAGTTCTGACCTCGCCTGTCAGGTTATGAAACTGATGGGTTTAGGATTAAACCTGGCTGATCCTTCTATCATCGCTGACAGTCACATGTTTGGGTCTACCGATAATGAAACAGCAATAAGAGTTAACTTCTATCCTTCTACAGCAGGCAAAAGTAATAGGCGTTATATTTTTTTACATACTTTATAGGTCAAAATAATCTTATCAATACCCCGAAGGGTCTGAGGGCTTGTTCAAGCGAACTACACATGATCCTCCAATGGAAATGGTGCCAACAACTCGTGTGACACCAACTACTTGGCAATGAATATCAATCCTCAATAAATGACGGTTTGATTGCTCTTAATAATTAGCAAGCTTGTTATTCACTACTTGGAGTTGTGCACTCACATCCCATTGAGCTCCTACCATTCCATCACGGCCTCCCAGCATGCAAGTATTTGGATTTTTGGAGCTTATATGGTCGATTGCTGGGGTACACAGAAATACCATGGGATATAAATAAACTCAATGCCTTTTTTCTCCAGACCTAAAACATGACCAAGTAAGATGCAGTGAACACAGCGACTATGGATCAATTACATTACTTGTGCAAGACAGTCAAGGTTTGGAGGTTAGTTTAGATTCTTTCCTTTTGTATTTTTTTTGCTCCACCTGGCTTTCCAAGCAAATTTATATTCATCTGCCATCGTACCTTCTAATACAGAAAACAATAAATAACTGTTAACTTACTTCTGGATTTTATGCGTTGGCAAGTTGCTGATTGGATAACCGCTTTGATATGACTATGATCTTCATAGGATGTAACTTAATATCAACCATCACTATCAATTGTTCACACAACAAAAACATTTACATTTTTAGGTGATTTCTTCTTCCGATACATGTGATGACAACTCTAGTTGTTCACTTCCATAATAGGTTCTGTTTGGCACATTACAGGTGATGAATCGGTCGACAAAAGAATATGAAGCAGTTAAAGCTCCACCTGGTGGTGTGGTGGTCAATATTGGAGATGCTATGCAATTTTGGACTTCTGATAAATTGGTTGCCAATGTAAGCAAATTAATTCAGAATAAATTACAATAATACATAAAGCCATGAAAGAGAGATTTGAAGTATAACCATGGTAATGTATCCATTATTTTATATTCATTTGAACTCTCCTCAGGCAGATATCGAAAACTTAAATACAGATTTCCTCAGACTTTGATTTTAACACTACAAGATATTTTTGATCTACTAGAAGTTGGAATTTACTTTACTCATATTTTTAAAAAATTTTTGTTACCTTTTCATGTAACAGTATAAATACACTAAACTCATAGCATATTTAATGTCTGTGACAAAATAAACCAGCCAAACACTGAGCAGTTATGTTGACTGATGAGATACTGAAAATGTATATTTTTTCATCTTTGCAGATGCACAGAGTGTTAGTAGCTGAGGACCCAAAATTCCAAGCAGAGGACAGAGTTTCCATACCATTTTTTGCCATGCCAGATCAAAGTACACTCATTCAGTGTCTGCTAGGGGACAACAAATATCCCCCTGTAACTATGAGAGACTGGCTGAAAAAGAAAATAGACGCTGCCTTTAAAGAAAGGCAAGGTGATTAAGGTACTAACTCATCATCATTACAGTTAATTTCCTTTTATATCTTCTGGCGATGTCTACAGCCTAATGCTATAGGACTACTAGAATATTTTTTTAAGATTCCCTACAGCTGGACGCCTGCTTTAAACGCTTGATAGTCAACAATGTGCTACATAAATTATAAAAACAGAAATTTTCGGCAGATTTTTAATTGATGTGTTGCCTTGCTGGCCCTACCCACATTGAACACATTTATGAATATAGATCAATCTGTGATTCTTTTAGCTTATTATTGGCCATTATTACTTTTTTTTTATTACCGCAGTTGGCAGCACAAATTATTGCTGAATGATATATCATGTATATATAAACTTGTATTGTTAAAATATTGAATTTATATGATACATTTCATTACTTTTATACCAGTGCCATGACAGTATGTATGGGAACTAAGCTCATATATTTTCAAGCAGTCTGAAGAGACAGCAGATATGCTGCCAAGCTATTTCCAACTCTGCTCTCAACTGTAAGAGTATATCTTGAGAGGGCTTGACTTAAGAACCTATGTCTATTATCATATAATTTTATTGACAAAATGTATTTTTGTGGATATCATGATATTATTAGTTCATCATATTCAAGTTCATTCTCCTTCAATATAAAATTGTTGGAAATGTAAACTGGAGTTGTTTCCCTTCATCATTGATTTTTTTGAATGAAATACATAATGTTGTAATAAGGTATATTACACTACACCAGGGCAGAATATTAATCGGTAGTGCTAAATGCACTCAAGGGATTGTTTGAGTAGTGAATTTGTTTGATAATGTCATTAAAACCTCAAACACTTCAAAAAAGGCCAAGGGTTTCAGTTTCACTCAATCACTGAAAGACATTACAAATTGACAGCTGCATCGGGAGGCATACAAACAGCGTGACTTGGAATCAGATCAGGTGCGTGTTTTTTACTGTATTATAGTAACAATGGATGGTAAGGTATCTTTCTTGCTAGGAGACTCTGCGGTAGTAAGCTGACGTCCGAACAATTTTAGTAACGTATTGTCTGGACATAGACTTAGTATATGCTCTCTAGACGGGCTAATATATCAAGTCTATGTGTCTGGATGACAGTTTGTGGACTATGTCTATAAAGCATTCACTACTTGAATTGTCAAATAATCAAACATACATACATTTATTGCAATTAAAATTCATTCATATTTTTTTTTGTTCATAGGAGGCAAATCAGACTAGAAAAACACCATCAGCTGCAGACAGAAGTTCGCAGTGTTTCATCAAATCTCGACAGAAATCCATACCGATGCGATCTTTACTCTTCAGGATGAATGAAGAAGATTTTGAGATAGCGATTAAAGTTGTAATCGTGGGTAATGGGGCAGTCGGGAAATCGTCAATGATACAAAGATACTGTAAGGGCATATTCACTAAGGATTACAAAAAGACAATCGGAGTAGATTTTCTTGAGAGGGAACTGGAGTGAGTGTTTCATCTAGCAGTCTTTACACACAAACCTTATACATGTGCAATTCCTAATCAACAGACAATGTGAAAGGGCCTGTTGTCTGTTCCACTTTGCATTCCCAAGTTTAAGATGCGTTTATTTTTAATACCGAAGTCTTCTTCACATCTAAATATTTCTACCCGCTATTCATGGTTGTGGCATATCTGCGTATACCTAAACAGCAACTGCAGAGATCTTTCGGAGCCCAAAGCTTCCATGTGCTTAATTTGTACTTTAAGCCATATCGATGTACAATTTTGTACGTATTGTGTTTCTGACCTCTTCATCAACCCGTTAGGTTGAGTATAAGTACATCGTTCACATGCACTTCTCTGACCTCCCTGTGTCGTATGTGTCCTGTGCACTATTAATTAATAATCATAACTCAGTGAGGTCCGCATCATAACTACCTCCCCAGAGTCTGAGCCTCCCTGACATGTCGTGGCCTCAAGGGTAAGGGATCATCTGAAAATGAGCTACCCTCGCCATGTACTTCAGATTGAATGTTCACTGAGTGACCCGATGAGTTTCCGTTGAAAACAAGGAGTTGTTTAAAATCTAAATTATTTATTCGGCTGCTCCGACATGTCCAATTTTCTCACAGCAAAAGAAAACCCAGCATATTGCATGAGCTTTGCTTTGAAAATATTGATTAGTTTCCTGTTTATAGTAATTATTGTCACAGTGGATATCCGATAAGTGAGAATAGATTTCTCTGTTCTCTAATATAAGTTCTGAAACATCAAACAGTTTCCATTACAGTAGGGTTTCATATATTGATACAGAAGTAGCATATATGCTAGCCTTCACACAATGAAAATACATAATCTTGTTTCGAATGCAAAGTGGCTTAATGCTGACCTTAGAGGCACAGTTGACTTGTTTTTGAAGGTCTTATTTTGATACAAATGGTCACAAATCCCCCTTGGAATGCCAGCTGTCTCAAATTGTCAAATTATATTATTTCTGACGCAAAAATTGTTGCTTTTGATCACCTTTTAATCACCATTATATGACTCATTTCTGTTAAACTTACCTGTTATTTCCCGTTTCCTCTCAACATCAGAGTGACTTCTCTGTATTTCTGTTAAACATACCTGTTGTCTCCCCATTTCCCCTCAACAGCTGAGTAACTTGACTGTATTTCTGTTTTAGGTTTGAAGGCGAGGAAATCCGACTAATGCTGTGGGATACAGCCGGTCAAGAAGAGTTTGATGCAATCACCAAAACATATTACAGAGGTATCAAATAAAACTTGAAAAGATATATCATAGTATTGGTGTATGTTAGTATTATGTTAGTGTTGCCTCATGTGCGGGGTTGGCCATTCCCAGCACTCCCTAACTACACATAGGCACAGAAGTGAATCCAGATCAGCTATCTATAGAATCTGTTTTTTGTGCTATCCAAAAGTGTAGATTATTGACCTGTATTTACCATGATTTACAAATGCAATACAACTGCAGATTGCAGTATATGGAACTATGGTATTCAATTATAATATTACTAAGTGCATCGCGCCATCCCTGTTCAAATGCATCAATCTTTATGGTCGTTCTTCTCGTTATATTATAGGTGCTCAGGCATGTGTGTTAGCTTTCTCAACAACTGACAGAGTTTCGTTTGAAGCCATCGAGTTGTGGAAGCAAAAGGTGGAGAATGAAGTCGGCGATATCCCAATGGTGCTCGTTCAAAACAAAATAGATCTAGTCGACCAGGCGCAAGTGACAGAGTAAGTAAATCTATTTACGCTCAAATGTTTTTTGACACGTCAGTGGCGGCTTTGTTTTCTGATTATGTCTTCGAACAGTTTTACTGGTTCTGCGCTCTTAGCAACAATAAACGTCGACTCAGATTTTTTCATTGCCAAAAAGGTATTATTTTCAATTTTGCAGATTTGGTTGGAATCTCTGTTTTTGTACTGACTTCATTCTGTCTTGATGACATGTATATAGAATAATAATCATTATAAATAATTCATATCTGTGCTTTTAGCACAATGATGCAAAGATCATACCATTCACCTGCATGGAATTTTAATCCTAATCTCATATCCCAAGTGCAATGAATGAGCTGATTTTTTGTGTGAAAATTGTAACCAGAGCACATTGTTTACTACAAGGCTGTGGCACCTGAAGTTTGTATAACCTCATTGTAAGATTGGTATTGGAGAAAGTAGGTGTTAGGAAGTTTGGGTATATAATTTCATTACATTGGGTCACGCTTGCCTTCTTTGAGCAGCTACTAAAATTCCGTATTGATCCCGTATAAATAGTAATGGTTAGTAATTTTAACCATCAGTGAGATTGGGAGAAATGAACGCTGTGATCATGTTTGTTTGTTGATTTAACAGTAAAGAAGCTTGCACTGTAATATAAACCTTGTTTGAACAGACTAGGAAACTTTACACAAACATTTTGGGGTTCTTAATTAAAATACTAAATTGGCAGCAAAAGAGTATAATAACATATACCCTACGCTTTCTTTACTACCACGACCACCCAAAATATATTATTATCCAACACTGCCTAGCTATAATGAAGGTCTCTGATTACGGAAAAGCGGAAAAAATTCTCTCTCTGATGGAGTGGTTAATCTGCGTATGGTTTTTTCGTCCCAACTTTACAGGTGGGAGGGAGTAGCATTATCTCAGCGGTCCCAAAAAACAAAATTGAAACCAAAGGATAAGGATCAGGCTAGGGAGGGAGGGAGCTGGAGCAGTGAAAATTGAAATTGCATAGATCTCAATCCAGACTAGCATTCCAAAACATTTTCACTTGTTATGTTTTCGCTGCTTCATACCTATATTTAGAAAACATTCCAATTATATTCTCACAACATTGTGCACCTGCTAATGGTACTGGGTATATCAATTTCATTATTGATCATCAATTGCTTTCAAAACATTTTAGTCCTTAGTGTCAATATACAACAGAACAATGGAATTCAATAAAGTCGATGCCTGCCGAAACCTGTAGACTATTTTCATTAAGCAGCGCAAATATTCAACAATCGTGCAATAATCTTCCATTTGTGCGCACATGGCAGCGCATTGTTCTACCCCATACAAAGATTGACTGCAGGTTAACAGTTATTCAGAGTCATAGACGGCCAATTGACTTCTGCTTCAGCGCTCAAATTAGCTGTCTCAGTTTTGTCACATGGGGAATTATTGCTTTAATTAACAGCCTCAAGAGTACATATAACAAGGCCATGGCTCTCGTTACCATGAGGTCTCCCTGAAAGATTATTTGATATTATCATTAGTATTATTGAAGCAAATCCAGGGTGCCTAGATGATGGAGTTACCCCCATGTGCGACAACCTTGGGTGTGTGTAAGTCATTAATGTTTGATACCCAATTTCAAACCTGATCACGCTTTCACTCCCACATAGAATATTTACCCATTCACATGATTATTTATTTATTATTAGTGTTTTATGCCTGATTCTAAGATTGCGTGTAAACTTGGCTCTTCTGGTCGGGAGAGGGCTGTCGTTGGGGGGAGGCAACAGAAATAAAATAAAATTTACTCGATTATGTCACTTCTATGTGATTGTAGATCTGAAGTGACAGATATTGCGGAAAAATTGAATCTTCGGTTTTACAGAACGTCTGTCAAAGAAAACTTCAACATTGATAACGGTATGTGTAGTTCAGTACATGGATGGATCAGTTAAATCCGATTATGTGAAAAGAGTTGTATTGTACATCATTGTGTGTCAGCAGATTGTGTTATCATCAATTGAGAAGCTGTCCTGCTGCCAACTCCGCCCATGATAAAACAGGCAGCAATGGCGATTAATAAAAGTTGTTGCAAGCACTGATATGTACACAGTGTCAGGCCTTGATTTCACTCTTGCCACTTGTGTATGTAAGTATGTAAGTAAGTACATGTATGTATGCAGTTATGCGTAAAGGCGTGATGAACATCTCATTTCCATCAACTTGCTCTTAATTTCAGTGTTTGAGTATCTAACTGAGAGATATTTCCTTGATCTTAACACCCGAATGATCGAAGAATCAAAACAAGCAATAAGCATTGGTCCCAGTGAGTATGACATTCAATTGGATCTATCGAGAAAAACATTATTTTCTCTGTTCTCAATCTGAAAAATAATTTTGTTGTTTTTCACACTCCTTACTGTATTTTTTTATGTTTATTTGTTATGTATTTGGCTATGATTGGTTGGCTTCCAAACAGAACCAACAACTTTGCGATCTTCCAAACAAGATAATTATCGTTTTTCCTCCTCTTCTGCCATAAGTTCTTTGGCATATTTTGTAAAATATCTGACCAAGAAGATATTGTCTGCCAAAAAAGTTTATAATCATAATAGCTGTGCAAAATTTTGGTGTACATCAGTTTTGCTCAAATTTCTACAATTACAGTTGTCCAACCATTGCTCATGTCTAGACAACTCTTAGAAAAAAAAATTAGCATTACAAAAGAAAATGTCATTTGCTGGTTCAAACTTATTTGCAAATGATTTTATATTTCCAGGTCTTTTATCGTCAGCGCACCTCACAGCCCAAAAAGCGAGTCAGATCAACGGAAATTCGAAACAACAAAATACTGAATTGACTGAAATAAACTCCAACAGCAAAAATGGGAGACAAAGCGGCAGGAGCGTACATGTATCTGATAGCAAGAGGAAAGAAAAATGTTCGATCATTTGATTTAAATTAATCCTTTTTGCAATACCAATTTGTCAAATTTGTCATCGTTGCATTTTGTTCAACTTTTGTAACTAAGCTAGCAATATTAAATGTATATCTTATTATATTGATATTTTCAAAAAATGTATGGTTACAATATAAATGTGCAATTGTTACATTGCATGTCCACCAATGGAGTTCAACATTTTTAATATTCGTTAGTTTTACAATTATATACCTCACGGCTCATATCCGTCCATACTTTTTCAATGTTTTATTTATTTTAATTTTTTGTTTTAAATCTCAGTTGACCCATAATAACGACAATAAATCTAAGTAAACATTTGTTTTGGCTAGGCTATCGCAAGCCCAAAGTTCTGGATCTCTCAATGAATCAATCAAGAAATGATTGTTAAAAGCCTAGTACTATGTGACGATACTACTTCAAAGTACAAACAAATCGTCAAAATAGATCACTGCTATGACCTAAAGTGTAACACAGGGATGAATTGTTCAAATACTTGGTCTTTTCAGTACAGATGCAGTCTATTTCAACCAAGTATTTTACTACTACTAGTGATCTTTGATTTGGCATTGTGATGATACCTTAGTCAATCAGTTAGCACATCATGGTGCGGATCGAAACAGTAAGTTTTCATTCTGACATTCCTCCGAGGTGTTGGAGTTTAAATTTTACAAACATTACAGAAGTTGTTGTGAATATAATAATTGGTAACTTGTTACACCACCATCAAATAAAACCAACTGTTAGGTCAAAGTGATTTATCGGAAATGACTAAAACAAGCAAGTATGTGAGACCATACACGATACACATTCACATCTTGATTGTCTCTTAACTTTGTGGGAATGTGCAGTCTAAGACACTGTTTTCAGAGTCGCACCGGGACAATTGATGGAGATGAGAATGTGGAGAGGGGTAATTGGAGTCGTCAGCTTGACTTTCTTCTCTCATGTCTGGGTTATGCTGTTGGGCTCGGGAATGTCTGGAGATTTCCACACCAGTCCTATAAAAATGGAGGTGGTGAGTATCTCTTTATAGAGCATATCGTCATGGTAAGAGTTCTAAGAAATATTGGACATTAGTAGAATTGTATTGTATCGAATTGGAAAGAATGATGAGGGATAATGTCCACTTGCTAACAAAGAAGACAACTCAAGAATATATTGCACGCCACCTAATTCATTTAGGGAGTAGGGAGTTGTCCCAAAACTCCCTGATTTATTCAATTCAACAACTGTATGGATTTAACGTCAGTGAGATAATCGCTTTTTTTATATACTGCAGGTGCATTTTTCATTCCGTACTTCATGATGGCTATATTTGTTGGGATGCCGATATTCTTCCTGGAGCTCTCAGTAGGTCAATATTCCAGCTGTGGACCTGTTACCGCATACAGATTCTGTCCATTGTTTGCAGGTATGTAATCACGCTTATGACAATTTTGATAGGAATATTCCCAATTTTAGCCTTCAAACTGTCAATTGTGCTAAAAGCCTCTGTGGGCCCATGGTGGACGGTGAGGGGCAGCCACTCTCGTACCGCCGCTCATTTATGTGTCCTGGTGCCTTGTGGCTGGGAAGTGGGACAGCTGTCACTCTACTCCCTGGACTATCTAGCTGTTCCCTTGCTTTTATACTATATATTTGATTTCTTTCCACTACTATCATTCTTTAATATCCGTCTTTTGAACAGAATAATAAAAAAGAAAGATGCCAGGATTACTGATAGATAGTTTTCTAACCAAATCATTCGGGAGCGCAAGATTGCTATTAAATTTTAAAACATGATGACTGGAAGTGGTATATCGTCTCCCTTTCCATCAGGTTAAACTATATCCAAATATTGATACACTTACCCAAAATGGATGTATTATTCCGTTACAGCTAGTTGGTAGTTTATAGCAGGTATCACCGCTGTTTATTTCGCGTTAATTAATTTTGTTTCACAGTTCCCAAGTTTTTTATATATTCTCGTCACATCTGCAATGGTCTCTGCTTGGAAACAAATACTGTCCTTAAAAATTTACTTCCGAGTGGCTTGAATTGGAACAGCTAGCACTTCCTTACACATGAATACAACTCAAACTCAACTTTAACAGTCAGGTCATGGTTGCAGGTTTAGGTAGGTATTCTAAGGTTGTCATGACGGCTTACTTGTTGGTTTTCGGCTCTTTTGACCAATAATTTTTTTTTCTTTGTTCAGGGATCGGTATGGGAATGGTGACTGTCTCAGCCTTGGTGTGCATGTATTACAACGTGATCATTGCCTGGTCTATATATTATCTCTTTGCATCATTTGCGAGAACTCTCCCATGGGCTAGCTGCGACAACAGCTGGAATACACCAAGTATGTTGATAATTTTTCATATTTTTACCAATTTCAAAAGCATGTATTATATTGCTAGGCAAAGGGAAATTTATTTTTCATATTTTTATAAAAAGATTGCTTCTTTCGGAATGAAAGGGTGTCAAATCTACCCATTCCCACTCAACAATCATTTCATTTTTTGGAGATTTTACCGTGCTGATGTCCTTTAAACCTTTGCTCAGTGTGTTCTGACTTGTGGCCTAAAACTGCTTGTGGCGGTGATATGGATGTTATGATGCTGAATGGTACATGTTATGAAACTGGCCCAGACGGTACCACAATGAAGTTTATAGGTCTATACGACAAAAAACTTGCAGCATTGTTCAACATAAGACCAGTCATCCCATCAGAGGAATATTTCATGTGAGTTTGTTAAAATAACATGTGAGAGATGTTAAATATGTGAGAGATGAGCGTTCAAAGAGCTGATTGTCCATAGGGGTAGATATGCTTTATTGTTTCCCTCTAGTGCAAAAAGTTTGTATGAGCCCCAATATGTTGTTACCAAGCCATTTGATCCTTTCTCAAGCATGTTTATTTTTTTTATGAACAAAATTAAAGTTTTTATCAAAGTTAAAGCTGATGTTAAAGGTGTACACTAAAGCTTGAAGGTTAGATTGACGTATAAAGTTTAAGATTGCAGTTTCATCCCAGTGTCATATATTCATTGCTCAGGAGACAGGTGCTGAATGCATCATCAGGAATATCTGAGCTCGGCACCATGAATTGGTTACTGCTGATCTGTTTGGTGGCTGCCTGGCTCATTGTATACCTGTCTCTCTTCAAAGGTGTCAAATCCTCTGGTAAAGTAAGTTGCTATATGAACTAGCAAAATAATTTAAAGTGTGCTGTACTGGCAAAATTTCTATGATAATGAAAGCACTTGATCTCGATAAACTTCCCTCATGGTGAAAATACGCAATAAAACAAAACCAATATAAAAGTAAGGTTTTTTTTTCAACAAAACGAAAGACCCTCAGATTTTGTCTCAAACTAATGTTAAGTTAAATTAATTCGTGTCTTTCCTATGGATTGAGTCCCAAATTCATAAGGCAATTTTTGATATTGTGGTCAAAGAGAATTAAGTTTATTTTTACCTTTTATCAAATTTTATTCATCTATTTTCATCCTTACTGATTAATAATCTTTGGTTTCAGGTTGTATATTTCACTGCCTTGTTTCCGTATATTGTACTCGTCATTTTGTTGATCAATGGTATGACCTTGAATGGTGCTGGGAAAGGAGTGATGTTTTATCTAAAACCAGAGTGGCATAGATTGAGGGAATCTCAGGTAATAGGTGCCAATATGAACACCTAGAAAATTAAAACAATATAATCTTGTAGACCAAAAACCACTATGGTTCAATTTTATGGTGTGATTTAGATTTAAATTGCATTCCTGCCATCAAGGGAAGGAGGTTAAACTCCAAACCTGAAGCTGCTCCTAATCTCCTCAGTTTATTTGTAATTTCTGTAGATCCTCCTCTTTTACTCCTTGCTGCCTCAGTGATAACAGAAAGCTGATTTGTGTGACAGATCCCTAAGTTGAGCTGTTTTGATTAACTTCCTATTACTGTGACCAAAATCATATGGAAATTTAATGCCCCCCCCCACCTTTCACACAACTATTGATCTTGTGTATACATATTTCTTAATAGGTGTGGGCCAATGCAGCGACACAAATCTTTTTCTCACTATCTATTTGCTGGGGTGGACTGATGACTCTGGCAAGTTACAACAGATTTCAAAATAACATTCTCAAAGACACTCTCATTGTCACAATAGGTCAGTATGTCATTGAACAAGCATGCTCATCAATCCAATATAAAACACCATATGACTGAAAATACTGATTGGGATTGCTTCTCGGCCTATTGGCTGATAAGTGCCAGTCTCAGTTTTGGTAGCTTGCTGCCCACTCAGTTTAGGAGGTTTTTCATAGCCTCACACTTCTAGCTACATATTAGTTTCTAGTATGTTTCACATTCTCAGTATGCGGCCAGCCCAATCTTCTGTTTCTTACTGAACAGCAAAGGAATCCGCATAGTGTGTCAATTATATTTTTCTACGAATGAGTCGAGCTATTCAGTTTTTTTCATCAAATCATTTCATTAACTATTGAGCTTTCCTTGTTTTACAGGTAACAGCCTGACCTCCATATTTGCTGGTTTTGTAATATACTGCTATCTCGGACATTTGGCTGATAACCTCGGAGTAGGTGTGGGAGAGGTATCTAAAGGTGGCACCGGTTTAGCGTTTATAATATTTCCAGCAGCCATTTTAACTCTGCCATTCCCACCACTGTGGTCTGTATTATTCTTCACCATGCTTCTGACTCTTGGTCTAGACAGTCAGGTAAGATTATAAAGTTCGCTCAAAGCTGCTAGCAATGAAGACAAAACTTTTAAGTAACATGTCCCTCCCTCCAACACTTGATAAGTTGATATAGATATAAGTTGTATCTAAAACCAGTTCAATTTATTAACAATAACTGGTAATCATCATTCCATACAAAAAGAGAGGACAACCTACCTCTAAATATCTCTCATTTTTATGAATGAGCCACATCTAACCCAAATTGTTCACATGATTGATCAACCCTCTCCACAACAACCTACATCCACGTTCGTATTCCGTGGATCATAGTGTGTTGTCCAATAAGCTTGATATCATTCCTTCTATTATTTTTCAAGAAGAAATTTAATTCTTTGACAAAATGATATTCGTCAGGGGCCATTCATAAAACTCTTTTTGATGCACTATTGATGCACTGTTGATGCACTATTGTAGGAAAATTAGTGAGCACAGAGATGATTCATATACGCACATAATATAGATGCTTCTACAGTTATCTCAAGTTCTGCGTTTCAGTGACTTGCTTTTACTTTCAGTTTACACTTCTTGAGACGGTCACAACTATGATATTTGATGTGAGACCTGCCTGGCGTGGGAGGAAGCCTCTAGTTACATTCATCTGTGTCTTCGTGTTTATGATTCCTGGTGTGCTCATGTGTACACAAGGTGGAGTGTATATCCTTACACTAATGGATGATTATAGCGCTGGATTCAATGTCATCATACTATGCCTTTTGGAGGTGCTTTGTGTCATGGTGCTGTATGGTAAGTATACAAAGGGACAAACAAAAGTACACCATATCAGCATAAAATAATGAACAAATTTGATTATATAATATATTGTTTACTAATTCAGACGAGGTATAAATTCCATTTAAAGCCTAAAGAGGTCAATCTACTGAACATCCATAACAGAAGAAAAAAATTAAAGCCTTTCAATTTAAAAATTCTTTTTAAAAGATTTCTAGAGAATTTGAGAACGTTCCGAGTCTTCGGGACACCTCTCTGTTGGGCAGGTGTATCATTACTTTCAATTCAACTCCTTGATTCAGTTGAAAAAGTTATGAAGATGAATATGATTATGTACAGGAAGACCAATCACATCAAGTTGTTGTTACTAATAGGCTTTATTTGTGGTGACTGATGAGATTTAAAAACAGAGCCAAAAATAGTAAAGAGGTATTGTTTTCATAAATACTGCGGCATCAGTCAAATTTTCTACAATAGCAGATCAAACTGAGCCTCTCCTATACCTAAAACATGGATTTTCAGTCATTATCATCTATCTAATGCTTGGAATCATTCCAGCCTACCGGTCTATAAAAACTCACGATGGTTTGACTTTTGATAATTTCAGGATACAACAGGTTTGCGAAGGACATCAAGCTGATGATAGGAAAAGAGCCTAGTCCTTGGTGGAGGTTCTGCTGGCAGTTTGCTGGTCCTATCATTCTCATTGTAAGCAAACATAGATCTTCAACTATCTGTCTTCAGTTTGTTCTTCTTTGTTCCCTCTAAAAACACATAAGTTATTGAATGATCATAAGTCAGGGGCTCCTTTGAGATCTTTCTACGTTATACATCAACACTATATATCATTCAATATGTATAAACTGGTATAACGTGTAAATTTATACTATTTAATCCGAGCATTTAATGATCTTTTTGTTTCTCCTAGTTTGTGCTGATCATGAGCTTCATGAACATGAAAGCAGACAAGACAACTCCAAAATGGGCCGTAGGGCTAGGATGGGTTCTATCCCTCTCTGTCCTACTTTGGATACCAATTGTCGCGATTTATCGACTAATACATTCTGTTGGATCCACATTCATGGAGGTGACTATAGCCTATTATTGTGAAATTGCTAATTCTAGCAGCACTGCCTCTTGAATGAATTGTTAGAATATGTGTATTACTCTTTTACAAATTCGGTCATATCAGACACTCTTTCCTCAATTAGTGAAGATTCATATTGATGGAACTCAAAATGAACTTTGAAATTTGAACGACATCTATTTGCAGCGACTCAGGTTCACAATTTCCCCAAATCCGTACTATGGACCAGCCCTACCAAAGTATCGAGCTATGGTGAAGCATGTACCAGGGTTCATAGTTCATCCATCTATAGAACTCCAGACCCAGAATGGAGCCATGGTAAGAGAATTGCTACACCAAAAAAGTTAATTGGGAATAATTATTAGAAAGAATTAACAGTATTGTGCACTGAAAGCCACACTTCTCCTACCGATTTTGTGTCAAAACGTGACAATTTCTTATGGATTTGAAAACGTCTACTATCTAAAGCTAGAGACTAACTCTATTTTCAACACACTACTGTTTGAATCAATAAATTTAGCAACAGGTATCCAGTGTATCCTGAAAATTGAACTTTGCAAACCCAAACCTCACAAATCCAAATATTTTGTAGGCTGAGACTGTGCTGAGGCAGTACAATGCCGTTTCACCATGGCAGCAGAGCGAAGGGGGAAAAAGTAAGAGTATTAGGAGGCCTGTTAGTATCTACTCCAAAAATAAGAGTATTAGGGTACCTGTCAGCAGCTACTCCACATCTCCTGCTCACACTGTCTTAGGAGACAACTGGCAGAGTCCCACCAAAAGCCAAAAATAATCGTGGCCATGTAGGCCTAACTGATGTCAGAGAAGTTATGTTCCGATCCCGATTGGTCAAATCTTACCAGCAAAAGGAAAAGGCTGGATATGGACATTGTTTTCCTACCTACCGGAACTGTTACAAGACGGATAGTCTCATTTTGGCGATAGTTTAATTTACAAAGACGAACAGCAACAAATGACAATGCATATATCTGCATAATATGGGAAACAAATATGTTTTACATTCTGTTACAATATTTTTTGAAAATAAAAAAATCATTCCATGTACAGCACAGTTCTCACCTCACTTACTCTCTAAGCAGCTTAGCAGGTCTTGTATGTCTATGAGCTCTGCTGATACGAAGTGGCAATAATCGTTAGTAGGTCTAGAAAATTTAGCGTACGTCATCATCCTCCGACTCACATAGTCATAACTGAGTGATAGCCTCGACAAGACCGGGAATGTGCCATGTGTAATAAGCTTCTCAGTTGCCCTGGATTTATTCCAGTTATTGACTTCCATCACAAACTCTACAGCAGCGGCTTCATGCAGCTGAAGGTTATGAGGTTCTACAATAGAAGCAATGATTGGCACGTCAAGTGCTTTCCAGAAGTGGCTTATAACGTCAGCTAGATAGCCATACTCCTCTTCTGCTTTCGCCACAGTTGATGAAGACGAGATGAACATCCCAACCTTTGACTGCACTGGCCTTCCTGTATTCGGTTTTCGATATCGGTTCCCGACCGAAAAGAATCTCTGAGGCAACATAGATACTGGAAGTTGTCTTCTAAGTAATAATGAATAGAGAGTCACTTCAGATAACCCAGGTGCTTGAAATACGTAATAATCCTCTATCTTATCCTTCCGGTTTTTTATAACCTCTCGGAACTCAGAAACCTCATTATCTTCGTGTAGTTCTAGTTTGGTTTGCAAATGGTACACATCTCGCAAATTTTGCTCACCTAGACCGAGCTCGGGAGCTAGTTCAGTTCTTATAAAGCTTGGTACTGTAATTTCAGTGAACTTTAAATACTCCAAAAACTCAGCTGTGAAGTATGTCAAGTCTAGTTCAGTGAGCGCTTTTTGTCCTGTGAGATACTTCAGTCCTGTGAAGGCTTGAGTCATGTCATCAAACATTCCAAGAGAATGAAGGGGTGGAGCTTTCACCCTGTCATCGAATTGTTTCATCTGTGTATCTAAGATAAGTGACAGTTGTCCTCCACCTATTTTGGCACCACTTAGAATGTTTGGCAACGATGTACTCATGTTCAGAAGGCGCTCTTTGATTGATTGCAACGTCCTTCGAGATTCTTTCACTTCTGCCTGTTTTTCATACCGTTCCAATCCAGACAACTTCCCCTTGTCCCTAGCCCACTCCTCTTTTAACGTGGTGTCTGTCTCTAGACAGTCCTGGTATTCCTGATAGACAATCGCCAGTTCATCTACTAACTCATCTGCCTCCACATTTGAGTTAACAAGAATTCTTTGAACAAGACTTTCAGTCATCCGTTGAGGATTCTTGAGAATCGATTTTATATTAGGATAAGAGTCCACACGCCACTCTCCTTCCAAGAGATTTGCTTTTTTCAGACGCTGAGTGCTTGTGCAGAAAAGCCGACTGAAGCGTCTCACAGCAAGCATCGCTAATAATATGTCTATTTATCTAAAAAATACAATCAATAAAATATTATATTTGCTGAAGTTCAAAATAGAAGCGATGGTGGCAGTGGGAAGCGACCAAACTGATCGGACATTTGCTCGAGGGAAGGATCCCTCCTACACCCAAAATTTAGTCTAATTTGAGCGAGAGAGAGCGGAGGCATAATTCACTTGACAACATTCAGCTCTTTGCACACAATGATAAAATTGGCTCATGTATGTATCCATCATCATTGACATGTGAATGTGCATAGGATATAAGATGAGTAAGCAGTAAAAGTTAGTCTTATATGGAAGCTACTATGATGTTAAAAAGAGATTTGAGGCCCTAGTCAACCAAGATGAGTTGTTCAGGAGTTACTATAAATTAATAGATTGCTCCATTTTAACCAAGGCTTTCAACAGAATGAGAAATGCTTCAAAATTAAATTTTATAATATATAAGAGTTAACACTGAGGACTGAATGGCTTGTCCTAACATGTTAGGACAATTAATCTCGTTCTACAAACCAAGGAGTATTCTTTGTATAAGGTAAGTGGATCAAGAGGGAGTTCATTAATTAAGTGGGTCTTGCAAATTGTTCACTCATTTTTGTCCATCAAAATGCTTTGCTATCTAAAATGAATGAACTTGAGTCAGTAAAACTCGATTTGCAGTGATTGGTGCACAATACAATAAATGAGTTCTGATTGGATATACTTGAAAGTTATTGGTGTGAGCCTAGTAACTTCATTTCTAACCAAAATTTCTTATCAATTAAGAATTTACTTAATCTTCCTCTAACTCCTTGCCTCCAGCAAGCACAGAGGAGTGTAACCAGTGAGAGGGAGTTCATTGGTGTAACATAGGTCTAAATAAATACAATTTACTCCTTGATGCGGGCTTATATGTTATATAACAAATTCAGTATAACCTGTTCATGGCTAGCTGCTTGGTGTACTAGTTGTACATTACTATATATATATGAATATTATATAAATACCTAGCCTGTCAAGACAGAGGGCAGGCTAATAAATACCTAGCCTGTCTTGACAAGCTTTGTCAAGACAGGCTAATAAGTCCCATACAATGCATTCTAGCTGGTCACTTCTAAAGTTTGCTGGCATATATATACTTTGCCCAATTTAACAAATATGGATAGAGCATAGTTAATATATCCATGATGCATTACTAAATCACTTCAGGTGAGGGAATTGCACAGACCTGATGTGTTGTTGATGTATCAGGAAATTAACTTGCAGTTGATGTTTCCTATTGATTGTACTGTCTTTTTAACCTTCAGTCTACCAGAGAACTATACTATAAAACTATCTCTCCACAACATTTCATTTGGCTGAGTAACACCAATCCCTTACCGTTACCATGTTTAGTAGTCGCTAGCAAAACAATTGACCCTTATTCCCATATTCAGCTCAACTTTAACTGAGTGTAACATTTCGACAGATAACTTTCACCTTCTTTTTTGCACTGCAGCATGATCCCTCTAGAGTACATTGCCGGTGCAGCTGCTGTGATCGTGGTGACAGCCTACATATTCTTCGGCAGTGATATAAGCAGCAGTGAGAAGAGCCTCTCTGCATACTCTGGTCAGAAATGTACTAAACCTGCTGTTTGCATATTTGCAGCATTTCTCCTCAAGTTGTTCTGCGAAAATCTTGCGGCACCAATCGCCTGGTAGTGATTAGCAAGCAGACTAACAAATTGCACCATCTAACCATCCCCATTTTCTATTGAAGCATTAACGACAAACCTTGTCTTAATTCTACCATCATTACAGTGTGTCTAACAATGCATTCACACTTCGTTATGACATTAACCATTTCAGATTTATATCATATATCCTTCCACAGATTCTAGTATACCCACTAGTGGTTTGATGAATTTAGGAAGGACATGTTTCTTCAATGCTGTTCTGCAGGCTCTGGCATCATGTCCGTCTTTCTGTTCATGGATCAACATCAGAGCACAGCTTGCTGAGAACAACGAAAGGTTTATTGAACTCTTGAAGTTTATGATTAATGGTAGGTCCAGATTGAATCACTGACATCCCTAAACTATAGCTCAAATTAGTGGCTGTTGATACCTGTTTTCCGTACCAAAAATATGACTATTAAAGTGCTTGTTAATTTGCTCCATTTTTTACCAAAACAACATTCTAGCGATATATCGCAAGTTCACATCAATCCAAGTATCAGTCTCACTGTTTGCATACAGTTTGATTGCCATTCAAATCATGCTAAGATTATTATCACAATCTGCTCAAATGCATTCACACTCAGTAAACAATGTTCAAAACATGTACTGTGTTATTCTCTAAAACTTAATATATAAGTCAAACAAAATATAAATAAAATTTTTTTAGACCTGAGTAATAATCAAGATGGAGACTCACCTCATGATACAGTCAGTCTGTCTTCACTTCTAGAAGAAATACGAACTCAAGGCTGGGTGGTAGAGAACTCTGAGCATGTGAGTCGGTATTTGGTGGTATCCCAAGTATTGACACTGTCACTGGGCTCTCAAACCATTATTTGATATAATATTGTATGTGAAGTTATCATAACTACTTGCGTGACCAGATGGCTTCAATCTCCACACTCATGTTTATAGAAGCTGTCAAACCCTCACACCAAGCTTGATACTGATGAGATATGCCTCATTTTTACATCTTGTTATATTTTCTGATGCTTGAAGGACGCTCATGAGCTTTTTCAAGCCATTATGAATTTACTTCACTCGGACTCTCGGACAACTGAGAGTGTTGGACTAGTTTCGGTCGCAGAGCAATCTCAAAATGAGGTGAGTATGTTGTTAAGTGGTTGTGTGCCTTGTTACACCCCAGGAGTCATTTTACTCCTAGTTTCACCACTTTCCACTCGCCACAGATCAACTGTTATGATAAAATGACCTTGTATGTATTGTGGATGTGTAGGTAGTCATTATTCACTTTGTCATTTGGTTTCATTGACGTGAACATCAAGGTTGCAGGAATGGTTGCGTGAGAATTGCACTATCCGGTAAAATCTCTAGAAGAGGCAGTAATGATAAACAAATGCACAACTCGCTACCAATAAGAAACAAAAATTTGAAATTGAGTTGCAATTAAAAATTTTATTAGTCGGTTTTTAAAAATATATATGTTGGTGTGGGTTGAAGTCAGAAGAATAGATATTTTTATCATAAGTTATTGTGTCTTAAAAAGAAACAATCGCACACCACAAATTTAGCTAAGCTTACAATGATGTTTTGAACAAAAGATTGTAAATTGACTTGACTCTGCGATGGAACTAAGCGACTTTGAAACTATTCTTTTCAATTGCAGGATGATACATCAAATTATGAGCTTTCTATAGCACACAAGTCTAGATTTCAACGTAGAGAATCCACTAATAGTATTAGATCACCTGTTATTGGATACACCGCTTCAAATATGACATGCAGGACCTGCATGAAAAAGGTACTTATAGTTGTGGCCCCGAAATGCTCATAAGGCAGAGTTAAGGCGATAAAAAGTGCCCTCGGGTCTGGTGGCAGAGGAGTATTGCAAAAGTCGGCTACAGAGAAGTCAACTGGCTACTCGATATCTGACGGATGAAATAAACAAATAATTGAGGTTATGATCAAAGACAAATCGTATTTCGGAAGCTAATGATATCTTGAATATAAATGAATCACATTCCTGAAAAAAAAATCAGCAGCATAATTGCTGGCATTTACATATGTAATGTTTTGAAGGAAACCCTTCGCAATTTCTCCTTTCATGAAACTAATGATACATCTATTTTGGTGAAATTAGCCTGCCTCTTCCATGACAATGTCTGTTGCCCTTTCTTTTCAGAGCAGCTCAAAATATGACATGTTCACAAGCCTTAGTTTGACATTTCCTCCAACTACCAGGGTGAGTCGACTTGATATACACATTGATACATGTGATTTTATATTGCTATCTGGTAACTGTGTGTTATCCTCCCTTGATTCACCTATAACGCCTGCATTGTAGAAACAAAGTTGTGAAGGAGGAAAATTATTGCTTGTTCGCATTTAGTTTGCCATTGTGAACATTTGATACCAAAATGATCACACAACAAAACTTTCATGGGCCGAGCTTATTTCTGTAGAATCTGATATAAGTTTACACCAACCACAATCCCATCAATTTTCTTGTTACAGGGTATATTTCAGCTTGATGATCTACTCAAGTTCTATTTCCTCTCAGATTCACTCTCAGATGTGAATTGTGAAAACTGCACCAGAGCGCATAAGAGGCTAATAAAATCTGATTTTTTAAAAGAAATCAGCCTAGGAAGGGTGAGAAACAAAGCAAAAACTCATCATTCAAAAGTGTTTTTTTGGGTCACATAAGCTGAATTAGCCACCAAACAAAGCTTGTCAAGACAGGCTAAAACTGAATATTCCGCTATATTTTTCATTGTTGACCTTTTTCGCAAAAGCTCCAACAAGGATGTCAAAATGTACCGCTGTATAGTTTAAATCTCTAAAAAAATTCTTGAAGCAAGCAGGGTTTGTTGTGTGTGGTTGACCTCAATGCGATGACCTTATAATGTGTATGTGTAATTTTGTGATTTTTAAGGCAATAAATATTTTGGTTTCCTACACAGATACCGAAGTGCCTTTGTTTGCACATCCAGAGGTTAGGTTGGTACGGACATTATGAAGCTGTGAAACGTCATGATAAAATTGTCTTCCCATCATTACTAGATCTCGGCTCCCTGACACAGCTCAACAGTATGCTGAAAACATCAGCTAGAAACTTGTGAGTAAAACCAGCCCAATTCAGGAATCCAGGAAAATATTCACTCACTTATCCATAGGTGCATAATGAAAAACACAGATTTTGGGATTGTCTGAACATGATCGAACAGCCTCAACCGCAGCACATGTATGGTGTACTAATGATCTCTATACCATCCACAAGAATAATTTAACTCAGTGGTAGTAATTTTCAATTTATGTATGTTACAAATCTTTGTTTTCATTCCATTCCTCCTGCGCTCATGCCTATTTCACCTTGAAATTTAACTGCTATTCAGCTGTTTAGCCCTTTGTTTCAGGGCATCAGCTGCATTTGCTAGAGATGGCCACACAGAAAGAAAACACTCAGCTTCAGCCCCTATTGCTCAATATTCAAACTGGTACAGACTTGTAGCCTTAATAGAACACCAGGGCAGTGAAAGCTCAGGACATTTTGTGACATATAGACGAGTAGGTGATGACAGCGATAGATGGATATATACATCAGATTTAAATGTGAGAGAAGTGACAGCAGAGCGTGTACATAACATTGCTCCTTATATGCTTTTCTATGAAAAGTATGATATAAATGAAAGCAGAAAATCTGAAGAAGAAAAGGTGGTGTAAGTGCTCTCTGATATCAATCTTCCCAGGCCGGGGGGGGGGGCAAGAGTCTGGGAGCTCAGACTAATATCTATCTGGTGTCTGAGAAGAATTGAGCAGCTCATTGATATCGTGGAAAAGACATTAAAGAAATACAATCAATAAGATATTATTCATTAAATTTTACAGTTAATAGCTACATTTAGCTACTGTTATATTTGTACAATGATATAAAGATGATATAATACAGATGATGATGAGATGAGAGTTGTGCTTCATTCTTTGAAAAAAAAAAGACTTCAATTTTCATTCAAGAGAAAATACTAAGAACAGTATGTTCAACATATTGAAACAACAATGTGTTTCAGTGGTGATTGAAATGAGATAAGGCTATCCAGAGAAATCCTTGGCTTGATAAAGATCTTGGCTGTATTTCTCCGCTCTGACTGTTCTTCCACCAAAATATCGACCGTTGAGTGCAGATACAGCCTTCTCCGCCTCTGTAATGGTAACATACACAGAGATGAAATATCGATCTAAGAGACAATATTGAACTGATCTAGCCACAGAGTTTATATCTATTCCTTGATCTAGGTTCAACCTAATAAATATCTTCTAAGCAGCAAGGCTGTCTCTTAGCAAGGTTAATCTTTTCAGCCAATATTCCAGGTCTTCTTACTTAGTATAATCATACTTCTCTTAGTAACATAGAATGGTGATATCCATTACTGATTGACCACCATCAGTGGTAGGGATTTATATTTCCTAAATATGAATACTTCTTTTTTTATGGAAACATCCCACTTTTTGATTTCATTATCAACAAAAGTCATCACAAACAGGTACAGTTGATTTCAGTTCCACAGAAGTCTATTATGGAAATATGGATAATTAGAAATTAGATCTACATAAATTTTGATTATATCGAAGGATTCAAATGTAATGAACAATACAGGTTTTGATCGGTACATATTCTATAACTCCAAACAGAAACAGTCACTTACCAGCCTGAGCGGTAAACTCAACAAATATTTTGACTATGACTTCAGCGTCGAGTTCTTCTCCTTGTTTCTCCTGATATATAATAACTCTGACAACTTTACCATATCTACTGCACTCATCCTCCACTTCATTCTGTAAATCATCATCCAGATCCTCTGGGCCGACCATGTTACGCAATACACACACCTTACACTGCAAGAAAAACAAGGTTAGGAGGCATGAAACATCAGAAATGGATGAAACCAACACTATTGGATGTCACATCTTCTGTAGTTTTTGAATTCAAATCTGACAATTCTACAAACAGAGGCGACAGACGATTAAATTTGTACAATTAATCAGTGACTGACTAGCAATAGCTCGAGTATTTAGGTTTTTTTCTATACCTCATCTGTCTGTCTCATCAGTTTCTGCATGACCATATGCCGAGCATCTCTACCGCTTATCTTCAGGTTTTCTTGTGCACCTATTGTGTTATCTTCTTTGGTTGGTGGCGGTGCATCTGTAGTCATAGTGGCCGAGTTACCAGTAGGCATTGTATAGCCAGGAGCATCTGGTGCCTGCACTCCCAGACCCATACTGAACATTGGGGGAGCCAGGGAAGTAGGGATTGCACTTACTGAAGGTATTGCACTGGCTAATGTTGGTACTGTGGCTAATCCAACTGGAGGCTGTGGAATGATATAAAGTGGACAGTTGAAATAAAATCATTGAAAAGAACATGATGAAGCTTCATAATTATTTTCAAATGATGCAAATGATACTATTAGTTGGGGATGCACCTGTATTGTCACGGAAAAATACATGTTGATAGACAGTTTTCAGAGCTCTGATTTAGGCCTCAGTTCGGAGTTGTCCTCTCTCCAGTTTGGTACTTTTAACCCACGCCGCGTAGGAAAAACGTGCTGAAAAGAGGGTTTTCTTGATAACCGCTTATAATAGGAAAAAAATGATTTTTGTTTCAGAATCTGCAGCATTAAAAAACTCATATGGACATTGGGAAATCATTTTAGTATTTGGATAGTCAATTTTAGCATTTTCTGCCAGTTTTGCGGACAATTTGGCAGAATTTTTCATGAGTTTCGTCACTAAATTTAAGATTGATCAACATTCAAGCCTCCAATGTTTTGGAAACCCTGTCTCACAGAGTTTTCAATGGTGCAGACTCTGAATCAAAAATCAGTTTTTCCCTAACATAAGCGGTTTTCAAGATAACCCTCTTTCAGCAGGTTTTTCCTATGCGGCGTGGGTTAAAAGTACCAAACTGGAGAGAGGACAACTCCGAATTGAGACATAAATAAGAGCGGAGAAAACTGTCTATTCTCGGATAACTATATTTCATTGTTGAAAGCCAATAAATAGTTAGGATATTTTGAACTATTTTCCCCCAACAAGTAAGGGAAAAAAGTTCAATATAATAAGCTGAAAAATACACCATGAGTAGAAAATGGAGAGTTGGTGAAAAAACGAGTGGACCCAAGCTTTGAGGTTTTGAAAATCATTGATTTCACATTCCATCTGTCAGCAACAATACTTACGACAGTAGTAGCTAGGCCAGGTGGAGGTAACGACGATGCTCCTAATCCCTGAGGTACGACTACTGCGGGTGGTGGTCTCACCTCCGGTTCACTGTTAATTGGTGCCTGGGCTTCCAAAGCGTTTAGCTTGGCAGTAACTGCTGCAGCTGCAATAGCTGACGCTGTGGGCAGCGCAGTCACTGCAGGAGTGGCTGTCTGCATAGAGGGAGCGATGAACACATCAGGGGGTGTGATAGCCTGAAACAAATGACATCGTTGTAATGCTGCTGTAGCAAATGTTCATCAGCATTGGTTCAGTTTCTATTTTACTAGTATTATACATAAAATAGATTGAAACTGGATGTTTTTGCTACTGAAAGGTATCATACAAACTACAGAAAGAAAGAAAAAAAACTGCTAATTCAAAACGCAAGGAATGTTGCACCAACAAATACCTAACAAGGATCTATTTTTTTGATTTTAACACTGACCATATCAAAAGTGCACAAAAATTTTCAACATACTATGGCTTAGAATTCTCAATGATAGCTTATTTATGTGACAATTTTAAATAAGCAACGATGACAACAATTATTTTTCCATGAATGTTTCCATCCCAATGAGTAAGTGTTCACACAGTTGATTGTAGCACTTACCTTGCCTACTCTGAGAAACATGCCTCCGAGATCAAACAAGTTCATGGATGACACCGCATCTTCAGCACTCTGGGCATTGTTATACTCTATGAATCCATATCCCTTGTGTCTACCTGGTCGCGTCGGTTCTGGTGTCAAGTTACATGATCTTACAGGTCCAAATGCTTCAAACACACTATAAGCAAATTGGCTCATATTATCAATATCATTTATTTGACAGAGTATGACAATGTCAGCTTCAGTGCATAGGTTGTGGATAACGAACCTTGAGACTGTCACAGAGAATGTGATAGTGATTATGTGTATTGGCATGCAAATACAGTGCAGTTCACCTGATTCAAACCTCTGCGGACCACAAAAATTTGTCATAAATAAGCAGAGTTTGAATTAATTGAGATTAGAATGCATTGAGATCTGGCTGAAGGGACCAATCTTCCTTGTGTGGATTTACAGGTGTTCTGAATTCTAAAGTCTGAATTAACCAGCTTACACTGTATTGTCAAAAATCACATGCGTTGTCTAATCAATGGGTGGTTTGATCGATAGGTGGTCTGATTTTAGTACTGTTACAATCAGTATAACCTGCTTTAGGTATTGATACTTGCCTTTGTACATCGTTGACAACAAGATCAGGATGTATGGAGGCGACAAATATTCTATTATATCCCTTGGCTTCTTCCTTCAGCTGCTCTATAATAGGCTGAGCTTGTGGCATGTTTGTAGGGCGACCAACCTTTCAGAATAGAATGGCATATAATTGCTATTATTAAAATAATTATTGCATTATTTTTTATGCATAATATGTATAATCCTATTTTATCGTATGATTGCGTAGGATAACAATTTTATTTCTGCTAGTGTTCAAGCATGTTATGTATGTAGTTGGTTAAAAACCAACACACATACATACTTACATACATACCTACATACAAACTTATATATGTAAGTCAAATTGAAGTGATCAACTAATTTTGAAATCAATGACATCACCTGTTATAAACAGTACAAAAAGTAAAGTTAATGTTAAAAGTATCTTCATGTATATTTAATAAGAACTAAAAAACTCTACCTTTATATTCCTGCCACCGATCATTACACCATTCATCTGCTCCATGGCTAGAGAAGCTGCTTCTGGCACATCATACTCGACAAACGCGAACCCTTTGTGTTTGTTTGTTACACTATCCCACGAAAGATTCACACTTTTGATCGGTCCGAAAGGTTGGAAAGCCTGCTTTATCGTGTCTTCTTTGATTTCAAAGTTGATACTACCGACATAGATTCTGGAAATTCAGAAAGGAAATGATAAAAGCAGGAATGCCGACAATAAAGTCATAAAAGTAATGCCTACGTTTTTACATTAGGAATATCCCAACAAACAGAAAAAAAGACTTGCGTGCTGTCACTGTTTCTTCAGAATAGGGTTTGTTGAGCCTGTGTAACTAACCTGCACATAAGGGCCAGTGCTTGTTGTTTCTGTACATTCGTCTGGAAGTTAAGTTGCTGCTGTGCCTGGTGAGCTATGGTCTGTTTGACTAGCACGGTCTTAATACTTTGCTCCATAGCATACTTCTTAGCTCGATTAATCTGCTCAGTTTGAGAAGAAGATGCCTTACACAACTTGAATACATTCTTTTCTTTAGCCGCACCCGGACCAGAAAATACTGGACCAGTTTGATCTGCTTGATATGTACCTAAATTGTATATTAGGAAATCAGATTAACAATAAATCACACCACAGAGTTATATCATTACCTGTTATGAGAATCCACTTGCATTAAAGGCTACAGTCTTCCTTGTTACATGTTTTGTAAACATTGTTTTCAAACACAAAGAATGCCAAACACTAATTATTTGATAAGCTACCTTTTTTCTTTTGATAGTGCTCTGCATAAGTTTCAGTATATGTCCAAGCTTCACAACAAAATGCTAGCTTAAACATCATCACTTTCAGTGATGATTAAAAATCAACATGTTGCAAGAGTGCAGTTACATTACTCACTCTCAGAGCCAAACACATTAGATGCACCACCCATCATGACATGTGGAGGGGTGCTCATTCCTGTGTTAGCTCCCATGACATTTGGGTGTGCTGCGACGACAGGGCTGGGTACACCAACAAGACCAGGCGGCGGAATACCTCCACTAACCATGCCAGGGGGAGGTACCATACTGAATCCCTGAAAAACACGACAAAGAAGATTATGTAATGTGTTTTACACATTTTTGCTGCGGTACACATTTAATCATTAAGATACAGACGAAACAAGCCCTGGTCAACACACACTGAAGAATGTCAAGTTTTGGATGGAGGTAAAAAAATAAAATTATAAGCCCCATGCAATATCGAATAGTTCAGTGCTTCTGTTGACCATCTAACTGAAAATAACTAAGAAAATGAGAGAATAGAGAATGATGAGTTTGTTATATATTGAAAGTAGACGTATAGGCCTAGTAGGTATGGGCCCCTGGGACTTAAATGTCTTTACATTGCCAATATCCAGTATCAATTTGTAAGTCCCAGGGGCCCATGCTAGTAGGTAGGGCAATGAACTCCCTCTTCCTTCATTGGGTAGGGTGTATAGTTAGTAACAAAATAACAACAGGACAAACAACAATGACTACTAGATATCAAGTTGTTGAAAACTTTCAGTTCTTCTAAGCCATGTCTTTTCTTACAGTCATAGTTAGTTAATAGAAGTAGTCTCACTAGTGACTAGTCACTGACAGTCAGTCACTCAACTCACTGTTGTTTGAATTGATAATCGATGCATTATTTATTATATTTACAAAGAGTTAGATTAAATAATGTTTACTCACTCCTGATGAAGATTGGATTGCTGCCATCTTCCGATTTTTTTTCTGCCAATAATGCAAATAGTTAGCTAATTGATGGTGATATTGATGATAGTGAACTATATTTTCTACAACCACTCTACCTACTATCTAGGAATTCTTTATCATTCACTTTCTTGTGAATTTTCAACACACAGCGAGTCAACTTGAAAACTAGACTTCCTGTTAGTTAGGCCTCAGCTCTTGATGTTGGCAATGATTAGATGATTGGCTCTTAGATGATGGGCTCTCGTCAACCGTCCCATAAAAAAAGAACTTGAGTGCATAGCCTATCTTTGATACAAGTTCAAAGGTTAAATGTTCTTCTAACATTACTTTACTAATCAGATCAGTAACCATACTAAAACTCTAGTTGAGACTGAGTGGGAGGAAAACATAAGACTGACTGGAAAGTTACCAGGCCAGAGAATTAGGTAGAATCACTATCACATGAGTGATCATTTCTCTAAATTCAGACTATAAATGAGCACACCTTGAACTTGATACAATATCATGCTCTGAAGCTGGACCAGATGTAGTCTATCCCTATTATTCCTTGTCTTGAACAGTTGTACAATAATTTCAAGACCTAGAAAGAGTACAAGCAGCTGACTGATACACTCACTCAGCCAGGCCTCTTGTACTGATCTTGCAAGTGGAAATACAACTTACAGTTAGGCTTGTCACCATCAAAGAGAAGGAAGTCTTCAGATACTACTAGGTATGAGTTGAGTTGAGCAGCTAATAACATGTAATCTCCTGTCAACCTGCTTCTTGATTGTTTTGGTATAGTGAGTTATGTAGAGTTTGATTCTGCTATCCAAAGTAAAGTTTTTCATGCATTGAACATTGCATGCTGTCAAGGCAGATGAGTGACTCGTCTAAGTTTTAAAACCACACATCCTCTGCATAACACATGATTTAGGCTCTGGTAATAATAGCATTACCTCTTGACTGCGACGCAGGTCTGGCCCCATCATCATTGAATGGGAAGTTATTATTATTAGTTATGTGGGGAGCTTCGGATAAAAAATTTGGATAATTCGAATAGCTAGGAGGCGACAAAAATTACAGTTGTTGATATTGACAATGTGTTGATGTATTCAAATTTCAAGAGTTGCAGTATGGTAAGTGCATGAAGGGATATTTTATAAAAATTCATACTTCCAAACTCGGCTCACTTGCATGATTCATCCTCAGAAGCAAGATAATTTACACTTGCTATGCTCCCACACAAAACTGCTCGCTGCTAAAGAAAACATATAAGCATAACCATAGATTTCAGCATTATTAGCGCAACAGGGAGCTAGATTTTCACCTGCCTGACTCAACTGTTGGTGCCGCAGTAGCTCACAATATTCCCCAGTCATCTTACCTCGGTGCCTTGTATCATTTTTTGTCATTTCAGACTCTAACAAGTGACTCTAATTTGCGACACTTTTTTGCTGATCAGAGTGGCTTTTGAATGTGTTCAATTATTTTTTTTAATTTAATTATTTTTGTCTTTGCTTCTCTATTGCAGGAGCGTCCCCTGATAACGACGATGGCGGGTGATAGTAAGGAGGGTATCTGGTGGTGCCAGTTTAAGGCTCTCGTCAAAAGAAACTACCTGATCAAGCTTAGATACAAGACCATGACAGTTATGGTAAGTTTATATTATCATCTTGATAGATTGGCAGCATTTGCTCACTCAGTATTGTAATTGAAATGGGAATTGATGCTGATCATGTTCGGTTGAAAATATGTGACAACTCCTTGTTAATGTATCAGATTCGCAACTGTGAGCTTCAACCACTGCGCTAAGTATCAACACAATTTGGTTTGTATACGGATTGTTGTTTGTAAGTGGAAAGATTCAAACCATATACTCTCAAGGCAACAGAAAAAGGAGAGCCCTTCTCTGTGCTTTGAATATTGAACGATAAAAATACATTTAGCAATTAAAACCCGGATGCAGAAAATTCGCTATAGCTTAGTTCTACATCGCGTAAAATATAGGCAACCATCCCAACGAAAGCATCTATCAAATAATTTCTCAATAATCGAAGTTTACTAGGGATTCCACAATTTCAAAAAATTATGTCCTGGTAGCATTGCAATCATATAGATATGGATTAAGGAAGAAATGGGCATCTATATGATTACGGATGCAATACAATAATATATCATAATATTAAAGCGGCAATGCCGATGCAGTGCCTAAGTTTCACTAATACATATATTTCTTGTATTTTAGGAATTTTTGATCCCAATTATATTCATAATGATCATCGGCGCAGTAAACAAGGCGGTGACAGCAAATAAAAACCCAAAGTCTACATTTCCTGTGGAGAAGCTTTCCTCACCAGACACAGTTCCTGGAATTCTGCAGGGCGTTTTAGTTGTCTATCCTAGCACACCGAATGTGACGCAGGTAATTATGTTGTATATAACTATTCACTTGAAATCGTGTGTAATGCATTTTGCCTCCTATATTAACTTTACATTTTCTGGTTGAATAACTAAAGTATAAGATATAACATGAGGCCGCTGTTCTGCTTTAGAAAATACAGGTGTTTTCATTTTATGCATTTAAAAATGTGTATATGTTGTGTTGCTTGGAGAGCTTCATATCAATAGTATTTAAAGTGACAGTCCTATTAGAAAAGTGGATATATTACCCCAGGATTCTGACCACAAAGATGTTCTCCAAATATGATAAAAAAGGAGTTATGTCTTAATCATCTCGCGTTTGAGATTTTGCCTTGTTTACATATTTCCTAAGGTGTGCAGGCGTGATTTTTTAAACAAACCGGTTGGTAAATTTCAATAAGACCTAAACCCGATGAATCACAGCCACAGCGAATCTAACAATCTTTATCTGTCACAAATATTTTGATCTAGTTTCTGTCCCTATTTCACCGGCCCAAGACTAGGTATGCATGCCAGGTTGTAATTTAAATCACATGACAATGTGACAATATCTATGCTAATGGTTATTTATATCCTGTTTATCATAAATGTTATTTATGTAGTCCCAGGTTTATCATGAAACCGTACTTATTTCAATACCCAAAGTACTCAATAAAGTCAAAGAGATTACATACTTGAGTAGTCATTGATAAAGTTGTTATCGGCTCCCATACAAAATAGCCAATACTGTAGTCACATGGTGTTTTGAAATTATAGCATGTGAGAAATTGCATCATGAAAACTGTCCATTCAGGGAGTGGAAAAATTCCCTTCCTCATTATTTATTGTTCAATGGTATGATGTGGGATTTATGGAGAAATATTGATTTGATTTATGGAATAGTATATCATACCAGACTGAGTCAGCATTAGAATTATCCTTGGTCACTGTTATTGTACTGAAAATCTAATGACCTGTGAGCCTTACTGAAACAGCCACTTGAATAAAAATGGAAACTTTCAGACATTTTTATAAATGTATGTAAAATAAACAACTATCAGGTTTAAAAAACAATGTAGTTGAGTCAAACCCTTCCATTCTCCCTGGTCAAACAGTAGTACCCTATATTTTGATTTCCGGGTCGATTTTTATGATATTGTCACGGAGTCAAGGATATCCTTACTCTGTGATGTTGTCATTGACTTTTGTCATTTGATTTGTACATGATTGATAAGGATAAAATTATACTAGTCTATTTTTGAGTGGCTTTCCAATGTCACTGTACATGAGGGACATTATTTTCCACTTACATCAGGTGAATATGTCAGATCTGTCCCACTGAGAGCAAAAAATTGAAAAAGTGATCTTTTTTTACTATGCACGGATAAGATATCTTGTCCCTGGCAGGTTACGCTGTAAGATTTCCCCGGGTGCTGTGACAGACAAATACTTTTTTAATGATTTATTCATGCCATGGTATGACATGCCACTGCTTGTTGCTTATTACAATGTTTGCAACATCACTATGTTTCCATGCTCTGTACCAATGCGCATTCATGCAAATTTAGTCCATCATTCGAAGCATGGAAACAATCAAGCTATTCAATTTCATTGCATCGGTTATTATGCTGTTACATAATTTCAGGTTGCCTCCTCCGTATGTTCCACGCTGAACTGTACTGTCATGTCATTCAGTGACGAAGATTCTGCGGAAGATTTCTACTCTAACTCGTCCAATACCTTTATGTTTGGATTGGCCTTTGCATCTGATGACAATATAAGCTCTTACGAGATCAGATTCCCTAAAGATGCTAACCTCCCGACGGGAGCAGTCTCCAGTAGCATAGGTATAATATAACATCTCTCCTCCATCTCATCACCTCATATTTTTATTAAAAGCCAAAAAACATTTAATTGAAGCTATTTGTTAACAAATTAATCTGCGCTTTGCAACGTAATCATAATGGATAGATTGATCTATTAAACTTCCTTTGCTAAGTAAAAAGTTTGACTTCTGCTCAATAGATTTGTTCTATGAATGCAGAACTAAGAGATAGAGCATTTGAGGTTTAATTTTCATTTTGTTCTAGATCAGTGCTCTTATCAAACATGTCCGCCATCTCAGTATCTTAGCCAAGGTCTGAGCACCCTGCAGTCTCTCATAGATTACGAAATTATCAAGGTGAGTTACATAACCTTTCATCAATTTACCAGATATAATGTTGGCCAAGTACCAACATTACAAACTACAGTCAATTGAATGTTTAGTCTCAAGCTTTGCAATCTTCCATTGTATGCTGGCGGAATTTTATGAACGCCATTGATGCGCTTTGGACTAAATTTGAGTTGGATCTCTTTGTTTTAGAGTAGGGAGATGTAATTTTAGTCCCAATATAAGAACTTATCCGTAATATATCCACTGTTACCCCTCAATATAAGTATCCCTTCCGGCTTCTACTAGTAACTCAGTTATATAGGCAATTATTCCAGACTGCAGTGGCTGTCCTCCACAGAAAATATTCCCATCGGTTAACAATTCTGAGTTGAAATTTGGACAACCTGACGCAACATCAACATCTTTCCATTATACAGCTGAAAGACCCAACAGCTCAGAGACCGGATATATTATCTCAGCTTATGCCCGAGCTGAGGTACATTAATACACAGGATCCCACGCTACGCATCATGTTCCCACTCTATTTTGTGTATACGATGGCCTACCTGACAATGTACCTGGCAGCAGGTATAGTCGACGATAAGCACAAAAAGAGGAAAGACCATCTCCTCATGCAAGGAATGAGACCAAGTGCCTATTGGTAAATATCATTTACTTCCAAATAAGTGTGTATATTTCATAAACATAAATATATATAAATAGTATTTATATGTTTATGGCATATTTATTCAAATGCCTGGTGTTATGGTACATGTAGGTACAGAACTAGATCAAGATTTATCCAGTTTGCCTGCATTCCAATTGTTCCCGGAGGAGCAACTCTGATTGCAGGCAAATGGACCAAACTTGGTCTAGTACAGAACTGCCTGAACCATGTAAATAATGTTTTGAAGCATGTCAACAATATTGCTGATGTGCAATATTCTGAGAAAAACAGTCCCCAATGATTTTACCTCAGAGTTTTATTTTTTTCTTCATGCATTGTTGTTTTGCTTGTAAAGTGTATAGTCGAACATCTGAATAATATTGCTTGGACTGTTTTGCACAGACACCATTGGTCAATGCAAAAGATGATGGAAGTAAATATTTTGCTCTTCCTTTTTTAGGTTGTCATGGGCTGTGGTGAACTTGCCGCAAGCATTGATAGTTGCTGTTGCCAGTGTTATCATCTTGGCAGCGTTTAGCTTCTTCAACTCAGCTCCGGCGTACATTTTCTTCTTTGTTACTGTGCTGGTGTACTGCCTCAACAATATACTGGTGGGGATTTGCTTCAGCAGTCTACTAAACAACCCGCAAGCTGTTTTCCTGGTGTTGTTTGGTACTGTGGGTTTAGGTGCCATAGGTCTTGTGAACATGTATAAGACTGACTACATCACAGATCCTAGTTATCCTGCGTCAGATTTGGCACCTATCGGCGGGATCATATGTCTCATTCCTCCAGCTGCTATGCTGTCTATTCTTGAGAGAATGGTAAGCCTGAAAATTGATGTTGTATTAATACTATCAGTAAGTCTTGCCCAGAAGAGCTTTAGTTGATTTCCCTATGCAAATTGTACATAGCTTTATCATAACCAACTGCCTGACTATACACTGTACTGACCTGTGTGAATACTAGAAAGTTTCTCCCCAAAAATGCTTTCAAGAAAATAAATGTACAATGTTTCAGGGACAATTGTCTTGCTTTTCACCATCCAATTAGTCACCACAGCGACATATATGTACTCTACCAGGAACTGTCAAATACAGTGAACAGAAATTCAGGCACATGATATCTAGCACCGAACCTTTCATGGCGATAAGTGAAAACTGAAACATTTCTCTGTGACGGTCTTGAAACTGAATATATTTTCAGCTGAAGTTTTATATAATTTTTGCTTTCAGTTTACCCTCGGTGCCACTTATCCCGGAGGATTGGAGTCAAGTGGTGCATTTCTAGCTGGAGATTTGCCCTTGGTTGTCATGTTTGCAATTCTAGTTTTCGACATTTTCCTCTGGATAATACTGGCTTTGTGGCTGGATGGTATCTTACCAAGTAAGTGTCGCAAGCTGCTATCATACCTTGTACAAACTATCGTCATCTTGTCAACTAAGTTGACAGCTGGCTAGCATTCCGCCTTCAAAAACTAAAACTAAAGTGTAAGCTTACTTTATAATTCAGAACTCCTTTTGATTTAGACAAGGAGTTGCTCCTTGATTCATACACAGTAAATTGGTCCCTTCAGGTAGATCTCAATGCTTAATTAATGCTTAATTAATGCTTAATTAATGCTTAATTAATGCTTAATTAATGCTTAATTAATGCTTAATTAGGACAAATTTTTTGGTCCCCAGAGATTTGAATTAAGTGAACTGCACTGAAGGTTTAAATTTAAACCTGTGTGTTACAGATTCCTTGGGTGCAAGACTGTCATGTTGCTTCTGCATCAACTCAAAATACTGGAAGCCTGACCCTCCACAGGCTGGTGTGCTGGAGAAATACCTTCAGAGTAGAAATAAGGCTAATTATGAGGATAACCCTAATGTAGAGGCTGTACCGAGATCTATGATTGGAACTGAGGCTGTCAGGTTGGTAATATATTTAATCATGTCTTTCTGACTCTAGTACAGTGTTTTTGCGCAGATTAAGCTCTGTTCACCCACGTTGCAAAAATCAACAAAACACCTCTGACTAGACAAGGTTTTAGAGAAAATAACATACGACTCAAATTTTCTCGGGAGAAGTTGAGAGTATTGGTGTGTACACATCCGCTCCTAAAGTCAGATGGCACCGGAGCTAGGAAAACTGTAAAAAATTAAATGGGTGTCTTATGTAGCAAAGATACCTGCTTACTTGTAATATTTGGTGTTGAATTTGCAACAATCCATGACACCCTCTTTGCTCCCCAGACCATTAATACAGGTTCAACACCTAAAGTCTAATAAGAAAACTTCCGGAAATGAAATCACTATAGAATCACTAATACAGCCACTACTTCATTACCTGTTAAAATCATTGACATGATAATACAAGTCTCTATGTCAATACTAGCATAAACATACTGGTACTTAAGTGATTGTGGTGGCCATGAAATAAAAATCCTGGTAGTAAGCTGTATTTCATGATGTTGACCGTTGAGCTCCTAATGAAAATTATCCTATCTTCTTCATTCGAATTATTTCAACAATTCAACTACCACTTGCCAACATGTGCCCCCTTGCGGGGGGGCGGGGGGGGGCAGTCGGGCAAGAGTCTGGGGGGCTCAGACTAGCCCAGCTGTAGTACTAGTCCTAATACTAATTAGTGAGTTCAGATGGTTCTGGCATTGTACAGTTATGTAATTACATTGTAAATATATGTAATGTAAATGATGCAGTAGATGCAAAGGAAGTGTTGTAAACATACAAATTTCACTGTGCACAACATTCAATTTGTTCATCATGCTGAAAACAGAATTTACTGTAACTTTATCCTGAATTTCTAATTATTGAATGAACTTTTTACCTGGAACTAGCTAAAATCCTTATTATATGGTGAGAGTGAAAAGAATATATTCAAGAGTACTAAAATGCAATGTTTATCATTTTAATATGTAACCGAGACACCCAAGGCAGGTTACGGTTCAAAAAGTTTTTAAAAAAAAGATGTATAGGGATAGCGATATTTTAGCACGGTTATTAAAAATCTTGTCTTTTGCAGGCTATTCAATGTTCGTAAACACTTTGACCAGGGCGGATTATTCTCCAAGAAAGAACCTGTGAATGCTGTTAATGGTGAGTAAAATAAAGCATAATCTGTTTATTAAAATCATGAATGAACCAAGAAATAAATCATCGTGTATGATACAACATGACCATCATTTATTTCACGGGAAATGTTTGGATGAGATCCAAACTTGGATTGGATGTACTGGAGTGAGCTGAAGGCTTGGTCACATTTCCATTCAATGCTTCCCCCACCTCTAGTGGAATTTGAACCTACAACTCCTGGGGCAACAATTGCAAATGAAAAGCAACACAAAATTCCCAAATAAGGGATGGTTTGATAACACTGATCATCCTTCCATTAATACACCATTTGGAGTCATGCTTTGGCATTTTTGTTAACACAGCACATGATTTGTATAATGCCAGTTAGAACAGGATTTCCCTGTGCGACAGCATCACACCAAACCAGAATCTAATGTACTATCAATAATATTTCCTGTTATACTTTAGGTATCGATCTGGATATTTATGAGGGACAGATAACTGCACTGCTTGGGCACAATGGTGCTGGGAAGACAACTCTAATCAATATGATGACTGGTATTATGCCCGTCAGCTCAGGAGGCGCCACTGTTTATGGATATGTAAGTTATATAAGTAACTATACTCGTTGTAAGTGAGGCATTTTTTTGTGTTTTTTGTTGTTGTGATAATAACATTTCTATTTGTGCTAAAGCTCAATAGGCTCCGAAATTATGTAACTCTGCTTGTCTTAGTGATTGCACTGTTTGATTTGGAGGGGAATCCAGCTGGATTGAAAATTATTCCTGTCAAAAGAGTGTTATACTTGTTACTTTCTTACCTTATGACATGACATGTGTGTGCTGTGGTGAAAGTTTTGTATCAACCGAAATATGAAAGCAAAATACACCATATGTAAGAGCATTTGGTTCAGTAGCATAACATTTTGTTATTTAAATAAATTTATTATTCGAATCTTCACAGGATGCTGTGAACCAGATAGACTTACAATCAATCAGAGATATGATGGGAATCTGTCCTCAAATAGATGTCATAAACGAGAAGCTATCAGTACGAGAACATCTTGAGCTGTATGCCAGGATGAAAGGCATTGCACCTGACGAAATTCCTCAAAGAGTGAGTTATGTATACTAAGTAAAAGATTAAATTTTCTTTTGGTAACTGATGTTTGCGCAGCGCAGTTTTACACTATAAGGATGTGTTTCTCTGTTTCTCATGCTCCGTCAATCAGAGCAAGCATGAAATAGTATATCACTTGGAGGGGGCATCGGCCGGGGTGGGGCAAAATTCTGGTGGGCTCAGACTAGTGTTGTAGCAGCATTGGAATTAGAGTGTAGATCATACCGTCCATTCCATCAACAGTGGTACATTTGTTTGACTTGCCATGCATGACCTCACTAATGACATATTCGTTGCAGGTAGAAAAAACTATGCAAGACTGTGATTTGGTTGATCAGGCTGACACATTTGGAGCTAAACTTAGTGGTGGACAGAAGAGAAAATTAAATGTCGGCATGGCTTTGATCGGTGATCCAAAAGTAGAGTATTATCATCAATCTTCTATTGTACCATCCTGTTTTCACTGATTAAATCCAAAAACCTAAAGTTGATTAGATACTTGCCTCTCAATTTGATTACGGTCATTTTTCTCAACAATTGCAAATTGAAGATTTCCATAGATAGCTAGCCAATGTTTTGGCTCTGATCAGATTCACTTTCACTCTATCTCAAGTAGGTACTTTCAGAGACTGGCATTCTTACCAACAGGCAATCAGAGCCAACACATTTGACAATACGTAGCTTTCTGTTAGTTGGGTACTCAACTAAGGTCAGCAAACTACTTCCCACAAAAAATATACGGTTCTTGATACAAGCTTTTATATTGACTTCTTATACAATTATACAATCAATGAGATTAACATTGTCATGTTGTCAGATTTTGTTTCTGGATGAGCCCACTGCTGGTATGGATCCATATTCTCGTAGACACCTCTGGGATTTGTTAAAGAAGAGTCGAGCAGGTCGGGTTGTTCTACTGACCACACATTTCATGGACGAGGCTGATATACTGGCTGGTATGTTATATTTGACTATATTACTGAGTAATCCAATCAGATGGAAATGTTTTCATTGCACCAGTTTAAATTTTGAGATTACACCCTTTATGCATTTGCAGAAAGTTTTTTTTATATTTTTTTGAAGTTATCTTGCCAACACTTGTAACGACTGCTGATACAGATGTGAGCGGAACTTTCAGATTTCTCTCAGTTAAAATGATGATGTTAACATGAGACAGATATCTATTCGAAATATTTCTTGCTCTAGCTACGAACCGTCTTTTTAGCAGATTAGTCATAATTATGCGATTTTGCCGATTTCCAAATATTACGAGTTGCCCATCCACTTTCTGCTAGTAAATAACTCTTACACACATGTTCTGTTAACATTGCCAAAGATGACTTGATGTCACCAAACCATAAGGACACTTTACATGTAAGTTTTTTTGTCAAATTTTTACCTTACTTCTGTTTTAGATCGTAAAGCAATCATATCAAAGGGAAAATTACAGTGTGCCGGATCTTCACTCTATCTGAAAAATAAATTTGGCATCGGATATCAGCTCTCGTAAGTACAGGACTTTCTAAAGTTAAATGACTCAGTTCAACAATTCATTAACTGATTTATGTTTCAATTTTCTATTGATTATCACAGTTTTGATTATAAAGATACAATATTCTGCTATATTTAGATTACGCCATTACACATTACATTATTATGACCTGCATAAGTCTATCAAATTTCATTTTGAGTACACAGGGATGTATCTGCATGTGACCTGTTCCTTACATTCAGCAATTTGCAAGCATTGATTGGGTTAAAATATGAAGTGATGGTACCTTGTGGGCCAAAATTGTGATATTATGATTGTCTGTATGATTTACAGGCTGGTTGTTGAGGACCCATCAAAACAGGATGAGATTACCTCCACTATCACACAGGCTGTCGAAGGAAGTTCTCACCAACGGACATTTGGAAAAGAAGTCAATTACAGCTTACCGTTTGATCAATCTAATAACTTTGCAAGTGAGTTCTTTGCCAATTTTTTTTTTCAATAATTCTTTTTTCCAGTTTATAAATTAGCTGTCAAAACTATCATCACCAGTGTCACAGCATTCAGTGGCAAATTTTCTTCTACTCATCACACTTATCTTATGCTGAAAACCCCACTGTAAATTGTTTAAAGTTTCAGAGTTTGCTGATTTCTCACTGAAGCATCAAATCTCCACAGTTAATAATATCATGATGTCACACTAAATTCTGGCCAGCAGTTCTTTATCTGTATCTTTGGCTGTATTGTAGGTTTGTTTGAAACTCTAGACACAAGGAAGGATGAGCTGACAGTTTCTAGCTATTCCATATCAATGACAACATTAGAGGAGGTGTTTTTGAAGCTAGGTATGCTCATTGTTCATTATTAATACAAGTACTTTGTGCGGGATTTCTTTCCGGGGTTTCTTTTTATAATCCCAAGATATTATGTTAGTCAAGGGAATCCTTTGCATTGGATCTGGATGAAAATATTTAAAATTTACTAGCATTTCTTCTAGCTCTGCTAATAATAATAGACTAGTGATAATTTTGATTCTAACTTTTCATCAGGTGAGGATGCTGAAATGGAAGGAAAAAAGAACGGTGATCACGAAAGTAATGGGCACCTCACTGATGATACAATACAACTCAATATGATGGAACAAGGTAAAATATCTTACTACATGATCAATAGCCAATGGTCAAGTTTTAAACAGCGACATCAGCTAATATATTTTGGCATTTATGTAAATTTTGATTCTTGCTAGATCATACATTGCTAACGAGTTAACTCCATCCTAGTTTGCCATTTTTATGTCTTCAACATTACAGTACTGGTGGAACATATTTGCCTTAACGTGATATATCATCTCTTCGGTTCCTCTTGGCCTGCGTTAAAAATTCCTTCAATAACACTTGTCCGACTATTATTTCGTATCCTTATTTTTTTTAATTGGATGCTTCTTAATTGAATGGTTACACATTAACAAAATCACATTGCAATCAAATAGGCAGCAATGGGAAAAATTATGCAAAAGTGTGATGTAAATCAGCTATACCTCAACTCTGAACTGTCTCAAAACCCTTTACTCAAATTTGAGTTCTCCCATAAGCATAACAAGTTATTGTATGATGAAATTTGGCATGTCTATGTGACTGTTGACTGATTGTAGAAATTGAAAACCCAGTCGAACTGAAACCAGTGGAAGGATACAACACAGACGGGGAGAGAATAAAGTACATGATAAAGCAGGTGTTTAGGATGATCGTCAGGGTTAAACCTATGCTAGTGGTAGTCTTCTTTGTCATTGCCTTCCTTATTGCTGGGCTCGTCATGATGCTTGTAAGTTTATTCAATTTTTTCCTTCGGTTTGCGCCAATTTTGCTCTTGCTTATTTTCTATGATTGTTTTCACTGCGGTTCAGTTAAAAAGTATTGTCTGAAGGACAAACGAGTGTGTCTGCATTTGCGATTGATCCACTTTGAATTTGATTAACATGGTATAGTATACTTTTGTACTCTTAAATTATGATGATTAATGGTCACCTCTCCATATTTTGGAATGTTTTTTTTTCAGTTTATCTCTTGTGTACCTTCCCTTTTAGACCTCACAGCCAAAGGTACAGGCACCTGAAGAGCCTAAACCTATATCTCTATCCCTGCCGGAATCAATCAGAGACGGCAACAGTGCTTATCAGTCAGACAGAATAATCTACTTCAACAACACTAATGGTAGGTGGTCTTGTGCACTTCCCTTCTCCCTCTCCCCTTCTACAGATCTTCAGACTTTCAATAGAACTGCCCTCCTTGACAATAATATTTCTGACAAATTCACTTGATAAGTATACCCATTTATCTTTGCTTTTGCATGGTCTCATATGTCCAAGTGGCTTGATCGGCAAATAAATTTGATACACATATTACGTATACTGGTACGCTGTGGCATACACCCAGAAAGGGAGCAACTCTGATGCTAGGAAGATTGATCAAACTCAATTTTATCATGAGGGTGGGATATGACTTCCCATCCCTCCTGCCCACCCTCCCTGAGCTTATAGCAACTTTCATATGATTTTCTGGATCATGATATTGATTACATTTGTCATTGTTGTACTTGTACATATGAGTCAAGTTCCAAGTTTGTTGTAGTCGAGTCCCAAAGCTCTCAACATAATACCTAGTTTTTCCCTCAGACAAAAAATATAATGAGATCAGCATTTTACTCAAAAGTGCCATGCATGAAGTCAGATTATAAATTGTAAGTATATGATCTACCCAATTCTTCTTGACAGTTATGTGTTTAAATTTACCAGGTGATATCGACTCTCTTGTAACGAATATGGGATCACAACTCACCTCAGATATGTACATGTCCGCATATGATGGGTCTTATGATAAGACAATGGTCTCCTCAGCATTCGGTTATGATGTGAATCAGTTTACGGCGGTATGTACACATTGTGGATCACCTCAAATCACAAGCGATATTATTACAGTGTAGTTGAATTTCAATGATTCCTGTACTGTGCTGCTAGTCTCTGACTACTTTGCTTTTAGTAAAACCATAATGTATATTATATATTATAATGGTATATGACATATGAAAGTATATATGTTTATGGTAACAAAAGATGACGATGAGTTGTTACTATATTCAAAAGACAAAAATACGTTTCTAGTCAAAGTTTTTCAAAATTCTCTCTCCACGGACGACCCTCCTTAGCATTTTGGTCAATCTTCACATGAATTTTAACACCAAGTTGTAATGGCCTATAAAGAAATGACCACTAAAAAGATTTAATAAATAATTAGGATATGTTTAGAAGGATAATTGATAAATTCAATAAGGATCCCTATTTTATTCAATCTTCAGGGCAATATGGTGGAATATATAAGAAGGTGCAGCCCTTAAAAACATTCCTTTTTGTAGTGTGCATACAATTCAATTTCACCATGATTCTTATAAATATATTTTGTAGATAACAGCGAGCTCTAACTTGACAATCAGATATAATCACACATATCAAATGTCATTACCTGTTGCTGTCAATATGCTGGGAACAGCCATGTATAAGATTGCTGCCAATGACCCTCAGGTAACAAGAACCTTGTAACTTAGTCAATTTCGATAGTATGTCTTGATCTATGTGACAGATCAATGAGAAATAGAAGAATATTGTTGTTGCTTGTCTAAATAGCTTCCACAAACCATATGAAGCTGTTGAGGTAGGCTGATCGAGGTTATACTATTGATTTTTCTCTACTATACTACTTTTCTATTTGAAATGTCTCTCCCTTATATCATTCTGGGACTAGTGATTTGAAAAATTATGATTTCTGTATATCTCATCGTTGCTGTTTTTACTGATTTCCAGGCTGAAATACTAACATCAGTTAAACAGTGGCCAGTGTCTGAGAGACCATCGTTTCAGCCGTCAGCGTCTGCCTTCTCTGGTTTATTCTTTGTCCTCGCTTTGTTCACTGCTGCAGCTACGTTTGGTGTAGTCATCGTAGGAGTAAGTATATTTTGACTGTTATGGTCCTACCGTGTTTGATTTGAGTCGCTTGACATACTTTCTGATATCAATTGAAATATAATGAAACTTATTAAGCCATCTTCTTGTTGATTTAATTTCTGTTAGTGGAAGTTTTTTGCGATCGAGTAGTTTGGTTTTTCACTCACGCTAATCAATCAATTTGTGAACGGTGTGCAAGGAAAACAATGTAAAAGCTGTTTTTAGCAGGGGTGTGGTGGGGGACCTGTGCCCCTATTAAAATAGTAAGGGTACACGTGACGGCTAAATCTTGCAATGAAATAACTCACATATTTATGTTGTAGGACCGAGAGAAAGGAAGGCGGACTATGTTGAGAGTTGCCAGTGTATCTGTGAATTCTTACTTTGGCACATATTTTGTGGTAACCATATCGCTACTTATCCCGCTACTGCTCATCGGAGGAATAGCTATAATAGCTGCTCAGGTATGTGAGGATTTTAATATTAAGATGGAGATAGAAAATTCTAAATCAAAACATTTCATTTTTTTTTATCAAGCGATGCGGTGTATATGGCCAAGAAAACTTTAGGATTTGTTCATATGAGTGTTGAACTAACCTTCTCATGAGAAAAAAATACTTCTTATTCGATCTTATGTTTGGATTGTGTGAGAAGTTACAGTATAGTGAGGAAACTCAAATTTGATTGTTTTATTCTTAACCTGAGAATTTCACCTGTGCAACCAGCCTGATCATTTTAGCCCTGTGAATGTCTGCAAACCTGTGCTATAATTATATAGGTGAACTCATTCAAGTCTCCTGTAGCAGCAGTTCTTCTCCTTATACACATGGTGATACAGGCCTGTAATGCACCACTCATTAGCTTTGCATGGACTTATGCCTTTGAGCGCGAACAGTCAGCTGGAAATATAGGCAGCATCAACAATCTGGTGAGCGACTTGATAAGATGTAACATTTATTTGCTTACTCATATTATGGGAGAATAACGTTGTTGTTGGAAGAAGTATTGTAACTGTCATTCACAGGTGCTCTTCTGTGGGTTAAAGTAATGTGGGTTCAAATAGCTGTCTCTGACCGAAGACTGAGACATAAAGGCGCTTTTTATATCTCAACCATCAGCTGCACTGTGCCAACAATAATATCATTTTTTTAGAATATTTAGAAGTTAGCCTCAACTGATTTGTGAAGCTCTTTAGAACCTGTGTCTACAAAATATTCCTGAAACCAAGGAGTAACTGACACTCCTTGCTTCAACCTGATTGGCTAAACAAACACATATATTTATGATACTGTGGTAACAGGAATGTTATTTTCTCTCTTTCAGTTTGCCATATTGTTTTTCTTACCCGTGGCCATCATGTTCATTATTCCGAGTACGATTGATACTGCCTCGATAGTACATCATTTCCTTTGTATACTGATACCATACTACAGCTACCCCGGTGGTTTCCTCGCTTTTGACAACGTATACAGGTATGATATTTGTTTGTTGGTATCCAAGAGTCATTAATGTCAGCTAGAGTTTAATTTAGCTTATTTCGAGAAGGCATAATTTTACTGCGAAAAGGTAAACTTCTCCTACTTCAAACACTTTATTTGCCTAGCATATCTGTTTCCTATAGTTTCCTCATACTTTTTTTATTTGTTAGATATGATGATGCTTTGCCTGAGAAATTTCTTGATACATAACATTGACATTTTGAATGTAATACATCAAGAAATTTATTATGTAGTGCTTTGTCACTTAGCACAGAATAGGAAAAGGGAGTTAAAACTTGAGATTTGATAAGCTGTACTGAATTGATATTCAGGACTGGATTAGTAAGACGCTTGAAACCCAAATCCTTATGGCATCAATGTTTTATATGATAAGCCAAATAAAGTTTATCACACTTACAAAACTACTAGCCATCAAACAATCTTCGGTCATCCAACAACCAGATAAATTTCAGCCTGACCCTTGTTCATACTCACTAATTGCCCTACTTACCATTTCAGGAAATACACAATCAGTCAATTAGTCAGTGGAGCTTCTACTATTGATGAAATTCCGCCAGCTATTGATTACTTCAACCCAGAAAATGGTGTCCTCTCGGCATTACTCGGTGTAAGTATACAAGGTTCAGCTCCCTTGTCTGCATTTGAGTGTTCCTAAATAACATAGCCTGTCATAAATTTCTGAATACGCTTAGGATTAAAATGTGATTGTTGGGTGAATCGGCACATTATGGGGATGCTGATCAACTGTCTTGTCCACGCCAATTCACAAAAATAGAGGTACATATATCAAGCAAGGAGTAAGCGTAGGTCATGAAACAAAAACATTTGACTATAGGATGGATCTCATTTATCAGATTTGGCTAAAATTGCAAACAACCATTCTGATTTATATATATCTCCAAATTAATTGTCTTGTTTATATACAGGGTCTCCTGTGGATCGGCCTGTCCATTCTCTTTATACGAATTGGTGAGGTTCGCCTGAGTGGAGGAAAACTATCTGATGTGTGCAGCTGTAAAAGTAATGCTATCAGTATGTACGATCCGAACGCTGTCAACACTGATCGTCTGCCAGATGAAGATGAGGATGTGAAAGAGGAGCGGCAGACTGTGGAGGCTATGTGGAATGACCCATCAGAGGTAACATTTTCTTTTCTCGTTAATATCGTACCTCATGCCATTGTTCTCCTCAAGGCTCCAATTTTTCTAACAAAATTAAGATTCATAATGTCTTTTTCCATTATCATTGTTATCTTGAGCGAGTTTCCAGCGTACATATCATGCGATAGAAATGGGGAAACTGGAAGGTTCTCTCAGGCTGGTCACAGTAGTTCACAGTGTTTAATTTTGGTGAGGGCTTCAACTATAATATTTTTTCTTATTTCGTTGATATAGGATACTGTTATGATGGCGAATGATTTAAGGAAAACTTTTCCCAAAAGAAAACAGAAGCAGCCAAAAGTGGCTGTCAGAAATGTATCATTCCATGTGACAAATGGAGAAGTTTTTGGACTACTGGGACCTAACGGGGCTGGAAAGTCAACTGTCATAAACATGGTAATTGCTGAACATGCACCAAGTGCCGGAAAGGTTGGTTTTATGTCATGTAATCTTCTGGAGAGTAATACTTTTTGTTGGACTCAGTCTTACTTCAGTCTTCCTAGATCTCAATTCAGCTGTCAATATGTTACCAATTCTTGATTACTAAAATTTTGGTTTCCATAATTTGCTTGTTCTGAAAGTGTGTGGTAATGAAAGGCCCCTGATATGTCACAAGGCACAGATATATTGTTGTATTCAATGTCGGTTTATATAATGAAATGTGAACAGGTGATATTAGCTTAAGCTTAGAATTTAAATTTTCACCCAAATCTTTGGCACCTTGTTAACAACCTTCTCTCATTAATATGTAGATTGCTGTGGATAAGATAGAAGTACATTCAGCTCTGACAGATGCCTACAAGATTATAGGATTTTGTCCACAGGCTGATGCCTTGTGGCCGTACGGAACGGTGTATGAGATACTGGTGTTCTACGGTATATCAGCTGGTCTCACAGCAAATCAGGCAGAGCTAGTATCTAATTAGTGAGTAATTCGTGTGCAATGATGAATTGTGATGACCCTCTGAAATATAATGTCTGTGTTTCCACCATGATATGATTGTTGGGAAATGAGAAATTTGGGATGGCAAACTAAAGCCTCTCATAAAAACTGATGCCAAACATTCTTAAAATTATTGTAGACCGACAATAAATATATATATATATACAAGTCCGCTTTGTTATAACTTCTTTGGCGGAATGTACAATTTTCTTGATAAAAACGAATAAGTTTATGGCCTACAGAGAACATCAATTTAAAGCAAGATTCATGACATTTTTGGCATGATTATAGTTACCTGAAGATGATGAAGATTGAAGAACACAGGGATAAGATCACCGAACATCTGTCTGGAGGCACAAGGAGAAAGGTAAGCAAAGGGCTGCTTAATAATCACTTGTGCAGTAGAGGCACCTGTTTTTAATGGACAGGCAATTTGTTTTATGATGCGTTTGACAGTCTCTTTAGTGATTATGATGTATAAGCATATTCATAGAGTATAACATGTATGTAATACTCAGCATAAAATCATAATATAATGAATGATTTTATTTATCCGCTTATCTTATCTGTCAATCAACCCCAATTTGCTTGTATGAATTTCAGGTTCCTTCTACCGGAGAGACTAGAAGAGGGGGGGGGGGAATACAACTTCAGGTGAATTGTGTCGAACTTGCTATGATCCACATTCCACACTGCCATAGTTTGGTGGGATGGGATGTATAATAGCGCCATTTTTATTCCATTTTTTTGTTATAGGTTAGCTTGGCAGTCTCTCTGATGGGGTGGCCTAGGCTGGTGTTACTTGATGAGCCATCTACAGGTTTAGATCCTTCTTCTAAAAGGTTCTTGTGGGACACAATAAGAGCATCATTCTCTGGCTATAGTAGAGCAGCCATTCTCACCACTCATTATATGGAGGAAGCTGATGCCTTATGTAACAGAATAGGAATTATGGTCAACGGAGCCATCGAGTAAGTCATTATAAAATATGTCCAAAATGAACATTTCAGAGTATGACTCTTTGGTAACTCAATTTGGGACAAGGTCTAAGGCCCCTTATTACTATTTTACCCCTTAACATGCCATATTATCTCTCCGAGAGAATAAAAACCCTCTAGCTTGGTACTAGGTTGATTCTTAATACAAGAAAGTTATAGTAGGCCAGTTTATGACCCTGATGAGATTTTTCTATCCAATACGCTGTTACCATTCTAAACAACAGTTTGTTATTTTTCAATTAATTTTGTAGGTGTTTGGGGACTTCTTCACACCTCAAAACTAAGTACGGTGACGGATTCCAGCTTGAGATCAAGCTCAAGGACACAGGAAACTCCGAAGAAGCGCTCAATAAACTGAAGTCATTCATTACAGAACAGTATCCCCGAACAGCCATCCTGGAGTCCTTCTCTGATAGGATTCTGTATGCCATGCCTACTGACAGTATTAGCTCTCCTGCTCAAGTGTTTGGACCAATAGAACAAAGTAAGTAGATTGAAGCGTGAACTGACCCTGGGTTGGACCATAGACTCCAAAGCAATAGTTCATTATTATCTATTACTGTTAATTATATACTATTATTAATCATAATTTAACATAAATTATATTTATGATTTGTGACTGCTAAGCCTATCGGCTGTCATCTTGCTGTGTTAGACTCCCCTCCGTTTGATTCACTTCTTGGATAAGTTTTATTTTTATCAGGGGATCATAATCAAGCCACAGTTTCAATTTCTCGTTTTTGTTATAATGAATACACTTTTTGCTGTCAGAGTAGTATGTGTACATGTTTTTTTTATTTATCTTACCCATAGATAAAGATGAACTAATGATTGAAGAGTACAGCTTTTCACAGACAACACTTGAACAGGTAAGATGGATTCAGTTGTGAAGTCACCTCACATTATTATGTTCATTGGTTGGTATCTCATCAATTCAGTTGTCTTGAACATATACTTAGTCCAACAACATCGGTATCTCATATCCATTTGAATATGAGTGAATGAATACATCTCACTTACTAACTCTGTGAGACACAGTTTACCTTCTGTAAATCACTGTCAGGACATCAACAACTTAACCAATGAATCAATTATTAATCTCCCTTCGATAATATGTAACCAATCTTAGCGCTATATAAAAATCTATAGTTTTAGAGTTGCCTCCCATATTTATAGAGCAGACAACTGCTTATTACTCGTCAAGAAGGATATTTTCAATACATCGAGCTCCGCAATCTTGATTTTTGGGATATTTTAGGTTTTCCTTCAGTTTGCAAAGCAGCAGCTAGATGCTGATGAGGATGAAGCAAATGCAGAAAAGAATCGTAAGAAAGCCAGAGAGCTGCTCAGACAGAAATCCACCCTATCTACATCAGGGGATAACCCAACAGAGAGAACCCATCTATAAAACGAGGAAACCTCCTCATATGGAAACCATATGTGATCGATTCTAATCAACTTACCATTACGTAACCCTGTGTCTTTCCCCATAACATTTTATCTCTATGTTTACTGGGAATTTCGAATTTTATAAATTTAATTTTTGTGAAGTTTGATGCATTTGAATTAGTATTCATTTATCCCTTTTCAAGCATTCCAGTCAAATTGGTAAATTTTTTTATTCGATTGATGGTACTGGCCTCGCTCCGTATGCGGATGTACGATTATTGATTTAGTATTATCATTGTCACAGAGAGCCAATGTGTACGAGACTTCTTTCTCACATGTCTGCAAAATTATCACATGAGATAATCCTGAGGTGCTCAAGAAATCCAGTAACTTTAGAATTCAAGCTGCATTTTTTATTTGCAGTGTTAATAAAACAATCAAGCTCCCATAACTCAGAGCTTGCCAGATAAGAACCTAAATTTGGTGATATACAGTGATATGGTTGGAGTTACAAATAATTATATACATAATTTACACTGATAACAATCTTGTTCCTGACCCTCCACAAGCCCATGGTAAAATAAACTTAAAACAGGAAGATGGAATAATGTTTCACAATTTATAAGTGGGTCTAAAATTGTTCTGATCAAATGTCAAGTAGAGGTGGAAATGAGCCTATACCTAAGTATACGGTGTTTAGAAGGCTCATGTCTATGCCTATTACACCTGCAATAAGTTTACAGGTACCTCTAAGCTATCACTGCTTCTAGAGGAGTGGGAAAGGTTTAAGACTAGCATCGGAATCAATCTAGACAAGCTGATTACAGAACTCCTTATCAGTAGCAATGCCATCATTGTGAGCACAGCAGAGTGTGAGAGGGTGTTCAATTTGATTCCTGCAAGGAACAGGTCATTTATATATTTTGTTTCATTTATTTAATTTTGCATTCTTAATTTCTTGTTATAATTGGTCACACATTATGCCTAAAATAACCCCAAGCTGCTTGGAAATGCTCCCTTTTGTTGGCGGGCGGTATGTTCAGAAAAGTTACAAGCTTGAGCTTTGTATGAATTCAAAATTGAATCCATTAGTTATTAGGACCCATAGTACTCATACCCGCCGTAAATCTGACTACTCTTCTTATATCAAAGAGACAGAGAGTTCTTTTTACAACATCAGGGGTCTGCAAAAACAATGACTGCCGGCGCCAGGAGTTGGACCTCAAATATCACAAGTCCGTGCCATTAGTCCATTCAATGAGTTCATTGGTCTATTAGCTTCCTGACTCCTAGCTCGATCCATGAATTGTTCTCAAGATATTTGAAGAACCAGTTAGATTGCGTGGTGAAATGAAATGAAATCATATCATGTCATTGGAAAAAAAGTGCTCTGAGATCCTGGTGCTGATAGCTCTCCGATGATTTAGAAAATTATAATTTTAGGGTGTCTTGCCTACCAGAATTGGAGTTCGCAAGACATACTCTAAGAGAAGACAACTTTGAAAAACAAAACATTTTCCACAGCTTCTACATTAAATTTCATTGTAGCAGTTTCCTGTGAGAAAAAAACATGGCGGTAAGAATTTTTTTCATAATAAAAGTTCCTATTTACTTTGGGTATATAGGGAAGGCATCATCATTCTAGTTAGGTTCTCTTGTGTTCTGTAAGTTGCTTGATGTATAGGCTAGCGTCATTAAAGCCAATAAACTGAAGCAGTTAAAAGTGGTGAGACATTGCACCACTGCAGTGAATTGATTCATTTTTTTCCACCTGTCCTGTGACCTTAGCCTTAGTAGCTTAGTTAGTAGTTAAAAAGCTCTCATCAAGTCCTAACTGACAAACTCCTTGTTGTGGACTGACTGGTGGTTGCCAAGTTGTGGCTGGCTGAGAAAGAAAATCTTCATTCCCTGTTTTTCCCAAACCCCATCCAATATCAATGGCAGAGTGAGAGATACACTACTGTAGATTAGATATATTATTTGAACATTTATGTTTCATTTGTTAGACACAAATACAGTGTTTCCAAACAACATTTAACAGTCTCTACAATAATATATTAGGTCTAGGATTGTTTTACACGTGCTCACCAGGTCAGAGGTGCGTGCTCTCGGTCCCGAGAACAATCTGTAATACCTGTGATGACGGTTTAACCATCGAGTTTTACACCTTGGTTTAGTCCATAAAAACTGATATAAGATCATAACTCTTTATGGAGAGATAGGGGGGGGGGGCAGCTTTCGAATAACGTGGGATACAAACTCAGTCAAATATTGAATGAAAAGCCCTAGCAAACCAAGTTTATGTTCCCAACTCCCACACAGAACAATGAGCTAAGGCTGTCAGGACTAGTCATTAGCCATCGTTTTGGTTTTTCTACTTCATTATGCCATCCTTGATAATTTCTGCTGCTCGATTTTTTTCATGACTTTGAATCTCAAAAATCTTGAGCTCAATGAGCTGAGGAATGACATCAACTAGCAGGTGTCAGTCTCTTTTTTTATCATAATGCTAACAATTTCTTTTCTTTTGATATTTCAGGGCATGCGGCCAGGAGCACCAGGGGGATGGGTCAGTATCATTAAGTTGATGTGAATTATTCGATTATAATATTTATTGGCTGTCGTTTTGGTCTGATGGTACAATTAGTGGATATTTGATATATGCTGGTTCAAATGATCAAACTGGAATAAAACACCAGTCTTGTGTGATCTTAATAGCGACAGTTATACATCTAAAATGTCACTCTATGGCAGATAATCGGAATAATAAAAGACATATTTTATGTTGTAGAATCCAGCTCCCAGTGGTTTCAACCCACCAGTGATGCAGAGACCTCCTACAACTCAAGCACCGCCAACAACCAACGCATCTCAACAAAAGGTCTGAAAAGTTATGAGCATGACTCATCGAAACTTATTTCTGCTAATAATCAAATAATCAATATTCTAATTGCTGAAATAACTGTGTCGGACCTGGAATAAATCAAACAAAACCGAATATATTTTTTTATTGTATCGTTTGTAGTCGCTGAGAAGTAGTGAATTGACTGTTCTAAAATATTGTCTGAATAAATTGATGGTTCTTACCTATAAATGAGCTCTAGTGATTGCTTTATTTATCAGAGTGTTTGGACAGAGCATAGAGCCCCTGATGGCAGATCCTACTTTTTTAACACAGTCAGCAAACAGTCTGTTTGGGAGAAACCAGAAGAGTTGAAGAGTCATGCTGAAGTAAGTTATAGTATCCGATATACCAAAGGTCTTAATTTGCGTAAATATCATTATTGAGTAGAAAATTTCCAATGTTATCCCAATAGACTTAATAATGATAATAATGCTCATTATTTTAGTATTCACGTGATTCCCTACTCATTATTAAGACTGAGCCTAACTGGAGACCTTGTTTACAACATTGACTCTAATTTACATATGGGAATTCTGTCTCCATGCATGTTTGACCCAGATTTCCAGTCATTGTTTTAATGCAAACGATGATACTCTTTGTTATAGAAAATGCTTGCTCAGTGTCCATGGAAGGAATATAAATCTGATACGGGAAAGGTTTACTTTCATAACGCTGTTACTAAAGAGTCCAAATGGACAAAGCCTAAGGAGCTTGAGCAGCTAGAACAGAATATAAGGTAAATGTGTTACAAGTCCCATCCTATAAGTCACGGTATCAAAGAAACGGAAATGTAATTCTTTTGAAAATGTCTTATGTATCACATTAAAAACTCATATGTTGGGTATTTTTTCAAAACATCATGTCTACTTGAAATTGGTACAGCTGTCAAATCCTATGATGAACGTTGCATGATTAGAGTAATGCCTACAACATTCAGTGATGGTTTGTTGACCATTTTTCAGACTAGGAGTTAATGGTCCCCCTAGTGGGGGAGGAGGAGGTTCAGCTATAGAAGCAGCCATGCAGGCAACACTTGCTTCTATAAATCTCCCCACGTCGGCAACAAACTCGCCAGCACCGGCTGGTGCTGCTGAATCCAGGTAATTGACGCTAACATATCATGTTGTACAACTACTGTCTGTTTCATTGCCATGTTTGATGAACAAAGAGATTTCCTAATGAATTGGAATGACATAATTTGAAAAGTTGACAGGTTTGCTCCATCTGGCATTGTTGAAATCTTATTATCGAATATGATAAATTGCAGCAGCTGCTTGTTATATTTCTCAATGTTATTAATGAATTTATTGCGTATTTGGAAAATCCAGTTTTTTTTGTTGTTTTTTCAGTAGCTCTGAGTCAAGTGACGATGAAGAACCAGCTAAACCAACCAAACCTCTGACATTTGCTAATAAAAAAGAAGCTATTGATGCATTCAAACAACTGCTCAAAGAAAAGGTAAGCCGTGATGCATGTATTGCTGGAATCCAAGTCGGTGCTTGTATATACTGAATATATACAGAAACTGCAACCGATAATAATGGCCTTCTACATCTCATTCAACCATACATCATACCAGACATGTATCAATATTTTCTTCACTTGTCTTGGATAAGAAGTTACCTTTTTAGTCTCCTTGTCATGGGGGATAACATGAATAATAGCTGACGGTACTCACATATCCTTTCTCTAGAGGAAGGTTTAGGGATGTCTGGATGACAGCTAAGACTGCTACAAACGGAATCAATAAATGAGGGTTAACTAGCCACTTGTCACGCGGCTACCACAAAAGTAGCCGCGTGACTAGGCTAGGGGTTTACTAGAAGAAACCCTGACCTATTGCTATAAATTTCTATATTGCCTCTAATTTTTTTGCTGATCTTTATTGTAGGAAGTTGCCTCCACATCCAGCTGGGAACAGGCTATGAAGGTGATTGTCACTGATCCCAGATACACTGCTCTTAAACATCTCAATGAGAAGAAACAGGCCTTCAATATGTACAAAATACAGAAAGGCAAAGAAGAAAAGGTAGGTTTGGCTATGGTTGGCTATGATGGCTTTCTGGTACCTGCTTCATTTGAACCAAGAAAATGTTAACAAAATAATTAAATATTGGTTATTGACATCATTCCACAAAGTTATTGATGAGAGAAGGAATCTTGAGTAAGATCTTATTCCCATTTAGTTGATGATGGAACCATTAACTTCCTATTGTCCGAAAGAGAGAGTGGTCTGAGAAAGTTAAAAGAAAGAAATTGTCTCACAAGACAACTTTTTTGACATTATTACTTTCAAATAACTTTCTACGTCCTTGGTTGGTTGATGATCCATGTATCCCAAAATAGAACAATGACATACCTGGTTCATGTACACCTCTTTCATATATCCCATCTCTTGTTTACATCCCCATGTTAGGAAGAAGCCAGACTTCGGACTCGCCAGGCTAAAGAGGACCTGGAGAAGTTTCTCTTACTGGCACCAGAGATGACATCTACTATGAGATTTAAGAAAGCTGAGAAGATTTTCGAGGATGTCAAAGAGTGGCAGGCAGTTATTGAGCGCGACAAAAAGGATATTTTTGAGGATGTACAGCATGAAGTTGCCAAAAGAGAAAAGGTAAGTTCAGAAAAATGGCTGTCCACTACTTAGCTGAGTCATTATTTTGCTTGAATGAATAACCTATAACTTCCAGCTTCCAGAAAAATAACCCTCCTGTTTTGATGCTAACCCACCAAACTAGCTGTTTTCATGTCACTCAAATATTCACCGAAATGCATTCAGATCAGTCCTTCATCAGATAACGGATGTGAAGGTCTGATAATTCAAGCAAATAGTTCCTGAAGCTATTCACCCTGTCTCTCTCAGATTATTATAACTTGTATGAGTTTTGCTAACTATCATGTGTATTATGTAATATTATAGGAAGCTGCTAAAGCTTTGAAGAAGAGGAATAGTAAAGTATTTAGTGAGATACTTGATTCTATACCTAAGCTGAGTCACCTGACCACTTGGTCTGAATGTCAGCAGTTACTCCTTGATATGCCTCAATTTACTGAAGACCAGGATCTTCTCAGTGAGTCTTGATTTTCTACCACAGAGTATGAACTCAAATAAAATTAACAGCTTACATATTTTTTGGAAAATCGACACAGAATGGAATTCCCTACAAAGAAAATGGTTTAAAGTTAAATATCCTAATGTTACCTGTTATTGAGGGATTTGCAAATAGTGGATAGAAATTGAGATTTCACCTATGTCATAACTTGATGTGATTGATAATCTGGGCTGTTGCTTAACATTACACACTGCAACATGATCTCTAAACATAGAATGATATTTTATTCTATAAAATTCCTTCATTGAATTTTATTTTACTCAAATTATTTGGTATAGCTTTAGTTACTGTCCAATATGTTGCAAATGATTTTATCCTTCACACAGATATGGACAAAGAAGATGCATTGATATGTTTTGAGGAGCATATCAGGATGTTAGAGCAAGAATATGACGATGAGAAAGAAAGAGATCGACGTAGGGTGAGACGGCAACACAGGAAAAATAGAGACTCGTTCATTGTGAGTTGTGCTTATGATACCACCTGAAGATGGGGGGGGATAATCAGAAACTGCCATGATTCAATAAATTTGCCTTATGAAAAGACCATAAGGGGACACTGTTAGGTTGGTTACTGAACCAGCAATACCACCCGAGATTCAGTCTATGTTTTCTACCATGGATTCCTTTTCAAAGCGAATGTTTATTAGTAGATAAACAGCTATAAAAGTGATTCAGGGGGGCTTTCAATTAACAACCGCCAAAATCGATGAGTGAGTGATACCTGCTGGGGTCTCGCTCTGAAATCGCTCTCTCATTGATGAAACTGTATACATTCTGAGTGAGCGATTCAGGACTAGACCAAGTGAGTGATAATTTTGAGCGATGTGATAGTGATAATTTTCTTTAGTAAAGCATTGCTCCCCTGTGTTGCCAATAAGTAATATAATTAACCTACTCGTCATCTTATTTTAAGGAATTATTGGACGAGCTACACGAGGAGGGTAAGCTACACTCCATGTCCCTGTGGATGACTCTGTACACCACTATAGCTGCCGATGTCAGGTTTGACGCCATGCTCGGTCAGCCAGGCTCTACTCCTCTCGATCTCTTCAAGTTCTATGTGGAGGAGCTGAAGTCCAGATTCCAAGATGAGAAAAAAGTCATCAAAGAAATTCTTAAGGTTGGTCTTGTGTTCTTAGGCTGTTGCACATTCTTCTGCCTAAATTGTTATGTGATTACAATTTGCTGAAGGACAGAGCTAAGCAAGAACCTCATTCCCCAATATTGTTCACTGCTTGATGGAGCTCTACATCTTCTTACTGAGCACTTTGGAAATGAAATGGCCAAACTTGCAAAGAATTTGAGCTAAGCTAAGTATAAATAATGTACCTACTTATACTTGAACCTAGCAGCTGGGTTAATTGAATTATTTCACCAGGAAGCTTTTTGTTTGTGGACAAATATGCTCACACAATAATGTTTGTACGTGGTAGTGATAATAATAATAATATTATTACTTTTAAAAGGATGCTGGTTTTATCATGGACCTGAGTACAACATTTGAAGACTTTGCGTCAACAGTAACCACTGATAAGAGAAGTCAAGCACTGGATGCTGGAAACATTAAACTTACCTATAGAACTGTAAGTGTTTTCATATCATCAATAAGAAATGAGAAAAAGAACATACTGTATTTAAAAAAAATACAAAACTTTGAGGATAGAGAATTAACTAGCTGAAATCCGAGAAAGTTCATCATCACTGCTGACATTGTAGATGGTGAGAGAGATTAATTCCCGGTTGCCTTGAATGTTCACTATATACGATTTTTCTAGTAGCCCAATAGCCTAGTGTAGGATTCACCACTATTTATACAATACATTATATTATTTACTTTATTAAAACTAAACTGATCAGTACCTGAAGGCCAATAGGATAATGTTTTACATGCATGCTATTGTATGGAGTATCAAAGGTTAAAAGTGATACAAATACACACACAAACCGGTGAGTGATATTGAAACAAAAAAACATCTGGAAAATATCTAGTAGTATTTCGTGAATCGCTTATTTTGTAGCTTATGGAGAAAGCAGAGGCTCGAGAGAAAGAGAGAATGAAGGATGAACAGAGGCGACAGAAGAAGGTGGAGGAAGCATTTAAAAAGATGCTTAAGCCTCACGGTAACGACTGGACTCCTGATACCAAGTGGGAGACGGTGAGAGGTCAGTTTGAGAACGAGGCATCATTCAACGCCATACCTCTGGAGGCAGAGAGAGCGCGACTCTTCACTGAGCTCGTCAATCAGTTGGAGGAGGCGTGTCTTCACAGTAAGAGCGGTAAAACGAGGAAGAAGAATAAGAAACAGAGTAGACACAGGTCAAGGTCTCGATCGGTGGGTTTTGCATACATTTTAGCATCCCCTGTTACAATTAACTTGTATTTTCTTTTGATGTTGTCAGTCATATATGTTGATAACTTAAAATGTCTTAGAAAGGCAGGTACTAGCATCACATAGGCAGGCTGCTCCAGCCACACAAAACAACTAATACAATACAATATATTTGCCGTCGGGGTACCCTTGGTACAAGCAGCGCAGTCCAGCAGTTATGACATGCTTTTAATTCATCATTGATCATGGTTGATGACTGTTCGGAAATTTATTTTGTAGGATTCTGACTCAGATGACAGTCGTCATCCTAGAAAACGATCTCGATCCAGCGGATCTGATACTGAGGATCGTAGAGCTCGAGATAGGAAGAGGAGTTACAGGCAGAGGTCAAGAAGTAGAACACCTTCAGTGGAAACAGAACTCAAGAAACGTAGATCAAGATCCAGATCACCAAGTCAAGGTATTCTTATTTGATCAAGTCCTCATTGGGATAACTATTTTCTTCCAGGTTTTCATCTCCAATCCACCTTCAAATGTGGTGCTGCCTTTACATAAATCTCCGTTTTTCCTATGCTTTCAATAGCCAATTTGTAAACAGGCACATATGTTGATCTACACTAAGACTTTGCAATACTTATATTCATACAGATCGCTTTTGATTTTGAAACACATTCATGTAAAAAAAGGAATTGTCTTCCCACCTAATATTTGATACTTTTCTCAGTAAGTTCACCTTGACAGGAATGTAAGTAGCATCTGTTTTGATTACAGATGAGAAGAGTAAGAAGCATAAAAAGAAGTCAAAGAAAAACAAGAAAAGTTCTAAGCAACAGGTAAGTATTCTCGCTCTCTTGGTACAAAGGCTCCATTTTTCTCGCTCTGGTGATTTTGTGACTCTATTGAGCCATCATGTTATATGTTCATTATATCCGACTCACATAACATGAGCATGTTATTTCAAACTAATCAGTGAATAGTGATACACTCATCTGTTACAGTCACCTGAACCGGACGATAAGAAAACTAAAAGAGGCAAAGATAAAGAAAAGGTAAAGTGCTGCGAGAACCTATAACCTGATTCTGTGTCACTCAAATATTGGTATATAGTACTATATGGTCATTTAATTTTTACACAGTACCAAAAATCATATTCTTGATTTTATCATATTGCTGATTTTTCCATGTTCTAGACAGACAGTACTGTTCGCTTGTTATGTTTGATCATAACTCATACATCATATTTGTTTGTAGACCCGATATCAAAGCGAGGGAGAACTGAGTGAAGATGAATTGGAGACTAAGAGACAGGCACTGCTGCGCCAGCTCAATGATTAAACTAGATACAGTAGATACATAGGGTCATAATAACCACAATCAACATGGTCGACAGTGTAGTAAATGCTTCTTACATTATCTAATGCGGAACTGTTAGAGCCATGGTAGATAACAATATGAACTGTGACTGTTATACATCTTCATTCCATTTCTAGCTCGCTTTGCCGTATGATTGTTTTGAGTTCGTAAATAGGATGGGTATTTCTTTGTTTTCATCCTACAGAGGTTTTCAACATGTAATTGAATTATGATAAATGTTATATATTGCACTTCTTGCACATTAAAGATGTACATAGATGAACTGAGATAAATAGTATTCTGTTTTACCACACCTGCAACATGCTCAATTCAGGTTCGGATAAAAAGCAAAACAAACATCAAATTAGAAGTCAGAGTGGGGGCAACTTCAATTTAAACCGCAAACAAGCATGGACGACCTTCAAAACCTAATGGCACCAATACTGCACTCCTCCATAAGTGGTGGTTTATGATAAATTTAATAGAACAGAAGTTGGGAGCATAAATGTCCCCCACCCAAAATAGGTGACCCAATGTTGTACGCAATGAACTCAATATGTAATATTGCACAGATTTTCATCACACTTTGGCATAACATAATTTACCCAAGGTGTTAAAGACATGTCTTTAACACCTTGATTTACTGCATCATTTTGCCTATATGTTTCCAATATATTTTCTGTAATGTACAATTATTCAATCCAGAATTATTTGATTTACAAAAAATTGGCGAGAGAAATTGTAGACAGACTACTACTGTCGTGTCGGCGAATGATTTTTTGATGTTGGACAAAATGAGAAACAACAAAAGACAATATACCTTGCTAAAGGAACTTTCTGACCTAGAAAAATGAACGGAAGATCTTTGATATATTTCTTGGCTATTTATTGCTGATTCATGTTTGAGTAAAAGCACTACAAAAAATTAATGGTTATTGCTGCTACAGAGAGATTCAGAGCTATCCTGACACGTACTCATTTCTTATATTGTCTATCAATCCGTATTCTTTAGCTTCTTCTGGTGACATAAACTTATCTCGCTCCATACTGGCCTCTACAAAACGGGTAGCAACGTGTTGAATAGATAGCTAATTTAAGGTTGACATCTAAATTTTGATGGATCTAATAAAAAGTGAGAGTGTGATGTTCCAATCAGTGGTATTGGAAAAAACCTACCGAGAGGGAATTCAAAAATAAATCTGGATAAACCCACAGAGCCATCGGTGTTAGGTGTTAGCCATGAGTTAGCTGCTTTCCACTCCTGAGTGGGTAAAAAGAGGTAAACACTGGATGTGCTATGATAGCTGGGCTAGAATGATAAGAAATTGACAGAGTCAACCTACCAATGAATTCTAATGGTTTATCACAGTGAACAGAATATATTGTATTGAGCTGCTTCTTCATTTTGGCTATTTCCTCAGCTTGTATAAGTATATCCGTAGCTTGGCCCTAAATAAGAAAAATATTTTCAATATATAGATATAATAATCGCAACCATTAAGCAGCTAAAAGCAGGACATTTGACAATTACGATAACGCTGATGGGGGAAAAATAATATAAATATTGCTCATGACTAGTTTTTGAAAGTAGTTGTCTGCTCTCAACAACAGCAAGTGTGTATATATTTGTTATGATATAAATATCATGGCGTCTGACACAAAAACAATGCGGCACATGTGTGTTTCAAGTTCATTGTATTCTCTTACTGACTCGATGATGAGTAATATGGGGATTGGTGAGCAATAAAATATGACATGTAAAATTTTTATCAATACTGCTATTTATTGATCATTTACAAGGCTAGGCTATGTAGGGAACTTTTCCTCACAATTTTGCAGTTGATGATTGCAATACCATATCTACATAGATTCTCATATACTCACATGTGCCCCACCAGATGGCTGATGAACCATTATCCTAGAATTTGGCAAAGCATTTCTCTTCCCTTTAGTACCAGCGGCAAGGAGTAATGATGCAGCGCTGCAAGCCTGACCAACACACCATGTAGCTATTGGTGGTTTAACATACTGCATAGTGTCATATATAGCTAAGCCAGCAGTGACAACCCCTCCTGGACTGTTGATATACATGTGAATGTCTGCTTTAGCATTTTCAGTTTGTAAAAGTATTAACTGTGCAATGATGATACTCGCAGAGTGGTCTTCAATCTGGGAAAGATAAAATGGTGAATAAATGCAGGATTAGAACTGAATATATTATGGCAGTATTATATAAAACAGGTCTTGCCCTGTACTCCCAAACCAACTCTGTTATATATTATATTACGCTCTACATGACTGTTGCAGCTCATCACAAAGCAATAGTTATCATACCATAACACAAAAATCAAATAACAAGCTTAATCTATATTTGTTGAGAGGAAGAAAAATGAATGCTGACAATCTTGTAATTTCACTCACTGGTCCCATTACACAAATGATTCGATCCTTGAGCAGCCTGCTGAAGATATCATACGATCTTTCTCCTCTCCCTGTTTGTTCGACAACAAATGGGACATACGGGGACTGCTGCTGTTGTGTTGTATGTAGCAACTTGCAAGCAATCATTGGCTCCAATCTGCGCTGAATTTGAGGATTCATCAACAACTTTGCCTTGAAACAATTAAAAAATGTAACAATAAAATTTCATGATGCACAGCATAGGCCTATACATAAATGGGAAAAGGATCATATCAAATCAATGTCATTACATCATATATATACCTATGTTGACAGATGAAGGCTATAACCCTATTTTATGTTCCACATGATAATGAATTAAATAGATATTGCGATATTCTTATCAACTTATTAAATTTCTGCTCTCTTTTAAACATTTATGACAATACAGTGTAGACAATAATAACATTAAGATATGGCTTTGAATCAAGTATCTCAGCTTAGTCTGAGCCCCCAGACTTTTGCCCCTCGCCCGACAGCCTCCGCCTCCGCTCAGTGTTGGGAAAGTTGTATAATAAAAAAAAGGGCGAGATTCATAGGCCTACAGTGCACAAAATACTATACGATGAGAGATGACGGTATATTTATAATTACCTGCTGACATAGACTACGAGTCATTGCCATCATTGTCATATTTTGTTTGCTTTTTGCTCAGTACTGGCTATACTCTAAGCTCCAAGTAGTCGCTCTAGTGGGCCCTACTCTGTGTAAATCGCAAAGGTAGATTAGTTTGAATAATAGAACATCATTGTACACAGCATTGAAAGCGACTAAGAGTTTTTGGTACACTAAGCTCGAATCTTACCAATACGATGCCCTGGGCCACTGCAATAGGGCATTGTGGAACATATCCTCCGAGATAAATTGGGATGACTGGACATAATTCCCTAATTAAAAGAGACTGGTACTAAGGTGGTGATGAATGATGAAATACTTTGTTCTGTAACCTGCTCCGGATATTTAGCTGGTCAACGTCAACTGCATAACGCTATAACATCAGTCTTATAGTATGTTTTGTGTCACCGATTCCCATGTTAGAAATAAACACATAAATACTATTTGCACACTGACATCTATGCATATGAAAAATATTGCACAATATTAAAGACCAGTAGCAGTTGAGATCAAATTTAATGGTAGGAATGTGGAGCTGCCATTACATATGTGTTTTCTACATACATGCATCAATGCATTGCATTTATTGCATACATCGCCCTATGATTGTGGACTGCAAACATGGAAACTACTGTGTAGTTAGGGTTTGTACCAAGTGAAGTACTCAATAGTTTCCATGTCTGTCTTAAAAAGCTTCATTGGCAAGGGGGACAACGACAACAAAGCTTGACAAGACAGGCTAGGGAGCACCATAATTAACACTAGTCTTCTCTGTGAGCCATCCACACACACACGCAGATAAGATTGAGACTGGATATAGTAGGTTGGTTGATACTTAGTCAGTGAGCATTGATTGATAAATTTAATATGTGTTTAGATAGCCCCCAAATTACTGCTCTTATGGGGCAATAGGTTGTATAGCTTGCAGGTCCATTGGTGAAAAACACATTGGCTTATCCATTGGGTACCTTATTTCTTTTTTTGCATCAACCAGAACTGCATAAAGCCTCAAAGATTATCCTATTGAATTTTCCTTCCACTCTCTGTCATAAAAAAATTTCATGAAAAAGTGTGCATGTAACTTCAAGATCTCTTGCTATCTGTTCTTAGTGGGACTTTTGTATAGCGCCCAAGCTTTATTGTAAAAGATCTCAAGCTATCGCCAAAATATATCACTAGCTGCACTTCCTACTATCATTTTGTTATCTGACTGTCGCCAAACTTTCTCATCTTGTGAACTTGATAAACTAGAGTCAACAAGCATTTCCTAAACTTTTTTTGTGAAGTTGCACAAATTTGGGGAATAGCCTATTTTGCTATGATGGAGAGGGTGGATCTCCACCAGAAACAATTCAAGATGTTCACTGCATCCTCACTTTGCATAACTGGTTAGTTTCCATTGTATGAATGAGTTCTGATATTATTCTCTCTGATTCTGAAACTCGTTTTTTAAGATTTGCTCATTCAATCTCTCTGTAGGTAGGTAGGTAGGTAGGTAGGTAGTGCGATGCAATGATAATATTGTTGATAAATAAATCAAATGACAGGATAACATCTCGTGTCTTTGATCAATGCATGGAGAAATTACCCATTCTCTAAAATGTTTTTTTTTTTATATGCTTACATACGATATATATGTATATATATAATCTACCTCTTCTTCTTTAGCACATACTAGAACATAGCGTAAGCGGTACGCCTCATTAGTTTCAATCCTTAGCCAGCATGTGATGCAAATCTGTCGCCTTGCGACTATTTTGCATAGCATTAATATAAGTTTGAGGTCATCACTGTGACCCCAGCTTTGCTTTGGTTTCACGAACTGTCTTTGGTAGGAAACTGTTATAGTCCACTGATTTGTTAGCATATATCGTGGGGGGATCTCCCCGAGTCACTGCCCTGGTAACTGCAACATTAACGGGTCTATCGTTTATAAGTTCATCGTAAGCAGATGTGAGCGATTCGTTGTTTTCCTCATGGGACGGCAGGCGAAGTAACAGAGCATGTCTTATTTTTCCTCATGGGACAGCAGGCGAAGTAACAGAGCATGTCTTATTTTTGTTCGCCTATCAGCTAGGGTTTCTAATTCTAGTTTTTCAGGAGCCTCTGTCACACTATCCCTCCCTTTGAGGGTCGATATGAATCTTATGGCTTTGTGTTGCACCATCTCAATGTCATTTATTAGATAACCTAGTGTCGTATCCCAGACAGAAGCTGCATACTCAACATGAGGTCTACATAGGCTGGTGTAGGCAAGGAGACGAGCGGATGCAGGGGCATCACGTAGTGCGCGTTTAATTATGCCCAACTGTTTTTTTAGCTTTTCCAATCTTACTATGAATGTGATTGTTAAATTTCAAATCCGACTGAAGAATGACGCCTAGGTAGCGAGTCTCCCGCACAGTCTCTAGGGTTGTCCCGTCTAGCTCATAGTTGGTATCAGGGAAGTCGGAGTCTGATTGAAGGGAAGAACTGAACATATGTCAACGTTGAAGGACATGCACCACACATTTGCCCATTGCTGAAGTGCATACACATTGTTTTGAAATCTCAATTTGTGTTGAGCATTGTTGACCACCTGGTAGATGAGGGAGTCATCGGCAAACAGACTAATGTCACAATCAACGTGGTCCGGCAGATCATTAATGTAGGCTAGGAAGAGGGTGGGGCCTAGCACCAGGGAGAATGGACCGACCCCTGAGGAAGTTACAGGCAGTTCAAATGAAAGTTTCCCTTTGATCCTTTTAATATATATTCTTATATATATGCTCTACTTCACTTCCAGTCCAATCTAAATTTATATTATATATATTTATATTTACACAGAACTGGAGAATTCCTTGTTTGTTTTGACACTGTTGTCATGTTTAGCAATGTACAGGACCTGCAAACCCAGTGGCCCATGTAGCCAATGAACTAATCCTTTAGTTCATTGATGTAGCCATACCATTGTTCAACTGCCTAGAGACGGTTTCAAGTAAAGGCTTTAACCAGGACAAAAGAAAGGCTATGCAGAATCACCACAATTATGGAAATTCTGATTAACGATAAAATCATTTTTGGTTTGCAGCACTGGTTGTTGCTGCCGAGATTTAGAAGAAGTTATGAGTTTATTGATACATTGTGGTTTATTACGTTGCAAGAAAATAAAACAATAGAAAATACTGTAATGGGCGTAGGTTTGTAATCGGAGCAAACAAATTAGAAGTTCCGCATTAAGCCTACTACAGGTTGTTTCCTTGCTACAAGGCTATCCCAATCAACATTATTATCTCAGCAATGTACATGCCTTGAGTTTAAAGCTATTAATCATTGTTGAGTATGCAGACTCAGGAGAATTCCATTACCACCACTCATGCCACCCTATGCGTAGGGTATACATATATTGTTTCGATATAAATTTATGTCTTCTTTTTAATGACCCTTATCCAACTTACTTCTGGATCTAGTTCTTTACTCATACTCATCCTTATAATGTTATTTTTCAGTCCTCTTCGCCCTGATAATCGGAGTAGAGGGACAAGATACGCCATACTATGAGGTTGAAACAAACTTGTTGAAAAAGTTATTCCTTGATGACTCTTATAATCCAGGAGTTGCTCCTCAATCGAACAAGTCAATCCCAATGGAAGTTAAAGTCTCCTTAAGTATAACACACATCCTCGAAATTGTGAGTATAGCCTATATGTTCTTGTTCATCACACTCAAATCGAGACTTCACTATTATCATGTGTCTCTATGATCATTAGAGTCAATTTAGTTTGGGATCCTAGCATGTACCCCCCCCCCCCCCGCCCCTAATTAGTAAAATCACTCCAAATTCCTTGTGATGGTACTCTTGCTAAGTGAATTAATTCACTTTATATCGATCATAAACGATTAAAGCTTAATGAAACGTAAATGGCTATGGCTATGCACAATTTATAATATGAATGATCATAAGTAATTGATAAGTTAACTTGTTCAGTCTGTCATTTGTCACTATAACATCATTTATATATTATACAGGATGAGAAGAGAGGAAGGATGGATACTGCCCTATATCCCTGGATTGTAGGTATTGTCAAAACGGAACTGATGATTATTTATGTTTCAATGTTCAAGTTTCTTAGGCGGATGGTTGTACCCCTCATATTAGGTGCACCACCAACGGTTTATGGCAAACGTAAATGTTTGAATTATTTACATTTGATACCTTTGAGATGGTCAATCATGCTATTAATTTTCTCTTCACTTAAATATTCCTAATTGACTTTTTTTTTCTCCATCTCAAAGATGTGGAATGATAGCAGATTGGCATGGAAACTCGATGAGTTTGCTGTCAACTCAACCTATGTGGACATAGACAAGATATGGATACCGGACATTGAGGTGTTCAACAAGTAAGCGTGTGCTCTTAGGAGTAATTCCTATTCTTATTGTTGTAAACGGGTTTCATATTAAGCAGGAATTTGTAAAACATTAGTAATGTAAATTGTAAAGTGCAATTTTCATCAATTTATCATTTTTCATCAATTAATGCAATTTATGAAATATTCCTTTACCTACCTATAATGGTCGACAACCTTTACTGTAAGTCTGATGCGGTGGCCTTTTTTTTTAGCTATAGTATTTTCATTTTTCCTTTCAGCATAAAAAATAAAGCTGAGGGAGAGATTGTGAGAGCTCAGGCTATCCTTAGCAATGATGGTTCTGTGAAGTATATACCTTACCAGCATATTGAGACACCTTGTGAATTCAATCTCATCGCTTTTCCCTTCGACAAACAGAGGTGTATCATTAAATTGGGATCATATCACACCAACGGCGCCACAGTAAGAACTACTACTAATCATTGTTAACATAGTCAGCGTGTTTTTTCTGGTAAAAGCTTTGCATTGTTAGTTTTAGTCGCAGTGTTCTGCAGATTCTGGTGAATAAGAATCAGCTGTTATTTTTTGATTTGGAGTTACAGTGTAAGCTGGTTAATTCTAATTCAAAAATCTTGTTAATTCAGTCAAAGAAAATTGGTCCCTTCAGCCAGATCTCAATGTATTCTAATGTCACTCTATTCAGACTCTGCTTAATTAGAACAAATTTTTGTGGTCCCCAAAGGTTTGAATTAAGTGCACTGTATTTTCAACCTTCATATGTTTTGTAGATAGATTTACAGCTGGCGGAGGGTGACGGTTCATTTAATACCTACAGTTTTACTTCGCACAATGATTGGAAAATAACCAACACCACCGCTACACGCTCAGTTATGTACTATCCCTCTGTTGATGACACGTATATTGAGTTGTCATTTGCTATAGATATCAAAAGGAAAAGCTCATACTTCTACAGACTGTTTGTGGCTCCTGCTGCTGTGTGCATGTTTGTTATTCCAGTTATCCATTTCCTGCCTCCGTCTTCCAATGAGAAGCTCACGCTAGGTATGATGTTACTCATCTTTTGATACAAGTTGTTCAGGAGGGTCTTTCCCTTAAAAATAGCCTAAATCGTAATCTGATCGCTCATACAGTGAGATCTGTCAGGGTAGTGCTCACAAATCGCCCACTCATTGATGGAACTGATGCATTCTGAGTGAGCGATTTGGGAATGAAGTTGTATAATTAAAAGACCACATGATCAATAATTTAGAGCGATGTGATATTAATAGCTTTAGTAAAATATCACTCATTATTATAGAAAGACCACCTAGTCAAAGTATCCAATCAATTGATGGTAGAAAAGGAACTTACACAGGATGAGAAATCTCAATATTGAGTGCTTTTGTAGCTGAGCTAATTTAAGGACAAGTAAACCTAGCCACAGAAGACTGCGTTATTTAATTCAAGCTCAACATATACAGGATTGATTCATATGAACTCACCCCCTGAAATATGTGACTTGCTGAGCAACTTTTGAATGACAATAGCATAATGGACATCAAGTTGTTTTGGTAAAACGACCGTTTGAGCAATGAACTCCCTCTCCTTCATCGCTTTTAGGCTATACCTCTTGGATTTCCATCGCTCACTGTCTATACAATTTTGCTTACAAAACATTGTCAATTGTTTTTGCAGGAGGCCTTATGCTGGTTGCAGTTACAATAATGTTTGAGATGCTTGAGGATTTCTTCCCTGCATTTTCACTCGGCGCAGTTCCATATATCTGTAAGTTAAGCTGCAAAGCACAATGAACAGACTGTTTAATGATTTGGTTTAACTTCTTGGTCTCGTATACCAATTCAGGTCGGATTTTATTTCAAGAGGTCTCGATCTGTCAGAATCTGCAATCAAATTTAAAGTTGTGTATTCATACACACAGAAATGACAACTTCAAGCATTGTCAAGTTTTTTTTTATAATATTGGCAAAATAATTTGGAAAGTAGGAGTCGTCCCCTTGTCCTCGCTTAACCATAAATATATTACTGTAATTGATTAACAGCCACATGAGCACAAGAAAAGATAACCCTGCTCCGTTTTTCCTTATCATTCTGTCAATGTAATTAATCTTAATTTCCAATCGTCCAACTCCGAGTCCCATTTATGATATTTAAAAGCTCTAAGTAAAATTTTCCTGTCATTTCTATTGTAGTACATTATTACACGGCGCTGTTACTCATTCTCTTCATGAGCCTACTTCTGTCATGTCTATCTGTGGTTATCGGTACAGGCCAGTCTAAGTCCTCAAGAGTACCAAGATTCCTGCGAATAGTAAGTGTGATATAAATTGTCCTTTGTCTTGTTCTTCCTTCGTCTTAGTATTTAAGCATAAATGAAATAATTAGATTGCTTTTGAGATGGTATCTCCCCTGGTATATCCGGTAATTAGGAAAGTAGCTTCAAGTTGCTCATACCAGTCATGGGATGAAGCAATTACTGAACCTCATTAGGTGAATGTGTGAGTTCTGTGGTCCCTTCTCATATCTCTGTTTGTTTTAGTGTTGTATAGACCGTTTGGGGTACATTTGCTGCGCTCGAGGACGTACTAGTCGCTATGATTACGAGCTGTTACACTTGGAGAAAGCCTTGAGATACACAGCTCAGAGACAGACTAGCAGAGAGGATGATGAGAGGGATGATCAGGAGCTGAATGAGATCACTGATAACGACAGCGATTCTAACATGCACTCTAATTCTAACCACAGTGTAGGTAGCAGGCCTCTGCTTCAATAATTTGATTGAGATACTCTGATTTTTCAATTTTTTGCAATAGCAGACTTGAAATTAGGTTTTGAAAGTTATCGGTTGAATCACGAGACATCGCTGCTACACTATCATCATGTGTATCTCACATTCAAGTCAGAGTCAATTAGTAGCACTTGTCACACCAACTTTCTTGTGATGGTACTCATTCCGAGTGAATTAATTCACTCTCTATTGATCAAAGATATACATGCAATAGTATATCACATGATCAGTGTGCATGAATCCTACGATTAAGTAACACATAGACAGACCAAAGTACTATTCTTTATGTATATTGACAAAGATAAAAACAGTAACAACTATCAAAATTGAGTGGGCGCAATAGCTCTAGTTATTGATACTTTTATTACCTGTTGTAGAATAATGTCAACTCTGAGGGAATGGCCGAAGTTCTGAAGACCCTCATTAATGAGCTGCAGTATTCTCGGTACAGGGAGCAGATCAGAGCTGAATGGTTACAGTTAGCCATAGTTATCGACAGAACAGGAGGTCTACTTCTTCTTACTCTATGCTGTATTATCACTGCTGTTATTACTCTGCACAAGGAGTAATAACCGAGAACAACATCTAACAGTCAGGCTGACAACACGCCATAAGGGGATCAACCCAGCAACATGCTCCAGGCATAATGTTCTATAATAATATGAATGATGCTCGGAAATGGCAATCATTAAACTACTTGTGGGTGTTAGTCACGACATAATTATATGACTTATTACTTTATTGCTGCTCATATAAAGGCGTGCTGGCATCAGCCACAAGTTGAAAACTGTTTGTTTTGTAGTAACCCCTTTTTGAGGCAAAGGCAGATATAACCTAACAGCAGCTGATGTTTTGCTTTACCTACGATGCCTTTTTGATTATGTGGTACATTTTATACTTGTTAGAACAGGGTTTCCTTAACAATTTCTGTTTGCGCTGTAATGATACTTTTCAATCATGCTAGATACAGTAATTTAACTTGTAGGCACTTAAGATTAATTTTCACATTAACGTATTTTAGCTGTTGGTGATGATCAGGTTGTCCAGAGGCCAAAGTCACTTTTTATATGTAGATCATGTGATGCAATTTTTAGAAATTCTATTAGTTTTTACCCTTGTGAAACTTTTCACTAGCTGTACTCACCATAATCCCTCTATTAGGGATACTAACAACATTCCATCGTAAATTATATCTTTACAATCCGCTATATACACAAATACATTCCTGTTTTCTAATTTAATTCGCACTTTCTAACTACAGCTAATGATCACCATCTTCCTTGTGTTCATTGCTGAAGTCAAGCATATTTTTATATATAATCACAAATCTTTATACGTCAATGATATATTACAGAAAATCTGCTGAAACCAAATTCAACATGAAAAAAGTACTTAACTATTTTATCCTCTGACTATCAATGCATCAATTCACAGCTTTGTATAGCATTATCAAGTTGTGATCAGGCGAGTTTTTGAAGGTGTCCTTTTTTTCAAGTCGTTTTGGCTTCTTGATATTTATCATCGGCATGGAAGCTGGCCATATTTTCTTTAAGTAACTCTCTTTCTTCTCAACTATTGAGAATGCATCAGGGGTGTATCCATAGGTAGGGCCATGGCCGTACCACTTTTTTGAGGAGTTCAAATTTGAAAAGACTGCTAAAATTGCCATAAGTGTTATGAATTCACATTCACTCTATTTATGTTTGTCAATAGCAGGTGCTCAGGTGGGCCCCTTGTGCTAAATGTAGGGATTAAGATACGATTGTACTGATGTAGCTGTTTTATAAAGGCAGATTTCTGCTGGTTATGAGATCTATAGTGATTTATAGCGATCATCAATACATCTAAAACTGAAACATGTGAGCTATCCTTCAGTACCTCAAAAGATACCTTTGGGCCAATCTTGCATGTTCTAAATTGGTTACAGCGAGGGATTGAGCTTGTCTAAATTTAATGTTGGCAAGTTCATGGCATCTCATCCAGAAAGTCTTCCCTGTGTTGGTCAATAAAATCAGAATTTTGATGGAAGGTTTTTCACACAAAACAATTATCTAATCCTGGACAATATAACATAAAAGGGCTTAATTGCCTTAAAACTGATCTCTGATTATTGAAAATTTTCTTGGGGAGGCCCCCTATACCCCTTGGCGGGAAGGCGCTAGTGTGAGGGACGAATAACGCACACTCCCATAATTTTGGTATTAATCACAGAAGTGTAAGGTCCCGTCCTTCACACTTCTTGTGTTTGTTATAAATTTTCAATTCAAATCTTAATACTATAATTATCGCTTTGATTGGTTTGACACAAGGTAAATTTTGGTTCTATTTTGTATAATGGTGTAATGTGTAATGGTGTTATTTTATAATGTGTAATGGTTAGCACTCTTAACTTTATGGACCTCTGAAATCCACCTAAGCAATCATTAACTTGATTATGTGTGATTCCGCAAAGTTCGGCCTAAACATGTGGTTGAGTCGCGAACAAGTGGTTGCCCGTACTCTGAAAGTAAAATGACCGTCTAAAGTTCAATATTAAAATATAATTATAGGTAATAAGGATAAATACGACTGCAGTTGTAAAATATTGGATTTAGTCAAAATGTAGCGCGACTAGTAATAAAATAACCGGTATACTCTGACTAAATGCTCGCCAGGACGACTCAATGTATGAGGTGACAACTTCATCTTCAATAAGACACAAGATTCACTTGATCCTCTGCAGGAAATTACAAGTGGCAGACTCGCCAATAACGATGGAGCTTCAACAAAATTATAACCGATGATCAGTCGATATAACCAAGGACTTACCTTTGCCTTGAACTGGAGCTTTATAATAATTATTTTATCAAACAAATTTCAACCTTGAATAGTGCCACGCAATATTAATAAGAGTTTTCACAATTGTGATAAACTTACCTCGTCAAATTTTCTGACGGAAAGCTGCTCGCTCCCTTCGGCCGGAATTCAATATGTATGTTTCTGAGTAATTCAGTAATTTCACCAAGTTCTTAATGTGGAGTAGACATTTATTTAATTATAATTATTCCATAAAAATTAATCCAAGTAAATTGCACATAACACAACCTTCGTCAAGGCTGTACCAAAATGAGCTCATGTTAAGTGTCTCTGCAGCTCTTTATATAGTCACAGACATGAAGAGAGGGAGTTCATTGGTCACAGCAGGCGTCGTTCCTATTCCATATCTCATTCGATCTTAGGAGTCGCTCAAATGTTGACATTATTGCAACATTTTCTTTGTTACCGCTTACAATGGTCTCGTCATCTTTCTGAAGAGTTCTAGAACATTCTTAAAGAGTTCTCGAACTTTCTTATTCTGGTTTAACTATTGTTACTCCTAAGATAAAGATCTTTCAACATCCTAACTATTTTGTCCTCCAGATGTGCGGTATTGATCGATCTTTGTATTATTTCTTTTCAGCTTCGCTTGATAACTGAAATGAATAACCATTGAATTTTGAAATGTTGAATGTTGAAAATGAAATAGAAATCTAAATCAAACATTTGAATATGTAAAATCTAAAACTCTAAAATATGAAAATCTATAATAATCTCAAGTAAATTAGAAATAACAGCTAAAAGTGGTAAAACATCATAATATAAAATTGCACATTAATGTATTAGTTATCAGGTACTTACACTAGAGCGACCCTCCCACACCCACCCCGCCTGGCCCTACCTCTTTAAAACCTATGGATACAGCCCTGGAATGCATCGTTTCATAATACTTGATTGCACTGATTTATAATATATTATAATTATATTATAATATACATATATTAAATATATTATAATATATATATATATATCATAATATATTATATATATTTATCATAATATATTATATTATATATTATAAATCAGTGCTTGATTGCATCCCTATTACTAATAATCTTTACACGTCTATAAGGAATTCAGCAATAATCCTGACAACCAATGACACAGAAAATGAAATCCATGTCAACCTTTATCAAATTCCTTCTTATAACTGTACCATACCTTCTGGTACAGAAATGATTGTTTCCATCTCGTTGACACTTTTAACTTCCAGAATGTTTCATATGTTTGATAGTCTACAAAAAATAAATTATCATCCTGCAAATCAATCATTTGACTGTCACTGTCACTGAACTTGCAGACTTGTGAACTTGAAAAATTCTATCATTTCTTAAACCACTGTGAGACTTGTTGCTTGACGAAATAATCTAGTTTACTGGTGTGGAGAGAGTGGCTGGATCATCACCAAATACAGCTCATGATGATCACATCATCCTCGCTTCGTATAATTGGTAAGTACTTATATATATTTTGGAGCTCCTCTTTTTAGCTGAAATTCATTTTCATTAAACCTGTAATATTGATAATGATAATATTAGTTGTTATATAGATTGAGGACAGGCAATTATCTTACTGATACTAATCATTCTTGGGCCAAAAAAATACTCATTCTTATAACAATTTCATGTTTATGTGTTAAGGTGTTATAGAGGGCTGTAGAGGTTGATTAATTTCCATGTCATGTTTAGGTAAGTACGAGACTTTGATGTCTTGTTGCAAAATAGGTGACCTTCGTTTCTGCCTATTGATATGTTTCTAATAATGGTGGATTGGGTTGTAGCCCAGGTGATGAAATCACTCATCATCTATGCAACAGGTTGTTCTGGACAGGTTTGTTGGCGTATGTTAGCATGTTTTTCAAGAAATTATGTTGTTGGTTAAAATTACAAGGTCGGTTTTGTCTCAAGTCTGAGCTATAAAAGTGCCATAAGTTGCTTTCAGCTTGCAGAAGGGTCATCTAAGAGGGCAGGTGCTGTAACAAGTTGGGCTACCTCCTATTACTAAAACAAACCCATCAGGTGGGTTTGTGACGAGCAGTTTAACTCTAACCCACCCATTGAGAATTTCTCCAAAATCTAATAAATAACGGAATAAAAATTTAGTCAACTACAATGGGTAAAATTGAAATTTGAAATCTAATTTTCTTATTGTAGGGTGAATGAAGAACGGTTTTAATACATACCTTTGCCATTTTATCATTTCCTGACCTTTGAATATGATATAACCAGGCCGCATTGTTGATTTTTTGCAACGAAGTGTCATTTCATACAAGAAATGCATGTGTACGTCATAAACTTGTCATATTTAATAAGAATTGAAAGTGGCTCAAATTTTTGTCAGGTATATCATCAAAAGAAAATTTTCAAAAACTTCATATTTTCTAAATATATACCATCAACAATTGCATTAAACTGAAATAATGTCATTTTTCCCATGATTGGCATCTCTAGGTTATAAGAGTACTTTTGTAATTAAACTGAATGGCACGTAAAAATGACAACAGCCAATGCTGTCACACTTTGTCGTATTATTATTATTATTTCTCCCCCTAGGTGCAACAGAGTATCCTGGCGTTGATTACTATACGTTAGGATTAGGATCCCTATAGCATATGGGCTGAAACGTTCCAGATTTCTTCTAACTTCGACCATCAATAAACATAGAATTTTCCGTTGCAGAAATTGTATTTCATGTCACTACAAACTCCAGCCTACCCTCAAATACCACACATACAGACTCCAATGATTGGCCTAATAAATCTTTAACAATGGAAATTAAATCCTGTTTTGAAAAATTATCAATGATTCATTTTCATACATTCTCAAATAGTCTATAGTAATATTCTGCTCATTCGCATTGTTGGGATGGTATTTTCAGTCTTCTTCACCCTGATAATCGGAATAGAGGGACAAGATAAGCCGTACTACGAAGTAGAAACAAACTTGTTGAGAACACTTTTTAGTAATGGCTCATATGATCCAGAAGTAGCACCTCAGTTGAACAAGTCAATCCCATTGGTTGTTCAAGTTAGCACAAGCCTAACAAACATTCTTGAAGTTGTGAGTTTAACCTTCATATTATTTTGTCAAAAACCACTGTAGAGGAACCAGTTGGAGCTTATCCGCACTTTTTTGAAGTTCTGACATTACCTGTCAGTTAAAAGTTGCCATCTGTCACTAATCACTACAATGTCATATTTATAATACAGGATGAGAAGAATGGAAGGATGGAGAGTTCCCTTTATCCCCATATGGTAAGTATTTTTTCTTTGCCAGCACATCATGATGGTTTCTAATAAAATATCTTAGTTTTAAACAAGCGGTTACTAGTTGTGACCCTGACAGCTGGGCACTCTGTCATGTTGGTTAAAATAAAAAAAAATCACAAGATTTTGTCTACGTCCGATGACTGAGAAAGTAAAGGCCCGGCCCGGTCGCCGTACTTGGTGCCAAATCGCTTTCAATTTGCAGGCAGGGTGGAGCCCAGTAGCCATTAGACCGCAGCGCAGTGATCATTGAGATACTACAATATTAGGGATGTAACCAAGTACAGGTAAATGCGTGAACAGGTCCATCTTTAACCAGTGAGATGATTAAATATGCTGTTATTTTTCTCATAATATATCCTTATTTGAGTTCTTTATTCTTACATTTTAAAGGTGTGGAACGATAGCAGACTTACATGGAAACTCGAAGAGTTTGACGTAAGATCAACTATTGTGGACATAGACAAGATATGGATTCCAGATATTGAAGTGTTCAACAAGTAAGCATCAGTGCTCTGAGAAGTTACTCCGTAAAAATTATTAGGGAGAGTGATAGTTGTAACTGATTCACATGTAGAGCGAGAAATTGCAGATAGTTGTAGGATGCACACAACAGCACTAAGAAACCTGCTACGGTAGTTTGCTGTTATTCTTACTTTTTCTTTTAGCATTAAAAATAGAGCTGCGGGTGAGATTGTTAGAGCACAGGCTATTGTTAGCCATGATGGTTCTGTGCAGTACGTACCTTACAAGCATATTGAGACACCTTGTCAGTTCAACCTCATCGCATTTCCCTTCGACAAGCAGAGGTGTATTATCCAAATGGGGTCGTATCACACGACAGGCGCCACAGTAAGACAAATCTGTTTGACATAATTGACAATGACACATTTAATATGTTTTATTGACTGCCATAACTATTTCCAAAAATGGTTTCCTTTAGGAATCAAAAAAAAAACATTGCAATGACATGACATTGACAATTTGTTTGACATTTGACACATTAGCTGAACAAATCATTGCCCCACATTTTTTCCAGCAGTAAATTTGTCAAATTTAAAAAAAAATTAAATTTGTTAAAGTTTAGCTTTCCACAGTATATTGTGCATAATGTTGTGAATAATAATTTTAGATTTTTTTCCATATTATTTCAAATTATTTTCAGATAGACTTACAGCTTGCAGATGGTGGTTCATTCATGGTCAACAGCTATTCTCCGCTCAACGATTGGAATATTACAAGCACCACAGCGCAGCGTTCTGCAGTGTACTATTCCTTTTCTCCTGAGCCGATGGTTGAGTTGACATTTGCTATAGAAATCAAAAGGAAAAGCTCATACTACTACAGACTGTTTGTTGCTCCTGCTGCAGTGTGCATGTTTGTTATTCCAGTTATCCATTTCCTGCCTCCATCCTCCAATGAGAAGCTCACACTAGGTATGATGTTACTCTTCTTGAAATCAAACAGGAAAATAAGAAAACAGGCTGGGCAGGATAAATGATTTAAATAAATAGAATGTTTTTCTGAAAACTGCTGGATTAAAGTTAATTTGGTCTCAAGGCCAAGCTACCTTAGCCACAGGTTTTTTTTTATAGTTCAAGCTCAATGGACAGATGATTTATTCATAATATGTCCGTATCTCCTTTAAAAAGTGACTTGATGGGAAACATTTTTGTGACAATTGCATAATGGCGGTCAGGTCAGGTACCTCCTCGGGCAAAGAGCTAGCCCTTTGATGAGACTACACCAACTTTATTGGATTTCCATCACTCACTGTCAATACAATTTTGATTCAAAACATTGTTAATTATATTTGCAGGAGGCCTCATGCTGGTTGCAGTAACGATAATGTTTGAGATGCTGGAGGATTTCTTCCCTGCGTTTTCACTCGGTGCAGTTCCCTATATCTGTAGGTTTAGCAGCAAAGCACAGATAATAATATTGAAGTATTTGATTGTAAATTATTTGATACAAAATATTTTGTCGTTGCTGAGAATTCAAATTTCCCTTCCTCAAAAAGGTGACGCAATTTGATACTCTTCCCTTCATTTCTTTTGTAGTACATTATTACACTGCATTGTTGCTCATTCTCTTCATGAGCCTACTTCTGTCATGTCTATCTGTGGTTATCGGGACAGGCCAGTCTAAGTCATCACGGGTTCCTCGAATTCTACGCATAGTAAGTATCAATGTTATCTTATCTGCAAATTTCACTAGGCTTGTTGAATATCGAATTTTATCATTGACACATATTGTCTCTCCCTCATCTAGTTCGTTAGCACAAGTGGATCTGTTCAATAATGCAACTAAAACCAAATCCAGACACGTGGATTTTAATTACGTTATTTCAAGATTAATACTTTAGATGAAATTGGGTTGTTAGCCCCTCTTTGGTTTATTCATAATTGTGGAAACAACTCAATATCAGCCGCTCAATTTGCAGTTTGTCCCAAACTCCCTGCTTAAAAGGGTGAAGCAATGACCTATAATCGGTTCAGGGTTTACTCCTGTGATTGCTTCCTATGTCATCACATGTGTAATTTCCTGGTCAGCTTGTGTATTGTAAGTTTCCAGCGGTGGATTGATGGTTCAGTTCAAGGTTCGCAGTTGTAGTTTGGTTTTTAGCATTACCTTTACCATTACCATTATCTTAAGTCTTTTATTTTAAACCCTTGCATAAAACATGGCATCACAATTAAATGTGCCTGTTTGTAGTGTGTTATAAACCGTTTGGGATACCTATACTGTGCTCGAGGACGTGCTAGTCGCTATGATTACGAGTTGTTACACTTGGAGAAAGCCTTAAGATACACAGCTCAGAAACAGACAAGCAGAGAGGATGAGGAGAGGAAAGATTTCGAGCTGACTGAGATCACAGATGACAGCGATACTAACATAAACTCTAATACTAATCCGAGTGTAGGTAGCACTAGCTGAGATCTGCTTCAAGCAGCTAAAATAATATATTCTGATATTTTTTTGCAATAGACTTAAATTTCAAATTGGAATTTCATTGCATTGTGTCGTGAACCCTTCAAACCCACAAAATTTAAGCACACAATCAGCAAACTAAATATAAGATTAGCTATAATCTTTTATTGATAACGACAAAGGTGAAACCAATATCACTTTTCCAGTAGAATTTGTGAGATAAGATATTGTTTAACTCAAGACCATTTCTATTGCGTATTGTAGAATAATGTCAACTCTGAAGGAATGGCTGAAGTTCTGAAGACCCTCATTAATGAGCTGCAGTATTCTCGGTACAGGGAGCAGATCAGAGCTGAATGGTTACAGTTAGCCATAGTTATCGACAGAACAGGAGGTCTGCTTCTTCTTACTCTATGCTGTATTATCACTGCTGTTATTACTCTGCACAAGGAGTAATAACCACGAACAACATCTAACAAAACCTTAGAAACGCTCCAATAAGCAAAGGAATGATGATAAAAATCTCCAATGATTGATTTGATGACCCGTGTGGTTGAGAAATCAGGGGACCATCGGGTGGAGGCAAAGGTCTGGGGGGGGGGGGGGCTCAGACTACATAGTTACTTTTATGACTTCACGAGTCATTTTCACTTTAGTGGAGCTTATTTGTAAACATTATAAATACCCTTGCCAATCTTGATGGCATTTTAACTTAATTTCAATATGAGCAACTAAATCTTGGGTGTTGGCGACTTTTAAGAAGGAAAACCCCTAAATCTCCTATTATTTGCGGACCTTTTGGTGTAATTTCTTAATTCTATTTGCTTTTTTTTCTACCCACAACAGGGCAAGTCATAATATTCCATAGTCTATGTCCTTGAGTTAAAAATACAATACATCTTATACATTATAGATTTTTAATTCCAATTCGACTATTTATTTAAAACACAAGCATAAAATACAGGATCGAAATTTGTATAACACAGAGACAATTTACAGAAAATCTTGGGGACAAAACTCAGCAAAAAATATGTACACATTGTTTGTCCTCCCTGACTAACATTGCGTACCTTCACAGCATTATTGACTTGCAGTCAGGCATAGCCAGGCCTCTTTGATTTTTGAGGTTTTTTCTCAAGCTTCGGGCTTCTTGAAATATTTCTTCAGCACATAGGCATCGGCTGGTTCAATCCTCTTGTAGTAACTCTCTTTTTTCTCTACTATAGAGAATCCGGATCTTTCATAAAACTTGATTGCGTCTTCGTTACTAATCTGTACATGTCTGAAAGGAATGCGCAATGAAATACTGTCAACCCATGAACCTGAACAAGTACATATGGATATGCAATGGGCCACAGAAATATTAAATATTTCCAGCGAAACTAATTAAGGTAGCAAATAAGTAATTTATTTCTTTTTTTCTCAACATCCAGGTATTGTCTAGTAAGGCCTCTCAATATTTTATAAAAAAACTAAAATTTTCTTGTTCGATTTGACTTTTTAATGTCATTGACAAGATATACTCCATACTCATAGGTGGATATGACATTGTAGTATTAACGTAAAACTTACAAATAAACACTTTCGAAATTTCCATCTTTCTCGCAGACATCCAGTACATGTTTCAACATCATAGAACCTGTAAAAATAAGGAACAATATCATCATCAACATGCTGTAAACTTTTGTAGTAAATAAAACAGGTTTTCACAATGCACAATTGAATATTGATGCAAACAAATGCACAAGTGCTTTGAGTTGCATCACTTGACCTGTTAAATCTTTTGCTGGCATACCAGTTATGGGAGCACAAAGCAAAATATAAAACATGTTAATGATTGGGCATGTGAAGGCATGATGGTCAAGGTACAAATACCTTTGATCCTTCTTTTTATCACAATATCAAGTTTCACAATCCACTGTCATGCAATAGAGGGACCACTGCAGCATAGGTGTTATCATGAATTAGTAAACAAATGTGACATCATACATGTTCATTTCTCTTACCTAAACCATATCTTCTGTATGGAGCTAAAACTCCTAATGTCATGATATAGAGACATCTGTGACCATCTGTATTATCTACTCGGCAGCAAACACCTCCTACTACAATATCCTGAAAGTATGCTGCAACAAAAAACAACAAGCAATGGTATTCTTTGAAAGTATGCTGCAATAACAAAAAAAGCTAGCAATATTTATGTCGTCCATTGAAGGCCTGAATTTTTGCACTGGGTTGTCTCGAAATTTGTGTTGACAAATGCTGAAGTTAATTGTTCTCATCCATAACAAAAGAGCACATAGAATGAAAATGATCTGCTATGCTATTTTAAGGATGAGAATGACCCAAAGTGTTGTGAAAGAGAAGAGTTTCATACCTAATTTGGCCAACTCTCCCAGATCTAAAACATCCTTGTAGAATTTGTCATTGTAACTGACAGGAAATACCACTTGATTCAGTCTTTTCAGTTGCTTGATATTGTGTGGTGTCACATCTCCCAGTTCCATGGTATATCTGCAAACAGTAATAAGCGAATAAATCACTACCGTGCCATTTTTTTGTAAAGTGACATACTACAGAGTTGGATATTAACACATTATATTTTCTTTTTGAAACATGAAAGGCTCCATTGCAGCTGGGCAATTTTTTGGCTCTGATAGTCATATAGAGCCCACACTCTTGCCTAAATGTAAGGTTGTTCATCGCTTCACTACATCAAAATATCTAACAATGACAACGAATAACTGTTATGAGACTGTGCGTAGGCTAATCAGTGTATATCAAGGAGTTCTTTTATGGCTGCCACACTGACAATCCCTGACCAAAGACTAGGCCACACCCCTATGCATGCAAAGTGATCCAACCACAGTCCTCCTGTAGTTGGTGCAAGTCGCGTGGACTATCTATGTTCCACAAGCAAGGTGTGTTACAATGTGAGTTTTGATATCATTATTATATACACACTCTCCCCATATTATGAATAGATCCCATCATCAGAGGCCTTATCATTTATTCATTCAGAGATATTCATCATGGGCTACAAATCAAATAGTATACACTAACGCACACATTCATTGTCATAAATAAATAACTTATAAGCCCCACCAGGGCACAAACAAGGTCAGAGTAATACCACTCATTGGGAAAACATAACAGGCCTTACCTTGTCATTTTCCAATCCCAATAATAGTTCTTTCTCTATAAATATCCTTCTTCTACTTTGATTAATTATTGAGTCTGCAGATAGTAGTAGTGTGTGTGTGTGGTAGTAATGTTCAGTTGAGTTATCCAGAGTCTGAGTCTTTCTACTAACAAAATTATTATTGATTGTTATCCCCTCAGATTAGCTTAGATAATATTAATGCTAACGTAGTCATAGGATTGTTTCATTCACAGCTATTGAGCAGAGGATGTGCTCTTCTGTTGGCAACTGAGAGAGAAAGAAAGTTTCTAGTATATAATACTTCTAACTCACTGAACTCAATAGTACAATTCAATGTTCTAACTGAATAGAGGATTTCCCATCAAACAGAAGAAAATTTATTCTCAATAGAAGAGGAACTATTTGAACAGAAGATACATTCCATCCAACAAAGTATCAAACTATTTATTTTTCAATGAAGACAAGAAATTCATTTCTATTTCACATGATTTGTTTTCATGAATTTTTAAAAGTGAGTTTTGATTGTTAATTAACTTGAAACAATGTATTTCTATTTTGAATAATATTGGCTTCACTCCAAAAGCAAAACAGGAAGTGATATGATTACAGGTTGCCATAGAGACCTCAACATGGTGGACAGTGTAAAAGTTGTAAATGAGGATGTCCTCAGGAGAATCCATGCAAATTATGCAGGGAGGCTTCATAAAGGTATGTACAGTTGGTTTGACATGTGTACCAATCCTTGTTAGCCACTCCTAAAATATAATATCCATATGTCTGATGGGACCTTGATCTCACAGATTGCAAAAAATTAATTCTCCTCTATCAATCAATTTCAATGATAAATCATCGGAATGCCTGCTGGTGCACACTTTTTAATTATTTATCACCTTTCCACCAAAGTTCAGTGCAACCAATCATACTGCCATTCAATGACTGAAACTGGTGCTTGATGTACTACATAAAATCAAGATCTACCTTCTTGAAAAACTTTCTCACAAACCAAATGGCTATCTTTGGGGCTACTTTCTTCTGAAATGCATAACCATTACCCTTAAATGTATGCGTGAATATTACAATGTATATAAATGTTTATGCCCGTACCTCAACCATTGTTGTATATAAAAATTTTACAGGCCACGGGATAGTTGCTGCTAATACATCAATACCAACCAAATATCAAACAATAATTATAGACAACGGAGATAGAAAGGGATTCAATGCAAAATCTAAAAGATTCTCGGACAATGTTTTGGTGAGTCAGTTATAATTTTGGAAGTTTACATATGATATACGTAATATTGACTTAGTGAAGCTCTGGTAATTGCTTCATTTTAATGATCACTCTGTTTTTCCCCGATCTCCATTCCATGGCTAACATGACCTGTACTAACGGTACTTATGTTTTTTCATAGAATGAAAATCCGGGTCCTGGATCATATGTAGGACATAACCCTTTCAAAGGAAAACCTGAATCAACTAGCAAAAAAGGATATGGAGGGTTTGTATCTAAAGATAGGAGAGTAGCAAGAACACAGGTACCTAGCGGACCAGGTGCTGGGAAATATGGGCTGCCGTCACTGCTACAAAAGAGAACTGACTTTAATAAAGCAAATACTGGAAACTTTCACCAGCCTATTGCTCAGTCACACAATAAACAAGAGGTGCTACCGGCACCAGGTTCATATGATGTAAGTAAATCTAGAGACGTGTTGTAAAAATATAAGAAATTTAATGGATAACTTTGCTAATCTATCTATGGCTCAGCAATAATTGCTATGCATACATTGCGTTTGCATAAAAGTCAAAGTAATTACACTTTCCTTTTGACTCAAAATGAATTTTAACCTTTTTGTGTTATTGAATTTTATTAGCCAAAACAAGTTCCTAAAGGAAAGGTGAATAATGTACATGCCGGGGCAGCATTCAAATCTGGAACTAAACGGGAATCATGCCTAGAAGACAAACGTGGTAACCCTGCACCAGGACAGTATGAAACACAGAACAACAATGTACAACCCAACCCTAAAACCTACGATTCTAGCTTCAAGTCAAGGGCTGATAGAGATTTATACAGAACAAACCAGGTTTGTTTATAATAGTCCTCTGCTGGCATTCATAAATTTTTTTCTACCTTGTAGCAGAAATTGACTGTATACTTAGTGTCAGCCAATAGAAGAGAGTAGGGTTGCTATTCAATATATCTGCACTTTATGAACGGAGAGCGTAATGCTGAAATCCAGATACTTCTATTGTTATCAATCAGTTTTACCTACATATGCTGCTGTTGAATCTATAACAATCTTTCCTTTACTTTCATATCCAGAATCCTGGTCCTGGTGCATATAAACCTAATGAGGCGGTTGATCCTGCAAACAAAACTCTTTTTCCGTAAGTGAAGATAGAACTCATATGTGCAAAGCAGTTACAATTGTATTAAGTTATCTTGAATGTATGGCAGGATAATCAGTATCTTTCACAGCCCTGCTAGTTTTTAATAGAGATATGTGTCAAGTTTGGTCCAATCAGTCTACATTTCGAGCCACTGGCCTATTCTACAAGTAAGGGCTAGCCGCTCGAGGGGAGCAACTCAAAGGACAGGTGAGTTGGACCAGGGAGGGTGGGTGCATGGTTGGACAAAACTTAATCTTTTACAAAACAAAACATAATTTTTAATATGTGCTTATCAAAGCAGCTTATTATCAATTACAGTAATGATACCATGAGACTCCAAAAGAAGCGATTAGAAAAAACTTTTACCTCATTAAAATGTTTGTTTTATCGCAGAAAAAAACACTACCTGTGCCTGTCAGCACCAGCTATGCCTTTACCTCCACCGCCTCTAGCCCCAGGACCTGGTGCATATGATCTCAGAGATTACGAAGGCCCCGCCAGACACTACATGTCCTCATCAGTATTTGTCTCTAGTAGTAGCAGGTGGCATGATATGTCGTCAGATAGAACAATTCCAGGGCCTGGTAAGTTAATTTTAAAGTAGAAGACAACACTGGCATCAATTTTTACCAATAATATTTTTATACGGAGATTACAGGTATTTGTGATACTGAAACAAAATGGTGGAAGAGAGTTTGTGATCGAAATAATTAAAATTTTAAAATTTAACATTTATTTATAACATCCAAATTTAGAAGAAGTAAATCATTACGCATCAAATATCAAAATATAACTTTTGTGGTTGTCTTCCACTTTAATACATTATGAAATCAACGCTGGACTATTCGGCGCTGAATATATCATCATTGGCCAGGGGCGAATATTCAAAAAAATTTCACTCACTGACTTTTAGAGATGAGCATAATGATCGGGCGCAGCTCGATCCACACGCCGTAGGCGTGGCGGGGAGGGTGTGGGAGGGGCGCTTTAGCGCCCTCCCACCACGGAAATTTTTGCATATCGGTAGCAAAATAGTGCAAGCAGAGAGGTATTTCAATAGCTCACTGAGCTGTTGGGTACTTTCAGAAAACAACTCAATAGCAGTAGAATATTACGGTAAAAATGCTCCAGTTATAAAGCACCCAATTGGAAAAAAACTGACATTGATGGGATTCGGACCCACAATAATCTGATTATAAGGCATACGCTCTACACACTGAGCTATTCAGCCATTCACAGATACGTGGGCCGTGAGTGCTAATATACGCCACTGTCATTGGCAGGCTCTTTGAACAGCTATTTTTGATAATTTTGAAGATGATAATGATATGCGAATTAATGTCAAAAGCTTTTCATTGCTTTTTTTGATGCAGCGCTATTGAAACTAGTTCTGACTGTGTGTGCAAATAAATCATCGCCTGAAACTACAGAATTGAAGGAAATTCCCTTCTTTTTAAAAGTTTGAGCTTTGCATTGAAGATTATTTGAGAAAAAGTTCCGTACACCCACTTTACATTGCTGTTTGTTTCTAATTTTTTAGGTGCCTACCATCCTGTGAAACCAACCAAAGAATCATTTATATATAACCATGCTCAGAAATGGATTTAGTGTGTATTTGCTAAGTAAGACTTAACAGAGAAAGGACGTAGTACACTGAATCAAGTCACAGGAAAACCTCAAAGTGACCTCTCATAAACTTGCTCATGTATAATATTTTTCTATGTAAATCTGACATTATAATTCATATATATATATATATATTATATATTAATATATATAAGTATCAAAAACTTAACACTCCATTTCTTTTGTAGTTATCCTTTCTCCGTCTCAAATAAAAATCAATCCCATTTCAGTACATTGCTCTTGCCATTGAAAGTGTTGACAGAGTTTGGTACATTGACACAAATACAAGACATCTATCTAGCTCAGAGAAAGCAGTTCTTCTGCACGCAATACTCTGCACATATATTTCCTTCCAAGGCTGATATTAGCTCGCTAATTAACTAGCATGCCTATGCCTTTCTTTATTGATCCAGTTTCAGGCAACCAATTTAAAAGTACCTCATCGTGATATACAAAATAAATTAAATGAAAAATTAACCTATTTCTCTTGTTGTTCAGGAGGTTCAAATCAAAATTTGTTTCATGATACATGTAACAGAATGTAGGTATGACATATGAAGACAAAATAACGCTAAATAAGTATTAAACATGCTCTTGCATTGATATTGCACAAAAAAGCCAGGAAGAACTATAGGCTGAAACAGCGACTAGTCTGAGGACTCAGACTAGATCTGTGGGTGATATCATTCTATTGGCTGATAAGGAGTGTCGACTACAGAATGTTTGCCTTTGCGAGCTGGTTGTACGCTTTCAAGTGACTGTGTGACGGGGACAGTTCTTTCGATGGGGCTAGCCGGAGGTTCGGAGGGAACACTCACATAGCCCGCGGAATAAGACGACTCTTCGTCGTCTGAATGTATATCTCTGTCCTCAAAACAGTATTCATTGAAATATGTTGGTAATAGAACTGAAACCACTATAATAACACCTGCTACACAAAAAGAGACGATACCTACTGTTCCTAACACATCTAGAGCAAGATTTATATGACCCGCTCTACGATCGACTAGAGCATAGCGACCGTTGGCTAAAACTGGATGGATAATAGACCTTCTGGGTGTAAAGTGTCCGACTAGGATCAGAACGGCTCCGAATACTAAAGTATTGATACCGAACCAGAGTAATATCTTCCATAAAACTGGAGAGCAGCGTTTGGTTCTTTTTGGTTGAAGGAGGTAGTTAGCGGAATCGTCACTTTGCTTATCTTCATATTCGTAAAAGTGATGAAGGTGTGATCTAATACCAAAAAACTGATAACATCCCGTTGATTCACCGACGACTCTTTTATTTTCTTCTCTCATCTGCTGTGACGCCATCGCTCAAGTCTCAACTAGAGTGCTATATGATAAAAATGTCAATATCTCCCGGTCAGCATATCTGTAACACACAAGACACTACTCCATTATCCGTCATCTCTAATTATACAGCATTTATTGCACATGTTAATAACGAAATGAATATTTTCATTTCGTAAATGTTAGTAGTCTACGCTGCTGCCTCCATTATGGTGTGGTGAAAGTGAAAACTATAAATGTTTGTAACTGAAAAGCGTGGTACACATTTCACACAGCTGGATCTACATTAATACAATCCGTTACCAAAAATGATGATAGCCTTTGAAACAACCGTTGTGGGTAACCTCTTACTCCTATAGCTGTTTGCTACAAATCAGGGGCCGAGACGGTTTAGGTACATCATTTGCTTTTTTTATTGGCTATAATGGCCCTAGATTACCACCTTTTTTCAAGCGACAAACAGGGCACATAGAAAATCTTAGTTTATAAGCACATACCATAATAATATATCCGTAAGTCAAATGAATAGGTGTACTGGAGGGATTTATGCCTAAGGCACTCATGGTGCTACGGCCACTTTAAGAACGGAAAAATTCTCTAGCCTAGTATAAATCCAAAAAACAACAAGATATGTTTTTTTTTATATATAAGAAATTTGCTACCTTAGAGTAGTAAGATTTGTTGTCAGCCAATATTTCTGACTTTAAGCAGGAACTAAGCCTTCAGAGAGCAAGTAAAAAACTAAGCATGGCAAAAGTCACAATGGCAGAGCACACCTTTTAAACAACTGATTCAGATACAAATCCATATAATGAACTTTCAGATGGAAGTTATTACTAAATCGGCAGCCCAGCTTTGAGTGATACAGCATAAAAATGTGATAAACAAGAATAAGGAATAACATAATCACTCATACCTTGCTATAACACATCAGTCATTTCTGGTTTCGGTCAGCGACAATATTCTGGTACTTGTCTCCGTTCAGAAAATAGTTAAGCAAATAGTTTGAGCTGTTCAACCACTGTCACAAGTGAGTGTAATGATTCAATTTGAATATGGTTCATATATTTATGACCATGTTTCACTAAGTGATAAACAGAGCAGCAATCTATTGATTTTTCCCCTTGTCTCCATACACATAATTATTTCTGTTGCCTTGAATTTTCTGTCAGCGCTGTATTATGAGAATTTGTAGCAGGCGAAGTCCCCATTAGTAACACAAAGGCAGTGAAGCAGTACAGTTGATTGGGTTATTAACCCTAAAGGAAAGTGACGCATGAATTTTAACCCACATGAAGCCCTAGATAAAGGACATAGATTCCGGCGCAGTTCAATCTGGTCTGAAAATAGAAAACTTTCCAAGCTCAAGGGGTAGCAAAGCAAATCATAGCTAATATGCCGGATCTTCTATGAATATTAACAATATTTATAATCAATGATACTGTGTTGAAATTGATAAATTTAATAATTAAAAAAGTTCTAACTCATCAAAAGTAAATCTGATCATAGCGTGTACTGAACTAGCCCGTTTTGACAAGCATTGTCAAGACGGGCCGGTACTAACCAAAGGAAAAAAATATGCCCATCATATAGATGTACATGTATGTACATTTAAATTAAGAAATTTTAAGTTATTTCGATAACTGTCCGGTACAAGTTCCACTATAGAAGAAATGCTCATACATCAGTGCTTGGCAACATCTCATACATCTGGATTGAAAAGCTGTCAATGTTTCACTATGAAGGTCTCTTAGCGTAACGCCACGTGGTTTGGGTTCTGGAAATTAGCCATCTTGTAAGCGTCAATTAGATTTTTCACTCTCATGGCTGCTTATGATAAATCTTAAATCTTCCAGGAGAAGCTTGATGTCTACTTGAGTACTGTCGCATGTATTCAGATAGCCCTCTACTGAAAGTAGCATCTGTAATATAAATGAAAAATTTCTTACTCTAAATTACTAACAAATACTAATAATAACAAAGAACAACAATATGGATCTTGTGTCAATCAAGGATTTTGATGACGATGGCGCTCATCATTTTGCCCTTTTCCAGCAAAAAACATACACACTTACATAAAAGTACAACCAGAGATTTCATATAACAATGTTATTATTATCTTTATTACGCAGTACACATGACATTAAAGCTTCATATACCCAAACAACTATGTCCTTTGGATCGTTCTTGTGGCCAAATATAGATTAAGAGCACGATTTAAATTGTGCTGGGATAGCTGGTCGTAGTATTCCATTAGTAATCACGCTCCCCACCCAAGAAACAAAATTGAAAAGTGGAGATACACTTTACTAGATCTGTTGGAATATCATTTATTGGCGATTTATTGGACTGACAGCAATGAATAAGGTTTGTAAAATGGCAGGAATCTAAAATTTAAATTGAAAATAATGATTTTATTCTTATGACTACTGCCATCAATTATTATCTTGTATAATAATGCTGTGCTACAAGTCAGACTGATGCAACAACTTTGGAGATCTTCCTGAAGTATTATTGCATCTAAACAATGAGGGAGTTTATTGGTCTACATAAAACGTAATGCTTTGGAATGATTTTATTGCATCATTTTAGAAACTCCAAATAAATACTGCAGTTTGACTATATATAATGTAGTCTGTTGATTACATTGTTGCATCATATTAGAAATCACATATATCAGACAACATACATATAAATATATATTTATATATATTATTTATATATATAGCTTCCCACACAAGGAACCAGTAAACAGGTTCAACCTCGAGTGTAGACTATAAGACTATATTTAAATGGAGCGAAGTATCTATAGTAAATCTATTTTTATCAATTTTTCTTATTGCTAGGGTCTAGGTTTGATTGCTTACTAACATGAAATCAATTAAAATATGTGTTAGAATCCTACACCTCATATCCCATGGGATCCAGGAACGACAACTCTCGCCGAGCTGATATCTGATCATAAGTTTTTGGTGGTCAAAGAAAGACCTATGATGCAAGACACAATCTAGATAGACGCAAGTTGGATCTAAAGAGACAATTCCCTCCGTGAGACAGATCGATCTGAGAGACAAGTTAGATCTATTAGATCGATCTGAGAGACAAATTGATGCTGGCATGAATTTGCTCTGCATCTCAAATCAAAAATAAAGATGAACATATTTTGTAAAGGAAACCGACGGAACCTTTCATCTATGGTTGCTGTGAAGTTTACAGTTGCAGTTACTACTTGCATATTCAAAACAACTCAATACCATCCAATTCAAATCATGAGACAATTATTCAAGAGATGACTTCAAAGTCAGGAGTGGCTTGTCCTTGGCAATGACAAGCCTTGTTAGTGAACGCTGTTCAAAATCATTCCATTTTTAATTTCCGGCAAACACTCATCAAGCCTCTTGTGTCATATTGATGTTTAGCTTTGTCAATAGGCAGCTATAGAGTTCTATCAGAGGTCATAACTAATACGCTGCCTTGACTAAGTAGTTTCGTGAGCATCTTTGATTTAGCTTTCTAACAATCATGCGACTTGTTTTGCTGTCCATGTAGAATTAAAAGTCATTGACGGCGTTGGCACAATTTACACATCCAACTTTCGATTGCGAAAACACCCATGTTCATTTGGAATCATAATAAACAGATTATCATGTAGGTGCCTGAAGCTCACCCTTGCACAGGGAATGTGATATGCGGCTCTGTTTTGATTTCATCAGAAGGTAGAATGTGACTAGGATCATGTCGAAGTTACAATTTGTCATAATCATCCTATAGCACGGCCCTCGCATCTGATAAATGCTCAGACGTAATTGAGACATCTCCACCCTCACTCTTTTTGACATGACAGTAGATTTCCCAAGTTTTTCCACATGTGAATATCTAGTATCTAATGTGTATTTTTTTGTTATTACAATGTCACTTTCTTTTGTATAGACGAGGTATTAGTCTTTGAGATCTCCCTAGGGTATGTTAATTAGTAGTGTTTTTATTTGAGGCTGCAATATACATCTTGTTTAGACAACACTTTTTCTGCCAGGTGGGAGTTGCTTAGCTATTACGTAATAATAACACCGAGAAAATGATCTCCACCATGAGAAAACTTGCTGAGATTCAATATCTGTAAATGTAATAGGGGCAGCTATTATATTTACATAAAATATGCATTTTGTTTAGACGACACTTTTTCTCCCAGGTGGGAGTTGCTTAGTTATAACGTAATATTATATTTACCTTATCCAGTGAGGTGAGTTCGCTGGTGCTGCGATAAGTATCCAGCAGGTCAACTGTATGCGGATAATCTCTATACATATCCAGTAACCTGCTAACCTTCTGAATAAGGCCACCGATGTCTTCACTGGATATAGTCGTCTCCACCTTGTGATCAAATTTAAATGGCGTTTCTAAAACAGAGTAGTGGTTATCACTAAGTGATAATAAAGCCTATTATCAAATATTGAATTTATGAAATTTTATATGTATAAATTATGAATTATGATATATTTTTCATGACCATGACCAGTGCTCACTCATCCTGCGCCCTGACTATGAATTCACAGGTTCAGAAAGAACAAAATTTTATCGTTAGTGGAATTAGTATTTAGCAAGATTTCTTATCCTTACAATATCACCCTTTTTTCTTGGCAGGGATTATTATTAGAATCGATCTCTTTTAAAATACTTATTATCTTCATCATCTTTTGATAAATATCAACTATGATAAACTAGATTCAGGTTGTCAAAGATTTGTAAAAAATCAGGGTATCATGTTGCTGGTTCAAGGCAAGATATTATGGATGAAGTTATGTTAGCTTGTGTTCATAGACTGACTCTCTACTGAACTTGAGGGGAGGAGGGGTAGGAGCCAAAATATGATCTATCATCTAGTGCCATCTGAAAAATACATCTTTATTGACCTTCATCATAAGTGATTATAGTTACGGGGGGGGGGGGGGGGGCTTGGTTAGAGCAGGGCCTTGTCTCAGTTGGAGGAGTTCTTTTTTTGCTGAGTGGATTATTTTGTGTCCATCGTGCATTCGGCTTCAAGTATGGAAGATGTAGGAGCAGTGGTATAAAATCAATCATGTCTCTGATAAATTGAGAGTGACCTCATGTCCATACTTTAAATATAGTTTCAGAGTTATAGTATGTGAACGAATGTATGTAGGCCATGTCATGTTGTTTTGGCCGGGGGATTGCCGAACACCACTGACATAACCTTTACTAAACATAGCATCATCAATGGTTCAAAGGAGGACGCAATGATTTGATCAACAATATAGATTAAAGATAATTCTGTGCACAGGAGTCATGTTTGCTGTTGCATAAATCACAGCATGCAGATTGCGACAACATCACAGCCAATAACGATGATCACCCGATAAACATTCTTTCCTTTGCATTGACGTAATACATCAGGTTGAATTGACCAGAGGAATACATTGAGTTATTGGCCATGTTTCTGACCGTTCAGTTACTAAAATTTATTTTAAACCTGTGGAAAAAGTGATGATTTGCTAAGATTGAATAGTGTATTTATCAAGGCGATGAATGGCGTTGGTTGTGTTAAATAGATCTCGCCAAGGTTGATAAATCCCCACTACACGTTGCTGGGAGATCGGAGTAGGCCCCCCAGACAGCACTTAGCTCATTGTGTCTGTAACCACTTATTGCAAACCAGCTGTACAATGTGCCGTGGTATGCGATGCACATCGCTGTATTTTGAATCCTTCACAAACACTGGACCATTAATAAATAATTCGTTTACGATAGAAGTTAAAACTCACTATGATGTTTAATATTAGCTGAGCTGACTCTCGTTCCTATAGTGAAGCACCTAATCTCCGAGTTAGGTTCTGTGTTGGTGATATTATACGGGCTGATTATAACACCAAGAAAATGATCACCGCCCTGAGAAAACCACTTCTGGAAAACTTGCTGAGATTCAATATCTATAAATACAATATGATATAATAATATAATATAAATATAATAGGGGGCAAAAAGAGCGAGGGCCTGATCTATTTACTTTGGAGTGTAGAGCATATTAAGCAACACTCCAATTTTTGAATGTGATGCACAGCAAATTATCTGATACAAAACTGTGTGGTTTTACCCAACTTGACCAACTACCTAATCATGAAGTTCCACCAGGGCTACACAAAAATGAACTACGGTACTGTCATCAACAGTCACAATGTTGAAAATATCTAAATATAAGTTGCCACGCTTTCATGGAAATAAACTGCAAGGGAAGCCCCCCAAGCAGCATGACGCAAATATTAAATGAAAGCAAAGCATTTGTGTCACGTTTCACACATCATATCTTACTAAATAATCTAATCGGACTTGAATCTGCTTGAGACTTGATCATGGATCATGAGGAATAGATCTTCAGTTCTAGCCTGGTTCAGGCTCCTAACACATACATGGAAAGGTCCATAAACTTGTCACACATACGTTGCAAAAGTACAGACATATTTAGAAAGCAAGCGTCCAAAACAAAAGTAATACGCTATTAAAGTAAATATTGCTTTGACATTTAAGAGTGATGTTCTACGTGGGCAGCTAACCTTGCTGTGAGGGATCAGGTACGAATGTGGGATGAGAGTGGTACCATCCAACTACCTGCAGTCCAGACTCCTGTATCAAAACACCGGCTTCCGTCTGTGAAACTACAAAGAAAATTGATCAGAGATGTCAAGGAGACGAAAGGTAGAGTAGTAATCTCATATTTATCTTGAAATTGTAATAGAGGAGTCTTGAATTAGACTTTTGTGTCGCCGTCTTGGTGTCTTGAAATACAGTGCAGTTCAGTTAATTGAAAAATTTGCCCTAAATAAGCAGAGTCTGAACTAGGTGACATAAGAATGCATTAAGATCTGGATGGACTAATTTTCATTGTCTGAATTAGCAGGAGTTCTGAATTATAAAGTCTGAATTAAGAGGAGTACCCTGTAAATAGCTGTTAAACTCTTTTATCATCAAAATTTCTTGCCATGAAGACAGGATGAAGAGAGAAACAACAAGGAGACCCACGGCTACTCTTTGGATGCCAATAATGGGGCTCTGACTCAACAATATCACTGCTCTATTGAACAGAAGCTTAGGGATTTCAATTAAAAACATGCTGGTAAATTTAATAGCTTAGAAAAATCAATATAGCAATGATGTTGGGTGATGACAAAAAGACAAACACATAATACCTGTGACAACAATTTCAGTGTCAGGTTATATGAGGTGGTAAGCCCACTGTTTAATAATGGATGTTGTTTTCATTTTTATTTCCTTCAAGCTAAAACAAACCTGTTGCAATCGGAAGCTGAATTAATCCTCTACATCTATAATGTGGTACTATCGACCATGTGATTCATAAGCAAGATATGCTTGTTCTGTTTCAATTTCATCACAGAAGTTAAATTTCTGGAAACTAAGATATGTATCGGAGTTGTGGTGATGAGGCCCACATGCACAGTGTACAATGAATGTACAGTGCGTTTCATTTACTAAAGCATTGTATTTAATTATCTGATTGCATCGTTATTGGAGCCTACAATTTTGTCTCTGTCTTTACTCATGTTCTCATTTAATCAGGTGCAAAAGCAATGCTGTTTGTAGAAGCTATGCAGTAGGCACATAGACCTTCATCATTAAAAATTGAAGAGAAACTTTATAGAAGAATTTATGTTGGCAGTTCAAAACCATTGTAACAAATTTGAAATCTAGAGTTTGTGACTTAATGCCCTTTAAAGTAACTCCCCGCTGGCCTACTAATGAACTACTTACCAGGGTCCATATCACAATGTAATGATGTGGATTTAGACGAGCACGGTTCAGCTCTGAGCACTCGCATACAACCAGCGTCTTTGTCGTATTTACCGCCGAGCAGACCGATAACTTCAGTCTTACACAGGTGAGCGTGAATGTCCATAATTGCTGCCGCTGACGACTCCAGTATCACCTGGTACGGGCAGCCCTGAGAAAAAGAGACGGTAATTACTGAGTCATGTGAAATGAAGGTGATAAGACGTCTAACTGAGATTTCCTCATCAATGATGGAATCAATGTGAAGGCGAAAGGTAGGAGGGAAGCTGGCTCACATGGTGTCAAAATACAATCGTCATGCGACCCACTGCATGGTGACAAGTCTTGTGTTAGCCAGTACAGCTCTAGTTTGGGTATTAATGAAAATCAACAAGACTATTAGTATGTAGGTATAATAAGCTGTTTTAAAGGTCTCAAAGCTAGGTTGACACAAGGAGATTACAGTCATAGTAGTACATTGCTGATCAAGTTTCATAACTGCTAGCATAGTGAAGTGTGAAATATTGATGAATGTGCATAGACAATTAATGTTTGCTAATGAGAGTATGGCCGACATGCAATAATCAATGTCTAATTACTATATTTGTCTGTTAGATTATACTTTATCTTGTAATTATAGACACATTTACAATCACCTTCGCTTGGGCAGACAACTGAAGATGACCAATGACTGTCAATTTACGTAACTTCCCAAGTTCATTTAACACACTTAGTGCTCTCTGTGAGCTAAGGAGCAAAGTTCTACTAGAGGCTATGGATTATCTATAGTCTCTGGTTCTACAGTATGGTTGGAATAAAAGTAGTTCAATGCGCTGCTAGATGTAAAGGTACATGTGACTTCCAGCTCCGAAATCATACAGATGTAGTTATCGAGGGTTTATTGACCTCAGGTACACAAGAAAGAATCCTGTTATTACTAAGACATATTTTCCCATAATGCATCTGTACCTAACAAGTTGAAAGTTTAGTTTTCAGATGGAAAGCTGTCAGACTGATCCTCTTGTGGGCACTAAGTATTAGTGTTTGGGCTATTTTGCACAGATCAGGTGTGTATTACAAGACTACATTACCCGCCAAAACACACATAACATAACATAGGAGTTGCCCTCTCTCTCCTCTGGCAAGATAACTCTTGATGCATGTTATAAAACTGTGCTGAGGAGTTTTTTCTCTATCCTTTATTTCGCATGGGCACAACTTCATTCTGAAAGCGTTAAAAAAAAGATCAAGCCACTTACAGCTTTGCTGTTGACAAAGTCCTGACAGCTGATGAGAGTAAAGCTATCCAGAGCATGTCTCGTTGTGTTATTATGTTTGGAACTTTTGGACGGAGGCAGAGGAGCTTCATCATCAGACGCATGCTACAAAACAAATATAAAGCTAGACATGTGGGAGGGTGGGTAGACACCCTGATAGGATAAAACATAGAAAACACTAACATTACGTAAATGAATAAACCTTTTCATATGCCCAAATGCACCATTTGTTCAGAGAGAATCTTAGACATCTTAGAGAATACATATGAAAGGACTTTGATGAGTAGTTTATATACATATTTATAAGAGCAAAAATTCACATTTGGCTCAGGCCAGAAATAGTGAAACTTTTGACTAGTTGACACTTTTCAAACTTTGGGTAACAAAACTTGTGCTAGCTAACATTAAGTTATCCCAGAAGTCCCGAACCAGACACTAGCTAATATTTACTCACAGTGGATGATAGAAAATCAGAACATTTATTCAGCTTAGAACAGTTATTACCTTGACAGTGGTGCCCTGATTTAGAGCAGCTTTCATAGCAGGTTTCCGCTTTCTCTTCTACAAATAGAAATAATCATAATTTCAGGTACAAACAAAATCAAGAATGTCAAACTATAGCATATTACTGGCACGGTATGGATGGCCTGACATAATATTTACATAAACCATCACAGTAGTTTTACATTTACATCGCATTATTGGTAAATTTACAGATCATTGCAATGGCTGGCTTAGGCAACAGGATGGTTAGCACGTAACTACTCTACTACCGAATCATTGCATACAGATGAAAACATATAACACAATGATGCCATCAGGTGTGTCTTCAAGTATGCAGCTCATGATGAATGCAAGGAGTTGCAACTCATTGGTGAGACTGTAAGATTATTAGAATTGCATGAATTCACAATGCAGCCGTAAAAGAGATAAGAATCGTCAGTGTAAGGATAAGTACAGAGTAATGTGATGCTGGGTTGTTTGCTTCTGTCTTTGATCGTGGAAGTAGAGCCATTCTCTGGTAAACTGCTTCATCTATAATAAAGTAAAAGACAATTAACAGAACTTACCCGCCTTTTAGCCCCAGGTTTGAGACGGCCCAAAGTCCCACCCAGTGCGGCACTTCTAAGAGCTTCATCACACTGTTGTATTACATCATCGATACCAGCGAGTGAAAGGTTATATGATTCTGTGCAGTCACTTCTGGATGATAATTCAGACTCTATGTAATCCCCACTAGCGGGTACATTAGGTTTCACTGTTGTCTCTAGTGTTGTGTTTTTTTCCTCAAGAGTTACAACTGAGTCAAAAACTTTCCAAAGTCTTTGCAACATTTTAGGTTTATTTATTTATGTAGACTACTCAGCAAACTTTGTGAACAACACAACAAAGAACAAAACTTTTGCAACTTTATGCCACCGTCAGGCAATACAATAGGAAATATATGAATTGGCTTCATACTAAACAAAGAATGATGCCAGTCTTATAGGACCAGGTTCTGCTTAGTTAAGGGTCAAGCTATTTCAGGAACTTTTCCACTCTGTAAAATGGTTAAAGGATGAAACTGTTAGGTTGCAATAATTTTTTTCCTTTTTCTGGAAATTCTTTTAAAATTATCCTTAAAGTCCAAATGTCATGTGCAAAGCAAATATTTTTAGTTCACATTTCAGTTTAGTTTAAGTTCAAGAGTTTCGAATACTATGGTACTCACTACATCCAAAGTTAATAGCACCGAGCTGCTCGAGGTAGGCGTGTATACGACCGATACAGTTCACATCACCACAGTTCTTCAATCCCTGTCTCACAGATGTCTTTGTTAGGTAAGTGGGCTTACTAGTTGTCCTGGAATAAAAAAGAAAATTAATATTACAAAAGCAGTGCTTGAAAATTGGTAGATGCATGTGATTGTCATATCACCAAAAATGGAATGTCTGAAACTATGAAAGGTATACATTGCTCATATTGAATAGAAAACCTGTTCGATAAATTTTATAATAATATGAATCGTTTGCAATAAATACCTCTTCCAATGTTTTTGTGTGGGAAATAATACATTATGCAAATCTATGTTGAAAATATTTTCTATTTTAAGCTTTAAATAAACTTGTCTATCAACACTTATCTAGGTAGCTAGACATACGCCTACACACATTTCGATACTAATTATAACAAGCACTTACCATTGGTCCAACAAGTAGTTCCTTATCTTGAGATATCGCTGAGGTGTTTTATTAGATCTATTTTCAAAGAACTCAAAATGTACTTTTTTCTCCAAATCGGTTATAGCGTCTCTGTCGACTTTAGTTTCACAAGTAGGAGCTGGCATTGGGACTATCTCACCATTGCAGTTTAACACACCAAACTCAGCTTTGAATCTATGTACTGAGTGGCGTATTTCCTGTACGGAAGTGTGCCCCTCATCAGCAGCGTCAGTAGCCACATCATTATTGCTCTCAGATGCTATGTGAGTGGGCCCTGTGATAATACTGTTCATTGGTGACTCAGTTCCGGGCGATAAAACCTTTTCATCCATTGCTGAGTCATCAACCAGAATCTCTGAATCATCATTATTTAGCTCATTGTCATCAGATTGAGTTAATATTTTAGTAGAGTTATTGTCAGGCGCGGTAGCAGTTTGTTCATGATTATCGATAACATCATCCTCTGGAAGGACAGCCCTGAATGTGTCCTCACTGATGAGATTGGATATGGCACATGAAGGGATAAATCCCTCATCTTCTGACAGCACTCCGATGTCACTCAATGCTACAAAAAGAAATTGTTGGACAATTTCTATGATTGAATACTTAGGTACAATGACCTGGTTTGACAAATTATATGATAGAAAACACAAGCAAATTTACTATATATAACATATCAATACTTTATAAATAAATATTCATGTTTATGGGTAAAATGATTATTCTTTTATTATCTTTACTATTATGTGATAGACATTTATCTTTTAACTACAACTTAATTTGATGGTTTTCAATCATTAATTCAATATCAAACTCACCAGTTAACTTTTCCAGTTTTATAGGTGATTTATCAGCATTGTGGAGTTCACAAGAAGTTTCTTTCAGTGTATAATCTCTCTCTGATAGAGCCAAGTCTCTGATAGCTCTAGTCTTAGCCTTAGATGATGCATCCAGGGAACTATTCATCAAGTTTGTATTCTTTGCTTCAACATCAATGACTAGTCTGCTAAAAAGATTTCAAACTGTTAATGGCATGCTGAGATTTGTGAAGATTGAATAAAAGTGATTGATGAAATTGCATTACTTCATAGTTTTAGTGCTATACTTTGTAAGAAGTCACTTTCTTTCTTCCAAAATATACAACAAAGACCTGTTAGACTGGGATTATAAGCTATACTTCTCCCGTCATGCGGCAAGTGTCTGGGGGCTCATGCTTGAGCACAATATTACGTATTGGTCCCGCAAGGCAAACGCATTAGCTAGACTGAATCTTTTACAGTGAACCACTGAATTAGATTCTTCTCTTAGAATGGAAATAGTATCATGGCGTTATAGGGTTAGGACACTAAACACAGGGACCCATCTGACTGTTATCTGACTGGCTGTCCCTAGTAGCAAGAATAATTAGCCTGAGAAATTGTCTTGTTTACAAAATTGCAAACAGTAATTATACTCCATACAGTGTCGATGATTAGGGCATTTCTAGATTGCTACTAGGGACTGGCTATTTTTGCAAGCCCTTTGTTTTGCAAAAGAAAGCTAATGATGCTATTCCAGATATGGAATTCGATGCAGTGAACCAATAGCGGAGAAAGAAGTTGTCTTCTTCTCAGCAATATCTACATAGAGCGGACAACTTCTTAGAATATCAGACATGTTTGTATAACCAGGGAGGGTGGATGGGATAGAGGGTAAATCCCAACCTCTACGGTAAAATAAATCAACAGAAGATTAGTTACTATTTGGAGTTACCTTGTGTCTTCCTCTGACAATGAATCATCAGGAATATGATCTTCAGCTAAGTCAGATATTTCGCCATCATCCGATGAATCGTTGAGAATATCGACGTCTTCATCAGTTTCCTCGTCCATGATGAGCTGTACCTGGTGCAGGTCTGACTTATGTGTCGCTGAGAGGCTGAGTAATGATTTCTGTGTGTCAGTATTAACAGGGGGTGGAAGATGAGCCGTTGTCTTTTTCTTCCTTCAAATAAGAATAATAACTCATGAAGTTATTTCCAAGATTGTCTCAAATAATAAGGCGGTGTAAAAACTGTTAGACAAATTTTGAAATTAGCAACTCAAACAATCAACTTCTAGTGTAGGCTACAGGTTTGCCTCATCATGATGAAACTTTCCATAAAACCTCAACCTACTTTTTTGGTGACTTGGCAAGTACACTCTGTGGTTTTGCTTCCCGCTTCTGTAAATATATATAAGTAGAATTAATAAGATGCAGGTTATTTGGAGGAAGTTTGTTTTACTTTTTGTCTGATTAATCATTTATACAACACTGTATATATGGTTGCATGAACTTACCTTAAAATACTGCATACCAAAGCTTTTGACCTGAGCTACTGTCTTGTGAGGTAATAACTCCTGAATATCTCTCCAAGACTTTCCATATACTTCCTAAAATTAAATCATTATATATGGCAGAGTGAAGAGAAAAGTTTACTAACTGATAATAGGACATCCCACAATATGTTATACTAGAATTCCTAGTTTGTTCAGTTCAATAATAATACAGAAGAGTTCTACCTCAACTAACTAGACATTTCAGAGTAAACCTGTACTATGGGAATATTGTAAACATGCTCAATTAGTATAACGTGATTTAATGTGAAAAAAACATTAGGGGACATTACAAACTGTAGTGTCAAACACAGAATCAAGTACATTCTGTAATATAAACCAAACCATTAGTCTAGCATGCCTTGCCCATAGATTCTCGAAGGCAATATTTTAAGTATTTGATACATACCACACCAGTCTCAAATAAAGATTTGTCCTCATTGCTCCACACTTGTCTCCGGCTTGTTTGCTTCATAGCCTGAGATGTTGCCTGGGAAGGTTTAGATGTTTGAGGGTGATAAAGCGGTCCCAATGCCTGATCAGCTTCCAACAGCCTCATTATAGCCTCTTTACTTTCAGGATCAACATCATCAGCCAAGTGAAGGTGTGGGTTCTGTTACAGAATATATACATGAGAGGACAATCGATGAATGGTATGATAATGAAGAGCAGAAAATTTAAAATGTCAATAAAGGTCATAGAAATCAGTTCAACTGTTTGAACATGATATCATATGAAACTGCATAGAAGGATGTCAGGACGCTAATCGATTGTGAGGAATCATAAATAATTATCACTCCAAAATAAATACCACAGAGATAATGCATTGACTTACTTGTGGGGCTTGGCTTGCTGAGGGCAAAATGCTCTCCTCGATAGTTTCTGCAATGAACTGACTAAAATATAAAGAAGGTCCCTGTGTTATTATTATTTAAATACCATCAATATGTTTGTATGTACAGTGTTATATTATATGCTTCAGGTACCATAATACCTCACCAATAAGGCGCGTGCCTTATAGGTGAAGGGGCCTATAAGAGAGGAGCATATAGGCGCGGCTATCATTTGAAGCATTTTTATATTTGACTTGGACCAAAACCCGTGCCTTACAAGCGGGATGAATAGAGGCTGAATAGGTCGAATAGGCTAAATAGGTACAGGAGCCTGAATAGCTCAGTGCCTTGTAAACACGATGTTGCGAGTTAATCCCACCGAGGTCAGTTCTCCTTTCAAAGGGGTGCCTTATAGCTGTGGGGTGCCTTATAACAGGGGCATTTTTATTTTTTCCGAGGGAGGTGCTTCACTTATAAGGCCGGTGCCTTATAAGTGAGGTATTACGGTAGTAGAAAGATTAATTGTTGATTAGAGAAGCTTTCGAAAACTTTTCTTTCAAAGTCATTAATTAAAAATTGAAATTGTGAAAATAAATCTTTAAATTACCCTACGACCAATATAATCAATACAAGACTCACCTTCTCTCGATCTCAAAGTCACATTCAATATCAACATCTTCCTCAGAGTCGTCAGCCATTTTTGGTGTAGATATTTCAAAGATCACGGGATAACATCTACAGAGCAAGCCATTGTACCTATAAAAATCACATTGATCATTTCTGGATGAATAAGATATGCTGTAATTGGCAAAATTGCAATTTTTTGTGATGCTTTTGGTGTTATGTTGTCAGGACCATAAGTCATAATTGCCAACAGAAACTTCTATATTTTCTGATATTCATAAGTTTATCATGTAAAAATGAATTACCCTACAAACAGAATAAATAGTTAGGGCTTCAGTTGGGACGTGACCAAATACGAAGCTTCCTCAATTCATTAATGGAGCCTGCACAGAAACTATTGGCGATGTATTTCATTTTATTTGGAGAACTTCTGCAGTATGCAAAACCTGTAGGTAGTACAGATTCACCACATTAATTGATGGTACCTACGGTATTACTGCTCACATTAGCTTTCCGGAACACGGCGGACTAGGTGAGAATTACTGCTCACATTAGCTTTACTTCCTCATACATGTGCCGTGGACACATCATGGTAGATAACTGAAATACAAGTGTTTGGTGAATTCTAGGCTAGTCAGTAATATGTGATGTAATCAGTGATACACTTGCTGCTCCAATCAAGTTCTTTAGTTTAGTTTTTACTTTCAATCTAGTCTGTCATGACTACTCTACTCTTTGGTCTACATCCCTGTTGTGAAAACCGGGTCTTGTGCACTGCAAATATTGACAACTGGGCTAGGATAATTCGCAGCAGACTGCGCTTGGGAAACTAGGGAGGGAGCCATCTAGGAAAAGGTAGGGCCCTTCCCTTGAAAAACTTAAAGAAAGAAAGTGAATCTGCTGTGTGTGCCACTGGTGACTGTTTGTGCCACACAGACTGAAGAACCTTGGACAAAACTCTTCAAGTCCTACATTGCTAATTGAACCCAGGATTTGCAGGACACTTTATTGAGACACTTCTGCACAACTACATATAGATAGAGAGGTTCTGGTTGTAAGTAAGTATTCTTGTTTCTTGTTTTCAATTTTTCTGGGAATATAAATTGTGGCTCAAAAACAAAATAGCTATTTATGTTTTTTCAAGAAGTGTTTTAATTTTTTACTTGCAATTATCATGAAAAATTTTATAAAGATAGTTTAGATAAAAATCGAGTTGAATTAAGTTCATGGAATTTATTATCAAATGAAAAATTGTCATTTTTAAATGTGGTGAGAAAGTAATAACCCTATCAGATCTGACCAAGAGCAGCCAAAATTAATGAGATAATAATGAAAAGGGGACAATATCTATCTAGACTGGCCTAACAAAGAACCCTTCTGCTCCTTTGCCTAACAATCACTCTGCTGAAGGCAGGTATGGATATGTCTTGATTGCTCACAAAGTTATATGTAGCTGATGAACAGGTGAGATAAGTGAAAATATAAAATTGATAAAAAAATATACTATCTATAGACATAGTAATACTAATATAGTTATAGGGCAAGGGCAAGTCAGTGACATAATAAATAAATTATTTGAAATTGTTAACCCTTGGTTAACCTCTTCATCATTTTTTAAGTAGGGTAGTAGGTTGCTGCAGTAGAGTAAGCCAAGAGGATTTATTGAATAGAAGTAGCTGTATGGTTGAGAATCAAGTCATATTGGCTAAGCCTACTTACTAATCCTTATTAAACCTTCACCTCTTCCTCTACTCTCAAATTTCTAAAGTGTGTGAGTCTGGCATCCTTGTATACAAAGATTCACTCTTATGGGAATCTATCGGAGTGGCTGTTAGGGTCAACCTAGAGAAGAAAAAAATAGAGAGAAGTAGACTGACTCTCTCTGTCTGGTCCCAGCTTATGTGTTGGCACAAAGCCAAGACACGGGGTAGTCAGTTTCTATCTCTAGGAGCATGATTATTCATATTTGCCTTGTTGTGAAAACCAGGCTGATAGACTCAGCCTATGTCTAATATTGCAGTCAACCCTGGGTCTTTTTCAATTGATAACTACCATGATCAATACTTTCGAGACCTGTCAGATTTGAGCGAAGTGATAGCATTGATTTGGTCAAAAAAACTCACATCTCATTTTACATCAACTCTGGCAGCAGGTCTTTTGTTTTTCACCCAACATTCAGCACGATCCATGAGTGATCTAAAAGATCTCTGGTTGTTCAAGCCGATAACTCTGAGCTCAAAATAGAGGTATTGACAAACAATAATCCAATCAAGTAGTAGGCTGTACCAACTGAGTTATTCTTGATCCTTAAAGCATCCACGAAATGAACCTTAAAATGATCAAAGGAACTGCTCCAGCCTATAAGCTTTAAAATGAGCCCAAGAACAGCTCAATTGGTCAACTAAGACTACAGTTAGGCCTACGTCTTATCAAAGTAAGGCCTCGCTGACGCTCGCTCGCGAGCCTTGCGCAGGGGGATATGATGTCATAGACATACATTTTGCATATATGTCTACCATTAAAAACTTTGGACTCGTGTAATTTTGTCAAAATTGGATGAAACGAGATGAAATCCAACGTAGCTCATGACATCATAGATATTAATCCAAAGCAAAAAATTGAAGGAGATGAACGCATATTTTGTGGGAGAAAAAAGTTGGTTTCACTTTAATAGTTCCCTATACAAAAAATATCGAATATCGGTCGAAAACCCTGTTGTGACCTCACACCCAGGCTTTCCGATTTCACGAGCAATTATTGAAAGGGCCGACTTCAATGCCTCATAACACAGCTTGTAGTGGTCCGAGAGGGTCAATTTTGGGCTTGTTTTGAAGCTGATTAGCTGGAGAAACAGCTTTGAAAATCTCAATCCCAATCTCATTCAATCGCTGATTATTTCACAGATGTCGCTGTGTAATTCTGTGGCTAATCAACAGCTCGGTTCTCAATGATGGGTGACATCATTCGGTAAATCAATAGGCCTACTAGTTCTAAATATCTATGACTTTCATATGAGCATTATTTTACTTCATTTAGGCAATCATTCTTCTCAAGAGTTTCCTACATATGAGCAGTTCCTTCATTCTATAGTTGTAACTTGGCTGCGTTCTATGTAGGCCTACACACTTGGTACTGATGAAAGATGCGTACTGATGAAAGATGCTTGTACCTTGTACTTCAAATCCTTCAATACTTTAATAAAGTGCACAATCAAATTGCGTCGGTCCTGTTAAAACTGCTGTGGCTAAAGTTCCATCTTCAGCTCATTTGCACGTCTGCATATTTAACTGGGAATAGCTATTGTCAAGAGATTGAAAATATTGAGTCATAATTGTGCTCTATTTGTTTCCTTGTAGTGTTCAGACAGGCCAGACTATACCATCAGTGAGACATGGAGCACTCTCACAGTGCTTTCAGTATGCCAGAGAGACTTCAAAACAATAGACAGCAATCCCAGCAGTTTGGATCACCTTCAAACAGCGGGCACGCGCAAAGACCATCAGGGATGTTTGGCACATACCAGAATGGGGACTATGCTCCCAATATAGGCCATGTGCAACCACAGTATCAGATGCATATGGAGCCAGGCGACTACGGCTCACATAACCTCTCACAGAGGCCAAACACCACAGATCATAATTGGGTTGGATCTCAACATAACAGTATGCATAACAACTTACCGAATGGTGATCTCAACTTTTCGCATTCGGCTCCTCAATCTGGTCTTCTCTCTTCATTTGGATCTTCCACTTCAGTCAGCGCAGCAACGGCGATAGCCAACATAGCTAGTCTAATAAACTCATCCACTACCTCAAATAATCAACCAGTCAACAACAATCCTAATCTTCAATCACAATCCCCTCTTATGCACAGTAAGGTGCCGAATGGTACTGCCGGGATCCTCACTAATTCTACTACAACGAGCTACTCGCCGATTCCTAACCGTACAGCAGGGTTGTCTGGCAATCGGCAGTTGCATAACAATACAAAACCATCTATGAATGGAGAGGACATTTTGAGATTAGGGGATAATGGAGTACAAACACCCGGATCAAAACCTCTGAGGGCTCAAAATCTTACTGTAAGTACAATAGACTTACTGTAGCGAGATTTTCACAGAAAGCTAAAAGACTATTAGGTTGGAGTGACAGTAATTTAAGTCTACCTAATTATGTGAGGTTTGACTCGGGAGCATTATTATATTATCTTGATAGTATTGAAACAGTCATGTAGATGCTTGTTACAACAGACTAATAATACCAACTACTGTATATAATAAATCTTGGTTTTTCTTCAGCCTGAACAAACACTGAATCTGCAGCGAGAGCTGGAACAGGAAAGAGGAATGAGGATACAGCTTCAACAGAGAGTTGTGGAACTCAATCAACGAATACACTCACAGCTTCTCGTCGAGAAAAGGTAATGTGTGTATATATGTGTTGGATTATGAATGGTCCTAGTTCAATCCTGGTCAGCAATTGTTATATGCAATTTCCCTTGTGTAGTAAATATCAGCTAGAGTTTAGTTTAGCTAGTTTGGAGATGACTTAATTTTAGCTAGCACCACTTTTCACCAACCAAGGTGGCAGTTTATGCAAAGTTCATTGAGGTTGAGTAGATGTTAGCTGGTCATAAAATTCACCATTTCAAGCCTGTGAATTATTTTCCTCTTTGAACACCTCTAGGGTAGTTGTGAACATGAGAGAGGGATTACATGAATAGCATTACAGCAGTATCGAGTTAAAAATACATAGATTGGTATTGTTTGTTGTATAGTCTAACACAAAATCACTGACTGAGTATCATAATAAGGGTCCTGAAATGACGGGCAACTTTTTTAATAAGGTAGAGACAGAACAATTATAATCCACAGCAATAGGTTGTGGTCAATGGGAGTGATGTGATGGAGTCTTTTCTGATTATTACAGTGTTAATAAAAAGCCTTTCCATTATTTTATAGCTATGAAGATCTGGTGCAGAAATACAAAACTTTGCTTGGCCAAATGCATCAGATGTCCATGATGATTGAGGTAAGTTTTTGATGATAAATTCTTACAGTCTGGGAACATTATATCAGCTTGATTATTGGCCTGCCACAGACTATTTGACACTTTATTTGCAGAAAATGCTGCTGTTTGTTTGTACAGGGGTATATTACACCCTCAGAAATCATCGCCACAAATTGTTTTCCGTTCTCAATCTCCCTCAATGGTGTATAGTTACACAAGTCGTTTCCCCAGTTTGTCACTTCTGTATCTGTGTTCAACTTATCGGCAGTTCAAATTACTAAACATTCACATTTGGTACTGTTATAAAAACAAGTCAGACTCTTAAACTGGTGCTCAACTTTACTATTGTGAGAGGAAACAAAGTTGTGTTTGACAGTTTTGTATTATATTATCACTCAAGTGCCATTTTCTCTTTGTAGAGATACAAGTCAGTATTGAAGCAGTTAGAAAGTGAGAAGCGGATGCTCTTCGCTGAGAACTCTTCACTTAAAGCCCAGGTGAATGTCATTATGTCTGCAGCTCTCAAGTGTTTTTAGAGTATTGTTGTTTTGGATACTGTTTTTATGGATATAGACTGCCCATTATTATGTCACAATGAATATCTGCCCAGTGCCTGCCCAGTGTGACACTGGGATATGTTTAGTTCATTTGTTGATAAAATTAAACCCTCTGTGTGTGACATTTGGATGTATCAGATAAGCTGCTCCTATGATGTATGATTATTGCTGCGCACCCTAGAGTTACAATGAGGGTGCCTTCATGTGTCAGATTGTAAAATAAATCTTTCATACTTGATCCCAGTCAACTTGTGGTTAGTATTTTGGAAGCGATGGATTCATGAATATTAAATAAAATATTTTCTGTTATAGTGACCACAGATATATGTATATGTATATACATGTATATGAGGAGTATATCCTTACTCTGTGATGCGCTATGGTTATTTATAGACAGTTATTGGTTTCTCAATCAAAGCTAGATGTTGACCTCAGCTTCTGCCATAATTTGTTTCTGAAAACTCTTCCACATAGGCTGCCAATTTAACATCATATGAATTTACATCCTAATCCATAATTATTTTCTACCAGGAGAACGTTGCCCATGATAAAACAATGCTGTATAATATTCTCATGGAGAGAAGCAAGAAGCTGGAGGAAGAAAACTCAAGCCTTGTTCTGGAAAATGAGACTTATTCACGACAGTATGAAAAATGTATAGATGAGATTTCAAAACAAGTTGTTCAATCTCTTCTCACGCAGAAGGTAATATTATTTCCCTTACCTAAATTACATCTACATACATATTCTAATATTAGCTCGGGTTTAGATTGGCTAGTTTTCGATGCCTTAATGTTAACTAGCACTAAATTCTTGCTAGCTATTGTGGGAGTCTATATAAAGTTAAAATAAAGGGAGTTGGTACATGTTGGCTACTCTTATCTTATATTCAATCTTGTGCAAGTTTTTTTCCATATGCAAGCACTCTACTCCTCTCGGGTATAATAACGTTTAGGATGAAAATTAATATAAGTTTGATGCCACTCCTACATTTACACATAGATTCTTACACAGCATTTATGTGCTGATTTGCTGTGGTTGCTATCGTGTAACTTAGATATTGAGTAGACTTTGCATTTCCTAAACTTAATAACGTCATAACGCCAAACAAAATATACTGTTACAGCTCGATAAACAAATTTGTATGTCTTCCTTTTATTCAGTATAATATTGTGTTTTGTTACTGACATACAGGCGTTACAGGAGCAGTGCCTACAGCTGCAGGATAGGTTAGGTGATCTGGAGAGGGATACGTCAGACGGAGCAGACGCTGCAGTGAGACAGGCCCGCCAGGCCTCGTCTGACTCACGCCTAGGCTGGTCTTACAGGGGTAGTAAGGGGCGTACACACGCTGCCTCCCCCTCTGCTGATAGTGTGAGAAGTATGCCTGCCCAGCATCATTACTGGAGACAGGGCAGCGCAACCTCTCTGGAACATCAGAACCAGGCTAGCGCTAGTAACAATGAGGTGAGTTCCTGTTTACATATCAGAAGCTAGTATACTATTTCTTCTAGAGATTTGCCTTATTTAGGAGGGGAGCAGCAACAAAAGTGATATTTATATTGACATCCAGGTATATATTATATTAATGTGTATATATATATATATATATATATATATATATATATATATATAATCTATATATATATATATATATATATATATGTTATTGACATTCAGGACACTGATTGGGAAATATCCTATCAACCAAATCAGTACTGTCTGTCCTACAAACTTACAATGTAATGGTTGAGATTGATGTCCAGTTCCAAACCCCAATGATATAATCAATCAAACTCTATTGCCATAGTGAGCACTTTACTTCCTATGGCTTATTGTACGACCTGACACACTAATGCCATCGACTCAACTTAATATGGAAATAATGAAATTTAAAGTTCAGTGACAGGAAAACACAGATTAAACACTTACACTATGATGTAAGATTTCCAAACATGTGTTAAAAATTACTTAATTACAAAGCCACACAGTGAACATGTTTTCGCTCACAACAGTAGGAACTGTATGATAATATCACAGAGTAAGGATATATATCCTTACTCTGTGATAATATAGAATGCTCGCTCTGAAATCACAAGCATTGTTTGGGACTGAACTTGTTATGTTATGTTAATGTTATGTTTCCTAGTCGTTGACATCAGAACGTATTCCAGAGCATGGCTCTCCAGCACCATGGACTGAAGTCATCACAGAACATCAAAAACCAAACTTCACTCAGGAACAGGAAGATGATTCACAGCACAGTATAAGTATTGAGACGGAGTTTCCTGCTAACAATGGAAGTCCAAAGTCTACTAGGCGTAACCTCGAGCGAGCTCCGAGTAGCGGAAGTCTTGACCTGGCTTATAACAGCAAAGGTTTCGTCAAGTACAATGGTGAGCTAACCATCCAAAGAAGAGCTGCTTGCCTACTTTTCCATCAATGTTGGAAACGCACTCTAGATAAGGCCTTCCTGCCTAACAAAAACGCAAGATTTTGTTTAAATTTCTGGCTAATCAGTTCCCCGAATGATTCTGTGGGAAGCACATATTCTGATGATTATTCAAATTATGGAAATGACATTGTTGCAAGAGTTTCCTGAGTTCTATAGACACAACAAGAATATTTGAGATAAGTTTGAATCCTTATTTTGGAGTTGTCTATGCGACATTTCATATTATCTAAATAAGGGCAGACAACTTTAGTTTTGCTTGTTTTTTTCTTGAAATATTGCAATTTTGTGTGTTTTGTTTTTTATTCAGGCCAAGACGTTAGGTGCCAGAGGAGTGTATCAGCTGAAGCTTTACGCGATCTGAAGGTTACTATGAGACCGAAACATGATCTGACACTACCTAAATCCTTCACCACACCTGTCACAATGAAAGACCCGGTAGCCGCCGCTATCAGTGCCAACGTTCAAACAGTAACAGCAGATGTTCACAATGACTTATCGCCGGGCTCAACTGTGGCTCCATCCCATATGACTGACAGCGGGGTGGTCAACGATCCGTTCGCTGACGACGCCGATGATATTTTATCTAAACACCAGAGCTTGATTGTGGGCTCAACAGAAGACTTATTTGGTGCCAGTCATGATGAATACTCTGCTAATATTAGGAGGAATGTCATACATGAAGAGGAGTTGTCGGCCAGCGGTACTAACTTGTTTCGTAGAAGTAATAATACGACTGTTGCACCTACACCTCCTCCCAGACCTAGATCGAGGTGTCTGTCGGACTGTTCTTTAGTAGATGAGAGTAAGTCCTCACATCTTACTGAGCCATCGTATCATTCATCTATAGACTTGAGTTCAGAGAATGGTCCACCACCTTTACCACCGAAACAGTATAAAGGTTCGCGTCGGCCATACAAACCACTACCCGCTGAGCCACCTGAAGCCGATAATGATGGTGAAGATTCCAGCGATAAAAATACAGACTCTGAAAGTATTAAACAAGAGATCAATGCATTGACCTCTCAAATTTCTAGAATGGCGTCGTCCCACAGGTAGTTTTTGTTATTGCCTGGTTGCTTCAATGATTTTCGACATTGGTAAGCTGTGCCCTCTGCTTGAATCACCAAAGATGTGCCTACATTTATCACAAACACCAATATTCTCATGGTCGGTAAAATACACCAGCTTCAGTATATCACCAAGAAATAGTTGAATATATTTTCAGATGTTTATTCAAAAACATATAAACGTATATAACAGGTATCTAGCAGAATTAATATTGGCTTCCAAGTTAAACTCCATTGTCAATGATAAACTTATTGATGACCATTTACTGAAACTTATTTCGAAATACTTTTATAAACACCATATCGCTTATGCTAGATATTCATAGCTTTGATGTTTTGTTCTTAAGGCCTTCCCACTGAAAATACATGTACATCTTTTTGTTGTTCCATTTTTCACAACAGTCATTTTCTTATGAGGCAGTTCTAAGATGCCTTTGTTTTCTGCAGCCGCTACAACAACATTTTATAGATCATTATATTATATTTATTATGAATTTCCACATTTGGTTGGTATTTTTCCAGATCCTTTGTAAAAATTTGCATTGCCATAATACATACTGTGCTTGTACATTACACTGACAGCAAACCAGAACATATCTTTACCTCTCTATTTTTTAAATCTTCTGTAATTTTGAGGGCATCTCAATTTTGACTTCTTAAACAATGACGACCATGTTAGTGTTCTAAAATCTAAAAAATACGGAAAATCCTCCTCATTCAGTTCAAGATTTAATATCCTTCTACCTAGACCAAGGTTGGTCCGTTTGTCTGCATTCCGAGTTGCTCCCGATCCACTGGTCACGCCGCAGGCAAAGACCAGTAGAGGGTGGCAACTCCAAAGTGTAGGCAAATGGATCAAACTTGATCTACCTTCTACCATACATTTATATCCTCATCATACATATTCTAGTGGTGAAGCAAGATTATAGCATATTAACGTCCTATATTACTATTAATTCCTTCCTCCTTTTTTTTCTGGTTCAGTATATGCTAGAGCCTGTAGCAAGGGGTACGTCTCATCTTTTGCCAGTTTTTGATCGAATATGCTGTGGTCAAGACTTCATGCTGTTACACCACTTGACCATGGAGATTTATAATGCACAAGTTTTATGACGTGCAATAAGTCTCATAGGGTTTGTCCAAGGAAAAGCAGGGAGTAACGCTGTTGCTCCTTGGTTTTGATAATGCATTTGTGTGTCAATTTTGGGCTGATTTGTTTGACAAAAAAGGCTAGGCAAACAATGAATACAGGCAGGGAGTTGTCTCAACTCCCTGATACAAGCAAAGATTTCTTGAAATCCTTGATACAAGCAAACACACTCCTACTACTTGAGAGTTGTCCTCTATCTGAGCTACAAGTGTGGCGCGGCAACATTCTATATACCAACTTGTGGCCTACAATTATCAGAAATGTAGCTTGATACTGAGGGTTTTCAAGCTTTTACCATACTCCAGTACACTAATAAACAAAAGACATTAGGCTAAGGCGTTTTCATTTTTGATAGTAAATAGAGTAACTGAAAGTAAACGGACAGGAAGAAAAGTGGGGTGTATCAACATGAGAACAACAAGGGCATGGGTAGGTTTTGAACCAACAAGCTGATTCATGTCAACAGTTAAAGTAATAATGCTCTGCTCATACAGCTGAAAACTACACCAACACCATGTTATGCTGCTCATAACATATATATGATTTGAATCATTCTCCTTGATTCAACCAACATTGATGATAATATTTCAAATTGACTCTACTCTAGCTAGAATGAAATAATCATCAAGGCAGTCAGTGTTTAGTAGTTATTGTGTGCTAGTCATGGTTCTGGGTATACCCAACAGTAAACCAATTGTTTGCAAGCAGATGCAGTAGGCACATATATATCCAGTTATTCTGAGAAATTGTGTATGTAGCACAGGTCTACTCCAAAACCTGGGACTTTGGCAATGTTTGACTGCCCCTTGAGTCAAACATTGCCAAAGTCCCAGGTTTTGGAGTAGACCTGTGGTGTAGGCTACTAGTCAACAAACATATACATACATAGAGTAGTACTTTCTTTATGATTTGGTTCAAAAAGAATCGTTCATTTAAATTGAAAGACCCCCCCCCCCTATTTTTGACCCATAATCAACCACCGAGCGCCTTAGGAAGTGGTTGAATACATGGGCAAAGTATACTGCTTGTAACTTCAGATGCCAATGGCTTGAGGGAATATTGAAGGGTAGACCAGCGAAGGTGAACCAATGGGCTTAAAGTGTTGCTCACAGTTTGTTTTTGGTACTAAACAAGTAAATGGAGTGAATATAATTGTTGGGAGGGAGGGAGTATAAATATGCTTGAAAGTATCATTGTAAGATGCCATCAAGGAGTCTCTCTAACACCTTCATACCATGCATCCCTTCACTTGATCAGATGTGGACAAATAGTATATGTGTGTGTGTGGATAAATGTGACCCAGGTTACTACTATAGATGTCTGGGTAACCCGTCTTCAATGTCATGTCGGGTTGACCTTATATTATGTAGTGATGTCAGGTTGGTGTAAGTTTGAGAATTGCCATGTTTAATTTATACACTGTCTAGAGGAGACCCACACCATGCTACACTTGTACCAATATTGCCTGGCATTATACCTTCAAATACACGGTTCGCATGTAGTGGGCATACCATACTAACATGGGCTGCCAGGGATAATTACCTGATTTGTTAGTTGACCCTTGGGACAAGCTGTCTTGAAAAGCTGACCTTGCTTTCTCAGCATGTGCTCGACTTTGAGCTGGTTCTGTTTTGCTAGACTTTACTAGGTTTTCAGGCGTGACTGAAATAAGAATGGTTGTGTAGGAGATTGATGCTCATGAATTCATTATTCACAAATTATGTGAAATAAAGTCCTCGGCCAATTTTATTTTGTTCATTAATCATAGAGGCTCAAATGTTGACCTCATTCCTTCCCTTTCTTGTCCAAAATGTCTTTGATTTCTTATTATATATGCATTAAAAAGACAAGCTTTTGGTTTAGGTAGAAATTGAATAATTCTTGTTGATTACCTATGTGTCTGACTGAGTCAACACCAACACTCTCCGATATTTCAAAGACAATGAAGGCGTAAATCTGTCCCATCAGATGTTTTGTAAAGGTACAGACTTCTCTGAAACTATTGAATAGAGGACCTGAATTCCTACACACATACACCACTATTGTTATCAACATGATTACCAGTATAGGAATGTGACACCTACGCCCTTTTCTAAGAACACATTTTTTGATAGGAAAAGTTAACTCTACTTGATTGAAAGAGTAACTTTAGATGTATAGAAAAGTTTATTGTATGCCTTGAGAGAATAAGGTCATTAGGTATATTAAATTTCCTCAATAGTTAAACAGCCGCTAAGTATGGGACATTGTCAAGCAGGCTAATCAACTTGTTCTTCTATGTGATGACGTTTTTTATTGTTGCAGGCATTCTAGTCATACATTGTACTATGCTGTGCGACAAATCTTAGTCTAGTTTATTGTATGTTATAAACATGGGAGCGTTACTGGACAAACTCAGAGGTCAGAGTAACAACAAGTCAACTGGTAAGTTGGTTTTTGATGATTGAGCAGAGATTTAGGTGGTATGTTATGTATGTGATAAAACTGAATTTGTCGTCTTTTACCACGGGCGGCAACCACTTTGGCTATTTTCCTTAGTGGTATTTGACTTATCATGGGCATGGTAGCTACTTGTTTATTTTGCAGTTATTCGATATGAAAAGTGCAAGTTAAGCTGATTGGGCGAACGAAAAGCAGTTTAACATCAGCCGAATGTTAGTTGAGGATCGGAACAGCTGAGGCTCTTTCAAAAGCATCACTAATATTTCAACCAAAACACATACCACTGGATTAGCCGTTCATATCCTGGTTGAAAGCAGAAAATGTTAATTAATCTGGTATTTGGTTTATTACATAATCAGGCATATAATTCAATGATGATAACAGGAAAGACAACTCAATCAAAGTTTAGGTCATCATAGACTTTACTACAGCGAGCTCATAACACAAACTGTATGAGTTGTTTAACTGATGAGCTGTCAATATAAAAAAGAAACGGAATAACAAATGTGAATTGATAAATAATAGTGAACTATCAATTTAAAAAAAAAGAAGTTATTTGCTGTTTCTCTGCGCAAGTATATGGCGGTACACTGCAATTAAGCTCTCTTGGTATTTTTTCTGCACCAGGGGCATGTTTAATGTTACCATAGCCACATGGGTTTACTATGATTGACCTTTGGTTAGGCTGACAGACAACTATTTAGATTGATACAATGTAAACAAAATTTGAAGTACCTTCAAAAAGTCGGTTTAATGATCAATAAAAAATTGATTTCATTTGTTAGAATTTCAAAACACAGCAACCAACACTAAAACACAGTGACACCATCCTTATATTGTTTCAACACGGCCTGTTTGAATGATAAGGCAGACAATACAGTATATAGCCCATGCCTTCTAGTTGACATCACATTATTGGGAATTACCATGGTGCTGTGTAAACAAATCTACATTGCCATTGTAAGTTACACAGCTATCAATAATATCTATTGTATACGAGTTCATATGCAACAGCATGTGGTCTTACCTTTTGTAACACGCTTGCGATTAGGCCTTCTATTCTGAGTGTTCTTGGGATAAGGTACCTTAGTACGATCATCCAATGTAAATAAGAATGCTTGTAAATTGAAATTTACATCAAGTTACTATTAGTAATCAAGTTCTAAACTGGATTTAACGTAATCAGTAATAGCTAGAGGCTAGTCAGGAGCAGCTGAAATTGTTCAGAATGAAGTGTGAAGGTACCGTGTGCTTTGAAGGACAATGAGAGCTGCAACATGCCAGGCATAGCTTTTACGACTTTAAAACCTTACGGATAAATTCTTAGTTATGGGAAGGAACAAAGTAGCTGTATTTGGTAAGACGTTGTATTATCATGATTACCATTAGAGTGTATTGTTGGAGACCGGTCAGACAGTTAGCCTAATTATGGGTTTGGGTCGAGCTTAAGAGTTGAACAGTCTACAGAACATATACTCAATCTGGAGAAGATTGGCTCTTCGAGTTAAGTTGCCAATTGTCTTTAGTAGGGAAGAAGCCAGATCTTTCTCCAGCAAGAAGATGGTCTTAGTGAAATACTATGTCAGATTTAATTCATGTTAAATAGCTTACTGGCGCTATGTGTGGACACTCTCAATCCGGTCAAGGGTTTTTAATAATTGTTGAGTAGAATATAAACATGTATATTTCATTGAATGCAAAATTATTTATACGGTGGTTAGCAGCACTTTACAGTTTTCAATCAATAAGTCAAACTATGAAGAGGCTTTGCTGCCGAGAACAGCTTTGTTATAGTTGTCTAGTCCGTCTTTGGCTACCTATCAGCGCATCAGGAGAATTCTGAGCTTTCTCTTGATATGCCTGCTGTTGTGTATCAAAGATGTGAAACGAAACTTACTTGTGGTAGGTTACACATTTCACATGTCTATAGGCGCTTGGATATATCCGTACTATGTGTCTATATTGTCAATTAATCAATGTACGATCACTCCCTCAAGAGAATTCATTATATACTCAGTGCAAGTTGAGTATTTTGAGATGCTGGTAGGAAAGGTATGTAACAATTCTATGGTATGGTATGGTATATAGCTATTTTTTTTGTTTTAAGCTCGTATTTGACTGTGTAATATTTTTGTTCACTTTCAGAAACTGAAAGGAAAGTTCGATCTAATGATCCGGATTACAATGCCACATTCAGCTATGCCAACAACTACATACGGACATCAAAGTACAATGTCTTATCGTTTCTCCCACTCAATCTGTTCGAGCAGTTTCAGAGGATTGCCAACACCTATTTCCTCATATTGCTTATTCTACAGGTAAGTCAATCTTTTGATTATTTTCTGTAACTGTTTGCCCCCCCCCCCCCCCACCGGGTGGTCATCGGGTGGCTGGCAAGGGTTTGAGGGGGATCAAACTACTGTATGTCAAGGTGTCAACTTGTAACCTTTCGCTGCCGATACCTTGATGCTAATTTTATGTCTTAATGTAAAGTGAAATGCCAGCCGATTTAAAGAAGTTTGAACTAACTGTTGGATATCTTTGAGAATGTAGAGCATTAGAACCATAGACGTAATATGGTTTTACAGTATACTTTATAATTTACTCATAAGGTTAGAACAGTATCACAGTCTGAGTCATTTTTTATCTAGTTTTTATAAAGAATTGTTACAGTTGTGCGTTTTTTATGTTACTGACAGGTTATGCCAGTTATTTCCTCACTGACATGGGTTACTACTGTCGTACCTCTTGTACTGGTGTTGACTGTCACTGCTCTCAAAGATGCTTATGATGACTTCGTAAGTAATAAAAAATCAGCATATGAACTCATAGTTGACATCATCTGATCTGTATTTAAACGTTGCTGCGTATTATTGCACAAAGCCGTGAGTTTATTGCTTAAAAAGCAAAGATACGTGATGTTCCGATGTTATTTGTAAGGGGCCGACACATTGCTTCATCCCTCACAAGGGATATACCTTCACATGTGCTGATAATAATAGCGTCATTGCAGAATCTCATTCCTTCTTCTTTGTCGGTAGACATGGGCCTCACTGTGTGGGAGGTAGTAATTACTAAAGTTACTTGTGTTGCATTCACGCTCTTGAAATGAAAATCAATTTTCATTGATGAGTTAAATGGAAAGAATCAATTCAATTCTGCACAACTATCTCCCTGAATCAAAGGTACTGAATGGGGCTTGTGTGCACTGACGGCCATTCCAACTGATTGTGAAGATCTAATGATGCATTTTGTATGATCAGTTAAAAAATACACAGGCTCGTCTAAAAATCGTAGATACCTATACAATATCATGCAAATGATAAGTCAGGGAAAGTTAGACTGACAACATTGGCTATCATACAGGCTATCAGCTTAGTTGTCATCGGAAAAAGATTGAAACATGTCAAACATTATGTTGAGGAATGAAATATGATTATCTATATTGACCTGTTGGTTGAGCTAACAGTTATTCTAGTGACTGAAGTTATTGATTTTACTCAAATCTAAACTTTCTCTTATGCAGTAAAATGTAGAACATTTACATGCTCTGCGTGTAATACTATGAACCATTATAGTAGCTATATCCAGTCAGCAATACTAAATATTTTGATGTAAAAAAGGCCTAATCCATTGCACTGGTCCGCATCAAATATTAAATGTACATTATTATATGTAAAACATTATTTTAGTCATTGTTCAGGGGTGCTTTTAATTAGGCATAGTATACTTATTTGTATTTCCTGTTTCTGATGATTGTTTTTGTTTTTCTAGCAACGACATAAAAATGACAACATTGTGAATAACAAGAAATCCTTCATTCTACGAGATGGAACTTTTGTGCCCGAATGTTGGCAAAATGTCGTTGTTGGTGACATCATCAAGATGGAGAATGACGAGTTCGTTGCGGTAAGTTACTATTTAGTGTGTTGAAATGATCACCAGATATAGAGATATTAATGAGTGATGGCAAGTGTTTCGAATGTACCACTACCATTTCTAATTTCCTTGGTTTACAATTTTGGCCTATAGCTGCGGGAATATTCGCACCCTTGAAATCAATATTTAATCAAAAGTTTGAATAGACTTGCTCAATCTTTCTCCCTAGAGCGTACTTTGCAAATTTGAGATGTGAAAGTTTCTTGTAAGATGAGGTATGAATGATATATAATGGTGAGTAGTTGTTGAGATGGTGCCAACTGAAATTTCATCCTTATTCACGTACTGAGTGCTCAGACACGACAACAACTGAATTATTTACATCTTTACTTGCCTACACACTTGGCTAACTCATGAAGCAACTCAAGATACTGGTTACCAGTGCTAACCTTTCTAATTATAGTAACGGAATTAAACAGTTGTAGGCATGCTAGGCCATCTATCTGGTTTAATCTGGAGGGACATGGAATTCCCGGTAGCATGCTATAATATTCTATGAACATCAAAGAAATGAAAATAGCATACTCAATGTAATTAACAGGTTTTCTATTCAACATATTATATAGAATTATGTTTTAATTGGTTTTTTTCACTGTTGGTTAGGCTGATTTGCTACTACTAGCCACTAGTGAGCCAAACAGCTTGTGTTATATCGAGACTGCGGAGCTCGATGGGGAGACAAATCTAAAAGTCCGCCAAGCTCTAAATGAGACTGCTGTGATCGGAGAACATGACCTGGTCGAGCTCTCTAAATTCAAATGTAAGTCTCCTTTATGCTCTGTCTATGCAAGAAATTGGTTCCAAGCAACACTTGCCTGCCTTTTATTGCCCACTTCCTTCATGAATGATTAAACACAGTCTAACAATTTCAAGATTGCAAAAAGTTTTCGTTTTGATGACATCGCAAGGCCTAAAAGTTGCAACACCCATCAATTTTTCAGAACACTTTATTGTGAGCGTGATATTTTTTTGGTTAATTGAAAAGAACATACTAGCCACTGAGACTGCAAGCTATTAAAGCTATAGTTGCGCCTCCCCATATTTGGTTTTGTTTTGAAGGTCTCAGTCACTGCCACCTGTCACTGTCTCAGCACTGTGGCAACCTTAAAAATAGCCTATGGCACTGTTGAAGCTATGAGCTTTACTGCAGATCTACATACCCCAGTCTGTTCTATTTTAGGTGATCTGCAATGTGAGGCGCCAAATAATGTACTCTCCAAGTTTGAGGGAAATCTATCTATGGGTGGCGATCAGCTGCTACCTCTTAATAACGATCAGATGTTATTAAGAGGTTGTGTCCTCCGCAACACAAAATGGTGCTATGGTCTTGTCGTGTTCGCTGGACAAGATACAAAACTTATGAAGAACAGTGGTCAGGCAGTGTTCAAGAGAACACATACCGATAGACTCCTTAACACACTTATCATTGGTGTAAGTTTGATATGTGTAATTGTAATTGATGACTGTTAAATGCATATCCACGCTAAGACAGACCCTTCCAAACAGATAACAGAAGACTTGGGCTGGCAATGTGGCCACTGAGAGGTGTTGATGCATCATAGAAAACTAAAATGCATTAGAGATGTGTGAGCTCCTAAAGTGCAGCAAGTTGACATGAACAAATCAGTGACACTTCAGCCTGAACTATCTAGTGTTTCATCAGATAACTATCACACTTTTGCATAATTTCTGGTCAACGATACTTTTGTAAGGACATACACACTCTGACAGCTAGATAACTTAAATTCCCTGCAGTTGGTGGATGTATTCATTTCCAGTGACATCCTTAACTTCTTATTGACTATGTGATTTTGTTTCACTTTGTAGATTGTGGCATTCTTATTCTGTATATCGTTTGTCTGCGTTGTCGGCTGTGGTGTGTGGGAGATGATTCAGGGTCGTAACTTTCAGGTTTATCTCCCCTGGTATGAATTCATTCCTGGTACCAGTACAGGGGAGACCCCGGGTACAGAAGCTGCAGGCTCTACTGTGCTGGCCATACTAGTTTTCTTCAGTTATCTCATTCTGTTCAACACAGTAGTACCAATCTCTCTGTATGTCAGGTAAGTGGTAAACCATTGATTTGTTCTTCTTGGTAAACTCTGGGGTCCCATTCTTTACTGAGACAGCGATGACAGTCTCATGTAGAGAAGCTATGATTGTCATCACATCAGAAATTGAACACCCCCATAGAGTTCATATTTACAATTTAATAGTTTTAACAGTCTATTCTTGTACTATTTTTTTATTTTTATACTAAAGGGACATCAACCCTAATCAGAATCTTTGTCTGGAAGCAAAACCAGGAAGTTTTGTACACAAAGTCTGCTCACTCTTACCCCTAGCCCACAGTGGCTCCATGTGTGTCACTTGTAAAATTCCATAAACGGATTGATCGCTTGTTGTTTCAGTGTTGAGTTCCTGCGTTTGGTGCAGAGTCTATGGATTAACTGGGATGTTAAGATGTACTATGCACCTAAAGACACTCCCGCTCTGGCCAGAACCACCGCACTAAATGAAGAGCTCGGCCAGATAGAATACATATTCTCTGATAAAACCGGCACACTCACACAGGTATTGGTTCAAGCGTACCTTCAAATGTCTCGTACTAAAACAGAATGTATCGAACTAAAACAAACCGGATCAAATAATTCAGTTCCACCAACTTGATACTGTGGAATGTTGCTATTATATGCTGCGTGAAATTGGATGATCGGCAATAGCTTGATACGAATGTACCCTCATCGAAAAGACTAATGAAATTCCAATCCCAACTATAAAAACCATAAACAATTGTGTATTTCACTTTTTGTAGAATATAATGACCTTCAACAAGTGCTCCATACTCGGACGCTCTTATGGTGATCCTATGGATGGAGAAGGAAACCCCATGGTCCTCACAGAGGTATGAATTATACAGGCAATCACTTCGACAGGTCCCACACATGTTCACACATCTTGTATATGTTGATGGCCCAGGAAGTTTAAATAGTATTGGCTGTTGTCATTACTAGTAATTCTGGTACTGATCACATAACAGTTACAGTATTCTAACAAACAGGGAATAACACTACAGTTTGAGCTGCTTGATTCGTGAGCAGGATGGTGATAATCTTTCCCGGATAGTCATCATTTGTTGAGGCGGTCTTCAGAACTGAGTTTTGACATATTCCCGTATAAAATTTGCTAATAAGTTGACTTTGTTTTTAACTTTTGCTTATTAGCAGTGTTAACTTGTTGTAGAATACACCTAGATGTGACCTGGCAGCTAATAATAGCTGGTATGACAAGCTAGCCTGGTATGATAAGCAGCTAATAAAGTCAATTGAGAAGCGTGATGAAGGCACTGTGAGTTTCTTCAGACTGCTCGCTCTGTGCCATACAGTGATGCCTGAAATGAAAGAGGGTGGGTAGTACTTTTGTCCCTGTATGTGAAACATGTCATTGTAAAGGCCCAAAAGGATGTAGGAGGTTTGGAAGGTGGCGTCACAAACATCTTGAGTATGGCAGTACTTGAAATGAGTTCCCGGATCATCTGTGCTAGACAGGAGTGTTTATCCATGCAGCATTTCCTAGTCCTCATGTCGCATTGGCTAATAAAGGACCCAACTCAAACCATAATGATGGCCTATTTTTATTGCTCAGGTACTAATACACATAGAAAGTCTCCTAGTTGAACTCGAGATGTGACTGTGAATGCGAAAAAAAGGGTTTGAGTCATTAAATAGCCTGCTCTGTTGTTTGCCTGCTAATCGCTTCACATGAAAATAAATATTCAAGAGCTTTGTTTGCCCAGTCGCAGAATCTTTATATCAAAGCATGACTCAAGCTGATTTAACTATGCATCATTTTCGTACCTAGTTCGCTTGTGGCCTTATTGTCTGTAGCATGAGATCTGTACACTTTACAGATAAGCTTATATACCAGGCCCAGTCGCCGGATGAAGAGGCCCTGGTGGGAGCTGCCCGGGATTTCGGTTTTGTGTTTAAATCTCGGTCTCCTAACACTATAACCATCGAGATACTTGGCCAGGAAGAGGTGTATGAACTACTGTGTATACTTGACTTCAATAATGTCAGGAAGCGAATGTCTGTGAGTATAGCGCTAATTACTCCTCCGACATTTTATGTGATAATTGTGCTTGTGTCAACTACTCCTATTTCTCATTCTCAACATTTTGTGGGCCACCCATGCGCATGTTGACCTTGATTATTTTACAATAATGTATTCGTTCATCCCTTCTTGCTATCTAAAACAAAGTCTATGGTATTCAAATTTCACTATCTGGAGATTTTCCGTACCCCCAACTATCAGGCATCGTGACTTAAAAGGCTCAATGTAGGGAGCGGTCATTTCAAAGTAGTGAGACACTGTTATTTCACAGGTGATTGTGCGAAAAGATAACAAGATATTGCTATTGTGTAAAGGAGCAGACACGACAGTGAATGCCAGGCTCGATAAAAAGTCCAGCGAGATTCTCGAGCTCACATGCACACATCTGAATGTAAGTTATCTGTCCAGGAAGAGCTGATTATAACTTGTGTTATGCATTTTATCATTGTAACAGTGATTCAGTTTAGATTTGGAGCTGATATCACTTGTTTGCCGGTATTTAGAATAGCAGGAATCATAGCATATGAAGGAACTTAGGGAGGAGGCAACTCCCATTAATATATGACGATTAAAGTGTGAGGAGCAGCAGCGACAGCTGGGTATCCTGGCCAAGTCTCACTGTAATGATATGAGGGACTATAAGAAGCTATGTGCTTATTGCATTCTATAATAAATTAACAATGTGGTTATACATTTCTAAATGCTCCTCGATCAAAAATGTACACAAGGTTAATCAATCTGAAACTGCATAAGTTCATATTTTACATCCTTATTTTGTTCATTAATATATTTGGTTATAGGAATATGCTAATATAGGATTGAGAACGCTTACACTTGCATATAAAGAACTGGAACCAGCGGTTTACGACTCCTGGAAAGCTAAGCACTATGAAGCCAGTATATCCATGACAGATAGAGATGAAAAGCTACATGATATTTATGAAATTATAGAGGTAAGTTATGGCAAAATTGTTCATTCCAAAAAAGGTTATGCTTACAAGGCAACATAAGTAATTAAATGGCAATTATGTAGTTTAGCTCAATGCCTGCATAGAATTCATTGCCGGAATACAGAAACTTCTATATTTTCAAAGCGAATTGATAAAAGGAATATAACTTCATCCTAGGACATAATAATAATAATAATTTTGTGGATGATCGCCACTTCATTGTTAGAAGACTAAATCTATGACAAACCCACGTTCCAGGTCGGCTAGGATGAATGGCCCGCGTCAGCCAAATTTAAATAGTTCTCGTGGGGCTCGATGGTAGGTGTTAGGTGTTATATCACACTTTTTTTGTTCCATTTACAAGTTTTGCTCTTCTGTTTTAGACTGATATGACCTTGATTGGAGCTACCGCCATTGAAGATAAACTTCAAGAGGGTGTACCAGATGCAATCGCTAATCTATCAAATGCCGGAATCAAAATCTGGGTTCTAACTGGTGACAAGCAAGGTATACTTTGTTGATCCTGTCTATTGATGTTAGCTTTTACTTCATTGTTGATTGTTCATTTTGAGAAACATATGATAAAGGATGATAAGTATTTTTCAATTGGGAATTCAGAGGTCAGATTATTCCAAGAAGATAGGTTTGTTTTGGTCAGTTTCTCGGGGAGTTTTCATTTTCTGTCCAAACACCTACAAGTCAACCATCAAGCATCGACAATATATATTATGAAATGACTTCTTTTAGTAAAAGTTTGTTGAATCTATAAACATATAAAAAATTTGTATTAAACCATTTACACATTGCTAAATAAATCACCATCAACATGCCTTTTTATACAGAGACAGCCATTAACATCGGTTACTCGTGTAAGCTGCTCACTGAGGAGATGGAGGAGGTGTTTGTAATAGATGCGGAGGAGATGAGCGAAGTACAGAAACAGCTCACAGACGCTCGAGACAGAATGCTGGAAATAAAAAAGAACTTCCACTTCAACGATTCCACAGAGGCAAATCAAAATGGCATGGAGGTAAGATCTTTCAGCTGTGTTGATTTTAAGAAATAAAAATAAAGAGGAATAGTGCTAAATTTGTTGTAGGTGCACACAATCATTTATGCATTAAATCTAGTAGAGTCTGTTTTGGCTTCTTATTAAATATCATACAATTGAACAAGGTCTATGTGGTCAACTGTACAACCATTAGTGTAAAAAAAAACTAAACCTAGAGTGTATTGTTGTGATGCCAACCACTAACAACTGGTCTTTGAGTTCATATACTACTAAGTTTAGAACTGCCTTATTGTGTTACTCCAGTGTTTTACGTTATTAGGAAATATACTAAATACTCAGTCATTGTTATAAGCTATGCCATGTAATGCTTTTGCTTGAGCAAATGATAGCTTGCTCCCTGTGTGTATTTTCTCCACCCCAAAGCTAACTATAAGCCTAAGGCCCTTGTAAAGTGTCACCTCCCCCTCTCCTTCCTACTCCCTCTGTGCTCTTTCTTCCTGTGAGTTGTGCAGTTGAAACTTTACCCTGCTATAATTAACTGAGTAACTCTGTATAGAGTGTGTCATTTTCACACTAGACCGGACCGGTGAACACTGTCACATAATTAATTCACTTTGTAATATTCCTGTAAAATTTCACTCCATGTTTATCATCAATGGCCGTTTATAATATGTTGTTATATTAAAGAATGTCAGTAAAGATGTCATGACCTTGTCACTCGGCCACTGGTTTGTTGTTTAATCCAAAAAGATGAAAAGTCAGTGGCCATGTGACAAGGTTGATGGTCTAAACACATTAGGCGCTTAGGCTGTCACTTTCAAGTGCTTCTGATTACCTTAGGACCATCACCATGAGGATAGGGGAGACATTGCGGTAAGAATTTTACGGAGGTGCTGGTTTTATTGTCCCTGCCTCTGTCTATGCACTGTTTAGGGTAGTACAGTGTTAATGTCATGTTGGCACTAGCTGGTTTTTACGAGGCAAAACACTTTTTGTTGTGGCTAACCCATCTAACATTCTAGTACCTAGTAAGGCTATAAAATGCATGCTTAACGAATAATATAGGCCGGTTTATTCCTAACGCCTGTTCACATGGCTGTAGTTGCTATCTATGAATATATATTCTATCCTCCATATAAGTCGTGATACCATTGAAATGTCATAGTGGGCTTGCTATCCAGCGAAAACCTTGCTATTGTTTTGAGCTTATGTGTGCACATAGAAAACAAAATCATTGGAATTGTCTGTCCTTCTGCACAGTTAGGACAATTCCTTTATTTAAATTGAAGAGCCGAAAATTCTAAGATGCACTGTTTCAACGACGAAAATTATTTCAGCACCAACTGATGGTGTTGAATCATTTGTCGAAAAAAAGCTGCAACCACACTCTAGTTAAGCTTACTCGCAAACCTTTTGTACCTCTATTTCTTATCAAATTTACTACATGCTTCATAACAAAGTCCTAAGTCCACCTTATGCTACATACAAAAACATAAACTATGGTTATTATATAGCCTATACTTACCTGTACGATGTAACGTTGGCAATTTCAGGGTGCGTTATTGCGTGAGGCGCACTTCTTTAGTCCTGTCCAGGTAAAAAATCCACCATAAACTTTTCACTCACTGCAATAGTTAGAACTCGTACTTGTAAAAGTGGGTGTTTGCTTTTACATCCGTCTATACCACTTGTTGTCGGTCACAAACTTATATTGAGACACCTTACAGTCAGTTGTAAACGACAAAGCATTGGCCTTTTAAATGTTAAACTTTTCACACACTCACCTCACCATATCAAACTTCAAGTTCTACCCTTTTCCATCAACTGTGCTCATTGAGATAAACTCCAAACTTTTTGATGAACCACTAAGAAGTAGAGCTTTGAAGAGGAAGAGAGGGGGGGTTGGCGACTTTTACTTAGCGATGTCATTCTTACATGATGTTCTCTTTGGTTGGTGTGAATTTTTTCAGCCCCTGCCTTTTGGATGATGAATTTGTTTTTCTATTCGTTTGTATGGTAGAATATTACTGAAAGTGTAAGTAATGTTACCGCGGCTTGTGTCTTATATTTGGTTGGTGATACCAGTTCGGCTATCTGACAGAAGGCCATTCCTCTATTTCAAATACACCATCCTATACATATAAGATTATGTTGGTAATCAGACTTCCCAAACCACACCCCTGCCCTAGATGTATGTGATTATTGCGATACACAACGACAATCTCAGAATTAATTTCAGAGGAGACAAAAATGACTCGACAATTATAGTTTGTGCATCAAAAAATTTTAATAGGATGTTCCAGACCTAGTCAAATTATGAATTAGTGATCTAACACGCTGTAACTGTCTTTGACCTGCTAAACTTTGGTCGATATTTGATTTATTGTCTTGAGATGTCCGAAGCAAGTTTTTATATAATGTTTCATGCAGCTTATTGCGGCCCACACATATAGTTACCATCCGCTCCTGATTTCTTTGTTGAACTGATGTAAAATTGTCAAGGAGCTTGACAGGAGATAGCATGTATCAATTCATTTCAGCCGACAAATCGATTTGATTTTAAACTGATGACTTGTATAGCAGGCATGATCATAAGCTACTAACTAACTTTTCATATGTTTGTCTACACCTTTGTTATGTGTCAGCAGTTGGAAAAATGGAAACCATAGGCTTATTAATTAAACCCATTAGGTGTTGGGCTATCCCGCATGTATCTGCCTCCCCTTCTCCCTACTTCTCTTCAAAGCAAAAACTTATGCATGGCGCATGTCACAGTGATCAAAACAACTTTTGCTCTTACAATAACCAAATTTCTCCCTTGCTTTGATTCAGAACTTATTTTTCTGGTCTCAATCAGATACTACACACTGGTCTCTATCATTCCGAGTCAGCAGTCAAATAAATAAGTCTACTAGAGTGAACGATATTATTGTGCTAGTTTTGCGTCACAAACTTGAACCTACTGCTGTGGTGATGATTGTGGCTACTTTGCTTAGTTTCACATGGGTCACTTGCTTGCATATTCATATGGTAAAATACTCCCACACCCCACCCAAAATCTAAGCTTGTTGTCTTTGCATCTTGAAAATACCTTTGTGATTACTGTGGGTAAATAAATTGAAGAATATAATATAATCTTATTTCTTTTCCAGTTGGTATCATTCCATGAAAATGCAAATCCAGATGCAGGCTCTACAGAACGGGATGAGTTTGGTGGATTTGGTATCGTTATCAACGGTCATAGCTTGGTAAGCAGCCAGCATAAATTATAAATTTGTTCTTTATACATAAATTCATATGTTTTCTTGGTTATACGAGTGTCTATGCATTCGACGATCAATGCAACCAATGGAATGGCAAAGAAAGATATCTCATCTAAATATTTTTGTCTGCCCTTAGATAAAATGATTGCTATGTCGGTGAATGTTGCATGAGACGTGATTGAGTATGATCAAATTAGCCTGCTTTTATAGTTGCTCTCCCAACACCGACGGAATGCAGGCAAATTTTATCAGACTTGATCTAGATACACATTTGAAAAACTTTCAAGGTACAATTCTGTTGATTTGAAGGTTGCTGGGCTGTCAGAGAAGTTGGAGTTATTACTTCTGGAGGTTGGTTGCTTGTGTAAGGCTGTCATATGCTGCCGAGTCACACCGCTACAAAAAGCTCAAGTCGTAGAACTAGTCAAAAATCATAAGAAATCAGTCACACTTGCAATAGGTGATGGTGCTAATGATGTCAGTATGATCAAGAGTAAGTATTTATTTCAGGTTGATTAAAAAGTGTTACTTAGGCGAAGGTGGTTCTGGTGTGATAAGGGAGTTATGTCCCATCTCCCTGGTGTTATTCATGTTATTCAGACCGGGGAAAGGATTATGGGATTGTCTTCTCCATGAGGTAGCGGACACAACTCTCAGAATCTGTTTTATTTATCGCCAGGAAGTTTGGGACATAATCCCTGATACAACAAGCTTATACAAGTTCAATAAAAGCTTCTAGGTAGTCCATTACAAATGCAATCAATGAATGAAACTATAAAGTACATGTACTATAAATTTTCCATACTGCTCTTTGACTGCTCTTTGACTTGATAAAAGCTTTTCACGCCACGTTCACTTATATTTTTATATCTTTACATACCTACTGTTTTAGCTGCTCATATAGGAGTTGGTATCAGTGGACAGGAGGGAATGCAGGCAGTGTTATCGTCTGATTTCTCCTTCGCCCAGTTCAGATTCCTAGAGAGGTTGTTACTTGTCCACGGCCGATGGTCCTATCTAAGGATGTGTAAATTCTTAGCGTACTTCTTTTATAAGAATTTCTCGTTTACCCTCACGCACTTTTGGTACGCTTGGTTCATTGGATTCTCTGCTCAGGTGAGAATTTTATCTTTTCTTCATCATTGTAGCATAAACAGATTCCCAGGGCTACACACACTCTACTAGTTCAATGATTGAAAAGGGTTTAGCTGCTAATTGAATGCTACAAAATAGAAATTTCACTGCACTTAATGATTGGAAACCTGGGAAATTGCGCAAATGAAAGTATCAAAGGTTTTTTGGACTTGACCGAACGTGAGAAATTCTCTCTGGGTTTATATGGCTCAGTGATAAGAGTGGTGCGCCCAATTCAGAGTTGTAGCATGACATCCTCAGTCTTGCCTAAATTCTGAGTCTAGAATGCTTCTTGCAACCTGCCTAACTACGATCCCAGTTAAAAGTTTATCATAATGGTTACCAAAGTCTGAAACTGAAATATGTTATGCAACCGTTATCAGACAATATGATGCCTATCCTCAGCGAATCAATGTTTTGTTTGTTTATTGAGATTCACCAGACAATCCTCACGACTCATCCAATTGGTTAAAAACAATGTTTAGGCTAATGTATGTCAGAACCCAATAGACTGAATGTCTAATAATTTGGCCTACAACGATCCTTTTCCTCAAAAACACGGCTTAATCTTGCCGACAGCCAACTTGTGGAATAAATCGTAATGTGGTTACAGAGTTAAGATGATCTGTCATACCACCACGGTTACTGATTAACTCAATTATACCCATAATTATATGCCAACTTAAGAAAAATGGTTGATATATAAGGCTTTATAGGTTTATACACATTTTATCTAATATACCTCTACATGTATATTCTGCAATACCCGTGACATCACACCCTAGCATTAATCCATGGGTTTTTTTCTATCAGATTGATTATAAAGCAAATTATCTGTTTCCATTTCAGACTGTGTATGATGAATTTTTCATCGCATTGTATAATGTTGTCTACACTTCTATGCCAGTTCTCATGATTGGAATATTTGACAAGGTAAGCTTCATCCAGACGTAGACTGTTATTCAATCTATATGAGTGGTTTAATCTAACCATTATTGTCTCAAATGGGTGGATATCAGATATATGTAATAGATAAACTTTCAACATCAACTTCCTTCATAACTCTGACATACTTAAATTATGCACACAGCTATGCAAAGTATTGCTTGCATCATTGTCGTAGTTGTCGTAGACCACTCCTTGCTAGAAAGCAATACATCATTACCTATGCTGATGAAACTGAAAACATTCTTTGATTTGACAACTTCTTGTTTCAAAGCGATACATCATTGCCATTAAAATGCAAGCAGTCTAATGAAGATGAAACTGGCATAATTTTTTTGTTTTGTCAATGAATAGGATGTCGGGGAAGACTATTCCACAGACTATCCCAAACTCTACGCTCCAGGTTTAACAGATATGTACTTCAACAAGAAGAGATTCTCTCTCAGTCTGCTCGAGGGTTTCATCACCTCATGCGTGATATTCTTTGTGACATACGGCTGTCTGATCGATGAAGTTAGGCATGATGGACTAGATTTGGCTACCAAAAACTCGTTCGCCTTTATGACGGCAACCATCCTCATTCTGTGTGTCACACTAAGGGTATGTATGAATAGAACTAGAAGCGGTTTCCAAATTTAATCTAACAATCCCTAACATCCCTCTATACAAAATTTTCACCATTTTTCCATAGATTTTTGAGTGACTCATGGGAACAGTCTCTCCTAACGTGATATATCAAAAATGTGATGAAATGTGAATTGCTCTAACTTGCTGACAGCTGTTGGTTGCTGAGGAGTTAATATCAGTCTGTTTTTCTTTGACCAATAAAGCAGTTTATTGTTGATAAGACCGGTTGGTGATGATAAACGGGCAAGGTCGATGATCATGTTTTGCTGGTGTGACGCACTCAAAGGGTGAAAATGTGAAACTATCTAGCCGTAAACAACCCATTATCATGAGTTGATGCAAGGTCAATAATGTAGCCCTGTGGCTTATCAACCATGATTGCTGAATGTCAAAACAGTCACGTTTCACATTGCACGTTTCACATTTTGATGAATAGCTGAGATGTGAAAGCATCACATGCCCTGTGCGTGCATATCAGCTGCATCACATGATCCTGTTTTATAGCATTGAGGACCAGCGTTTCAAGTTTCACATTTCGATGAGTAGCTGAAATGTAAAAACATCACGTCGCTTGTGCTTTGCAACACAAGATCCTGTTTCAAAGATTTCAAGACGAGCATCAGCTGAGAATCTCATAAACACGATGATAGATTGTCGAAATATCGTAACTCTCTCACAAGATAAAGTATGAGAAAAAAACATCTCTGCGTTCTGTTTAACTTACTTACAATTTTTTCTATTTTTAGTGTGGCCTGGATACATACTACTGGACTCCCCTCAACCATCTATTTGTCTGGGGTAGTATCCTCATCTTCTTCGCTATACATGCACTCCTATATGCCGACGCATTGACCGCAATTGTTGGCACCTCAATGACAGGAACTCTGGAAAATGTAGCATCAACACCTACGTACTGGTTTGGTGTTATATTAGCCGTTACATTGCTGTTGGCACCAGTCGTCTGTGCTCACTTATGGAGACTCATCACAAACAGCACATTATCGGACAGATTGCGGTTGCGTGCCAGCATTGCCCGCTCTAAATCACATTCTAGGTCCTTCATGAATATCCGACCAAAGACGAGTATAAGGCGGGAGTTCCGAACACAGTCCATACGCTCAGGTTACGCATTTGCTCACCAGGAAGGCTTTGGTGAATTCATCACAAGCGGTAGATACATACGTAAGACTGATGATTCAGCAGAGAGGCCGACCTCTGCTGACACAACTCAAGATCGAAGCATTGCAACAGCTACTAATGTCAAGGTCAATGGAGCTAACAACGTCCCTGCTTAGTTTTATTCCAAACTTTAACATTGGGCTTATTTGCAATAAATGTGATATTTTCTCAAACAAATTCATGGTATAAACTATATAAAACATTTGGCACAAGTGCCAACTCCCTTTTATCTGCTGTCATTACAGTGAACAAATGAGATGTTTTGTTAGAAGACAGTGTGTGTAAATTCCACAATTAATATCTCTCTTTTAATTTGTCTTGTCTTACAGGGAGCTTCAAGATTTTATTTCTTCAATGCTGCTACTCCTCATCAGAGTACAGCTCGTGATTTCATGTTACTTTACTTTAATTTCAAATCATACTATTTTTGTAGACCATTCAATGAAATATTGATAATTATAAAAATAAAAAAATAAATTATTGCCAATGATAAATGATTATCACCTTCTAATATGTATATATATGCTGTATATATAGGCCTACTAATATAGTCATGTATATTATATGCATACAATCAGTTAGATCTACAGAGTTAAGTTTGGATTCTTCGTTCAGTTTTGTTCTTATTAAGTAAATGACTGGATAAAAATTATTTCGGTAAAAAAATACTGCTAGTCAAAAAGTTTAACAATAACATAATGATGATGTCTGTTGCGGTCATTGAGTTGCACAATTGATATGGATATATGATGAGAGCGGACAAAACTTTGTCAGTCATTTTGAATGGCTAAAGACATTTCCAAAAATATAATACCATTCACAACAATAAATCCAAGAAGAACAAAGAAAAGCTTCAAGACTCTATCTGTAGGCTTGTTGAACTCATGGGGCAAGACTTCAAAAAAAGTCACATACAAAAATGTTCCACAAGCTAAACCCTGTAAGATACCACTGGCTGTATTAGAATCAGACTCATTAGCATATTTGATAACTACTATGCCTATTGCTATGCCCAAAGGGCTGGCAATGCAAAATATTGCATTAGATTTGACTATTGCCCAAAATGTAAGCTTACTCTGTACAAGATTGAGACCTATACTGAACGCAATAATACATTTGTGAAGTATAAGAGCCCCGAAAATAGAGAGAACTCCGGCTTCTGTTTCTTGTAACCCTACAGACAAGCCCTCAAACACAGAGTGTAGAGAAAGTGCTGCTAGCATTATAAATGTTCTGACTGGCGAATGCGAGTTCTGATCTTGATGCATTGACTGATCATATATAATTGAGGTGGACTCAATCATACTACTGGACCTGCTTGTGTGGTGGTCGCTTATAACGTTCATACTTCGTGAACTGGTTACACTGGCAGACCTTGGTCTGTATTTAGGATCTATGCTACCAGAGAGTAGTCTCTCAGTTTCGTCATCCCGAGTTTCTGTGCTACCATACACTACTCGCTTCTTAGGTCGGTTTTGATGCCCATTAGCTGCAGGCGGCGGAGGTGCTTCGACTTGAGGTTCGTCCATATCATGATTCTCTTTGTAAGCTAGTACTACCTGCTCCACAACAAGAACCATGTAAAAGCCTATAATCATGACACATTCCCCCACAGGGTAGTCTCTGAATTTGTTGTCCTTAGCGACATATTTATCGATTGTTGCATTCATCTTCTCTTCCACTTCTGGGTAGAGATCTAGTAGGCATGTCGCTAAGAATACACCGGCAGCAAAACAGCTCAAGAAACTACAAGAGAAAAAAGGAAACAATAATAGAAAATATGAACGATATGTGACGATGACATGCAACCATGCTGTGGGTTCTGATCAAATTGATCTGTCGCTGACGAAAATGAAGGTCAGAATTGTTGCTATTATTTGATCAGAGATTTGACTGATAAAACTCTGTATAAGCATCGCATAAATTCAATAGACAAAAAGTTTATTGAAACGAACAACTTTTATTTTTTCCATTTGAATTTTAATATCGCCAAATTTTTTCTCAAAAAATCTAATTAGTCAGTGGAATATGAAAATGAGTAAAAGCGGGGATCTGGTATCTGGAGTTATAGACATGTACATGTTGCAAATGTCCGTTATCAAAGTGGTTGAACATGGATGTTGGCAAAGTCTACATATACTTGTAACTTAATTCACCCCTAATGTTTACTGGATGGAGCGCACAATTTGAATTTGAATGTCGCCACATTTTTTCTATCCTCAAAATCTAGCCCTGATATTATATGACATGAGAAGAATTTTAAAAGATAACCATACAACATTTTGGAAAAAAAATCTCAAAAAACCCAATTAGTCAGTGGAATATGAAAATGAGTAAAAGCGGGGATGATGGGTTTTACATGCAGATTGCGCGGTATTCCTCATATCAGATTTAGCCATGGCCGAAGGAGAAGGGAAAAAAAGCCCTGTCTGCAGAAAGTTAGACCTAAGTGGAAAAGAACACCAAGCTACCAATGCTACTGACGCCGGGACGGGTGGTGAAATGGACATAGAGATAAAGTCATTAACAGAGGATCATGTGTATGAAAAGTATGAGATTCTATCTGAGATTCACTCAACGTCAACTAAGGTCAGTACTCAAAATGTACATATTATTGCTATATACCACATTATCAATTAGTGTTATACAACTATATATCGACCACCAAATCATTTGACTTGTCTTCTGAGCTACCAAGAAGGTGTTTTGGCTGCGTTGAGATGATATTGATAATGGAAAGCTTCACCATTATTGTGAGTACATTTACAATTTGTAAAGCAAAACTAACTTCTTGGCTGAGCTACCAGCTGCTTAGATTTTAAAAATAGCAAGTATGTGATGAAGCTACTGTTACTGGTCTTAACAAGCTTTTTTGGGAGCCCTGCTTCCAACAAATTATATTCCCCTACACCACATTGGTTGTTATTATCTTTTTTTAACAGCCTCCCAATAATGTCTCTATAGAAGCTGCTCTTGATTCAGTCATTATTTTATTGTATCTATTTTAAGATATCAATTGAGTTTGTTGATTAAAATAGAGACAGTCCACAGAGACTGGTCATATCTTGAAAGTGTGATCAGTAAGACTGTCATATCAGAAGTCCAACTCCAGGGTCTGGTACTTGTCCAATATGGGCTTGGCCTTCTTATTGCTCCACTTAAATTCACTGGTCTTTATCACAAGCAAAGATTATAAGTCATTATCACAAGTAACTGAGAAAACTATGTGACTTTTGGATATTCTGTTCAAAGTTTTGTGTTGTATACATTGACAGGGAGATGAGGCCAAAGTGAAAAACGACAATAAGATGAGGGACAAGCCACAAAACACAACCAGCCAAAAGCCATCATAATAAATCTTCAATATATATCTGTAACAGTCAAATTTCAAACTTCTTGACAGACATTCGTTTTATAAAGATGAAGAGTAACTCCTTTCTATATGCGTCAAATGCCTTTGACTTTTTCACCTTAATGCTTTACATAGCATATGCCATACAATGTCACATCTTGCCATCTTTATTGAAATAAATTGATGATTCATTCCTTGTGCAATTACATTTTTCGCATTAAGAATGAATTTTTTCAGATGTAAAACACATTCTCCCACATCCACACAGTGCATGCTCAAAAATGACTAACACTGAACAGTTGATGTTCGAGGTCCGAGTTTAAAAGAGACCCGTCCGTTTATAGGGCAAAGATTAGCACTGGCACAACATCAGAAGCATGGTAACACACTGTGATACTAGTTGCTCACTGAAGTTATACTGACAACCATGAAGACATTACTCAGAGATGTCCCATGTCTTAAAAATGTGATGTGTTAGTCAGAGCAGCGCTGAGAAGTAGCAAGTGAGGGGTCAGTTTACTTATCAATAAGATTACATTACAAAACCGGCAGATTTTCTAATCCATAACGATTTTAATCTATACCAAATTTTGATGAACTTTGTCCGTTCATAGTTTCCGAATTTTAGAGCTTCATTAAAAATTATGACTCACGAGGGCAGAGTAAAATATGAATCATCAATTTTTTTTGAGCATAACTTGTTGAAAGACAATGACTAAAATTATGGATTTGCCAGTTGCAGGTTACTAACTAGTTCCTTTTTCTATCATTATAAAGTGCCCCACTCATGTAAGAATTAAAAAAATTAAATGAATTTCACACGCTGTAATGGTGTAACAGCCACATAGTTTATGGATGACTATCAACATCAATTATTAAATTATAAAAATAACACATTCGTTCACAATCCACTCCACTCAAAATTCATAACAGTCTTTAGACTCGGAGAGTTATATTAGATGGTATGGCTTTTAAATTTGATACACCGCTCCCGTGTATCCAAATAATGGTTACTAAAATAGCTTTCAAATATTTAAAGTGTTTGTGTATACCCTAGAGACGTAAGGTATTAGCTGGATGGAAAGTTTGTTATTTTGTGCAGACTTGAGAAATGGAAAACTTTTGGATAGCTGAAATTCTCTCGACCTATTAGCTTATTTATTTATAAGCACCCAGTCCAGTTAGAGATCATTGGTGCTACCAAATATGAAGTCATCCCCAGGCTAGCTAAGCTAAACTCTATCCGATATTTACTCCAGGGTAGCCCGATTAGTGTCTCACTAATTTGGATCATATATAGTGATTGCCCGCGTAGCTACAGTAACGAAACATTAGGTATTTAAATCTACTCCCTGTCCAAAAGCGTTAACAATTGTCTGCACTTTTCTGAACTAGACCAAATTACACAATGAAAGAAATGGATAATAATAGGACTAAAAACGTAATTATTTTAATTTCAATACACATGCTTATTTTACAAAGTAGAATAATTGATGTCTCACCTAACACATCTGTCGATAAGTCTCCGTTTAGCCGGGTTTGTTGTGGCTCTAGCTACGCTCATCAGCTTCACTGGTAGCAGGGAGAATATATATGTGGCTATAAACAATCCCACAAGTATGATAACTTTCACAAGCCAAACCTCCATCGCTTCTTGATTCGCGTTTGGTGTCCCAGAGAAAGTATAATCTGAAAAATATTAAAATATCATAGAATGAGATCAAATTTTCAGACTTCATTAACAAAGTTGCACCATGATGAATATTAGCATGCAGCTTTTCTGCTATTCAACTATAATCATAAGCTAGGATCACGTCTCGGATCTAGCTAGGGATGTAGCACTGGTATCTGGAGTTATAGACATGTAGCCTACATGTTGCAAATGTCCGTTATCAAAGTGGTTGAACATGGATGTTGGCAAAGTCTACATATACTTGTAACTTAATTAACCCCTAATGTTTACTGGATGGAGCGCACAATTTTTCCTTTTTTCTGCTTGATACCAAGAGATAAAAATGATTAAATTGACTTGAGACCAAGAGCAAGCCTTACTTTGTTGTCTTTCTGGTGAAAGCGATAGTGACCTGCTAGCGTAACGTCAACCTTTCACTGCTCTCCTCTCAACTGAGCCCAGCTCAAAGATGATGTATGTTTTTACTCTCACTTCCTATCTGTAAACAAAGAATTAAAGGGTCTCTTGTACATGTCAGATAGAGAATTAAGCAGCAAGGAAATCGCTGAGTATATAAATTGATGCATAAATTTTGACAAGGCACAATAAGTTGAAAACTATTTATGAAGATCCCATGTGAACTGGTCATATCATGGTAAGTATTTCTATGCTATCTAACGTAAGACCCACTGAACTGATAGACACTAATGGAATAAAGATATGACTCTTTCCCAGTTCACTCCATATCCATGACCAAAAAATTAGTAGCCAATATTTCCAAGCCTATTAATATACTCTTCTACAGTCAGTGGTATATTTTACATTTATTTATTATCTAGCATTATTGCAGTCAACTGTACATACATACAACACTCCCAAAGGCAAATAAAACATGAATGAGTGCAGCTAGTTTGTGCCACTTCTTTCTTTTGGAGTTTTTAAAAATATCTATTCTATCTATGGCTTACTTCTAGAGATGCATCCTTATCATTAGCTGAAAATCAAACTGTTAACCAACCTGTTTTATTGAATCCAAAACTGTTGGTATCCACTCTTCAGCTGATTATATCTCTCTGGTTTTGTTACTGTACTGCACTTTTAAATTATTTACATTTATTCACATGACCTATAGCTCTGTAGATTAGCGAATGAAAGTTAATGCGAAGCAATTTAGAATATTGTGTCTATTTCTAACCATGTGGTAGTCATGTGATCAAATATAGTTTTCATTTTACCTCCATGTCTGTCAATATATATTTCAGTTTAGCGAAGAAACTTTTTAACTGGAGCCAATGAAAAGATTATTTGTGTGGCATCCAACAGCTGTTAGGAACACAAATTTCCTCAGTTTTGGTTAGTGGCACTAACATTTTTAAATACCAGATGATCATGAAGGACCACAAAGAAATTGAGTCAGATATTGCTGATACAATTACATTAGGCAGGTCATGGGGAATGTCTGAGGATGAGATAAAGCAATGTTTACTACAGTATGCTGCCAATGAAGAAGATGAGAGTAGTGGAGGAGGAAAGGGGAAGAAGAGAAGTTCGGTTGCTAAGAAGACCTCGGCCACTACCAAAGAGGAACCTGATAGCTCTGCTTTGAAATGGGCTTGGTTAATTGTGAAAGTGATGGTGCTTGTGCCTGTATTCATAGTCGTATTACTAGGGTGTGTGTACAACATTATTGCCATTGCTGCAGCAATATCACCCGAGTTTGAAATGTACATGGGCCAGGTTTCATCTCCGTACATCTACCCTGCAATGAGACAAGCTCGTAGACTCCTCAAACCGCTAACAGATTCGCTTGGATTTTCTCTTGCAGGTACATATAATCATTTAACCAGTTTAGTCTGTACCGCTGTTGTGTCCGCGTAGGACTAAACTTGCCTTTCTACCGCACTTATATTATTCCAATTTTGCTAACATTGATAGGCTCATCATGCTCATACAAGTAGATCCTCGCACCTTGCTCCTATCACATACATATTATCTATTATCCCAGGCACTTGCCTTCTGCAGTTTTTGCAATTCCAGTAGTCGAGTGCCCCAGTGATCGAGGCCTAGGTATGTGTCCGACTACATCTTCCAATTCACGCTTCTGTTACAGCTTTCCTGAGCATGGAAGATTTCTTTAGATGGCTTTTCCAATATATAGCTCTCAATCTTTTCTAAATGTTAACAATATATTCTAAATAATCTATGAATGGTTTTCTATTACAGGATATTACAATGCTGATTGTATGGTTGAGAATCCATATTACTTGGATCCGATTGATGATTGTTTCTTGTGTGAAAATGTGCAAGAGATCAGGGATTTGACTGGACATTCAGTGAAGAGACAGAAGAAATTTGTGGAGGCTAGCGATCCTTTTGTAATCCGGGTGAGTCTTTATATTTTGGTGACCTGTGATTTTTTTATGCCTCACATTTCTGCCAACTTGTCATCCTCTGATTAGCAATTCGACTGAGTAAATCTGAAAATATATACGGCAGGGGTAAGAGTTTAATCAAATCGCCGCTTTGTTTTTCCAAGGAGTTCAGACCTCAGTAACTCAAAACTTGTCACGACTAACCTTGGATTTGTAACTCACTGAATCCTTGGCTAGTTCACTCATATAACAAATAGACTTATATATTGTAGAACTACATGAAAAACAGAGTCGATATAGCAGCGCTTCAAAAGATGTATTTTGCAGAGGAAGGAAGATTTGAAATTGGAGGATTCAAGGAGTTTCTAACCAACCTAGATGGTGTGCGGAATATATCAGATTTCTTCTATAAATACAACTATGAAGATATTTTAAAAGCAAGGAAAGGCAGCGGCTACATGACATGGGCGACCAATAGTGTGCCTACATCTCAAGCTATCAGGAAACTGTTTCCCCGTCCTGACTTCATCCCCCCTGAAGGCGAGGTTTCTTTGTCAAAGCAGATCATCATCGAAGGCCCAATTGCAGCCTTGCATGAGTTTGTAAGTGTTTTGTTACAAAGCAAAAGCTCTGAGTGCCGATATCAATAATGAGTAAGATTTGTGTACCAGCATATTGATAATGACATATGAATTATTTAGGATGGTGTGCTTAGTGCCACGTTGCATATTGTTTTGCGCTTGGTAACGTACCAAAGTAATTAGAGCCCATTACCACCACACTGTATGGTGTTCATATGCTCTTTGAATGCAATTTAATGCATCACAGACAATAAATCTTATATATGCTTTATTTATATCTATTTATAACAAAAGCATGATTTATTGTCTGTGATAGGCTAAATTGCATTGCATGGCATTAATATGGAACCATGATAAACAGATAGATTATAAGTATTTATACTTTTACGGGAATCATAGTCTGAATCGACAAGCAAGCCACATTTTTCGATTGTAGCATGCTCGATCTCATCCAAACTTATCAGGTTTTTATTGTTTTCAAATTGTAGTCAGTTGCCGGATTTGCGAAGGTTTGGTATGTACAAGCACAAGGTACAAGAAGGGTACGTCTGATGGCTCATCCTGATTGTATGGAGGCATGCTCTGATCTTGAACTGGTTATGAATTCAGGAGATTTAGGTACGCCACAATTTATGTAAATTACATAGAGATATACAGATAGAACCCATATTTGTAGAGGTTGTACTCAGGCTCAAGGCAGACTCTAGATTATGATTTACAACAAATCAAGTATTTTTCTTTTATCATTGACATTGTTGCTTGCACTCTCAATTCATCTCATTTATGCTAAGTGTCTGATATTGTTGTAGTGTTTTTCCAAGACCAGTTTTGGAGGCTTCAGACAGAGCCTGTCATGTCTGATGATCCAAACGCTCCAGCAGAGAAGTCAGTGGCCATAGCGTTCCATGGCAGCTTCACAAGCTAAACAGCAGCCTAACAACCCCTATGGATATCTAAAGAGTACCATCAATATTGAAATTTGACTTGTTGTATGCAGCACCTTGATTTTATTCACATCACAAACCCCAGATGAATTTTACCACGTTGACAAGAATGAAATATTTAATATCATTGATTTACAGCGGCGAAAATTTCCTATGTCATAATAGGTTTCCTATAACATAACAATATTATGTTTCAGCAATAATATCTCAAAGGATTTTGTAATTTATCAGAAGATTCATGAGGCAGTGTGTGATGAAACTGTGTTTGCCATAAATAAAAAGTACCAAGCATAAGCAATGTCTCCATGGTGGTCAATCTTATTTCAGATATACTCATGCAATTACAGATTCGTCGATTGTGAATGCTGAAGTGAACACCAAATTCATTCATATATTACAAAATATTCATTGGATCATTGAATGTTGATATGGATTCATGAATAAGTGGTAAAATACACACTGTTCGTGAAGAAACTTCATATGTATAACTTCATGTCAGCTATTGGATCTAGTTAAAAATCTGGCAGCTTTTACGTGACGCCCCAGTAACAACCTTCAAAGACTCAGGCAAGCCCCTTGACAAAAGTTTACCGCGAGTCGACAGTAGTATTATTGTACATGTGGACCAAAAAGTGGGCGGTGCATTTGTTTATGTCATCCAGACAAAGTGGCTTGTTCCAGATAACTTAGCATCTCGCATAAACGTAAACTCGATCAAACTTGGTCTAAGTGCAATCTCATCTATGATGAGAACATTACTATGTAACGGCAAGAAATCCTTGTCTTGTCTGTAATAAAGCCCAATCATACAACTGAATCCATATAGCACTCACACTCAATGCAGTGATCTGTAGCAATTCCTTCAATCCAACCATTAAATTTTGCAATTGAACACCAAACTGATCACCAACAACATAGCAGGCAAGTTTTCTCTCCAACCGCAGTTGGGTTTTTTTAATTTGTTATGCTTACAAAGTTGTCATAAGCTATAGACGGCGATTAGATAATATTATTATATCTATGATAGCTTGGAGTTGTCCTGTTATTATCGATGGGCCAATAACTCTAACAATTCCAGGTATTTTGGTTATGGAACTTTAATAAAATAAATGTATGCAAGATAAAGGACTGATTTACCACAATTGCTTCTGAGTGACGGTGTTTTTTAAACCTTTTCATGTGCTAAGTTGTGAAAAAGAAAGTAATCGGCTTCGTAAATTGACCGGACAGTTCTGACAAAAACCTTTTTACAGCTGATACTGGTATTTTCTAAAAGTTTTTTTGCACTTTTTGAATTATGTCTGTGGTTTTTTAAAGTTTTCAATAAATTACTCGGCAAAATTCTAGTATTGTCCGAGTGTGTGAAATTAAATGCTTTCCATCTTGTTTTGATATCAGCTGTATAGGCAAAATTGCTGATTTGAGTCGTAACTTGACTAGTATGACCTTGGAAGAAGGGTCTGTGTCATGTGTTACTCTAAACTGATTAACAAAATGCTGAGATTCAATATTAGTGTCTAGTGACACTAGTCAATGTATGCTTAAGTAGTCTTGTAAGCGCTGAAGAAAATGTAAAACTGTGTTTCAGAAATGTTTACCTATAGTAGTTGTTTAAAGTACTGGTATGACCAATCTGTTTTTTGGTAGACTCTTGGCTTTGCCGAATAAATGCAAGTAATCTGTATATGCAAAGGAGATTTTTTAAGCTGCAAGAACATCATTAAATGCTAGGTTGACAGAGAATGGCCTAAGATTGACCCCTGAGGTAGTCCCTATGGGATTGGTTCGGGAATCAACAAATTTTATTGCTTTGGTGTAAATAAAGGAGATATGATTAAAATAATGTGATGGATGGGCTAGGGAAGTGGTTATTTTGAAGGGTATGTAGTATTAAAACATAATTAATACTATCAAATGATATCTACAAATCCAGAGATCTACAGATAGCGTGCCATGTGACAGGGCATTGGTTTACTAGTTCTAATTTCCAGTCTTTATGCTACAAGAAAAGCGTTCAGTTGGATTGAAAAACAAAAGGAATCATGAAGACCCATAAAGAAATAGAGTCTGAAATTGCCGAGACAATCACGCTGGGCAGGTTATGGGGAATGTCCGAGGATGAGATAAAACAATGTTTACTAGAGTTTGCTACCATTGAAGAAGATGGGAGTCGAGTAAAGGGGAAGAAGATGAACTCTGTTCCTAAGAAGACCACAGCCACTGCTGAAGAAGAACGTGATAGCCTCGCCCTCTCTGCTTTGAAATGGGTTTGGTTCATCGTGAAGGTGATGGTGCTTGTGCCTGTATGTATAGTCATAGTACTTGGGTGTGTGTACAACTTCACTAAGTTCGCTTCGGAAAAATCACCAGCTTTTGATAATCTCTTGGGAAGGGTGACATTAGCGAGTTTCTTCCCCATACAGAGACAAGTTCGCAGAATCCTTAAACCAACAGCAGAGACACTCGGACTTTCTTTTGAAGGTACATCTATCAAGTGACCAGTTTTGTTTGGACCATTTTATGTGTCCGTGTAGGACTATAATTTCCATGTTGCTAACGTTTATCAGCTCGGCACTGTCATAAACATTGATCCTTGCAATCTGTTCTTAATTATAAATGCATAAATCAACCACCCCATCAAGGTGTGTATCAAATTGCATTCTTCCTAAACCCATAGGTCACGGGCTACAGTTTTCTTGAGCAACGCAGCTATCTTTAGATGGTTGTTCTCCACACCAGAGAGTGTGGAACACCCTCCTTATCCACACATGTTGATATTGCTCAAGCTTCTCTAACCTTTTCATTGTTAATCATATTTTCTCAAAGATTTATGTATGGTTGTCTGTTGCAGGATATTATTGTGCTGATTGTATAGTTGAAAATCCATTCTACTTGGAACCAATTGATGACTGTTCAGCATGTGAAAATGTGAAAGAGATCAAGGATCTGACAGGGCAAGAATTAAAGATCCAGAAAAAATATGTGGAGGCTATCGATCCTTTTGTACTAAGGGTGAGTTGCCATTTATTGTGATGTCACTAACATAATGGCATATCATTTTTCATGCCTCGCATTTTTGCAATCTTGTAATCTTCTTATTAGCGGTTCATGGTTCAGGACATGAGTATGAATATGGGCGGCAATGAATATTGCCCGAAAACAAATACTGAAGGCGTGATTAGGATTTTTATCAAATCACTGGTATGTGATTTAGGGGTTTCAGACATTGGGTTCTTAGCACGCTTCATTTTGTGTCTTCACCGTCTGCGGGCTGTAAATAAAAACTTGGATTTTGAACTAAGTGCCACCTTAACTCTTTCACTCATCTAACAAACTCATTTATTAATTTGTTCATTAATCTTTAGTCTTTAATGTTTAATCTAAGTTGTTATTATTATTATTATATAAGTTGTGAAAAACTTGCTGACCGTACACACACACATTTACATATAGAAAATCACTTACATCAAAATATCAAATGAACCAATATGTTGTAGAACTACATGAAAAAGAAGGTCGATCTTGCAGCATTGCAAAAGATGTATTTTACAGAGGAAGGAAGATTTGAAATGGGAGGATTCAAGGAGTTTCACACAAACCTAGATCGAGTGCAGAATATATCAGATTTCTTCTATAAATACAACTATGAAGATGTGTTGAAAGCAAGGAAAGGCAGCGGCTACATGACATGGTCAACCAATAGTGTGCCTACATCTCAAGCTATCAGGAAACTGTTTCCCCGTCCTGACTTCATCCCACCACAGGGCGAGGTTTCTCTGTTAAAGCGAATCGTGGTTGAAGGACCGATCGCAGCCCTGCATCAGTTTGTAAGTTCTCCTGAATTATATAGGATTGTGTGTTCAGTGCCACACTTCAAGTTGTTCACAAGAAATGTTAGCTTACTGATGGATATGATGATAATATCAGATTTATATCAGATGTTCTTTGATTGCAGTGACACTGACAATGACACTTTGCCTTCCTAGCCATCTAGCCTTACATACACAATTATTTCTTGCCATATATTGGTAACTTTGATATGGAATCATAGTCAGAATTGACAGCCTGTCAACCTTATATTTCAACTACAGCTTGCTTGGTTGGAACCAAACCATTTTTCAGTCTCCTCTTTGCAAGCAGTTCTGATTAATGGACGATCTGATCAACAACAATACAAAATTAAGCCGTGCATCCCGACCAACATCACAAATCCAACAAGTAGCTGAATGATAGACTGTTTCAAAATTGTAGCCACTTGGGGGATTGATGAAGACGTGGTATTTACAGGCATCTGGTACAAGAAGGATACGCCTGGTAGCTCACCCCGATTGTGTGGAGGCCTGCTCTGATCTTGAACTGGTTCTGAATTCAGGAGATTTAGGTACGCCACAATTTATAAGTGTCATATGAACATTTAAAATGTTAACACATCTGTATAGTTGCAGTGGTGGTACTCAGCCTCAGGCTTTATGAATTACACATCAAATCTTATTCTATAATGTGCAAGCTGTAATTGTTTCTTGCACCCACAGTTTAATTCTTCTCATTCACACCAAACGTCTGATTTTATTGCAGTGTTTTTCCAAGATCAGTTTTGGAGGCTTCAGACTGAGCCTGTCATGGCTGATGATCCCAGTGCTCCAGCAGAGAAGGCAGTGGCCATAGCGTTTCATGGCAGCTTTGTAGGCTAATCAGCACCCTTAACGAATCCTATGCATAGCAAACAAGTTCCTATGATTTGACATAGCAAAAAAATATCATAATTTTTGTGATTTGACTTGATTTGACTTACTGCATTGCATTACTGTTCTTAACATAAAAAAAAAACAAGAATAAATGAAGTATCATCATACATTCAGTGTTGAGCAAAGTTCTCTCTGGTGGCGGAGTGATATTGCAAAAGTAGGCCATCGAGGCAGTGTCTTGAAACACAGCTCAATAATTATCACTCCGCCACCAGAAAGGGAACAAACTTGTTTTAGATAATAAGATTGAGCTATTTCCATTATTATAGACATTGTGATAGTATACTGACTGATGCCTGATTACCGAAAATAAAGAACACAACTGTCACAAACTCCAAGCGGTCGAATTCTTTTTAGATTTGTAGATCAGAGATGGTGATAAGTTAATTTAGACATTATTATCCAATATCCAGGTAAGTAGGGTGTTGTCCTACTGACAACAATGGGAAAATAACTCCAAGTTTTAGCAGAAAGAACAATGACAATGAGCAGTACCAGCTGTTTGAAAGTGGTATGGTCGGGTTCTTTGGTGGAAGGGAAGATTGGTGATGATGATGGTCAAATGAAAGGCAACCTGACTGACATACACTAGGATAATCAATCTGCCTTAGGATCGAGAGGAAACAGATGGCAAGTGGTGTCAGCGTTGGCTGATGTCATTGATCTGTGTGACTATAATAAAGACTTGGCAGTGCCAAATATGAATAAAATGATATTATTGTAGATAAATGCGGTGTGAAAGTGTTATTTTAGAAAACTTGACTTGCTTGAACATTTTTTATTGATGATTTAATAGTTAAATATTTGAAGCACATAAAGCTTGCTTAAAATAGCAAAATTTAGACACAACCTGTCATCTTGTTTGAAATTACACTGTGTTTAAAAAAACTGACATTTACAAACTCGCATTCCTTCGATTTAATATATTTAAAGGTCAGAAAAGGAAAAATTGGGGAAAAATTAGTATTGCTCTTCATTCACACTAAAGGATGAAAGTTGTCTTTAAATTCAAAGCCTCAATGACTTTATGAATTAATTTCAAAAGATCACAATAAAGTTCAAGCTCTTTATTTAAAGAACTCTTGGCCAGGTCACGGCATGTCTCATTTTGATGGGCAGGCGATGCAACAAACTGTTTTTATTTTAAAGTTCAGGGTGTTGAAAAAGTGGTAGGGCCGTAGCACCGAGGCCCGATAAATTATGATTACAACCCTGAACTGTAACATGAGGCTACTTGCCAAGCCGTTCGTTAGATGCTCAACTTTGCTCATATACAACTTGCTTCAGTTTTCCAATTTATATATTCACAAATTAGAATAGTCAAGATTCTTTTGGTGCAGAATGATTACAAAATTATTGAGATTGAATTTAAAGTTCCCTAGAGCCATTAAAACATAATTAGATAAGGCTGGGGATGTAGACACAGGCTACAGTATTCTTACGGAAAGGTTGTCACTGTCATAATAATTGGGTATGAATGTAGTAGGTCTAAGCCTTGTGGGGAAGTCAAATCCATTCTTTTTAGTTTTTCTCCATCTTTTGAGTTGTCTTTGTTCAACAGGGAGCCAGGGAGTATTTTCAGCAACAAGATAACCTCCTTTTAAATTTTCTCTCTTCTACTACACATTACGTTTAATTTTGTTTTAATTCCAAATCATACAAACATTAAAGACCATCAGTATGGAAATGAAATTATTAAAAATTTGATATGATTATCACTGTGTATATGCTATAATTATATTTTTTTCATTAATACTGTGATTATGTTAAGTATATGGATGCTTTCATTTAGGCCTAAAGAGTTACATATCCATGAGATGTATACAAGTGGTAGTCAGGTTTGGATTCTTTGGTTTGGTGCATCATTATTTTAACTAATGACTGCAAAACATGATCCATGTAAAAAAGTACTGTGTTAGTCTAAATGATGTTTGGTTTTGGCTTGGTATGATTATAGGTCACATATAGACGATGTGTAACTCTAAACTAAGTTGATAAATGGTTGACAGCTAACTAAAAATGTATTGGATATAAAAACGTGGCGAAAGCTACTAGAAATCTATTATATACGAGGATATAGATAGAAACTAATATAATAGAACAACAGGTGATAATATTTTTTCTAACTATATTACAGTTTATTATTCTCTCAGTATGCCTGATTTCAGTTTATGTATATATATATTATGTTTGCGATTGAGATTGTATTAGTGGATTTGTATATGCTATTAATTTTTAGGAGTGGTGTTCGTCACTCATCAGTATTTGCTTGTATTTTTAACAGTTCCATTTTATGCAGCTTTGTAAAATTTGCACAGCGAAAACTTGAAAATTATGAAAATACAAAAAAAATAATCACTGAAAAATACAATTAACATGACTCAATGGAGCACTATCCATTTGATACTTTGGTGCCCATATGTTCTTCAAACCAATTTTTGCGTGAATAATTACTCTAAATTTTTACAATAAAATAACACCAGTTGGGATGGGCATCAGGTTTTCAATAATGAGGACAATTTTAGTTAATGATAGCGAAGACAATTGTCAGTCATTTTCTACCTCATAGGTAATTTCCAAAAAAACGACACCACTCACAACAATGATCCCAATAATGACAAATAAAAACTTCAAGCCTCTATCTGTAGGCTTGTTGAACTCATGAGGCAAAACCTCGAAAAAAGTCACATACAAAAATGTCCCACAGGCTAGACCCTGTAAGATACCACTGACTGCATTAGAAACTGAGGCCTCAGTAAACTGTATTACTACTATGCCTATCGCTATGCCTAGTGGACTAGAAATACAAAATACAGCATTTGATTTGAGAAGCCCCCAAAAGGAAAGCTTACTTTGAGCAAGATTGAGACCTATACTGAATGCAATTATACACTTGTGCAGTATGAGAGCCACAAAAATTGAAAGAACTCCGGCTTGCGATTCTTGCAGCCCTACAGACAAGCCCTCAAACACAGAGTGTAGCGAGAGGGCTGCAATCAGTATAAATGTTCTTACTGGTGAATCCGAGTTTTCATCTTGATGCATCGTTTGATCGTATTTTCTTGAGGTGGACTCAATCTCACTGCGCTGACTACTTGCCGGGCTCTCAATTTCAGTTTCAGCCTCCAGAGTTTTTGAACTATATGGCCGGCTCTGCTGTCCATTACCAGTAGGTGATTCAACTTGAAGAGTGCCCATGCGACTCTCTTTGTAAGCCAATACTGCCTGCTCCACACCAAAAACCATGAAAAAGCCGATGATCATCACTCCCTCGGCCACAGGGTAGCCTCTGTATATGTTGTCCTGGGCAACATACTCATCCATCATTTCTTCTATCTTTTCTTCCACTTCCGGATAAAGGTCCATTAGGCATGTTGCCAAGAAAACACCAGCAGCAAAGCAGCTCAAGAAACTACAAGAGGAAAGAGGACTAGATATTAAATACTTTTAATACATGGGACGGCCATGCAGACATAATGTGGGTTCTGATCACATATTAAGTCCATTAGTTTAGAAAGTCTATTTATTCTCTTTTTCTGCTGAAAAAAAGAGTATCATCATTGTCGATGTTATGAGTTCAGAGGTTGAGCAGCTTAACAGATCCTTGTTAGATAAGTTTCCATATAAAAGTGCATCGGATTACAAAAAAACGAATAATGAAATAAAAGTTCCATTTCAATTATTTGCGAGCTGTCCTTTTTATCATTCATTAAGTTGATGCGTAAAAGATTGTATTTGTTTCCGATGAGCTGGTTATTGGAAGCCCTAAACTAAAAATTCATAGAGAATCTAGACTTAATAAACGGATAACATGGTAATATTTTTGATTATGGCGTAACAAAACCCCACATATAATTTCGAGCAAGTTTGTTCCCTATGTGAAGGCGCCTCCATACCCAACTTTTGTACTCTTCCAATACAGAGGGAACAAGCTTGTTCTAAATATAATCTGCTCCCATGTCGACAGCAGTTTTTTGTACTGAGCATGCAAGAATCTAGACTAATTTTTTGGAATGAAGCAATCAGTTATAAGTAAACCTTAAGTTTGTAATTATTCTAGATCAGAGATACACATGAGAATGTAGAATAATTGCTGTCTCACCTAACACATCTGTCGATGAGTCTCCGTTTGGCTGACTTTTTTGTTGCTCTAGCGATGCTCACCAGCTTCACCGGTAGTAGGGCGAAAATATACGTGGCTACAAACAATCCCACGAGTATGATGACTTTGAGAACCCATACCTGAATCGGTCCATTACTTGAGAGGGAAGTTTCATTGAGAGTAAAATCTGAAACATAACGACGCGAATTATTATTGAATTTGTTTCAATTTTTTTAATCATTCTATAACTAAGTTACACAGTAATATATTTATATTACACTGTGACTTTTATATTTTTATCATTCAGCTTTATCTTCAATTATTGTCTGAATCAAGCTAAGGATGCAGAGTGCAGAGTACAATCTTCTGTATGTTGTTCGTCATTTCACGGCCAATGCATGAATTAAAATTACTCACAAGGAGAAAACATAGCAAGTCTTACTCTGATGTGAAGAGTTATAGTTAGTATTGTTGGACATATCGCTGCTTTGCTGTCTTTCTCGTACAAGAGTGTAATAGTAGTAATATCAACCTCTAACCGTTCGCCTCTTGACTGAGTCGGGCTCAATGACGCTGTTATTTTTTACTCTCACTGCTTATCTATAAAGAAAAAAGAAAGGCAGACTGGTAGTTACACATCAGATTTAGAAAGTATGCAGCAAGAAATGGCTGATTTGGAGAAAATAAACAAACCTGTTGCATACAGGTGAGACAATTAGGTGAGGACCTGTTCACAGCACTCCTGATGGGTCCAATTATGAGTGCCTAGTTTGTCCCTCTCTGGACTCTACTAAAATTTTATTCAGAGATGATTGTTTATCATCAGCAGATAATCACACCATAAATCGATCTTCTATGGATGGAACGCAAGTCTGATGTTAGGATGGTATTTTCAACTCTGGTTGTTTATCTGGCTTCCTATGATGAATTATAATGTCAAAGGCAGAACAAACCCTACCACATAACTAGTCCAAGTTAAATTAGATACACTGAATATGTCTTCACAAACTTGTATTTTACTTGAGTAGAGTTTGAGTATTTAGGAATATAGAACATTCAGAAGAAAACTAACCTCAGTATTTGCTTTACTCTCTGTTTTGATACATCTGTATAATTCACCAACCAACAAACAAATCAACCCCCCACCAGACGGCTGGACAATTTTATAATATAATCTTAGTTCATTAAATGGTACAGACTTCTATTATTAGTGCGTTATAGTTGTGTAGTGCATTAAATAATAGAACAATAGTTTTATAACTGAAGCTTCTATTGCTAGCTTATCCTCTATCCAGGATCTAGAGAGTCAGTATGTCACATGATCACATAATATCCTGTCCTGATGTCCTGTTCCTGTAAGTATGGCTCCTGTTTCAGTTAATACATATGATCTGAGGGGAGGGGGTTAGGGAACAAACCAAATCAATGAGTAATAATTTATTTTAGTGCTATACCAAAAACAGTAGTTGAGGCTTCAAACGGATCCTGTAATGGCTGATGATTCCAGTGCTTCAGCAGAGAATGCAGTGGCCATAGCATTTCAAGGCAGCTTAACAAGCTAGTTATTTGCCGTAAAAACTCCAATGCATTGTAAAAAAACTTACCATCATTCTTGTTATTTGACTTGCATGTTTTACTGCATCGCATTGATACTCTACAGTCTACACATTACTAACATCAGATGAATTAATAAAGCTTGACAAGAATAAATTATGTATTATCAAAGATATACGGCAACAAAAATTTCCTATGTCATATTAGATATCCTATAACATAACTCTATTATGTTTCAGCAAGGAATCCTTGGTTTCAGAGACAATCATCATAATTAAATGGATACGGTGTTATATATCATAACATTCATAGACAATGTGTGACAATGAAACTAATACTGCTATATAAGTAATAAAAACAGTAAAAGTGATCGTTTGAGGTCTCCATGTAGGCCATCTTAGTTCAGCTATACAATTGCAAATTCTGCACCTTATACTCAATTCATATAATCCTTACAAAATCTACATCAAATGCTTGAATGTCTGAAATGAGGTCTAAAATATAATCGTTTCCTTTGGTTAGTTGTGTCAAATGTCGCGTAGTCTTTTTCAGGTCTAGCAATTGTCTACTCCAATCTGCTGCTAAGTTTCTTCTTGAAAAGAACAGGAAGCAGAGAGAGAACTGCTAGTATACCGAGGAAAGCCACCCTGCCCCATGTAAAGTTACTCACTGATTCTGTCATCTCATATAAAGTAGTGCCTGTTTGAATGGCCAAAAATGAGGGGGGTGCAACTCCTGCGAAAAGCAACAACATATTAGCTATAGTGCAAATCTCCACCAGTACCAATAAGTAAAGTAACAACGCTATGTATTATTTATCATGATATTATGATTATGTATTATTAAATTATGAGTTATGATTCTGTTTTATGCATGGTCTTATGTGTAATTTGTGCCTTGATCAGCAAATAAAATTGATAGATAATTATGCACAAAATTTCTTAAAGAATCACCAATCCAATCCTCAAAAAATACCTCATCAAGGAGTACTCCCAAAGAAGCCATACAATTAGCAACTTACCTATGAAAGTTCCCAGCGTAAAGGGTATCACGTCCACATTTATAACAGGGGAGGCAATATTTATAAACCAGTTTGGTAGGAATGGTGTTATTCTTAGGAAGATTATATAGTTGAGCAAGTGTTCTCTGTGATGATCCACCTACAAAAAAAATCAAAACTTTATTATGAGACGCAACTTAGAAACCCTTATTATGAAAATATTTAATTCCAGAAGATTGCTGAATCCATGAATTGTTGACAATACATCTTACCATTTAATTGAAACTATTTCCCTAGTTTCAACCAGTAATTTATAATAGACAAGCTGATTTAAGACATCTCATTAGATTTTCCTCAGCAACAGCAGGCAAGTTCTTAAATTTGTTGAGCTAATAATGTAGCAAAAGATCAAAGAACTATCATATGTATTAGTATTTAAAGTGTTAGTTTGGAGTTGTCCTATTAACATCAATGGGTAGATAACCCTAATCTGGGGCAATTTTAGAATATAGATAATCAGTCTGGACCAGACTGGTCTGGGGGTACGGCGGAGTCTGTACTGATTTTTTCCAAGTCCAAGTACCCACCTGTTTACACCATGTCTCCACTCTGGCAGGGAAATATTTCACAACTATCCTTCTGCCAACTAAAGATGTGATTCCATAACAAAATGTGGCTCCAATAGCTGAACACTAAAAAAAGGAGTACATACATACATGCATATAAATGGTCATCTCCTTGTGTATTCAACATCTTGATAAAACAGGTATTCTTTTTGACAGTGATAATTCTGATTATAATGGCAAAAACAAATCTGTAGTGAGCATGTTGTAAGTAGCTTAAATTCATGGCAGAAAGGAGAGACTTAGATCCAGAACACTCAATATCTAGAGATCAGTCATTTAGTAAAAGATATTGACAAAAAAAAAACAAGTTTTCAATCATAAGTATCTACACACTTACCGAGCAGACCACAGCGAGGGCAGTATAGAATGGAAATAGATATCCACTTAGAATACTGAGGAAAATAGAGCCTGGTATAGCGAATGTTTGCAGGCTAGAGTCAAAAAGTCAAGGAAGTTTCTTTTTGTTAATGATAAACCACCACATGTTGGGAGGGACAACATTGATTCAGTTACTATATATAAATAAACAACAGCTTAATCACATTAAAGATACTGCAATGATCGCTTAAAGGCATGAACCCTTATCGGTTCTCCCAGTAATGTTAGAAGATAGGATAGGCAAACAAATTGTGTGGAAGTCATACCTGATGTGGAATCATAACTTAGCCCTCTCCAAGATAAATTGGGAGAAGCCAGTGTCTTTACATGCTCTGTTGATTGGGTCGGGGTTTTCACAAATAACAAAGCTTGCAGAGAGGTTTTGAATGGGAAGGAAATTTAGTCAATTTTAGTTGTAGAATCTGTGCATGCTGGAATTATCAAGGTAGTATATCACTGTCTTCAGATTGATATAGCTAGAGAGGCAACAGGGCATTATGGGTAAGTTAAAAGGATACAAGACGTAGGAGAGAAAGTAGGCGGAGAGAACTTGATAATAATGATCTTTTCTGTATTTAGTCAGCACTAGTCCCAAGCTTTTAGCATCTTCTAGACTAGTAGGCAGTTTTATTTGAGCCTTCTCATCCCTGCAAATTATAATGATTACTAATAACATAGTGGATCTTTTGTGATAGAGCAACACTTGGCTATCAATCATCATTCCAATGATATATTTCATACTACTTGAGGCATCCTCTAAGATTATAACAATACCCACTTAGTTCACTGATCAATACCCAATAATATATCTTGATGCCTTCCTAACCTAGCTGGCTAAATCTAGTAATTGGCATTTTCAGGCACATTAGACAGGTGAACGCAAACCTAATCTATCAAGACAACCAACTGACAGCCATGTACAGTGTAGCCAAAACAAAATGTAGCCACACAGCAACATGTTAACATTTACAAACTGCCATTGTTATCCAATATGAAGTGACTATAAATATACAGTAGGATGCATTGGCCTACTACCTCTTGAATATGGATACAACACAACAAATGGTTAACATATTCTGTACTATGAACTTCCCAAGTAAAGCACTAAGAAGCCCAAACTGACAATATAAGCTGAGGGCTGGAAGTGATAGAATAAGATGCTCATCAACACACAGGGGTATCTTCATGCTGCTGTGGCCAGCCATAAGGAGGTTGTACCAGAGACTATAGATATTATCTATAGTCTCTGGTTGTACTAGAAAATGCCTCATAATAGTGCTTGACTTATGCTTACTAGCTGAAGACATGTGTGTTGCGCAGTGGTGCACACTTCTGTATGATGTTGTATCTACCTAACCTTATCATGCGGCCGAGTGACAAGGCTAGTATCTACCTAAGTTACTTACTCTTGCAACTGTGGGAAAGATCTGTAAGTGAGGTATAGTATTGTCAGAGCTATAGAGAAGAACCCGATTAGTATTACAAAGGACCAGCGTTTGTTGACAGGTGCTTCTAGTGCTACAGACGACGAATTCTTTGTTTTGACCCTCGTGTATTCCTCGTCATTGTTAGCACCATTAGATGAAGCATCTGTTAATCCAGAGACATCTGTATAATAAAGAGGTAATCCCATTTTACGAGTATATGCAGTCATAGCGAGTAGCGCAAAACTAGTAGTTTTCTCCAGATTACCCACCAAGGCAGCTAGTATTCACAACAACTGGCAGGATAAACATTCCAGATGTATATTGTCACTAAAGTAGACTGCTCAACTCTATTATCTAACTACATGTGATCAAACAGGTGGCTGTGAGATGTCACTGGCTTTGAAATCACAGATGACATGCGGAAGCGTTCTTTCATCCATTAGCAATCATTGGCCTGAAAAACAATCTGCAACCAATGAGCTTTTTTGCTGAAAATATACCCCTTGAACTTTTGAGGATAAACATCCCTATCAGCAAATATAATAGATACACTGACCAATCCCTGCGCATGAACTGATAAGACCAAAACAACATTGACCTTCGGATTTTTTGACCAAATTTTTGGAATGCTGCCAAGGACCAAAGTGTAGATGTTATTGACATACCACTTTGGACTTTAACTAATTTAAACATAATAAAAATACTATCTGTTCAAAAATCACGTTAGGTAGCCTGTTGATAAAATGTGAGGGACTGTCTGAACAACAAGATTTGCAGGCCGTCCTGTTCTGGGTATACTTTCGTACAAACCTTAATTAGTATCATTTTACCACCCAGTGTCTGATGAGAGCAATGTTCCTGCAATGACCTATCATTTTGAGCATATTAGACTCACAGTTTAGATGAGTATTGATCCTGTTAAAAGCTTGAGTAAGATTACATCTCTGTTATACAACATTTAAATCAAACACAGAACATTATTAGCTATTTACCAGTATGTAGAGGTCGACGTGCTCTGGCACTTCCATTACCCTGAGATTCCATCACAGTGCAGTTAAAGCTTTACCCTCTATAGACGCTACAATAGGAAATGTAATATCTTGCAAGAGATGAAATATAATCAGCTTCCAGTTTTTTTTAAAATCAACACTACTTGGAAGTGATAAAGACATAGGTATGACATAATTTATCGTCCGGTTCTCAATGCATACCATCATTTTACAATATTACAACAGTCATGACCCTTTATCATCATCTTAGATGAGATCTAGGTTTATGATCTTTATCTGTGACATGAGACTACCATTAGATTTGTCAGCACCTGCCAAACCATTCATTAGTGGCTATATGCTCATATCAACTCAACTTATATTCTTATACAGGATTAGAATCTTACAACAAAACTTCTAGCGGAGACATACACGTTAAAATCATAGGCTTATTTGCTGATATTAAACAGAGATTAGTTGGCCAGCTCACATAACATGGAAAGTCAAGTCAAAATTGCAAAATGATCGAGCTTGAGTTTACAATTTTGTAGCTGAAACTGCCATTGAAAATAACAAAAAGGCATGATACGCAGGCATAGAGATATTATACTAGCGCGAAAGATTGAGACAAAATAACTGAGTGAGTCAAAGCCTTATGGTGTTGTCAAAACCTTTAGCTTTCAGGACTCTTCAATTATGGTGTTTGTTCTCCTGTCTCCTTCATGGGCCAATGATTGGGCGTGCATCGATTTTTCACTGGACACATATATATTCTTTGAACAAGGTGTTTTCATCAAATCGACTCGTCATTGGAAAATTTTAATTTCTAAAATTGACCCAATAGTTGTTGTAAGGTGAGAAAAGATTTTAAGAATCAACAATACCAATTATTGAGTTACTATTCAATCTTCGTCAATTGGCTTTCATAGTCAACAGGGACACGAGGAATTGCCGCAGCTATCTTAGTTGGTTGGCCTATCTAAAGGTGGTGATCAGCCAACCGAGGAGTATTCCTCGAGCCAACCATCATGAAATGGCATCAAAGAGTTAAGGTAAAGAGTTTAGAGGATGAGGTTTTCTCTATCAACTCAGCAGGTACCTTGTAGAGCTTTTGGTAAAAATAAGGTCAATAACTAGGGACAAATCAAGTCTGATGTCTCTGTAACTTTACCATCATTCATAATGTTGCTTGTAGATGGTGATGAACATTTATTCTACTTTATCTATCACCAAGAATTCATTGCTATCATAATAAACACCTGTCTAAGTGTCTTCATTGATGACAATGAGCAAGTAAAAAGTTCAGTCTCCTATCATTTGTGAATATTTAATATATTATTCATATAATAACAAATATCTTGGAGTATGTATTTCTCATTGAAACATTATCAAACTTACACAAATGTAATGATGATGATATCAATTCAAGGAGCTCAGGTAGGTGGGTAGATAGGACAAAGTGAGTGGCCTCCCCCTGGATTGGTAGGACTAGCTAGGACAGTGGGAGGGAGGTAGGTATGAATCACTCCTAGCCCACTCACCTAGCTAGATATAACTGAACAACAATAATTACTCAACAACAATCAATACTCACATGGCAAGAGAATATACTTGACTAAGGTACTATCTCTGAAAGCTGATGTGGCCTAACTAAGCAAAGCTCTTCTGCTTCCAACTTGTTCTTAGTTTTGTTATTATCAGAACTTGGGTGAAAGGAGATAAAAAAGATTTAATTAGCTTAAGAATCTTGTTTATGATTTTTTCTTTTCGGACCGTTGTAAACATTTAGTTGGGAATTGGAGCTACCTTTTATCAATCATGCTTTTGGCAAAAAAGTCACAGACAGTGCTGTTTCTGAGATAGATTGGGAGGAAGAGTTAAGATACACCTATAGCTATTGTATCATTTGTGTAACAAGACCTCAGGTGTACAGTCCAAGTAGTACAGTCAACCCATTCATTCTGAGTACAAGTAAGTTCAATTAAGGCTCAACATAACATGTGGACTCTTCTTATATTTCCATCAGAAGAAAAATGGATATATCCCTATATATATTATATATATATATATCTATCAACAATCAATATAAGATTTTTATATCTCTCAATAACTCCTAGTGAAAATCCTTGATCATGATGTAAATCATCAACTGACTGGTTTCTTGCTCCATGAAGGGTCTCCATCATGGACTGTGTAGCCTCTTAGCAAACAAGCTGGGAATTAATTGGGCTAGTAAGTAATGAAACCAAGTGAGAGAGTGGTACCTGAGTTGAGTGATTGTTAACTGTTTTGCTTATTTATATGTATTATAAGGTTGGCTCTCCACAAGCACAAACTGTCTCTAGGCCATCGGTGAATTGCTATTTCTACTCTTTCTTGTAGCATCGAATTCACGGCCATATATAGCTGAGGCGATATACAAAAGACAATCACACAAGTTAACCGATCGCATTTATCATGGATAGTGATGATCAGTCTGATCAGCCCCAACAGCATGAAGGTAATTAATTCATTGGCATTTTCCTCAGATTGGTCTCCTCAGTAATGGTGGCTTTATTAGAAGTTACAGAACACATTTGATTTGGACAATTGGCGACAAATTATAAAAGAAAAAACTATTATAACCTGAATACACATAAAAATTATTCCGGAATCTTTTATTCGAAGTTTCCCCTACAGGCTCTGTTTGTATTTCCAGAACTTACAGACATGACTTTGCAAGAGATTCAGGCTCTGCGACAGAAAATTGGAATCAAGAGGTTAGTAGAGTGATGTGCGAAGAGGCTTGCTCTCAAAATTGTAATTGGACCGAGGATAAACACATAAGTATTTATATTTTTAGGGAATCAAGTATAGGTTATGTAAGCTCAGGTTGAAGGACTAAGTCTTCCTCCTAAAAGAGTATCTGAGAACTTATACTTAATTTTACATTATCAAAGATCAAATGTTTTGGATGTGACTCAATATGTAATCTAATTACAGGTTCAACCAGAAATATAACATGGGTAAGGGGCGGAGGCTTAAACAGAGTGACAGTGGATCTTCAAAAAAGAAAGTAAAAAACTCCAGGTTTGTTGACTAAACAAGTGTCATTTTCATTGCGGGGGTGATAGGCTTTTTTTCAATGACTATTGTCTAGCATGCAGCTTGCATCACCATTGCAGTTCACATTAATCAAGCTTACGTATTTTCACATACACGTTTGCCTGTTTTCCATTTTCCCTCTCACATGATGACGATTTACGTTTCAGACCAATGGAAATGTCATCTAAGCATCCATTACCAATCGGTCCTATGACGTTAAAAAAGAAGCCTGTCACAAGAGACCCTAGGTTTGATGATTTGTCCGGCACGTATAATGAGGAACAGTTTAAGAGATCATACAAGTTCATCGATAGATTGAAAGCCAAGGAGTTCCAGGTTAGCTCATAAACCATCTTGATACTTTGACTGGTTTGCATACACATTCATTTTGAGAGTCAAAATATATGCTTGGACTTGGGAATATGCCCAGAGCTGTCTAGTCTCAGGTAAAACGGGACAAAACCTTGTACTACTTTGTTTGTAATAATGTTAATGCAATCAAACTCTCAACCCAATATCGTGCTCATATTGAACAATTCCATGGATCATTGTGTCTCCCATTATCTAGTTTTAAGTTTTATAGAAATAATCACTTCATATGTAACGTATCTATATGTCAGTTGTCTTCCCATTGAAATGAAGAAGATAACTTCATACATTAGTTCAGATTTTAGTAGTGAGCATACACAACTTTTGATGTTTAGCAACCATTTACGAAATGCGCTCACTGCCCAATAATAATATCATCTTTGTCATCCAATAGAATATACAGAAGATTGCTGCAAATAAAGAGTATGATGATGATACAAGACAGAAAGCCAAAGATATGCTTACTAGGCTGGTGGGTTTCTGGTTAAATGTCGCCGCCTTACAATTTTCACTGTTGAATCTTCAACAGCCCTACAAAGATTATAACTCTGCTGATGGATGAACTATTTGTGTTGTGGAATATGCCATATTCACGATTATTTTGCAAATTTGGATAGCATCTTTTTTCAGTCTGAGTCAGTATAGGAAAATTACTACCTTTTAGTGTTCTATGTGATCATTAATTGTAGTATGTAACTGGGTCTTTTCTTGTGTCGACATTGTCAGCATTTGTTGCATTTATGGCTGCTGGTAAATGGACTGGTTTCAAGAGCAAATCAATGGCCAATTTGAATATTTTTACTTGATAGAAACAAAAGAAAGACTCAAAGAAAACAACATCAGCCGAAGATAGTGTGAACAGTAGACTCAAAGATGAGAGAAAGCTGGCGTTAAAGGAAGGGAAGAGGCCATACTTCTTAAAGAAAGGTAAAGAACAATGATAAAACATTTAGATATTTTGCTTTGACTTCATAACTGCTTTTAAAAAATGTTGAAATGAAAGGCATACTATTAGCTGTCATTTAATTTTTGTACTTCGCTAATAAAGGAAATGCTGTGATCTGTGGTTTTGAACGGTTATGTGGCCTGTTGGGTTTGGAACCTTATTACCACCTCACGTTTTGGAACCTTGAAAGTTAAATATTGTACTGTCTTTTAAATGTTTTAGCTGAAAAGAAGAAACTGGTGCTTGCTGAGAAGTATAAAGAACTGAAATCAAAAGGACAACTTGAAGCGTTTATGAGAAAGAAACGGAAGGCAAATGCAGAGAAAAAAGATACTGCAATACCCACAAGAAGCGAGAGGTGAAAGTGTGCCAGCATATATTTATTGAGGGTCAAAGCGATCGGTTCTTGGTAGACTTTGGGTTGTACCACTGGAACGAGTGATAGTGTCTAGGGAGTCAATGTCTTACTGCCATTCCAATCCTACATGTGATCAGTTGGTTATTTACCAAGTCTTCATCAAATGAATACAGCAAGTACCAGTCTTTACATGTCATTCAAACTGAGTGATTGGTTCAAAACTTATTGAACTATATTAAATAAAAATATTACCATGCGATTTAATCAGCTCAAGTTATATCATTGTAGCAGTTATAAAATAAAAAGAGGGAAACTAGTCAAATATTCCTGATTTTGATATGTCTTTAATCGATATGACATATGTATGTAAATATAGAAATTGACTTTGGTATTTTTGGCACTACTTGGTCAATAAATGAATCAAAAAATTCTCTTTTATTAGCAGATATGTTTTCATTTACTACTGTTTTAAATGTTATTCAATTATTATTTTGGAATTATAGCGATCAAATTTGATCATATTTGCCCATATTTGGAGAAGCTCCTGTTCTGTTGTTGAGTCAGTGAGGATGAGCAACTCCGCATACAGGTTACAGGACCAGTTATGATCTAGGTTTTACTAAGGATTGTTTCACTGCTCCCTTTTCGTATTGCTAAACTCTGTTGGAGAGTTTTACTATTATCCCAGTTGATGGTTGAAGCACTAGGCCAGGGTTTGGCTTTACCTCCTCCCTCTTTTGGGTTGACTCAATGCTAAAGTTTCTGAGCAGAGTGGCCAGAACCACTTTCAATTCCATCATGGCAAACCTCTGACCTGAAAAATAAGAGAAATCACTTGCAAGATCAATGAACAGCATCATAACTTCATGTTTGAGCTATTTACTTCAGCTTGCAGACCTTCAGACTGCATTAAATTACTGCAATTGGCAAACAACCCACTTTTAATGATAATGATTAAACAATCTTTTGAAAAGCTCTTTAGGTTGTTAGACAGACCTAACTCAGTTGTGTAGTTAGAGTACCCAGAAACAAAATCGTTACATCAAGATTATTAATTTTTCAAGAATACATCAAGATTATTAATAATAAGATCATGAATCGAAAAAAACCGTATTAATATTAATCATTTCAACGCAACATCTATAATATATTGATTTAATTTTAATAAACACTCACCAATACAGTTACGTGGTCCAGCACTGAAAGGTACATACGCGTAGGGGTGTCTGTTAGCTGAATTCTCAGGTGAGAACCTTGTCGGGTCAAACCTGTCTGGATCAGGGAATATTTCCGGATCTCTGTGAAGACCAACAGTGAATACAGCGACTGTGCTCCCTTTCGGTACTACATATCCGGCTGTCAAGAAGAATGTAAAGGTCAAAGGTTGGACACATGTGATTCACACCACCCAGGCAGCATCAAGACAAGAAATGACACTTTGTCCTTAATTGCAGCATCAAAAATGTGCGAAAAATTGCTAGAATCTAATTGCATTTCCTAACTTTGGGCTTTGTGTGTACATAAAGATATAAATGAGCCAATCATAAAAGTGTTTTCAGTGTGAAAACTTGAGCACGTAAAATCTTTGTTGGTCAATTTAACAAATATTTGAAAACTGAGAGAGCTTCCATTCTTCCCAACCCGCTCACACAAAGCCTTACGTCATTAAATGTGGATGTCTATGGCTGCAATTGCAAATAATGATTTTGTGTTTGTAGAATCCTTACCGAATTCCGTATCCCTGCTTAGGGCTCTCCCGTACCACGGCACTGAAGGGTAAATTCTCAAAGCCTCCTTGATACACCATTCTAGATAGGTTAGCTTAGATAAGTCATCCATAGTGAGGTCCCTTGGGTTATCTGTAAACAAGTTTATAGTCGTGAAATCACCATAGAGTTGAGGTTATAATCCCAGTAGAATGCAAGCACAGAAATGTAATCAAATGCTAAAGACAGTAGAACAGCCTAATATATGGTAGCATATTTCACCCCATTACCGTATCACTCTCAACTAATGCGTTTTCGATGTGGAAGTGCCAATTAAGCAAGGAATATATTGAAAAACTTGGTAGCTGACACAATTTCATCCATTAATATCACCTATATCACATTTTCAAAGTGAGTGATAGATAGAATATTGGCAAGGTGAATCAGTTATTCATTGAATATCTATGCGACTCTTCCATTCAAGTAAATTGGAAGGTCTAATATGTTTCCATCTATTGTCAATGCTTACTTAATACATCGTCAATTTCCTCTTGGCACTTCTTCTGGGCCTCTGGATTCGCTCCGAGTAGATAAACAGCATGAGCAGCTGCAGCAGACACAGTGTCGTGACCCTGAAATAGTCCGAGTGAATAGATAGAATATAGCTAACTTTTCAAGCTATAAGTATTGATGCCTAAATCTGTGACGATCCCAAATGTTTCATGTAGAGAAACTGCTTTGAATCCTCTTGATGATCTTTGAAATCACTTTAAATACTAAATTTGACAGGATAGGACTACCAACAATGATTCTGTCCGAAATTGCAGATGAAATATGATGAAATATCTTGCCTCAAACATAAAAGTATCTACTTCCTCTCTGATGTCGTCATCTGTGAGCGATTTTCCATCTTCATCTGTACAGTCTAATAAAGTATCCAGGAATGCTTTGTGTCGATCTCCATACTCACCTAAACCACGCATCTCTCTCCTTTCTTTAATAACCTTATGCGCAAAAATAATACAGTAGACTTGTCACAAAGAAGGCAAAAAAGCCGATCACAGTTGTGGTCATACGTCTTATTCGTTCTTAAGAACCAAACAGATCTACCAAAAGATACCATGAATTGGAGGGATTCGGGTAATGAACAAACTAGAAGAAAATACAAGTAGAAGTTTTATTTTTCAATAAATGAACCTACCTTGTAAGCATAATCATGCATGACCTTGATATTCTTTTTGAGGAGTTGTCCGGAGGCAGTTGCATTAAATATCAAATCAGGCCATAGCCATGGTGATCTCTGTCTGACAGCTATAGTTTCTTTTACCTGGTACACTGCCTTCACATAGTCAGATTCACCATTGTTTAAAGCATTCATGTCAACCCCCATAGCTGTATCTAAAAAAAATGATTCAGATTAGTTATCCATTTGCAATTATTACTAGTAATAGGCAACAGTGTGACCTCCCACCCTCCCTGATGCAACTGTAAGTTTTAGGAGTTATCATCCATCAGAAAAGTAGAAGACAATCCCATAAAGCCATATCGTATATATACATAAATTTAATATATTAAGTCTAAGTTTATATACCATCACATGTATATTATATAGATGTACCATCTAATGACAATCTACAATCATATTTTTGTGGAAAGTAATCTCGCAACTTACCACAAATTATATCCAGAGCATTAAGAGTTATATAAGGGAAAATATCCACAGGTTCCTTGCGTCCTGCAACATCTTTTGCGAGTTTTTCTTGAATTGTTGTAGCGTGGTTGTTCATAACAAGTAGAAACTCTTTCAGAATGTTAAAATGGAAACTTGGCGTCAACATTCTACGACGCTTCTTCCATTTTGGTCCAGTGCTGTAAATTATATTTAACACAAAGTAATATTAACGGCTCTCAGTGACTTTACAGTCATGATAGCATAAAGAATTTGTGTCCTGCATCAGCCATCACTCAACACGCAATATTGAGCAAAATGAAACAGATGCGTCCTTATGAGAGGTTGTGTGAAATTGATCAGAACATTCTACGAGTTTGTTTTATAAGGCGAACAAGCATTGATACAATCCTAGGTTAACAGCAGAGGATTTTCAAACGGGGAACAGAAACTAAGGAGTATTATGCACATATTAGAATAGGTACCTGGTCAGCAACCCCAGACCAAGCCATTCATGGATATAGTCATAGTCCACTGATTTATCGATCAGCTCTGTACTGCGTAGCAACTTCTCAGCCTCCACAGGGGTGAATAAAGCCACAATAGGCCATAAACCTACTCTAATTTTAAATAGTTTATTTACTCGATTACTGTCGATTATACCGATGACTTGTCTGTAAAATTCTAGAATAAAAATAATTGTTTATGTTATATCTGAATACGTACATATATTTTCTGTGCTTTTATGAATTTGTGATGTCAGAGCATGGGCACTTATTGGAGGAAGGTTGTTACTCTTTTCAAATTTCACAAACTGACTACACACTTCTAGTTACCCTAAAGGATTGGCAGGAGGAAATGTAAACCTTTTGACACATGCTAAATCAAAGACTAGCAATTATTTATTCACCCTCTTTACTTTATATTGATTCCCACCTCAGCTAACCAAAATTAAGTGCTTACTGAAATAAAGTCACCCCACAGCTAGACTAAACTCTAGCTAAAACTTGCTCCTCTAGGGTATAAAATTTTCACATACTGACTCAACAATATCAGCTGCATGGTATCTCACCTGTAGGCTCTCGTTTTAGATGTAGTGAATCACCAATCAGGGGTAAGTCCTTGTATCCTGGAATCTGATCTATTAAAAGTTTCCCCCTATCCAGTCTAAGGATGTAGAACAAGTAGAGAAATATCACAGCAATGACACCAAGCACTGCCTCATTAACTCCAAAGCTCAGCTGATCGGTTATCCGGCTCAAAATCTCCACCATGGTTGCTGCCGTAACCTAGAAAATAAAACCCGAAACTCATTGTGATCAGCAGTTAATAAGACTGACACTAGTATACTACCCCACACATACATACAGATTACACTTGTAGCATGTGAATCTCCCTGATCATGATCTCAAGTCGCAACACCGAATTGCCTCTGAAGATACTTGAAGTTTTTGAACTACAGAAACTAATTCTCGTTATGTCAATCAGAGATGAACATTCAACAGTACATCTCGTGATCAGTGTGGTCTGGCTCTGATATTCACGTATAATAGAATTTGCGTCACTGGACCTTTGCAGTATTGGAAAAAAAGAAACTTCTAATCAAACTATTAGCCTGAAGGGAGCCCATCCAAAATTATATAATAAAATTTTGGGCAGTCATCCCAAATTCAGATGTTCCGGCTAAGGGAATTGGTTTACGCACTATAAATCAGAGGTACACAGGCTTATGGTGAAACATGTGATCAGTGTTGGACGGGGGGGGTTACCGATTCACTGGGTCACTCAAGCACGCGCACGCACACACATCCGATAACACACCCATTATCACGTAAGCTTGCACACACACATATAAACCCTCCAAACATGCTCCTACATTGACTACTGACTCACATTAGGTGGTTATTAACCGTTGTGCTAGCTCGGAAATAATACAGGGCAGACTTGTCTACATATAACAATGAAAGTACTGAGCTGAGTCATTTGGAAATGTACATTTCAAACACATGGTTTCCTCATATCACATAGCATATCTGAAGAAGCAGATATCAAAATCGGGATTGCTTCAGAATTCTAACAAAGGACTCTCTGAGGTTCGGAGTTGATGAAAAGCTCAAATCCCCATAAAAGTCTTCGTCACAACACCAGGTCAAATGTGTGGACTGTCCGTTACATTGCCTTTCTAATGCTATGATTTAACAAGAATATGCATTGAAAATTGCATTAATTTCACATATTTAATCACATAAAACTGAAAACACAACACAATTTATCATTGGCAGTTTAGGAGGCAAGGCAAGCAATAAGAATAATATATTAGGTTGATATGATCAAAGGAAAAATTACTAAATCACAAAATAATAATGCAGACTATGTCGCAATGCTGTAAAAGTTTTGAGGAAAAAAATTTAAGTAGAACTGTTGGCTTACCGGTATCAGATGTCTATGGTTGGGAGACCTAAACAGTTGTGATCACAAATATGAATAAAGTTCATATCAGTGTATCATGAGTATAGATAGTTATGTCTAAACTGAGGAGTTATATAGATAACAAGCATTGACATGTAAATGTTTTGGTGATGCAGAGTTTTTTGTAAATGAACTGTTTATGGGGTCTATTATGTCAAAACAAAATGATTAGTCATCTCCAGTGAAGTGATCAATGGACTTTGGACTGATATCTTACAAGGATGTCCTGTTTATAATGTTCTGCTTGTTAATTTAACCCATATACCGGTCGATGGTTGAAGCACAAGTCCAGGATTTGGTTTAATTTCCTCCCTGCATTGTGTTGATTGAATGTCGAAGTTCTTAAGTAGGGTGGCCAAAACCACTTTGAGTTCCATCATGGCAAATCTTTGACCTGAAAATGAATGAATGATGATGTCATTGATAACAGATAGCTAAAGCGAACCAGTAATCATCAAAATTTCAATTGTCAGCATGTCAGCATGTCAGCAGTCTCATGACCACATTTAATTTCCGAACAGAGACAATAATGGGGAATGGGGATTAGTTTTAACCCCCCCCCCCCACTGTCTGCCGGCTCATAGCTTTCAATAATATTGATAGACTTAGGTCTTTGCATTACATTCGATCCTTAATCCAAACAAACTTAAATCAATATGGAGTCAGATCAGACACTCACCAATACAGTTACGTGGTCCAGCACTAAAAGGCACATAAGCGTAGGGATGTCTGTTAGCTGAGTTGTCAGGTGAGAATCTTGTTGGATCAAATTTCTCTGGATCAGGAAACACATGAGGATCTCTGTGTAGAACTGAGGCCACTACAGCAATGGTTGCACCCTTAGGTATCATGTAACCCGCTAGAAATACATAAATAAAAATCTAATTTAATTCGCTCAAGCACTCATCTCAATGTGATATGAGAATTTCAGGAAGAGTATCAGACCACAATTCCTACTGCGCTACATCAGCAAGCCGAACGGTTTGCTCACAGAAAAAGGCAACTCCAAATAATAAAATTATGGACAGAGAAGCAGCCTGGGTACCCTTGCTGCATAACTAAAAACAAGTGTCAGTTTTTATTGGAAGCACGTTATAACTAACACTTACAGTGATAAAATGTAAAGTGAGTGTGGGATACATTGAATTCCATATCTGGAATAGCATCATTAGCTTTCTTTTGCAAAACAAAGGGCTTGCAAAAATAGCCAGTCCCTAGTAGCAATCTAGAAATGCCCTAATCATCGACACTGTATGGGGTATAATTACTGTTTGCAATTTTGTAAACAAGACAATTTCTCAGGCTAATTATTCATGCTACTAGGGACAGCCAATCAGATAACAGTCAGATGGGTCCCTGTGTTTAGTGTCCTAACCGTATAACGCTATGATACTATTTCCATTCTAAGAGAAGAATCTAATTCAGTGGTGGGATATTATTGAATATATATATTTATTTTGATCATTATTACCGAACTCAGTATCCTTATTCATAGCTCTTCCAAACCATGGCACTGATGGGAAGATTCTCAATGTCTCTTTGATGCACCATTCCAAATACGGCATCTTAGATAAATCATCCATAGTTATGTCCCTTTGGCTAGCTGCAACAAAAAGGAAATAAGATGAGGTTCCTCACACAAGTTAAAGTTGCAAGTATGTCTTACTAGCTAGCACTGGGGTATAAAATTGAAATATTTTTGCCGTTCAGTGATAAAATTCATCCATGTATTGGCTTTTGATATTTTGATACAGGCCTGTTCATAACCTGTTAATACTTTTTGGTACAGTACTGTGTTTAAAAATGAGGATTTTGCCAAGGCACCCTTCACAATACTCCACCAACTCTGCCAAGACTAGAAAAAAAAAGAATATTTTTACCAGGAGTGTAAAGGTCATCTTTCTTTGTGCATGTCTGCGAGTTTCACTCTTGCAAAACTTAAATCAGGATGGCAAGCCTACTTTTACGCAATTGAGGAGGTTGAAAAAATAATAGAGAGATTGCTAAGCAAAATCTGGCTACAAACGAGAAACAAAACGAGACACGACAACTTCTCGGTTACATGAACCCATCTCATTTCATGTTCAATATGGTAAGACAACTTCTACGTCTAAAAGAGTTCACATTGTTTTTTCTGGTGCAGAGCAACAAGGTGTTAACAACAAAACTATCAAAAACATACACAAAATCTCATCGATCTCTTGTTGGCATTTCTTCTGGTCTTGTGGGTTAGCTCCGAGTAAATGTACTGCATGTGCAGTGGCAGCGGACACTGTGTCGTGACCCTGTGCAACATAAAAGTCGATAAAATCAAGGAGATTATCACTGATTGGGTACTTACTTACATATGATATACACACTGGGTAAAAATGATGGTAGACTCTAGACTGCAGACTACAATCTGAGACCTTGTGATTAAAGTTATTTGTTTGCTTATGAAAGATAAAGACATGCTATCATGACTCGCACCACTGACATTTAGTACGAGCTTAATTTGGTACATGCTCACTTCATTCCCAAAAATTAGCTGGCTGCAAGTGGTATTTGGTAGTATTCCATATTAACCAACTTGCAGCTTTTGGAGCCCTCAAACTTTGATATAAGATACTCCGCCATATACATATTACAGTTTTCATTTAAAATGAATCTTATTCGGTGTGAGTGTTTTTTCTTACCTCAAACATAAAAGTATCTACTTCCTCTCTGATGTCATCATCTGTCAGCGACTTTCCATCTTCATCTGTACAGTCTAATAGAGTATCCAGAAACGCTTTGTGTCGACCTCCATATTCACCTGATCCACGCATCTCTCTCCGCTCCTTTATAACCTGTACCAGACAAAAAACACGGTTAGATGCTCCATTATCTATCCTTCTACCTGTGTACGATAGATTAATGACACATGCTGTTTTTAGCGGTTTTTTTATATTGCTCCAATTCTCAAACTCAATTCAACATCAGCCAACTTCAGGGAGCTCGCAAAACAAGATTTAAGTGTATCTGGTAGTAGTTTTTTACAGAAAACTTTCTTTACTATTTCTCTTCATTGCAGCTAAGTCCTAGTCATCCAACTCCAGCTCCACACAGTTACAAAATATAAAAAAATTGAATGCAGCAAAATATATAAACGCTGCCCTGTTTCTTGAGGAGGCTAAAAATTTTTGGGAGGATTTAATTTTAGACCCTATAATTTCAATATGAAGGAATTACATACCTTATAAGCAAAGTCATGCATCAACTTGGTATTCTTGGTCTCAGCTCTACCGACAGGTAACATATTGTATATCCATTTAGGCCAGAGCCACGGTGATCTCTGTCTTACTGCTATCGCCTCCTTAACTTGATACACAGCCTGCACATAGTCCGATTTACCATTATGCAAGGCCTTCATGTCAACACCCATGGCCGTGTCTACAACATAAGGGCAGCTGTGGTTTCAAAAACATTGCGGAGTACTTTGAAAAAATAACAATCTGTTAACACCATGTGGTTTTATTTATAGGCTCAATTAAAGTGTGTTGTATTTATTTGATATATAATGTAATAAATCATATTATAAATAATTATCATATATAGTATGCTTACCACAGATCATATCCAGAGAGTTGAGGGTGATATATGGGAATACGTCTACAGGCTCCTGTTGATTTACGACCTCTTTTATTATTTTTTCCCTCAGCCCCTGAGCGTGAGTGTTCATCACTACTAGAAACTCCTTGAGAATATTGAAGTGAAAACTTGGTGTCAACATTCTTCTTCGTCTCTTCCATTTTGATCCAGTACTACACAAAGAATAGGAGAAATTTGAACCTCACCACTAACATTTGTCCGATGTATCCGTATTCAGAAACTTCGAAACTTTTGGCCGACCGGTGTTAACCAGTGCCTTTTTCAACTGTGCCAAGCATGCGCATGAGAAACTCTGAGACGTCCAAATTTGCAACTCATGGCTGACATCAGTCACTGCCTTTGCCAACCCAGTGCTCCATTGGAAGCAGGATGTCATTAGTATGTTCTTTATTTTTGTTTTTTGTTTTGTTTTTGTCAACAAGTCTTTGAAAGAATAAAACGGGTTTTTGCTTTACCTAGTGAGCAGTCCTTGTCCAAGCCAATGATGCATAAAATCATAGTCCACAGCTTTGTCTAGGATCTCAGTGCTCCTCAGTAATTTCTCTGCCTCCTCGGCAGTAAACAGCACTACAGCACTCCATACTGCGATTCGGAACTTGTGTATTTTGTGTGGTCGATTCTTCTCAACTTCGCGGATAACTTGTGGATAAAATTCTAGAAAAATGAGTTACTATTTTATTATTAATGTTTTCATCACTATCTCAATTCAGTGCACTCCTATTAACCCCCCTGGCCCAAATCTCACTTGACTTGGGCTTTGCTTAATAAGGGCCCAATTGGGTGTACCTGTAGAGTTCTTTATAAAGTGTAGAAAAATTCAGTTGACCTGTCATTTGATAATTTTGGATGGTACGCAGCCAAGCTGTCATTCAGTTTTGTAGTAATACCCAGAAGTGATTTCTCATGTAATGATATCAATGATGATTTACTTACTTACCAATGGGGTCCCTTTTCATGTGTAACACATCTCCGACAATAGGCCAGTCTTTAAAACCAGGCACTGGCTCTAACAAGACCTTCTTATGCTCCAGTTTAAAAGCGTATATTACGTACAAACATAATATCACTATGACACCAGTGACAACATCATTTATTCCGACATCAGCTATCGTGTGCCAATCAAGAACCATCGTCAAAACTTTCTATGGATTTGCAGCTTGCTATAAAATACAGTGTGAATAGCCTATCAGCATATTTTGCAACGTTTTTCATTATCTTTGTTTACCTCAACTCAAACATACATACAAACTACCATAAATTTAAATAAAGCAAGTGAACCACTTCGCACTTTAAATAAAAAATTAAAGTGTAGATTGTTTCACCGATGAACTAAAAGTTTGTTCGTTGGTTTCACACCTGTTAAAAAGGAACATTGCTCGTTGGCAATGCCAATTCACTTACCTCATAAAATGATAGACAGAGAACTTGAATGTTTCACATAAAGTACATCACTTCCTGCAAAAACCACTGCAGGGATTTATTCGGCCAAACTGCTGCAGCCTTATTGCTGGTAATGTTCCATCTCCTGTTGCAAATCGACCTGCAGCTTTCTGATGTCAAATGTTCTGCTGAACTAATATGATCTAAATGATGGTTTTTCTAGCTTCCCTCCCCCTACAAGCAAAATCACTGGACCAAATCCAGTTCCAGCCACCCCATCAACACTTGATTGTATGAAAATCCCAGGTGTATCGTATTTCATCATGGAATGAGATATTACACAAACAAACCCATAGAAAAGGGTATGCTTTCTACAATGCTGCTGCGGTGTCAGTAGGCTATAACTCTTCCCTTTTGTATCTAGTCAGTTATAAGTTTGAATATCTGCTGGCAGCTGCCTAGTCTCCACTTCAGTTACCATGTTTACCATTGGACAGGTGACTGGCTATTCTCAAATGCTTGGTGAAGGCCTGGGACTTGGACTGAAAAGGTTCAACTACAGATACCAGCTCCCAATGTCTAACTAATGATCTTAAATCTGTCAATCCATATAGGCATTTTGCCTGGTCACTTACAAGCATGTTTATTCAGCTCATGTCTAAAATTACTAACCCTTGGTTCGACTTGAGCAATGCAAGGAGTTACAGGGGGTTAGTTGAGCAAAGCATGCATGTAAATCCAGATGCCTACAAGAGTGACTGACTCCCAAAACACAATCAATCAGTCAAGACCATTCCAATGCAATGAACATTCAATCATCTTAAGCTTCAAGCAATAAATCTCACTAACTCCTATCTGATCGAATGATGATGGATAATAATCACAGACAGTACAACTTGTAAGTTCTGCAGAGGTCATGTGATGCATGGAACATGGGAAGTGAGTCAACCACACCATTGTATCAACCGACTTGACAGCAATGTATAACCAATGAATTTAACCTTCAATAGTATAACAATAAAATATCCTTCATCCTGGCAACATTTTCTTACACTATCTAGACTTTTACAAACTTTGCCCATGGTTGCCCATGGGGCACGCCCATACCGGAAGCAGTATATGTAAACAATGATATAGGAAAAAAAGCAAAGCAGTTGTCTGTTTTCTGAATGTGAATGGATAACTCCGAATTATAATGAATAATTTGTATAATATTTGGGTCATTGGTTCTAGCAATGAACTCCCTCTTCATTGGTTCTAGCCTAGTTTCTTCCCTTTGAATATGTTACAGCAAGGAGTTAGTTACAGTATTTCTCGAATATCCCTTTGTCACCTATTGGAACATTCATACCAGGTGAACATTGTGGATGCTAACTGACCATTTATGACACTGTGTGTTCAACCTGGGTGAATGGTGAATTCTCCCTGCTTCAACTGCTATATTACTTCAAAAAAAATTGAATTCTGTCCATGAGTTAAAGTCAGATATAAAAAGTCCTGTCGCCATTGTTATCACTTCATTGTCACTGTCATTGTTTTTTTTGTGATGTGACATAAAAGGGAACATCAGGCATAGGAACATCTGCAAGCAGACTACCATCGAATCACGAAGCCCAATTGAGCTTTTGGCAGTGCTCTAAGGAAATTAGCGTGTATCTAGACAGCTGTCGGGTGTTTATTCTAGTGCCAATGTGCTCTTCAAGTATTGTATTGTATGTCAAGTTGTGTTCTTTGATCTTATAGTTAGCGTGAAAGAGTGCTTGTGAGTTGGATCGTAAGATGGTGAGATGAAAATAAGGGAAAAGAGCGAGCTGTTGTTTATGCTTCTATTCTTCTCTATTCCACGTTCACAACTGACAGTTTACATGATGTGGCAAAAATACATAATTGCTAGGCACCTGATCTTTGATTAAAAGGGAAGGGTTGCCTAGCAATATCTCATCTAATCAAAATGTCAATGTGGTTAAATTTAGGAAACCACAAATGCTATTTTACAGATATAACAGCAGCAGGCCATACAACTTGTGATGATTTACCCCAAGTGAATGAAACCTGCTGGCAATGACTATTTATATATGAGTATTTATAATCTTTGCTGCTGGTACTTAGCCTCAGATCACTCGCTCTATCTTCATTTATTAGTGCATAAACAAAATTGGGCCTTTGAATAAGCCTAGCAGACACTCTGATCAATGAAGTGAGCCCTCTGTATTTCCCTTTCCGTGAAAGTGTTATAGCACTTACATTTCAAATGTTGTCAGTCTGTCATCAAAATATGTGTTGCTCACTCACTCATTCAATCCTATACTACTGTCATACTGTTATACTGATCACATGTACAAGGACACTGAGGCGACACTTGTTTTAGTTGTTTCAGATCAATCCATTTTGTTATCAATAGAGAAGCAGCATTGAGATTCTATCAGAAACTGTTTTATTTTATTATAACTTTATTGGCATCTATATCATTTTTTGAGAAAATGTTTTTAAAAAGTGCCATAAAATAAGAAACAAAAAAGGAGGAGAAAAAATATGAATGGTTATAGACTCTTATTGTAGCATGAAATATTGAAAAAAGGCTCTCTTGACTGATATACGTCTAGATATGCTGCGTAATGTAACAGGTAGATGATTAAATTCAGTAGAAATCATACTTTTAGGCTTATCATTTCGGAAAATTGAGAGAAAAATGATCTCTTTTGAGATAGCAATGGACATGACGTCAAATAAAAATATCATAAATATAACCATTTCTTGTTAAAAATATCCAAAGCGTACACAAACTGAAGTATTGGTAAAGAGAAGGAGTAGGTAATAATACTGAGTGATCTACATACATCAGCAGTAGGTATTAAGTGAAGCGGAAATAAATGTTTAGTTTTGAATCTGATATGATATCTACTAAATACAAATCGTGTCCATCATACCTTACCATTGCTCTTGATTAAAAAAAAGCACTTTGTCTAATATTATTGAATCAAATTTGCGAACGTCTTTCTCTCAAATCTCTTATTTTCTGGAACTTGCCTTATGAGCTAAGCATAAGCTATGATCACACAAAAAATGCAACTTGTACAAATTATGACGTAACCTGCAACTAAAAAATCTCATCAGGGAGTTCCCACAAAATATGACAGGTCTGGGTACAATATTTGTGGCAAGTATGTGTCATTTTAAATATTTCAAATACCGTGACAATAACAAAACAAAGTGTATTTACTCTGATATAAGCTGGACCTGAAGCTTTGCCAGTGAATCTAGTCCAAATACATCAAAGAAACCACAGAAGTGTCACACAGAAGATAAACTGAACAAAAGAAACAACCTAAGTCTATTGGTTTCATAGTCATAAAACATGCCAACAAAGGAATAACACTATTTAACTACTTCAGATCCTATTTGGTTCAGTTTACTGATCATGGCTTTACGATTCAGAGTGCCTCAAACTAGCTCATCTAGCAGTGAAGATGAAGTTGCTGAATACGAAGAGCAGCGAGCAGCCAGGCTTCAGGGGAGACAGGATAGACAAGATTGGTCAGATTCACCTGGTTGGAGCGATGAACCCGAGGCAACACCGCAACAGCTAGCAAACTTCAGGGCTATGCAGGCAGAGAGAGAACAATTTTTTAATCTTCGTATGACAACAGAGGACTGGTGCCAGTGTGGGAATAAGTGTTTACCAGTCCAGTGTGCTAAATCAGCATTAGACTTGCATTGCTGTCAGGAAACTGACATGGTAAAAACAATATGCCATCAAAATCAAATGTACGGAGACAACAAAATGTACAGCTGTATTGTTGATCATCCAGCGTTCTTTAATCAGTGTCTGTACATTACAGTGCTGGACAACATGGCCCATGTGTACTCAAAAGCAGGTCATTCAGGTGCTAGAGCCAAGAAAGACCCAAACAAAGCCCGGAGATACATAGCTATTCGCCAGTACACTGTCTGGATTCATGGAAGGTGTGGCTATCAGGACAGGAAGTGCATTCCACAATGTGTGACCAAAAAAATCAAAGAAGCTTTCCCCAGCGCCGATGGCTATCAGGAGGTACCAGACTCTGATCTATCTGATATATCTTATCAGGATGATGAAGACTCGTTACCTTGATCTCCATCAGCCAAAACATCTATGCGGCCCTTTTTATGGCACCAAATTCTAACACTTGAATTACACTTCCATCCCATCTTAGTTTAAGCGCTCAAACGGCGGCGAGATGCTGGTAGAGGCATTTCATTATCAACCACTTTCTTTTCTCGAAAAGAAAAGAAAGTGGTTGGTAATGAAATGCCTCTACCAGCATCTCGCCGCCGTTTGAGCGCCTAAACTAATCCCATCTAGGATATCTAGAACTTTTTTTCTACCTTTTACTTTACGCAGCATCGCTAAACGATTTTCTTTCAAGCAAGCCTTATTTCAATATTACATGCTACAATGTTAATCTATAACAATTCAATCATTTTTTTTCAACCTTTTTTGTCTCTTTTTTAATGGCACTTTTGTAAAAACATTTTCTTGAAAATGATATAGATGCAAATAAAGTATTAAAAAGATGAATCAAAACAAGACAAAGAAACTTCTACTGTGGGACAAAAATATTATACTTCCACCCAAAAATCTGATCAAATTCAAACTACTCAATATTCCAAACAACTACTGCAACAAAAGTTCGAGGGATTGCGCAAATCAAAATTCATATCAAATTCTCAAAGGACAATATTATGTAAAAATACCCATGACAATTTTTTTATTTTTCAAAAAAGTGTACAGGAATGATAATCATAAAACATTTTGTGTAAATGTGACAGCAGCTCATAAAGCCAACAATACCATGAAGTCGTGTCTGACTTTAAGTCATACGCAAAGCTGTGGTTGCCACTGTGGGATTGAGGTACGCCTCCTCAAAGATTAGACTGGTTGAGTATAACTCTCATTATGGCTGTTCATCAGAAAGCCGGAAATCTTGGTTCTAACCTTCTACAACAACCACCGAAACCACTCCGTACAGAGAGGGTGCGACTCAAGCTACCAATAAGTGTTAAATCACCTCGAGCCTCCGGAGCTGCAGCGGACCAATCACTTTTAGGTGGCCAACCTGGAAATGACAAGCAAAGCTTTCTAGAACAGCTTGACATGCTGACAAAAGCCGGACCCAAATATAAGATAAGACTCGATCCACTCAAAGCTCTCGAACCGGACAGGAAAAAGCTGACGTCACTGGAAGCTCAGAGGATCATCAGCGTCCTGGAGGAGCTGAAGCTAAAGTCTGAGGTCATCATAGTGCTGCCACACGTCGTTAAAGACTTAGCTAAGTATCGTGAGATTCTTGGTGAGCATATTTATGAGATATTAAAGGGCCATCAGAAGTTTTTAGAGCAGTTCAGGATCACTGAAAAAGTATACTCCGAAATGACTAGCAAACACACGTCATCGGATGAGGCGATAGAGCACACCCTACACAAACTTAACAATATGAGGATAGAGCTGGAGTTTTCCATCCGCAACATTCTCAGAGCGTTCAGAAACCAGGAGGATAGAATGAGGACACTACTGGCAGAAGTTAGCACTGGCAAAACAAGAGAGGGCAGCTACTTTGTACAGAGTGTCTCAGATCTAAAGGACATACTGTTTGATCGATTACTGGTCTCGCCAGGAGAGCAACATGACAAGATGCAGTTTCTCGCTCAAGTAAGACAACACCCTGATGTGTTTATCAGCATGGTTGCACAGAATTCAATATTTACAGACTTACAGGTTTATTTATAATCCGATCGTGCAATACCCTGAGGTGTTACATAAAACAGTTGGCGAGCTCTGGTAAAAAATAAAATGGTTTTCTCATTTTGCCTGCCATACTTTTTTCTCTCAGTGAAGCATAGCATAGTCTGCACCGCGGTGAGCATTCGGTGAAATGTGGCGATGTTAGTTTGTGCAATATAGATATAATCTAGATATAAATATAGATTAAATGCAGTTTTTTACTGACTACTCACTTATTTTGTTGTTTCAGATATCTGCTCAGGATCGACATAATCAGCTGGTTATAGAAAGGTTAGAGGCTGAAGTAGATCTTGCTGTAGAGGAAAGGGATGAAGAGATTAAAATCAAGAACCAAGTTATCCATCAAATACAGGTATGAAGACTTCATCTCACCAATCGGATTATATTATTAATTACTATCATTTCTGTGGGACTGGCGTAATTATTAGCAGATCACTTATAGCTAAATATCTAACCATGCACAGCTAGGTACATCAGCTTATTATGTATCAAGAATGAAGATACACAAAAATTGGTCAGAATGAGCCATGTAACAAATTTTCAGAGACAATTTTTGAGAAAAGTCGCCATTTCCCCTCCCTTTTGTGACTTGTTCTAAAACCGGAATAGAAATAAAAACCACCTCTACAAAATCATATAGGAAAAATATATATATAGATATATATAGGAAAAAGTGTTTACAGGGAATTTGACCCTAGAGACCTTACTCAAAGTAAAATATCTCTCTGTTCTCTCACCACAGATTAACCTTCAAACCCTTGAAAAAGCAACGGAAGAAGACCTTAGGCGAGCAAAAACTGAAGCTGAGAAACAAACACAATCTGATGCAAAAGCTAGCGATGCTAAGAAACATAAATTGAACACTGAGCTCAAACTTCTTGTCAACACTCTCGCGAGCACAACTAATGAAAATCGAGAAGAGGAACAAGGGCTTAGAAAGGTAACTCAACCTTATAGCTTGATAAATAAAGATTGTTATCTGACATGTTAGTGTCGCAAGATCATGAAGCAAGATTTGTGTCCAAAAATGGGCACACAGACATGTTAATGCATAAAAAAAGGTAAAATTTCATCACAATATACAGTAAAAAACTGACTCGTCGAATCTCACCATCAACATCTCTCCTAGTGCTTTCCAATGGCATCATGATAATTAGAACAAGTTGAAGGGCGTTGTTCTAACAACCGCCATAACTTTGACTGGATTAAGTAGCTGTGCTTTGCGCTGTTGAAATTGGATTGTGACTTTGAGCATTAAACAGGTAATTGGTTGCTCCTCAATAAACAGACAATTCCACACAAGAAAACAGCATTATTTGGTCAGATTATATTTATTATATATAGGTAGTCACTTTTGAATATTTATGTAGAGAAAATGGAAGGTGGAGTCAGAGATTGAGAACTGGATACAGAAATATGATGAGGAGATGATGGACAAGCAGGAGGAGTATGAGCAAATAGATGACGTTTATCAAGAAGAAAAGAAACAGCTTGCCGAACTGGAATTCAGATTCAAAAAGTTGGAGGTAAGCATCCATTGGTGCATGCCATTGGTTTGAGAATTTGTGAAAGCTTCAAATTGTTCTGCAATGATCTGCCGTTTTTCAGCCTCGAATTTCATCTTCTGTAACCAATCTGAAATGTAGTGAATGTTTGCAAAAATTTACTGTACAAACCACGCACTGAATGTGGAGTGCATGTGGAGTGCATGTGGAGTTGCATACATTCAAAAACCGAGTAGGCAACTCCCATGATATAAATTAACCTATGGTTATTACACCAGGGAGTTTAGGTTAACTCCCTGATTACACCAGAGAATCTGTCTTCAATATGCTTGCCAACAGGATTGAAATAAGGAAATGTTGAGCAACTCTGATGTAGTCATTTAATCATCGCATGAGATTATCCCCAAAAGAACCAATATTGCATAAAACAGCTAAAATCTACAAGCCATAGCCAGTTTTTACATATAAAAATTGTGTTCACACAGACGGAATACAAGGGAATAATGGACAAGAGGCAGACAATCAAAGATCAGGCTGTACTGGAGAAGAGACGAGATGAGAGTCGTACACACGGTGCTACTGTTATACAGTCTGTGTGGAGAGCATACAGGGTCAGGAGGCAGATCAGGATCAAGGAGAAACTACGTGGTAAAAAGAACAAGAAGAAAGGAAAAGGCAAAAAAAAGAAGACTTACTAAGTTATAATGCATTAGACTATCAAACATTCGCTGGAACTGATTATTTAAGATAGTTTTGATTGGCTGACCGGTGACCTTACTCTGACGAGTGACCTTACCAATGTATGGATGAATAAAAGACGCAAATCATTACCAGATCAAAGGAAAACAAAACTATTTCTGTTTTCTGTAAAGACGATATCAAGTTTGCAAATAATGCTACTATCAGCCATCGAAACCTCTAAGAAAAAAGATGTTTAGCCAAGTAATACAAAATCTTGTCTGACATTTGACTGTATGTTGATTTTCTATAACACAAGCTGTGTGCGATTAAAAAGGTATGAACTTTGTTATATAACCATCATGGTGTCTCTTTTCATAGCCGCAAAAAACGATGGTCCTGTAACCATAAGATAGGTATATACTACCACTGCATTTGGTGTCTTTGATACTACTGTCAGATCTCACGTTCATGAACAACATAATGGCCTTTAGCCCTCTACGTACATGGTAGGAAGGAATTTGCGTGTAGAAAACACAATTATGATATACCCCAAGCGGTAATTAGCAACTTTCATAAATTGTCATCCCAATATTCAGGATTCAGGAGTTTTTATTGTGTACCATGGTATAAAATAAGGATAGCAATCCCATTGGTAGATGTGCTTTTTTCTACTCTAATTTGCAAATTTTTAAGGCTTTGTGATTTTTTTTAAATGTTAGCGGTAATTCAAAGGCAAGAGAATGTACTTCCCTTTATTGCAAGTCAAATATTTGCTTGAAAGCTTACAGTTAGCTAATGCAACAATATTCATGGAATAGATTACCAACTACAGGGAAATTGTAAGCAGAAATCTGTCTACATTCTAAGAATAATCGAGTGCGATTCTCAATTTCTGTAATTTCAGTAGACCCAATGCTCAGGTCGATCCATGGAAATGCAGTGAAAATCAGAAGCACAATAGATAGCATAGCATAGCCCCAGCTAATAATTGAACACAAACACTAAACTTCATGTATCAATAGATACATAGGGGCACACCTATATGGATGATTCAATAGGTACAATCATGCTGTATTATTCTCTTTTCAAGCCAGTGGCATTCACAGCCTTATAGAAATCAATGTTTGTATTGGCATTGTCATGTAAATGAGCTCTCAGTAGAAAACTGAGATGCCTGATACCTTTTCATACGCATAGTTCACTTTTCAGCTCAATCAATACAGCTTTTACACAGAGATACACATCGCAACAAGCTTGACATTAATTTCAGTTGTTGGCAGTCATTTTTGTAAATAAAGCAGACTTGACAGGGAAGTGAATTGACTTATCAAAGGTGAGTTTTTGACCAGATATATACACAGTCTGTTTATTGACTGTTGACTAAAAAACTTATGATCCGCCACATCCCGAAACATGGCCACAAAAGCGAAGTGGAAAAGCTATGGTTTAAATATGTTATGTTAAGAGTTATATTTCGCTAGGGTTATAGTTTTCTTCGATGCTTATGAACTTTGAAATTTTTTTGGATACATTTGTGATTGTGTGGTTTTGTTGGATTTCGTCTTTGACAGAAAATGGTTTATGAAAATCAGGTGATCTTATCTGTATATTGATGCCCTGCTCTATTACTGTAAATATTTTCAACCATCAGTAATGGGGTCTCTTATCGCAATAATGGAATGGAATTGTAAGGAAGTCATTCATAATTGGAACCTATCTTACGTATCTGAGTGTGTGCCCCATTCAATTCAAAATCAATTACAGGAATAGTCTAGCCATGCAATCTATTGTCTGTGCGTGAGATAAGTATTTTAATTTGAGGATGGCGTTCATATTAGGATTGACAATAACAAGGCAGCATGTAGAAAGTTGAGAAAATCTTAGGGGAACGAGATACGCAATTCAAGTCACGACTTAAAAAACTCTTTTTATTTTAGCAGCAGCAGGATTATCGAGTAAAGAAACCACTGAAAAACGGATACTTTCAAAGGAAACTTCATATTAATCGCCTTCACATTCATACTGAGCTAATCAACGGAAAACTATCATGGATATAATAAGACACAAAAAATCATATTTAGGATTATTTCTCATGCTATCATATCATCTACACTACACATATGCTCAGCTGATTGTAACTGGGCCTCCAGGTGAGGTCGGCGCAATAGGACCAGAAGGTGCTCAAGGATTACCCGGAAACCCAGGTGCTGCAGGGCTTCCAGGCGATGCAGGGCCTGCAGGACCAAAGGTAAGTTGCTGTAAATATGTCGTTATTTAAGGATTCAATTGAAGGGGCTGGTGCTCGGAAACTGTGAGCATAAAGACACACCCAAGTTTTACATCAGGCAACAACTCCTAGATTATAAGGCTGCTGCCAATTATGATGACATGATACGATATGTTGGGACATGATGAATAATTGATTATAGCCAATTCATAATTCATGAAAATGGAAAAAAATGATGGCAAATCTTGATACGCAATCCTATGAGCACCTAATTTATATGATTTCAGGGAGAGCAAGGTTTTCAAGGCGCTAATGGGTCTGACGGAGCAGCAGGCAGCGTGGGTGCTGAGGGAAGCCAAGGGTCAGCAGGACAGCCTGGAGCAGCTGGTCAGGCTGGAATTCCTGGGGTTTCTGGTGGAGACGGCCAGGAAGGTGCTACCGGAGCTACTGGAGCGCCAGGCCCACAAGGGCCAAAAGGAAGTCCAGGTAAGAGAGGTCTCTCTTCTATTGTCACAGCTTAAATAGTTCATAATTCTACTGTCACTTACACTGTCAGTCCAGTACTGGCCTGTATGAGATAGGTCAGTAAGAAATCATAGTTGAATTGAAACTAGGATTTGATAAAACACAACATTTGTCTCCTCCATACTTATACTCCTGTAGCTATCAGATCATGCACCTGAGGTATGGGAATGGTGGACATTAGTCGTAGTCACTCATTTTCAGTGGATCGATTTCCCACTTTGAATGAAGTTACCCACTCTCAATTCGAATGGCTGCTTACGGCTGGAATTGATGATGAAACTTCAAAAATATCTGCTGCGGCCAGGATTTGAACCTGGGCTTCACACTCATTGATGTTATCCATTCATCCACGCTGCCATTTCGACTCATGCTACTTCCATGGTTCGATAACTCCTGAAGTTGATGTGAAATGGAAGCATTGGACCTTAGTGAATATCAGGACCGCTAGAGCATGCTCAGACTCGAGAGTTATCTGAATATATTTTTAGTTCGGTTTGTCAGAATTCAAATGGATAATGTTCCTGCAGGCAGATACAAAATAATAGAGCCCAGTTGAAAAGTTGAAAGGAAAAACCGTAATTTTATGAAAATGATTTGTAAGTTATATGCCCTAATCTGCTTAGTTAATATTAGCTAGAGTTTAGTTCATCTTGTTTTGGGGTGACTTAATGTAAGGTAGCTGTAAAGTAAAGGGGGCAGGGGACGATGTTATGTAAGCTAACAATGAGTAACACTAATTCAAGCATGTGCGAAAAAGCGAACACTTCAGTCCTCTAGAGTGGAAATAATATCATTTAATTATTTTGGTAGGATTGAAGGGTGGGGTTGGACTAAGAGCCAGTGCAGGACAGCAAGGAGAGAGTGGTATCAAGGGAGAGACTGGAGAGATGGGAGAACCAGGGCAAATAGGACTGAGTGGTGCAGCTGGAGAGAAGGGTGACCCAGGTCTGCCAGGTGTAGGTGAGTGGTTGGAGACAAAACAAAATGATATTCGGTCCACAGACAATAATGTTGTTGTTTTTCTGGGAGGTAGATATCATGTTTGAGCTTTTATTGTCCTTCAAATCCAGTAGAAAACTTAAAGTATTACATCTTTGGCAGCCAGTTGTACAGATATGGAAATTTTTGATTATTTTATCAAATCAAGATTTTTTCAAACTAACACTTCAATCCATTGTCGACATATCCAGTATTTATACAAAATTGACTACGTTATTTGTAGCTGATATTGATGAATGCAGTGTAAACAGTCCAGGTATAGCAGCAGCGTGCCCTGCAGAGAGCGAATGTATGAATCATCTACTCGGATATGACTGTAAATGTAGTGAAGGATATCAGTACAACCAGCAAACTAAAGCATGTGAAAGTAAGTTTGATGATGAAATAGCCATCGAGCAGGCTTATCAGAACCTCACCATGGAAATTTCACGGTTTTGGTTCCAAATCAAACTAACTCACATTAGTACTCACTGATCTACTTTAGTTTGACATGATCTACACGAGAGGAGTAAACATTAGCTAGGGGTTACTTAACTTTCATTAGCTAAGGTGGAATTGTATATAAAGTAATGCGTTGAGTGCTATTTCAAAAATGGTGAACCAGTCCTCTTGTGAATAACCGCTTCCTCTAGGGTGTTTGGTTTCGAAGGAACAAACATCTCAGCACTACATGTTTCTTTCCTTATATTTCAAGATGTGAATGAGTGTAACATCAGAAGGGGAGGCTGTGACTCGTTCTGTTTCGATATCGCTGGTTCATATGTCTGCGGATGTGAGGATGAAGGGTTTGAGCTGTCAGACAAAGATAAACATTCATGTATCGGTAAGTCTAGTTTGAGTCTTCAAAGTTTGGGACTACCGGCTCATCTGGAAAGGTGATTATGAATAGTTTGAATTCGGCATATGTACAACTGTACATTTTGTATAGTCAAATATTTTATTGTTAGGACAACCAATGATATATGTGTACAGAATGTCATCATTAAACGAAGACAAAACGGGATTTCAATGGTCTATGTCAAATTTTTACTAATTTGTAGTTCCAGTTCCACCTAAATTATTTATCGGCTCAAATTAGCCATTTGCACAAGAATGAAGAAAAAAATAGGTTAGCTCTTGTGGTCCTAGGTTTTTCTATTATGTGACCAATGGTCACAATTTCCAAGAAATATCTTTAGCATGTGTTTCTATAAAACCAACTGCAGCCACATACCCTGTTCCGGTGGGCCTCAATTGAAATAAATTTGCGCACATCTCAAACCCATGTTATCATATGTATTATAATTTAATTGTGATTATGTTTAGATATCAATGAATGTCAGAAGAACAAGACAATCTGTGGTACTACTGACGAGGCAGTGTGTGTTAATACACACGGCAGCTTCTTATGTGTGGACATTACAACAAGTGAGTTCTACTGGCAAAATAAGAACGTAGTGTGTAATATTGAAGCTTTTCGCTGCAGTTAAATCAACGAATGCACCCTTGCTACTTGTTTTGATGCATCATTTGAGATCATAAAGATATGTATCCGACATCCTTTATGTATATGCAGTGAAATTTAGATTTTTCGGTGTTCTTGTAATTTAAAATTTTAGAAAGATAATTTACTTCACGACCATTTTTTTTATCTGTCTATGACAAGAGCCTTGAACTTATCTTTATCATCTATAACATGACATCGCTTTTTGTAGGTGTTGTCGGCGGGGACTCACAAGCCCAGGTAGATTCCGAGGCTGCCGCTGACTCGTCCATGGTGGACAGGATAATGTTAATAGTCCTAGTGTGCTGGTGCGCCTTTTTGACTCTTATTCTGATCATACTAGCCATAATGCTGATTATGAAACGCCAGAACCACATCACTGAAGAGAAACATCTTGCCAAATCTCGAACGACAAGTCGATGATAAATAATCTGTTTCCTCTAGTTCACTTATTTACCCTTATGCTAAAATTGGTATTGCTCAAATGATCAACATCTGGTCGGAGTGTTTGTGAGTGGAAAAACACAGGAGTGCTGACGAGCTTGTGATCTGCGATGATGCACCTAGGGCTCTTTGGGCAAATGATATGGCAGTCAAACTTTACATAATACTCATTGGCTCCGCATTATATTTCACTCAGTTCAATGGGGTTTGAACTACTTCTGCAATCTCCTATTGACGCTTAAAAACAGGCTGATCATCTTCCATAGCAAGATAAAGCTGGATGCCAATTGAGGTCATTTGGTTTCTGAGGGTGGTAGCATATTGTCTGACTAGTACTTAAATAAAATGTTGGTTTTATTTCCTTGAGAAATTCCAAGTAATTAGCTAATTTTTGTGACGGCAGCATTATATTTATACTTTTTTACATGATATCATACAAGATTTGTACAGCAGAGCACTCTCATCATTATCAAACATTTTAGTTTTACATTTTGCAAAAATTTGGTGGTGCAGAACGATTGCCATATTGCACCGAGTCTTATGCTCTGTACAAAATAAAAGAATAAATGCAACATTACAAGTGTAACTCCTTGGTGCAACATATTTGATTTTTTGTCCTTCACCAAGACCTGTTGAAACGCTGTAGATCGAGAAGATGAGAGCCTAATTACCTGTTCCCAACACCAGCACTAGATACCCGGCGTACCAAATATCTAACATTCTCCGCAGTTTACTATCACACATTTCTGATTTGGTTTTCCAGATTTGTTTCCTTGACTCTATAAAGAGAGAAAAGTTCAGGTGTAATGTTACTAATCAGCAAACAAAGTGTGGACGGAAAAGTGCGATTTAGCTACTTGTGAGATTTGCCTAAGAATACATGTTTACACTGATATGATATGATAATGCTGCCTAGTTTGATATTGGGTGTGACTCAGACTGTAAAAGGTATTTAGATTTGTGTCAACTGCATCAAAACTTGCAGCACTTTCATCAATAAAGATTTATCATGCGGGTATCATGATTCATGGCACATGGCAGGACAACAATCTAATATCATCCTCTCATTCAAGATTCTTGGAATATCAAGTTCAATTCTAATCTCATAGTCAAAGATACTAAACGCTTGGCCATGAGTGAATGGAATTGTTACAAAATCAACAGAGCATTCTGTGAATGGATGATATGATTGATTTGGTATCAATGCAATACCTTGGCGCAATTCTAAATGTTGTTTTGTGTGTAAGAAATGGGGGTGTATTCTAATGTTGATAAATATTACTGTCAAACTTTCATCATTCACTGGCGTTGTCTCTGTCAATTATGTTCGCTTTACTGATTACGTTTAATATCAACAGTTTAGTATATTTGATATGATTATTTGAGTGTATTTGATATTGCTGGTAGTCACAACTATATAATAGTATTATATACTCGCCGCCGCCCTGGTTATCGCTGACAGCGTTGAAAGCAATTAGCAGTGTCGTTTACAGGAAACACAACAGTTAACACTTTGAATGAAACAACTGCAAGCAAATGGTATTAAAAATGATATTTCGCTTTATGGAAACTACAAGTTCCATTATCATTATTGTAGTATTGTTATAAGAAATAACATCCATTGAGTCTTGAGGCTTATAATTTCCGCTGCATTTAGCAATTATTATTTATAAAATTGAAAGACCTCTGCTCTTTAACTTTTAAGGAGGTCACAAGTATTGTGTTAATTTTAAATATTGATGAAAGCTGTTCACTGTGGTCAATTTGACATAGCTAACGCTCACATTCCAATCCTATGTTATATGACATGCCCTACAAACGACCTCTATGGCTGGATTAACCACAGCAGACGTCCTTTATTACATTCACTGAGCCTATTGATGACAGGACATAGACCTGTTTAAACATTTAGGAATACCGGAGCACCATGGAACAATGTAAATTACGGACATCTGCATCAGGCTGACTATTTTTTCATTATTATCTTCTATGGAGTAAGCGCGTAGCAATATGATCATTGTTGGTTTGAATAGCTAACTAGCTCTACCAGACATAATTAAATACAAATATTAAAAGTTCTGAAAATTGTTAAAGAGGGGTAATATTAATGGTTTTCCACAATCTGCTAACATTAAAAGTTTTCATGAATGAAGCAATTTCATGTGAAATATCTGAAATTATCAATGATGCTCAATATATAGGCAGTACCTACCTCCATATGCCTCACCACATCCATACCAGACACTACTTTACCAAACACAACGTGTTTTCCGTCTAGCCTACAATACAGACAGAAAGAAATCATAAACCAGTAATAACCAGGGAGTTTGGGATATGAACTCCCAAACTCCCTGTATTAACCAATACCAGTATCGGAGTTGTTTCCTTTCTAAACACCATGATACAAAGCAGGCAAATTCCCAATTGAGACCAGCAGGGAGTTAAGGCGATGAAGTTCATTAGTTTAGTGCTCCCTGGTTGTAATATGATTTCATGGTTACATTGAAATCATAATTTGTTGAGTATGGTCCTATCAATGTGACAACTTACCAATCTGTTTTCTCTGTACATATGAAGAACTGGGATCCATTCGAGTTTGGTCCACTGTTGGCCATCGACATGGTTCCTGCGTTAAACAAACACCCATATTATCCATGATATATGAACATGTACACTCTCTGGTTATACCATCAAATCAAGGCTTGATAAACAATATTGATGTCAAATAAATCTTTAATGGCAGGCAACTTACCTGGTACTAAATGTTTTAATGTGAAGTTTTCGTCCTCAAATTTTCTACCATATATAGACTTTCCACCAGTACCGTTATGATTTGTGAAATCACCACCTTGGCACATCTGGAGCGGTAGTGTTAAGGAATTAACACACTCATCACATCATTGTTCAAATAAAAGAAGAAACAAACATGCAATGCAGACGGTCACGCGTGATATTTAGCATTACTCACCAGTGTTGAAAACTTAAAAAAATGTGAATATTTGGATTTGCATGAGGTTGAGGCAGTAATATTGAAAAAGCAATCAATAAAATATCCTGATGAGGCAGTTCTTTTAATTTGATAAGTTTTAAAGGATACGAATTGAGGAATGACCCTGTGAAAGCTGCTGCCTTTGTATCCGAATCCTTTCTCATGAGTACACAAACACCTAAAGTTTTCTACAAAATAAAGATATAGTAAATCTTTTAATTAAGCAAATATATCATTTAACAGAAATGTGCGGGCAGAAAAATTGCTTGGTTGTAGCTGATATATGTGGGTTATCAATAAATCCTAGATATATCTACAAAAAATGAAATGGTGCAAAATTTCAAAAATGTTTTATGAGCCAAACTACCATAAACAAAAATAAAACTAACTGATAGTTAACTACTTTAGGTTTCATCATATCCCCATACACAAAGTGTTCCAACGGCAAGGGAAGTGCAATATAGCTACCTCACAAAATTAATTGAGGGACAAGATTTGGAAAATAACTAAAATAATTTGATTTTTTCAATTTTTAATATCAATTATGAGCTAGTGACAATTTTATGAAAAATGTAATGTTTCATAACATTTTAATAAAGTGAAATACAAATATTCATCTTCTTCCTGTATGATGTTGATACTTGATATTTTAGATTGATGATAACAACGAGACAAACCTGCAGTTTTGGGTACGACATCTGCTCGTAGTTCTATGATGATTTTACCAGCTTGTTTATTACCAATCTGAATGTCTAAGTAAACTCTCGGATTAGCTCCGCTGTGTCTGAATGTTGTTACCGCTGAATCCTATTAAAATATACAAGCAGACATTGAGAAAAAACAGAGGTTTTATAATTGTCACCCAAGCTCATCTATCTCTAATTTAACTTGTAGACAAGATGTGCCCTTGTCCTTGTTAGTGCTCGCAGAAGCCACTTCAATCATTTAAGCTAACTTTGGCAAACACCCTACTGTCAATCCCCGTTGTTCTTGATATGGTTCTGTCTCTGTATTATACAAAAAAAGGGCAAGAAAAGCCACATGCATGCACATACATGACATGCAAAAACCTCAGTTACTCAATTTATCCTCAGAAGTTTCAAAATTTAAGCTGTTACCGTGAATTGAGACTTTTCACTGGGTTCATCATCTCCTTTTTCTTTGCCCTCTTCAACTACAGTAGATCCAGCATGCTCTGCCAGCCACGAATCTTCAGCCCAAACTACAAACAAAGGCATCAGAAATTATTGTTCTGTATAAAATATTAGTTATTATCATATCGTTACATATATACCTTAGGTGAGAAAAGTATTCACAGGAGGGAAAGGCTGCCTTGTGGGACCTGTTTTCATTAGTGAGGTTATTATGAGCTTGAACCTAAGGTAGCTAGAATTGAGGCTAGCTAAAATTAAGTACCACAGAAACTAGCTAGACTAAACGCAAGCTAATGTTTAATGACCTATGGTATTAAAATAACTAATCCCTGCTTACTCTTACCTGGTTTAGAGCCATGACCATCTTTCATCTTCATCGGTTTGGCTAAATTAACTCTTATTGTTCGACCAAAAAGTTCCGATTCATTCTGCAACAAAATACAATTAATTACTTTATTATGTCATCAAGGTAAAGCTTGTCACTAGACATACTCCGCTATGCATCTACTATAATTCCAAGAGTAGATCCAGCAGGCTATCTGTGTCTATATTTAAATGTAACTCCATATAACTTAAGTATGAAGAGCAGTCAAGAAACTTTAGCTAGTCCAGTAAATGTTTGTTACTAAGATTGAATTGCAATATTGTGATTGACAGTTGCAGTTACTAATTTGCTTGGTTGCAGCTTTTTCTGTGCTTGTAGGGTATTGAGGTATCATACAGCAAATTAGTCTTTAACATAACACTGACCATGTTGTCGATAGCTGCTGCAGCGTCTTCTTGTAGTTCAAACTCAACAAATGCAAAACCTCTGTGTGCTTCTAAAATAATCAACAAGAAACATGGTAAGCTATATATGTCCGATGTGCAAATTACAAGTGGCAATTTAATCTCTTTGCTTTATCCCTATGAACAGGGCTACTTATTTACGTATGGCTTTGACCATGATAAAAACTCACATAAATGATTCTGTTAATGAGCAGTTTTGGGGATGAATATTCATATTTATTCATGATGTCATTCACAATGCAGGTCAAGCGGAGAGTGGGTAGCCGTATCTCAAAAGCCCCGTCAAACAAAAAAGGAGGCTCCGTCACGAAGGACCCTCAATGCATGTAAGTCATAGAACAGCTGATTTGTCATCAAACCTAATCACTTATATATATTACGTATTAGTGTTCATATTTTTGTAGTTTTGAGGAAAGTAAGCTAGATACATGTTTGGTCTAGATTAAACATGTCCACGCAAACACCCACCTGACTCATAGTCTAACGGTAAATTTATATCTATTATATCTCCAAATGGTATGAAGGCGGCGTGTAGTATCTTTTCTTCCACCTCCTCCGCAAGGCCACCTAGAAAAAATATAGTGGGTTAGCATCGAAATGTTCGCATGTTATAGGGCCTATGATGACATGGCTATTGTTACACAACACACACCAACACCACACACACAGTTAGGCCCTATAAAATATATAGTATAGTGACTAAACTAACTATACTATAAATAAGCAAGGAGTAACAGCATTCCTCCTTGCTATAAGGATCATGTTATTAAAATCTATGCGATCATCATGACAGGGTGCTGACTTTGAAGTGAAATAAAACCTAGAAATGTGAGCTATATTTGTTTTCCATCCTTTTGATGACCTTTGGATTACTACAAGGTATCATATGAGTGAGGCCATGAACCCCAAAGCATTTGATTGGTGCTATTTGAGCTGTAAACTCACCAACATACACCAGCTTCTTGTTGTTCTGTGGGGTTGACATTGTGTACATCTGCAGCACTACTTCAATCAATATTGACCTTGACCTTTGATCAAGATATTTAAAAATTTTCATTTAATGTCTAAAAAAATTACCTTGACTTTTTTTTATCTTTGCTGAATGTCTGGGATCTAATTTTCATGAATTTTACCTATTTATAGAATGTTTTAATATAATAATCAAGTCAAATTTTTTGATAGTGATGGTGTTGTTGCTTCTCATCACATGTAAACAAATTTTTTTGAAAAGTCAGGAAACACTATTTTTCATAGGTGTACAGACTTGACAGTGTACTAGGCAAAGCCCAATAATAAATCTGTGGTTCTGTATCTTATAAGCCACCCTTAAGTTGATTGCCCTAGTTAATTATATTTTGAATAAGAACATTTGGTAATGTTTAGTTCACTGGCTTCATTGAGTACAAAGACCAAGAAGTAACAGGGGATACTCCTAAGCTTAGCATATAATTATATAGACATAAGTAAGGAGTTTGCCAGTTAGCCATAGGGGCAGCCGGCAAACTCCTTATGTATATGGGTTACTTCTTGCTAAGACCGAGGTGTCCCCTGTAACTCCTTGGTAAGACTAATCTGGGGACTAAGGAAGGTGTTGAAAACTCTCCTTGGTTAGACTTGTGAGCTGAGTCTGACCATCATATTATTCATAACCCTATCATCTTGACAGAGCTTGACAACAAGAGACCAATGTACCACAGTTTGGTTCTATCCACATGCATCTGGAGTTGAAAGTATTTTTACTTTCCAGATGTCCCTGAATATGGCATTGGCAAGGTTATCACGCCTGTAACGCCAGATACCTATGGTTTTACCCAAGAGGAAGAAATGTTGGGTAGACCAAGGAGTTAAAGTCTTTAACTTAACTCCTTGGGTAGACTTAGAATGTAGTTGAGCTATTTTAGGGTGTGTACACTTGCACTGCCTTTAGTGAGGTGGTAGTCTAAGTGAAGTAAAGAGGATGAGCAAATGATAGCTAGCCTTAATGTTAGCTAGTTAATATGCAAATTTACTTTACTCCTCTAGGGTTTGTCAATGTTTATCATGTCAATAGTGTTTGAACTTGTAGGCAAAAGGAAAGCTGAAGAAATGTCACTTGTTCAGAAAAATTCTACTCAGAGTAGGAAACAAGCCAGAAAGTCTAACAGGCGACCTGAATGGGATGTAAGCTTAATTTATTCCCATTCGTAATTTGAAGCTGGTATGCCGGCCGAAGTTGTGTATTATCACTCAGTACGAATTCAATTCTCAAAATGGCAAACAGCAACTGAAATTGTGGTATTTCAGTGCACCCAAAAAAGTTAACGTAATTTACGTGATTGTTTAATTCTGCAAACTGGCCTTCATTGTTCATGATAAGCATCAATCTCACGTTTTAGTCGACAATAGGAGACGTGTCAGAGCATAGAGCTACCCCAGAAGAAGTGGTGAGTTATTGATTCTTACTTCTTAGGTCTGACGTGTATGATCGGGTAGCCCTCTCTCAAATGCTATGATCGGGTAGATGAGAAATATGGAGAAGCGATAGCTGAAAACATGTTACAAAGAAAGTCAAATTCAAAATGATTTCCATGTGACTCTATATCTTTTTTCAATGCAGGGTTTTGCTAGTCTATAATTTATTTTGGCGCACTGATTGTTTGTGATGCATCCCCTGGGCCGTCACAACGTCATATATCCATAGCCTGAATTTTTTTTTGTAGGCTAGGCGTCAAGAAGCACACAGAAGCAAGAATCTTGAGTTGGTCAGAAAATCAGCAATAGAAAAGCGAATTGGTAAGGCAGAAGTGTTAAATTGTCGGCAAACAAGCAGATCAACAGCATCAGTTCAATTTGGGAATGCATTTGTCTCGAAAGCAGTTTTATAATCAACATTTTATCTTTGATTGTGAGTATCTATTTTTTAGCCGCAGCGAACCGTAGAGCACTTTCTGACGCATCAAACAGGCCAACAACTAATGCCTTTCTCAGAGAAATCTTATACAATGACGGAGATGTTAGCCGCCTGTTAGATGATACATCAAAAGCTCTGCAAGTAGCCAGGGATGTGTTTGGTGATGATGCAAAGGTATAGGACATCAGTCGATATAAATTGTATGCAACACTGATGGACTCCCGCCTACCCTAAAATACAAACTGTTTATCTGGGCCTATAGTTCAACATACAGACATACTGTGAGGCAAAAATATATCCGATGAATAAAAGTTGATCTTTGGTTCATAAGTTTTTGGTGGACTGAACCAACACACTCCTCAGCACTGTTGGCAAGTTTTGAACAGCAGGGATCTAGGTAACTTATGCAACTTAGCCAGTCAATGTACTGTTTCACAGAGGAGTTGCCTAGTAGCTGGCATGTTTAAACCGTTTTCCTTCAAACTCTTTGAATGCGACATTTGTATTCAATTAAAATCGACTATTCTAACAGTGCTGCTATCCTTTTTTAGAAGTACAAGGCTGTTCCAGCAATAACCGCTGTAGCCAGTGATGATGAGGAGAATCTTGTTTACACCAGGTGAGAGGAATATTAACCATATTTACCAAAAGACAAACTAATACTGCAGATTTTTAAAATCACATTCAAATTTTTTCTAAATGTGTGATGGTGAAGTTTTTTTACAAGAGTGAAAATTTCCCAAAAATAAAATGGTTCAAATAGACACCTCTATACCACCACACATTAAATCACCTCTTTCCATCACAAAATTGTTTCTCTCCATTACATATTTGTTCTTATTCATGTTCCAGCTAAAAATTGTGACTGAGGACTGAGCAATGTTAACTGATATCGCTGTAATTAAATTTTTTGATCTGTTTCTTTAGGCAGGTTGTACCTGACGGTTTGATAAAAGCATGCAATGAGCCACAAACAAGACTGGAGAAGCTTAGTGACTCAGTCATGAAAAAGAAAGCACTGAATGAAACCTTCTCAGCCCCTGAGGACGGCTCCTCATCTTCTGGTATGTACCTAGTGAGCAGAGGGCATAGGATACTTTGTTGGGTTGTGACTGTTTGTTATTTGATTTTGACTTCTGACATTGATTGTCTTCTTTTGTGCCTCATCAATTTTAAATTGGTCTGAAAATTGTGTCATGATGGTTTTGATCCATCATCTCATGCAATACAAATTTGATGGTGAAAGGTTCCATCATTTATACCTGCAATGCTTGGTTCAGTGTACATTCGGTGTATGCTAGCTTGCTGCACACTAACTCCAGGAGATCATTACGTGTCTCATACTCACCTAACCTTTTTAGCCAGGATGCATCTTAATCTCAGTATGAAGATTTAAGGCACATCATTTTTGTGAGCCAAACCTAATCAGAATTGTTTTATACCACACAGTAAATAGATGGAGAATGATATATAAGTATGCATCCCATTATATGTATTTATAAATTGTTTCAAAAATGATTTGACCTTAACGTGATATATCGCTTTTTACAACTTTTTAATATTGTATTGGTGATTATGTCTAATAGTTATTTTCACAATTGAAACCTCACAAATATTTGACGTTGAGTCGCAGCAACCTCTGGAAGTTTATTTTGGGGCTAAAAGTGCCCTTTTTAAACTGAGCCCTCTGTGCCTTGTTTTTGAGGTATTTGATTAGTTTATGCTTTCACCATATAGAGGAGGCATGGCACTAACTGGAGGAGTGAGATTATAGTGAAACTTTATGATTTAAGGCCTCCTGTCTTTGAGACTTGAAATTGATTTTTGCAATAGAAATAGGGCCATTTCTGACCCCTCATCACATGCGACCCCAATAATGCAGAAACTAAAATTTCCAATTTATTATACCATTTTGGTCTTGTACTGTCACTTCCATCAATAATCTTACCAGCTTACAGATCCTGGTTGTCACAACTGTAACAGACAATAACCCAAATTTCAACTAATTTAGGTCAAAATTTTCCAGCCAAAATTCAGAAAGATGTCAGTCAAATTTGTTGGCAGCATGATGAACAGCAGGAGATTGTCTAGGTTTTGATCGAAGCGATTGTTGATTATGGCTTTACATCTTGAGAAATTTGGACTTTTGTGGCTAAACCAGCTTTATTTGGTCCAAAACATGCACTCATCTCCAGCCAAAAAGCTGAAAATAGGTTAAAGAACATGTTATACACATTAGCTTCCATCAAACTAGAGAGTATGTCCGAGGTTTTGTCAGTGGCGTTTGATAACAATTTTAATGGTTATGAGCATAAACATTTCACTGTCAATGCTAAACAATCGCCCAAAAAAGGTGATCCATTGTTGTACACAATGTGCTTTGCATGTAACACTGCATAGATTTTCATCACGCTTTTGCATAACGTAATTTACTGCATCATTTTGCCCTTTGCTGCCTATATTATGTTTTCAATGAATTTTAGTTAATGTACAATTAATCAAGTTAGTAACATGCGGTTTAAAAAAGTTTGCAATATGAAACATTAGCCACACTACTGGAAAGGTGTCAGTGAAGGAATTTTTGAGTTTGGAAAAGAAGTTCCTGAGAAACTGAAAAGGCGATATATCACGTTAACCTTATTTATGACAGATGACGAGGATCAGGAGAACAGGCCAGCTGTGAGAAATGGTAACGCTATGGAGACAACTCCTGCAGGTCCCGTCTTCCCTACCAGGTTAGATCTACAGAGGTTCCAGAAGCTGCTAGAGGCTGAGGATCTCAGTACTATAGCCAGTGAGCCTTCGCTGCAACCCGCAGCAAATCAAAAAGATAGGGTGGTGAGGGACCAACCCGTACTAGAAGCAAAGCAGCAAGCAACAGGGCAACACATGTCTGACTCCACAAGACACGCTGGTAGAGTCAAGAAAGGTAGGTCATCCTTGGTGTATGATGAGTGTTCTGAGTATGATGAGTCAGTCCCAAGAAAGCTTGTCAAGAGGTGGTTCCCATTGTCTTGAGACGCAACACATGACTCAAGTTAACATGTTTATGATTTTCTGCTGCTTATAAGCCCTCTCAGTGTGTGGAGCGTACATCTGCATGTAAATATCATCAAATTGTGTTCACATACCCTGATCAGCTACACTACTCTGTTTCAGACGAGACGAAGAGAAGTTCAAAACACAAGCACCGTGTACAATCAGCAGATCCTACAGACCTAAAAACAGTAAGTTCATAACTTACTCATAGTGTCAGCAGAAGATAAATTAGAATATTTTTTAATCTTCCATCTCGGCTATTCCCATCTCTATAAAATGGATTGTCAAATCGCAACCACATCTTAACATTCATCCTTCCGTCTTAGCCCACACCAATTTTTTTTACGTATGGACACACATGTATTTATTGTTTCTTTGACAGCTTTTGCTAAGGTTGGACAATGAGTTGAGGAGTTACGACGCCTTGTATCCAACACTGGATGGCTCTGACCTTATAGAAGCCGACCAGCAGACGGATGGCAGTATATCAACATACACAGTCACTCTGATCAACTCTCTACGCAGAATGGTCTCCTTCTTCCATCAGGTATGACAGGAAGCTTTTTATGTTTTAGTAGCCTTCAATGTTTGAGTCCAGAACATAAATGTAATTTCAGAAAAAATTTGTTCTGCCATTGCAAATGTCGAAGTTATGCAATTATGAATCCATGTTATTATGTATTACCCATGACCTATGATACAATATGTTTTGAATATGCAAAATAAAGAATATCTAGAAAGCTGGAATAAAATGGTGCTGATGTAATAATCCATCTCTATACGATTGAAACTACTGTGAAGAACAATTAACCATGATGAATGATCGAATAAAACATTTATCGTATGTATCTTATTGCTGATCCCTATTGTTAAATTATATACAGATACAGGGCCGTCTAATGGAAGAGAAGAGACAGAGATCTATAAAAGATCAGCAGTTACAGGATCTCACTCACAGAACTGATCTACTAACTACTGTAAGTTGTGGAAATAGTGTGACCAACAGGGTGGAAAATGTTTGATATGATATCCACAGACATTCTAAGCTAAAACTTTGTTGTGGGAGTGTTGTAAACTTTGCTTAATTAATGTTTTCTGTTACTAACTTGACCTTTTGAATGTGGTTGTCATTGGCATTCCTCCCAATGATTTGGAGGTAGATACTGATCTGCTTTTATCTTGATGTAGGCTCAAGTTTTTTCTTTCTTTTTATAGATAGTGAAAAAAGCCTTGGATAGTTTTTATCCATTTCCATGTCCACTAAATCCTGTCAAAATTATCTGAGGATATTGATATTATACCACTTTGATTGGGTCTAAGAGGACTTCGTCTTGTTTGAGTTTTAAAGTGATTCTGTAGGAAATTTGCAGCATATGGTATGTATATTTTGTGCAACAGCGACCCTAACTAAAAGTGAGGCTGACAGAAGTTAAAGGGCTGCAGATTCACAATTTCTTTTAACTTATAACAGGAGCTGATCAACACACAAGAACAGTTCCATGTTGTATTAGATGAATTGAATCGAGTAAAGACTGAGCAGAGAGATGAACTGGATGAACTAAAGGTTAATATAGCAATGTTTACAACTGTTGATCACCTGTTTGATATGCATGATGTGGGTCGATAAAAAAGTATGGGCACTACAAAGTCATTTAGTTTTCAAATAATAACATGTCCCTCAAAAAGTGCATTTGTGTGAAATCAGTCTAATCATCAACCAATCGATTCCTTGGTCATTTCAATAGCGTTATTAAGCAATAAAATTTTAGAGAAATAATCTCTGAATTGAATCACCATCAGCAGAGTAAAATAACTACACCATAGACCCACATAATTTTAAAAAAAAACTTCAATATTATATGGTACTCTGACGGAGAAAGTCAACCCTTTTGCTTCCAGTGAACCTTTTTTTATATCTTACTTATTTATACATCTTTTATTTGGCTTCGTCGTCACATCGCTATCTCAAAGATATATTTCAGGTTCACTTCCCATGCAGAATAACCTGAGATGTATCTGCTGACTACATGCTGCTATGCTCCCGTAATCTTCACTATTTAATTATCTTATATGATTTTGTAGGCTACAGTTAGGCAGCTTTCTAAAGGTGGTGTGGTACACTCTGTGACAGTGGATCATCCAAAGCAATCTAAGCTTCTTCCCACGAATACTTCGGCTAAAACTTCACCACAATATACTGCATCCCATGGCGTACCTGCGATGACCCTGAGACAATCAACAAGTCCAGCCATGGTGAGAATACATCAGGAGTTTGAGGGCAGTCCAGAGCAGCAAAGACTTTTAGGTAAGTCACATGTTACAGCTAATGTCATTCTGAAGTCTGAAGTCTTTTAGTGTTATAATTATAAGTATCCTTACATTCAGTAGTGTCACATCTATAGATGAAGTACAACTGCAGGTAAAATGATCTAATAAATGATTTACTGTAACTATCCAATACAAAATATCATCGATTATTTCTTAAATTCAGGTCAATCAAACCCAGCAATACCTGATATGAGAAGAAGCGTTGACATGCCGATTAGACAGCGACCGAATTCAGCTACTGATATGTGGAGGCCTTCATCAGCTAATGGGGTCATCAGACCTGGATCAGCCGCAGATATAATGAGACCTCACTCAGCTGCTGGAACCAGTGATATTGCTAATGTTATGAGAGCTAATAATGTCCAATCCCCTTCTAAACACGGTAATAAGCCATAGAAACTAGTTTTATTATTTAAATACTCTAAATACTGCTGCAAATGTTGGGGTTTGGTGTAGTAAGAGATTATTAGGCAGGTACACCACACCTGGGTTGGCTTTTGAAGGAGTTGTGGAATCTCAGAATGAAGGAATTAAAATCTATTTGAAGGGTTTCTAACAGTAAAAGTAGAATAGTATGTTATTACGGGTTAGCCTTGCCACACAGCCACGGTGTTTGTGTTTTATGGACTCCCAAAACTAAAAACCCAAAAACTGTGGCCACGTGACAGTGCTAGGTACGAGTACTATTATAAGTGAGAGTTGTCATCTTCCTTTGTATGAGGAAGCAACTCCGTTCTGAAGATGATAAAGATAGTGCTGATTTGTCTCATATCTTCTTTGTGCCTACATACATACTTATATTTTTTTTTAATCATTTAACAGATAGAGGCACTGCTGAAGGAGATCTGACATTAGAACAAAGAATAGAACAACTCCGAGGCGACCATCAGCAAACTCTGGTAAAAATCCATCTAAATCTAACTGATAACAGGATCAATCCAATTTCATCTGATTTCTGGTTTCTGATTCTTATTTCTTTTGCCCTAATAATGCATGACATATTCATCTTCACACTTCGCACACATATTTTTGTGGGACCTTGCGGATACTGACAAGCGTTTTTTGTAAAACATACATGATATTACTTGGCACTTCCTAACCTAGCTTGCATATAGTGCAAGGTTGATTCTTTGAAGGTCAAATCTAAAATATTTTATGCCACAACCCCAGGCAGATTTTCTTGTTGAATTCTGCCAAATTTCTACATGAGCAAAATATGTCCATGTGATAGGAGTGTACGTAGATTGTAACGATATAATATATATTATCGTGTCATAAAATATGTCAAGAAGTGCTGCTGTACTTTTGCTGAATATTTCGTCTTGAGTAATGATGACGAAACTGATTGGTACATGATTCACATGTCGTGCGCTAAAAGATGACAATGTTAGTAACAAAAATTCATGTGTTCATATTTTATTTGTGCTGTAAAGTTTACGTCATTAGTAAGCATGGCCAGCCAGGCATTCTTACTACCTCATTGACTAAGATACTAAATACTCATTGGCATAGTAAGCATAATCTAGCGTAGCCTGTCTTGACACGCTCAATCTAGTCATTCCTTGCTTACCATCTGTAAAGCTGATATCATTACAAATACAATGCTATCCATCCTCTATTATCTCAATGTGGTTGCTGTTAATGGATGTTTGATCGTTTTATTTTAGGAACGATTCAGGAAACTAGGTATGGAGTTGCAAAAAGAAAACCCTACAGGTGCACCCAGCTGGCTGACTGATGCTTTGTAGTAATATAAAAACCGGCATCCTATGAAAGGGCTTCTTTAGTTTGTATGCCCTGTAAATGACAGCGATTACACCGATAGCTTTATTTTCATACTTGGCATGCAACTATTTATTGTAGATCCAAGACTTGTTTTTTGGCAATTATGTCATAATTAAGCGCCAAACATGAAGGGATACTCTTTTTTATGTACATACGAGAGTGTTTGTTATTGAGTTTTGATTGCCTGTGAACCGATGAATTTCTATTTTTACTTCTGCTTTATCATACATAGCTCAGTGATATTTTTTGTTTTGATCGCCTCTGTCATTTCTCACGTAGTATTAAGCATTTTTTGCATTTTACGAAAATTACTATTTTTCCTTATGGATGAGCGGATATGTTGAAAGCAACTTGTTGCTGACCTGAAATTTTTGGTGTGAAATTCCATGTTTGACCAGGGATAGTGAAGTTCTCCCAGGGTTAATATAACCATCAACTCATTTTTCAAGGAATAGATAAGACTGTCAGCTGAAAATGCAAAAAGCAAATGAATTTTATTTTATGATTATTCAAGTGACAGTAGTTGGCTGTTTTTGACATTACCACTAATCTAAGGAAAACCACAGACTGATTAATTTGATGATTTAGATCAGATGACTGCTTCGCATTATATTTATAGGAAACCCCTATGTTATTCTATGCAGGAAATTCACTACAGCCAATGACTACAGCCATTCACTACAGTATTTATAATCTTTGCTACAGCTCGTCTTTGGTTAGACTGACAATGACATACAAGTGTTTTGTGGTGAGAGAAGCCAAACATCAGTGACCTTCACCATTACCGAATTCACTGAGTGTAGACACCATTGATATGTGTGGGCCGGGATGAGAATGGGTAAATACAACGTTTTTGAATAAGAAATGGTAGACAGCGAAATACCAAATTTAGCATCTTAGCTGATAAACAAAATATTTGTAACATTTATGATTGTTTAATGCATCGATCATTGAGAAAATAAGTTGTTTGCGATAATAAATATACATTCAGACATTATCATCATAGTAAAATGTGACCTTTATATTGTAACAACAAAAACAGGCAGTGCACTTGGGACATGGCACAGCAGTACACTGGAACTAGACAAGTTTCATTAAAGTCAAAAAGTACCTTGACTCAAACTTTACATAAAATATAGTAGTTATACTACTAAGCTCTCAATCATATAATTCTTTGCCTTGCAACATAGAAGTTTGCGATTGACAATATCATTGAACTGGCTATGGGCAATTGACTTCAAATGGGTGCCAAATCAGATTAAAAAAACCATTTTGAGAGGCTAATTTCCAGAGAAAACATAAAAATTGAGTATAGCATATTCATATAAGAAGTGAGAAAAATATAGCCTACTAGATATTTATAAGAAATCTCTCAGCAGTTCTAAATGCACAGGGAAATGTAAATCATTATGATGCAGAAAAGAAGGGTGTGCGGACAAAACCCAGTATGACTAATAGAATCAGTGCAATGTAAATAAATATTTTATACAAATCTACTCAAACTACAACTCCAAAACAAAAGAGCATTTTCATGAGCAGAGGCTTTCATATGTAAACACTGCATGAACAGCTTTGACTTCTTTCAAGAGGTAGCAGGTAGTCATACTGTTTAGAGTAGTGCAGTGTAGTGTCAGGGGTCTGTGATTAACTTATCTGTTTTCTCTCCAAGCACCAGGGGCAAGTCTCCGAAGCGGATTTGCCACATAGCTATAAGCTTATAGGCGCGACGTAACAGTACAACAAAAAGAGCTATTTGTTGCTTTATATTTATAATAGTTTTCTCTCTTGCTCTGACTACGCTTGCAAAAGATATATTGAGCACCATTGGTTCACTTTCGACCAATAAAATCGGATATTTTTATTGTCCGTTTTCCAGAGACTGTTGTTGAAGTGAGGAAAGTCTGTCCTTACGTAGTTTCCGGTACTCAGGATCATTCGCGTTGCTATAATTCTCAACCACCCATACTGTGTTATGCCTAAGAAAAAGAAAACATGAGATACATCAACGGGGTCAAATAGCCAATTTGTTGGCTCTGATTGGTGGATGGCCTCCCCACCCATCAATCAGGGCCAACATATTGGCTAGGGGTCATAGTGAGCAGCGAAATATCTTTATGCAACAGTTGAATTGATGATGTGTTCCACCATAGAAGTGTTTTTATGACCCAGAAAATTAGTGACTACACCATTTTGTCATTTTTATATACAAGTTGAAATATATTGCGTCATAACACTGTGACAGAATGTCACTTGAGTGACTTAACCCTAACACTTTATTTATTATAGATTAGAGAAGGTCATTAATTATGAACTCAAGGTCATGTGTTGACATACCGAAGACATTTGCGACAGATCTGATAGATGGTTTTCTTAGCTTTAATCTCAGCAGTCATCGAAATAAAGAAAGAGACAAAGAAAGTAATACCGCAGCAAATCGTGATTATCTCCTCCCGCGATAAAGGCCGATCCTGCAAATCCGGCTTCTGAAAAATCAATAAACAGTCGGTACTACCACAAATATTATATAATATAATATATATGTCATTATAGTTAAGATTTTATGTGGTACCAATATGACTAGCTGTACTATATTGTAATGAGTCGTCCACCCTCTTTGTGTGTAAAACTTTCCAAATTTCATGATTCTTTTTGTCAGCCCAATCCACTATCTACCAAAAAATGTTTATGACCATATGGTTACGGGTTATGTTGGGCACAATACTTTGTGTTATGTCCCAATTTTCCAACAGCGACACCAACACAATATTGATTTATCGATTGATATCTATTTATTGATATGATTCATAATTTTGAGCACTCACAATCCTTATTGTTCTGCGAACTTGCATACATCTCTTCGTGACTGGAATCTTCCAACATGATTTATTTTATGATATTTCCAAGTATTATCAATTCATGATCCTTCTTCACATGCTCACATTTACAATTTCATTAGGATTGATTGATGAATTTCGGGAATTCATATTTATATTTTTCGATGCAAGAGAATGATAACCAATCATTGGATACCAGCCAACCGATAATTTGGAATGTCTGTAATAAAAGCTGAGATGCACTGATGTTGTAGCCTTGTCATGGGCCACTTTTTTGTTTGAAAGTAAAGAGGCCTTTTGACACAGCTACAAATGTTATATGGTTATTAGGTAAGCAAAGCATCCAAAGGAGGGTGAACTAATGTTTATAACTATACAAGTATAGGGTCAAACAAGCACATATTTGTTCTGACAATTTGATGTTTAAAAATTCAATTTCACTCGGTTGAGCAATATTGAAGCTACGAGATGATGTAATCTTGCTAATGCTAGAACAAAAGAGAATGTTCACAGTCATGTTCCGAAACATGCTCCGTGTTCATAACATTCCCCAATGACATTGTAACCTGGAATTTATCCTTGACCTGACCTCACTGGGAATCCCATAAAAATGAAATGTGGGTCAATAGGTCATTTGGCCCACTTCGTGACACTGATGCAAGGTGACTTGTATCACAGAGTCAAATGTTATGCACTGTTGAGAAATAGAGCGTGTTAACAGCATTCCCACAATGCAACATCAACATCAACAATGCAACAAACCCATCCCAGAAAGATTACAGCGTTCTTGTATGCACTACCATCATAAACATAGAAATTGCTTAAACATCTATGTGTTAATCGATGCTTTATGGTTATCATTGGCTTAAACTCTCTGGGAATTCCAGGAAATTGCATTGTGGGATACTGTATTATTAATCATATCATAATCCTTTTCCCACCTTGTAACCACTAAGGCGCTGCTCATCGTCGGTAATAAAGCAGAATACTGTAGCGATAGCACAAGCGATCATCGTGACCAGGCTAACGGCGAATACTGTGTGTAATATCTTATCTCTCGTTGCTATTCTCGGCCATTTCCACTCTCGATACTGAAACAAAATAAATGGATATTAAACTGGTGACTTAAATATTTTCTAAATATCAAATCAATATAGATTGTGTATACAAGGTATTAATCTTGAGAAGTTCTAGATGCATTCTTGCATTATTCTTGGATTGTCGATACTGCTATGAAATGGGAAGAAAAATCAATCTAGACTAAACATTATGGCAATTGAAAAATAATTTGTGAGTTGGTCAGTTCCATCAAGCATAATACAGGGAACGTTGCTGACAAGTAAAAACCTCATTGTAAATAATAGCTGAGGTGCTCTAACTTTGCCAGGATTGCTGGTAGTAGCATTTGATTATCAACCACTTTCCCTTATCCTATGTAAATGATAGTTTTGTTGATGTACCCCATGATTTTTGTCTAATGCTTGATTCGATGATAATAACGATGACCCATAGGCCTAATGTAATACAGCCAGTATAATATGCACTGAAAGGATGTATTACATACATTTCCTTTGATTATAATGATAATTGACTCTCACTACGCTGTCCAAACTCAGTATGTAGTTTAGTTTATTGTAACAGAAAATTCGATTTTGCTGCCAAGGGTGCGATGGTCAATAGCGTAATTGCATTTTCACAAGTTATAGTGTATAATGAATCCTAGCTCACACCGCAGCATAGTCTGAGTTCTAATCGAATTTTGCAGGGATCAGCGGCGAAGTTGGGTATAGCAAGACGCAAAGTAGTACTATTTATACTCAGGCTATTCTAGGACAATATAATGATGGTGATATGGAAACTTCATCAATCCAGACTCACCAAAGCTTAGACCAGAAATTCCATGGAAAATGCATTAACCATTGTCACAGTTTTAAAAGCTGTTATACCATTCATTTGGTAATGCTGCCGTCCGAGGAGGTAGTTTTGACCATGTGCGTACGATGCGAGCGTCGGATGTGAATATATGCATGGTCATCTTAGAAATAAATAACTGTGGAAAATCTTTTAAGTCACATGACCCACCGCCGGTCCCGCTTTTCACACCATTATTACTAGAGACCAAACATTCTCAGGAAATCACTTTCATTGAGACTTGGCTAAGCGCAAAATCGCGGTTCAGGTAGACTCGTTTTGCAGCTTTGTGGCAGGCGTTTCTCCATATATAGCTCCATATTAAACTAGAAACTAAAAAAATACCCTGACTAATACCCAACTTTAAGTCCTTACGCTTTAGTTTTTCAATCTAGTGAAGTCTTATCCGAATCGTTTATTGAGCATAATCTACACAATTCCATCAAGCAGAGGATTGAGAATGATACTGTCAGGAGGCGTTCCTTCCGTTGTGTCTTTGGCAAGAGAGCCGAGACTAGATAGCGCTTCTGACAGATTTTAATTGAAGTACATACAACAATCATACCCTATTTGACAAGCCCCCAAGCCTCAACTTATTGTATCTTAAATATTGTATATTGCATATTGTATTTAAAATATCTATTTTAGTTGAGGTTATGTGAAGATATAGCACATCAGGATCCGGAATTATTTTTACCTTGACAAACTTTTGACGTCTGTAGATGTATCCGCAAAGCTCACAAAATGCTGGCCTGCCAATGTTCTTCCGCTTTCTGTTTGCAACTTCGATCCATTTCTGTGGAACACAGCGACAAATACCATCATAACAAGAGTGATTAGTTGTGAGTAATATTCCATTAATGTTTGGCATCATTTCTAAACTTGATTCATCTGGTTAAAATGGTAGTCAACAGCTTCATCTTCTCTTCATCTAAGAATACTATCTAGTATTATGAACAGAAATGCTAGAATAAAGTTTGTTTTAATGGGGGCTCTAGTTCTATGGGACCTAGAACAAGTTTAATCCAATTGCCTGCATTCCTGTTGCTCCCTTCCACTGACCAGTGGATCGGGAGCGACTCGGAATGCGGGCAAATTGACCAAACTTGGTCTATATGGGAACCTAAAACCTGAATCCAGGCAGGTTTGATTCACTTTGGCCAGCTCCTTTCTATCAATATATCAACTATCAATTTGATGATATGTGATTTATTAATAATAGCCTGGCACCCTAATTTGACAACAGAGATAAGAGTAAAGACCACTATTTGATATGTTTTTAAAGAGACAAACAATGGTAATCTTAGAGTGAAATCAGAGAAACTATCACTGCATCCAGGGTTCAGCAATTTTGGTGTTGCACACTTTCTACTATTCGGGTTATAATAGGCTGGTTGCTGGTACAAGCTATACACGATATTATTTATAAACAATAAGCAAATCTTAAAAAGCACATTAACAAGGTCAGTTTTTAGTCAAAGTCAAGATCGGCTACGATTGTATAATAATGTGCTTTGCATACCAGTATGCTCTCTAAGCAAAGCTACAGCTTTGCAGCTGGGGAATTAAGTCAGCATAAATCATTAGGGCAATCAGATTCGATTGAATTCAGTATAAGCTAGTGCAGTACACTGCATCCCATAAATAAGTCAGCAAATCTCGATGTTGTTGGCATCACTATCTGCATGGTGTTTAAATTATGGGTGTGCAATGCGCTTACTCTATTTTAATGTTGCAAAAGAAGTTCTTATCATGAGATGTTGATTACTTATACTATGAAAAATCGGACAACTGCTTTTCGGGTCTTTTGTACAAAGGTCAATTCACTTTCTTTGAAACAAAGATATGACACCTGGCATGCCCGGATCATGTTCAGATCCTGCAGCAGTGAGCTGGACCTTTTGTTCTCATTTAGTCAGCCTATGAATGCTAATAGAATTAGGCAGGCCAGGCGCACACACACACACATAGGCAGGCTACCCCTGCAGAGACAATGTGTCTTATAATCGTTTTTCCACAAAATCACAATATCTTATCATTTTTGTGGTTTCTATGATATATTTGTATATATTGGTGTGGGAAAAGAATTTTGGTCACTAGAGACTGTGGCTATATCTATTGTCTCATAGGTCACATTAAACATGAGACAAAAAGTTCTCAAGCTCGACTTACCAGCAGGCAAGTTGCATGGATGTGTTTGAGGCTTCCATCGCATCTACACGGAGTTATCAGGACATTGCTAGCTTCAGCTGCACATTGGCATATCCGACACATAGGGTTCAGAGATGAGAGTGTAGAGGAGAATGGTGTTAACTCATAGTTGATTGAGACGCCTTGTAAGACCGAGGCACTTCTACCTGTAGCCAAGGTCGAGGCCATTGACAACTGGCTGCTGAAAAGTTTGAGCGCTTCACGCCTTTGTTGGATTTCTTCACCAGATATGATGCTCACAGAATCAGACAGTCTTAGCATGCCGCTGTTTATTTTCCTGACAGAGCCCATTGGTGAAGGTGATGGCTGATTGGAATAATCAATCGTCGCTGTCGGACTCAGAAACTGTAAAGTCTCTGAAGATTCGCTCTCATGTTCAATTTCTTCCTCCTCCGCCGCTTCAGGCGAATCAGCCAGGGCATCTGGTCTTGTTTCATTGTCACCCATATTCCTATGAAATAGCAAACAAATTGATTATTTTATTGATAAAACCTTGTATGACACACAATCTGTATACAAAAGCGCTCGTTTGGGTAGGAAAACTAGTCATATACTCAAATTCATATATGGTATGTCATACAATCTATACATAGTAGACAACCATTTTGAAAAGAACTATAATAATATGTAATATCTATGCTTTTCCTCGGCTTGGACATTTTTGCTAAATCAACTTTACACATCAGAAAACGGGTCTCTTCAAAATAGACATAAGAAAACGCAGTTTGCACAATTTCTTTTCTTATCCTGTATGAAAATATCCTGCATCTCAGCATATTTACGGCACTGGGGAGGGAACAAGGAGATACACTCAGACTCATCTAAAAGCTGCAGATATAATATGTCGTATTGAGGATTGTGTATACCATATATAGGATTAACAGTTTTATACCCAATTTTTTCAAAGGTCGATAAAATTAAATGCGATTTACCTGTTATCGATGTGTGGTGTTGTTTGATACCCTTGGTATCAGTAGATTTATTGTATGAAAGGAGGCCATACAGTGACAGAAAGGTAGAGGGGCAAGGCTATGTATCCTTGCTGGTGTGTTCAGAGCCTTCTAGTTTAGTAATAACAGTGACCAGGCTTCCAGTTAAGTACTGTGCAAATATTATCCTAGTGTATCTCCTCTGTCTAGCAGTTTTGTGCAGGTGTCTGCTCTTTCTATGCGTGCATCTTTGCTCCACATTGGTGACTGCAGATTGCAAGTTGAGTACAAAAAACTATTGCAGTAAGGTGCAATTACACTTGCTCTGACTGTGCCATCAACTTCTTAGTAATCCAAGAGATATGATATTCAACCGCTATGTAACATAACCACATAAAGGGACTTGTGCACTTGGCAAGACATGCATGAAGCAAGTATCCTGCATATAATCCCTGGTCCAAGCACCTGCCAAACACTGTCTGTCAGTTTCAGCTGTCAGGGTTGCATAGACACGAAAATCAATCAATGTTGTTTATGATCGAAAACACGACAACTAGTTAGTAGTGATGTCTATGCTTTTTTCTGATTGGCCGAAAGGTTTAAGCTGCTGCAGTAAGGGTAAAACAGTATTCGCCTTACAATATTCAATGTTATGATCGTATCAAGAACTCTGGCTATTGAATAATGACAGCTAGCTGCTAAAAAAGAACAGCAGAATCTAGGTAAACTTTAATTATTTAATATTTGACCATACTTTGCAGAGAGCATCATGTGGAAAGAATAAGTTTGAACTTTGGTATGAGGAAGAACATTGATACTACCCCCCCCAATGCAATAATCATCAATCAGTATTTGTACAGGAGAAAACTTTCAATAGCCTCACAGCTTTTTGGGGAAGATACCAGTACTAGTGAGTAGTAGTCTTAGCCTGTCTTGTCTTGACAAGCTTGTCAGGCTACCAGTAGACTGTATATAACTCACTAACTTTGGAGATGAAGACAGCATACAACAGGGAAAATTGTTACAAACCTCACACTGTCATAACCTTTTTTTGCTTTAGTTTTTAAATGGACTACTGACTCATAGTTAGCTTAGACTCATTGTCGTGAGTTATAATTATAATGTTGATCAATATATTCATGCAGTGCCCTTAGAGGTAGTTCATTGGTCAAACAGCCCCTTGACCAGTATTCCTCATTAGATTCGCCTATGGTTAGGTCTCTAGGTTAGGTTAGAATGACAGAATTCTACATGTCTATGGTGTAGAACAGGAATGTGCTCCCTCTATGGCCGCAAAAGGATATTATAAAGGATATGTATCTAGCCCGACGCCTCAATACCTGACTTTTGCAGTGTCACTTTGCCACCACAGATGGAGCCGACTTGTTTTAGCTAGAATAAGGTTAGGCTATGCTGTTCTTGTGAATGCTGATTATTTAGGACACCTACTTTTGCAAAAACAACCAATGCTATAGCCACATAACTGGCTACTGCAGGGCCATATCATCACCATTACTTTGTGTCCATCCAGAGCCTAATTGTCCAAAAGCAACAAACCTTGAGGCTTATAGATCTAGATGTTCAACCAAAGAGGTAAATACTACTTAGTTCAACCAAATGTGCGCGAGGTGTTCGGAATTCGGATGTGAACTCGACTGACAGAAGTGATAACCTGCCAAGATCGAAATATGGGATTGGGTGGAGATATGGTCACCCTAGCCCAGTCCTGTTCTGCATTTGGTTGAGTACTAAAGTTGAAAAGCTTATCCTTGCAACAAGAACATGTGCTAGCAATGCTGAGGCCTAAACCCAATAAAAATTGAGCTGCCAAAAATACACTGGGCTTTAACCTGGTAAGAGAACCGCGCCTCAACTCAAAGACTGCTGTGATACATTTTATTTATTATGAAACATGCATATGAATATGAACCCATGTACAATGAAACTCGCATATGAATATGAAGCCGCCCTGTAACGCATAGCTTGGTGAAATTTTTATATCGGCCATCGCGGTTGAAGACAAACAGCTTCAGCTTGATTGTATTAAATGTGACATGTGTATTTTAGATAAAAATACTCAAGCAGTCATATACGATGGTACTGTCTCGACTTTCCCGTCTGCCGCTTATGGTTCTATACGGAGTTGTCTCCTTAGCTGCTCTTCTGGCTGCTACTAAGTCTCTACTAGAGCTAGCTAAGTTTGTCTCATCTCAGCATCTGCTGGAGACAGAATTAATTGAAGGTAAAACGGTGAACTGAGATTGTTTCTGAATTGAACATCAGAGGTCTCCTTCTGCGGGATTTGAAGTTATGAATTGCCTCACTCATATTGGTTCTAGGCTCCTACTTTCGCTTTATTGGTAAATGTATGATGACAAGGGGTGAGAAAGGGAGTCGTTGGGAGCTTATTGATATGCATTTTAATACCTTCATATGACTGTCAAGTATTTTTGATGTGATTAGGAGTTTCTAGATCTTTCATCTGCGATCAAGCAGCAGCTAACTTCGGCCCTACCTGTTCACCCACTGTCAGCTTATATGAACGATTTGATTGAATGGCCAGGCCATGTCTCCTATTCTTGGATTTGTATTTATTGTGCTACTGCCATTTATATTTGAATAACAAGTAAGCACAAGCCTACATTAGGAGTTATATGACCTTACTAAATTTGGGAAGACAACCTCATTGCTATTCAGATCAAATATTGTATTTAAACTCACTAGAATTTTATTTGTTTTCTGTCAACTCTCTACTCAGGTGCTGACACAAAAGAGGAATGGGTAGCTGAGCTATTAATTGATACTCTTCTGCTATTCTGTTTTGTGGTTCAGCACAGCTCTATGGCAACATATTGCTGGAAAAAGATGCTTGAGAATATTGGAGTTGGAGTTATTGGTAGAGCATTATATGTAATCTGCACAAGTCTTGTTTTAATGGTGAGGATCGCGTAACCTGATTAAACTGAGCTTTATCTTGAGAAGTCTTGAAAGGACACCATTGAATGATTGATATGTGATAATACTTATTCAACTCCGCACAGTGTGCTATAAAAACTATGTAGCCTTTAGATGTTGCCACAAGACAGCTCATGAAAATCATTATAAAACTGATGGGGCTCCCTGCACACAATGATGTCTTCAATTTCTTCAGAGAAAATAGAACAATCTTCAATTTTAAAACTCTAATCTTCAGAGTTAATTCTTCAAAATGACTGGACTCGACATAAAACTGCTGTACCTAAATGCCTGTTAGAACTGAGCCAGCAAGTTTAGTAGTTAACGAAGGTGATCATTTTTTTTCTCGACAAACAATGCACCTGGTGAGGCTCGAATCCAGGATCCTGTGCTCCAAAATCAGCAACAGTGATGGGTTTTGGTTTGTTGTTGTGTGGAGTTGTCTGTTCAAACCAACTAACCCAACTTGAGTAGATAACTCCAAGTTGTTAAACTGAATCCAGTCTACTTTAAATTGGGACATCTTATATTGATTTTCCATTCAAATCTTTTCTTGAACTTTAAAACACTCAATCTTCAGTAAAATACACGGGGAGCCCCACTGATTCTTTGAATAAGATAACCGCACTCCCATTTCTCCACTATATTTTAAAATATATAATCACTCTATCCAATGTTATATAGATAGTGATCGGTAACTGGAATTGTACCCACTCAGTGATGCTTTGGTCAGTCGATACTCAAAGTAGACCACTCCTGTGGTTTTTGTTCATGCTTACGCACGCTATAGGCTGGACATTGATACTAGGATCTACTCTCCTAATGGATGCCTATGAACTGCTTGGCCTGAAACAGGTGAGTATGTAGGCTATGATCGTTCAGTTGTTATACACTAGAGGAAAAATCGCCTTTTCGTGCAGTTTTGAAATAGGGAAACTTCGAAAGGTACCCTAAATTTGATCAGCCTCATAACCTTATATAAACTCCCACCTAGGTAAGAGAAATTCTTGCTTGCTAACACTAAGTTAACCACAAGTCAACTAAACTGGCTCATATTTACTCCTCTAAGGTTGTGGTAACAATTATAGTCTACCACAACAATAATCTGGAATTCTCTTGGAATGCAGGTCATCTCACACACCTCTCTAGCCAGTAAGAGACAGACTGTTTTTTTAGGAAGATGAAGATTCTGATCCCTAAGTTTGTATAACAGTTCTTCTGTTTTTCATCGTCTAAATCAATTATAGCATTTTAATCGGAGTTGTTTCGTTCCTTACCATTGGAGGACTACTTCTGTTTTGTGTATGAACCATTATAATATCTGTCATCTTTAGACATGTTCCGTCTCAAGGCACTAGTATTCTGAAAATTTATTTTGTATTTGAAATAAGTGACTTGATATAAATCCGTCTGATTGTTAGTAAGTAACTTACGCATTCTTTGTTTACAGGTTTACTACTACGTTATAGACTTGAACTCACCACTATCTCTCAAGTCCTCAGGACTGCGTAGACTGTATTCTGATATGAGGCACCCTGGTACTGTGGCGTTCACTTTACTTCTCATTATACACCCCCACATGACTGCTAGTCGTCTCTTATTAGCTGTGGTTCTTGGGCTCTACTGCGCAACAAGGTAGGTGTACTGCCCAGTGCCCATTAATGCTAGATGGAAAATAGTAATTAGTGATGCTGGGAGGAGCGATAAAAATTTGCTCTGTTTGATATTCCTGCTGGCCTCTCAAATATGTAAGATGTATCATTAATTCCCTTCTTGAAGTGAAGTTTTCATAGACAAACCTACATATGTAGGACATGTGGTATCCTTAGTTGGTTGGAATTGCTTTTAGGCAATTTGCTATTTGATCAAGTGACTGCGATGTATGAATGTTGAAGTGATTTGAACTCAACTCAAATATTTCATTTGTTGTGAATACATACAGTGGTGACCCAAGCATTTGAACTAATATCCAACGAATTGTTACAGACTTTTTCTTTTGTCAGAAAACACATCGATGCAGGTTGCTCAATGAAGCAAAATGTTATTCTTATATCAGTAGTCATATCATCATCAATGAATCAAATATTTCGAAAGATTCGCCCTTTGCGCATGTCAATTGAGAGCACATTACCAGAGAAATGGTTCATTGCTGCATATTCAGTTTGTGTAATTTGTGGAAAATTGTCTTTACGCAATTACTGCTTTGGCAGTCAATCACCAATCTCACATAAGCGGCTGACCCGGAAAATGTGACAGATTTCCTCTATAGCAGGCTGGCTTACTGAAGCTCGCTTCCTCATATTACGAGAGTGGCTTTTCAAAACCAGACGTGCATCATACATGACGAAGGTTCTGCCGGGTTATTTTTGTAACATGTTTTTTGCAAACACGGTCACGAGATCGAAATTCCTTCTCCTTTTCTGCTGTTGAGACAAAGTTGTTGGCGCTTATCTTATCTTACCTTGAGATGTCTTATGTTGTATCAGGAACCTGATAGGCAAAGCATCGATTTACTATCGATAAGGGGAAGGCTGATTTCCCTAGTCTAAGGCAATCGGTGCGCTTGTCAGCCAATTATACTGTTCTTGATTTAGCGAACACAGAATAAAAGCTATTTTTCGTTAAGTCTTGACAATGTATGGACTTTACGACCCTCTGTTCAGATAGTGCTAATGATAACAATCTGTCCATGTAATTTCTCACCAACCACCAACAAGTTTTATGTGACCTTCGCCAATAACATCGCTCTTTATCGCAAAACCAGAAATCATTGGATGATATTGTTTACTTTTTCTCTATGAAAGTGATTGGCACATTAATTATCACATGAGCATGTTTACTGTTCTACAAGTGTGCTCAGGTCTTATTCTGCTGCTGCATGATTGCATTGTTGTACCAAACATGTATTATCGATGAGGAGACATTTTTCAACATGGTAGTAGAATAAGAACATTGGTCGTAACTTTGTCAATCATCATCAATTGTATTGCCCCATATGAAGGCCTAACCTATAACAAGTTTTCTCTCTGCGGTGGCGGAGGGATATTGCAAAAGTCGGGTATCGTGGTTGGTTCTAGGCCTAACCACAGTCCTAGACCTTACAGTCTCCCAGCATCCACTTCATTCGGCAAGCTGTCACAGCCACCGAATTTCGTCTGTCTGTTTGTATTATGTACCACTATTTGGTTTGATAAACAAATGAGATAAAAATTCTCTAATCAGGAGAAGTCGATTGTGTCAAATAATTTTTTACATAGTGGAAAGGAATATCTCTGATTTCATCACTGATTGAGATGATATCAATTTCATGCTTATTGTTCCACAATCAATTTGTAAACAACACATACACTAGATTTGTCTTCTAAAACATCAACAGAATGTACTACTTGAAATGGACATTGAACCAATACCCAGCGAGACCAAGTAGCCTACCAATATCCTACGATCTTCATGGATTGTAGAAAAATGAGATCTAAATGATTTGCTGGTTTGCAATATACAGATGTAATTTTAGGGGTCAATCATATTTTGGGGCATTGAGCTCATTTTTATCACACAAATGATTGTCATATGATGAATAGGATGGTTGTTTACATGTTGAACACAAATCTATAAGTCTAGAAAACCAGTGAAATCCAGACCACTTGGTTTGCAGAGTTGATACCTTATTCGTTATGTAACTTTCACCTGTCTCTTCAATTGTCATTTTGTATCAAGTGTTGGAGGTGCTGCCAACACCTGTTCTTATTGTAAACAAAATTGATTTGAGTGTACATGGGAATATCACAGAGTAAGGATATACATATGTCATTACTCTGGGATGTTATGGGCTTGGAAAGATTGGGACTAATTCTTTTACAGCGATAAAGCTGAGATAGTCAATGTTCAAGTGACGTGAGCAGCTGCTGATATGAGAATGGATGACTCTAATTTGTTCCTCTAATTTTCGAATGTCACCTCACCTTTTTTTTTAGATCAAATGCTTTTTCTGTAGGCTCAAATGGGCATTCTCCGTTTTTTACATGTGATATATCAACCCGAAACCCTATATAATAGTCCAGCGGCGGCCTACCAAAAATGTGGCTAGAAATGCAACTTCATTTACGAAATTGGATGGATAAATTCTAAGAGTGGAATCTAGGGTAGTTTTCTGAGTCGGTCGCAATGGTGATGATGTACCTTACACAAAGTTGCACAAAAGGCAGCAAATTGCCAAAAACGCTGCCGAAAATGGCCAAAATTGCTGTTTTTTTTGGGTCTGTCCTGTGCTCACCTTATAAGTTGGGCTACTCAAACTCTGAAATCAGATTCATACATACCGTGGTCAGTTTTTGGTATAATATCAGCATGATATCTCAAATATTGAGTGAATGACCAACCTTATAAAAAGTGATAACCCTGCAAAAAAAGGGAAAGTGATCAAAAAATGATGATATGGTTTCAAAACATCCAAAACCTGAAAGAGCATGTCATAATTAGTGGATCTACAAGTTTACATGGGTCTGCTATCATAAATAGCTGAGATGTGGCCAACAACGGTTGCAATACCCCCTTATATCATTTGTATATAACTATCATTGAAACAACACTACTTTTTCAATTTTGCAGGCGCCTCAAAAACTGACTTCAACTGTTCTTATCGATCTGATTTTTTTATGGTGGTTTTGTATTGACTCAATCAATAACCAAAAATTTTTCTTCAGCACTACGCACCTTTTTGATGATACTTGAAGGAGTTTTGCTTTTGCTTTACATGCTATATAACCTTATACAGACGATTTTTATGATATTATAAAAGAAACCAAAGGATATGCACTTTTTGAAAAACGACACACTCAGAGCATTAAAAACTGGTCTTATGCGACGGGAGGGTCAATACACAGTCACCATAAAAAAATCACACCAATACGAACATTCGAAGCCTGTTTTTTAGGCAGCAGAATAATTGAAAAAGTAGTTTCGCTTTAATGATAGTTATACACAAGTGATAAAAGGGGTATTGAAACCGTTGTTGGCCACATCTCAGCTTTTTATGTTAGCAAACCCATGTAAAGTTGTAGATTTCTGATTTAGGATGTTTTGAAACCATATCATAATTTTTTGATCACTTTCCCTTTTACCGGCAGTGTTTTTGGCAATTAGCGGCCGATGGTACAACTTGGTGTAAGGTACAATATTACCATTGCGATCAACATGAAAAACTGTACCAGAAACAACTGACAAACCTTATCCATCCAAAAGTGAAAATGGAAGTGATAAGATAGGAGGGGGCTGCCACCGGACTATAACCCCTTAATATTTTGATAGAACTCAAATCCAAATATTTTCGAGATTATCTCACCCTTGCATGATCTCTTGATATTATTGCTGCAATTTTGATACCGACCCATATTTTGTTATCATGTTTTGTATAATTATAGGTTTTCTGTTGACAAAGAAGATTATAGTTATATGAAGCAAAATCTGGCTCGGAAACAGGATGAAATGAAAATGATTATGGAGGAGAATAATAGACAAGACAACATGTCCATCAAGAAAGTATGGGTGAAATCATTCTCTGCTTCCTCATACGAATCTCAGTCAGATGATGAATGATCAGGTTATGAAATTATCATATCATATCTAATTGGAAAATAGAGGATGACATAATGTATCATTTGGCCTTTATTTTTTAACATGAATCAAAAAGCGAAATCTGGAAGAATTCAAGAAATCTCATTCCCAGTCAGAGTATGTCGATGAATCTGATGTTTTGACGGCTGTGACCAATACACTGTGATATTGTGGCCTGTCTGATCATTTGGCTTGTTTGATGTTTGCTTTTGCTAGCTATTATCGCCCATTTCATACTCATATATATTTCTTTTATACTCAGTATTTCAAAAGGTTATTTGTCGTTGAATTTTTTATACTTGTGATTAGGCTTAGGCGGTATTCAATAATAGTACATTTACCCTGTTCGTATTAGCTTACTGCATAAGTAGTTCTTTTGGGGCTTCTCTTATACTTTTGACCGTAAGTGTTAGCATATGTCAATCGTTTTCACTATTTGTATATGTCCATGTATACAGACGATTTGTTATATTGGATACAGCATCAAGCTAGATTCAGTTCCATCTTTCATCAGTAATCTCCATGGCTCAGGAACCTCTAACAAGAAGCTAATAAAGATATTATTTCATATACTATATACAACACACTGAGAATTTTGCTGTATATTCATGAAGATAGTGTGATTGCAATTTTCCTACATTGATAGCGATTTTCTGCCTACGGCTTTTCTATTTGCCACTATTGACCAGAGCTTTCACATTTTTTTATGATGTTATACAGCCGATTTTCCTGGTTCTGCATTACTCATCAATGGTGATAATAAATGACTATTAGTAACTTGCTTGTATTCTACGTAAGCTGTTTGTCACAATTGCATGTTTCTCTAATTCTGGCAACAATATCAGTCATTAAAAGTGACAAACTCTGCCAGCTTCAATCCATTCTGGGAATGTCAGCTGTATGATGAGTAAAGCCTTTTGTGTAACTATAATATGTGGCAGGTTTTGTTAATGGATGTTAATTTTTTCCTGGTAGGGATTGGGTGACTGTCATCATCATGTATTAGTGATTTATGCGTCAGCTGAGGTCTTATCTTATGTATTTTATAGGAACAGATTTTATAGGAACAGATATGAAAGCCTACCTGCTGGAGATAAGTCATGCTTTTTACTGGAAGCGTGCAAAAGTCTTTTATAATGACTCCGCAATAAATGTTGTTATACAGGCGCAGAGAATGTGACTTTTTGCCTGCCTTTTTTTGGTATGTCCATAAGCATATAGATACTATGTTATGTTATGCTAATAGGTATGCAGCACATACAACATACATCTCAGTAGGTACCCATTGAATATGATTCTTTTTCTTTCTCAAAAGCTACAACACAGTTTTCTGGTTAAATTACAAAAAAATTTCCAATGTCAAATGTGGGTTTCAGCAGTAACTGTAGCAGTCTTGTATGTTCTTCTCATGTACTAAGGTTGTTGCATGCAGTGATTGTCTTGTTGTGATCACGATCATGCTGCCCTCGAAATTTCACAACTATACTCTTGCGTCTCAACCTATTGTTTTTAAGCAATTATAGTATTAAGATGCGTCGGTACACCTTTCATTAGTTTTTACTTACGTCTCGGGACAATTAGGTATGGTGTGATTTTATCGCTTTGGTTTATTGCTTAAACCCAGTAATTCTGTTTGTCACTGTGACCCTTCAAATGATAAATAGCAATCTGGACTAGGCCTCGCAGTATTACTAAGCTAATAATTTTTCTCTCATTTTATGACCTCATGATAGTCCTAGATGCAGATAGTGTGCAAGTTTTAAGGTAGGCTTCTAAAGCTGCAGCATTGCTGTCCCTTTTTCTTGTGTTTGTATCGAACCGCAAGTTTTGCTGACTGCATGTCTTTGAGGAAGTTGTATATTCCAGTGACTCACAAATAGTAAAATCCAAACCCTGGATCTCAACTTGTCACGCTATTGGTCAATTTAATCGTGAATTTAAGAAATAAACGAGCTGTGTGGTGCTTGTCATTGGCTGGCAAGGCGCCAGCATACACTGCCCAATAAATCAACAAGTTGAAACGTAATCATTGATGTCATAAGATTATAATGTGCTAGATGTTTGTTGTAGCCTCGTCTATGTGTGGCGGTGTATATAAGATATAATTTAAAGTGCAAACTGGCAGTAGTCGCTCTGCAAGCAAGGAAGAAAGACATTGAAGTTGAGACAAGTTTGGATTAAATTTCTCGGAGTTTACAAACGCATTTACAGCCAATAACAACATGAGTGAGGTGCGTTCAATTCTTCTTTGACAGCCATGATAGATATCAATGTTTGATAAGTTTTCATGGATTATGATCATGGCTTCCATTTTATAGTGAATCTGACTACTCTTGCCGGCCTTTGACCCGATCAACTTTTATTTATGTATGGTATTTACTAGGCAGTTTAACTCATGATTCAAATTTTATGCACCATCGTAACTGCTCCAAAAATTAATAATGGCTTGTTATCAAAGTTTCAAGTTAGTCATTTTAATATTTTTTAAATATTTTAGTCAGGAGAATCTCAGTACTACTCTAGTGATACGTACCAGTCTGACGGATCTGACAACGGTGATGTGTTCGATGACGAAATACATGACTTCATCAACATATTTTATCGAAGTGAGTTTGATTATGAGTAATGCATTCATTGTAAATCTTGATGAGCAAGATAGATTTAACTTGCAATGATTTAAATATTAAAAATTTGACAGAAGTTAGCATATTGTACCATGTGGCAATAATTTTCATTCAATGCACTTTCTTAAACTGGTTATAGGTTTACATAGGTTGTCTAAGTTGACCTCCTTGATCCTGATCCAGAATAGATATCACTTAGTCAATCAGTATTCCTTTTTTGCACAAAGTAGAGATTTAATGTGTTATGATTTTGTTTCGCAGGTGATCCAAACAGATATGCGAATGAATGGGAAAACTATCCAATGGACCAGCCAAGTAAGAATACCGATATGTTACTGCGACTCATGATAAATATTATGATCTTTGTATAGGGCCTATTATACACTGATCTGTGCCATGGTTTATTCTGTATGCTACTTACTCATACATACAAAGCATTTAGCAGCACAATTTTCCCAGAATGTAAATTTGACAGATATTATACACATAGAATAGACACTTCATGTTAGCTATGTCTCCAGACGTAACAAAATGGAAATGTAATGTAACACATGAACATCTATTTTGCAGGCATGTTCAATGACATTTACACTGGTGGACAACAACAGATGCAGTCATACCCATCTCGTAAGTACTCACACTTACGTTATGTCATACACTTACATTTTTTTGTAATTTATTACCTTATTTAGCAACTTGTATCTGTATCAGTCTATCAGACTTATATCCTGGACAAATATATAATAGTGCCGCTTGTTTGTTTTTTTGTTTTGTTGGAGTTATTATGATTTGCTAATTTTGTTTTGCAGAAAATCAGTACCCAAATCTGGATGATTCAGGCTATTGGCCACAGACTTCAGCTTATCAGCAAAGTTAGTATTCTTACTTTCACAGATAGGCAAAAATACAATGCGTGTTTTTTTTAGATAACTCATCATTTGAATTCCTAGATAGTAGATTGCTATAACTAGAATCATCCTGCTTAACTCGCAATGCGATGCAAACTCCGTAAAAATCTAAACAATCCTTTCAGCCTAAATGATGCGGGTGTAAAAGCTATCAGTAAAATACCTAGACTTGAGTCAACCAGCTATTAAATTTTGAATTTGTTTACAGATGGTTGGAGGCTGAGTGAGTCTGATGAGCACAGATCATATCCTCAGCACAGCATGTCTGAGCTTCTGCCTCCTATCGGAATTCCAGAACACTCAATGGACAATCTGGCCTTTCCACCTCATTTAATGAAAACGGAACCACGAAGCCCTGGTACCCCACTGCCACCATCCCCAACGATCAACCAGACAGAAAAAAGAAGTAAGTTAGAATAACACTGGGAACTTGATAACTCAAATTGGAAACTTAAGACATAAGTGACGAGTTAAAAGGGTGGAAGATATCCATGATGAAATGCTAGGGTTGACAACGATGGATTTGCAACAAATTTCTAAAGAAGGAGCAATTATGGCCACAATGAAAATTATGCCAATCATTCAATGACGCAAGTGGTGAACTTGCTATCAGGTTCCAGCGCCTTCCTTTTAACCACAGGTACTGCAGGGCTGTAATTGCAGCGATATTTGGCCTTCCGAAAATGCTGATTTGTTGATAAATACATGTTGATTCGAACAAGAGATTTAGACTGTTTGTAATGGCTTTATTTATACTCATTATCATCTACGTAAATGCCATGTCATAAGCATAGAGACTCGGGCATCAATTAGAAGTTTACATAAACCTGTAATCATTTATTATTTCCAAGAGTAAAATACTCAATGGACTGCTTTAAAACCCTGGTGATCGAGGACAGAAGATTGCCTTTTGTCAATAATCACGCATGGTGACATGGTGACGCTGTCTGGCCTTTCTGTTTCGGAGCTTTAGTTAGGTGTTGGTGACATGGTCGATCCTACGTAATTGATTTGCTCCATCTCCCTCCTCCCTGATATTGCATTTTTCAATGATGTAAGGTACCTTTATGGGATTGGTCGAAGTTTGTTATTATGCACGAGCTACACACATCAGACTTTAATGCCATTCAATTTTAAAAGCTAATTTGACATAGCATTCACAACTTGGCGACTAAAAACTAGTGAGTCTAATGCGTTCAATCAGATCGCTTGCTCAGCAAAACTGCTCGGGACTTTGAGTGTCATTATGAGATGCGACATCTATCCGAAATTGAGTTTAGAGGAGAGAGCACGCTGTCGTCTCATAAATAGTTATCTCTGACACTAAACCACCAGCGTAGCTCAGTGATAAACAATGAAATTTGTTTTGCTTTTGAAAACTTGACCTTATTCTATTGTGAAGATCACCCTTGGGCAAATTTGATTACATTTACACAGGCTGATAAAATTTAATAGAAAGTTGATAATGCTGTCAGCACACACACTATCATTTCATTATCAATGTGACTGTGTTGACGAAAAGTGCCAACTTGCTGATATCTGCAGTTACGATACCAAGTTGTCAAACTGCAGGAATTCTCTTTGACATTGATATCTTCAAAAAAGATATATTATGCTGGACAAAAATAGTCCAGGCATCAGCAAGACAGTGTGTATTTATAGGTGTTTTGGGACAACCATTCAAACATATCTAAAGAGAGTGAATGTTTTGGTTTGAAATTGCAAAGAAGGCTCACAAAAGCTGGTACCTTTCAGCGGAAATTAAACTCATTATCGATTCAGTCATTTGAATAATAGTGTTTGACAAAGATTTCTTTGGTTGAGTGCATAAGCCTCACAAAATCAGTGACACCTATCTCATGCTCACTGTTTACCCAGGGTCTGTTTTTTATCTATCGGCAAAGTAAAATTCCTGTGAGTTCAGCGATTAGCGCAGCAGGTGACACACCCTTCAGTCAAGGTCAGGGCTTTGGGCGAATTGGGACACAGACCATATCAACGCCAGTTGACCATTCTCTCAAAAAGCATACGCGGAGATGTGTTCTCTCTCCTATTCAAAGGGTTCTTTAATTTTTTTGTTTAAAGAGGTTTCCTGAAAAGTTTGCAGATAGCGGAGTAGTTAAAAGTAACTTGTTGACCTTTTTAACTGAGCTTAAGCCAAGTTTTATTCAGTGTCACCTTTCTTTGTTGTAGAGCCAAACAACAAGCCTCTGCTTCCTGACTTTCTGGCAGATCTCATCAAGGACGAAAGATACAACCCAACCCACATCCGTTGGCTGAACAAAGATGAGCTGGTCTTTTTGATTGTCAAGCCAAAGGTTGTTGCCAGCATGTGGGGCAGCAAGAAGGGGAACCCCAACATGAACTATCCTAACATGAGCCGTGGAATGAGGTGCGTATTCAGATTTTGAGATAATGACAGGTTGCGATTCAAGTTTGCCATGCAAGCACATGACAGAAGCTGTTTAATTATCCTTCTAGACAGGAAAGTTTGGCACGCAGCACCTACAATATTAGCTTTGACAGGATATGCATCAAAGTTCTGGCATAAATTTGATTCTTGTTTGCATAAGATTGAATTTAGCTGTTAACAGACTATCACAACACAACCCTCTTCAAAAGGCGATGATGATATTTGTATACCTGGGGTCACCAAAGCGCTGTGTGCGAAAGATTGTCTAAAAGCCAACTAGTTTTTCTGAAGGTTTTCTCAAGCACATGGTATTGCTAGAATGAATTTGGTCATCAGCTTTATTCTCATTTCTTAACAGGGACCGAAGGAAAAGCGGCTTCTTTGTCAGTGTACCACCGAACTCTTCATATCCTAAGAAACTGACGTACAAATGGGGACCAAAGGCAGCAAAGTACTTCACCTAAACCCTGCAGGCAGGTGCGCGACATTCACTTTTTATGCAATCATCAGCTCTTCCCGGTTAGACTTTTTTTATACTCAGCAATGTAAATATCCATCGGCAAATTTAATAATGACTTATTATTTGCCTGCTTCTTTTTCTATTTAAAATGGTCAGTAATGGCTGCTAAGATCATAATATATGATTCCAATTATTTGAAGCCATACTTCTCAGAAAAGACTCTCGATGCAACAAGATTTTATTGTAAATAATGTACATAACACACTGGAACTTTTTGTGAACACAAATTTTTAATGTATATAGAAGTACCAAGCAATTCGTTGAAATCTACTTCAGACACATGGAGGGGTAAAGTGCACTAGCTGATAACCTTGCTATCAAGAACAATCTGATCAGGGTCAGAGTTTGTCACAAAATCTTATCACACAATTTTATCTTCTTTACATGTAGATAACGCATTGTAAAGATGTCATAAAATTCAGGACGGACAGCCTTTAAAAATCAAGGTTTATTTCTATTCTGTGCCTCGGGACATCTTCATAAGCACTTTACCCCTCCCAAACAAACCCCCTGCCCTGGTTGTGTTTTTTTTTTCATATCCATTTCGTTGAAACAATACTTTATATATTTTTGATAACCATTATTTTCATCCTATGCCCATTGATATTCTTCATGTTAACTGGAGATGGCCTCTGTAACTTCCATTGAAGTCTTTTTTTACGTTCTATAACTTTCCTTCTATAATATTTCCCTGGTGTGTGCACCATATCGTTTTCCACCATCTTGGTTTTCAACTTTCTTGGTTTCCACCATCTTGGAGGGATCAAAGAATTGAAGAGATAATCATTACAATTTTCTTTGGCTTTCAACTTGTTTTGACTAAGCTAAGCAACCCATTTTTCTGCAGCCTGCTTGAACAATCAACTGTCTTTTTCTCATTGTAACCATATATATAAAGTTCATGAATTACAAAATAATCGAACAACCAAACCAATGTTCATCTTGTTTATGATGGCACATCATCTAGCTGGGTCAGATCTTGCCATGCGGTTTATTTTTCAACTTGCCTGGACATACCAATGAATCATGTGGCATTCGGTGTATTTTCTAGTCAAACGAATAGTTTTTTGAGACTAAAAATGGCTGCTTTCTCAATTAAGCATAGTTCTACTTGGTCAGTGAGAGAACAGTTTAGTGCAATAAGAAGCAACAACTTGATGGTCAAAGGAATCAAGTATTTTTGTGGAAAAAGTTTTTCGAGAGTAATCTCACAACTATATATATATATGGTTATCTAGAAAATTCTGACTTCTATAATCATCATATAACCTAAAGTTAGACGCTGTACCTCAATCTTCTGAGGTACAGCTGATAACGCCTCATTAAGCCATTTCGTGCGCTAGACAGCATAGGGCTTATTATGATGACAACAATCAAAATTTTCCAGTTGTCCAAATTTTTTAAAGAAATTGGAGAGTCTGTCCTCAGCTTTTTGTATGAAAATGATCCCATCAAACACTAATTTTTCAGCAGTCCTGTATTTTGATCTTGCAACCATTGACTACAAAACAATATTTAGATGCACACCTGGTGTTATTCAGTGGAAAATTGACCGGCAGCTATAATTTAGAATTCTCACAGCTAAATATTTCCTGTTTCAATCAAAATGCTGCAAATAGGAATGGATGGGAAATTTCCTCGTTCCCCGGCTACTTTATGTACTCCTTTAAGAACATTGTAACTTCAGAATATGATCAACATACCTCAGGGGCCCCCTACAAAACGCTTCGCTTAAAAAATGATCTTGGGCTATTAAAGCCAATTAAGAATGGTATTGAAATAAGGACAAAAATATTTAGATAAGCCTTCAAAGCATCGCAAACTGATGCACAGTCACAAAACACTATAATTGTGAGCAGTGTTTAACCATGGGTCATTTGAGAATTTCAAAAAAAAGAAAACATTTACAACCATTCAGAATATTCAACTCAAAGATTGCATCACGATCCAATGTCAGCATAAGTATGTGAACTGGTTTGCTTTGACTCAAGGTTTTTCTCTGTGATTTCCAAAGGGGCGAGGGCAGAGCACCTTTATGTTGTGAGAAACTATCATTACCCAATCAAATCAGATGTTTAGGCCTGTAAAAAATGTACCCTTGTATTGAGTTTCATCCATATTTGCATAGCGACCCTTGTATGTTACTGGCACTCATGATCTTGAAAAGGAATAAACGGAAACGTGTTCATTCGATATTTTGTCTATTTGAGGATAATTAAAATCGATAGCTGGAGGTCAAGCACCTACTCTCGGCTTTAGGAGATAAAAAAGAATACAATATCATTCTTTTCATAAACATATTTCGTTGTATTTGCTCATTAATTAGAAGAAGATTGATGGTGAATAAGTTACGTTTATTTGGATGCTTCAACATGTTGACATTCTTGTTAAACTTAGTGTCATCTGATGCTCTAATGCCAAACTAATCTTATTACTGAATATGTAATATTGCAAGAAGGCTACAATTGAAACAGTACCATACATGTATAATATAAATATTACTGCCTGATACATTCTGATCCTAAAAGGTAGCAGCAATAACATTAATGACATTATTTGGCATTCTCAATAACTAACCAGTACCTAATTTCCAATTAATAACAAAAGAGAAATAGACTGTTACGTTGTTTTATAGAAATAATAACAAATTAGTACAATATTCATTCATGAAACCATGAGCCGATCCATTTGAAGGAAAGAAAAAATGTAAAGGAAAACAACATGTTGCCCATTGGCAGATTATGACATAAGTGCACCTATAAGGAAAACAGCCTCCTTATAGTATAATGTAATAGTTAATTTTAATAGAAGCTAGCTATAACCAATTTTAGTCCACATTGAACAAGATACTAACTTAACATATATGATGTTGCGGCAATCTGGCAGTATAGTATATACCTGCATGATATGTCGATCAAAACCTCACTTCGATGATGTTACACTCAATCGCTACCAGCATAGGGCTCTGTAAGTTTACAGAAAAGACAAAAAAAGTGGTCTGCGCCGCCGCTGTGACGACATTCCTAAAATTGTGATTCTAGAAGCTCGCAGAGAGTTTTTGATGCCAGTTCTTTTGTTGATCTTACTGTTAACCTGTACATCTACAACGAGATAAGAAAACAATCTGCATGTGTTTTGAACTTAGAAATGGAATGAGGAAGCAAACGCACACCAATGATAGCAGCAGCAGCGTGAGGGTGTATTTTTGGAGACCCTTCACTTCTAACCAGGAAGAAAGTGTAACAAAAGCAACAATTTCGCCCAAACAAAATAAAAGGCCAGTGTAGTTTTTGCAAAAAATGACGGGCTAAGGCTAGATTTACTAAGGTCAGGTATCAATTTACTAAGGTCAAGTTTCACTAGTAATCACACCTTCACACTTAATTTTCATCAGGCAGTGAGATTAAACTTGGCTTCCCCCAGGTTAGCTGTTATCTCCCTCCCACATGCAGCACAACACAGCAATCACATGATGTCTAGATCTCGTGTTGAGACGAAAGCTGATTGGCTGTTAATCTTATGTTTTAAGACTTCTGTTGAATGCGACAAGGAAGCAAAGTTATGCAATACTTGCGGGCCGGTTGTTGGAAATTCCTCAAAGTTTTCATGACCAATAACCATATAATTATCATGTGAGCAAATCCTTCTGGGTTAACCCCACTCCAGATGGTAATGCTAGCAATAACTGCGAAAGTTCCCCTACTAAAATGTCTGTTGATGTATAATTTGGACGGTATTTTACAATATTTCAGGCAAATAAGCCAAAAAACATGCAGCCTAAAACACAGATGGACCATTCCAAATACTAAGTTATTCATCATGACATTGTAATGATATGCTGTCATCGGATACAGTCACAAGCCGTCAAAATCGAACAGGAAATAACCTCTGTTGAGACAAAAGGCACAAAAGGAAAAAAAATTCATCCTCTTTTCAAAAACTTGGAAAAGCCACAAAGGTTTCCTTTAATTTTTGACTGTGTAGAATGTCAGGTGTGAGGCTATTGGGCAGTTAGAACCTGCCATGTACACTCAATGTACATAGCATAGATATTTTTGGAGACCAAATCAAGATAAATCTAAAGGATTAAGCCTGTTGCATTCCAGGGATTTAGCAGATAGAAAATTGTCAAACGATCCCCAATCAAATCGCTACAGAGTAATCAGCTGCGATAATTGTATTTAATATATGATAATATGTATATTGATATATATATATTTGATGCCGATTAGTTATTTAATCTCCAAGACTAGATAAAATGGTCATGAGAGAAGCTGTATATACCTCAGCCTTGCTGTTGGGTTCTAATCTGAGAAGGCAGCCTATCTGCGCAGTCCTCGTGTGAATGATTGCAGCGGATACAAAGTTCTCAGGGTTAGGGTCGATATTCTCTATACATCCCATACCAAAGCTGAGCAGCTTCTGAGTAATAGACGGCCTGTCTATCGCTGACGCTGCCTTAAATATCTTCTGACATTCCTGCTGATTTCTATAAAGTACAGCAGACACAAATTTTATTATTATTAAGTTCGAGCGCTTAAACTACTATTTTACTATATTGAGTATTTCGACATGAGGACAGTTTAAAGCCACAACTATAATAGTGACATAGCCTTATCTCAAAGCAAAAAAGGGGCCTTTGAGATAGGACTAATAGTGACAGGGTTTTAATAGAGTCAAACATATGCAAATGATATAGGCAAGCGGTATGTGTCAGAGTCCTAAATTGAACTGGGGTCTCTCTGCTAGCAAAATTAACAAGCGTGGACTTTGCATTTCATGTCGAATTTCCGAAAATTTTCAGGGCTATGCTGACAACAACCAGGTCCTCCAGCCACTTAGGAATCAGATATTCATTGAAATCTAAAGGACCAAATTGAACTGTTTGCAAATACTTGAGTAGTGATATCTAAAATCAAACAGATTTTTCCAACAAGTAGTTAAAAAACCGGTCAAGATAAGCTGTAATACCTGGCCTATCCTATATCTCACTGCTTAATAAAATTGTTTGCAAAAGATTTTCGAGTTGCGCTTCAAATTTCAACACTCTGCAGACGATATGGGAGACTACATCATGTGATGATATGCACTATTCACTGAATTATTTTAGCTTTCATGTTGCACATTGAAAATTATTCACACCACCCTTGCAGAACAGCAGTTACAGTGGCCATCTAAATCTGCTGCAACCGCTTTGCAACAGCAAAATTGTTGAATGCCGGTCAGGCCCTGGAATAGTCTGGGATGATGTGTAACGAGTTACGCATATATTATTATATATCATTATGTTATATATATATTATGTTTATAATATCATTTAATTTAGCATTTTCGTTTTACAGTGTAAGCTGGTTAAATGAAACTTTATAATTCAAAACTACTGACAAGAAAAATTTGTCCCTTCAGCCAGATCTCAATGCATTCTAAGGTCACTTAACACATTTTTGTGGTCCCCAGAGGTTTGAATTGAGTGAATTGTACTATATTTTTGAAGTGGACTCACTGGCTTAGCTGCTTCCATCGCTGGAAGAATGTTGGTGAGTCCATGGCTGTAGCCTCGGCAAACTTAGACATCATCACAGGAAGTTTGATATTGAAGTTGTGCATGTTACCCGATAATATAAACTGGACCTGTAGTACAGGCGCGTCTCCAAACTCAGACAAACATTCAATGTTGATCAACTGCTGAAGCTGCCCATTGTTCTCTATGACTGACTCTACGGGCTGAACCTGTAAAAATTTATATATTACCATACATATACTAACATATACTAATATATATATATTTATATATATATATAAGGGTATGGCTGTCATTAGTAAATGTGTTTTTCATGCTATGGCTGCCCATTTTTGCTCAGTAGAAGAAGAGGTGTTCTGAAACCTTTGATTTCCTTTAAATAATACAATCATTACAAATATATTGCAAGTATCAAAGTGTCGAGAGGAGGGGACTTGCGAATGTCGACAGTCATGAGTTTGGAATTTTGGATATTCCCTTTTCCCTGTTTTAATCTCAAGTATATACTAGACAAAAGCTTATGTACATTTATGAACAATAGTGTCTAAGCCAGACAGTTTAAGAAGGCTTTACATTTGTAGAATATGGCAGGAAACAACAGTAGGGAAACTGTAAACCAATGTAATATAATAGAAGACAGATCTTGCATAATCGTGATGAAATCAACATTAGTGCTTCTGGTTTTCCCACAGATTAACAAAGCTGTACAGTTTCTGTTTATGACATTGAGAAATGATATCGGACAACAAGTATATTTTATACAGCACTGACGGAATTGGGCAGCGGGCAATATTAATATCACGGCTCACATCATTTGATCAACTGCACTGACTTGGTTTTTTTCAAAGAATAATTATGGCCAATACTGTCATCTACTAAGGGACTCTAAATGCTGAATATATCAAGAATGCCAGATTTGTTGCATTATGGGACAGCCTCATCCTTGAGTGGATCACCTTTATCTTTCACCAACTATATATTTATGAGTATTTATTTCCTCTTGTACGGGTCTTTAGCAGGGCAAATACCCGCCTTCCGCACCCAACTCCCGTGAAGAATCTCAGAGGGTTGACCGCTATGGCCTCGGTTTTTCACTAAAAATATTGATGTTGCCAATTTACCTTCCCCTGTCTCTCGCACCTCTCCAACCCCTAATGCCATCCACCCATGTTTGAGGTAGGGTCCCTCTGCATTTTGCAGTTCTAATAAGTATTTAGTACCTGACATTGCAGGGCATCAGAGAGGTCTCCTGGACAGGTGACTGTAGCATTAAATCCTATGATTTGGAATGTAGTCTTGTTGCCGTAGAACACCATCAGTCGTCCGAAATTCTTCTTATATTCAGACTTAATACCGATCTGCACCATGTCATTCTCGAGTAAAACTCCGGAATTCTTAAAAAGGAACCTGCAACAATAAAAGAGCACGTTTTTAAATGTATGATTTTATGTCCATACAAAATATGCGTAAATTTTAACATTGTGGAGCTTCATAGCTAGAGCACAGTAGAGTTGCTATATAATAGATCAGACTACAGATAGTTTCTCCAAGGAGTAAAAGACTCCTTGGTTTCTCTTTGGTTTAATGTCATAGATCACAGTGAAGATGCCAACACTTGCTACTTCGTCCCAATGGGGGGGGGGGGGGGGGTTTGTTCACTTAATTTTCACTTCGCCTAAATTTTAAGCGGCGCAAACAAAATAGAATTCCCAGAATGTTTATGATGACAAACAGCATTGAGAATAAAGAATAGAGGCCTGTTTTTGAGCCATTTGAATAAATCTCCGGCACAGGCAGTGTGATAATTAAGTGATATCACAAAGATAAGATCTAGCCTGCCGTCTTGGCCGGATGATTTTAAATCGCTTGCGGAACTTATCAACATTGTGGCGATGGATCACAAAAGCATGGGAAATGAAATCACCGAGTTCTGGATATAAAATGGAATGGGTTTCTAACTGGGACATGGAGGTAAACAATATCAATGAAACAGATGACAGCAGAGTATTCTATGAGAATGAAAGACAAGAGCAGACTGTTGATGCCTCAAAGTCGTGACATCAAAAACCACACAATTATATGACCTTACATGAAATGACATGAGAGTCTGTCATACTAAGCAGGTCAAATGGAGATCAGCTGGTGGACCAATTAAGTTATCAATTTGGGGAATCTCATTCTGAGAAAAACTTTCTGAATCACACAAATATTATTTAACCATTGAGAAAGTAAATAAGATTCATTATAAGTTATGACAGTCTCAATGTATATTAGTATCTTTGACAGTCTGGTATTTTCGTGACTAAAATGTTGTTATTGTCAAATGAATTCCAATGCTCCAAGGGAAGGTACTAGATAAACAAAATTTTCATACAATCCTTTAGAGCTTTGTCATCATAATAACATTATTAAACTTTTAATAATAGGTAGAAGCAAAACTTGGCAGTAATTCCCTCAACCCAAATATAGTATATGAGTAGTCACAGTATTAAAATTACATAATTCAACAAATTATCTAATTATGTGAGAATTTAAACTATTTCATCATTTATTTTCAGATCCCAGAAAAACAGTGTCTGCGCTGTCGCTGTGCTGGCAGCACCGTTCAGCCTAATTGATGACATGGACCGTGGAGACACACAAGGAACCTATCTGTCCAGGCCCGCCGGGACCCACTGTGATGACACCGAGGCAATAATTATAATTAAAAGTTGGGAAACAGCTTGCTGGGTGATTTAATAAGAGGGTTAGGTTGGAGACAAGGAGGATATGATACTGACTTGGTGAATCCTTCGTCAGCGCTGACTGTGTGTATTCCGTTCTGTTTGAATGTCTCTCCAGCCGCCTGTGTCGCCTCAAACACGTCGATAAGCACAGAGTTGGCTGATGGTGGTGTCGGGTTAGTCGCTGGAGTTGAGAGTCCGAGCAAATCTGCTGCCTGTTGCTGTAAACAGTAAATTTCAAATATAAGTAGATGAAAACAAAAAGCTCAATATGTACTATACCTACCTTGTTCCTTCTTCCTGGATAAGAGATTTTGTTAAACAAAAGAAAGTTATTCAACTTCTTCGGCACATTCCAGTTTTAGAAATCATTGTTCTGACATATATGATTCCAATCTGCAATCATTTACAATGAGGTTTGAAAACCGATCATTCCAAGTGTGTCTATTTTTTTTAAAACACTGTCCTATGTTCTGTGACAATCTCAATTTTCAAATTTTTGTTTGTGGAAGTTCGGGTAAAGGGTTAGGCCGATTAGGGGTAGAAATGAAAATTTTTTATTCAGAGAAAGTAATTTCGCTCATATGCAAACTTTTCTTCAGATTTTTTTAATTAAATTGAATTGAATTCTCACATTCTTCATCTGGTTAGCTGTGTTCCCGGAAAACAATCGATCATAACGGTTTGAACTCTGTAAATTAGTATTCTGCAAATTGTTCTAATGTTGTATGTGTATCTCAATCTTGCAACATAAGCCAAGGTGATGTATGTGACCTTCTAAAGATGATGTCATCACAATCATCAAAACTTTACTAGATATACAAGTACATTTCTTTGTTTGCTTTTAGAAAACAATTGCTGTTTTTTTACATGTGTCGCTAGTACAAAAACAAATCAGTGTCCATTCTCGATATTTGTAAGCCTTTCATGTTTCTTTGAAGTTCTTGAGACTAGGCCAAAGAATACAGCAACACGTTTTGAAATTTGGAGTAATATTTGAGGTGGTATGTATGAAAGACTTGTTTAGTTAAAGTGTATACACCAGGGATGGGTCGACCTTTTCCTGTTAAAAGGGGTGAAAGTTCTTGATTTACGAGGCACTACTGTATAAATTGGGTACCCGTAAGTGAGCAGCTTACAAGGTACAGTATCCCAGCCGATATTCACACACAAATTTGTTATCATAGTTTTGGAAATTTGGATGACACTCTTTAGATAAGCTACCTTTGTGAGGCAATAGGCAGTAGTGGTTTTGTAAACATTATTACCAATTTGGACCTGAAAATATTCCCCACCTGTCATCATCATAACAAGAGAATCTCAAAGACTTCATCTACCGAGGAGTGGTCACAGATTTGAAGCAACAGCAAATGCAGTATGAGAAACAGTAGGTGGCAATCCAAAATAAACAGCCACAATCATAACTATTAAGAGATGGCATTGATGTAAAAAAAGGTCTGTTAATAAATCTAAGCTTTTTAATCAATATTGACCATTTTGCTTCTGATCTAGATAAAACGTCATGCTATATGCTGATGTAAGGGTTCGGTTCTTATCCCCCAAAAATCTTAACTGCAATGACATTGGTGGATGCCATGCCTAAAATGAGCCGAGTTCCCAGATAAGATTTGCAATGTAAACTAATGAAGAAAAGCCAGCCACGCTAGCTTAGCTTATTCTAAATCTGTCAAGAAAGTTTCCTGCTCAAAATCTAAAAATAGATTACTCAGTAGATGACAAGTAAAGACAAGTGTGCAATTACATATCTGTTGACTCATTCAGACCAAGCAAATTTATTTTCCTCAAAAATCTTAGATCATTTTCTCTCACAACAAAGGGATGGTGTAATATTTTAATACCATCTATGACACACAACAAAATGTGTTCACATGGTACATTTGGAGAAGCTTCGATTTAGCGGCCCTGCACATGTGATTTGTGGTATGATTGCATCATCCCTTGCAGGTAGCTCCAGGGTTAGAATCGATCAACTGACAATACACGCGTGCACAAAGAAAACAATCTCCTGCCATTAATTCACATGAGCTTAAATTTGCGGTGTTTTTGCAGATGCAGAAGTTTGCATCATTTTTTCAAGTTGGAGCTATATAGCAGTTTGAATTTCAATAAAATAAATTTGAGGCCTGAAATGGGAGCTGTTACAACTTCACTTGTAACAGAAATGATACAAGAAAAAATAGTAGGCTAGCCTATAGTGCAGGCATATTAGAGTCTGCTCCTTTAATACAGGTAAACCGGCCTGAAATTTGGGTTCATGGCCTACACATACTAGATGCATAGTGTTTTTTTAAAACTTCCTTATGGCCTCCTACGATCTGACAATTTATATAATGAAATAATCTAAAAAGAAAATTTCCTTACTTAATTCATTGCTTCAAAAACATGTAACTATTTCTAAAGCGCATATTCTTTGTGTTAAATTTCTCAGCGAAGACTGTCTTCAGGTCATTGTCACTTGCATGTTTTCATGAATAGATCTATGTTCAGGGCACTTTAGCTCCATTATCTAACTCAGATATAGTTCATCGATTAGTCCTTATAGAGCCATGCAATCATAGTGATCTCAACTTTCAAATCTATAGTCTCGTAATGGCAATCAAGTCAACTTGAATGGATTGATTGCAGATCCAGGCTAGTGACAATCAAGGGAATTTTATATCAAACTTTCAGGTTTGCATAGTTTTCAGCACAGGGCCGCTCCTCCCCTCTACCGTAATAACTACAATTACCTCAGGAGGTTTCTTCTCCGGCTCAGCTGTAGGAAGCGGTACATTACTAATCTGTGCAGTTGGCATTTTAGCAGCCTGAGAAGGCCTCATCTCGCCGCCTTCTTTAGCCTCTGGCTTCTTTTTCTTCAGTTTGGCGAGAATGGACGACTCTCGCTCTGGGAATGGAGGCATCTCTTCCAACACAGTGGCCTGAACGAGGAAGTAATCAAACAATCATCGCTTGTGGCTTCCAGGGTTTCAGACGACATCACAACAAAGAGAAACAATGACATGACCTAGGGATGGTAATGAGGTCGCACCCTCCAGGGTTATATTGGAACCCCTGCTTGTGAGAAAGGTCGCACTACAAATGTGTTGGCGCTGGTGGCCGTGGTTAGGACCACAATGTAGAGTTTGAGGCCCAGAAATACAATTATTATTACTATTTTGCAGACATTTTCTCATTAAATTACTTCCCTATTTTTCTCATCATATGTAATTGTACCCAGGATGATTATCTAATATACGTGGGATGGGACCATAAAGTTATTATATACTCCATATAATAACTCTATGACTACAACAGGTTGAGCCAATGACTGGGGGATTTTAGTATCCAAGGGGTTCATATCTGATGATATTAGCTGGATCGTAAGAAAGTAAGTGGCATGCTGGACAAGAGTGACAACATTATTTTTATATCTAATATTAAAATATTTGCCTGTCAATTCGACTTTGACTGTTTCATTCAAATTTAAATATGTTATGGACCAGTTAGCTTTCTGAGAGATCCCTGCCAAATTAATTGATAAAAATCAGTCATAACAGCTCATTAGTTTGACTAAACTGAGCAGCATTAGCTTTGTGACAGCAAAATTCATTCGAGGCTATTGCTGACGGTGGTCAAACTGAGTTACTACTGACTAGCAAACCAAGTCAGAACTGAAAACCCTTTATTATACATCACAGCATCTCAATGAAGGTGTCAGCATCATCAGCAATGGCATATATGTGAATAGTGTTACAGGGAGGTATTTAAATTAGAAAGAGCGATGCTTTACTAAAGCAAGTTTTCACTATCATATCGCTCAAATTATCACTCACTTGGTCTTTCAATTGGACAAATTCGTTCCCAAAATCCCCCTGATTAAATCCCTATGAGGACATGTGACCCGTGGAGTGTTGCGTACATACCAGAACATCAGTAGAGGCCACACTTGTTAGTCTCAGGTACTCAACAGCTCTCTGCTGAATCTCAACGTCCGCGTTCTGAGACTGATTATTTCCAGAGAAAACCTGAAACAGATACGAATTATAGTCACTGCTAAGATTGATCACAGCATGAAAAAGCGTGCTTTTATTGAAAAAAGGGGGAGCAATTCATTTCAAAAGCATCTCGTGTTCCTGTTCTTGTTATGTGTGCACACTTTCTCATGCTCAGCCAAAGATTTGTGATATTAGGCTGGGCTGTCATTTGAGTTCAAGATTATCAAATTTTAATTTTTCATGTCGGATACAAAAATACAAAGCACACAATTTCGAGTGTCATTTACAACATTGAGGAAAATTTTCATAAAAACTTTTATGCAGCAATACAAGTAGATGTATTGATGATTCAGTTTTTGCTATGTTTTATTTTCAATTCAATAAAAGATTTTCAGAAATTATACAGAGATAAATGATAAATTTTTGACACATTTCCTTAACCTGGAGCGTCCTGTTTCAAATTATCGTTTTGCAAATGACCAGAAGAGAAATTTAACTGTAAACCACTCATTCTTTCCATATAAATAGATCTGAGATTTTCCCATGGATGTCGATTGATTCATCAATTAGCCATGATACAAAGTCAATCCTCCGTCACACATGGAACATGTTGTAGCTCCATCCTTTAGGAAAATTTTGATAAATTTTGTGGACATGATAAATCTTATGGGCTAAACATTGTCATGCAAGGCTATTTTTCTGCAGACTGATTTGCCAGCTTTGCAGGCCTGGCCTGTCTCTACATAGAGACATGATATTATAGTCCATGTCCCAAACGACAAAAGTGCACAAAATGAAATATTAGGATAATAAGGATAGTTTTCTGCAGACAAATTTGTTAGCTAGGCCTGGCCTTAAGACTTGATATAACCCATGTCCTTATGTAGGGTCATAGTGCAAAAAATTAAGAAATCTCAAGCGATGATCTTTTCCTGCAGATTGATTTGGCAGTTTGGCAGGCCTAGCCTGTCAGAACAGTCAAAAAATTAAGCAACCAGATACCCATATTGTCTCAATGACACATGATTCTCCAAAAAAGCAATTTCCTTATGCATAGAGCCAACTTAAACTTTGGACAGCTTTCATTAAACAAGCTATTTAAGTGCTTTGACGTTGCATTAGTATATCATATTGTGTTTCTTCATCGATGCCAAAAATATGTGTGCAGCTAATGCCCAATGTAAATAAAGTTCGCTTAATTTACAAATTGCCGGCAATCCCTGAAAGTCGTAGTGACTCATATTAAAAGCCAGTGGCCAACAACTGAAGACTTTAAGCCAATACTCTTATCAAGCAGACAGGTTGTATTCCACATTCTGAGTCAGTAAGTGAACAAAATCTAGATTATCCAACAAATGTGACTTACTCATATACTACTGAGTCATACATCCAAAGGTAACAAAATGACCAATCAAATGAGATTAACTGCTTATTCATTCCAGGTGACTCCTTATGACTGTATAAACGTTTCCTGAATTTGAATAGGCAAAAAATCCCATATCATATAGGTATGCACTCACCTCTTGAATTTGAGGTTTTATTTCAGGGAAGAGGTTAGCGAATTTGACATAACTAGATAACAGGAGACCTCTTGTGGCAGCGCTACACAAGTGGAACTTGGAGTGAAGTAGGTCGAGCTGCACCGACGGACTAGAAATCAAACAAATCATAGAAGTATAATTGATAAAAATAGATATTGGGATATTGACAATTGATAAGGTTATAGTGAAGTAGCTTTGCATGGGTTGGGCAAGAGTACTGATAAAGAGTTAAGATGGATTGATGATTAATCATTGAAAAAGCTATTTTTGAAGCAGTAAAACATGAAGATGTGATCAGATTTAGACTTAATTGACCACTTGAATTTTTCAGATCCATGCAAAAATATCCTCAAACCCATCCCTGCATGATATAATAAGAACTTTTATGAGACTAGCAAAAGAAACAGTCGAAACATGAAAAGCGACAAGGACAGGTTTTCAAATCTATTTTCGTTTCAATATTTTTTCATCTCAGTGCAACTTTGACTCAATGTCCTTGTCTTGTCCTTACATATCTGCAACCTTACAATTTCATGTTGCAACGGTGGGTCAAGTAGATCACACACTAACATATTCGTGAATAAGACAAGACATACCTAGACCTAGGGTCACCAGCGATAAGGTTACCGAATTCTCCTAAGATGTAACCTCCAACCTTCACCATGTTCTCGTGGCACGCTGGAGCCTGTAGAGCCTGGAGTGACAGAAAATACTCATATCAGGTACAGCGCATGGATCATTTGACAAAACGTGACAGGTGTGTGGACAAAAATCAACAAATTGACATGGACGGAACATAACGATTATGTTTAGTTCCGCTATTTTAAAAACTGCGATGAAAAATATCTGTTCAATCGATATGATGACGCGGCGGAGACAGGGAAGGTCGAAGCCGGGGTGTGGTCAGCGCCAAAAGGGACCTCGGGAATACTAGGAATTGTTGTGAAACACCAGACTGTTTGGCAAGCAATAACAGTTGGCTGGAAATATTGTTGCATACATGAATTCTTCACCGCAAACAAAAATATCGCTGGTCCCCCAAAAAGAATGTTTGTTTATCTGTGGGCCAATCTAACAAAGACAATGATGTTAGCTAGCTGGCATCGTTTCCTGATTGAGGTCCCCATGTGCCAGAAGTTCAGCTCAAACTGGTGGGAAAATGATTATTATTTCTCTGAAATTGTAATCAATGTCAAAATACATATAGTAACATCGATTAACTAAAATTAATGACAGCCACAATTACAAGAAAACACACAAACAAGAACCATCATGTCTACCACATCTTAAAGCTATGCAGAATTTTATTGTCAATGCGTTTGGGCTAACATTATTAGTTAACGTGATATATCGCCTTTTCAGTTTCTCAGGAACTACTTGTCCCATCTCAAAAATTCTTTAACTGACACGTTGCTAGTAGTCTGACTTATTTTTAATATCTCAAATTATTTTAAACCACATGTTTATAACTCGATTAATTGTACATTAAGGTTATGATACCAGCGTTGACCGATTTGGACATGTTATATACCGTTGGAAAGCTGCTGAGCTACTGATCGTTAATTGCTCATCAAAAATTATGTTGCGTCATTTCATCGGAGAAATGAGGCGGAAAAGGCTGTCTTTAGCAAAGTGGATGGCTGCGCTACATTGATTACTAGATAGTTCAAAACAGGTTACATTCATTCTTAGAGACATAGTTCATCCTAATTTTAGGTTGAAAATAATATTTGATGAGCCCAAAATGGCTTTTTACGTCACGTCATAATGCGTGTGGTTTTTTAACTTTGATGATATAATGCGAAATTTTAAGCAGCGATTAGAGACAGATCGGATAAAAAAGGGCCAAATTTTTCGCTTTGTTCCACTATATTGCTGTTAAAATGACACACACCACAAATTTCAGCAGTACATCAAATGTATCAATATCAGCATAGACCATCAAAGGTAGATACATTTTGCGCCATATATCAATAACGTCAAACATGCTGTCAAAAGGTCCAGCACCAAGGCCAGACAAATTTATTTTGAAAGTTCTCACATACATAGCCGCTTTGATCAAGCATAGTACAAACAGGATATTAGTTTTCCTCGAATTATACCCCACAGAATGCCCAAAACAGCCAATTTAAGGGGCTTTTTAAGGTGTTTTTCGGCATTCTGTGTGGTATAATTTGAGGAAGACTAATACATAGTGCCATATTCTGCTGGCATTTCCTGTTTTTACTATGCTTAATCAAAGCGGCTTCGTATGTGAGAATTTTCAAAATAAATTTGTCTGGTCTTAGTGCTGGACCTTGTGCCATCATGTTTGACGTTATTGATAAATAGCGCAAAATGTATCTACCTTTGATGGTCTATGCTGATATTGATACATTTGATATACTGCTGAAATTTGTGGTGTGTGTCATTTAAACAGCAATATAATGGAAAAAAGCGAAAAATTTTGCCCGCTTTTATTCGAGCTGTCTCAAATCGTTGCTTAAAATTTCGCATTATATCATCAAAGTTAAAAAACCACCCGCATTATGACGTGACGTAAAAAGCCATTTTGGGCTCATCAAATATTATTTTCAACCTGAAATTAGGATGAACTAAGTCTCTAAGAATGAATGTAACCTGTTTAGAACTTTCTAGCAATCAATGTAGCGCAGCCATCCACTTTGGTAAAAACAGCCTTTTCGGCCTCATTTCTCCGATAAAATAACGCAACGTCATCCAATCACGTTTTTGATGAGCCATTAGCGATCAGTAGCTCAGCAGCTTTCCAACGGTATATTAAATGTCCAAATCGGTCAACGCTGGTATCATAACCTTAACTAAAATACATTGAAAACATATAGGCAGCAATGGGCAAAATGATGCAGTAAATTACGTTATGCAAAAGCATGATGAAAATCTGTGCAGTATTACGTGCAAAGCACATTGTGTACAACAATGGATCACCTTTTTTAGGTGATGGTTTAGCATCGAGAGAGAAATGTTTATGCTCATAACTTCTCTACTATCGAATTTATCATCAAACGCCACGATCAAAACCTCGGAAATACTCTCTAGTGTAATGTAAGCTGGTGTGTATGACATGTTGTTTAACCTATTTTCAGTTTTTTGGCTGGAAAGGAGTGCATGTTTTGGAGCAAATAAAGCTAGTTTAGCCACAATAATCCAAAATCATATTGGCCATCCCATGTATTATGTGTAACATATGTGACACAATTTCCTGCCTCACCTCTTGTAATTACCGGGAACCCCCTAGCTGTATCCAGCCTAGTCAAGCCAGGCTATTGGCTTTGGAGTAGCCAAGCCTGGTAAATGATTTCCTACCCAGAAAACTTTCCCTGGATCATAATTAAAAACTTGATTAAGTAAATGCAAGGCTTGGCTTCATTTTATTTAAATCACTAGCATCCATGGTAACTGTTACCATCCTCATTTTTTTATCTATGCTGACAGTGACAAAGTTTATTAAAAACGATAAGCCTTGATTTTGAATAAATCTATTAGACTACAAACCTCAAACACAGTTTTGGCCGCGTATCCCTGCACATCATCTCTGTTGATAACAATCTGTATGACTCTGTACCAAACTTCCTCCGATACGAAGTCACCGGCTATCCTTATCAAGTTTAGTATGATATCAACATACCATGTGTAATCTATAGCATACTTCTCGGCTAATATCGCTACCTTCAGCACCTACAAGCCATTATCAGCGATTGAGATAGCATCAAAATCAAAAGCATGTCTTGACTTGTTCGAGACAATACAAACAAAGAGCTTCCAAAGTGAAATTTGTAAGGGAAATTTTTTATTTAGGTTGTTACCTTCTCTTGTATTGTGGGAGTGTAACTTCAGACTTTATGTCTGATTTACCAGGGAGTTTGGGACTTACTGAGCTCCCATAGTTTTATTATTGTTATCCTTGATACAATGTCTCACTTATAAGCGCATTGCTGCAATTTGGTTACAAGTATTCTCATTGTAATAGCACAGAGCACTATAAGGGCCACATGTTTTACAGTCCGAACTTGTCAATCTTATCATTATCAACTTCTATATGAACACACTTCTTAGCTTTTACTGAGCGTACATGATCTTAGTGGCTAGGCGTATCTATAGTACAGGTGATATTCTAAGATCGCTAAATGGAGCTGTTATAGATAAATGATCTAAAGCTTCAAACAAATGGTAATCACTGACCATTTCTTCTCTGATAGAATAGTCAGCTGTCTCCAGATAAGCTAACATCTCTCCTACTATCTCCTCAGCGTTAGTACGATCACACATAGCATACAGCAGATCTACAGCTCGCTGTCTCACGCTGACGTCTCTCTCAGTCTAAAAAATAATAAAATATTGATATACTGTGTACTTATTCATTCACTTAACTTATTGACTTATTAACTATATTCACAGATTAATGCCTTTTACAGCGGATGGGACCAAGTATTACAGTATTGAATGGGTTTGTGTTGATATCGCATACGATTCAAGATATCATGTAAAAATTCAATCAAGGTCAGGAATAGGATAAGAAATTTTAAAATATTGTTAAAACTACCAAAACTACAAATTTTTGATTATTTTTGTCTTGTGATTGAGATAGAGCTAATGGGTAGCCTTATCACACGGCTACTTTTTTGTAACTGTGACAAAGCTAGCTAATGGGAGGTCATCAACATACATGAACCCTGATGGTGTGGAAATATTGGACTGCTATACAGAAAGCTGCAATATGGTTTTTGGCGAATCAATGATTCCTCCAGGACAAAAAACTTGGTGACCAGGAGCTTAACAAGATACTACCTTGAGAGCTAGGATGACTGTTTCCAGATGCTTCTTGACTGCTTCGTGTGAGAACTCTGAGGTTGCCAGAAGACACATACTTTCTAAAGCTAAATATCTAAAATATCAATAACATAAAAATGACTTTGATAATATCGACAACAATCAGCGAATCATACATCCTTAACAAATTGCGGTCCACAAGATAACTCAATTTTTAGAAGCTCAAAATATATTTTGCAAATTAACAGTAGTTTTCATGTAATTGGTAGTAGTCTACTCTCTGACAAGCTTGTTGCATGAGAGGACAACTTGAGGTTTAGTACAGAATGAATGAACCATTCAATTGTCTTTTGCGCACTTGACGGCGCATTGTTGGAGGTAAATTTAAGCAAACAACATTATTAGGTTTGAGAAACCAATAATTATTTTAAAAGGACTCAATATAACACCATATAACATCTGTGATACAATCTCAGTAATTAAACTAATACAGGGGCCCGGGACACTCACCTCAAATTCGTTTCTCTATGTTGTAGAAATTGGCCGAGCTGATTACAAGCTCTTACTAATAAATTAGGATCGCTGTCCATATGGATAATGAGATATATTGCTTCAAATAACACGGCATTCTTAGCGTTAGAATGTTGCACCTTCTTAGACTTTGGCGGTTCCTATAATAAAAAAAAAGTATAATTAAATAAAAAGATAACATAAATGAAATAAACTTACTCCAAGGTCAAAAATAAGCCTATATAAGATCCACATGTTTTGTAAAACTGACCAAGAACTCCAGTTGATCAAGCAATAAAACTGCTATGTCAAAATGACTATCAAATCTTGCTAGAAAGTAACAATCAAATTGTTAACTGATTCATCAAGTTTAAATGTCCCATAGATCGGTTCCACATATTTCAGATACATATCATCACATAGTAAGGATATATCCTTACTAAGTGATATCATATACAACATTTACCCATTCATATTCATGAGGCCAAGTAGGGACAGGAGGCTTGTCGGAGGTGCAGAATTGTGGAGAGGATGGGATTGACAATAGCTAGTTGTATACATGATACAGTGAAGTGTGAACTTTTACATAAGGGCAAAGAGTTGATAGACAGATTACTTTAATCGATAGATATCTTTCGGTGGACTAAAAAACATAGCGGTATCATTTTTGTCAATAGGTGAACAGGCGACAATTCATGTTTCTGCAATGAATATGTTCACTTTCTTAACTCAACTGAATGACTAAAAACCTTCAAATATATTCACTAGGTGAAGACTGCAGTAAAGTATAAAGGGATAATAAGAACAAATAAATAATATATGCAATGGTTTTTATCATAGAGACAAATTCTGAGCAACTCGGACCAATCCAAAACATTACATTTGCCAAAGCGTTACATAGATTCATTTGATTTCCATTTAAATCTGTTTTGCGGCTGTGTAGGGGACGCAACTTCTTCCAAAATCGAATCGGGCAATCCAAAACGCTACTCTCAAAACAATGTTTCACACCACGCACCTGGGCTTTATTGAGGATAGTTTCTAAGCAGTCTGTTAGCCTGGTTCTGATGGACGGGTCTTCAGGAGGGGGGTAATTCTGAAGAAGACGTAATAGCTTGACAGAGAGCCATGGTGCTGGCACAAAGTAGTATGTGTAGTCTTGTAGATCTGTGTAGGACGATGTAACAATCTAAAAACAGAGATAAGCGAAAAAAAAGGTTAACACTGATGTCCGAGATATTCAAGAGATGAGTTTAACAGATTTTTATCTATTGACAGCTTGTCATAATGGTTCTGCTTACAGCACAGTATGAATGGTATAATAGATATTCACATAATCCATAATATTTTGAGCAGAACTGCCATTTTTTTATAACGTTATTGGCGTCTTTGACTTGTCAAACTGATTAAAATAAAAACACTGTTTAATGTTACAAGTATGATTTATTGTAGGGTGACGGAGCAAGGATAAGTAGAAGCACTTATTCTCTACTCTCCAACGCAAAACCAATGAGAAAAAACTGTATTTAGCCCTTTCTTTTCTCAAACAGCATACCTCACATCTTGAGTAAGGTTAAGATCAGTTTCAGTAATGATCACATCATCAAACTTGACCCTGAGATTATAGGCCTACTACTTAGACATCGCTACTACTTCATTTAAATATCATTTATGTCTTTCCAGTTAGTTCGGGATTAAAGTTAATTAATTTCATGAAATTAGGTAATATCTAAGATGAATACCCTGCTCAATCTGCTGACGGCTAACTGAACGCAGCCCTTATATTCATCCGGATGTTTCTTCACCAGAGTCTCAATCAGACTAACAGCTGCAGTCACTACCCCCATGTGCTGATCGTTAAGTAAGTGTACAACTCGGGACGCCCATTCTCCCATGTGAATCACATCTGGTGAGCTCCTTATCAACTTGAGCAAGGTTAGAGCGGAGCTCTGTTTTACTGCGTCTATTGTATCTCTAAAAAGAAAACGACAAAAGTAAAGTATGGGAGAATTACTCCAACAGAGCAGAACATTGGAAGGTTGTAACCAAACTCCCTAGTGTAACTTACTACCCATGAACATGAAAAATATGCATTTGTATGAGGTTCTTATATTCATTTGTGTGTCGCTGACCCGTTGAATTGTTTCGGTTTAAAAAAGAGCTTCCCTCCTCTTTTTGTTAAATACCACATGTAGGAACAGTATGCAATTGGTGTTCAGAATAGCTACCATAAAGTACAGTTATAACAAATAACAGCCCTGTGCAGATAGTTCCATATTTTCAGTTCATGTGATGTGTTACTGTGATGAAGTGATTATAACTTTTTCAGTCACTGCTTTAATTGGACACAGCTTTCTCATCGTTTTACAGGTTGACACTTTAAAGTTCCTCACAAGTTTTACAGTTGTGTTAATTGCTTCTTTTTTTTCATAGATAAACGACAACCCAAGTGATCACACATCTTACTACAGTTAGCTAGTGACACAACCGCAGGGTGGAACATCTAGAATTTAATTATAACAACTTGCTTGTAGATAAAATAATATCACCAGAAATAATTACTTTGCTGAATTTACACAATTAAATTGAAGAATACTAAGTTGGCTCATTTTTTTAATCATCAGTTGATCCCCTCCTCCAACAATAGATGATTCATCCCTAAAAGATTATAATAGATTATCCAATCAACAGAACTTGTTCTAGTTGTATTATGACATTGTTACCTCCCGCTAGGCACTAATGACAGTGATTATGGATGGGACTTGTCAGTGAACTACTAGTACAGCTTTCTTTGGAGAAGCCAAACTTTTTCTCATTTTCATCAATGCGTTTACCAGGCCTATGATAAATGCACTATTAATCTGTGCCAATGAGTTTCAATCCAGTCTCGATAGAGAGAAGATTAATGGAGTTTTCATCTGATTTGGTGCCGCCCCCTTCATTTTCAGTGGAATGTGTCATGTAGGACCTGTATCTATTCAATCACCATTTAGTATTATACTAAACATGATTGAATCAGCTAGCAAAAAGTTGAAATCTGTTATAAATGCTGCCGTAAAATCTAATTATTCCATATACAAGTACATACATACATACAGAACTAATGTCAATGTAGATGTCAGGGAAATGATAGAATAATATTGATATTCGACTCAATGGGAATTATGATTAATCAACTGTATACACACAACCGTAATTTACAAATGTAGCTTTGGTGAGGCCATCGCTCAGGATATTATCACTTTAAACTCCTCAATGCAATGTGTGGCAAACTGCAAGGATCAATACTGAGCTGTTAAGTGTCATTATGTTCTACATCGAGGTATTTATCACTCTACCATGATGAACAAGTGTACGTCAAAGAGGGAGAGAGACTGGTATGAAAAATGAACTGTTCAAATGGAGACCAATCAATTAAATTGTGATGAATCACCTCACCAACTCGCATCAAAACCTGCTTTAAACAGATCTTCAGAGGGATTGTGCACCCGTCAATAGCAACCAGGAAATGATTGCAAATGAAATTTTATCATTATGTTCATCTTAGCTTGACTTAGAAAACTTGTCAAGACCTTCTAAGAGCAGCATCGCTCTCTCTGCCCTATCATTTACAAATTACCCATGGAACCGGGTATCACAATACACCTAATCAGTCTTATCTGCGCAAATTCACAAATAATCCAAGTTGATAAACAATCAATGAGCCCTTATACATAATACTGATTACTGACTCACCCGGACACTAAGAGCTTAGGTATCTCGTTACCGAGCCCTTCGGCCATCTCACGACTGCCAATATTGGCCACACACTGCAGAGCGAGACATACGTGTACTGGGTTTCTAGCGTGCAGGTCATTCTTTATTGCCTGTATTACAAGCTTCATAAGCTCGTTGTTGGCTCCGACTAGCACGGATATGAACAGGTATCCCTGAAAATGGATGGAAGATGTGCTTGAGATTTGACATGGAAATGATACATGAACTATTGCCATTAAAACTAAATGTTCCTGCTGTGTGTATAATTAAAATGTGTTTATATGTGAAGAGGAAAACTGGCTGAATTTCATTCAGCGCTGTTATTCTAACATTGAGCAACGTAGGCCTACTACTAACTACATAGGCCTACTACTAGTTAACAGTTAACATAGTTGGTGAAGCACACCAGAAAAGTCTACATGACTAAATGTGTATGGAATATGGATTACAAGTTGATAGTAGAAAACAAGGCTAGCTAAATGATCACAACTCACAATTTGTTTTTCTGTGTATTTGTTTGAGCTGAGGAGATTGACCGCTTCCATATGTCCAAAGTCAATGTCGTGACCGAGTAGGAAGATAAACAGTAGTTTACACACATATTTCTTCTTTTGATACCCGTCTAGAGTTTTGTCTCCTATAAAATATCAAAAAAATCATTGAACTGAACATCCATAGTGCTATAAAAAGGGGTGATCACTGCGCATCACTTCATTGTTTTTACACACAAAATTTGTGTACAATATGCATAGATTGTAACAAACTTTGAACCTGAGAAACATCAACTAGGCCTGGGTTGCAAAAGCAAATGACTACACCGTTTGCTGTTATGTTTTTGACACTAACCTCTGAAATTTGATCTGATATTGGCTAATTCTTTGTTGATTCTCTTCACCTCAGCTTCCTTACTTTTACCTACAACGGCAGATGTCAAATTTGACGCCATGTTGTCACGAGTATAGTGACATGAGACCCAGATCACCAAAAGGATCATGAAAAAGTTGAAAATATTCGACACCCTAGCATGGCTCGTTATTCAGCCTGTGTAGAAATTCTCAACTGTGTTAACAACCTGAGAAAAAACCTCATAGCATCTGACTGAAATGCAGCTGAAGCTGCTGACAAAAACAATTTCATATTGTTAATACTTACAGTTTCTAATATCTGAAATAAATATAGCGAGACCTCGCATGGATTCACCCTTCACCGTCGGCATTTTTCACTCTGTAAGGAGAAGTAAATACCATATACAATTAAAGAGATTGATGAGTGAACTTATCAGTGTGCTTATTACCAAACACAAGGATTAAAATTATAAGGGAACAGATGACACCTGAATGCCCAAAGCATTCTCTTTCATTTCTTCAAGTATAAATTGTATTAGAAAGAAGAATCTTGTGTAGTCACAGCAGAGACCACAGTGCTGGTGGATTTACTCGATTTACGTTATTATACACACTGTATCAGCTTCGGCAATCAGCCTTTTACACAAATGTGAGTCGTGAGAAATTATGGATAAACACAACAAAGATTTGGAACTCGGCACACTGGCAATGTTGAGCAAATTATTTACAGTATTATTTCATATGACATATAGGACAGGCAGTGGTGAGTCCTGATAAGTATGGATGGGGAGTTTTGCAAACATAAATGCCTTATGCACATGCACAAGGGTAAAATACATTTCAGGAAGTAACGATTTGAACTACTGTAAGTTATCAGAAGGATATTCATTAACAAGATCAAACTTCAATGAACAATCACTGCAAAGCCAAACTTGCCCATCAATTGCACTTGAGTACTACTGTTCGTATCAACTGCAGTGTAATGAAGCTCATTGTAGGTCTGGTATGATATGAAACCTCCCATATGTTGATGGACTGAATTTAATTCAGGCGGTGAGGTTTGATTGAAAAACAAAATGATTTATGCCTAGAAAATCGATCAGGATAGTTACCGCTATGAATCAATCAAAACACTCAATAGATCATTGAAACTGAAAGCATGACACACTACTACCTGGGCTAATAACTTCAATCAGCAACAAGATTGGGCCGACACATTGAGCACACATTGGTTAATAATGACAACAGTTTGGGCAACTGAAGGTAGAATAATGATGTGCAAGAGAAAGAATGAAGAAAGCATTCCTCTGCAATTTTTTTTCAGGAGTCCACCAACACACTTAACTATTTGTTTTTTACATTATCAGGCAACTGAATTTAAAAACTTAAACTAGTGTCATTTTTTGAGGAATTAATTAGCACTTACTACTAGCAAGGAGTAACAGCTACTAGAACTAGTCAGCATTATTAGGCCAAGCAACATAATAATATCTTTCAATGTGCTTTGAGTACTATAACATGCATTGAGAACTATTAACTTAAAATTGAATTTGAATAAAAAATCATCCTGCTTGATGCTCAGATGGTATGTAGGTAGGTATAAGTCTAAGAAAGTGGAGGTTGACTTTTTTGGTTTGGAAAAAAGTAATGCCGGCTAGCTTGACAAAGGCCTGTTTGCCAGTGTGGGGCTATCAGTTCAGAAACATACCTCAGTGTTGACCTTCAGGTCTAAAAGAAGCTGTATCTTCAATTGTTTTAGCCTTGTGTGCCAAATTATTAACAATTTTGCAAAAGAAAGTGTGGAAGAAAAACAGGTCCTTGGCGGAAATCAATTTCGGCCATTTGTAGATTAATGAGGTCACAAGTTTGATAGCCTGTGAGCCTGATTTATGATTTCTAAGAATTACACTTTAATTTAAAATAAGTAAGCTTTAAGTTCTCACAGGCTAAAACACCCACAATGACAACAACAAATTCAGTTTGTGCACTGCAAAGAGTAATTTTGTCATCTTCCCATTATTTTCACACATCAAGATAACCACAAAGTAGAACCCTCAATTTACTGAGGTATTTTTTTCATTGAGGAGCACTTCATTTGAAACACTCTAGTGCTATTTATAATGTTAAATTAATGGGTTCATCTCTATAACAACAAAACCGGAAATCAACTACAGCTTGGGAATTTCTTATGCATGGGGAGCACTTTGCTGTTTTGTTTTGGAAACTCCGCTTCTTTCACCTAAATCAAAAATTCTTTATCATCAACCCTGACAGAGACAGATACATCTTGCTGTAAGCTTAGTATGGTATACCCTTAACAACCTTGTATACTTAAACTTCATTTGTATTTGAAAATATATCAAAAAAGACTTGAGTGACAGTGGAGAGAGATTTCAGACTTTTCAGATGTTATTTACTTTCCTGACACAAAATATAAGTTTAGATGAACCAAGGAGTGGAGGACTTGGATGATCAGATTATTTAGACAACTGACCTGTTCAAATATCTGCTTTGCTGCAATTAAAATTTGCCCAGTATAGTGAGGATTAATAGGAATTACTGCTTGCAATAGTCTCTTTCTAACAACAATAGTGGTGCAGCGAAGGAAGTTTTGAAAATGTTTGTTTTGCAGGTTATGACTCTAACTACTTGATGCTGATATCAATGATTATAGTGTCCTGTCATCAGATCATTGTCATTAGGTGTGATTCTAACAGTACTCAGTCCAATCGCTTGATGATAAATTTCAGAACCCAGCAAGGCTTTTTAGTGGAAAGTCCCCTCGTTGTTGAAAAATGCCGGTCCTATATATGTGTTATTGCCCTCATAGAGAGATATCATTAGCTCGATCAGATTGTGAACTCCATTGGGATTTGCTAAGTGTGAATTTGGATCTGAATCCCAGACAGAGCACTTACAATCGCATGTCTGGGTTTTGCAGGCATGATTTGTACAGCCGATAATACTCTACAATCCCTTCATATCATGGTTGTTTACAAAGTATAGTAAAAACAATGAGCGTCTTGTTAAGCAAGAGCATAATATGTTAAGTTTAAACATATTCATATTCTCACTACCGTTCTGTTTATCTTTTTCAGAGGAAATATGTGATAGAAACTATCATGAGGATATAAAATATACATTGAGTCTAACCTGTCACAACCAAAGATTTCACAGAGTTCCACATATAAATACATCATGCCTTCTGCACAAGATGGCAGAACAAGATCTGCAGAGCCGAGCAAAAACTTTAAGGCTAAGCTGGGGACGTCAAACATCGTCAGTTATGAGGATTTACTGATTGCACAGTATATTGATGACATAAAAAAAGGTCCCGATGTCGGCAACAAAACAGAGTAAGTTTACTCACTACGTACTTTTCAAGAAATGTAGAAGAGTAGAATAAGTAAAAGGCAAAATCTCAAGGAAATGTAGACTCACTGATATGCTTCTCTCGTTGTTGAGGAACAATTCATTCGAATTTTTCTCTTGTCGAGGAATATTTCATTTAAAATACCCTGTTGCTATTTATATTGTTTAATTAACGGGATCATGTTTCAGCTTTCTAGTTAGGACTACCAGAACAAGATATCACAGAGTAAGGATATATATCCTTACTCTGTGAGGATATTGAGTTAGATATTGTTGTATTTGCTAGATATACTCCTCGCCTTGTTACGAGTGGGGTTCATTATCATCATTGCAATTGCAAATTCCCAACCCAGAAGCAAATTAATAGTAGTAGATGAATTATTTAATAACTCAATATATGGAATATCAGTCAAGTTTCGTCTTACACTCCGCTTCCTGAGAGACAAATTAATTGCAGGCATAACAGCAGCCACATGTGAAATTTAATTCTATTGTTCAGATTGTTTTTAAATAGCCTGGATTTAATAAAAGTTTATTAAAATCTGGTATTATTGTAGTCTTGATTTCAATTGAGCAGTCAGTGTAATTCAAGTTCGTTGATCCTGGCATATATAGGCTAGCTTTTAATAGCTCGAGCTTGCACAAGCAGAACCCACAATATTGTAGTTGTAGGCTATAGACATATTTAGAACCTAGCAAAGTTTTGTACTTTTTATGCACAGAGTTGATCCAGATAAAAATTCCAATATGATTGTAAGCCAGCCTAACCCAATGTCACATGATAAATGAGATGCAAGTTACTTTTACTGTTTATAGCAACACTGTTTGTATAAAGAATTATCTCAATTGATGACTAGATTTTTAAGTGGTCCTGTTGCTGATATTATGCAAACATATTGAAATCCTTGTCTAACTATCTGAATAGATTATCTGCTGCTGGAAAATATTGGTAAGGCTCTCAAAAGATTGTAACCATTGATATGAATGTATGGATCAGTGGTAAAATACACAGCCTGGCTATTTGTGGAGATATGCCATCAGTTACCTATTACTGAAAGCCGTATGCTAGTTTAGTGTAGGATATGCACCCATGATCCATAATATAATATCAATGATTGTAATGGTCAATTAAATTATTTTATGTTCTGTTGTGAACTATTATGTTTGTTGGTTATCTGATTAAGACAGTTTGATGTATCATTTTTTTCAATGGGGTTATTCTTGTTGCTTTTCTATGACAGATCATCACCATATTTGGGAAAGTATAGCACGTTGGAGGAGGGATTGACCAGAAATGGAATGAGACCTCGCTCCGGTAAAAAGGACAGACCCGTCTCAGCCCAACATGGCAGGTCTAAAAACCGCCCTATCAGCGGTGAATTTAATCAATTAAGGCCTTACAGTGCCATGCCTAGTCAACAACACCGACAGAAGCCTAAGATTGATGCCAAGTTCATCGCCGACCCCGACCTTTGGGATCCTGCTACTCCTCGTGAAGAGAAAGCATCTCTAAGAAGAACACGCAGCGCCCACACTCGACCTCAAAGTGCAACAGCATATGGCTATAAGAGGTTAGTTGTTGCTGTCTGCCAAATTGAAATGGATGAATGAGTGTTCCATTGCTCTGCAAGATTCACCCTAGCACCTTACTGATAGGTGACTGAGCTATTGGATTCAATTTTAAAAATATTTTCAAAGTTTCAAATTCCTTCTACACTTTTGAGATCGTCAGTGAAACCTGTATTCATAATTGGATTGATATTTCAGGACTAACTCAGCTAAAAAGTCCTACACATCACTGATAGATCATGAATTATACAATGCAAGAAGACCAAAAAAGAAACAGCCTCTCTACAAACGTCAGCCTTATGTGATAAGATGCGTCGCCTATAAGAATGGAGATCGTGACATCTGCGCACAGGTGGCTGCACCTAGTGTCAAGCAGTTGCTGGAGTGTTGCACTATCAGACTGCAGCTCAATGGTGCTGCTAGGAGGATGTTTCTGGATGATGGCTCAGAGATCTTTGAGACCTCAGAGATACCCAGGGATGGAGAGATATATGTATCTAATGGGGAACCATTCAAGAATCCATTCAAGCCATTGATACGTGAGTGGCTAGTAACGTCCCAGTACCGTTGTTTCACATTTCCAAATAGCTCTGATTGTAAATTGATCAATCATTTAGCTTATTTGAAATGCATTCAGAAAATGACATGGATTGAAAATGACAATTCTTTTATTGTCTTTATCATGCTGGTTTCCTTAAAAAGTTTTACCTCAGTAATCTTCCCTTTACCAGAGCGTCATGAGCAGAAGGAACAGATGCAGTGGACAATGACTGGGCTGACACTACCTCAGGGTAAAAAGAAGAAATCTAAGTTTCTCCTGTCCAAACGATTTAAGGATTTAGTGACAGTCAGTAATAGGAGGGTGATGGTCTATCTAAACGGACAGCACACAAACTGTCAAGAGGTTATCACCGATCTCAAATCTATGGAAGATGTAAGTTTCAATTCACATCATTAGTTATCACATTATTTTTGAGAGCTGGTTCAAAGCTGATCTATATGACCATTTGAATCCTGGGTCTAACCGTCCGAACAACTGATTGCGTATGGTGCTAGTAAAACAATTTGATAATATAAGCCTATGACACATAGCTTGTTTTGCTTTGGTGGTATCTATTTCAACCATTTTAACCTACATATTCCAATTTTGTTTCTTCTATAATTTCTCAGTTTCTTGGTGATGCAACAAACAAGTTAGCCCTGAGGAGCCATGCTAGAATTATGTATGACTGGAATGGATCGGAGATCACAAACTTTGAAGAGAGTGAGTTCTTAATACGTTCCAGAAAACTATGTGTTATCTTCACAGTGTTGATCTTTTTTTCCTGAAAATGATTATTGCGAGTGAAATTTTAACATTTGGCGTCCATTGTGAAGCAGTTTAAATAGATCGATTTGGAAGCTATTAGCAGCAATTAAAAGTTAATCTCTCTCGCACCCAATGCAAACCTGATGATTGTAATCTATGACAAACTTTAATATTCAAAACTCAGACAGAAAAATTCTATGATAATGGTCATTGCTCACATTTACCTATTTTCATTTGGTACTGATGCTTTACCTTGTTATTAATATATATGATTACGTAATTCCTTGTATTGTAGTTCCAGTTTTGGATGCCTGTCTTCAGGAGGCCGGTACACCGGTACTCGGTCCTGTTTGGATATCATGTGGTGGTGGATTCAGTCCTGCTGGGGCATGTAAATTCCTGGAAGGAATCATCACCCATCTCCGTAAGAGCCTCAAAGACACTAGATACCACACGAATCAGGTATTTAATTCAAATTTAATTGTCAAAATGGTAGCAATTATTTATAATAAAGATAAGCATGTTATATTAATATTAAATTTTACAACATTTTATATTACACTGATTTAATTCGTATCAATATTACCCTGTGCGAAAGCAGCAATCCGTAATATCTTCTTCTGAGGTTTATCAAGCATACAACTGAGTAGCGCTTTACACATTATGAATGACTTTCTTTATCTGGTGGATCGTGTAACTGCCTTATTCATTGAGTGCTGTTGTCTTCAAATTTAAAGATGGAGATGGCGTTGGATTGTAAGTCGAATGAGGAGTCAGATTCACATGAGAAAATAGAACTGGTCACTATGCTGTCCATGTCTGAAGAGGAGCTGAGTAAAGGCATCGAAAAAATGAACGATGATGTGTCTAATATGTCAGCAGCACTAAAAAAGATGAAGGCCATTCATAAGGATATCAATGAAAAAGCGGGACAGGAGGAGGTAATTACCTTATCATATACAGGGATTCCAGCAAACAGCATCATCGGATCCGCTCTTTGTCTTAATAATAACAAACTATTCAACCAATTATTTCATTTAGTTGTTAGATTTATTAGAATTTGTTATATGCTCACGCCTAAACACACCTCATTTGTACTGTAAATTTTCAAGAGTATTAATTTGAGTATTTGATTCTTCCATAACACCCATAAGAAAGATAGATAGATATCAAAATGTCAACTGTCTAGTCCCTTGTTACAAGATTATACTTGGCAATAAGAAAATATATCAACTACCAGTGTATGGATGGATATCTGGATTACCGCATAATGTATGATGTCATTGAATTATTGTACCAGGTCGAAGGATATTCATACACCCTACAAAATATCAAAGAGATGAATATAAATGACAGGGCTGTCGGTGGTCTGGGTCTCAAGTTGAAGGTGTACAGAAATGGAGACTATGGGGCACCTGCTGTAGTACACTTCAACACCAGACAAGCTGGAAGAGGTCTCAGAGACAAGGAGAAAGGCCCAATCTTTGAGAGGGTATGTGATTTTGTGTATTTGTGTATTTACATTGACAAATGAAACCGGATATTATTTGAATGTGTTAGACCTATACGAAGCTTTCTTCATGACATCGAATAATTTGATGAACTGAGATATGATGAAATAATAACTCAACATGTTGAAATCACAAGTCTTGCTTTAAAAGTCAGGCTTTAAAAATAAGTCACTTTGATAATTCATAAAACTGTTTTCTTATGCTAATGATTACAGTTGTTGGATCAATGTGCCAGTAGAGTTACTGGCCCTTCTAGTCAAGGCACAAAATTCGCAAGGCGACTTTTTGATGCAAATGGAGAAGAGGTTACCGAGTTGTCCGCCCTTCACTCAGAACAGGAAGTGTTCGTATCAATGGGAGAACCATTCAAGACTCCATTCGGTAAATGAAAATTATTTGATTATACGCCAAGGACATAGACTGCCCTAGTGATTTTAACTTTTTTTTAACAATACAGTATGCTCATTTAGCTATTACCTGGCCACCAAAAGCCTGATGTCAACTCCACTCTTCCATATTACACTCTGAATTGGTCCAGTATCTAAAGCAGAAATTATGTACGGTTACCGTTATTATGCACTCCATATTTCTTTTTTAAATTTGCAGTGCTATGCCTGCAAGCTCAGTTTGAGCAAGTCAGAGGAGTTGAGATGCAGTGGCCTGCAGACGCACCACATAAGCAAGTGGCCAAGTTCAACCAGGCTGCAGCCTTTTTGGAGATGGAAGGTGGTAAGAACAACTGGGATGGAGTGATAGGATTCCCGGCTGACTATAAATGGATCGATTGTAACTCAGAGACTGACCCGATGATAAGAGAGGAGATCGTCATGAGTAAGGAGCTGGATCTGAATAGTCACTGGCTGGTACACAAAGAGCAGGTATAACTTTGATCTAGATATCAGAGATTGATCCACTGATTGATTGACTGAATGATTGATTGACTGAATGATTGATTGACTGAATGATTGATTGACTGAATGATTGATTGACTGAATGATTGATTGACTGAATGATTGATTGACTGAATGATTGATTGACTTGACTGAATGATTGAAATACCTAGTGTTGATTTTTACCCATTGTGGAAAAAATATTAGCTAGTGTTTCGTTTAGCTAGTTTGGAGGTGACCTCATTGTTATTTCCTCCTGTGAAAACGCAATTCCTCTTGAGTAGATATATGTTGTACAATGTGACTGATGTCCACCATTTTCAATAGTCCCTTTACATGTGCATTCTCCCAACATGTTCTGGTTGTGAGAGACATAACAGATAGGGTAATTCACAACATCTATTACTGGTTTTATTTAGCAAGCATTTCATCGTTCCTGTAGATTTCGTGTTTAAGAAGGAATATGCGCACGGTATTCAACAAACATCATGTTTAATTTAATGTTCAGTTATGAGATGGATGGCAGAACATGCTGCTTAATAATACTATTTTTAAATTATTTTTTAGAGAGATGTCATCTTGTATCCATCTTTGGTTGTGTCTGACAAGAAGAAGAAAAATGCTAATGACATCTGGCCAAAAGAAGCACAGCAGTGGGTCCTCACCAAGGTTTGTCAGCAAATTTATTATTTCCATAATTGTCTTTTCTTGTCGTTTTTCAAAACTATGATTGTCAGACAAACAAAGTATTGCGAATTACTCGTACTGCACACATGTGAATATTCCACACAGCAGTCTTGATATTACTTTGTTGATTGCGAGTTGACCCGGCAGAGGAACTGAGAAAAGTGAAACTTTATAATGTAATGTCTCACTTTTCTCAATTTCTTTTCTGAGTCAAGAAATAATCAATTACAAAAAATTAAAAGCCAGAGAAACTCTCAGGCTAGTTGCTACTGTGTTTTTTTCTCACTTTTTAGGGCGGATACATATCCTGCCGTAGCATGCCACATATGGTAGTGTCAGTTCTGGATACAAGGGTGGATTGTCAAGGTAAGACAAAGCTCAAGACCAGGCTCACAGGCTATGCTGTTGGGCTACAGAAGAAACAGGAGGGCAATCCCGCACAACAGTGGAGATTTACTAAAGAGGGATCTATTCATTCTGTGGTTGGTGTTTACTGCTTGGCTATTTCACTGGTGTTCCTATGTGCTTCAAAGTTGCCACATGACTGCTCTAAATGTTTTGACATTTGAAAATTGCCCTTCGGATAGAGGTGAAATTCTGTCTGGTTTGAGTATACACCGATACTGCAACCAACCTGTGCTTTGGATATTTTCTAGCCTGTCTTCGCAAGCTTTATTGTGGGTTCTCCCCCCTCCCCCCCCCCCCACAAAAATGCTTGTCAAGACAGACTAGACACTTTCATGCTTGGAAATTAACTCAGCATGCATTGTCATCCTATGATGTACACACGATTAAGACTCTCTGTTCAGTGATCACTCTTTTCAATAATCTGAATTTTAGCTGTCTGAAGCTCAGCAGTATTCGGTATGCATGGCTTTGCTTATAATGATTTTCCTTGTAACTATGTTTTTCACTCAGACTATCCATCTTTGTAACACCAAAAAGATTAACTTTCTTCTAGCCGATAGCGTCAAATCTACATCATTGTTTCCATAAATTCTGTGTCTCTTTATATTAGTTTCGCACGCCAAATTGAGCCATAGCTCCATTACCTATCCCTAACTTTAATTTCTGTGGCTGTATTTGGTTTTGCTGAGAATTCATATATCTAGGATGTGTTCAATTTTTATTTCAATCCTTCAAACATTGTTGTGGAAAATTGGTGTTTATGTGATGATGTTCAGCTCTATCAAACTAGTCTGAAGACGCTGCAAGTTTGCGCTTGTGTTTGGCACAGACAGCTATTCAAGGTTGCAATTTTCCCAGTTATGATATTAGTTACGTAATCCAACAACTATTCAACATAGTTTTAGTCACAGATTGTTCTTCACAGCCTCTGTATCTAACACTTTTGATTTATTTTGTAGTCCCAAGCCGAAATGATTTTAACTTTCCTTGGAGCTAAGTACAGCGCAACAGATGAGGATTTGATACAAAATGAAGTGGAAGGTTTACCTGATGGCTTTGTACCTCATCTAGCTGTGTGTGAGAAAATCAGTGGCAAAGACTCGTGTCTTCAAAGGTATGTTGTTTTCGGTGTTCATTTGGTTTATGTATTGGAAGAAGTTATGTTCGCACTTCAACAGCAGGACAACTCATTATGGAGGATGTTGTTGACTTTTTCCAAATTTCTTAACTAAGCTGGTAATCTTCGAGTTGCTTTATTTATTGAGACTTATGGGTCACAGTAGTTGTTAAGAAGTGACTTGTTAACCTCTAAGACAAAATATTATGATATGTAAAACTAGGTATGATTGGATATTATATGGTAGAAAAAGATCATATGCTGTTGTTTCCCTTTAGCAGATAGAAAAAAAGATTTAGGATGAATAATGTGGTATGGCGGTTACAATGACAGGTAGCATTATGAATATTGTTGTCTAAAAATGCTATTAATAATGTTCCATACTCTGCTTATTTCAGATTTGCTATGAAACAAGAACGTTTTGACAACCTCGGTCAGTGGAAACTTAACGACCACGATGTAGTCACAAACCCTGAGTTCAACAAGCTCGCTTACTCCTGGCCTGTCGACGCTAAGGATGAGTGGAATGATAAGTTTGATTGGCCGATGGAGTTCTTTTTCATTGCTAAAGCGCCTACTCTGCAGAAAGCCAAGAAAGACTCTTCAGGGCGTAAGGCTACCTATCAATCGCTACCTCTGGTATATCCTCTAGCCTATCAAGACAAGCTTTGTTGTTGGGGGTTGGGTTCCACCCCCTCCCCTTTACCAAAAAAGTTTTTCATGACAGGCCACCTCCAATCCTGCCTACAAAGTTTGGATGGGTATTAATGCGAAACAGGTCTTTTATGCGCTTTGTACTTCAACTCCTCTGAAGTATTGTGAAATGATATCCTCATCATGTGTCAGATCAATGTCTGTTTATGCCTTCACTTTAACGATTACAGACACTCCACTCAGGCTAGTTGTGATGAAGAATGGAGAGTCGGATCCGAGACATTGTTGTCCTGTGGTTGGCCCTGATCTGACCAATGTGAGTATACTGATTTCTTATTATATATTTAAAATTGATATTGATAATAAATGACAATATATAAATCTAATTGTTAATGTAGTTATTATGTGATTCTGAGACCAATTACAGTTGTAATAAGTTGTCAGGATCCTTGTTACCGTCCATCCCGCAACATAAATATCACATATGGATTTCTATGACTGTGAGCTGTTGTTTCCATTATCCATGGAGTTTGTAATTGTTTCCTGATTATTTTACAACATATATTTCAGATGGTACGTGATCTTAGTAAACAGGGTACTGGTAAGAAGTCACATGGCCACAGTCATGGCCACTCCCACGGACACGCCCACTCCCACAGTCATAGTAATCAGAAGAAGAGCAATGCTTGGTCAGGTGGTAATGACCAGGATGACTCAGTTAGTGATTTTCCTCTGCACTGTGATGATCTGACCTTCCGAGAACTAGAGTTCAGATTGGTGAGTAGAGCGTTTTATGAACAGAATATAGCTGCCCTCTTGGCATGTCAAATAATTTATGTGGTATTTAGCACTTGGAAAAGTAAGGTTTTACCAAATGTTAGTCGTGCTGTTAGTTTAAATATAGTTATTACACAACAATCATCATAAGTGATCTCACTGCAATCTTTCCTCAATTTAGTTCCTAGAAAGATGTACTGGAATGATAAATCTACCATTTGCTGCTCGTCGACTCTTTGATGAAGAAGGCAGAGAACATCACACTCTCAAAGATCTAAGCAGGGACCAGCTTGTGTACGCCACATGCGGAGAGGCCTGGATCGATCCTAGGATCAGTAAAGCTGAGTCTCAGAGGAGATTTCTTCTTACTAACTTATCGTCAGACATCGCCCAGATCAGACAGTTCTGTGCACTCAGGGACACAGAAGGTAAGATAAGGAAAGATAAGCTAAGATTTTAGGCTACAAGAATTGATAAAATGCTCTATCGATCAGAGCAAGGAGTTAGTCCTTGATCGGAGATAAGCATAAAAATGGAGGGATGAAGTGTCGGAATTTTTTTAGTTTTTTTCCTGAAATTGGACAATCCCCTTTTGTTGAGAGCTCATAGTTATATTTGGCGTTCATGTGCAAAATATTGGTTTTTATCATTATGTGAACTTCTATCGTTTCTTGGCCCTGGTTGCTCAGCCGCTGATATATACAAATACATATACTCGAGAGAGAAATCTAGAAAATCCAACAGCTATCTGCTCACGGTTGACATTGGTTTTATGTCCAAGCCAAGTACAAATACGCATTTACACTTAATTTAATTGCTATTGTTTATCTTGTGAATCACAGGTTATGTATTAGAGGTCGAGGGTGCGGCAGTAGCCAATGCTAAGATGGTTCTGAACCATTGTCCTGATATGCAGGATAAGATACTCCAGGAGCAGGCTGAGCAAGAGAGGAGGGAGAAAGAGGAAACCCAGGCTCAAATAGATGCAGAGCTACTGGCAGCTAATACGTAAGTATGATGATGGATATTGGCGCAGATCTTTTTCTAGAACCACTTGTTTTCTTTTACTTATATTTTGATCATAATTGCATATGAACACATTGTCTTGTCCTGTTATTGATGTCTTATGAAATATTGAACTCTGATAGAGCAATGATAATGTTTTCCATACCTATAACGTCGTGAAATTCAGCGGGTCAGAAATATTGAGAATTGTTATGTGAAACAAAACCGAGAAATGTCATGTTAAAAATAATCTGTTTCCACAGTTTGAAGGCCGCCCATGAGGCAGGCTTGTATGAATCAATGACGAAAAGGTAAGAGCCTTAGTAAGCCGGTGTTGCCCCTGTCTCTTAACTAGACTTTATGTAAAACTTTTCGACTTACATAAACGTTTCATCGTGTGGGCTTGAAAGTACAGAGTGTATGTATTTTCATAGTTCTTCATACATTATTAAAATCATCTGGCTACCAAAACAAATCAATAGAACTAGAAAGTGGCTATGCAGAATTTTCTGTTTGCATTCTCTATTTTACCGTGATGTTAGTGTTAGCCAGATTACCACTCTGCCAAATAAATGACAATTTGCAATCTATTTAATTTATTCTTTACTTATTTTCAATTATTCTTCAGGTCAGCCCATGAGAGATCACATCAGAAGATGGACGATAAGGAGGATAGGCTGAAGTGGCCCTGGGAGAGGTTAGCTAATGATGAGCTTATGGATATACAGGAGTCACCCAGGCGATCCCCATCTCCTATGAGGTGGGTTATTCATTTTACCCAGTGTGGCAAAAACAACAGTAAAATCTTCTGTCAAGTATATGATTTTATGGCAAATCCCTGTAAAACCCTACTGCACCGGCATGAAGTAGTGAAATTTATTAGTATTTAGCTAAGTCATCCAAAAAACTAGCTCAACTAGACTTAATCTGATATTTACCGTTCTATCTTTCTCCGCTGCACAATATAGATTAGTTTTTGGTCATTCAGGTTTATTCCTCATCTGATTTCATCTTTCATCATCTTCATCTCATTTTACTTTGAAGCACTCTTAAAAAAACGATGGGACTATTTTGTGTGTTTTACCTATAGGTCTAAAGCAGCCCGAACAGCTAAGAATGTGCAGAGATTTGTATATGACGAGGGTTACATTGCCTGTCATTGTGACCTTGACCTTGTGATGGGTGTTGTATCCTCCGGAGATGGGCAGACATTAGAGGTATCCTTAGTGAAGAGGAAGAAAGATGAGCTTGGCCAACTCTGGGTAGTCAAACCTAATGGGTAAGTGAAAACAGAGATTATCTTCCCTTGTTCAACTACAATGAAACAAAGCCTGGTTTTTGAGAAGTAAGAAGTAGGGGTTTGAAGCAAAGGCCTATGTATTATAAATGCCTATAGTTTGAATCAAGCCATAGCCATATTTGGCATTATCCATATTGATCCTATAAAAAAGTTGCAGTGCTAAGCGATTTTCAGCAATGCTGGTATCAGCAGGGAGGGTATCAGTAAAAATGGGATACAGTTAGGTGTTGCCAAAAGTAATTTCAATCTTGTTTATTACAGAAATATTCACACTCGAGCACAAAGAGATATGGTGCTGACCGTGGTATTACCGACCAATCAGAGAAGAGATGAGGAGGGCCTGACCTTGAACTATGTTGGCTGTCAGGTCACGGTACAAAAGAGGAAACCCTCACAGTTTGGTTCAGCTAGTCAGAAATGGAATCTGGACCAGGAGTCTGGCTTTATCTATGCCTTCCATGCCCATCACCTGGACGTTGGTGAGCAAATTTATACCTCATTAAATACATTTATGGATATGTTCGCTATCACAAAAATTTCAAACGACAAAAATACTGGGGTGCCACTCACAAAAAGATATAAACACAAGCACAAAAAACTGTCTCTGTTTTTAGCAACACTGTCAATTATGTGATTTTACCACCACATTTCTTTGTTGCAGAAATCACAGCTGCTAATAAGTCAAATGTCTGCACCTACGCTGTAACCAAAGATGAACTGGACCAGCCTGTAAGTATTTGTAAAACAATAAAAACATGTCCTGTCGATTTCATGTATGTATTTAAATTCCAAGTCATTCCTTTCTTCAGCGCAGATAGAATGACAGATAAAAACTTAACCTACCTCAATTACGTTGCAAATCAATTCAATAAATCATGTATAAAATATTTCCTTAATCGAGGGCTCTCTAAGTCTCCTGTTGACTGAAAGTCACTTTAGAATCCATTATTTGTGGGAGATATGAAGAAGGAATCAAGCATCAACCTTCAGTTCCAATCCTGCTGTTCATGGATCACAAAGGCTGCCATATCTACAACTTTGACATGATTAGCCCATTAACCAAACATTCACAATATGGTATACCAAGTTACCACTATGTTTTACAGGGTTACATCGTGAGCGTACCTACAAAAACTGACAAGCACAATGAAGTAGTTGTCTGCACTTCTTGTGCTCGAGCTATGAGAGGACGATTCAAACTTACCAGACTTCCTGATAGCTATGACTTCTCCTGTGCCATGGGTACAAGTAAGTGAATGATTGTTGTTATTAATCTTTTTGAGATACTTCTAGGATTGAAAATCTTTCAGTTCAGTTAATTGTTTTGTTGAACTTGAGACTTTGACATAACTCATCAATTACCAATATTTTGAAGTTGATTTGTTTCACAATTGGCTTACTTAATCAGATTCCTGATTGGAATCTAGCCTCTGGTATAAGAGCAACCTAGATATCTTGTTTGTATGTTATTTTGACCGGTAGTTTCTTACTACCCGCCCGAACCTTTTATTGCAATTTTGTCTTAGTGAATATTTTATTGCAAATCTTTTATTTCAGCCAAGAACAAGGAGCTGAAGCAGATTGGAAGCTTTCAGTGCCTTAATGGTAAAGTGGATCTGTCAACTTTTGAGGCTATCAACAGTCTAGATGAATGGGAGACAAAATACAATCAGTAAGCTTTATCACCTGTTCAAGTTTAACCCTTTCTATAGCCGTTAATCATGTTTTACACACCTGCTGTGACTGTTGGCATGCCTATCTTGTGCATGTATCAGGATTTTATCAGGTCGGTTTTGGTTTCAATTTCATGTCTCAACATCTTTTTCAACAGGTTGTATGAAGAAAACAGTGTGAGAACTATAGCAAAAGAAATCTCTGCTTCCCAAACCCCAAAGTCTGTCAAGATCTACGCCTACAAGAACGGAGAAGGAAGAGAGAAAGAGGGCCAGCTTATAATTGGCTCTAGTATTATCGGGGTATGTTATTACAATAGACATACTAATAATTTATTATTAGTATGTCTATGGTTATTACAGATGGTTTGTTTATTGCTTGATTTTATTACTATCGCTACCTGTAAAAGTTGTGTGAAAAAGGTTGCTGGTATACATACTCTGCTAAAAATAATGAAGTTGCCTTGCTTGCAAAAATAGGGTTGAAAATAGTATTATTAATATAAATGCACATATGTCTCTAAAAGCAGTCTTGATGGAATGCATTTGATAGCCTGTATTGAATCAAGCGTAATAACGGCTAAAGGTTGCTCAATAATACCCATGAAAAATGTTATTTTCATCGAATGCTCTATATTTCAGACTACTGGTATGTGATGTGATGAGAATGACACAATGCTGCTAAGGCGTTTTTCCTCATAGCTTAGCTGCCTCAGTTTACAACACCTTTTGACTAAACATGTTTACTAAATATCACTGAATTACAACATAATTAAATTTTATTTTCTTCACAGCTTCTAGACCAGTGTACATACAGACTAGGAATGACTAACGCTGCCAGGCGTCTCTATACACGAGATGGTACCATTATACTAGACGTGGATGATCTTATAGGCTGGGCTGTAGAACATTACACGGCTAACATGCAGCAGAAAGGAGGCAAATCATTGGATGACGATAGGAGTGAGCCGGAGGGATCACAGGATAACGAATCTGAAGGAACTAATGACTCCAGACATCAATTCAGTGAGCAGATTAAATAGAGTTATAAATCAATCAAAAGGGTTATAGAGCGTCGAAATCCTGTATTCCATTGCGGATAGACTGTTTACTACATTCTCAACATTGCAGTCTAAATTTTTCTGAGAACAGTATGTCCCAAAAGTCCTGTAATATGACGTCCCCCAATTATGGAATTTGACATCGGATGGTTATATCAGGCTCCTTCATTAGACACTTAGATGACATGAAATAACTGATGCTCCATACTCATGCAATAGTGTATCACATGATCAGTCGGAATCAGGTCCGTTTTATATCTAAAAAACAAACAGGTTGACTCTCTTGCAAAGTTATTGAAATATTTGTTATTGCTACACAGTTGCAGTTTCAGCTTCAGTTTATTTATACATTCGGTATCATGGGAATGATAAAATTGAATGTGTATATTAAATAATATATGGACTGGGAAAAAGGCTATAAAGTTTATGAACATAAAATGGAAAAGGTTGTATGTTGTTGAAATAAGACACATTAACTATCAGTTTTTTCTTCTGCAGATACGATCCAAGTTGAGACAGAAGCAGAAGGTGAATCCTACCAGCCTGTAAATGAGGAGCCGCTGGATGTTGAGTCGGCTCTGTTTGAGGTGACCACAGGATGTAACGATCACATAGCTCTGATATATAACACGGGTACAGAGTCTGATGTGTTATATGAGATAATCATAGGCAGAGATACTGAGTCAGCGGTCATCATACACCCATCTCCTGCTTCTGCCGCTAAGAAAGACAGAGAAGAGGGCTATGATGTAAGTTTTGTATATATATAAAGGTCTATTGTCAATCTACAATCAGTTTTGAAAATGTTTTGCGTGCATGACTTTTGTTGCCTTAAAGGCCTGGAGGATGAAAAATGAGAATCTGATTTAGTGACATCTATAGTATTTGAATATATTGACTGGTTAAAAATGTCAAAGCGTTAAATTTAAGCAAATTGTGGAGAGGATTCTCCGATGAATCAAGTTTTTATTGCATATCAATTTATTATTGGAGTTTCATTAAACAAAGGCAAAAAATTGGCAAATTTGAAACAGATAATGATGATTTCTGCATAAATCTAAGTTTATCCTCATCTATCATATTCCAGAGTCTACAGGACATGGTTGTCTCCAAGTATCCAGCTGTTGAGCCTGCTAGCGCTGACACAGAGAAATACTGGATGAGCTGGTCAAACTCTACTGTTAAAGTCGGGCGGGGCGTTGTTGTAGGGGAAAAACAGTTCATGTCAGCTGTAGATCCTGAGACTAGGAAAGTTAACTACATAGTCATCGCATCACAGGGTGCTGACACCCAATGGACATTCAAAATTCCAGGTTTGTAGTGCTACCCTATACACATCTACCCTATACAAATCTACCTTGGTAACATATACAACTTGACAGCTCTTGAATCTAGTCTACATATTCCTGGTCCAACCATGTAGGTCAATCTCGTAATCTAGTCAAACTAGGTTTTGAGAAACAATTAAACTTATTCCCTGCTGCTTGGCTGGTGTTGTTAGTTCATTATCACAATTCTGTATGGCGACAGTCTACTTCAAATTGAGAATAGTAGTCTTCAAAGAATCACCCAATTAATACATATGATAGTAGTTTTATGTATATGTATATATAACTAATATGTTATATAACATTAAATATCATGACCCTACTGAATCATATCACATTATACATTAGTATTTATGATATACCATTTTAATTATACACTTATATTTTCTTGTACCAGTTGATTACACTGGCTCAGTACCTACCAGTAATGGTACAGGACCGACCGATGTTGATAAGCTGATGAATAAAGTCGAGCTGAACGATGAGGACGACGAACAGGATACAGGAAGTAAGAAGGATGACTTATCTGAAGCTCATCACGCAGAAAGTAAGTGTTTGTTATTCTTGTTTTACTTATAGAATTGATAATTCTCTAAATGTATGGAATTTGCAATATGTTGATGAAGTTGACCTTCTTAATGCAGATTGGAGAAATTAAAGATCTTTTGTGAAAGAATTAGGTTTTGGTATCACTCTAGAGTTCTCAGCTAGATTCAAAGCACTGCTCTAGGTTCATAAATTATCATGGAGAAGTATTCTAAATTAGACCGAGAACTAGAAAGATACCAGAAACTTGATTTTTTTCACACTCACTTCAAGATTTGGTTTTTATAAGACTTCCGGAGTTGTCTAAGAGATGTTAGATAACAGCTGGCCAATGAGGCACAAAATCAGTAATATTTCATGCGGGCGTTGCCTTCTACATGTAAGAGCATACTTCTACTTCTAGTGATATTTTCATCGAATAATTTGTTATGTTAGGCAAAAATCAGTCTGAAGCCCCACAAGGGGAGGGTAAGTTTAAAGCTTTCACCCTCCAATCACAAGCTTACAAATTTATTAGCAAATCAGCTAGTCTACTCAGATCATCTTTCCTCCCGTCACTACTATAATTTTCTTTTCTCTTAATGATGCGTCATATGAATTTTTTGAACAGATTTTCAAGTTTCTAAACCCTGTTTGATTTCGTCGAAGCGGAGATTCTACAATTTTGACAAAATTATAATTAGTTTTCGACTGCTGTTATCCCATCACTCTGTATTTTAATCTGTTATCTTGTCAACATTGATAACTACCAACAAGCAATTATGTGACAGCAAAATAAAGGATATCTAACCCTGCGTTGAGCTTCAATCAAAGCGCCTGCACTTTGAATATAACCCAATTGAGCCACCATCAGCGTACCAATAGGCCAGGAGCAACCCGATTTGTAGCATTATTGAATCTTGATATAATCTAAAGGTTTTATTTATATTTAGTGAGCAGAAGGATTTCTAGACCAAAGACAGCAAAGGCACCAAGACAACCCCCTCCCCCACTGGATACAATATTGAAATACCCGATAGAAATGTGGGCCTCTGGTGGCGAACAGTTTGTAAAGCCAGAGAAAGTCGCTGCAGATCAACAGGAAATGAAAAACTATCGAAAGATGGTGTCTGAAATCACATTTGAGCTGCAGAAGGAGAAACACAAACTAAGACAATTACAAGGTATTATTTACTAAGATGATTTTTCTTTGTGAAAACCATAAACATATATATTATAAAAATTTTATCTATATTATATATAATACAATGTATTGTATTATAAACATATATACATATGTTCATGGTCAAAATGTACATAATTATAAGTTTGCTGATTTCTGCACATTAACATTAAATCTTAAAAGACGAAAAAAACTCCAGAATTTGATATTCTAAATACAATAAACTATGGAAGGAAGCATTTGCTAAGATGTTGTTGAAGAGTGTTGTCGATGAGGGCATTGCTACAATAATGGCCTTGAAATTTATAAAGCCATGATTCAAAGCGAAAACTGGTTTAGTTATTGCTGTGAATCAGATCCTCTGATAAGCAGCACGGCAAGGTGACCAGGAAATACAATTAGAGTATTTTTCCATTGCAGGTCGCAGATACAACGGTCAGCAGCCAGGACATTATGTGGCTACTGGTAGTTCTGTGAATCCTGTGGTCAAGAGAAATCACTGGCAGGACCCGACTTACTCTGAGGCTGTGGCTCATGATGAAGTTCATCAACTACAGGTAAACAAAGTCAGACAACTCTCACAATGATCATCATGATGGTGGATTACCCAGAATTCAGTTCTATTTGGAATAATTATGTGGCAGTCAATTTGAGGACCAATTATTGCGACAATTGTGGTCGAAATTGCGACAATTGTTGTTGATCAAGATTGCGACAATTGCGGATTGAAATTACGACTATATTGGTTGATTGCAACAATTGTGATCGAAATTGCAACATTTGTGGTTGAATGCGGGGGGGGGGGGGGATGCAGACAATTGTGGAAATTGCAACATTTGTGGTCACGACACACTTAGAATTATAAAATGGGTCAAAATTCCAGTAAAACCCTTATTATAGATTTTGAAACTGAAAATGATTTTGTCATTACACAATCTGCTGGATGACCCTAATTAAGGTTCACAGGTGTACTAAATCTTTAGTCACTCAGAACCTTTTCTTTGCAACAACTGACTTTTTTTAATTAATTTTTCCTCAATTTTAGAATCAGCAGCTCGCTGTACAAGCTAAACAGAAATCACAGATGGTTCGCAGAGGTCCTAGCTCAAGACTCTACACACAACCTTCAATGGTAAGGCTTATATCAGGCAGGCCTTGATTATTTGAATTCTAGAATGTATAGAATGATCAACTTGCTATTCAATAGCATTCACACGGCTTACAATGATATAAATATTTCTGCCTATGTTTAGTATTACTAGTTATTTAGATAGTAAACTCACTCTAATAACTTCATGACCGCTCGCTATAAATTCAACCTAAATGATGGAAATTCTAGTTTAGAGCCATGTTGCAGAGCATTCTAAGAATATTAACATAAATCTGATTTGCCTTCAGCATTGATCGATTAAAATTGAAATAAAGTTCAAATGTTATCTATGTATAGTGAATATGTTTGTTGACCGTTATAGAAGCGAGTGTTGGCGTATGTGAATGGTGAGCCCATCTCCAGAGCTCAGTACATCTGGGGTAGTGATCTGGAGCAAGTTCTACAGAACGCTACAAGCAGACTCAACATCAGAAGAGCTGCCAAAATTATCTTCTCCCTTCATGGGCAACAAGTAGGTTTAGGATTTTTCAGCACTTCAAAAAATGGCAAACAAATAATGCAAATTAATTTCTTTATATCTTTCATCCATTTATTTTTTTTATCATTGAAATAACTATGTGAGTATGGTATTTTCCTCCATCTGACAACAAGCTACAAAAAAAAACTACCCCATGGCTATACTGACAATCTGTCATTAAATCAATCTGAATATAAATCTGAATTTTATAATCTTACATATAATATACATTGATCATTTTTCTCCCTTTTCTTTACTACCCATTGTCCGAACAGCTGTCCTGTTTTTGGCACATTATGGAAAACATTCTGCAGACTACAAGGATAATATTTTCTGCCCATTAAAACGTATATAATAATCTCTGTAAAATTTACAGTTGAAGTATGAAGATATGGAGAAGGATCAGATAGTCTGTGTTTCTACTGGTGGACAGTTCCAGAGGCCCAAGGACATGCAACAAGATGTTGAAATCAGGGCAAATTGGACCCGGGCCAGAAAACAGCTGGGACCAGAGGCTACGGATATCACAGTACATGCACATCTTAATCCAGACATAGATGTAAGTAGGGGTGGATATAATTAACAGGGCCATTATGTGCAAAAGTTTCACCCAGGGGGTCTTCCAATCAAAAACTGCAAGAACACTTAGCTTGCCATTCTTTGATGAGATGAACAAGACCTTCCAGAAGTCTTGTTCTTAAATCGCTCACTACTTATTGGAACTAAAGAGACACAATGTCATCAAACGATATTTATATGATATGTTGATGTTCGGATTGGTCATTGATATTACCTGAACATGTTAACATCTTCCGCTCAATTAAATAAACCCAAAGACAAGCAAGCCAGTTTCTGCTGTCAGTGCTCTGGATTTGCTCGAGCAATGAGTAATAAGGAGTCATCTCCTTTTTATTCACGGGAGGCAATTTCCAGACTGCTGTTGCAAAATTTGTGCTAAGTTTAGATCCTAACATTTTAACAACTCATAAATAAAATAAATGCCTTGCTTAGGTCTTGTCAGGTTCACGCAAAATAATACCATTTACCTCCAGCTCAAATAATGACTAATGTTTAAATCCCTTTTCAGGTTGATCCTTTTGGACCTCCAAGCCTGGCATCCGGTACATCAAAGAGTAGAAGATTCTAGACTACTCCTACCCATTGGAAATGCATACACTGTGTTAAATAGATTTAAATTCTCCTCTTTTTTATAACTATGCTGTGTTACAATTAATCTGTGATAAACTGTATTGACAATTATTTCACATTCTCTATAAAGCTTTAATTTTTTCTAAATCCTTCCTGGTAGTAAATAAGGCAATTGACCCACATCCTATTATAGTCTGAAACATTCCTGTAATTTTATCCTCTCAAATTTGTATCGATTATAAATTAAGTTTTATGATTTTTCAGCAAAGATCCGTCCAGTATAACTAAAAAAATATCAAATTAAAATAAAATTATTATTGTACCACTTCTGGTTACTTTTCCATTTTTCCAGATTATATTGATTTTATGATAAGTGATTTTTCCTTTCCTAGACGATATGAATAGCGACGAATAAATATTTTAAAATATGAAATTGTCCATGCTTCATTGTTTGTGAACAATACTATAATATTGATATCCAATTTGAGTTGACAGAGCTCAATGGTTAAAGGCAGGTCTTTCTTTCTGTTCGATTACCAGCAGATATGGTGGACGTGCCTGGAAGGGCATCCCACCGCATTTACTCCTGTGCCTCATCAGTACAAAGTCTGTCTACCCGCTGGAAAATAACCCACTTCTGGGTTTCTCACACTACAACCAAGTGTGAGATTAATGGGTATCCGATGCTATTTTCCACCACATCAAACCTTATTAATATTAAGCCATAACAAACATAAACATGGTATACTAAAAATTTGGAATCAAGAGAAACTGATTGAAAAAAGTATTCGCTGCCTTGGAGGATCAAGCGGGAACATTTATGTCTTTCTTATGCTATCAAGTCTGTTATGCATCATCACAACTCAAAACGTAATAAACAATATAACCAGAGCCAAAAAATTTAAACAGTACAAAAGGACAAGTATAATAGTACATACTGAGCGGGTTCAGTGCATACATGCCAAGTCTCCCTATCTAGGTGGCTCTCCAGATTCCCACACCCACTTCTGCCCACTTCCCACTGTTTGTAACTCTCACTTTTTCCCTCAGATGTGAGAAAAAACAGCCCTATCGCAATGTTATAGTAACTATCCAAGCACGTGTTGATGAGTTACTGGTAAGGTCTTTGCACACAAAATTAAAATGAATTGTGCTATTTAATAATGTTGTATCAAAATTCAGACTATTATTGTCAATGGGATGGTTGATACTGGACATCGGCAAAGTAAAAGCATGTAGGTCACAGAGGCCCATGCGCAGCCCCTAAACCCCAAGGCGGATCGCTCTGATGTGGTGCGGTATCGCTGTAAATTGAAATCTCCCACTTTTGAATTTAGATTACTTGGCAAGTATGGTTCAGTGCTTTGGGGTAAGTACAATGTGTAACACATATCTACTTGGAGGGGTAGACAAATGAACAGATCGTAAAAATATAAATTGAATTTTCTATCATATCCTTCATTCATTGGATGAAAAATTCTGTTTCACCCTGGGCTATGGTAGTGAAGCTATGTCTTAGCATCTTACTACATCCTTTCAGATAACGACCTTGGTAAAATTCCAAGAATTACGGGCTCACGAGGAGGCACGTTGGCCTTTTAGGCGTTATATTCACGCTGCTCAACCTGTTTGTCGAGGTAGTTGTTAGTATGAATCATTTCATCAAGTAAGGGCACCTGCCAATTCATTTCATTGGGGAGACGGCATCATGGGGCACTGCGATACGTTTTTTTTATCCAACAAAAAATAAGGGCAAAACCCACCAATATCAGTGGAAAATCAGACATACATACTTTAAGATTACAAACTGACCTGACCTTGAATCACCAACAGGTTTAGCCTCTCTTAACAAGCTTGTTAAGACAGACTACAACAGGTTTTGGTACATATAAAAGACAGTTTGAAAGTTTTGACATTCTTGTTATCCTCTCCATCTGCAATAAGATTTTAGAGCAACCATGCTCTGTGATGTTTTTGGATGTCACTAGCTAATACAACTTAGAACATGTTTGTTTGTTCCCTCTTTGGTGGTGGAGAGTAAAAGTCGCGTATCGCGTTGCTGCGCCTTGATTCACATCTTTTTTAAATGTCCCTCCACATCCACAGACGGAACGAATTTGTTTGAGATACAACTGTATAATATCGTATACGTTGCATGAAAGTATTGTGTCCTGAGTGGGGAACAAACTCACTCCTCTATAATAACACAGAGTAAGGATAAGCAGAGGGGACACTTCAATGATCGTTATAGTGCCTGCGGTTTTTATCCACTGGGGGAAATTCATCAATCTGGCCACCTGCCAATTTCAGAATATATATAAGTTACAGTGGAGTTTTGTCATGCAGACATAGCCACCTTTGATAGGTCATAATTCATTCTGTATTTATCCTAAAGACTGATTTCTAACTTTTCTGAAATGTCCAATCTTCGAGCTATACACCATATTATTGTCATTTTTTGCTAGGATACATAGGCTATGAGTAATCCAGGTTTTTAAAATGAGTTTTATCATATAGATTTACATAGGGCTTAGGTCAATGCACGGACATTTCCTAATTTTGATGACCAGCCGTCTATCAATTGTCACATGTAAATCTATATGACAAAACTCATTTCAAAAACCTGGATTACTCTTAGCCTATGAATCCTAGCAAAAAATGACAATAATATGGTGTATAGCTTGAACATTCCAGCAAAGTTGGAAATCAGTCTTTAGGATTAATACAGAATGAATTATGGCCCATCAAAGGTAGGGATGTCTGCAAGAAAAATGCCATTATAATATATAGAGATAATGAGTTTTTGGCATCCAGCTGTGCACAATTTTCCCCCAGTGAATCAAAAACCGCAGGCACTATAACGATCGTTGAAGTGTCCCCTCTGCTTATCCTTACTCTGTGATAATAATAACTAATTTAATAGATTCAGTTATGCAATGGCGAACTCATGTTTGTCATTAAAAGACACAATGTCCTGCCATCGGAAATAGGTGCATGAAAACACCAATTACAGCAGCAGTGTAAATATGATATTGTGCAGAGCCTGCATGCAGTCTTGAGGGGCTGTGAGGGCTTTTGAGATGTTAGGAGATGGTGTTGGGAGGGTATCTTCGGGTCTTGAGAAGCAGTCATGTGGCCTTGTACATAGACTCAGGTCATCAAAAAGATTAAGTCATACCAATACAATACAATAGATTTTAATGGCCATTAATTTATTTTGCCTGCTATAAGGTGAATGAATTATGCCTGCATGTGGTGAATGTGTTCCATTATAACCAAGGTGAAAGTTTTACCCTAGAGGATCCAGTAGCAGCTTAGTCAAAGTCCAAGTGCTAAGACAACCTTTCTACACATATAAACGCTGTCAAATTTTTGCCCGGCTCTGTTAAAATAAACTGAAAGCTAGCTGTTGGTATGGAGGAGGGTACGTATGGAGGGCATTTGTACCTGAAAGAGTCAATCAATATATGCTGTTGTCATCCTTACATCATACATCAAATGGACAACTTATTTTGGGAAAAAAGGGCAACAAGACAGAGTGGGAATTCCAATGACATTCAACCGCACGTTTAAATCCTTGCCTTGCATCTGGTCTATGTATGCAATCTTGGCTTACGATGAGGCACTGAGGCACATAATTATGCTGATATCACACTCATTTTCCAGTATACCTAACAATTTATGGCATAACCGATAGTTTCCTTTTTATAACTGTGGCTATTACGCTGTTATATGACTATTTCTATCACTGACTCCTATCCATATCAAAATTTCCAAAAAGAACCATCTTTTACAAGTGGTGGCAATGCATCAGATAATATGTGTACTCTAACAATTCTTCATATTGTGAATCATTGATATTTTTTCCAGCATAAGGAAGTTCTACAATTTCCTATATTTTACTTATATCATACTAATAATTATTTGCCATTATCCATTTTCATTACATAGGTTACCATATCTACAAAACGCAACCTACATTGTTGGTGTGCTGCCCTCAAATGTTGGGGTGATTATTAGGAAATCCTTCCACAACAAATAAAGAGATTGAGAACATGGATTTTGTTGTATTCTTAAAAATAATAATAATGATTGCTATGATTATGTAAATTGTGATCAGTACTTTCAGCACTAGCTCGACTAAAGCCTGGTGCCCAATTGTAACAAAATTGCAAGATTTTGGGTCTTGCAAGGTCTTGCAACAAGTTGCAACAGCTCTGCAATTATAAATCACAAAAATCTCAACAGTTTTAGGAGTCACAAGACTCGTACAAGTCGTCCAAGACCAATGTCAGAAGTATGACAACGCCACAATTGTGAGACTGTTGCAAGACAGTTGCTATGTCAGATATTTCTAAATTTAATTTTGAACCGCAGGGCTGAGATTTAGGCTGTGCATATATGGCTTAATTGGACTAAGATTGAATAGAGATTTAATTCAATAAAACATTTAAATTAAATACAAATAAAAAATAAATAGTAATAGAATAGACATAGAAATTAAACATAAATAGAAATTAAAAGAGATAAAAGCTTGGGCAATAAATAGATATTCTCTATTTTGAACCAAGTTTGAAGACTATTGCGCAACTTCTGCAACACTGCTAGAGTGAAGTTTAATGCAATTGTAATTGTGAGCCAAAAAATCTCAAGAGTGGTAGGACTCCTACAGGGGCATTGCAAGTGAAAGGCCTTGCATAGAGCACAGTGTCAGAAATATATTTTATTCTTACTCAGTGATCGTGTTGCAGTGACCATCCCTCCACAACTTCGATGGCTATTTTAGTAAGCTTGATTACATCAAGCTCAGGAATTCCCAGTTATTATGATATAATCAGTCCAAGTGTTGTCATATCTCCAACAGAAAACCACGCTTTCAAAGGAAGTTGAGCTGCACATGGTAAGGTCTTGCATGCGGACAACTTATGGCTGGTTCACATTGTCCCAGATGGCATTGGGATGCCATCCCAGATGGTCCCAGTCTTATGTTCACATTATAAGATTCATCCCAGACTAGCAGTTAGGTTTTTGTCTGGGATAGTGCTGGGATGATGTTCACATTGTTTAGAATCGTCCTAGATCATCCTAATGTCTGGTACACATGGCACCCAGATGCAAAATGAGTCTGGGTCTGTCTGGGACAGCATCGGGAAAGTTTGACGCTTACTAACTTACCAGATACTATCCCAGACGGACCCAGACAGTCTGGGATTGTGTCATTTTCATGTTCACATTAACTGGGATGGCTATCTGAGATGGTCGTCTGGGACAATGTGCACCAGCCATTACACGAGTAAAGCTGTATACACACTCCAAGTATAATATGCGGCAATGAAAGGCAATGGCCTGTATTAATGTGATGTAAATATGTTGAGGAAAGTGTTGTGATTCGTTGTAAAGCCATCGCATACCTGGGCGGCGCAGTGATGTAGAGTGCCTATGACAAACAATTTTCATGCTTGTCTTCTTGATGAGTACAACAATATAATACTGATATATAATAGATGCTGTATGAGACCAAGGACCTGTGATAGGGGATAGACATGGGATACACATGGGATAGACCTAGGATAGGGGAGACACCTGGGTGGTTTTTTTAAACATTGTATTGTGTTTGGGTCCATCTCCTTAGATTATTTCGATGACAGTTGTATCTCACATTACACAAAACAAAGTTGGTAATCATGTCCTGGTCATAAACAAAGTGAAGCTACACATCAGAACAGAAGCAGCATTTTCACTCACAAAATCAGGGTATAATTTCAGTCAGTTTCTTCTTTCAAATAATTTGCCTCTGTTATGTGGACATGAAATCAAAAATAAATACCTCAAGATACCCAATATAGTGTTGAAAAAACATATTCTCACCCTTCACAAAGACCAACAGATTATGTTGGTGTAGCATAATGCCAACTATTACAGTAATATTGGTTGATAATAATAATAATATTATTATATATATATATATATAACAACCATGCAAATCCTTCTCGATCGCACACCTGACCAATTAATCTGCCAGCATTGACTGTCGGCCAATCCGGAAATGTAGCCACAGAAATGGATTTAATTACCAAAATTAAATCAAATTATTATTGTTATTCTACGTAAGTAGGCCTTACAAATTTGTTATGATTTTACATCAAAGTTCATGAATTTTCAGCAAATCTGCAATTTTTTAAAGTAAATATATATTTATATTTAATATCAAAATCTATCTTAATTATATCATTGGTCACTCTTTCTTTCTTTTTCTAAGGTATAGGAATAAAGGTTTTAATCTCAAAAGACATGTTTGTGACCCATAGTTTAGTATGGGATATCCAATTTTATTTTCCATAATATCACTCACACCTTATAAATATTGAGCCATAACAAACGTAAAAAATTGATGTGTCAACATTGCAAAGCAGGAAAAACTGACTAAAAAAAATAATCACTGGCATCTCTGCTTATCTGCGAATTATGAAGTTGCCTAGCTAATGTGGTGAGCAGCCAAGAATTTTTGGTATTGCCAAGTCCGATGAGACTTCTTCGGAGAGATATTTCCAGATTTATGGTGTCAGCCTTTTAGGATCACGTGGGAACATTGACGTCTTCCTGATGTTATCAAGACCGAGATACAACATGGCAACTCTCTCCAATCCTAAAACAAAAAGAAAACACTATTTTAAGTTTCAAAATGCACAACAGCATTTTTGTAAGTACCAAATAATAATAATATGTATGGGATGCATACAATTATGTGCTGGGTAAGTAGAACATATATTTCTACCTGGAGGATGAACACATAAAAATACATAAAATAATTATTTTTAATTATATTTTTTCATCATTGTCCTAATCCACCTTTTTTTTATTTGTAATTTCTGAAACAACCCTGATAAAAACACATTATTCATCCGTGCCCAGTGGTGGTGGCGATATATCATCTTACTTCACCTGTTCATATAAGAACCTTGGTAAAATTCCAACGCATAAGGGCCTCCCGAGAAAGCCCTCGAACATGGGTCTCATATTCACGTTGCTAACTTGTTAGGCGAATTAGTTTTATGTACGCATGAAAGACGTCAGGTGATCCGATACGGGCACCTGTTAATGCATTTCATTGGGGAGACGGCATCATGGGCCACTACAACACGTTTATGCTTCATCAATGGTCAGATTAGATCTTGACCCATTGTGAATGACAGACCACTTTTTTTCCAATGTAAATCAGTCACACAGATGCAAAGAAATGACCAATTATAATAAACTACAGTGTAAAATTAATTTAATAAATGAATTATAATAAACTACTATTTTGATTATAATAATAAATGAATTATAATTCACTACTATTTTGATTATAATAATAAATGAATTATAATTCACTACTATTTTGATTATAACAATAAATGAATCATAATTCACTACTATTTTGAATTATCATTGACCTTATGCCTGAGCACAACAGCACAGTCATGCGACTTAGAATTAAATAGAGATTGGTGAAGAGTTTCAAAAAAATAAAGAATTTAAATGTCAGTTTTGTGAATCTCCAAATTATGCAGTAATAGAATAACCTGATATAGTACATACCTATGCCACCGCCTGCATGTGGAGGGCATCCGTACCTGAAGGAGTCAATGTATGCTTTTATCTTCTCGACATCTGTAATAAAACAACCAAGTACGTCAATTTAGAAACTTAATTGTGGAAAAGAGGTTGAAGAAGCCCAAGTGGGAACTTTAATTATATTAAACCAAGGAAATGAAAGGATTTATTAAACTAAAACCTTGATTATTTTGCACGTTTCAAAGCTTTGCCTTGCTTGGGTTCCATGTATGATGTGTAAAGCATACATGATCATCATGTACGTGACCCTTGTAATCAAAACTGTTACTGCGATCAATGGCTTCATGCATACCAAAATACCAAAATCCTTGTATTACCAGTCCAAGGTTCACCAGGACTATATTGGCTTATGGTTCAGGTGGTGGGCTCTCACAAAGAAAACAAATAGTTCAGGTCAGCGGCCATAAGAAGAAAGACTTTTCTGCGGCCTTTCCATGGCGGTCTGCAGTCGCCCATTCTTACTTGATGATTTTGACAACCTTTTCATTTGGGACATTTGGAGATCTTTGGGACATGAGTTGACAATTCTGAGATCCATGTCTCATTTAGGAGCAGTCAATTATCCTTAATTCTTAGATTAGCCACCCAAAAATGCATTTCGGATGGCGACATCAATTTCCAGTCAATGTTGTTTTGGCGACATGTTTTTATTCATGTTTTATCTTTCAGTGTGAACACGCCAATAGAATATCATGTGAACAGTTTTGTGTGAGATTTGGGAAACAGAAATTATTTTTAAACAAATGTAGGATCATGCTGAACCATAAATATTTCAATTCTTTCAAATGAAAATGTTTCTTGAAGTTGTCTTCCTCTTAAATAAAGAACTCTGTGATTTTTGAATAATTATCTATTAGGGTGGCGGGTATAATCCCATTTGATCTTAACTTGATTATGACCCATTTTTGGATATCTAATAAGCAAGTTCAGTCTGGGCTGGGTTGTGGGTCACATATTAAGACATGATTAGATATGGAAATATGTAGATTTAGTGCTCAATCCCTGTCCAGTCTGCTGGTAGTGACGTTCCATTATCAACCTGCTGTGGTGAATAATGGAGAGCTACCGAGCTAACTAGGAAAGAAGAGATTCTCACTCAGCAACTTACCTATCTCGTGATGTTTGGCTCGCTCAGTAAGGAAGGCTGGGTCATGTATTCTCTGCGCACCTGACAGTATCTCCTCGCCTCTCATGAACATGTCGTACGAGTTACTGTATCTCCCGTCTTTAGGGTCAGGCATAGTGTAGAAAGGCCTCACAATGAGGGGATACTTGTCCAGAATATAGTAATCGGTGTCATACTGGTAAATGAAATAAACATAGAATTCAAAGTAAAAGTTTGTGAGACATTTCACAGCAAAAATTCTGATACCCACTATTCTTATTATAAAATATATTTATTTTGTTGACAACCTGAATTTTTTGACCTTGGAAGAAAATAAGGTGAGAAGGAATTTACAACAACAAAAAACACAGCATCCAAAAATCCACACATGGTTATGGTGAAGCAGAGGTGTCACACCTGACAAAAGGTCAAGATAGCCCTTCCTATAGCCCCATCCAGGTAAGTGAAAAAAAATTTGGAATTTGGAATTTTGAGCCAGCTCCACAAATTGAACTCACATCCATTAAAATTTGCACGGCGATTTGACCACGCTTCAATAATAATGGTTATATATCATAAACTGAGGTCAAATCTTGTATTATGTAAAATTAATTGCTACCATGTATATGTAGGTTTTCTCCAAGGGATTATTTATGGGTGAGAGTTTGCTACACGTTCCTGAGACTAATATATCTCAAGTGTGCAATGTTGCTCAAGTTTTTCTCGTGACAAATATTAATATTCCCTCAAAATTTAACAAACAAAGGTTATATCAAAAATGGAGTGAGTGTGCGCTTTCAATTTTTTGATCTGTTATAGAAAATTCTACATATTATAAATAACCATAAAAAATGATTTTTCTATATTTGCAAATTCTTCTTCAAAATGATACTAACTCATAGGCACAGATCACCCATCCCCCAAATTCAACCGGCATCAACATGTTAATTAACTTTTAATAACTGATTTGTGTCACAAACAATTTGAAAACTTTTGTTGAAATTACCAAAATTTAGCAGGACCTTGAATAATGTAAACTTCGGTAAATTTGTTTCAAGTTAGCAACGCCCAATATATAACACACTTGGATGTGGCATCACTGTACAGTGAGCAGGTGTATCAGTCATATCACTAGATTGACTCAGAACCACCACTGATGACACCGAGCAAGGATAGGATAACAATCCTAAAGCTCTGGCTACATATGCTGTATTTTCCATAGGATGGGGAGACTTTTCTATCTACAAGTCCAATGGAAAATACGGCATGTGTAGCCAGACCTTTACTCTGTGACTCTGTGCTGATGTTAGGGCAGCTCCTATCAATAGGAAAATTAACTGGATCTTAACTACTTCAATGGCATCTGTTATGATATTACCACATAGTAAGGATATATCCTTACTCTGTGCAAGGAGTTAACTCCATGCTCTGTGATATTACTTTCCTTCGATTACAACAATCCCATTTACTCCTTGATTACATAAAACAGAGTAATGATAAGTTATTATCAGGTGATCAGTCCCACCAGGTGTCATTGACCGAATTATGCTCCAAACTCCAACAGAGAAACTGTGTTTTCAAAGGATGTTAAGTGGCACATGGCAAGGTTACCTGCATGAGGATAACTGGCACGAGTGAAGCTATATACACACTGCCGTATATTATGTGACAATTAAAAGTAATGACACAGCAATGTATTCATAGCCTGCCAAGGATTGTCATAAATCACTGAGAGCCTTGGCATAACTGGAAGCCTTTAATGCCAACCTTTATTGCATCCAAGGTACTTGGCATACCTGAAAGCAATGTAGTAGAGTGGATATGTCGAATAATGAATTGTTTTACTCGACTACTGGATGGGACTACTGAATGAGTACAGCATCTTGTACATTGTGCGTGATGCGAGTTACCCTCCTAGGAGAATTTACTGCACAGTATTATGTTCGGCTAGTTTATATTGCTCACAATCGTGTCGAAGGCTATGACACCAATAAATAAGTTATAATTTTAAGATATTGCTCTATAAAACTCAGCAACTGTTCAGAAGCATTTGCACACAAAATCTTGGAATCAGATGAAAACTTCCATTATGAAATAGACAGACGGACAACCCACCTACCTCAATGTTGTCGCTTCTGTGAATTGGGCATAAAATAAGAGATAAATACCTCTAACCCAAAGGACTGTGTTGTTTGTGCAGGGAGGGGTGGGATACCATACCTAGTTTGTGACATTTGTTACCATGCCCGATTTATCATATTATTGGTTTGAATATTCCAATGTTTTTAACAATACAATAACATTCAACATTCTAAATTTGTATTCAACCAACACAGATGGTTTAAAAATAATTTTATAAAGATGTTTTAGTGCATTTAGCCTTCAAAATTGATGAAGTTGAATTTATTTTGTATAAACTTAATTTAATATATTTTGTTTGTCCGAACCATTCCTTGGTAATAGATTTAATTGCTAGAATATTGAAAATTTTCATCCGTTTTTACGTGAGAGATCAATAAAGGGATTTCTATCCTCAAAATATGAATATATTTACAATTAACAATATTACAATTACATTTTCATTTAACTTGTTTTTCTCCATTTTTTCTATCAATTCAAACTAGTTCTTTTTATATCCCATGTGAATATATTTTAGCAGTGAGGCTAACATTTTTATCAAATATATCATAAGCCAATAAGCCAAAAAGATTTATAGAAAAGAATTTGAATCACATATTATTTGAGCAAAATGTCCTGACCAAATAATCTGACAACGGAGACTGTTGGGTCGGGCTTCTTTAAAGAAACGTGGCTACAGAATTTCATTTTTATAGAAAGAGTGGTCTCTTAAACTGCTTTAATCTGGTCTAGCACACACAGATTTTGTTTGCGAGAATATGACCTTGGAAAGGCTGCATATATTTCTATTGTTCGTTAAGACAACCAGAGCTCTAAATTAGGAGCCAACTTAATTTTTATTCACCAGGCAAAGCTTCTATCTAAATTTCAAACTCCCAAAAATATCTTAGCAGGCGCCGAATGCTGTTAGCCCGAAAAAGACCTGCTCCTTTTTCTGACCGCCAGCTGCTGAAACATGAGGCAATATCCCAGGGTAAGGACGAAGGGCATAAAGCACTAGCTTTGATAGCCTCTAATAGCTGGTTCACATTGTCCCAGATGGCATTGGGATGCCATCCCAGATGCTAATCCCAGGTGGTCCCAGTCTTATGTTCACATTATAAAATTCATCCCAGACTAGCAGTTAGGTTTTTGTCTGCGATAGTGCTGAGATGATGTTCACATTGTTTAGGATCGTCCCAGATCGTCCCAGATGATCCAAGATCATCCAAATGTCTGGTTCATATAGAACCCAGATACAAAATGAGTCTGGGTCGGTCTGGGACAGCATCGGGAAAGTTTGACGCTTACGGACTTTCCAGATACTGTCCCAGACAGACCCAGACAGTCTGGGATTGTGTCATTTTCATGTTCACATTGACTGGGATGGCTATCTGGGATGGTCGTCTGGGACAATGTGCACCAGCCATAAATAACTGCAAGCATCGTCGTTATGATGTAACATTTTACTAACCTTAGCTTTGACCAATCTCCCTAAGAACTTCTCATTAGGAGTGCTCAGATCATCCTCATCTCCGATCTCAACCCCGGCATCTCTCAGCATCCTAACAGCTTCTGGATACTCTAATCTTAGTCTGTAATCAACATAAAGAACAGTCAACTGAGCACTATATCAATACATCTGATGCTGTCAGCACAACCGATACTGCGTTCGTAATAAGTAATCAGACTCAGAACATTCTGTCGTATTCTCAATCCACTCAACAGCACTACACTAATGATTGGAGTCTTCTGTTGACCTCCCAAGGATATATCCTTGGGATTGAAATCTAATGACAGCTCAAGGCTGTTTGAGCTCGCTTAAAGTGACTTATAGCAATTCCATCTAAGCTTCAGTCTTAAATGCAGCTTATATAATTTATAATTAAACTCGATCGCCACAATTAAGTACCTTTGAGTAATATGAAAGCATACTAGGCCAGTGTTTACTTGTAATGGTATATGGCGCGGCCAATAGAAGACAACTTCATATCCTGCCATTAAAACAGCGCCACTCAGTGCTGGTTTAGTTTGCGATCCCCAAAGACTTGTTTAATGGATTTTCAAGTTGCTATGCTCCTACCAAATTTATCATTTTGATGCAGTATAGGGGAAACCTCCTTCTCTAACAGGTGTGAAATAGAATATCGACGGTAATAGAACAATAACTGATAAATTTGTCGTCCAGACCATAGTGGGCGAGGCAATCGCAGTGCTTGTGAGCGGATAAGCCGTGCATCATACAGATACAGATGACAGCATACCTGATGGGTTATGGTTTTTTTCTCTAAGTATATTCTATTCATTCTTAACCAATAGATCGTAGACCCAGTGTCCGACAGTCTCGCAAAAAGCTGTTAGCTTGTGTATGAAAGGCACGTTTTCCTTGCTGCCATCGCAGTGGTTTAGAATTAGAACCATGTATATTTGTGTATCTGAGTGCACGTGAGTTTGTCCCCCAGAGGTAATCTCAAAACGTGATTTTGGTCATCAATAAGTAACGACCAAAGTTATGCAAATGAAATCCCATGACAGAGAGGTTATTCGTGTTCAATACTTGTTCAGCTATTTAGAAAACAAAGGTACGCAGTACGCACTACACAACCTTATCTAAACGAAACTGAGAGGGAATTTATAAACCTGGGACTTGGGACTTTTAAACTTACGATGGTTCTAGGAACTTGAAGGGTTCAGACGGGTATTGCTTGCGCACTGTTTGGATTTCAGTTTGGAAGTTATCACGTAGACCTTTGAACATCTTGACAAACATGGCGGCTATAGAGTCGGTAACCTCGTGGTAGTGATATCTAAACGCCATTTCCATATCCAGTCCTACATATTCAGTCAAATGTCTGTGAGTGTTGGAATCTTCTGCTCGAAATACTGCAATAGGAAGTGACAATTGTTATAGCTTGATTTGTGACCTTGAAGCTAACATCAATACAAGTAGAAATCAAAATGATCAAGTTGGAATGGTGCCAAAATGTGTTATCTCTGCGTGACTAAGTCAGAGTCATTATGCACCTATAATCCAGAAAAAATGTATCTGCCGAGAACAGTACAATATTTATCACATATTTATCCATCATGGATGGTATTTTCCTGGCTTGGTCCGCTTTATTGCTGATCTAGTACAACTTTGAGTACCCTAAACTAGTATTATCCTCCTCATCAGGAGGAAATATCTAGTTTTACTGTGGAAATTTGTCATAAAACATGTCAGTTTTATATAAGCGAATCAGTCACATATTATTTGTGGGATGATAAAGTATTTCGTGATTTGCGCTTTAAAAATGACCCAATTTGTCACATAGCCTGAGATTGCTGTTGAATGTCAGATGAACCTACCTGCGCCGACAGTAAACACTTTGCCGAAATCTCCGGCTATGGCCATTTGCTTGTAGAGTTGCGGCGATTGAGCTAGGTAGGCATTGTTCTTGAAATAGGAGACAGTAAAGACATTTGCCCCTCCTTCAGATGCAGCTGTAAATCAAAGAATAGCTGATAAATCAGGAGAAAGTAAATTCTGTGCTGTTGTTATAGGGCAGCAAATCAAGATCAACCAAAAGATTTTAATTTCAATCTTCTAGAACCAAAACTTGAGAAATCAAGAGAGAGTAAATTTTGTTCCGTTGTCAAGGTCAAGCAAAAGATTTTACTCCAAATCTTCTATTTTGCCCATTTGCTCATCATTTTCTCGTCAAAATTCAATTCTGATTTGAATAAGGTCCAATAGTTTCTTCTATGACAATATAGATGCATAGCTCAAAAACAGAATTCATTAATACCATAGACATCGTTATAAATATTTTTAAGTCTATTATTTCAAAATCACTCAATTTCATGAATTCTGTGTATTTGAGCCTGGGGAATGAAATCGCTTTCTCATTGGTTTTTAATCATCAAAGTATGCCAGGTCAAGTATCGTCAAGACACATTCAGATTCTTAGTGAAAAAGTCAAGGCAAGTGGGAATATAAGGAGAGCGTCATCAAAATGCAAAAGCCAACATGTCAGCTCAGCAAGATGCAGTCTAACCATAAACTTAATATCATTATCATGTTATTATTAAATTTATTGAGTCTATCAGCTGCAGTCTTTACCTGAGATAATTTTAGGACTGTTGATCTCCACAAAGCCTTCTTCGGTTAGAGCATCTCTGAAGTACTTCATGATACCTCCCTCTACCCTAAATATAGCCTGGTTTGTAGCTGTCCTCAGATCTAGTACTCTGTTATCCAGCTTTACATCCTGTCCAACTGTCGAAAGTACCTATACAAGTAAATACAGATCAAAAATCAAAGATTTGACAAACTAATCATAATTACGCATTATTGTTTGCCATTAAAGCCATATATATACCATAGCTTCGTTGCCACTTACCGTTACTGTTTCAAGAGAGGAGTATTTAAATACCTTCTTTCACTATTAAAGTTTCACCTTCGTTTTTCATGTCTTTTTTTCTTTTGTTTTGGAACTAAATGTAAAACACTTTCCTCAAAATGATTTAGATTGCCAAATAAAGTGTTAAAAAACAAACTGAATCATGCATCGCTTAGTTCTGATCATGGGGCAAGCAACGAAAATAATAAAAAAATGTAAACATGATAATATTTATAAATATAGTAATCTATTATAATGGGGAGATAAATCATCAGCATTATCTGTCATTTTAACATTACTCATCTTGCGGATGTTTCAAGAAATTTAAAGTTACATAAATCATAATTAGGGATCTCATACCCTCTCAGGTCTGCCAGATAGACAGAGTTTCTACACTAAAATACTTACATCGCCGGTCTCGGGCCTGCTGGCATCGTCTATCTGAAGAGGAAGTCTTGGCTCAGCTTCACTCACAATCCACAACTACAACCAGAAATATGAGGAAATATTGGATAGTTCCCTACCATCTCATAGAGAAAATTTCAATAGATGCCTCGGTAAATTTCTGTTTAACCTATTTTTGTGACAACCCAGCATTCGCTGGCTACAGATATCTCAAATATGAATTTAGAAAATATGGCTGCTTAGATGATCTGATCATCTAAACAGCCATATTCTCTAGGTTACCAACACAATCACAGCTTCAGGTTTAAATATAAAACCACCCCATTCACAGTAAGAGTGCCTACTGCCTTGCTGGACACACGCTTGACCACCAATGAAGGCTTCATTTATAGTTGAGAGTTACCTCCACATACGTCTCAAATTCTTTGAGGAATTCCTTCAGTGTGATATTTATGTAAAAAATAATATTTATTGCGGTTAGAAAGTGTGTGCAGTGCACGTGTTTCAAGACGTTAAAATATTCCAAGGCAATTTGAAAATACAGCAAGGATATGTGGGAATGTTGTTTGATGGAATCTGTCAGGCTTTGTAGATCAATTGTCTAGGCTTTGTAGATCAGAGCCCTAAAAATGATTTCTGTCTATCGAAATTTCAGTAGGACGTGGATGAAGGTTTGCTGATATCATCATTTCATATAGTATGGAGAACAGTATCAAAACAGAATAAAATTAGTACAGAGTAAAACAGAGTCCGTGCTTATCACAGACAGTTGGATTTTACTTTTTAAGTCGCCCAACAATTTAAAAATTCAAGTCTTTTGTATCACAATTAATCAGTTTGCACAACGGACCAAGTTTGGAGTTTGTCAACAACAACAACACAACTTTAATCAACTTACAACATAAATTAATACACCCAGAGGTGAAATGCTTGAAAATGCTGGTCTATGTGTCTTCATGTTGCTAAAATGGAAATTTGCCAATTCTGTTGCCGAATCATACTTTAATATTGGACATTATTATTACCAAGTCTGTATGATTTAAATTCATCTGTGTATAATTTTCTAGGGCACTTGTATTTATAATCTTTGCTTGTAACATTGAAATGGCAGTCTTATCATTTTCTGTATGCAGCAGTGGCGACAGAATAACAACAACAAAAAAACTGGTGTACGTGCAAAAGGATGATTGTGATTTTCAGTCACGGGTATAAATTAACACTGAATTATCAGGAGTACTGGGTACACCGACCCTACAGGACAATGCTGTGTAGACTATAGACGTAGTCTTCTTAGAAAATTCACAACTATTACTCAAACTCCAAGGGCGTTCATGAGAAGTGGGATAATAGCACCCAGTTCTTATGCTACATTATGCCATAATCGATGAGTATGATTGAATGGTGTAGCAGCTTTCATGAGATGTTGTTGCCAATGTGCACGGTGGTATTGAATTCCACAGGGTGTATACATTAACGTGCAAGCTTTACACGTTAGCCATAAGCTGCATGATTGCCAGACTGGCAGTAGCTGGCTTAGGGTTGGATGACCACAGCTTAGTTATTTATTTTTTTCATGGACCTGATTGGCACCGACTGTAACATACCATACACCAAGAAAACATTTATACAAGAGGAATTGGGGCATGAAGGTAATGGCTGATAACACACAGAAGCCGTCATCTCAGTCCTAATATAAACTGTTGATCAGTAAAGTTTAAAGGTGATCACTTCACTTATTATAAATAGAGGTTCATACCTAGAGCGATATGTAATATTATATAATATGACAATGTATGTGAAGTAAAGTAAGGCTTCATTAACTAACAACAGCCTTTCATTTTAGAACGATATATTGCTGCTGCTGCTGCCAATCATAATGTGATTTGATAAGCATTAGCCTTGCTTGACCGACTTTTATTAGTACACCACCTTCTCAGCTTGTGCTATTGAATCAATAACTTTATATAGCCTATTTATTATCACAGAGTAAGATATATATATATATATATATATATATATATATATATCAAAGGCTATATTATCCTTACAATGTGTTATTAATATACCTACCCTATCTATGCACTAAAGTAGTCATAGCTAATTTTTAGAAATAGCTAATATTAAAGCACTCACACATCATGCATGCTATATTGCCAGAATACAAATAGGAACATTGGAAGTAAATATTTTTTCAAAATTCTGTCTAGCTAACATTTCCGTGAGTTAGGATTCATCAGACTTGGTAGCCCGTATTAATTTGAAATTTTGTCTATAAACCAAAGTAAACTGCAAAGAAGATAAAAAAATAGAATGCTGCATGGAATGCACGCCTAAAGGTCATTGATAGCTTGACTTTTAAATCGAGGTATCATATGTTGGAAAATTAATACCGAAAACGTCAAAACAGAAACTTGAACCAAAAACTTTGACACTGTAGACTTGGAAAGAGATTACGAAAAACAATCCAAATTAAAATGCAATCAACGCATGACATTCTGCTGAATATGTCAGAAGATTTTTCTATTATCCGTGAGTTTTAGGATATGTAAAATTATTACAGAGAAAAAGTTATTAAAACCTCGGAAGCAGCGCAAAATAACTTTTGCCGATTGTGCCCCACCCACTGATATATTATAAATAAATATTTATGAACACATGGAAAACATCCAACTCAATGCAAGCATTTGGACATCTATGCATGCTTGCATCGCCTTCTTTAGATTGACCAACAATTTCGGACTGCAACTTGGCCAAGTGTCAGAAGGTTGTTGCTGGGATGTCAATCAATGCATGATGTAGAAGCTGCCAGATTTTAATCTAGATTCAATTACTGGCACAAGGTTATTATTTTGAAAATTTACCATCACCAATAGCTATGTAGGCTATGTCACCACTGATCAAAGAATTCGTATCCGTGGACCTAACTTTGACAATGAATATTGCGCTGTACAAAGTAAACTTGCAACGATAGACCGAACTGACCTGCTTGATATGGAGTTCCACATCTTGTTGAGAACAGCTTTCCACTTTGCTGGGAGTGGCCTGGACAGAAGCTAATACATCTATGATTGACTCTTTACTTATACTACAAAACAACGGGATAAAAATTCATTACAAAAATATACACTAAAATACATTTTTGATAGAAACAATTTCTTTCCCTTGTAGTTTAGTTTCAAACGTGTTGGAAGTGTACAGAGAAATGAGCGTCCTCCTGAAACTGTTCTTTGATAAGATACTGCAATAAAACTAATAGTCAGAAGAAATTAAATTTGCCGAGAGACATGTACATAAAAATAGAATTTGCTACCTATTAGATTATAAAAAGAATGGAAAATTTTGTATTACAATTTCTGAAAACAGTATTTTAAGGCAAATGTCAATTTTTGCTAGTTAGAAAATCTCACACAATTTATAGTATAATTTCAACTGGAACACTTTGAAACAAAACAAAAGTAAAAGTTTGCTTTGTTGCCAATATTGATATTTGAGCTTGAAATTATTCAAATCTGACAAGGTGTCATGAGTCGACAATATTTTAGCTGGAACCAAAACAATAAAGAGTCTATGAGGGATAGAAAATAGTCATTTTATTTGTACCATTATTTTGAACAGGTGGAACACATTTGAACAGTTTCATTCTTCAAATTTACAAGAATAACAAGATAAAATGAGGACATCACTGGCGGCGCACCCGCATGAACAGAGAGAGATCACACTTCATGGCTTATTATTGATGTTGTTAACGGATGTTTAAATATGTGGGCATTGGGGCCCATAAATGCGTTGGTAGTGTGACAATGTCTCGCAAGAAAAGATAGAAAAGCTCAGTAATTGCTTGCACAAGCCTTGAGAGTGACATATCAAGAAACGACACACGAGAAAAAAATCAACGTGTGCATGTGTTCACGTTGATGAATACAATAAATAATTGGAGAGAGTTTGTTTCCACATCACTCAGCACTTCAGACAGATAATTTACATGCCACAGCAATAGTAATTTAACTGCAAAGAATGGTTGACAACGAATCTTACTATTCTAAGAGAGAAAGTGACAGTTTAATCTAGCTTTGCAATATCCGCTTGAGTGTATATGAACTACACTCGCTGAGCGTTGATGAATTTTTCGTTTTATTATTACTATTCTTTCTCCACTTACGCCTACATTTTTTATGCCAGATATTATCATCAAGCTAAGTCTCATAATCCTATCATGTAAGCGTTTTATTTTGCTTGAAAAAAACATTATGATTACAATATGTGATTATCAGTGGAATGAGGAGCCGCCCTTAAAACTGTTATCAAGAAATGGGTGTATAAATCCACAAATAATAACCAATAATAAAATATTAATAAATGAATTATACAAAAATGAAAAGAAAGCACAGGTTAATTCTTTTCAAATAAAAAAGTCACTGATCGGTTCGATAAATACAATTTTTTGTTATGAGATTTTTCTTATTCCATGATTGGACATGACTTTTCGGTTTCCCCACCCATTCCTTCCGGCCTCTGCCAAATCAGGACAAATTTAAGTGATAAGAGACTATTTAAAAATCAGCCAATTCTGAAATACTAATTAAAGAGGGGGTACGGGTCAGATTCACTTTCTCCCGTCCCTATCCCGGTTGATAGATCACCCAATACTGATTATGTACATGTGCTCCGATTTGGCGGCAAATACATCATAACAATTTGTTTACATTTATAAGCAAGAATATGATGTCATATGTAGGACTCTCGTAAACAATGCCCTATCAATCAATAATGACTGATTTACATTCAGCGATTTTTCTCAGTAAATATCTAGTATTTTTGAAAATCATTATAGCTACACATTCCTCAACTATATTTGATTCTGCTGATGTAGTTTTGAAACCTAATTTTCTTTTTTTAGAAGAAAATAAGATGTCAAAAAGTGTAGGAATACAATAATTTTCAGTTCAGTTTATAGTTAAATTACAGTGTCACAATGTGTGTCAAAGCAGGTGCACTGTATGATATTGATTTTCTAATGAATTATAAATCAATATATCATTAATCATCATGCTTAACGCTATTAAATATGGCTCAATGTAGCCTGTAGCCTGTAATTACCGTGATCTCATAAGTTTTTAGGATTTAATTTGAGCATAGCAAATTGGTAAAAGTAAGTCTCATAAAAAAAAATTTGGTCCATATTCTTACTCCCCGCCCAAGTAAATCCCTGTAGATAGACTACCAAGTGTCTACAATTAATGCTTGATCTGAATTACACTCCATCTTTAACAGCAAGTTGTTGTTACTTACCCTGCAATATATTTGACCATCTGACGACTTGTCTGGTCTCCGACAGCAATAACAGCCTGTATGGTAAACTGCTGCTGACGCATTACAAAGAAGCATTGCTTGCCTGGAGAAGAAAATTCAGTTTTACCATACCCAAAGGAAGAGGTAGATTTTAATAATTGTGAATGCAAAAATGTTTTTTTTTCAGCAGCCAATATAACATTGCTATAAGATAATTACCACAAAGTTAATGTTAAATAAATTTAAACGATAGGAGAAAAAATTAGAAAGGTAATTACTTAATACCTAAGTCTATCAACCTCAATAATTGATCGAGGTACATGTGTAAGGTTCCCATTTGTTATTAAATCTCATTGCCAGCGATGTCATCAACCCATGTGAGCCAATGTCAGTTACAGTTAACTGAATTGCTTCTATAGAAAGTCAACCTGCATTTCCCATCCAGATTTATCCATCAGATTGTGAAATCATTTGAACCGACCAAATTTTGCGCTTTGAGACATTGTCACAAAATCCGTATTCAGGTTGCTCCCAGAGATAGCTTATCTAAAAGCAAAATCTGATGGGAAAATCTAATGGAAAGATCTGCAGTGCAAATGCAGACTAAAACTTTGTAGATTTGTCATGAACTCCTGACCTTTAGCTCGACTGGTGTGAAGGCGTCCTCTCACCCAAACCTCCTTATTAGCGAGGGACATGTCCAGCTTGCTGATATCCAACAGCTCCCTATCATTCTTCTCCGCAGACTGCATCAGGCCGTAAGACCCATAATTCCCTTCTGACACATCAGCCTGGTCATCGCCTTGAGCTTGCTGATAAGATAATAGAAATTATAAGAAAATATTAGCAAAAATTAAAATGAATAAACGCTACATATGCAGATCTTCAATCTTTAAAAAAATCACAAATACTGGCTAACCATTTATGGTCAAATCAGAACTACTGAACTCGCTATTTTTAGGTTTGATAAAGCTGATAAGGGGATCAAGGATCACATTAATTTGAGTCAAAGCCAAGTCAAAAAGCATTATGCAATGATTGTTTTGCATTTAAAATGCATTACTCAATATTTCCCATGGAAGATAATTATTAGCTCACAGCATCATTATCCTGCTGGGCAGCCTTTCTCTGGGCTTTCTTTGCTGCCTTTTCTGCGTCCTTCTGGGCCTTCTTCAGGGCATTTTTGGATGGCTGAACAGGGCTAGAACAATAAAATCAATGAAATCAAGGACAATCTAACGTTGTGTACTCATGCGCACCAATGACCTCCCCTCCCGCTTTGTAAAAACATCTGAGTCATATTCTAAAAAAAATTCCACATCTCATCGAAATACCACTATAGAAATTCATATTCAATAATCCGAGCAGCATGCAGTCAGTGAGATCAATAATAGCGAGTCCGAGGCAAAGTGTTGATTGTCACTTCTATATGTTTGAATTTACAATACCGTTCTTCTTAAAACGTGTAGAAAGAGATTACCACTACTAAATATAGAATCTCACGTGTTTTCTTTGTCCGCCATTTCTACTCTATCCAAAATTTCCACTGCTCCTGAAAGAGAGATGATGCATTCAACTTTGTGCAAATTTTGATTTGAAAGGGGTCTAGCGCTTGAGGTAGGAATTTTTTATCAACAGCAGTTAGTTTTCCATTTTCATATGGTTTCCATCACTATACATTATTAACACCAAGAACTTATTCCTACATATTTGCATAGTCAGCTTCTTGGCTAATGGCTGGAAATGTAACAGCTATTAGTACACTTCATGGTAAAAGAAGATGTTCAACTGGAATAGTGCTATCATTTCATTACGCGAGTGTTTACATCAGGGGCCATATTCCCATAGAGCTCTGCCTGCATAATTATTTGTCTTTTTTTGTTAAAAAACCTCTTGATTTCAAGCTATGTACACCCAATGTGAAACTTAAACCCAATAACAAAACATGTAAAATTGACACACCTTCGCTGGCCAGCAAAAAAAAGTCTGAAAAGGTTCGACTGCATCGAAAACAGAGCCTGAAATTCAAGCCAAACAGTGTGGGAGGGGTTGTGACCCTATCCGTTAAATGTTCATTTCGCTGTGGTGATGATGGTTGCTTGTCTTGACTGCTCTATGTACCAGCAGTGTACTGTTGGTTAGCATGTTAATAGTGTCTATCCTAGCTTTGTTTTCATTGGCTGGTAAGGTTAATGGCTTTGGGTTGACTGCTTGTTCGACCTGCCAGATTGATGAAGGGAACAAATTTAATCTACACAGTTCGGTTAAATTCAGCCACCAGCTATGGAAAGGGTGGGAAGTCCAATTCAGGAGTGAATTGGAATATTAGATGTCTAAATCTTTTCCGGTCATGTTAATTTTACCTCAACCTGTACTTGACCAATGCCGAACAACTAGACCAAGTTTGGTCCATTTGCCTGCATTACGAGTCGCTCCCAATCCACTGGTCACGCCGCAGGCAAAGGGACCAAGAATTAACTACCACTTTGCGGTAATTGTCTGCTCCAATGGTGGACAGCTGGTGGACACTTAATTTTATTTAGCAGGAGATGTGTAACAGACTATAAAATAATATGTAATCGAGTATGAGGATTCCAAATATCGAATTATTTTTCCAAAATATGAACTACAAGCTGAGATATCTTGTAAAATGTGTAACCCTTCCTCATGTTGCCAACACACAATTTTTGGAGTTGTCTCCATTCGTCTATAATACAACTTTCTTTACCTCTCAAATTGTCCGAGATAATATTATCAGCAACAGTAAACAGCCATTTCTAATGTTAAAAATCAGGACATATGTCTGACATAATGGTCTTTTCTGATTCCTGTGAGCAATATGGCGTACAATACTTCACACACTCTTTTAATTGAGTTCAAGGAATCATAAAGCTTGGGAGCATAACTGTAAAAATTATATGCATCCAACTCATACCTTTCATGATTTGCCTCCCTCGACGTTTTTGTGTATACGAGGAACAATCAGTTGGCATGAGCATTTAGCAATGGATTGGTAGTTAATTCTTGATCCCTTTGCCTGTGGCGTGATCAGTGGAAGGGATGACAGGAATGCAGGCAATTGGATCAAACTTGTTCAACCGAACAATCAACACAGAAAATTCAAAATGAGAACACAGTAACAGCTGAGTCAATCATAAATCAAATTATCAACAGCCATTGACAAAACCAGGAAAGACACCAAAACACTTGTGCATCAGTACAAAAGTGGTTCATGAATAAGATACACCAGAAAAACAAGAAAAATGCCACAGTGAAATACCCATTTACCTGAGCCATGGAACAAACGATGTTTGACTTTAATTTCAGAACAAATATTGGGATGGCTTGTGTGTAAAAGTTAATCAAAATTTATTTTGTTTGTGGCCAATCAATTTTAGCTTGGCCCCAGTTACGGTTGGCAAGGATATGGACAAGAAGGATTTATTCTCCAGTGAGTTTCCACAACAACTTAACATCCAAGTAAGGTTCAAGGTTGAGAAGTAGAGAGGGTGTGAAGGTTGTTTGTCTACAACGTAAGTGTAACATGAGCTAAGGCTTGTGGAGGTGTGTGTAAGTAAACTAGTGGAGGAATGTGTGTGGTAAGTTAGTTTTTGGTTAGTTATTTGTTAGTTATAATTTTGCTGGATAGTGATATTGTTGTGAGTTTGGTGTATTCTTCGTAAAGGTGCTGAGGCACCATACTCAAAACAAACCCAATGGGTGTGAACATAGATAGGATATAAATAGATAGTATATAATGCAAGCTTTCTACATTCTCTAACAATGAGAGGAAATTGTGATAAGTAGTAGCGTTCACTGAAACTTAGAATAATATCCTAGGTATTGAATTGTTTGTTATTCAAGCTTTCACCAATTAATTTTGGTAGCTCCCGAGTCACTAAAACATGCCAGTATATTGATACATTTGTTGACTGTGTTACAGGATTTGATAATACGGAACTTTCTGGAGAGGTGATTTGGAGAATGGCCTGTTTGTGGAATCCAAGGAAAAGGGGACGGCGTAAGAAGATAGCCCAAATTGAAAACAATTTTGAAATTTGATTGTTTAGTCTTATCCAGATTTGAATTTAAGAACTTTACTCTTGCAGTGAATTGTTGAATTTGAGAACTGCAAGGAGTTGAAGGTGTGACTACAAAAAGAAACAGATCAACCGCCGAAAGAGAGGAAGGGCATGTGAAGTTTGTCTTCTCTCGTATAATACCATTGATCTCAGCCTTAAGAAGACTATGGCATCATATGGGGGGGGGGGGGGGAAATACACAATCACAGAGGAGCTCCCTTATTATAACAAGGACTCAAAAGTGTGTAGATGTGTAATCAGTACTCACTCTTGGGGGCTATCAAAGTGTATGTTGTATATCTAGGTATGTGCTAACACAACTACAGAGGCATGAGGGAGACATAATATAAAGTGAGTCCAACCAAACTTTGATTGACCTGACTCTAATAATCAATGAAGCAACTGGTAAGCTAATAATTAGGAAGGATTAGGTTAGAAGAAATATTAATGAACACGTAATGATCCCATTTCTTTAGAAGTTAGACCAAGGTGTCCCAAGCCAAGTGGCAGCTCCTGGCTAGATCAAGATGCGATGAACAACCAAGTGAAGTCCATAATGATAATGAAGACTGATTCAATCAAGGAGTAAAAAAGATACTTGGTTGGTAGACTCACTTTGAGGCAGTTACAGGTTTTCCTATCTTCCCTGAGATAAAACGAGAACTTGAATGTGAGCTGCACTATGGAATATTGCACAGAATCACATAACATGGATAAACTCACCTCAAAAGGTGCGCAGCAGACTATTCTGATGCAATTAATTGATGAAAGATTCTAACAGCAGAAGAAGAAAATACAGGAACTTGCTGTGACCTAATTCTGATCCGCCTCTTTGCATTTCGGATTAACTCCTCGTCCAAATTCTATGTTTTATCAGGGATTGAACTTGCAATGGTTCAAAGCAAGCAAAAAAGCTCATTCATCACTCGTCTCAGATTTGACTTGCACACTTATGAGAATAATAATTTCGAATTACCCTTGGTTATATGATCAGAAAATCCTAGCACTTGCTACGCACTCGTTTGCTCACGCGAAATTACTGCATGAGCAGATTGCGTGTGTGCAAATATAGCCTTAAATCTAGAAAACTGTAATATAATCTATTGCTGGGTTTTCCATCAAACACCTAGAGTTTGTTAAGTACATAATAAGCTATATCAAAGGATCTACAAACGTGCAACCCATGCACGTTATGATGTGCTGTAGTGTGTGCTGTGTGTATTAGGCCACTATCTGAACATATCCAGCCTCAACAACACAAGGCCACACGACGTGTAACCAATGAACTAAACCTTCATTGGTGTAACGAACTGGCATTTGGATATAGAGTAACTTCAGCAACTGATTCATACAGTGAACAGCTCTTCTTGGATATGGATATTAAATCATCAGACATACAACAAGGTAGGTACATTCTTGTAAGGATAGTAAGTTGAAAGTAAATTTCACAGTGAATTTATTTATTCCCCTGCTGTTTGCCTGTGCTTGATCCACATCATGATGATTTTTTGTTGTTGTTGAAAAGAACATTGATACACTACAGCCTTTGGTTTGGACTTCTTCCGCCTTTGGAATTATATATTTCTCTCTCTCTGAGCTGTTCACCTTTCAAACGTGGCTTAAAGATGGTAAGGCAATACAACTATGAGTGACGCACAATTGACAAAACGTAGGCCCTGTCTGTCTATACTAGTTGACTCAAGTTTGAGTTTCAGGAGGGGCTAGTTCGGTTGAAAGGATTTACTTCCCACTTACAGTTAGACAGCTCAAGAAAGGTCGAGAAACAGCTTAATGTTACAACGGATATCATTTTGTGCGCCATGACAGGACATTATGTATTTTATTGAAGGTAATGTAAATCAATGCCATAGCCTAAAGCACCTATGGGTAAATATGAGTTGTCTAGCCTACTTGCTTATGGCACTGTTCTCTGTTGAGTGCTGATCTCCCCAGGCTGCTGCTCTTATTAATTATTTGGAGTTACCTTATTTTGGAGTTACCTATTCATCGGAGCAAAGGTTGTTGGGCCAGTGATATCCTAGCCTGTCTTGACAAGCTTGACAAGGCAGGCTAGTGATTTCCATGACATGGGGCAGTTTTACTTTCATTTGCATCATGGTTCAAAATTCTATCCTGCTGATGTAATTTTTCTGTTTGGTTGAAGTTTGAATATTTCAGCCCATATATTACGTGTGTTAACATTCTGCGGATCTTTTTCGGAACAAGCCACTGTAGAATGCAGTCAATATTGTTATCACATGTTCTTAAACATTGGTGTTGGTTTACTTTGATGTCACAATAGACCTGGAAACTATGAGAGCTGAAGTTGAGTTAAAATAGCTTAGAGGAGTAAATATTGGCTAGAGTTTGGTGTAGACCTAACAGCCTAAATTTCGTTGTTTAATGTTAGCTACCACTAATTTTGGCTAGCTTAGCTAGACATATATTTCAAGCATACCAGAAAGGCTTTTTTCTCCTGCAAATACTTTACTCCTCTAGGGTAGTCAGAAATTGAAAGGGTTCAAGAAAAAGAGATGCCCAACAAATACAATATATATAATATATACAATATATATATAATATATAATAGGTTTATATCTTACTTTTAGCCTATTGAGAGCAAAGCATGCTGAGAATCATTTGGGCCAAATTATCGATTAATTGAATTTTGGTTTTAATTTTAGCTGTCAGTGTCATTAACAACTTCTTGTGGAAAAAATTCATGGACTCGGGATAGAATTCTATCGCCATCATTATACAAAACAGCCAATCGTGCGAAGCATAAAATCTATAATTTCATGTGAGGTGAGTGCCAATTTCTAGATTATTTCCGATGTCTTGTATCATACAAATAGCTCGCCCATAAGTGAGCAATTTAAGTTGATGGTGATGATTTGACTGTTGACTAATATGAATAGCTCTGTTATCTTCCACGCATTAGTTCACCCAGACTTCACATGGATGCATGTGTGCACACTAGCAGTATACATTATTTTCAATGAGTATCAATCATTTGGTGGATATTGACATGGCTCATGGAATCAAGTTGGAAGGCGGGTTGGACATTTTGAAGGCAAGTATGAAAAGTAAAATCTGCGTACATGTGTATATACACGTACGCAATATTATTGCAGCGTGTATGGTCAATGATACCTATATACACATAGGTCCAGTATAGAAGTTCAATGACCATCATAACATACCATTTCATTTGATTACTGTGAAATGTGAAGTTTTATCATTATTCTAATTTTGGAGTTTTCGAATAGTTAACAAAAGCCTAGTAGACAGAAATTTGGTTTTCATTTTCATTTTCTGACAAATCGTGTTGCTTCTGTTTCTTCTACCATATGGGTTTCATGTCAGACGACGGGCCAATATAGACATACTGCTTCCCGGATGTCAATATAGCAGTTATATATTTGTCATGCTCGTAAGAGAGTAAGAACCTATATCTTGGCCAACATAGTTGCAACTTTTTTTTAATACATACATTTGAAAATCAAATCAGACGAAAGTTAAAGCTCAATGTGGTGGCTTTCAACACAGCACAGAGCTTATATTTTCAAGTTATTTTTTGTGGTAGCTTGTAGAAACAAATTGTTATTTTATTGTTTTTTTATGATAAAAAGTGACCAAGGCAAAGACTGTGGTGCTTGAAATAACAGTGAAAACTTTTTAAATTAATGTGATCAGTAACTGCTGGAAATATTAGATTTCAAGCACTTTGCTTTGAGAATGATTTTTATGATTTATTAAGAGAGTTTATTTATCACTTTATTTTTAAACCCAACTTAATGTCAGTAAAATATCTTAACTTCGATAATCTTCGCACCAAAAAATTAGCGCAGATACAATTTTTAAAAAGATATAATGTGAAAAGCTTGATTTAAAAAATAATGTATATTGCCACTGTCGGTTGCTCAGTTAAAATTAATTGTGGTGTTAGGACTGAGGGATAAAAAATCATCGTTTTGCTTAGATCAACACACCATGAGTTCATTTATTGCTTTTCCGTCATTATTTTAAATGCAGTCCTCACAGGTAGTGGCTTTACCGCTTCCCACCCTACTCATTCATGGTAATGTGTTCGGAGGTTGTCATTTTGGTGTTGTGAGGAGATGATCCATGTATGCAGTTCATTGTTTATACCTGAAACAATAGTGATGACTACCTAAGGTTTTGTGGCTGAAAATCTATCTAACTTTTTTAAAAATAAATTAGGTCTATTTGATACGATGGCTGGCTTTCTTTACTCATTGACATGATTAGTTAATTAGCTATTTGATGCACTATTATAATGGTCTTTTCATTGTAAGTATATAAATGTACAGTATGTATTATTATCAGAGACTATAGTCTATAGTCTCTGTTATTATCACGTTACTGCTACAATAGTAACATGTGAGTGCAGGATCTGAAAATCACTACTATGCATTAAATATTGTGAAACCTTGGTATAATAGTATGTATACAATGTTGTTTGCTAAACTAAATTCAAAACATCAGCTTCTCTCTGCACATATTAAAATAGTCTCTATAGCTAAAAATCATTCATTTATTTATTGGGACATGTAAATAAACTTTCTATTCTGTTAAAATTTTGTCCCCTCATGTTTGCGAATAAATTGAAAACAAAAACAGTTTTAACTCGCGTTGCCACGGACGTGAGTTAAAATTATGAATTATGTGTCCTTGTTTTGGGATGAATGACCTCCTCATTATTCATAGAGAATAATTTATGTAAGAGATGAATGACCTATGAACTATTGTTATACTATTCAGGTCAAGTTGGCTACCATAATATAGTGTTTTTTTATCATATGCTTGCCGTGCACGTGCAGATGCTTTTCGTCATACGCATGTAACTAATGCATAAATAACAAACGTGCAAAGCCACAATATGGTCCATTATTTATTTCCATACATACTTGTATCTAGAGTCACTCTAGCTTCTTGGTTATATCATTATAATGTTTGGTAGGGGTAATTTATTTCCATCTGAAATGTGAGCCAGAGGCAGGTGGTTGTAGGATGGCTAGCTGTGATTATCCGGAAAAAGAGCCCGGTGTATCAATTCATGACCATGAGCTTTATTTTGGTATAAATAACCTTCACAGGTTTTATTTGTGTTATTTTATAAACAAGATAGTTTTGGTTATAAAACTTTTCTGGGGTGTTTATGAGATTCCACCCCCCCCCCCTCCTCATCACACAAATGGTTGATTAAAACTAGCGAAAAACCATTTGATCACTCGTTATACATGCTGGCGCTTGAGTGTGAGCGAGTCCATGGAAAATTCAACAGTTTTGGGGGCTTCGGTGCTTGGCATGACCTTTGAGTGGGTGTTTAAACCTTAAATGCTAGCGTTTTCTGACATGATTTTATCTGTCACGTTGCTAGATTTGTTCCTTGTTGGCAGCCATCCAATGGAACACGTATCGAAACTATGCGACTTCCTTGTTATAGATGGTAAAGAAATGAGTCAGACAGAATCACACTATTTTTAGAACCTTTATGATCCTTTGGGTACAGAAAATATTGATTTGTAATAGTGGTTCGAGCCAAATTTTCTACCATTGCTGTTACCAGTATGATGACTATGAAAGGTTCTCTAACCTTAGCAGTATACCCCATGGGATGATATGGTAAACGTCCCTATTATCTCTGTGGTGATATAATCCACCATTGAGTATTTCGGAGTTTTCTCCACATTCCAAATGTTTTCAACAGCTGTTGACTGAAATTGATGATTCAGTTCAGTCTGCTTATTTTAGGGTTGTCCTCCTTCTTAGGCCAGTGAAAAGAGAGCCATTTTTGCGCTTTGACATTAATGCTTGTACCTGTAGTTGTGTATTTAACCTGCATGAATGCAATCCTGTTGCTTCATTACAAGATGACATTGTATAAATAGGAACGCATGTATTTTGTTGTATAAAATATCTGTGTTTTGAGCAAGAAGTAAATAGAACCTAACTGTGTTCTACTTTTTTACATCATCACATCTGGACAATTATCACCAATAATCCCTTGACCATCGTTTACGGGTATGCAATAGAACTTGTACTCAAGTTGGCAAATCACTGGGGAACTAGATTATTAGCAACAAACTCATTTTCCTCATCATTTTGCATCTGTATACTTTTTCACGCACTCTATAAAGAGGTGTAAGATGCACCACGTGAACCATTTAACTTATATGCTGCTGATTTTTTACAGATTGCAATTGGAGCTTATAAACTAAAACCTACACCTTACGAAAACAGGATTCTTATAAACCTACTCAATATGGAAGAAGTGTGCGGTCAAAATATTGACAATCCTCTGTCCGAAGCAATGGATCTGCGGATAAATAGAGATATGCAATGTCCGAAGATAAATTCGGATCCAATAGTCCCAAGAGGGTCATATAATCCTGCTCCTGATGACGGTCAGCAGAGATGTGATAGCGTCAACTCAAGAGACGGTAAAAACAGCAAGCGCCGAAATGTTAACATTTTCAAAAAGCACAAGCTGAAATACCGCTATCTGCTGAACAAAAATAAGCAAGCCTCAGATTCTGGAAACTTTGGTAGCAGCAGTATGCAGGGGTCGTCCAGCACGACTAGTATGGGAGAGTCACAGAAAACGTCGACTAATAACGAGTCCACTTCTTCACCCTGTACATCTTCCTCTCCTTCCTCAGGGGACTCGAACAGCCCTGAGAACTTCAATAACAATATATCCATGGGCACCATGCCTAATGATCCGTCCATGTGTGTCATGCTTGGCAATGCAGTTCCTCTAGTCGTCATGATGCAAGGCCAGGTCCAAAGCGGCACCCGAGACACTAATGGCATGTATAATATGAACAATATGAACTCCTCCACCACCTTATATAAATGTAATATGTGCAGCATGTTCTCAAATAACCTAACAGACGTCTTGAATCACGTGAATAGCAATCACTCTAGTATCCATTACTGCTTTGTGTGCAATCGATTCCACAGTAACAAACAAGAGTACAACAAACACAAGGATGTTTGTACCACAGCCCATCAAGCATTCCAACAGATAATGGACGGTTACTCGAATAATCAACAAGGACACAATCACTCTAAATCCACACACCAGGAACAAGCGCTGAATCTGTCTGTTGCAGGAAATGTTGCTATGAGAGCGGCCCAAATAGTCCACAGCAAGAAAGGACGTAAAAATAAGATTAAAAAACTTCAAAAATGCACATACTGTAAGAAAGCATTCTTTGGTCGCTTCTATTTACAAAGACACTTGCGAAGTCATACCGGTGAGAAGCTTTGCCACTGTAATATCTGTGGTAAAGGCTTTGCTGAATGGCGAAATCTTAGAAATCACATGTCTAGGTTCCACAATAGCAGTGAGAGTAACTCAAGTGGAGGGGGAAAGTCAGTCAGCCCAAACCTAACGTCGGACAGTGATCCTGTCAATAATTCTCGACCGATTCGTAGAGGATCCACCAAAGAGAAAACTAACGGTAACCCAATGATGACATCACAAAATCACCCTCCAAAACACAGTATGAATGGAAATGGTGGTGGGAATGCTAGCAGCGGTGCTAATTCTACTTCAGTCAATGCCTCGAATGTTGACACATTGTCGAACAACGGCAACAGACTACCCTACTCAGAGTCAGCATTTAAGCGTGCACCTGGGAATGCTCTGCCCCCATCCTCTAAGTTATATCCTATAGATGTCGCAGCATGGAGTTCAGGATCTGTACAATACCCTAATACAACTTATAACGCGTTGTATACTAGTAGCGGTTACTCTGATACTACCCTCTCGGCACCTATCTACTCAGCAAACACAACTGCTGCAACTGCCCAACAGATAGACGTCACTGTTCATCCGATATCTAATGACGCTGCGTCTACAGGTTGGTTTTAATTTCTATTTTAATATAAATAGTTCAATCTCAAATACATGACATGACGCCATTTCTTGTTTGTTAGAGTTGTTAAATTTCAATCAAATACCACTTTTTACGTTGTCAGCGTAAGCAGATGGGCTGTTAGCAGTTTTGACTTTAAGCAAAGCCAGGGTTTTTTAAAATTAAAGTCGTTAGATTTTTGATAAAACTGAACCCTGATGTTGCTGATTTTTCACCTGAACATGGATTTGTGTTTTATAGTGGTCGTTAGCAGCAGTCCAATCAGCTATCCTGTACCACATACACAAAGTGACAGGCCGCAGTCATCTGAGAATAATATGCCAGCTAGTAACGTGTCCATGTCGGTAACCTCATGTGAAGAATTGAAGCCAATGGCCTATCTTGGTAGTACGTCTTCAAGGTAAGAGTCAAGACACTCTACAATACAGCGAAGATAATTCGACAATAACTAAGTAGAGCATAATAGTTCAATGTGCTTTTTCTTGACAAGCCTGGAAATTGGACAAATTGCGGCCTGCTAGAACCTACAGTGTGCTGGGCTAAGAATACCCCTAAAAAACCATCAATACTATAATTATTCACAATGATTTTTAGTACCAACCTGTTGTCAAGTTCCCAACAATAATTTGCCAAAAACTGTTGGTTATTCCTTTAAAAATATTACTGATTTTCTTTCTCCAGTGTGCAAAGATCTCCACTTGATTCGGATCCATGTAGCCCTGAATTGAATACAAAGATCTGGTACTGGTTGTACCATAAACATATAAATATTATTATTATAGTATTTATATGTAAATGTTTTATAAAATCGTTAATTTATGTGATCATTTGTCAGGTCACTATTCTCTAACAAATACTGAGTAAACGCTTCTTTTTTAGCAGGTTGGAACTATCCACGGGATTACAAGGACACGAGCAATCTCTAAATCCAGTGTGCAACGAGAATGGGGAGAAAATATTCAAATGTCACATGTGCAACAAGGAGTTCCGTACTAAATTTGCCATGCAGAGGCATCTCGACTTTCACGCAGGTAGGTTTTTGCCTATCCTTGTTTCTATTGGGTGTTTGTGCTTTGTCACAGACTCCTTAGTATCTTAGTGGGTAGTTTGATCGGCTTAATCGCTCCTTGTACAGATCAGCTTCCGCTACTCATGGCCCCCATGCCCATAAATGCGAACGTGCCGGCAGTACACGTGCTCATTACTAACCAGTGGTCTATGACGTCTTCTGCAGCTTTAAACGTGCGGATGGTATGAGTAGCCAAGACTCACAACACAATAATTATTATCGTAATATTTAATATGCGATGTCATGCAAAACAAAGCCTGATGTTGAATAATGAATTAGATGTATATTAAAGCGCTTGTTTTATTGTAGACAAACGCCCATACGAGTGTACACAATGCGACTACAAGGCAAAAACAAAACCACAGCTGAAAGTTCATGTGATGAGGCATTCAGGTAAGATATAGAATTGTCGCGTCATTGTCAATAATTAGACAACTCCAAACTCCGCATCAAAGGGTTCAAGATTCAAGGAGATAGAAGACTCTACCATCACTGTGCTGCCCGATAAAATCTTGGATACAAATGTTTACATGAATATGCTAAGAAAATGGCTGGTCTTTTTATGTCTTTTGTAGTTGTTTGGGATCATCAGAAAACATAGTCTGCTACCGTATTGAGTGTTATTGAGTACGTGAATAATTATAACCTCGTTTCTCTTATCATTTTAGGAGAAAAATGTTTCACGTGTAGTATCTGCAACTACTCATGTGTCACTCATTCAGATTTGAATCGTCACTGTAAATCTCGATCACATCTATTCCGGGTCAATCTCATGGAACAAAATGATGGCAAAGCAGAGTCGGACTGCACTACTAAGTCGAATCCACAGACACATTCTGCTACAAATCTGATTCAATAGTAACAAAACTCTCATCTAAAGTTATTTATTGAGCTATCGAGGCACTTAATCACTATTATTGACCTCTCTTTTAAATTTGGATTATTCATCAATGTTCTAGATGAGTTTAATCTGATATGTTCATGCTTGGAGATGCCCCCACCACTGGTTAATTTTATCTCATTAATTAATGCCAGGGTTGGTCAAAAATATGCCTACCGGTTCAGCCCCTGTATATACCCCCTCATGATGCCAAATTTGGTATCACATGTGATGACTGTAATATATATATACGTTGCGCAGTACCTGACCACGATGTGTCAAATACTTCCTTTTACTTCATATCCATAATATATTGTGTCCAAATTTTGACCAGAGTTTGCACAGTGATGTTGTGCAATGTTTTGTACTATTTTATTGGGAATTTCAACATTATGATTTTCTATGCCAAACAAATCTTTACTTTTCTGTAATATTTTCATAATAATGTAATGTTGTAAATAAACTGATGTAAACACACTGTACTCTTTGTTTTAAAGTACCATCGACCGGTATATATCATCACATATATCCATGATATATGTATATAATAATGTTGCTGTCTGTTAATGCTGACAATGGCTGCACCAAGGTGAAGGTGTGTGCTGGGATGAGTGTGTATAATGAAGAGTGGGTTTCCAAGTCATTAGTGCCGCTATTCAACCACTGGCAACTGTTACCAGCTAGAAGCATACCTGCTATCAAGGCCGGAGCGGCAATGGCTGGTGACATCATCCTCATGCACAGAGCTGTACCATACATTAGAGTTCTTTAATCTGATACTATCTATCTAATACATGACGTTGCTGTAAATGAAGACCTCTATTTGCTAAGAGTCATGATCTGAAGGTACTATGTGATCTGCGGCTAATAGTCATCAATTATATAATGAATCCATTTAAATATTATATATACATCCAACAAATCGATCCAACACTTGACCCCCTCCCCTCCTCCAATGCTGTGTTGAAAGTATTATCACAGAGTAAAGATATGCAGAGGGGACACTACAATGAACGTTATAGTGCCTGCGGTTTTTATCCACTGGGGGAAATTCATCAATCTGGCCACCTGCCAATTTCAGAATATATATAAGTTACAGTGGAGTTTTGTCATGCAGACATAGCCACCTTTGATAGGTCATAATTCATTCTGTATTTATCCTAAAGACTGATTTCCAGCTTTTCTAAAAAGGTCCAATCTTCAAGCTATACACCATATTATTGTCATTTTTTGCTAGGATACATAGGCTATGAGTAATCCAAATTTTTAAAATGAGTTTTATCATATAGATTTACATGGGGTTTAGGTCAATGCACGGCCATTTCCTAATTTTGATGACCAGCCGTCTATCAATTGTCACATGTAAATCTATATGAAAAAACTCATTTTAAAAACCTGGATTACTCTTAGCCTATGAATCCTAGCACAAAATGACAATAATATGGTGTATAGCTTGAAGGTTGGACATTCCAACAAAGCTGGAAATCAGTCTTTAGAATAAATACAGAATGAATTATGGCCCATCAAAGGTAGGGATGTCTGCAAGAAAAATGTCATTATAACATATAGAGATAATGAGTTTTTGGCATCCAGCTGTGCACAATTTTCCCTCAGTGAATCAAAAACCGCAGGCACTATAACTATCATTGAACTGTCCTCTCTGTATATCCTTACTCTGTGGTATTATGATGCGGCTAATGGTCTATAATAATAGCGTCTGATATCACGATGCCAAAATTCACTTGTATAATTTGCATTATGTATTTCCTTATATAAGCACTTTTTAATATTGACACACTCTTACGGGTCAAGACGCACACGTCACTCATGTACAATACAACTTGTTCCAGATTAAGTACTGATAGTAAACTCAAATGAGCGTCATTAGATTATATATATACAAAGCCTTGTGTAACCAACATAACATTCACGGAAGAATTTGTTAGCCACACAGCAGGGTAGAAGGGGCGTGGCCTGATACTCTTGTTTCATTGGTTTACTTATTTGTATACAAACATTGTGAAAGCACATGGTTATATTAGATGTATTTTATAGATGCAGAGCCTTAATAATACTACAAATACTCTCTATATGCTTATATGATGTATGCCTCTGACACTTCACTAAAATAGCCAGCTAAGATCACCACACCCCCTGAACTCCCGCATTAAAATAAAATACAAACAGAAAATATGCTTGAAGAGCAAAGATAGATAAATACCAGCCATCCAATGTAGAACCACCAAGAGTGAAAACACCTTTGAATGCTATTACGATTTTTCAACTAATGCAGCTCAGACTCCTTTTATTTTGTTTTACTTATGTGCCGTACTTTCGATGCTATCAACCAATTACAGGATGGATATTAGAAATAAGGCAATAAACAAACTTCAAACTTCACTTAAACATTTACTAATTCCAACATTCAAGCTAGTGTTAGACTTTATATCACAAATAACAACTCGACGAAGCAAATGAAAACATCACTTAGTGAGCTGAATTTTGGTTAGTACCTTATTAATCATCCTAGTAGCCCTCATTAAAAACTAAAAGTTCGCATTTACCATATTTGAATATAAGTATTGTAGAACAAGTTTGTTCCCTCTGTGGTCGCAGAGGGATATCCCTCCACCACAGAGGGAACAAACTGATGTATATATTTTAGATCCTTGTGACTTTAGCAAACACCGACTGCGCTTTGATTTAGGTCTCTAAGAGGTATTGTCAGTTATTCTAAGCTTTGCAACAATACCTACAATGAAACCATCAAATCTGTGATGAAAGAACATCGAAACATCTGAAATTACATTACATTAATTTGTGTCAATATATATAATAGAAAATAGGGAGTTGTCTTTACTCTCATAATCAAACAAGCCACGCCCCTTCTACCCTGCTATGTGGCTAACAAGTTCTTCCAACATTCACGCTTGGCCAATAATCATTCATGTAATGATATCGATACACATGACATGTGATGATGAGATGACATTGAGCCAGTGGCATGAATACAGCAAGGGAGAAAAAGGCAAATTTAAAGCCTATGGAGGAAAAAAAGTTAACGACCATTGCAAGATGTATTCCAAAGTTTCAGTAATTCTGTCATTTTGATTACAAACACAATTTCAGAGAAATTATTAATTGTGTCTCATGATTTCAACAACGAAAACGATGCACTCCAATACATTTTTTCTAACTAGTTCTAAATCAAAAACAGGAGTTTTTCAATGTTCCAATTTTCAAGCTGCATATAACTCTTGTCTCATCGTTACCTTGAACATAACCTAACTTCCCCACGTAAGCTGCTTTTAAGCTGCCCATTACCCTGCTGTGAATACAATAATTATTGCAGCTTGATTTGTTGGTGTAAAATCTATTGAGCTGCACCTCTTGGCACACAAACAGAGGAGATTCTTATCATGGTTGCAACTCAGTCTTGTTTTGATTTGACAAGGTATTTTTTGAACCAACTCCTTGATTTGACATAATATATATGGTTGCAACTCAGTCTTGCTTTGATTTGACAAGGTATTTTTTGAACCAACTCCCTGTTTCGACATAATATATGGAGTACACGATGCAAAGAAGAACGCTAGAACTTAGAGATTGAAATACGATAAAAATAATCCTTCATACTTGGTAATATATTAATAGTATAAATTATGAAGTATCAAAGATGGGCTGTTCTCTGTATGAGATGTCAAATTAATTTGCTACAACATTACTGGTTGGAAAATGTTGGTTGGTTAAAAGTTTACGATTCTGCCCGAGACGTCAAGTTGCTCTCAGTTTGTAGGCAGGTCGGAGCACACTTGGGGCACGGTGTCCTGTAGTCAGTAGCCTGCAGCAGGACTCGAACCCAGAACCTCCAACACTTACGTGTTTGAGGGCAGACGCTCTAACCAACTGAGTTACCTCCTACTCCTTTACATAGGGAAAGTTAGTATGATGGCTCATTGTATTGAGGGATGAGCAGAGTGTTTTAATAGTTACTGAGATTCTCTCCATTAAGCTTCCTAACACCTACTTTTTTGAGTGATTGATAATAGCTGACCACTTCTACAAAAAAATTGTGCTGTACCACTTAAGTTGGTCATATATAGGCCTATCACACACCTATTGCTTGCTCGAGGTATAATGGGTATACAAGGGACACACCTAGGTATCAGTTTTTGTAAACAAAATTAGTAACAGCATCAACATATCATGTGGTTTTAGATATCATCGGAAAGCTCTCAGCACCAGATTCACAAACAAAGCTAACATTTAACTCATGTGAACTCACATCCATGAAGATCCTGAAGATGCAATTTTATTTTCATAAACAAACTTTTGACCCACTGTGATAGAATCACATTTTTTCTATTCCTTATCACTTTGTTTCCCTTATATTCTTGTCGATCCTGTGACATTTTTTTATTTAACGCTTTTATTGGCCGTCTATTTCATTCCAGTAGCGTTTGAGGGATAACAAATTTTTTATTTTGGTAAAAAATAAGGTACACAGAAATGGTTTGTAAGACAAATTTGACCCTATTTGAGTAGTAAAGATCTTACCCAATACATTGCCATTGGGAAGAGTCTGTTTTGGTAAGAGTATGCATTTGATGAGCCAGCTCGGTCTACATGTCAGATGAAGATGACAACTTAATTAAGACATGTCTTTTGTGAAACAAAAGACAGTAGTCTTCACAGATTTTTTCTTTCCAACATAATAACCACACCATGTGGCTCCGTAAGCTTACTTATGGTACTAAACGTTTTCTTAAAAAGTTTTTATGTGATGATATCTGCGATTTTTGACTGTTGGTTAGAAAATTGGTTTGCAGAAATACTGGGAGAATATTGAAAAAGTCATAGCCTGATCATCTCATAGAGACTTAATTATGGTATATAAAACCGATGAACATGTTATTAAATGAATTTGCCATTAATTTTTAGTTTTCAGCCATTTCCAAAATAGTTATTTACATTTTCGCATTTATTTCACATGCTTACAGAGTTCACAAAAATATTCGCAGAGGATCACAATTTGCAAAAACAGTTGAAAAAGTTGCTCAACTATCTTAGATGATATACAAAGGAAGGGCATCTTTTACTAGTAGGGCCCATCCAGTATCCACGAACTGCAAGGTCACGAGGATCGTCAAAGCCCCCTGTGCAATGACAATGAGGCACAAGTTTTCAGATGCAACATGTGAAGCAGGGAGCTCTGTACAACATCAGCAACGCATTGGCTCCTTGAATTGAGCAGCTGTATATTGTATTATGTTTGCCAATCCCTATTTATGGGGTGTTTACGCTTGCTTTATCACACAGTCATACCATCCTTTTTATGAGTTATGCCAGTTTGCTCCAGATTTTTATGACAATTAGTCTCCTCTAGCTCCTGGGCCACATGCCGTCAGCCGGGAACGTGCCAGTAGTATACATGCCAATCTTTGATCCATGATCCATGATGTCACGCAGGGCTGAATATAATATTATATATATGATATAATGTTGATGCTTATATTTAGTGTAGTCATTGTCTACTCATATGACTATGAACAGCTCGGCTCGTGCCGTATTGATATGTGACTAATTGTAGACAAATTTTGAATTTATAAACACGTTTATACAGTATTTTTGCCGATATAAGTGGACATAATGCAAATATAAAACAAAAATTATCATCTCATTGGAAATGAAGAGACAACTCCTATTTATGTATGAATAGTGCCATATCTTATTTTTCTTTTCTAGTATATAATCAGAAGATAGTTTTCGTTGTTGAGCTCTTATGTGAAGTGAGTTTGAGAAGCTTTCGTATGCTTGGTTTGCATTGGGTCAATGAAGTCAAACATAGTGGATATAAGCCTTATCCAGATAACAGTGCGTGCAAGGCCCTAAGCTCCCAGCCTCACCTATTATCTGTCTCAATTACTCATCAACTTACTCGACGATCAAATATTATAACTATTGACTTCTTCTTTAAATCTCTAAAATATGTTTATCTTTTTAATTTGATCAGTGTTTGCTGTTAAATCTGCTCACTGGTGGTCCTGCTCTCTGTAAATAATGATCAAGGTGGTGAAAAATTGGCCGCTGTTTTACCATGTGCCAATTCACATGTATTATTTGAACCATATATTTCCTTAAAATAATAACATTTTAATGTGAATATGGCTTCACTGGAAAACGTGCCAGACTTGTCACGCAGCCCAATTGTTACCCACTGGTGGTTTACTGATGACAAACTGTTGGCCAACTAATTGCTCAATGATTGCTCTCTCATGGACAACTGGCAAACTGGTGGCTAACTAGTGGCTAACTGGTGGCTAACTGGTGGCCAACTGGTGGCCAACTGGTGGCCAACTGGTGGCTAACTGGTGGCCAACTGGTGGCCTACTGATGCCTCACTGATGGCGCACTGCATGGTTGCCCCTTGTCTGAATTCTCTTATTTGATGCTTTTGTGGTGTAATTTTCTAAAAAAATAATTCATCGTTGTTGAGACAGAAGATGGAACACAAAAATTGAGGGTACACTTATCAATGTATTGTATAAATTTGTCCATCACACTGCTCAACAAAACAAAGGCAGCTCAGAATAAAGCAACCATTTGAAAATTATCTAAAAAAGTAAGGTAGAGGGACGGCTAGTCGATGAGTAGAATTCTTTGATACTGTAAAGCCCACCAAAGAGGCGACAACCTCTTCAGTTCATCTCTCTCCTGTGGTCATGTAGGTGTTGGGGTATGACAGTGATCGAAATCACACCTCAACCATCTTTAGCACTCCAGATGGCCTTGATTATGCTAATGATAGAATATAACACTGTTGTATATCCAAAAGGTCTTGTGAAGTGGCTTCTGCATGGAAAAACTGCTGACTCATAAGCTGGGCCCATTCGAAAGACGTCACAAATCAATTGTAGTAAGGCTATTTATTTAGATTTAGAGTGGACCGTGCTGGTACTGGAATTCCATAGCAGGTTCTTCTTACATACCGGAGGATATCAGTGGCTTATGTACTACTCACAAATAGAAGGCACAATCCATTAACAACATGCCTTGACCATCAGTGGGTATTGCAACAAGGCTAGCACTATCACTGAAAGGCACAAGATCTAATCTGAAGTCTGAATCAAATGCCTCAAATAGAAAGAAAGTAGCGAGCCTTGGAAAATCACAGGTTAGACCACCATATAACCCCACACCTTTACAAGCAGCAAGAACAACTAAATAAACTGCACAAGCACCCCCTAACATATAAATTCACAACACGAGGTCTCTTGAACAATGAAACTTCTATGGAGCTAAAATTCATCTCAAACTATCAGGATCTTAATAGGCTTTCTGAATCCTGGTTGAGTGATAATAAGGAACTGTTAAACACTCTTTAGGCTTTTTTCTATACACATTCAATAGAAGCAGTGGTCATGTAGGTCGTAGTGGTGTCTCTGTACACGAAAGGAACAATCAGGCTGTATCCAAACTACCTGAATCTGAAAAGCGCCACAGCAATTTCACCAAAGACCAATAATATTTTGTAGCATATACCATCCTACAGAAAAGTCGAAGACTGTGACAGACAATACTACCAATAACATTGGTCCATTTGCCTGCATACGGAGTAGCGTGTATTATTTAAATACGGATCTCATAAAAGGACACTATTGACTTGGTCTCCCCGGGAATTCCAGAAAATTGCATTGTGGGATACTGGTAGATATCCCAATGTACATCTATGGTAATACACCTGTAAATGGGTGCAGGTCAACTTGTTGCACCCATCCTCCAAAATAAAATGATTAGTATGCTGATGACAAATGAGGGTGTTACCGATTCATAAGCACTGCTATCAGTGATATTGAACCCTGTAGATATTTTCAGGTGTATTTGAAATGAAAATTTATTGATTTAAAGTTTGAAATTCTATTTGCAAAATAATTTTAGGACGATCAATACATACGGGTGGGCTTATGAAAATTGGGCCGGAAATGTGTGAAAAATGCTATGGTCCTATATATAGGGCCACTGAAAAATTTTGACAACAAATTTTCAATCCATAGTCACCAATATGGAAGAGCAGAAGCATATCATCATTTTGAGTGGTATGGTTAAAGAATTGAAAGAACCTGAAGCAGGCCTATTGAGGTGACAAATCAACATAGTTTGCAGGTAAAGCAATAGGGAAATAAATAGAGGTGTTGGACCTATCTACTAATGATAGTCCATAAAAGCTGAATTGTGTTACTGTCAATGTTGGACCACACATGAAACTTTCTTTTTTTAATTTTCCTCTTTTTTTGGCACTATTCTGAAAATATTCCGCTACTGTTATGAAATACACTGCCAATAAAAGTGTTACAAAAAAAAAAAAAAAATTTATACATACATACTTATCTTGACTCATTGCTGAGCACTACCTTAATCCCTGTCAAGCAAATATTTGATTTCTTATCACAAATGCAATGCTAGATCTGGTTTTCACAGACATTGATGAGTATAATGAAACTCAATGCAAAAAGCTACCGCCCATATTATCCAATGACCGTTGTGCCATCAACTATGCCAAAACATGTGACCATCAACAGCATCAGAAATCACCCCGTTACAAAGATATCATTCACTCAGGAGTTTTCTACTCGTGACTGATCTGAGGTGTGTATGTATGTGAGAGAATCGTGAAAACGTTTTCAGCATTTGACTTCAACATCTCTCGGCATCATGTGCCTATGATCTCGTTGATTAATATGTAGAAATAACCATCATATTTGATGACAGGTTAACTACCATTTTGGTGTTTCATCACTCACCACTAAATTGCTTGGTAACCGCAGCACAATCGGGATTAACAGCCAATAATCTCACAGTGTGTCAACCACAGCCTGAGGAAGGCAACAAAAAACCCCATGATTTGAAAACCTCAAGCACCTCCTCATAATATTATGTGTGTTCTGCACTTTTTTTAATTTCAATTAAATCTTTTTAATTTCAAGTTAAATCACGTAAAGTGAATCATGCGTCATTGTGACAGTATTAAGCATAAGTGTAAGTGGCTCCCGATAGTTTATCAGTGCTGATGAAAGACCATACTGAGATATGGCGACTGCGAAGACATTCAAACACAACCACAACACAATGCAGGAAGGAAAACTGGACAAGGGAATAAATGTAAGATGTTTTGTTTATTTTTGAAAGTAAATAATGGTTGGAAGAATATTATGGGATTTAAGTGAAATGAATTGGAGAGAGAGAAAAAATTAAAGAAACATAAAAGCTCAGCTTGTCTCTAAATTAATATTGTGATACGTTTGCTACCACAAAGAAGATAAAATCATCCCATCTTACTGTGAGGATTGATAATACAAACCGTAGTAATACATGATTTGCAACAAAATTCTGAAATTATTTCTTTCAAACAAACAGGTATTTCTATGTTTCTGGGACCAAAATGTCACTAAAATAGCTAGATGGTGTTAAAATTGATGTAAACTACTGTTTATTTTGTTGTAGTTTATTAATATTTTGACTGTGAAGGCAAGGTGAGGGATGACCGACCCGTGCTGCTCTTCTATGACCTCAAATGCCCCGATGCGTATCAAGTAATCACTCCTAATTATACTTACCTTTAGCATGGTATTTACACAATAATTCTTACCTTCCCCTTTTTTATTAGTTCATTTTAATACTTACTATGGTGATCCTAACTTTGCATGACCCACCTGGCACAGGGAAAGTAAAAACAAAGGAATAATATCTGAAACTATTGACTGAACCTCAATCAAGATGCTTATTTTCTCTACCTGATGTCAGTCATTACCTGATGGTGTTTGTTGTGACAGTACCTATGCCAGAAGTAATGTATGTCAATAATTATCAAGTAAAAGTCCACATAATTTCACAGAAGTATACTTACCTTGGAACAAATTAAAATGTATGAAATGTAACTAAATTAGATTTTTAAAATGTTACCATGCTCTACTGCACAACAGGCCGATTTTATTCCAATGCATTTATGAATAGGGACAATCTTCAATTAATATTGTTTAGTATAATAATCGTTTATTTCCCGCTAGTTAGGCGCTTAGTGTTCAATGCCAAGTTTAATAAGACAACATAACTAGAACGCTCAGAAGTGGCAGCAGCTTCAGATGTTGCCCTGTTTTTGATTGGCGCTTCTTTTATCATTTTGATGACTACATATTGCGGATGTGCTCATCTTAACAGGAAGAATGCCATCGGGTCAATTGATGCCGCAGGGAGTCGGGGGTTCAAATCCCACTGGGAGAGGGACATTTTTTAGCCATACAAGCTGTTCAAGATTCATGCAGATCTGATTGCATCAGTTATTTGTGAAACACACAACAAGTCTTAGACTTAGGCTCTGAACATCAGTTGGACGACCAGAATAAATCCACAACAATAGCACCAAGCTTTACTATTACTATAACTATTACTTACACTAAAACTTTTACTATTATCATAACTGTAACTTTTCAATAATTCATTCACAATCTAGAGACACAGACTTAGAGATACTTAACACCAACAATACTATGAAGAAACGAAAAAAGGCAAAGTGGCACCTTCCGAGTAGACTTTTGTCAAGCTGTGGGGCTTGCTGCAACCAAAGGACAAGCTTCTTAATTATGAAATGAGCTAAGCTTTGGATGCGCCAGCTCTTCTAAATTAATGATCATACATTTATTATTTTTTTAGATAAATAGTTCATTTCAATTTGTTGTGCACTAAAACTTTTACTATTACTATTACTATTGACTTTTCATTCACAATCTTAATTTTTATTTATAATTCAGTATAACCTATTGGTGTTTAACATTTTATTGAGTTCCCAGAGAAGGAATTAATGCTAAACTACCAGAGCGATGAAAGCCCTGTCAAGACACAACAAATCTAACCATCCAGCTTCTTTATTTTCTAAATATCATCAAAAATTAATGTGGTGGTGGTGATCAACGTAGACATGTTTTTCTGCAGCTTGTTGAAGGCTGCTTACATGTCAATAACTTTCTAATATGGCTGTTATGTAATGAAGTGATGAATTTATAACCATTGCCTTCCTATTTCATATTCGCAAGTAATATGGGTATCAATTTAGATTACCACATTAGTAGGTGACTTGGAACATTGGTGGCTGGCATCCCCAATCCCTTCTGTTTCTATTTCAAGCATATAGGTATATCGCTAAGGTATATAATGTGTATTGCATTTTGTTTGTTTTATACTTGATTTTGTAATACGTGCAATTAAATGTGCAATAAAGCCACCTCTCATACCATTATTTCAGGACAGCTTCCCTTCTCGCTCTGCAATATAAACTTTGTATAATTATCAGGACCGCTCTTCATGGTCAGCTACTCTCGATCTGCAAAACAAACTTTGTTAACAGTATATGAGATTTTGATCTTCATAGAGTCATAAAATTTTTATTCGATTCAACCCATTCCCTTGTTCAGGTGTCGACATGGAGTGTTGTTTCATGTGTCTTTAGTCTTTCAAGTGTAACTTACAACTATTCACAAGATTGTAGCTGGTGACTGACTTTGGTCAGTGAGCTGTTTCCTATACTAACTATGAGCGTGCATTTTGGGACGGCGAGGGTCATACGACCGCAGATACATAATTTACAAGGAACTGAATCCTTGTCTGGCTAACCCAAATCTGATCACAAGTGATCAGTTTGGGTTTAAACAGAGACAATATGAGATGTTGATGGTTTGAACAGATGAGAAACTGATCTGCTAATATGATATTTATATAACTGCCACTCATTGCATACTCAATCAAGGTATTATTTGTCTATCATGAGCACATTATGGTGACAAACCTGCAATGATATTTTTTTGCAGCTTTCAACATTTTAACAATCTCATAGTTCTGTCTCTGTTTTAAGCAGCTTGCTCAAGGCTGCTTACAGCTCAACTGACCAATGTCTTCCCACTTAATTGTCTCTCATTTTTTGAGTATTGTAGTGATATCCCTTCATGTGATATACATTTGTGTGATATCTCTAAGTGTGATATACCTATGTGTGATATACCAGAGTGATACACCTAAGTGCTTGTGAAAGAAACAGCAAGGATGGGGGAGGCTTTGAGTATTAAACTTGACAATGACAAGACAGGTCAAAAGAATATATCTTAACCGCGTATGGCGTAAGCTATAGGGAGTTGTCCAATTACAGAGCAGAGGCAGATAATTAATTATAAACATATCATAATCTTTATCATACAGCGCGCACTTCCATATGACCATAAATAATTATGTGCATGATTTTTTAAAAATTCATTGTTACCATAAACGATATGATTCATTTTACTTTATCATTATACTACTTTTCATCTCGTGTGATTGAGGGATGAAAGATAGATATTAAAAGAAGATAGGAGTTTTGACGAGCTAGATGTGTCAATGAAGTGTTATGGATTGTGCTTATTGTAGAGAAATAACAGTTGGATATCGTGTATAACCCCTCTTTTAATCTTTGGTAATCCGAATTGAGAGGCAAGTTCATATTTTGGCAAAAAAGGTGAGGATGGGTATCAGAGTTGTTGGTTTTTATTGCACTATAGCATTTAGGAAAAGAACAGGACTATTTAAGAACCTCTTAGTGTTACAATTTAGAGATCTAGTAAAAATGTGACAATGTTGACCTGGTGTTCAAAGATTTAGACCAATTGACTTTGATAGCGATTGTAAGCAGTGTTGTGTCATCACATTGCAATTGACAAAGCTTACATGACGCAGATGAGCAGGCAACTTCTGATGATATTGTAATAATGATATGTCTCCTATGCCTGTATGTTTTTATTATAACCATGCTTTTCTATACTGTATTCATGATTAATGAGGGCAAGGAGTGACAGTCCTCGGTTACTTCTTGATTTGGGTATTATTTTACGTGCACCTAATTTGGAAAAGGAAATTGTATTTGATTGGTAGCTGGCATATTGAAACCCCCATCCCTTCTTTTTTCTTTTTCAAGCACATAGGTATATCACTAAGGTATATAAAATGTTATGTTTTTTGTTTGTTCATTGTTTGATTTGCAATATTTTCAATAAGATGCAATACAGTCCAATGCCAGCTCTCATAACATATTTCAGGACAGCTCTGCTCTCGCTCTACAATATAAACATTGTATAATTATCAGGACAGCTTCCCATGGTCAGCTACTCTCGATCTGCAAAACAAACTTTGTTAACAGTATATGAGATTTTGATCTTCATAGAGTCATAAAATTTTTATTCGATTCAACCCATTCCCTTGTTCAGGTGTCGACATGGAGTGTTGTTTCATGTGTCTTTAGTCTTTCAAGTGTAACTTACAACTATTCACAAGATGTAGCTGGTGACTGACTTTGGTCAGTGAGCTGTTTCCTACACTAACTATGAGCGTGCATTTTGGGACGGCGAGGGTCATACGACCGCAGATACATAATTTTCAAGGAACTGAATCCTTGTCTGGCTAACCCAAATCTGATCACAAGTGATCAGTTCGGGTTTAAACAGAGACAATATGAGATGTTGTTGTTAAGACGGATGAGAAAAGTATCCGCTTATATGATGTTTATATAACTGCAAACCTGCAATGATATTTTGCAGTGTTTAAGATAGTCAACAATCTCATATTTCTGTCTCTGTTTTAAGCAGCTTGCTCAAGGCTGCCCACAGCTCAACTGACCAAAGTCACTGCCAGCATCCTACATGTGATATGAATTTGTGATATACCTGCGTGTGATATACCTATGTGTGATGTATGTATGTATGTATGTGTGATATACCTATGTGATATACATATGTGCTTGAAAAAAGAAACAGTAGAGATTGGGGTTGATGCAATTTGTTGCCAATAGTCTGTGCTCATGGGGCTTTGAACATTGAGGTCGACAATGACATGACTAGGAAAACAGTATACCTAATCGGAGTTGTCCAATTACAGAACAGGAGCAGACAATTTCTTACAAGCTAGATCTGCCAATAAAGTGTGTGAGATGGTACTAACTGTAAAAAAATTATAGCCATGGTCATCATCATTTAAAAATTCTTGATTTTGTTGGTTTGAAGAGAGGGGAGTTCAATGCATCGACAAAGGTAAACCTGGGTATGTAGATCAATTCTTCTGCACGATAACGTATAGGTTAATAGCAGTACTCCCAAGTGGAAAAGTGTGGTGATCCTGTCAAAAACTCAACGTTGATTTCGTGTTAAAATATCTATACCAATTACAAGAAATTCCATTCTGCCTTAATCCCATTCCAATTGACAATAGCTATCATGACGCAGTTGAGCAGGCAACTTCCGATATCATGTGGATAGGTAAAATGTACTTTGAACTTAAATTACAACAATGGGCAGAGGGAGCGAAACTTATTATATTATGAGTGATGTTGTTAGTATTTGGAATTGGTCCGGTGGTGCATGAGTTGCAAATAAAGTTATGAACTACAGCCAAATGACTGAATCACCATAAATACTTATGTCCCGCCTAATCTAACTTCGCTAAGGTCTGACCTCAAAGAACTGATGAGTTTTATACTCGTGTGTAAACTATTGAGGCTATTCTCCTATCAGTTACTGGAAACAGTCAAGTCTCTAAGAACAGGAAGCGATGGCACACTCCTTACTTAGATATTCACAAGTGTACTGGTGGCAGAGTACATGGTACATGATTCACGATTACAAGTGTGGTGTGAGAGGGTGGAACACCCTCCCTCCCAGGCGGAGGTACTTACCTGCATCAAAAAGCCATGACTGAATGATATTATTAACAGCATTTTACGCTGACTACAGGAACAGAGTTAAAATATTCGCTATCTTTAAAAACTGTGGCTAGCTATCTCCTAATCCAACTTGAATTTTGTAGTTCTCTTTAAAATCTATCAATAATATTGCCTTCTTTTGAGCCAAAGAGTGTAGAGTATCCAATGATAGAGATCTCAAAATAGAAATGACTTCTTGATACGCATTCATTGGAGGCATTTGGCAGGCCATTAGCACACCCCCTTATGAAGTTACACCCACAGTGTAAAAATTGCTATAATGTTCGCAGATTAGTCTACTCCTATTTTACAACACAAGGCTTTCTAGTGACAATGGGCATCGGAACAGTTTTGAAAGCTGATAGAATCCTTCACATAATGAAGGCGTGAAACAACCTGATGCTCTCAGGCATGCTTGGAATAAAAATCAAAATAATAAGTTCACAAAAAAGATAAACCCTAAGAAATACCAATTAAGTATTGGGATCACATTTTTATCCATTTATTAGACAATGAGTATACCGCTATATGATGCACAATACCTATTGTGTGGCCATCCTCCATTGAACTTTCACCCGTATTTGATGTCCACTGTTAGGGAAATAGTAGGATTGATGTCGAGATAAAGTAGATATTACTGACTTCACCTAGAAAAGAAAAGAATTTTATCAGTTTTTGTTTCATCTATGAGAATAACTACAAAGGCCTCTTCACTGTTTTACTACACGTCATGCCACGACCTGGAGCCCAGCTTCCATGGGCTGATATCAAAACAAATGAATTTTTCCATTTAAAATTAACCACATTCTAAAAGTTATCATAATTAGCATAATTTTGCAACATTACATACTTGGATTGATCATACAGTGCAATATTACTTTTGGATTGAAAAAATGATGAGGTGTCACCGGAGATAAGTCATTTGACCAGTGGATGAGCTATGGCTACAGAATAATTGTGTGGATCGCACTGTGTCTAGACTGTTTTCCGATCGCAACTTTCAGTTTTTTTAAATACTCGAGTCAAGAATTAGGGTCTTAAATAGTCTAGCAAATGATTCAATCTTAGCAAATATTTTGTCAAAATACCTTTGGTTTACCTTGTCCTGTTACACTGCCTTGACTGTTACTTAACTTCCAGTTTATCCTCCGTTATTGTGGCCTCCCCTGTGTGTCCAATCTTTGTGGAGGCTATAAAAAGTCAAACATTATTATATTTGCATTATAATATTATATATCATATGTATATAACAAATATGATAATCTAAAATTTGTATTTTAGTATTAGTATTTTGGCTTGGCCTGATACTGGAGAATGTTGGCAGACCTGACTAAGGCGTCTTCTCAAAATTAATTCCAATGATAAATTCCAATATGATTGCCAAAAACAGCTATTTGAGGTGGTTGAGAGGCTTTCAATCTACAAGGGTTCCTCACCTTGGACTCAGTTCTGTAGAATTTGATCGCCCGTCGAAGTCACAAAGAGCATTGCTGATCACGGTTGCTGTTGTTGGCCTCTGCACAATGAGAAGCTAAAAATATGAATAAATTATGAATAAATGATGACAGGTGTGAACTGTCTGCTCTGTGTCATTGAGCTAAAGCTCAACTGAATTATCTGATTTGACTTAAGATTTTGTCAAAGGTTTGTACCCAACATATCACATGATCAACAGGAGTATACATTTGAAGGATTTAGTAGGCACCAGGCACAGGCAACAAGAGCGCATTTCTACCCTCTAGTCTAGTGATGGAAGCATATCAGTATCTTTGTAATATGATCTTTGTTCCTCATATAAATAGATTTTAAAATGGGAGTGTAGTTCCCCAATGTCATGGTGCTGGTTTGATCATAAAGAGTGTGAGGGACTAGGGTTCTCTTGGGCAACTTTCACAGTTTCGAGATCTTTCGCCCAAACTTTATCAAACTAATCAAAGAAGGTCACAACTCTTGGGTATGGCTAATTTTTAAATGAAATATAGTTTGATCAAGTTGTTACCTCTTAGTGCGTAACAGACTTGGAAACCAACTACTGGGAATTCCAGTTATACCATCCATCTATCTTTATATTCACTCAGCTAGGCTTTGGGTTTTTAGCTTCTGCTTGCTTGCCTCAACTGTATTAATCTGTAATAAAGATATATAAATGTTTATAAATTTTATTTTATTTGTTAATCCGAAACAAAGCGTACTAAGATAAATTTCCTTGCATTAGCTTTCAATTAGGTCATAACGAATGAAATAGCTGTTGTGAAAAGAGTTAAACAAGCTAGACCGACATTTGTTGGCGGTGCAGCGCCTTGGTCAGAACCTTCTGCACTGCAAGAGAATATTCTTGATTTCGGGTTTAAATAAATCAATTCTGAGTCTTTTTTCTATGTAAAAGGCCTGGGTAGAATATTATTATTATTATCTTATTCTCAGCTTCATTTAGATTGTACCATCCTGATTAGTTGTAATCTCAATTATGGTCAAGAGACAAAGATATTATGACAAACCTTAATTAATTTTTTTGGATAGACTGTGCGATATGCAGAGGTTTCTGTAAGCCCTCAGCAAATATACCTTGTTTACTAGGATTTCAGTCTACTATTGAGAACAAGACAGTTTTTCAGAAATCCCATCTCACTTTGATGGTACATCATGTTATGATTGTTTAACACATTCCATCGCGTTCCTAAAATTACAGATCAAGGGAGACAATTAATAAAAATTGGGCTAATTCATGTGAAGATCGGTAATAATGAATGTGATGATAACTGACTGAAGCAGGGTGTCTTTCAATCAAAATTTGACAAAATTGCTGCCTGTTTGTGCATTGCTGAGCAGTAGGACCATGTTTGCAAATCACACATGTGGAGCTATACTTTATTTAGGGTGAATGATTTTGAAAAAATAGTTCAAAAATGGAAGATAAAACAAGTGATTATTCTGAGCGAGATGATAGCAAAAGATTATTGTAAAAAGCCTTGCTCATTCTCATTGAGAGATTTTTTCTCTCAACTGATATGAGAATAACATTCTCATGCTTGTTTTCTTACCACTCTTGTGTGTCGCATCAATTAGATTTCCGCTTCTTAGTGTTCTGGAAAGTTCATCCATTCACCCATCCATAGATCGAACCAGTGTGAGCCGAAAGTGCCTATCTATATTTTAGACTTGCCAAATATGTGTATGTCTGCAAGCGAAAAACTAGCATTAACACGCATACATTTATTCAAGTGAAGAATTCGCTGCCTTCTAGAAAACCTGGTTGGAGTCTTCAACAGAGCTTGTAAGATAGTGAAGTATCATGCTCAATTTTATTCCTCCCTCAATATGGTGAATTATCAAACCTTTCCACTTACGATCGAATGTCCCTAAAAACGATAATTCAAGTACAATAGCTCCGCCTCTTTATTTCCTGCACTATATAAACAGGTAACAACAAATAATTGAAGATAAACTTAATAAACAAACCTTAAAGATAATCCTTTGTTCAGTCTACAGATTGGACTTTTTAGGAGACCTTTCTCATTCCTCCATTAATCCGTCTTCGTCCTGCCGTCGATATTTATTGCTGCCATTCACAGTTCACGATATATCAGATGAGCACCTACACAAATGATTTCAAAGCTTGTGTTAGATGCAGTTGTGATTTTAGAATGGAGAGAAGGGTTTAAGAGTGCTGATTGTGTACCACTTCATATTTTCTAGATTTCTGTATAGTGGGTATATTCTTTAAGTTATACATAAAAAGGTAACCAGTAGCTGTGAAGACTTTCAACTTTCCTGCAGGGTTTCCCCACTCTGTAGATTAATTACATCAAGGACATTGTTTAGGGAAGGTAAAATTCCGATGCAGCGTGATAAATCTTATTCATTCTGACATGAAAATATGATTGAAAAACCTACCTGCCCAAACATTGAATCTATGCAGTTGTTATCCATCGGTAGGCCTTTCTTCTTTGAAGGTGATTGTTTGCTTCATGACTTTACCAGGCTAGGAATGGACGACATGCCTCTCTCATGATGTGAAGCGATTGTTGTAGTTTTCGTTCAACTTAATGCTGCAAGTAAAAGTGGCCATGGGAGATAATTAAAAATAATTGGTAGTTCATAAAATTTAACACCAACAATTTCACACCATGTTGAATGGATGTCCACTGCTAATGCTCTATGTCATTGCTTTTAATAATACTTGTTTAATGTAATATTGTTAAAATCAAGTCAACATAATATGTATGCGTTATGACAATGTTTGTTTTTAACCATGACATCAAGTGAAAGCAGTTTAGTTTAGTCACCCTAGCAAAATACTATTTCAGGTGATTCAGAATGACTTACTCACAATCAAGGATAAGGAAATTCAAAAAACAAAATTGCAGTACAATATTATATTGGTAAAGACTACTCACTAGTTTAGTACTTGGATCATAGTACAACAATTTATAGCTGTCATCATCAGTTTTAGGAGTGCCACCATATTGAGTTGCAAACATAAGATAACTTCAGACGTCTTTCACAGTCAAATCTCCAACTGAGGACGTTCTGAAAAAGATTAATCCTGCATAAATGTATGATGTGAGGTCTAGCACTCAAATCCGACCTATCTGTTGGTACTGGCAACTGATCTAGCAGACTGACGCCGGATATCAATTAAAACGGCTATGCTCAAAAAATGCTGCAAGGAATACAGGCTCCACAGAGCAATTGATTTGCTGCCAGAAGAAAACAACTGTAAGATTTGTTTGACATGGAGCTGCTGCGAAGAAAGTCAGTTGTGACTAATACCATCAAATATGACACACACTCACAGTCACACACATGTGCATTTATTATTTAATTAACGTTGCAGCTAAATGCAAGATACACATGATAAGCTATTTTTGTGCCTCGCCTCAGCTGAGATCATATTGCAGAATAGAATACAAATCTATCAAAAAGTGGAAAGCCACTTACCTTTGTGTGAAGACACCAGTTGTCTAAGAGGTCGGGGTAATTTGTGTCCAGCCATCTATCCAGCATCTTCTAGCTGAAGCTTTGATTGCTTCACTTGGCCATAAATGTGAGGAATGTGCTACAACAGAAAGCCGTCCGATTGTTGATATTTTGGAATCATTTATCACCACCTGTTGTTCAACGCAATTCAATGTTTGCATACAGAAACACATTCATGGTTTCATGAAGTTATGGTACTTGATAAATGTGGATTCATATCATTTACATTTATGTCATGTAGTAAGGATAGGATTTTTAGTGTATAGTGCCAAAGTCTGATAAGAGAAGAATTAATGCCAGAAGAAAATGCAAACTAGGGAGATTTATTTGCTGAAGTTTATCGATCAATGTAGGTTAGAGACACAAGTATAAAATACACAGTTTTTTCTTGATACAGTTCCCACGCAAAACAAGAAAATTATTAGGATCAGAGATTTACTAGCGAAGTCTCAATGTGTAAATGGTTAAATAATGCGACAAAAAGAGAAACTGCAAAATCTATAAAATGAAGTAATGAAATATAAATGGTAAATTGAAATAGTAAAATATAATTAGCAAAATATAATAATAGACAATAATTAATAAAAAAAAATGATGAAATACATTCAATTATTTATAGTGATAAAAAAAGAATTGATCGATTGAAATAAACAAATGTAGATATAAAAATGCAACTTTAATGTGCTTGCAGCATATGTTTGTAATATACAGTTAATGAGAAGAAAGGCTTTGGTTCTGAGCATCTGGAGATCTAAAGCTCATAGCAAAGATTCTGATCAATAGCCTGGTCTTCAATTTATTATGGATCTCTGGCTAATACAGTGACAGTACTTGTTTGGCATTCATAATTTGTATGCATTTTCAACTCCATCTTATCAGAGATAACAGTCACAGAAATGTTTCCACCCTGATGTGATGCCTGCAATGCTTTGCTCTCCTCTTTGGCAACAAAATCTAGTGTCTCTTTTTGAGACAAAGCTTCTTTTTGGTCAGTGATGTGAACATCATGCGCGTACTCTGAAACATGAGAAATAGGAGTAAGGCTTTGGTTGTCAGAGAGCACATACTGGTTTTCCTTTTGCTCCTTGTGATGTTTTCGCTGTGATAAGGAGAACTGTGGTGTGAGATTGGGTAGTATATTCGCAGGTTTACCATGTACTAGCACTGGTGTTTTTGCTGATTGGTCACTATGGCCCAACACCTCGACATAGTAAGGTTCATTTTGCTGGTTGACAGATGGTTTAAAATCATATTCTAAGGCTTCAGGGATCGAGAGAAAACTGGGATTATCACAATATGGTGACATATCTTCATTTCGCATATTTAGCTGTCGAGTAGTTTGGAGGGACAGGCGTGGTCTTGGACAGGGTGGAGTTGTCTGAAGCCTGTTATTTATTGACCCTTGGTCTTCTTCATTATAAGACCCACTTTGGTCATCTTGCTTGTCAATCTTTGGGAGTGACAGTTTTGGTCTGGGACGGGGTGGTGCCATAGGAGGTCTTTCATCTTTTATTGTTGATGTTATCACTCCTTCCTTGTAATATTCACGAACGTCGGCATAGGAGTAATAATCTGATTCTGAGGCACCACTCTGAGCTCGATGTACCTGCACTGTGGGTTCTCTGCACTGTGGCGGAGGTGGAAGTGGCCTGTCTTTAAAGATTCTAACACGGTCAGATCTTTCTTCACTTGTTTTAGCTCTGCTCTCTTCAATGCCAGTTAGTCCTTCATCTTCTGCATCCCTGTTATATGAGCTGAGCTCTACTTCTGAAAACATTAACAAGAGTTGGAACTTTGTCATCTATTGTGTGGTCTTGTATTTTTAGTCAACACTCAGCAGCAAATAAGGGTGTTGACAACATATTGTATGTTTAGTGTTTTCAGGTGGAGAATTTCGAATGCACTTAATTTTACAACAATTAGCGCCTAATACTAGGATGAAATATAAACAACATGCACAAAACTCTCGCTCCATCTTATTTCTGGTGATTGAATTAGACCAATAGGAGCAGAATATTGAGTCAAGAGAATTTACATCAGGTTTTACTCGTTATTAGCAGTTATCTTCTCAATCAGTATGGGAGGACAAATCAGTCAAAAAAGTACACACATTTGTCACTTGTAAGGTTTATCTTCATAATGACCAACTCTTTTAGGATGAAACGAGATTTATTAGGTAGGTCAATTACATGCAGACATCGCAACAAAAATATCTTCACATTACCTTTCTATTTAGCTTTGGCCTTTCATTACTATCGCCACATATCAAGTTGGAATTTATATTCTTGATAGATATTCAAAACGCTTTGTTGGTATCATAAACATATAAACCGTATTGGTTGGCATTCATGTTAACATATAAAATGACAAATTTATTGGAACCTACCTTCAATGGCATTGACCGAGTGGGAGTGAATTCTGTGAGTCCTCTGAGTTGTGTTATTTAAAGTTCGTTTTTTCATCTTTATAGAGCGGAGGCAGAAAACAGTTAAAGATATTCCCAATAAACAAAATATCACTGCGCCTACAGTACTCCCAACTATTAGACCTGAAAAATTAATATGTTACGGTAAACTCTTTGACCACAGGCCATATGTACATTGATATTACTACTAGCCGTTCTATTAATTATCAGTTTGCGGTTCTTGAAGCTGCGCAAAAGCAGTATTGAATTTTTAACCATGCCATCACTGTGTTTCCATTTCGGGGTTGTGGGAACCACCTGAGAAGATCAAAGACTGCAGAGCATAAAAAATAGAAAGGATTGAAACACCACTGGCCACTTGTCAGGAGAAATTATAGCATATAGCCCAAATAAAATAGTGAATCAGTTAATTCACATTAATATACAGGATCAAATCAGATATACTACTCTCACCTGTGTCTGGAGAGCCATTGTGTAGAGAGCCATTATGAGATACTGTCTTGCTATCATCATAGAAAACACTGACTGCAAAAATATCGTCAATAATCATAACTGCAAAAATATCGTCAATAATCATAACTTCGATAACTTGATGATCACTTAAGAATTTTCAACAGCAAACGACAAACTTTTACAAAACTTCCTAATAGCATAAAACATACTAGCATAATAGCATAAAGTGTTACAGGTTAGAAATGAACACCTATAAATGATCATGCTAGAGTAAACAACCATATTTATGTGCATATTTAAAATGAATAGTTTGTGCAATGAAGATGTGAATTCTTATAGGTAATTTCACTTAAATTCTCCCTGAATTATGTATTTTAACAGAAATTCAAAGGGAGATAACTTCCAAGAACCATCACCTACTATTATATTTGAGGATGATTAGACTGTCTTCACTATCCAGAGCATACAGATCTCTTCTTCCAGTTTGATAATCAGCCAACACTGGCACAAGCATCCGTTTCTGACCACACTCGGCGTGATTGCAGGGCAAAGTTGTCATTCCCTCTACTACCATGGTGTGGTCCCCGGTATTTGTGTTGAGCAGAAGCAACTCAGTGTTTGTGGTTTTTCACAGTAGTGCGGCCTCACCTATACCTACAGCTTGCGAAATAGTACCAGGATTCTCTCTCAGAGGCACAGGAGTAACCTCCGATCTCAAGAAGTCCACCTTATTGACTGTAACATTTTCGATACCTTGAATTGTGTATGCATGTGAGAAATTATTGTTAAATGTCATAGCATGAATGTTTCCAAAAGAACTGTTGAGTTGAAATGCTGTAGTTGAGAAGTTGTCAGAGAGGTCAACTTGGTAGATTGTTGAACCGGCAGTGTAATAGGCAAGATTTTTAGCATAATCTACAGCAGTTGATCCGAAAGTAACCGATGTAAGCTGGTTGCAGTTTAGAATTGACTGATTAAGTTGGTTGTTGCAGAAAGATCCGGGTAGGTTGACTGTTTTGTTGTCTTTGGTTCCTGTGGAATAAACTTTCACCGCCGTTTGTTCACGAACAAGGAAAGTTTCCTTGTTTATCTGCTGGAAGCTCTTGATGATTTCATCCGTCCTCAAGATCTGCTTCGATTTTCGCTGTGATTTGTTCCAGGTGTAAATTCTCTTTCCCTGTGAGTAATGGAAATTGCCATCAAAACTCCTGTCAGGCTGAATTGCGTCCACTTGCTCCAATTCAGTCACGTTAGCATACAGGTCATTGTAAACTTTCATGTGCAGAGTCATTCTGCCAAGAAGAAAAAAATTACTGCTATATTGCCAATTCAAATGGAAAGTGGAAAGCTCGTCATCCCTTCACAACTTAGTTGTGCCAAAATTGAATCGTGATTTATGGTTGGGTTTGGTATACTGACAAAGTAATGACACCCATGTCCAAATTGCATTTCAAAAACTCGAGAGTACAGGGCTACTTTGTCTGAGGCAAAGAAAGGAAAGGAAAGCTAATGACCTTTGCCCAACATTAAATATCCTGATGTTCAGCCAATCAGAATTCAGAGTTGCTTCAACAACCAAGCTGTGAGGAAAGCCTCATTAACCATGAGAAGCCAACTCATAAATACACAAACAATTTTAATCTAAAAAATCCATTTCTTACAAAATGGTAATTATCCATAAAATTAGAAACAACATTGGCATAATATGATAATAGTCTAACTGAATGATCCTACAGATAAGCTGGAGGAGACACAACCTTACTTTCAGTATACAGACAGTATGGATGGAATTGATTGAAAATTATTGTATTCATACTTAAGAGTTTTCTATCCTTCCTTGGTAGCTAGGTACTAATCTAAGGTCTAAGGTTGGTTCATACAAATGCAAACAGAACTCGGACTCTTTGGTTTGGGAACATAAGCCAGAATTGTTGAACAGTATTTTTGAACAAACTGGAAACTTAATATTGATAATTTTTGACACAGTTTCTCTTTTCTGACTTATGTTTGTCTTGACAAGCTTGCCAAGACAGGCTAGTCTCACTTGTGATTCACTATGTATTCACTATGTATTCACTATGTATTCACTATGTATTCACTATGTATTCACAATTTCAACCTTTACAAAGACAGATCCTGGGATCAATAAACCTAAAGGGGCGTTATTACTCTAATAGAAACAGAGGCCATTTTTCTCATTATATAAACCACAATGATTACAAGAGGTTCTGCGATATAAAGGAAAGAGGTAATGCAGTGAGAGGATACATTTGGTGTTTCTGTTCCAGTTCCATCAGCATGAATAAACGATCAATAAAATAATAAATTTCTCATACACATAGATACAGCATGTTGATAGTTTCTGAAAGTAATTTACCTTGAGACACCAGTAGTCAATGCAGATGTATAAGTAAGTTTATTGTTGGTGGCTTTACCAGCTATTCCACACCATGTCATTAACAGCAACTAGAAACAATAAATAATATATATAATTGTTGTTTTTATCATGTTAGTGGTTTGTGCCACATGACCCCTATCATACTAATGATGGCCGTGTTGAACTTTTTTTTTCTTTCTATGCCCTAAGTTTTATTTGACCACCCTATTTAACGGGCTCCCTTAAGCTCAGGTGGCTTGTGTGGGGTAGAACCTTATACCCTTGCCCGCCTACTCTTTTTTCGAAGAGGCAGAGGGGGATCTTTATACAGTTAGACCTCCTGTATTTATTGTCCTGCTCCGAACAGACCTGGCTAGGATTAGTAGCCTGTCCGTGCCAAATCAGAAACGACTGCCGGCGCCGGGAATCGAACCTGGATCATAAGATCACAAGTCCATACCCTTAACCGTCAGACTACTCCTGACTCCTAACCTGAACTACGACTGAAAGGAAAAGGAATGTTATCAAAGACTAGATGGAAAAGCCAAACTATTACGTTGGTGAGTTGTAAAAATCTATGAAAATATTTTTAAATATTTAAGTACTTGAAATAAATTTCGATTGTTAAATCCTAAATATCTAAATATTTAGGATGTCGCATTTATATTCTTCAACAGTGTTCATGTTGGCATTGAAAATGTGCAGTAAAATCATGAAAAGTTTTGATTGGTGCCCTTCCCCAATTCCATGCCTTGAATTTGGCCCGAGTGATACATATATCAAATAACAGGTTTGAAGCTTTATTTTGAGTGGTGCGTCATGATGATAGAGTTGTTTTGAAGCACGAGCTAGCAAGACAGCATGATTCATATATTATTAGACAATGGGGAAATAAATGCAGTTGTGTTACCTTTATCTGTGGTGAGTGAAATTTGGAAGATAATAAAAATATAATAATGAAGAAAACAATTTTATTTTTATTTTAGAGACAATTTGCTTGACATACCAAAACAGGTGTTTTGCCAATATGGATTTGTAATATATGAATAAGACTTAACTTCTTTGTTCATTCTAGCCATGTGGCCTCTTGTTGATATTGGAGGGAGAAGCATCCCTAAACACCCAGTCAGAGCATCTCACTTTTGTCGGAGGAAAAAATATGTGCGAATTACAAAACTGTGATGAGGCCTACCTGGATGATGTTTGCTGCCTTTCGTACCATTACGCTTATTGTGACTGTCAATCAAGTCAAATACAGAAAAGCCTGTCGCCTCTTTATTGTAGTATATGTAATAATCACGACAATCTGCAGTTCCTCAAAATACTCTGACAATGGAATCCATCAGCGTTTTATACCACCTATATAGGCATAATCCTTATGTTTGAGCCACCACAACTCTGCTCATTTTTTGCTATAAAGCCCTTAAATAATCCCTATGTATATGATGTTCGAATTAAAATGAGGAACTCTGATTGGGCCTAGCTCAGCTTCACTGCCATGCTTTTACATTAAACATAAAAGTTTGTGTAAAGGTCTATGACTTTTGTATAATTATGTCGCTACTTCAATTAGAAATAAATAACTACGGATACCATGGCTTCTGTTGAGAGAGGATATGATCGATATGAGGCCATACTCTCCGGAGGATAAGCGATTGGTCCTCAAACTTATTACTAATAGAACAATGTCAGTAGGATGGGTATGTTTCAAACGAAGGAGTTTGAATATATGTGATATATGTGATTTGAGAGGAGTTGTGAGTTTCAATTGTTGGTATTTCTTTGGTCGGTAGAAGTTGCTCTTGGTGTTGTGGAATGTGAAAAGGGAGAATCAATCCCTGATGGTCAAAACACACTCAGAGGTTGCAACCTCAGAGGTTTGCACAACGTCACCATTGTTAACATATATGCTGACAGCAGCCTCAGCTGATCCTCAGGTGTTTGATCAGCGGTCGCAACCTCAAAGTTCAGAGCGGTTTGCATGACGTCACATTTCTAACATATAAGCCTCAGCTGATCCTCAGCTGATCCTCAGAGGATTAATGTGAATATAAAAACTCATTGAGGATCCGCTAAGGTTGCAACCTCTCCAGTGTGTTTAGACCATTAAACCACTGCTGACACAGCTGGGCGTTGCCATCAGTGCCACCAGTCAAAAATTTAACAACTCTCTATTTAAATTTTTGACAGGTGGCTAAGCTGGGCAAAACCCAGCTGTGGCAGCAGTGGTTTAAGATGCGTGCGGGATTCTAATCCGAGACTCTTCACTTGATACCTGAGATTTGATCAATTACACAATCAAAGGATCTTAGTTATCTCATATGGAAACAATACAGAAAATATCGCAGAATACAATTTTGTGAGGAGGAGTAACTCTATGTCAATAAAATAATATTAATGAAAGCTTGTTCAATGAAAGAATCTTTATCATCGGCTAACATGATTTAAAAAAAAAAATTATATTTCAGCCATGAAGGTACCAAGCATCTCTTGTACAGGAGTCTATGGCAGAAAGCCGCAGTTTTGGAAACCTGCTTCCGAAAGCACAGACTACACTCTTTTTTCCTCCACCTGTAAAGAGAATAAGCAACATATTATAAATGATGTTATAAATATATATTCACAAAACTAATCTAAAAAATGAACAAGATTACTATCAAATTATTTAACACAATAAAGTGGTGTCCCTAGAGTTAAAGGTTGATTAAGATCGGATGTCATATCAAACGCCACATCCCGAAGCATGGGCGGCGAAATATTATTTTCCCTTAATGGCTAGGCCGCAATGTCTGCGCCAGTTTGTTCTCTGTTTGCAGGCAGGTCCGAGCACCCCTGGGGGCCAACCAAACCCCAGTAGTCGATAGACTGCAGCGGGATTCGAACCCACGACCTTCATCCCTTGCGTGTTGAAGGACTGGCGCTCTAACCCACTGAGCTACCTCCTACCATACTCCATTTGTTTGAAAAGTGTACGTTAAGTTTTTTACTCGGAAAGACTGGCACTATTAAAATTATCTTTATATGCATAGCAAGGTCAGAAATAGCCCAGTTCAATTTCGGGTGGTGATCTTTGGGAAAGATAGTCTTCAGATAACTTACTGCCATGCTTGATGAGTCTAAAGTTACCGATTCCACGGATGCTCACTAGTTTTCTGCCATAAAGTCTGATTCTTTGAAGCTCAAAAACGTTATCATCGCACATTGATACAATTGATAACGGCTTCTCTCGGCTTGGCTGGAAGCACATAAGAAAGAAATTTCATGATGTATGTTTTTTGGTATTTAGTCTTTACAGATCATGAGTAAGTTAGTGGGTGGATTTTAATCTGGCTATTAATCTGGTATTAATGCTTTGTATGGTGAACATTGCTTGGCACGATTAAGTCTTTTTGTGAAAATATGAGATATGAGGCTGGAAATGGGAAAAAAGGGGAGGGCAAAAAGTATTTATCGGTATGGCCAAATGTTCAGTAGTTTGTGAAGTCAAAACAGCTGAAAATAAGGGAAAAGTCATCATATATTATGCTCTTTACCAGTAGATTACCTTTGCATGGCATCACATCAAGTTTGGTGGATATCAAGAACTTTCCTTCCATTTAAACTATTCATTAATAATAAAAAATCTTGCCTAATATTTGCTTACCGTTGCGATAACCTTGTAACCAGATGGAGCTGCTGTCAATTGACCTTGAGAGTAAATGTACTTAAGATAAACACCGTCCAGTATTTTATTATGAATGTGTGTGATGACAAAATATCTGTTCTCACTCTCATCAGGTAGCTCATAGACATCAAATATTGCAAATTCATCTTCATGCTCTAAAACAAGAGTCATTAAAGAAGGGTAAGGACTTACTGTAAAATAATACAAATTTATGCCCTAGTATGAAAGCTTTTCCTCTATGGATAACATCACTAGCTTACATTCATGCATGGTGGTTGGTTGTCTACTTGTCGACCTAGTCTTTTATATTACATGGGATTAGAAATTTACCAACAATTTACTCCTGTAAGCCTAGAAAACAAAATGACCAAATGAGCAAACTAAGAAAAGTTGATCAATGAGTCAATGATCAATGAGTCTTGGCAATCTTAAGGTAGTCTGTAGTAAAAATGAATCCTCAAAAATTATTCTATTTACCATATCTCTGATCATGTGTTCTTGTTAACAATATTAACTCTTTGGATACTTCATCAAAGGCAGCGGCGTCTGCAGAATAATCACCATCCCATTTTCGCAACTTCCGGTAACTCGTTACTCTTTCTTCCCTTATCCTTAGTTTGGGGCAGGCATCAGAGAGAGCTGTCAGAGAATAGAACCAATGCAATATATGTGACTGAAAGTGTGAGACCAACACTGTCGAACTTGTATCTTACACCCCTTAGAATGGCAGTCTTCAATAAAAGGCTCCTTGAAGTTTGATCAATAAGTTGTTCATATTTTGAAATCGGCAGCAGAACAAAAAGTTAACCAGCCACATTCATTAATACCTGAATGCAGATTAGGTTGATCATGCACCAACAAATTTTTATCAAATCTTATAAAAGCAGGGCAATTTGGGTTTTGTAGCAAAAGCTAACAACGGCATGGGCATGGCTTCTGCTTACAAAAATGTAATGTTTACCGTAAGTAAGTAAAATTCATTTTTAGCCAACCAAAAAAAACTGCTTATATCAGTTCGTTTCATAATCAACTATCCATATGCAACGGACCCAATTTGAGAGCAAGACTAGAATAGATGGTGAAACTGATACCAACATTGTCGCACTGCACTGCAGGTCCTTTCAGATTGAAGAGCTTCAATCATGTTTAAACCAATCGGTGATGAAGCCATTGGTAATTTTTTTACTTTAATCTGTATATCACTAACCTTTTTTGTGAGCTAGTGGATTACGCGTGATTGACCCTATTTAACAAAGAATTCCTGCACTTATGACAAGGAGTAAGTGGCTTGACTCATAGAAGCATAGGCTATAGCTAGCATAATAACAGAGCTACTTATTTTTGTTATAAGCTCTATAACAACGGGCAATGAATGTTGATCATGTGCTCCCATTGGGCTGGCTTTTGATGATTATAACTGCATCCTGAGCTATTTCTCAATCTCCCAAACATCTTACATTTTTGCAACCCTTTTTTGTCATGTCTGTCTCTCCTCATTTCTATCTTGCATGGTTTGCTGAGGCTACACCAATCCGAACACTTGCTGTACACCTCAAAAACTCACAAGCTTAATGTGAAGACCATGATGTGGCATTACTAAGTAACTGGAAATCAATATATGCAGCCTATAAGCCTGTTTCCTCAGATTCACACTAGCTTCTAACTATTTACATGCAGTCTAATATCAAGACAGATCCCCATAACTATAACTTCCTGCATTCAATGAGGTAAATGCTTACCTAATATTGCTATATAGTAAAGAAGAAATTCTCTCTCAATAGACATTTTAGATAGTGCTGTGTGAAGACTGTCTGAACTGGATTGAACAGTTAAGATGTAGCTAGTGGCTCAAACTCAAGTATTAATTCATTAAAATAAAGGGTGATAAAAATTCTTTATCCTTTCTTCGGTACATCGTATACGGTGAGTTAAAAATAGGGATCGAATTTGGCTTCGTAGTAACTTTTCTTGTTTTAGTATCCTTTGTTAGCATGTGAGGCCATGAAAAACCAGTTGAGGTCTGCAGCTTGTGGCAATATCTATGTTCTTCGCATGATAGGTGATGCTAATCTTTCAACAAACGGTAGTAAAACTTGAAAAGGAAATGTCCTAAGTAATGATGCAAATTTGATTATTTTTATAAATTGCGTTTTGATCATTTTCTCGATGCGATGGTTGGTGCAGATAGGAAAGTGAACTCCACAGTGTGTTGATTATCTGTTTTTAACCTGTCTAGAAATTACTTATCGATGGCTATAAACAAAAACATTATCTTTTATCTGATTCAGTAACTTGATCAGTGTGTTAGCAGTATGAGAGTAATGTGTGTGGTGAGAACGAATTAATCACAGGCTTGTGATTACGAGCTTGTGACCTGACAGATAAAAGAATTGCTGTTTTTGCCGCCAGGATTTCCTTAACAAAAGGCAGGTGAGTTGTGACCATGAGCTTCATTGGGTAGACCGTGTGACTAACACATAAGTACATCCTGAAGATTAATTATTTCTTGATAACTCAGATTTCTTTCAACATCTGCATACAACAAGCAGTGCTGCTACCACTGCATAACACATAGGTCATCAGCTACAAATCATAAATCAAGGGCTGTTTATGCAATCCTTTGTTCTTATCTTCATGCTTATTTGCAGTAACTTATACCAAAATTTAGACTAGAATATGAGGATAAACAGACAATGTTAGTATGGTTCTTACAATAAAAAAAGGTCTGAAATTCCTATAAAATTATCCTTTCAGGATAACTGAACTATGAAACAACAAAAAGAATAATATACTGCTGCTGAAGCAGCTGCATCTACTAGCTGGATGTACAGTGTTAATCAACATTGGTAGAAAGAAACAACCATAGATACAACCAAACAGTAAATTACCAACAAATATTCAAAAATAGATTGACAGGTAATGCATCGGCAGCATTTTGGAGTTAAGAGTAAATTTTGATGTCACATTGCACCTTTTTTCTATGTGTTTTTTGGCAGCTTCATCATTTGCCGTAGATTTCCATGGCAATTTGACACCTAATCACAACAATCATATGTATTGGACAAAAGCTTTGTATATCTGGATATTTATTAACACCACCATTCATACAAATTAATCCTTAAATATTAAGCTGCTTTTCAACCGCACAGTGCATTGTAATAGCAGTTTTTTTGCAAGTATACGTCCATTCATACCTTCCCATTGGGTGATTCTTATTCTCGAAGACTAAGGGATTGTCATCAAAGATTATTCATTTCACAATTAATCCTCTATTTAACATCTGCAATTACGTAAATGCTACTTGTAACTTCCTTCTTATCTATTGTTTACCAAACCAATAGTGCTAGGCTCACCTGAGAAGCTAAAGAACAATTATTTTGCTCACCTAGCTGTTGTGGTTTCTATAAAATACATTTTTTGCATGCATGTCACATCTGCTCCAGGTACTAGGATGTGATGCCTCTTCCATGTTCAGCGTAATTTATGATTGCGTTTGCACATATTTCGGTGTGTATGGCGATTGGCGATTGGCATTGATCTGAACATGTTGATAATGTAAGCCACAAACGAGCACTTGCAGTTATCTGAGCACTTAGATTTGTGTTGTCATGGAATGGTATTTGATATTAATAAGAAAAACAGATCACACCTATCTTATACTTACACTTCTCAGGCCGGGGGCCATCGGGCGGGGGCAAGAGTCTTGGGGCTCAGACGCCAGAACATTGACTAAAATATTGATCTACCCCACCTCTTCGATATCAAACTTATGATAATCAGGACGATGTTTCAACCAGGAAACTCGCAAAATATGAGAATTGAACCAATATCGCATTCTTTAACTCTCTACTGAGACTCAGGAATACTGTTTGTGTAGGGGAGGAAATCTTTGTGAGATGATAAAATTTGATGTTTGTTTATGTGATTAAGTTAAAATGCTACGGTTGCTGTGCCCAACTCACCACAAATTCTCGCGCAGAAGGCAATTGCCTGAATACACACTAGTGACATAAAAGGATATCCCGTGGCTCAAAGATTTGTGGCAACAATATCAACTGTTGATAACTGGTGGCGCGGACTAATTTTATTCAGGTCACCGCTGTATCTTACCCGTGCCGAATCTTACAGCTCAACTTGAGCAGCCAAACTATTTTACCGTTCCTTAATGATTGCTTGTTGTAGTTTCACTTTGGTGCTTTCAAACAAAAATAAACAATGATGATGATGATGATGATGATGATGATGATGATGATGATGATGATGATGATGATGATGATGATGATGATGATGATGATGATGATGATGATGATGATGATGATGATGATGATGATGATGATGATGATGATGATGATGATGATGTGTTTATTTGTCTCATCAATTAGAGAAATAAAATGCTTCATGTGAGTGCTCTCTTGTTTAAAGTATGGACTGTAAAGATAAATGGATAAAAATTCATATAAAAAGTTTACTTTTTTGAAAAAACGCTATTTAAATAGTGAACACAGTTAGCTCTAAAACAAAGTTTGCGAAGGTTTACTCTGTACCGGATGGTGGAATAACGGCCTGATGGCCATTGAGTAAATATCAACATAGGAGCTTGTTCGGTTGCCACCATGCGAAGACTCTTTGTAGCGAGTTTGTTGTGGTAGAGATCGGCTACTGCGGTGAAGGTGATATCTCCTGCGAGACGACCGGCTGAGCGCACCACTCGCTGTAGATGTTTTTTAGAGTCTGCACTAAGATGAGAATATATCACTACTAGATGGTAGAGTAGGATGCTTTTGATGAAGGATTCAATAACAAAGCACTAACAATGAAACCCTTATGAAAACATACAAAGAGATCCTGGTTGACACAACTGTAACAAATGAAATTCCAAATTTTAGTTAATTTTGGACCACATTCGGCGCTTCAGAATTTAAAAAGCTATAATGAAATGCAGGAGATTATCTAAATTTAGATCAGAAGCGTGATTGATAATGTTTGTGGCTTAACTAGCTTTATCTGGTCTATAACATGCACTCCCACTTCAAATTTCACCCTCAATGTTTGTTTAACAATCACCCAAAATCGGTGATTGCGTTCAGTGGCTTCAATATCACAGTTAAAATTGGCACGTTCAAAAGGGTGTAAAAGTGTGGACCTCTCTCAATCAGTACTAGAATAAAACCAGAGTTTTGAGATGAAAAATAAAAAACTGGCAAAATAAGATAATTAATAAAATAATAACATCGAGTGCTGGACAGTCTGAATGAATTAAACTTAGAAAAAACATGGAATCTCATCACTATTCTTGCGCCACTTGAGGTGCCAAGGTACATAAAAATATTAAATTCTTCCATTTTCTTTCCATCTTTGAATATAGAGCAGTATAAATAAATGGGTGATCAAGGCTCAGGCATGCAATAGCAACATCAGAAAAAGCAACCAATGCAGAAGACAAGCCCAGCTAACTGTACCCCATATGAAACCGTCTTGAACTGAAAGGCCAGGCAACGAGTTGTCTGGTAATTTCATTTTTGAAAATGGTAATGCCAAGAGCAAATTTCGATGGCCTTTAGACGCAGATAGAGTTTGATGCTGTGTGGCCGTTGATAACAGATATTGGCCAACCTGACCTTGACGGTAATTAATGTTCAAGGGAAATCCAAACCAACAGTTGACTCTGCTTTTTATTGGCAAGTTGTCCAATCATAGCTAGAAAGAGGACAACTCATAAATTTTTTACATCATCATTTTTACCAATATATTATTGATAAAGTGATGTGGCTAACTTTCTTCGCAACTAGTTTTGTTGTGAAGAGTACAATAGAGAAATGTTTGAATATAACCATCGACTCTTTGCACATTTACAGTGTTCATTCCCTCATGCTTGCCTGGTCATTTGAGGCCTTCTCCCCTAGGAGGCAACAAGTCAGATATTGACCAGCTTGAATGGTTTTTTCAGATGCAGAAGTTTTAAAGAAATATTTAGTAACCTAATCATAATTCTACTTAGACACACAGTATTTAAACAGTATCATGGTGGGGAAGGGGAGGGAGTGTGGATGTCGAACAAGAGTCTGGGGGAGATTTGCGTTTGACAATGCAGGTAATACACTTAAATAGATACAGCTACCTGCTTGTTCAAGTTTGACCATAACAGCACTTTATAATTATATATGAAAAGTATATATATATATATATAAATATTGTAGTAGAATGAATTATTATTTGTATGTTTTGGTAAATTTTTATGCAGTTAATTTGATCTCACTAAATACAAGATGTTCTGTCCAGAATTTGTGTAGAAGTAGAACCGTGTAATAGATACAGGCATTTACTACAAATTTATTTTTAACTGTTGAAGAACTATTTTTGGGCTGTTATGCTATGCTTGCATTCCAACACTATATGCCTTTTATATAATAACAGTGTACAGGTACTATGTAATAGCACGCTGGAATCCCGACACGATGTGCTTTTTGTATAAATTTACATGTATGTTGCATCATTGTAATACCGTACCGGAATTCCAACACTAAGTGTTTTTGTCACTGAATTAGATTCTTCTCTTAGAATGGAAATAGTATCATAGCGTTATACGGTTAGGACACTAAACACAGGGACCCATCTGACTGTTATCTGATAGGCTGTCCCTAGTAGCATGAATAATTAGCCTGAGAAATTGTCTTGTTTACAAAATTGCAAACAGTAATTATACCCCATACAATGTCGATGATTAGGGCATTTCTAGATTGCTACTAGGGACTGGCTATTTTTGCAAGCCCTTTGTTTTGCAAAAGAAAGCTAATGATGCTATTCCAGATATGGAATTCAATGGTTTTTGTATAAGACTTCATGTTTGCTGACTCATTTTTGGTTTTCCGTCACTTAGTGCCTTATCATATAAAAGTGGACATTTTTCCTTGCTGTGACACATTCGCTCAGTAGAAGTTACACTGAACACATCCACATGTAATATTACTGCTGCTGTTACCTATTACACGGAATAATAAAGATACTATCCTGGATAAACTTCCGCTTGATCTAGCCTGTACATACATGTAGGATCACTACCAAGCAGTTAGTCTTTACACCTTTGAAGACTTCTTGCTGTCACGGATAAATAGTGTTCTGTGGATTATTTGCTACTCTCATCTGGATTACTGAGCTCTTATCATCACTTCGGTCTCTCTCGTCAGTGATCGTGTACTCATCTCTTGTGCAAGTCTCGTGTGAAATCGCATCAAGTTGATCACATTACTGTCACCTCTGGAAAATTATAAATAGAGTGACAATTTTTGGATTGGTGAATACAGACAATTAATAGTAGAAATTGAGCAGTAATTATTGAGACAACGATATCAAAGTCAAGACCACAGCCAACCCTTAAAAGCATTCGGGATGGCGATTGCGGCCGCGATTGCCATCCCGCACGCTTTTAAGGGCTGGCTGCGGTCAAGACAAGTGGTATATGTACGATTAGTGGACATTGACTCATTAAACTAAAATCTTCCACTTGTTGAAGTTGTCCCGCCGATAAAATTGAGGAGACAACTTTTGTCGGCATTTAACACGACTACCATTAAAATAAGAATCCACTACAATATATATAAGAGAAAAAAAGAGATTCTCTGAGCCCATCTATAAGAAACGTTCTCGTTCATACATGAGCTATGTTTTCTTTAGATAACGAGAGGTTGACAGATTTTCCGTCAATATTATCCCAACCTTAGCATACAGTTCAAATGAAAGTTTCTTTTACTCAATATATGACATTTTTACAATAGTGTTGCACTCAATTGTTTTATTGATTTCATGTTGCTTGTACGTTCGGATTGAAGTGTGTTTTTTGCTCATTAGGAAATCAGACAGGAATAGCAAATTTGGCCGCAGCTACAGCTGATCTGCAGAATGCCATAACATCGGTCATGTAGACACTGAAAAACAACAGAGTGATCAATTTAGTGTGCATGATTAAAAATCCTAATCTATACAGAAATGTATTGAGCTTGGACATAAAACACATTGCTATGGCAACAAAATTAGTAAAGCGTGGAAGAATATTGGCATTGCTCAACAAATAACCACGACAATTATACTCTTTATATACCATGGTTTCCTTATAAAGTACCCAATGAGTTGATAGCAGTAAGTACCTCATCAAGTTTCAGGTGAAGTAAACAACGCACAGGTTTAGTATTGCTAGAGTGTTCGATTGTTTGAACACAACTAAATATGAAAGGGCAGCATAAAGTGCTGCTTGTAGCAGCTACGTTACTCACCGCCTTTATGGCAGTGAATGGTCAGATATTGCATTCCGTCGACAGAATGGCAGAGGCAATCAAACGTAAGACGGAGCTGGCAGACCATGTGAAAAAGTATGTAGAAGAAGAGAGAAAGCGACTGGATGAGCTAGAAGCGTAAGTACTCCTGATATCTCCTTACAATAATGGTACGTAAACATAGTTTTAGACAATCAAACACCTTCTCGCTATCTGTCACCAATACAAGGAGCTTTAGTGTTCTATTCATCAGCCCCTTGCACAAACATGCCTTTACTTTGCCTTTACTTTTGCCAAGTATGGTTGATACTGAAAATTGGCAAAGTAAGGGCATGTAATTCCCTGGGGGCGATGGTATCTTTATCTGCAAATCATGACCCATGAATACTTTCAAGGGGAACTTGTTGAAAAGTCATTCGAAGTAAATTTTCATTTGTTAAACCTACACAGAGTTAGGCAGCACCCACACCCATTTGGCCCTCAACAAAGACACCCACACTTAGCAGCCTGGGCAGACTGTCGGGGTTGGGTGGGGGGAGGCGGACAGCCTGCCAAGGCTACACACTTAGCCTATCCTGCGTCAAACCCATGCACCTGAATGTCACTCATAAGCTGATGTAATTTCCTGCAACATCTTGACACACCTAAGCTGATACCATGCGTTATGACAAAGTTACTTATGACAGAATATCAAGTACCTTCTACCCTTAAAGCCATACTGGTAAAGATCATGATGTGAGGATCATGACTATATAAATATCCTGCGGCATCTTGAATGACCATAGCCGATACGTACCTGACATGGTTTGTAATGCCAATATGACATCCTAAGCCTAGAAGGTGTACAAAATCATTACTTGATTTTGAGAAAATTCAGTAGGCCTAGGGAATAATTTGGAAAGTAGGGCTCAATTCAGGGTGAATTCAGTTTTTGTAAACAAACATCGCCCATCACTTGACGCTGTCCCTCATTATTACCTCCTCTTTATTTACGCACCAGAGTTTTAATTTGTATAGAAGGTTCCTGTTGTTACACAGTGTAATAGGAAACAGGCATTCCATATTTCATATATTGATTAAACTTGATGATGTGTCATCGCCCAACCAATTTTACAATAAATCACTTGACACTTGCGCTGTCTTTCTGAAACCCCTCATGTTTCCTTCTCTATTTTTACCAATCAAGGATGTAATTTGTACTATAAGGGTTCCTGTTGCTATACATCGTCATAGGAACCAGGCACTGTAATTTCATATTTGGTTACACTTAATGATGTCGACATCGCTCCAGGACTTCAACCACAACCTCGTCGGGGGGGGGGGGGCATCGGGTGGGGGGGGGGCAAAAGTCTGGGGGCTCAGACAACCACAACCTAGGGGTAACTTATTGCTGGATAAAATCCGCCAACTGCAACGCAAGCACCTCCAGCAGTATTTTGTAAGACTAACACAATGTTTGACGATGATATAAAGGTTTAAATGTCAGCGGATGAATGTACTTGTTTGTTGTAGAACAGCCCAGTCATGGTCCCTGACTAGATACGCTAACTTCACTAAGCAGGAGTTAGAGGTCGAGATGTCTCACCCCGTAAGAGTCTACAGATTCATCACTGAGATCAGCAAAGAGATTCAGGCGCTGAAAGAATCCATCAATCTCAATCACGCCTCAGTCGGTTAGTTTGAAACACTAGGTCATCAACGTATATTGGTTTTCAAGATACTTTTATAGAAGCCTACACTGGAGCCTGTACCTTTTTGCACAGTTTGAACGGGCCACAATTAAGACTAGCCAACCTTTACCGACCCTCCAAAAGTTAAAATAGACATTCACCACAGCTGGGCAAATTTCAGTGCTAGTTAATATTAAGTCATCCCCAACTAGCTAAAATAAACTCCAGCCATTACTCATTACTCATAATCCCAGTTGAGACAACATTGTTGATGTGGATGATCCTTGGTTAATCGGTGGGAAGTATTCTGGTCTTGCAACAGTTGGCAAGTTACAAACAAAGTGACAAGCAACAATAATTGAATCAGTTTTTGACAGAAAATACTTTGTTATCCTCAATATTGGTCAAACATTTCCAGTAACAATCTTGGCTATCTCAATCAGAGCCATGAAATAAATATATGTGTAGCTCGCAGTATATAGCAGATATGATGTATTTATATTATGTATAACTCATAACTCTACTATTGAGGGGATCTGTCCTGTTCCTGTAAATAACGTGCAATCAGCATTTATCTAGATCTGTAACCGGCAACACAAAAAAGCTAAGGACCATTCGAGGGTAAATGATCACTTCCACCAAAGATTAAATGACAGATTTCAGTGGATTGATGTCTGCTGTGATGATTACCGATGAGGGGGCACCCTAGCCACAACAACCAAAATGGTAAGGTGATCAATCATACCATGATTGATCACCTTCTAATTTAAACTTCCTACTATATTCTTAATCTACTTTGATTTTATGTTATGTTTTCTCTTGCCTTGTACATAACTGTATGCCACTGATGATACAGTCATCAGAATGAAGCAGTTGAAAATGGATTTAGTTTTCATTGTGAATTGATCAGACATCTACGCATAGGCTAATCATTCAGAGACATATTAAATGAAAACTTAAACACAGCTATGCCGTGTAAATAGCAGGTATCACCATATTTGTAATGGTGAGAAACCACATCTGCTAAACACATTTAACACTAGCCTGTCTTGAGAAGCATGACTAATTTAACACATTTAACACCTTATATAATTTGTTTATTATGAAATGTCTGCCTAGGCAAAGAAGACCATAAATCATTGCTCTAGGCTTAGTATTCCCTGTGTCATTAACAGTTAACACCACAGATTAATTTCAAGAAATTCTAGCCCGGTTTTATAAATCATCACAGCTGTATGGTAATGAAACCAAAACTGCAATGAGTAATGAATAACACAACAAGGAAAACTCCTTAATTACTTCCTCCACCTAGCTATTTTACACTCAGCAAAGAGATTATCTCATAGCAGTTCAATACCTAATAGTGCAAATTAGTGATCGTGATCGTGATCATTGATTATGTAAAACCAGAATCTGGCATCCGTCATGTTGTGTACTACCTTAGTAGACTACCTGTCATGACTGTACTACCTTGCCATCAACCTCATAAACTGGCCCAATGAAGCTTGATTCATACATAAGCTGCATAATCCACCAAAATTATCTAAAAAAGTTAAGGATTATGATAATCATATTTTCTTTCCGTCATCTTTATAGACAACCATTTTGTGAGAAGAAAATCCACAGACAACATAATATAAACACAACCTTTGCCAATGGGAAAATCAGAAATCTATGAGTCACGTATTGATAGGGCTTCTCTGCAATCAGCGTTCATTATCGTTATTAGACAGTAGTGATTACAGACACAGATATGACTTCATCAGACTGACACTGTCATTATCACATCACAGAGTGAGGAATCCTTATTCTGTGATCACACCAACTTGTGTTTATTGACCTGGATACCATAAATCGAGACATAGTTTGAGTGTTTTCATTTACAGCAAAGCAAAACTTGTGGTCAAGTTATCAGTGCATGCAATTAGATCCAAGACCATGACAAGTTCTAACTGTATCTTAAATGATCCTTGACCGGCCATTCCCAAATCAACTTCTGAGCTTCTTGCTGGCACTGACTGTGATGTCTAAAATGTTCTAATCCAAGCTCCGCAATGGTCCTCAAAAAGCTTGCATGAATTTTAAGAAATTTATACTGGTACGGAGTGACTCATAGAGATGAGAGTGGCCTGCTTTCTATTATAGATCATCCTATAATCAAGTGTCCACAGCCTTACAAAAATTGTGCTAAAAATTGTATCATCAGACCTTGAAGCCTAACCACCACATCTAATGAAGAATACAAGGCTTTTAACGCTACCCCATCTCTTGTCAAATCGGCTATGACAATACAGTAATGAGCTGATCTTTTTTATGGACGACAAAAGAAAAGATCAACGATGATTGAAACCAAGGTGGAGGAAGTTTGGTTCGGTCGTTGCTATGGTTTATGGGTGATTTGTGGCAGGCTGAGGAGGAAGCGGTGTCAAAATTAATCATCAATTCACTGATACCCTAAACATATAAATAGTTTATTATTTAATTAAACATACATGTTTATCAAATAAATGGTGGGCCTATTTTATGCGGTATGCCGCTTATTTATAATACTACTGTATCACTTGAACGTTTTTTGTAATATTTCCTGATTCAAAAGGTTAACTGCTTAATTGATTGAGTAGGTATGAATAATGTACTTCTGCTTTGTCGATTTCAGAATTTGCCCAAGCACTTCGTAAGTTACCTGGCAAGAGGGATCTCAAAGATGCCACGAATGCGCTCACAAGACTTCAGCAGATATACAGAGGCGAGGCAGATTTCACCCGACCGACTGCTGACAACACCCAGGACGTGCTCACAGGTAAACTCTCTGCTGTGATTGGCTGTATCCTCGGAAATCGCAGGGATAATGTTGAGATATAGCTTGGATATAGCTGGGATATAGCTGAGGTATTGTTAGAAATAGCTGGGTAATAGCAGTGATATAGAGGGGATATTGTTGAGGTACAGCTGGGACATAGCTGGGTTTAAGCTGGGACATAGCTGGGTATAAGGCAGTGGGAATATAGCTGGGATATTGTTGGGATACAGCTGGGATTTAGCTGGGTTATAGTTTTAGCTTGGCTATAGCCGGGCTATAGCTAGGTTTTAACAGGGATATAGCTGGGTGGGTTATAGCTGTGATATTGTTTGGATTTAGTTGGGTTGGTTTGGTTGGTTGGTTTAGCTTGGTTCACATTGTCCCAGATGACACTAGGATGCCATCCCAGATGCTTATCCCAGTCACATTACAACATATGTCCCAGATAGCCATCCCAGATAGCCATCCCAGTCAATGTGAACCAGAAAATGACACAATCCCAGACTCTCTGGGTCCGTCTGGGATAGCATCGTTATAATGTGACTGGGATAAGCATCTGGGATGGCATCCTAGTGTCATCTGGGACAATGTGAACCAAGCATTAGAGATTGATTTTAGCTGGGTTAGCTGGTATGTAGTGGTCATTTATCTGTTTTAATAGCAATGATAGATCTGCTTTTTGTAATTATGCTACTTGATCTATCATCATAAGAAGAATGAACCCACAAATCATAGTACAAGCTCCTCAGCATAGTATGAGAAGCCAGTCATAGCTGAGTGTTAGATAATAGATTGTCACACAATCTGGCTTTGCACCCAATTTCACCCTCAAGCTAAGTTGTTATAAGTTCACAGGCAATCAGGCAAAACTTCTAGCTTGCCAAGCCTGTGAAGGCAGTGGAGTCAACAAAAAAAGGGCTGACTGATTATGGTTTTTTTCATTTGAGCAGCTTGTTCTATGACTACCAAAACAATATTGAGGCTTCAGATTATTATTTTGTTGATTTTGGGCAAATGGAAATAGCCTGTCAGGCAATTATAGGGCGTTATTAGTGTAATGATGATGCATATGACATGGTGGCAGGTTTTAGAAGCACAGACCTTGTTTTGTCACATGGTACCAGGATGAGAACTGCTCACGTACTCAGCAATTGTAGTGATGCACACTAATGATCACCAGTGCTATATTTAATTGCAAGATAATAGGGTTAGATTGACAGCACAAACTGTGATTGACACTTCACTCCGGCAAAAGTGATGGCTTTCGTTTCTGAACGGAGATATTGTGGCACTGATATAAGTTCATATTAATGTTTTGTGGTTATGAAATATTTTGTTACAGCTAATTATTTGGTTGCCTGCTCAAGAGAGATTACCTGTATCTTGTCATACTAGATATTGAACCATAGATTGAATACTTGTTTAGTAATATATTGTAATTATTTCTGTTCCACTAGTTTTTTTCAAAACCACAAAAAAAATAAATGTAGAATGCTTGCAATCTCTTGCCCATCAATTGCCATCCAGTGAGTGACAACGCAATGTTTTTTTTGTAGCCAATGAGGTGTTTGATATAGCAAAGATGTGTCTCGACGAGCAGGACTTGTTCAGTGCGTTGGAAAATTTCTACAGAGCCAAGGAAATGTACGAAGAATTGGGAGACCTGCCCAACTCTATGCTAACCTTCGATTTCTTCTCATATGTCATGCATCAGGTAACAAATACAGCATAACTTCCATACGGTCAATGGTTGGTACAATTTGAATGATCATTTTTAGTCAGCACTTTTTATTCACATGATGAAACAGATACTTTTTTTAGAAAATATGATGCTGGCAGCTGCGCTTAGTTTAGGCTCAGTCACACACAATGCTAATCTCTGGTAATAATCTTTTGATAGATCTAAGGAAGTCAGACATTCTGTCCCATAGGTTGTTAATCCCAAAACTTTCCAGCCATAGGTTGTTAATCCCAAAACTTTCCAGCAGGGGAATTTTACCTCAATAATAAGGCCGGAATAAATACAATCCCTATGTCAAGACTACATAGGGCGCATTACACTTATTTGACGTAGAATGAAGATTGATACTGCAGTGCGACTAACTTGCACTAGTCTGAGCCCCCCAGACTTTTGACCCCCCCCGCCCGACAGCTCCCGGGAGGGAAACTTGCACTTGCAGCTGTCGGAGCACTAAGACTAGGGTAGGGGTAGTACTGATACATTATTGTTCCACAAAACAGTATTGATTTGAGACATGTATATCACATACAGGTATTTGAAACGAAATCAATGTGAAATAATGCTTTGTTGACTTTTGCTTTTGTTGGCTTGTAAAATGACATTCTATCCAGAATGGAACAGGAAATGAACCTTGAGAGAAATCGAAGTTTGAAAAATAGAAAAGTGTTTTGTTTATTCAATCAATAAAACATATTTAGATACACATCACTTTCTAACTCTGCGAATTTTAGCCCGTGTAGTACTAGTCAGTCATAGTTCTTTGGCCCATAAATGACGCATTCCTTAGATGCAGGAATCAGGATTTCTAGCACTGGTATGTCGCTCAAACCCATTCAAAGTCTGAGTTATATCCAGACACCCAAACTGAGATGCTTGTTCTGTACAGATGAATTTGAAAGTTTTCAATCTTCACCTCAGGCTTCACCCCAGCCATTGTTTATCTGTTCTAGTGCACCATAATATGTAGATATCATTCTAATCATGGTAACATTTACATGTCGTTGTAGCAAGGGAACGTGGCACATGCTCTAAATTTCACTATCGAGCTTTATGACTACTATACTGCCTTGAACGAAGACGACCAGGACCCTAGCACCATAGACAGGCTGGCATCGAACAAGCAATTATATATAGACCAGCTAGGCGGTGAAGAGCCTGCCATGGAGCAGGCCATGGCAATCACTGAGGATATCAACAATGAAAACCCTCAGGAATATACTCTGTATAATCAGTTATGCCGAGGAGAACAAATTGAGGTGAAGAAAACTTTTCAAGTTGAGGAAATGAGTTGACAAGAATGATAAGTTTACAAGTTGCTCAATCATACCTTTGGGATGATTAGGTCTGTGTTGGGATAGCTGGTAGTAGTGGAAAGTGGCTGATAATGAAATCCTACTACCAGCCATCCCGACACAGTTTAGCCGCTTAAACTTGTACTGGACATTTGGAGTGTGCTAATTGTTTGGTTGCACTTAGTAATTCATTGAACTCTGCGATGATATAACTATAGTATAACTGGAATTGTAGAGTGAAGCAATGGAAACGAATCTGCTGACATGTTACTATGACACTAAAAATGACAATCCACTTTTGATACTGGCACCTGCCAAAGTAGAAGAGATCCACCGAGCCACAGGGCTGTCATTTTATCATCATGTTCTGACAGAAGGAGAAATTTCACTGCTGCAAACCCTGGCTGGAGAAAAGGTTGGTTACTGAAATTTGCTGTCTGGCTTTTACAAACTAAACCTGTCTGGCTAACCAGTCTGCGCTTATGATTTAGAAATAGTTTATTACCACCGAGCAAGGAAATGATAGCATTCTGACTTAATTAATAATGGGTGCTCCCTTATCATAGACACACTATTATCAAGTCTGACTCTGACATATTAGTTTAATTTATCAATTGATTGCTGAATGGCTGACAGTATCCTGTTGGTCTCTAAGTCAATTATAGAGAACTCAAAATCATCAATTCCAAAGCTACATAGTATACATCAATTTCGATCAAGTATACATCAATTTCGATACAAGGGCAGACAATTTCCTACGATACCGCTTTTCTATGGATAAACCAACAATGAGATGTCTGTGTCTTGCGCATGAAAAGCAAATCTAAAATTTGATCTCAGCCTATAGCTCACTTATATCATCGTTTCGAAAGCAGAGTTTATACATCAACACTGAAACAAGGGCAGATAATTGCCTACAATACTGCGGATAAATTAGCGATGAGATGTCTATATCTTGCATATCAAAAGCAAATCTAAACTTTGTACCAAGCCAATAGCCCGCTTATACTATTCCTTTTTTTCTTTCTTTATTGGCATAATTTCATTTTTTGAGAATTTTTACAAAATCAGCCATCGAGAAATAACAAAACATATCAGTTGTCATAAAATACGGCCATTTTGTTTTTCAGTTTGAGGACTCGGCTATGGTGGCTGATGAGGAACAGCACGAAGACCCGACCGTAGACGTAACAGATAACGCCTTCAGCGATAACAAAGTTAGATCCAGTAACACAGGCTGGATAGAAGATGAGGAGAGTGAGATTGTCAAAGCTATCTCTAACAGAATCGGTGCTATACTCGATCTAAGCACGGTCAGCGCTGAAGCTTTCCAGGTAACATGATCCTAATTTTTGAAATTTTTTCTTTTATTAATTTAAAACTCCATTATAAACCCCATTGCTTCTGCGAGAGTTTCAGTAAATTCTCATCTTATTACTTAACTACCTAACTAACTAAAAAAAATGATCAAATCTAATACCTTTGCAATCTATGCCCAAAACATTGTTTTCTGTCAACTGCCAACAAGGCGATATGTCAGCACTAGATGAGGAGGGGAGACAACTACAGAGTTTTGGGCTCAAACTAGCAATAGTCTTAACTTATTAATTTTAATTTTGTTAATTTTGTTAAATTCACTGTTTGTAGGTGCTGAGTTATGGTATTGGAGGGTTTTATTTGCCTCACATGGACTGGAGCAATGTAAGTAGTGTTGGTAAATTGGTTTAGATAACTCTATAGGCCTACTGATTGTCTATGAAAATAATCATGATAATAATGATTTCTTATTAAGTCCATGAAAAATCTAAACTGACTTTGAGCATTTGATCGGATGTCTGATTTGAGACCTTGGCACCACTTTTCAACTAAGGTTTGAACAAATTCACATCCAATGGACACTGAATCAGGCTGTATACGATGGGCTGAATCTACAGTATAACCATGTGAAGTCCTGTACCTCTTCTTTTGAACAACAATCTGAAAGTCTGCGCAAGGAGCCAGAAGAGTGTATCGCTTGTTGGAACTGACTTTTCAGCGATACTCAGTTAATCACCACCATACCACCATAATATCCTCTTATATTCTTTCTCATTTCAGAATGATGATGATTTCCCAGGATTCGATGGAAATAGAATTGCGACATGGATATTTTATGTGAGACATATTACTATTACAAAATTAATCTGTACCAAATTTACTGACATAGTAGGCCTAGGACCTTTTTTTATGTGTCAAATTCAATTGATTAGTAATCAGCCTAAAAGTGTGCACAAAACTCACACAACTACAGCTACAACCAAGAAATAGTATTAAGTATAGTTGATAATAACCGTACCTTGCATCAACTTGTTTTCTCTCTTGCAGCTAAACGATATTAAAAAAGGTGGAGCTACAGTCTTCCCAGATCTTGGTGCTACAGTGTGGCCTGAAAAGGTAAGAGTGATCAAAACATTTATGCTAATATACATAGGTGTATATGGAGTGCTAAAATATGTGTATATATATAATGCCAATATATGAACACATATAGATAGTGACAATAAATGTAGATACACAATTGAAAATATGTATACTCAATTCATAGAGCAGGCTGTGATAAAACAGAGCTAGAATTTATTCTAGTTCTTTTTTTGAATTTCAGTTTGCATTTTGGAATTTGAATTTTCGAGAACTCAATAGTTTTGCTCAATTAATTCAATTTTTTTCAAACTGAAGTAATGGTGCTTTTGACGTGAACAGAAATCCTCTGAACTTACAATTCACTGACCATCAACACTTTTGAGTAATAATGCTACAAAATTTTGCAGCTTGATAAGCGAATTTGGACTTATCCCCTCATAAAAAGAGAGAGGATAACAAAAAAATGTGTAGATTGCAATAGAAAATTTTCTGTGGATGTTCAATGATTGGATGATGTCCAAATCATACTGTGGATACTTTTATCTGTTCCTTAGTTTGGTGATTGGCAGTTTGTTGGTTAAGGTCAAACTCAAACGGAGAGTGAAAGGGGATTATCATTTGCAAACATCTTCGATTTTCAAACCATTCATTATATATGTGTGATAATGAATCAGAATTAGTCTCAATGGCCAAAAAGCTTCATAGAAAAAATTTAATGATCAGCTGATAACACCCTTGCACACTATATCTTTTATCTCGGTATGAATTTTATTTTCAGGGTGGAGCTGCCTTTTGGAGGAACTTATATAACAATGGTACAGGCAACCCTCTCACACTGCACGCTGCATGCCCTGTATTAGAAGGATATAAATGGGGTAAGAGCTACTTCAAAACTCAACCGTCAGAAATTTTAATGACTTGGTTTATGATCCTCAGGTTGAAACAACATTTAATGCTACATCTTGAACTTTAAACATCTGGATAGTTCTAAAAGGTTCCAAACAATGCTACAAATGTTCTGGTGGAAAACAATAAGCAATTCAATGTCTTACTGTCTTGTCTCTTCAATGCGGGTTCTGGCCTGTCTTGACAACTCTGACCGAAACTACAAAGCTTGTCAAACAGTATGGGAGTGGGAGGGGCTTTTGTTTAACACTAGGAAGATTGAGTCAAATTCTTGCAATCACTTTGCTCAAATTCCTTGCTCTTCGCAGTAGGCAAGTTAATTCCTAATTCTATCACTCGGTTAAGTAAGCCTCGCTCATCTCTGTTAGAACCCATCAGATAGTGATTTTGGTTGCGATCTCTGCGATCTCAAAATACTGTTCCATTGGCTCACTCTTTGTGATAATGCACAATAGTTGAGCAACAGAATATTTCGTCTACAAATTAAAGGCTCATAGATAATACTGATTGATGTATCTGTTCTAGATTTTTACACTCGTTATGACCCTTTATTTTTTTTTACAGCGAGTAACAAATGGTTTCATTCTGGAGGCAACGAATTTCACTGGCCCTGTGGTTTAGACCAGAATGTTTAGAAACAGCTACCTAACTACAGCCATCTGCAACGAGATAGTAATCTCTACTAAACCTGTGCCATTGAACAAGCATCCAAAGCATAATCCTAGTTGCCATTCCATTTTCTGCTTCTGCTTAGCAGTTTTTACTATTTATACTCAAACTGCATTTAATTATTAGAAAGAATAAACATACCTCTATAATAAGGATTTTTACTTTACATGGCATCGTGATCATCGTATATTCCAATAGTTTGAGCCCCCCAGACTCATATCCACCGTTCGACGACCCCCCCCCCCCCCCAGCCAGGGCAGAGTCTGAGAGCAATGCAGCATTTTGCTAAAGTTGTCAACTTTACACGGCATTGTATGAATTTGTATCATAACTGATGCAAATTAAAAATAGTGCAATCATACTGTGTTATATGAGGGTACCACTAGGTGGTTACTCAATTATATCCTCTTGTTTGATATGACACACTGTGGCTCAACTTCACTAGAGCGGTCCTATAATATTGTTTTGTGGGATTGAATGACCTGGCACTGTGAACATTATCAGTTAATATTTTGGAGCCTGCGACTAAACTTGTACCAGAAGAAGTGCTGAACAAATGGATCTTGCACGTAGACAATTTAGAGTTGGGCTAACCATATCTGTTTTGATATTGGTGATAGACTGCCAAATAATTCACTCTGTGGATAGACTTCATGCTGCTGTACAAGAGTTGAATGATCTGCCTGATTTAGTCCGTAAATATGTGGAGGAGGAACGAAAGAGGCTAGATGAGCTGGAAATGTAAGGATACTAGCTAACTTAAGGTCACCCAAAAACTAGCTAATATTAAATCCTCTTTGGTATAGCAGTGCTTTATGTAACCTGAAATAGAAGGTAGTTGACACAGGTTGGTGTTTATTTTCTATGATGAGTAAAAGTAGGAAAAGTTCCAATTTTCTTGAAATTGTGAGATTATATTACTACCCTCAAGCTAGCTAAACTAAAATTAAAGCCTCTAAAGTGTTTCAGTGCTGACCGAGGCAGGTTGATATGAAACAGCATAACACAGTCAGTTTTATTGTTTATGTCACGCAGCGACATAAAATATTTGAGGGGTACAGGATACGAAGATTTCACAAAAGTCGAGCTAGAGAGAGCAATGTCACATCCTGTGAGGCTTCTAAGGTTTATACGAGATTTCAGCGCTGAGATTGATCCAATCAGAACTGGAACCAATTCTAAGTCTGCTTCTGAGGGTAAGAGTTTATTCAGAGAAGCATACCATGACAAAGGCTTCTAGATATTCAGTTTCTGGGCTTTAAGTAGCGTGACAGGATATCATATTTCCTTTTCTTTATTAATTGTGTGCTTGACTGACTGGGAACTGTGATGTGTTATTATTAGTTAGATCCAAGGAATTGTGATCGGAAGACCCGAGATCAGATCCGGCCTGCAAGGATTTTGTGAGTGAGCAATCAAATTGTGATGTTGGCTGTTTCTAATTAAAAGACCCCCCTGCAACACGAAAGAAAGGGGCGATAGTCAACTTTTTGTATAATGCAGTTCCACGACCAGTAAAATATTTTCTTTATTTGATTTGCCCAACGCAAGCTCTTAAGTAAACTGACCGAAGCGATATGTGATCCCCAGCACTGGTCATTGTAATGTCATATCATATCGCAGAGTTGAAGATGAGCCTTGAAAAGCTTCCGAGTGAGAGGGACTATGAAGAAAGTGTGTTTGCCTTACACAGACTTCAACAGGTCTATCTGGAAGATGCTGAGTACACTAAGCCCACTCTTGAAAACCCTGAAGACTTTCTCACAGGTACAACATGTTTAAGTGGCAAATCTAATCATACATATTTTTAATAACTTTCACTATTTGCATTTGTAATTACCGTGGATATTCAAACTAAAAACGTTGGTATCTAAAACCTCTGTGAAGCTCGCCGCCCGCTTAACCCATCTTACTTTTGGCCCGACGTGTGGAGGTATATGGTGTTTGCCTCCCTCACTTCCAATGCGATTTGAACATGGATCATTTAAAATTGCATTATGGTTAAAATTATTACAGTCGAAGTGTCTTTTGTCCTTTAGTTATTTTGTTAATTTTATTGGGTGTCACAATAGCAGGAGGTAGGTAGATAGATATGTAGGTAGGACGGCTAGTGATTGGTATTCGAGCTAGTCAATAGGAGGGTTACTGGTATGAATCCCAGTAACTACCCATGGAGGTGAGCTCTTTTTACATTAGCCTAGCTTGCCCACTCCTTCATTGTACAGGGAATTTTATGTGTACCGATTCCGAACAATATGTTTCATGTCCATTCAAGACAGCTGAGAAATTTATGTGTACCGATTCCCAACAATATGTTTCATGTCCATTCAAGACAGCTGAGAAATTTATGTGTACCGATTCCCAACAATATGTTTCATGTCCATTCAAGACAGCTGAGAAATTTATGTGTACCGATTCCCAACAATATGTTTCATGTCCATTCAAGACAGCTGAGAAATTTATGTGTACCGATTCCCAACAATATGTTTCATGTCCATTCAAGACAGCTGAGAATTTTATGTGTACCGATTCCCAACAATATGTTTCATGTCCATTCAAGACAGCTGAGAAATTTATGTGTACCGATTCCCAACAATATGTTTCATGTCCATTCAAGACAGCTGAGAAATTTATGTGTACCGATTCCCAACAATATGTTTCATGTCCATTCAAGACAGCTGGATACCTGCTAACCTTCATTTATACCTTAATGTACCATTTATATTTGTTACCATTTATAAAGCTGATGAGGTTCTAAATATAGCCGAAATCCACCTTCGCCATGACATGGTTGACGAGGCCTACGACTTATTTGAGAGATCTAAAGAGTTATATGAGGAACTTGGAAACAAAGCTAAGGCCATGGAAGCCTATACTTCCTTGGCTCACATTTTGTTCAAGGTGAGCCCGGGAATCGTTAAGATTATCATGTTTCATGTTCTTAATCAATGTGTTTTTGAAGCATTATTTGTGTTCTTGTCATCAGGAAGTCTTTTTTCATTTTCCTTTGTCATATTATTCATATTAATGTGGGTAACCTTGCTTCCCTAGCATACGAAACCCACCACTGACTCGCTAAAATACAAGTTTATTTTAGCAAGATAATGTTCCGCACGCTCTAGTTGCTAACAAAGAGCTTCTCAGCTACTACCTATCTGAGGATGGGGATCATAACGACACAATATCCAAATTAGAGGAGGACCAAAAAAAGTACATAGAGCGATTAGGTGGTCCCGATATGGCCGCTTACACAATTGTCAATTTACCGGCGAGGAAAATACGCCAGTACACTGCTGAAGCTGATGATGAGGAAACTGAAGAGGATTTAGAGTCCTCGGAACATCACAGCATGCTCTGCAGAGGAGAAATTGAACAGGTGAGACTAGATCATTTGGAGTTCGCTTCCTCTTGAGCGGATGCCTCACCACTAGAATGTGAGCAACCTGAAATACAGGCATAATGTCTTCATAGCTCTTTTTATTGAAGTCTCCTCCTTGTTCAATATAAGGGACGATCAACAGGTATTTTTGCATATTTTTGTCCAAAATAAACCATTTCCTGAATTCCCTTTCTTAGGTTAAAGAAGAAAATACAAGAGAACTCAAATGTTACTACTACACAAATGAAGATCATCCCTTGTTGTTACTCTCACCTGGCAAATTAGAAGAATTGAATTCAGAAATAGGTCTCTCACTTTTTCACAGCGTTATGACAGATGGGGAGATCGCGTTACTAAAAGCGTTAGCTACTGACAGGGTAAGCGATGTCACCTACTTGGATATTGATTAATTAATACTAATTCAAAAACATCTATACTTTGATCAGGAAAAAACTTGGAAACTAGCCTTTGCCAAATTGAAGAAAGATGATAAGAGCAGATGGCAGTCTTCGTTATCAGTATTCGTTGTGTTCTCCTGCAGTAGAAAAAACTAGAGACCAATATTAGTACCAGTTATTACATATATTTCATACCTTTCATCATTTGAAAATCACAATATGAATAGAACCAGATCGGATAAGATGGAATAGTTATTTCGAACACAACCACAAGTTGTAGCCTGTCTTGATTAAGCATTTTACCCCGGGACAGGGGGGTTGGTTGTTCTGTTTTACTGCCGTGTTATTTTGATTCAGTTTGCCGACTCAATGATGGTGAGATCAGGGCAGGATGATGAAGAGATAGAAAAGTCAGGAGAGATAACTTCTGAACATAGCTACAAAGACAATGTAGTGAGATCTAGTAACTCAGGCTGGGTATATGATGATGAGGGTGAAGTCATTGAGGCTTTATCTAGACGTATTGGAGCTATTCTAAATCTCGATCTTGCAACAGCTGAACCATTCCAAGTAAGGATGTGTATATGAAGCTCACTATTAGACCTGCGACATTCGATTGATGCAAATCTGATTATCCAAGACCTTAATCACAGCACCTATAATACTTCACAATGTTCACCAGGGCAGGTTCAAACAGTGCGTTTCAATGCAGTGCTAATCATTCAACATTTACAATGTTTCAGTATAATTAGGCTCTTCCATTGACCTCACAGTTCCTTTAAAGCGCTGTTTTCTTGCAGTACAATGATTTCTTGCAGTACAATGATTTCATGAGTACACGCGTACATGCGTACACAAGTACACGAGTACATGCGTACGCGTGTACTTGTGTACTCGTGTACTCGTGTACTCGTGTACTCTTGTACTTGTATACTCTTGTACATGGTACTTGTGTACACGAGTACACAAGTACATGTTACCAGTACAATACATACACTAAAAACACTGGCAGGGTTGCTGCCAGCAGCCTTGGTTGTCACTGAGTGACATCTATTCACCATGATTAGCTTATGCTTTTGCAGGTCTTGAGCTACGGTGTAGGAGGATTTTACTTACCACACACGGATTGGCTGGATGAGGAGGTAGGTACACAGGAGGAAACTGGAAGTTAGTTTAAAAGCATACAGCCTTTTGTTTGCCTACTATCATTTTATTTTTTATGTGACCATAAATATATGAATATTAGTAGCAATATTAACATAAATTTTAGTACAAATTATAAGGTACAATTATTATTCATATGTTAATGGTCATGACACATAGTCGGCCATCCATCAAGGCAGTACAGGCGTAACTTTTGGAAGTTTGAAGGTATTCAGTTGGTTGACTACGGAAATTATTTAGTTCAACTGTTGAGGAGATGTATGTTCTTTTGCTCATGGATGTAGCAAATTCGAAAAACATCCTCATGTATCACAGGAATCAACCCAGGATTTTTTATTGACCCACTAACCGCCCGAGTTACAGCTGTATGAGTTGAGACTGCAATGGGAACCCAGTCGTGTATTTTCAAATGAAACCAGATGGTAGAATTTATGCTGTCCAATGTTTTTCATGCCTATATACAGATCATGAGAAAGTAGAAGCCTAGCAGTACAAGCTTCTCTCACAGCAATAAAAAAGTGTATAATAATATTTCTTCGCTGCGGAAATATTTTACTCTATTTTACAGAAACTTGAGGTTGATGAAGTGTTTAACGGTCGAGGTAACAGAATAGCCACATGGATCTTCTATGTGAGTAAAAGATTTAAACGCTGAATTTGACTACCTTCTACTGGTAAATTTCCTTTCAATTGTAAAACTAAGCCTGCTTCATCTAACATGAGTATCATAATCTCTTGCCTAACCATATAGGCATGATCTTTAACTAAACTACGGCTTGCTTTGATGACAAGTTTTACATACATACATAAAATAACTACATTTTGAAATTGTGTCTGGAAAACTATTGTAGATTTCAATGAGCTCTACATGTAAATTTATTTACATACTATGATGTTGTGCTGTGGGAGTATAATTCTATATTTCCTCTACTGACTTCATTTCAGTTAAATGACGTTGAAAAAGGAGGAGCAACAATATTTCCTCAGCTAAATGTGACAGTTTGGCCAGAAAAGGTAATTTTAATTTTTGAATTGGTAGTAGTGTAAGATGGTAGCAACAAAAGTTCTCAAGCTTATTCGGATGCTGAACCTCTGTTTGCACGAAAAATATTATGTAAAGTAAAAGCAAAGTACAGTGCAAGCTGCTTAATTCAGACTTTATGATTCATATGAAGTATTAAAAATAATAAAATATTATTCATTAATAACTAATTAATTAATCAAATAATAATAATATTAATAATATCAAATTTAATTATTATTATTAATTAATTATTGATAATAATTAAATTAATTAAAAAGTATTAAAAAAATAAAGTTGGAAACCTGGAAACGCTGGTAAGGGTCGGCGACCCTAGAAAAAGTGTGCCGTGGGCTGCAGTCCACTTGTGGAGTGGTGAAATACCACTAAACTATATATGAATCTTAGCACGGTGGTGATTTGTTCACCAAAACTGTAGGGGTACTATGTTCCCCAATCCTTTTATAACACAACTTATGCTGCTTAATATTTGTGGACCCCAGAGGTTTGCATTTAAATGAACTGTATAAGAATCGAGGTCATGAGATCAAAGCATGATCATGCCTAGCCGTCCTGGCTTAGGATTGGAGCATCATCATCCTCATTATAAACAACAATTATGTTACAGGGAGGAGCTGCAACATGGAGGAACTTGTACAGAAATGGCACCGGCAATATGAAAAATCTGCATGCTGCTTGTCCAGTTTTAAAAGGGTACAAATGGGGTGAGTTGAACTTACGTAAAAATAATTAGCATACTTGTTGCAGGGTGAAAAAAGGTTTTTGTATTCATCGATCAGAGTACTAAATGCTTTGTTTTATACCTTGTATCCATGAATTTGAAAGGTCACCCTACCTGAAGGACAGCCTTGTGACATTAAGATGCTAGCATTATGCATTAAAGCATAAACGCAAGCAAGCATTAAGCATCGGGAGGCAATCCCGTAGTCCAATATGGACCGGAATATTTTTGGATGGTTTCTACTTTCCAGTTTTCATACTGGACAAATTGCCTTGTATTCAATGCGCCCCATTTACCATGTGTATGGCAGGACAGCACTATTATAATATGCTGAAGGGTGAGGTAGGTAACATCATGAAGCTTTACCCATAGCCTTAATAATAATATTATCTAATTAATCACCTATTACCTAGTCAGAGCCCCCCCCCCCCCAGACTCTTGTCCCCATCCAATGGCCCTGTCTACCTAATGTATATCATAGAGTATATATTATGTTATTTTTCAGCTAGTAACAAGTGGTTTCACACTCTTGAGAACGAGTTCAATTGGCAATGTGATCTAGATTCAAATGTTTAAGCCTGAAGGTCGACGCCATAACTGAGCATACAACTATCTCTGCAGACCTCAAGAAAACTGTAAGACTGAACACGCCATGGAAGCACATAGCAGGAATATGATATGTGGTGCCACAGCAAATTCCACCTGGGTTGATTGATGGTAGTGTCACATGGTAATATGATAATGATAAATGCAACTACCAGCAACACAGGCAGAGTTTGAGCACTCAAACTAGTGGTACCCTGGAGTAGCAAACATTTTTAACGGGGAGGAGTGGATGTAGCTCAGCAATATCTTTACAATTTTAAGCTTGTGCAAAACACAGAAATTTTCTAATTGCCTATACTTTTACTTTACAGCGTACGTGAAAAAAAATTGACAGCAATAGTCACTTGGTGTTTTTTTTTACATTGCCTAGCAGTATGGAGTAACGTATCCAAGCAGTTTAAAAAGAATTTGTTGGTTGGTATTTTTACTAGGATGCAGCCATTGTAATTTTTATTTATAAAAAATATTTTAATATATCGATGGCTTGTAAAGCTATTTAAGTTTACATTACTCGTTGTGTTTTGCCCTAATACAATCCTTTCTTCATGATAAAATGATGCTGTAAATTAAACATTTATGACCTGTCGTATACAACAGCTATTAGTATTTAAACAGCATTAGCCCAATGCTTGTTATATTGTAGTCAGGCAGTAACTTATGATAAAGCTTTTCCCGGTTTTATATGGTAAAATAATTCACGCGCTACTTGACATGAATTATTGATTGTGGAGAAAGTACCTCCCTTAAGGATAGGTAACTCCCAATCTCTGCATTTTGATGACCGAGTCTCCGGGAAGTGCTTGTTTTTATTGTATTACACTTCCGGGGGACTGTGACATCATAATGCAGAGATTGGGAGTTATCTTCCCTAATGGGAGGCACTTCTTCCATCATCAATAATTCATGTCAAGAAGAGCGTTGCATTTTTTTGCTATGCAAAGCTGACAAAACTTTATCATGAGTAACTCCCTGACTACAATATAACATACACTGGTATTTGGGTAGTCTTTCACTGCAGGTGGCTTGTGTGGGGTAGATACTAGATACCCTGACTGCCGTTGCCGGCTACTTTTTTCAAAAAGGCAGTGGGGGATCTTTATACTGCGTACGACCAAACAGTAGACCTCCTGTATTTATGGTTCTGGTCCAAACAAACCTGGTTAGGATGAATGGCCTGTTGGTGCTAAATAACAAATGATATCTGGCGCCGGGAATCGGACCTGAGTTATAATTATATTGTATCAATGGGTTGTATACTACTACTACAGCTCCTAATTTTCACATTTCTCCTCAGCTTTTCGCCCTAATAATTACCATACACTATTTTATTTGGAAGACAACTTCACCTGGACGGATGTTTTTCATAACGTGCCAAAGAAACTACGGCAAAAGTTAGGGAAAAATATGACACTTTTAAATTACCATTTATGACCCTCTGCTAGGTTATGGCTAATGGTATGAAAACATAAATAGAAACAGGACAGAGCGTTGAAGTTATAGTATCTTTCCAGAGTTGTAGTTCAAACACCTATCATTAGAATCGAGTTCCCCTACCTTCAGTCGATAAGCTTGGATTTATTTAGGCTTCAAATCACTAGAAAGTGCCTCCTATTTCCATTTAACCTCATGGAATATTCATAGGCAATATAGATGTAGGCTACTTGATGGTCTGGTACAATGCCTATTGACGGTATCTTTCTGTGGAATGTGGTGGTGTAGTCAGGAATTCTCATAAGATACTGCCACTGCCCCTGCATAGTTTGTTCAATATGTCATTTATTCGTCTGATGTTTGATAAGTCAAGAGGCTCGGTGTAGAAAATTATGTTGGGGAAAATCTCAAACACAAACTTTGATGACTTACACTAAGGTCTTTCCCATACTATGCAGCTTCCTATTTATATTTGATACTATGAAAGAAAAAAGACACCTTTATACACTGATATATGTTCATGAATTAGGGGGGAGACTACTATCACCATCCACAAGCACATGGCAATTTATGTATGGATATAAGAAAGCATTTCTTTACTTCGATCGAGTCAAACATTTCAATATGCTGACATCACCCACAGCTGATCTTCAGCTGTTTGATCAGCTGATCAGCGATTTGCACAGGGAGCATTCTCCCCTGTTTGCATGATGCCACATCACTAGCATTTAAGCATTCTGCGCATGCTCAGCTCTGGGCATGAGCTGATCTCTGCAAAATTGAGTCTCGGAATTCCGAAGCCTTCTGATTGGCTACCTGCTCTGGTGACATACTCCCCAAAGCATGCGGATTTGTTATTAATAGTTATCCTCTCTTGTCATTATTAGCTGATTTTGATTGACAGTTTATGCAGGGGATATCCCATTTCCCCTTTCCAAAGTTGCAATCAGAACCCAAACTAAACTCATTGTTCTTGCACAGCCGCAAATTCAAGTCACGCATGATGCATACTTAGCCTTACGACACCTGCTTTGTGGTATTGATAGCCTAGTTTATCAGTGATCTACATGCCCAGTCAGATCAAGAGAGTCAGTATGGCATTTAAGCCTCAGCTGATCCATCAGTGGTTCGAACCTCAGACTACAGCAGAATTTGCATGACGACACATCATTAACATGCCAGCCATGCTCAGCCGATCCTCAAATGATTGATGTGTATACAAAGAGTCTAACTGAGGTTGCAACCAGCTTTCATGGTATGGCGGACATACACATCATTACAAATAAGAAAATATCAGAAATAGGGCGATGATAAAATACAACAATAAGATGGCTTATTATATCCGCTAGTTTGATATGACACTTTGACACCGACACCTCCATTAATGTCAGTGTCAGATTTTTCACTGAAAGTCTCGCAACCAAAAATATAAAGATTTGAGACCTGTGTCTTTACTTGTGGAAAATGATGTGAGCAAGTAAATGTTAGTAAGCCAATATCAAGTGTTAAAATTCATGCTCATGCTCAGTGAATTCTGTATACTTTATTGACCCAGCTATGTTCTTGCTTTATGACGTGTAACGACCTATCGAATGATATAGATATGCACGGCTACAATCATCCCACACGCGCACGCCATATATCTCAAAATGCATCCTCAGAGCTTGCTTATTACAGTCAAGGCTATCATCGACCGAACCTAAATTTGTACAACCGATGCTTTTCTCCGACTTCGATGATTACATATCAGACCGATATGATACAGAAAACAAGTATCTGCAGTGGACAGCTGTCTGTTTTGGTTTTTGTTAAGTATCTGACAACCAACAACCTACAATTTGTTGAGTTTTTTTTAGTTTCATGTAAGCATTCGATCTATCGATCATATCTGCAATGTATCTGAATCATTGAATTCCATAGAAGAATTTAATTCAGTGATCTGAATGTAATATAAAATCCGTCAATTTCAATTAATAATGTTGTGCTTGTATTTATGACCGGGACTATATTATGTGAACTGGGGTGATCAGTTGATATCTTGACGGCTTGGATCAAACTTGCACCAAAACACAAGTCATGAACGAATGGATCTTTCAAATAGACAATTTATAGTTGGGCTGGCCATATCTGTTTTGATATTGGTGGTAGACTGTCAAATAATTCACTCTGTGGATAGACTTCATGCTGCTGTACAAGAGTTGAATGATCTGCCTGATTTAGTCCGTAGATATGTGGAGGAGGAGCGAAAGAGACTAGATGAGTTGGAAATGTAAGTATTCTAGCTAACTTTAGATCACCCCGAAACAATCTAATATTGAATTGTCTTTGATTATGCAGTGCTTTGTGTGACCTGGTATATAAGCTAGTTGATGAAGGTTGATGTTTCTTTTCTATGATGAGCCAAAGTAAGAAGAGTTTCCATCTTCTTGAAGCAGTGTAATTCTTTATAACTTGTTATCATTAAGTCACTCAAAACTAGCTAAACTAAACTCCAGCTAATATTAAATCCTCTAAGTTGTTTCAGGGCTTTCCATAACCAAGGCAGCTTGATATAAAGCCCAAATCACGGCCAGATTCATTGTTTATGTCACGCAGCAACATAAAATATTCGAGAGCTACAGGATACGAAAATTTCACTAAATCTGAGTTGGAGAGAGCAATGTCCCATCCTGTGAGGCTTCTAAGGTTTATACGCGATTTCAGCGCTGAGATTGATCCAATCAGAACTGCAACCACTTCTAAGTCTGCATCTGAAGGTAATGTGTTAGTATTAGTATTAGTATAAGTAAGTATAAGTATAGGCATTGGTATTGGTAATGGTAATGGTATAGGTATTGGTATAAGTATTTGTATTAGTATTAGTGTTAGTGTTAGTGTTAGTGTTAGTGTTAGTGTTAGTGTTAGTATTAGTATTAGTATTAGTATTAGTACTAGTACTAGTACTAGTACTAGTACTAGTACTAGTACTAGTACTAGTACTAGTACTAGTACTAGTACTAGTACTAGTACTAGTACTAGTACTAGTACTAGTACTAATACTAATACTGATCGGAGTTCCAAGATCAGATCTGGCCTGCAAATATTTGTTTTGAAGTTCTAACTTGTTCTCTGACCATGCAAAAAGGAGTTATTTTGTAGAGTGAACCAAGGTATGACAACACACCTTGATCTGTACCGAGCTAAAACGCCGATATAAATGTAGTGAATGTCTTATTTCCATGTAAAACCCACTATATATTATATATATATATATACATATATATTGGTTGTTATTTCAAATGAGCCTAATAGACCCATTTATGACATTTAAACCATTCAGGATGGATGTTGAGTAATTATGACCTTAGCTATGACTTTATTGTTGTCAATCATTACGAATATTTATTACACTATCGCATCCTTGAATTATGCTGCATCACGGCAAAAAATGTGCGGTAGTCAAATAATTTAAATAAAATACTTCTAGGATTTGCCCAACGCAAGCTCTTGAGTAAACTGACCAAAGCGATATGTCTTACCCCTCACTGTGTATTGTCATGTCGTATCAATTCACAGATTTGAAGCTGAGCCTTGAAAAGCTTCCGAGTGAGAGGGATTACGAAGAGAGTGTGTTCGCTCTACATAGACTTCAGCAAGTCTATCTGGAAGATGCTGAGTACACTAAGCCCACTCTTGAAAACCCTGAAGACTTTCTCACAGGTAAAACATGTTTAGGTGGCAAATCTTATCAAACATTCTTATAATAACTTCCATATTTTACAATTTGTAATTATCGGGGGTATTCAAACTAAAGACATTGGTATCTAAAATCTTTGTCTCCCACTTGTCTTACTTTTGGCCCGATGTGTGAAGTCCCTTACTGAAGTTCATAATGGTAGGTGGAAGATCTTTGGTGTTTGGTTCTCTTACTTGAAATGTGCTTCAAACATACATCACCTAAAATCCTAATATGGTAAACATGCTGTTAATGGAGCTGAGCTCTTTATACATTAGCCTAGCTTGCCAACTCCTACATTTGTATCGAAAACCCACTATGTTTCATATCCTGTAAATACAGCTGGATAGCTGCTCATAAAAAGTGATTGACATTGATTAAATCTTTCAAATAGATATTATGCAACCCTTCATTTTTACCCTAACATACAGTATATATTTATTACGATTTATAAAGCTGATGAGGTTATAGATATAGCCGAAATCCACCTTCACCATGACATGGTTGACGAGGCCTACGACTTATTTGAGAGATCTAAAGAGTTATATGAGGAACTTGGAAACAAGGCTAAGGCCATGAAAGCCTATACTTCCTTGGCTCACATTTTGTTCAAGGTACGCCCACAATTTGATAAGCCTAAAGCAGGAGAAAGTATCATATCTCAATCAATCTTAACGTTTTCAAAGCTCCATTTGTGTATCCTCGCCATGAGGAAGTCTTTTGTCATATTTCATTTCTCATATTCCTGAACATTTATGTGGGTAAAATTGCTTTGAAGCACTGAAATTTGTGATAGACAGCTGTTCCATCTTCATCCAACATGACTTGGTGCAATGAGTATCAAGCAGTACTGCTTTAATCATTTTTGCCAACAAATACGAAACCCATTTAGATTACAAGTTTCTTACAGCAAGATAATGTTCCACATGCTCTAGTTGCTACCAAAGAGCTTCTCAGCTACTACCTATCTGAGGTTGGGGATCATAACGAAACGATATCCAAACTAGAGGAGGACCAAACAAAATACATAGAGCGAATAGGCGGTCCTGATATGGCCGCTTACACAATTGTCAATTTACCGAAGAGGAAAATACGCCAGTACAGTGCTGAAAATGACCATGAGGTAACTGAGGAGGATTTGGAGCACAAGGAACATCAGAGCAAGCTCTGCAGAGGAGAAATGGACCAGGTGAGATCTAGATCAAATTTGATCTAATTTGCCTGCACTTGGAGTTTGGTCCCCGTTGGGCTGACACCCCAACACATAAAGTGGGGTAGACCTGAAATGTAGGCAGAATGGAATCATAGCTGTTTTTTGTTTGAGTTGTCTCATCTTTGTTCCAATATTAGGGACCATCAGCAGTATTTTTGCATTGAATACTTTTGTCGGAAGTAAACCGTTTTGTGAATTCCCAATCTCAGGTTAAAGAAGAAAACACAAGAGGTCTCAAATGCTACTACTACACAAACGCAGATCATCCTTTGTTGATACTCTCGCCTGGCAAATTAGAGGAATTGAATTCAGAAATAGGTCTCTCATTCTTTCACAACTTAATGACAGATGGGGAGATCGCGTTATTGAAAGCGTTGGCTACCGACAGGGTAAGACCCGTTGCCTACTAGTATATTAACAAATAAGTATTTGTATTTTGATATATAATATTATTATATAATATATATATATTTATTATTACTAGTATTATATATAATTGGTAAATTAATTAACTAATGATAATTCAAAAACATCTATATTTGATCAGCAAAAAAACTAGGCTTCCCAAAATTAAAGAAGGATGATAGGAGCAGAAGGCAGTCTTCGTTATCAATATGAGTTGTGTTCTCCTGCAGTACAAAAAAGCTATAGATTTATATTAGTACTAGTGTTGCTCAATTTTACTGCCAAGTTATTTTGATTCAGTTTGTCGACTCAGCGATTGTCAGGTTAGGTCAGGATGATGAAGAACTAGAGAAGTCTGCAGAGATTACCGACAAAGACAATGGATTCCGATCTAGTAACACAGGCTGGGTATATGATGATGAAGCTGAAGTTATTGAGGCTTTATCTAGACGCATCGGAGCTATTCTGAATCTTGATCTTGCAACAGCTGAACCATTCCAGGTAAGAATGTGTATATAAATGAGCTGGTAAATAGTTCACTATCAGAATTTGATTGGTGCCAATCACATTAACCGAGACCTTGATCACAGCACCTATAATACAAGCACAAAGTTCTCCAGAGCAAGTTCAAATAATGCATTTCAATGCAGTGTTACACATAATATTCACAATGTTTCAGTATAATCGGATTCTTTCATTCTGTTCCTTTACAGCAATGCTTTATTGAAGTTCATTAACATGTTACCAGCACAATGCATACACTACATAATACACATACGGAGCACGCGACACAAACGCCACATACGAAACATACGACACATATGATACAAACGACACAAACGACACATGCAACGCATACAATGCATACAATATGTATGATACATACAATACAAACGCTGCCTGGGTTGCTGGAAGTGTAAACCAAGTATCATCCACATCCTAACTTGGTCGCTACCAACATCCCAGGTAGATTTTGAGGGACATATACGCATAATTATTTTCCTTTAAATTTGCAGGTCTTGAGCTATGGCGTAGGAGGCTTTTACTTACCACACACTGATTGGTGGCCAGAGGAAGAGGTAGGAACGGGGAGGAAACTGGAAATTAGTTTCAAACCATTCAGCCTTTAGTTTGCCTACTATCAGGTTATTCTGTTGTGACCATAAATTTTAGTATATTATTTTAAAGTACTATTAGCAGCGCTGTCCCCAGGATTTTCAATGGAAAGGTGGAAATGGACAAAAGCACCAACAAACAATTTGATGGTTGGGCTATCTGTGCACAAGTAATACCCGGGACATGTAACAAATGGCTTAAGTGCATTTATGAGGCAAGATAGCACCAAATCTCTCCTGAATAAGAATAGAGAATTTTAATCATGTTTTTCACACTGGCGTGCAATACAAAATCAGCTCAGGATCTTACTTGCCCAAGATCTGGATTAAATTCAATGTGATTTATTGAGGATGACAGGAAAGACCCCTTAAAGCATCTTAGATTCAAAGCTTGAGTTTCTTGTTCTTTGGGAGAGGAGGATAAAAATACTTGATGTCATAGCAACACATGTATAGCAGATAAAGACAAATCCGTATTTGTTATTTCCTAATGAGAATATTGATTTTTACTGATGAAAATGATTGACAATAAAAAATTGGAAAGGCTCCTTGTATTAGTGGAACGGTGGTAAGCCTAACCCGCCTTGCTGGGGACAGCACTGCTATTAATATTTATATGTTTATGGTTGTGACACATAGTCGGCCATCCATCAAGGCAGTAAGGGCTTGGTTTTTGGATGTTTGACAGTATTCATTGGTTGACTACAGAAGTTACTATGTTCAACTGTTCAGGATATGGCTGCTCTTTTGCTCACGGATGTAGCCAATTGGAAAGAGATCATCAAGTAACACAGGAATTTCCACCGGGGATTTTTTATTGACCCACTAACTGCCTGAGCTACAGCTGGAACCCAATCGTATTTTTTAAAATAAAACGTGATGGTACAATTTATGCTGTCCCATGTTTTTCATGTTTTGAACATGAAAAAGTAGAAGTCTAGCGGTACACGCTTCTCTCAGAGCATTAAAAAGTGTATAATAATATTCCTTGGCTGTGGAAATATTTGACTCTATTTTACAGAAACTTAAGGTTGATGAAGTATTTCAAGGTGGTGGTGGTAACAGAATAGCCACATGGATCTTCTATGTGAGTAAAATATCTATACACTGAAAATTACTACGTTCTATTGGTCAATTTCCTCTCAATTGTAAAACTAAGCCAGCATAATCTCACAGTAGGTCATGATGATGATAATCTCTTGCCTAACCATATAGGCATCATCTTAAACTAAACAAGCATGGCTTACTTTGATGACAAGTTTTACATACATACATAAAATATGTACATTTTGAAATTGTCCGAAACCCTATTGAAGATATCAGTCAGCTCAACATGTATGTATATTTACATATCGTATAGCTTTCGGAGCATAAATCTTTATTTCTTCTATTGACTTTATTTCAGTTAAATGATGTTGACAAAGGAGGAGCAACAATATTTCCTCAGCTAAATGTGACAGTTTGGCCAGAAAAGGTAATTTTAATTTTCAAATCATTATAGTAGTGATGGTAGCACAATAATTCTCAAGCTTATTGGGATACTGACACTCTGTTTGCACCAAATTCATTTCTGTAAAAGCAAAGTACACGGTGAGCTGGTTAATTCAGTTAATTAAAGTATTAAAAATAATAAAATATTATTTATTAATAAATAATGAATTATTAAATAATAGTATCTATGAAATCAAATTCAGTTATTATTATTAATTAATAATTATTGATAATAATATTGATTAATAGTTGATAATGAATTAATTAAAAAGTATAAAACAAATAAAGTATTAAAATCTCCTGATAACTCAGATAAGGAAAATATCACTTAATTAAGAGTCTGCTTAACTAGGAAAAACTTTCCCAGAGGTTTAAGTGAACTGCACTGTATTAGAATTGAGGCCATGAGATCAAAGCATGAGCATGCCTAACTGTTCTGGCGTAGGATTGGAGCATCATCCTTATTATGAACAACAATTATGTTACAGGGAGGAGCTGCAACATGGAGGAACTTGTACAGAAACGGCACCGGCAATATGAAAAATCTGCATGCTGCTTGTCCAGTTTTAGAAGGGTACAAATGGGGTGAGTTGAACTTACATAAAAATATTTAGCATACTTGTTGCAAGATGAAAAAGGGTTTTCGTATTCATCGATCAGAGTACTAAAGCTTAATTTTTTTTATCTATATTTATAGTGCTTTGCTGTATACCTTTTATCAATGAATTTGAAAGTCATCCTACCTGAAGGATAGCCTTGTGACTATGACTATCCCTACATCGTAGCATTTAAGAGGCATGTCTCATATAGTCCAAGGTTGTGAGATTCAACACTCAGTATTCAATTACGGACCGTAAATTTGTTTAATGGTTTCCAATTTCCAGTTTTCATAGCTGACAAATTGACTTTTAACCAACATGCTCCATTTCCCATTGTATTTTCCCATTGTATGACAGGACAGCACTATTGTAATTATATGCTGAAGGGTGAGGTTAGTTACATCAAGGAGCTATACCTAATTACTCCACGCCCGACCTTGTCTACCTTATGTATATCATACAGTATATGCATAAACACATAAATACTATTCATATTCATCTAAATGTTTATGAGTCTATGTTATTTTTCAGCCAGTAACAAGTGGTTTCACACTCTTGAGAACGAGTTCAATTGGCAATGTGATCTAGATTCAAATGTTTAAGCCTGAAGGTCGACATCATAACTGGGCGTACTTCTATCACAGCAGATCTCAACAGACATTTCAAACTCAACTAGCAATGACACGTCATGGGACCACATAGCAGGAATAAGATTTGTAGTGCCACAGTAAAGTATATCTGCGGAGTTTAAGCACATAAACTAGTGCAAATCTGGAGGAATAAACTTTTGCTAGATTTAAGCTAGCACAAAACATATAAAGTAATGGGGAAAAGTTAATGTTAGCTAAGCAAAATTTTCACAATTTTAAGCCTGTGCAAAACGCAAAGATTTTCCCATATTGGACACTTTTTTTCTCTTTATTTTGCTATAAAGAAACATTGTAAATTAAGAGAAATAAATGTTCAAAGAATGTAAATAAAAGCATGGGTCAGCCAGATAGACTGTGACTAGAGTGGCGGCCAACCCTCCAACTGATTACAAACACACCACACGAACATCAGCATCAACATCAAGCCCAGACAAAAACGTGCCCACTGTACCCGCTGTCCACCGCACGCCCAGAGACGCCCTGCCAGCCCAACTGTGAGATGGCACAATGGCCCCGTCCAAACTCTCAAAAGGTACTTGTTGAACAAGGCTATGCCATTGCTAAACAAGGACCTCTCTCCTTACTTGTTGTTGGTCTTAATAATGTTAAGTTTGCTGGATCTAGTGTTGTACTCATGGTTTGTTTTAATATTTAAAATATCTTGAATTGAATTTGATTTTAATAAAAGTTTTAAAGTTCTGCATTCAAAAAGCATTTGCAATGGCGTGATTTTAAGTTTTTCACAATGACTAGAAATGTGACCCCCTGGTCCAATTCCCTTAATGATACACAGGTCATTTTTTTTGTATAGTCTGTGTTGGTCGTAGTTGGCTATCACTTGCGTGGCCCCAGAACTCTAATCCGTATATCAAATTAGGATAGAAAAAGCTGTAATATATGTCAACCATTGACTTTTGGTCAATGGCTGGACGTAGTGCTCGCATCATCATCAGAGTTAAATTTAATTTCTTTTTTAGGCTTTTAAAATGCTCATGGAAAGTTGTGTTTGAGTCTAACTCAAGTCCTAAATATTTGGTGATTCCTTTTTCTTTTAAAATAGAGTTCCCGAGTTCGAGCTTGTAATCTTCGGGGTTAAAAATTCTGAAAAGGACTTGCAAGGTTTTCTCATAGTTTATAACAAGACGGTTGATGATACACCATTCATTAGTCAAAGGTAAACTTGTTTTTATGAATTCAGGTTAAGTACTAAAAATATTTGTATCATCAGCAAAAAGTAGATAATTTAGATCAGGTGTTGCATTTAAAAGGTCATTAATAAAAATTAAAAATAAAAGTGGTCCAAGAACCGAACCCTGGGGAACACCAATCTTGACTGGCAATAAACCTGACTCAACATCATCGACCAAGACAAACTGTTTTTTGTTCAAAAGATAATTTTCTAAAAGTCGACAAGAGGGAGAGGAAAATCCGAAAAATTTCAGTTTACTGATAAGAATACAGTGATTTGTTGTATCAAAAGCTTTTGAACAATCTAAAAGCACACCCTGGGTTATGCCTCTATCATTAAAATTGTTGTAAAATTGTTCCATTGTAATATTGATTGCGTCAGTTGTACTGCGCTTCGATCTAAAGCCAAATTGGTAATTTGTGAGTAAATTTTTGCACTCCAGATATTCTCTGATTTGCATTGAAAGGAGTTTTTCTAAAACTTTCGATGTCGAATTTAAAATTGAAATAGGTCTGTAATTATTACATTTAGTTTTATCTCCCGTTTTAAAAAGTGGCTTCATGCGAGCAATTTTTGAGCAGTCTGGGAAAATTGAGGTTTCTATCATCAGGTTGGCTAAGTAGGTTATAAGTGGTTCCAAGGGTTAGTTTATTATCTTTTAAAGCTTGCATTGGTATTCTATCAGGTCCTGTAGCTTTCTTATTGGAGAAGCTATCAATTATTTTAAGAGTAACAGCGGTCTCAATTTCAGTGAAAGAAAATTCAGCTACAAAAGCCTTATCAATTTTAGGAAAATATTTTGAAAATTTGGTTGCAGTGGCTGAAAGATTTTCTGTCAGATTAGTACAAACATTGATAAAGAAATCATTAAATTTATCAGCTACGGAAATGCTCTGATCACCATCATGTCCGAGATGAATTTTCTCATCTGAACCATTGGTATCTTTTTTAATAAAACTCATGACAAATCTCCATTTTTCATTGGTATTCCCACAACACTTATCATACTGAGCTTTGTAATGCTCTTTCCTTGCCATGTTTACTCTACAGGGTATATGCAGAAAAATTGTCAGCAATAGTCACTTTATGTTTTTTCTCTTACTGCCTATCAATAGGCCTACAAACTTATGTATCCAAGCAGTTTAAAAATAACTTGTCAGTTCATCTTTTTTCTAGGATGCAACGATTGTGATATTTATTTATAAAAGAATGATAATAATATCAATTAGCAGTGAAGTTATTAAATTTTTCATTACCCATTGTGTTTTGCCCTAATAAAATTCTTTCTCCATGATAAAATGACCCTTTTAAATAAATATTTATGACCTGTTGTAAGTAATAGCTATTAGCATGAAAAAATTAATAGAAACTGTGCTTTTTTATTCTATTCACTAGGTCTTATTGACTCGCAGGTGGTGTGTGGGGTAGATATACTAAACTTGTACCACTCTTTTTTTGAAATGGCAGAGAGGGATTTTTATACTACACGGAAGCACAAAGTAGACCTACTGTATGTATGGCCCTGATCTGAACAGATCTGGCTACGATGAACGGCTTGCCAGTGCTAAATCAGAAATGACATCTGGTGCTGGAGTCAAACCTGGATCATAAGATCACAAGTCCTAGGTGCCTTAACCATCAGACTTACACTGCAGAGAACCTAGTCTGAGCCCACAGACTCTCGCCCCCCTAATATCATCCTGTACAGACGTTTTGCTATAATGTGCCAAAGAAATTACGGCAAAAGCTGGGGAAAATTGACACTTTAAAAAAAGTATTTATGACCCCCTATTTATTGCTAGTAGTATAAAAACATAAATAAGAAACAGGACAGAGTGTTAAAGTTGTGGTATGATCCCGGACCACTACCAAGAGTAGTAGTTCAAACACCTCTCACTAAAATCAAGTTCTAGCTACCAATCAATTAGCTTGGATTTATTTAGTCTTCAATTCGCTATCAGGTGTCTCCTATTTCCATTTCACCACATGGAATACTCATGGATAATAAATGTATTGTTTTTCTGTTTAGAATGAACATGCCTGATAGTCTGGCACTATGCCTATTGATGGACTCTTTCTGTTGGTTGTGGTGGTGTAGTGAGTGATTCTCATTCACTGCGTTTCCATGTTAATTTTGAGGTCGATCCGAGGCTAATTTTGATGCTCTTGGAAACGCCTCCCAGCTCGCGCTGAGCTCGAAGCTTTAGCTCACACTTAGCGGCCGGTACTACAGCGAACTGGCGTGGCTGAGAAGTTAGCATCAAAGATTCTGAAGCGGGTGGCCCGGGTTCATAGAGTTTGTGTTTTTCTTCTCAGCTCTATCATGGAGTGGCTGCATATTTCGAGATCGAGCCAAGAGGTGACAAATCAGCTCGATCTAGGCCGACCTCAAAATTCACACGGAAACATGATGATCAGACACTACTTAAGACACTTAGCCACTGCATAGTTTGTTCAATATGTCATTTATTCGTCCGATATTTGAACAGTCAAGACGCTCGGTGTAGAAAGTTTAGTGGAGAAAATAACTCTCAAACACAAACTTTGGTACATTATGGTCTTTCCCATAGTATGCAGCTTCTATTCTCTTATACATATTAACACTAGGAAAGAATAGAGACACTTGTTATATATGTCTACGGATTAGGGGGACAACTAATATCACCCTCCACAGGCACATGGCAATTTATGTATGGTTATAAAAAGTGCATTTATTTAACACTTCTCGTCCTTCTTTGCCTATTGGCTAAGATCAAAGTGTCACTGCCAATGGCTGATTAGTGCCAGTTTCAGTTTTGGTAGCTGGCTGCACATCCAGTTCAGGAGGTCTTCTATAGCCTCACATCTAGGATCCAGGATATATCACATTCTCAGTATGAGGATTTAGGGCACCTTGCGTCCCTCTTTAGAGGCAGCCCAATCTTCTGTTTCTCTCTAAACAGCAAGAACGAATTTCTCTAATTCGATTGAGTCAAACATTACAATAATGCTGACAGCAGTCTTAGCTGATCCTAAGCGGTTCGATCAGTGGTTTTTAACCTCTGTGAACAGGGTGATATGCACAGGGAGAATTCTCCCTGGTTTGCATGACATAAAATTATTGATATATAAGCCTAAGCTGAGCCTCAGAGGACTGTATTTGTGTATTTAATGTCTAATTGAGAATCTGCTGAGGTTGCGACTGCATTTCATGCTATTGCCAACATACACATCATTCCAAATAAAAAAATATCAGAAATAGGGCAATGATAAAATATAACAATAAGATGGCTTATTATATCCGCTAGTTTGATATGACACTTTGACACCGACACCTCCATTAAGGTTAGTGTCAGATTTTTTTACCAACATTCTCTTAACCAATACTTGATTTAAAACCAGCGTCTTTGATGATGGAAATTTATGTGAGCCAGTAACTGTTAGTAAGCTAAAATCAGGTGTTAAAACTCTTATATCAGTTAACAGCTTGCGCACAAGCCAAAAGTTTGTACAACTGATGCTTTTCTCCGACATTCTCCGTCTGCATATCAGACCAATATGATATGGAAAACAAGTATCTGCAAATGGCCTGCCGTCTGGGTTTTTGTTAAAGTATCTGACAACCAGCAACCTTCAATTACTGAGTTTATTTGGTTCCATGTAAGTGTTTGATTGTATCCGCAATGTATCTGAATGTAATGTAAAAGCAATCAATTTCAATAATATTGTTGTGCTCGATTTAATGACCGGCACAGTGATTATGTGAGCTGTGATCAGTCGATATTTTGACTGCTTGGATCAAGGTTGTACTAGGAGAAGTCCTGAACCGATGAGTCTTTCACACAGACAATTTAGAGTTGGGCTGACCATATCTGTTTTGATATTGGTGGTAGACTGCCAAATAATTCACTCTGTGGATAGACTTCATGCTGCTGTGCAAGAGTTGAATGATCTGCCTGATTTAGTTCGTAAATATGTGGAGGAGGAGCGACAGAGGCTAGATGAGCTGGAAATGTAAGTATTTACAGATAACTTATCATTTGAATGAGAATTAATAACATTAAAGACGAAACGCATAATGAAATCCTATGGGAGTAAAGCAATCACAGAAGGAAAAGTTTTCCATTTTTCATTTTCCACAGGCTTGAAGTCGTGTATTTTCACATTGGCATTAAGTCACACACCCAAACTAGCTTAACTTAACTAGCTCCCTTGATATAAAACAACAAGTCACAGCCAGTTTTATTATTTATCCCAAACAGCACCATCAACAATTTGAAGAGAACAGGATACGAAAATTCTACAAAATCTGAGTTAGAGAGAGAAATGTCCCATCCTGTGAGGCTTCTAAGGTTTATACGTGATTTCAGTGCGGAGATAGATTCAATCAGATCTGCGACCACTTCTAAGCCTCCGTCCGAAGGTGAGACAAGTATTTCATGGCAAAGGCTTCTAGATATTTCGCTTCCTGGCTGTAACCAGCATAACATCATACAATATTAGTTTGTATCTCCATCGATTCAATGACACAAACAATCGCAAGACTTGTTGGTAAACATTTTATCAACCAATATTCAGCATCAACCAATCATTCATTGATAATCTGTTTTCTGAGCTGAAATTTGACCCGTTGTTTTGGGTTGACCTCTCTCTATTTGGGTACCATTTAACCAACGCAGCATCGGCAAATATTATCAAAATGGCTTCATCTTGAAAACTGCTGACTGTATATTAGAATTTAGATTCAGCATCCGCAAAATTGAAAACTTCCGGGTTGTATAGAGAGGCGACAACTGAGCTCAATCTAGACCAAGGTCAAAGAGCACATGAACATGTAGTGAATGTGTTATTACCACAAATATATAACATATTATATGGTCATTACCAATCAGCCTAATGCACCCATCTTCGACATTGACACCATACAGGTTGTGTGCTGAGAAAATATGACCTTAGCCTTGATTACAGTCCTGGACAACAATACAAATATTATTTAGTACTTCATCGACAACCGTATTGTGAGCTCATCCCTGAAATTTGATGCAACGCAGGAAAATAGCAACATTTATCAACATTTTGAGCGAGGCACCTCGTCAGCTTGTGTCGATTGACCAAACTGGTCTACGGTCCCCACCTTCACCAACTGTATTCTTATATAATGATCGGCAGAGTTGAAGCAGAGCTTTGCAAAGCTTCCGAGTAAGATGGACTACGAAGAGTGTGTGTTCGCCCTTCATAGACTTAAAGAAGTATATCTAGAGGATGCCGAATATACTAAGCCAACCCCCGAGAACCCTGAATATTTTCTCACAGGTAAAACTTAGCTTGCAACTGTTCTCACTTTCACAAATGCAGTTGGAGTATGTTATAACTGTGGAGAGTCAGATTGATGTTGTTTAAAATATTGTATGGAACATTTACGTTCAAGCTTGCCAAAGACTTACTTATCCTACGTTGATAACGATTGCTGGCATTCGGTTGATGCCGTTCCATCCATGTGAATTAAGTTGCTTTCATTATTTCATTGAATTGTTTGGTTCCCTTGTTTTGAATAATATACCAAAATACCAGAGAAATATAAAATCAGTCAGCTAGCTCTGCAGTAGTAATGCAACATTTTTAAATGAACAAAATTCAAAGCGCATCTGGGTAAAACTGTTTTATTGTGTAAGACATCGTCCCCCTGCTCATCTATGAGGCATGTGTGGGTATGTACTGTACAAGCTCAATAAGCTTCAACTTCCATATATCTATAATTACTGATTTACTCCATTTAAGTTAATATTAAATCTATTTTTTGTTGTCAGGAGTCATTGTACGATAGTACATCCATTTAACTTTTGTGTAGATTGAAGTGGTATTCTTTTGGGCATGTACAGTGCATACCCCTTCATACCTCAAAGGTGAGCAAGGGGGACAATTTCTAACAGGATACCTAATTGTTACCCGGAATTGCCATGCATTTTTTAAGTGAACAATATTGAATGACCTGAGCAAATAATTGCTGCCGGAATATATATTGCTTTGGTCTTTGGGCAGTCTTTGTAAAAATCTTACTTTAGCATATTCATTATATCATATTACCAGGTCAAGTTCGAGTGTCTAGGTTCTCTAGTACATGACACCATATTGCGCCATCTTGCACTTTGAATAATTTCCTGCAGTAACAGAGAACTCATAAACACAAATGAAGAAGAGATTGGAATTCATAATATGTGGCATAATTCCAGCGTGCTCCCTTAGTAACATATTTGAATTCAGGTAGTTGTGCCTGCCCTACCTTGCTGTATCCGGTTAAAATTAATATTCATGCACAAAAGTTGAATATCATTAAACAGCTGATGAGGCTCTAAGTGTTGCTGAAGTTCACCTCAAGCATGATCTGGTTGACGAAGCGTACGAGTTATTTACAAGATCGAAAGAGTTATATGAGGAACTTGGAAACAAAGCTAAGGCAATGGAAGCTCATACCTCGTTGGCTCACATTTTGTTCAAGGTAAGCCCTTCGCTTGATAAAGACTATAGTAGGGAGAAGTATCTGAATCAGTATAGTTATTCTTTCTTCTTGCCGGGAAGAAATTTTCATTATTTATAATTTATCACATTTCATGGTTATTGATATTGTTAAAGACTACCCAAACACCAATGCATGTTATAGTTAGTGTTGTGTGTTAGTTGTGTTGGCAGTTACTTATGATAAAGTCTTGCCAGATTTACATGGTAAAAAAATTCAATGCTCTACTTGGCATCAATTATTGATGGTTGAAAAAGTTGAAGGTAACTCCCGGAAGTGCAATACAAGAAACAAGCACTTCCAGGTAACTGTGACATCACAATGCAGAGAATGGGAGTTACCTCCCCTTATGGGAGGCAATTTTCCACTATTAATAATTGATGCCCAGTAGAACATTGCATTTTTTACAATACGAATCAGACAAACCTTTATCATAAGTAACTGCCTGATTATAACATGCATTAAACCTTAGGTAGTCTTTAACCCTGCTGTGCTAGCACTGGTGTTTCTATGTGACAGCTAACCATACTGAAATGGCTTGGTGTGATAACTATCAAGCAGTGCTGCTTCGATCATGTTGGCACACAAACATATAATTGTATAACTAGACAAATCCTTATCTTTGGAGCCGCGTTGAAACAGTGTAAATTATGGTTTGCTAATATTTTACTAGACCTTCTTGTTACATATAAACTCCCACCTTAGTAAGTGAAAATTGGTGCTAACTAACAAGATCATCTCAAAACGATCTAAATCGAACTAATATTTACTCTAATATTAAAACTTTCTTACAGCAAAACAATACTGCACATGCTCTAGTTGCTAATGAGGAGCTTCTCAGCTACTACCTATCTGAGGATGGGGATAATAACGACACAATATCCAAACTTGAGGGGAACCGAGTAAAGTACATTGAGCAACTAGGTGAAAACTTACCTGCGAAGAACGTTAGGAAATACAATGCACTTGAAGATCAGATCCCTGAGGAGTACACAGAACGAATTCAAAAGTTGTGCGCAGGAAAAATGGACGAGGTGAGATCCGGGTCAAGTATGATCCAGTTTGCCTGCATTTGGACTATGCTTGGTGGCTTACCACTAGAATAGGAGCAACCAGAAATGAGTCAGATTGCATTCATAAACCTAATTTTAAATTGTCTGATGCAAGTTTAATATTCAAGACTAGTGAAACGCATTCTTATTTGCTTTGAAAATGATAAGTATCATGAATTTCTGGTTTTAGGCAATCGAAGATAATGCGAGAAGACTGAGATGTTACTACTTCACAAATAATAATCATCCCTTGTTGATAATCGCTCCTGGCAAAATAGAGGAATTGAATTTAGAAATAGGTCTCACATTCTATCACAACTTTTTGACTGAAAGAGAGATCTTGTTACTCCAAAAGTTAGCTTCACCAAAGGTAAGAAATGCTGCCAACCTTGCCAGAATATTTTGCTGGGCATATTTCAAAAACCTTTGATAAGTTTTCTCTATCAATTACAAGTGTTTGTTAAAATTTAATGTTGTGTTCTCCTGTAATGGTTCAATCGTCCATTTTTAATATCGAACGAAATTACTGCCTAATACCTATGGTTGCCTACTACCAGTAAGAGAATGAAAAACGGCAACATAAAGAATGTGCCAGTAGTGACTGGAATTATCAGGCGCAATGATAGCTTTACTGTTTGAGATAATGTCAGTCGTGAATTGTTAATATTGAGATTTGTAAAGGGCATTGGTTATTTAATTTTATCTCAAGAAATGTCCATGTACAGGGACCATCTTCATCATGTGAATATGGCATTTTGACTAGAACCTGGATTTATTAGATTGCCTATTACTGCCACATGTTGCTGCTCAGTTTTACTAGTGGGTAAACAGTAAGTGATCGAGTTGCTTTGATTCAGCTTGAAGACTCCGCGATGTACAGCGACGACCCGACGGATTTGAGTCAGAGGAAAGACAACCTAGAAAGATCAAGTAACACAGGCTGGATATCTGATCGGGAGGATGAGACTGTCAAGGCCTTATCCAGACGTATTGGGGCTATGCTAGATCTTGATCCATTATCAGCTGAACCGTTCCAGGTAAGGATAATATATAAACAAGCTGATAAAAAAATTCACTAACATATCAATGTATTGCTGCCAATCTCATGGTTCATCACATTCCATTGTCAACCAAATCCCCACTACCAGCAAAGCAGGAAGAGCCTAAGCATTTTAACTACTTACACAATTTTTGATTTTCAGGTTGTGAGTTATGGAGTCGGAGGCTTTTACTTACCACACACTGATTGGTTAGATGAAGAGGTAAGCATGTAGGCAGTACAGATGGCTTCTCAACCTATGGGCTAAGATCAAAGTGTCACTATCAATGGTAGATTAGTGCCTGTTTCAGTTTTGGCAGCTTGCTGCACACCAAGTTCAGGAGGTCTTCTATGGCCTCACACATCTAGGATGCATTCTAGAATGTATCAGATTCTCAGTATAAGGATTTTGGGCACATTGCATCCTTTTTTAGGGGCAGCCCAATCTTCTGTTTCTTACTAGCAGCAACATGTCAAAAGTACGAATTGGTTAATTTGACGTTTATTTCTATTTTTATTTTGATCATTTTCAATTTCCAACCATTCAGCCTTATGATTATTCACCATCATAGATGGCCTACCAGAGGGCTGGTGCTGGGTTGATTTTTGAGGGTTTGGCATGAAGTGGGGATGTACGTTTTCTGTAGTTGAATTAATTTTTATAACTTTGAGCACGATATGAACTTTTCTGCTCTATAGCCAACTGATTACATCTTGTTAGATAAAACGCCATTTAGTGATGTAGGGACACCAGACTTGTCATATCTTGTTGTAGTTCTTGTAGCCGACATCTTGGTGCCAACCTATTTTTTCATGCCTATATATTGATAATGGGAGGGTAAAAACATCGCGATGTAAGCATCTCATTCCTTGATATTCACTATGGTCCCATACTTGGAATGAGTTGTCGAATTGAATGAAGAACGCGTACGATTTCCATGATGATAAAACTTCAGAAAAGACAGCAGCAACCGGCATTTGAACACAGGCCTTCCACCTTTGTCGCTATCCATTCATCTACGTAACCGACGATGCGTTTCATAACAGCTCCCCAATCTGAATGAATAGACGTGAACCAATACAAACGGAAGTTAATTTACTGAATGCTATACTCATGTATCGATTAGCCCTCAAACTGACGTCACGTCGACATATAGCAACATGGTGATTTAAAATAATTTTTCTCAATTTTTACAGATAGTTGATGTTGCCAAAAGGCTACCACATCATGGCAACAGAATAGCAACGTGGATGTTTTATGTGAGTATATGATCTATATGCTGACAAGTACTGCGCTCGACTGGTGAATTTTTTCTTGATTATAAAAGCAAGCCTGTTACAGCAAATGGTTGTTCATTGATGCGAAAATCCTTAATCATATGGACAGGGTCTTAAACTAAACAAACTACATTTAGACTGTCTGTCTATGAGCCTCTTTGAAATACATGAATTTTTGATGACACAATGCATCGAAGATATAAACGATATGATCATCGCATAGACAATTACATTGATATTGACCAAAACTATATTACTAGGCTTTGTAAGATAATTATTTAATTCACGATTTCCTTTTAAAATGTTCGTCTGTGAAAAATCGCTCGACATTGGAATCAATAGCTTCCTCTGTATAATGGCTCTGCCTTTCCCTGATTGGTCAATAAATGTGGCCTAAAGATATTATAATTGAGTAATCTCAGAAACGGGTTATTTGGGCCATTTACTATTTATATACCTTAACCTCCTTTGCAGGTTGGGGCTTTGCTCCATACCCCACAGGTGGAGCAACATCGCCCCACTTGGCATTAATTTGTGCTTCTCCTTCCCTTTTTTTCTAAAGTGTTTCTGACAAGCACCATTAAAAATATTCTTTTTTCCCAACATGTCTACTAATTCTGTAACAGATGTCATAATTCAATATTCCCTCTTTCCATTTCATTTCAGTTAAATGATGTTCAAAAAGGAGGATCAACAATATTTCCGTTCATTAAGGCAGCAGTTCGACCAGAAAAGGTAATTTTGTTTCGCTAAAACAACCGATTACTGGGAAATACCACCAGCTACTAGTAAAATAACTCTGATGCCTATTAAGTTAGATTTTACACACAAATGTATTGCGCTAACAGAGGACCAGTATCAAAATTCGATCAGATCAAATGATGTGTTTGAGATTTGGGTGATGATGCTTGGTCAAACTCAGCAACCAAGATAGAGTTTAATAAGGAGTAGGAGGTAGCTCAGCTGGTTAGAGCGCCTGCCCTCTCCGGCTGCGGTCTACCGACTACTGGGCTCAATTGACGCTCCAGGTGTGCTCCAACCTGCCTGCAATCTAAGAGCGACTTGGCACCGAAAACGGTGGCCGCGCCCTTAAGGTCTTCGGACAGAGACAAAACTTGCGATTGTTAACTCTTTCTTTAACATTTAAGCGAGCTGAACTTTGCTTGTTCAAATCATTTGTGTACAAAATAAATCTAAGAGGATCAAAACTCAGTCCTCCTGACTGTTCTTACTTAAGATTTGAGCATCCTCATCCTTATTGTTCACATTTCACACAACAATTTTACAGGGTGGAGCTGCGATGTGGAGGAACTTGTACAGGAACGGCACCGGTGACCGCAGAAATGCGCATATGGCTTGCCCAGTACTAGAAGGGTACAAATGGAGTGAGTTTTGCAAACTTTAATATGAGTAGTATGGTTGTTAGATGGAATCGTGGAGGTTGTAAGTTTTTTTCTTTGGTGATTGCTTCACTGCCATCTCCATTTATTTCCCATTCTCTTACGAATTTTACTTCTATTTTCATTCTCAACACATTGACTTGTAACCAAAAAAGCTCTTAATTGATATATATTCATATATTATATATAACATGACAGTACTATGTACTGAAGGGTGGTTGGACTGTTGAACATTTGCTTGGGTTGATGGTAGTAGCAATTCATTATCAACCACATTCTAAGCAACGTTGGAACATTGGAGTGAGGTTGATGCTATGAGATGTTACTGCCATCACCCCAAAAAAGTTTGAGCACTATAATCAAGGAGCACTCAGACTTATCCATGCCACACATCACCTACATGTATATATTTTTGTTACAGTTAGTACCAAGTGGTTTCACAATTATAGAAACGAGTTCAAGTGGAAATGTGATCTAGATTCTAGCGTTTGAACCTGAAGATCGACATCGAAAATGGGATTACTATTATGACTGCAGATCACAATGAAAATGTTAAACTATACCAACAGAATATAGATGTAACAAGGAACCACATATTATTTCTATTGACAACTGTTGTTACCCTAGTAAAGTTCTCAAACCCCACTGGGTTGCAGGTAGTGGCTCATCATGTGGTCGATATTGAAGCGCCACTACAAGTTTGAGCAGTAAATATTTGATTGAGTTTAGTTTAGTTATAGTTAAGTAGCACAACTTTGGGTTGGAAGTTTGCATCAAGATAGACAGATGTTATGTTATATTCTGTGTTACAGTTTGCAGTACAAACTAAGGTATCTACAGGGAAAAAACAATTGGTCAATTGTATTTTACTAAGATGCAGCGGAGTTGTAATTATAAAAGTATTTTTTATCAATTGGTGTAAAGCCATTTATTTTTACATTTTTCATTGTTTTTTTGCCTTAATGTAAAACCATCCTTTCTTCATGATAAATGACACTTTTAAATAAAAAAATAATTTGCCATTAAAAAACAACTGCATCAGTGCTATTGCTTCATAATCCCTTTGTATAACACAAGGGGCCCCATGAGCACCTGTCATTGACAAACATAAATAAAGTCATAACAGTTATGGCAATTTTAGGGGTTCTTACAAAATTGACTTCCTGAAGAAGTGGTAGGGCCATGGCCCCCTGGCCCTATCTATGAGTACACCATTACCAAGTGTAGTAGTTCAAACACCTATCACTAGAGTTCCATTTACCTTCAATTGATTAAATCGGAATTATTTTGGCTTCAATTCACTACCAGGCTCTTCCTTGTAAAACGTAACAACACAATTTCCATCTCATCTCATAGAATATTCATACAAACATCATTTGTCAATTCCTTTTAACTGATAACTACAACCATACTTATTCCGCCACAAATGAAATTGATTTGGGGACTGTTATATTATAAAACAATATGAGACAACCATAAACATATAAATACTCTAGACTGGAAACTACTGGCCTAGAGCGTCCTCTCTAATTCAGTGACACAATGTCACTGCGCTATTCACTTTTTCACTGTAGCACATAGGCCAGAATAGGAGTTATGTCCCCATACATGTAATGTGGGAATGAAACACCCTGTTATTTCTAAATATGACCAGTAAAAAATTGGTACACCCAATGAATTTTATAGAACATATTGTAATAAAGTATAAAATTTGATCAGTATATCGCGCAACCAAATATTGTTCGTGCAATAACAACTTACATTATAGCTGCTTCTGGCCTGAAGAACTTGTATGAAAAATGGTGCATCGACTATTGTAAGTTTAAGGTTTTGCTCAGAATTTTCACTTAACTAACTGCATCTGATCTTTCCAACTGTCAGACATGTAGCGCAAGATGGATAATACTGATAGTCCTTGAGTATGGTTTAATTTCAAATGTATTTTGTCAACTATTTCGAATGAGATGACTTTGGTTGCCAATAAAAAGTATATATAACTAAAGGCTAAAAATCTGAGCTCAGAACACTGAGTCTTTGCTCTTCATATGGATTCAGTGATTTTGCATGATAATATTGTTGGAGATTAGCTACGTCTGGATCAATCTTACTGACATTTTAAACTAGCATAAGCTAGAAATTTTGGTCTTAGATTGACATGGTATTCCTACACATCTCCCCTGATACACATGTATCAATCTGTGTAAAAATCAACAATTATAAGCATAGGAATCTTTCAATAGCGTTAAGGGTTTATAATCTCACATATGACCTGGATGTCTAGTGTTTCCCCAATATTTGGTGGGTATTCCTCTTGTGACTTTATTTTTGAAGAAACTGGCAGAACAACAGGTCTCTTCATCGCACAGGAAATAAGATATGATAAAATACCACAATTTAACTCACCTTGTGGGAATAACCCGCTGGCTTGCGACAGGACCTGAATAAAATACTTGATGGGATCAGAAATTGAACTATTTCCACGGATGACTTAGATGCAGCCCAGACTGGCCCAATCAATCCAAAGAGTTTAATGTGTATGCTGTAGAGAAAATAAAAGTGGCTCAGACTGGCCAAATCAATCGATAATTTAGTGGCTGTATATTTACCGAGACATTTCTTATCAGACATGGCTGAATACAGGGAGCTGGTTCATTTGGACCTAATAAGAGTGTTTGCATCTGTTTTCAAAGCGGCCTCATGATGAGCGCGGATCCTTACATAACGATCGATTATTTCCCTCATAACGCTGCTTGCATGCTCAGCACAACTGAATAATGAGAGATGGCCTGACTCTATAATCTTTGATAGACTGTTTTTGCATGCTACTGCATAAAAATGTATGGAGTTTTGAAAAGCGCAGTGACGTCGGTCATGAGGAATGCACTAATACACAGCATGATAACTTTTATTAAAATTAAAATTTTGCATATTAAGTGTTCACGGAAATATCCAAAACATTACTTCCCTAATCAAATTATAAGGTGTTTGCAAAGTTCCCAATGATATTATACATTGTGGATTTACAAATCGATATTCATTAATGAATCACTAGTAAGTTTTCCTATTCTTGGCCAGGTTGCTAAATTTAAATCAGTGAATATTTTCATGCTATAGGGTATTGTAGATATGGGTATGGGTGCGAATTGCAAATTCTGAGTACCAGCAGCTGGACTCTAATGGCTCTCTGTGGATTCTGTTTAATACATTAGGAAGTCGCAGATAGAAGAAAAATCTTCCGCCTTTCCTACCTTAGAAAATTTGAATCAGACGAAGCCGTACTCATGTTGCAGACTTAGGTCCCTGGACAACTTTGTAGATCTTGGCTCAATATCGACTATAAATAGGTTCAAACTGATTTGATACACAGCTTTTTAAATATCCCTCCACCACCACCGTCCTCCGAGGGAACAAACTAGTGTTATAGATATCACCGGTAAATGATCTGATGTGCCGTACACTACTACACAGCGGTCAAGGTGACTTGCTTGTGTTGTATCTACAGTAATATTTACTTGTGATGGCTGCTGAGATGTTTTTGTTTAGTTCACCGCACTAAAATTTTATTAGTAGCCAAGAGCAAGAACCATAAAGAGCAAAGACTAAGTGTTCTGAGTTTTTAAGCATTTAGTTGACAAAAATACATTTGAAATCGGACCTTACTCAAGGACCATTAGTGTTTCCCATCTTTCGTTAACACGCCTGACAGCTGGAAAGATCAGATGCGGCTTATTAGGTAAAACTCTGAGATAAACCTTGAACTTTGAAAAGTTGACGCACCATTTTTCATACAAATGTTAAAACCAGAAACATGCTATAGCATATGTTGTTGTGGCACACACAATATTTGATGGCACGGTATACTGATCACATTTTATACTTCATTAGTACATGTTCTGTAAAATTCACCGGTTTTACCCAGTTGTAGTGGACATATTTAGAAATAAGAAGGTCTTTTATTCACACATTCGATTTATGTGGAGATAACTCCTATTCTAGCCTATGCACTACAGAGAAAAAGTGAATAGCGCAGTGACGTCGCGTCAATGAATTAGAGAAGACACTGAGCCTGTATCAAATAGCCAATAGTTTCCAGTCTAGAGTATTTATATGTTTATGGAGACAACCTAACGCACAACTGGGACAAGCTTTTTACTAAAGTCAATCACTGCGTAACTTTAAAGCTGCCAGATTTTTAGCTACTAGATCATACTTGCCAAGTCTCCCGATTTAGGCGTGACCCTCCAGATTTTACACCCACCTCCCACTTTTTGTAAATCTCACTATTTCCTCCAGATTTTAGAGAAAACAGTCCAATCGCAATTTTTTGATAGTTATCAAAGCAGATGTTGTTGTTGACTAGTTACTGTTACTGGTCTTTGCACACAAAATTGAAAGGAATTATCGAATTAAACAATCCTAACAAATTTACCTGTTTTGTTAAGATTCAGCCTATTATTGTAAATGACCAATAGCATCCTCTCATAACTCACAACACTGACTGTCATTGGTCACAATATAAAGTAGCTAGTCAAGTGCATACATTTAGTTTTCATTTCCTTTTAGATCACACATTTTTTAGTATTAATTTTGTACTGTCTACTCTAGTTAAATTTAAGTGAAGGAAAATAGAAACCTAACCATTCCAAAGGTAGGTCCACTACAATTTAACAAAGCTCGGACCAAAGACTTTGAAACATATTTAATGTTAGTCAAACAGGAATATAGTACCTTATCTGGATTCTCACTGTCTGTGACTGAGCACATTTTAAGATCTTGATGATGCATGGGCACTTGTAGCCTGTCCTGACAGGCAAGGGCCCCTGGGGCTTACATGCCTCTACTTTGCCAATGGGGTGTTTGATACTGGACATTGACAATGTATAGGCATGTATGTAAGAGTGCCAGGGGCCCATGGATTGATTTTAATTGTTTAAAGTGTATTTCACCTCAGTTTGATATTTTAGTACTAGTACAAACATGAAATTATTGGGGGTCAAATATACCTTTTTAGCCCTTCCTAGTGGCTGGAAACGCTCTCAGAGCTTCTGCAGACAGGGCTCCGCCCCGTACCCCGTTGGGGGGGGCTCACACCGCCCCCAAACCCCCAGGTGGATGACTCGGGTGCTTCGCACCCTCGAAGCACCACGTTGTGGTGCAGTATCCCCGTAAAATGGAATCTCCCTATTTTGTATTTAGATTATTTGGCAAGTATGTACTAGATTCGATTACCTACTCAAAGTCATATACTGATGGAACATCATCACACTTTGCCAAACTGTGTATTTTACCACCGATTCATGAATTCTTATCAGTATCTCTATAACTATGCTCTTAGCTTTTCAGGGTATTGTGAACATACTGTAGAAATAGACTGTAGTTCAGCCAAGAGACCTACTTATTATATTTGCTTGTTTGATATGGCACTCTGACACCGACAGAAAGCTATAATCAAGTGGCAAACTTTTATATATATATATATTTATCAATTTAATTTGCTGAACAATTCAAGTCAGAAATAGCACATTATGACATATGACACAAATTTCGAGATTATTAGAAACACTGTCAGATTCAGCATTATTCAAAGAGGGACAATTTTTTGTAATCTTTAGGGGTCAAAATCGTTTGATTTACCCTTGAAAACCTCCCTGCCCGGGCCCAAATTAGGTTTTTATGAAACTCATACATATTAAAACTGTTGTATTGCAGAGAGTGTTTTAAAATAGTAGTCTTATTAAGCGAGGAATCGTCATAAATTGCTAGTAGACAAAAAGTAGCTATCAAACATTTAATACGATTCCATAGGCATCCTATTGAGCACGATACAGGCCATGCTCAGTAAATACTCAATCCAAACTGATGGATGCTGAGCTATCCGTCCCAATTTAACCTTTAGAAAAAAAAAGAGTTATTTAGGTGTAAAAAAACATTGTATTTCTAGGATTTTCCAAACACAAGTTATTGAGTCGATTGACAAAAGTGGCCTGCTGTCCCAATCACGACCCACTGTATGCTTTTACTCATTGGCAGAGTTGAAGCTGAGCTTTGCAAAGCTTCCGACTGAGAGGGATTATGAAGAGAGCGTGTTTGCCTTACATAGACTGAAAGAAGTCTATCTGGAAGATGCTGAGTACACTAAGCCCACTCTTGAAAACCCTGAAGACTTTCTCACAGGTAAAACATGTTTAGCTCGAAAATTCAACTAAACTTATCTTGTTTTCTTTTGCAAAAGGTCTTGGTTTGGTTGGAGGACTATGGGATGAAGGGTATATATGACACAACAATCTCTCTTAAGTGTGTGTGTCGATTCATGACCCGAGAGGTTACATAGATAGCTTTGTCATATTGAACAATAACAGCTACTACTAATTTACCAATTAGCGTCTTTGGTCGTGTTTGAGGACGGTTGGATGAAGGGAATGTTTGACACAGCAATCTATCTTTAATACAGATCTATCTTGCCTGGTCATCTACATGCAAGCTCACTTCACTACATACAATGTCACGCTAATTCTATAATGTCTAATATATATATAATTATATTGTCTAGCACTGTGAAGACTTATAGGACTTAAGCCTGCCAAAAACTTCACATGTCCTACTTTGTTTACTATTGCTGGCATTCGGTTGTTGCTGTTCCTTCCTTGTGGTTAAAGTTTCTAACAACTATGGATTGTTCTGTTTGGTTCCCTTGTTTTGAATGATATACCCAAAGACCAAAGCAATGTGTAATCTGTCAGCTAGCTCTGCAGTAGTAGTGGAATATAATTACACGGAAATTTCAAGGAACTTCAGGGTGGAAATTTTGTATAGTGTTAGACATTGTCCCCCTCGCTCATCTATACTATCGCTTCCATAAATCTTTTGTTACTGAATTTTTCCGCACAAATTAAAAACAAATATATTGTCATTGACAGGAGACATGTTTCATTAGTGTGTTAAACGAGGTCGAGGAATTCAGCCTTTACAGTAGATAGAAGTGGTAGCTCATTGGCCATGTACAGTTCATTGGCCATATACAGTGCATCCCCATAGATAAACAGGGGGAGGGGGTGAATCTTCTAACACTTAACATGATTTTTACCCAGAATTGCTATGGATTTTTTCAGTGAAAAATATTGCATGACGTCTGCAGAGTTGGCTACCGGAATATATTTATTATTGCTTTGGTCTTTGGGTGGTATTTGGTTAGTCTGTAAAAAGCTTTCAAAACATATTATTTTAATTTAGCATATTTATTACAAGGTCAGTTTCAAGTGTTTAGTGTTCTTTAGTAAATAACGCATTTTATGGCACCATCTGGCGCTACGCATGATTCTATTCGTTTAATGAGAAATTTCAGCACAACCCATGAATTGGATTGGAAAACGTAATATGTGGCATAATTCCCGAATGTTGCCTTTGTAACACATTCTAATTCAGGTAGTTTTGCCTGCCCTACATTTCTCATTCACAATTTGGTATATGTAGCCAATATAATAAAGTGGTTAATAGTACATAAATGTTCAAAAAAACTTTCATTATAACAGCTGATGAGGTTTTAAGTGTAGCTGAAATCCACCTCAAGCATGATCTGGTTGACGAAGCATATGAGTTATTTACGAGATCTAAAGAGCTATTTGAGGCACTTGGAAACAAAGCTAAGGCAATGGAAGCTTATACCTCCTTGGCTCACGTTTTGTTCAAGGTTTGATCAAGGAGTTGTCTCTACCTCCTTGGTTTGATAAAGACTATAGAAGGGAGACTATCTCAAACAATACAGTTATTCCTTCATCTTGCCACGAGGAAATTTCAATTATTAATCATTTATCATCACATTTCATGATTATCGATAAGGTTAACTCTGCTCTGCTAGCACTGGTTTTTGTGTGACAGCTATCAATACTGATATGACATGACTGAGTGTGTGATAAATAACAAGCACAGCTGCTTCAATCGTCTTCTCACACAAACATCAAACCCATTTCTGTATATCCTATCCGTATTAGCTAGAAGACTTCCCTTTCGAGCAGCTTTTTGGAAATGTGTAAATGATGCCTAGATAACATTTACTCGACTTCCTTCCTATTATAAAATCAGACCTTAGTGAAAGCTGATTCTAACTAACATTAGATCATCTCAACCCAAACTTAACCAAACCGATGTTTTTTAGCAAAATAATACTGCCCATGCTCTAGTTGCTAATGAAGAGCTTCTCAGCTACTACCTTTCCGAGGTCAAGGATGGAAATCACAACGAAACAATATCCAAACTTAAGGAAAACCGAACCAAGTACATCAAGCGACTAGGTGAGAACTTACCTGAGAGGAAACAACCCCAGAACAATGCAACTGAGGAGTACAGTGAACTACTCGATAAGCTGTGCAGAGGAGAAATGGACCAGGTGAGATCTGGCTCAAGTATGATCCAGTTTGCCTGAATTTGGGAATTAATTCCACTCAAACAGGCGGCATAAGCCTTGTCATGCGGCTACTTTTTCTGTTTTTGGGGGTACCACCCCATACACAAAATTATCCGCGTGACAAGGCTAAGGCGGCATGCAACTAGAATGGGACCAACATGAAATGAGTCAGAAAGCGTTCATAAACCTCTTTTTGAATTATCTAATCCTAGTTTCATCTTCATGACTAAGATTATTTCTTATTTTCATAGAAAATAAATAGTTTCTGAGTTTCTGCTTTTAGACTATTGAAGATAATGCGAGAAGACTGAAATGTTACTACTACACAAATAATAATCATCCCTTGTTGATAATCTCCCCTGGGAAATTAGAGGAATTGAATTTAGATATAGGTCTCTCCTTCTATCATAACATTTTGACGGAAAGAGAGATCTTGTTACTTCAAACATTAGCTGCTAAGAAGATAAGACATGATGCCAAGCCTGCCATAAAACTTTTGCAGGGCATACTCAAAATCCTTTGATCAGAGAAAAAAAAAGGGTGAGATTTCAGAAGTCATCTCAACCACATCCATGAAAGCACTTATAGTATAGTAGAATAGTATAGTATAGTCATTGTTATAACTGAAATGTTGTGTTCTCCTGTAATAGTAAAGTTGGCGTTTTTTTATATAATATTATACTAATGTCATGCCTCATATCTATGATTGCGTAATACCATTAAGACGATGAAATATTCCAAGATGAAAAATGTTGATTATCAGGCGTGATGACAGCTTTATACTTTAAAAAAATGTCAGTTGTGAATTGGGAATATTGAGTTTTGTAAACGACATCATTTTAATAAATTCTGCAAAGTTATGCAGCGAGCTGTATGTTCATGTACAGAGACCATCATTGTGACAATTGGCGTTGTGACTAGAACATTGGCTGCATTGAATTTTATCTAACAAAATACCATTAGTGAGTATGACAATGTGACTGGAACCAGGATTTATTAGATTGCCTGTTACTGCCACATGTTGACGGGTAAACAGTAAGTGAGTTGTTTTAATTCAGTATAAAGACTCAGTGATTGGCCGCAAAGAAGGAGAGTCCGCTGGATACAAAAATAATATATACAGATCTAGTAACACAGCCTGGTTAAAAGATGAAGAGGATGAGATTATCGAGGCTTTATCCAGACGTATCGGAGCTATCTCGATCATTCTACAGCTGAACCATTCCAAGTAAGAATGTGAATTATAAACTAGCTGGTATAAAGTTCGCTTGCATATCTTAGGAGTTTGATTACTGCCAATAAAATGGTTCAAAATTTTCATTCAACTCTACCCAAAGGCCCAAGTATGTTATAGTCAGGCAGTTATATATGATAAAGTTGTGTCAGATATGTATGGTAACAAAATTCAATGCTCTACTTGGCATGAATTATTGATGGTGGACAAGTGCCTTCCATAAAAGAAGGTAGCTCCCATTCTCTGCATTATGAGTCACAGCCTCCTGGAAGTGATTGTTACTTGTATTGTGCAGCACTTGTGTATCATTAGTTACTTTTGACTTTGCAGGTTGTGAGTTACGGTATTGGAGGCTTTTACAAACCACACCAAGATTGGATAAATGAAGAGGTAAGCAGGGCAGAACAAATTGAATAATTAAATGGATCATTTTTATAGACACTTTGAATTTCCAACCATCCTGCCTTACGATTTTCCACCGTCATTTAAATTGCCACATAGACGAAGGATCAGAAGGCTGGTGCTAGGTCGATTTGTGAAGATTTGGCATGATGTGACAATGTATTTTTCTGGTAATTGAAAAATTTGTATTACCTCTGACGACAATATCCACTTTTCTGCTCGACAGCCATCTGATAAGATTTTGATAGATAAAACACCATTCAGCAATGAAGGGATATCGGGTTTGTCATCCCTAGTTGTAGTTCATACAGCCAGTCTGATAGAGCCATTGATATGAATTTATTGATCAGCGGTAAAATACATAGCGTGGCTATTTGTGAAGATATGCCATCAGTATTAAGCTTTGTGTCAGGATCTACATAACGCTTAAAATCTGTCAGCTATTGTGTTATGTATTGTTTGACGCCCCAGTAGCAACCCTCAAAAACTCAGGCTAACTGCCTGACAAAGGAAAACCTTACATGATTAGCCATACGCTTGCTCAGGGTCAGATATGTACCCCTCATCCATATAATATATAATGGTGGATAGAGCAAATCAGTGCCCATATATTGATAATGGGAAAGTACAGATATAGGGATGCAAGCATCTCATTCCTTGAAATTGTGAAATAATTTACTCATTTTTTTTCAGTATTTCAATATTACTGAAATTATGAAAGGGACGGGTAACAGAATAGCCACATGGATGTTTTATGTGAGTAGATAATCTATACACGTTCAACTGGTCAATTCTCTTGATTGAAAAGAAAGACTGTAACAGAAAAGTTTGGTCCATGACACCAGAATCCTTTACAGGAGCATAAATGACCAAACTTCATGTTACTTTGTACTTTGTACTTCACCTGCTATTGTTTCCAAACTATTTCTCACAAGCGCCAGTAAAAGTTATCTTTTTTGCAGCATGTTCTTCATAATATTTTTGTGATGAGATAGAATAGAATCAAAACCCTATATTGAAAATTTCAGTTCCAAGAGTAATATGTCTACTAATTCCGTATCAGGTGGAAAATTCAATATTCCCTCTATCTTCATTCCAGTTAAATGACGTTCAAAAAGGGGGATCAACAATATTTCCTAAGGTTAACGCAGCAGTTCGGCCAGAAAAGGTAATTTTATTACACAAAAACCACCATTACTATTAAAATAATTCTGATTTTACACACAAATGTATTGCGGTAACAGAGGACCAGTATCCCAATTAGATCAGATTGGATTGGATTAGACCCTGCTGTGCTTGGGATGAAATAAATTTATAGAGTTCAAAACACAGTCCTCCTGACTGTCCTTACTTTGGATTTGAGCATTGGCATCCTTATTGTTCACATTCCACACAACATGTTTACAGGGAGGAGCTGCGATGTGGAAGAACTTGTACAAAAATGGCACTGGTAACCCGAGAAATGTGCATTCTGCTTGTCCTGTATTGGAAGGATACAAATGGAGTGAGTTCCACAAACTTTCATATGAGCACTGAGTAGTTTGGTTGTTAGATGGATTTGTGGAGGTTGTAAGTTTTATTTTCTTTGGTCCTTTCTTCAATGGCCGCCTCCATATTTCCCATTTTTCTAGGATTTCAACTTCAAATTCATTCTCATCAATAGGACTTGTAATCAACATAGCTCAATCCACGAAGAAAATGAAACCAAATTTTGCCTCTTCTAGTGAATTTATCGAATAGTGCGATTCTGACGCAACAGTTTCTTTGCACAAGGGGTAAAAGGCCTATCTAAGGTATACTTATTATTCATTGCTCAGTTAGAGTGCTCAAATTCTGCCGGGATGTTTGTTCTGGTATTCCATTTTCGACTGCATCCAACCCAAAGTGGTGGATAACGAAATTTTCGAGTACTTCTCTATGCCACACACCGTCTACATGTATATATTTTCTGTTTCAGTTAGTACCAAGTGGTTCCACAACTATGGGAACGAGTTCAATTGGAAATGTGATCTAGATGCGAATTTCTAAGCCTACTACTACTACAACTACCATTACTTTCACTGCAGATTTGAACGAAAATGTAGAACTATATCAACAGAATATAGATGACACATCAGTCAGTGATGAAAACTGTCGGGTGGTACCCTAGTAAAGTGCTCACACTCTGCACAGGTTACTGGTTGAAGTGCAATTCATGCGGTTGATATTCAGGAGCCACTACAAGCAACCTGGGCGTTTTAGTTTGAGCACTTAAACTAGTGCTATCCTAGAGAATTATTATTTATATATGACTTAAGGTTAGCTAGTACCCTAACCATACTTAACCATACTTACCATTATTTATTATTGAGTATGCGGCTGGTGAAAGTTTTTGTTAACATGATATATCGCCTTTTCAGGTTCTCAGGAACTACTTGTCCCATCTCAAAAAATCTTTCACTGACGCGTTGCCAGTAGTCTGACTTAAGTTTAATATCGCAATTTTTTTTAAACCGCATGTTTCGAACTTGATTAATTGTACATAAACTAAAATATATTGAAAACATATAGGCAGCAATGGGCAAAATGATGCCCACCCTCCCTGATAAAACAAAGCAACAGCCGGGGAACTAAGAACCTGCCTAGTACTAGCCTTGTACTGTGGGTAAAAACATACCTGCTTTTCAAACTCCAAGGTTACCTCAACGTCAAACAAAAAAATGTGTCATAATATGGTGCTACATGTCTACATATTTTCTAAAAGGCAAAATACAACGTGTGCAAAATCAGTTATTACTTTTTTCTTAAAATCATTCCATCAAGCCTTTTCGAGGCTCTACTCAGTTCTAGATCTAGTTGTTATGCTCAAATTTTGCCACGTTGGTCCTGGTAGGACACTTTCATTATCAACTCACATCATCATCATCTTTGAAGCGGAGAGAGTTGTCCTCACTTGGGTACAGGTTCTGGGACCCATGCAGCTCACATGTAACCTGTTTCTGATTTCTCTTTATATTGTGAATGGTGTGTGTGTGAATAAAGTTCAAGCTCAGCGTTTCTGTGCGTTATTGATTGATCATATTGATCTATATATTACTTACTCTAATACTACTCTTAACTATAATACATTTTTTTTTCTGAACTTTATTGTGTAAAACTATACAACTACCTAGAAACTAAAAATATCTTTCTCGCTTTGCAAGCTACCTCGTTTGACAGTAATCTACCGATATTTATTGCACTAAAAATATTGCACTGATATGTTAGCATGGAAAATGAATGTAAAAGTTTGACTGAATAAAACTGGTTTGGCATTTTAATTTTGTAGATTTAAGGTTGTCATAATCTCACAAATACTGTTAATCAGGTTTGTATTATAGTATTAATGACTGGGAGATCAGCTTTGAGTATAAGGGTAGATATGAGATTTAATATAATAGTTTTAACACCGGTATATCCTCTTTGGTCTTTAGAATTTTAAGTTTAGCTTAACAAGGACAACAAATTCCACTAGCCAGGTTGTAAAAGCTAAACATTTACTCGGGTGGATGATTATGGCATTGCATTATCGACAGAATCTGGTGGGGAGGTGGTTGATGTTCAAATGCTACTACCAGCAACCCAGGAAAGGGTTAAAGCACTTAAACTACCCAGCACAAAGTGTTCGTTCAGCATCACAATGGAATAAAAACTGCCAGTCTTACTCCATTGGACATCGGTATCTTGTTGCAGCAATAAGACAGAGAATGTCTGTCTACTTATTTAAGAGGAATAACACCGGTAACTTTGTTACAATCGTCACTCAGCTCGAGTCGATAATCTGTCTCACCATCCAGCATCTCAGCGATACCACTTTTCCATACCATGTCAGCCAAAGCACGATTCCTTTTGCTTAAAGAATAAAAAACAAAGATTGACCATTAAGTAGGCGGTAGCTCAGTTGGTTAGAGCGCTGTCCCTTCAGCATGCAAATGTTGAAGGTTGTTGGTTCGAATCCCACTGCAGTCTATCGACTACTGGGATTTGGTTGGCCCCTAGGTGTGCTCCAACCTGCCTGCCAACTGAGAGCAAACGGGCGCAGATATTGCAGCCTAGCCCCTAAGGCAACTGGTATTTCGCCGCCCATGCTTTGGGATGTGGCGTGTGATATGACATCTGATTTTAATCAACCTTTTTTAATCAAGGATTCCAAAGTTGGCAAAAACTATATTTCTGTGAATTACATTTCTCAAATGAGATGCAAGATACTTATGTACGCCTCAAGTACTCATGGAACTCAATTTTTTTTTCTCATAACATCAACTCTCTTAGAGTGACGTACCACCCATAGAAAAGAGAGAAGTAAGCTCATTAATTTCATAGCCCGAAATCATAGTTTCCTACTGACATTTAGAAACAATGCTGCATCATCGCAAATCAGAGACATATGCAGTAATGAAGGGAAAGTTATGAGCATGCAATAACAGTTACTTACAGCATTTCTTTTTCTCTAGATTTGAAGTAGCGCTCTTGCCTTCTGCTATGTGTGTTAAACTCTTTAAGTACTTCAACTTCGTCAATTACATCGGATATATCACTGTTAGCCCACATCACAGCATGGCTGTTCAACCTTTAAACAAATGAGGTCGAGGAAAACTTATGCTTGTGCTAACCCTTGAAGAGTAAATGTTTGCTTGAGTTTAGTTTAGCAAGATTTGAGACGACCTTATGTTTGCCATAATTTATTTTCGCTAGCAAAGGCGGGGGGGGGGGGGGGGGGGGTTGGAGTTCATTCAAATATTTATGCTGAGCTAGCTTGTCAGTTAGCCATGTTTCTCATTATTATTCTAAGCCGTTGTGAAATGATGAGCTTTACTTTTCTCCGCACTTGTAATCAGATGAGCAAGCAGTCAACAAGACCGTTACATCAGGAATTCGTTCTGCTGAGATCTGGCAGTTGTCATGTAAAATTACAGCGGTCTGCTAATTGCTATCAGAAAAAATACACTTATTTTAACTACACTGACACTCACTGTTTCAGAGGCATATGTATGCGATGTGGTTTGGTTCTCTCCCCATATACAATCCTCTGTACAGTTCGTTTGACGGAGCACTCGCTGACTATCGGCAGCACACACAGTACCTCCAGCAGCGCTGAGACGTTCGGCAGCCGTAGAGTCTTAGCTCTTCTGTATACTCTCACTGAGTCATCATACATGGTGAGCTCATCCTGCTGCTCTCCTCTCCTGAATGAGGTTCATAAGAATATTTTTATATGACGCCACCAGTATTAATGTTCTTGATTTCATATTTATCGAAATCCAAAAGTTGCATGAATTTTTATGACAGGAAGTAAAACTGCATTTATACTTCAGATTTTTTGTATAGATTATCTGGAAAACTTTGAAAAATCTGACCAGATCATCTGTCCGAATAATCTCTGGTGTGAATGTGGCTTAATGGTTATGTAAGCTGTATATTTTATTCTGTGACACCATGCGATAGGCAAAAGCTCAGAGCTGTGCTATTAGGCAAAGGCAAACATGTACCTGTGAAAGAAAATTGATTATTGATATTCGATGGAGAACCCCATACACAGTTGAGAACAACTGTGATTCATTCAGCAGCTCCTATGATTGTCTAAAACATACCAATGAGAGAACCACATGCTAAGCTCAGCACTCAGTTTTGTAGGCTCAGGTAGGTGTTTCAGGTAGGGTTTGGCAGCTTCAAGGACTTTCTCCTGCCAAGATTCCTCACCAGACTGCTGTCTGAACCTGCGGCTGAGCAGAGCAGAGGGCATAACTCTTAATATGTCAAACTTATTTCTTGAAGGAAATCTGGTCTTCAGATGAGACAGTATTGCATCTAATAAGTATATGAAAATGTCCCAGGAATGAAAACTAACTATTTTTTCTAAAATAGTTTGAAGTATTGTGTCAGTCTCATACAACTTTGAGAGGGCAACTCCAAAATATGCAGTAATTTTTGCAAATTGACATTCTAAACCATTCTGACAGCTGTCCATTAAATTAAGAGATGATTAGAGTTGTCACTATCCAATAGAAACTAAAAGAGGTTTCATGTATGTTACTAAGTACACGTCCATAATTTTGTTGGTGACACAATTTTTTGTTTGTACAAATGGAAATGGTAAGGAGTTCTTTTTTGGCTCTTACCTATCATAGGAATGGTGATAGCCTCCTTGTAATACTCTTCCTCCGGGCTTGCCTTCCCCTTGTTCACAAGTTTGCGATAGAAGTGAGGTTGTTCTTTAGCAGAAGGAATTTTCATAGTGTAGTTCATCCTGAGTGCGAGCTCGAGCACTTTAGCCCAGATCTCTCGCTGTAAGTCAGCCGCCTGAGATTTATACTGCTTCAGATGTTGTATAGCAGCGTTCAGATCAAGTGAAGATGTAGCCATATCTATCGGCTTACCTGGGAAATAAATAATCAAATCTGTCATATGACTATCCTATGCACATGGCCTACCCATCTCAGGTTCCTTTCGATGATGATATTGGCCATGCACGGCAAGTTGGCACGTCTTAGTATCTCTTCATTTGTGATTCTGTTATACCACTTTACACTCCTTATGTCCCTCAGTTGTCTCATCATGAATGCGCTTAGTTTGTTCACTTGGGTCCTGTATATCATCCATGCTTCAGCTCCATAGAGGAGACATGAAAGTACCACAAACAAACAAACAAACAAACAAACAAACAAACAAACAAACCATAAACATGTATTATCTATGTTCACTATATCATATATGTGTTTATGGTTTTAGCATATGCCCATGGAAGGTTGCGTCTATTGTATATACTATATGGGACTACTTGTGTCCGGGAGCTGATGACAAAAATAAATAATGGCTTGTTATTCATACATGTGTTGAGATCGTCCTTACCTTGCAGTTTGAGGATGAGAGAGCTGAGAGAACTAATAATGAGATTACTGGTGACCACGGCTACAATCAGGTCATCATTTATACAATCCAGGTACTTCTTACCTTCACTCAGACACCTACAGTGAAGAGAGAGAGAACAGACACTGATACAGCAATGTGGGAGGTCACTGTTACAGTGAGAAGCTGTATTGGAGGCAGATAAGCTCATAGGATGATGATGATGATGATGATGATGATGATGTAAACAAATAAGGAGGGATGGGGCATGTATGTCCCATCCCTCCTGACGCAAAATTGTATGGCTAGTTCACTTAACAGAAACCATGAACATATAAATAGTATTTATATGTTTATTACCTAAAAAAAATCGTACAACATAGAGTTGTAAAACTTATGAGAAGAACCACTTGGCTGAGGGATACAACTGTGCATAGTGTTGTGGTATTCTCAAAAAATCAGCAATACTTGCTATTGCTTACAGTCCATACCGTCGATCAAAATGGTGATGTGCGTCTGATAAACTAACAGGAGCCACCAAGAGGATGTCAACGTCACTGGGATAATTCATTTTATAATCATGTCAGAACACACCACATAGAGCATCCACTTTGAGCCAGTCATCAGTTTCGTTCTGTTCGAGAAGCAAAATTATGGTGATAGCCTTACATTTATTTCCTGGATTTATTTTTGCATTTGTCACTAGTAGCATTTTAATTTATTTTGTGTTTGTGCTAGTGTTAGTTATTGCTAAAATGATTTTGATGTGCATGAGACTTTAGATACAAATCTGGCAGGTAAAACCTGCCTAGTAAAACCTGGCTGGTAAAACCTGGCTGGTAAACCCTGGTAAAACCTGCCTGGTAAAACATGACAGGTAAAACCTGGAAATTCCAATTATTCATAGAACACAAAGTCTGAGGTAAATGCATTGGCTGATAGAGCTGATAAAATGTATTCTGAGTGAGTACTATATCTTTCATTTATTTGGCAGTGTGTTTATGAGATTGGTAAAATAGCAGTATCATTTTAGGGAGCCCTCTGCCATATTATACACAAAAACAAGAGACTAATTTTTGGTACGGAGGAAATTAAAATCACTACACTTTCAGAATGCTACATGAAATGCTTTCAGATGGGACCTATACTGGCTTTGGAGCTTTTGTAAGAGACTTAATTAGTAATCTATTGCAACCAGAGCTTCAAGGAAGCATCAACTGGATAAAATGGAGACGTCAGTTAATATCTACAGGAGGAAATAACAATGAACAGCTGTATCAGACTCTGGACACCTGGAGGCAATACGGAAATACATTTTTGTATTATGTTTGTGATAAGAATGATGTGGAGCTACTGGAATGGGTGGTTCACCGAATCGACCGACAGCAGATGTACCAGCTTCTCATCAAGCCCTACAATGTGATCGGGGATAAATCGGTCCTTTTCTTATTGCGAGACAGACATTTAGACGGAATATTGAAAACAGATGACACCAACCTTCTCAGTCTGCTATCGAAGGAACAAAAATTTGACATATTATTACTCAAATGTGACAAAGGCCAAACCATTCTCCACCTGGCAGCACAACGTGGTTCCCCATCGCTCATCAAATGGTTTCTGAGACAGCTTGAAATAGAACATCAGCGCAATTTGATGGCAATACGTGAAACCGAAGGAGGGAAGACAGCCATGGACATTGCAACGGATTGCGGAGCAACAGAATGTTTCGATGTGCTCCGGGACTTCCACATGGATGCGGAAATTTCAGTTGTTTTGGAAATGGAAAACAAAGAGGGTAAGTTATGCTTATTGAGTACAGTACCCTGGCATGTATCATAGACTTTTAGGACTGCAGCAGTGACTAAAACTCATTGATCAGATGAATTTTACGAGCATAACCTTGGGCAAGTAGCATCCAGGCATCATCTAGTCATTTGGGCATAACAAAAAATGCTTATTATCCATTTCACCATACATTGTTTTAAGGATTGAATATTACACGACGGTGAGAATGAATGTTGTACTTGGCTGTGTGAGCCTGGACTAGACTCTCCATGATTATTTTTGCCTAATATATGTCCTTTCTTTTATTTGCTTATAACCCATCCATTGATTGCAACTCACATGAATATGTCTAGAGTAATATCAAAAAGTGAGTTAAAAGAGGAGACAACTTTGTTGCCCTGTGACTGTCTGAACATTCTAGAACCAGGGAGTTTGGGACCATATCCCAAACTCCCTGCTAGTACCGATGACAATGAATGAATACCTATTTACGAAACAGATATCAAATATTAACGTGAGTCATGGCACAGCAGACTCTGACTTAATAATTGTTAAAGTAAATAGATAACCAAATCAACATCATATCATGTGTTGCAGATCAGCGGCTAGTATTGGGCGACCTCATTCAACATCAGCCATTGTCTCGAGACCATATCAAGAAGTTGACTCCAATAAGCGAGAGCTTTATCATACCAAGAAATTCTGTTAAAGTCAAGTCACATGCTCTTATATTCTACAATACTGATAACCGGGAGGGAGCATACAAAGAAGCTGATAGAATGGATCATGCTTTGAAAGTAGGTTAAAGAGTGCCAGCTCGAAATCCGAGTACTTAGTTTGGTGCAATTTGCGTCTGTTATCAAATTAATCCAAGCCGACATATTCTTATGATTATCAAATGGCCTCTCCTGCTGTTGAACAAAATGGCACTAATTTATCATTTCTCCTCCTTTTGGTGCTTTATATTCCAGGCAAGTGTCAGCTCAGTGAATATGGTTGAATGGAAATCCAGTGCACATTTACTGAGTCTAATGGATGACAAACTGGATGATGTTGTTTCAGGCAGTTCTTTGCTAATAGTCAGCATCATGGCTCATGGGAGACTAGGGTCACTTGTTGGTAGTGATGAATCTAGTTTACCGATCAGTGATGTGCTCAAGTTTCTCACTGACAGGCTCCCTGAGGAAATACCCCTAGTAAGTGGTACACCTTTAGATTTCTTATTTGTGGAATTTTCCAGCGCAAGGTGTATAATACTCCTAATTATTTTATTTGATAAATACAAAGAACCTAATTCTTATTGTATTCTTATAACACCAGACTGGCAGCTTTTGCCGCACTGCAAGTTAATTCTCCATTCTTCCAATCCAAGCTTCAATCTAGGTAGACATACACGTATCCCGATGTTGAGTTGGTTTGAGATATCTTTTTCAATGATTTTTTGAGGTGCTGATTATACAATGCTGTCAAGGATATGCGACAGGAAACATCCAAATATTTGATATGGCACAGCAGGTCAGCTCAACAGACGACAAGCACATTGTACTAACAAGGCGCAACACAGTGCTTCTATTAGCCACTGTGACAGGTGGTAAGGCGACAAGAGGTGCCTACACCGGGGCACTTTCTGATCAGTTTCTAAAGGCTGATGGTGTAATTGACTTTTATGGTATGCACCTCAATGCCGTCAACTGCATGGAGAAGGAGAACGGGGATGAGCAGGTGCCTGAATACAGAGATACTCTAGGGAAAAGGCTCATTCTACCAAAGCCTCTTGTATGAGAAACCATCATCAACACAATATTATGACAACACCAAAATCCATGCTTGTCAAATATACCATTGAGCCGGAGAGAGATTTCCCTCTATAGTACGGGTGCTGGAACCGATGGAACTCCGGCTACCGGCTATTCTTCATCCCAAAGAGGAAAAACAATTTCTGCATGAATGTTGTTCAAACACACTGCGAACTTCAAAAGACAAGACATAGCTGACAGTCTTTTAAGTTGAATGCATTATTTTATCTTAGTTATATCTAATACTTGGCTGCGGTATAACCAAGCTGCCCAACTCACATCGCAGCTTCCCTGTTGAGATTTATCTAACATTTTTGTGATTACAACTTTTCCACAGTTTCTGTCTCCCTGTAAGCCTAGTCTTAGTAAGGGCCTCTGTGTCTTTTAAGACAACAATATGCTGCCATTCAGGATATTAAGAATCCACTATTTATGGTGCTCGTTTTGAGTAGTAATTTGAGTAGTAATTTCAATGTTTGTTTTCAAAACGAATGCTCGTAGCACTAGGCATGTTAGACCCTTTCTTATCACTTTATCTCCGTTCTTCATATTTGCACATACCAGCAATTTTATTCTGCAGCACACAGTACTGAAGTATTCAGCTCGGATATATATTCTATTGTGAGTACATTACCTTGTTTGGTTTTCGGAATGCAAGTCAAATGTCATTAGTTATGATTGCTACTACATACCAACTCTCTGAACATGTCATATACAACTCACCATTGTGTTATGTATCTGTCACTTTTTTTCTTCTTCACCTGTTCCAGAGTTTGTTTGATGTAAGGTAAAAGTTCTACAGTCAGCTCAAAACTGTCGTATCTAAAATAAAAAAATAGATGTTCAAACAACCTCAAATTATCAACCAGGAAGTTGCATGAGTATTCGATTGCAAATAAGTGTAGAGGTGGTATACTCCATCAAGAGTTAACCAGGGGAAGGCAATTTCTAATTTATTCATGATCTGTACTACTCACCCTTGTAACATTTATTATTTGTCAATTTTGAATAATCTCGGCATTGAATAAGAGTGATGACAATGATTGATGGTCAAAATTAACTAAGCAATGCCAAGATTTAAATTATTTTCCTATGTAGTTGAGAATTTCTGCATTTCTAAATCATTCTGCTTGCAGGATAGCCTTGTGACATAGTCTATCTCTGCAGCACAGCAGTGGTGGCGCTGCCTTCCATCAAGAAAGGCAACTCCCAGGGTTCAAGGTTATGAGATATCAAAACCAGTGTTCCATTTAGGTCCAAATATTTCCCAAATTATGGGTTTCCATTGTTTTCCCAATTTTGGTACTCAGACTAGGTGAATTAGTTCAAGCCCTATGCTGCAGAGACGAACGTATGCCTCAACAGTTCGCACATGCGCAGACTGTTTCTAAATATCTCCATGGTTGATCATAGTCCCAAAAAAAGCTTGCAGGTAAAAAGTCAAATGAATTATTTTAGCAAATTGAGAGCAGATAACTCCAAATTTATACAGTCCATCGTTTTTTATGAGTTTAAATCCACATCAAAAGTATATAAAAGTGGTTCAATAATGTGAGTGGCACTTAGGTGAGTTGGGGGAGTCTATTTTACACACCCATGCAGAAAACTTCATTCAGTCAAATGAATTTAAGCTTTATATATACCACTTTCCCATCCCCCTATCAATCCTTGACCCAGTATAGCAATATTGCCAACGACCACATCATTGAACATCAATCATCAGGTGGGTTAGCTGGGCTAAAATGAGAAATGGGATGATTTCACAAGATGAGGTAGTGGAATTATAAACAACCCCATATATAAAACCAATAAATCTGATCATTTAGTCGGACTGAATATGGAAGGAGGTTTATAAAATACTGCACAAAAACATTGATGGTTGTGCAGTTCTAATAATCAACCTGGAAGTGACTTGTACTAAGGAATCACCTATCAGCCCAGTTAGTTTTTATAGCAGTGAGCAGTCTTTTTTCAGTCTCCGGCTCCCTACAGAGGCTAGTAATGATCAAAGCTCTCAGCATTTTCATCATAGGAGGTCTGCTTCTGAAGAAGCCTTGAATCTTTGACATAAAGTACCAGAGGCGATCTGTAGAAAATTACAAAACCATATGATATGTTTGGCTTTCCATTGCACAACTCCCTTAGATATCGAAGCTTCTGCAAAACCTCACAGTCAACCTCACCTGACAAGCTTAGAAGAAAGAAATACCATCAAGTTGGATCTGACTTGCCAGCATTTCTCTTTGCTTCCCCCAGGGTCGGCTTACATGTGGGGCGAGAGCAACTAGAAATGCAGGTAAATCATAACTTGATTTGCACATTCTATGGCTAACTCATACACGCACTAAAACAACTGAATTATTTACTCTGCAGGATTGAAAAACCCATGGGCATTAAAACGAGGCAACCAGCATTTTTTTTAGCTTGAAACGAGACCAAGAAAAACAGGTCTCATCTGAGTCAGCCCTCAGGTTTTAGAAATAGCTGTGGTACATTATGTTCATGTGCTAGTTTGAATATAACTAGAGAACATATACCTAGTCACTTACACATGATGCCATCATTGCAGCTGCCGTAAACAGCTTTGCTCAGCGGCACCATTTTATAGTCATGTTCCAGAGTGATATGTGAGTACATAGAGCGTATGACATCATATACCCTGTACACTCTCTCTGATAATCCGTACGATCCATTGTATGAGAAACTGAGACATTTCCTAATGTCAAGCTTGTATACTGATGTCAGCTCATTCAGAATAGCATCAGCAAATGCTGCTGGGCATCCACAACATGACTCAACTAAAAGAAACCGGAATAGGAGGTAAGCTAGGGGTCTTTCAATTAGAAATAGCAAAAATAGCGATCCGATCGCTCACTCAGTGAGTGAGCGATACCTGCTAGGCTCTCACTTTCATATTGCTCAGGCATTGATGGAACTGTATACATTCTGAGGAGCGATTTGGGAATGAATTTGTCCATTGGAAAGACCAAGTGAGTGATAATTTTGAAAGCATCGCTCTCTCTAATTGAATGACCCTTGATTGTTGCAGTTAGCAGAAATTGGAAAAATGCAGTTTTCTACAATTTTAGTTTGGTACCATGTATCTCTACAACACTGTAAATTACTTATTATAAAAGTTTGCAGGTAGCAAACTCAAGAGTTCTGCAGCACAATGAGAAGCCACTTCTCCTGTGCACTGTTTTGACATATTATCTTAGGATTAAAACACTGTGGTGGTATCCAATCTAGGAGGTGTTTCGCATAGACTTAGTAAAGTGTTTAGGAAACCAAAAAACAACCACTGTTCATACCAAGGCTATCTCATATCAACAAACAGAAAATCTAGATTTTTTCGCACAAGGGCATTATTGCATGATGTAACTGTTTTCAAAGTGCTAAAACCAAGGGTCTAGACTATGTTATCACCCCTGTGCTAGATTGACTCTAAAATGATGATACACTATAACAGGTAAGCCTAGCTCTGGATTGCCTAGGACAGTTACCATGCTACAATATACCAGAAATTATCACAAAACAGTATTGGTTCAAGGTAGTATAGACAAAGATATTTTGGTGTTTATTTGGAACAGGGGAGATAACATCCTCTAAACCCCTCTAGACCCTGAGTTTTTTGCACTTTGAGATAGATTATTCCATTCCAATATGTCCTAGTCCGAGTAGATTTAGTTTTTTTGTTCATTGCTATGAGATAACTTGGATATGAACTGTGGTTGTTTATTGTTTTCCTTTACACTTTAAGTCTATGGTTTTCTGTTTGATCTTATTCAACTTTCTGTAAATGCTAGATAGCCAGTGCTGAATTTCTGTTATGGTTGGTCAAGTACAATCTAACCCAACCCTCCCAAAGCACAAGAACAACTGAAATTTATAATATGAGTATTAGTTCACTAACTTTTGTAAGAGGAATGTTGGAAATATCTCAAAAATCTTTCTTCCATCTGCGGCATCTTCACACCATCTCCTGAGTACATGTATCTTAGAGAAAGGGAGAGCTGCCAGCTATTAAACTGATCTCTTGTATCATCCCCAATCACTATACTGTATGGAGAATCACCTGCAATTGTGTTAAGAAAATGATAGATTTGTAAGGAGTAATCCGTTCACACCAATAGAGAGACAACTCCACATGTTGTTTATAATACAACTATGCAGTTCATGAGTAAATTTTTTCACAAGGAATAAGGACATAATAAATTTAATACACATGTATGTCTCGATTAAATATGCCAATACAAAACATTGAATCGTTGAAAAGTCATCAAAAACAACGTAACAGTATATTTAGGAAGCCTCGTTATTGTGTGACTGTATCCTGTATGGGGGTCCGAGTTATTACAGCATTTACGTTAAGGACATTGCCTCAACATAGTCAGTATATGGGGTGTAGTGAGGCTATACAGGAGAAGACCACTCGATCAATGAAATTTACAATGAGATTAATCTATTTTACAACGAACTAACTTACCAATTCTACTTCTAAGTATATGCGTTCTCAGTATATCAGCAGATATATCTATCAGCTCTTCATGTACATATGGTATGAGAAATTCACTGTCTGGTTCAGGGAAAGTAAGAGTGTGGTTCCGTCCTCCGACCGCCTGTGATAGCTTCAGAAGGGAATTAAAGCTTTTCTTTCTGTCTGGAGTCGGACGAGGTTTTCCATATGCATCATCATCTGAGTCCACATCGATGTATTTATGGAGATCCATACCAGTGGATGCAACGCATTGACAGCATTTCAGCGTTATACTCAGACCCTTATCATTCTAGAAAAAAAGCCTGTCACATTGAAAGTATGCTTTGGTTCAGTAGCTCAATCAATAACAGGCTGGGGACTCTCCTACAATTATTTGAGACGATTAAACTCGCAAACAATCATCTTAGTCCCAAGTTTGACAAAAAATAAGTGTCCATACATGCGTTGAATGAGTGTATCCAATAAAAACTAAATATTCCAGCAAATCATAACAGATACACATTTATTTCCAATATAAAGTAGTACCAGAAAACATAATCACCTTTGGTGGTCCATAGAAATCATAACCGCCCTCAGATTCATCAGCCAGACATTCGTTGTCCTCTTCATCAGACTCAGTAGTAGTCTCATCCATATATATATCATCATCACCATCATCATCCTCTCTACGCTTGTTCGCTGCTTCAATACTAACTTTTGAACTTATCTTAGCCGGAGCTGGGACGGTCATGTCATCATCAGATTGCTTACTGTCCCCCTTACATTCATCTATCTTTTTGATATTTGCTGTCGGGAATACGGAAAATATTCAATGCCATTGAAAAGGAATTTTGATGTTGCCAGCTCATTTTTACTAAGAGATGTCATAAGAAAAGCATAATTTTATGAGTGACGCTGTTTCCATCAAAATCTGGAAAAAATTTGTTCTGACCAGGGAAATCAGAATTATTTCCTGATCTTTTCTATACCTACTATGCCGTTGAATTACATTTCATATGACACCATCACTTCCATGCATGCAGTTAAAGTGAATTCCTACTTTTGTTTGTGGAAAATTTGATAGTGATAATGATGAACATGTTTATAAAAAATGGGGACGCAAGTGTTTTCATTAACTTAGTTCAGGAACTATCAATGTGCATCACTGAGGGAGAGGGAAAAAAAATCAAGTTTGCAGATAACTATATTTTTTCACCACATGGTCATAGAATGCTTGTAAAATGAGAAGAGTGACAAGTTGGACTATCATAAGAGTGGGTATTACATGGTGTGAGTTGTCAGGTTCTTCAGGCAAATATATCTGGATAACTCACAACCAGCGGAATTTGCCTACTTACCGTGAAGTGATTCTGTTGTCTTCTTTGATGCCATCCTGTCAAATTGTCCCTGTGTCAGTATTTATTTGTGTATAATATGCTGGTTATAGCTTCTTCATTCATTTCTGTGTGTATATGTGGTTAATCCTCTCTCTCTAAACTAAAATTTGCAAATAAAATGAGTGATAAAGAGTAAAAAGTAATCGACATACAAGGCTGATTGATTAACCCATACATACAGACTTGGCACAACAGTATCACTAGATATCATGTGAATTAACATCTCATGCACGCTACAAGCAAGCAAGCATGGTGTCCTAGAATTCAATAGTTGCAAGGAAGGAAGTCACAAGCAAAATCTTACTATGTATGCGGACTCATTATCTGCTTTGTCTATACAAACAGCTTTATGGTGCACGGAATGAGCACATCAACATTCCGTCATTTGGTGGCTTGATATTGATAATTACAGCATTACAAAAATTTATGCAGTTCTGAATGGGCACTAAAAACTGTCGCAGGCAACGAGTGTTGTAAGGCATATTGTATGACAGGTCTTAAAGCGCTTAAGACCTCTACAGCATTCGTTCTTAACACAATACAGCATTATTATACAGCCTATATCGTTAAAAATCCATTGTTCTTGAGTGCTGTAAGACAAGTCATACAACATGTCTTATAACACCCATGTGTTGGATCAGACTTAGTACCTAAACTATGCCTTACATTGCAACATGGGCTGCATCAACAAGCCCTCTACTATGTTTTTTCATAAACTAGCTATTGTCCATACAGAACTGGAATTTTTCTGTAGCTACTCATGAGGCAGTGCTACTCACTACTAGTAACTTTCAATAAGGGCAAAGGCGGTTTTTTCTAGGCAGGGGTATTCTTTTAGCCTGGGTAGGCTGTTCTCTGTATATGACATTTCATTGGCGAAAAGTCTGACACGAGATTGGTTTGAGATGTATTCTGGCATGTCGTTGGGGAACCCCTGAGGTGACTGCGGTAGCACCAGACATTTTCCCCTCCACAATTACCTCTTGGGTTTGATCTGATAGGAAGGCATTTATCTACTTCATAACATCTGCGTCAATTCCATAGTGATGTAGTTTATGGTTGAGCAGGTCATGTGGGACGCGGTCGAATGCCTTGCCAAAGTCGAGAAGGATCAAATCTGTTTGGGATTCCTGGTCAAGATTTTGAAAGAAATCCTTAGTGGTTAGCAGTTGCAGTTGATCGTGTGAATCCCAGTTGCCAACTGGAATTCAGACGATCTTCTCCTACGTAAACCATGTTGGGCATCTGTGAGCTACTTGAATTCCTCAAGGTGGTCATGGATCTGGCTTGTGATGATATGCTCAGCAATCTTACACACTATCGACGTTAGGGACACAGGTCTGTAGTTTTCTGCTTTGCATCGGTACCCTTTCTTGTAGATTGGGGCCACACATGCATGTTTCCAGTCTTTAGGTACAGTGCCCTGCACTAGGGTGGCTTGGATAAGGAGTAGGGTCGATCTCAACAGCAGTAGTCTTCAGCAGCTGTGGTGTGAGTTTCTCGGGCCCACAGGGCAGGCTTTGTTTACCTTGAGGTCTAGTAGGAGCTTCTGTACACCTGCCGCTGAAACAACTACCGGCCTCATTTTCGGGTGGTTCCAAGTCGGGAGGGGGTGTTCATTTATAATTGCATTGTGTAGACCCATGGGCCCATTCCCTTTTCAATAAGCCAATTTAACAGCCAAAGTTTAAATTTGTCATTATCTTACTAATGAAATATATGAAATGACTCTTGAAACTGTTTGAGCAATTGTGACATCACAATAATTTCAATATTCATTGTTTCTTTGCCTATACCAATCATGAGGATAAACAATCCAGTTTAATTTAAGGGCAAAGTGACTACAGACATTAGCAAATTTTGCATGCCGGGTTACTTTGTACGCCCATGCAAGAAAGGGAGGGGGCATGTTGAAAGAACCTTCTGATCCAACAAAATGCCTATTTCTTACCATGTACAGTATTCCCGCCAAATGTAATTACATTCCAAATTGCAGGAAAAGCTGTCAAAAGTCTAGCCCAATTTCTTCATTTTGCATGAGGCCTATGTAAAATGCCTGATCATTCTTAGGAAAATCGCCTATTTATAAATTGCGGAGTTGCCTTTTCTATTGGTATGGTAGCACAACTTGCAATTGTATAGCAGTTACATTCAAATTAGAATCAGGGAGTTTGGGACCAAACTCCCTGGTAGAATCAGGGAGGTGAGATACTTGTGATACGTGGTTGAAGGAAATCGCAAGGTGGTTCAACTTAGCCCAGCTAAGATTTATATCAGTATGCAAGAAGGTTTAGATGTAAATAATAATTACCAGAGAGATAGATGTCGAGTGTGTACTCATCAAAGATCCTGGTTATAATTGACAACTCTGCATAGTTATCCCATATCTGATGCTTTACGCAGAACCTCAGTGCTTTATCAAGTCCACTTTGTATACCTGGATCAGCATGTAGCAGCTGCCTCTGCCCAGTGAAGAGATTATCTATAAGTTTGCTGAAAGTTTCAGCTGGATAATGTTCTTCGTAGGGTAAATCCATTTTAGCTCAATTTAAGAGTGTAACTGAGTATACTGGAGGCTGTAAATCGAAAGTTTTTTAGCCCACCCGAGGACGCCAAACTGTGATACGTACTTGCATCAAATCGCAAGGTGGTTCAACTTAGCCCAGCTAAGATTTATATCAGTATGCAAGAAGGTTTAGATGTAAATAATAATTACCAGAGAGATAGATGTCGAGTGTATCTGTCAGTATGTCCAGGTGAGAGTATGAATGGAATGGATTTGATACCAATGGTGTGTGATAAGTGTGTAACCTTGTTAGGTCAGATAAGTGAGATCAGTCAGGGTTTTCCGACTATGTGTCAGTGACAGCCCAGAACGCGCCAGTTCCCAGAGCTATGCAAATGTTATCACCCCACCTTTTCCAAGTTACAACTTAAATAGTGTGCTATTGTGCTGGCTGGAGGAGATAATGACTGGAATAAATACAGTTGAAAATAGCATACAGTAATTATGACGATGACTCAGTAGCTATCAATGCAGAAAGCCTTAGTTGAGTGTAATAATATTTTAATTACTACAGGTTGTGTGTAAAAGTATCTCAATACTTTTACACACAACCTGCAGTAATTAAAATGTTATTGCTCCCAACCAAGGCTTTCTACATTGATAATGACTGAGTCATTATGATAATTACAGAATGTTATTCTTAACCTTATTTGTTTCGTGTGTATTTATCTCCTCTAGCCAGAAAAATAGCACACTATTTAAGATAAAACTTTGAAAGGGTGGGGTGCAAACATTGGTATTGATCTGGTAACTCGCGCGGACTGGGCTGTCGCTGACACATATTCGGAAAACCCTGACTGATCTCACTTATCTGACCAAACAAGGTTACACACTTATCACACACCATTGGTATCAAATCCACTCCATCCATACTATCACCTGGACATACTGACAGACACACTTGACATCTTTGAAATTAGGACACACTTAATTAGGATAAATTAAAAAAATCAGCGGGATCGGAAATTGACACCATTCTAAAACAGCTAAAAACCTACAGGAATTTGTTTGATATGATCTATCTCACAGTACAATCAAGGGGGCTTTTGATCGGATTATTATTATTTGATCTGGTAATTATTATTTACATCTAAACCTTCTTGCATACTGATATAAATTTTAGCTGGGCTAAGTTGAACCACCTTGCGATTGCTTTCAACCACGTATCACAGGAGGGTGGGAATCAGGTAGACCTAGAGCAAGTTTGTGCCCTTTGTGGTGGCGTAGACTACACAGTGATCTTGTGCGATTTTCCAAAAATGGTCTTTACATGTGAATATTTCGGCAACCAGTTATTGGATTTTGATTCTGTTTCTTTTATTATACACACAAAAACATCAACTTTCTTAGTATTGGTCGAAGCCCCATCAAATATTGATTAATTAGGATAAATTAAAAAAATCAGCGGGATCGGAAATGGACACCATTCTAAAACAGCTAAAAACCTACAGGAATTTGTTTGATATGATCTATCTCACAGTACAATCAAGGGGGCTTTTGATCGGATTATCTGAACCACTGTTAATCCCAGCCACAGCATGCTTATCAGCTGCCTGTACAGTGATGATGGAAACAATTGTCAGGATTAAATTGAATACAGCTGTAGCAGACGTAGCTGAATTTTATGATGAAAAAAAAACTATATAGCTGTATCTCTCTTAGAAAAAGAGATAATCACTGATTAATTATGATTAAAAAAATTGGAGTGAATCAGGCCTCAGTTCAGTTTGTGTTAATTAAGGAATAGTTCGTTTACAATCTTTTATTATTTTCAATAAGATTTTGGCTATAGAATTCACTACATTAGCTTCTGATCCCAGCAATGGACATTACAATGAGTTGAATACATAGTGATAACAAGGTTTTTAAAATAAAAAAAACTTTAATGATGCTATATTGATACTTCACTGTTTCCTGTACCACTGGCATGTTAAAATCTGTCAAATGATAATCACAGCAATTAGGCTTACACGTCTTATGACTAGACATCAAGGATGTCACAGCATTTCTCAATTGTTATTAACAAAAATGGTTATTCAATTTTAATCAATTCTGTCTCATGAGACTGAATGTTCTGCTGAAAGGGGCAGTGTTGCCTAAAAGAATCATTGTGACTTGACACCACACAGACAGGCATTTTGTAGTAGATTATACAATTGCCAGTTAGAAACTTAGCTGTGTTATTACCAAAACTAGTAAGATAAATCCTGCTAGCCTGGTCTCTGCCCTCGTGATAAGATTGAGACTAATCTAACTAAATGTGTTGGGAACATTGAACTTCGGAACAATTATCATTAGTTAGCAGTTACATCCTTTATGTCAGGTCTTGGAAAGTTTAGGCCTAAAAACAGTTGATCACTTTATGGGAGACAGTGTTTTACCTTGAAGATTCGTAATGTACCCGTCGGTCAAAGGAGGTTATGTTCATTACGCTACGCTATAGCAGAGCTACATTTCCACTTCTGACCATATTAAGGTTCGATGCAGTATTGAGAAATGGCAAGCACATATGTTGGTAACTAAATTTATTGAACTTGGGTTATTAACTTGGGAGTTCTCAATTTCCAAGTGTATTAAAATAGGTTAATTGATAAGAATATAATAATGTCAATTTATAGAAGCCAGCTGAATACTTATCAATAACACAGTACACTTTAAGTATTCCTGAATAACTGCAATGTGCAATGTTGATATAAATAAGGATTTGTGATAAAGATGATTTCAATCTCTACACTCTTACACCTATGCGACATGTTGAGGTCTTGAAAATGTGTAGTATTTTTTTGTGATTTTCATTGGAATTCACTTTGGTCGAGAGAATAAATTGAAATCATTTATAGTCAAATCCATATATTCTTGTTAGAAGTTGACACAACTTATGATAATAGCTGTGTCACTATGAAAATAAACCTGCCTCACACCCAGCATTCACATATTATGTTTTGTTATGAGAATCGGGTTTAAATTTATTTTTGGTGACCAGAAACTTAAAATGATTATCTATTATAATTTTATTATTCAGCATTGTGTGATTAGCAGTGGCATTGACATTACAGAAGGGAAGTGATAATCTGCCACTTCATAATCACTGACATAAGGTATTACCATGCAGAATTCAAGGATGTCATAGTTTTACACAGATTCTTGACACAGCACACATACCGACGAGAAAAAGTATCAGTCGGACAGAAATATCCTGTGATCATAATACGATCTCTGTAATTACCGCACAAAAGCCAAAATAGGCCTTTTAAATGGTGAAAAAAATACCAAGTAGACTAAAAGAACAGATTTCAGTCACAGCAATATAGTTTGCAGGAATTCAAATTGATTACTAGATACTTTCTGTTGCACCCTCCCAAATTTTCAAATGGATTGTCTCAATTAACGAGGCATCACATAGATGTGGCAAAGAAAATTTGAAAATCTTAACAAAATATTCAAAACATATCACATTTGCATTAATAATATATTTGACAAGGACACTGTCATGTTGGTACCAATTGATGAGCAGTGAATAGGCATGCTACTTCAAATATGCTTGGTAATGTCAGCAGAACTTGATTAAGGTATGGTATAAAAATAAGTTTTTAGTGATACTGACTGAAAAACCTCAAAAATATCTTCAAATTCACTGATTTGGGCATTGTCTTCCATGTGATTCAGGAAAAAAATAGACGCAAAGCTGTCTGTTTGTGTTTTGCTGCTGCTGTTTTGTGTGAGGATGAGACCATGCCGACAAGCTTATCAGAACAATATTTAGCGGCCATTGATCATTAGAAACTCCTGAAATACCCTGCTATTCTTGATCATCAGGGTCATTGTGTAAGGCTGCGATATCCTTGTTGTGAGGTCTCCAGAAGCGTAGGCCTGATTACAGTGATCATTTGCTGAATCCCAATAATATATTAATTAGGCATGATTTTGATTTCTTGTCAGGAATTGGAAAATATAACAACAAATTAAACACTGGGTAAACATTTACAGACAGCTGAATCAGAATCTCTGATACATCCCACTAACTAGCTCGCGTTAGATACCTTGCAGACACCCCTGCACATCCCTGCTCATGAATCGACACTTGAAGTTAGGCAGTTTTGGTTCTATGAGTGACAAAGCTTCTTTTAAAAACTTTAAAATAACGATTGACTTCGGAAAAGGATATCATAAAATAATTATTTGAAGCGGCGCTCATTGATGACTATAGACTAGGAAGTCAGAATGCAACTTTTTTCCTGTAAAATGATACTGAAAATAAATTGTCACAATGGACACTGATTACAAGCTTCCTTCAACTCTTTGGTTAAATCAGCAGAAATCGCTTGAATGTAAGCTATAAAAGACGTGATGTTGGGAGGATAAGTCACAGAACACTGTTCATCACTCAAGTAACACAGTCTCCACCTCAACTCAGGTTAGCTATTAATGTAATATATAATTATGTCTGTTATTGACGACAACACATTATTCTCTCATCAGATTTTACACAACGCAGACAGCAAGAATAGTTTTTACAATTTTCTGACCTGCATTATAGTGTTCATAATTATTGTTTTTTATTTTTATTTTTTCGGAATTTTGTAGAACTTCTCAACGAATGAGTCTTACCAAAAATAAAGTTAATATACAATAATAATGTTCATTTGTACATATCATTTTTTATGTAGGATATATCCCACCATTACAATGCTTGCACTGAGAGTACTCGTCCTTCTAGTTGTCGCTGTGGCTGTTGCACAGTGTGGAGGTAAAAATGGAAACGGAAATGGTAACGGAAACAAACGAGGGGGATCTAACGGTAATGGAAACGGAAACAACAACTCAGGAGGAGGTACCAACGGTAACGGCAACGGTAACAACAATGGTGGAAGACGAGGATATGTTTCATAATCGGAGAGGCCTGATCATGACTGAAAATGCTGTACTTAAAATTATAAAACACATTTTTGTTTTGATGGCCATGAATTTGACCAAACTGTATCTACTTGATCCTTATTAATAAAGCAAAAGCAAATAACATATCGCTCATTCAATATAACGTACATACAGTACCAGTAGATTTTTACTGGCTAAATTTTGCTTAACTTATAATTGCGCACAGCTGCAACTCTTTACATGTCCTGTCTTTTCTTGCTGAGGGATAAGTCACCAAAAGCTTTGTGTTTGTAAAAAGTTTTCTGCATTAAATCTATGACTTTCTGCAGTTGATAGTTGCACATAGCGACAACTTTTAAGAATATCAATGGGCAATGTGTTTATATGCATTTACACACATAGATGGGGAACTAAAAAAGGATTTTGTATGAGGAAATTCTGAACCCACCCCAAAATCCAGAAATCAATAGCACTCAGAGTCGTCTGCACAACTAACTGATAATTCCAGAATCGAAAGGTATATGGGTAGGAACACAGTGATCTTCGCACTTTTCCAAAATTGGTTTTTACATGTGAATATCTTGGCAACCAGTTATTCAATTTTGATTCTGTTTTTTTATTACACGCACACACAGAGACAAAATAATTTTAATACTGCTTGAACCTCAATAAGGTGTTGATTAAATAGGATTAATTAAAATAATCAGCTGTGATAGGAAACAAACATAATTTCTAAAACGACTAGGATGAAAAAACCTTCAGGAATTTGTTTGATATGATCTATCTCATGGTACAATCAAGGGGGATTTGATCGGATTATCCAAACCAGAGATAATCCACTGTTCATCCCAGCTGCCTGTATATTGATGATGAGAATAATTGGAAAAAAAATAGCTGAATTTTTTGATGAAAAAAACTATATAGCTGTTTCTCTCTTAGATAAAGAGATAATCACAGATTAAAAAATTGGAGTAAATGAGGTCTCAGCTCAGTTTATGTTATATAAGGAACGTCGATGTAAACAAACGAAATACTTCCTGCTGATGAACGATCTGAGCTGATTAAAATATGATATGAATCTATGGTAACAAAAATATAAAATAAAATACTACTTGTTCACTATTAAATCATTTATTAAGAATGGCTTCTACTCTAGAGCGATAGCAGTTCTTTCCTAGACTAGTTCCAGGTTTGATGTCTCAACACCTCTCTGATGGTAATTTTTTTAAATGTTATGAGAGGGTCGTCTAGTGCATGCATGTCCAACCTTTTTTCAGATTCGGTAAAGTTCTGTTTGGCAGCATACCAATTGGTCGCAGTTTTTTTTTGCAAATTTTACTTGAGATACAGATAAGAATGGGGAATATCCAGGCCTGTATCTGTGGGTTTTAAAGTGGTAGGGCCAGGCGCTAGGACATGTGGTATTGGGCCACCCAAAAAATTATTTTGAAACAAAGGTGGTTATTAGGCACTCCAGCCCTATTTGGAAAAAAAACTAACGAGCAATCCGCCAAATGAATCTTTGTGTCACAATTGATTTACAGGGACATTAAATTCTATCTGATCGTTTATCTGTTTGATACCTTGAATTGAAATTCAGTGAACTTATTGCGGAGGTTTGTAAATGTCTAACAACAAATTTGGGCAGTGATTGGAAAGATCACATGGGAGTCCTAAGGGGTGGAAGCAGAGCTTGAATTAACTGCTTACAGAGAAATTGAGGTTTTACAGTCAAGAAAATATGTGATTTTGCTAGATTGTTCGTGAATAGGATAAGAAGAAAAGTTTTTGTGCAAGCAAGTTTTCTCAAAATTCGAATTTAATGATCATCACAGAGCAACATGAACATATCAAATCAGATGATATTTAAGATGGGACACCATGACCATGTTGACAGTGAAACCTCACAGGAACAAATCCTTGGCCCCTCTGCAACCAATTTAAAACATGCCATGTGAAATAATATAATATAATCTTTAATTCAAACCATCGGTATGGTACCTGAAGAAAAGTGGCCACCCTTACAGCTTTTGATACAAGAAACAAGGCAATGTTTTTAAGCATTGCCCATATGGCTGGGAGGTATGTTTCGAGACAGGCTGTAGTGCTGAAGAATAGCTCACATGTTTTGGTTTTATATTTGTTGGTGAGCTCCAAACATTATAATAATTATAGAAATTTCCCAATGAAAATGGTAGTACTAGTATAATTCCTTCATGATCCTTTGTGATTCAAATCATCTGGTAATGATAAACATAAATAGAATCAATATAATATTTGGGCTATTATGGCAAGTTTATGTTTTCTTTTCCTAAGTTTTCCTGCTTAACTACCCATGAACATATCCCTTTAACTACGATAGAGCAACAATTGAACATTTCTTTGTGCGCTTCCTGATATATCTGTTGTGACGGAATAATGCAGAATTTCCTATATATCTTTGACTTTTAAACAAGATGTGAAAATGTGTTTCAACTTTTTCTGTTGTAAGAGTGCATTTGGCCAATTAATATATGACCAATTTGGCCAAGGTTGAGCATGGCTGCAGTAGTGTAGTCTCTAACCTCCAGGCTTTATTGCGAATGCGACTGTCAATAGCATCATTGGTTTTGGGAGTTCTAGCTAACTAACAGGACCAAAATGAGCAAAAGGTTGTCAAATATTCATTGAAATTTGTTTATTCATAAGAATCAATCAGATAGATCTATATTGAATTTATTGTCAACAATTGTCTAAATATATATCATTACTATTTCACAGATACCCTCTCTAGTCATTCACTGTTCTGTTCTGAAAACCAAATTACATGGCCGCTTTTTAGGAGCAAGATCAAGTGTCAACTTCACTTTTTTTTACACCACATTACATCACATTCATTGCTCAATAATTGGTGAAACCATAATCGTTGTTTTTTATAGATTTTGCATTTGGCATTCTGTACCACTTCTATGTTTGAATTCCTCCCAGGTTCGTTGTTGACCTAAAATATGATACCAGGGAGATTTCCAGTTCCAATTTTGGTTATTTACTCATGGTGAGGTGTGGTAACCTTCATATTTGAGATTCCTCAGCATTTATTTATTTAAATCATTGTTCTTCTTGTCATTCTCGTTTTCCTATCTGTTAAAACCCTGAATGTTTCACTTAATTTTACCAAAGCTTTGAGCATTGAGATATCACAGAGATGGGTTTACAGATTAAAAATATATTGATTGTAACTTCGATGAAAAATTCATCCTTGAGAGCATTTAGTGTTTCATCCGCAATATCAACTGGTGGTTTCCAACTTCTTTGTCATGCAGTCACAGTCATTATTTTGGTACAGACGGATATTTCAAAGTAGTAGTGCTACTGTTAATTGTCTAGTTTGATTTTTCCCAATTTATGATGGTTGAACATGAAAGTGATGGTGAAATGCCTATTGAAAGTTTTAGGTTTTGCATTATACTAAATTAACTGCATCTGATCTTTCCACCTGTCAGACATGTAATCCAAAGGTAGAAAACACTGATGGGTCATGAGTGAGGTTTAATTTTGAATGTATTTTGTCAACTAAATGCTTAAGCATCTTAGTCTTTGTTCTTCATGGTTCTTTCTCTTGGCTATAAAAAAAACATCCAGAGGGCAGTGGTTACAACAGAAACAAATCACCTTGACCCTTGTGTATTGCATGGCTTAATATATTATTTGATCTTAATAGTTGTTTACTGGTGACATCTAAATAGTAAACACTCAATATTCAGCCACAATATATACAATTGGCCAGGGGCCGCAACATTTTGCTCGATACAGTATGGCTATGACTGACTCAAATTATCAAAGGTAGCAAACCATTCTTGCTCTGTTCTGTGACTTATTAATGTATTGAAGAGATTCAACAGAGAGCCATCGGAGCCATTGAGTTGAGCTGCAGGTACTCATATTTTGCAAGCAAAACCTATACACAATGCCCTACAGGATGAAAATACTCACCCATTTGAATTTAGCGACCTGGTTAAGACTATTCAAACTGAAAATATTAACAGTGAACGTTGGTTTTTTTTAAATACTCAGTGTATGATATCATTTGCAACTTTGCTATCACTTTTACTAAATAAGCAAAACTTTCCATCATGTGAGGTAATCTCAAAGATTCCGAGGGCAGGTTATTCTTTTAACATCAGTTTTTTAGCACATTTTCCTTTCAATTGAATTGCTTGAGAACTTATCTCCCAATCCATATTTCCCCTTAATACATGCATCCATATATTGATACTATCTCACAGGGGTGTCTGAAAGTCAACGTAATTGGGCAATCAATCCGAACTGGTTTGGCATAAACCGATAGAAAAGAGGTTTTGATTGACGGTCAGAAAATTTAGTGGCTGATAGTAGTTGCATGAGTGGCATTTATCGAACCGCTTCTTTTGTTGGATGGGCGAGGAAACTCTAGATGGATGGACTTGGCTCTACACTGTTCAGGCATGCTCAGAGAGATGAATATCTTTCATCGGTGAGCGTAACAAATTTTCGCAACAAAAATAGACAGGGCAGTCACATATAGGTTGATATCTACACTTAGTTGAGTAAAATCTAGCGAGAATAAGTCTTCTTGTACTGTATGTACGTTATAGTGAATCAGCAAGATGTTTTTGCTTTTGCTTTATTAATAAGCATTAAGTGGATACATTTTGATCAAATTCATGGTCAACAAAACAAAAATATGTAATGTAGTTACACGTTCAGCATTTTCAGTCATGATCAGGCTTCTCTGATTATGAAACATATCCTCCGATTCCACCATTGTTGGTACATCCTCCTGAGTTGTTGTTTCCGTTTCCATTACCGTTAGATCCGCCTCCTGAGTTTCCGTTACCGTTTCCATTAGAACCGCTACTAGATTTACCTCCACACTGGGCGACAGCCACAGCAACAACTAGAAGGAAGAGTGCTCTTAGTGCAAGCATGGTGATGGCAAGATATATTCTGAAAGAAAGAAAGCGAATCTCAAATCGTGACAGAAGAAAAGTAAATATACAAAATTGCTTGTTGTCTTTGCTTGGTTAAGATGAGTGGACATGTTATTTCATAAAAAAGACAAACCGCAAATTAAATTTGCCTTACCTTGGTTGAGATGGAGATGGTATTTTTATAGTCTGACAGTAAAGCCGGATCATTCTATATCCTGTATTATATTGATCGATTTAATCACGAACACATAGTGATAACAAGGTTTTTAAAATAAAAAAAACTTTAATGATGCTATATTGATACTTCACTGTTTCCTGTACCACTGGCATGCTAAGATCTGTCAAATGATAATCACAGCAATTTGGCCTACAAGTCTTATGACTAGACATCAAGAATGCCACAGCATTTCTCAATTGTTATTAACAAAAATGGTTATTCAATTTTAATCAAATCTGTCTCATGAGACTGAATGTTCTACTGAAAGGGGCAGTGTTGCTTAAAAGAATCATTGTGACTTGACACCACACAGACAGGCATTTTGTTAGTAGATTATGCAATTGCCAGTTAGAAACTTAGCTGTGTTATTAAGTAAAATATTACCAAAACTAGTAAGATAAATCCTGCTAGCCTGGTCTCTGCCCTCGTGATAAGATCGAGACTAATGTAATTAAAAGTGTGGGGAATATTGAACTTCGGAACAATTATCATTAGTTAGCAGTCACATCCTTCATGTCAGGTCTTGGAAAGTTTAGGCCTAAAAACAGTTGATCACTCTATGGAAGACAGTGTTTTACCTTGAAGATTCGTAATGTACCCGTCGGTCAAAGGAGGTTTTGTTCATTACGCTACGTTATAGCAGAGCTACATTTCCACTTCTGACCATATTAAGGATCGATGCAGTATTGAGCATTGGCAAGCATGTATGTTGGTAACTAAATTTATTGAACTTTGGTTATTAACTTGGGAGTTCTCAATTTCCATGTGTTAGTATTGTTTACATCCCATCAGATTTCTTCATATCAAGAATAAATCGATGATGACTTTTCATACTGTTGCCATTTCTTCTCAATGGCAGGAAGGAATGAAAGAATTAAATTATATAGAGCAGAGCTACATTGCCACTTCTGACCATATTAAGGGTTGATGCAGTATTGAGCAATGGCAAGCACATAATATGTTGGTAATTAAATTTATTGAACTTGGGTTACTAACTTGGGAGTTCTCAATCTCCAAGTGTTTTAAAATAGGTTAATTGATAAGAATATAATAATGTCATTTTATAGCAGCCAGCTGAATACTTATCAATAATACGGTACACTTTAAGTATTCCTGCGTAACTTCAATTTGCAATGTTGATATAAATAAGGATTTGTGATAAAGATGATTTCAATCTCTACACTCTTACACCTATGCGACATGTTGAGGTCTTGAAAATGTGTAGTATTTTTTTGTGTTTTTCATTGGAATTCACTTTGTCCGAAAGAATAAATTGAAATTATTTATAGTCAAATCCATATATCCGTGTTAGAAGTTGACATAACTTATGATAATCCTGTGTCACTATGAAAATAAACCTGCCTCACACCCAGCATTCACATATTACGTTTTGTTACAAGAATCGGGTTTAAATTTATTTTTGGTGACCAGAAACTTATAATGATTATCTATTATAATTTTAATATTCAGCATTTTGTGATTAGCAGTGGCATTGACATTACAGAAGGGAAGTGATAATCTGCCACTTCATAATCACTGACATAAGGTATTACCATGCAGAATTCAAGGATGTCATAGTTTTACATAGATTCTTGACACAGCACACATACCGAGAAACAGTATCAGTCGGACAGAAATATCTTGTGATCATAATACGATCTCTGTATTTACCACACAAAAGCCAAAATGGGCCTTTTAAATGGTGAAAAAAATACCAAGTAGACTTAAAGAACAGATTTCAGTCACAGCAATATAGTTTGCAGGAATTCAAATTGATTACTAGATACTTTCTGTTGCGCCCTCCCCAATTTTCAAATGGATTGTCTCAATTAACTAGGCATCACGTAGATGTGGCAAAGAAAATTTGAAAATCTGAACAAAATATTTCAACACATGTCACATTTGCATTAATAATATATTTGACAAGGACACTGTCATGTTGGTACCAATTGATGAGCAGTGAATAGGCATGCTTCTTCAAATATGCTTGGTAATGTCAGCAGAACTTGATTAAGGTATGGTATAAAAATTTAGTGATACTGACTGAAAAACCTCAAAAATATCTTTAAATTCACTGATTTGGGCATTGTCTTCCATATGATTCAGGAAAAAAATAGACGCAAAGCTGTCTGTTTGTGTTTTGCTGCTGCTGTTTTGTGTGAGGATGAGACCATGCCGACAAGCTTATCAGAACAATATTTAGCGACCATTGATCATTAGAAACTCCTGAAATACCCTGCTATTCTTGATCATCAGGGTCATTGTGTAAGGCTGTGATATCCTTGATGTGAGGTCTCCAGAAACGTAGGCCTGATTACAGTGATCATTTGCTGAATCCCAATAATATATTATTTAGGCATGATTTTGATTTCTTGTCAGGAATTGGAAAATATAACAACAAATTAAACACTGGGTAAACATTTACAGACAGCTGAATCAGAATCTCTGATACATCCCACTAACTAGCTCGCGTTAGATACCTTGCAGACACCCCTGCACATCTCTGCTCATGAATCGACACTTGAAGTTAGGCAGTTTTGGTTCTATGAGTGACAAAGCTTCTTTTAAAAACTTTAAAATAACGATTGACTTCGGAAAAGGATATCATAAAATAATTATTTGAAGCGGCGCTCATTGATGACTATAGACTAGGAAGTCAGAATGCAACTTTTTTCCTGTAAAATGATACTGAAAATAAATTGTCACAATAGACACTGATTACAAGCTTCCTTCAACTCTTTGGTTACATCAGCAGAAATCGCTTGAATGTAAGCTATAAAAGACGTGATGTTGGGAGGATAAGTCACAGAACACTGTTCATCACTCAAGTAACACAGTCTCCACCTCAACTCAGGTTAGCTATTAATGTAATATATAATTATGTCTGTTATTGACGACAACACATTATTCTCTCATCAGATTTTACACAACGCAGACAGCAAGAATAGTTTTTACAATTTTCTGACCTGCATTATAGTGTTCATAATTATTGTTTTTTATTTTTATTTTTTCGGAATTTTGTAGAACTTCTCAACGAATGAGTCTTACCAAAAATAAAGTTAATATACAATAATAATGTTCATTTGTACATATCATTTTTTATGTAGGATATATCCCACCATTACAATGCTTGCACTGAGAGTACTCGTCCTTCTAGTTGTCGCTGTGGCCGTTGCACAGTGTGGAGGTAAAAATGGAAACGGAAATGGTAACGGAAACAAACGAGGGGGGTCTAACGGTAATGGAAACGGAAACAACAACTCAGGAGGAGGTACCAACGGTAACGGCAACGGTAACAACAATGGTGGAAGACGAGGATATGTTTCATAATCGGAGAGGCCTGATCATGACTGAAAATGCTGTACTTAAAATTATAAAAGACATTTTACTTTTGATGGCCATGAATTTGACCAAACTGTATCCACTTGATCCTTATTAATAAAGCAAAAGCAAATAAGATATCGCTCATTCAATATAACGTACATACAGTACCAGTAGATTTTTACTTGCTAAATTTTACTTAACTTATAATTGCGCACAGCTGCAACTCTCTACATGTCCTGTCTTTTCTTGCTGAGGGATAAGTCACCAAAAGCTTTGTGTTTGTAAAAAGTTTTCTGCATTAAATCTATGTCTTTCTGCAGTTGATAGTTGCACATAGCGACAACTTTAAAGAATATCAATGGGCGATGTTTTTTTACGCATTTACACACATAGATGGGGGAACTAAAAAAGGATTTTGTATGAGGAAATTCTGAACCCACCCCAAAATCCAGAAATCAATAGCACTCAGAGTCGTCTGCACAACTAACAGCTAATTCCAGAATCGAAAGGTATATGGATAGAAACACAGTGATCTTCGCACTTTTCCAAAATTGGTTTTTACATGTGAATATCTTGGCAACCAGTTATTCAATTCTGATTCTGTTTTTTTATTACACGTACACACAGACACAAATAATTTTAATACTGCTTGAACCTCAATAAGGTGTTGATTAAATAGGATTAATTAAAATAATCAGCTGTGATCGGAAACAAACATAATTTCTAAAACGACTAGGATGAAAAAACCTTCAGGAATTTGTTTGATATGATCTATCTCATGGTACAATCAAGGGGGATTTGATCGGATTATCCAAACCAGAGATAATCCACTGTTCATCCCAGCTGCCTGTATATTGATGATGAGAATAATTGGAAAAAAAATAGCTGAATTTTTTGATGAAAAAAACTATATAGCTGTTTCTCTCTTAGATAAAGAGATAATCACAGATTGAAAAGATTGGAGTAAATGAGGTCTCAGCTCAGTTTATGTTATATAAGGAACGTCGATGTAAACAAACAAAATACTTCCTGCTGATGATCGATCTGAGCTGATTAAAATATGATATGAATCTATGGTAACAAAAATATAAAATAAAATACTACTTGTTCACTATTAAATCATTTATTAAGAATGGCTTCTACTCTGGAGCGAAAGCAGATCTTTCCCAGACTAGTTCCAGGTTTGATGTCTCAACACCTCTCTGATGGTAATTTTTTAAAATGTTATGAGAGGGTGGTCTAGTGCATGCATGTCCAACCTTTTTTCGGATTCGGTAAAGTTCTGTTTGGCAACATACCAATTGGTCGCAGTTTTTTTTTGCAAATTTTACTTGAGATACAGATAAGAATGGGGAATATCCAGGCCTGTATCTGTGGGTTTTAAAGTGGTAGGGCCAGGCGCTAGGACATGTGGTATTGGGCCACCCAAAAAATTATTTTGAAACAAAGGCAGTTATTAGGCACTCAAGCCCTATTTGGAAAAAAAACTAACGAGCAATCCGCCACATGAATCTTTGTGTCACAATTGATTAACAGGGACATTAAATTCTATCTGATCGTTTATCTGTATGATACCTTGAATTGAAATTCAGTGAACTTATTGCGGAGGTTTGTAAATGTCTATCAACAAATTTGGGCAGTGATTGGAAAGATCACATGGGAGTCCTAAGGGGTGGAAGCAGAGCTTGAATTAACTGCTTACAGAGAAATTGAGGTTTTACAGTCAAGAAAATATGTGATTTTGCTAGATTGTTCGTGAATAGGATAAGAAGAAAAGTTTTTGTGCAAGCAAGTTTTCTCAAAATTCGAATTTAATGATCATCACAGAGCAACATGAACATATTAAATCAGATGATATTTAAGATGGGACACCATGACCATGTTGACAGTGAAACCTCACAGGAACAAATCCTTGGCCCCTCTGCAACCAATTTAAAACATGCCATGTGAAATAATATAATATAATCTTTATTTCAAACCATCGGTATGGTACCTGAAGAAAAGTGGCCACCCTTACAGCTTTTGATTCAAGAAACAAGGCAATGTTTTTAAGCATTGCCCATATGGCTGTGGAGGTATGTTTCGAGACAGGCTGTAGTGCTGAAGAATAGCTCACATGTTTTGGGTTTATATTTGTTGGTGAGCTTCAAACATTATAATAATTATAGAAATTTCCCAATGAAAACGGTAGTACTAGTATAATTCCTTCATGATCCTTTGTGATTCAAATCATCTGGTAATGATAAACATAAATAGAATCAATATAATATTTGGGCTATTATGGCAAGTTTAGGTTTTCTTTTCCTAAGTTTCCCTGCTTAACTACCCATGAACATATCCCTTTAACTACGATAGAGCAACAATTGAACATTTCTTTGTGCGCTTCCTGATATATCTGTAGTGACGGAATAATGCAGAATTTCCTATATATCTTTGACTTTTAAACAAGATGTGAAAATGTGTTTCAACTTTTTCTGTTGTAAGGGTGCATTTGGCCAAACAATATATGACCAATTTGGCCAAGGTTGAGCATGGCTGCAGAAGTGTAGTCTCTAACCTCCAGGCTTTATAGCGAATGCGACTGTCAATAGCATCATTGGTTTTGGGAGTTCTAGCTAACTAACAGGACCAAAATGAGCAAAAGGTTGTCAAATATTCATTGAAATTTGTTTATTCATAAGAATCAATCAGATAGATCTATATTGAATTTATTGTCAACAATTGTCTAAATTCATATCATTACGATTTCACAGACACCCTCTCTAGTCATTCACTGTTCTGTTCTGAAAACCAAATTTCATGGCCGCTTTTTAGGAGCAAGACCAAGTGTCAACTTGCACTTTTTTTTTACACCACATTACATCAGTTTCATTGCTCAATAATTGGTGAAACCATAATCGTTGTTTTTTATAGATTTTGCATTTGGCATTCTGTACCACTTCTATGTTTGAATTCCTCCCAGGTTCGTTGTTGACCTAAAATATGATACCAGGGAGATTTTGGCTATTTACTCATGGTGAGGTGTGGTAACCTTCATATTTGAGATTCCTCAGCATTTATTTATTTAAATCATTGTTCTTCTTGTCATTCTCGTTTTCCTATCTGTTAAAACCCTGAATGTTTCACTTAATTTTACCAAAGCTTTGAGCATCGAGATATCACAGAGATGGGTTTACAGATTAAAAATATATTGATTGTAACTTCGATGAAAAATTCATCCTTGAGAGCATTTAGTGTTTCATCCGCAATATCAACTGGTGGTTTCCAACTTCTTTGTCATGCAGTCACAGTCATTATTTTGGTACAGACGGATATTTCAAAGTAGTAGTACTACTGTTAATTGTCTAGTTTGATTTTTCACAATTTATGATGGTTGAACATGAAAGTGATGGTGAAACGCCTATTGAAAGTTTTAGGTTTTGCATTATACTAAATTAACTGCATCTGATCTTTCCACCTGTCAGACATGTAATCCAAAGGTAGAAAACACTGATGGGTCATGAGTGAGGTTTAATTTTGAATGTATTTTGTCAACTAAATGCTTAAGCATCTTAGTCTTTGTTCTTCATGGTTCTTTCTCTTGGCTATAAAAAAAACACCCAGCAGGCAGTGGTTACAACAGAAACAAATCACCTTGACCCTTGTGTATTGCATGGCTTAATATGTTATTTGATCTTAATAGTTGTTTACTGGTGATATCTAAATAGTAAACACTCAATATTCAGCCACAATATATACAATTGGCCAGGGGCCGCAACATTTTGCTCGATACAGTATGGCTATGACTGACTCAAATTATCAAAGGTAGCAAACCATTCTTGCTCTGTTCTGTGACTTATTAATGTATTGAAGAGATTCAGCAGAGAGCCATCGGAGCCATTGAGTTGAGCTGCAGGTACTCATATTTTGCAAGCAAAACCTATACACAATGCCCTACAGGATGAAAATACTCACCCATTTGAATTTAGCGACCTGGTTAAGACTATTCAAACTGAAAATATTAACAGTGAACGTTGGTTTTTTTTAAATACTCAGTGTATGATATCATTTGCAACTTTGCTATCACTTTTACTAAATAAGCAAAACTTTCCATCATGTGAGGTAATCTCAAAGATTTCGAGGGCAGGTTATTCTTTTAACATCAGTTTTTTAGCACATTTTCCTTTCAATTGAATTGCTTGAGAACTTATCTCCCAATCCATATTTCCCCTTAATACATGCATCCATATATTGATACTATCTCACAGGGGTGTCTGAAAGTCAACGTAATTGGGCAATCAATCCGAACTGGTTTGGCATAAACCGATAGAAAAGAGGTTTTGATTGACGGTCAGAAAATTTAGTGGCTGATGGTAGTTGCATGAGTTGCATTTATCGAACCGCTTCTTTTGTTGGATGGGCAAGGAAACTCTAGATGGATGGACTTGGCTCTACACTGTTCAGGCATACTCAGAGAGATGAATATCTTTCATCGGTGAGCGTAACAAATTTTCGCAACAAAAATAGACAGGGCAGTCACATATAGGTTGATATCTACACTTAGTTGAGTAAAATCTAGCGAGAATAAGTCTTCTTGTACTGTATGTACGTTATAGTGAATCAGCAAGATGTTTTTGCTTTTGCTTTATTAATAAGCATTAAGTGGATACATTTTGATTAAATTCATGGTCAACAAAACAAAAATATGTAATGTAGTTACACGTTCAGCATTTTCAGTCATGATCAGGCTTCTCTGATTATGAAACATATCCTCCGATTCCACCATTGTTGGTACCTCCTCCTGAGTTGTTGTTTCCGTTTCCATTACCGTTAGATCCGCCTCCTGAGTTTCCGTTACCGTTTCCATTAGAACCGCTACTAGATTTACCTCCACACTGGGCGACAGCCACAGCAACAACTAGAAGGAAGAGTGCTCTTAGTGCAAGCATGGTGATGGCAAGATATATTCTGAAAGAAAGAAAGCGAATCTCAAATCGTGACAGAAGAAAAGTAAATATTCAAAATTGCTTGTTGTCTTTGCTTGGTTATGATGAGTGGACATGTTATTTCATAAAAAAGACAAACCGCAAATTATAATTGCCTTACCTTGGTTGAGATGGAGATGGTATTTTTATAGTCTGACAGTCAAGCCGGATCATTCTGCTATTCCATTCTATATCCTGTATTATATTGATCGATTTAATCACGAACACATAGTGATAACAAGGTTTTTAAAATAAAAAAAACTTTAATGATGCTATATTGATACTTCACTGTTTCCTGTACCACTGGCATGTTAAGATCTGTCAAATGATAATCACAGCAATTTGGCCTACACGTCTTATGACTAGACATCAAGAATGCCACAGCATTTCTCAATTGTTGTTAACAAAAATGGTTATTCAATTTTAATCAAATCTGTCTCATGAGACTGAATGTTCTACTGAAAGGGGCAGTGTTGCTTAAAAGAATCATTGTGACTTGACTCCACACAGACAGGCATTTTGTTAGTAGATTATGCAATTGCCAGTTAGAAACTTAGCTGTGTTATTAAGTGAAATATTACCAAAACTAGTAAGATAAATCCTGCTAGCCTGGTCTCTGCCCTCGTGATAAGATCGAGACTGATCTAATTAAATGTGTGGGGAATATTGAACTTCGGAACAATTATCATTAGTTAGCAGTCACATTCTTTATGTCAGGTCTTGGAAAGTTTAGGCCTAAAAATAGTTGATCACTCTATTGAAGACAGTGTTTTACCTTGAAGATTCGTAATGTACCCGTTGGTCAGAGGAGGTTTTGTTCATTACGCTACGTTATGGCAGAGCTACATTTCCACTTCTGACCATATTAAGGATCGATGCAGTATTGAGCATTGGCAAGCATGTATGTTGGTAACTAAATTTATTGAACTTTGGTTATTAACTTGGGAGTTCTCAATTTCCATGTGTTAGTATTGTTTACATCCCATCAGATTTCTTCATATCAAGAATATCGATGATGACTTTTCATACTGTTGCCATTTCTTCTCAATGGCAGGAAGGAATGAAAGAATTAAATTATATAGAGCAGAGCTACATTGCCACTTCTGACCATATTAAGGGTTGATGCAGTATTGAGCAATGGCAAGCACATAATATGTTGGTAATCAAATTTATTGATCTTGGGTTACTAACTTGGGAGTTCTCAATTTCCAAGTGTATTAAAATAGGTTAATTGATAAGAATATAATAATGTCATTTTATAGCAGCCGGCTGAATACTTATCAATAATACGGTACACTTTAAGTATTCCTGCGTAACTGCAATTTCCAATGTTGATATAAATAAGGATTTGTGATAAAGATGATTTCAATCTCTACACTCTTACACCTATGCGACATGTTGAGGTCTTGAAAATGTGTAGTATTTTTTTGTGTTTTTCATTGGAATTCACTTTGTCCGCAAGAATAAATTGAAATTATTTATAGTCAAATCCATATATCCGTGTTAGAAGTTGACATAACTTATGATAATCCTGTGTCACTATGAAAATAAACCTGCCTCACACCCAGCATTCACATATTACGTTTTGTTACAAGAATCGGGTTTAAATTTATTTTTGGTGATTATCTATTATAATTTTATTATTCAGCATTTTGTGATTAGCAGTGGCATTGACATTACAGAAGGGAAGTGATAATCTGCCACTTCATAATCACTGACATAAGGTATTACCATGCAGAATTCAAGGATGTCATAGTTTTACACAGATTCTTGACACAGCACACATACCGATCAGTATCAGTCGGACAGAAATATCTTGTGATCATAATACGATCTCTGTATTTACCACACAAAAGCCAAAATGGGCCTTTTAAATGGTGAAAAAAATACCAAGTAGACTTAAAGAACAGATTTCAGTCACAGCAATCTAGTTTGCAGGAATTCAAATTGATTACTAGATACTTTCTGTTGCGCCCTCCCCAATTTTCAAATGGATTGTCTCAATTAACTAGGCATCACGTAGATGTGGCAAAGAAAATTTGAAAATCTTAACAAAATATTTCAACACATGTCACATTTGCATTAATAATATATTTGACAAGGACACTGTCATGTTGGTACCAATTGATGAGCAGTGAATAGGCATGCTACTTCAAATATGCTTGGTAATGTCAGCAGAACTTGATTAAGGTATGGTATAAAAATAAGTTTTTAGTGATACTCACTGAAAAACCTCAAAAATATCTTCAAATTCACTGATTTCGGCATTGTCTTCCAATTGATTCAGGAAAAAAATAGACGCAAAGCTGTCTGTTTGTGTTTTGCTGCTGCTGTTTTGTGTGAGGATGAGACCATGCCGACAAGCTTATCAGAACAATATTTAGCGACCATTGATCATTAGAAACTCCTGAAATACCCTGCTATTCTTGATCATCAGGGTCATTGTGTAAGGCTGTGATATCCTTGATGTGAGGTCTCCAGAAGCGTAGGCCTGATTACAGTGATCATTTGCTGAATCCCAATAATATTATATTAATTAGGCATGATTTTGATTTCTTGTCAGGAATTGGAAAATATAACAACAAATAAAACACAGGGTACACATTTACAGACAGCTGAATCAGAATCTCTGATACATCCCACTAACTAGCTCGCGTTAGATACCTTGCAGACACCCCTGCACATCCCTGCTCATGAATCGACACTTGAAGTTAGGCAGTTTTGGTTCTATGAGTGACAAAGCTTCTTTTAAAAACTTTAAAATAACGATTTACTTCGGAAAAGGATATCATAAAATAATTATTTGAAGCGGCGCTCATTGATGACTATAGACTAGGAAGTCAGAATGCAAGTTTTTTCCTGTAAAATGATACTGAAAATAAATTGTCACAATAGACACTGATTACAAGCTTCCCTCAACTCTTTGGTTACATCAGCAGAAATCGCTTGAATGTAAGCTATAAAAGACGTGATGTTGGGAGGATAAGTCACAGAACACTGTTCATCACTCAAGTAACACAGTCTCCACCTCAACTCAGGTTAGCCATTAATGTGATATATAATTATGTCTGTTATTGACGACAACACATTATTCTCTCATCAGATTTTACACAACGCAGACAGCAAGAATAGCTTTTACAATTTTCTGACCTGCATTATAGTGTTCATAATTATTGTTTTTTATTTTATTTTTTCGGAATTTTGTAGAACTTCTCAACGAATGAGTCTTACCAAAAATAAAGTTAATATAATAATAATGTTCATTTGTACATATCATTTTTTATGTAGGATATATCCCACCATTACAATGCTTGCACTGAGAGTACTCGTCCTTCTAGTTGTCGCTGTGGCTGTTGCACAGTGTGGAGGTAAAAATGGAAACGGAAATGGTAACGGAAACAAACGAGGGGGATCTAACGGTAATGGAAACGGAAACAACAACTCAGGAGGAGGTACCAACGGTAACGGCAACGGTAACAACAATGGTGGAAGACGAGGATATGTTTCATAATCGGAGAGGCCTGATCATGACTGAAAATGCTGTACTTAAAATTATAAAACACATTTTTGTTTTGATGGCCATGAATTTGACCAAACTGTATCTACTTGATCCTTATTAATAAAGCAAAAGCAAATAACATATCGCTCATTCAATATAACGTACATACAGTACCAGTAGATTTTTACTTGCTAAATTTTACTTAACTTATAATTGCGCACAGCTGCAACTCTTTACATGTCCTGTCTTTTCTTGCTGAGGGATAAGTCACCAAAAGCTTTGTGTTTGTAAAAAGTTTTCTGCATTAAATCTATGACTTTCTGCAGTTGATAGTTGCACATAGCGACAACTTTTAAGAATATCAATGGGCAATGTGTTTATATGCATTTACACACATAGATGGGGGAACTAAAAAAAGGATTTTGTATGAGGAAATTCTGAACCCACCCCAAAATCCAGAAATCAATAGCACTCAGAGTCGTCTGCACAACTAACAGCTAATTCCAGAATCGAAAGGTATATGGTTAGAAACACAGTGATCTTCGCACTTTTCCAAAATTGGTTTTTACATGTGAATATCTTGGCAACCAGTTATTCAATTTTGATTCTGTTTTTTTATTACACGTACACACAGACACAAAATAATTTTAATACTGCTTGAACCTCAATAAGGTGTTGATTAAATAGGATTAATTAAAATAATCAGCTGTGATCGGAAACAAACATAATTTCTAAAACGACTAGGATGAAAAAACCTTCAGGAATTTGTTTGATATGATCTATCTCATGGTACAATCAAGGGGGTTTTGATCGGATTATCCAAACCAGAGATAATCCACTGTTCATCCCAGCTGCCTGTATATTGATGATGAGAATAATTGGAAAAAAAATAGCTGAATTTTTTGATGAAAAAAACTATATAGCTGTTTCTCTCTTAGATAAAGAGATAATCACAGATTAAAAAATTGGAGTAAATGAGGTCTCAGCTCAGTTTATGTTATCTAAGGAACGTCGATGTAAACAAACAAAATACTTCCTGCTGATGAACGATCTGCGCTGATTAAAATATGATATGAATCTATGGTAACAAAAATATAAAATAAAATACTACTGGTTCACTATTAAATGGCTTCTACTCTGGAGCGAAAGCAGTTCTTTCCCAGACTAGTTCCAGGTTTGATGTCTCAACACCTCTCTGATGGTAATTTTTTAAAATGTTATGAGAGGGTCGTCTAGTGCATGCATGTCCAACCTTTTTTCGGATTCGGTAAAGTTCTGTTTGGCAGCATACCAATTGGTCGCAGTTTTTTTCTGCAAATTTTACTTGAGATACAGATAAGAATGGGGAATATCCAGGCCTTTATCTGTGGGTTTTAAAGTGGTAGGGCCAGGCGCTAGGACATGTGGTATTGGGCCACCCAAAAAATTATTTTGAAACAAAGGTGGTTATTAGGCACTCCAGCCCTATTTGGAAAAAAAACTAACGAGCAATCCGCCACATGAATCTTTGTGTCACAATTGATTTACAGGGACATTAAATTATATCTGATCGTTTATCTGTTTGATACCTTGAATTGAAATTCAGTGAACTTATTGCGGAGGTTTGTAAATGTCTATCAACAAATTTGGGCAGTGATTGGAAAGATCACATGGGAGTCCTAAGGGGTGGAAGCAGAGCTTGAATTAACTGCTTACAGAGAAATTGAGGTTTTACAGTCAAGAAAATATGTGATTTTGCTAGATTGTTCGTGAATAGGATAAGAAGAAAAGTTTTTGTGCTAGCAAGTTTTCTCAAAATTCGAATTTAATGATCATCACAGAGCAACATGAACATATTAAATCAGATGATATTTAAGATGGGACACCATGACCATGTTGACAGTGAAACCTCACAGGAACAAATCCTTGGCCCCTCTGCAACCAATTTAAAACATGCCATGTGAAATAATATAATATAATCTTTATTTCAAACCATCGGTATGGTACCTGAAGAAAAGTGGCCACCCTTACAGCTTTTGATACAAGAAACAAGGCAATGTTTTTAAGCATTGCCCATATGGCTGTGGAGGTATGTTTCGAGACAGGCTGTAGTGCTGAAGAATAGCTCACATGTTTTGGTTTTATATTTGTTGGTGAGCTCCAAACATGATAATAATTATAGAAATTTCCCAATGAAAACGGTAGTACTAGTATAATTCCTTCATGATCCTTTGTGATTCAAATCATCTGGTAATGATAAACATAAATAGAATCAATATAATATTTGGGCTATTATGGCAAGTTTAGGTTTTCTTTTCCTAAGTTTACCTGCTTTACTACCCATGAACATATCCCTTTAACTACGATAGAGCAACAATTGAACATTTCTTTGTGCGCTTCCTGATATATCTGTTGTGACGGAATAATGCAGAATTTCCTATATATCTTTGACTTTTAAACAAGATGTGAAAATGTGTTTCAACTTTTTCTGTTGTAAGGGTGCATTTGGCCAAACAATATAATATGACCAATTTGGCCAAGGTTGAGCATGGCTGCAGTAGTGTAGTCTCTAACCTCCAGGCTTTATTGCGAATGCGACTGTCAATATGTCAATATCTGTTAAAACCCTGAATGTTTCACTTAATTTTACCAAAGCTTTGAGCATTGAGATATCACAGAGATGGGTTTACAGATTAAAAATATATTGATTGTAATTTCGATGAAAAATTCATCCTTGAGAGCATTTAGTGTTTCATCCGCAATATAAACTGGTGGTTTCCAACTTCTTTGTCATGCAGTCACAGTCATTATTTTGGTACAGACGGATATTTCGAAGTAGTAGTACTACTGTTAATTGTCTAGTTTGATTTTTCAAAATTTATGATGGTTGAACATGAAAGTGATGGTGAAACGCCTATTGAAAGTTTTAGGTTTTGCATTATACTAAATTAACTGCATCTGATCTTTCCACCTGTCAGACATGTAATCCAAAGGTAGAAAACACTGATGGGTCATGAGTGAGGTTTAATTTTGAATGTATTTTGTCAACTAAATGCTTAAGCATCTTAGTCTTTGTTCTTCATGGTTCTTTCTCTTGGCTATAAAAAAAACACCCAGCAGGCAGTGGTTACAACAGAAACAAATCACCTTGACCCTTGTGTATTGCATGGCTTAATATATTATTTGATCTTAATAGTTGTTTACTGGTGATATCTAAATAGTAAACACTCAATATTCAGCCACAATATATACAATTGGCCAGGGGCCGCAACATTTTGCTCGATACAGTACGGCTATGACTGACTCAAATTATCAAAGGTAGCAAACCTTTCTTGCTCTGTTCTGTGACTTATTAATGTATTGAAGAGATTCAACAGAGAGCCATCAGAGCCATTGAGTTGAGCTGCAGGTACTCATATTTTGCAAGCAAAACCTATACACAATGCCCTACAGGATGAAAATACTCACCCATTTGAATTTAGCGACCTGGTTAAGACTATTCAAACTGAAAATATTAACAGTGAACGTTGGTTTTTTTTAAATACTCAGTGTATGATATCATTTGCAACTTTGCTATCACTTTTACTAAATAAGCAAAACTTTCCATCATGTGAGGTAATCTCGAAGATTCCGAGGGCAGGTTATTCTTTTAACATCAGTTTTTTAGCACATTTTCCTTTCAATTGAATTGCTTGAGAACTTATCTCCCAATTTATATTTCCCCTTAATACATGCATCCATATATTGATACTATCTCACAGGGGTGTCTGAAAGTCAATGTAATTGGGCAATCAATCCGAACTGGTTTGGCATAAACCGATAGAAAAGAGGTTTTGATTGACGGTCAGAAAATTTAGTGGCTGATGGTAATTGCATGAGTGGCATTTATCGAACCGCTTCTTTTGTTGGATGGGCAAGGAAACTCTAGATGGATGGACTTGGCTCTACACTGTTCAGGCATGCTCAGAGAGATGAATATCTTTCATCGGTGAGCGTAACAAATTTTCGCAACAAAAATAGACAGGGCAGTCACATATAGGTTGATATCTACACTTAGTTGAGTAAAATCTAGCGAGAATAAGTCTTCTTGTACTGTATGTACGTTATAGTGAATCAGCAAGATGTTTTTGCTTTTGCTTTATTAATAAGCATTAAGTGGATACATTTTGATCAAATTCATGGTCAACAAAACAAAAATATGTAATGTAGTTACACGTTCAGCATTTTCAGTCATGATCAGGCTTCTCTGATTATGAAACATATCCTCCGATTCCACCATTGTTGGTACCTCCTCCTGAGTTGTTGTTTCCGTTTCCATTACCGTTAGATCCGCCTCCTGAGTTTCCGTTACCGTTTCCATTAGAACCGCTACTAGATTTACCTCCACACTGGGCGACAGCCACAGCAACAACTAGAAGGAAGAGTGCTCTTAGTGCAAGCATGGTGATGGCAAGATATATTCTGAAAGAAAGAAAGCGAATCTCAAATCGTGACAGAAGAAAAGTAAATATACAAAATTGCTTGTTGTCTTTGCTTGGTTAAGATGAGTGGACATGTTATTTCATAAAAAAGACAAACCGCAAATTAATTTTGCCTTACCTTGATTGAGTTGGTTGGTTTTTTTTATAGTCTGACAGTCAAGCCGGATCATTCTGCTATTCCATTCTATATCCTGTATTATATTGATCGATTTAATCACGAACACATAGTGATAACAAGGTTTTTAAAATAAAAAAACTTTAATGATGCTATATTGATACTTCACTGTTTCCTGTACCACTGGCATGTTAAGATCTGTCAAATGATAATCACAGCAATTTGGCCTACACGTCTTATGACTAGACATCAAGAATGCCACAGCATTTCTCAATTGTTATTAACAAAAATGGTTATTCAATTTTAATCAAATCTGTCTCATGAGACTGAATGTTCTACTGAAAGGGGCAGTGTTGCTTAAAAGAATCATTGTGACTTGACACCACACAGACAGGCATTTTGTTAGTAGATTATGCAATTGCCAGTTAGAAACTTAGCTGTGTTATTAAGTAAAATATTACCAAAACTAGTAAGATAAATCCTGCTAGCCTGGTCTCTGCCCTCGTGATAAGATCGAGACTAATCTAATTAAATGTGTGGGGAATATTGAACTTCGGAACAATTATCATTAGTTAGCAGTCACATCCTTTATGTCAGGTCTTGGAAAGTTTGGGCCTAAAAACAGTTGATCACTCTATGGAAGACAGTGTTTTACCTTGAAGATTCGTAATGTACCCGTCGGTCAGAGGAGGTTTTGTTCATTACGCTACGTTATAGCAGAGCTACATTTCCAATTCTGACCATATTAAGGATCGATGCAGAATTGAGCATTGGCAAGCATGTATGTTGGTAACTAAATTTATTGAACTTGGGTTATTAACTTGGGAGTTCTCAATTTCCATGTGTTAGTATTGTTTACATCCCATCAGATTTTTTCATATCAAGAATATCGATGATGACTTTTCATACTGTTGCCATTTCTTCTCAATGGCAGGAAGGAATGAAAGAATTAAATTATATAGAGCAGAGCTACATTGCCACTTCTGACCATATTAAGGGTTGATGCAGTATTGAGCAATGGCAAGCACATAATATGTTGGTCATCAAATTTATTGAACTTGGGTTACTAACTTGGGAGTTCTCAATTTCCAAGTGTATTAAAATAGTTATTTTTCATCATTAGCATATTTTACAGGTCAAGACCCAACGTTATCAGAGTCAGATGAAGATTGTGCTATTGTCTAGAGCTTAATTATAAATTTCCAAGAGAAAAACACATTCGGGACCACTAAAATAATCCTGTGTTGAAGGGAATGAACAGGTATCAGCCATATCCTTGATATACTAGCTCAACTCTACTACATAATCAATATACTCCGGAAAATTCACGTTAACCTTGGAAAAGACATTATAGGAGTCCTGACTGCACTCAACTCTCATGAAAAATATGTACATTGTATTTTATTATCATACTGAACTGACTCTCTATTTATATATGTCATTGTATTGCATCTTCCTGTTCAAGAAAAATGGCAAACAAAAGTTTATATCTCCTTGCATGGTTGTCATGAAAAGTTATATAAAATATGATATCCTTATCACTTTCCTCCCAGTTTTAGCTACTACCATTCTAACCAAGAAAGGAAAATTCAGGTCGAGCAAAAATTTTCCTCCGCATAATTTTAGTACCCATAGACTTCTACCTCATAAAGCTGAAAATACTCATCAGAGGTTTGTTGGACAACCTTGATATATCTTCCATAGATGGGTGTATTACACTCCACATCCTCAACAAAATCAAGAAAGCCAACTCTTGTGGCGCAGGAGGTATAACTTCCAGGCTGTCCATCCGTGGCGACCGTCAATACCAAGTCCTGACAATCTGCAAAAAAAGCAGCCATCTATTCATTACTGTTGATTTCAGGAGAGAAAGTGATATTCAGGTAGTCATGCATTATATTATTCACAATATTGGAGCACACTCAAATCAATTTTCTGAGAGACTTTACTAGATGAACCATTGAAGAGAAAGCCTGAAAATATTGTCAAATAAAAAATACATTTTGTGCTGTGTTATGTTTTAATTTTCAATCAGAAATTGTGCTCTCACCTCATTGGGAATAAGATGTGGATCATTAAAAAAAAACCTAATAAGACAGTACTAGTCTGCATATTCTGGCAGCTGCGTATTTTAATTTAGTGTTATTTATTGTAGCTGTTTATATGTATGCATATGATGTGATCATATCTACTGTACCAGAGTGTTGTGTACTGCTGAACAAAATGTGCTGGTATTTAGGGGTTCTCCGAAACGAAACCATGAGCCAAACCATCCAATCAAATTGAGAATACAGAAAAATCCAATCAAATTAACTACAGTGAAAATAAACTTTTCATTTAACAAACCTTTATCCTGCCTCCGCCAAAACTTCACGCGCTCTATCCAGAATTCATCTACCAGGTCTATCTCAAACCATGGATCTTGTTGTTTAGTCAACAACATGAGGCTGTCATACACTGAGAGTCCACTCTCCGCAGGCGTATAATACCCATCCACAATATTAGACCCAGAGTAGTCTCTATTACTGTAGGAACTGACTAATAGTGACTGATGGTGACTGACTCATGGAAAGACATGTGACAGCATGGAAAGACATGCTGACAAGCTGGAAAGACAGCTTAACCTACTACAAGGGGTCCCAGCAATGGGCCATGTAAGGCCAATAACCCTAACACGTACGCTGTGTTTCATAGGGTGGCAATGGTGGATTGGAATGTGCTGTGGGATGAGAGAACACAACTCCGAGTAGTGAATAGCGGGCTATCTAATTAGCGCCATCGACCCATTCTTTTTTTGGGGATGGTGAGATGGCGCAATCGGTTAGCGCGCTTGCTATTCACTGCCAGGCGATTAGTGCCGCAGGAGTTGTGGGTTCGAGCCCCACTGGGGGAGCTTTCATTGTTGATTGTTCCAGCCCCCAGCACCCTCGGGTGTATACCTCTCCTGTGTACTTGTCTACTGACTGACTCATGGAAAGACATGTGACAGCATGGAAAGACATGCTGACAAGCTGGAAAGACAGCTTAACCTACTACAAGGGGTCCCAGCAATGGGCCATGTAAGGCCAATAACCCTAACACGTACGCTGTGTTTCATAGGGTGGCAATGGTGGATTGGAATGTGCTGTGGGATGAGAGAACACAACTCCGAGTAGTGAATAGCGGGCTATCTAATTAGCGCCATCGACCCATTCTTTTTTTGGGGATGGTGAGATGGCGCAATCGGTTAGCGCGCTTGCTATTCACTGCCAGGCGATTAGTGCCGCAGGAGTTGTGGGTTCGAGCCCCACTGGGGGAGCTTTCATTGTTGATTGTTCCAGCCCCCAGCACCCTCGGGTGTATACCTCTCCTGTACTCTGTGTCACATCTTTTCCTAGAATCGGTTGGGAGTATGTATAATTAGACATTCACAAATGTATCACATTCCCATGATTAATCTACTAAGTTGTGAGCTTTCAAATTATGAAACACAAAAAATGCTCAATGACACAGACAGTACATTGGAATCTTATGAGTATGAGTAATGAGTATGTGTATTGCAAGGCAAAATGCATTACATTACCTACCTCTAGAGAGAAGGGTGCTGACTTGGCTGACTTGGCTGACTTGGGTGACTTGGCTGGCTTGGGTAACTTGGCTGACTTGGGTGACTTGGCTAACTTGGGTAACTTGGCTGACTTGGGTGACTTGGCTGGCTGGGTGTAGAAGAGATCTAAAAACATGGCTGCCAGTGGTTCTGCTGAACTGACCTGTTAAATAAATATTTACATCGAAAATAGAGACAGGAAGATGAAAGTGTACATCCTGATGTTACAATCAACTAAGATATAATGACATCCTTATTTCGCAACCTCTTTTATCCACAAGAAGAGACATACAAAATTGTTCTAGTGATTAGGATGTTTATTGGGGATAGGGTTGGAAGGTTTTTCAATTCAACCAGGGATGAGATTGTTATCCATGTTGAATTTGTAAATGTCTAATTGTATAATAGCTTGTGCCTTGAATATTAGTATAGGTGACATCAATACTTTTTTCATAAGATAATATTAACACTGTAATCTCCAAATTCAGATAAGAATATTATAGTTGCTTTAGAATCTTGGCTAGCTGAATTCACTCCAATACCATACCTTCCCCAAAACCCGTGTCCAACAAGCACTCGCTTGTCTGAGGATCGTAACTAAACGTAATGCAGTCTATCTCCAAGCATTCTTGAGAACAAATCCCTAGTAATGGTGTATTAAGCTGTATCTGGTAGGAACTGGTGCTGTCGTCAATACCTGTTTGGTAAATTTCAGCGTGCTGCTGATCGTCGTTTGATAATACACCTGAAAGGAATTATACTTGTGAGGATTGATAAAGGAAAGTGATTATTTTCTATCTCGACATTTAAATTATAATGTTTCGCACCATAACTTGATCAGCAAAAATAAAATTTATTATATCATATTTATACATGATGAGTTGCCACATCAATATAGAAAAAAAACACTGCAAACAGATTGTTGATGAATGCATATGCTTGATATAAAAACTTGAATTAAAAACTTGAGACATTACATACAGAGAGAAAACGTACCACATAAAAAGGATAAAACAAGTAACAATTTGAACAGCTCGAGTATGGTAACTGTCTCCATTTTAGATGCTGAAATGAACCAGCCTGTCACATTGACCATCACAGCAGTGAGTGTGAAACATGGAGATCGATCTTAATCATTTGAAATGAAGTCAATTATCTTTGTTATTTCTATTTTTATGTAAAATATGATGCTGAATAAAGACAAACACCAGAAACATGAGTATAAAGTTAATTAATTTTTACTATTTATAGAAGCAAGCGTTTCATTTAATCCATGGTTATGTTTGATAAATAGCTGATCTGTCGGCTGGTTCAATATATTTCGAAATGAAATAACAACGAATATTCAATAACATTGTGTGGAGAAAAGCTCACTGACAGTCGATAATGTGAAATCATATCCTAGCTGTGAACTTTTGATCTCCTTGATAATTATTTGTACATGACTCAAAAGACCAAAGATGGCAAAAAGTGCTCCTGATCTTTTGAGGCTGTTTCCCTTTATTCACCGGTAGTTTAAGGATACAAAAGTAAATTTGAAATAAACCTACGAAGCTTTGTGTACATCCCGTAGTTTTCGGCTAGTAGCTGGGCTGTACTCAAAGGAAGGGAGGTGGCAGCGGGCCATGGCCCTGCCCCCTTTTTCAAGAGGTCGAATACAAAATAATCTAACACCCGTGAAAATCAATGAAATCAATTATGAAATTATATTAACAATCTCTTTATAGTTATGTCGTTATCTGTGGGTTTTAGTGTTTGAAATCGCCTCCCCTGTACATCTATCATGTACATGTTGGGCATTTACTGTATAAGCCCAATAATCTTCTACTTCAATCTGTTTTAGAAAACTGTAAATGCTGAATCTCTCAACAAAAGTTTAATGAATTTAGTTGTCTACTATTGGACAATGTCTCCTGAAAATAGATATGTGAATTTTTGATCTATGTAGACAAAAGCAGTATCACATAACTTCTGCAGAACTGCTGCTAGACTGCGTATTGCTTTGGTGTTTCGTGTCATTCAATCCCTCAGACGATTCTGTTTGCGGATCCACACATTGATGCCTATATAATGATGTCTAAGCTATGATGTTGATAAAAATTCATAATTTTCTATTTTTCTTATTTGCATTTTTACAGGTTGTGACGAAATATTAGAAGAGTGATGATTATCATATTCAGATACGCATAAAACAAAATTATTATAAATTCCTGCCTGAAAAAGTCATCTGAGAAAACCAATCAGTTGTCAGTCATAGGAAGTGTTCATCTTCCTGTTGGAGAGAGCAAACTCTACGACAGAACAGTATATTCCTGAAAATTCATGTTTACTTTTGAAGAGACAGACAAATTTGTTGAGCCCTCACAGCAAACAACTCTGATGAAAAGAATGAATGTATATTATTTATATATATATATAACTTAACGTCCCAATATATCCTCAACCGGGCACACTACCGGTTGATCGATATGTATAGCACAATTATGTCAGTTTGGAAAAAAACAGAGACAATTCAAACGAGAGGCAAAAGATAGTTGAATCCTAAGGGCATTGCTCTTGCATTGCTGATGCCACAGTCAAAAAGAGTCATATGTAAAATAAATAGAATACACAATGTAAGAAAAAGACATGAAGGATTAAAGAAAGGAGAAAGCAGTATAAGATAATAATGATTCTTCCACACAATCTTAATGCTAATAAACTTCAACCTATTGAGGCAGAAAGCATGTAACGAATGTTGGACAACCGTCATATAACTCCATAGACCGGTCACTTACACTCCACACTCTATATGTGATTTAGGAGATCATATTTGTTTCCCGATATAATATTTTCTACCAAACCACAGAACGGCTATATTGGGAAAAATGTTTTGTTCCCGATAAAGTTACTGCCCATTGACTTCGATCTCATGAAGCTGTAGCCTTTTGTCAACCGTTTGTTGTACAACCTTCATACATCTTCCAGTAACAGGTGAAATACACTCAACTTTCTCAACAAGATCTAGGAAGCCAATTCTAATGGTGCAGAGGGCATCATTCCGTGTTGTCCATCTTTCGCAACAGTTAGTGCCAAGTCCTGTACAGCAGTAAAAATTATTGTTAGAAGCCATTTGCTGGTTATTGTTTATTTCAGAAGCCGATTGAAAACCAGCGAAAGCATCTTTACTAATACACAGTTTGATGGCATTATGTCACTCAGAACTATGTGACTTGATGTGTTAAATGCCATAGATCTTTTTAATACAAATTTTACAGAGTTAACTCATTATGATTATTGCGATACTACAGCGATGTGTGAGCGATAATTTGAGCGATGTGAGAGCGATCACTGGACCCCCTTTCAATTTTAAATCGTTCAGAAATCACTCACACATTTAAATTCGCTATTAAATCACTCTCTCTATTGCTTTAACAATATCTTTAATTGGGCTCGCTGATTTCTCCTATCATGCAGCAGTATCATCTTTTCCGGTATGACAATTTTGGTCAGTTGTTGTTGAATAAGGGAGCTAATGAGGTACACTCTTGGGTATTAGAGGTTGATAGGCACGTCATTTGATAGTCTGGAGTTAGGCAATTCGACAGAAGTCTGAAATGTGAGCTTATTTTCATCATGTCAGTGTTTATTTTCTATTGACTGAGAGAGAAACTGGATAACAAGTATGAAGTAAGTCAAAGTCAGTCAAAGGCGGTGGACTGGTGGTAGAAGATTATTTCATATGCTGCCTGCTACAACTACAAACATAAATTAAGTATACATGATATCAACTTGCAATGACTAACCTACTACCATAGAGTAGGCTGTTATTTGCCCATGTCCAGTGTTGTTTTAGGAGAAAGTTGCAAGAAGTTGCTAGATACATCATCATACTATCTATTAATAGCTAAAGGTAATTGAGCAAATTATGAACAAGTATAAAAAGGAAGGTGGTATGGTGCAGCACATTTGTGATATAATTAATACAAGGATTGATGAGACTCAGATACTATCATGGTCCATAAGTTTGCTATAGCCTAAGTCTACATGTGATAATAAATATAATATAAGTAATAATAACATTCAGATGACGGGACGCAGCCGTAGCAGACAGACATAACATCTTAAAGTGGTAGACAACCACAAAAGTTACATTTTGATATTTGATGCGTAATGATGTACTCCTTCTAAATTTGGATGTCAAAAATAAATGTTAAATTTGAAAATTTTAATCATTTCAATTACAAACTCTCTTCTACCATTAAAATTTTTGTTTCAGTAACACAAATACCCGTACTCTCCAAATAAAAATATTATTAAAAAAAAATTATGTATAAAAGAATTTTTTTCTAAAATCGAAGCAGTTATCTTTTGTTGTTTCAATCTTGATATATAATAAGTCATCTCGGTTACAAAATCATCTACAAAAACAATATTATTGCTTTCAATAACAAAAAATGAGCTTTTTTTTTTAGATTATCATAGCTTCTCAACTTTATTCAGTTTATTGCAGCCATGGGGTGGAGGGGCCACTGACTGCCTTGTGGTGCAGATCCAAAGCTTATACCTTAGATTTGTATTGTTGAGTATGTTGCCTACTGGTGAAAGTTAATTGCACCTTGATACGTATTTAGTGGTGCCAGTGTTGTCTTCTACTTTAAAGAATATGGAAGGACCACAGCAATATATAGTCTGGCAGCTAGTTCTGCAGTAGTTATGCAATGTTTTCACATTTAGAAATTTCAGAGCACTTTAGGGTTAAAATTAGAAATTGTCAAATGTTAGAAATTGTCCTCCCTTCTCATCTAAGAGCTATGAGGTATTCATGTAGCCTAGTGCTGTGCCAACCTATTAAACTATTACTTCAAAATACTTAATCACCGGTCTTTTCACATATGTTCAAAATAATTATTGTTCCATTGTCAGGAGACATTTTACAACAGTAGACAACGATGAAAAAGATGCATATATCACAACCCTGACAACTGCTGATGGCAAACTGTGCTTCTCCCTCGACTGCGCCGGCGGCTTGGCCACCGCTGGGCGCGTTGGCCAGACACACAACCACACCACCCGACACTGGCTTCCAACAGCACGCTAAAGACAGCGTCCGCTGCCCAACCAATTCAAGCGCTACAAGAAATCGACTGCCAAACAAAAAATATTTATGCAAATCAAATTAAAACAATAAACCAGCTAAATGTAGACATCGGTCTATGTCCAATTAACGCTTCACCTCAGCTGGCCCGCATTGGCCAGCGACTGACCTGCATGGCTGGAACATCTGGCCCAACCAACATGGAATCCTCATAGGTGTTTGTCTCACCTTTCTATTTGTCCAAGTATTCATTTCAAAGCAATACACCAAAGACAAGTAATGTAAATTGTGTTCAAGGACGCCAAAAAATCAATGCTATGCCCACATGTGAAAAAGATGAGATTACTTATTTTATTTTCCTAAGAGCTGCGAAAGTAGTAATGCCGATATTTATGTTAATTCACAATTAAGTGATGATGATATTTTGAAATGATGATGGCTAACTGATGGCACTTCAGTTGATTATCCCTGAAATCTTCTTTACCTATCCACATTCATTAATTTGCAGTGGTGCCTAATCAATGTTTATTTACAAGTTAGATGCAGTAATTTTCTTTGCTAATAGGTAATACACCTGTAATCGGGTGAAGGTCAACTTGTTGCACCCATCCTCCAAAATTAAATGATTAGTATGCTGATGACAAATGAGGGTGTAGCCAATTCAAAAGCACTGCTATGGAAATTTATTGAATTAAAGTTTGAAATTATTTTTGCAAAATAATATTAGGAAGATCAATGCATACGGTTTGGCTAATGAAAATTAGACCGGAAATGTGTGAAAAATGCAGGAGTCTTACATGGGGCCACTGAAAAATTCTGACAACGAATTTCCAACCCATAGTCACCAATATAGAAGAAAAGAAGCATACCATCATTTTGAGTGGTCTGGTTAAAGAATTGAAACAACCTGAAGCAAGCCTATTGAGGTGACAAGTCAACATAGTTTGCATGTAAAGCAATGGGGAAATAAATAGAGGTGTTGGACCATAGCTTGTCCGAATTTTCAGAAGACAATTACAAATCAGCGGGAACTGATGATGCGTCAGACAGCCAAAATTTGGTTTCATTGTTTCATTTGTGATAATCCATATAAATCTGAATGATAAACATGACTGAGCTAAAAACAATGCAACTAGATTTAACCTTGTGAATTTCATGAATGTTCCCAAGAAATAAGCCTCATCTAATTTCAGCAAATTTAATGTCAATACAGAGTTTTGGGATTAGTGTATTTCATGGAAGGAATTCTGTTATTACACAATCAGAGCAGGGCTTATTTTTGATAATACCTACATATTGGCTTGCTAGAAGCAGAATTGGTGCTTCTCTTAATCATCATATTTTTACTCCCACAAATTAATAAACCAAACCTACATTGGTACATAATAATGTACTCCATATCTAGTGAGAATCGCCTCAATCCATATTGTATTAGGTCGGTATTGCATTGCATAAACTGTTCGACGATGTTTGCGGATTTCCCTTGTACCAACAATGATTCAGCATGCCTAGCTTAATTGGTTTTGACAATTACCAAAACAGTTTTCTAAGGTACCTGTCCGTGACTTACAGGTCGATGGTGATCATTTCTAATCCCTGATAAGAGAGCAAACAACAATCAATATTTTGAGCTTACTGCCGCTAATCTAAGACCAGAGCAGGTGACCTTCAGCATCCATTCAAACACCACCGTGATGTTCAGATTTTTAGAGGAAAAAAAGTCCACTGATTGCTGAAGAGGTGATAATCCTACAACTTCTCACTTGTCAAACCTTGATAATACTAAGCCCTCTGTCAACAGACAAGCAAGCTTGAGGATAAAATCGTAAAGGCTTTCACATTCTTGATTTGCGTACACTGCTAAGGCAAAATGTGTTAGTATTGCATGGGTGATATTTCCTGACGGTTTAAGAAAATTTATGTCAAATTTTTCGTTTGATTTATTGCAAGCAGTCCTTATCCAGTTTATGATGTTTCACAAGTGTATGACAGCTGTCCTATTCCGGGAGAGGATAATTTTAATTGTAGGAATAAACGCTCTGATACCTGGCATATCAACTCCACTATTTGGTCTTCTTTATAATATATATTGAATATATGACAAGGGCAAATTTTGCATTTGTGACTATTCTAGAAAATATAGTGCTACAAAGACAAATTTTCATTGCATTTATGGAAATCAGTTAATGATAGAATAACAGTAAGGAAAATAAGCCCATTTGACCATCTCTGATAGTGATGTTACTCTCATAGCACTTTACGCTGATCTTCCAAGTTGAGATTGATATCTAGTGAAATGTAACATTGATTGATGGGACAGGGTTATTGAAGACAATTTCAATGGAAGATTTTAGGGTATTCAGATCCCATCGTTTTACCCACTGTTTATCATTGAGATTAATTCTGACACTTCTCGCTTGTGGGTGAGCACAACTCCCAAAATATGAAAATCAAAACTACATATATGCGATGTAGTTTTCGATGTGTAACTGCCACCATTTTTAGGTGCAGCAATGAACCAGGCTGTCACAGCGGCTATAACAGCAGTTGTGAAATGAAAAACAAGTCCAGAGCAGACATAAACTTCATCATTGGAATACAGATATATTTGTTACATCAGTTTATTTTTGTGTAAAACTTAATACTGAATAAAGACAACAGATCAGGGATATAAGTATTGATTCAATAAATTTTACTATTTATGGAAACTAGCATTTCAGAAAATCCATAATTTATTTGGTCTGTAGCTGTTCAGTCAGCTTCCTCAATATTTCAAAAAAGAAGTATCAACAAATATTCAGTCCATAACATTTTGCTGAGAGCAGCTTACTGCCAGCTGTTAATTTGAAATCATATCCTAGCTCTGAACCTCTGATTGCCTCAATAAGTTTTTGCCGATGATAGCAGAAAGGGCTGCCAATCTTTAGAGCTGCGGTGTTTCATTGACTCCATTGAGTAATGCCGAGAATACTTCCTATTAAACTCGAAAAAAATCAGCATAGCTTTGAGTGCAAACAGCAGTTTTTGGTTTGGAGCAGGGCATGACAATGAAATACATCCATTTCCAAATTTTTTCTATTGTGATCGTAATTTGGAGATACACATGGAACATAATTTGTAAATAGATTCTGAAGCTTTTCTATAAATCCAACGAGAACAGCATACATATTGGACTGTTGAAGGAAATGAACAGGTATCAGTCTTCTCCCTGTTACACAAGCTAAAATCTACTGCAGAATCAGCTTTACTCCGTAAAATTCATGTTTACCTTCGATTAGACAAACACATCCTTTGAGCCCTGACAGCAAACAACTCACATGAAAAATATCAACATTATATATTTATTATCATATCCAACTGACTCTCTCTTCATATATGTCATTGTATGGCATCTTCCTGTCAGCTCAAGGAAAAATGCAACAAAAGACTGTATGTCATATCCCTTTGCACGGTTGTCATGAATAGCTGAAATAAGTGAAAACTATGTAAAAGGATTTTAAGGATCTGATACACTATCTTTATCAATTTCATCCCATTGTTAACTGGAATTATTCTAGCCAAGAAAAGGAAAACAGTCAGGTCAAGTAAAAGATTTTGTTCCACATAATTTTAGTACCCATAGACTTCGACCTCGTAAAGCTGAAGCCACGTATTATCCGTTTGTTGGACAACCTTAATATATCTTCCATAGACAAGTGTATTACATTCCACATCTTCAACTAAATCTAGAAGGCCATCTCTTGTGGCGCAGGGGGCATAACTTCCAGGCTGTCCACTTGTAGCAACAGTCAGTACCAAGTCCTGACATTCTGCAAAAAAAACAGCCATCTATTTATTATTTGAGTAGTCACGTGTTTTGAGCACAAACAAATCAATATTTTGTCACTAGGCATTAAGCATCCTGAAAAGTAATGACAAATAAGGAATTCCTATCAGTGCTGTGTTATAGTTTAATTTTCAATCAGAACTTTAACTCTTCACCCATTGTGAAAACGATACTAATCATTACAAATTTCTTGGAGTCATCCATTAAGGTAGAGACACGGGGGTCCTTGGATTTTCTCGAAACTTTATATACTGATCAAAGCCAGTTCCCTCACCTCTAATCCAAAATTCTGGATCATTATATTGAAAATTGTTGTTTCCATGGCAATTTGTATTTTTCACTGTGTTTACTACAGCAAGAAAGAGTTGTAGAAATTTATGAATGAACTAAGCTTGCTCTACAACAGCTTCATGTTTGGCACAACGCTATCTATACAATAACTATCAAACCTTAGTAGCAAATAAGGATTTGCCTACTCTAATTGACTCACTAATTGGCAAGAGTATAATCTTATTGGCTCACAATTTACATGATCCACTGTTATTGGCTTAGCAAAATCACGTGACATTCAGGAATTTCATTCAATAAAAATGACCAGTCTTTACCTTTTGTCAGTTTTGTACCATTTTGAGAGATAATACAAATATCTATCACGATTCGTCAATTATAATACTAAATATTGATAATGGATGAATAATGTGGGGTAGTATCTGGTCTGAAATGGCACAGCAGGTGAGTGATGTGCCATACAGCTGTAGTCACAGATCATCAAAGTCGAGGGTAGCCCATGTTTATTCATGGACAATACTTGTGACTGATTGCCAATATGTGAGGTCAGATTCTATTGTTCTGGATCATGTTTTGGCTTTGAACACAAGTTTTTTCTACTCATACATGCCTTGACAGAAGATGTTGCAGGCATTCGTATGTACTGCCATCATGGACACACAACATTAATGACGAGTAGGTGACTCACTAATTTTGTGCAGTTTTATCCTTTTTTGTGAACTTTCCTATACATGGACATAATTTAGCAATATAGACCTTAACATTATAAGAACATGTTGACCAAAGCACATCACCGTAGCTTTTTTTGCTCACTCCTCAAGCAAAGTGGAGCTCTGAGTGCAATGTCAGAAAACTACACATTTCAAAGGGTAGGCAACTCTGAGAAAGTTTTTGTGACTAATTTAACTTGTTAGACTAGCTAAGGATGTAAATAATGGAGTAAGTCTATATTGAGCGACTTAAAGTATGGGGCTCTGTTTTTTATTAGCTTATGATTATATGTATGTATTGCACTCAAGTTATCCGAAAAGTCGGGTCTAACCCAAACAATCCATACAGAGGTAATAGTGTCACAATAGGTCATATGGTTGTACTATTGGATGGTTTAAGTATACCAAGCAGTTTTAAGCCATCAATCTCCACCACACAGCCACCATATTGCTTCAATCACCCGAACTATTGACACAAAATATCAGCGCTTTGGTGTATAGCGCAACGTCAAATGATGTAACACAATTTTAATTTAAATTAACATCTTCCTTGTATCAAGAGCTTTCCAACGGTATATAGAAAGTCAAAATTTGCTGACCCCTGTGTCTCTACCTTAAGATTGTCTGTATATTTTCGGAACTGCGTTGTTGCGTGGTGTTAGTTATTGTATTTGTATGTCAGTATGCATATGATGCTACCTCATCTACTCCACGTACAAGATGTGTTGTATACTGCTGAATGAAATGTGCTGGTATTTCTGGGTTTTCTAATACAAAACCATTAGCTAAACTAGCCGATCAGAATAACGAATATAGAAACAAGCCAATCAAATTAACAGCAGCCGAAACAAGTTTTGACTTAACACACCTCTATCAGGCCTCCGCCAAAACTTCATTCGCTCTATACAAAAGTCATCTTCCAGGTCTATCTCAAACCATGGATCTTGTTGGACAGCTAAAACCATGAGAGAGTCGTATACTGATAGTCCACTCTGCTCTGGTGTATAATATCCATCCACAACATGATAACCAGAATAGTCGTTACCAGAAGAACTGGCATATACTGTACTGGTTGACACATCTTTCCCTAAAATCAGTTTGTAGTCTGAAAGGCAATATATCACATGGATTATCTCCATGTTATGACTGAATTATTAAACTAAAATATGCTCAATGACTCAGTCAGTCCTTTAGATTCCAATAAATGTGTCTATGTATTGCAAGGCAAACCGCATAACCTACCTCTAGAAAGAACGGTGCTGACTTGACGCAGTAGTGACCTGAAAACATGGCTGCCTGCGGTTCCGCTGAACTGACCTGTTAAAACAAAGCATATTAATACACATGGTGTAGATTTACGTTGAAAGTAGAGAGATGATAGTGTACAGAAGACTAGTTTTATGTAACATCAATATTCATAATTTTTATTTTGAATGAAAATTTAACACTGAAATCTCAAACTTTAGATAATAATGGTATAGTTTAGAAGTTTAGTATGTTGGCTGAACATTGCTGAATTCACTCCCATACCTTCCTCAAGACCGGTGGCCAACAAGCACTCATTTGATTGGGGATCATAGCTGAATGTGATGCAGTTTATCTCCAAGCATTCCTGAGAACAAATCCCTAGTCTTGGTGTCTGAATCTGTATCTGGTAGGAAGTGATGCTATCGCAAACACCTGTTTGGTAAGTTTCTGTGTGCGGCCGATCATCATTTGCTAATACTCCTGAAAGGCACAGAATTAGATTTCATTTTTATCTTGCAAAATAAAAAATATCTTTTGATGTTTCACTTCATAAATCAATCAGTAGTAATAAAGTTAGTTGATCATATACAATTTACATTGAAATTACGTTTGGCAATTTCCACATCAATACAGAAAAGCACAGCAAGCATTTCATTGATGAACATAAATAAATACATACTGTAGAATTGAAATTTTGAGAATTATACAGAAAGAAAACATACCAGATATATAGCGTAAAACAAGAAACAATTTGTGCAGTTTGAAGTAAGTAATTGTGTCCATCGTGAGAGGCTGAGGTGAACCAGTCTGTCACAGCGACCATCACAGCAATGTGTGTGTAGCATCAAAAAGGCTAAGAGAGGAAATCAATCTTGATCATTTGAAATCAAGATATATTTGATACACTTTTATGTAAAATATGATACCAAATAAAGACAAATCCGGAATTTTGAATATAAATGTAATTAGTTTTTATTATTTATAGATGCTGGGGTTTCAGTTAATCCATAGTTATGTTTGATCAATAGCTGTTCAGTCGGCCGGTTTAATATATTTCAAAAAGAAATAACAACAAACCTTCAATCCATAACATAGTGTGGAGAACAGCTTACTGACATCGGATAATGTGAAATCAAACCCTAGATTAGAACAGGTGATCGGCTTGATAATTTTTCGGGGTTTACTCAAACGACCAAATATTGCAAAAAGGGCTGCTGATCTTTAGAGGCAGTTTCACTGACTTCACCTGGTAATTTTGGGATATAAAATTGAATTCAAAATAATCATACAAAGCTCTGAGTACATCCTGTAGTTTTTAGTTGGTTGCAGGGCTGTTCTCATAGCAATGGAGGGGGCATCGAACCATGGCCCTACAACCTTTTTCAAGAGCTCAAATTTACAAAAAATCCAAGAATCAATTGTTGCATTGCATTGTTTAAAATCAATACTGCTTGTGCATGAGACCTGTGAAAATAAAAAAAACCAAGTCTTATACATCATGTTTTTCTTAAGCTTTCTTTTGAAATCATAATAACAATATCCTTTAGTTAAGTCGTTATCTGTTGCATGCAGTGTTTGAAATCGCCTCCCCATCACATATATGATGTACACGTGGGGCATATACTGTAATAGTCCAATAATCTACTGCTTCAATCTGTTTGTGAGAACTGTAAAGGCTGAATATCTCAACAAAAGGTCAATGAATGAAGTTGTTTACTATTGGATGGTGTTTCCTGTCAATAGACATAACATTATTATTGATTTAAAACTTATGGAGAAAATAATCAGTATAAATACAGCAGATCCAGCTGCTAGACTCTATAGTGTGTCGGTGTCCTTCAATCCTTCACACTTAGTTCAGTGCAGATTCACACATCATTGATGTCCATATGATGATGTCTAAATTATGATGTTGATAAATATTCATACTTTTCCACTCATTTTATTTGTATATTCTCTAGGTCATGATACTAGGTTGTTAGAGTGGTGATAATAATATCAACATAAACATAATATGCACATAAAACATGATTTTCTAATAGAATCTGAAGCTACAAATCTACAAATGACCACCTAATCAACTGATCTATTTCGAAAAAAAATGAGTATGGATCAGTTATTTCCCGGTTAGAGAGGGAAATCTCTACTACAGAATCAGTTTACTCCGGAAAATTCATGTTTACCTCTGAATAGACTGAGCATTTTTGAATGCCTGACAGCAAACGACTCTGATGAAAAAAGCAAATATATGAATATTTTTATAATGAAGTGAACCTCCCTTTATATCCTCCATTGGGCACACTACTGATTTATATGTATAGCTTCACCCTGTCTGTTGGAGAAAAAGCAGAGTCAATTCAAACGAAAGGAAGAACACAGCATCTTTAAGGCATTGCTCTCCACAGTTTTGCCATAGACAAGAAGAGTTGATAATAGAACACATAATGTTAAAAAGATATGAAGGATCTGAATTACATATGGGTCTATCGAGGAAAGGAAAATACAGTATAAGATAATCTAAGCAGAAACCATACATCGATTGTTCTACTACCCTCAACTATCTTTTATAGATCAGTAAAATGCACTCCACGCTCTCAACAAGACCTAGGAGGCCATATTTGTTTCCGCTATAATATTAGTATATAATACTACCAAATCACAATGCAGCTAGATTGGAAGAAATGTTGTGTGCCACACAAAGTTAATGCCCATAGACCTCGATCTCATGAAGCTGAAACCTTTGATTAACTGTCTGTTGTAAAACCCTCATATATCTTCCAGTGAACGGTGAAATACACTCCACATTCTCAACCATATCTAGGGTGCCATTTCTAAAGGCACAGAGGGCATAACTTTGGTGTTGTCCATCTTTAGCAACAGTACTATATCAGTAATTGAATCTAGCATATTTGTAGCCTGTAGGCAACATACTCAACAATAGAAATCCGAGGTATAAGCTGTGGATCTGCACCACGCAGCAGTCAGTAGCCCCTCCACCCCGTGGCTGCAATAAACTGAACAAGTTGAGAAGCTAGTATAATATGAAAAATATGCTTAATTTGTGGTATTGAAAGCAATGATATTATTTTTGTATATGATTTTGTAACTGAGATGACTGTTCATATATAAAGATAAAAAAAACATAAGAAAACTGCTCCGAATCTAGAATTCTTTTATACATCATTTTTTCCAATTATATATTCATTTTAAGAGTACGGGTATTTGTGTTACTGAAACAAAATGGTGGAAGAGAGTTTGTAATTGAAATAATTAAGTTTTCAAATTTAACATTTATTTATAACATCCTAATTTAGGAGTTCATCATTACGCATCAAATATCAAAATATAACTTTCGAGGTTGTCTGCCACTTTAAGTCTATGGCATCAAAGATTAAGTCACTTTATTGCGAGCAACATTATGTGTAATAACAATGGTGTTATCATTGATTTGTATTCCACTTCTGAAATGTACAGTATCAAGAAATTGACTGCCAACAATGATTTTTACAGTTGTACATGACATGTGTCCAACAACCACTCGTTTGACAGAGGATTATAACTAAACCTAATGTAGTCTCCCTCCAAGCATTCCTGAGAACAAATTCCTAGTCCCGGTGTTTGAATCTGTGGCTGGTAGGAGCTGTTGCTAACGTCAATACCTGATTGGTAGATTTCAGAGCGGGCCTGATCATCATTTGATAATACACCTTAAAGAAACAGTATATGATTATCACCGCAAGTTAGTGTTACATTTATCTAAAAATTGAATTAATTATTATTTTTATGGTATGATGATTTTCATGATATAACAGGAAAAAACTGCAAATTGTTGATGAATGCTATAAATACGAATAAATGCTAAGGCTTTAGAAATTTAGATTACCAATTTGAGAAACATTCAAAGAACTAAAAACAACTTGCACAGAATACAGATTATAACTCTCTCCATTTTGAGATGCTGCAGTGAACCAGGCTGTCACAGTAACTATAACAGCAGTTGTGAAATGAAATTCAAGCCCAGAGCGTTAATAAAACTTCATCATTGAAATGTGTTTGTTACATTTTCGATTTGATGTAAATAATAATGCCGAATATTATGACAAAAAACCGGAATTATGAGTATTGTTTGGTTAATTTTACTATTGGTGGAAGCTTTGTTTCAGGAAATGTCTCATAATCAAGCCACTTCCTGATTTCAGGAACCCTGAACAACTTGAACAATAGCATCCAATAGCTCTCAGAAGGTGTATACGTAAACTGCTAGTGAGAATGCATACACCCATACATAAATATCAGTTTGCATATCGTGCAAATCGAGCTACACATATGCACCCTCATGTTTAATTGCAATTGTGACAACAGTTTCATTGATGATATAGCAGCCAACTACACAAGTTGTCTCCTAATTGACTTCTCTTCAGCTTCCAATACTGTTCAAGGCCTCATTATGCAACTCATCTTGACACAAATGTCATTGAGTGGATTGAAAGGTTTCTAACTAACAAAGAGTACAAAGAACAACAGTTATCCCGCCCAGACACTGTGGTCCACCACAACCCACTCATACCTCCCATATGGCATAATCCTGTCTTTTGGAAGAAAAACAGAACAAATTCAAACGACAGGACGACAAAAGATTTTATCAAAATTAGTATAGGTGTCCCCCAAGGGACAGAACTAGGTCCTCTCCTATCGAATGCATTTATCGATGACTTGTCACCACCTACACCACATCTTAAGTATGCTGATGACACAACTTTATACCATCCGCTATCAAAATCTAACTGTCTCATGACTGACTCTACTGCTCATCGGGAAATTGTGAGCATCAGGGACAAACCACCTTCAAAGAGCACTCGATTACACCTCTCAGTACTGCACTGATAACTTTCTTCTGTTGAATGTGAACAAAACTCTCTCCATAAACATCACTTTGCAAAAAACACTCCCCATTTACACCTATAACATCAATCACTTTGAAATACTCTACACCCCAAATGTGAGGCTCCTTGGTGTGATATTTGATGAGCACCTGAAGTTTCATTCCCATGTAGACCATATCATTAACAAAACAAAACTTTTTGTTCTTGGTCTTATAAAGCTAAGAAAAGCTGGTGTGAGACTGATATTATTTTACAAAGCTAGAATTTTATCTGTTTTATCATGTGCAGCCCCGTGCTGGTTCCCACGCTCCTCCCAAAATGATAAGGATAAACTGGGGAGATTTCAAAAGCTCTGCACCAGAATTATGATTCCATATGAGGAAGAGTATGAAGAGTGACTTTCTTTACTAAAGCTTGAAGAGCTAAAAATACATCTTGATATTCTTTGTTTTCGATATATTGCGAAGATTAAAGAATATGAGAATCATCCATGCAAAATATTTTTTAAAGCCCGAAATCACCGTTCTATAAATAGGACAGCATTTATAGACAATGATATTTTTCATTAATACACCTGACTGCTTTGTTTTTATTTATTTATTTATGCATGGTCTTTATTTGTCATTGACTTTTATAGGCAATAATAAAGTAAATTTATAACATAGCATCCTCCAATCGTTGCTCCTCCCATGGTTGTAATAGTCATGAAGAGTTGAAAATTGAAGACACGATGTAAAAAAGGATATGAAGGATCTGAATTACATACAGGTGATCGGAAAAAAAAAGTCAGGTTAGCAGTCAGTATTGTTTTTTCCGTAAATCGATCAGATAAATCAACTCTTATTCTCAATCTAATGTAATAATATTAATTTAATTAGTTTTGTTCAAATATTTTTTTGTTTATGAGGACAGCAAGATGTTATTTTCTATTGTTTATATCATATTTATAATTATATGAAAAACTCAATAAAAGTGTGTCATAATAATAATTATTACAATAAGATAAATATATTCTTCCACATAATTTCAATGCCCATAGACTTCGACCTCATGAAGTTGAAATGATATATGACTCGTTTGTTGTACAACCTTCATATATCTTCCAGTAACTGGTGAAATACACTCCACTTTCTCAACAAGATCTAGCAGGCCATTTCTAAACGTCCAGAGGGCATAGATTCCGTGCTGGCCATCTTTTGCAACAGTGAGTGCCAAGTCCTGTACAACTGTAAAAATCACCATTAGCAGTCATTTTTTGTTACAGAAGCTGACTGCAAATCGATAATAACAGCATCATTGCTATTACACAGTTCGATGTCATCTTTTTCACTATCAATCAAATGCCTCACTATAGCTGTATATGTGTCTTGGCTAGGTTTATGCAGTTTACTCACCATGATTGCATCGTTTTGAATCAGATTTTTTGTGCTAGCAAGACAGCAATTAGGAAATAATAGATATGTTGCATCGAAAGATATGAGTCCATCGATCAGTGCTGTGTTAGATTTTAATTTTCAATCAGAAGCCTTGCTCTTAACCAAATTGTGAAAACAATGCTGGTCATTACAAATATCTTGGAGTCGTCAAATAAGACATTACTAGTCTGTATATTCTGGGAACAGCACACAGAGACAAGCCAATCAAGTTATCAACATCCAACATATTTTTCTGGTCCATCTTACCTCTATCAGCTCTCCGCCAAAACTTCATACCCTCAATACAGAAGCCATCTTCCAGGTCTATCTCAAACCAAGGATCTTGTTGGGTAACCAAAACAAAAAGTGAGGCAAACACTGAGAGCCCACTCTGTGCTGGCATATAGTTCCCATCGACAACTTTCAGGCCTGAATAGTCATAGTCACCGATATATGCTGTACTATGGGTCACAGTTCTCCCTATGAAAAAGTTGTAGTCTGTAACACCTTTAATTTTTAACCGATTTCTCTACTATTGCAATGGTTTCGAAATTATAAAAGGCAAAAACAAATGGCAATTAAAAGGAAAAACAAAAAGAGTTTTTTTTGTTAAATCTGCTATCAATCACACAGTATATTTTAATTCAATGAATGAGATAGCTATGTACTGTTGAGGTATGTAACAGACAGGGTATTACCTACCACTAGAGAGAACAGGGATAACAGGGTGAAGCTGTGATCTATAAACTTGGCTGTATGAGCTTCTGCTGAACTGACCTGTTAAAACAAAATTCATTTTAAGAACCACATTGATGTACGTTAAAAAGAAAGGAAAAAGGCTTTGAGGTGGTGCTGAGCAAAATCATGAATAATTCTTTCATTATTCATTATTCAATTATTTTGCAATAACTTGTGCAAAATCATTCAATCACCAGAGCAGAGGGTAAAATTTGTTCTAATAAAAATGGTGCACATTATTAGGGAAGGAGAGGACAACTATATTATCCCATACAATACCATGAACAAAATGTCCAAAAAGGAAGGGCCTTGTATCACTGCTGAAATTGTGTATATTGTTTATAATAGCCGAGAGACTAAAACTTTAGATCTTAATGTTTTCATAAATTCTTCCTTCTTGAAGTCCAGACAAGAATAGCAGAGCTGCCACAGACTACTGGCGTAAAATTATGCCGAATTCTCACCCAAACATACCTTCACCAAGACATGTGTCCAACAGGCATTCCTCAGTCTGTGGATCATAACTGAACCTAAAGCAGTCTATCTCAAAGCATTCCTGTGAACAAATCACTCGTGCAGGTGTCTGAATCTGTATCGGGTAAGAACTGGTGCTATCATCAAGAATTGATTCGTAAATTTCAGGGGGAGACTGATCAGTGTTTGATAACACACCTGAAAAAAACACACAATTAGACATGATGATTGCTAAAAGTGTTACATTTTCATCTGACACATTTTGCCACATCTTATTTGTTATACTTAATAACTTGATCAACAAGAATAAATCAATCACATATACTTTATTAAAAAACAGAACAGAACATAAATGCCAATGTCAGTGTTATACTAGAAAACAGTATTGAAACTTGAGAAACGCTCAGTGAGAAGACTTACCACATGAATAGAAAAAAGCAAGAAACAAGTTGTGTAGAACGAACATTGTAGCTGAATCCATTTTGTGATGTTCCAGTGAAACAGGCTGTCAAAGAGACCTTTTCAGCAGTTTGTGAAATTTGAATCGAGGACCAGAGAGGATATGAAACTTCAGCATTTGAAGTGGAATAATATGTCCACAAAATTTATATATTTATATCGATACATTTCTACTCTTATGTAAAATATAATACTGAATAAAGACTTAAAACAGGAATTATGAATATTCATATAGTTAACTTTACTAATTTTAGAAGCTATAGGAATTCAGTTTATCTATAGTTATGTTTGATCTAAAGCTGTTCAGCTGGCTGGTTCAATATTTCAAAAAGAAATATCAACCAAATAGAATGTGTAATCAATAAATGTTGTGTGAAGAACAGCCTCTCACCAGCTCAGCTGTGGCCAAGTGTTCTCTTTCATCTTTTTTTGTTGATGACTCAAAAGACCAAGTAGGGTAGATATGTCTGCTGATCTCAAGTATTCATGACAGATCCTTCATCGGTTCTAAATCGCCCCCAAACATATGTTCATTGTTTAATGAAGCTAACTCCACACAGGCTCATTACTGAATATGCATAATCCGGCAAAAACGCATAGTCAGAGCGGTAACCGTCTCAGGACATGGCTCTTTATGGTGACATTAAGAGTGTGCGTAGGTCATAAGATAAAAAAAATAAGAGGCAATTGTTGCCACCTTTGCTCTTATTCAACTTTAACTATCACATTTAGGAACCAGTACTAAAGAGTTATGCCTGAGTAAATAAATTCAATTATTATATTTTGCGTTTTGTCAATGCCCATAGACTTCAACTTCATGTAGAGCGAGCGATTCACCGACCGTTTGTTGCACAACCTTGATATATCTGCCGTTGATTGGCGAGGAACAGTCCACTTTCTCAACAAGATCTAGGAGACCATTCCTAGAGGCACAAGGGATATAAATATCAGGTTCCGCTTGTGCTGCTACAGTCAATGCCAGGTCCTGAAGATTTTCCCCATCTGAAAACAGGCATGAATTAGCTCAATTGAAAAATAAAAAGGTATTGATACACAACTCCAAAAGACCTGTGTAATTCATAGACGATACTACTATTGAATATCTGTCTTGCCTGTGAAATACACAGATCATATAGAATACATTTATCAGAATTATAACGATGCCAAAGAAGATTTTTAACACATAATATTATATAAGACAGGTTATGTGTCGGTAGATGCACGTTTGTCGGCACTGACTAGTTTGCCTATTGCTATCCTACCCTTGAACCGGGCCCCACCCTTATTCCATGCTGTCTCTTCAAACAGGGGCATTCCATTTCTCTTCTGTCCTTTCCGAAAATTATGTCTCATTTTGGGATATCAGGTCAAAATCTTGAGCTTGACGTGATTTCCTCAGGGAATACTTAGCTAAAAAAACAATGTATTAATGCATGTGTGAATGCTGGCATGCCATTGCCAGCTCTAAGCAACAGGAAAACAATACGGCAAAATACAAACCTAGAATTTGCTATTAAAATTTTGACAAAACTTTTGGCTCATATAGCACCATGAATGACCCCTGCAACAATTATCCAGCCTGCAAAAAATATATACCGCAAAACACTGACGGTTAACTTGTAATATTTATCATTTCCAGACACTTAGACGTAGATTGGCATCAAACTTGTAGCCTTTGTGACAGTTTGATAACAAATAACTTCCCTCTCCTTTATTGATACCCATAAAATATAATGCCACATGTGCTAACAAGGGAGCTGAAGCAGAGCAGTAAACTGAACAAGATGATTACAGAGTGATAAGATGATGCTATCAAATAGCTTCTGAAGTCTCTAAATTGAACTTAGGCGAACTTAGTTTCATCAATAATGATGACCCTTGAGACATGGAATTCTGTGAGAAGGTGTTGTTTCCCAACAGTCTAGAATTGATTTCAGTTGCATTTTTCATACATTCAAGAAGTGTCACGAGATTCATGTAAATATTGTGAGGCTTTATAATGGACACTTGTCCAAACGGTATGATACATACATACATACATACATACATACATACATACATACATACATACATGATACAATAATAAGTTCTTAGGCTAAATATGGAAATGGAAAGCAGGACTGATTATCTGAATCAAGCTATAATGGCAGTTCCCTCTGTTAACGGGTTGGATTAGTTATTGAAGAATGTCAACAGAAAATCATCATCAGAGTAATGACTTGTATATAGTTTCTGTTACCAGGGTAGTTTATCTTTTAGATAGTTTTCTGAAAGTTATTACGTAAAATGCCCACTTCATGGAAAGCAATTATTTTTGTTTCAATAATATAGTTGCCCATTTAAAGAGAATGAATAAATCTGTGTACTATAGATTTAAATTGTACTTTTTCTAATCTCGATAATGTAGTACCATCTGTGAATGGCTCTTTTTATTGATTTTTCAGACGGTTAATGTATTCGCAGTTTTTGGTTGTTTTTTTTAATTTTTACTTTGACTTACATGTTCCAAGTCTTTGCCAAAACTTCATTCCCTCTACGCAGAAATCGTGTTCCAAGTCTATCTCAAACCAAGGATCTTGTTCGGGATCCAAAACCATCACCGAGTCGTATACTGTGAGTCCAATATCCTGAGGTATGTAGATCCCATCTACTGCTAGCCGCCCTGTGTAGTCATAGCTACCAACAGTTGCGGTACTGTGGGTTACATCCTTGGCTGAAATGAGATGAAAAAATAGAGGTAGGTCATAGGGTAAAAAGGCTGAGATATTAAGATGCAAGTTTGATTTAATCTAATCTAATTATTTGTAGTATATAATATCTACCTGTAGCAAGAAGATTGTCGATTTGGTGCATAAGTGATCTATACTCTTTGCTGTTAGAGCTTCTGTTGAACTGTCCTGATAAAAAATAGTGGAGACTGAACAATTAGAGAAGCATAAAAATTGAGAAGCTAAAAATGAAGCTTTTTAATGGTTTAATTACTGTCACTATTACTGCTGCAATCAAAGTGAATTTAAATGTTTTGATACCAGATGATTCATTTGGTCTTTCTGATACTCTAAGCAAACATAACAAGAAGACTGACAGCTGAAATGCATGCAGCGTGGTCATTGATAATGGTGGATTTTCAAATTAAAATTGTGAACCAAATAACTTGCCTCCGCTAATGCATGTGTCCACCAAGCACTCGTTTGTTTGAGAATCATAACTGAACCTAAAGCAGTCAATCTCCAAGCATTTCTGAGCACAAGTCCCTTTTGATAACGACTTTATCTGGTTTGAGTAGGAGCTCTGGCTATTCCCCAGGTCTGTTTTGTAAATGTTGGTTGACACAGTATTCGACAACACCCCTTTAATAACATTAAAGAAGAAATATAGGCACAAATTTTTCATTCATTGGTAGTAGCATGACTACTTTACTTTAAAAACAGATGTTAACAATGTTGTCTCTTTTTAAATCAAGAAGTAGTTTTGAGACCGCATTTGTCATCTGCAAATCCTGGACTTTTGAGTATTATGTCTGCGTGCTAGTCATGTACTCTCAGATGGCTTGTGAGACCAATCTATGGTAGAGGTTCTTTGTGACAGAGAGGGAATTTAGAGCCTAGATCATCTGTAGGGATACATGGTCACTGTCTAGGCTCACAATGGACGGCTCTATTTTCCCTATTTCAGGCAGTTCGACACAGACCATGCAATGTATTATCAAAGTTTTTTAATTATTTTTTTGGATAGCGATGACATGTAAAAAGCTGCATTAAAAATAAACACAGAGCTTCGCACTGCTGTATCTGTACATTTCTAAAAATACATAATCAGATGCTTACTGGATCTTATATACTATATTTTCATATGAGGATGAAGTTAAAAAAATGTTCAATAACCTTACCATGTAGATTGATAAAGACGAGACTCAAAACAACCAAGATGTTCGATGTCTTCATTCTGAGCCCTTGTGGACCAGGCTTCTAGTGACTATGCAGCAGTGGAGTGTCGGAAGGTGTGAAAATTTAAGAATTATCAACAGTTGAATAATGAGTAAATTAACGATATATTTTTAGCACTTTCAGCAGAGATATTGATTTGGCATCGGAATAAGCTCAAAACACTGGAATGAATATTAATTCCAACAGAATCTATACCTGTACTCCATATGCTTCCGAAAGATACAGCGCAGAAAGTAACACCAGTACGAGCGATTTACCTCAAAAGATGCTAATGAAAATAGTATTGATAGTTACTTCCGCAATTAACTATATTTGCTGAATTAAATGAATTTTGTTCAATAAATGTGATGAGTGTGAACACTGAGGTATTAAGAAAAAGACTATGTTTTATGTGCCAAAACAGTGAGAATGAGGTATTAAACCGTTTTTCTTCCACTGAAATATAAAAATAAGATCAAAGAGAATAAGATAAATAGAAAATGAGGCTTATGTTATCAGGAAATAACACTACAAACTGAAATTATACTGTTTAAATGTTCAATTTATATAGTATCAGGATCAAACAAAATTTGAATAAATAAAGATTTGCCTTCAGCGGGAAATGACCAAATAAAAATCGCTAGTAATATAGACTAGGGAGGATTACCAGAGACATACATGGTCTGTTCATTTCACATCTAATCTGCAGAGTTAATGTTAGAGACCTCAGCATAATGATTGTCCCTTAGCCCTGTTCACACGGCCACGAGTTTTGGTTTTTTGGTTTGGTTGGTGGCCATGTATTGTTCGGCATAGTATCGGTAGTTGTCTCCTGCTGTTTTAGCTCTAATCTTCTCCACTTTGAGCTTTGACTTTTTTTCTGTTCCATAGGCAAATAAATTAACTTTGTCATTTATCATATTCAAAATAAATATAAATAAGTTGATTGCACTAAATATTGCAGTAATAATGTGAAAATATGGCCAAGGTGAAAAATTTTAAAACACCCATGAGAAAGACCATGATCAAGGTCAAGGTCATGGTCTTACTCATGGGTGTTTTAAATTTTTTTAAACTTAGCCATGTTTTCACATTATTACTGCAATATGTAGTGCAATCAACTTATTTATATTTATTTTGAATATGATAAATGACGAAGTTAATTTATTTGCCTATGGAACAGAGAAAAAGTCAAAGAGAGAAGAGAGAAGATTAGAGCTAAAACAGCAGGAGACAACTACCGATACTATGCCGAACAATACATGGCCACCAACCAAACCAAAAATTCGATAATTTCATGCTCATAATATTTGCCTTTTCCAGGTTAAAAATAAACAAACAAAATTACCTTAGTTTAAGCAGCTTACCAAACAGGATGAAAATTTTCATCAGATTGCAGCTTCTCTATTTCATGAATCTAAACTCGCTAAATATTGATGATGCTAATAATGAGATTTTGTTAATTTTTTAATGATAAGTAACTTCACGAATCAATATGTATCTGGCCTAACGACCAAATTTGAATAGCAATATCCAACATTTTCATCTGATAGGGTATGTTTGTTAATTCTTCAACAGGCTAGATTGTAGGGGATAGAAAAATCAATGTAGTACACTGTATTTCTTTATTTTTTCTTAAACGTTTATTGACAAGCAATCTTCATCATTAAAATGATGTTCTTCTGAGTGTGCCAAGAAAGAAGGACCAGCAGTGAAAATGGTTATGTCTTTGATTAATCTTTGATTTAATCTAAATTGATTAAAAAACATCCAGAAGGTTTTAAAACACAATAAATAAGCACCATGTCGTCCAGTTTGAGTTGGGTAGGATAGAGAGGAGTATTTATTGGGTTAAACTTCGATTTCCACTGAAGTAGTCGAACTCATTCAACCTAAATATAGAAGTGCTATGCACCTCTCAACTCTGACAGCGATGTTTCTGAACACGAAAATTGATATTACACCTTTAGATACATCTTATTTTCAACTCACCACATTTCCAACGATCGGCATAAATATAGTGGTTATTGCAGCGTTGCTTGTTATTTCGGTGAGTGATGCGGTTATAGCTGCTATAGGCTATAGGTAGTTCAAACTTTCTGCCATGGATTATGATAGTCCAGAAAACTATAGATTATACAATCACAATAAGAAAATAAAGTTACGCCAGGAGTTGTGCGTGTTATGATAAATGGAACACAACTTCGATGTTTCATTGAATGATATCTTGCAAACTTTTTTAACTCGGTCTACACATTACTGGTTCTTGTGTGCGCCCAGTGTAGTTATAAAACAGAGATGGTGGAGCAGAGAGTTTGAACTCACAGTAATTGCATCTGCAAGAGCTAATCCTCCTCCATCGAGAATTAGCACTCCCCAAGGTACTTTTTTCTCTATCGAGTCCCATGTTACAAGGGGTGCTCAGTGTTTAGCCTTCTTCCCGCCACATTAACCACAGAAACAGAACAGGTCAGGCATCTCAGCCGACCACAAGAAAGTCAAAACCACGATTACAATACCTGCTGTTCAATCCGAAACATACCTGTGATTAAACTTAGATATTTTTATTTTTCTAACAGAGGCAGGCTGCTTTTTCTGTTATGTTGTTAGACTTTGATGAAACCCCTTTTAAGTTTTCTTCTATATAATACATATTTAAGGCCATTCTAAGATCTCAGACCATGGATCAAGTTAAAAATTGAATTTAAAACATAATACATAATACATAATGTTTTTTTGCTGTTGCCTGTTCTATCTTCTGCCTTATACTGTTACCCTCCCATACTTAAGACAGGACAATGGTGTTATGATATGGATGACCGAATGTTGAATGTTCTGCAATGCTCTTACCCTGCAGGGAATAGACTACCCCAACCACGAGCCCCACCAGTGTTTCTGCTGATCCACATCAGAACCAAAAGTACAAATTGGATCAGAGCCAGAACTTCTCCAAACTTGATTTTGCCGAGATCATTGTAAGCCTTCTTGATGACAGATGAGATGAGCTCTTTCTCTTCAGCTGTCTTGGGTGTGTTTTCTATTGAAAAAAAAATTCAAATGTTCATTTACAGCAAAAAAATAATATCAATGTTTTGTCTAACAACATAAAAAACCATGCTCAGAATGATTTGCTTACCTGAATCCAAAAAGTATATTTGAAGGCAAACCCAAGCAAGATTCACCATCAGAAGGGAGATTGGGAAGCCAAATGCCATCCAAGATACAAAATTGAATCCAAAATCAAAACCGTCCAGAGTTTGGCTGATGCTAAAAACGAAAATTAACATTTTGCAAAATGGATTTTTTAGATTGAAATTGTTGTATGTTTTGGAGTTGGCCCTCCGTGATTCACAGGCCCCCTCCTGATATGTGTGTCTGTAATGGAGCACAGTCCATGTAGACTTATGTCTAAAGACTTACTTTGAAGTCTGGTATGTGGTCCTGATTGGCTAACTAGCTACATACATATTGAGGTGCAAAGGTCATTACCTTCCTTTCAATGCTTTACCTCTGACCAAGTGACAGTGGAGCTCAGAATATTGAAAAATTAAAGTATAACTCATGACTTGATAGTTTATTGTGAGTTTTACCACATTGAGCTAAGCAATGGCAATGGTAGTGGCCTTAATGAAGGCACTGAGAGGAAAGAAGACTGACACACTGACTGGGTTCATTTTAAAATCATTGAACATTGGAATTTGTCTGATTCTCGAACATCATCTGTCTAATCTAAATTATATCACTTCTCCTCTGGAACATCATAATAGGACCTGCAAACGCAATATATACCCATATCTGATGCTACTCCCTCCTCCTCCTCCAGCTGTTGACCAAAATCAGTGGTGATGTCATAATGAACACACCTTCATTATCACAAATGCTAAGAAGTCCTGGGTACCAGCTAACGGATTTGACGGAAGCCGGTTTGACAGCCAGGGATTAAGTCCCGTGTACCAGCAACGAAAGGGGCCAGCATGAAAATTTTGATAACTTGGCGGCCGGGCATTGATGCATTTTAAGATAAGAGACTTAGAGACCAGATTTATAGTGCATGAAGGCAAATCATGGTCAAAAGTTTAGGGATCTACATGGTCTGTGGGTGGGGAAAAAAATGATGCACAGACAAAGCTGTTAGAATGCTGCTTGTTAGTGATTTGGGATCTGCATGTTGGTTGGGATGCTAGTCTCAAAGCAAACATGGTATGTGATATGCCTGGGCAAAAAAAATGCCCCTGCGGTCTCTATTATGAATATCCGTGTTTAGTTTCATTACAACAGCATTCGGTTTTTGGGATAAATTTCTTTTTAAAGGTGTGTTGGTGTTTCTTTTTTATCTTTTGGGAGTAATGAGTGTGTCTGGTAAGATTATCTGGTCAGGTATTCAAATCTATACAAAAAATCTGCAGTATCATTGCAGTTTTACTTGGAGTATCACAGTGCTCGCAACTTTTCGATAAAGATTAAATCAAGAACATCTTAATACTGGTGCATGCAGACTTACCATAATGAAGTACATGGCTAGCTGACAAGCTGGCTCAGCATAATTATTGATATGAACCTGCCTCCCCCTCAGCTTTTTGAAAATTGGTGCTGGCTAATTTTGATTCAAAACTAAAACTAAACTTAACTTTTGCAATAATTAACTCCTCAAGGGTCAATGATATGCGGTAGAAGTTTTCCTCATCAATTTTCTTATGTTTGAAGGCTGAACAACCATGCTGTGATGTGGGCTAACAGTGATATATCTGATGAAAGTGACGAAGTTGAAGTACGTGAACAGTTTAACACACATAGCAGAAGGCAAGAGCGCTACTTCAAACCTAGAGAAAAAGAAATGATGTAAGTAACAAAAATGGGCAATGTGCATGCTCATAACTTTCCATTTATGACTGCATATGTCTCTGTTGTGCGATGACACAGCATTGTTCCTAAATGTCAGTAGCAAACTATGACCTTGGGCTATGAAATTAGTGAGCTTACTTCTTTCTTTTCTATGGGTGGTAGGTCACTCGAGTGAGCTGACGATTTGAGAGAAAAGATTGAGTTCCAGGAGTACTTATGGTGTACATAAATATCTTGTATTTTATTTGAGAAGTGTAAAACAAACAGACGAACATAGTTTTTATCAATTGTGGAATCCTTGATGGTCAATCCTAGCTTGTTTATTATTTCAGCAAAAGAAATCGTCCTTTGGCTGACATGGTATGGAAAAGTGGAATCGCTGAGATGCTGGATGGTGAGACAGATTATCGACTCGAGCTAAGTGACGATTGTAACAAAGTTACCGGTGTTATTCTTCTTAAGTAAGAAGTCAGACATAATCTGTCTTATTGCTGCAACAAGATACCAATGTCCAATGGAGTAAGACTGGTAGTTTGTATTCCATTGTGATGCTGAACGAACACTTTGTGCTGGGTAGCTTTAGTGCTTTAACCCTTTCCTGGGTTGCTGGTAGTAGCATTTGAACATCAACCACCTCCCCACCAGATTCGGTCGATAATGCAATGCCATAATCATCCATCCGAGTAAATGTTTAGATTTTACAACCTGGCTAGTGGAATTTGTTGTCCTTGTTAAGCTAAACATAAAATTCTAAAGACCAAAGAGGATATACCGGTGTTAAAACTATTATATCAAATCTCATATCTACCCTTATACTCAAAGCTGATCTCCCAGTCATTAATACTATAATACAAACCAGATTTGTGAGATTATGACAATCTTAAATCTACAAAATTAAAATGCCAAACCAGTCTTATTCAGTCAAACTTTTACATTCATTTTCCATGCTAACATATCAGTGCAATATTTTTAGTGCAATAAATATCTGTAGATTACTGTCAAACAAGGTAGCAAGAAAGATATTTTTAGTTTCTAGGTAGTTGTATAGTTTAACGCAATAAAGTTCAGAAAAAAAGAAGTATTGTAGCTAAGAGTAGTATTAGAGTAAGTAATATATAGATCAATATGATAAATCAATGACGCACAGAAACGCCGAGCTTGAACTTTATTCACACCCACACCATTCACAATATAAAGAGAAATCAGAAACAGGTTACTTAATTACATGTGAGCTGCATGGGTCCCAGAACCTGTACCCAAGTGAGGACAACTCTCTCCGCTTCAAAGATGATGATGATGTGAGTTGATAATGAAAGTGTCCTACCAGGAACTTGTCAAAATTTGAGCATCACAACTAGATCTAGAACTGAGTAGAGCCTCAAAAAGGCTTGATGGAATTATTTTAATAGAAAAGTAATAACTGATTTTGCACACGTTGTATTTTGTCTTTTCGAAAATATGTAGACATGTAGCACCATATTATGACACACTTTTTTGTTTGACGTTGAGGTAACCTTGGAGTTTGAAGAGCAGGTATGTTTTTACCCACAGTACAAGGCTAGTACTAGGCAGGTTCTTAGTTACCAGGCTGTTGCTTTGTTTTATCAGGGAGGGTGGGTGTCTCAGCCTCCCTTGCCTCATAGTCTGCTCATTTTGATTTGGTAAAACAGTCGTATTTTTGTCTCTAAATGCTCCATGAGGTGATTTGAGAAATATGCTGTAGCATGTACGAAGGTGTCTGGCAACCTTGAGATATTGTTTCTAAGTAAGTAAGTAAAGTAATGGTAGTTGTAGTAGTAGTAGGCTTAGAAATTCGCATCTAGATCACATTTCCAATTGAACTCGTTCCCATAGTTGTGAAACCACTTGGTACTAACTGAAACAGAAAAGATATACATGTAGACGGTGTGTGGCATAGGGAAGTTAAAGTACTCGAAAAATTCGTTACCCACCACTTTGGGTTGGATGCAGTCGAAAATGGAATACCAGAACAAACATCCCAGCAGAGTTTGAGCAATCTAACTGAGCAATGAATAATAAGTATACCTTAGATAGGCCTTTTACCCCTTGTACAAAGAAACTGTTGCGTCAGAATCGCACTATTCCATAAATTCACTAGAAGAGGCAAGATTTTGTTTCATTTTCTTCGTGGATGAGCTATGTTGATTACAAGTCTTATCGATGAGAATGAATTTGAAGTTAAAATCCTAGAAAAATGGGAAATATGGAGGCGGCATTAAAGAAGGGACCAAAGAAAATAAAACTTACAAGCTCCACAAATCCATCTAATAACCAAACTACTCAGTACTCATATGAAAGTTTGTGGAACTCACTCCATTTGTATCCTTCCAATACAGGGCAAGCAGAATGCCCATTTCTCGGGTTACCAGTGCCATTTTTGTACAAGTTCTTCCACATCGCAGCTCCTCCCTGTAAACATGTTGTGTGAAATGTGAACAATAAGGATGCCAATGCTCAAATCCAAAGTAAGGACAGTCAGGAGGACTGTGTTTTGATCTCTATAAATTTATTACATCCCAAGCACAGCAGGGTCTAATCCAATCCAATCTGATCTAATCGGGATACTGGTCCTCTGTTACCGCAATACAGTTGTGTGTAAAATCTAGCTTAATAAGCCTCAGAATTATTTTAATAGTAATGGGGGTTTTTGTGTAATAAAATTACCTTTTCTGGCCGAACTGCTGCGTTAACCTTAGGAAATATTGTTGATCCTCCTTTTTGAACGTCATTTAACTGAAATGAAGATAGAGGGAATATTGAATTATCCACCTGATACGGAATTAGTAGACATATTACTCTTGGAACTGAAATTTTCAATATGGGGTTTTGATTCTATTCTATCTCATCACAAAAATATTGTGAAGAACATACTGCAAAATAGATCATTTTTACTGGCGCTTGTGAGAAATAGTTTGGAAACAATAGCAGGTGAAGTACAAAGTACAAAGTAACATTAAGTTCGGTCATTTATGCTCCTGTAAAGGATTCTGGTGTCACAGACCAAACTTTTCTGTTACAGTCTTTCTTTTCAATCAAGACAATTGACCAGTTGAACGTGTATAGATTATCTACTCACATAAAACATCCATGTGGCTATTCTGTTACCCTTCCCTTGCATAATTTCAGTAATATTGAAATACTGAAAAATATTGAGAATTTCATTTCACAATTTCAAGGAATGAGATGCTTACATCCCTATATCTGTACTTTCACATTATCAATATATGGGCACCAATTTGCTCTATCCACCAATATATATTATATGGATGAGGGGTACATATCTGACCCTGAGCAAGCGTATGGCTAATCATGTAAGGTTTTCCTGACCGCATTTCTCAACCTTGATTGGTCCACAAGTTCAGAATCTATAATAGCTGTAGCTTGTAAACTTGGTCAGGCAGCTAGCCTGAGTTTTTGAGGGTTGCTTATACTGGGGCGTCAAACAATGCATAACACAATAGCTGCCAGATTTTAAGCGTTATGTAGATCCTGACACAAAGCTTAATACTGATGGCATAGCTCCACAAATAGCCACGCTATGTATTTTACCGCTGATCCATAAATCCATATCAATGGCTCTATCAGACTGGCTGTATGAACTACAACAAGGGATGGCAAACCCGATATCCCATCATTGCTGAATGGTGTTTTATCTTTTTCTAAATTCAATTCCTCTAATTTCCCAGGAGAGATTATCAACAAGTGATGATTATTATTTGTGTAGTAGTAACATTTCAGTCTTCTCGCATTATCTTCAATAGTCTAAAAGCAGAAACTCAAGTTACTATTTATTTTCTATGAAAATAAGAAATAATCTTAGTCATGAAGATGAAACTAGGATTAGACAATTCAAAAAGAGGTTTATGAATGCTTTCTGACTCATTTCATGTTGGTCCCATTCTAGTTGTATCCCGCCTTAGCCTTGTCACGCGGATACTTTTTTGTATTGGGTGGTACCCCCAAAAACAAAAAAAGTAGCCGCGTGACAAGGCTAATGCCGCCTGTTTGAGTGGAATTAATTTCCGAATGCAGGCAAACTGGATCATACTTGAGCCAGATCTCACCTGCTCCATTTCTCCTCTGCACAGCTTATCGAGTAGTTCACTGTACTTCTCAGTTGCATTGTTCTGGGGTTGTTTCCTCTCAGGTAAGCTCTCACCTAGTCGCTTGATGTACTTGGTTCGGTTTTCCTTTAGTTTGGATATTGTTTCGTTGTGATTTCCATCCTTCTCCTTGGAAAGGTAGTAGCTGAGAAGTTCTTCATTAGCAACTAGAGCATGGGCAGTATTATTTTGCTAAAAAACATCGGTTTGGTTAAGTTTGGGTTGGGATGATCTAATGTTAGTTAGAATCAGCTTTCACTAGTTAAGGTCTGATTTTATAATAGGAAGGAGGTCGAGTAAATGTTATCTAGGCATCATTTACACATTTCCAAAAGGCTGCTCGAAAGGGAAGTCTTCTAGCTAATACGGATAGGATATACAGAAATGGGTTTGATGTTTGTGTGCGAAGACGATTGAAGCAGCTGTGCTTGTTACTTATCACACACTAAGTCATGTCATATCAGTATTGATTGCTGTCACACAAAAACCAGTGCTAGCAGAGCAGAGTTAACCTTATCGATAATCATGAAATGAGATGATAAATGATAAATAATTAAAATTTCCTCTGGCAAGATGAAGGAGTAACTATATTGTTTGAGATACGTCTCCCTTCTATAGTCTTTATCAAACCAAGGACGTAGAGACAACTCCTTGATCAAACCAAGGGCTAACCTTGAACAAAACGTGAGCCAAGGAGGTATAAGCTTCTATTGCCTTAGCTTTGTTTCCAAGTTCCTTAAATAGCTCTTTAGATCTCGTAAATAACTCATATGCTTCGTCAACCAGATTATGCTTGAGGTGGATTTCAGCTACACTTAAAACCTCATCAGCTGTTATAATGAAAGTTTTTTCGAACATTTATGTACTATTAACCACATTATCATATTGGCTACATATACCAAATTGTGAATGAGAAATGTAGGGCAGGCAAAACTACCTGAATTAGAATGTGTTACACAGGCAACATTCGGGAATTATGCCACATATTACGTTTTCCAATCCAATTCATGGGTTGTGCTGAAAATTTCTCGTTAAACGAATAGAATCCTGTGTAGCGCCAGATGGTGCCATAAAATGTGTTATTTACTAATGAACACTTAACTCTTGAAACTGACCTTGTAATAAATGTGCTAAATATTAACCAAATACAGACGTCATGCAATATTTTTCACTGAAAAAATCCATAGCAATTCTGGGTAAAAATCATGTTAAGCGTTAGAAGATTCAGCCCTCCCCCCTGTTTATCTAAGGATATATAAAAGTTTTGTCACTTGATTATAGCTTTCTGTCGGTGTCAGAGTGTCATATCAAACAAGCAAATATAATAAGTAGGCCTCTTGGCTGAACTACAGTCTATTGCTACAGTATGTTCACAATACCCTGAAAAGCTAAGAGCATAGTTCTAGAGCATAGTTATAGAGATACTGATAAGAATTCATGAATCGGTGGTAAAATACACAGTATGGCAAAATGTGATGACGTTCCATCAGTAGATGACTTTGTGTAGATAATGGAATCTAGTAGCTAAAAAGATGGCAGCTTTAAAGTTACGCAGTGATTGATTTTAGTAAAAAGCTTGTCCCAGTTGTGCGTTAGGTTGTCTCATATTGTTTGATAATATAACATTCCCTAAATCAATTTCATTGGTGGCGGAATAAGTATGGTTGTAGTTATCAGTTAAAAGGTATGGACAAAAGATGTTTGTACCTATGAATATTCTATGAGGTAAAATGGAAATTGTGTTGTTACGTTTTACAAGGAGGGGCCTGGTAGTGAATTGAAGCCAAAATAATTCCGATATAATCAGTTGAAGGTAACTGGAACTCTAGTGATAGGTGTTTGAACTACTACACTTGGTAGTGGTATCAGCATGGAATTTTTAATTACGTTTACTTCGTGTTTTATGTAATGTAATATGATATTTATTGTGAATGAATTTTGTGTTTGATTAATCGGACTGTATTTTGGAGTTGTTCACTCCTTGTCTGAAATCCCAAATAATAAAATATCCTCCAATTTTCTGTTTTAGAATCCGCGATATGTATGGTTCAAGTAGTGCAAATGCAATGGTAGCAGATCTGGACTTATAATTGCTGATAATTCGGTTATTAAAGAGAGACTTCAAAAACACAACTGAACTGTTGATCAACAATACCTCAGCGGTAAGTAGAGCTACTATCGTACAATGTGCGCTAGCCTCAACTACTGAGCACTGGTTTAGATTTGAGTTTGGTGCAATTCTCGGTGGAATTGCTCAAGGATTTATTTTAAACAATAATAACAAAATATAAATATGGTTCTATTCGTCGGGCAATAAATCAATCAATAATTTTACAATAATATCTTGGCATTTATCATTTAGTCATAAAAATACATAAACATTCAAAATCTTTATAATAAGATCTTACCCTTGGTGCAGATGACCTCGAATTCAGTGTGATATTCAGTGTGATATCTCTGTGTATTTAAACTATGTTAGACTGGGTTCCTCGCTGTGAGTCGCGGTATTTGTATCTCTCTATATCTAAGCTATGTTAGACTGGGTTCCTCGCTGCGAATCGCGGTATTTGTATCTCTATATATCTAAGCTATGTTAGACTGGGTTCTTCGCTGTGAATCGCGGTATTTGTATCTCTTATATCTAAGCTATGTTAGACTGGGTTCCTCGCTGTGAATCGCGGTATATGTATCTCTTTATATCTAAGCTATGTTAGACTGGGTTCCTCGCTGTGAATCGCGGTATTTGTATCTCTATATATCTAAGCTATGTTACACTGGGTTCCTCGCTGTGAATCGCGGTATATGTATCTCTTATATCTAAGCTATGTTAGACTAGGTTCCTCGCTGTGAATCGCGGTATTTGTATCTCTGTATATCCTGCCAAAAGCTCTGTTGGCTGAATGTGTCTAAAAAGTTTTTAGACAATTTTCCTCTCTGTAGATGTGCCTCCTTGGGCTGACTGAATCAGATAATTCTCTGATTAAATCTGTAATGCTGTACGTCGTGAACCCGCTCTCTGGCGCTGACTGAATTTGTTATCTTCTTGCTGAAGAATAGGCCTCCTTGGGCTGAGTGAATCAGATAGTTATCTGATTAGATGTGTAACGCTGTATGTCGTGAACCCGCCTCCTGGCGCTGACTTGAATTTGTTATCTTCTTGTTGAAGAATAGGCCTCCTTGGGCTGAGTGAATCAGATAATTCTCTGATTAAATGAGTAATGCTGCACGTCGTGAACCCGCTTCCTGGCGCTGACTGATTTTTACAAGTGTCCATCAGGCTTTTATAGTGCTGGTTTGCTGTCCTGTTATTGTGCCATGTTTGCATTTACAGGCATAAAGGTGTTTACCTTGTTATTGGTTTTAGCCTCAATTTCGTCATTACTCTCTTTTGATTTGCGTGTTTTGTCAGTTTTAATTATCTAGCTGTCAAAACATGGTTAGTCTGTCCTTTGCTTGACCTTCCCTCATTTTTGTTTTGGTTATTTTTAGGTAATTTATGGTGTCAAGTGCACCTGTTTATCCATGGTGTAATCTGTTGGTTTTCCTGATTTTGCAATCTTTCCAGGGTTGTTTTGAAGATCTTTTGTGACTTCTATTGCTCGTTATTTTCAAAATAGCTTATGGTGTCAACTGCACTTGTTTTCTATGGTGCAATATATTGGTTTTCTAATTTCGCAATCTTTCCAGGGTTGATTCACGTATCCAAAGATCTTGTGACTCTGCGGTTATTTTGAGGATGTTTTGTGACTTCTATTGTTTTCCCGTTGTGTGATTCTCCACGGGTTGTTTCACGTGCCCAGATTTCTCATGGCCCTGTGATTATGTTTTGTTATTATTTCAATCCGTCCTCAGTGTATTATTCCCTCTATTTACTACAATATTACTATTTTCCATCACCATATAGTCTGTGTCTAGATAAATTTCAATAATGATTACCTATGATGATTAAGCCTTAACCTAAACTACCCTTCACCATGCACTGAATGCCTAAGTATGTATTCGATCGGTCTCAGTTTAAGCTCTTAGTAATAATTGAATATAAACTAACTTTTCTTTGTTTTGTTTTACAGATTATGTGGGTTAATGGTGATCTCCTGTCTTCACAGTACAGTGTGCAAGCTTAATTATCTAAAGAATACTCTACCACACTACTGTCAGAACTCATCTCATATCTATAACTTTAAAGTCTTTGGTTCTCATATCATCAATTCGAAGCCAGCGAACAAGCAGCAAAGCTCTCACAACAAGCAGGTCAAGCCTATAATAATCACGCCGAAACAGATCACCATAGCTATTCAAATTGACAACATGTGGATGACAATGGAACTTATGACAAAAAAATATAATCAGAAACCAGTGCAATTTGTGTTATGATGTCTGGTGACCTAGACATCACCCTTAGTCTTAGCTGTTGACTTTTGTAAGCTCATTGTTTTTCTCCGCTTTTTGAAACTAATAATGACCAATAATAGATGCAAAGGTAATCAGTTTTGACAAGTGTCATATTTTTATGGGATTTCTAATCCAGATTATGATCTGTTACCAATTGTATGGTTTCGGCCCAGGGTCTGGTACAGAAATGTATTTGTTGAATATTAACTAGTTATTTATTGGTCTGCGTCTTTATATGATATGTGATTGACCTTTAGTTTTTTTTACTGTCGCACTTATTAATAATAAATCATTTGAGAATAAGGATACTTCAATACCATGTTGTGTAAGTGATCGTTGCACATTCGGAAGAAAATGTGGCTGCTCTTATACACTAAGGTAATTATAAAACATGATGTTCTTTATGATGATTACATAAGAAAATGTCATCTGACAGTGGTGTATTCATAGATAGGGCCAGGGGGCCATGGCCCTACCACTTTTTCAGGAAGTCAATTTTGTAAGAACCCCTAAAATTGCCATAAGTGTTATGACTTTATTTATGTTTGTCAATAACAGGTGCTCATGGGGCCCCACCCTTCTGTTATACAAAGGGATTATGAAGCAAAAGCATTGATGCAGTTGTTTTATAATGGCAAATTATTTTTTTATTTAAAAGTGTCATTTATCATGAAGAGAGGATGGTTTTACATTAAGGCAAAAAAACAATGAAAAATGTAAAAATAAATAGCTTTACACCAATTGATACAAAATACTTTTATAATTACAACTCCGCTGCATCTTAGTAAAATACAATTGACCAATTGTTTTTTCCCTGTAGATACATTAGTTTGTACTGCACACTGTAACACAGAATATAACATAACATCTGTCTATCTTGATGCAAACTTCCAACCCAAAGTTGTGCTACTTAACTATAACTAAACTAAACTCAATAAAATATTTACCTCTCAAACTCGTAGTGGCGCTTCAATATCAACCACTTGATGAGCCACCACCTGCAACCCAGTGGGGTTTGAGAACTTTACTAGGGTAACAACAGTTGTCAATAGAAATAATATGTGGTTCCATGTTACATCTATATTCTGTTGGTATAGCTTAACATTTTCATTGTGATCTGCAGTCATAATAGTAATCCCATATTCGATGTCGATCTTCAGGTTTAAACGCTAGAATCTAGATCACATTTCCACTTGAACTCGTTTCTATAATTATGAAACCACTTGGTACTAACTGTAACAAAAAATATATACATGTAGGCGATGCGTGGCATGGAGAAGTCTGAGTGCTCCTTGATTATAGTGCTCGAACTTTTTTGGGGTGATGGCAGTAACATCTCATAGCAGCAACCACACTCCAATGTTCCAACGATGCTTAGAATGTGGTTGATAATGAATTGCTACTACCATCAACCCAAGCAAATGTTCAACAGGCCAACCACCCAGGGGCGTATATTCTAAAAAATTTCACTCACTGACTTTTCAGAGATGAGCATAATAATCGGGCGCAGCCCGATCCACACGCCGTAGGCGTGGCGGGGAGGGTGTGGGAGGAGCGCTTAAGCGCCCTCCCACCACGGAAATTTTTGCATATCGGTAGCAAAATAGTGCAAGCAGAGAGGTATTTCAATAGCTCACTGAGCTGTTGGGTACTTTCAGAAAACAACTCAATAGCAGTAGAAGATTACGGTAAAAATGCTCCAGTTATAAAGCACCCATTTGAAAAAAAACTGACCTTGATGGGATTCGAACCCACAACAATCTTATTATCAGTGATTATAAAGCGAACGCTCTACACACTGAGCTATTCAGCCACTCACGGAAATCCGTGGGCCGTGAGTGCTAATATACGCCACTGCAACCACCCTTCAGTACATAGTACTGTCATGTTATATATAATATATGAATATGTATCAATTAAGAGCTTTTTTGGTTACAAGTCAATGTGTTGAGAATGAAAATAGAAGTAAAATTCGTAAGAGAATGGGAAATATGGAGATGGCAGTGAAGCAATCACCAAAGTAAAAAAACTTACAGCCTCCACGATTCCAACTAACAACCATACTACTCATATTAAAGTTTGCAAAACTCACTCCATTTGTACCCTTCTAATACTGGGCAAGCCATATGCTCATTTCTGCGGTCACCAGTGCCGTTCCTGTACAAGTTCCTCCACATCGCAGCTCCGCCCTGTAAAATTGTTGTGTGAAATGTGAACAATACGGATGAGGATGCTCAAATCTAAAGTAAGAAAAGTCGGGAGGACTGAGTTTTGATCCTCATAGATTTATTTTGTACACAAATGATTTGAACAAGCAAAGTTCAGCTCGCTTAAATATTGAAGAAAGAATTAACAATCGCAAGTTTTGTCTCTGTCCGAAGACCTTAAGGGCGCAGCCGCCGTTTTCGGTGCCAAGTCGCTCTTAGATTGCAGGCAGGTTGGAGCACACCTGGAGCGTCAATTGAGCCCAGTAGTCGGTAGACTGCAGCGGGAGAGGGCAGGCGCTCTAACCAGCTGAGCTACCTCCTACTCCTAATTAAACTCTATCTTGGTTGCTGAGTTTGACCAAGCATCATCACCCAAATCTCAAACACATCATTTGATCTGATCGAATTTTGATACTGGTCCTCTGTTAGAGCAGTTTGTGTGTAAAATCTAACTTAATAGGCCTCAGAGTTATTTTACTAGTAGCTGGTGGTATTTACCAGTAATCGGTTGTTTTAGCGAAACAAAATTACCTTTTCTGGCCGAACTGCTGCCTTAATTTTCGGAAATACTGTTGATCCTCCTTTTTGAACATCATTTAACTGAAATAAAATGGAAAGAGGGAATATTAAATTATGACATCTGTTACAGAATTAGTAGACATGTTGGGAAAAAAGAGTATTTTTAATGGTGCTTGTCAGAAACACTTTAGAAAAAAAGGGAAGGAGAAGCACAAATTAATGCCAGGTGGGGCGATGTTGCTCCACCTGTGGGGTCTGGAGCAAAGCCCCAACCTGCAAAGGAGGTTAAGGTATATAAATAGTAAATGGCCCAAATAACCCGTTTCTGAGATTACTCAATTATAATATCTTTAGGCCACATTTATTGACCAATCAGGGAAAGGCAGATCCATTATACAGAGGAAGCTATTGATTCCAATGTCGAGTGATTTTTCACAGACGAACATTTTAAAAGGAAATCGTGAATTAAATAATTATCTTACAAAGCTTAGTAATATTGTTTTGGTCAATATCAATGTAATTGTCTATGCGATGATCATATCTTTTATATCTTCGATGCATTGTGTCATCAAAAATTCATGTATTTCAAAGAGGCTCATAGACAGACAGTCTGAATGTAGTTTGTTTAGTTTAAGACCCTGTCCATATGGTTAAGAATTTCGGCATCAATGAACTTCAATGAACTTCTTGGCATTTTCATTGAATGGTCATTGTGAGACTGTTTTGGATAATGTGTCAAAAAATACAAACTTACTTAAGCTATGCAGACCCTACTTGGCCAAACATTCTGCTAAACAATTTTATTTTCAATTTATTCACTGTTATCTCATTTATGGTATCCATATATGTTACAACTTATGTGCATCAAATATCACAAACCCAATTTTCACTCAGCAAAAAAGAGCCTTGAGAATTGTGGCCAATGTTCAACATATACCGTTTTATTTGTCACCTACTAATGACCTACGTACATCACTCAATATTTTACCCCTTCAAATACTGAGCAATTATTTTACTTGCATTACGGGATTTAAGGCTCTAAATAAATTATCACCTCCAAACATCTCTGATTTTTTTGTTACCACACCACATCGATTTCCAAGAAGAGATACACACTTACTTAAACCTCCATCAGACAACTTAAAGTGTCTAGGAAAGCAAAAAACAACCACTGTCCATATCAAAGCTTTGCCATTGCAATGAACAAAAATAGTAAAATTTTTTGCACAAGAACATTATTGAATGACGTAACCTAATCTAAAGCGCGAAAATCCAGGGTCTAGAAGGGTCTACAGTATGTTATCTCCCATGTCACGGATTTGCATCTATATGATGATCCACCTACAGTATAACATTAAGCCTAGCCTGGGCTTGCCTAGGACAGTTACAAGGCTGCTGTTCTTACACTAGAAATGATCAAAAAACAGTATTGGACAACGGTAGCGTAGTCAAAGATATTTTAGTGTTAACCCGTGACAGGAGAGATAACATACTGTAGACCCTTCTAGACCCTGGATTTTCGTACATTAAATAAGGTTACCTCATTCAATAATTGCCTTGTGCGAAAAAATTCACTTTTTTTGCACATTGCAATGGCAAAGCTTTGATATGAAAAGTGGTTGTTTTTTGCTTTCCTGGACACTTTAAACCACAAAATAGCAACAAACTTTAATAATTTACCCTCTACATTGAGAAGCACTCTTACTTTGAATATGTTTAAGAAAAGGCTCATGCAACACTTTTTCAATTTATTGGCATAGTCTTATTTTTTGTTGAATCTTTGTTTGTATCATGTTTCTTTTTTGCCATTTATGTCACATCATGAAAAACATTTGTAAGAATGAATTGTCGCTGACAATAAAAGTATATATATATAACAACCATTTGATGTTACAGGCTTGCTTTTACGGTCAAGAAAAAGTTGACCAGTCGAGTGCAGTACTTGTCAGCATATAGATCATATACTCACATAAAACATCCAAGTTGCTATTCTGTTGCGATAAGGTGGAAACCTATTGGCATTAATCATCTGTAAAAATTGAGGAAAATTATTTTAAATCACCATGTTGCTATATGTCGACGTGACGTCGGTTTGAGGGCTAATCGATACATGAGTATAGCATTCAGTAAATTAACTTCCGTTTGCATTGGTTCGCGTCTATTCATTCAGATTGGCGTAGATGAATGGATAACAACAAAGGTGGAAGGCCTGTGTTCAATGCCGGTTCCGGCTGTCTTTTCTGAAGTTTTATCATCACGCGTTCTTCATTCAATTCGACAACTCATTCCAAGTATGGTACCATAGTGAATGTCAACTACAGAAAACATACATCCCCACTTCAAGCCAAACCCTCAAAAATCAACCCAGCACCAGCCCACTGGTAGGCCGTCTATGATGGTGAATAATCATAAGGCTGAATGGTTGGAAATTGAAAATGATCAAAATAAAAATAAACGTCAAATTAACCAATTCGTACTTTCGACATGTTGCTGCTAGTAAGAAACAGAAGATTGGGCTGCCCCTAAAGAAGGATGCAATGTGCCCAAAATCTTTATACTGAGAATGTGTTACATCCAAGAATGCATCCTAGATGTGTGAGGCCATAGAGGTCCTCCTGAACTTTGTGTGCAGCAAGCTGCCAAAACTGAAACTGGCGCTAATCGACCATTGACAGTGACACTTTGATCTTAGCCCACAGGCTGAGAAGCCATCTGTACTGCCTACATGCTTACCTCTTCATCTAACCAATCATTGTGTGGTGAGTAAAAGCCTCCGACACCATAACTCACAACCTGAAAATCAAAAATTGTGTAAGTAGTTAAAATGCTTAGACTCTGCCTGCTTTGCTGGTAGTGGGGATTTGGTTGAAAATGGAATGTGATGAACCATGAGATTGGCAGCAATCAATTGATATGTTAGTGAATTTTTTATCAGCTTGTTCATATATCATCCTTACCTGGAACGGTTCAGCTGATGATTGATCAAGATCTAGCATAGCCCCAATACGTCTGGATAAGGCCTTGACAGTCTCATCATCCCAATCATATATCCAGCCTGTGTTACTTGATCTTTCTAGGTTGTCTTTCCTCTGACTCAAATCCGTCGGGTCGTCGCTGAACATCGTGGAGTCTTCAAGCTGAATCAAAGCAACTCGATCACTTACTGTTTACCCACTAGTAAAACTGAGCAGCAACATGTGGCAGTAATAAGCAATCTTATAAATGCTGGTTCTAGTCAAAATGCCATATTCACATGATGAAGATGGTCCCTGTACATGGACATTTCTTGAGATAAAATTAAAAAAACGTTGCCCTTTACAAATCTCAATATTACTGATTCATGACTGACATTATCTCAAAGGGTAAAGCTATCATTGCGCCTGATAATTCCAGTCACTACTGGCACATTCTTTATGTTGCCGTTTTTCATTCTCTTACTGGTAGTAGGCAACCATAGGTATTAGGCATTAATTTCGTTCGATATTAAAAATGAACGATTTAACCATTACAGGAGAACACAACATTAAATTTTAACAAACACTTGGAATTGATAGAGAAAACTTATCAAAGGTTTTTGAAATATGCCCAGCAAAATATTTTGGCAAGGTTGGCAGCATTTCTTACCTTTGGTGAAGCTAACTTTTGGAGTAACAAGATCTCTCTTTCCGTCAAAAAGTGGTGATAGAATGTGAGACCTATTTCTAAATTCAATTCCTCTATTTTGCCAGGAGCGATTATCAACAAGGGATGATTATTATTTGTGTAGGAGTGACATTTCAGTCTTCTCGCATTATCTTCGATAGCCTAAAACCAGAAATTCATGATACTTTTTATTTTCAAAGCAAATAAGAATGCGTTTCACTAGTCTTGAATATTAAACTTGCATCAGACAATTTAAAATTAGGTTTATGAATGCAATCTGACTCATTTCTGGTTGCTCCTTTTCTAGTGGTAAGCCACCAAGCATATTCCAAATGCAGGCAAACTGGATCATACTTGACCCGGATCTCACCTCGTCCATTTTTCCTGCGCACAACTTTTGAACTCGTTCTATGTTCTCCTCAGTGATCTGATCTTCACCTGCATTGTATTTCCTTACGTTCTTCTCAGGTAAGTTTTCACCTAGTTGCTCGATGTACTTTACTCGGTTCCCCTCAAGTTTGGATATTGTGTCGTTATGATCCCCATCCTCAGATAGGTAGTAGCTGAGAAGCTCCTCATTAGCAACTAGAGCATGTGCAGTATTGTTTTGCTGTAAGAAAGTTTTAATATTAGAGTAAATATTAGTTCGGTTTAGCTCGTTTTGAGATGATCTTGTTAGTTAGCACCAATTTTCACTTACTAAGGTAGGAGTTTATATGTAACAAGGAGGTCTAGTAAAATATTAGCTAGCCATAATTTACACTGTTTCAACGCTGCTCAAAAGATAAGGATTTGTCTAGTTATACAGTTATATGTTTGTGTGCCAACATGATCGAAGCAGCACTGCTTGATAGTTATCACACCAAGCCATTTCAGTATGGTAAGCTGTCACATAGAAACACCAGTGCTAGCACAGCAGGGTTAAAGACTACCTAATGGTCAAAGCACACTTAGAGGTTGCAACCTCAGAGGTTTGCACAACGCTACCATTGTTAACATATATGCTGACAGCAGCCTCAGCTGATCCTCAGAGGATTGGTCAGCGGTTGCAACCTCAGAGTGCAGAGCGGTTTGCATGACGTCACATTACTAACATATAAGCCTCAGCTGATCCTCAGAAGATTGATGTATATATAAAAACTCATTGAGGATCCGCTGAGGTTGCAACCTCTCAAGTGTGTTTAGACCATTAGGTTTAATGCATGTTATAATCAGGCAGTTACTTATGATAAACATTTGTCTGATTTGTATTGTAAAAAATGCAATGCTCTACTGGGCATTAATTATGAATAGTGGAAAATTGCCTCCCATAAGCGGAGGTAACTCCCATTTTCTGCATTATGATGTCACAGTTACCTGGAAGTGCTTGTTTCTTGTATTGCATTTCCGGGAGTTACCTTCAACTATTACAATCATCAATAATTGATGCCAAGTAGAGCATTGAATTTTTTTACCATGTAAATCTGGCAAAACTTTATCATAAGTAACTGCCTGACTACAACATGCATTGGTGTTTGGGTAGTCTTTAACAATATCAATAACCATGAAATGTGATAGATAATAATAAATTATAATGATGAAAATTTCTTCCTGGCAAGAAGAAAGAATAACTATACTGATTTAGATACTTCTCCCTACTATAGTCTTTATCAAGCGAAGGGCTTACCTTGAACAAAATGTGAGCCAACGAGGTATAAGCTTCCATTGCCTTAGCTTTGTTTCCAAGTTCCTCATATAACTCTTTAGATCTTGTAAATAACTCGTACGCTTCGTCAACCAGATCATGCTTGAGGTGAACTTCAGCTACACTTAGAGCCTCATCAGCTGTTTAATGATATTCAACTTTTGTGCATGAATATTAATTTTAACCGGATACAGAAAGGGAAGGCAGGCACAACTACCTGAATTCAAATATGTTACAAAGGGAGCACCCTGGAATTATGCCACATATTATGAATTCCAATCTCTTCTTCATTTGTGTTTATGAGTTCTCTGTTACTGCAGGAAATTTCTCACGGTGCCAGATTGCGCAATATGGTGTCATGTACTAGAGAACCTAGGCACTCAAACTTGACCTGGTAATATGATATAATATACATGCTAAACTAAGATAATATGTTTCTAAAGATTTTTACAAAGACTGCCCAAAGACCAAAGCAATATATATTCCGGCAGCAACTATTTGCTCAGGTCATTCAATATTGTTCACTGAAAAAATGCATAGCAATTCCGGGTAACAATTAGGTATCCTGTTAGAAATTGTCCTCCTTGCTCACCTTTGAGGTATCGAGGGGTATGCACTGCACACGCCCAAAAGAATACCACTTCAATCTACACAAAAATTAAATGGATGAATTTATCAACTATCGTACAATGATTCCTGACAACAAAAAATAGATCTAATATTAACTTAAATGGAGTAAATCAGTAATTACAGATATATGGAAGTTGAAGCTTATTGAGCTTGTACAGTACATACCCAAGCATGCCTCATAGATGAGCAGGGGGACGATGTCTTGTACAGTAAAACAGTCTTACCCAGATGCGCTTTGAATTTTTTTCATGTAAACATATTGCATTACTACTGCAGAGCTAGCTGACTGATTTTATATTTCTCTGGTATTTTGGTATATTATTCAAAAGAAGGGAACCAAACAATTCAATGAAAAAATGAAAGCAACTTAATTCACATGGATGGAACAGCATCAACCGAATGCCAGCAATCGTTATCAACGTAGGATAAGTAAGTCTTTAGCAAGCTTTAACGTAAATGCTCCATACAATTTTTTAAACAACATCAATTTGACTCTCCACAGTTATAACATACTCCAACTGCATTTGTGAAAGTGAGAACAGTTGCAAGCTAAGTTTTACCTGTGAGAAAATATTCAGGGTTCTCGGGGGTGGGCTTAGTATATTCGGCATCCTCTAGATATACTTATTTAAGTCTATGAAGGGCGAACACACACTCTTCGTAGTCCATCTTACTCGGAAGCTTTGCAAAGCTCTGCTTCAACTCTGCCAATCATTATAAAAGAATACAGTTGGTGAAGATGGGGACCGTAGACCAGTTTGGTCAATCGACACAAGCCGACGAGATGCCTCGTTCAATATGTTGATAAAAGTTGCTATTCTCCTGCGTTGCAGCAAATTTCAGGGATGAGCTCACAATACAGTTGTCGATGAAGTACTAAATAATATTTGTATTGTTGTCAAGGACTGAAATCAAGGCTAAGGTCATATTTTCTCAGCACACAACCTGTATGGTGTCAATGTCGAAGATGGGTGCATTAGGCTGATTGGTAATAACCATATAATATGTTATATACTTGTGGTAATAACACATTTACTACATGTTCATGCGCTCTTTGACTTTGGTCTAGATTGAGCTGACTTGTCGCCTCTCTATACGACCCGGAAGTTTTCAATTTTGCGGATGCTGAATCTAAATTCTAATATACAGTCAGCAGTTTTCAAGATGAAGCCATTTTGATAATATTTGCCGATGCTGCGTTGGTTAAATGGTACCCAAATAGAGAGAAGCCAACCCTAAAGAACGGGTCAAATTCCAGCTCAGAAAACAGATTATCAATGAATGATTGGTTGATGATGAAGTTGATTGATAAATGTTTACCAACAAGTCTTGCCGACTGTTGTGTCATTGAATCGATGGAGATACAAACTTATATTGTATGATGTTATCCTGGTTACAGCCAGGAAGCTAAATATCTAGAAGCCTTTGTCATGGAATACTTGTCTCACCTTCGGACGGAGGCTTAGAAGTGGTCGCAGATCTGATTGAATCTATCTCCGTACTGAAATCACGTATAAACCTTAGAAGCCTCACAGGATGGGACATTTCTCTCTCTAACTCAGATTTTGTAGAATTTTCGTATCCTGTTCTCTTCAAATTGTTGATGGTGCTGTGTGGGATAAACAATAAAACTGGCTGTGACTTGTTGTTTCATATCAAGGGAGCTAGTTAAGTTAAGCTAGTTTGAGTGTGTGACTTAATGCCAGCTGGTAATGAAAATACACGACTTCAAGCCTGTGGAAAATGAAAAGTGGAAAACTTTTCCTTCTGTGATTGCTTTCCTATATTATTAATTCTCATTCAAATGATAGGCAATCTGTAAATACTTACATTTCCAGTTCATCTAGCCTCTGTCGCTCCTCCTCCACATATTTACGAACTAAATCAGGCAGATCATTCGACTCTTGTACAGCAGCATGAAGTCTATCCACAGAGTGAATTATTTGGCAGTCTGCCACCAATATCAAAACAGATATGGTCAGCCCAACTCTAAATTGTCTATGTGAAAGACTCATTGGTTCAGGACTTCTCCTAGTACAACCTTGATCCAAGCAGTCATAACATCGACTGATCACAGCTCACATAATCACTGCGCCAGTCATAAAATCGGGCACAACAATATTATTGAAATTGATTGCTTTTACATTACATTCAGATACATTGGGATACAATCAAACACATACATGGAACCAAATAAACTCAGCAATTGTAGGTTGTTGGTTGTCAGATACTTTAACAAAAACCCAGACGGCAGGCCATTTGCAGATACTTCTTTTCTGTACCATTATTGGCCCGATATGCAGTCATCAATGTCCGAGAAAAGCATCAGTTGTACAAACTTTTGGCTTGTGTGCAAGCTGTTAACTGATATAAGAGTTTTAACACCTGATTTTAGCTTACTAACAGTTACTGGCTCACATAAATTTCCATCATCAAAGACGCTGATTTTAAATCAAGTATTGGTTAAGAGGATTATGGTAAAGAAATCTGACACTGACATTAATGGAGGTGTCGGTGTCAAAGTGTCATATCAAACTAACGGATATAATAAGCCATCTTATTGTTATATTTTATCATTGCCCTATTTATGATATTTTCTTATTTGTAATGATGTGTATGTCCACTATACCATGGAAGCAACCTCAGTTAGACTCTTTGTATACACATCAATCATTTGAGGATCGGCTGAGCATGGCTGGCATGTTAATGATGTGTCGTCATGCCAATTCTGCTGTAGTCTGAGGTTCGAACCACTGATGGATCAGCTGAGGCTTAAATGCTAGTGATGTGGCATGATGCAAACAGGGAGAATGCTCCCTGTGCAAATCGCTGATCAGCTGATCAAACAGCTGAAGATCAGCTGTGGGTGATGTCAGCATATTGAATTGTTCGACTCGATCGAAGTAAAGAAATGCTTTCTTATATCTATACATAAATTGCCATGTGCTTGTGGATGGTGATAGTAGTCTCCCCCCTAATTCATGAACATATATCAGTGTATAAAGGTGTCTTTTTTCTTTCATAGTATCAAATATAAATAGTAGGATAGAAGCTGCATAGTATGGGAAAGACCTTAGTGTAAGGCATCAAAGTTTGTGTTTGAAACTAATTTTCCTCAACATAATTTTCTACACCGAGTAGTGTTGTATTGAGCCAGCAAAAATGAAAATGAGCCGAGCCACTGAAATTTCCCTAAATTCGGGTACCAGTCGAAAAGAGCAACGTGAAATGGATTTGCATTACGACTTCATAAGTCGATGTCCTACTCCTACACTGTCTTCAGATATCACAAAAAAGAATAAGAATGATGGATATTCATCCACTAATCACTAGTACAATTAGCTAATAGTACATGTTAAAGGGCAACCAAGGTTTCAAACAACTTCTCATTGATGGCCATTGATTAATAGCAGATTGCACCTTCTGCATGGGGAAAAAGACAAAATATAATTCGGATGATTATTCAGCCAAAATTCTTGTGAAACATTTCTTCCATCAGGTACTCAAACTCAGCTAAAAGAGAATACCACATAGCAGTTTCCTGTTCCTGTTATTATTTAGCCTGTGCTCTATAATTATTACAGCAAAGTCTTGGAACCTCCCCTAAACTGAAGTGTTACCCAGCTTAGAGTCAGCAACTACTTTGAGTTTTGCATCGCGTAATGCACAAAGCTGATGCTGCCCATCACATTATTTGCTACCCATTAATGCGTTGCTGCGAAACCTTGGTTGCCCTTTAAGTTTGATTCAGTTTGTAATATATCATTTAGACATAATGAACTATGTTGAGACCAGGTTTCATCAAATTCTGTCAAGTATTTATCGAATTATAGATGTCTGAAGAAAGCTTTATGTAGTGTTGTAAGCCGTTCATAATAATCACAGCAAAAGCATGACTAATAGCTATAATGTTTTATCATCATATAGTCTCTATTTCCGAAATCATCACCTAAAATCCATAGCGTAGTGGTTAAAGAGGTTCAGCAGTTCAGGTACAGCATTCATTATAGAGAATTGTTAGTACACCTACAGGGGTTTACTTATGTGGGGAGTAATATTATGGACCAAAAAAAATGTTATGCGACTTTCTTTTACCAATATGCTATGCTCAAATTTACGTTCTAAAACATATGCCATCACGGTAATTACCCAGTGGGAAATTCCACTGAGCCGTACTTAGTAGCATACAGCATGATGATTGATGACCAGCTGATTTACAATTCACTACAAAATCAATAATGAACCATGGGTTGATAACTGTGTCATAAAATTCTACTGCCGATGATTTTGATCTGCTAATTTGGTTTCATTTTCATAATTGTCATTGAGCTGAAAGAACTTTAATTTGGGAATTCATTTTTCTGATGTCATTGAGCAACAACCAAGAGCTGCTGTGCAGTATGACGATAATGAATCGGTCCACGATAGGAACTGAATTCAGGTCCGCATTAATTATAGAGACTCGGTAGTCCATCTACAGTGGTCAACTTGTGCGGGGAGTAATAATATGGGAACAAGAATTGTTATGCGACTTATTTAACACCGACGGATGTGAAGAAGTATTTTTTCACCAATAGACTTCACAGAGCACCCTAACCTGTCCTTATACCACAGCCCATCTACTCCCTCCCCATTCCAGTGTGCTGTTTTAAGTCTGCCTTACTGATTATTGTTCTCTGTGATATTTTCCTCATAAATACGTATTTGAATTTCACATCTCATACATACCTAGTCCTGCGCAATTCCTTCAGATGTGCCACTGATAGATCTTCAGACCAGTGGTCTCGTGCGGTCCGTCCATGTGTCTATCTCTACTGCATGTGAATGGGTTTATACTACCAACTTACTGATCCTTAAACATCTAGAGCATTGTTACCCCTCTAACCCGATTAACCCCCGACACTATGGTTTGAGATTCGAAACTCTCCTGCTGTAATCAGGGCCTTTTTCACGTACTTCACTGTGATCTAGTTGTGAGTCGTGGAATTCCGGCTGCTATAAACTGTTCCAAAAAACTGTATCTTTAATTCTGCCAACTTTCTTTGGACATTCAGCTGTCACTGACTACTGACCTACCTATCACTGTACAGATGAGCTGTAAATCACTATAGAGGAGCCTCAACGCCCCGGCGGTGATATAACAAAAGACAAAGACTTTCACCAATTTGCTATGCTCAAATTTACATCCTAATATCTTTTGATATCACAGTAATTACATCGAGCATAGCCACTCTTGTCAAGACAGGCTACATTGAGCCATATTTAATAGCATAAAGCATGATGACTAATGATATATTGATTCATAGTTCATTAGAAAATCAATATCATGCAGTGCACCTGCTTTGACAGACATTGTGACACTGTAATTTAACTATAAACTGAACTGCAAATTATTGTATTCCTACACTTTTTTTACATCTAATTTTCTTTTTAAAAAAGAAAATTAGGTTTCAAAACTACATCAGCAGAGTCAAATATAGTTGAGGAGTGTGTAGCTATAATGATTTTCAAAAATACTAAATATTTACTGAGAAAAATCGCTAAATGTAAATCAGTCATTATTCATTGATAGGGCATTGTTTATGAGAGTCCTACTTATGACATCATATTCCTGCTTATAAATGTAAACAAATTGTTATGATCTATTTGGCACCAATTTGGAGCACATGTGCATAATCAGAATTGGGTGATCTATCAACCTGGATAGGGACGGGAGAAAGTGAATCTGACCCGTACCCCCGCTTTAAGATCGTGGACTGTGGTCCACTAGGTCTCAGGTTCGAGTCGAGGTGCACGCAGTATTTTAACCATCACTCTAGTAGTTGAGACCCGTAAGGATGTAGACCTCTGACCCGACCTGACCCTAACATGACCCGACCACAGAAACCCGAAACCCGACTCGTTGACTCGACCCTGAATACAACACTAACACCGAGCGTCTTGACTTATCAAATATCAGACGAATAAATGACATATTGAACAAACTATGCAGTGGCAGTGTCTTATGAGAATTCCTGTCTACACCACCACATTCAACAGAAAGATACCGTCAATAGGCATTGTACCAGACTATCAAGTAGCCTACATTTATATTGCCTATGAATATTCCATGAGGTTAAATGGAAATAGGAGGCACTTTCTAGTGATTTGAAGCCTAAATAAATCCAAGCTTATCGACTGAAGGTAGGGGAACTCGATTCTAATGATAGGTGTTTGAACTACTACTCTGGGTAGAGGTCCGGAAAGATACTATAACGTCAACGCTCTGTCCTGTTTCTATTTATGTTTTCATACCATTAGCCATAACCTAGCAGAGGGTCATAAATGGTAATTTAAAAGTGTGATATTTTTTCCTAACTTTTGCCGTTATTTCTTTGGCACGTTATGAAAAACATCCGTCCAGGTGAAGTTGTCTGCCAAATAAAATAGTGTGTGATGATTATTAGGGCAAAAAGCTGAGGAAAAATTTGAAAATTAGGAGCTGTAGTAGTAGTATACAACCCATTGATACAATATAATTATAACTCAGGTCCGATTCCCGGCGCCAGATGTCATTTGTTATTTAGCACCAACAGGCCATTCATCCTAACCAGATTTGTTCGGACCAGAACCATAAATACAGGAGGTCTACTGTTTGGTTGTACACAGTATAAAGATCCCCCACTGCCTTTTTGAAAAAAGTAGCCGGCAACGGCAGCCAAGGTATCTAGTATCTACCCCACACAAGCCACCTGCAGTTAAAGACTACCCAAATACCAGTGTATGTTATATTGTAGTCAGGTAGTTACTCATGATAAAGTTTTGTCAGATTTGCATAGCAAAAAAATGCAACGCTCTTCTTGACATGAATAATTGATGGTGGAAGAAGTGCCTCCCATTAGGGAAGGTAACTCCCAATCTCTGCATTATGATGTTACAGTCCCCCGGAAGTGTAATACAATAAAAACAAGCACTTCCGGGAGACTCTGACATCATAATGCAGAGATTGGGAGTTACCTATCCTTATGGGAGGTACTTTTTCCACCATGAATAATTAATGTCAAGTAGCGCGTGAATTATCAAAACATATTCCGGTCCGTGTTGGACTACGGGATTGCCTCCCAATGCTTAATGCTTGCTTGCATTTATGCTTTAATGCATAATGCTAGCATCTTAATGCTATGCTGTATAGATAGTGTTAGTCACAAGGCTATCCTTCAGGTAGGGTGACCTTTCAAATTCATGGATACAAGGTATGAAACAAAGCATTTAGTACTCTGATCGATGAATACAAAAACCTTTTTTCATCCTGCAACAGGTAGGCTAATTATTTTTACATAAGTTCAACTCACCCCATTTGTACCCTTCTAAAACTGGACAAGCAGCATGTTGCAGCTCCTCCCTGTAACATAATTGTTTTTATAATAAGGATGATGATGCTCCAATCCTAAGCCAGGACAGCTAGGCATGATCATCCTTTGATCTCATGACCTCGATTCTTATACCGTGCAGTTCACTTAAATGCAAACCTCTGGGGTCCACAAAAATTAAGCAGATTCTGATACTTTCCTTGTCTGATTTATCAGTTGTTTTTTTTAATACTTTTTTAATTAATTTATTTATTATCAATTATTAATTAATAATAATAATTAAATTTGAAATTATTAATATTATTATTATTTGATTAATTAATTATTTATTAATAAATATTATTTCATTATTTTTTATTCTCCCTTATTATATAACAACAACACAAATGGTGTGATATTGAATATATTTTATATGTTAGAATCATAAAGATATACAGTTTAGAGTTGATTGGTAATGAAAACATAAGTTGTGTTATAAAAGGATTGGGGAACATAGTACCCCTACAGTTTTGGTGAACAAATCACCAAGATTCAGATATAGCTTGGTGGTATTTTACCACTCCAGAAGTGGACTGCACCCCACGGCACACTTTTTCTAGGGTCGCCGACCCTTACCAGCGTTTCCAGGTTCCCAACTTTATGTTTTTAATACATTTTAATTAATTTATTTTTTATCAATAATTAATTTAAGATAATATATAAATTTGATATTATTAATATTATTATTATTTGATTAATTAATTATTTATTAATAAATAATATTTTATTATTTTTAATACTTCATATGAATCATAAAGTCTGAATTAAGCAGCTTGCACTGTACTTTGCATTTACTTTACATCAATATTTTTCGTGCAAACAGAGGTTCAGTATCCGAATAAGCTTGAGAACTACTACTACCAATTCAAAAATTAAAATTACCTTTTCTGGCCAAACTGTCACATTTAGCTGAGGAAATATTTTTGCTCTTCCTTTTTCAACGTCATTTAACTGAAATGAAGTCAGTAGAAGAAATATAGAATTATACTCCCACAGCACAACATCATAAATTTACATGTAGAGCTGATTGAAATCTACATTAGTTTTCCAGATACAATTTCAAAATGTAGTTATTTTATGTATGTATGTAAAACTTGTCATCAAAGCAATCCGTGGTTTAGTTTAAGATCATGCCTATATGGTTAGGCAAGAGATTATGATAATCATGTTAGATGAAGCAGGCTCAGTTTTACAATTGAAAGGAAATTGACCAGTAGAAGGTAGTCAAATTCAGCGTTTAGATCTTTTACTCACATAGAAGATCCATGTGGCTATTCTGTTACCTTGACCTGGAAACACTTCATCAACCTCAAGTTTCTATAAGATAGAGTGAAATATTTCCGCAGTGAAGAAAAATTATTATACATTTTTTTATTGCTGTGAGAGAAGCTTGTACTACTAGGCTTCTACTTTCTCATGATCTGTATATAGGCATGAAAAACATTGGACAGCATAAATTCTACCATCTGGTTTCATTTGAAAATATACGATCGGGTTCCCATTGCAGTCTCAACTCATACAGCTGTAACTCAGGCGGTTAGTAGGTCAATAAAAAATCCTGGGTTGATTCCTGTGATACATGAGGATGTTTTTCGAATTTGCTACATCCATGAGCAAAAGAACATTCATCTCCTCAACAGTTGAACTAAATAATTTCCGTAGTCAACCAACTGAATACCTTCAAACTTCCAAAAGTTACGCCTGTACTGCCTTGATGGATGGCCGACTATGTGTCATGACCGTTAACATATAAATAATAATTGTACATTATAATTTGTACTAAAATTTATGTTAATATTGCTACTAATATTCATACATTTATGGTCACATGAAAATAACTTGATAGTAGGCAAACAAAAGGTTGTATGCTTTTAAACTAACTTCCAGTTTCCTCCTGTGTACCTACCTCTTCATCCAGCCAATCAGTGTGTGGTAAGTAAAAGCCTCCTACCCCGTAGCTCAAGACCTGCAAAAGCATACGCTAATCATGGTGAATAGATGTCACTCAGTGACAACCAAGGCTGCTGGTAGCAACCCTGCCAGTGTTTTTAGTGTATGTATTGTACTGGTAACATGTACTTGCGTACTTGTGTACACAAGTACCATGTACATGGGTACACGAGTACAAGAGTACACGAGTACACGTCTACTCGTGTACTCGTGTACTCGTGTACTCGTGTACTTGTGTACGCATGTACGCGTGTACTCATGAAATCATTGTACTGCAAGACATCATTGTACTGCGAGAAAGCAGCGCTTTAAAGGAACAGTAAGGTCAATGGAAGAGCCTAATTATGCTGAAAGATTGTAAATGTTGAATGATTAGCACTGCATTGAAACACACCGTTTGAAACCTGCCCTGGAGATTATTGTGAAGTATTAAAGGTGCTGTGATTAAGGTTTCGGATAATCAGATTTGCATCGATCGAATTTCGCAGGTCTAATAGTGAGCTTCATATACACACCCTTACTTGGAATGGTTCAGCTGTTGCAAGATCGAGATCTAGAATAGCTCCAATACGTCTGGATAAAGCCTCAATGACTTCACCCTCATCATCATATACCCAGCCTGAGTTACTAGATCTCACTACATTGTCTTTGTAGCGATGTTCAGCAGTTATCTCTCCTGACTTTTCTAGCTCTTCATCATCCTGCTCTGATCTCACCATCATTGAGTCGGCAAACTGAATCAAATTAACACGGCAGTAAAACAGAACAACCGACCCCCCTGTCCCGGGGTAAAATGCTTAATCAAGACAGGCTACAACTTGTGGTTGTGTTCGAAATAACTATTCCATCTAATCCGATCTGGTTCTATTCATTATTGTGATTTGCAATGATAAAGGTATGAAATTTATGTGATAGCTGGTACTAATATTGGTCTCTAGTTTTTCTACTGCAGGAGAACACGACGCATACTGATAACGAAGACTGCCATCTGCTCTTATCATCTTTCTTCAATTTGGCCAAGGCTAGTTTCCAAGTTTTTTCCTGATCAAAGTATAGATGTTTTTGAATAAGTATTAATTAATCAATATCCTAGTAGGTGACATCGCTTACCCTGTCAGTAGCTGACGCTTTTAATAACGCGATCTCCCAATCTGTCATAACGCTGTGAAAAAATGAGAGACCTATTTCTGAATTCAATTCTTCTAAATTGCCAGGTGAGAGTAACAACAAGGGATGATCTTCATTTGTGTAGTAGTAGCATTTGAGTCCTCTTGTATTTTCTTCTTTAACCTGAGAAAGGGAATTCAGGAAATGGTTTACTTTGGTTGGACAAAAAAAATATGCAAAAATACCTGTTGATCGTCCCTTATATTGAACAAGGATGAGACAACTTCAATAAAAAGAGCTATCAATACATTATGCCTGTATTTCAGGTTGCTCCCATTCTAGTGGTGAGGCGTCCGCTCAATGGGAAGCGAACTCCAAATGATCTAGTTTCACCTGTTCAATTTCTCCTCTGCAGAGCATGCTGTGATGTTCCGAGGACTCTAAATCCTCTTCAGTTTCCTCATGATCAGCTTCAGCAGTGTACTGGCGTATTTTCCTCGCCGGTAAATTGACAATTGTGTAAGCGGCCATATCGGGACCACCTATTCGCTCGATGTACTTTTTTTGGTCCTCCTCTAGTTTGGATATTGTGTCGTTATGATCCCCATCCTCAGATAGGTAGTAGCTGAGAAGCTCTTTGTTAGCAAATAGAGCGTGCGGAACATTATCTTGCTAAAATAAACTTGTATTTTAGCGAGTCAGTGGTGGGTTTCGTATGCTGTAGGGAAGCAAGGTTACCCACATTAATAATCAGGAATAATATGACAAAGGAAAATAACAAAAGACTTCCTGATGACAAGAACACAAATAATGCTTCAAAAACACATTGATTAAGAACATGAAACATGATAGTCTTAAGCTTAGGTGATTCTATACCTTTAAACCGAAAGCCTTCCAACTCAATTTATTTTAGTGTTTAGCAAGCTACACAGGTCTCACTTAACAGCTTAGCTACAAAAATCCAAATTAAAGGCAGGCCAATGAATGCAGCAATTGGACAAAGTTCCAAATGATCTAAACTTTGTTTGGAAGATCACCTATACAGTAAAACTATAGAACTCTGCATGCGATAACACTATGTTCGCTTGTAAAGAGAATAAACAGCACTTATGCTCATGTTATCGAGAATTTATGTGCTGGCCCCTAGATATTTTGTAACCAGCGGAAAAATGGGGGAATGCGCCATTCCATAGTTCATTTGGTCCGCATGCTATCACACTAGGTTTGCTTGTACAGAGGATAGAAAACTCTTATGCTACAGGGATCTTTGAGCCAATTTCATAGCTTACACCAGTTGTTCAACAAGCTTAGGTAGTTCTACCTTCAAACCGAAAGCCTTTCAACTCAATTTAGCAAGCTATATAGGTCTCGCTTGAAAGCTCAGCTGCAAACATCCATGTTCGAGTCCCGGCCATGGCAGATGTTTTTCATTTTCAAAATCAAAATTATTATATAATATAATTATTGTGTATCTGAGAAGCCTGTATTATGTCTATCAAACTCAAATCTCTGCATTAGATTGAAAAGTTTATTACTTTGAACGGTGTTGCCACTAGTCTTAGTCTAACATTTAATTACTATCTGTACTAGTGCCAACACCTACTAGGGAACTACCATCCAAAAGTGAGAGAGAAAGCTGCCAAAATAAATTGCTTCCTGTACACCATATAACTGAGATGGCTGAGAATGATATAGTATAACATCAAGAGCTCCTTTGTAGACAGGTAATGAATATATACCAGGCTTACAATAGTTGATTTACCTTTGCCTCCCTCAGCCCGCATACCATAACATTCAGAGCTAACTCCATGCTCAGAGCATCTTTGGCTAACAAATAGAAATAGCTGAGAGCCATTCACTCTCAATAATCAGAAGGAGCGTAGTTTAGACTATGCCAATAATCAGTACTCATACTACTTGCTGTGACACCAAGTTTGAGTTTTTTTAGCATCAGTCAGCATATTTTCAGTAGTCAGTGGTTCTGTGGAAAATATGGCCTCATTCACATATCACTTCTCCCCACTTAGGCATGTAGGACAATTGATACAAAGTAATTCCTCGCTCAACTGGTGAGCGATGTTGTACATTTTTATTAAGCTGCGTTTACGCGTCCGACAAATCGGCTAATAATAACAACTCCGACACAGATTATGAATCTGCTCTATAATCGTTGTCTGTCAACATGTCAACAATACGCTATTTACACACTGTTCATGCCTAACCAATTTCAACCCAAACTTCCAACCCAACTTGTCTCTGATTGGCTAGTGAATCACTGCTGCGCTGTTATTGGCTGAACCACGTTGTGACATTGTCACAAGTGAACGATTTTGAACAATACAGATTTAAACACCGATTTAAACACAGAATAACTGTTTACACCGTCAGTCAAATCGGTGACCTGTGTCGAAGTTGTCATTTTTAGCCGATTTGTCGCATGTGTAAACGCAGCTTAAAGTAGAAGACAACACTGGCACCACTAAATACATATCAAGATGCAAATTAGTCTTCACCAGTAGGCAACATACTCAGCAATAGAAATCTGATGTATAATCTTTGGAACTGCACCACAGGGCAGTCAGTAGCCCCTCCACCCCATGGCTGCAATAAACTGAATTAAGTTGAGAAGCTACTATAATATCAAAGAAAATGCTTAATTTTTGGTATTGAAAGCAATAACATGGTTTTTGTAGATCATTTTGTAACTGAGATGACTGTTTATATATTAAGAATGACACAACAAAGATAACTGCTTCGATTCTAGAAAAAAATTATTTTATACATCAATTTTTTCCAATAATATATTTATTTGGAGAGTACGGGTATTTGTGTTACTCAAACAAAATGGTGGAAGAGAGTTTGTAATTGAAATAATTAAAATTTTCAAATTTAACATTTATTTATAACATCTAAATTTAGAAGGAGTACATCATTACGCATCAAATACCAAAATATAACTTTTGTGGTTGTCTACCACTTTAAGTAGCAAAGTTTTCTGATAATTCTGCTAGCATAGTTTAGCTGATAGTATAGCGATATTCTAGTTATGCAGTTGCTGCCAATATTAACAGATTGCACAATATATAACGTAGGGCAGCTGTGGGCAACCTCCGGCCTTTTTGCCAGTGTGGCCTAATGGGTAATCTTTTGCGGCCTAATTGTAGCCTTATGTCCTTGAAAATCATACACTCAAGTTTTAACTGTCATGTGGATATCCAAGTATGCATTACCCTCTTCAAGCACAATTCATTGTTGGGATATCAAAATAATTTATTGCATTCTGTATTTATCATGCGTTAAGTTACTTACATGCTAGCAACTCAAGGAAATCCCCTATTCTAAACAAAATCATCATAAATGTACTGGCGCCAACTACTCTTTCACAAGCTTCCATTCGAATAAATACCCCAAACAGTGAAGACATCGTCTTTATATTGTGAGAGAAAAGCAATTTAATCAATTCTTTCACCTTTGGATAATATTTCAACTACAAACTATTTTTTGCAGAGCTGTCATTTTGAGCAAGAGCGGCAAAGTTGTTCTATCAAAAATTTGACATGTTACAATTGCTCCAGCATTTCAGCTGAAATTTTCCAGATTGAATCTCATTGACAAGTATGCAAATATTTACTGCACCTCTTGAGCGCCCATCCTGCCCTTCGCCCTACTGCTTGAAACACTGGGAAACAGGTATGAACGAAACCGTTTCCCAGACACAAAACTTAGTAGATTAGATAAACAAGATAAAGTAGTTCTGTTAAACTGATGCGAGTACGAAAATATGATGCCTATTGCAACATAACAATAACATTTTTAGTTTGTATAAAATACACAGTGCAAATTTATACTTTGCGTTACAAGTTTATGCCGGAAAAATATGTTGTGGCTTTTCGTGTTGATTCTGCATAAAATGCGGCCTTCCTCAAAAAAGGTTGCCCACCCATGCTCTAGATCAGCTGTGGGCAACCTGCGGCCTTTTTGCCAGTGGGCCTAATGGGTAGTCTTTTGCGCCCTAATTGTGGCCTTATGTCTGTGAAAATCTCACATTCAATTTTTTACTGTCATGTGGATGTCCAAGTATGCATTACCCTGTTCAAGCACAATTCATTGTTGGGATATCAAAATATTGGCATTCTGTATCGACCATGCGCTAAGTTACTTACATGTAGAAAAAAAAGGAAATTCCCAAGCCATTCTACACAAAAGCATCATGAATGTACTGGTGCCAACTACTTTTTCACGCGCTTCCATTTGAATAAATACCCCAAACAGTGAAGAAATTGTCGTAATAAATTGTGAGTGAAAAGCAATTTAATCAATTCTTTCACCTTTGGATATTTAACTACAAACTGTTTTTTTGCAAAGCTGTCATTTTGAGCAAGAATGGAAAAGCTGTTCTATCAAAAATTTGACATTGTTACAAGTGCGCCAGCATTTTGCCTGAAATGTTCCAGATTGAATCTCATTGACAAGTATGCAAATATTTACTGTACTTCTTGAGCGCTCATCCTGCCCTTTGCCCTACTGCTCGAAACGCTGGGAAACAGCCATGTACACAATCGTTTGCCAGACACGAAAATCCAGTAGATTAGATAAACAAGATAAAGCTAAACTGATGCTTATTGCAACATAACAATAACATTTTTATCGACACATAAATCTGCTTTAGTTTGTATACAATAGTGCGAAATTATACTTCGCGTTAAAGTTTGTGCCGAAAAAATATGTTGTGGCCTTTTGTATTGATTCTGCATAAAATTTGGCCTTCTTAAGAAAAATGTTGCCAACCCATGACGGGTATGGTACAACACAGAAGAGTTGAACATAAGTATTTTGTCGGGTCATCACACTCATTGCGAAGAGTTTTCTGTGCTTACAAAATTTGTGAGCGGACAATTCGAATGGAATGCTTTTGAGTTCCATCATGACGAAAAGAAAGGATTTGCTCCGGCGGGGTTTTGAACCTGGGCCTCCCGCGTTATAGACTTTGATGCTACCTTGCACAGCAATATCTATTCATTACAGGAGATCTTGCCTGGTCATCTAAATACAAACTCATTGAATACAATGTCAATCCAATTATATAATAGAACTGAACTAGAACTGACTAGAACTGTAAAGGCTTATACTATAACTATACAATAGGAATGATGAATGTAATTTATTTAGCAGGCAGGGTTAATCACACAATAATGGTTGCTGGATGGGGAATGATATATGGGTCAGTTTCGAACAATTCTAGAATTGTACAGAATTGTCCAACAATTGTTGGGTATAAAACGCAGTGGATTGTCCTGAAACTATCTTAATAAATGAGATTGAACTCACATTGATGTTTAACATTCTTCATATCGGCTTTTCATATTTGAAAGAAAGAGGTGTAGCTACCATGACGAACGCCTTCTTAAACCACAAGAACTCCTTCATACAGTCATACCGCCACCCATCTTGATTTTCTGAGAGCCAAAACCAAAAATATATGTCAAAAGAGCTTTCCAAAATATCTCACTTACAGAGATGTTGCCAGGTAATTTGCCCTTTTAAATGCTTTTCTTTCACCAAAACAGAAAAACAGATCATTTGTTTTGTTTTTTCACCAATAAAATGGTTCATTATACAATTTGTTCCGTTGCCAATCCATCCCTAATTTATCAAAAACTATTGTTATCGAATAAATACAAAAAACTGAGCCTTACCATACGAAGGCCTTCCGCAGAATGAAGCACCCAGTCACTCAGTCATAGTCAGTCAGTAATTATGTGCTTTCTTTTTGACCTTCAAACACAGACCGGGTGAATGTGAATGGTTTTGTTGACACCAAGTTATTCCTACTCAAACGGGAATATTTTCTATGCATTGATTTGACATGATTGCAGGTTACAATTAAAATGAATTGCTGCAAAGCTCATTTACTGTTGACAGTCTACGTTCCGAGTCCCATCCCAATACAATCTCTGACAAAAATTCGTGAAAATATGATACTAACGTTGAGTGTTCTAGACGAACAGTCTCTGTTCTAGCTATCTTACGTCCTATAGCTTTTTAACATTTTTATATACCTTTATTATAGTTCTACTTATTCTAGTTTTTATAGTAAGCGCTAAACACATTACTATAAACCTGAACACTAAGTGTTACTCTTATTAATGTAAATATCACTGGGGTAGACAAAGGGACATTTCAGTATATTGGCTTTTTGTTCTGAAAGATAGTTTTTTGTGACTTCTTGACTATAAACATAAAAGCAGGTGCTGCTAATGTGAATGAGACAACATCACTTTTTCATCATCAACCTACAAGATACTTTCAGTATTTTGTTTTCATCCAGGAGTGTATAGATGAATCCCCCCACCCTCCACTACAGTCAAATTTCATTATTCCATATTATTGTTCTGCTCTGAAAAATTGAAATCGATTGGTTATATGTGTCACCAGATATTTTCAATGCTGTGAATCAATCAGATGGTTTGCATACGCCGAACAGCAATCATATGTTGTTTCAAGCGATCCACCCCTGCGAGCTTCCGCAATGTAACCCTATCAAATATTGACATGTAAAAGATGTGAGATGTAGAATTGTACTGTAGAGATGATATATAAGTGCGAGTGATCAGTTTAGTGTCTCATTTGTATAGGTACTCTCAGCATTGACGTCTCTCCATGGGAAACTCCTCTTACTGAAGAAAAATGCAGGTGAGCAAGTTAATAAGACTGTGTCGCAGTGTTAATCTGTAGGCAAATCTGAAATCTAATACAATTTTAGTTTTGACAAGAATTGACTGAAAACTATCAACATTTGTTCATTCTCAACTTCTATAGTATTTATTTTCTTGGCGAATTCCCTGATATTACGATAAAAGAAAATTGGGGCTCCTTTCAGTCTATGTGAGACCATAACTCCTTGTTATTGTGGTCTACATTTCCTAAGATTGCGGCACAGGGGACTTCACTTTGGGATTCTGAGCCAAGGTGTTTGGTGATGGAGCAAATAATTGTTTTCACCTTCGCCTAAAGCTTCAAACTTTGTTGGTACTGTTCACACTAAGTTGAAGAAAAATGCTTTTTGTTTGGATGTGTTGTTACTCATATGCATAATATGCATATGAGTTACAATACATCCAAACAAAAAGCATAAGCCTGTGTAGACTATCTATGTTGCAGTGTTTTATATAACTGAAACTAGGGGTTTTAAGGTTTTAGGATAACCAATGCAACTCAACTTGATACAATGAATAGAACACACTCACCTGAAATATGTCTCAGTACAAAGTTCTCAGCGTATTGTCAAATCCTATCAATCTGCTGATCAAGTCACAAATGAGACATAATTTATCACAAATAACGTATACCATGTTCATTCCAATTTTTGAGATTGCAAAAGATTTAGCAGCTTATTGCACACAATTTGATGTTAATATTCATCTCAGAAAATTCAATTCGGAAAAATCTACATCAAAATGAAGACAAGATGCTGCTGAATTTAAAGCAAGTTCCAAACTGATTATCCAATCAAAAATGATCAAGTTATCAACTAAAAACCCTAACTGTGGACTGCAAATCAATGATAGCATCCAATATCTTAAGTTCCTCACTTGAGCTGTATATAGTGTCCTGTCTAGGTTTATTATCAAGTCTATGGATGCAATAAACTGAATGTTTTCAACGCAATAAGTCTATAGGAAATTTCCCTACAAAATGAAAATCTAGAGCCAGTAATTATACATCAGGTATCAGCTCTCAAATATTTATAATTTCAGGTCGGAAGTAACCAGCTGATGTTCCTGTTGGTGGTTCTGAGTTCGCTGCTCTGTCCCTCACTTCAGATCTCACCCCGTGACACGTCAGGTGAGAGCGAGCTGAACAGATACAGAGCTCTTATCGATCTTCTGATCAGCTGTAAAAATGGGAACTGGTCGCTAATCAACAAAGATAACCGACCAATAACCTTATCATTCACAGTCGAACATTCATATACAAACAAATCATCTCAACTCACACCTCTACTATCATCGTCATCTACAGCGACTCCTTTGCCTTTGCCGACCACAACAAGAAAGCAACAACCATTAGCATGTCAGCTAGCCTCCAATCTGAATGAAGCCTGGCGTCATGAATACAGTCCAGCAGGTCAGGAACCCATCAATGGATCATACAACTGTGACCCAAGTGATATGACGAAGCAAGGCAATCCCTGGTTCAGGTTCTCCGGTTCTGCTGGGGTTCGTCTCGCCGATCACTGCATACCAGGCCGAAGATGTGGCACCCATATCACTTTATGGAGTAACGCCACAATGCCAACTGATATTGGAGTCGTCACTACCATCCCACTGTATGGGTCACTAGGCAGCTGTTTTGGAATGAGTTTCACCTGCTCAGTGATGAGATGCTCAGATAAACCGAACGATTTCATCTACAGATGGACCAGTAATAGAATCATCTGTAACACAGGATTCTGTGGGATGTCTTAGTTTCCTACGCAAGTTTGTTGCACTAATTCAAATAAATTTCTTGTTGCAAATAAAAATAAGAGGAAATCGGTTTGATTCTAAACAGTAAAGTCCAAACTTTTCAGTAGTATGACAATCATCACAAGTTTTTAATGAGTGATGTCTATTATGTTTCCTCTATTTATAATATGATCAGTCATGATATTATTATTATCTGATTATCTTGTTATATGTGTTAAATTATATTATATTATATCTAGCAAGAATATTATAATATTGTGTAAGTATTATTCATGTTTTAAGTCTCACAATGGTTGTACTGAACCTATGGATGTCTTAGCATCCTGCATAAGCGCTGTGTAACTGTTAGAATGATTATTTCTGTTTAAATTCTTATCAGCACATTACAAGTATATATTATTATGTCAGTTCTTTCTAAAATTTAGAGATAAATTGTCACCAAATACAACAGATAGTACAGGTGTGATAACAGTAATGATATACATATATGATAATATAATAGGGAAATCAGCAAATTCTGAGCTGCCGATATAAGTGAAGATTCAAAATTTAGACAAAAACCTATTAAAAATACATGAACATAACTGACTAAGGTAGCATGTAAAATTATGATTTGATTTCAGCTTAAATCATCCAACTTGCATAGTAGAGGAGCATATGGCATCAGAGCATTGAGCATCAAAACATAATAAAAATCATGAAAGTTAAAAAAATTTCAGGCCTCCTGATTTGAAAAATATAAGAAAACTGATGTCATTTAATTCGTATCAGTTTTACATGATATAAATGTGAGCCAGAGTTTATTAAAGCTGGTTTGGGGGTGACGACACATAAGCGAGTACCTAATCTTGCTCGCTTATGTGGGAGTTTGTGTAAAGTGATGGCGATGAGTAAATGTTAGCTAGCCACGTATTTAGCTATTTAAGCCTGTGCAAATAGCCAATTATTTCCTCCTGTAAATACCTTACACTTCTAGGGTATTTCGTCGGATTCAAAATTACACTGATTCTGAAATTATTCGCCTCTCCCTCAGAGAATAATGGGATCATTAAGGTAGAGACACGGGGTTCAGCGAATATCAACTTTCCTATACACCGTTGGAAGGCTGCTGAGCTACTGTAATCACCCTTGGGAAGGTCATGAAAGTATATTGTAGCGGAACTGAAAGTTCATACTGATCATCATTGCTACTGGGTGATGGCTCCACACATGATGAAGTTCAATCTCCGCGAACCAAGAAAGTTATTTGTTAATCAGTAGAATTTCTCATATATTTGGGGTCATATATTGTGTCTGTTAGTATCATGAAAAGCACAGTGTAATATGTATATTTTAGAGAACTAGATATTTATATGGTGAAACAAACCACAGAGCTGTGAAGTGTGGTGGGTGTTGACATCAGTTCATAGATGAGATAAGATTTATGCTTGTCACCTGCCTACATATGTCTCTCCTCAAGGCGCCTGCGGGGGGCCGTCGGGCGGGGGTCAAAAGTCTGGGGGGCTCAAACTACAAGGCCCTAGGCATGAGACAAGGAGAGATATGTGAAAACCCTTGTTAACTGCGTGTATTATTAGAGGTCGTCTATTCAATTCCCAGCTTTGGTGCTTCGCTATTCATAATAGAACACATTTTACTCATTCTAAACCATCTGGTTACCTTGTCTTATATGAGAGTTTGGTGTAGTGTGAACAAGAGTAAAGTGTGACATCAAAAATACAGGTATATATAGAAATCAAATGCATCAGTTATCCGGAAAAATACTTACAAGTTTTTGATCCAATATGCATTTGATAATCCGCATCCACAATAGTTGTATATTAATGAAGGTACTGTTTTACGTCTATAAAAACTCTCACTTTTAAATAGAGGGAGTGATGGCAGGCCTAACTAATAATATCGCCATCTGAGCCAACACTGATTTAACCAAGGAAAATTGCACAAGAAAGTATTAGTCACAAATAGCTAGAAATACAAAATAAAGCAGGATAATTAAGTGTCACTAGGAATAAATTTCTATATTCATCATTACAGCTATTATTGATCAAGCTGGTCAGGGCATACTGAAACAGAGATCTTCAGAGCCATACCAAACATGACCTAGCATGAAATAAATGGTGGTTCAATCTCCAACCATTGGAACCATGTTCTGGCTTACAAAAACAAAGCATACACAGATTGTTGCAGTGTCCATCATGGTTATAACGTTCAGAATGTAATCCTGCACGACACAGTCTATAGCTGCATCTAATTAGCTGTAGGGTAATTGAATCCTATACCTTATCAATCAATTTTTAAAGAGATCATCCAATACGCCCTGAGGTATTTAAACTCAATTATTAAAAAAATGGAAATGATTAGAGTTTGGTGCATTTCAGGGGCTGTGCTTAATTGAATACCCAGTTTGTGTTGATGAGCCACATGCTATAGACACCAATAAAAATGAAAAATTGTATCGCTGTGGGAATGCAGGAAGTTGTGTTCAGCTGCCAACTTGTATCTATACATATCAAGCGATTTATCACCGATCAAACAATCATATTATAATAAAATTAAAATATTATTTTTTCCCACCGAATCATCTAGGCATAGGTTTGACCTCTAATAAACCAATTTTGCCTTCTCAATAATTGTTGGCAATGACAAGTATCACTGTCCTTAAATCATGCAATACTAAATATCATCAACGTTCAATCGAATCTCATATCCTCACCCTTGTGAAGGCCATGAATGTATACTGTAGCGGAACTGAAAGTTCATACTGATCATCATTGATGCTGGGTGGTGATGATTCCATACATGATGAAGTTCAATCACCGCAAACCAAGAAAGTTATTTGTTTATCAGAAGGATTTCTCATATATTTGGGGTCATATATTGTGTCTGTTGGTCTCTGTTAGTATCATGAAAGGCACAGTGTAAAACTGAATATTTTAGTAAACTAGATATTCATATGGTGAGCTGTGAAGTCTGGTGGGTGATGACACCAGTTCATAGATGAGACAGGATTAATGCTTACCACCTGCCTATATATGTCTCTCCTCAAGGCGATAGACATGAGACAATGAGAGATATTTGAATACTCTTGTGTACTGCATGTATTATTATAGGTTGTCTATTCCATTCCAAGCTGTATGCCTTCAAGGTCTTTTTTACATTTATGTGATATGAAGTTGAACCAGGATGGCGACGCATAATGTACTTTTGGCAGAATATTTGATCTGTTCGTCAAATATTTTAAGTTTAGTAAGGCCATGGGAGTTACCAGAATCCAGACATTAACTTTGAGTTATTAAAGGGCAACCAAGGTTTCGCAGCAATGCATTAATGGGTAGCAAATAATGTGCTGGGCAGAATCAGCTTTGTGCATTACGCGATGCAAAACTCAAAGTAGTTGCTGACTCTAAGCTGGGTAACACTTCAGTTTGGGGGAGGTTCCAAGACTTTGCTGTAATAATTATAGAGCACAGGCTAAATAATAACAGGAACAGGAAACTGCTATGTGGTATTTTCTTTTAGCTGAGTTTGAGTACCTGATGGAAGAAATGTTTCACAAGAATTCTGGCTGAATAATCATCCGAATTATATTTTGTCTTTTCCCCCATGCAGAAGGTGCAATCTGCTATTAATCAATGGACATCAATGAAAAGTTGTTTGAAACCTTGGTTGCCCTTTAATATTTGTCACAGTGAAGAAGGAGTTGAATAATTGTGTGTGCGTGTCTGCACGTGTGAGATCCATGTTTTCACCAACGAATAAAGTTCTTGGAAAACAATATATAGCATGCTGGGTTCACTTACAACTTATTACTGATCTTATCTCACAAATTACAGAGAGAACAGATAAATCACGTACAATTCAGGCTTTTGGTAATTCAGAAATCTGGTGGGGCTTCCACCACTGAAGGAACGATTGTGCTGCCACTGAATATCCTAAAATGAAGTTTTCTCAACTCGGTAGGTGGATAACAAACTCACTACCAGGGGTATCATGACAATACACTTAAACCACTGCTGACACAGCTGGGCTTCGCCCAGCAGAGCCACCAGTCAAAAGTTAAAATAGAGAGTTGTGGCATCAAAAAATCTAGCCAGTAGCTTTGTATTGAGTTATATGAGCTCTCAAAAAGTAGAGAGTATCTTCTTCCCCAGCCATCTGCCATAAGTGATGACATAAGTTGACCCTGGACAATCAGGTGCCTTTAAAATCTAGCTGAGATCCAACACTTTTATTAGTGGTTTAAGAGTAAGTAAGGGGCATTGGAGCTAAGCGCTATGGCATAATTTTCATGAATATCAATGTTCGATTGAGTTGTGTTTGATTCCAGAGAACTAATCAGCTAGCTGACTTAGAGGAAATTCTATACGTGGTATGTGGAGAAATAAATAGAGACTTAGATTATCTAGATGCGTTGAGATAATTCATCGCTTCAAAGCGTAAACCAAAATTAACCTTTAACCTTAACCTTAAATATTCTTTTTAAAATTGGCATTGGCGAACAGCTCAAGAATGAAATAGAATTGTCACGTTGCAACTATTGAACGCAGTAAGGTAGACTTAGCAGGATTTTTATTTGGGGGGGTCAACGGGACCCATCTACACCAAACTAGAACTCTGTACATAAAGCAATAGACCTAGTAATATTCCCACAATGCATCTGTAGCTGATCATTCCAGTGTCCCAGAAGTTTTAAGGTGAGACGCTGTCAAACCTTGTATGTACTCAAGTGATGTTATGATGTTATATCTTATTACAGCCAGTAGATTAGATGCCTACAATAAGACCGATGTGGCTACTCCATTTGGCAGATTCAAACAGTCTGGCTTTGGCAAAGACTTAGGTAAGACTTTTTAAATAAATTCATCTATTTGCTTCGTCTTCTTAGATCTTTTATTGGCGCAGTTCTCATCCAAACGTGTAAGAATAAAATGACATCTGTTTTATTTTTCAGGAAGCTTGAACAAATACTCGAAGACTAAAGTGGTAACCATTGAGTACTAACGAAAGCGTCATCGATATTTTGTTTGTTTTCGTTATGGGCTTTTAATACAAAATTCTGCTTGTAATTGTTTGTATTGCGATTATCACTTTTGGCGAAAGATATAGTTTTAAGCAAGATCTGATCTGATTCTGATTTGATCTATTTCTTTGATTACAGGCAAAAGCTGGGTCTGCCCTTAATATACTGGGCATACTGGTGGCCACCCTTGCGACTTTGACATGGGGCACTTCTACATTTAGGTTGAATGAGTTTGACTACTTTAGCAGAAGCGGAACTGTAACCCTATAAAGACCCTTCCCTAACCTAACCATTTCACACTGATTGACATATGCTAATCTATTGTGTTTTTTAACCTCAAGTGTTGTTTTTTTTTTCCAATCTAGATTATACTGTGTACTACATTGATTTATCTATCCGTTGCAATGCAGCCTAATAAAGAAGTAATATATATGCATACCCTACTGGATAAAAATGTTCGATATTGACATTTATGCCAAATACTTATTGATTTTTATTTTAAAGTTACTCCTTACAAGGTATCATTAAAAATTCAACGAAATCTAGTTATTCGAAACATCAATAATTTTAGCGAATTCAGATTCGGGAAATACGGAAAAGAGAGGACTGGAGTATAATGAAAATTTTCATCCTGTTTATAAGCTGCTTCAACTTAGGTAATTTTGTTAGTTCATTTTTAACCTGTCGATGCAAATTTTATGAACAAGGAATTATCGGATGCCCTTTACCCAATTATTTACTTCATCACATTACGGGTATCAACACAGTCAAATATTTTGCAGAGGTAAATTGTTCTTTTTCTAATGTATTAATGACAGCCTCCCCTGAAGTTAGAGAGGATCATATGAAAAGCAATGTTCTTCTAGGCCTGATGTTGTTGGGTGCCCAAAACATACCCCTTCAGAAATTGATCTTTATGAGAAAAATTACCATTTACCTTTATGCTTTGTTCTATAGATAGGTTTCTTATTCTTTAAAGGATGCCTCCAGCAATTTGAGGCTAAATTTATGAGTAAAATTGGTATCATTGATTTAGATAGGTTACGAGTTGAGCAGTCAAAGGCTGTTTCAATGTCCGGTGCAAATAAAATTGGATCAAAATTTTCTTAGTTGTAGCTTCCAGAACAAAATCGTAATTGTCCACAGCTCAGAATTTGTCAAAATTACCAGCTCTCACTCTTGTTAGGCTACAATCTTGGCACAAAATAGGGGTAGTGGTATTAGACAATGATTTCTAGCTTGATTCTTCCTAATCAAAATGCTTTTAGGCTGGGCAAGCTGTCATGATTCTTGTTGAGACCCTGACAGTTCCAACCCCGAGCTCACTTGACAGATATACCTCATTCAATAAAAATTTCGGGGCGGATAGCCCGAGACAATAATTAGTCGTGAACCTCACATTTGCAACTCTGCTTGTCACGACCCTGACAGTCTTGACCTTGACAATTGACACATCTCATTTCTAAAGACATTGGGCTGAACGCATAGGAAGGAAGGCCTTCAGAGGTAATCATAGCACAACCATTTCAGTGACTTCATGGTAGTTAGGGACAATACTTATGCTGTAGTCTCTATCATTTACTCAACAGATTGGAAATGAAATGAACACACAGAGTATCTCTCTGATAAATTGATGGGATGCGTAGGAGATTTCTACAAACAAAATTGCCTTCTCATTCTTGATTTTGTGAGGTCATAACATTGACTCATATTTGGTATTTAAGGTATTGTTAGTCTGTGCCCCCCAGACTTTCGCCATGTCATTTTAATTCGTATCAGTTTTACAAGATATAAATGTGAGCCAGAGTTTATTAAAGCTGGTTTGGGGGTGGCGGCACATAAGCGAGCACCTGTTCTTGCTCGCTTATGTAGGAGTTTATGTAAAGTGATGGCGATGAGTTAATGTTAGCTAGCCATGTATTTAGCTATTTCAAGCCTGTGCAAATAGCCAATTATTTCCTCCTGTAAATACCTTACTCTTCTAGGGTATAGCGTGGGATTCAAAATTACACTGATTCTGAAATTATTCGCCTCTCCCTCAGAGAATAATGGGTTCATTGAGGTAGAGACACGGGGTTCAGCAAATATTAACTTTATATACACCTTTGAAAGGCTGCTGAGCTACTGATCGCTAATAGCTCATCAAAAATGGGATAAGCACCAGTTTTTGTATTAGAAAAATCAGATTTATTATACAATACAAACACCAGCATGTCATACAGTAAAAAGCCTTATTTAATAAAAAATATATAAATTTGCCAATTCAAACTTTAAAAAAATATATGGGTCTAACTCAAAAGTTCATCGGAGAATCAAGCTTGAGCGGAATGAAATATTGTCCATTCTTACACCTCTTAATGTCCGCCACCCCCTTCAGGGGCTGTTATTGTAAAGTTAACAGTTCCATTTCCAGTAAAGTAGTCAAATTCATTCAACTTAAACAAAGCTGTGCCCCATGTCACGGTAGCAAGAGTAACTACCAGTATACCTAGTATATTCAGTGCAAACCCAGCTTTAGCCTGTAATAAAAAAATATAAAGAAATTCACATTTTACTGAAAACAATCTTCTCTTATCTGGCAAGAGTAGTAATATCACAATTCACAATTATTTTACATTACTACACGAAAACCATTTTCCGCATTTATTAGCTATGAAATGCATAAGGCAAATTCCGCTTACCATTTCTTTTATACTTAACACGCCCGTAGCAAACACAAGAGCATTTGGAGGCGTGGCTACTGGTAACATGAAGGCAAACGATGAAGCAGCAGTCACCGGCAGCATAAGAAGTAAGGGGCTTATTTTCAAAGCCAGTGCCTGAAAAAGACGTCTAATATATTAGAGTGCAACAAAAACAAACAGCTGTGAGTGTGAGTTATGGCTCCCTACACCATCAAAGATTCCTTCCTTCATGGGAGGAATTCAACTATTTAAACTATAGAGAAGAAGGATCGAGAGATATTTCAGTTGGTTAGAGTGTCAGAGTCAATTCATGAATCTTGCTATCCCAGGTCAGGTCATATTATGGCTGTATTCCTTTCGACTGAGTCAAGTCAAGTGGATGAGTTAGGCCAATATCCCAGCCCTTCTTGTCCGCGCAGGATATGTACAAACATCATTTAGAATTGACGCACCCATCTGATAGATAGTGCCTTACATGAGTCAAAAGTATGAAATTTGCAATATCTATACCCTATCGCTCAAGCATCGGCTTACCAACTTGATTAATATGGTGCATAATTTGGGTATTATTCTAGTAGGCCTATCTAACACAATTGCCTTCTTCCCATGACTTCCTACAGGATTTGTGTGTCCCTGCTCCAGTTCTTGGCTCATAAATTGACAGGGGTGTGCCATTCGCATACATTGATGCAATAATGATTTTATTTTTATATTGAAATTCAGCCGTGTCATGGGCAAACATCAGGAAAATCTATATGACCAATGTGTTGGTGCACCTGATCTGATTTCACAAGGTTATAGCTCAACGCAATGCATATCTTAACCTAAATATCTGTCAGGTTGTAACTCAGTATTCCAGAACCAAACTCCCTATAATTAAACCAAGTAGTTCGCTCCCTGATCACACTGTTAGGTAAAATCAAAACCATTTCATTCAAGTAATCTACGCACATTTCCTGACGGGGTATCAATATGATTTTTAGCCGTTTGAAATAAATGTTGAGGGAGAAAGCAGTTGACTAATGACTTTATCAAAGTCATCTGACTCTTCGAGTCAAGTCAAGCCACACACAAAACAAAGTCATGTTAAGACAAGGGTGACTTAATCCCAGCTCTGTTGATGTTGATGATGATGATCATAGGAATCAGATGAATTTCATCAAATTACAAAAATTCTTTCAAACATATACAACTCTACTAACCACGTTTGCAACGATTGGGAGAAATATTGTGGATATTGCAGTGTTACTGGTAATCTCAGTGATTGATGCTGTTATAGTTGCCAGACACATAATAATTCCCCATGTTGGCCATCCATCAAAGAAATTCAAACTTTCTCCTATGGCTTTTGATAGTCCAGATACCTACAAATAAAGTACATAAAAATAATACTATAAATGACAATAATAGAGGCAACCAAGTTACATCCGGAGTTGTGCATGCTTTGAAGTAGGTAGCATAACTCCTTCTTTCTTGATCAGTAATGCACACACAGCTGTATAAGTGTTCATGCTTCAGATTCAGTTTACAGATATGTGTGGGCCTGGAATGCAAAAAAATCATAAGGCATTGCAACAATGTGTAAGAACCCACAGTTATGGCATCTGCAAGGGCGAATCCACCTCCAAGCAGAAGAATCAATCCCCAGGGTACTTTTTTCACTATCGAGTCCCATGTTACAAGTGGTGCTCGGTGTTTAGCCTTCTTCACTCCACATCCTCCACGGAAACAGAACAAGTCAGGCATCTCAGCCGGCCACAAGAAAGTCAAAATCACAATAAACATGGCGGCTGTGGCATCAGAAACATACCTGTGAGTAAAATAAAGGCAATCATTTTTTAGCTACTTTGGGTTTAATAGATTCTGCTATGGCCGTGTTCTCTGGTTCTCTGAGTTAAAATAAGTAGCAAGATGACACAAACAGTGCCAACACACTGATCTGACTGACAAGGATTTGATTTAGGTTGGATTGCTGATTCTTTGATGAGTGAAAACTCATGTTCACAAGCTATCACATAAACGGTGCGATGCTACTGTGTGTACCATTCATTTATTCCTGTCAGCAGTAATCAAAATTGTCGAGCAATCTTTGTATCAACAACCTGTTCTAAGACATATAATCTGAACAGAGTGTAACACTGATTTTAAAATACAATGCAACAATTTGCTTTTTCAAAGCCAAATAATATTCCTGGTCAAACCCTTTCACATTTAATAAAGGTCAAAACACATTGTTATGCTAAGAAACTCCGGATGAGAAATGTTATCCAGATGTTCTTGTTCAGTAGTCTAACAGCATTATGGGTATAGACCCTGCATCTCTGTAGGTCTTTGGTCTTATATTTGATCAGTTAAGGCAGGACAAAACATTGTGTTATGATATGAGTTACAACATGTAAAACAGAATCAAAGATGGTGTTATGAATCTCCGGATGGGAAACGCAATCTTGATGTACATACCCTTTGGGGAACAGACTGCCCCAACCACCAGCCCCACCAGGGTTCCTGCTAATCCATAATAGAGCCAAAAGTATAAAGTGAATCAGTGCCAGAACTTCTCCAAACTTGATACTGCCAAGTTCATTGTAAGCCCTGTTGATGACGGACGAGATGAGCTTTTTCTCTTCCTCTGTCTGAGTGTTCCCTCTGTTAAAAAAAGAATGTCCTTCTGTTTACTAGCATAACTAACATTATAATACAAAGTATCAAAAAATCAAGTACTGAGTTGTCCTCTCACTAATATAAAAGAGGAAAATAATTAATGTTGATTTTGTTAAGATCATAAGAAAAGTAAGAGTTGCCTACTCCTCTCCATTTTTACTTGCTACCCTCATTGTATTTGAAATTTGAGATATCATTTTAAATATAAATGAACATAAGAAAATAAAGTGAAAAAGTAACGCAAGTTAGAGCCCAGGTTTCATATCTCAGTCTTTATAACTCTAGCCAAACGAACCTGAATCCAAGGAAGAATATTTGAAGCCAGATCCAAGCTAGTATCAGCATCAGAAAGGAGACTGGGAGTCCAAAACCCATCCAAGACACGAAATCGAACCCAAAGTCATAATCATTCAGAGTTTTGCTGACACTAGAAAAAAGTAAAAGTCAGTACTAGCGCGATGGAAACATAAACATAACCTTACACATTTAAAACACTCAACCATAGACTTATTATAAGGTATATACAGTATTTTACGCCTATGCCCTCAACACTGGAAGAGACTTGAAAACGCTCTGATAGGCTGCAGTCCCTACTAGCATGAATGAAATATTCGGGGATAGGTCAGAATTACACAAGTGAAAACAAAAATAAAGCTTTCAGTGTCAATGATTAGGGCATTTCTTGTTTGCTACTAGAAACAGACTGACTTTTGCAAGCACTTGTTTTGGTGAAGTAAATAAATCATAATTTGTATATCCTTAAACATATAAATGTCTATATAGATTACCATGATGCACCATAGAACATACACCATACACTAAGCTAGATATCCCTTTGTCCCTATGAAAAACATTCATAAAGATGATTGTAGATTGACTATAAAAGGCAGTCAACTGTGACCATGACCATGACAGCTGTGTGATGTATGATTTTTTTAGGATCCCTTTTCCAAAATAAATCTATTCTTACGTGTTGACATTTTCTCCAAGAACAATGTTTGGCGTGGTTCCAGTGAGTGTTGCTATCCCTCCACACGTTGCAGCGTAGCATACACACAAACTCAACGCTATACTTGTCTGTTCCCATTTACCCTTTACAGGCTTTGACTCTTTTTCAGTTTCGTCTACCTCATCCAAGTTTACATCAGAGACATCGTTGCTGACTGCCGACTCGGGGTCAGCACCATTGTACATTGTACTGTCAATGCCGTCAGCAGTCACATCAAAGGCCCCATTCACCTTTCCTGTTACAATTCAAAATATAAGATTACTTGGTGTTGGGAGATGCATAACGTATTCATGTAGCGGACATCTACAAACGCCTGGACATGGTTACATACGGAAATATAAGACCTTCATTTCAGCAATATATTCATAGAAGTGTCTGTTGACATCGCCGCAGATCCTATAGTATAGTATACGTATAAGTACCTTTGCCTTTGGCAGTATGCCCTTTAGTCATTTCTATTTCTATAACAGCATCTCCGTTGGCGTCTGTCGTTTTCACATTAGTTGACTGGTTGAGATCCTCTGAGTTGAGTTGAGAAATGACAGCCTGTACAATCGCGATCATCATAGCAGTGGTAGCAGTGTTACTTATCCACATAGATAAAAACCAAGTAGGAAGCATAAAACCTATAAAGAATGATAATAATATACTGTGTCGATGCAAATATACATTTATATATTTCTGCAGGAATGTGTAAAGCTTGGATAAGTAGCAAAACTTCATTATAATGGCTAAAAAGGTTCAGGTGAAATTTTGTGGCATCCCATTAACACTTAGAAAAGGAATGTTTGATAATGGAATGCCACTAAATCTCCCCTGCAGCTTGCAGTCGTTTAGGGTATGGGAATGGCAACAAAACTATATAAAAAAATATATATATATATATAATTATAATATAAAAATTCATTCGAAAGTTCTCAACACCACAGCAGGATCTAAGAACAACTCACAGGCGATGTCACGGCCACCATACAACCTGAAGATGCAATCATCTTGTCATTATACCACTTCACCCCCTTGGCAGTAGCATAACATTTTTCAGTTTGTCCACCTATTTTTGGTCTTTACTACAATCCGTTTATCCTTAGTGATCTTATGACAAGGATCTTGGAAGATATTCAACATGTTTTGGTAAAAATAGGTATGCTGAAGTCTTGAATAAGTTGAAATCGACCTTTGGATGTACTATAAACCTTCCACCCAACGATGACAAAGCGTAACCGACCAAGCTTATGTGTTTGATAAACCATGCCGGAAGTCACGTCAACAAAAAATGAGGGGGAAAAATCATTTTATTGACTTCCCAATAATTTCGAAGAATATTTTCCACTAGAAGTTAAAAACATATTAACTCTTTGAATACTTTTTCATACCAACGAGACAGGCATTCAAGTTATCCTTTTATATAAACATGATCAAGCAATTTGTGTTAGGGGGAAGTATTTTGAAAAAACCTTGATTCTAGCATAGCTTGTTTGCAAGAAATCCTAGAACACAGTTATGCATAGAATAAAACATCTCATCATGTGATGTGGCATCATTAGAAAAATGTGAGCTCTAAAACTTAGTTGGGGCGTACACCTTAATGTTAGGAATATTGATATTAGAGACAACAGATTAAGTCTCTTTGAAAAACCACCTAATACTACAGGAATGTCTACAAAAACTACCACTGTGTGCCACGAGATCGTCCCAAAATTTTGTTATCTCATTGTCACAGGAGAGGAAGGTTGCAAAATCAAAACCATGAGACTCTTCAATTGGCAATAATTGGTTTACTCAAGATAGATAAATCTGAAAAGAGCTCTTGAACAAACAGAGCACCTGATATTTGACCAGTGGATTAGATATAAAGGCAATGTCATTGAGGCAGTTCCTTTTCATATACTGTTCTGATTGTTCCGACTTTGTGATCAACTGATCCCCATTTTTGCACCCAGAGTCATGCATCTCATTTATTTTAAAAGTCAATTCACTAGTATCTGATATTATTAAATCACATGTTTTTAGGGCCGAGATGAATTCTGTGTCATGTAGTAACAAAACTCTATTATACAAAGTGGTGTAGGAGGTTCAGTATCCTTTATATGGCCAGTAGGTAACGCAGAGGAATTTTAATAACCTACCGAGCATCAAGAAACGAGGATTTGTCCCAACCACTTTGAGCACACTGAGAGCAATACGTCTGTGCAGATTTGTATGTTCAATCACCACCGCAACCATCAAACCGCCCATAAACATCACATTGAGGTCCTGTAAAATAAACACAGAATATGGTGACTAAGCACAGAAGAATGGTCAACAATGTTTTTTTCAACAAATTCAGTTGATTTAATTGACCATTTATTTTTGATAGTGCATGGTCACGTACTGTCAAGTGGTCTGATTGCCGAGACAAATTGATATAATAAGTAATTTAACCGTAACCGTGATTTCCCTTTCCACCACTTCCACACATTTTTTCGAAATTTGGCTCAATAGATGACCATCTACATGGCCGATAATGACTTTCACAACTTGAGGCCTGAAAACCATCTAAATTGCATATATTCCAGAGCACTAATACCAATCTTCACCAAAATCGCCCTGGTTTCAAGAGAGACTGCCAAAACTCAAGTCAACAGTTTAACAATGCCTGAAAATTACATGAAAAAGCTTCCTGTGGCAGGATCCCAGAACAGGGATGTTGCATTACGTATGCAACTTTTCTTCCACAGATATCTTGAGAACAACTGACTTTTAACACCAATCAAATCACACAATGGGTATGAATTTAGGAAACAGCCTCTGCCCAAATACTCTTATTGTCATATACCTGGGCGCTATATATCACCTCTTCTGTTTCTCAGGAGCTAATTGTTCCATTTCAAAAATTCCTTCACTGTCATATCGTTAGTAGTCTGACTAAGATTTCAAAACGCAACACCAAAATGGTATAATACTTCGGTAATTTTGGCTCCGGTATGATTGAGGTTGCATTGCATGTGAGGTCAGAAATGGCCCATTGCTATTGCAAAATCGATATTAAGACTAGAAGACGAGAGGCCTAAAAACAAAAGGCTTTACTAAAATGTCACTCCTCCAGTTAGAGTCATTTTGCCTGTATATGGTGAAAGCAAATTAATTAAATAAGTCAATAAGAAGGCATAGAGGACCCAATTTAAAAAGGACATTATTGTATGACGATTAGCACTCAGAGGTCTCTGCGACTCAACATCAAATATTTGGGAGGTTCGAACTGTGAAAACAACTATTAGATATGATATTATCATGTTAATTTCATTTTTGTACGTGTCAGGAGCCTGTCTTGTCTTGACAAGTTTTATCGGAGACAGGGGGTCTGTCAATTGGAAACACATCACATCTTGCTGAATGAGCGAGATTTGCCGGAAGTCTCATACACTAAAGGCCCACTACTTGAGAGAGTATTCTACCCACCAGGCTTGCCAAGACAGGCGAGTCAGAAACATTCAGATTAAGGCTCACCTTTAGGTAACTTCTAGCAACAGTATCAGCCTTGTTAATAGAAAGGAGAGGCGCCAGGACGAGAGGAATTAGAGATGTGACTGCCAACGGCACCGTCTCTGTACACCAATATACAGCCATCAGCAGTAACATATACAGACAATTACAAGCCTAAAAATAGAGAGATATCGTAATAACGTAGCATTCAAGACCCAGCCTTAGTAGAGGAGTAACTCTTGCTGTAACAAACATGTATAAGGCTATAAGGTTATCGTGATAAAGAGGCATTAGGCTCTTAGCGTTACTGGTATCTTTGATGTGGAAAGATAGGTCCTATCCTCTATTGGATACAGGTAGTACATACTACATAGTACTCATGCCGCACCTTTTATTCATGTCTGCTGGAAACCCGGCTAAGGCAGAGCATGTGGTGCTCGCAAACACACAGGGGATCTGCAGTAACTTTAGCCCCATTCTGCGCAGACCTGGCTAGGATTAAAAGTGTACCAGTATCAGATCAGGAAGGACTACCTGGAGTTAAGCCTGGACCTCAAAGATCATGAGCCTGGACCCTTAACCCATAGACCACACCCGACTACCAGGTGTAACAATATTTTACCCTGTTTGTAGGGTCTCATTCCACTTCACTGCCTATTTAAGCACATTAGGCACTACAAGCTAATTAGGAGGTAAATTCTTCAAATGTGTAAATCTACTCACCGGTTTAGTCAGCCCCATTTCCTCATAATAAGGCAGCATGATTGTAAGGAGAAGAGGGGTTGCCACCATAATGAAGGCCCTCTTAAACCACCAGAACTCCTTCAGGCAGCCCACAATGGGATTAACACCACCCATCTTGATTCCTGAAATTCAATATCAAACGGTATAATATCAGTCTCCAGGGTTTACAACAAATGAAATGGAGCCAAGTAAAGTCCCTATATAAACGCTCGACATGAGCGAAATAGAAATAAAACAAAGATTTCATATCCTGGATAAAATCTCAATAATGCCCAATGAATATATCATTATGGTCTTGCACATTTATCACTGTCCTGACAAAAGAGATGCCAAATTTGGCAGACCCAGTTACTGTTCCACCATAGAATAAAACAAACCTCACAACAAAGCTCAACTGACAATAAATAGTCTATATTAAGAGGTTTGCGGGAGGTTAAGGCTATCACTAATACATTTATCAATCTAACCTCTACCCCTCGTAATCGAGATAAAGATATTTGCTATTGCAATATAGATAAGGAAGCATACATGGTATAAAATCAAGAGCTTCATATTGTCACCAAAGTTTCGGTAACTTCACATAATCGTCATTCTATACATACAGGATTATCACACCATATAACCGATAAATCCAATCTTAGTTTATAAAATCCGCAGTCACTAATGCTTCTGTGTGAATCCAGGGACAATTTATTTAAAAGAGGGCCAGTTTCGTCCAAACTGGACCTCTTGGCGAGCAGGATTACATTATAATCGTTAGTATAATCATCGAGTAAGGATAAATTCTGTGATACAATCAGCTATAGCGCTCAAACCACGCCTCACAGTGTTACGATGTGCCCCAAAATTAGAATATTAAAGACTCACCTCTAGAAGATCTGTGGTTGATATGTCTCTTACGTAGACTTAACAGTATCAAGTCTATGTTCTCTAACTTTCACTTAAACAACAGATCATTCATTCAGGGCAACAAAGAAGCGGTCAAGTATTTTGTTCTCAATGATGGACAGGTAATTTCCGTGAACAGTGACAGTTAAGCGCTGTATGAGATCTGAGATTACACAACAGCCATTGTATAATTCATCTTTAGTACTCACAGGCTTCTTATTCACAAACATGAAATATGAGCTCACGGTACAAAATAGGACATGCAACAAACCAATAACATATTATTTGTAAAAAGGATAATGAACCTTTAGAGCATTTTTGTCACGTATAAGCAAGGTACACAATAGCGCAGTATCCTTGTTGATGGACTGGTCCTGATGAAAAAAATGCTGCAAAACACCTTCAAGTCTGGCAGAACAAAATGTGTAAATAAATTAATGCAGATACAAAAAGTGTCTTGAACGCCAAAAACAAAATGTATAAATAGGTTAATAGAAAACATATTATAAGATTTTTATAGACAATGTAATCTTTTTCAAATAAAAAGATGCTTTTCGTTAGTACATGACACATACTAGTACGGAAGAATAGGAGCTTGGCAGTTATTAAACTGGAAGACGTTTATTATCACAGCCTATTGAGTGTTTTTGGACGAAATATAGGAAGTGTTGAGGAAAAGATTGTAAAATATATTGTAATCAATAATCATAAAAAAACACTCTTTGAATATAACCACAGAGCAAAACAAATAGACATTCTTCGTCGCAGCTGGGCCTAACCATACATTTAGTGAAGCGGTAACTAGTATAAAAATGTCGTTTTTATGCACTGGGAAATGGAATTGGAATAAAGTAGATAAAATAGCTGTTATGTCCCACAAAGTTGACAGGACAACATTAGATAATTGAGTGAGAGGCTCAGATCTGATTTGAGGATGACCTCCTAATGTAAGCAAGCAAAATGGTAATTGCTTGGGTAAGCCAAACACGCTGAAATACTACAAATCAGTCTTTAGCAGAACGATAATGGGACATTTAATAGTCTTAATCCGGAGATAAGAGAGTGTGACAACTACTGATAGTAACCGTCGCGGCTACACCGACATCTTTTCACGCTAACATGAGATAAAGTTCCTTTGACCTAGTGACCACGTCTTATCTAGATTAACACCTACTGTTTCTGACCCCCTGCGCTGGCCGGTAGTCTGCCATACTGGTCTTTGGATATCAGGTAATCGGTCAGCCCTGATTCGTACTCATCGAAATCTTTCATATCCTCATCTAGATTTAGACAGAGTTCATTCAATAGAAGCTCCATCACCTGCAAGTACAAATATTCCTTATGTTTTTTCTACAGAATAGTCTCAGAGATAAACCTAGCCTGTCTTGGCAAGCTTTGTTGTAGGGGAGGGGAGCAAAGCTTGTTCCCCTTTCCCATCCCATCAACAAAACTTGTCAACTTGTCAACTTGTCAACTTGCCAACTTTTCAGCTTGTCAAGGGCTAACTGCAGTAGCGGTGAGAAAATTATCATGTATTCAAAACGCTAAGAACCTGCTTCCATTGGCTGCAGAGATCCAGAAGATTCATGTCACCCTTTAATTTATCTTCAAATTTATTTAAATTAAATCAACTTAAATATGATGATGTCATAAAAAAAATATTTGATGACGTCTTGTCTCCAAAGATAATAAAATAAATGGCAATCATCCTTTGACATCATCATAATACCTCATTTCAAGGTCAGACGAGAATTTCAAGGTCTGATTAGATGAGGCAAAACTTCTATGTCTTGTCAAAAAACGGTAATCAGAATGAGGCCTCAATTGATATATGTTGTCTTTTATTGAATATACAGTAACATTGTTACATCGGCCTGAATTATGATTATTTAGAGGCCCCGGTTGAATACTGGGCTGTGCCAACCGAGGCACCTGAGCGATGATTTTACTTAAATACAGCCTGTAAATGCCCATCGTTAATAATGTTGGCATGAACCTCAGAGGATACATTCTGAACCATGCACTAACAAATGTATTTTCCCATTATTCAGACCAAGAATTAATTCTTGAGTGAGATTTTTTTTTCAAATTTGAACACTCACAGTAAATTACGAGATGATCAAAAGCTGCGCAGATATAGAAACCAAGCAAGCTTCAGCCTCAAGAAGGAACCCTCATGTTTTAAGACCCTTATTGATTAAGCTTAAATAAAAAATGTACTGACCACATCGGTGACGATTCTCTCATGATATCTTCTAACAGGTTTGACGTCTATCCCTGAAGCCTGACTGCGCTCTACATCAGCAATTCTCCTTAGTAATACATCCAACATTATTCCTAAAAAAAAGTTGTAAAGGTGACCTTAATCAAAACATATTACGATGGTGTAATTTAGCATATCTGGGTTCATGGCTCGGAAAGTATAATAAAATCTGGACATTATGTTACAACGTTGCAATATCAATTATCAAACATAGAAAGACACTCAAACATTTTTCAATGAGGCTCATAGATAGGCATGGAAGACACAGGAAATTTAGACAATATAACTAATAAAACTATAACCCTGGCACTTCGCTATATGAACACTTCATGAATTTCCTTGAGAAATGTACATCTGATTGGTACCAAACTATGAAGTATTGTTTGACATGAGGAATTTTTCTCAATTAAAGCACACTGATATCAAATATTATATTATGAATTAGTTTGACATTTTCTCATTAAATACTTTTATAAATTTTTAATATTTTTATTCATTGATTATATTCAAAGCAGGATCCGGCTTAGTGTTTGTTTTATAACCATACCAAAATCACCAGAACGGATATCAACACTCTATTTTCACGACATGCACGCCATATATGGTTTTGATAGAATAATTTCAAAATCAAAGCTTGTTAATTATCAGAAATAGAATTGGCTAGCTTTTTCCTCATGAATCTGACATAAACGATCAGTTAGACCAAGTAATAATACAAAAAAATACGCAACAATAACATATAGACCATGTTTGATACATCTGCCTACATTTGGAGTTGCTCCCCCTCCAGTGGACAAGGAGCAAACCGGAATGTGGGCAAACAGGATCAAACTTGATGTAGGCAACACAACCACACAGTGTGGCTATAACCACAGACATTTTATGGTTTTGCAATTTGCGTAATCATACCATCAAGGGTATAATTTCCGACAGCATCAATATGTAGATATATCCTCTCTTGCTTCACCACCTGATCTAGCAGATAGTCCAGCATCATACCATCTAGGAGTTTACCATGTACTTCCTTTGACAGCTACAAAATAGTAAAAATATTTCTTATCATCACACTATTATCGTCATGTGTGATATATCTCTACATTTATACACTAGAGGAGTAAAGTAATCACAGTAGGAAAAGTTCGCCTTTTGGGACATGACTGAAAAAGTGAAATTTATGACTAGCAAAAATTCACTCCAGCTCATTATTTAACCTTAGCTTGCTATGATTGGTGCTAGCAAACATTAAGTCACCGACAAACTAGCTAAATAATATTTACTTTTCTGGATTATATTGTTGACATACCTTAGCCTCTTAGTATTATAGCAAATGACATGACGGAATGGCAATCATAAGACAACTACAACCATCACAGTTAGAATCAATCGGAGTGACCATTCAATTTATTTTCAAAACACTAATAGCCCTTACAACTATTCTTATTATTGAACTCACGGTCACATTTATTTTAAAGACTCATTAAGCTACTTATATAGAAGGTACAACATTACCTGCTGAGTTTCGTTTTCCTTGACTTCTGTGTCGTGTTCGATCAGTGCTTCAGTGGCGATATCTATAAGTAATCTGTCTACCACTGGATTGATGACATCTCTCTCAAGCAAAACCTCATCCGACGCTTCCTTCATCACCTCATCAAACTGAAAATAAAGTGGAGTGAAATAATATATAGATAGAGTGAAAACTGATCAAACTTCCAATTTCACACAGATATGAAATAGCTTAATTTAAGGCTAGCAAACACTTTATACCATTTGTACCTTACATAGAATCCCACCTCAACTGCCTTAAATTTAATGCTAGCCAACATTACTTCACCTCCAAACTAGCTAGTCATAACTCAAGCTCATGTTTAATCCTCTAGGTTTGTCGTCAGAGTTATATATTCTTCCGTTACATAAGATTACCAGAAATGGAATTGTGATCGGTCTAAAAATTCATGACCAATTTTACATCACAATTGACATTTAAATTACCATAGTGCGTGTGACTTCGGCTGTCAAACCATCCATCATGTTATCCATAGATTTACTCGACTTTCCGACATTCAAGTATCCGTTGACGTACTCAGCACAAGCCTCCCTCACTACAGCTGATGACTGCTGCCGTACAAAGTCTGTTATTAGATCCTCCAGTATATCTATACTCATATCAGCCTGATCCACCAGTGTCCTCTCTAAGCTCTGTCCTTCATTAGGCCTATACAGAAAGCTGTAAAAATAAACAATGGTATTAGAATATTATGAATATCACCATAAAGCTGTGTTTATACTGCTCAACCACCTATTTTGATTGATTATTGAATCTTATCACTGAACGCACCAATCTGTTGGCCCTTTATGACATTGTTACAATATTGCAAATGATCGGTGTGTTCAATGGAAGCTTAATTGGTAGATATAATCAAACAAAATTGTTGGATGTGTAGTCCGCCGATCAATTGGCAGTATATACCAAAGCCAAGTTAGGCTTTTAGATTTTCTCAATCATCAAACCAGCATGAAGTCAGTAACTTGCTTTGCTACTAGCAGGGTGATACCTGCGGTGCGAGCTAAACATTACCAAATGTTGATAATATAGATATTGAGAATTGTCTAAATTTACATGCAATAGTACTTCATGTGATCAGTGTGCTCTGACACTGATACAATGATGAACATGGCCTTATTGGTTAAAGTAAGAGCACACCGTGGTGTCACTGCTGTACCTTTGGTGGAAGGGCTGTTGCAAAGAAGGTACTCGTCTATCATAGTATGGTGGCTGTCTCACAGCTGCGGCATAAGATAGAGGCTGTGAATGGTGCTCAGGTAACGGTCGTGGTAGTGCAGGCCTCTGTAAAACAAAGCACTGATTAGCTGTCACCTGATTTAGTTGTAGACATACGCTAACTCTGCTTGGGCTGCTGGTCGCTGCACTCCATCTCCTAAGTATGTGTGGATGTAGTTGATAACGAAATGTAACTACCAGCAGCCCAGGCAGAGTTTGAGCACTTATACAAATGACCACCGTATGGGTAACATAATATTATGTCAAATTAATGGCATTTCAACCATAATTTGGAGTTGCTCACTTATTGAACCAATAGTTCAGAGAGAAGACAACTTGATGTTTTTGGCTGTTGAATAAACATCTCCTCTAATAATTATTGTATGTCAGGGGTATATCGTCTGTGGTCAGGGGTATATCGTCTGTGGTCAGAGGTACATCGTCTGTGGTCAGTCAGAGCCAAGATGATAATACATAAGTAGATTACAATCTTGAAAATAGGAAAGATCTCTTGTTAGGTTCAGATTTTTTTAGAAAACAAACTTCGGTTTCAAACTGAGAGTGAATTTATTTTATCATATTGACCTGCCGAGAGACATCACTGAGCACATCTATAAGTAGATCTGGTACCACCTCATTCTGCAGCTCAGATGTGATAAACTCCTCAACATAACTACTGGCAAACCGCGGATCATGTCTAAACTTGTGAGCTGCTTCATTTATAAGCCTCTGATCATCAGCTAGTAAACTTTGTGTAGGGGAGACATGTATATACTTGTATCTGGGATCGTTAGTTGTGTTAGGGATATAACGACTGACTGGTGATGGTGTATCACGATACAAGTGCTCTAGCCCTGCAGTGAATAAGAGTATAACCCAGTGATAGAATATAACATTCTGCATACTAACATTATTGCATCAGTTATTGACTCAGACTTAAATAAACCTTGATGGGCTAAATGAGGTTACAAGGTGTCCAAAGTAAGCATGTTGAAAAAGAAGTTGTATGGGGCCGCGCTCAAACAACATGATTTGTCTTGTAACGGTTTGAGATAACACTCTTTTAAATTGAAGCGGTTATCAATTTATTATGTTTACAAGCAAACAAATACACACCTCTTTGATAATGATCAATTACTGACATATCTTCATCGGTTTGTGTTTCTATGCTGACACCTACACGTTTTGAATGACCCTGCAAAAAAAAACAAATGAAGAAATGCTAAGCTGGGGTAGGGTTTGATGAGTGAAAATGTCACCATTTGTTTTTAGACAAGGCGGGCTTTGCGTATTCAAGACAAAGAATGTTTTTGAAACTGTTGAATACAACTTGGGTTTACATACTTATTCATATTCATCCAAGTGCATTGCATCATTGCATATTGGCATTCAAATGTCATTGCAATGTTATAAACAAATTGATTCAATTTAGCATTTGACTTCACCTTGTTTTGATAAAACCCTGGTTTGGATTTTCTGCGTAGATAGTCTTTTCTTTTTGCATTTTTAGGAGGCGTTTGCTTGTAGCCCACAGAACCTGGGTATTGAACAGGCACCAATGCAAAGCTCATGGGAGGTAAAGGAAACGCTGGCTGTTTGGAACCTTGCCCTTTTGGACGAGGAACAAAGTCCTCAACATCAGAATCCTCACTTGCCTCACCCCAGCTGTCATCATCTACCAACGTCCTTCAACCATAACAAAAACGTTGTTGTAGAATAAGATAATAACGAATACTGTATAGATGTTGGTGACATATTGTTCATTTAGGTTATTTTCTGAACCTACAACTGAAAATCTTCTTGAGATTATTTATACATGGATTAAGACTCTGGACAAAAGAATGCTTTATCGTTCTTTGATCAATCCTTCTGTTTGTACGAGCCCTGCCAGTGGCCTCAACCAACAGTACACAGCTCCATGATCTATTAAACTTTTGTATAAACAGTTTGGGAACAAATTAGCACAATTGAAAGACCAAAAGAGCGAGGGCTGTGAGCGGAGCAATAGCAATGATAACGCACACACAAAATTGCTCATTCTTATTATTAAACCCCAGGCTATATTTGTTATATTATTATTCCTCTCAGGTATATAAAAAAATAATAAGAATGCCTACCTTTCAAATGCATTGAATTTTGGTTTTACTGGTGGAACTATATCATACTTGGCCAGAGGACTTCTTTCGCCGCCGTTTCTCACCCTAAAATAAAACAGTCAATAACAAGCTTACGATCAACATTTGCACAGTTATGACTCTAACCAGATAGGAAACAAATGTGCCAAGATTGATTAACAGTTAACATATTGAAATTAAGAAATGTGGCAACTGTTAATTAATCTTGGTACAGGCCGATTTTTGCATACTCGGCCTCAACACAACAGTTCAGTCCAAAAATGGAAGTGTTCAGTATTAAAAGAAATACTACAAAGTATACCTCTCCAGGGCGTTAGCTTTGCGTAGCAATGGATCCTTGGCCTTCTTCCTCTGTTTACCGCCCAAAGTATTCTTTGCCTCATATCTCCCAGCACGAGCTCTTCTAAGACTGAAACGGACATCCATACATGTATTAAACAAACTACCAATATTTGGTTCTTGATTATGGCGAACTTAATCATCTCCAGTTCCTGTACTAACATCGAATCAGGATTTTTTTGTATTTTAAAATAACTAGTCAAAGCATTGCATCTGACACAACTTTTCAGTGGAAAAAAAATATTAAGTCAAACTTTATTTTGGGTTATTTATAGTTTTATTTATAGTCATAATCCATTTTTCTTATATGTAATGGTACACTCACCCATTTGCTCTGTCATTCCACTGATCTTCAGGTAACACAGCACTCATACTTGGTTTTTGTATGGCTTAACACCCACTCCTTGCCAACCAACACTAACTAACAACAGAACAGTTATTTCTAGCTAGTAGATTTACTAACTAAATCAAATACTATCTATAGGTTAGTAAGTCATTATTTTAAGCAGGGAGAATGTTTTAAGCATCTCATAAATTCTCACACCTAATGGAGTTGGCTGTATGAGATTGGCAGGAGTTAGGCATGAAAAAAAGTGATAGGGGTCACCACAGTCCCTCTGAAGGCCATCTACTACTACTACTAGCTGGCATTCTGCTTGCAGGATAGCCTTGTGACATAGTCTATCTCTGCAGCACAGCAGTGGTGGCGCTGCCTTCCATCAAGAAAGGCAACTCCCAGGGTTCAAGGTTATGAGATATCAAAACCAGTGTTCCATTTAGGCCCAAATATTTCCAAAATATGGGTTTCTATTGTTTTCCCAATTATGGTACTCAGACTAGGTGAATTAGTTCAAGCCCTATGCTGCAGAGACGAACGTATGCCTCAACAGTTCGCACATGCGCAGACTGACTAGCTGGTGACTGATTATAGTAGGACTTTTCTTTCCAGTTGCTACTACTCACATTGGAGTGTAAACAAACACAAAATGATCGCTCATTATGATTGGCTGAAGCCACCTCTATATACTAAATGATTGGCCAGATTGTGATCGAATCCCAGTTCATATTTAGGGAAATCCCATTGAACATTCATTGTGGTTCTTTTATAAAGAAGTCCATAAGTGAAACTACTACAGAATTTCATGCCAAGAATTAAAAATTTATTATTATAACTTTTCTTGAAATACTTAAACCCTGTTATCGTATCTGACTGCACTTTCAAAGGTGTACCTGTTGCCACAGGTAAGGCCTACTTTCATAGCTCAGACACCATAATCTAATTGAACTCTAAAGTTTTTTTAGATGCAGGTACTATCTCAGATGTTTATGACTGGCTGTGTTGTTTTGTTGTTTCAAAATCTTTGACTTGAATGTTGTTGTAAGGTTGTCCAAAGTCCACAGTGTGCTCCTTGCTGTTACTATGAGTCATCATACAATAATCATCTAGTCCATTATCCTAGTACGTTCATCATATGTGATCATGCAAGAATCTAATAAAATTTTGTGATTTGTTTTGTCTGGCAGATACGATAGTATTCACCTGAGGTGTAATATATTACCAGTCCAAGGAGTCACTCCTTGATATAACTTACTCATTAGCTGATAGTATAAGTATAGTCTACTGTAGCTAGAGGAGTACCCTTTAACCTAAGATAGTAAGTACGCATGTAGCATCATCACGATAGTATAGTCTACTCTTTCCCCTTAGCCTAGCTAGATAGTGAAAATGTCTGTCATCACTACCCCCTAGTGCCTAAGCTTTTCAATTTTGTTCAGCTGGGTCATGTTACTCTACTCTTTCTTTTTAAAGATAGGTATGGCGTCAGAAAACACTGCAGACGCAGAATTCTCCACACGTTCCTTATCAGCAACTCCAAAGCCTTCAGATAGTAGCACCATGCTATCTCAGGTCAAAGACAACGCATCCGCAGCGTATAACTGGTTTGGTGAGATGTACTTGACAATCATATGGAGGACACTAGTAGCTAACCTGATACTTCTGGCGATCTCACTGCTAGCTGTGTTCTTATACGGCTCTTTGTATTACACTTATATACCACAGTCCGTTCAGAGGAGACAGCTCTATTTTCAACGAACTCAAATAATCAAGGTTTGATATTGATAATAACGGGGGATTGCAGTCTGGTGTTCCAGAAACTATGACACAATAACACTCTTCAAGCATTAGAGCTTTGGCTTAGTGACCCTGATAGTCGTTTGTAGACTTCAACCAAGTTTGGTCCAATTGCTTACATTTAGAGTTGCTCCCCTTCCTCTGCGGCGTGACCAGTGGAAGGGAGCAATTGTAATGCAGGCAATTAGATTAAACTTCAGCTAACAATGACTCTACCAGATATGTTTAGGCATAGTTAGGACAAAGATTCATCCATTTTTCATTAGGTTCCGTTGCCACTGTTTTTGATGGCTAAATAGCAAGATCTAACGTAATGCCTAACAGCCCGACTATGTTACATTTTACTGCACTGAACTTAACTCTCAGTATGAATTCTGCTATTGCCCCTCAACCCTGAAATCAAATTATCGATATCATTTGTTCTTGCCTATGTTTTACTTAATAATAATATGAATGTGCCTATGGTTGACTTGTTTTATCAGGAAAGGGTGGATAATGATGGCTCACTAATGAAGACATCAGTACACGCACTCAGAGTCGAGGTACCAATTCTCTCAGGAGACGCTTCCTCGGGCTTAACTGCTGGTCAGGCCTATAATATACACCTCGAGATAGATATGCCAGAATCAGAAGTCAATCACAACGCTGGAACATTTATGATAACAGCGCTCTATTATGACAGGGTAAGCAATTTGGATTTCCCGAATGCCTTGTATTTCCCTCATGTATATGCTGTTATATGACATGGTCTACGGTAAGATTGGAAATAATGCAATCATGGCGTTCAAAAAGTGCATGCTCGGATTTTCGACACATGCTCAAATCATGTTTCCAACTACTTGAGACTATACTGATACTAAGGATTTACGCTCAAAAGTTTGACTTAGAGAATAATATAAGTTTAACAACACAATAACGCGCCACACCATCAGGTTGTTATAAATACCACATATTCAAATAGTACAATAAGCAGTATGCAGACAGGGAGGGTCCCTCCCTCCCTGATGTAGACATAATACAATCAGTATTTCATGGAAATTAAACAAAATTGTCAGGAGTTGTTTTCTTAGTGTCATAGCGAGGACAACTTCTCCAACAGTAGGGATTGAAGGGTTTGACAGGCAGTTTAGAGTATACCCAAGGGATTTTGGGACCTATGTTTCGATCCCCCTTGGTTATACTTCTTTTATTGTGTTTTCATAGTCCAAGTTCTCAGACAGCTGCAATGCAAGATAGTGGCATTGCGCTAGCAACCACTTATTATCAACCAGCTACATTGTAAACTACTCAGAAAATGAGTGGTTTCTAATGCAGCGCCACTGACTCACATTGCAGCTGTCTGAGAACTAAGACTAGGGTTTGTGGCTCATGGTTGTCATGGCCTCTAAACTGGCTCTACACCACTGCACTCAAAGCGTACTCTCCCTAGGAGAGGGTATCGGTAAGTGTAGTTGTGTGATCTAGTTATGTGATTTGTGTGCGGTGTAAGTGTTGGGGAAGGATACATTGACTTCACAAAGTCCTAATGCTGATTTCTGTTTTAAATGCACACTCACTCTAGAAGTTGGTATCTATTGACTGTTGCATGTCCTTTTCAAAGTGTTTGGGTTGGCTGATGCTGCCAACCTTCTGGCACAGGCAAAAGAAATCTGCAGATTTTACTCAGAGATGGCAATGGAACGTTACCAATGACGCTAGTTAAAATGTCAAAATTAGTATCATAACCTTAATAGATAATACACAATTTATCACTGTCACAATAAGGTCTGACCACACAAGACTGCCGTCTGAATTTCCGCTCTCAATTTTATGACGTCACATATGCCAGTCTTTTGAGGAAGTTGTCTGTCACTCATAACAGTTATAGTTGTCAATTTTATCAGAAAATGTGATGAGACCCTTGAGAAAATTTTCTTGTAGTTCATAAATTGGTATCATGCTTTTTGATTACGGATTGACCCAGTCCCAGTCCCAGTACTTTTATTATTCTAAGTCTTCCGTAATGGAATTTTTCCTGAATAGAATTAAAAAATTTCACCCAAATTCTCAGAATACTCAATGTACACTGTACGTACACTCATGTACGCTAGGTAAAAAATACCTTATGGAAAATTTGTGTTCATTGAATTTAATCATTGCTGCAAAGTTGAAATATTAGAACTAGGCCTACATGATTTGTCATCAAATTTTCAGTAGGAGAAATGCCTGCTGCTTGTATGACAGTGATCGTTATGGGAAACAGACCCTGGTCCAACCAATGCCACTTTTAATGTATGCAAATGTAGGGCCCATGAAACTATGTAGGGTATTTTGTCAGAAATCTACATCGATGAGGTCGATGTGGTGTTGTGCTGTTATCTGAATCATACTATAAATACAATGTTTGGGTCTTTTTAGGTTGAGAAACTGCTGACATCAAGCAGCAGACTTGTCATGTTGAGATACAGATCATGGTTACTGAAGATTATGGATACATTAGTCTACTCCCCCCTTTATCTCATAGGTCTGTCAGAGCAAAGCCAAACACGTAATATAGATCTATTCAAAAACTATAAAGAGAACGCATATCGGCCGACCACTCTCATCACCATAGATATCGACAACCCAAAATTGCAAATTTATGAGGCGTCCATTATATTCCACGCCCAATTTAGCGGCCTGAGATACTTCATGTATTATTGGCCAATCACGACAGCAGCTTTTGGCGTATTTTTAATTTGGTTCTTGCTGGGAATTATGTTCAGCTCCTCATGGTTTGCTTTGAGTGGGACTAGTAAAACTACCAGCCATAGCAGTCAAACCTCTCCAAGTATTGCACGGAATGACAAATCTTTACCAAGCGGGGTAAAATCCTCCTCCCAGCTTACGGGAACAATAGACATGCCTGCCGGTCAGGAATTGTTTGAGCGTGAAACGACACCACGGAGCCGTGAGAACCCAGTCGGGCGTACTGACAAAGAATCGGGTGATAATCCTTCTGAAAATGTATCAAACTTGGGTGTAACAGCACAAGATTCAAGTGATACAACATGTACATCCAAGCACAATTCACCCATACGACGACGCAATCCAACTGCTGAACAAGCTAGTACTTAGCGTTGGCAGTAGTGCCAAGAATGTCAACCAGAATAATATGCCTTGTGAATTTCTTCTTTCTTTTCATGCAAAATAATGAATCTCTTAGCTATTTGTTCTGCGATTTAACAAATGCGGATATGCGTCAAACATACTGATTGTTAGGTGCTACAGTTTTGGCGCTCACAAAAAATTTAGAAAAGTGATCCATATTTTGTCATCATACAAGCCTTGTCAAGTTATGCTCTCTACAATATCCAGCAGCTATTTCAAAACTTTATATTTCAATCATTGTTTTATTTATTCATTGTTGATTTTGTTATAAAAAATATTGGTAGAAAAATAATCAGTCTCTTATCTAATATCAGCAAAGATTGGATTTTATCCAGTTAAGGACTATCACATTTATATGAAGCGTTAATAATAATCATTTTTGTTCAAGCGGATTGAAACAGGGTGGCAACTTGGCCAGCCAGCTAAATTGATAAGGATGTGCCAAAAAACTTAAGTATCAAAAAGTTGGATAAGAGCCCTAAACTGACACTATCAGATTCAGGATAAAAACCAAACTGGCAGATCTCTAGCTAATCTGTGTGGTTTAATTAGTGCAACGCTGCATGTGCACCGATAATAGGCCAGGAAAATCCTCATCAGCAGGTAATATCACAGGATATATCTACAAATCAGCGGTGGAGCATTTAGAGCCCATATTTCCGACTTTATGGATATGCAGGCGATTTCGATCAACCTGGGGGTTACAATGTAACATCGTTCTGGTTGAGCACTCGAGATGAGCTGAGTAGCTTACACTTGATGGATACCCTAATCCAATATTTCAGATGTCATTTGGTGCAAGTTTACCTGGGAAAGTCAGCAGGTACTTTGATGACTTTTCAAAAGGTAAGGCAAAGATTATCTCTGAAAGCGAGCGCATGTAATAGTGGAAAAGGAAATAGCAAAAGAGTGATAAATTTGAGAAAACTATAATAGTGCGTATGCTGCCATGTAAAATAGCAGTTGTCAAAAAATAAAACTTTATCGATTCGATAACTATTGTACATTGTCCTTGCAGGAAGTCAGATCAAATTTGATGAGTATTCTGTTCAACTTAGTTGGTGGGGTAATACTGGGGATTGTATTGTGAGTGATACTGCATGATGTTATTGTTAGCCGTAGTTCCATACTTATGATGATGTTGGAGACCATGGCTTGTTGGTTGTGTGTGCATTGTTAGGGTGTCATGGATTCCGCGAAGGTCAAGGCCAGATCCTGTAGTCTGTTGAATCGAGTTGTAATAGGGTGGCTGGTAATAGGGAGGGAAGTTATCAATCAAAGGACTGGTGACCGGGGCTGTTGAGGTTGGTGGCATGTAGTAGGGGTATTTTGGACTGGTTGCCAGATCTAGAGGTTTAGAAGCAGGCTCAATAAGACCGACACATGGATCACTCATCTGCCTGTACAGTACCCCCTCCGGACCGGAGTGATAATCTTCTGGCTTCATCATCCCATCAGGAGACTCGAACCCAGTGTTAACCTTCTTATACTTCATACGGCGGTTCTGGAACCAGATCTTCACCTGTAAAATTTGAGAGAGGTTTGAAGAAATTCTTTGCATTGTGGCTGTTTGTTTCTGTAACTCACAACTCCATCAACACCTTCATATTTTTCATAGAATTCAATACCCCACGACCTGATCTAATAATTTTTTATACCGATACTTGGTATTTTTGTCAAAACCAGAAAATTCAAAATTAGAGTGTCTCTTAACATTTCAATGACAGCCTGATCAATAATGTTTACCTGTCGTTCTGTGAGACTGAGCGCTTTAGCTATTTCTATCCTTCTTGACCTGCAGAGGTATTTGTTGTAGTGAAACTCCTTCTCCAGCTCAAGAAGTTGGTTATTTGTGAATGCCGTACGCTGTCGTTTAGGTAGAGTCGACGAGGAAGAATTGCTACTGCCGCTCTCTATCAAAATAACATAGGAAATGTATACAGTAAGATTGAACACCTTGAATCATCCCCCTTGCTCCAAATATGAATAAATTTAGCTAGCCATTATTTTGATTTAGCTATTGATCACTGCCATTAATGCTCAAGATTTCCAGTTATGCATATAATGTTTGCTTGGCAGGCTAGAACTAAGCTTGATCCATCTACAGCCCCTCCCTTCATCTGGGCTGTTGATGTTCGTTTTAAATAATTTCCAGGGAAACATGTGTTCTGCAAATGAAATAAAACTTCTCGTTTTGCAGGATTGTCTCTAGTGATTTTACTGTGCCATCTCCCTTCTCACAATGTTCAATTTGATAACAGTCTTAAAAAACCAGTCTGTACCAAATTTCACGTTGATCATCAGTGAGAGTATTTACCTTATGACTCTGTAAACACCAAAATCTAGGTAAAAGGCTGCCTATGACGGCCTACACGAGTAGGTAAGCCATTTTTCATTCAGCTATTTTTTAATTCTTTTGCCAATAAAACCTCTCGAACCATAAGCTAACTATATCAGCAAATGAATTATACATATAAACTTATTGACATCGGCCGACGTAACAGGAAAATTGAGGCCATGTGGAAAATGAAGATGAGAATTCCTTTTTTGAGATATGTAAGTATGGCATCGATATTTTTATAGCGACAAATTTTTCTATTAAGACCTAGAAATAGAGCAAAATTAATCATAGAAGATCCTCTCTAGGTAAACATAATGGCAATAATTTTGGAACAGACTAGATAATTACCACTTCATTGGCAGCCTCGATCTGATATGACATAAGCCGACCTACCCAGTGGCCATTACCAAAGACTGATGACAATAAAATTCATCATATTATCATTGCCAACAAGTTTCACCCTGCTCTTTATTGAGCAAAGATTTATGTTGTAGTTTTATGATTTCAGAACTGGATTTGGACGGCTTAGCTAGTAATCTGGCGATGATGCGTCATGCATAGCGTAGGTTGCGGGTGTATTATTATCATAATTCTATGTAGTAAGTATGCTGCTAAATTTTACCTTGTTGATTCTAGGAATTGGACGTGACATAAAGCTCCATCAACCCCATTTTTAAAAATGATTTTCTCATAAAGTTGTCCTATAAATGGTAGACCACGGCTGATCAATTTGCATGCATTCACAGTTGCCCCATACCACTGCGACATGACCAGTGGAAGGAAGAAAAACTTGATGAAACTTGGTAAGAAGATTCAAAGTTGACCCTGCCTTATAAGGTCTCCATATTCTGAAACCTGTCAGATCATCAGGCTTATGAGATAAATGAGTAAAAACGTTTCAAGTTGGGTTTTTCCAGCTCATTTCCAATCGTATGTTATGTTATAGGAGCGGTCGGCCTTGTGTCTGGCTCTCAGACTATACTTTAGTCAGACTATATAAAGACACTGTTCAGGCTTCATTAGAGTGTAATTATAAATATTCTGCAGCTTCTCTGCCCGCCTATCACTTCCTCATAGATTCTCAAAATAATAAGGAGGATTCCAAATTCAGAAAATTATCATTGAATGATATGGACACTCATTGTATTTGCATTGATGAAAGTCTGAACATATTGAACGCATACCCCATTTCAATTTAAACTGTAATATTCTTTGGAGAAAAATTACCATGCTGAATGTCACTGGCCACATTTTCCTCTATGCTCAGATATTTTGGAGATGGAAATTTTAATGATGCTGCCTCTGATTGATTGCGTTTAATGTGTCCCGATATATAGCAAGCAGGTCTCCTAGTTGTGGGAACATTTTACTGCATGTGACCTTTATCAAAATCTTAAATTGGAGCTCAAAAGTATTTGAAATGGAAGTTTTTTATGGGTGTCTCACAATCAAGTTAATCAATAAATCTAATTTTGAAATCCTTGGTTTGGCATATGCTATCACACACCGCGATGCAAAAAATCAACTTTTTGCCGCAACTGAGATAGCGGCCATTTTCGTATCACAATATAACAGTTCAAGGGAAAGGCAAGACCTTGCGTAGGCCTCAAAAGCGCACATAAAAAATCATTATCGCTACAATCTGTTTAATTTGTTACATACCTGCACTTGCAGCAGGGCTGCTCTGCTTCTGAGATTTGTGTTGTTCTGAAGCTGTAGGCGCTGACTTTATCCAGTTGTAGTCCACGCTTGCAGAGCTGCTCGAATCTTGTGTAACAGATGCCATCGATGAAGAGGAGTTTTCAAGACTTTGCTGATGCTGCAAACTTTGTGTAGAACCTGGTAGCATTGTTGCAATCATGAGGCTTGCGAAGTTGTGCGCTGCCAATATCCTTAATCTAGTGCAGCAATGTTTATCAGCTCAGTATGGGATTACTCCGGGTGTCTGTATGATTTCGCGAAATCACGGCACACCTCCTGTATGCTCAAAGAAAGAAAGTAATCCGATGTTAGGTCTGTCCTTGGCAGATGCACTCTCTCTCACTACTAATTGATTAGATGACTGCGTTTGGTTTATAAGGCGTGCTCCGCTGACGTAAATGTCTTCTATTATCCTCTTCCTTTAACAATGGTTCTAAAAATGTTCCGCGCTCATATATATATCCAAGCATTTAAATAGTGGACGGGTGAGAAGAGAATACCAGCTGCTTTGTATATCTTAGGTAAGACCGGCTTTAAAAAGTCACGGCCAATGATTCTCTGTACAGATAAAATCAGCTTGTAGACTTAGTGTCGTCAAAACTTTACTCTAACTCGATTCTCAGAATGGTAGAGAAATACCTCACACATTCATTCACCTGGTGACAGACTTTTGCACCTAAGTTCTGCGTCCCTTCCTGCTCACTTCTTATTTATTTATGAAAGATGAATCAAAAAAGTGTTACAATTTGATGATTTAAATTTTTGATGATTTATTGCCTTTCCCATCTATGCTTGCTATGACTAGTGATGTTGTGATGTTGCGCAATGGAAGGGCGACTTTCCAGATTTTTGATTTATGGAAATCAATCTTTACAGTGTAGTTGTGTACAGAAATGTGTTTATATGCTGGGCTTCAAAGAGATAGTAAATTATCTCTTTCTTACATCCGTTGTCTTACACTCTTATTTTAGTAGTGAGTTACAATTCTGTCAAAATGGATAGCCTGATTTTGCTTGGAATCTCTTTACTGCTGTTTGTGTTGTATTGGCGCAATTAGTTAAATTTATCAGTTCAGCTCACAGACTTACAATCTTGGCTAACAAACAGTTTTATCAATTTAGTATCTTTGGTATTGACAAAGATACTAAATACTCATTTGTATTGTCCGTATTGTCAGAATGTTTGATCAATCAGTAATCCATTCTAAAAGTTTGAAGTAATATTATGTAATTTAGCTTCCGCTTTTGGCACGACAACAAGATTCTCAACCTAACGGAAACATAAAATGTCTTGTATTCCTTGCACTAATTCATGATCTTAAGTAATCAATCAAAATATTTGATGTAATTTGCATTTCGTACCCTACTATCTGCCAATTGACAGTGAGTTGAAAAAACTATGTGAGGAATTTGCAGGAAATTAGCAATGTTTAGCAATGAATATCTGTTCCTTATTTTTATTTTATTACAAAGATGAATATGAATGAAGATGTAATGAAAATATTGACATGATATGTGGTTTGGTAGCTTCTCTACCTTTACTTGATGCGCTAACATAAGGACTAATTTCATCCGAAACCAACAACTCTGGTTGATAAAAAACATAAACGCTCTGAGAATTCTTTGGAAAATATGACTTTACATCGAAACTTTATGTAACATATACATACAACCAGTGGTAATGATAAACGATAAATGCTAATACCTAGACGGTGACTGATAACTCCTTGGTAAAAATATAATCAGTAAATTGCTTCACAAATCAGAAAAATGAGGTTTTGTGACACCGGCATATATTATATGAGATAGTGATTTATTGCACACCCAACACCAGTCCTTCTAAGCAGGAGTAATAATATGACTTGGACAAAGGATCTCTTTTGCTCGCTTGACACTTTATATTGTTCAGGATGTGTATGTGATTGTTGGAGGTTGGACACCGAATACACAAGCAGCTGGAGCTGTGACTAGGGCTGTGTCTGATTGTGTGACAGAGAGGCAGGGTGGGGGCGTCTCGTAAATCTCAGGATAGAATGCAGAACCAGGTTTACAAGTTTCTTTCACGTCATCTGACTGCTTTTTGATTCGTTTCAGTTTGGTGCGATGATTATTCAGCCAGATGTTGACTTGTTTGAAAGTGATACCAATTTTACCGGCCATTTCTGTCTTCTGCTCGGTCGTCGGGTAGTTAGTCTCGTTGAATAAGGCAGTTAGCTGTTCCACCTGACCTACGGAGAAGCAGATCTTCTTACTGGCTCTTGGCTGTGACTCCCTTATTGGTTTCATGTCTAGAAAACATCAGAAGTTACGTAATGAATAATTGAATTGGGCTATTGAGTCATGTAATACATATTGCTGGAAATTTCAGTTCTGCATTTTGATGTTACAAGTACTTTCATGTGAAAAAAAAACCCATCAATGCGCATCAGATAAGATTTGGCAAGTTTTCTCACACATTAAAATTTGTATGGTTAGTCCAAACTTTGGGTACAAAAATCATCATCAAGGCGGGCGCTGTACTTCAACATTGTGTGAGGCTGTATGCAGAAGAGGAAATTTGAGGAGTTTCTAAGCCGTTAGCAGATCTGAGCTCATGCATGATGCTTGGGTCAACTGGCTCCGGTGCATTTTACTTGAGAAATTAGCATCTGGGATTTCACCAGGAACTTTGTATGACGCCTAATCACACAGCGTATCCGCTGGGCAAAGCACCTCTACAGAGGAATTCCAAGCTATACCAACCAATGGATGTGTGTTTGGTTTTTATTGTCTCAAGTACCATGGCACCGCTGTGATTCACATATAACACCCTGTATGAATGGATAACCATGGGAAACTCCAGCAGAGAAGAGGAACAGAGCCAACAACTGGTGTAATTATCAATCATTTGTAATGCTTGGACAGCTGATAAGCTTTGATGGCTGAGTTTTGGAGACATTGCTAATACAATGCTCTAAGAAATCCTAATTCGAATTAAATTGGTTTTCAAAAATATAATGATGGCATATGATGATGTTGACAAGTTCTTGTCAACTTGAGCCCCATAAAATTTGAGCCCCATAAAACTCAGGTCCATTGTCTGTTAGCAAACAATTAAATTACTACATTGTGCCATTCCCAACATCATACAAAATATGATAATGCTTACTGTGTTGAGTTTGACTGATAATTGGTACAGGAGCGTGGCTGCTATCTGGCATAAACATCATCGGAGCAGGAGCAACTAACATCTGAGGCTGACTTTGAGGTTGAATATCTGTAGACATGGGCTGCACCGGCATGAAATGACAACTACCAGCCGCTGCTGGTGGTTGTATTGTTGATACTGGAACTGGCTGACCATATAAGGAGACATGAGGTTCACTGACAGCGGTCGATGTTGGCAGTTGATCAAGACATTCTCGTGTGGCGGTCTTCGGACAGGAAAGCTGTGAGGTATCAGGACTTTCTTGCGCTTGAGTATGAATTTTGGTGACAGGTTCAACAGGGGCGGGGCCAGGGATAGGGAGTATGCCTTGTTGACTGCTGTTGGTTGGTAAAGGCTGAACTTTGATTTGCTCTAGGTCTGACGGATTACATGTGTCTGATGGCTGAGAAATGACTGGACTGGTCAATGTAGTATTCTGCGGAATTTCTGTTTGATCACCCTCTTTGGTTTTATACTGGTTGATTATGCTCATGATATTTTGGTGTATAGATTTGTACTGCTCGGTTTTACTGGTTCGGTTGATTTTTTCTGGTTTATTGTATGGTACGGCTGGAGCTGACCTTCTTTTCTGAGATTTCTGTTTAAGTTTGGGCGCCAATGTCCCCGGTCCAGGTGTAGGAAGGATGTTGCTCCATTTCACTGTGTCCTGTCAATGACAAAGTTAGTGAAAGTACATAAATGAAAAAGAGACCCAGCCAAGGAGTAACCAAGGTGTACCTGTTACTCCGTGATAAAACCATCTACATTCAAATCATGTATGCAATAGCCGGTTTTTGTAATAATTATTATTACAAAAACCGACAGCAATCTGGTTTGCATATCAAACATTTTATCAATAACAATGAATTCCTTGGTCGGTGATGCGGTAAAACTGTGGCCATCAACAATTTGCCATTAGCGTATGCGGAAACCTAACATAAAATGTGGCTTGTTATCATGTTGAACTAAAATCACATATCCTGACAAAATAGCAATGCCAAGCACTAGTTTAACAAAATTATTGTCAGCCTTTATTGTCACATTTATAACTTTCAATTTGATTGGCATCACGAAGTAATAAATATTTGTCACTTCAAGATTTTTGTAGAGGTCGGGTGTTCTAAATGTAGGATGGCATTGTATTCTTGTGCCACCAATTTTCTTTTTTTATATAGTCGCAATAAAGGTGCCAGTGAAATAAAGAAGATGCAACATGCTGGAGTACCAAGAGTACTACTTGGTACAGAACAGACATTTTTATTAATTAAGTTACTCCGAATGCGGAAAACGAGTGAAAAAAAGATAATGGATGGGCTGCTGCCTATTATAAAATGCACCCATTGACTTTCTAGGAATATACTAATTCTTTACCTTTCCCATGGCATGGTACTGCTGTTGCATGGTAGAGATCCATTCCTGATAACTTGATGCACTGACTCCACCCCATGGATAAGCTGGGTGGTACACTGCCTCATTGTTAATGTAAGCCGACGGACCGTTCATAGATAAGTTGAGGGGCTGCGGCTGTTCAGCTTGATATCCATATTGATAGCTCATATCCACATATGATGGGGCTGGCGATCGCCAAGTACTGAAATTCAGCAAGTCCTGAGAATTGTTGACATTGGAGCACCTGTAAGGTGACGCCATGTTGTAGGTGTAGATACCAACAGTGGTAGGAATGTTAGATTGATAGTAAGAGTCAGATAGTGTGTTGTAGCAGTAGGTTGGTGTCCGGTAGGCAGTAGTAGTAAGTAGCAGGTCATCGGCAGGAGGAGTAAGATCAGATGTCAGTTCAGCTTGTGTAGCATGGTGTTTAGGTAAAGCTACATCAATAGTTAATGCTTGTGCTTTATCCATCATTCCTGTTGTGTTGACCTCAGACTTTTCAGTACACATTCCACTGTCATAAAGACCACGAGATGACGATGATATGTTACTGCTATTGCTGTCCCGATAGACCACTGATGATGAGCTGTTGAGGCTTTCTTCTGAGCTCATAATGATACTCAATTTTTCAATATTGTCAAATTATTGTTGCCTGCCACTTCAACTAGTAAAAGAAATATCACTTGAGTTAGTCGAAGATTAGTTGTGGATGGGTTGAAGTCACTCCCAGTTGTGATAGCCAAGAGCTAGCCCCTTTTCAGCTTGTTGTCTAGTCTTACATAATAAAAATAATCAAAACAGTAGTCTGCTAAACAAATGCTATCAAAGCTATTGAAAATTTAAAGCACCAAGTAATAAAGCTAAATGGATTATGCAGCCCCCATACACAGGCTTTCCACTGATACGATCTCTGCTGCATTGTGGCTGGTCGTTTGACAGACAAATTCACACACTGGTTTCGCATCTTGAGTTCATGTGTCAGTTCCTGTGATAGGCTTTCAACTATTCAGAATAGATAATGATGTAAGGCTTTGAACTTTCACAAACATCACGGGTACGGGAACTCAACTAAATTTTTACGGCTAGCAATAAGCTTGCAGAACATCTGAGTTCAAAACACAATGTCGCTCAGCTCACAATCTCCCAAATTTTTGGCAGCATAGAAACTTGACGGAAAAATAAGTTTGTTAATAGAAATCAGATTTTGTAGTATGCTCTATGAGACAATTGCTATATTTAATTGCTGTGGAAAAACTTCACATCAACGCTAAATATTTTCATTGTAATCCTGGATTTGCATTGTTGATCAGATTATGATCCTACTTTGAGACAATAAGGAAGAATCCACATCCATCTGTGATAATCAGCAAGGAGTCATTGAAAGCTATAAAATCCGATCTTTTTACACATGGCTATGCGCTTGTGGAAATGTGGTTTACCAAAATCAGACATGTTATTATCCAAATCCGCCGATGCTTGAGTATCCTTTCTGTAGTTTTTATCTGACTGGGAATTTTATCTGAGTGCATGGAGACTCCTTTTCAAATACATGAAGATGATAACGCAAATTTTAGTTCCTGTCACAGTAAAAAAAGCAAAGCCCTTTTTTATAAACACGCATAAATACGTCAATGCCTTCTTATTGCTTCTTTTATTTATGTTGTTAATAATAGTAGTCAAAAAATCACTTTTTTTTAAATTCCATTCCTTTTTTTTCTTTTCCCAGTACTGGATTTTTCTCTTAATTTCAGCCTAGTGATTGAAATGGGTGCTTTTGAGGCGCCGGTACACAGTCTTCAAAACTTGAGACCAGAAATGGGGGACAATTACACAGATAGATCCAAACGCTGGGACCATTTTGGCATGGTTTTGTTTGCAAAAGGAAAATTACGGCTTTGCCTTCCTATGTGCTCTGCAGGCTAGCAATCAGACAATAAGATAAGAACTTACTTGAGTATACAACCGAATGACTGCCTTCCAGTTGGAATCCTAACTGAATAACTACTGTTTGGAAAAAAAACTACTGCAGACAAAATTTGATTTCATGGTAGTCTATCACAAGCGTAAGAAAAAAGGTTGTTGAAATTTGTGCTGGGTGAGGAACGATAATGAAAAAACTTTCATACACAATCATAAAGCAGAAAAAAGCCAGTTTCTACATGGAATAAAAGACTGACGTTCATTTAGAGCCTCACTACTTCGTGATACCTTGTGAGAAACCTAGATGTTACTTGGTTTTCTTTACGTATCATCATGGGATTACAGATGGTATACTGATGTGGTACATGAGCATTTTAGGTCTGATGCACTTCCCAGACATCATAGTGATCCACTGGGAATCGAACACAGTACCTCTCAATTGAAAGGCCCATTTCCTACTCATGCCTTACTTAGTGCACCACGGCCAATGAGTATTTATAATCTTTGCCACGGCCATCCCCTTAGTCTCTACATGAAAGTAAAATTAATTAAGTCTTTATTATCTGACATTTTTTGGGGTAATCTGCCTCTCGCACCCAAGTCGAACGATACTTTACAGCTCTGTACCGGACATAATAATTTTCACATCAGAGTAAGATCCAAAATCTACTTTTATGGATTTTTGGAAAAAGAGAATTCAGAAGAAAATCAGAATCTATTTTGGGAAATTTTGTCTTCATCCTCTTTTTTAGATGATGAATTAAGACATAGATTATTCCTTGTGACAGGTTACTTTAAAATAATGTTAATACATTTATTGTCAGCAACAATTCATCATCTCTTATGTTTTTAATGATGTGACAAGAACATAAATGGGATAAATAGAAGAATATTAGCAAAGATTAAAAAAAAAAGACTGGCAATAAACTGGAAAAGTGTTGCAGTAACATTTTCTTCAAATTTTTTTATAGCAACAGTGTTTCTCAATGCAGAGTCTCTAGGAGAGTGCGGTACATCAGTAATTAGAACCATCTGTTAAAGTACATTAATTGTATTTAAGAATTGAGTTATAGGAATTAATCTATAATAAAGAATGACAAAATGTCTTATCTAACCAGAATAATCTGGTAGAGAAAGTCTTAATTTGTCGTCTCATTAGATGCGGGATTTTGAAAGAAATTCAATTATTATGCCTCATTTGGTGTCCCTAACATTCACGATCCTGACACTTATTGTTCCGTCCATGTGACATGTATGAAGATTTGCAAGCGGCGCTAGCCGATTTTGAAACCTGATATACATTCTCAACCACCGTAAAGAAGTTTAGTTGTAGATCGTAGGTAAAGGTAAAATAAAGTGCATTACCAGCTTGTAGTTCTGTGTATCTATATCACTGTGAGAAGGTTAGATCTGTACAAAGTTTGTTGCAATCAAGGGGTGGTAATTCACTCATCAGATTAAATTTGGGCACAGGAGCTGTGATAGCATCTAATAGATTATTATAATTATAATTATTTTGATGTCAACTCGGAACCTATTGTTTTAGCTGTCTGTAGGTTTTTAAATCAGCAAAATCCTTCGATATTTCCGGTACCAGGCCAATAAAATCTTACCCCATTAGTGGTATTCTCTCCCAGCTGCAGGAGCTAAAGGCTATTTGATATTTTATACACATCGCCTTATTCTTGCTCATGACACAGATGTCTTCGTTTTGAGGCTAAATATTGAGCTCTTGAACCAAGGATTTTACAGTTTTTTTTGTGTTTATAATGCTGAGCATTAAAAACAGTACTGATTAAAAAGAACCCTTGCACAATTTTCTTTTTTACTGAACATTTTTGAAGTTTGAAGTCGCCATGATATCTTTCAGCTTGAACAGATATCTATTTCTCTTATACCAAAATAGACACAAACAGTTTATTGTAGCCTGACCAGATATAGTTAGGGACCAGGGAGTTTGTCCCAAAATCCCAGCACCAGATCCCAGGACAGTGCTTCTTTTCATCTTTAGAGTTGTCACCTCTTGTCAATTTATTTTCCCCGATGACAACCAGCTGATCAGCAAACTAAATCTCAGTTGAGAATAAGATTACAGGTGGACAGTCTTTTTGTGGTCTGTAAGTAAGACAATTGTCAATTTCACATGCACATGACCTAAACATTTATGGCAATTATTTTTACAAACACTGATGATAATTTCCTCTTGACCTGGCAAAAGTGTCTGTGGCACATATCATAAAGGCCATTGGTCGAGAAATTTATTTATTTGTTTGAAGAGGTTTTCTAGAAAGTTTACAGATAACAGAGTATTTAAAAAGTAACTTGTTGACCTCTACAATTGAAGGGTTTGAGGTTTGTTATATCCTCGCTCTGTGATGTCGTTATTTAATTTTGTAACAGTCACGAAAATAGTTGCGGTAGTTTATATGGGTAGATAAACTGAACATTCTTTTAGTAAATAGACAGTTTTCTGAGCTCTGATTTTAGCCTCATTTCGGAGTTGTCCTCTCTCCACTTTGGTACTTTTAACACACGCGGCATAGGAAAAACGTGCTGAAAAGAGGGTTATCTTGAAAACCGCTTTTAATAGGATAAAAATTATTTTTGTTTCATAACCTGGAAAATTGAAAACTCATATGGACATAGTTTGGGTAATAATTGCTTTATTTATTCATTATTCATCATTTATTTTCGCCTGTTTTGCGGACAATTGGGCAGAATCTTTCATGAGTTGCGTCACTAAAATTAAGATTTATCAACATTAAAGCCTCCAATGGTGCAGAATTTGAATCAAAAATCATTTTTATCCTAACATTGGCGGTCGTCAATATAACCCTCTTTCAGCATGTTTTTCCTATGCGACGTGGGTTAAAAGTACCAAACTAGAGAGAGGACATCTCCGAATTGAGGCATAAATAAGGGCTCAGAAAACTGTCTATATATCATCAAGTTTAAGTTTGTTTATTGCCATTTCTTGGAAATCCATTGTAATTACATTACTGACAGATATATACTGGATCTAAACCCACCCACACCAAGTGAATTTGCCATGTGCCCTGTCAGCTGATATTTGTTCAAAACATTTTGATAACCATATAGTGATCGAAGTTGTTTTATTTAGGTTATTATGTCATACCAAGGAGTTAGTCTCTAGCTAATTGGTCATACACAAAGTCATATTATTACTAAGTTTGTGACTCGAAAAGGCTCTGTTACTCGATTGCCATCATTGACATCTTTAAAACTCAGATACTTTGTGGGATGAAACTGAATAGGAATTAATTACTGGTATGAAGACTACATATAAGGGTATATTTGGTAAGAACGGCAAAACAGGGAACTGGCGTAACAATCCATGTTTTCTCAGTTGTCTTGTGAACCCCAACTCCAAATTTGTCGAATCCAGGCATTGTGCCTTGATAAGGATTAACCGACCTCAGAAGTTCATTGTTACTATGATAATGCTTCTTATTCCTTATGACAATCTTATTAAAACTCATCGATTGCAATTATTCAAAGCCGTTGTCATGACAATACCACTCTGCGGTGGCACCCATAGCTAGCCACAACCTATGTGTGTACGATTGCAGTGCAGTACACTCCTGTAGCTGAGGTCATAATATTAGACCTGCCAACCGATGGAATTTTACTGACAAGTCGCAGCCGCCAGGCCAGCCAGCTAACGCCAATGATTGTGCTTTCCACTTATAGAAACTCTTTAAAAACTAGTTGATGCTTCGTCACTGGATTGACTCTAGCTTTTTCCTAGCTAGTAGCAGCTGAATTACTGCCGTGTGCTACACTACTAATGAGCTAAGAATTCCTGGCCGCTTCTTTTATAGCAGTGTATGGTAATTAACTATTAGAGTGAGCATTACTACAGCCAGCCAGGTATCCATCACAATTAATGTTCACATTTATCAAAATTATCATCACATTAGGCATGAAATGACTAAACAAAGTTATTCGTCTTCATAAATGTTCAGTAATTGCATAATGATTGAATTAAATTAGAGGAAAGCATTTTTTTTATAAATAGCCGTAATGGCTTTCATTACTATTTAGTTGGATCTCTGCCTTGAACAGGTAACCTTCTCTTTTTGGTAGCTTGACTGACACTTACTGACCTGACACCACACAATATAGGCCAGATTTTGACAACTGCTAGCCTCCAGTGTTTAGTGAAAAACAGTAGATTATGATGGGCCTGAAGAGGCCCACTATACTGAGGGTGTGAAGTATCCTACGAGGCCTGGATGTAAGGAGGGATTGAAATGAAGGACTTTCCTATACTATTTGCTGGCTTGACTGTATGGATGAAAGTTCAAAAAGTTGGTTGCGAGTGAGACTACAGATGACATTGTCAACAAACACGTTTTTCAAGACATAATTAAATTCGTTGATATTGAAAAATAGTAAGGATTGAGCACTTGTTGGTCTTCAATTGTTCAGCGGTGTCATGTTTGTTATGCCTGGACATTGTTACATGTTTTATTAGATATCAAATGACAGTAGGCAATGTGACTTCAAAAACTTGCATTGTTGACTTTCTGACACCAAACTTCTCAACTCAGCCACTTATCCTGTTATGAGAGGCCTACAGTTGGATTTTATTGTTGAGAATGGAGTATTGAAGTAGCAGAGATTTAAAAATCTGCTGTTCGTTATTTCTATTGCTTGCCACTTTTTAGGTACCTACTTCTATATCAAGGGAAGGGCGGGATACCCCCCCACCTTCACACCACCCCTTGTATCGGGTATTTGTAGGTGCTAACGAATTGTTTACTCTACCAGAAAATGCCGCATATCTACTTTCAAGCTTTTCCGTATTAACTATCACCTCATTACAAGACTGAGTGCGTGTTCGAAAATTATTGTAACAGTCAGCATAGAATTCTACTACGTGATGCAAACTCAATGCCGACCATGGATTTCTATCGACTTAATCAGCCACTCTTTTTTAACCACTAACTACAACGTCTCTGTTACTTATAAAGACTTGTGCCTACTTTTCTACCACCACTTGTCTTCAATATAATGATGATTCAATCTATCACAGTATATCACTTATTACTTTTATCCAATAACATGACTTAACCAACCAAAAAACTGAAATTATATTTTGGGCCACGAAGTGGAAAATCACGATTATTACAACATTCTATCCTATTCTGACCTTCGAAGATAAAATTAACAATGTTCTGTAATATTAAAATTAACAATTTTATGTCCATGACATACAGTGTCATTTCAAGTAGTCGAGAGTCGGATTTATGTCAAAAAGATGTCATGTCAAATCTCTCTCATTTGACTATCACTGGCATAAGTTTTTTCCTTGCAGGAGGGTTTCTAAACCTGCACCCATACCACATGAAAACCTATGGATACAGCCCTGAATGTGATTAGATTGTCCCAGATGTCACTAGAATTTGAAAATTGTGATCCATTCTTATCTATCTTATCTAAAGATGGGACTGGGAGTCAGATGTCAGACCCTAATTGACCATTCTAGTCAAGCATGCTTTCGGCACACTTCTCCTCTCGCAAATACTTTACCCCTCTAGGGTTCATTTACATGGGGACTGGTATGACTCCTTTCCATTCCATTTTATAGATATGATATGGAATATTGTGGCAGCAAAAAATCCAGATGTTCTCTAGGTGGTCTATGTCATGTATTTTTTTAAATCATCTAAAAATCGTTGTTTATTTGCTACCACCACATATGTTTATTGCAACTCATAAAACTTTAGTTTTATCACTGATATTTAACTGTCTTCAATATTTTAACTTGATAATGACAGCTGCTTATAATTCTGAGACATGACACTTGGGTATGAAATGCCATTTTTGATCTTCCATTTGCACCAACGGCATTTCTATTTCTGATTTAATTTTAAAGAATGCATCGGTCAGGAGAAGGTCCAATCAAACCATGGCAGTCAATCAACACCAGCCAGAATCAGGCAGAATGGGTATCTGGTCTTCCTTTGCTTTTTTGCTTCCCTGTACGAAACCTACTAGAAGTCTCATTCCCAAACTGCTGAATGCTTGTTGGAACTAGATGTTTTCAAATTGTTTGATTTTGTAACAACTATGACCAATTGCAAGACCCCCAACTGCCATTATCCTCCCTTTCACTCCAGAAATATGTATCCTTGCATTCAATAAAAATGTTAATTCGAAATGACTACCACTAACAACAGAACTGATGGCAGACTTGTAATGAATATGTAAAAATCCGAGGTTTAGTCACTCATATTATACAGAGTTATCTCTTATCCTGATATAATAGACAGTTTTCTGAGCTCTGATTTAGGCCTCTATTCGGAGTTGTCCTCTCTCCATATTGGTACTTTTAACCCACGCCACATAGGAAAATCGTGCTGAAAAGAGGGTTATCTTGAAATCCGCTTATAGTAGGATAAAAAGGATTTTTGATTCAGAATCTGCACCATTGAAAACTGATAGGGACATAGTTTGGGAAATATTTTTGGTATTCGGTTAGTCAATTACATCAATTTCTGCCAGTTTTGCGGACCATTTGGCAGAATTTTTCTTGAATTTCGTCACTAAAATTAAGATTTATCAACATTCAAGCCTCCAATGATTTGTAAACCCTGTCTTATAGGGTTTTCAATGGTGCGGATTCTGAATCAAAAATTAATTCTCTCCTAACATAAGCGGTTTTCAAGAAAACCCTCTTTCAGCACGTTTTACCTATGCGGCGTGGGTTAAAAGTACCAAACTGGAGAGAGGACAACTCCGAATTGAGGCATAAATCAGAGCTCAGAAAACTGTCTATTGGACACAGAGCTTGGAAAAATAGATTTTGGCCTGTTGCCCTAACGCGCAATGACTTGCAATGTGCCTTTGTTGCAATTAATCACAATTCCATCGCCACTGAGAACAAACTGTCAGCGATTCATTACCATGCCTTTGTTGATTGTTGTATTAAAATAATATAGTCCAATAGGCAAAAAAAGGTCCAACATAAACAAGTTTACAACATAGAAAAAAAATAACTTGATAGGCCTTTGTAGCTTTTTGGATGGCATAATTTAAGAAATTCGGAACCAACTGATCGTTTGCCACATTTTTTAAGTACAGCTTATATGGAGCTTATTAAAATGCTAATATCAGAAAGGAGGTTACTAAAAATGGCAATTTCATATGGCAACCTTGAAAAATAATATTTCAACGTGTCTGTTTTACATTTATAGCGGTTTGACGTATTGATATTCATCGGTAGGCCTTTTACACCAATGTTACAGAAATTTACTTGAGTTTTCTATCTTATAGCTGATGTTTCGATGGATAAGAAACCACCACGTCAAAAAACCCAGACAAAGTCAGGAAAAGCTGGACCATTACCACTGTGACACTTCACACTGCTTCCGTCATACCAAGGAGTTCCTCTAACTCCTGGGTCATACTGTATTCAAGCCTTTTTTTAGTTTTCACTAGTAGCAAACAGTGGAGTGAGTGAGAGTTACAATATGATACAGCGTAACAAACTATTCGGCACCTGGTGGGGCCTCTTCCTCTTCTTCGCCACTTCTCTCTGAATCGTTGGAGTTTGATTCTGAAGTCTTAATCTCAGGTAATCTGCCTTTGCTGCTCGGGGCTTTATGTTCCTTTTTCCATTTCATGCGTCGGTTCTGGAACCAGATTTTTATTTGTCTCTCTGATAAGCACAGCGTGTGTGAGATCTCAACTCGTCTACGTCTGGTAAGGTACCGGTTGAAGTGAAATTCTTTTTCCAGCTCTAGTATTTGGTGTCTGGTATAAGCAGTTCTTGCCCTTTTGGGATCATATCCATCCATACTAGTGTGAGCTAAAATTAGAATAAGGCAAGATTAGAGAATTACAATAAAACTAGAGATTAAATCTACCTTTCTGGTTACAATAAAATATTTATTTCCTCCTATTCAACTATGTGTGCGGCGCCACCTGGGTCTGGCATGTACATCTATACCAGGAATATAAGAAGAGATTATGTGTCTTTACTGTCTAGGATGGCCTGATAAGATACAGATTTAGGATTATCAAGCTTATCATGACTTTATCCTGCTATATCCTCTCGATGTTTTGACAATCACTCCAAAATGAAACCCTTCAACAGCCTTATGTTATCCCTAACAACTCCACTGGCTCACACCACTCGATGTCATGTTTCAACGCCAAAGTTTATTTTACCTCATCCATCATGATGTACAGGAAGTCACACATTTACCAGGGAGATCAATATCTTGATTCATGGTGTAAATGATTCTAGGAAGGAAACAAATCTACTAGAGTTAGCAAAATCTTAATCTTCATCTCAAGGTCCCAATGGCTATCATAACATGTTTGTTCCGTGATGCAACCTGCACTAGTTAGTCAGCCCTCAGTGAACCATAGCTGCAACGTAAGCCATTTTTGGCACTCGTGCGGATTGAATTTACCCAAGGCATTGCTCAATAAACCATTTTTACATTCATGACACAGCCGTATGACCTTGTACTAGTTATATGGGTACCAACTTCCATGTTTTCAATGAACCAACTTCCATGTTGAGTTATGAAACATACCATGTTGTTATGTCATAGTTTGTATAATATAACCTAGAGAAGCGAAGTTTTTGTGAGAGTCAAAATTAGCCATTCCAAGCAGCCTTGAAATATTTGAATTTATCACTAGCTAGCATGATTTACTCACTCTCTTTACTTCTTTGTAAGATCCCTCGTTAGCTAGCTAAAATAAGTGCTAGCCAAAATTATGTCCCTCCATACTAGCTATACTTAACTCTAGCTAATATTTATTCATCCACAGACCACAGGGTATATGAGAAAACAATTCATACTTACAGCTGACATGTATTTTTTTCATCCAGGGATAAATCTGTACTTTGCTTGCCGAGTTAGAGGATGGATCTGAGCTGGTTGGTGAGGTAGTGCCAGGAGTAGCTGATGTAGGAGTGACAGCTGAAGGAGTATTGTTACCAGTAGGACTTTGTGTAGAAGTGACACTCTCTGCAGGTGCTCCACTTGGTGAGATATATGAGGCATAGTCCATACGCAGTCCATGTAGGGGATAACCACCCATTGATGCGCTCACATCCAGACCTGGCTGACTATAACTGTAAATAAAATCAAAAGGAGATAATTTGCTGCCATTTCCAGCCTTCCAAATTGTGAAGATGCTGATGGAAACTTTAAGATTTTTTTCGTTGCGCTTTGATCTCGAACTGAGATATGATGTCAACAAACAACATTCTATCACCCATCACACTCGACTAAGCTATCTTCATTCTGTTCTTGATGTGCCTGCCAAACATTTGGTTATTTGACACTTATGATGGTTGGTAAGGCTAAGCCAGGGTAAGTAGCAGCACACGACCCCCCACGTATTACAAAACATCCTTTGGGAGAAGGCAAGGCTCACATGGAGTTGCGTTTTAATTATGTGATGTCCTGGTGACAAAATTCATCCTTTCTAAATTTGATCTTTTAAATGGAGTCACATCACTTCTTGCCTAAAACTCAGTGATTTCAACCTTGTAAATATGACGGGTCTCAAGATATGGTAACAAAAAAACTCTGATTGGATGTAAAATTGTAAGTCTGAGCACCTATCACTTGTCATGTGTCTGACATAATTTTGGTTAAATTCTTGGCAAAATAGGTGAAGGTCTTTATGATTTCATGTTAATAATTTTGCATAAATTAGATTATTCGGATGAGAAACCTCAATCAAGCTTTGTTTGAAGTTGTAGTACTGGCTGAATCAAATTGACTGGACAAAATTTTTGGCATAAAAATTATAAATTTGCTAGAAAAAAATAACGAACAATCTACCTGATTATGCAATAAGCTTACAAGACCCTTCTAATTTAGGGATGGGTGTATTATAAAAGTAGCACTTTTTGCCATAAGTTCAAGCAGTCTAATCTTAAGTTCCATGATTGACTTTACAGTGAATATATATCCTGTTTTGGAGAAATCAGTTTCAGGCAACCCAAATCGAGAAAATCTGAGCCGTATCAGGTAGAGCAGAGTTAATACATGCGCTGTGGTTCCTAGTCCTGATGTTCGCTCTGTGACCAGGTTACACTCATAAGTGGTGACTCATTACTTATTCTGTAAGGTCCTAAACTTAGGTGATCAATCACTTTAGTCTCAGTTGTGGTTTGGGAGGAAGAGACGAACAATTATATTTGTTAATTCGATTTTATTAAATCATGCAAGAGACAAACAGAAGCAGAACTTGGTCGTCTCAAACTCCTCATGGGTGTGCGCAAATACAACCTCTATGGATTATGTTTATGTGTTATTTAATATTTAATAGCCTCCGAACAGGGTATACAGCTGGCACGCTTAACTTCCCTAGAGGTATTAGATACTATGACCCTTGACTTCCCTGCAGACATGAACATCTGCAACTAAATATTGCTAGTCATCCAAAATTATTGCAGATGATAGAACGAGGCTAAAATGAAACGTTGGAATCGGAACAGGAGAAGTGTTTAAATGTCAAATGAACAGGTTACCAGGTTGAAGTCTGAACAGTCTATTTTCCTAACTTGCTAACTCATATGCTCATCAACAATAAACTTTTGCTGGACATCCTCAATTTTTGAATAGCAACAGAAAAGGTCCAAAATGAGCAAATTGCGATGGACCAGAGAAGAAATATTATGTCCAATGAATGGGTAACAAGTTTCAATCTGACCCGGCCGGCGGGCTTTCAGACGGGAGGGGGCCGTCAGACGTGGGGCAGGAGTATGCTGAGCTCAGACTAAACCTGAACCATCACAAAATTGACCTCCCAGTCTGGCTTCCGTGTGATCAGTTGAATAAGCTCTCTCTTTTGAGTTCATTCCTCTTGTGAGGTTTCCCTCAATTTCCTGGGAATTTAGAGTGAAAGCTATTGAGATTTAATTTGTCACAGGCCAGCTTGGTCTTTGTAGATTTATGAGTTTAGCAGGCATTGAGGGTGAATTAGTGTAATGTCATGTCAAAATTGATTGAGTATTATTACCAATTCCCTTTCCCCCACCTTAAATCTGAAAAGATCTTGGCATATCTATGTAATAGATCTTGTTCAAATGTCTTGCATAGTACAAAAACTCTACATTAGCCGAGAATATAATTAATTACCCTTGACTAATGTCCATTTCTACGCCTCAGCCTTTTACATAATCAACCCTCCAAGCATACAGTGATAATGATTACCTGGTATTTGAGGATTCCAGGCTTATCGGTGACGCAGAATACGCTGCCGGATCATAGTGCTGCCGATAGAATTCCTCAGTCTGTCTGCTATGAGTGTAGTTGCTGTAGTCCACCACGCCATTATCGCCTACATAGTGCTCAGGTTGGCCTATTAAATACGCACTCATTTTGCTTACTGAAAACTTCTAGTTAGTGAATATTTTAATTTTTTCACGACCAGATGTGGAATGCCTGTTTCAGAGTTGGTATGAGAGCCAAAATGATTTGCCTCATTGATCAGTGAGGAGACTGGTCTTTCATGTTGTAACTGATATCTGAGTTTGCGTTGATGTGCTTCGATGGCAACATAAGAATGGCATGAGGCAAAGAGGATGGTTGCTATGGTTGCGGTTTATTGGTATCATGAATATCATTGCTATAGCTGGAAACTCGCTACATATAAACATTCCATACACCACTTGAGAAGACCTTGGATTCTTGACTAGGCTATGATGATTTTGATTGTTCGCAGGTCTATTGTGGCCTCAAAAATAACAAGCCTCTGACATTATAACAATAAATATATTTTAACCATTGAATGCTCATGTTCATGTTTGCCAACTTTGTGATGAGTGATAAAATACAAAAATAGTAATTTAATATCGAGTTGAAAATTTTGAACCAGTATTCCAAACTAGATCAAGTGCAATATTGTAGTCTAAATCATTATTGTGGACAATCAAAATATAAATATTGTATTACGATGTAGATCAAAAGTATGACAAGGTGAGATTTACCATTCAATGTGACGAAATGATTTTCTTTTAACCACACAAATGAAGAAAATACGAATAAAACTGTGTTATCGATGTGCTGGGTGGCACGATATACTTGTTAACACACCAAAGGTAATATATAATCTAATTTGCCAGCTAACACGCTGCTTCTATGTTGCAGGCGTGTCAGACTGGCGGACAACTCCAAACCTGACTTATTGGACCAAACTTGATTGTAGGTGAGTGTCCGCAGGGAGAATGGAAGGGCGTTGTAAGGGCACAACTCCAAAACGTAAGTAAGATCATGTTATAATAAGAGGTGTGGCCTATCGAGTGCAGGCTCCTCCCCCTTCCATTCTCCCTGGTGTCCGTGACTGAATATTGCACTTATTTGAAAATATGATCAGGTTCAATACTTTTTTTGCCTTATTCACTTGTATACTTCAATGTGGACTAGAAACCTAAAACTTAATCCAGTTCTACCTGTATTCAAATGTTTGGGTAGAACTCCTAGCTGTGGAAACCAATAAAAAAGCACCAATGCAATACAATATTTATCATCTAACTGGTTCCCCTCTATTTTGTCAAAAACCGGACACAATAATACCATTTTTGCTATTGGCTCGCAGCAGTCCCTTTATACAATAGTCGTTATTTTCCTGGCGGTCATGGAGAGGGAAGTTTATTATTAGTGACAGGTGTCCTGTGAAAGAATTTTTTTATGTGAAGTTGTATATTTGAATTATGGCATCACAAAGTAAGGAAATATCATACTCCATTATACAGCGCTTAGTAGGAATGGCAAGAGGGCACAACTCCTAAGTGGAAAAAGACCACCCAGTGAGCGATACCTAGCCTTGTTCATGAGGCCACGGGTTTTGGTGGCCGCTGAACAAGGCTAAGCGATACCATCACAGAGGGAGGGTGGAGCACCCACACTCCCTTCCTGAAACCGTCAGGTGATTTGTTCCAAACTGCCTGATACCAGGTGATGTAGTACAAGCAATCCAGAACCTCAAATAGATTTGTGTGCCAATGATTTTGAATATCACACATAATGTGTATTATCCTTTTATGATAGGTGGATAGATTTCTATCGTAGTTACTGTAGCCGAAGCCTTGAAATTAATTCTTATTCCATACGTGGATCGATTAATGTCAGTTTTGGTTTTTGACAGTAGTTTTGGAGTAGCCTTGTCACGTTGCTACTATTTTGGTTTGACTCCCCAAACCAAAAAACTTCGAGAGCTAACCAGCTAGCAATTGAAATATTACATTATCACCTCAATGCTCTATCTAGCAGCAGCTGTTTGAGCACTCTTACAAATGTACATGTTATTGTGACGAGCACAATGGTTTTGTAAAAAACTTTCTACATAGGATAACTTGTGAGCATTGGGACCTCTTCTACTCCAAAATATATGTCTGATTTCTGCACCAATAAACAACTAATCCAATCGGTTTGAGGTGTAGAGGCCTTCCTGAGCCATTGGGGCCTTACACGCACAGTATGCTGCTTGCAGAGAGACTGTGACCTATTCTTCACGAAGACAGGTCTATGGCTTATGTGCATCATTATTGGCCATTGAAGTTGTGTTGGGTTGTGTCCACCTTAATCATCACCAGACGACTCCACAAATATATCTTGCTTATCCTAGTCTCGTACTGCACCAGGGAGGGTACCTGACCAGCTGAAACTGTTTAAAGCAATTACTGTGCAGATATCCGGTTGTAAATTGGTAGGCAATATAGCTGTAAAAGAATTTAAATAAATATGTTTTGTTTGAATATGGCATGTTTCATACTGGCGCATTACTCCCTAAGATAAGTACAAAAAACTTTTTTCATACCAGGTTTTTAAACTGTCTTATTCGACAGGTGCCCTCATGCTGGAATGGCTTACAGGTTAGTGACCCTATACCGGGTCCGCAGAGGATCGTTATACTACAAGTAGGCTTGATGAAACATCAACGAAAACAAATCCACTTTTTTATGTCTTAATCCAAACTGAGCTGGATAGATTTGAGGACATCGATTGCTTGTCGTGAATCAAACTTAAATCACTAGATGCTTAGTCTTTACCATCAACCACCTGATCATTGATTTGACTAGGAAGCCTCAGATTTCACCTGGAAAGCGAGCTTACATTGATATTCAGAATCTAAATTTATAAGTGGACATAGTCTAGTCTCACCTGGCGCTAGACAGTAGACAATATAATCCGAATAAATATTAGCTAGAGGAACATCAAATTAGAAAGTGCATGGTAAAAGTCAAAATTGGTATATTTTCAGATATGAAACGGGTAAACCTTCTCATCAACAATTCCCTATCATGTACCTTTTCTGTTATTAGAGTTGACTCCTCTTGTTTTTCTTATCAAAGTGAAAGACTGATCTGATAGTTTTTTCCAAATATAAATGATCTGACTAACATGCAGGGTGTTAGATCTTGTGACAGGATGACGTCTTCGGGTTTGGCAATGGTACGTCATAGAGTTGTTTGAATTTTACTTTCATAAATAATTATGATGACAATGGAAAGTTGATGTCAAATTTGAATATCTGAATCTTGCCAATAATTTTTCAGTAACACTACCCCCTATTAAAATTTTTTTTCATATAGAATTAAGTATGTATGTGTGGTTATTTTAAATATTAACATGCAAGAATTTCTTTATAAATGAACTGTTGCACTACAAAGACTAACTCAAGTTTAGCAAACTCGTTTTTTTGCAGAAATGTGGTGAATCTAAACAATTAATTTTACATTGGACTAGCCATCTTGAAGGCCCTAGAATACCATTTGCAACACATAGAAAAAAAGGTGTCTTGCATTTTTAAAGAAAATAATGTCCTTATATATCCGGTGCGCCAAAAACTTTTTAACACTACTTTGTACAGTACAGCCTACGGTCGATGCAGTTATAACTGTGTGCTCCAAAACTCAAGGCCAACTACTGAACAAATCTTATAGATGTAGACTGCCAGAATTTTTGGTTGGAATTTATTCGACAGATCTCCAAAATTGTACGATCCACTTTATCTTAAACAGTTCAGCTCAGTTTGCAGTCTACTGCCAAGTGTCAGTTACAGAGCTCGGCCTGACTTGACACGTTGGGTGCTTACTGAGCATCACGGACATTTACTGCCAGTTTCTGTCAAATAATTAAAATGACAGAGTAAGGATCCTAACTCTGTCATTTTAATTATTTGACATTAACCATCGGAATATAACAGAGTAAGGAAATCCTTACTCTGCAACGTTGTTGTATACCAGCGTTGATACCGATTTGGCACTGGGGAGCCATTCATCCTAGTAAGGTTTGCTCGAGTCAGAACCATAAAACAGGAGGTCTACCAACCTCGCAGTAAAGATCATAATCAGTTTCTTCGAAAAAGAGAAGTTTCAAAAAGAAAATTTCACTACCCCTCTCAAGCCACAAGAGGTTAAGGGGGCTCGTTAATTAGGGCGTTCAAATCAGGGAGTATGGGACATCCCTGGTTAAACAAGACCTAATGTGTCGCAGAAAAGTTTAAACACCGCACATCAATTCATCAGGGGCAAATAACCCTTAAATACTGCAATCACCCAATAAATTTAATGATATGTTTTGCACATAATTTGTGGTGGATAAATTCGTTAAGTAAAGTTTTAAGGATCTGCTTGCCACTAATCATGTTGACATAATTAGGATAGTTATGCCAAGTGAATAAGTACGTTGACGAATAAGTGTGCATCAAAATTGAAGGGGAAGTGTTTACGATACTTCTAGTTAAATAGAGTGTGTGGTAAAGATAGCAGTTGATGTAATCTCAGAATTTCATATGCGTTGAAACATTTCACTTGTGAATTGATGCAAACTTAGTAAACTTTGATGAGATGCATTACATAAAAGTTGTCATCAGCTCTTTGGTGGATGAAGACCAGCTTATCCGAGCTGGTTGATCGCCGAGCTAAGCTGAGATTATCTGCGATGAAGACTTATTTTTAAATGGAGTGATTCACACCAACAATCCCAAAGTTTGAACTGAAAAACTCCAGAAATTTGTAGTGTGAAAAAATTATGAAGCCAAAAACGAGATTGATTTCCTCCTGTAAACATTTAAAATTGAAAGAAACTACTGTTATGACAGGGTGGGCAATTTAGAAACATCAAGTGTGTTGTCGAGTGTTATGTCCCTGGCATGATAACCCGGTCCAAACCATGCATGGAATGAATTAATTACATACATTTTGCAACATCAAAAAACATTTCTTTGGCAAAGGTTTCACCAATGACTTTTTCTCTCAAACATGAACGCATGACACAGGCTTGTGTACCGGCTGGGTGGGCTGAAATTCTGATATCAATCTGCCCTCTCTGCAATGAGTCATCCCAAGCTTGACATTAGGGTGGTAGGTTTTGTGAGATAAAGCTTGGCCAGGGTTGTCCTGGGGTAACCTGTGTAGTTATGTGAATATTGCGGATAATCTCATGTTTAGTAAGTAAGGTATGGGGGTGGTTATTTCCGTCTCCTGGCACTGACTGTCACCTTATTTGGTCCTCAGCTTATCAGACGGATCAATCTCAAATGGTTTTAATCAAGTGCTGGGATTTTGGCAGCCAGATAAAAACATACTATACGTGTTGGTTATTACGGACAGCAATGTTAATGTATCAATAGGCAGCAATTTAATCTTTGTTAGTCTATTGGCCGGACCAGGAAGAATTTATTGAGCAACTCTAGAAAATGGACCTGCGTTACAAACTCTAACCCTATATGTGAGATAATAATCATAGATAACAGACGATTCTACTGGTCATATATCAGCCAACCTGTAGAGATGAGTGCAATTAATATCATTCAAAGACATAACTCGTAACCGCAAAACAATCTGCTCGGAGGTACATTAGCTCTTTGTCACCAGTGATGGTTTGCTCAACCAGAACAATGTTTCGCCATCAAAGGCGTAAGATCCTCGGTGCAATGAATTTTAATCAAAACATGAAATAGCTAATATAATGTAGCAAATTAAAAAAAAAGAAGATAATATATACTGAGATATTCATATTAGATGTATTTCAAGGTATTAAAAAACGCACCATAGGATTAACTTTCATGTAGTACTTGTAATGGGCTTAATTTTTACACCGATTTCTATTCAAAACCGACGCTTACAACCAAAAAACACGTACATTACTATTAAATACCCACACGTTGGTGATGTATTGGTATCACACAGTGCAGGGTAGTGAGTCTTTCACAGAAAGAAATCTGATGAATTCTTTTGATGGGGTACATTTTATCACCTGTTACCTCGTAAAATAGAATTTGCAAATATTTTGCTGCAAATTCGAATCTACAGGGTTGGAGGAGATATACCAGGTTTCCTATCCTATTGCCTTGTCTTTGAGAAGGGGCTGGCCGAGGTAACTCGAATCAACCTGGGTTCAGATATCAGGGACCCATTGAACTCAAGCCTTCCAAAATACAATGAATCAGAACAAATCTGAAACTGCTATGCATATTGGCTTAGCTGCCCCCTTTAGGACGGATTGACCAAAGGTTCGCTACCTCGCTTGTTTATGATTGTAGGCTATTTAACTGTAAAACTCATCGATCTATATCAATGGTAGATCTGTGGTGCTACCCCACTGGGCTCCTGACCTCGGTGAGATACTAGCAGCACTGCTATTATTAGAAAAAGATGTACAAAGGTAAAAGCCGTGTTTAATTGATGTAGAAATGCAGTGAAATTCCAGTGCAGACCAATTAAATTGCTATGATAGACTGAAAGGCAGCCTTTCCTTTCAACAAAGTGCCACTGATAAATAAACCATACATGTTTACTACGTCAACAAGCTATTAATGAGACACTGAAATAAAATTCACAATCATAAAGAAGCTGGGAGACTTTGGTAGCTGTGCTCGGCTCCTGGTGATTCCAGAACAGCCAAAACAAACAGCACCACAAGCTTTGTCATAGAGAGCTCTGGCTGGACCTACACAGGCTCATATCCCTTAACATAGCAAAGCCATTAGTTTGCACCAAAACTTGTAATGTCGTATTTCCTGGATTTGTCGAAAAATGCAGAGGGAAAAATATAATGAGACAGAAAAATGTAAAATGCTAGAACATACATACCAGTCCACTTATATTACTTGATACATGCTGGCAAACCAAGCAATAATATCCAATTACATGATGGGGTATTCTTCAGGTTATGAAAATACACAAGTCAACATTCAATTACAAAAAAGTTTAAAACTGAAAACTAGAACCCACTGATCAATCACCAATTCTGAATAACCTAGAGATGCTTGTTATTTTAATAATCAACCTGTTTCCTGTATGTAGCGGTGCAGATATTCCAAAGAGCAGGTCATTTGTTGCCTGTCCTTCATGCCACTCCGGCCGCCTCTGACGTTGTAGTTAATCGAAATACTGAGGAGTGATTGCTCTCAAACTTTGAAATGATGTTGTACTTCAAGTTTGAAATTGAGTCATAAATGCTTGGTTTATCTAAGAGAGGTAAAACAATGTATATGATCCTATCATGTTTCAAGGGCTATCAACATGTTGAGATGTTGTAGCTATCTAGTTTTATGACTCTCTGCACCTGATAAGGGCTGTGAGTACGACATTGTCCGTGTTGTGACGGCTTTTATGTACTTTACTTTATAACTGTGGGAGAGCAGATCTCACTCAAAGCCCTTAGAGATAACTGTAGTCAAACACAGCTCTTCATATACAACTGCTTGTTATCCTAGTCCAATTCAATCAACTCGGATGTTAGGGGCGTTTTTTTATATGACCTACACCTTCGAGTTTCATTAGGATCCACCTGAATAAACTTAGTAATTTATGAAAACAATGTAGAAAGGTCACAGTGAATTTCGGATATAATCATGTTCCGAATTGTTTGTTTCTTGGTCTATACTTTGAGTAGCATCTGTAGCCAGCATATGGGGATGGTGAGATGGCGCAATTGGTTAGCCGCTTGAAATTCACTGCCGGGCCATTAGTGCCGCAGGAGTTGTGGGTTCAATTCCCACGGGGGAGCTTTCAAAATTGATTGTTCCAACCCCCCAGCACCTTAGGGTGTATACCTTCCTCTCCAGTGGCATAATGTCGGCTAGGAGGAAAGAGGAGACAACTCAGGCACCATATACCTAGGTTAACATTCTATCAAATATTTTAATTGTGATATCAAGGTAATAGAATTGATTGGGAAAATTTTTCTTCTGTGGTGGTAATTAACGAGTGCATATAAGCTTTAGGTATTTGGGTTCAGAGGTAGTTTGGTGGATTACTTAGTTATGACGTGGTAAGAAGCAGGTAAAATGTCCTGTTACAGCCTTTCAAACCCATCAGGCTGTACTGGTAGGGTTTTATACAGATTTTATAGGCCTCATCTTTGGAATAAGCTATCCCCTAAACGAAACTTTATTAACAATGCATGGCAAGTTTGTTGGGAATTTTCTCAGTGAATATACAATCATGGAGAAAAACTCTTGCTCCTGTTCAGCCAGATTTACTTTTTGCAAAAAATTGAAACATTATTCTAGTTAGTTTTGGCCCAACAGAAATGACTTTTTTTCCATATCCTGGTAGTGGTACTTTACGCACCGATTCTAATATTCCTCTCCTAACTCCTTTTAACTTCAGTCAGAAATTGGATTTCAATTGTGAAAGGCCTTGCTGTCTTTGAAGTTTTTAAATTGCAAGATGTTGAGAAATTGATTTTTTTTGGTAAAATTAATTGCATCAGAAATGATGGTGACGTCAAATATTCGTGGAAATTTGGCCGCATTCCCAAACAGGCACAAATCAAACCTCCAGAATTTATAATTTATATAACTTTTCAGAGCCATGTTCAAACATTCCGCATTCCACCTCTTGCTAATTATAGGTGAACTTTGTCAAAATAAGCCGTAATTTCAGTGAATTATGATATGGCGGCCTATAAATTTCGTTCATTCAGCAAAAATCCATTCAACATAGGAAAAAAGATCAGTGTTCAATAATTCTCAGAATTTGTTAATCCGACGGCTTCACCTCCTCGAAAACTCATTGCTGCGAATATGACTAGCCAGCAAATGAACAACTGACTGTCTCTTTTACCAGTATATTTATATAATATAGTATTGTCATTATTATTTGAGTAGGACATCATTGTATTTATTACAATGGCTCCCATGATTTTTATCAATTTATCATCATCTCTCGAATATCACCAGTAAGCTCAAAATAATTTCTATCAACACGAGACACTTGCCCCAATTAAAGCTTTTCTTGTTGAGAGATATTTGAAATCTTTGAGACTCCTTCATAAAAGGAGTTCTTAGAGCCATGATATGTTAAAGGTCTTACTCTCTCTCATGGCGCTCAATTCATACTTCAACACCGTTCACTTACCCTATGGCATATGCTGGAGGAAAGTTTGTAATTTGCTCTGGTTTGAAGTAGCTAAATTTACGTCTAGCTAACATTCACGCAACTCAACGTCTAGCTAACATTCACGCAGCTCAACGACTAGGTAACATTGAGTCATCCAAAAACTAGTTAATCTAAACTTAAGCTGATGTTTACTCCTCTAGGGTTCTTTCCCGGCACCTATTTGCCTCAAACTGCTGCTCTTCTTTGCACAATATGTTTGTTTTGGTATCCAAAGGATGTGCAAAGGATATTACATCCATCGTTACGATGAGTCATCTTGTTTTGTTTTTTTCCTGTCTAAGAAGTCAGGATCTTTGCACTTAGGCAGCAGGCCATGGCTAGCGGACGGACGGACGTTAATACAAGCTTACAGGTTATGTTGCAATATGAGGGTAGGCAACAGAGCTCAGGTTAGCGTAGAGGAATAGTGAGAGGAAATAACAACACTGGTTGGTATTTTGTGATTCCTTTCCTATTTCGCAATCCAACAGATGTCAACAGGATGGATGCTTTAGGTTGAACCAAATCATCCAGATTTTGTTGAATCATTCAAGACCTCTCCAACATTTCAAGAGGCCATACCGGTGGATAGGTGATGCAATTTCGAGATCACACAAATCAAAAATTGGCATAATTATGATTGATCTTATTGACTTGCCATCGGTTTTCCGCTGGAAAATATCAAGATTTCTGCATGTCTACCAACCAGTCAAGCGAGTGAGTACCACAACTCTCAACATTCAACAAAATATTATGGATATTTGATGGTGAAACACGTTTCCCCACGAGAAGCTCATTAATTAATTGGATTGTTTTGACTTGCTGGCTTTGAGTGTTTGCCGTGTCATTTTTTGTCATGTGCTCTTATGTATAAATACATCTCAGCCGCAACATTTGACTCCTCTTAAGCGATCTTTGATCTCCTAAAACTTGGCAACTACTCGGAATATTAATAATATTCACGAAATCAGCTATTAAAATTCTGGATAGAAAACCAAAAAAACGGCGAGACTCATCCCCGATGATTAAGGGTAATAAAAAGTGTAATTTTAGCACATTTCACACCATTAATTTGATAATCTTGCAGCATGCCTTTTAGTAACGGAACCCCCACACTCGTTACACCTATTTGCATCCACTTCAAATATCACCTGGCAACCGGAAGACACGGAATATCAAGAAAATTTACATAAAATATAAATTAGTAGTTTTAGGAAAAAGGAGAAATGATGGAAAAAGTTAGATTGCTTTATGTCACTATCAATACCAGGAAATTTTTCTACCACTCAAATGTTCAAAGAATCTGACTACTAGATAGATATATCCACTTTATTTTTACAGCTCTAAATAGTATATGTGGCCTGGCTATTATAATAAGAGCGAGTATTACAAAAAAAAGTAAAAACTAAACATCAGTATGTATTTACAAATGTTTTTGATAAAGGGAAGGGTTTCAAAAAAACTCAAAGTCATATTTTTTTTTAATTGTGTTCCTCATGCTCTCTGTTCTGTGACCCTTTATTAAAGTGTCAGTCAACCTGACAGAGTGACGATGTTGTCTCTCTCTGTCTGGATGGCACAAGGTTCGATGAAAACAAAGCCGCTGCTGCCGATAACTTGGGGTGTGAACCTGGAGTTTGGATTCGATGTTGCTGGGTAAAGCCTTGGAAATCAATGTTAACATTTGACATTCCTAGTTTATACCATAGTGGGCTACGGAATGGGAATCAAATGTTTGTTCAGAAGAACTGTCCAGAAATTGTACGAAAGTTTTTGAACTTGTAAGCAATAGATATTCTTTGAAGTAACTCCAAAGGTATCAAGTTTGCAACTACATCTTTTTGATTTATATGTAGATGGAATTGTGGCTAATAGAATCAAAATATGGTGCTATGAGTATTAAAAAAAGTTTAGTTGCGCCGTGTTGAATGAAGTTTTAGACAATTGTGGCATTGATACAGAAAAAAATGTGCCCAGAAGGAAGACAACAGGATTAAGGTATAGAATAATATCTAGATAATATTGACGTAAAATCGGGATCGGATTTTTTTTATTAAAATTACATTGACAAAAACAAGAAGATTTGGCCAGATTAAGATCTATGCCCTTAGAAAGCAGGTTGATATGCAAATGACTTTAATTAAATCATTTGATCTCCTTAATTAACAGATTAACCAAATGTCTGAAGGAAGATAATGTAAGAAGTCTTTAAAAAGAGACTATAAATCACTGGTAGAGCCTCCATATACCACATCACAAGAAGGCGAAGAAATAATTTTAGAAGCTCTCAACCAATGGCTGCATTCCATAAACTACAAACTCCCCAAGTGATGTTTAAAAATAATAATAATTATTTTATATGGGCCCTAGGTCTACATATATTATATTTTACCATCACTATTGCTGTAGTTATGATTATACTGCAGGGTAGCTATGACAACCTTCATGAAGAAGACCTAGACAGAGTTTGATATTGTCAGGGAACATCTATCATAACTTGGAGACACTGTGGCTCATTCCGTAATAAAGTCAAATTTTGCACTGAAATAACAAAAAAAAAGATTTTAGTTGTAAAAACCTTGTAGTCTGTTATTGAAATGATTCTGCACGCTGTTTGATCATCATCTTATTTCTAAAATAGAAACTGTACTCCAGTTCCAGTATAAATTGACATATATATAATTATTTGTGTTTTGATGCAACGCAAGAGATACAGTTCACTGCTGAACTGTAATTCTCGCCCTGCATCAAAACATCAGTTCAAAGATACTGCAAAGCTATTCGATACCTAGTTATCTTCTCAGGCTAAATTTTGTATCCATAACACTTTTTCGAATGCATATAAATAAAAATAACATATCTTTGTGTTTCCTGGCGACTTCCAAGAGTTTTTTCTCATCACAGATCGGTAAAGAGCAGGCCACCAAACACGGAACATCCTGTTTTCAACATGTTAAGTTTTGACATCGAAGCTTGTAAAAATGCTCGCCATTTTCATTTTTCTTGTAAGTTCTGTGAGTTAACACCAATCTAAATTAGGCTATGTTAGGCTAGGCTGCACATTATTTACATTGCTGCCATATAGTGGTAAGAAAGGCGCAATAATTAGATGAATGGTAATTGGCAAGCCACAACAAATGTGGCTTACCAAATGGACCATAGGGCCATAAATTTGATAGATGGGCCAAAGAGAACACAGTATAAGTACTGTGTAAATTACATTCATGTATTTTGTAATGTGTTTCAATGACTGCACGGCGGATTGGACACCCAAGATCTGAGAGAAAAAGAAACTGATCGATAAAAAATTTAAGATGAAATCTTACTAGAATGGTCATTAACTGTAGTAGTTAACAAGTTTGGGTAACTATTCACATCTGGAGTTAATATCCCACGTCACACCTTCGCTTATCTCGCCCTCGATCAGGTAGTCGAACGATTGCGAAACTTAACATCAAATTATTAATTGGGAGCGAGGTTTGCAATAAAAAACGGAGCAAGACGGTAATATTTTATTTTTTCGATTATTTTTCAAATAACTTATAGTTAAAAATGAGCTGGCTTGTCTACTAAAACTGTCTGAAGCCTTAACTCAATATGAAGCTGGTGATGAACAATTTGTTCACCTTCAGAAGCGTCATAAATAAAAAATAATAAGGTTTTTCCTGTTATGATTTAACAGTTTTTGACAAGAATGTTCTCTATGTAATGAATGAAGGACAATTTGTCAATCTGTTAAGATGAAACAAGGAAATTAACTAAATAAGGAATTATGGAATTTGATATTTCAATATAGCTGGCTGACTAACACTGACTAGGGAATATGGTATTCATCCATACCTGCTAGCTCTTCCTATAGCTTACTTGTGACAGAAATAAAGCAACTTAAGATTATCAGTCCGACCAACTGCTCTTAGGAAAGTTTGTGGAAGTTTGCTGTACTTTACACTTCTCTGCTTCTCCATGACAGGAGCGCTGTCTATCACCAGATGATTTTTAGGGATGAGAAACATCCTCAAACAGTAAAATCAAACGTAACAGCTCCACACGAACACTGCGCAACAATCGACAGAGATGTATGCCACCAGCTTTTTTGTCAGATATGCGATGTAGTTTTTGTGTCACACTAATCCATTATAAACCCCATGGTTTCTGCGAGAGCTTCATAAAAACTTATTATACTATTAAAAAACTCATTATATTTTGTTAATTCGCAAATATAAATATGGAGCTTTTTTTCTTGCATTTAGAATTTAGAGTGTGTCGGTGCCTTTCATCCGATAACTTCTGACATCATATACCCTCACCAATGTGTGAGTGTGCGGTTACTTTGGGGATTTACGTTGTTATGTAATACATCATTGTTTCCTTTCATGTACATCAGTTTTTCAAAATGAATGTTTGTAGCCATTCATCTTAATTAATCAGGCCACTCTCTGACGTATGGTTAACTCGATGTTTGATCTTTGCGGTGTTATTGACTGATTTTCCGGTTCGAAAAAACTAGAAGAAAATTCATCAATTAATGTGGTTCAGAAAGTTTTTTACCATCTGTTTCCACCAGTAAATTAGTTTGCCTTCTCCGACTGTCCTCTGACGTTGAGTTGAATACAACAATCTAATTAGATTATGGTCCTATTCAACACAAATTGTCTCTCAGCAGTTTTTTTAGCAATCATGGCTGCAACTTGAGCCAGGCATCTGTATTCACTGAAGATCAACACGATCGATCGCATGAAGCAAAAGTTCTTCACAAAGTATTTGTAATCAACGCCAATGCGGTTCTATTCATTGTAACCAGGACATTAATGCCATGATTACCTGAGCTAATGAAGTTTAATTGTTTTAACAAAATGGCAATAATCTTTTTATGTCATTCTTCCTAGAGGCAACATAATGTCAAAATTAAGCTGGTATATAATGTAAATCCATTTGCGAGTATTGATGTGTTCTCTTTTTTGTGCAATCGTAGTTCAAAATGTAAGCGAAGCAAAAGGCTGAGAGTTGTTTAATTTACGAAATGATGATGTGCCAGTCGTGGTGGAGAAGTTATCACATAGATTACTGGTGAAAACCACAAATAACATAATCTATCTATACGGACCAAAGATCAAAGGAATATATTAATCATATATGAGGCTTCGTTTTAAACCTACATGGCTTGCCAAGAGGTAGAATTTTTCTCCACCGCTTGATTGATGAGAAAAATTGGCTGTCATCGCGAAACATCAGAGCGTGGGGAATGCCAGAAATCTCATAACAAAAAATTTCGCCTCACCATCAAGCAAACAGGAATGTCTCATGCCAATGTCAAGTCTTACATCACCTGGTACGAAGCTCGACTGTTACTCAGTCCAACTCTCTAGATCAATCAGTGTTAATTATCAGAAACACATACACCATGTAACGATGCTGATTAAAATATTAATATGGTAATAATTATTATCGTCTTTGATTTACAAATAGATTAAAACTATAAATTAGTCTCAGCAGATTTACTATGGTTTTCTTCGAGATTAAACACATGATTTCACAAACCTTGACCACTAGCGTTTTACCAAAAAATTCTCGTTTAATTTCCCAAAGACCAATTTCATACCGACCACTCGCTTGCGGAAAACAAATTCTCAGAAAAACCTAAAACCATGCCCATCGCCCCTGCGTGATTCCGTATCTAGGACGGGTTGGCAATGGAGGTGAAGTTGAAAACAACTCCACCTAACATAGCTGTTGATGATTTTACGACTCCCACGGGTTTCCCTCTGATGTTGTCTGTTGATTTGATAGCCAACTTTTAACTATCAGTGACTTCCTGTTTCCTCGATTCCTTTTCCTTTTTTCAAGTCAGGTTTCTTTTGCCTTATTAAGTCTTTGAACCACCTATCTCCACCTATCAACTTCTCTAGGGCCTCCTTTTCACTTTAGAACTAAAACTGATACAAATCAAGTGAGAGAGTTTTTGCGAGGCTTATCGTTGATCTGGTTTGTGATATCAGCGGATAGCTTGAAACATCAATATCCATCACTGATAAAAAGGGAGAGCGAATACCCTGGAGTAATTAAGAGTGAAAGCTTGCATCATAGTTTAATTTGGCAGTGAGGCATCCACCATAAAGACTGCTTAAACGGAGCTGAAAACTACTAACCATAATAAATGTGTCGATCTCACGGAGAATCAAGATTCAGTATCAGGACTTTGCAGTTTGGGTCCGCATATTGAATGGTGGTGCTTGTCACTTTGATGCAATCAAGGAATTTCATCTCAGAATATCAAACATGGTGTCATGGATTTGGGTGTCAGAATTACGGGTAAATATTTAAGTAGCTTTTTGAAACCTGTCCCCTTCTATTTCAGCCAGAAGCAGTATCTGTTTATGACGTATATGGTAGCCAACAGCCAAAGTTACTTTCGTGTTTACATGTAATAAAAGTTCCCACGATTTAACCAACTTTTATAGTCTAGCTGATGCAAGCTTTGAGACTGGAACCTCGTCGGCAAGGGCAAGACATGTACAGCATGAGGATGTTTACATCTGAACCTGCCTCTAGTGGCGCCGCGACCGACCTGCTCAATTTTTACCCTCTGCTCTGCCTGTGATATGTTGGTGATAGGTTTTATGTGGTTTAAGCTTCCTCTTGATCTAATTAAAATCCTGATGAGCGGCTGTATTAATCAGGATATTCGCCAGCCTTCAAATCCTCATCATGGCTTAAAACGTTTACAGCCTATGTTTATTCTCACAAGTTACACATAATCATGCATTATATTTATAGAGGAGCCCAGAAATCACCTATTTACAAAGATATTGTAATCGCAGCTGTGACATGATCATCAATCTAACTATTCTTAAATTCCGTGTAAAAACAGGGAAACTAACTTAGTCAGTTTAGAGATTTTTATCTGGTGTAAATCACTCGTTGGTTACACGCATCGTCGACTAATGAATCAGTAACATGACCTGCATGGTATCTTGTTTTTTTTATGGAACAGTGGAATGAAAACTGAAATGGAGCAGGAAAGTTAATTTTTCTTCGTTTTTATTCCAACAAAAGACATGGTTGTTTCTACTTTACAAATTTACAATTGATTTGCTATATCATGCGTAGGTGAAAAGACTGACTGCACCGCGTCAAGGCATCTATCAGACGCGGCGATGTAAAAAGAGGACTGATTTCCATCAGTTAAGACAAAGTTCCTATGGGGAGGACAAAAATGAAAAGAGATTCAATGCAACTGCTGCAGTGTAGTACATGAAGTTAGGCGTGAGATCACTTTCTCCAATGTTAGTGAAAAGCCGTAAATACACAACATGAGCGAGTAACTCCAAACAAAATATTTTAGGCAATTTTGAGAGCTGTAAGGCTGAGGATTGAAAAACAAAATATTATGACAGTCTGATTGAGTATGGTTAGGGGTTAGTCACATTGCGCTGGAGAAGGACATATTGGCTCCATGGGTTATAAAAAAATTGCTAAAAAATATCGATGAGTTGATTAGACAAAAAGAAAGTTATTGAAAACTAAATATATATGATACATAAAGCGACAGCATTTTCGATGCTGATGCTCAAACTTTTGAGCAATAAATCAGTGTGCTCAATGGTCAGAAAAAAATAATTCTCAAAGAACCGAATTCACAGCTCAGCAACATTATTGGCTGCCCTTACAGCAACAGACCTGTACATGAACCTCCTTTTCATCACATGAAAGTAATATTCATTACCGCCAACCTATTGATGAGCTGAGTCAGAATTGCGGATCTATTGGCCAGTTTTCAAATAAATTAATGAAAAAATGAGGAAAGCTGAATGTGAACTAGCTGTTCCCTGCCGTAGTTGTGCTCATTGCTCCAACTGATTCACAAGAGAAGTAAAAGTGAGACTACTTTGCTCCCTTCAGTCTAAGCTACCAGACTGTGGGCTGTCTGGTTCGGATTTGTTTGGCAAGTCTAGTTTTTGGTTTGGGCCAGTGAGCTTGGCAATATTGTTCTCTTTCTTCCATTTCATGCGTCGGTTTTGGAACCAGATTTTAATTTGTCGCTCGGTGAGTCCTAGTGTATGTGCGATTTCTATTCTACGTCTTCTTGTGAGATATCTGTTGTAGTGGAACTCCTTTTCTAGTTCTAAGGTCTGGTAGCGAGTGTAAGTTTGTCTTGTTCTCTTTTGCTCGTAGCCAGTAAGATCTGCAATAGAAATCAACCAAAGCGTTAAAACATTTAGGATATGGACTTGTCCAGTGGGCCATATGGCCAAACAGTGGATCTGATTTGCACATAAAAACAAATATTATTGATGGCAACCATCAATCCGAGTTCATGTACTGGTAAAAGTTTTTTTGAGGTTAGTGGTCTGCATGAGATCAACTATCCAATTAAATGATTAACCATCTATTAAATTGATGAAATTATCCTCATAATTACAGACATTGGCCTGAGGAATTCTGTCAAATCAATGAAATATTGCTTTCATTTTACTGCTTTAGAATGAACCTAATGAACTAGAGCGACTGCAGACTTTTGTAATCAGACAGTGACAAAAAACTCAAAGCACAGAGCCACACTCGTGAAAGTCACAAGACACAATGTCTAAGAATGAGAATTACGTAAGAAAAAATACAAGCGCTGGTGAAATTTGAATAATATCTAAACTAACCACTGATGTTTGATCTCATCCAAGGGAAGATGGGTACTCCAGCTGGGTTTCCATTAGACATTACAGACTGATGAGTGTAGGCGCCCGGTGGTAACCCCCGAGGTGCTTGTGGGTGAACTGATGGAGGTAGCCTATCCTGGGGAGAGTATGGGTTTGGGCAGCTACCAGTGCTGCTTGTGCTGTAAGATCTCATGAAGGCTTCTGCGTTGCTGAGGCCTTCTGGCTCGTAGCCTGGCTTTGCGTCATAAAGAGGAAACCTTGGAAACATTCCTGCTGCCACCAGGCCTGCATTGTCAGCAGTGGGAAGGTTAGCCACACTGTAAGGTATAGAATCAGCCGACACTGGCACTGATGAGTATTTGTTGTGTTCGCTATAGTAAGGATTCGTCATATCTATAGGCTTAGTATAGTCTGATGGTAGGGAAGTCGGCAACTGCATGCTGTAAAATAAAAAACAGATGGTTGGTAAGTTCAAAAAAAGTCAATGTTACTTCAGCATGCACATCTGGATGGTGCAGACCAGAGAATTGCATAAAATTAACTCTCAATTAGCAAACAATAATGACTTGTCAAGCACCTAGCTGGAGTGAAGAGTGGTTGATTACAATAGGCATGTGTAAAGGTGTATTTATATGTATATATATACACCTAATTACTGTACAAAAGAAACACCTATTAAAATTCATTAACACACCTGCGTGTTGGGAGATTTTGGTTTATGGTAAATACTCAGCTGCAAGCTTGACCCTCATATAATCGCCATGGTATGGGGAAATGGATCACTATTTTAGCCCATGACGGAAACATGCCAGATTTTAAAAATAACCTGGATAATTTCCATGGCACAGAGAGGATGCAAGGTTCAGAATGGTATCGATGTATATAGTGCGTTAAAAGTCAGAAACAAGCTCTAATTGGATGAGGTTTTATTTAGAGGTAGCTTAAAATCAGCTTAGGCTTAACTGAAAATACTCAGTGCATCGGCTACTTTCATCTATGAGGTTTAAATTCACAAGTTAATCTAGATTAAAAAGATCATAGAAACACTTCAATCCGTAACACATGTTTGTCTTTATTAGCATTCCAGGCCAGATTTACACTCCTAGCTTCACGATAATTGTCATTATGTAATCCAGTACGCATCTTTACACAAGGTGCTGACTTTATTGACCAATAATAGAAGTTCATTGAGGGAAATTGGTGGCCAGAAAAAAGCTAGTCTTTAGTCTACGGGATCAACATGAAACTAGAATTCAGTTACATGGTAGGTATAATTTAAAAACTCAATAATCAGATACACAAATAGCCAATTATTGGGTGATTTATGGTTAATTAAAAAACATTTAATAAATTTTGTCTAGTAACCTGGTTTTACGTCAATTGAATATCAATATTTCAAATTTCCATGTTCCTTGCTAAATAATGGGTGTTCCATTTTATTAAAATGATGCTAATGAAAGGAATCGGAGCTTTCATCATGTACATGAACTCTATTGCTATCAAGAAGTCTGCCGGTGCCAACCCAACCCAGTCCCCTTTGATCAACTCCTACAGTAATAGTCCCTAAATCCTGATACGCAAACGGTACCAAACTAATCGTGGAGTACAAAGTCTCGTAAAAGTAAAACCGAAGTTGACAAGTAATTCTTGTCTCTTGTAAAACCAAGAAGCCAAATGTTCTCTGAACCCAAAACATTGCTTGTTCTGCCCGAGTGTTGCCCAGCTGTTTACACTTAAACAGAGCAGCAAAGTTTGTTCTTAGCTGAATCCAACAAGAGATGAAAAAAATAATACGGAGCAATGTTAAATCTTGTAAACTCTTCCTACCTGTAATAGGTGGCTGCGGATGACATCCTCATCTGTCAAAAGTCTGTGTGTATTTGCCTTTCCTAAACCTCCACAGCCTAGTTTTACCAACCAGCCACTGAGCCGCCTTCTGATTGGCCAACGCTTCTAGCTGAAGCCTTCATATTAAAATCATTCAGTGATGATCCCCAGCTGTACGTGTTGTTAGATAGATCGGTCTTTATAATATATCCTATAATCATTATTTTGTGGTAATAATGTCAGAAATTAAAATGAATACAAGTGCAGCTCACAAGTTCTTTTAACTTAGTAGATCAGGACAATAGAGGAATAGTCCCATAAAATTGATACTAAAACACTAATGTGTTTCTAATTGTTTGGTATTTTGGCAAGACCATAATTACGACATATCTGCCAGGTTCATTGACTGCCAGTGAATATCTCTATGTCGAATAGTTTATTGGTATGAAATGTGACTAATAATTCCAATGCTGCCCAATGGCTAATTCTTAATTTTTATACAGTTTAACATGACCAAAATAATTAAGAGCTAGCATAAGTTAATTTTGACTGACCTCAAACTGTAATGGATACTGTAAACAAGCTCTTATCAATGTGTTAGGAATCATACCTTATGTACGTTTATGCCTATCAGGTAAAATTCTGAATAGAATACACCCAGCTAAATGCATGTCAGTACTGTACAGTATGCCATGAACTATGGCTGCATTGTTGCTGCTGACATGAGCAACGTTATTGTAGGAAATGCTTACTTTTTTTAACATCAGTCATCATTGTCTGTCAATAGGTGTTGCAAATGTGAAATACAATTTACTCTTGATATTCATTTCTTGCCTTGGTCAATGACTTTTTGAATCTAGATGTATTTTTCCTCTTTACATTTTTTCGTGATTCAAAAAAACATTCTGATATCTAACATCTCTCCCCTTTTACTCGGCTGTAGTTACCGCTTAGACGGTCAACGCCCAAAAGCAATTTAGTCGCAATTGGTATAAGACGATTTTTAAATGAAGCTGCAGGTAACATGGAGGTATTCCTAAGACAATTATCTCTTCTGCATCAATCAATCCTACATCAAAACTTGAAATAAAATAAGATTTACCGCAGATTAAAGGATTATCTTGAGGAACATGTTTTCAACCAGCTCTTGAGGACCGGAGGACACGGTAAAAGGTAACTGGAATGAAAATAGAGTTTTAATGAAAAATAATCTTGTGGATGGTGCGCGCAGTTAAAAATTGAGGTTTTCTGTGTAAGGTTATATACTTAGGATAATATAATTAAAAGATAATAAATGTTTGGTAAAAATCATAGATTATACAATTTTTAGTTCTCAGTGCATCTAGGTACCCGTAGTACAAATTTAGGAGGTTGGTAGCAAACACAAATACCTTATATGTTCCATCATATCATATGCCCCAGGTTATCAGCAGCAGTAAGAAAAGGTACCATGAAAGTAAGAGAAAAATACAAAAAATGTATTACAAAGTCTTTGGCTCCGCCATGATTAAATTATTATAGCACATTAAAATAGCAATAATAGTTTTACCAACCAATAAAATATTTATCAGATCGTTAAATTTGGAAAGTCAATAAAAATTGGGGATCCACTTAATCATAATAAAAATAATAGGCGATATATATAGTAATATCAAAATGTCCACAGATACTTTGGTGATCACCCTTGCTAATTTATTTGAATTTATAGGATTGAATGTTTCACAGAATTCATATTAATGAATGTATGCTACAATTTACAACTTTTGAGGGATTGACTAAAATTGACAAGTCAGCACGATAAAGAAGGAATACTGTAGCCAAAATATATCAGAGTACAACTATTAGCGAACCACGCTAAATGCGCTAGACTTTACAAAATAGGGGACTGCGGGCGGGCGCGAGACTGTAAACTGATGTAACTTGGACACTAATGTCCTTCATAAGTCTAGCAAATTAAGCATACTTTGCTAAACTGCTTTATACCATGTTTTCATCCTGTATTATGGACTAATGTGTAATGGCCACACACATATTGGCCAGTTGCTTCATAGTAATGCAGTTTTTACTCTTTTGAACTTTTTTCACCATCTGCCTTGCCTGATTGATAGCCCTAATAGGGGAATTATTCTGTCCTTAACACCTGTTAATTCGATTTAGAAAGTATTAATTGCAGAAATTTAGATAATCATAATTACGATTATAATCCTGTAACTATCATTGATTTTCAGCTTTCGATATAATATAATGGTAGGTATTTGCAAAAGCTACGCAGACTTATCGAAAGATATGGTAAAGTATCGCGAGTCAACTATCCCTTATCCACAAAAAATGAAGAATAGATAACTGTGCTACTGCGTTTAACATAGCGCAGCGCAAACATCAGGAATAAGGAAGTAGCCTACCAAATTAATAAAACCAAGCCGCTTATAGATTGCTAGAGTCTGAGACTTTTATTTATTGATGTTCAGTTTGTTTTCTGACCTTCATTGCAGAGTTTGCCGCGTCTCTCATGACCGCATTAGTGTTGACTAGGATTTAGCGGTAGGCAACGTTGGGCGGTGATGGTTCAAAACACAGAATCAGTGAGAGGAAATAAAGTTTGGTTTTAATTGATGGCATATTAAAGTTTCAAGTTCATCAGTTGTCTGAATGGTTCTGCATTCAATACACCAATGATTTGGAACATTTCCAGGCAGGTAAACCCATTCTGGCCACCAGACAAAAATATGTGGGCTGTATAAGGGACCAAAAACGGTGCACCCTTTGACCAGAGCTATAGAAAATTGTTTTATTACTAATTTGAGTATTGTGGTATTTGGATGAGTTTATTAATTGATTTAGCTGGTGGGTCACTGTTGTTTCTTGGTGAAAGCCTAATGGTAATGTCATTTAACTGAAATAACCTTTTAGTACAAAGTACTTCCCTGGTCATAAAAACTACCAATGCCTGTGGCCTGCTTTGTACTTCAGTAGAATATGCTGCCTGGTTTGCGCATTGTAATCATGGCCTGCTGCTGCCAGTGGTTTAGAAGTCAGGTGTCATACCATATGACTCAGATACTGCACCCATCACAGCTTTCTCCTCCCTACAGCCTGTACTGAACTTAACTGATGGTAAATTCATTGTTTTGGTTGCTGCTACCACAAAGTTAACATGGCCGCCAGTAATCATCATTGTCTTATGAACTTTGACTAATTAAGATCTATCATCATTTTTGGTTTGACATAAAGCAGATGTATAACAGAAGTGTCGATTGGGGCTTTTAAAATAACATAATAATTTGATTGATTATTATAAGTACCAAAGCATTGAATGGCCATGATATCACTGCGGAAATATTTATATCACAAGCAAGGATATATCTGGTTTATATCCTTCTTGCTCTGTCTTTATATGCTTTGCAATAGCTCTAAACTTCAAAATATAAATATTTACTTGCTGAGCTATGTGTACACTCTAGGTTTTCATCGATAAAGCAAACCCAAACAATGCTAAGCTGCAAACTTAATTATCTTCCCTGAAATTACTACCCAACCCGCTGGCCGAACCATCTGTGGTAACACCTTCCCTGTGTCTCGATCGCTCCACTGTCGCCAACCCTGAGCGATGGCTGTGGATTAACAAGTAATTAAAAACTGGCGGCGCTTCGCAAATTCCTCAAAAAGACTATAATTTTAAATTTTTACCAGCATAACAAATGACCTGTCAACTTGTGCTTTGATGTGCTGTTTTATGGCGGATAATATTTTTAGCCTGGTTGTTATGGAACAGCTCTCGCCAGGTTAGCTGGTTTACCATCTAAACCATCCTACCCTCCGCAGAGCTGAGTCTGAGGCAGAACTTTTCTGGTTTATCGCTTGTAGCCATCTCTGAATCACTACCACTACCCTCCTGTAGATCGACAGATAACGGAAAAGTTTTATTAATAATCAACTATATATCTGATAAATCACTCTCGGCAAAATGAGTTGATAAAGTTCTTATCTGATCAGAGAAAAAAAAGAGCCTGAAGCATAAACTCGCTTCAGTGCGTGCGAAAAGCACAAACATCGTTAACATTGGGCTACGGACCCCTAAATTCTAGATTACACCCCAAATTGACCGAACACGGAAATGTGTTACTAATTAGTTTCATTTCATTGTTTAGTCTATTCATTGTAATGCAGTTTTTTGAGTCATAGGATCCAATAATGTTTACAATGGTAATTTATGCGTTAATGATTGTTTTAAGGCCCTTGATCGCCAATGTGTTGTGGTGCTTTTGGTTTATTATTGGCATGGTTATGACATTTTATCCAGGATAATTGAGCCTACTTTTGACATTTATGCAAACCGGAGACACTTTGGTGACTACTGCGATATTGTTATGTAACACGTCTACATTGGTCTTTAGAACTGGCAGTGGATGCCCCTATTAACGCCACGGTGTACATGGTCACCGATGTGAATTATTAGCGACTTAATAGAGATTGATTATGGACAATGCGATGATGGATATGATCCCATATTCTTATGAATGAAGTCTGAACTAAATTATAAATTGATAATTGTGTGAATTACTGCATAATATTACGCTGTCTTAATTTGGGCTTCGATACCATAGAGGTGACATATTTTGAAAAGTTCAAGAGGCACGCTTCAATGTCTACAAATTTATACACGCAAGCAAATTTAGAAAAATCAAGGCTGGATGGTTATCTTCAATATTATCGAAAAGGGAGTACCATAATTTTCAAAATTTAGGAATTTAAATTTTTTCTTAAAATTGTATGTAAACTTCGGCGAATGTTGTTACAGATCTTATTGCACAATGATTATATTGCTGCACATTTTCACTTTTCCGTAATCTGATTACTGCAATAATCCGTGACTGTAGACAGTATCTAGTCTGGTCTTTTCTAAGCGTAAGTGACTTGATGCAATACTGTAAATAGGAGCTGTTTACAGAACAGACCTAGGAAAGGGCATTTTTTCAATTAAATGCACCACAAGATTATTGCATCATTATCTCCAGACATTTTATGATGGTTGCATCAAAGTTTTCTTTTTGTAGATTTATTCAACATACATGTTGATGACAAAGGCTGGGTGCTAAGATGGGGTCTTTGGGTATTTCTTAATGAATATGTAGGCCATTTCCATTAAAAACACTACCACAATTTCTTTCTAATGAGACAAGAAGTGCATGTTGGTTTTGTTTACCGCATAATTACCAGAGCAGCTACAATAAAGTTGAAGCTGGTGGATGAAGTCAGAACAGGGTTTACCCTGTTCTGACTTCATCAGTATAATATTGGCTTTAGGGCCTAGTTATACATAAGGTTAATGGGATGTTAGCTAGCATCAATTTTAGCTAGAAATGGTGGGAGTTCATAAATTAAGTTGACTAATTGTTTTTCATAAATTTTAGCTATTACAAGAATGTGCAAATAGGCAAACATTTCCTGCTGCAATTACTTTACTACTCTAGGGTGGGTTGGTAAAATCTTCTTTGTAAATATGGGAGTCAAAAAAGGGAAGGGAAGTAAAATACTCTAACTGGAATGCGACCACGAGTTTGCCCGTAATGATGTTTTTTTCAAAAGAAAAAAAAAACAAATTAGCTAGCCGCTACCTTAGGTACCTTATTATCGGTAAATACCCGCCGCTATGACGCAGGGCTGAAATAATATACAGATATTTAACTTGTTAATCTCTGCCCACATCCCCACGGTATGGCTTCCCGACCACGTGCAGACCAGAGCCAGTGACGATTAGGCGTGGAGGCTCGGTTGTGGTCGTACTGTAGTTGATTGCTGTCAGGGCGTTTATTTCACTTCCTTATTAGCAATAGGTAGTATTGATAATATATATAGACGGGAAATCTTGATCAATATTGATTTCAACTACATCAATCTCACTCAACATGTCGGCACAACTAACACCATTCAATGTTTTTATTGCTAATTAATTTTTTATAACCTTTAACACTCAACCTGAAGCATGAAAATGAATTCAGCAACATTTAGCTGGTGGGCTAATTGCACAATAATCTCTGCAAATGTTATAAAAGTGTTAATGGTGGCATATCTAACATTACCGAGATCCTGAATGATCAATTTACCTCAGCAAATGTCTTTCAAGAATTTTCACCCAAATGTTAACAGTTTCATTCACATTTCATTCCCTTATTCCCACCAGCCTGGATAGCAAAGCAATCCTTAACTTGATGCCCACCAAAAGTTAAAAAAGCAAAAATCAGAGTCAGGCTGCTCGCCTGCGCTAGACAGTATGGCAACACCCAGCCGCTGCTGCACAGCATACACAGCTGTGCTTAGAGGTGAATAACACAAAGAACCTGCAATGTGAAATAATGATATTCTAGACTAAAACACAGTCACCAATCTCATTTCCATCTGATGCCACCAATCATAGAAACCGGAGAAAATGGTGTGGAGAATAGGTGCAATAATTTAATGTATTTTATGTACAACAAACCAGAAAAGAAATATTTTTAGTGATTTACCTTTATAACCTCACTTTTTTGTAATCAACAAATCCTGTGGCACCACCAGGTAGCTTATATTATCAGCTTACTAGATTCCGATGCCACATTTAAATCAGAATTTGGTGCCAGGTAAATTGGAGAAGAGTCTGTGAATGTTAATGATTCAGTTCGCCAAGCAGTTGATCAGTTCATATGCATAGCCACATAGTCGCGGCAGCGACAGCTTATGTTAAACTTGCACAATCTTGATAATAATGCATAACTCAATGGGCACCGGGTCTATGTTTATGTAAGTGATGACAACTCTGTCATATTGATGTATATATCTAATAAACGTAGTGAAAATTCTAAAGATTTACAAGGCTAAAAGTTATAGCTGAAGCTTGCAATGCACAAATCCATGGTCTGAAAAGAATCAAAAATTGCTTTTTGATGGTACTTCTCGCCTGTTCCAATTCATTGTCAAGTCTAGAGAATGTACAATGTTGGAGCTGCTAGCTATTGACCAGAGACACATTGCCATCACCCTCACCCATACTGGTTATTTAACCTAAGGACTCCAAAAGCTGGCACAGGTAAGATGCGCTTCCTGATTATCTCCCGCTGAAGCTGACCTTTTCCCATGAGACCCTGGTGTTACCCATATAGCCTTGTCTATTCCCTTTTCAACTCGTTTTTGAATACCCTTTTATATGAGCAGTAAATGAGAAAAAAAAACAAAGAAAACACTACCCATTAAAGGACCAAAAAATAGTACATTGATAATTTAGATGATGCCGGTGATATTGTCAGCGACTATACAGCTTATATGATTAACCCTCTGTATTGAACAGGTAGCCGTGTTTGGGTTTAAACTGATGCAAACAGCTTCGTGATCACACGATTCCACAATCTGTTCCACCAGACTGCAATACCTTGATCCAAGGAAGCCTAATCAGTATATAGCAGAAGTAAAATTGCATTTGTCACCTTTAATTTAGAGCTGATCCCTACAATTTAAATACTGCCCTTATGGTCGCGTTTTATGTTTTCTCCTACCAAAGAAGACATTTATATAATTCCATCACCATAGATACCTACCGAAGATGAAAAAGCGGAATTAATTAAAAACTGTCAACACGTGGCTGCTCCAGTGGTTGGTTTACATTTCCATAGTTGGCAATCCACCTGGTTGAATTCTGGCAAAGGGGAACCCTGGCTGAGTGATCCAAACATTTCGTGCGGTGAGTTTTAGATTATACATCTTCGATCTCATGATTGGTTTTAATCCTCCTACATAAATAACCTTTAATGCGTAGTAATGATAACATTAGCGATACGCTATCTTCTGATCTTGTTCGCCGATGTTCAGATACATCACTTTCACATCTTGGCCTTTTCTTTCATCTCGCTGTGACATAAGTTTGTGTGTGATAGGTATGAGCATTGCGTAATTTATCTTCAAATTCACTCGGCCACCATTTCAAAGTTGAGGTACTTCAGATTTAAATGTGAATTTAGATTTGGAGAGAAAGAGACAGAAAGAGATGTCTCGCCTAAATTTGGAGTTATTCAAATCTGTAATGAACAGGTGTTTCTTTCTGTGGTAGTTTACATGTAATCTATATTTAACATTTTTCACGCTGGTAAACATTGTGTAATTTTCCACATTCTCATGCATTCTAGGCACAACCGGCGCTCTGTGTCATGTACCGTGTGTTGCCTGAACAAAATGCTATTTTTAAAACAATTAAAATTGGACTGGAAGCCAAATACTTTGAAATAAATACATATATATATATATGCACGACATTCAATGGCAACTCCTAGGGTCACACACCCATTGCAAGGATGACTAATAAATTTATTCAGTTAGATTAACATTATGTAATGGTGAAATGAATAATTGACCTTCGTTGGTGACTGCATACAACTACCTGAATTTTTACACACAGCAAAATTTTGCCGTAAAGTGACCTGATGACAAAAATACGCACAATCCATGATTTGTCTTTGTAGAAAGACACCATGCATGCTTCCTTAGTTCGCAGTATGGTGGCCGGATTTTTCGAGATGTCTTAGCTTTTACATTTATATGCACCAACCAAGAGAAGAGTCAGCCTTTAAACTCCCCTCTGGCAGATATCAAAAATACTCCTTCCTCGGACATATGATTTTGACGTTACAAAATATTTTTCGTTTAATCTGCTGTCATGCACTAGTAGTCAGACTATTTTTTCTCTAGATTTTTATATTTTTTTAAACCTTATTCCCCATGCAACAGTATAAACATCCAAATCTCGCAGCCTACATAATGTTTGTGATACAATAAACCAACCAACCTCACATATCTTGTATACTCTCTATTATATTGTCTAAACTCTAAAATGACACCTGAACCGATTTTCTGACAGTTACCAAACACTCTTTGCCAGACTGTAGGCAGAATACTCATTGGTCTTTGTTCCATGCCCAATTCAATAACATTAATGAATTACATTAGAGTGATATTTCTCGTGATATTTCTCGGCCTATTGGCTAAGATCAAAGTGTCACTGCCAATGGCCGATTAGTGCCAGTTCAGTTTTGGCAGCTCGCTGCACATCCACGATTAGGAGGTCCACAATGGCCTCACCTTTAGGATGCATTCTAGTTTTCAAGGATGTATCACATTCTCAGTATGAGGATTTAGGGCACCTTGCGTCCCTCTTTAGGGGCAGCCCAATCTTTTGTTTGTTCGCAAACAGCAAGAGTGATATTTTTCTTAAACTTTATGAGAGGTTTCATAAAAAATAGCATAATGAGACAACATATTTGACAGGTAATTCTATGACTTGTTCTAAATTGGAAAAATCAGTGTGTCTTCCTGAAATCTCAGGAGCACAATGAAACCAAAAAATGACATAAAACATAGACAATAAAGATTTGAACACTTTAAATGGCCACCGAACACATTCATTCACAATGTCACATTAATTGAGTTAGTCTAGTAATTTATAACCAAACACAAGCCAAGAGGTAAAAGAGCTACACCCAGATTTTATGACAATAAGTTCTCAGTTCAAACATAAAATTCTCATAACCAGAAAAAGTTGCCAGAATTATGATTAAAAACATTTCTTTAATTAATTCTGGTGGGACCTAATGGTGATCACTTTCAGTCTGGGTAATTGTCTTTTTATCGCAGCATGGTGATTTAAAAAGAATCCGAAAGTTTGAGACTAGAGTTAAGTCGCACCATTTCAAGCAGCTTGCAATTCCCAGCATCCTGCTCCAAACATCCTGCTCCGAAAGCAAACCGCCAGCTGCTTTGTAAAAAGTAATGATACATAGGGCCTCCAAAGAAGTTTACAGAGGTGAAATGCATTATCTTTTTTTTCAAATGTAGTTTTGATCTTGATCAGTTTTGAGTTTTGCCCAAATTTTAAAAGTTTTGGTGGTTGCTAATACAAAAAATTAGCAGTTTTCTTCTCTTGGAGAGACATTATAAGCATAGTTGTAAAAAAAATAATTAGTCTGTGCTCACCTCACAAAACATTAAAATTAACATTATTCTAAATTAATTAAACCCTAGAAATACGGGAGAGTAAAGTGGTTACTTGAGGGTGATTTGTAAAGCAGGAAGAACTGATACAACGTCGTGATAATGAAGTACCGTACTGCGAAAGCTGGGAACAGCCTCTTCATCAAATACGGCCAGTGTATGTAAACAGATCTTTAGCTGACATGTCTCTATTATAATAATGATAATTTTGTGATTTACTATGATGACGCTATACGATTTAATGTATTTTTCTGTACTGTCAGATCTAATTTATACATTTTATTGTATCTTGACCGACAAATTAAAGTAACCACAGACAAACAAATCCAAAAGCCTGCATTCAACTTTGAGTATGTTTGTTTGGGTGCTATCACATCTCAGAATTAGCGGATATGTAAAGCAATAGTCAATATTGATTATAGTCTTGTCATCTAAAAGCTTTATGAGATAGTGGAACATTTTTTTTTAAATACACTCACTATGTGTAATCTGAAATTAAAATCGTTAATCTGTAATAGCTCCTAGATGCTTACAGTGTTCAACAGTATTAAGATTTTGAAGTCTGTAGTTTTCTGGTTGGGCCCTTTTTTGTCGAGTCTTTAAAAGTTCATCACCATTTTTTAATCTTTCTTTCGAATAATCAAGCACATCGTTGAGATGAAAATTAATGTCAGATAAAAGTAATAAGAAAAGGGCACTGCTACTGAAACTTTGTCACTAACATAGAACTTCAGGCTTAGTGTGTAGAATGATACAAATAAGTAATTAGGGATTTCACTACGAACCTATGTACGAGATAACACCGGTTTACTTTTATGAACCATAGCAAATTCTTTTTGAATTGAATATTTCGAAAGAGATTATATATTTGATATTGATATACATGTTTTTTATTCAGAAATTTTTTAATGTCTTACGGTTTTTTTTTTGTATTTCTAAAAATTCATTGACGGCACAATCAGCGGTCTGAGATTTACGAGATTTAAAATTGATGGTTGAAATGTGTGAAATATTAAATGAGCTCTGTTAAAATTCTTTCAACCAAGGCGAGTTTAATTTCCTGCTAATAATATAAATTCAATTAATATTTATGATTAATTATTACAATAGAATAAAATCAGAGACATTCTCCCTTACATTGATTACAAGGTTATTATCACAATCATTTTTAAATAATGGCAGGCATCCCGGATCGCACATTATTCCATTTTTAAGCATTTTAATATAAGAATGTGCCATTATTTAAAACAATTTCAGACTACTTCAATTTGAGACTGAGGTGCAAACATTGCTCACTTGAAATTTAATTTTTTTCGTCACTTTTTTAGCCTTTTTTTGCACATGTGCAAGCAATCAGGTCAGGTTGGTTATCTTTGCACCAAAGGGCTTGGATAAATTAGAATGTGCCTGAGTTCTAAAACCTCCACTGGAAAATCCTTTGCTTCTATAGACAGAATTTTAATGGTAAATTGGGCCTATTTGTGACACTGTGTTACAGTGGAAGGAGACTCGTAACTCTGAGTCAATCTGCGACCAGTGTGCTTCTGTAGGCTCAGTTTCAGGTCTAACAAAAAACAGCTATAAAGGGTTTTGCTCTAATATAGTTTTTGAGTCCCAATAGGCTGCAAAAAAGTTGCAGTTAACTGACAAAAATCTCCCCTCTTACAAATCTCAATTTTTTGCCATTAGCGTTTTGCGGGATAATAGGATGGAAGAATGTTTGGAGACAATGAAGTTTGCTACATGATGAACTTCAAGGAAGTTTTTTCAAGATGTTGGGATGTTATGATGAATGGTAATCGTGGGAAAAGCAAAATACTGCCGCTGCTAATTGAACATAAAGTACCCATTATTTTGACAATTTAGATATTCCAACCATTTCTAAATGACTTGAACCTATAAATGGGTCGTTATGTATTATTTTTCACAAAGGTTTAGCTACCAGCGAGATTTATTGACACACAATTATGGGGGTCGCGTGATTTTGAGAGGATTATCGCTGTATGGTGTGATTGACGGAGTTGTGCTCTTCACAAACAAAGTTTTAAATTCTCATATAATATACTTTTATTGTCAATCTACAATCATTTTTTTTTAGGTCTTCCATGCAGCGACAGACCAAATAACTTAACAAATAAGGAAAAGCGGAAAGCAAAGCAAAATACACTAGTAATAAAAATCAACAAGACTTATTATTTTTATAGCATTTTTATTTATTTGACAAACTAAAAAATTATAAGGATAAATATTTCTTCCATCTTGTAAAGGAAAGAATTAATCAAATTTGATAATTAAGGTCAAACCAGTATATATATGTACAGGGAAAAATTGATCTTTTACAATCTTGATATATACTTAAAGAAAATATAATTTCAAATTTTGGTTTTAGGCAGAAAATCAATCAACAAAAAAGTTCTCCCGAACACTTTGTAATGGTTAAAAACACGTTGATGATCGTCAATTAAACTGCACCACAATACCCTTAATCTACCAAGACAGAGGACAGCGCTCAAATGCAGATAATATATAGAAATTTGATAATATTTATTGCCCTGTACGCAATACCTACCATTGGTTTAAATAATGTGCAACATCCTGAAGAATGGGTGTCAACATAGAAGCTGCAATATTTGCACCAATTTGCTCTTTGTATGAAAGCAGGTCGATGCGCGCCCAAGAAGACCCGTGGATTTGAGCTTCAACACTTGCACTCTGAAGACCCATCATTCTAACTCCTCTGTTGAATACCTTTGGGTCAGGAGGTAAAAGACTTCTGCGTTGGTTAAGAATGATGATGAAATACAATTTGGTGAACAGGCATTAATGTAAGTTTTGGTTTACAGGTAGAAATTATATACTAAATTGTAGGATTCAAACAAATCTTATCTTGGTCATGCTTTTTCTTGTAATATGGAATTATTGTTGTTTAAATTAAGCAAGCTTTAAAATGCGGACATACAGAAATTGAAATTCCAATGGAGGTCTACTAGGTGAAGGGTATTATTATGATAACATCTCCAGTAGGTTATAGTTTACATACGCCTACATACCAGACCCTGATGAGCAGCCAACAATCCTGGAATTTCTCCAAAGAAACTCATATGAGGACAAATCATGACAACTTGACTTGACATTATAGACTGTTCAAGATTACAACAACATACATAATCGGCAGCATCAATTGTTAGGGAAATGAAGCCTTGAGTAAACAGCAACCTTCTGGAAGGGCAAACATCAGGCGGGAAAGCCCGAATGCAAAATGAGAATTGATACTCGAAGAGTGCTTCATTAAATTCAATTGTCATTGCCAAGTTTTGGGTTTGGTGCATTATGCCCAATAACAAGTCAAAGACATGATACCCTTCCTGTTTCTAGTGGATATTTTTGATTGAGTCTAGGTTAAGACAACTTCTGATTTCTTAATTTGCGAATGGATAGAAGTGAAATCATTGAGAAACATTAACTCAATTATGTCGCCTTACGTCTCTTTTAATATGACACACAAGTACAAAAGTGATGGTGTAAAGTTCAGAATAAATTATCAAAAGTTTGGAGGTATGGCGAAAATTATAGCGAGAAATATGTATCGACAATCTGTATAATGGTGGTTACTGGAGGAGAAGGAGAACATTTACAAAAGTGAAACCCTTTAAACAACCCTGTAGTTATTACTAATGCTCAGCTATTTTTTATTCTTTTGTCAGGGAAATGACTTTAAACTGAAGAACAGGCCTCTTGTTTTTCTAGGATTCTCCCTAGCTTGTTCAATAGCTCAACCCTGTTCCATAATATCAGATAATAAGCAGTTGAGTTAACTGGAGCTAGTACTTCAAATGGTCAAACTGCATTTTATGTGGTTTTCTGTTTATGCATGGCAAACGGAACTGACATACAGTGATAATATCTTTGAATTTCATCATTCATAATTGCATCAGGTTAAATCTTGGCCAGGCCATATTAACCTGAAAAATTCTCTCAGTAGGAAGGTTCAAATTGTCGGCCTACAAGATCAAATATGGTGTAGGAGACTAGTCTGACTCGCAGTAAAACCTTACAAACCTATAGATGTAGAGTGAGTTTGTTCCCTCTGTGGTGGCGTAGTGAATAGAGATAATGCTAAAGCTTTGTAAATGTCCCTCCGCATACATGAAGGGATCAAACTTTCTCTAATTCTAACCATAGATGCGGACTCCGTTTTCATGAAAGGGTAACTCCAAAAAGTTAAATTGATAAAAGCAGTAGCTTGGGAATACTTCCTACTAGATATACACTCCTCACCAAATCTTTGTAATGATTACTGTATTTAATGATTATCTTGGCATGCCTAAGTAGCCTGGGTAAGCTGTCTCGGTCGGCGGAGACAGCCTACCCCACCCAATCTACACAGCCTACCCAGGCTAACGCCAGCGGATGCAGAATCACTCTAACTTTCTGTCGTTGACTTATTACTATCTCATATCTGAGAAATATAGTGGTTGATGAGAGTGAGCAATAAAATGTGATGATTAAAATGTCAACATAATGCTGCTCGCTCTGGACTGTTATCTATCATCTATCAGTAACTGTTTATGCTCCTGCCATTATGCTATATAAGGCCCATAATGCATTGTGACGTAGTCATTGCCTGTGCGTTAAATGTTCTCAGGCTTCATCGACATACTCATTTGTATAAGTGATTTCTCCCATTGCTGACAATCGTCAATTGTCGTATACCAAACTATGTAGGGGAACATGTCGCTTTTCTGTTAACTATTTTTATCGACCATAACAAAGTTCATGACCTTCAGTGTAACTACGATATTCGCTTTTCACTAAAACTGTTTAAAGAACAAATATTTTTTGAGCTCTTGAATTTATGATACAACGGATGAAATAGAGTAATGCTTGTGTGCACCAAGGACTCTGGTCTCAATCTCCCTTTGTCAACCTACTGTCAACGAAAAGAGACTCAATACAAAGTCATCTCCTCCTTAAGCAAGAGGCCATGACCCTGTTTGTCAGGTTTTATTCCTGCTAGTTGTTTTTAATGTAATGGTTCCCAATAAAGCAACTAGGATCTTTGTTGCTCCAGGGCCATAATTTTATTGCTGGCAATCTAAAGGTGATAGGTGCGATGTCCACCAAAGTTAACGGTTCCAATTGTCTTTAACCCTAAAAGCTGTCGACAATCTTTGTCCTCAGAGAGTTATACACTTTGGCATCAGATTTAGGGCACTTTTTTATTTACAACTCAAGGGTTCATTTGAAATGGAAATTATAAATTTTTCTCATATGCGTAAACAGCTACCAAGTGTGGGTTATAAACCATGTAGAAACAAAATATGCACAATGAAAATAACAAAATATGTAAAAAAAAAACATCAATTAGACACATCAATATTCTCATTCTCCCGAGTCTCTGTGTCCGAGTCCCTATCCGATGTGTGGGAGTCAGTTCTATCACAAGCTTTAGCAATTCTCGAGGTTTTGCCAGGCTTGATCGAATGCTGCATTTGGCGCTCCCGTTTCTGTTTCATTCTTCGATTTTGAAACCAGATTTTTATCTGTCTCTCCGATAGACTAAGTGTTTGTGATATAACTATACGCCTGGTTCGGGTCAGATACGCATTTGCTTGAAACTCATTCTCAAGTTCAATGGTTTGATGTCGTGTGTAAGTCTGTCTTCCTCGCCTCTTGCATAATGCTTGCAAAGCTGTTGGATCTGAAAGATAAATAAGCAAAATAATGTTAGCTATTTGACAAAAGTAAATTCGAGAGATTTTTATGTATGTCTGACCCTGTTGTAATATTAACTAGGTGAACTAAGACGTGGAGTGCTCATAAATTTGGATAATTTGAAAGAGTACCCTTCTTCTAATATTCTTTAACAACATGAAAGAATTTGGTAAGATATGTATTATCAAATAATACAGTGACACATTAAGACAGCATAGTTTATGGTCACTCCATCAAACCTTAACATTGTCAGCTCAATGTGTCAACTCTACAAATACAGTTCACTTTTACAGTTGATCTCAATTGCTTATTCATGTAAGCTCTCTGCTCTATGGGTGTAATGGGTAAGGAACATGTGGGCAGAATTTGATCTTGAAACTAGCTGGAACTGTTATGAACGGTTGCTTGGGCTTACCTATAAAGTTCGACCAAGATGGAAAAAGTGCTGGAGGTGGAATAGAGATTGGAAGGAAGTTTGGAAAAACAGGTGTAGGATGTAATGTATGATCTTCTGGGTTATCGTGTGACCAGCTGGGTCCAACTTTCAACAGAAGGCTACAAAGAAATTGATTAAAACTGTCAAAACAATTTAGAGTTGTTTCCTCTTTGTTAGGTATTGCTGAAATTTGCCGAATTGCCATGTATGAAAGATAGTGTTGGTAAAATGATCCAACTAAAACTACAAATAACAGCAGGGGAAAGAGGTGTGGGGTTGGAAGTGTTTATGTTTTGTCAATGGAACCGAAATATAGTTTTATCATTCTCACCATGACAATAATAATGTTCTTCAAATACTTGACAGGTCAATCTGACCTGGAGTGGAGCAACGGCCAATTTACTATTAATGTTGGTTATGAGAATTGAGATGTAATGGAAGCGTACACTTCTGGGTTTTGTTTATTCCATTTTAGGTTGAACTTCAAATAAAATTTGGTCTATCGGGGCAAAAGTAAGGTCCAGAGAATGTCTCTTCTTCGAGCCGACAGACAACTCGTGACAATGGTGCAAGAAATCGATCAAATTATTTCTGCAGTGCTCTCAAACAGCCCTAATACCAGTTTGACATTGTACTCATGTAGCCTCACCTGTGGGGGTTGAACTCCAGCTGAGCTGCATGTGGCAAAAACAGACTACCTGGCGCTGCAGACGTTGATGAAACTTCTGAACTTAACTGTGGGTAGTGTGTTGTAGGTGAGAAAAGCGGTGGTAACTGGCTCATAAGCTGCGCCAGTTGTAAGGGATGATTCGTCATTATATCTTCCATGCGTCGGTAACTTGTGTAGTTTGTCCTGTTGGCATTCACTTGTTCCAAGGAGGAATAGATTTTGCACCTTTCCCTGTTCACAGTCTCTAGCTTTATGACCTGTAAATTAGTCCTATACTGGCTATCAGAAATTTTATTAGTTGTTTATTCATAATCAGAGAGTAATTTTGGTGAAATTGTTACACATTTAACACATTTTTATGAGTTTTATCAGAAATATTCATCCTCATTTGCTACGATCAAAGACAAACAATAATGTGGGAATGGAGAACATCCCTAATAAACACAGGGCTTCTGTTTTTCATAATGGTTTTGCAATAAATGGCACTTAATTATTATCAAACCATCTCTAGTTATTGGTCACCAGCATCTCGACATCAAAGTTATTGATCTGTTTCTGCTAATTTTTCTATACTTTAATGGTGCCATTATGGCTTTTTGATGGCCCTAGCTGTTTGTCTTCCTATACCTCAAAGATATAAGTTCACAGCACACCCGATGCGCTGATAGAGATTAATAAAGACTGGCGAAATGTTAATTCCAGATGTTGTCCCCGCGCCAAGTTTATTGAGTTGTTTGACATCGCAAAATGCTGGAGACCTGTTTGTTTCAATATGTATCATTTTAACTAAAAACATCCATGGATTGCATTCTTGAGCTGGAAATCTAATTCTCTCACTTGCTATGCCAGGACAGTAAACTGCGTGTTTACAGGTATATAGGCGGTTCTATGCCAACCTGTGACCACATATTTGCTGCACGACTATCCAATCATGAAGCCTTACCAGAAATCTTAATCCAAGAATTCAGATGTAACATTCTTTGCAAGCTTCGAAATGGCCATAATGAAATTCCAAACATTCAATCCCCCATGCAGATTAAAAGGCTAACCAGCTGAAATTTCTTGATCCTGCGATTTAACTTTTATAAGTAGATCGCATGGAGAGGTCACTAGTTTGAGACTCCCTATATTCTTGTCCACCACCAGCCTCGACTGAACGTCGGAGGCTCTGACCTTGGGAGGTATGGAAATTAAAATACAAGGTATTCAAGCCATTCTACATAAAATGGTGGCAAAGAACCCGGACCACAAACACGACCTTTTAAGTCATTGCCAGATGGGGTTCAATCCCTAGGCAGGAAGAGGGGAGACAACCTTTTTATACAGTAAAAACTGCCTCACGGATACCTAATTTAATTAAGATAATTCATCATATATTGGTCGTTTTCGGCTGTAGTGACAAAAACCTGCAAGTCATACTCATCATTCAACCAGTGACATGACGCAATATTAGTTTGAAGGCTCTAATTGGTGGTCAGATGGAATCTTGTAGGTTATGAAATAATTATTCATGTGCCGTTATTAAGTTGAAGTATGCACGCCTTAGTACATATGAGTTTCCTACTCAAAACTCCTTCCTTACTGTCACATCATGTAGATGGTCACATATGGCGGGCTTATTGAAACATCATACAAAATTAGCATGGAAGAAAATATGTGTATCATTTTGATTCACTGGTTAATCTGCTATGGAGTAATCTTGGCGCACCAACCCGTATGTCTTGTGTCCAGATTTCAGGGTACCTAAAACCAGGCTGTGATCAAAACATAGGAGCAGAACCGGTGTGTGATCCTAGCTTTCCAAGCTTTTAAACCACCTGGATCATTTTGGGTTGTGTTGAATCAAATCGACAGAGCAAAAAATCCTCAAAGTTAATCTGCAACATCCTCCAGTAACGAGAGAAATCCATCTAAGATGAAAAACCTTGGAGCCACCTGTTGATGAAGATCTACAAGAATCAATAATAGTTTTTCAGCCGCGTGGTGAATGGATTGAGAGGCCTCCTGTTTTTTTCTAGTAATCTCCTCAACATCATCCAATTATTTCATCTTTTGATGACAATTACCTAGAATTTCTATGGAAAAGCCGTATACCTTTTAGAAACTTGAAAGGGGCTTTAATTATTTCAACAGGATTGTGGCTTTGACAAACCACAGGTATTAAAGAGTTAGATGACAGAAGCGTATGATCGTTGTTCAGTGATCGAGTGCTCAGTAGTAGAACCCTCAAAGAGCTAACTGACTCATAGGAGACTCCTAGTCTGCTGCCGAACTGCTGACCTAATGCCAACAACGATATAACCATTTGTCAAAAACTCGCTCATCAATATGTGTAATACATCAAGCAAACGCACCCAAAATACACCTTTGAAGCTATAAAAAATTTGTTGACATAAGCGAGCAGCTGATGTCATTTGAATGTCTTCAAAAGGATTCTACTGACTGTTATCTTGAGTTCATTACTATGACAGGCTTGGCCTACTGCACTCATACCCTTTTGTCTTGGCAGTGAAATACTTCTGTCAACCCTCCATAACATAGACATGGTATGGATATTTCCAATCATCCCATGATAACAAAACATCAGGACAAGAGGGAGGGGGGGCTGTCGTAGGGGTGAGGGGAAAAAGTTTTGGTGCTCAAACTGGAAACAGAGCGATATTGAGTTATATTATATTTTCTTCTCGTATTGCAAGAGAAATCCTGTGTGGTGGTGATTTATTAGAAGTGACATGAGCGTTTTGATCATACAGCGAGGTACCAAAAAAACTATTAGATTACTTGGACTTAAAGTTGTGTCTATTTTTAGCTTTGCCAAGCAGGAAGGTGTGACTAACGACTTCAGTGCTTGTTAGAGATTTAGCGTGCAAGCTTACGTTTTTGGCTTCTCCAATCGTTGAAACAAATTTTACAATTATTTTCTGAGAAGTGGCGTTTCACAAGTTTGATTTCCTAAATCCCTGTGAAATTTTGGCTCCAGTGCCTAGCAAAAGCAGAACAATATCTGCCCAATTGTGGAAGTGAGTCTAGGCATGCTGGCTGTCTATCTAGATAATTTATGATTTGAAAAATTGTCTCCTAATCAGTGGAAGGCTATGAGGCAATGCAGTCTGATATCACGATATGAGATCGGTGTAAAGGTGATTTAGTTCTATTTGCTGTGTATCCGTGCAACTCGAGCTGTCTATTGTGACTGACGACAACAACTTTGAAAACAAACAGGCAAGCTCAAAATTAACAGTGACGACAGCCTGTTGGGCAGTTCAAAACCCTGAAAAATTACAAACTGTCTCTGGAATTTTCATAACACTCAGCTGTTGTTTCAAGATTGTATTTTTAAATATGATGAAAATATTCGGAGCACAAACTCATCTTCAACAATGGCAAACAAAAATGAGAAAAATTTAGGGAAAAATAAAGACGGTAGTGTGCAGTAAAATTGTCCTACTGTACACTAAAATTTCACTTCAGGTTAACTAAATAGATTCAAACTTCAGTTTTGACCAAGAGCATAAGCAACACTGACATGTGACAAATGAGAAAAATAATATCTTTTGGTAATTATTTACAAATTATAAGTTTGTCCTAAAATCATTTTCTTCAACCCAAGAAAATCAAATTGAGCATATTCTCAGGTATTTTAGACGCACACAAAAGTAACACACAAAAAAAACACTGTACAGAAAGTGATGCTACAATATTATGCAGTAATGCCACTCATCGAACAACACAAGAATTTTTATACAAAACACGGTTTTGATTGATAAATGAAATAAATTAATTTTGACTGAGCACCCAACTGCATAATGGCAGCAAAAAATATTTTGTCTCAAAAAGAGACAGCTTCGGTTTGAGCAAAATTATTTTTAGGTGCACCTAAATAGTCAGCTCGGCTTTGCGTAGCATAGACTGAGCGCTGTGGCATTGTCACCTGCAGTATGACACTGTATGGCAGGTGCTGTGTGATGATATGACAGTCCTGATGTGACGTGGTGAGGCATCGGTGGTTGTTGAACAGTTATTTGTGCATTTTTGGCTCGATCATTTAGCTTTTTTCGTTTCATTCTTCGATTTTGAAACCAGACTTTGACTTGCCTTTCTGTGAGACGGAGCCTGCAAGAAATTTCCCACCGTTTTTGACGGGTAATATAAGAGTTATTTATGAATTCAGTCTCGAGCACCATTGTTTGATAGCGAGTGTAAGGCTTGCGTTTCTTGCGTGAGGATGCTGATCCATCGGTACCAGTAGAGCTATTTTCAGCTTCTACAAAGAAAATAATGAATATAATATGTCATATCGTATTACATTCTTTAACCTATTAATTACTTATCATAAAACCACTCCCTTTTCCGCTCTACCTGGTTGAGGATAATCCCAACTGTTATCTTGTGTAATTAAAACTCAAATATATATGATTAAATTTTGTTTGTTTTAATAATTAGCAAAAAAATGTGAAGCGTGCATATTTAAACTAAATTGTCTAATCTTCTTTCTTTCGGCGAGACAATAAAAAGGGGCGGGAGTGTCCCTGAACAGGGCGCCGGTACAGGAAAACACCGCTAATATCTAACATGATAAATTAAAGCACTTCTCTAATCAAATTATCTAATGGTATCAGAAATTTGCATGCCAAAAAATAAACGATTTTTCCCATAATCCCATAATTAATCATTATAATCTGGAAATGGTAATGCTCTGCAGTTGTAGTTTGTGGCCAGCTCTGTGCGTATGAATCATTACAGGTGTCATTTCAGCTCGCAAAGTGAGTATTCCGCACTTTCATCCTCCAGATATGGCGAGGAGAAGACAGAATATTGGCTATTAATACTCGTCGCAGTCGCCAAAACGTGCGACATTGATGAGTTTCGTAGTAAAAGCTTGCGGTTGGCTAATTGACGAGTTATATATTGGAAAGTTTTTGGCAGTTTGAAGATCGACAAACAAGAAAACAAAATCTTTGCGTATTATACTTATTATGGTAGCTTAGCCCGGTAAAGTAAAGAAAATTGGGCATTTGAAGGTGCCTCGTGTATTCGAAGCGTAGTTCATTTTTTTCAATTCACTTCACATTGCTTGTAACATGAAATTATTTTATACAAGTCTACTGTTTCCAATGACACAGAGGGCTTTCACTATCAGAAAGTCTGAAACCAATTCAGAAGGGAATGTCAGCAATGATTTAAGGGATATATAAGGGACAGAAGGCAGCAAACTAGATGAACTAGAACTCTTCGTTGACCCAAAATTATCAAGACCTCAATCTAAACCATAATATCTCTAGTTCAACAACCTTTTTTGGATACTTCGATATGTGGATTTTTTGCAGAATCATCTTCATTTGGATGGCAATTTAAAAATGGTTAAACTTCACCACAGGTAATCTGGGAATGTTTTGCAAGTGTAGCTTATGACAGTTGGATTCAAAGATCCAATCTTTCCGGAAGTATCATGCTTGTCAAGTAGCCAACGCAGAGCATGGTTCAGCGACTCAAACCAAACACCAGGGAGTAGTGGTACTGCCTTCAGTGAGTAAAGCCAGACTGCTTGGGGTCCACTGGAGCGGTACTGGAAACACATGAGTGTCTCTGCATCACGCTGTCTGAAGCTTATCAGAAATATCAAAGCCTTCGGTTGTCTGCTTGGCGTACGCATTAACTGATCATAATTAAAGACAATTAGCTTTTTTGTGAGTTCGAAAGAGAAAAATTCCGTTTATCCACCTTGCAAGTCCAAATGTGATAATATCAAGTGTGGCAACATGAATGAACGCTAGCGCTTCAAAATAGCCCATAAATATTAGGATTTCTTTGCTTTGGTGTTCTGAAGCGGAAGCTTGTGATCTTACACCACGTCTAGAGAAAATAATACATTAGCTGGCACAAATCAATGAATGTATCACAGTCCAATGTCAAAAAGATTCACAGGTCCCGACTCCAGCAAGATGCTCAAGCCAGCCAAAAAATTAAATATAATGTAGGTTTTAATCTGCAGTAGTTCTTCACTAGTAGGGTTTTTTAAGAGGTGTCATAGCTGATGCAATGAAACACCTGGTTAGCTCAGCTCCAGACATGCCTGAGGGGTTCTGGTAGAAGCTACCATACACACCGAGGACCTTTTTTCATAATAGCCTATGATGTGGATTGAACGGTCAGCAATATTTTAGCACATACTTTACATCATGGCCCAAGACAAACCCAGAGTTACTGAAAATGAGCCTGAGATTTGGTTCATTCAGGGAGGATGGTTCATTCCAGTTCACAAATTTACTATGATACAACCTTTGGGAGAATTTCAAATTTATTACTATTTCATTGCCTGTGACCATTTTAATGTCAGTTTAATGACTTACAACTCAAGAAAAGACAACATCCCATAAAAAATTAAACTACAAGTTCCAACTATACAAGTATATACTTTTAGCTGCTGTCAAACTGGGTATACAACTGCCAAAAAACATCCTTGATATGGTGAAGGGAAAAATGATGTAAAATTGTTGAGAAACCTGACAAAAATTCTAATTTATCTACAAAGGACTGCTTGAAATCCCGCTCTCCAGTCATAGTAATAATGGTAATCTTACGATAAAGGAGGATTATCGCACATCACAATGTGCAGAGGATCCTTTTACAGGACGGGATAAACCTCTACTAAAAATATCACTGGCTATAATCCTGGGATTAATCCCATGCCATGTATGCCGCGGTTGTGGGAATGTTGCTGATGACACACCGCGCTGTGTGATGTCTGAAAATTCATGAATGGATCGGCCACTGGAACCCCAGGTTGGTATTTTAACAAAGAGCTATTTGTGGAACTCTGGAGTGATGCAATCTATCTCAAACTATACTAAACCAGTACCAAGTATTCATAGTTTTTGCTCTATAAAGTCAGGTTACCAATCAACAGATTCTATGTGAGCTAGTGCCTCAGTGGAATAAATGTAGCTAAGCTTACTCTCATTTTGACTGGTACACTAACACGCTCCTACCCATTACAATTTAACTTCGCAATAAAAGCCCACCACCATGGCATCCAAGGACCCAGGATTTTCGTTGACAAACCAGCTATAAATGATAGAATTAAAAATGACGTCCCTAACTTCATCATTGCTCAAATCTATTAATTCAAGGTGTCTCCATTTCCTTCGTTGCTCACGTAGTGTCAAGGAAAATAGTAGGTTTTGCAACCATATTTTCATTAATTTGAGCCAGTTTTGGAGTTTCGCCACTCCTTGGCTTGCAATTACACTGTGAATAAAGCTGAGCCAATGCTATCCTGTAAGTGGTCAAAGCCACGATGCTTAAAAGATTGAAAAAGTATTGCAAATATGAACTCTAAAAACATACCTTTAGATCCAAGACTATCTGTGGGTGATGCCAGTTCCTGCTGCTGATTTTGTGCATTAGGGCCTGTAGGTGAAGGATTGCTTATGCTTAGTTCTGCTGGAGAAGTCATACTCCTACTCTGCATCAGCATCGGGTGCGTAGTAGGATAGTATACACTCGGCATCGCTGAGCTGGCAGATATCAAAGGATGTCTATAAGTGTCCTGATAAAAACTCGATACAGGGTCAGCACCGAATGTAGTTCCGGCAGCAGCCATGTAGTCAGCGGTTTGTGCAGGGTTGTATCGGCAGCTCGCTGCTGGATTCTGTGACCACGCTGCTTGCATTGCCGCAGCAGTAGTCCCACGATTCATCACAGTCACATTGGGCGTGTTCGACCCATAGGCGGCCGGGTCCAGCCCCGAGTAATGCATCATGTCTATGGATGGTAAAAATTGTAAGGCAGCCACCTTGCTAGAGTAAGTGAGACGTAGAGTAAAAAAAACTGTTGATGATTTTGTCCCGAGTTGTTCTGGAGAATTATACCTGTGTTCAAGCTCTTCTCATAGCGTTCTGTAACAGGATTCTCTGGCAATCTGTTCAAGGAGTTATAGCTGGAGTGAGGGCTAATTACCTTGGAACCTGTAGATATAGCAATTAGCTTTTGAAGACTCCGACTTGATTTCCTTTTGTTTTGAGTAATTTTATGCCCTCCCTATCCAATAAGATGCAAGCCAAATCAATTAACTTTATTGTTCCCTAGCAACCAATTATACAAATTTGTGTCTTTCTACCAGCCAGGGTCTGGCTTGCATTCCAACTGACTTCAGAGAGATCAGCTTACATGCAATGTGACTGTGATATCAACCCTGTATGATAATAGCAAAATCAGTGTCGTCTAGTGCAGCAGTTCAAAATTCTCTCAGATGTCAGCCATTCCGGTTTTTAGGTTTTAACGGAAGCTATCCTACATTGTTGTACTTATGATTCTTATAAATCTCTTTTCCTATCAAAAAAAGATTCACCTGTTATAACAATTGCAACAGAAAAAAATATTGGCAACAAGGTTGGTTTTAAAAATAGAATTTTCGAACTTGAGAAATTTTATATTTTCTCATCCTTTCGATGATTGTTTTAAAAGTCTAGTATTAGCTGGAAAAAATTTAAAAACGCAAACAATTACAGATTTTAAACAACAAGTGTATATTTTCTTGTGAGTTTTGCTAGTTTTGGAATTGAATTAACTAATAAATCCAGTAATACCAGCCAATTCCATTTCAAGTGTTGCACTGATTGACAAAAAAATATTGGAATACATATTTGCATGAAATTGATAATTATGAATAATGAGACACACCTTGCAAAAAATTGAACACCGAGAATATTTTTAAAAACAAGAAGCAAGGTCAAGTTATTTTTTGGGATGTGATGAATTGATCTTGGCACTTATGTTGGATGAGAGACCTGTTGGCAAAACACAGATAATTTACAGATTTAATACCACTTTCCATTCTTCGTTATTAGTGGCATACATGTAAGAATAATGTGTGACTGGTTGTTATACAGTTTCAAGATTTTAATTCAATACTGACAAAGTTCTATATAACAAGAAATTGATTAAAAATATGCTGAACAGAGGCATCATTGCGGAAATAAATTTATCCTAAAAAGTGCTACGCCTCGATTCAAACCCTCTATGATTATTTTATCTCCAAAGATGGTGTGTTCCGGAGTAATAATATTCTGTTATTATGTCAAAACAAGCATAAAAAGTAAAGCAAATTTTATTTTCCCTGTGAAGCAAGGGGTCAAGTGTCAAGTAAGCAGATCAGTGTCTCAACCGCCGGACACTTTAGATGAGGTTAAAACTTCTATGAAATAAAAGTAAATGTGAGAAATAAAGGGTTCCCACCATATGGGTCTTTTCAGCTCACCATGTATTTTGGAAGTTTAGGCCTGCAATACCCTCACATCCCCTCGCATCCTCTAATCACATGCAAGACATAGGTAATCATGGCAATAAAAATCTGATTAGGATTTTATCGCCCATAGCTTTAGGATTTTCCTAGCAGTACCTACCGCTGGTGAGTCACATCAGTGAATGAGGTCATGACTTTTTCTGCGCTTTGTCAAAAAACTCAGACCAAAGAAAAAACCTGGCTCCATTATTTTATTACAATAAATGCTCCCTACTTTGTAAAGCAAAAGCGGCCCAAAAAGAATGCTGCGATTCATGTGAGAAACTTCTAACATGAAAAAAGAGAATCTAATCTGCAATTTCCAGTGGCATCGATATGTTATTTTTGCTGTCTTCAATTGAAATCCGTAGGCTTCTTTCATCATGAAAAAGATGGCAAAATAAGGAAATCCGCCTACCTAATTATATTATTTGGTGATCTGCAAGCCAAAATATGTACTCTTATACTTTGGAAATATTTTAATCTGGAGTGCTTTAACACCTTGGCCAAATTTATCACCAGGAATAAAACTATCATTTGTCAAACATAATATGGCCATAAATATAATTATATGTCATACAGTGGCAAAACTGTTATCGGCATTAGTTTTATCACATCAGTGTAATTGCTGTTTGTTTGTCATAGCAATTAAAGGATAAGAAGATACACCACTCTTAAAAGCCATGCTCGGCAACAAAAAAAGAAAGTTTCTAACAGTTTCTAAAATGTTTCTCTGTGATGGTGCTACTTTTTTCCTCGATTCTACACCAGATCACGGCGTAGATCGTTACATTTGGTTATAAAACTGTGAAGCGCACCCATAATTTCCCTCACAATCTTTAAAATCATAAGAAAGAAAAAATAAGAGTTTTTAACCATTTCTAATATAAATTGGTCGATTTCGATCAACTCAATGATACCCCAGTCTCTATTGCATCAGTCAGGGCAACATAATTCATTAGTAGCTACCCAATATTATTGTGCAGCAAACAACAAACGAGGAAATTTCTAACTTATCATTGAAACAGCCTAAATTTTTTAGGGCGTTTCAATCTGGCAACATAACGTAATAGCAAGAAAAATATTAGGTTTCATTCTTATGCAATATTTCTCCATAACAACAACAAAGTTAGGCTTAAATTTGTGAAATTGAGAAATTTCACTTTTTCTTTCTTGTAATCTAAAAGATTGCGGGTAAAGAAAATGGGTGAGTTTATAACCGCCATGGAGTTAGACAAAAAATTCGTTATGAAGACAGGAAATTTCATTCATGTTACCAGAGACTATAGATAATAATATATCTATAGTCTCTGATGTTACCACAAAAATTATTGATCTGACCGTTAAATGGTTAGCTCTGATGCTATGGTTGTACACAGTGATCTTATCATCTGTAGTATTTTGATGCAGACACAGAGACTAGGATAGTAGACACTCATATTTCCCAACGCACGCCTCTGCCTGTTATCCCCTCGGCTGATTAGCAGCAAACCTGTGGTGCAATGCCAAACTTGAGTTTATAACCTTTTGAATCTACAATTAGTTCAAATAAGAATTTGTTTTAATGTTTTTATTTATTGTAGAAACATATCAATTAGTGCCTTCATAATGACCCTTGCCATTAGGCGGCAATAAGCCTGTAATGCTTTTTGCCATAAAACCCATGATAATACATGTGGATTTAGCCACAAACCCATAAAATCAGAGGATGATGATATTTTGTATTCAGACTAGAACATCAAAATATCGCTGATTTATATAAGAAAGGAATGAAGTCATTCTTATTAATAATCTTCTGATGCTGCCAAGCTTTACAAGCCGATTGTCGGCGCTGAAATAGGTCTGTCTCTATAACAAATCGTTCCACCTCAATACACTGTCTTTATACTAAATTATATCAAAGAGTGAAAATATTCAATTCTCAAAATCAAAGGCTGCGCTTGTCAATGCACTGGACAGTTATACCAAAAATCAAGCAAAAAATCTTCCCATGAAAACAAACGACAACACATGATGCCTCGGCCGCAGCATCAAGCTCTTGAGATAAGCCATACATTGGCTGCCTTTTGCCTTCTCTCTGTGCATATATATGAAGCTATAATAACCGCTGACTTGTGATGTTGTATGTTAGCGCTGCCAGTGATATAAGGACATGAAAGGGAGCTGTGAGTGAAGTAATTAAACGCACATTATGCCTCAATCACTTTCTGAGTCAGTGTCCCTTTTGTATAATTATATGTGGCCACAGCTAGCTCTACTCTCACAAACTTCAAAGGCAGCGAAATTAAGTCAACCTAAACGCCTTATGTAATATTTTTCATCCAATGATATCAATAAATAAACTTGATATCACAAAGTTTGTTATGCTCGATGGCTAGACGCACAGTTTCTGGCATTCCGCTAACAGGAGGAGGTCATCAGAAATTTTATGCGGATTTGAGGACAGTGACAAACAATAGACGTGACAGGCCAAGGCTGTTATGAGCTAAGGTTACAAAGTTGGAATCAATAAGATCGAACACATATTATTACGATATGCCTACCTTGGTCTTACAGTTAAAAAGAAATCTAGGACCCATACCTGGTGTGTGAAAATCAAGCTCGATACATGATCGTTCATCTAGTTGATAATATGATTTTGGCCAAAACTGTATCGAAAAGCTGTCACAAAAAATAACAGATTCGGTATTTTTCGAACTCGTGTATTGTATTTGGCAAAAATTTGGAACAAAAGAAACTTGTTATTTTGTTTTTTTTGCAAATTACTCATGGCTGAAAAATCGACACACCCCGATCTCAGGACGAATTCCCCTCCCCAAGGAAATATGACCAATAATCACAGTCTGAGAGGAGATTTAGAGCAGCCCTTGGGTCATGCTGACTTTGTTATTTTTATTGATCATCCTTATCCAGGTAGCGCAATAAAAGTGTGGGATTTATGCAACTCTATATTTATCCCAATTTTTTATCTATTCATGCTTGTTCAATCAAAATCTGGTTGCATGCATGTACCAACTGTTGTAATGAATTGCTTTCGCCTCTAAAATTTGTGGTATCGATCTCTTCAGTTAGGTATTTTGAGTCTAAGCTAAAGACCATACATCCTAGATAGAGTTGGACCCAAATTGCCAGCAATTCACTGAGAGTATTTGCACTCGCAATTCCTCCATCATTATCCCATCAATGTTTGCTTCTTTTGCTGCTGCTGCAAGGTAGCATGCTCTAAGGGGAGCATATTCTTTTATAGATTGAAGTTTGTGCAGACCTCGAATTTGGGTCCAGTATGGCTGCTGTTTTGCTTTGAATAAAGTCATCAAACAAATGTTTGATCAGCCTCTAAAAAACCTGACAAATTGAGTTTGCGGCACTGCAGTCATTGTCTGAATACCACAATAATTTTGATACTTTGATGTAAAGTGGTAGTAAAAACCAGGAACAAATTCTTCATCAGGCTTACGTGACTGAAGTGCCTAACATTTTGTGTTCACCTCATGCATTCTGTGGTATAGCATCTTATTGTTCCTTTTTTGCTATAATTGCTCATGTATTTCAGTACCCATCCAGCACTTGTCAAAGTCTGATCAAACCTGCTGTAAAAGTTTGAGAAAAGTTCAGCTTAGGGCCCTAAGCCTTCCTGAAATTCTCACATAAAATCTATGTACCAAGGTATTACTTCCATTGCTTCTCAGTCAAAATATGAGATGCTCATTGTTTTTTTATGCTCTTCCAATGGGGCACGAACCATGACCCCTGTGGTACCAATTATCTGGCAGTGAACAGCAAGGGGGACCAGTGCTTATGAATCAGTGCTGGCTAGCAAACAAACAAGATGGAGATCGATAAAAACAAATATGGATTCTCAGATACGCTTATACAGTAGGGGGTCATGTGTGACAAATGAGCCTTGTCCTCTAATTTTGGCAGTTTGTTTTTTTATATATTAATAGACAGTGTAGCTATTCCTAGCTTCCGCTTTCCACTGGTTATAGTAGGTAAAAGAATCCAAAACAACTGGTGGCCAAACTATTCCAGCTAATCGTGCTATAATTAGCCTTGCTGAAAATTATTGTAAAATAACAATTTAAGTTGATTAAGGTAATTCCATTGCTAAGCTGGCGTTGGTATTTGTATGACTCCGGCTTAAGTGCAAGTGATGAATTGGACTTTTGTTTTAAGTGTAACATTGCGCAATCTACAACTTAACTTAATTTCTAGGGTCAAGCCACTAAGAGGACAGATATTCAGATATTCCCCACCATCATGCTCACTTCTTATGCTATCGGTCTGCTTGAAATATAGAAAATATAAATAAATAAAAAAATTAAAATTAAAATGTATAAAAATGGCACGTACCAGGCAGTTTCATTTTGCAAACAGCAAATTTTTTCCTGACATTGCAGCTACACTTAGATATTTGGCATGTGAGCCACGTCGACATTAAATTTATTTGACATTTACGAGATAGCAGATATGATATAAAACATGTAACGAGCATTTTATATTTTTTCTTAAGCCGTAAAAGAAAGTGTATTTTTATGAAAATGTGCGAATTAAACTAGATGTTTCTCTGGTTGCCTCCAGTTTGGTGAAAAATGAATATAATGTAATCATTGAATCATTATCAATCTTATTATTCTTGGAAATCAGACTATCTAATGCTAGTCTGCTTTCTCTCCCATGACAACTTATAAAATCACACCATTTTCTTCTATTTTACAACTCCATCTATCTGTTGAATAATGTGAAATCTCTTCTTCTTATACCTAGTTGACGTCTTGTGTCCACTTTTCGCATATGTGTAGATTCTCTGATTGTGACGCTAATATGTATTCAAAGAGCAAGGTTATGTAATATATCAGGGTCTCTTGTTGCAATTCTTTTTCAACCGGTAAAAATCTGACTTTTTTGAAAATATTTCATTGACTGTCGTAATCATTTTAATGAATGTTTTCATCCACTTGTAAAACACCTGTATTCTTCAGGGCATTTTATATTTTATACAATCCCATTACCTCTGGTTATGCGCCAATTCCAATCTGATATATTTCTCATTTTCATGAATCAAGTAAAAAGTGATTTACATATTATTACAATTTCTACCAGTACCAGTTTCCAAGTTCCATATACTCAATTTGATTTCATAACTCTAGTGTATGATATAGCAGTAAAGCATATTATATAATTACGTGAAATTCTTGATTATTACTGTTTATACCAATATGGTCCGTAGATTATGATGCTTAATTTTACATGAAATTATCGAGGCTGGCCATTTGAAATTTTTCAAAAATAATGATGGGGTTAGAAAATTGATTTGGACATCTGGAGAAATTTTTAAAAATTCCCAGATAGAAAACTAATCTCAAACAGTTTTTGAATGATAAATACACCACAACAAAAAACGAATCAATGGTTAGTTCATTTGTTTCCACCTGCGGTGCGGTCGAGATATCTCAGTTTTGCACTGCGTACCCAGGAAGAAGAATGCTCATGTCATTCTGAGAAGATAGATTCGCCAGATACACACAGGCTTTCACACTCTAGGCGTATCATATACACATGTAGTCTAAAAACCTTCCAGGTATATACAGGATTATAGCCCGCAACAAATAAACACCAGATCAAAGCAGGGAGGGTGGGATACCGCCCTCCGAGATCAAAGTTACTAACATGCTTTGGTTAGTGAACTCTATGTGGTTATGTACAAACGTCAGCAGCAGCCCAAATCTCACCACAGTGAACTGCCAAGTTTACAGTGCTTATTCATCAATTTCATGGATACAAGTCACATGTGACAATACTGACAATAAGCTCGTTGCTTGTGATTCTCAATCTCACCCAACTGACCCTGACCGGCTTCTTGGAAAAGATTACTTGTGATAGTGATCACGCGATTAGTACACAAGGATTTGTGTGTTTGTCTTATTAGAAAACATATTTCCTGGCTGAGTTTGACTAGGTCAAGTATGAAAATGTTACAAATCTCAGCGGTCACCCAGTTTCTGCTTTGTTGTTTATGTTGTTCCCTTGCTGTAGCTTGGTGGAGGCACTTGTCTGCCAAAGCATTTAATCAGGTGTCGTTTTTTATCATTGATACCATCTAGAATCTGCATAATGTTACCATAGGCTCACATCTGCTTGGCATGATGTCCCACTGAGATGGTCACTGATATATAAATACCCAAGAGTTGAGCAGATGTGTACAGTACACCACTGAGGGTTGTGACGGGCATCGATGGTGCGCAACTCACACTACACTTTGTCCGGTCTCATGTCTGGCCAAAACAACATTGACTTAGTCTCTGATATATGCATTTGAACATAAATTATGTAGTGTGATGTTAAAATGATATATTCTGGTTTACCCAGAGACAATCAGGAAATGTGGAGGTCTATGAAATTATCAATTCCTATAAAACTTCAAATTTCAATCAAATCTCAAATGGTTTTGAGGATATTTGTGAAAACCATAAATAATCCCATCAATTATTGGGCGTATTTTTCAGGAAATACTGTGAGGGTCTCTTTTGATTTTTTTGAATGAATCACCACCGAATATGGTTCGGTATGACCTACTTAATGTCACCAAATGTTAAACATTAAAGGGATTAAAATTTGATGGTAATTAATGAGATTTAATTCCTCATTATTGTCTAAGCCCAGGGATTAATAATCAGTAATAGTTGGTAACATACTAATTAGGGCCCGGTACAGTTACCATTCAATGGTAGCAGATATCATGCTATGATACGATCAATCCCGGTTTCATATTTTAAAAATAGCCCTATTATTAAATTTCCTACAAATTGGATTGGCGACAGGATAGATCTAGCTCTGCCTTGATGTTAATCCTGGAGACTCAGTATCCTTCTTATCTTAGCTGGTCTGAAACATCCCCACATGCCAAGCGAAGAACAATTAGATGCATCGTTATCAGATTAAAAAACACAAACAACAAGAACCGACTGATGTTTCTTTGAGGTTGGATGGTAGAGGCAGAACTCAATGGAAAGATCAAACTATTGATTACCAACAACAATGCCTCTGATAACTGATCAGAATTGGCAATGAACGCACCGATTAAATTAATTGTTTGTTTCAGTTGAGTTTCCTGGTTGCTTATTTATGAATTCAAGAGATGAAGTTTTGGTACCTTGCGGTATAATCGGATTATCATATTGATTCATCTTTAATGACATCACTGACAGATGAATGTTTGTACCATTGCCAAAATAATACTGCTGAACCGGGTGAGTCTGGGTCTTGAACTGGGCTTGTGGTTTTCCTGCACCTCTGCAACTGCAAATTATATTTTCAAAACTAAAAACAACAATTTTATCTCAACTTTGTCTTGCCTGGCATTGACCGGCCCGGCTCAGCCCTTTGCACGCACTACTTTCAGGTTGAGATCTAAGCCTTTCTTCTGGACTATTCATCTTGAGGCTTGGGTAGAAAAAACGCTAGATCTTAGGGGAATGTATGTTTTCTTGAACTAATGCAGTGTCAATCAAGTGCACTGTACAACTGCTATTGCATACGGTCTAATCATTGAATGTTATTTTCACTAGTTCAAACAAAACCTATGTCAAAGATTATAAATAAGTCATTGCCTATGTCACTAGACTCTAGAAAACTCTATTTTGAATTTGATAAGCAGCAAGTCATTTGGGAAGACCAATGCAGGGCAATGTTTGTAGACAAATCTGTGAATCAAAGATTATGGAACCCTACTATTAGGTCGTTGAATTCTCATGCCGCTTGTTGATTTTATATTGGCAGATACCATGAGAAATTTGGATGGGGCCATGCATAATCTACGAGCTGACTCAGAGAAGCATGAACTTTGCAATAATAAAGCAGAGAGCGCTCAGGCAATAATATAGATTACGGGTCACCTGCTCCATAGTACAGCTGACTCATAATGAAGGGGCAAGTGAAACAACAATAAACAGATTTTCAGATTACCAATCACCAAAAATACAGCATTACGTCACAGAGTAAGGATATATCATTTATCTTTAGCTTGTGAAGATGGAAGTAAGCTGCAGGCTAGATAATCCTTTTGTGGGAAAAAATTACAAAAGATAGTGGTAAAAATTGATCTCGGAGAGATAATGGATTCGAAAACACTGCCTCTGAAGCCGATGGTTTGTGCTTGTTTGGTGGCTGGAAAAGCTGAAAAATTTGGATCATCTTGGGTGTGGTCGGCCACAGACAAATACAAAGGGTTTTAAATCCTCTTATAGTTTGCATTGCCATTCTACAGAACACTGAAAAAAAAATTATATTTTATGCTAATTTTCCAGACTGTTGACCGATCACAGTTTCATACAAACATCCTACTAGTATTAATTCTAAGTGTGTACTGTTATAGTCTTGTCTAATTGATGATTTCCTCTTTGGCATAATCCCTACCTCAAAATTTGTTTCAAAACATTCTAGCAAATAACCCCGAATTAAAACCATATAACTACAAGTAAATAAAAGAAAGTCAACCGGTACTCAAAACCAAGACTGACTATAGAAGGTCAATAATTTACTTAGAAGTACAGCTATACAACCGGGTTCACTCGTCATCCTACCACTATATTCAATAGGCTTGTCTGTGGAGGAAGATTTAAGATGTCAGTTTGCTAGGCTCAGCTGCTGTTCCTACTGATTGCATTACCCTTCCCAGCTTTAGTCCTAGAGTGTCTGACGGGTCATGCCGAAATAACATTTAGTGGGTTTAAAATTGAGTTTGATCACTCGGAAGTTCTAAATATAGACAAATTTGTTTTGGGCTAATCCGGATTTGAGTAGCTAAATTAAATTAGACTAAATGTGTTTTGAGTATCTAATATACAAAATAATTCTGCCAAAATCCAATCGATCTTCGAGCCAATATTTATATTTGATTAAGATTTACTCAATCTTTTTATATCAAACAAAATTGTTTATGCCCAATGAATGGCGGTGTCTTTTCACAGTGAATGTATTATATCTGATAATTGTTTTGATTGACTAACTTTATAGGGAGTTGCATACTTTTTAAGCAAGAAAGGACAAAAATCTTGAACAAAATAGGTATGAAATGGGATTCGAGATAGTTTTCTTCGGTCACAGGGATTCGAGTATATGCTTTATTTCACAACCGATCATTGGCTAAGAATGACCATGTGACCACGCTTGGCGGGTGTTGGAAAACCCTTTGCTGAAACTGAGAGAATATTATCCACATAGAGGTTTGTAGCTGAAACAATTTCCAACAGCATGATCTGGTGAAAGATTTCCCTCTAAAGCCGGCAACGTGCTGCCTCATACCACCACATCAAAATGGAGCCAATGGAGAATTTCCAGAAGATTGAAAAGATAGGAGAAGGAACATATGGAGTTGTATATAAAGCTAAAGACAAACAGACTGGAGATGTGGTTGCTCTCAAGAAAATCAGACTTGATTGGTGAGTTAATTATAATAAATAGAGACAGGCTTGCTAGGTCAATGCCATTCCAATGGATGAGTACAGACTCACCAACCAGGGAAAGGTATTGGTTTTGAATTTGACCTGATAATTAGGTAAGTTTTTGCTTGGTAATAATGGTTCATACATTTTTTGGGGTATGGGACAATCAAAAGCCTACTCACTGTACTACCTACTACATCTTAATCATCTTCATCTAGGGCCTATGTTCTGCTAACAATGTGTCCACTGTCCAGTAACTCGACATATACCACAAAGCTCTGTGACAGGGCCATCCGCTTATGACAAATACCCATCTGACCAATGAACTCCCTCTTCGAGAGGAAGTTCATTGATCTGACAGTGCTATCCGTTCAATTTCACATATTCTTAATCTCAAAGTGTGACTGTCACGTAACCATCTGGATGGCCTTTTGGGAACTAACCGTTGGTAGCCAAATACCATTCGGGTGGGCTCGGAGCAGTATTATTTGCTGCAAAATAGCCACCTGTCTGGGCGTGGAACAGTTATATGTACTGTAACAAATCTATCTGGTTGGGCTTGGAGAAGTAATATTTACTGTTACCTGAGCCCATCCGGATGGGTTTGTTGCCCCGATGATTGTGTCTTCAACACATCCTCCTCTGTTACCAACTCATCCACCCCTGTCCAGATGCCTTTCATGCAACCAGATGCCTAGTTGGCAGCTGCCATGCTGACATCCAGCGGTTGCCAATTAGGCATCCAGGTGATTGGTTCTAAGCGCAGCAGCCTACCCCCACAGTGTCAGACCAGGCCTCTTATCTGAGGTTGAGTCACTACAGATTTATCCAGTCCAGTGGACGTACAATGTCGCATCATTTTGCCCTCTAGGCCTCTAATAAGAAGGGATTATGGTAGCTCATGTGATAATCTGGCGTCTGGCCTACTGACTTACTGAATCGGTAATTGACGAGTAAGAACTCACTCTGTTGGAGGTGCTGGCAATATAGGACCACGTCACAAGACTGCAACAGGGAGACTCAAAAGATTTGTAGGATGGGAGAGTTTCGTACCATCTGTAGATACTCAACCTCAGATAAGAGGCCTGGTCTGACACTATTGAGATGCCAGATGGTACTTCCTTGAAACTACATATTGAGATTAAGTGAAAGTAATTCAATTTCACAATTTCAGTTAGGTTCATTAGGTACGGTACATTCAGTGACCTTGAATTGGCTCACGCTCCTAACAAACAGCCAATTAGAGGCAACACATTGGCTAAGGCAATCCCCACTTATGCAGTTTCATACATCTGTGGATGGCGGCAGATACAGGAATTAGTGTGCGGTTAACCGAGGGTTCAGCGTATCTTCATATATATACTCAAAATGTCGGCAAATCAGAATATCTTTCTCCTATGAGTGTAGACTCGCAAACAAACTACAATGAATTTACTGACTGACGATGCTGAGATTGTTAAATTGATTAGTGAATGCCTAATTCTTAAATGATCCAAACTATCTTTTCATCCAGTTTTCTATCCAAGTTATGTTCAACAAGATAGCTGACAGTCAATGTGTTGACTGGAGCTTCTTTTTTGAATGAGCTGTTGCCAAAAATCTGGGATGGCCTACAGGAAAATCAGGATCGATAGATGGTGGAGGTCACATGATGTGATTTCGTATATTGCTTTAGTATTGGTGTCACACTTCAACCTGTATTCTGTTATTAGTAGTGGAGCCTTCACTGCTAACGCTTGGCCCAAATGAATATGAAACCACTAATCAGGCTGCTATCTAGGGCTTTTGTGTACTTTTCACCTCAAAGAGCAATTGTTAGGCAAGGATCAAATTTCAAATCTAGGAATAAATATGGTTTGATTAAGTTTAAGTGCTCCCTGGTAAGCCATGAAGGCTGTTAAGTTATACCAAGGAGTTACAGACTATACTGACCTGTAGGTAGCCAATATAGTATAATATACTATAGAATGTGAATCTAGGACATGGAAATAAGTGGAGTGTCTATTCATACCTTGTTAGAGAGGCTGTTGGTGTTGAATGGGCAGTGAAGTCAAGTACCACTCAAAGGGTGTATGATAATATGTCAACTTTCTGGGTTTTTCACTTGCAGTGAATCTGAAGGAGTACCCAGCACTGCAATAAGAGAGATTTCACTTCTTAAAGAACTTGAGCATCCCAAAGTGGTCAGGTAAGTACCTAATTCTCAATTGTTATTTTATGGAGCCTGACCTATAACCATCCTCACGGTAAAATGTAGTTGGCCTGCATGGCATTTCTAGCACAAAACATGCCTGTGTAAAAGTTAGTGGCATTCCATAACATGCCTGTGTAACAGTTAGTGGCATTCCATAACATGCCTGTGTAACAGTTAGTGGAATAATGGATAATGGAATGCCACTACCAGCAATACAGGTCGAGTTTGCGCGCTTAACTAGGGACTCTGAATCTCTACTCACATCTTGCAATGTTTTTCTGCATATTTTTCAGGTTGTTAGACGTTATACACTCTGACCAGAAGCTTTATTTAGTGTTTGAATTCCTGGACAACGACCTCAAAAAGTTTATGGACACATATTCAGGGAACCTCCCTATGCAACTAGTCAAGGTTTGTCACTTAGCCTTTGGAGTGTTATAGTCACAATAGTAGATTTTTTTTGCGATTATTTAGATAGTGGTTCATGAAGATACTGCCTAACTCCATGGCCACGCTCTCTACTCTGCTATAGAGTCAATAGATTTGTAGGGTTGACGTAAGTCAAGCTGATGCATAAATTTTCCTGCCTCTATAATATGATGAATGATTGTCTCAAGAGTATTTTTCCTGTTTTTGTGATTTTTTTCCAGCTGCTCAAAGATAATTTTGATGAGCTTATACTTAATTGCTCCACAAGTCGTCAAGATAAGGAAAACTGCTTGTCATCTTTTACATAGCATAGCATCACTAACCACACCCACTTTGAGCTGTGGTTTAGGTTTGGCAGTGGTTGATGAAATAATTTCCCTACCAGCAACTTGTAAACATCGAGAGCTTAGACTATTAGTCAGTCCCTTTTTTTTTAAATGTGAGGGATGACAATGAACATTCACAGTTTACCTTAGAACTAACTGGCAAAGCCCAGGTTGAGGTTTTCCTGGTCATAAACTAAATTTTCCTGCAAATCAGTTCTCTCAGCTTGACTAGGCATTTCTATGTGATTTTTGATGCAATTATAGAGTTACTGTTACCAGTTACTACAAGGTATAGCGTACTGTCATTCACACAGAGTTTTACACCGAGATTTAAAACCACAGAACCTTCTCATCGACAAACATGGCAACATAAAGCTGGCAGATTTCGGTCTGGCCAGAGCTTTTGGCATGCCTGTCAGGATGTACACACATGAGGTAGGCTGTGTTCTAATGAGTAAAAGTTGTCATGTGTGTAGTAGAAGTATTATATTGGCTAAAGTTTAGTTCGCTGGTTTGGAGGTGATTTCATGTTAGCTGTGTCCAAAGTTGGTTCGATAAGAGTTGTCCCCTCTCTGAGGTTTTATCTCAGAGATGGGGCAACTCTATAATGTTCTGCACAAATAGATATTGAATCACTTATTGTCTTTCATACCTAGTGCATTAAAAAGTTGTATACAATACGGTTATACCAATTGAGGGTCTTTTAGACCATTTATACCAAATGCTGTGGCGGTCTTAAGTGCATTCCTATACATTGAATATTGATTTGGGAATTGCGTATCATCATCAACAAAACAAAATTATGTTATATCCTATATTATCTCATTTCAGATAGTAACACTATGGTACAGACCGCCAGAAATTCTGTTGGGCGATAAAGTTTATTCTACTGCAGTTGATATCTGGAGCATAGGCTGTATATTCGCAGAGCTAGTCACAAAAAAGCCATTATTTCCAGGAGATTCTGAGATAGATCAAATATACCGTATATTCAGAACATTTGGTATGGTGTTACTCAATATTCATACATATATCATCTATCGCGTTTAGAAAATAAGAAATCCATCTAATCCCATTATGATTACAAGATTACGCCATTAGAATGTGTATCTCTGATCGTTTGAGTCAGTTGTGTCTAAGTTCAGTCATCTAACTTTGGTTGCAACTCCGAATTTCTTCTGAGGATATTCGAACCACATAAATTATTATACAGAGTTATATGCACAGTGCAGTCGTAACCTAGAAAGTAACAAAAAGGCAGATTTGTAGAATTCAGACATGAACTTCTTGGTGGGCTCTAGCGGTCAAGGGGAAAACTAGAGCTTTTTCAAATCGCATGTAAAATACCAAATATTTATATGCTTTTTGTGTTGTGTTTTAGGTACACCAGATGAAGCTGATTGGCCAGGTGTTACAAAGCTACCAGATTACAAACGGAAATTCCCAAAATGGCCGAAGGATGATTTGTTGAAAGCTATCCCCCAACTAGATGCTCAAGGTCATGACCTTCTCATGGTAAGGCTTGACAACTTTTGATTTGATGCTACTAGTGCTCAAACTAGGTTACCGTTAGTGGCATTCCATTATTGGCCACAGGTTGGGCTGGGGTTGATCATATCACGCCACTACCGCTACTAGTTTGAGGTTTTTAAACAATGGTGCTAGTAACCGCTATCGACATCTCATGGTTGTTCAGTTTTGAAACAGTGCACAATTATTCCATCTTAGGTTTTATTTATTGGGATACTTTGGACCTTCGATATCTGCATAGGAAATTTACATGAATATTGAGATTTTCATCTCCGCATTTGAAACAAATGTAACTGCAACTACTGGAGTAGGAGGTAGCTCAGTTGGTTTGAGCGCCTGCCCTCTAATATTCAAGTGCTGGGTTCGAGCTTCTAGACTACTGACTGCTGGGCACTGTGCCCCGACATGCCTGCAAGCTGAAAGCAACTTGACGCAAAAAATGGCGGCCGCGCCCTTAGACACCTTTATTTCCCAGTCTTCAGACGGAGACAGAAACTTGCGACTTTAACCGACATTTTTTAACCAACATACGTGTTTTTTCATTGCTAGATTTCTCTTGTAGAAAATGTTGATATATGAGCCTAATAATCGAATATCTGCCAAACACTCACTCAATCATCCTTACTTCTATCATATCAACACAAGGGGAGTAACTCCCTCAAGCTGTCACAGTACGTCATCCGCTGACTTCGAGACCAGTAACAAAGGTAATAATACCCTACAAGCGACAGTCTTTTTCTCTGTTTTGTTTTGTACTATCTCAGAGTTAGTGATTAGAGGCATATAAAAATCATTCTCAAACTTACAAGAATGTTTCTATGCCTATGTCTGTCTTGGTTATTCAAAATCTAAAGCATGACTATTAGGTAGACGAGTCATAGTGTCAGGAGGCTATGAAATGAGACTTTTGTAATTGTAATAGGCATGATCTTGCTACAAATACTTATTAGGAATATATATGTGGCCCTAGTATGTTTTCATGTTAGTGGGGATCACCTGACGAACCAACATTCTTCTCAGCATTTGCATCCATACCAGTACTGGAGCCATCTGTACTTTTCCAAAGAAACTATGACACCAATTTGATCTGGCAGTCTCTGAACGTTTAGTCCTGTAGTATTCACATGATTTTTCACATTTTCATTTATTTTCATCACATTTTCATTTTTCACATCTTGTTTTATAGAGAACACTTTCTTCAACACTTAACTTTGGTGTCGATGATGGTATGCTGTGGTGCTGGAAAAGGCTTCAGCGTTTATGTGCAATAAGCTCGTGTTGTGATAATACGAACTTCATATGTTAGGCGTAGCATGGTTTGTATATAGCAAAATTTCCTTAAGAAATAGATTCAGATCAAAGCCACAATCAACAGTTCTTCCTGTTTTATGTAGATTTAAAAAAAAGTTGTTTCACAGGCTGGGAGGTTCTTGCTTGTTTTATAGCCCTATTTGTAATAGACTACAGATTTGTTTTACCTTTTTGGCATTTTTTGCAAGTTATGTTATAACTTTTATGCAATATTCATGTGCAATTATTTTGTTTTAGTGTTTTAATAAAGTTATCAAGGTTTATTCTAATAGCTGACTATCCATCAATGATTTAAATTACACTGATTTTATTACAGAAGTTATTAGTATGATTACTTATCAGAAGTAGAAGGTATAAACCTCAAGCAAAGTCAGAATTGATTTAGGGTTCGCATGAAAATATGAGAGCACAACTATATGGAGAATCTCCTGTTTATGCTTTATATGCTTTGCGCTTTTCATCAGGGAGTTTAGGACTATGTCCCTGTATTAGCGTTTGATAATGTTTGATCCCTCTCAGCAACTTTTTATGTCCACATTTAGAGTGATATAAAATTATGTGCTCAGTAAACCCATTTTGGTAAAATCAACATCTTTCTATGTGGGAGGATTAACAACCCCAAACTCTGCACAGTTGATGTGATATTGTCATTTTTCTATTTTCCTGCCTACTAATCATCTCTTAGAGTCTCGGGACATGCGGTTTATCTACCTGCAACCTATATTTTTGTTGTTCTCATCATCTCAAATATGACACAGTTGTATCATTTGAGTGGGATGCAATGCAATGCAATGAGATGTTAGGGAAAAGCCAATCAGAGCTTTTTGGTCCATATATGGTTATGAAGAACTGCTGGCTCCCTGTAGATAGTTAGCCTTTGGATAGCTTCTGCAGATCCAAACTGAATATCTGGTATTCTCCATGTCATTTTATAGGATCTATATAAGCTTGTGTCAGTACTCCCCTCATTTTCTCTCTAGTTTGCTGCTAATAACTGGTGAAATGTCATTTTGACAAACTGAGAGTTGTCTTGACTCTATTGAAAAGCTTTAATCTCATTGGATAATTTTGTTTATGATTCAATTTACAGATTTAGAAAAGTTATGCTTCAGTTATTGCGGCGTCATTGTAATCAGCCACAATTGTAAGGCAATGTATTATTTGGATTTCAGGCTACATTGTTATTATTCATATCAGTGGTGAGTCAGAATTAACAAGTGATAGCAGGTGCTCTAATAAGCTGGACTGACATAATTTGTGTGACTTGTATCTGAACAAGGAAAGTATTAAAAGACTGGGAACATTAATACTTCTAGAGAGGAAACATTTACACTTATACTTCTAGAAAGGAAACATACACACTTAAAAAGGGTACTAAAGCACACACTTGACTTTCACAGGTGAGTTAATTTAGTTGTTGGATTCTGTTATCAGAGCAATTGTGATACTGTTGCCTACCAAGAACAATCTCATCAAGCTTATCAATGACTTATCTCCACCAAATCTCTATTCTAGCAGACAGTGTAGGAGTCCCTGGCTAGTTGACTGCTGTATGCCAGGGTCATCAAATCATGTTGGGCCAGGGTTCAGCTTCTGTGTCATCAAGGAGTGTCATCTTGAGGGTTTGTGACACATTGTTTTGCTCATTGACTGCTGTCTCACTTAGGACTATGGTATGACTACAATGAAAGAGTAACTCTATGCTACGATATTGACCTCATTTAATATGACCACACCAGCAGAATTCCGCAATGTATCAATCCTGCAGTGTACTCAATGGTGTTGGTTGGTCTATGTTTGAGCAAGGAGTACTTATTGGTTTAGGTCACTACAATTTGGGCACAACATAGATTGGTAGGGAGATGGCATATAGTTCATGATTATGGGCAACGAGTGCAACAGTTGATTTGGTGTTCCATATTTCACAGCAGGCTTACATGATACATAGGTAGATACAAATGTACCGGCATGATACCAAAATTAAATGCACTACTGAATAAAATAATCCAGACACAACAAGGAAGGTTAACTCATAAAGACACAGCTTTTATCATCAGATAAGGAGTAGGATCTCCTAGCTCTAATCAGGGATAATACATTCTCCGTGATCTAGTGGGCTCTTTTTATTTGACAGTGACTATTGCAATAAATCAGTTTGTGAGTTGATGTCAAGTTTTGAGTAGGTCAGCTGTGAGTATCTTAGTGGTATCAAGGCTCGTATCAGGTGTCAGAATAGCCCTGATTGGCATCTCACACAAGTATCGGTAGTATCAAAGTATCTGCAGTGGGAAGTGTCATATGTGCTCTAGAACAAGTTTTATCCAATTTGCTCGCATTCCAGTTGCTCCCCTTCCACTGGTCATGCCGCAGCGGAGGACCCAGTTGGGAGCGAGCATCTCTGAATGCAGGCAAATGGACCAATCTTGGTCTATATGTGCTCTGTATCTGGAGATTCCGCAGTCTGGTATTTTGATTTTGGTTTTTTCTAACCTCTAAAAACTCATTAAACCTCTTAGATCAGATTAGCGGTATTATTGGAGTACTACAACCATAATCCATTTAATTTGTTTTTGGTTACACCTAATGAGAGATTTTTTAGTATACTTAATGGATTTAAAAGATATTAAGTTATGATTCATGACAAATTACATTCCCTGGAGGCTTGTTGGCTTAAATCCATACTCCACCTGCTGTATCGTACCGGCAGTGACCTGGGGAGGAGTTCACCATACATGATGAATGGGCAAGATAAGGTCTGGTTGCCTGAGCGCTATTAAAATACAATTTGTGATGATGATGAGTTATCTGTTTCCAATAATATTGTCAAGGTTTATGTCCTGATAATAAGTTGCTGCACCATCATAGTCAGTATATAATTAATTTTGCCTGTGTGTATCTTTCCTTCGATTTGCAAGTCACACAAAATCCTGTCTGTCATCTATGTGTTTCTGAGTAGGCCTTTTTATGTATTATTGACTTTTTTCCTCAACTCTATGGCTTGAAAAATAACACATTGAGGTTTTCTTTTGTATTTCTAGAGGACATTATCACTCCCTGTGAAAGGATTTTGCTTCTACATCATCAATAGCTCATCGGATATACAGAAAGTAAACAGCAGTAGCACTGTTCTCTGCTCAGTAGTTTGACACTGACATGAGCTAAATGCCGAGCATGCATATGGAGTTGCGGGTATGGATAGGTTCCGTACAGCGGGTGATATCGGGTGTATCAGTCAACACCACAAGCCAGGAGGTTATTGTAGCCTTAGCTCAAGCCACAGGTAAAACTGGTAGATTCACGCTGGTTGAGAAATGGAGGGACTACGAGCAGACGCTTACGCCGGCAGACTGTCCACTAATGGTCGCTCAGAAGTTTGGAGATTACGCTCATGAGGTTTGTTAAGTCTAAACTATACAGACCATAACCTGTAAAATACAATATAGCCAGGCTTATGACTGTTATTTTAGCATTTTACCCTCAATTTCATGGCCAATTAACCTTCAATCATAGTGTTTTTAGTCTTTGCAGGAAGCCAATCTTGAACAGTTTTATACCTAGGTAACCCTGCAGGCTATTGTTCCCTGTCAGACTGTGCTGACTAGGACTATTTCACTTGTTCACTCAAGACACAGGAAAAGCTTTGATGTGATTCATAAAAGAACCTCTAACTTTTGAGTGCAATGTTTTGAAGAGATGAATACATTGTTTACAATTGATGGAGCGATTTGAATAGACATATTATGAATAAGGAGCGGCCACAATATTATGATCTGGTGTGATTATAATGATTTCAGTGTTTTATTATAGCTTTATCGAAGCCGTTATATTCTAGACTATCGACTAAACTAAATTTCACTGAATTTGGACTCCTTGGACCAAATTAATGCCTTGACAGGAAAGAGGAAATTATTCATTCATAAAAAAACCTATGAACATTAATTGGAGAGTTTTGATGATGTATGTTTGGGTACTAAGTGACTGGCTGACAAATTAGCAAACTATGTCAAGAATCTACCATAACAAGATTGTGTTATCGGAAATTGTTGTAATACACTGTCTCTTTCATTGTTGATAAGCAAAAGGTTCCCCGATATGTTCTAACGTTTTACTCTATACCCTTTTCATCCATCATGCAAAATTTGGCCTCAGGGATTTGAGATTTCATTTGATTGAGGACAAGCATTACAGTGTTTGTTTCATCTTATGAGGTCATGTCTAACGCTATTCTTGTGATTGCAAAGAATTTATAATGATGTCTGCAAACTATCTATGACAGCCATCAAATTGCACTTGTAAGCCAATTATCTGATATAAGTGCAATTTGAAAATTGGCAATTACATCGACTTGAAAAGGAGCCTAATCTAGTCTAAATTGTTAAAATTGCTGAAACCTGCAAGTATGTTTGGACTGGAGTACTTACATTCAATATGCAGGACCCTTGAGTGAGCGCAATAATAGCGAAATAAACCCATATCTGCAAATTAAAACTCCCAAGACACCTGGAGTTTGTTTTATTGTGAATTATAGTCCCTGATGAAATTATCCAAGCCCTAAAAGTTTTCCTCTCAAGTACCAGAGTAGGCTATAAAGAAACATTTCTGGACATTCAAAAACATTACTGCTGTCAAAATAAGCTAATATATTGTTGATTAAAATAGTGGTTGATTAAAAATCAGATGGTCATATAAATATGAAAATAATTTACATCTTTTTTGCTCAGGTCCAGTTTATCCTTCGGCAGACCGGTGAGGCTTCCTCTGCTCAGAGCCGAAGATTAGCTGAAGCCAAGTCACCAAAGCCTCAGCGCCGTCAGACGAGAATCAAGAAGTCTATGAGTTTTAGTGGGGGTGCACAGTCAACCACCCCTCCTAGTCGTTCTCCAAAACTACAGAATCCACTACATGGAGGCATTCAAGAAGAGGATATACAATCTGACCCAACTTATGTAGGTGGCCAGGGTTTCAATATCAATGACCTCCGAATTATGCAAAGTTATGCAGATCAAATTGCATCAAAGTGTTATGTATCTTATTGCCCATTCAGTAGTGAAGGCTAAAATCTTAGCAGACAGGGTATCTTGTGCCATCTTCAACTAGGGGATATGTTGATGTGCGATAAGTTTGACCTAAAACAGGATTGCCACTGTCACCTGGTCTATGATGAACATTGAGCTAAGCTGTGATCAATCCACGCTTTGAGCAGAGTACCCATTAGAGTAAATGAGCCTGAACAAATGCTGAACAACATTATTATATAATGCTAGATGGCTGGCATATCCATTTGCTCAATGCTCATCCATTTTAAAAATGGCTGTAAGCTCGAGTTGAACATGAACAATACACAAAGAGGGACATGATAAAAAGGGTTATGTCACATTACACAAAGGTTGAGTGGCCTCAAGATCAACCTCTGATAAAGATTACATACATTTGATACGGGTTAATTGTTCGTACATGGAATTCGATGACTGTAATTTGTCTTGATTTGGTGGTAATACATTACAAGTTACAAAGGATGGTGCTGGTTTACTACCTTCAGTCCCTCCTTGGCCCACTTGGAGAGTATTGAAGTGCTTTGCCCTTTGATATATCTGCTAAATCAAAAAGCATTGGCAGAATGGTCCCACATTTTGCGCAGTAAGCTAGAAATAAAATCGGAAGCCTCACAAACCATTAATCCAGATTTTCTGTAGGTTAATAACTTACGTACTGTTATCCCAGGATCAATCAGTTCAGTGACATGCACACTTTCACGTACATTTCATTACATAATCACGCTAATGGACTAACGAACTTTTGATTAAAATCCTAGCTTTACCGCTAATGGTTAGCAAAACACTAACTTGAAAACGTCAATATTTCTACCACGTTTAAGTCATGCATTATAAGTCCCCTAACCTGTACGTCATATTCCGATGGTACTGCATAAAAGTTGAATAACAGTATTTTGAAACCTTGAATCTAACCCAGGAGAAATCACCTGTATGGAATTTGTCCACTGACAGTTCTGAGCACAAAGTTTTGGTAATTTACATAAGTGATTACCAACTTATTTCTGAATGTAAGCGCATCAAAAAGTGGAAATGAGTAGGGAAGATTTTCAAAATATAGGCATCATTTCCTGTATTCAAGCAGATGGTGTATTTAATATGACACTTTAAATGTAGATTTATGATCCTTGGCCTAATAGCGGAGACATGATTAGCGGAAGGGTAATATGGGGAACTTATGTGAAAATCTTCATGTAATATGCTTAGAGAAGCTGTTGCCTGTTGGTATAAAAGTCAGGTCAGCTGCCTGTGTCCGTAAAACTTAATGAGCTTTTTTGTTCTATATTATGCTCTAAAATCTAATGACCTCTTAGAACTTGCATCTTTAAAGAAAAGCACAATCACTGCTTACGTAGGAAGACCAACATTTTTTCCATTTTATTTGATAAAAACCCAAAAATAACAATGAAAAACGATTTGTAGATATAATGTTTTTTGACAGTATGCAATAATTTCATAACGTCTCATGCTTACAACGTAACTCATTCTTTGCGGTGTCATCTTCATCGCAATTACATCATAACAAGCTTTATCATTGAAGCTAAACTGCCTCATCAGGAATTGCCTGTCATAAATCTTAATAAAACGCAAAGTATGTACCATTTGTGGCTCACGGCTGTGTCTAGCCTCTTGTGATGTGGTTGAGTAATAGATGATTATCTCTCCCGCTCTCCTACAGCCATCTCTATCATTACCATAGACTTAATATAGACTAATATATAAGTCTATGATCATCACCTTTACCTATTTGCCTGTTCCCAGCTTGACTTTGGATTAGGATTAGGACATATTATAGTTATTATCTACTATACAATTATAGTCTTAGGCTGATTGGTAGTCATTATGTTCTTATTCTCACTGTGGGGATCGTCTTACTCTTATTAAAATTACAGGGTCCTCAAACCATACCAAACCATACTGGAAACTTGTGGTGACCCGCGATTAGCTCAATGAATATTCTTTTACAATACCCAAAGTGGAAGTGAACAATCAGTTTTTGCACATATATGAATTGATAATTTTATTTACATAAGCTCACAGAGTAAGGATATACTTACGCTGTGATAAGCTCATCCTGGATGCTTCACCAAATTATGTAATCTTTGATTGGGAAGGGTTGGTTGGATAGGAAGGGATTGTTATGAGATACATGTCACTTTATGGCACCTGCTTATCTGGGATAGCATGTAGATGAGTTCTTTGCTTGACGTTCCCATTTTTGTTATGTTTTGTAGGTTACTCCTCAGCCGAGAGTGAACGTACCTCAACCTCACCCATCCGCTCACCCCTCTACCGCTCACAGGCCTAATTATGCAACTGATGATCAGAAGCAGGCGAGATCAGAGAGTAAACTGCCCGTCCCTGAGGTACGAGAGAGGAAACACAGACAGTCACCGTCAGTTAGTCAGCAAGTGCCAGAGTCACAACACAAGCATCATCACCAGGAGAAGCAGCGTCCACGACGCCGCAGTGGTGAACGAGAATCTAGGTCAAGACAAGAAAGACAACAAGTGAGTCAATAGCAGTACAGTCTGTGCTCTTGGCTCTGTTAGTTCGACTCCTCCGTGTATATAAGTATAAACCAAGCTTGGTCCGTCTGCCTGCATTCGGAGTCGCTCCCAATCCTCTGGTCACGCGTGACCAGTGGAAGGGAGCAACTGGAATGCAGGCGATTGGATTATACTTGATCTAATATAAGTGTGGTACCCTGATGGATACAGTCATATTGGCACAGACACTTGATAATATGATGTCAGGCATTAAATGCTTCAAATGACATTCTGAGAATCCTGAATGTTGGTGGGTTGTGAATGGACCGCAGCCTCAGGTTGTTAGTCATATTATGTGATAAGGGAAGTCACAATGCATTACACACAGCGGGTCTGACTCAGATTTCTGGTATGAATTTCCGGTGTGTAATTTTTTTTGCATAATTATGCAACGAAGTAAGGTTTTCCTTGCATCCTAAAATATTGGGACTAATTTGAATCATAGTTTTCAATGTGGTCTTTGTGGTTATTTTTAGGGCTAACGAGTGCCATCTGCAGAGCTGGAATCATAATCGCCCACCCACTAACTTCAAAATTCACAACAGATTATCTGATTTTGAATATCATTCGTTTTTTATGAACACGGTTATAATTTTTTATTAGCAAAAGGAGAGAGAAGCCAGGCTGAGAGAGGCGTACGAATTGCAGCAAACCTTGGCTAACCACGAGAGGAGACTTGAAGATGAGAAGAGAAAGCTCAATAATGTAGACAGAGGTAACGCAAAGCTCCAGACATCTACATGATTTCAACTTAATCCATTACTATAATAATAGTTAATATTGAGAGGAAGTGCTTTGCTTTTCGCTGTGTGAAAGTATTACTCCTCCCAGCCTTTGAAGTTGCTATGGTTGGCGAAAAAGTCTAAACCGTTACTGGTACAATTATCTGTCACCAAGACTCAAACGTAATTGTGTTCAGGTTCCAAAATTGCAAGGCACAGCATAGCAACCGGTTTGGGATATGACAGTATGTTATGTTGCCAATCGATTGAGCTTTGATCGGTATATGTCCATCAATCAACCTCCGCCCATCCTAAATGTCACCTTTTTCCTAAATTTAGTGAGATTATTTGAAAAATGTAAAATATAATTATTCACTCAAGTGGTTGCCACATGGCCCACACAGCCTGGTAGTAACAAGAGGTTCTAGGATTTAGTAGTAATGTGATTAACCTAATGGCTCGTGAATTGTTGTTTTTGTCACCCAGTGGGTGTTTTGCTGAGGTTTCTCTGTCAACAAGCCTATGCTAAGCCTAATGAGATTAATAGTTAATACCTATAAGTGCAAACAATACATAGAGGTCATATATACCTAGGGTGATGGAGTTGACCATCTTGGCACTAATTACGTTGGTCTCAGTCATCTAACAAAGATCCTGTGGGATTTGAGATTTCTTATTATTGTAATGAACCGTGATGAACTTCATAAGGTAAAGATGACGCAACTTTACCTGGCAGTGAAGCTGTAAAAGTTAATACCATTTATATATTATTTACAGAAATCAGTAATGTGACTATTGAAGAGGAGAAGAAATGGGGTACACTGTACGATTGCCGAGATGAGATTAGCAGGTCACTACACACAGTACAGCGATTAGAAGTAGACTTGGATTCATGTGATGAAGTGTTACTATCTGAAGAGCTCAATGTGCTATTAAGAAAGCAGGAAGAACTTGATGAGGAAATGAATGAATTAAGGGTACAGTTGACGGACTGTGATAGTCATATACTCACAGAACATCAACAGACCAAATCTCTGGACAGTGAGCTTGATGATTTAGAAAAAGACAACGCAGATATAGATAAAGAAATCAAGGGCACTGAAAACGAGATGGAAAAGTTGCAAAGCAGAGTGGAAGAAAAAAAGAGGTATGTTATATTGTCATGAGAAAAGTGGGAAAAGTTCTTGCTTTTCATTTTGATTGTCATGGTTGCATAATTTTAATGGCCTAATAGGTCACTGCTGCCTTTCGTATAGTAGTTCCCAACAAAGGAAGAGTTGTTTGCCCATTGACATTAGATGGACAACTCCTCATATTACAGATACAACATTATTACACATCAAATTGCGCTTATTTTTTCATCCAAAGCATTGTATTTATGACATAGGTTTTTAATGGAGGCTGAGGATGGTTATATGTCAGCTTGTGATGATCTGAAGGAGGCAGATAACTCTCTAGAGAAGAGGAAACAGATGCTGGTGGAACTGGAGCGAGAATTACGAGAATATAATCTCAAAACATTCATCAACACCGGCTTTATTGATAAAAGTGAGTATAGATTCACTCATATTGTATCTTTTTTCAACACAATGTTAAGTTTCAGAATCACTAGGCCCTAAGCTTCAGAGTTCCAGGTGTTAAAATGTTTTCTCGATGTGAATGTTACAATCCAAACCATGATGTTAAGAATATACATCATCTTAAAAATGAATTATGAAGTAGAAATGTTTTTTATGGTTATTAGCTGTGTCAGCTGAAAGCTAGTCTCTGGCAGTAAGTTGTGTATGTTATTGTGAACTAAAGCTGAGCTTCCTTTCTAATTGTATCAACTAATCCGATCGTTGTGTATTAACAACCCCCTCGATTCTGTGTGATAAGAAACATAGGTCAGATGTTGAAGTGAAAATACTCAGTGTTCATTTTGCTCTTGTGAAAAGTGATACTAATTCTGATAATATTGATATTGTTGTTGAGTGTGAGAAAAATTCTTCTATAAACTACCACAATCGCTCATGGTCTCAGGGTGCTCTCCTCACTTGATGCGTTAACCTTAATTGTAAACTTTTTCAATATCTTGTAATCTATGCATGGAATTTCAAATAAAATCTCCACTGTAAGAACATAGGGTAGTGGAAATAGCGAGATATAACTAGTTTATTATACCCATAGTTGTGTTCTCATTTCATATAACAGGACAACTCCCATGCACAACATCACCTTTTGTATGATCAGGGAGTTTGGGACTCCCTGGTATGATAAGCACAAACTTAGAGGATAAACTTTCGTCTAGCTCAAACCAAGGAGTTTAACTCCTAGCTCAAACTCTCTACATTATCATGTGTCTTGTCTGTGGTCACACTTAGTGTCTACATAGTATACATGACATTATAGAACATTGTTAGGATTTATTCATTTTGAAACTTGATGTTGTGTCAGATTAAGCTGTTAAAGATTTCAGGGGTCAATGAATTTCATTTCTAAGATTGTTATTGTCTTGGAATAGAGTAAGTCAGAACAAACTTCACCTAGACAACATTTGCCTCAATACATACACGAGCGCTTCAATATTTATTGTTTGTCATTATATTATGACATACACAATGTACCAAATCTTAGAGAGCCATACAGAAATATAGCATGATTCTAGATAATTATTGAGCTGTCGGGTGTAAGTGCAATCATGAATATGTTTGTTGTTTTTGCAGATATGGATGGTGCAAACTTACCATCTTTGCAGAGTAACAGTCTGCCTTCCTCTCACCCAGGCTTGCTGGTGTAGCTGCCACAGAAGACAACTCAAGCTGAAGTTTAGAACCTATAGATACATGTCGGTGCTAGCTAGTGCTCACAAAACATATCAGGCTGTGATATAAGTATCTTAAAGTGCATATGGTTCATGGTTGTGAAATCTTTCAGTTGTGCGATTATTATCCAACCCGGAATCCTTCCAATAGCAGCTGGCCCTGCCATTTATTGTCAAACATAGATTTTGCAAATGGTTAGCCAATCATATCAATGCCAAGCCAAAATATTGGCTAGCGAATGGTTCATGGCTCATGTTTGGCTCACGTATCTGCTCTGGTAATTTTGTTATCAGTGTTCATTTTTTTCTATTTTTCCGTAATCTGTATGTTTTTTTGTCATTTTTCATTACATTGTTCTACTAGATGTAGGTCAGCCAAGAGTATTATACGATGAAAACACTGCAATATCATTATTACCTCTATGATTCTTACACTAAGACACTAGTTAGACTATATAACTGGAGGCCTTGTCAGTCATACCTCACACTCTCCCCTACTTGCCAAAACATCAGTCTCATCAGGGAGGGCGGGACACCCTCCCCGGTCTCATCAGGAAATTTGGCAATCTTCAGCAATATTTTGTACTGCACACTCTATTTTTTTCATGATCAAAATCTTTGGAATACATTCTCGTTTTCATTTTTATTCGTATTTCATTCGCACTCATTTTTCTTGCCAAGCTGTGAGCTACCTGACCGACAAACTAAAGTATAACATTCACTCAGATAAACTGTATGAACACCAAATTATCTTTTAAATTTATTGTTACCTATAATTTAATTGGTATGATAATAATAAATATTTGAAAATAGATCAGTTTCCAAGATTTGTTTTACTTCTCTTGCTCAGGAAGACCAATGTATGTCAAATTCTAACTTGGAAGTTATTTTGTTCTAATTTGCTTAGCTTGATCATTGAGATGGCAGGTAGCATTCGAGTTCCTGGCCTGCAAGCACATGGTCATTCTAGGTATTGTCAATGCCAATGTTGTGACTGCGTCGGATAAAAACTTTAGCTTGAAAACAAAAATAAAAGAGCTGCAGGTGAATATACATATATTGGGTTATCTGTAATTTATTCACATCAGTTACCTACTTATATTTTTTCTACAAAACTACAGATCTTGAATCAAAAATAAATGCTGTGAAAAGAGGTGAAAATAAAATTGAAGAATGAATATCATCTACTTTGTCCCAAGGTAGGAAATAAAGGTTAGTAAATAAAGCTAGGAGTGACTGTTGAACACCAGCCGAAGGTGTTACATTAATGAGTATTATGCAGTAGTAAAGCAAGGAGTAGCAGGGTTACTGTTGCTCATTTGGGTCAAGTAAAAACCTGAGTGTCGGGGAAACGAAACTGATATTTAGCTTCAAACATTAATATAAATTCATACATGTGAATAAGTATCAGCGGGGTCAAACCATGTATCACAGGACTCCCTCCCCTTCATTAGTCACAAATATTTGATAGAAAGCTAAAGACATTCTGATTCTATTCGATGATACAGTTGCTGGCATGAACTTCAATGAGATTAGACAAGAAATATTTGAAACATATCGGACACTGAACTGCATTAGAACTGTTCTGTGTTTTGTAAGTGAAGTAAGGATTTGTATAATCAGAGCTGGATGACCGATAACTGCCAGCGTTGTGATTGGTCTGCTGCGAGTTTGCTTTATAACCATGTGGAACATACGTCGCATTGGGTGTACTGCTACTTGGAGTATAAATGCTTAAACGAAACCATGATTCATCATTAAATTAATGTGGTTTGTGATATTGTGGACATTTCAAAGGCAGAACTGGTTTACTGTATATATGAGCTGCGGGATAACAATAGCCATGATGTTTGTTGATTTTGTCACTGGGTGAACAAAACAGATTAAATCCAACCCCCAATCCCACATCACAAAACAATGAAGTGTCAACTCCCAGTATTTTATGCAATGAGATACATTCATATCCTGAGGGAATGTGGGATACACATCCCACCCTCCCTGGTGACAGTGAAACTTCACCCTGCCAAGCTGACAGTTATCTATAAATGTAATTTGGGCAACATGATGCTCAATGATATTCTATTAGAGGAAATACATGGGTGATGTATGGCACACAGCGGTCAATGAGTTTACCTTTTTGAGTGTCCGGTGGAAGTATCCAGAGTGATCTCCGGCAGGTCATCCTCATCATCACTAGATACTATGACATCAGGTGCCGCTGACAGCCCGCTGTATATCGCTGCACCGTGTACATGAGGTCGGTGAGGCATGTGATCCGAGAATAGACTAGGTTCTATACGAGCTGGTGTGGTGATATGTGTGGGTGGAGTATCACGTCTCATATGAGGAGAGGGTATAGCGGTGTTAGGCCTGAGCGGTGGTGGATCCCCTTCTTCCTCATCAGATGATGATAGCAGATCTTGGAGAGTGAGACATGATTGTGACTGTGATTGTGACGGAGTTTGAGTAAAACTTGCGCCGCCAGCTGATTGATTGAAGGAAGGTGTGGCAGTTGATGTCTGGGTCTTTTTCCGTGGGGGCAGCATTAAGTCATCATCGTCATCACTGAGTAGGTCTTCAATGGTTCGCTTTTTGAGGTTGTTGCAGTTAGGTCTGATCTCCGTTCTTAGAGAAGTAGAGCTATGCTGACTCGGAGACACAGCAGTACTGTTGATATTACGCCTCGGCTGACTTGAGGTACTCTGGGACTCAGTTGGGGCTTTTGGGGTTTGACTATTAGCTACTGGCAGCGCTGTTGACCGAGCCGTAGCCGGCTGAGCTGTTGATCTGCGGGCTGCTGGTGATCGTGAGAAGCCTGACCTACGCTGTGATGCAGGAAGCAGTTTGAAGGATTTGGGAGTTGTCTCTGTAGCGCTTCTGAGTGGTGTGGTGTTTATTATTGGTGAGGGAAGGGATGGAGACGGTTTTGTAAAGCTGGGCAGATTCTTCAGAGGTGTTGAACTTGTCCTCCCCGTACTGACTCTCTGTGAAGCCTGGCTAACAGATAGAGAGATGCCTGCAATCTTTTGAGCAGCCATCTGAGTTAAGCTTGTTGACATAGGAGTGTTACCCTGACTATTTGAAATCGTACCATTCCCCACAAAACCCCCATTTCTTGTTACAGTGGTTAAGGAGCTCACTTTTTGTTTTGCTTCAGTTGGAGTCGACTGTACGGTAGCAATAGTCATCGCATTGACAGGCGGATTTACGACATTAGCTATAGTATTGTTGAAGGCTGCGGGTTCAGAAGGTAAGCTTTTATGGGCTGCTGCAACATCCTTGGGTTTACTCAACAACGATCCTGAATCGTTTACTACTGAAACGTTCCCCATCTTCCCTTTCGGAGTGATTGGCCTGTCTTGAGTTGCTGTACGCTTGGCTATTACTTGACCATTAGTCACAAAGTCTTTGAAGTGAGCTGGAGCTTTGATAATTCTTAATGATCTGCATCCGTTCACACTTAACATAGCCTTCTTCAAATCCTCTACAGTTATATTGCCATTTTCATGAGTTTGGCTGATTATGTCCGATACTCTAGTAGGACCATTAGGCCAAGCAGTTACAGTTGCGCCATTGGTCAGTTGAATGATAGGTGGGTTTGGCAACGTGTGTTTACCTTTGGGAGTGATAGCAGTATTAGTTGGTTTTCCTTGGATGGTATTTGCAGTGGTTGTGACAGGACTTGTTGCCGGAACACAGTTTTGTGTGGCATTAGTGCTTGGTGTTGTCACTGTACCAGGTCCTGGTTTGTTTGGTGTGATGGCTAGATTATGGATCTTATTTCCCTGTGCTACAAAATATTCAAAGCAGATTGAATTCAGCTAGCCTGCTCAAGTCTAATTCAGCATTGAGGCCCAACGGTCAGTGTCAACAAACTTTTTTATTGTTGTAGATATCTATGTGATTGGGCGCTTAAGCAAAAGGAAGGTATGCAAGTTCAAATTAATAGTTAAGAAAAATAAAATGACAAATAAAGCAGTTTGCAATCTGAGGGAGATATCTGATTCGGCTACAAACCTGTATGAGCTGTTGGAGAATTCACAAGGTTAGTGCCAGCAGTGAGCTGAGGTGTCCTGGCCTGAGCTGTCACGTTCGTATTAGGAGATGTTAACACTGCCCTTATACCAGGAGATGCAGATGGCCTTTGTGGAGTAACAAACAAACCATTAGTTCCTACTCCAGCTTTTCTGTCATGTTTTGGAGTTGTCACCACACACCCAGCAGCAGGAGTTTTTGGTGATATCACACTGTCGACAGCAGCAGATTTTCGGGGTGTTACAGTGAGTATATCAGCTTCTCCAGAGGAATCATAAGTCATGTCTATCAGCTCAGGATTAGCTGAAGCGGCGGATGGAAGCTTTTTGAGTTGGGGTGAGTTATTGGGATTGTTTGTCAGTCCTTTAGAGAGTTGTTTGGCCATCTCCATCACTTTCAGATGAGCTGCTGTTGGCTTTTTAACTGGCGCTCTCTCTATCAAAAAAACAATGAAAATTTTCCAGTGAGGAATGTTTATGCTAACATTTAAAGTGATTTGATACTATTTCAAGTGATTTGCTACTATTTCTTACTCAAGAGACAGTAGATAAATGTAAGATTGATGGATAAATCTTTGAACACAGAAACTGTATCTTTCTTTGAATACTTGGATTTGCATTAGGCCACACCAAATTGATGTCTTGATCTAGATTTACCTCCCTCCTCTAAAATATTATCTGGATCATAGAAATAAACTAAAATTACCTCCAGCCTCCAGCTGATCATTCTCTAAATTATTGTAAAAATAACACAAAATGTGTGATAAAATGAATTTCCCTCCAGCGTCCTCTCCATAATTGCCAAAAATAAAACAATAAAATGGAATTCCCTCCAGCCTCCTCTAGTATTTTGGCATAAAATGAAAAATAATATACCTCCTCCCTCCTCCAAAATTCCTTCTTGCTCGTCATCTAGATCAAGACATTAATTTGGTGTGGCCTTATAAAGAGTAAATTAAAGTTGTACTAGAATTCACCGAGGCATATTGATTTGACTAACAACTCATGTTGAGCTGCAACCCTAATACAGAAAGTGCAATTTTATCAAAGGGGTAAAATGAGATGGAATACCTTCAGCATGTTGGGATGTTTTCTGAGAGCCGTTCACACGATTATCAAAGAACTCGAGAGCGTATCCTTTGAACAGCTTCTTCTCATCACTGCTCAGTTTTCTACATTTCACTTTTTCGAATTGGTGTCGCAGTTCTGTAATACATGAATATGAAATTGTTAAATATTTTTTCTGTTGCAAAAAATTGTTCAACATTTCAACCACTTATTATGGCATGGCGAATCATTGACACAAGTCAAGTTAAGATTTTGCAAGACAGTATCACAGCATTTTATTTGACATGGCCACCCTGAGTATCGCTTTCTCACTTAGTGAGCCAGACCTGCTAGGGGTCTCTTTCCCAAACCGCTCAGTCATTGATGCAACTATATGCATTCTGAGTGAACAACGAAAATTTGCTTTGAAAGCATGGATATTTCTGATTGCAAGACCCGTGTGGTTCCTCATTATCCAGAGTTGAACTCACCTGACACTTTCATAGAATATGGATCTATATTTGTTAGATCAAGTCCTCTAAAGAATGTCCTTATAGACCCCATAAACTACAAACAAAACATGGCACACAAAATTACTAGTAGCAGCTTCCAAATCCTTTTTCTTTGAAGCTGTAGAAATATGTTTAGTTTGTTTAGGTTGCTTAGTTTAGAGAGCTCAGCTTTCAATTTCTTTTTCTCTACTGTCTTCAAAGCTGAAATTGGCAGTTCCAACCGAAGATAAGAATTGGTAACATATACAAAACCACAATTATTCTGTCAAAATAGCTGAAATGTATACAAAAGAATTCAGACTATTCCACAGTCTGGCGCAAGCCTTTTATATATTATGCCAAAACAACTATTACTGTTATCTTACCATGGTGGTGAGAGATGTCAATTCTTTTTTTTGTCAAAAATATAATTACTTTTTATACATCTAACTAATATCATTTAAGTAACTTTGCTAATATCTTCAGTTGTGATTATCTAGCTCAAGAATATACATGTACGATTTTAACCAGGTCAATCTAACCAGGGAGAATGGATCTAACATATTTTAATCTAGAATCTAAGAAGTCTGGAGATAAACACCAACGTAACTCACAGTTGGTTGTGCGCTGCTAGGACTAGATTTTTTCTCCATTAGCTCATGTACTAGCTGAGTCTTATGTGTTGGTGTTTTAACCGCCGCCATCACCATTCTCATACTCCTATCATTGTTCTGTGAGGTCTGCCCTGACTTCATTATCTGATTGAGTCGACCCTGCATTGCTCCTTTGAACCAGTTCTCCTTAGAGCTACAATTACAATCACCATGTTTCCATGTGAGTTTCGAGGTCGACCTAGATCGAGCTGAGTTGTCACCTCTTGGCTCGATCTCAAAATATGCAGTCATTCCCATGGTAGAGCTGAGAAAAAAAAACATCAAAAAAATCTGCCGCCGCCGGGATTTGAACCCCGGCCTCCCGCATCAGAGTCTTTGATGCTAACCGCTCAGGGCCGAGCTCGCTGTAGTGCGAGCCAAAATGTGCGAGCTGAACCTTGGAGCTCAGGGCGATCTCGGAGGCAGTTCCATAGCTCGAAGTTAAGGCTAATTAGCCTCAGGTCGACTTCAGAACTACCATGGAAATGCAGTGATTGAATATGAACTTTATAGAGCTTTTAGTAAAAATCCCAATGCGCACAGTGGTGACGGCAATCAAACTACCAATGTCTATGGGTTTTAAACAAAGAAATATGAATATAATTATGGTTGGAGGGTTCCAGCAAGGAGTAACATGGGAGAGGAGTGATAACTTCCTGTATTTATTTGTTGAGGGTCCCCTCGCTGCATTCTGGTATATTTTCTGTTATAGGGGTATCTCAATTCCAGTATCAGTCATGAAATGCATAAAAACACAGATTAACAAAAAGTTTAGGTTTGGCCAAAAATCCTTCGCAAAATGCAATGAGAAAATAATAGCACACAAACCTTGAGGAGTTGCTACTTGGGCTAGTCGAGTCATCTTTATCTTGTGCAGCCAACCTGTCCAACTTAGATCTGGAGGGACTCTACAAGTATTCATCAAGAGTTATAAGGTTATGGTATTTGAGCTGAGGCCCGTTGTTTAGTATTTTGAAAACCAACTAAATTTACAAGCAAGCAAGGACTTTCAATAAAAAACAGCCAACATCGCTATCTGATCCCTCACTCAGCGATTGATGGAACAACAAATGAAAAACCCCCCTGATGTTTAGCATGACACATCATTTTCCTATGAGATCACATCATCATAAACGCTGTCTGAAATGTATCAATGTGATTAAGAACCAGTTCTCTAAAATGTGCAACTTGCCAAAATTGATGGTTTGAACTGGGCAACAAAAACCCAGGCCATTTTATCACTCATACTTGTATATCAGCCTGACTTGACAAGCTTGTCATGGCAGGCAAACTTGTATCCACGAGCTTGTCAAGACAGGTCAACTTGAATGTGTATTTAGATGAAATATCAACTCACACTGTTATTGTTGTCAATGTCGAAATCTGTCTCAGCTCTTAGCTTTAGCATAGAGACTCCAAACGGCTTATCTTTTCTGAAAGGCTGAGTGCAGATAATCCTCATCCTGTCCCAGGTCTCCCGTCTGTTAGTCTCATCAAAGTTCTCTAAGAATCGTAACAATGACTAGTATTTAGTATATTTTATTGAAATAAGATTTCATTTAGTCTCATCACAATAAAGAAAAGCCCAAAAAACACAGTCCCTCGGTAAGGATATGTATATATTATTGTGACAATGGTCACCATTGTAGGTTAGTCACAAAGTGAGAACAATTAGTCTGTTACAGTACAAAACTTGTTAAACTCAGGCAAACACAAACGGAAAGTTTGATGCAATACGAAATTGAATCCTTTTGCCAGCAACTTACCAATAAAATGGGAGCTTATTGAAATACAGAGAGTTGGTTCAAATGTTACCTTCAAAAGCCCATTGGTGATGGTAATAATGGCCTACCTGTTTTGAACATGCGTACGGCATTCTTGTTTGTTGCCGATCTTGAGTCGTTAGCAGACATGAATGTCGTAGCACTGATCAAATTGTAAAAGTTCTCATCACCGCTTCTGGCTACCTGTATCTCTATCGAGAAGCTACCATTGTTTCCTGTGTACAAAACAATACAGATAAAAAGTCATTACGGTTACAGTCTGGCATTCAAATCTTTAAAAAAAATCATAATCCTTTAGCCAAAAAAAAGGCAGGATAAGCATATAAGTTCAAATATGCCACATCAAGTTTAATCTGTGTAACCCAAGTAGTATTTATTTTTGATTTGAATTCAATTTATTATATCTACTTTCAATTTATCCATCAATTTTATCATTCTTCACCTTTAATTTTAAAGTTCAACGCTTAGAAATTACTGTTTTCATAACAGCTCTATCAAGCGTTCCAAAAAATAAACACTTCAATGATTATTCCTAATAAATAACCTCTCAAAGTCTCACATTTATCTCAAAAAAATATGAACGACTGGTAAATATCGAGAAAGCCTACTGACCAATATCGATGTGCGCTAGAGCTGATCTCTGATCCAACCGGATAGTAACTTCTGCCCTGCCTCTTTTCATATCCATTGCACTGCACAGCCAACCAGTACTTGATTTCTGGAGATTGCTAGCTGGATATTTCGCATCCTGTAATAAAATGGGTTCACACTGGACATGCAGGGTTTGTCAGCTGCGCTCGCAGGAATTAAAGTTGGCCAATCTTGACAAAAAATTCAAAAAAACAAAATCCACCAATCGTGATTCGGAGGGACTTTTGAAAACAATCAGCAAGTGATGCTTGGCATATTATCATCAGTCTTAGCTAGGATTCCAATGATCCAGCAGCATGTCTCATTTGAATGTCCAGTAAACACAGAGAGATACCGACATACCCTTTGACTTGAGATGATTATCTTACCAATGAACGGGAAGAGGGAGTTCATTGATCTTACCTGTGAGCTGTAGCTAGAGACAGTGAACTTCAGTGCAGCCATCCTCTTTTTATGTTGTGTGTCCTGCTACTATTCAATGAGTATTTGTTACTTGTACAGTAGTAGGTTTAGTAGAACTGTATTGGGAAATCCAGTGATATGCAATAGTTTAGTAGCTTATGCAAGTTCAATAAGTTTTTATACTACTTGTGACTGTTGTGTTAGCAGCAAGTGACAGTTGTGATTATGGCTCCCTATATGTATATATTAATTAATGAGTGACTGCCTTCTTCTGACTAGCAGTACTACAGTAGAGTAGCTACGCTAGTGACTGGTAGTGACTCTGCTCTGAATTGTTGAAAACTATTGCTAGTATTGAACTTGCAGAAATACACACATACATATATTATTTGCTCATTATCAGGGGTTAATTTGTGACCTCTGAACAGACACAACAAGAAACTTTTACTGTGATCAAGAAAAGCAGAGTCCTTCTCATGCTCTTAGGCCTGGGAAATTACCCGCCAGAAATGATGATATCCGGTTTTGTTTATATCTGGAAAAACCAATTCAAGCATGGAAAGATAACTCCAATACTATCCCAACTGTAATTGGATAATCACTGGATAATCTTAATTTTATTAGCAATCAATTATGAGATGAAGGTATAATGATGAATGTGAAATTACTGCCACTGGATATGAATCTGGGCTACTTTTACAGCATTACATCTGGTCATAAGCTCTACTTACAAGATAGGCAACGGTGAGAATAGCCCGTCTTGTCTATCATAACAGTTAAGTTATTTGGAAATGTGTTAATGTGTTTGTTAGAGGGTTTAGAAGCTAACCTAACCTAACCTAACCTGATATTTATACAAACTATTTATTTTCTGATCTCGGCATTAAATTTTGTTAGGCAAATTCCGGTGTCAACATAAATACAAATTAATCAATCAAATTAATCAATCCTCATGCATTTGGTTGAGTTTTGATTTATACACCTCAAAAGCAGTGCAAAAAACCTGGTCAAAAGTAAACTATACAAAAAAAAAATTATTATCAATTTGCTCATTGATAGGTTACAAAGATTTGGTCAGCAAAAAAGTAACAGTTGGACGGATATCAAAATCTTTATGAAAAAAACTTATTCCCCAAGCGATTTACCGCCCCCACTATTGGCAGTGCAGTATAATTGAGATTTTGATACACTCTGTCATGGTTAGAGCTAGAAGGTACTCTTTACATTGCCCATCTTTCCTCGCGATGACCTGCAATACAGTACGACAAAGTATAAAATTTTGTACCAGTCACTGTCAGGTATTATTCATAGGAAAAACATACCTAGACAAATCACCTGTGTTACATTGAAATGCCTCTGAAAAGTCAATAAATCACATAGGGAGAGAGAGTTGTCTTACCTTGGCGCTGGTAGTCCCTTTCCATTAGGGTTTGCCTGTGCCAGGTTTGCTCTGAACTGAGCATCTAGTTTAGCATATATACCACCAGCATACTGAAATATAAGCAAATCATGAAATCATCATATTGCTTGGAAGTATAAGTCATTTCCAAACCAATTTAACTTTGAAATAAGCTCAGTTCCGTGTAACCATATTTAGCAACTTCAGTGCTGCATGGATAAATTTATCAAAGATTAGAAAAAGATCCCTACCCAATTAAATCCAAGGATTCAGGCCTGAATTCTCATTGCCTATTGAATTAGAACCCATGAGTCTGGCTGCATAAAAATAATTCAGTGCACTTCATTCTATAATTCAGATCAAGAATCTTGTCCTCGCAACGTTAATGGCACTCAATTTAGTCAAATCTTTTTTTTTTAAAGCTGGCAGTTTTCAGAGGTAGATTGCATGTTAACTGGAATTCTTCAATCCAAACTAGTTACACCCACCTCTTTCTGTCTATGCCTCTCCATCTTATCAGCCCCCATTCTTAGCTTAGTTAGATAAGTAACCATATCTCTTAGTCTGATGATGTCCTCTTGTCTCTGAGCGTCCTGATTAAATCTAACAGATCTGGATATGTCCCATTTATTTCTGTGATGTCCAGCAAACTCAGGACCATCTACGAGGATAGCTGCTGACTTCACTGTCACCTGAGTCTTCTTCTGACGAAGTGGCTTGACTGAAATAAATATATCAGATGCTATGCTTGAATCAGCTGTTCTAAACTAGGCTGGAAATGAGTCAAGGGGATGGTTTCCTGACTTAGTGTGTTTGGTAACATCATGTGATAGCAAGAGCAAGAGTAGAACTGTTCAAAATATACATATTCAAGCAATAGTTGTGGTTCCAACCTAATCCTTGACTTGTGAGCAGGAAAAATACCAGATGACTGTCCAGCTAGATTATCATCAAACTATTCTTCTCATCATACCTTTAACAACCTCTTCATCGCCGAGTTCATCATCTGATCTATCTGAGAGGCTCTCATCCTCGAATACCTCATGTGTGAGAGCTTGTAACTTTGGCTGTTGGAACTAATTGAAAGAAGCGCAGAGAAGAATACTTAGATATCGATACAATTAAACCTCAAAACACTGAGACATCCACAAACATATTATCATGACTTAGAGAGTGAACAGATTAACAGCAATACTTGATTAGATGGGTTACCATTTCAGAGCCTCACTGCCTTGTGCTCAGCCTCTCTGTAGTGTGCTTTTAGTTTTTGGTGAATATAAAAATTTAACAGGCAGTAATCAGGAGTAATCAAAGAAGTTGAAAGAAATTCAAGAAAATGGACTAAATGAACCGTCAAAGCTCTAGGTATATATTGTATCAATTTTACCTTCCGTCGACGGCGTCTCTGATTAAAATATAAACAGCAAATAATTTTATTCTCAGAACAGAATTGTAAAAAATAAGCTGAGAACTTGATTTTATGCCTTGTTTGAAGAAGCACTGAATGGACTAAAGTACAAAATAAACTGCGTTTCTCTGGGTTTAATTGTGCTCCACTAACATTTTCAGCCCCATTTTGCTAATCATTAATCAATTAATTATTACATTCACAGATCAAGGTGTTCTTTTCTGATCTAGAATTGATTATGACAGAAAGAGAATCGGGAGATCTCACACACTTACTCAGAGTTTTATAAATTACCATACTACTAGAAGCAGACATACCTCTGTTGATTTAGTTGGTTGTTTGAGGACATTTTGTGGTTTCTTCATTCCTATCCCATCTTCTCTCAATCCTGATACAAATTCATCATTGGCGAATACATTCAGTGGCCTTGAATGGAAAAAAATGTGAGCAATAAATAACAAATACTACAGAATGTACAAATGTTTAGATTAGTTAGCTTGAGTTTGACCCTAAGGGCATTCAAATCGAAAGTATTAATGTAATATGAGCCTTTCAAAGGTATTTTGATTGGAATGCGAGAAGTTGTGACCCACAAAATGACAAGGTGTTGTAAAACTGTTAATCACATCTATAGACATATAAATATTATGGTTATGATCACAAACAATGAGCTCTGTTAGATATGCTTACTGCGTGGATTGTTTAGGCGGTTTAACTTCTACAGCTATAGCTTGTCTGTAAGCGAGTAGATCATCATATACTTTGTTTGGTGCAGTCTGTCCATCTCCTAGCTCTACCAATCTCACTATATGATCTTTAACCTCACAACCCTGAAAGATATCATCATGAATCATCAGAAAAATCATCATCATCATAAAAAAATTGGGAACATTTACAAAACTGGAATAATATAATACCTACAATGAGAGCAGACATTTATCATTTTCCATAAGAAAACATGAGAATGAGTCAGAAAGCCGGGCTGTTTTAGGTCATTACTTCTGACAAAATGGTCAAATATATCTGGAACTTGGACCTACAGATGTCAAAAGACAAAAGGATCCATCTGTGAGAGCAGATCAACTCGATAGCCCTCTCATGTGTTAACCAATGATACAAAGCCTTAAATATGGCAAGCTAGTATTGCTTTTACATTGTGTCAGACCAATATGTTGTTATTTCTACTTGAAATGAGTTTTATATTATAAATTCATGTGAATACATACATGACTTCTACCTTTTTATTCCAATTCACACTACAGTATTTTTGAATAGTTGTTTATCTCACCTTGCTGTCCTCAGTGGGGTCAAATCTCATGACACGATCACCACAGCACAGATAAGTACCCACAGCACCACTGAATTTACCTAACAACACATCAGCCTGAAACACCGCCCTCTCCTTGTGGTATAGGCATCCTGCTAGCTCACAGCACTGGAAGGTCTTATCACAACTACAATTCAACACAAGCCCAGGAATTACTATATAGAGCTGATCATAATAAAACTGGGCGTTAATATAATTATATCAAATTAATTCCATTTTATGTGCAACGGGATTTTTGCACTTGCAAACTCACAGTACACATACCAAAGATTTGAATTCATCAAATTTACTGAATATTCATTCCAAATGATGTGCTTCACAAATTGTATCTAAATTGAATGCCGTCTCAAAATGTTTATGAATGCTTCTAATAAAATGTATTGGAGACAAAAATCCAATTATTGGAGTTGTCTTGTCATTGACATTAAGGGGACAACAACCAATTTTAAGTCCAATATTATTATGTTAAGGATAAATCAAAAATAATAAAGGAGCGCCATCAGCCAGCTCAGTTTGATTTGAAACTGTCCTGTTTATACTGAATACTTTCTTTCAAAGTCATAAATGAATTAGGTACTTTTCAGTGGTTATTGATAACTGTAAATTTCCAGAAAACCTCAAAGAATAAATATTCAGAAAATCCAGATAATTCCTGTAATTTTGTAAGTCAGCAGGTAAATTCTAACCTGGTACACTCAAGAAAGTTGACTAGTCCCCATAACCTCCAGTAAACATCTCTCCATGTTTTAAGCTCTTGTTTTAATTCCACAAGGTAGTCATTGATATCCCAGCTAGTGTCCCTCTCATGTACGTATACCAACTCTCCTTGTTTGTTCACTAACATTCTGAAACATAAGGCGAAAATAATGTAGCATACAAACGTGAAAAAAAAACAACCAATCAAATATAGCATATCAGAGAACATATCGGGCTGGAGTGCAGGCAGCCCGATTGCATGAGGAAAAATTTTATTGAATATCCCTAGAATAGCGTTATGCAGTTATATATCAATCCCCGCAATATTCAATATTTCACATCCAGAAATTCTGTAAATGTTTCACATAATAGCCATGACAAGTTAAAAATGGCTGACTGTTTAATAGCATTTTAAAGCAGACAAGGACATCCAAATCAAAGTATTTTTACCAATATCTAGTGACTAGAAAACAGTCTATTTGTACAACCTTGAATATGTGATCCCATTCTTGAATGACTGACAACCGCATAAGTTATATTATTTAATTTGCCTGGATTTTTTCGTACATTGAGAGACATAGGATAGAGTGCATTCTGTGGCTCTGCAGGTAGAAAAGGTAAAAACTCGAACTTTGTACCAGGCAGGTAAACTTACCTGCTTGTGATACAATCCAGTCTTCTCTCCAGTGTTTTAGTGAGTAGCTTCTCACAAGCCTTACATTTATACAGAGTACAGGCACTCTCCGGAGAGTCAGGGTTATTCTTACTACTCTCCAACTCAAATAACTTCTCTACTTTCTTTGCAAATAGCTTACTGAAAGAAATAACTCAAACATGTATGTGATTAGCCTGGCTTGGCAAGCCTTGTTAGTGGGAGGGGAGGGGGACCTAACCCATCAATAAAGCTTGTCAAAACAGGCTAGTATGTAAGTGATATGTTATGTACAATGTAATTGAATGAACATTAATTAATTTTGCATATTATTAATTTACTTTTGTGGAATTTTTCTTCATCTCATTTTATGGCAAATCTGTCCTTGTATATTTGAAACATTTCAAAATAATATTTAAGATATATTTGAATGGTTATTTTGTAAATGCTATAATGATGGGCACAAGGCAGTTGGTTTGAAATTTCCGTACACAGATCTGAGGCAGTATACATCAAGCAGGGAGGTGCAATGTAAAGGCTGAATAAAGTGACATAAGAATGCATTGAGATACCAGCATTCTGTGTCAGATTTACCAGGCCTTCTAAACTATAAAGTCTCTAATTTAAGTGGAACTCACGGTACCTCCTGAACTTATCCTTTCTGTCTCTGAGCTCCTCGATCTCGTTGTGAGAGAATAAATCAGCCATTCTGGTAACGAGCCTATCATTGATACAGTTCATATTACAAGGCGTGGCTAGTATGGCATTCATGTGCTTGTGACAGTATATAATACACCTCTCAATCTGAAACGAAAAACAATTAGTTCAACATATGAGTTGAAAATCATTGAAGTTAAATTTAACATTATTGACAGTGTCAACTTTTAGGAAGACATCACTAGGAAACTATAACACATCAACAATAGAATGATTTCTTAAATGAAAATTCTCAAGAAATTCTTACCAAGTTGTCCATTTTGAGAAAGTCTGATGATATCAGTATGCTTATGACATTGGTTGTTTCTAAAAGGTAAAAAGTACAAATTTTATAATCATGCTGTGTGACAGGTGAGTATGAGTTCTGATACTATGATGAGTAATGTGTTTTTCAATGTGATGATGTCCAAAATCTCCACAACTCTTGAAATTCGAGCTCTAGCTTGAGCCCCAAACTCTTGAATCTCATGTTAAGTAAGATACTAGCTAGCGCCTACCCCACCCCCTCTAAACTCTTGCCACTTGTCCAAAGGAATATAAACTACATACCTAGCTTTGGGTCATTTGGTACTTCCTTAGTACCACGCTTCACATACTTCATAAGCCAGTCAAATATCTGCACATCGCAATGCACAGATATGTCCACATCTTCCCATCGCTGTGAGTCGGCTGATAAATACTCAGCAAAATACTTCATCTCCTTCACCAAAAGGTCACGCGGACAAGTAAAATCCTGCTTCACTGAAATCAAGATGAAATATAAAGAAAAATGCATTAAACATTATACACATACTAGGTAAAGGCAGTTGTCAGTCAAACTTCCTGTAGGCAGATCAAATGACAAAATGACAAATGAGCAAGAGTAAACCAGTGGAGAGATCTATTCGTTGCACAATACTAAAAGAAGCCAAATTCAGCTCAAAGTACATGATATAGTGTAGATTCCACGTAAACATCATACTAGCCGTATGGCGGTGGCTATAACTTTGAATTTGTTTAGCATCTCACCTCATAGTACTATAATATAGCGTAGATTTCACTATTCGAAGTGAGCTGGCAGTAACCTAGTATTTGATCCACAAATATCTATTGGTTGACCAGAAACACAAGACTAAAACTTACAATTCTTAGCTTCATCACAAACATGTATAACCATGGTGGGCCCTTGATCTCTCTCACTAGAGTTAGAATTAGCGCTGTTAGGCGTTGATTTTGTATCATTTCTCTCCTTCACCGCTGACTTTTCATCTAAAATATTGATGTTGAATATCTGAGCAACACTAAATGTGTCCTAAAACTGCATAATTACAATAGTAGGAATTACAACATATAATATTCCGCCTGCCTAAACCATTACTCATTTCCATACTTGGATCAAATTATGTACATATCCAGCCGGTACCAGCCCTGTTCATCGATTCTAAACTGGCAGTCTGAATTAAACAATTTCAAATTAGATAATATTCATTTTCGGTAAAAGCGGTACTCAGTAAAACCACATACCTTTTACTATTGATGATTTTCCTTTCTGAGCCATTGGAGTTTTGTTGGAGGGTGTCAGCTTTTGGAGATTGTAAACTGGGGTAGAGGCAGCTTCCTGTTTCAGCTCCTTGTATCTCTTTTGACACTGGAAAACAACACCGGAGAGAAACAGTAAAGCCAGAGGTCCTACCAAACTATATTTAAGGAGTTACTCTGTGTTTTGTGTCAATTTGATAATTGTTGGTTAAAATTTTGGTTAAAGTTGCAAGGTTAAGTCACACGCAGCATCACGAAGAATTAGTTTATTTCATTATTATAGTAAACAGAGGCTAGAAACTGGTAGATCTACCGTCCAAAATTGGCTCAATAAGCGAAACCTTGATTAACTGACCTGGTAAGGAGTGGTACCGGGGAACATGTGAGACATGGCATCCCAGTTCTTGTTACTGAGGAGCTCAAATTGCTTGTTTTCAACCAGCTGTTGGAGAAATGTATCCATTGCAACATTCTCTCCAAATAAGGCACTCATGTTTGCAGTTTCTGAAATGATATTAGAAGTAACACGTATACATCTATATTGACTGAATACATCTATATCAACTGATGTTGCTTTTGTCACATCTTCCTGCCCCAGGAAATTAACTGTTAATAAGCGAGGTGCATGTCATGTTGATACTAGGACATGTCGTGCGGATGAGACAAAGTCACAAGTAGAGCCAAGTTGACGGTCACTGCAACAATTGTGTATGCTGTCAGCAGTCGATATATGCCATATATGTAGCAGTCTCCTGTGTTTTACAACATCAGACTTTTACATAGATTAGAACCAATTAAGTTATTTATTACTTGATACAGTACACATACCATATAGAGGCATATTGGGGGATGAACCAGCTATACCCAATACCCGTCCCATAAACATAATACAATTGAATGCAAAATGGGGCCAAGGACTTGGGCACAGTAAACTGCTTTGATAAGTCACATATAATACTCAAGGAATTTATTATGACTCCCGGTCACTACTTACACTATATAACTACCTACTAACTGGGACTAGAAGTAGCAGTACCCCAACTGCTCTCTCTGGCTAGACATAATAAATTGAAATTATGATAATTAATAAGTATGCAAATGAAAGTAAGTAACAGCAACAGGCTGGTACCACAGATGCCTGCATCAAAGATATGAAATAGCCTAAAATACCAAATGACAAAATAGTGCTGAGCAATGAGCTGAAAGTGGTAGATTTGCTGTGTTGCCACTGAGCTCAGTTGAGTAATATAGACAATTTTGTGTGTGTTGCCAATATAAACAATTTTCAGAACCGGAAATGGTCTATACGCTGATGTCTTCAAGTAATTTAGAAATAGTAGACATCAATGTTTTCACAGGAGGTTCTTTTATTTTCTGCAGATTAATTCACTCCCTATCTAACAATTTATATTATACAACTAACCACCCATATTTTGACAGTTTCATTGCTGTAAACATATCCCAATATATTTTTACAAACATTGCTTACATACTTTATATTGTTTTTTGTTCAAAAATAAAGAATTATAACAATATCGTAAAATATATTTTCAGTAATAGGGAGTGCAATAATCACGAGTTCTTTGAAATAGAGGCGCGATCGTCATGGCTGAGTGTAAAAAGTGGAAATATACACCAGCTGATATGTTTGTTGTCTCTTGCTACTTGTGGAACGTCTGCTGTCATAATACACCTTAATCAGGTGACTGGTCTTGAATTAATTTACCAGGGGTTGTTTGTTTATCATTTGCATGGCATAATTTGGGCCTGTGTGGGGGATTAGTTGGTTGTTACTTACAGGAAGATTCAAAGGGGGGATTAAAATTAATTAAGAATTAAATTGATTATTTTGTTACTATCTCTTCAGTACAGTCCTGCCTCAGCCTAGCTTGACAAGTTTGGTTGGTTGGGTTCCCTCTCCACTATAGTACTTACTCTATTACTTGTCAAGACAGGCAACTTCCAAGAAATAACATAATACCCCTTCAACCTTGCCACTACCCCAGGTCCAGAGGTTGTTGTGTCAATCAAGGACTTAAAATCCCCATCTAACTCCTTGTTTGCATGGGCCCCTGGGACTTACATACATGCCTTTACTTTGCCAATCCCAATGTCCATCCAAAGCATCCAGGCCCCAAACCATCTTTTTTTGGGGTGGTAGATACTGGACATTGGCAAACTAAAGGCATGTAAGTGAAGTCCCAGATCCCATGTGGAATGTTTGGTTGTTTGCAATACATTTTTTTCCAATTTTTTAATTAATCACTGCATTCATTGCATTATAGAATTATGTGGTTGCAACAAAATCTGGCAATTAGTAAGATCCCTCGGCAAGTAATTATAAGATAAGCAGTTTGAAGGGCTTATTAAAGTTATTTGTAAGACCCCAGCCCATTTGAAATATAGGTTGAGCAAGGAGTAACAGTTACTCCTTGGTTTGAGCAAGGAGTTGCCTCTAACTCCTTGGTTTGAGCAACCCCTTGGTTTGAGCCTTCTGAAGAAAGGGGAATCCCTGGGCCAACAACAGACTGATGAATCTAGTGTTGCCAGCATCACCCCACAGATAACTACAATCTTGTTACATTTACCTTCTTCATTGGTCCCACACATCAGGGAAAATGGAATTCCATTCTCCCTGGACACATGTAGCATGTAAATGTGGTTGGTAGATTCAGATTGCCCTCCCCCATCTGATTGTACAAGTCATTTAATGTGTTTTCATCATACGTATTTCCTACATATCTGTCAATCTCTCATTCCAAACTGTCATTTCCCTAACGATGACTCCCATATTTGGATTGACAAACGATATCTTCAATATTATCTTTTACATATGTCGGCCCTTTATCTGGTACTACTAGTCTGTAATTCAGTATGGTAAGATCACCCAGCCCTCTGATTCTGAGTTCAGATTCAGATGGCTGAATGGCCCAAGTGCTATGGAGTTGAATAAAAAGCTGAGCCATGAAAAACTTTCACGATGTATCTTTATATGCTTGTAGGTCCATCTGAGACACTTTTCATCATGAGTGAAGGTGAGTACTTACAATAATTGCGTTCAATTAGGTTTGCAGTAGTATTAGGTTTTAAAGCACTTGCAATTGTGGTATTGGTTAAAAATTTGATAGTAACTAGAATATCATTTTTTGCTTATTGCAATGCTGCATAGTTCGTCTTCTTGCTGTAGCTAATAATGGTGCCCGAAAGAGGCCTGCGAGAACAATCAAGAGAAATCGCAGAATATTTGGTCAAGATATGAAAGCAGAGTCACCACGCAAACAGCCTAAACCTTCACCATTAAAACTAGCCGTACCCGTTGCACCAGTCAAGACTGAGAAAGAGATAGCACAGAGTAATGGTATGAGATTGAGAAATCTTCTCAAACTACCAAAAGCTCACAAATGGGTGTGCTATGAATGGTTCTACTCCACTCTTGACCAGTAAGTGAGAAAAACTATCTGTGAAATTGCATTTGAAGGGGCCTAAGATTATTTCCTTATATAGCTTTGGCCTACATACATATACAGTGTTTATGATTGTCATGTTTTGTCTCTAGTCTGAGTTCTCTATCTGTATCTGTGTAGTCAGTCTGTGTAATCATTCCAGAAGCAGAACGGGTTATGGCGCTATTTAGAAACCCCGCTATTTACTGGCTCATTCCATTTCACCATCGCCACCCTACTCACACAGCATTCGTGTTAGGGTTATTGGACCTTGCATAACCCATTGCTGGTAGGTCTATATTGATATTTGGCATATGCTTGAGTATGTGCACATCTTTAAACAGTTATTAAATCGATGGATGTATTATTTAACCTGTTTGCAGATCTTTGCTGTTGGGTGAGAATGATTTCCAGGCAGTATTGAGGGAGAATTTCCCTGATTTAGGCACTCATCTTATGAGAAAGTCAGAATGGACCAAGCTCAGAAGGCTTATGGGTAAACCCAGAAGGTAAGTCCTCTGAGGCTGCTTCATTAAAGCAACATAATTTGTGCTGGTTGTTTTCGGCTACCGGTTCTACCTAGTCGATATTGTGCCTGTTCTGCTTGTTGTTGGAGTTTCCGGGGACAGATAAAACCTCTCACCTGTAAATGGTTTCATTCCAATTATCATGTTCCTTGGCTCCATACACACACACATATACATACATACAAAATCCCCATGTTTAGATCCGACAATCAATTAATATGTCTTTTAATGAATATACATTTCAGATACTGATTTCATCAATCTGTAAAACTTCAACTGTCACCCTTCGATTTATTATGTTCCAAATAATGAACTACATGGTAATTCTATGGAAACATCAGTCCCAGTGGTCGACAACATTGGAGCAAAATTGATGGTAATTATAATATATCACATAACTTTTACAGGTGTTCTGCAGCATTCTTCCTTGAGGAGAGAAATGTATTGGAACAGAAGAGACAGAAGGTAAGATTGATACAGCAGAGGAAGCTGAGTGAGCTGACAGACAGTGAGATGAAGGATCTACCTGACCAGATACCACTACCTCTAGTCATCGGCACAGAAGTAACAGGTCAGTTACAGGGGTACTTTTTTATATTAGATGCGTTTTATTTTCTTATGAGTAACCTAAGATGTATTTTTAAGAGATGGCAACAAACTTTTAATAAACTCAAAAATTTTTGTCGTAAGGTTCAAAATTGCTGACATACAAATGTCTAGCCATTTTGCCAGCAGTTTCAGAACAAATTTCTCTCATCAAGAGATTTCGTTGAGCTTTGATAAAAAAGATTGTTGCACTGTATTCAGAACTCAGTTTTACCCTGTTTTGAGCTAAAAATGACCTCAAAGTTGTAAATAACACTGGTTTCTGTGTTGTCATTTCCATTAGCCTTCTGACTACTGCATGACTTGGTCTTCCATAAAAACACGCAAAGCATACCCATTCTCCAGTCTTATGGGTGTGCAACCGCCATGAAACTTCCTCTGGTTTGGTCAATTTAAAGTAAAATGCCACAAAATATTTTTATGTCTGTGGTTGAAACAGACGAATAATGTCAAACTTGTAAAAAAATTTCTAGCTTTACTGCGAAGCCCACAGGATGGACTTTACACCGGTACGATCGATGCAGTGGATACCATCAACAACACCTACAGAATTACATTTGATAGAGTTGGACTGGGTACACACACTGTACCTGACTATGAGGTTTTATCAAACAGGTATGCTTCATTCTTCTTTTCATACATTCTTTAGCTTGAGGGAAACTTTCCAAATATAGACTGGGTAATATATATCCCTCTGCACATAGGCAGATCATAGGATAGAAATAACTAGTCTATATTTTAATGGCCTGTCAGGCGGACTGAGATTACCCATACTCAAGCTGCGAATTGAACTTTTACTGAACCATCTGATGTCAATTGCAAAAGTTAACTTTTTTTTAGGTTGCAAGACACCATACCTCTAACGTCATTTCAACAACGATCACGGCCGTCTCGATTTGGCTCTTCAATGTCTACACTATCTCATACTCAGCGACTAAACCAGTTATTAGTAAGTAGCCCGTGTGTTTCATACAAAAATAGCGGTGCTAGTTTTTGTCTGTTCTATTATACTTAACACAGTATCATGTTCACATAGGTTAATCTGTATAATATCATAAGCTGGTCATAGCACGCTATGACCATTGTGATATGGCTTGACAAATCCCTGCTTTTTGACATTGGGTCTTTAAGCTTAGTTCCTGAATTGCTGCCCTCAACAATTTACTTGTTTTTGCACTGCATATTAACGCTATTTTTTATTTTCAGGAACATGACCCATTATTAGGATTTTCACCTTTACACGCGAAGACTATAAGTGACCAAACAGGAATGATAGGAGGATTTCCTGTCAAGTTCTTAGTTCAAGTAACCAAACTGTCTAAATCATTATCAATAAAGAGGGAAAAAATAGCGGAGCTGAAGGATATGAATACCAAAGCAGAAAAACTTCGGTCATATCTGGAACCATTATCTGTGGAATTTCAGAAAAGGTTTGTCTTATCACGTTAATACAATTACATCAAAAAGCTATGTGATGAAGGTGTATCTTGTATTACCAAGGTCACCTTTACAAATGGATATTATGCTGATAAACCTTTTTTTATTTGATAAACCAAGTAGGCCTATCCCAATCCCTGTTATTTTGATAATAGATAATTGGTGAATTAACATGTACATCTTAGCTACCAGATTGAAATCCACGAATATAATAATGTAATAAAATTTATATTCTGAAACTGTGTAACCGGTGAAATAAAAGCACACTTTTACATAAGCTCAGTGCTTTGTGATTCTGATACATATATTTAGATACGCATATGACATACTCGAGTTAGAGGAGTTAAACAGAAGACTAGAGGATCACCTATCAGTCGTACAAGCTTACAGTAAGGAGTTGTCCCTGGAGCAAGGTCTAGAAGGTGGCGATTCCTCTCAAGAGACTAAGCATAGCTCTGAGCTAGAAGCTCAAGTATTGTATGAGAAGCGATCCAAAGAGTTAAAATATACAGTGCAATCTCCATCTATGGCAAACCTAATCACTAAACTTACAGCTCTCATGCTTCAACTGAAGGTAAATTTATGAGAGCAGCAAAATTGCGCTGATATAAACTAGGGTAGTAAACATAGCTAGAGTTAAGTTTGACTAGTATGGGGGTGACACAAGGTCAACTTGCACCAATTTTCATCAGCTAAGGAAGAAATTCATAGAACGCAATGAGGCTGCGTAAAGTCGGTAAGAATTCACTCTTTTAGGTAGATTAGCTTTCTCTGACTTTTCGTAACATGTCACATTGTATATTTATTTGTATCAGTGCTGCTTATAATTATTTTTCATGGTCATAAAATTACGAACATGATAAATCAACAAAATCATGTTTTAAAAGTAAGCTCAGTTTAAAGGAGTATTAAAAACCACTCAGAAATATCAAATATTAGATATTATTAGAGACACCAGACCTCAGACATCTGACACTAGGGTGAAAGCTAGAGGCATTAGATACCCTGGTTATACTCACGTCACTTATATCATAATATGTGCTTTATTCTGTTTGTTTTTAGGCCGTCAGTGAGAGTGATATCAATGCTAATGATCTACGCTCTATACAGCAATCACTAGAAGAGATCAGACTTGATACTGACACTAGTAACAGCAGGTGAGCCGAGACACTTGTTTGGATTTTTCATATCGCCTTTGTGTTGATCAAAGGGTAAAAATGAGACCTTTTCTTACCTCAAATCAAGTTGGATCCAATTTGCCTCCATTTGGAGTTGCCTCCTTCAAGCTGCCGGTGGCTAACCTGAAGCATGGGAGCAGCCAAAAGTCTGGCAAATTGGGTCAAGCTTGATCTGCCCCCTCCTTCCTCCCACCATGTATGAAAAGAAGTTTTCTAAATATGACAATGTGCCTTAGACAAAAAGGTACTTTTTCCACCGTAGCTATTATATGTGATTATTGTCAACTCGCGCTCCTGGGATGCCCTATGATAACTTAATAATCAATAAAAATGCCGGGTAATGTGAAAAACAAACTTGATCAGTTACTGGTTCGATAAACAATTTAATTTCTTCCCTTGTTTATTTACAGCTGTTTTCGTAATAATGTCGAGGTTCATGTTAATCACATACAGAGCTGCCTCACACAGATGGGTAATCTACACGCCTTCTCGCTATCTGCTAACAGATTATAACACTGAAAGATGAATTGAATGATTTTTTTTAATTATTTTAGAATTTAGCTGCATTGTTTTACAGGTTAAAAATGTACTTGATATCATTTTTTTTGGAAATAATGCAGCAGTTGAAGGCAATCTACGCCATTCTATACTAGTAGGATTTCTGCATGCAAAATAGATTTGTTTTACACTGATTTTGTTGTTAATTTAAATGTGTACATAAAGTTTCATTTCCTTCACTGTAAGTTAAGTATAGTGTCTGGCCACAGCCCAGGCTTATTTTTGTATGAAATTATGCGGCGCTGGTTGAACTTGTTGATAATAAAATGTCGCCATCAATAACCTGGTCACAATCCTTGTACTAGCTTTGGAATCGAGTTGATACAATTCACCTTGAAGCTTTTGACAATAACCCATCCCGTATCAAACAACTCATTCTTACATGTTGTCTCTGATAGTGCTCTAGAATCTAGCTATAGATCATTCCCGTCCCGTCAGAATATATTTTCCTCAGAATTCATTGATGCTAATGATCAAAACAGACTGCAATCAAAGTATGATTATCCGCTATTTAGCTGACTGTAGAGCAGGGAAGACACTTTCTGGGGAAACATTTTTTATCACTTGATATAACTAAAAACAATGACGCAGAAAGCACAGTTGGGCTAGAATTTCGAGGGACAATGGTACAAAAACACTATTATTGCTGATTAATGAAACAAATTATCTGGATCCTTATGACACGCTATGAACTTTGGTTGGTCAAATATGTAAATCTATATTTATTGATTTATTTGGAGTTATCTTCCAAAAATAACAGATAGCAAAAAGTATTGAAAAAATCATCTTTCCTAATTCTGGGGAGTCACAGTGTTTTTTTTGTGTTTCTTCACCTTTGAGCGGCTACGTTTGTTCCTTTTCTGAATCGGCCGTATGTTGAGGTTTACTGCTGTTGCATTCAGGTCACGCCTCATTGATTGTTGCAGGAGTGTGGAGGTGTTGTTACCATTGTGATCCCTGATGATATATTCACGATGTTCTAGCTCGTCAAGATGTTTTAAATCGGGTCTTTCACAACCATCAATATCATCGTTATCATCCTTTAAACTTTCCACAAGCTCTTTGGGGTGTTTAATAGCCGGTTTAGTGGAGTGGACGAGAGACTTTACTTTATAATGTAGCCGTTCTACTGTGGTAGACTTGTTCTGAGACGCATCGCGGGAGCGTTTTGGTAAAAGTTGTTGTTTAATACCTCTTGGAGTATTATGTGATACGGCAGAGTCAGAGTGAAATAACTTTACACTTTGAGAAGAGCCACAAACTTTTCGATGTCGGGGATGTAAGCGAGATTCTATGTAGAGAATTATTCCTAGCTTCTGTAGGTGCCATTGGCTTTGACGATTGGAAGACACGCGTGAGCAAGTTTCAGACAGCAAGGCAATAACCATGTTGAGCAGTAATATGTAGGCCATTGCTAGAAATGTAATGTAGAGTATGAGAGCGAGTTCAGGGTAGTTTGAGCCGCTAGTAACATCCATTTCTAACAAACCGATTGTCAGCTGAAACATGGAAAACAGGGCTTTCCAAAAGCTGCTGAATTCAGGTACGACCTCGTCTTGCTTCTGGAAGATAATTGTCATTGCTGCTGAGTAAGGCACCAAAATCACAGAGTAAACTATGAAAAATCTTAGCAAGTCACCAAAGGCAGCTTGCATTATGACAGTAAAAAAACTAAAAGATTTTATACCTCTAGTGAAAAACATTAGGAAAGCCCATCCGAAAATAAGGCCACAGCAGCGTGGTATCGGTGAAGAATGTTGGTCATAGTAGTGAAGGACAAAGCTGACTAAAGTACAGATACCAAAAAGAATCAGCAAGGCACGATAGTACACATCTCCTACAGGGTTTGACAGCTGTGATAGAGCAGGGCGTCGCTTAACTAGCTGATAAAGCTCTTGACTGCACATCAGAATTGCATAGATCAAATGTAACAGGTCAAAAATTCCTGCTAGTAGAATATAGATTTGCTCTTGAGGTTCTATAGACTCGATACTGACTTTGCCAGAAGAGTTTTCCAACAGTTGCAGCCTTAGTGTGCGGGGTGTACCAGTCACTGATATTAAGGTGTAGAATATCATTAAAATCAGATGTATAAGTCCCCAAGCCCAGTACCACTTACGATAGCACCTCCACTTTTCTCTTATTATATTCAATATCGGACATAACTCGGTAAACGGAAAATATTGGCTCGGACGCTCATGGCTGTTTGACATTATTAGCTCAAGGACGGAGCTACCATCACATGCAGGCGCACTTTCGATATCTGTTATGTCGTATATATAGATATTCGAAATGCCTTCCACTGTATCAAGCAGCTTGTAGACACCAGGACAATTTATGAGTAGTTTGAACATTTCTTGGCTGCTTCTCTTTGCTGCGAGTGCCATAGTGCACAGTCCTTCTTTATTCTTGTCATCTAATATTGACGACAAGAACTGTCTCTGCATTGAAGTGTCCTGGTGATAGGACAAACCCTTAGTGATCAGGTACTCAAACACTTCACTAAGTTGTTTCCTTTTCCCTCCACCTACCTGACGCTCTTCATTAGATACCATCTAATAAGACACAAGTAAAGGTTAGTCAACGTCTAATTTGAATGAGTTCTCATACATTTGTATCATTTGTGGCAACAATAGCAATATTTGAGTGTTGACAAGACTTCAGACTACAGAGGCTTGGTGTTGTTATTATACCAGTACTTATTAAAAGCTATGAGTCCTTTTTTCGTTTTTAGGTTTCAACGGTCTTGGGCACCGGGACGACTCCTGGATGTATTAAAAACGATCCATGGATAAAGTTGATGGTCTTTGGCAACCTTTCTGAAATATGACATGGATTGGTTTAAAATCATTAAGATGGTAAGTTGTTAAATAGTAGCCTCATACCTCTATCAAGCTATGGAAGACATTCTCATGTTTATTGTTCTTTTCTGCCACAGAAGCACCAAAGTTTAAAAGCACATCTAAAGTATCTATATCACAATTCCACGCGGCCATCGATAGTGGGAGCTCGGCTTCATAGCATGTGTCCACCATTTCTGGGTCAGCAGAGGAGTCCAAGCGTAGATGAAGGTATTGGTTGATAAGAATATCACCATTTGGAACACTCTTCATCCCTTCTAAAATGATATGCGTGCCTAAAACACAACAAAACACACTCAAAATGTTTATTCAATTCACAAATTCTACAATTCAGTACTTCATCAATCGGATCATTATGATCATGATGGTTAAATTTGATTATGTTGCCAATATTAACAATGACATTGCTAATATATGCATGCCTTTACAACGTAAATTCTGTTGGCTCTACCCTGGGAGTTTGGGGAAAACCCGCTGATCTCATCAAAATTTAATGAGTTGTTCTCCCATACACAGTGATAGTATAACTCCAAACAATTCTGGCCATACACTACCCTCCCTAGTACAAGTCACGCCATGTTAATCTCATTTCCAACCTCTTTCAGCTTACAGCAAAACCTCTCTCATATCTATACAAGTGTCTAGGGCATTCACATAGGTGGCCAATCAGACTCCCATAACCCCTAAACCCCCTAAACCCCCTAAACCCGATTTTTGGGATCTCAACCAGACTTGCCGACTAACAACAGTTGTGACATACCAGATTATTGTTTAGAGACATTTCAGGATAGATAAGCATAGATTGGTAAATAATGGCCGCATAAAAAGTGAGGCAGTAACATGAGCAGAACGCTTTGTTACTCAAAAGTGAACCTGCCTGGTCGCAAGGTATTGAATCAATGTGAAGTGCCATATTCAATTGACATTGAGAAATTAGTTATTACCAATTAAGTTGGAGATCTAAGATTGTAAAGGCAAAATTTTTAGATGTTTTGCAATCGAACCTTGGAATTTTTGCGCTAGACATATTTTGTTATCACAGCTTCACATGTGGAATGTGTACCCGAGACAGAATCGGAGAGTGGAGAGATATGAAGTTTGGATAGTTTATTGAGAGCCTGGAGACTTTTGAGTGTTACACAGATTTGGTGATATTTGGTTTCAGGAAGAGGTACTTCATAGGGTATAGATAAAGTTAGATGAAACAGTAAAGATATATGTTTCAACATTTTGGTCTTATGCGGCTAAAAGATAAAAACAGTGAGGCTGAAGAGCTGGGAAATATCAGGTGCGTTGGCTTACTCAGTATATGGCTTAAAGCATAGTTGAAGTATTATCCTGTAGACAAAGATAAGCAAAGGTATAGGGTGAAGTGGTGTACTATTCCTTGAGAAATCTAGGGTTGATGTCGAGATATCAATGAGGTATATTTAAAAGCGTCAGTATTGGGCTGTGAACTGAAAATGCATTTTATGTTATGACACCTCTATGTTTAATTGGTTTGACTATGGTGTTGCTCCTTGTTTATCATATTCAGACAGTTAATTGGAAATTGAATAAATGGTAGCTGATCGGCAGCGGATAAAACTGAGATACCATAAAGTTGATATTACATATTCTATAACAATTGAATATGTCTCAATGGCCTGTCCTCTATTGTCAGTTGGTATAAAATATATAGAACATTCATGTTAACGCCTCCCTTCAAAAGATATTCACCTTTCGAGTCCTGTCTAGCTACAGCCAAATGTAGAATTGTTTGTTCTGTTGTTTCACTCAGTGTTGTGAATAATAGCTGTGGACACTTTTCCGCCAATAACTTGATTGTTTCGTAACCTGGATAATACAGTCAAACATATTGGTACAAAAGACTGTTTTCACAAGAACCAAATTGGTCAGACCACTTAGAAAAAAATAACCATGGAAGTAATAACGCAGACTGGCCGAATCACTTGATGTGTTTATATGTCACCAGCAATTTAAGATTCCTATTCTGTGAGGGGAGGTATCCAGTTTTCCGCCTCTTGTGAATGCAGGTTCTTATAATCATAATATCCACAGAGGTGTAAATAGCTTACCATACTGACTGAAGAGAACAGCTGTCTTCAGGATCGTGTTTGATATTTCATAAGGACTATACAATGGAGTTTGATATTCTTTGATGATACTCAAGTATATATCCATCTTTCTTCTGTAATTTCCACGGGCGGCTCTTATCATGGCCCTCTCAAACTTCTTTACATCCTTATACTTTATAAGTATGTCTACATAGTTCTGTCTGTATTCCTCCAGATCATCTGCTGCCTCACCCCTACAATTATTACATCTATGTTAACATTGTTAGTCGAGGAAATCTGTCTGATACTTTTTGATACTGTCTGTCTGAAAACTGGGCACGGCATATATGTAAACATTACTGTTGGGGTAAAACAACTCTGTCTGTCTGCCTAAAAACTGGGACTGGTTAGACTTTCTCTCAGTTTGCAAGCAGATCATAGTCAGTGAGCTAACATCTAACCAACAGAATGAACCCCTAACTCAGCCAAGTTGGCGTTAAGAAATGAACTGCCCAACACAGAAGGGTTTTATATGAACTGGAGAAGGAGTTCATTGGGATAACAACAAGAAACATTGTTACTTTGAATAACCTTCTAAGTGCAAGTTTTTATTGACAGCAGTTCTAGACCTAAAGCTATCATATCATAACCAAAGAAGATTATTGTTTTTTTCCAGCAAAAGAGTATTTGGCTTTAACACACAAATCAATTATGCTGGAAGCTCCAATTTCCTGGTTGTGGATTCTTGATAAAAAATACCGCAGTCGGAAAGAAGCTGACAATGCGTGTTCAATGCTTCAAGACATTGTACCCTTACAAAGCTACATAGCTTGATCTAAATGATAACCAGACCAGATCCATCTTGATGATAATATAATTGTGCGGAGGGTTTATCAAATGTTTCCTTTTGTTATCAAATCCCACCACCGCTGTACAACATGCCTCCAAGGCGCCTATGTGTATTATGCCATTCAATGTTACCTGATCAGCAGCCTAGCTTCAATATAAACTTGCGGGGAGTTTTGAAAAGCTCAAAATTAGACTAATACACTTTGCTGATGCAGACAGGTTTGGCTGCCGTATGAATCCCAGAAATTTAGGTATGCAAGGCTTTTCATCTGAGTTATTGATTTGTTTTTACAGTGACTCATGATTTTGATCTTTGATGGCCAATTTGAAGCCTGCTCTTCAACTCCAATAATGAATAGGATTTAGGGGGGGGGGGTCAAAGTCTGGGGGGCTCAGACTAGCTTCTAACAGCAGTTCTATAGATAAGCTGTTTCCCCCGCGTGAGGGGGCGTAGGGCTGGGGGGCAAATGTCTTGGGGGCTCAGACTAGCTGTTTACCTATGGGTGATAATGAGTGACAAAGTCATCTTCTATTCAACATGTCTTCAGCGATATCACCAATAGTTTAAAAACCATCCAAATACACTTTGAAGAAGTTATTATGTAGCTTACCGAGGCGTTTCTGGATTCTCTGTCATAGTAGGGTCATCATGCGGCTGCAGACATAACTGTCTCAAACAGTGCTCAGCTGATTGTGTTTGTCACCAACAAAGCACAGCTGATTATAAACATGACGAGCATTTCCTACTTTCACTTGTGCATAGCGATATATCATTATCAGTTCTAAACACGAAGATCAATTATCATCAGTCTTGCAGTGGGTATCTTGTTACATTGTTTCTAGGGAATAATAATAATACCTTGTCTCACTTTTATTGACAATCAATAGAACGATAACACAGCACATGCATCGCAAGCTACCCTACATTGTATTCCAATGGATTATTTTAAAGCAGCTCATGCCGGCTAAGAGTTCAATTTTTTGATGTAGTGCCTAACACAGATCACATGACCATACAAATAAGGTAATAATGGTTTATGTCGGCGTGCATGGAAAATGGTCAGTGAACTGTTCATTATTGATAACATTATTTATTTTGTAAAGGTGATTAAAAATATTTGTTGTACTTTAATCCAATAAAGTGCAGAGATCAGGGTTCTGATAAGGGCCACTATATGAATAGTTTAACTGAAAAATTTTCTCTGTTTGAAAGATATATTGCTCTTTACACCTTTTTGTATAAAAAAGACATACAAATGGCAGTAATCACCTGTATTATTTACAAATGATATAAGCAACAGTTGAAAATCTGTATGGCTTTATCGAAAGAAGCCACTAGATGTGAGTTGTCTCCTTTCTATGCAAGTAGACATGACCCACCAATGCAATACGTCTTGCTATGTCGGAAAGCTTACAGCCGGCTAACACTTTGCGAGCGGGTTACAATTATAAGTTTATTTTTGTTACTACTTCACATTGAGTCTATACAGTGTTGACTGCATTTATTCAAATTGAAATGGAATTTCTTTTCCCACTGACCACCTCTTGAGAACTTCATCAAACATCTCGTTATCAGCCACAGTAAAGTGATTCTTCCAATCACCAATTTCTCCTACCATGAAAAACACAATATATATATTAAAGAATTTGAAGTGGTGTGGAGCCTTTTCTATGGCAGCAGGTTCCGAATTGGTTCAGTATTCACTTCATACAAAGTAAATATGTTATTCCAAATACTTCATGTTTTCACATACCTTTTCTATACATAAAGCTGTGGCCCTCCGGGTTCTTCACGGTGTTATCACTATTATCTTTTTCAGACCAGACTTTATGGGATTGCTGAAATGGATTACCTTTATTTTATAGGACAAAAATCGCGTTCGAGTTTTCATAGCTTAGAATGGTAGTTTTATATTAACGTCCCAAACTCTGTGTGGCTGTTTCTATGTATTTCTCTAGTGTTTCAAATGTATTAGGTGGTTGGTTTAAGATTTATGGTTTTGATTTTGAATGGGCCCATTCTTAATATCTGAAAATCTCTTGCATAAATTTAATAAAGAACACAAACACACCGCTCTAATCGAAGCATCAGTTTTTGCTTCAGTTTCCAATTTGGCTTGTTTCATCGCCCCTCTGAGAGCAGTTTGGAAAACTGTCTCTCAAATGCATATCCCTCTACTAAGGTGATTATTGAGGTTGAAGCCCAGTAGAATTCCCTCAAAACGGAACTCATTTCATGGCCATATGCTAGTGATATCATGACCATCACTGAGAATCACAGAAGTGTTTGTTTTCTCACCTTCTTCATATCTTCAAAGAAGACCACAAGCATGTTGGGGTTATCTTTTGCCTTGTTCCACATGTACTCATAATATTCCAGATATGTCCCGTAAGGCTGATCTTCAATGAACCACCATCTATGAAGGTAGTCAGAAAATGATAAGTTTTCCACAGATTCACGTGTTTTCGTGTCATCCTTTTTTTTAGACATCTAGAAAAGAACTCACAATGTTGGAAGAAATGAAAAGGTAAATTTAGTCCGGTTCATGGCAGAATACATAACCTCCCAACCGAACACAGACGTATATACATACACCAATGAACTCCCTCTCATTGCGTACACATGTACATACAAATGTATCTTATAAATATTAATGTCATTGCCAGCTGGTCATACGCCTTATTGATTTCACTTGATTTTGTGACAGTCATTAAATATTAAAGTTTTATAATAATAGTTACTGCTTTTTCATGATAGAAGTAAGAGACAGCAGTATCTTTTGGATTCCGTATAACTGAAAGAAATAATAATGAATATTAAAGAGAGTTGACAATTACCAGGTATAACAGACTACCCTCACGCTTGCTTCACCCTGCAAGATAATGATCAGCAGAGAATGTGGATGGGGTAAAAGTGTTAATATTACTGAGGGGGAGCCGAGTTTAGAGTCATTGTGTTTATGTGAAGTTCATGTGGAAAAAATCGGGCAAACATACCATCATAATTGAAATTTTGAAAAACAAAACAAGCGTCATATAGATTTTAATTTTATGTGTTACATTATGTTAGAACTGAGTTGTGTTCTATTAATGATGACAATATGTCAAAATAAGTGGAGTTGGTCAAACAGCTATTTCTATGCCTAGCCTGAGTTCACATCATATGTTGATAAGCCTAGATTCGCTCTCTTTTCTAGGTACTGGCATATCGCAGGACGATATAGGACAGCTCACCCACAACTGTTTTTCGTCCGCGGAATTCTTTTGGTAGGATATCTGGACTGAAGTGAGTATTGAGAACTTTAGGTTTTCCCTGGGGAAACATGCACACAGTTTCACTCAGCGGGAATAAATCCATCATACAACCTTCCTTCGGCAGTTTGGAGTAATCAGAAGAATCTCCCAACAACATAGCTATTACCTCCCACATAAAATATGTTCTTAAAAGATCAAGCACAGACATGAGCACTAGTGAATTACCCCAATCCTTCTGACTCTGATACAGGTGGCTTGCTAGTCGGAAAGGGAAGAGGGGGCGTGGGCCAGACACGATGGTGCATGTGACTAATATCGAATTTCCTTTCAATGACGAAAACTGTATCAAGGCAAGAGCTGTTTATCAACTGATTGATCATCTTACCATTTTTAGGATATGTCATCAGAAGGAAATCTCCATCACTCCATTTGTATGATTTGATGTCAGCACTAATCTTCTCCCATTTAGCTGGATCTGACCTCACAGCTACTTTCCTAGATCCGCCATCATTGTAGAGGTATAATCCTGTGACTCGCCCCCACTTAGGATGTACGAATTCCTCATTATCACCCATAGTCACAAGAAAGAAAGTGTTTACCGTGTATATAAAGAGTAAAAAAAATTGGAAAAGAAAGAAATAATTCATTAGATCAAATATAGAAAGTACTTGTGTATATCATGTATTAAGTCTGTTATCTTGGTTATTGAACATATGGATATGCCTTCCACATCATGATTGACCACACGAGTCAGGGTGAGGAAGAGTTTGTGTTGCCAGCTGAGCTGAACAGCCCAGAAGAAACTGGAGGAACAATGTTACAATAAAACACCTGACATCACACAGGTTTAGTTTTGCTGCACGCCATGACTATGTCAGATCAAAGATTGGTCGGATTTGTTCAAATCCAACTATATGAAATCAACTAAGTTAAAATTTAATCGGAACAAACTCGTATGACGGTGGATAAGAAAATAGCGACATTGATAGATCTGTAGAGGCGAGAAACTTGATGGCACAAACTCCAAATATTAGAGCTTACTTTGACAAGAGGATAACTAACTGAATCAGCTCTTAGCCTGAGAGGTTAGTCAAGTGAAGGACTTTATTGCAGTATGGTACCTCCCTATCACCTATGTCCTATATCAATGGGAAAATTTGTCAGTACATATAGTCATAGTACATAGTAATATTGTGGTCGTATTTAAACTGATAAGGTAGTTTTGTCAATGATAGTGATTGCTTTACATCAATTGCCAAGGTCACAAGACTATAGCAGCTATGTGTAAACAAATGCTCCTTGATGTTTAGTCAGATCAAAGTGGGTTTGGGCATTCCGACACAGCTTCAAAAAATTCCGTTTGGTCCATAGGTCAAGTTGAAATTAGCAATGTTGGAGTTGCCCCCTTCTACTGACATGCCGCTCTTAGTACTTTAAACAAAGCTTGCCAGTTTATGTTCCATGTTTTTGCCAGTATGTACGAATTGAGGTTCGCTCGCTACGGGCAACAAGGGAGCAATTATGGCTAGATACCCTCTCTGATACCCTGCATCTGTCGGGAATCAATCATTGGATCTCATGCATAAAAAACTCAATGAGCAATTCGGTTGAAAACCTGTATGAATATAAAAGAGAGTCACCAGAGAGTTGTGTTCTTTATTAGAAAAGTGGACATTACCCGTTGATACTATCTTCAAGCCTATAAATCCTGTGTTCTTCTCATCTTGTAGTATTGTTCTCTGCTATTAAATACTTATTAGAATTTTGTCAACATCAGAATAATTCTTGATACTAATTCATTCTATTCAATCTCAAATGGTCATGAATTATTGAGTTTCTCAACCCAGCTTTGTTGTGGTTTAACAGTTGATTTGATATGTCCTTCATTTCGTTACCTTTAAGGTAATCGGTAATCAGAGGATTCTCAGAGGGAAAGCCACTAGTAGCCGTTCCTAACAAGGTCATCTGGACAGAACACAAATTGCTCATTACTGCACCTTTTATCTTTATTTTGTGACATACCATAGACTTATAAAATTAATATTTAAGTCTATGAGACTTACTGTAGATAATCAGAAAAATTATTACATGTTTATCAGCTATTTCAGATTTAGATACACAAACAAGCAACAGTTAAAAAACCTGTAGCAATACAAAAGAAATAACCGGGTCTTACAAAATGGAAATTACGCATTGACACTATAACCAGAGTTAAGCTAAAATTGCCTTGTTCATTTATCATGTCCTATGTGTCGCTATCTTTTCGGGTAAATCAACCCAAAACATGTCGTGAGCTTTTGCGACAATATAACTAAGGTTTTTACTGCACTCATTCATATTGAAAAGGAATTTCTTTTCCCACTGACCACTTCCTGAGAACATCATCAAACATCTCGTTATCAGCCACAGTAAAGTGATTCTTCCAATCACCGATTTCTCCTACAAAGTAATCCCAATGTATGTTCACAAATTAAAAGCAACATGAACGCAGCATTATCTATCTATCGATCAAGCATATAATTCATAATAATACTAAGTAAAACCTCAACCTTCCTTTTCATAGCCGAGACAGGCAGCTGATCTTGACCATTATGAAAAGTTTCGACAGCGGAAAAGGTAGATTCAATATGAATGCGTGCATGGATCATTCAAGAACTTGTACTCATTAGATCATTCTGAGAAAAACCATACAATGTTTGTAGCTACTACTCAATTTGAAAATGCTGACCTATTGCCCTGGATTATTTCCGATGAGAACTACTACAAGATGAGAACTACTACAACGCCTGTCATAAACAAACATCTTGTTGGAAACCAGGGATATAATCACTGCTCAAACTGAATATGCTGACATATCATACAAATAAGCAACGCTGTTTGGGATTTCTATCATCACATTCTATTCTTCACGAGCTTATGATTGATGATGTGAGCAAAATTTCAACAAAGGCAACTAAAATCTGCACAATTTGCAATGTCATCCGGTGCCATGTTTGGCAAAGTTGTGAGCGTAATAAAAAAGAGTTCCAAATACTTGTTGTCAAGTACCTTTTCTATACATAAAGTTGTGGCCCTCTGTTTTCTTCCCACCATCCTCTTTTTCAGACAAGACTGTATGGGATTGCTGCAATAGACAAGTTATATGTTATAGGAGTAACAGCTGAGTATCGAGCACGAGGTTTCATAGCTTAGAATGGTTGTCTTGGCGGCAGGCCCCTTATGACACCTTTATTTCTCAATCTTCAGACTGAGACAGGACCTTGCGATTAAACAAACACTTTTCTTGGTCTTGTTTCTGTCAAAACATTGTCGAGATTAATTGGTTGTTATTGAATGGGCCTGCTAAAATATTTCCATATGCATTTAATAAAGAAAATAAACACACCAAAGCCACTAAAGCAGCAGCTTTCACTACAGTCTCCACTTTGGCTTGCTTCATCTTAGCGAAACTTGTAGCCTCAGCGATATGTTCTATCTTTTCTTCTGAGCATCCAGTCTCCATAAACTCATTGACTCTCCGTATCACACTTGTTGGGTTCTGAAATGTGAGCAAATTGCTTTGTTCAGATAAAGCTGCCAATATGCATTATGGTGGGGAAGCAACACTCAGAGAGCAGTTTGGCAAACTTTCTATTTATGCGTTATCGCCAATACAACTCCATTGATTGAACACCCCTGAAGTGAATCCCCTCTAACCATTTGTTTGATGACACTTGCTGATCCATTTTATAAGCGGAGGATCTTGGTTGGTGCCTAGAAGATAGTCCTAAAGCTAGGTTCTATCTGCTTAGTCATCATATGAAACCCAATAGATTTCCTTTCCTCACCTTTTTCATGTCTTCAAAGAAGATCATCAGCATGTTGGGGTCATCTTTTGCCTTGTTCCACATGTACTCATAATATTCCATATAGTTCCCGTAAGGCTGGTCTTTGATGAACCAGCATTTATGAAGGTAGTCGGAAAATGTGAATTTTTCCACAGTTTCACGTAATTTTGCGTCTGGTAGTTTTTTAGATAGCTACAAAAAGACTTAAAATGTGAGAGGAGATACGGAAAAATAAAGAATCTTGCTCGGTACACATGATCCCTCTGACTGAATCACAGGATGGCCAACATTACTTTGATATTTGTAATTTTATTCCTAAGTGGAAATAAGACAGCGTTTCGCGACCCGATATTTTGCCACAATGCCAGTGCTCAGGGTCAGTGCTCAGAGCTAGAAGCAGATCCAGAGGCAAAGCCAGAGCTAACTCATTAGCTATTGGTTTGCCTGCCAAGTGCAAGTGAAAAGACCGGTTAGCCACATTCACAGCATTGGATAATGTAACAGAGCAAGGAGTTTGAAAACAGAGACGTCGAGGTTTTGACCACAAGAGCATTGGATTGGACAAACTGCAGAGGGTCTGAGTTATCTAGCTCTAGCATACACTATACGCTAACGCCAAATAGTAATAGAGCAAGCTGACTTCTTGATTTCTCCATAGTCATTTATAAACTTGATGATGATAATTACCGCTTTTTCATGATAGTAGTAAGAGACGGCTGCATCTTTTGGATTCCGTATGACTGAACAAAATAAATAATATATTAATAATATATCAAACAAATAGACATTTACCAGGTATAACAAACTGCCAATACAGGAAGAATCATTTGTAGACTACTATGCACTATAAAAAGTTCACATAGGGAGGGAGAACTGAAATATAGTGTGATCCAACACACACATCTTCTCCAGCCGGGAGCAAGAGTCTGGGGGCCTCAGACTAACATATGCCCACAACATTTATTGATGAAGCCTAGAATGTTCTCTTTTTTATTTTCAAGTTGTGGTTTTCGCATTAACCTATGGTGGACACTATATATATAGCGTTAACATTTGGGTACCAAACTGCTGGTGAAGTAACAACATTGAATTGCATAGACACAAGTCGAGTTATCAGCATAAACCTGGACTGTGGACTTCCAATCAATGATAAGCATGCACTCTGTTCATGTGATATACCTTTACCTGTATATCTGATATAACATCAAAAATCCCAGATGCACAAACCAATAGTGCAATATCGCGCAGGAGTAATAACCATAGACTTAATATATTATGTCTATGGTAATAACCATGAATAAACATCAACGCTACTATACAACTCCATGTCGTTACGTCACCACAATCATGTGTAACTGCATTGGCAAATCGCCAGAAAATATATGTCAACTCACCCACAACTGTTTTTCTCCCGCGGAATTCTTTTGGTAGGATATCTGGAGTGAAGTGAGTGTTGAGAACTTTAGGTTTACCCGGCGGAAACACACGCACAGTTTCACTCAAAGGGAACAAATCCATCATGCAGGCCTCCTTGGGCTGATCGATGTAATCCGAAGAATTTCCCAGTAACATAGTCATCACTTCCCACATAAAGTGTGTTCCTAAAAAGATGAAACGCAGACAATCTGTTGTATATGGCAATTGTTGTGCTAAAAACGTGTAGGTAAATGGCCATTCGCCACTCATCTCTGTAAAAGGGACATCCGCTTATGACAAATACCCATCCGGCAGTGCTAACTGACCATCCATTTCACGTTGTATCAATCTCAAAGTGTGACTGTCACAAACCCATCCAGATGCCTATTTAGCTACCGCCAGATATCCGCGTGGCATCCGGCAGTTGCCAAATAGGCATCCATCTGCCGTTCGGTAGAAGGTGTTTAGTACCATGAGTAGTTATTTATTCACAATCTTGTTATCTTACCATTCTTAGGATGTGACATCAGAAGAAAGTCTCCGTCACTCCACTTGTATGATTGGATGTCAGAAACAATCTTATCCAATTTTCCTGGCATCGATCTCAGAGCGACTTTTCTAGATTTATCGTCATTGTAGAGGTATAACCCTGTGACTCGCCCCCACTTAGGATGTACGAACTCCTCATTGTCACCCATATCTCAACAAACTATGTGTTCGCCTGGTACAAAAAGAGTGATCATCACAGGATAATGTCTTTCACATGATAAATGACAATGCCAGTCATCAGTGTGTTCAGCCTGTTCAGCAATTTACAGTTACCGTCTTCTTTCTCGGTAACTGTAAATTGCTGAACAAGCTGAACATGCTGAACAGCTGAACAGAATTTCTCAGACTACTATTTGCTTGATTCTTTACATGATTGGCTAATTTTGCACAAGCCTGGACAACTCCTTATATTCTGCTGGTTAATTAACTTACATTAAGTTTGCAACTGCCTTTGTTTCTTTCTATTATTTTATCCACAGTTAGTCTTTGATATTACACTAGTGAAAGGATGGAAGGAACCCCAACCCCCTCCCCCCCCCCCTTGTCAAGACTGGCTAGATCGAAGGAAAGCATTGTGCTGAATAATGTTTCTGGTTTCCTAAACGCCATCAGATTTGGTACATTGATTGCTTCACTTGCTTGCCCTCGTTGATACCATACACCATACATGAATTGCCATACGCCTGCTCAGGGTTAGATATGTACCCCACATTCATAAAATATATTTCAGTGATTGCCCTAAAACCAATATATTAGGTGCCAACAGGAACTTAGTAACTCATTATACTCATTAAATCATTTGGCTGTGATTGAGAAGTGATAGTCAGCCACAGAAAAGATTGCAAAAAATAGTTTTAGTCTGAGAAATTCTGTTCAGCTGTTCTGTGTGTTCAGCCTGTTCAGCAATTTACAGTTACCGTCTTCTTTCTCTAGTAAAATTTCCGCTCAGCTTCAGCTCAGCCGACAACAACAATTCTTCCATCTATAAGATTATGATCAGTGGTAGAAATGGGCCTATACGGGCCTATACGGTGTTCACATCAATGCCTATACACCTTCAATAAGTGTATAGGCACTTATAACCTATCACTGCTGTGCACTTTGTATGCTTGTATAAGTTTGTTTTTGTTGTATTGTAGGCCAGGGTTTGTTTATTTTTACTTTGATGTTTGCTTCAGTCAAAACATGCTCTTAGATTTAGGTTCTAAAAGATACACCAGAAACACTGTAATTAGGGCACAAATATCAACCCCCCCCCCCCCCCCCCGTGGATTGATCTCAATGTTTGGTGTATAGGCACTTATTTATTTCCATTTCCACCACTGATTATGATATTATCATAATCTTATAGATGGAAGAATTGTTGTTGTCGGCTGAGCTGAAGCTGAGCGGAAACTTTACTAGAGAAAGAATGTTCAAACAAAAACACCTTATATGACTGAGTTGTAACTTTGCTACAGCATGTTAGATAATTGAGCTGTCGAATTTGTTTAACACCAAGACCAACTACATAAAACATTAATTAGGTTCATTACTGCATAGCGGTGCATAAGAAAAGCGAAGACACTTTTAAGCCAAAGCTTTGATAGATTTATTGAAGTGGTATACTGGATGACAGATTTATTTATTTAGAGTAGGCCTAAGGGTAGAGCTTACCTTGGACTGGTCAGGAGATAGCTAAGCGAAACAGCTTGCAGCCTCAAGGCTCATCAAAGAGAACTTATCGTAGTACTACCTCCCTATGACAATGCGACGATAACTGCTACTCTTTTATCTGTACAGACAAGAAATTTGTCACTACATAGTAACCCTTGAATGATAGGGGCGGTTTTGTCAATGACTACAGCTTCAGTCCAATGAACTAAAGTACATTGTTCAGTCAGTGCTAGTACACTATAATAGTGTTTGCTTACTGTACAGCTATTGGCTGTTCAACTGACAATGCAAATTCATATGTCATAATATATCATTAGTCACGCACATGGAGTCATGGAATAGGTAATCCTTATTTTGTTACTACATAGTGACCTTTTGGCAGTTTTGTCAATGGATAAAGCTTTAGACATCGATCGATGGAGAATAGAGATAGCATCGATAGTGATTGCTTGCTGTTTAGGCTGTTTCACTGACAAAAGTGACGTCATGTCTTACAAAACATTACCAGCTATCTATGGATACTAAGATATATTATCAGCAAGGAGGAACAGTCCTTGATATCAGCTATGAATACTAACATACATAATCGGCTATGACTAAGCAAAGATTACCTGTAGTCCAGAACCAACAGGCAGCAGCAGCAGCCTCTTTTACAGATATAAACATATTTGTTTATGGGTTTATGGCTGATCACAATGGTAACACAACACTGTACCTTACAATAACATAGGGTTGAATATCAAACGCTGCCGGAAAGCGCTTGAAAATGATATTAAGGTTTCAAAACATACAAAAACATAATCGTGAATATCAAGTCAGAATTAGTGCAAGTTCTCATGAATCTGCTATCAATCATAGCCACAGAAACAGCCGAAAACGTAATGACTATCAATTTTTCCATTTTGCTGCCGCCTAGAAAACTGACTTAGGATATTTGCAAAGATCTTCTCCTGACTTTGTATTGATGGTAATATAGCATATACAAGTTTTAAATGCCCTGAGCGGCGGAGATGGTAAGAATATGATATGGGGTTATCAACAAATTTTATAAGACAACATATAATTTATAAAGCAAAGGTTAACTTCTCAAATTACAGTATCATCATACAATGTGCGTATTGCGAAATATAACTTGTCAACCAGTCATACATCATACAACAGTTTTCAAGTCAACAGCAGAATGACAACAGTAGTTTGTTTTTTTCAAAAGTTATATAGCCTAGGCCTATGGGAAATATGTAGGACATTGTAACTTTTTTGGCTGTTTCTCGGCTACACATGATAGCAACCTATGAAAATGTTATAAAACCATTTAATTATATTTTTTTGATCTTTTTCCAGTTTGTTGGCAACGTTCTAAGCAATAAGCCGCTTTCTGTGCAACGTTGTCGTTATGAAAGGTACTTTATCACCTTTGCTCTCATCTCAAACAACTCTACCAGAAACAACTGTCAAACCCTATCAGGCCAACGTCCTAAATATATGAATTTGTTTGTAGCCACTTTTGACAGGGGCTGCCACCTAACTATTGGTGTGAAAGAAGAACAACAGTATTTTTAACGCAGTTAATTTCATGACGTGAATATTGTTCAAATTTGTAAAAATAATGTGAGAAGTTTATATCTCAATCAATATTGATGTAAAGCTACTGGTGGTAGTGAAGCATAACAATTAAACAGTGTGGCAGACAGGAATCTTATTTAGAGTCTGTTACCATTTAAGCCCGTGTAAAAACGCCTAAATTACCTCCCACTTCCCTTTCCGGATAGTGAGTGATTCTCTGTTTATGACAAAACAGGAGGTGGGCTGCCCCTAAAGAGGGACGCAAGGTGCCCTAAATCCTCATACTGAGAATGTGACTCATTCTAGAAAACTAGAATGCATCCTAGAGGTGATGCCATGGTGGATCTCTTAACCGTGAGTGTGCAGCAAGCTACCAGAAACTGAAACAGGCACTAATCGCCTATTGGCAGTGACGCCTTGATCTTAGCCGATAATTCGAGAAGTGACAGCCCAGGACGCGCCAGTTCCGATAGTGAGTGATTCAATCTTTGTATATAATGTTACACGATCCGCAGTATTGGCTTTTGACCTTTAATATACTAGGTATGTATGTTATAGACGGTGTAAGAACTGTCTAGTTCAAACACCGTTCTTTTTCTGACCTCACGTGGCATGACAAGCTTTGTTTGTGGGGGGAGGGGGGGGGGAGGTTTCCACCGTAACAAGCAATTGTCTAGACAATTTTGTATCCTCTATGCACACTTGAAGCCTAGTATCAAAATTGTGGTAATTGTGGTAATTGACCCATTTATAAAATCTGTAGCTGTAATTGATAGGGGTTGAAATTAAAAATACAAACATATATCTTGCTAATGAAAATGAGGATTATGCTTCAATCATTTCTGATTTCAGAATCCTGAACAGGTTTCACATAAAAAAATTTATTTTTTCTTATTATTAGACGTTGAGAAAATACAGTTTTTACAGCACTCATTCATATTGAAAAGGAATTTGGCCTCCAAATGACCACTTCCTGAGAACTTCATCAAACATCTCGTTATCAGCCACAGTAAAGTGATTCTTCCAATCACCAATTTCTCCTACAAAGAAATACCTATAAAAATTAAAATGGGTTTCATCCAGGTTTTATTATGGTATTCAGTATTCAGTTCAAACAATACAAAGTTGTGTGAGGCAGCTGACCTGAGCCAAAATTCAACATATTAAAATCACCTTTCTACAAAAATATCACGTAATCTGGTAACAGGTTCTGGCATAGACGCTAATACAATATTCAAAATACTTCACATATTTATTCACCTACCTTTTCTATACATTAGATGCAACACAGGCTTGGACATGTTGCTATCCTTGTCATCAGATGGGGCTTTATGTGATTGCTGAAATTGATTCGATATGTTGAAAGTTTTACAGCTGAGAATCAAGACCCAGATTTTATGGGTTTAGATGGTTATATTTTTACTTTTTTCATAATCTGTTTGTTGCTGTGTTCATGAGTTTACAGGCAGTTCAAAATTATACCAAATATGGTAAGGTGCAACTATAGCTTTAAATGAAGTAGACTGGTTATCTTCAAATAGGCCTGCTCTTCCTATCCGATATCTAGAAAATCAACACACCGTAGTAACCAAAGCAGCAGCTTTCCCTAAGGTTTCCGTTTTGCCTTCTTTCATCTTAGCGAAACTTGTAGCTTCAGCAATTTGATCTATCGTCTCTTCTGAACATCCGGTCTCCATAAACCCATTGACTCTCCGTAATACACTAGTTGGGTTCTGAAATGCCAACAAATTTATGTATGGAATTTTATTGTCGCTTTATTGGGCAATAATTTAGCAATTCATTATTAATTTAATTTTTTAATTATTTTGTTTATTGGTCTCATCATCACCAATTTCATCATGTGTTTTATTATGTTATGTTGAATGGGTCTGCAATATACAACATTGTGTGGGAGCAACTGTCATAAACTGCAATCAAGCAATAGCGGGTCTCCAGATTTAATAACGGTAAAGGACAACTCTGGGATTGTAGTTTTGAAAACTGTCTATTTATGGATTATCCTCGCAGAACAAACTCTCCTTGATACAACTAAGGAAATCTATAAGCGAAGGAATAAATTTGTACCCCAAAAAGCATCCAACGTAGTGATCACTTGGACATCAACAATTTTAATGATGACGATTGCTTGTCAATAAATGTCAAAAAAGAAGAAGAAATATACAGAAGAGTTTATTTACTCACCTTTTTCATGTCTTCAAAGAAGACCATCAGCATATTGGGGTTATCTTTCCCCAGGTACCACATGTACTCATAATATTCCAGATACGTCCCGTAATGCTGATCTTTGGTGAACCAGCATTTAAGAAGGTAGTCAGAAAATGTGAATTTTAGCATTGTTTCATGTGTTTTTGCGTCATCTAAGTGTTTAGACATCTAGAAAGGATCTCAATCATTAAAAAATTAAATAGTGTTCTGTCCATGATGATAGAGACGAAGCCTATGCCATTGCGGATTGGGAGTTCAATATGTCTCATAAGTTGTTACCGGGTAAAACTCCTGAGACCAACAAAATGTTTGAGATCATTGAAAATTTTGAAATAATTCTTTTGGACGGTTCTTGCGGAAATGTAATGAATTTCACGTCGCTTTCAAATTGATATAACTGATTTTAACAACATATATTTTTAATGATCATAAAGGCCGCCGGACTGATTGCTTCAATTTTATATAATGCTATTACACATTGTACATGAAGACTTGCATATGTTTCCATATATAATGCCAAATAGTCACTATTCAAACTGATTTCTCTTGATTTTGTGATAGTTATAGATAATTATATAATAATTACCGATACGTCATGATAGAATCTAGAGACCGCTGCATCTTTTGGATTTCGTATAACTGAACAATAGAAATAAAACAACAAGATATAAGTGTGGTAAGGCTCTTGCATGATAGTTGGAGCCCTCAAACTCTTTTTTCTGTTTGACAGACCACCCTCCCCCCCCCCCCCCCCCCCCCGTTATTGCAAGGCCTTTGCAAAGGCGCACACATCTATGTTTCATAAACCCTCTTGCGATCTTGTAAATGATTAGGGGGCTTCGTGATAGACAGCTTTGTGGTTATTCCTCTGCATAAGCAGAGGGAGCAAACTAGTTCTAGGGCTTTAGTATGCTGAGATATCACCAAGATATGTAGGACTACTCACCCACAACTGTTTTTCTACCGCGGAACTCTTTTGGTAGGATATCTGGACTGAAGTGAGTATTGAGAACTTTAGGTTTACCCAGTGGAAACAAACACTCCGTTTCACTCAAGGGGAACAAATCCAACATACAGGCCTCCTTAGGCTGGTCAATGTGCTCAGAAGAATTTCTTATTAACATGGTCATCATCTCCCACATAAAATGTGTTCCTAAAACATCAAGCACAGAACCTCAAACAAGGACAGATAGGTACAGTGTCAGAGAATTTTCATCCGTATAGAGTTTTACAATCATGTTTGAGATCAAAGATTTGTATAATGTAGAAAAACTTGCTGCAGGATCCTGCAACACTTATGTTACCATTCTTAGGATGTGACATCAGAAGGAAGTCTCCGTCACTCCACTTGTATGATTTCATTTCAGAAATAAGTTTCTTCCATTTCGCTGGATCTGCTGCCACTGCAACTTTTCTAGATCCGTCATCATTGTAGAGGTATGCCCCTGAGACTCGCCCCCACTTAGGATGTACAAAGTCATTGTTGCCACTCATATTAATGACAAACTAAGTGTTCACCTGATACCTAGTTTAAGCGCTCAAACGGTGGCGGGATGTTGGTAGAGGCATTTCATTATCAACCACTAATGAAATGCCTCTACCAGCATCCCGCCACCGTTTGAGCGCTTAAACTACCTGATACCAGAAGAGTGATAAATATTGCTTGATTGATTTCATATCACAAACAATTGTAGATGTTGCGTAATTCGGTATTCAGTATAATGCCAACACGATATGCGGATATACTGACCTTAGCCTTAGTGTCTAACTAAACTGATAGTGATGTCCTAAACATCAGCCACCGATAGTGTTTGATGTGATGTACAAAGAGTGGCTAGACTTAATATTATTGCCTTTACCACCGACTAAGTCACAAGAAAATACCAGTTAGTTTTCAAATAAGATCAACTAAGGATCAACAGCAACCTTTGACATAAGGAGCATACATTACACAGGTGTAAATGCTCCCGTTGTCAAAGGTGTAAAAAATGGGAGTAAGATTGGTCATTGCGTGCTCCTGCCGAGCCAATGATATGATAACTCACAGTATATATAATATGAATTCAGCCGTTTATAAAATTGGTCACTGTGTAATGTATTTTGAAATTGATACAAATATATTTTGTTGGTAAGAATGAAGACTATGCTCCGATAAGATTTCCAGATAACAGCAATTCCTGAGCATATAAAACAGTTTTTATTGCACTCATTCATATTGAAAAGGAATTTCGCTTCCAAATGACCACTTCCTGAGAACTTCATCAAACATCTCGTTATCAGCCACAGTAAAGTGATTCTTCCAATCACCAATTTCCCCTACAAAGAAATACCCTTAAATTAAAATGGGTTTCATCAAGGTTTTATTATGTTATTCAGTATTCAGTTCATACAGTTCATACAGTCCATACAGTTCATACAGTTCATACAGTTCATACAGTTCATATAGTTCAGATAGAAAAACCGGTAGGGGAGGCAAAAGATCTAGGCGAGTCCGAAGCATCACTAGGAGGTTTGCTATAAGAAATTTAAGGTATATTATTAGCGTTTGGAAATCCCAGATGAGCTGATTCCGGCATAGCTTATCCAATTATAGTGTTTTAAGTCATTGTGTCATAGTTAAATAAGCTTTCTAGGGGAGGCAGTGCCTCCCTACCTCCCCAGAACTACGGGCCTGCATACGATATAAAACTGTGTGAGGCAGCTGACCTGAGCCAAAATTCAACAATCAAAATCACCTTTCTACAAAAATGTCACGTAATCTGGTAACAGGTTCTGGCATAGACGCTTATACAGTATTCAAAATACTCTAAAAATTATTCACCTACCTTTTCTATACATTAGATGCAACACAGGCTTGGACATGTTGCTATCCTTGTCATCAGATGGGGCTTTATGTGATTGCTGAAATTGATTTGAAATATTGAAAGTTTTACAGCTGAGAATCAAGACCCAGATTTTATAGCTTTAAATTGTTATATTTTTACTTTTTTCATAATCTGTTTGTGGCTGTGTTCAGTTTAAATGAAGTAGGCTGGTTATCTTCAAATAGGCCTGCTCTTCATATCTGAATTACTTCCATATACACAAATACACATCATGATAAACACTAGTAATGATGAATTGTTGCTGAAAATAAAAGTGTTACATATATATATATATATTTTTATAATATATATATTTAATATAATATTTACACTATAAACTTGATAAAGAAAATCAACACACCGTAGTAACCAAAGCAGCAGCTTTCCCTAAGGTTTCCATTTTGCCCTCCTTCATCTTAGCAAAACTTGTCGCGTCAGCAATATTTTCAATCGTCTCTTCTGAACATCCAGTCTTCATAAACTCATTGACTCTTCGTAATACACTAGTTGGGTCCTAACATCAACAAATATATGTAAGTAATACTATCTTTTTGACGCTATATTGAGGTTCAGCTTAGAGACTCAACTTTTTTCTTTATTGGTGTCATCATCACCAATTTCATCATGTGTTTTAATATATGATGTTTAATGGGTCTGCAATATACAACATTGTGTGGGAGCAACTGTCATCAACTGTAATCAAACAATAGCACTAGCGGGTAGCTGTCAGGGGTGGATGGGGGAGGGGGACACTCCCCTACCCACCCTTTACAGCCTGCCCAGGCTAAATAGAGGATCTCCAGATGAAAGCATCTCAACACTATATGCCTATCACTTTAACAGTAGAGGACAACTCTGGGAGAGTAGTTTTGAAAACCGTCTATTTATGCATTATCCTCGCAGAACAAACTTCCCTGAATACAACTAAAGAAAACAACTTGTATGAGGACACTAACCAACCAACTCTCTAAGCAAAGGTCTAAATTTGTACCCCAAAAAGCATCCAACATAGTGATCACTTGGATATCAATGATTTTAATGATGAAGATTGCTTGTCAATAAATGTTTAAAAAGAAAAAATGAAAAATACGGAAGAGTTTATTGACTCACCTTTTTCATGTCTTCAAAGAAGACCGTCAACATGGTCGGGTCATCTTTTGCCTGGTTCCACATGTACTCATAATATTCCAGATATGTCCCGTAATGCTGATCTTTGGTGAGCCAGCATTTATGAAGGTAGTCAGAAAATGTGAAGTTTAGCATTGTTTCATGTATTTTTGCGTCTTCTAAATGTTTAGACATCTAGAAAGGAACTCAATTATTAAGGAATTAAATAGTTGTATATGTCCATGATGATGGAACCTATCCCACTGCGGATTGGGAGTTCAATATATGTCTCATATCGTTGTAACTGATAAAACTCCTGAGACCAACAAAATGTTTGAGATCATTGAACATTATGAAATAATTCATTTGGACGATTCTTGCAGAGATGTAATGAATTTCACGTCGCTTTCAAATTGATATAACTGATTTTAACGATATATATTTTTAATGATCATGAAGGCCGATGGACTGATTGCTTTGATTTATTATTTTGTATAATGTTATTACACATAGTATATATATATATATATATATACTTTATTGGCATATATACATATATTCATATATATATATATGCACATACATACATACATATATATATATATATATGTATATATACACATACATAAATATTTACATATGTTTCCGTATATTATGCCAAATAGTCACTATTCAAACTGATTTCCCTTGATTTTGTGATAGTTATAGATAATAATTACCGATACGTCATGATAGAATCTAGAGACCGCTGCATCTTTTGGATTTCTTATAACTGAATAATAGAAATAATACAAACAAATGTCAAGTGTGGTAAGACTCTTGCGAGATAGTTTGAGCCCTCAGACTCTTGCGAGATAGTTTGACATACCCTCCCCCCCCCCCCGCATTGCAAGGCCTTTACAAGGCACTTGAAATTGACAATCCTGAACCACTATTCATAGACCATCGCATATTTTATAGTAATCCTATTGTGTATTTATTTATTTCGGGTTCCACTAAGTAATAGTCCCTTCCACGCCTCAACTTTTACAAAGAGAGGATACAAATGTATGTTTCATATACCCTCTTGCAATCTTGTAAATGTTTAGGGGGTGAGAGGGTCATCACAGCACAGATTCATTCCGAGTTTATGTAGAAAATCAGTCTCTACTATACGTTTTATCCAATCGTTGCAATCGAGTAATGATGACAATTGACAATACATCACAATTGACACTCCTCTACCTCGGCTTGCATAATTTATTGATCATGTCTAGAGTTGCTCTCTTTCCTAATTTAGACTGTATGGCATAGTAATGGTATAGGGCTATAGTAGAACAAGCTTGTTCCTTCTGTGGTTGCCGAGTGATAATACAAAAGATGGGTATCGAGGTGCCGCGGCATCGTGATACACAGCTTTTTGGGTATTCCTCTGCATCAAGAGAGGGAGCAAACTAGTTCTAGGGCTTTAGAATGCTGAGACATAACCAAGATATGTAGGACAACTCACCCACAACTGTTTTTCTTCCGCGGAATTCTTTTGGTAGGATATCTGGAGTGAAGTGAGTATTGAGAACTTTAGGTTTACCACGCGGAAACAAACACTCTGTTTCACTCAAGGGGAACAAATCCAACATACAGGCCTCCTTAGGCTGGTCAATGTGCTCAGAAGAATTTCTTATTAACATGGTCATCATCTCCCACATAAAATGTGTTCCTAAAACATCAAGCACAGAACCTCGAACAAGGACAGATAGGTAGTGTCAGAGAATTTTCATCCGTATAGAGTTTTACAATCATGTTTGAGATCAAAGATTTGTGTAATGTAGAATTATCTGCAACAGGACCCTGCAAAGCTTATCTCACCATTCTTAGGATATGACATCAGAAGGAAGTCTCCGTCACTCCACTTGTATGATTTCATTTCAGAAATAAGTTTCTTCCATTTCGCTGGATCTGCCGCCACTGCAACTTTTCTAGATCCGTCATCATTGTAGAGGTATGCCCCTGAGACTCGCCCCCACTTGGGATGTACGAATTCATTGTTGCCACTCATATTACATAGTAATGACAAACTAAGTGTTCACCTGATACCAGAAGAGTGATAAATATTGCTTGATTGTTTTAGTTATTTAAGATAAAGCCAACGCAATATACGCATATACTGACCTTAGAGTATAAATAAACTGATAGGTCAGTTAAAGAGATGTCTAAAACATCAGACACCGATAGTGTTTGATGTGATGTACAAACAATGGCTAGACTTAATATCATTGCCTTTACCATCGACTTAGTCACATGCAAATACCAGTTTGTTTTTAAATAAGATCAACTAAGAATCAACCGGAACCTTTGACATCAGGAGCATACACTACACAGGTGTGAATAAGATCAAGTTTGATCCATTTTGCCCGCATTGGAGTTGCCCCCCTCTACTGACACGCCGAATGCCAAAGGCCAATGCAGGCAAAATGGATCAAACTTGATCTAGGCGTCAATGCTCCCGTTGTCAAAAGTGTAGAAAAATGGGAGTAAGATTGGCCATTGTGTGCTCTTGCCTAGCCAAAGATATAATAACTCTAACACTCACAAGTCACAGCATCTATAATAAGGTAATAGTGAATTGAGCCATATATAACAACGGTCGCTGTGTAATGTATTTTGAAATTGATACAAATATATTTTGTTGGTAAGAATGAAGACTATGCTCAGATAAGATTTCCAGATAACAGCAATTCCTGAGCATATAAACAGTTTTTACTGCACTCATAGTCATTCATATTGAAAAGGAATTTCGCTTCCAACTGACCAATTCCTGAGAACTTCATCAAACATCTCGTTATCAGCCACAGTAAAGTGATTCTTCCAATCACCAATTTCTCCTGGACAAAGAAAAAACACATCATTTTAAACAGGAGCAGATTCTGCATCATTCACCATCAAGTTTGTACAAACTAAAGCAGTTCTTACCACCATGAAAAGTTTCATCAGCAGAAAGTGGAGATCCAAAGTGCAAGCATAAATCATTTCTTAGTAAAACATCATCTCCTATGAGAACACTCTAATCAGTGTTCTGAGTGGGTCGGAACTGGTGGGATTCTGTTCAAAAACAGTGCCAAGTTGTCTCTTTTGACCAGATATCAATCATACTAATACAGATCCATATTTCTGCATAATTTGATCTAGAAATTGCAAAAACTTCTCAAAACAATTTTCAACCCAGAGAGTTGAGTACCCGCAAAGAAAAATGTCTACTTAGACCACTGCGTGTGATACTGATAGCCAGTGACACAGAAATTTCTCAATTGGAAAAACGAACTGTTGGATTTGTCTACCATTATATCCTATGCTTGATGATGGGAGTAATGTTTCACCAACATACGCAACACAGACATTCTAAAAAACTGTGAATTTACATTTTGTCATGGAATTGGATATAATTACCCAAAATACTTCATATGTTTTCACCTACCTTTTCTATACATGTTGGTGGGTTGGTGTCGTTTCGTTACATCGCTGTGGGTCTCCTCTGTTTCAGATGATGCTTTATAAGATTGCTGGAATGGAAAAGTTATGTAATAAGTCTTACAGTATCAAGATTCAGGTTTTGTCTCTGAAATGGATAAGTTAAGTTATTTAGTCTTAGTAATCTAGTTCTTACAACTGAGGATCAAGACCCAGGTATTGTAGCTTTGAATGGTTGTTTTACTGATGTCATAACCTGCACACGGCAGTGTTTGTGAATTTTTGATCGGTTTAAATACATTTGGCTAAATTGTTTTCAAATGGACCTGCTCTTCATATCTTAATAACAGGCACATACATATGTAAACAAAGAATAACAACGCACTGCATTTATCAAAGCTGAAGCTTTCCATATGGTTTTCACTTTGGCTGGCTTCATTTTGGCGAAACTTGTCGCATCAGCAATTTGATCTATCATTTCTTCTGAACATCCAGTCTCCATAAACTCATTGACTCTTCGTATCACACTAGTTGGGTTCTGAAATGTGAGCAAATTGATTAATATGTGTATAATAATTTTCGATGGTCTTTTGTTAGTGGTTTTTTACTTTAGCAGATTATGTTGAATGGGTCTTCAAGGTTTTACAAGATTGGCTCATGCTCTGAGAAGATGGGGGTCTTTTATTCTCCACAGTGCCTGTATAGAACTTCCCAACTTTGATGGCTAAAATGGTGTCACACATAACCTGGCAAAAGGGACAGGGACATGTTCTGCAAAATAATTTTGATCTCAAAAGCCTCTTATCTTAGCTTTAACGACAAAATACTTGGTAAAATTCCGGCAACGTTGTCCAACATAACTGGCAAAAATGGAGATTAATAGGCTTTCAAAAATCTGATCTCTTTTCAAAACCAGTCAATGCCAGCTTTGGTCGAATGAGGAATCTGAAATAATTTCTAATATATAATGATGGATGATTATTCAGAAAAAAACCAACAATGCTACATATAAATGGGGGAGGACATAACTCTTGGGGACAACTTGGAAATCTCAACTCATCCCCATCTCCTACCGACCCCTTCCTGGCAATGAAAATCCTATATGAGTTTCTTTCTAACCTTTTTCATATCTTCAAAGAAGACTGTGAGCATGGTTGGATTATCTTTTGCCTGATTCCACATGTGCTCATAAAATTCAAGATACGTCCCGAATGGCTGATCTTTGGTAAACCAGCATTTATGAAGGTAATCAGAAAATGTGAAGTTCTCCACAGTTTCTCGTATCTTTGTGTCATTTATGCGCTTAGAATGCTAGAAAAGAAGAAGAAATAAAAACGTGAATTTTGTCTGCTTAACTCATGTTCAGCAGACAAAATGTTCATGGGGGCCCCCCCCCCACATGTTCATGGGGGGCGGGCACAAACGGACCTCATCGGGCAAGTTGTGTCATTCATATCAAGGACATATCTTTCATAGCAGAATGTCACGGAATACCACGGGAGTTTAGTGGTTTAGTCCTCAAACTTTGAGATCACACATTTTCACTGCTTTCAGCCCCCTCTTTTCACTCTGATGTGAAATCTCTATGTTTACAACCTAAATAGCAAACAGAAATCCCAAAGGAGCTGATTTCTAGAGGCTCTGCCTTCCAATCGCCCCTAGAACTGTATAAACTGATGTGTTTTGCATTTTCACTGATCTAGAAGGCTCAAGGTCTGACCTCTTTGATTTATGACTATTTGATATATATCAATATGACATAAATAGTGCACAGGTTGTACATCCAAGGATATGTTTATAGATATTTATGCCAGAAGGTCATAAACTGATAATTTCACTCGATTTTGTGACAGTCATTAAATGTCACAGCTTTATAATAAAATTTACCGCTTTTTCTTGATAGAAGTAAGAGGTGGCTGCATCTTTTGGATTCCGTATGACTAAACAAAAGAGATAACAGCCAACAAATAGAACAAACACGATGTATATCACTGCTCATACCTCATAGAGATATTTAAATGGTTAATTTTTTGCAAAGACAGAGCGGGAAGTTTACTGAACCCAAATAGGGTCTTGGAAAGACATAGAATATGGCCAGCAAACCAGTCTCTACTATTTTGAATCTGGTGCTTGATCAGGTATTTACAAAGAACAAAGAAAAGGAGATATAGATTTGACCTTCATAATAGATGAACTTTCACATAGCAAATTTGTTTTAGAGGATTGATGACAATGCATAATAAAGATAATTTGTCAAATCAAGATATTGCTCTATTTGCTTTTTTCAACTGTTGTTATGATAGGGGCTATAATGTTGGTATATCACCAGCAGATATAATATATGATAGCTTACCCAAAACTGTTTTTCGTCCGCGGAATGCCTTAGGTAGGACATCTGGAGTGTAGTGAGTATTGAGCACTTTAGGCTTACCCGGTGGAAACAAACGCACAGTTTCACTCAGAGGGAACAAGTCCATCATGCAGGCTTCCTTCGGCTGATCCATGTAATCAGAAGAGTTTCCCAGTAGCATAGTCATTACTTCCCACATAAAATGTGTCCCTGAAAGAGCGAGCACAGACCATAGACCCTGTCACTCTATGGCACAGACATAGTGGTGTTTCAACAGATGTCGAACTTGGAAGGAAAACTGGTCCACGAGTCCTATTGTGCCTATGCCTTTAACATATGACAGTGATTGAGTTTTTTCAATTTGATCCATTTTGCCCGCATTCCAGTCGTATTAGCTAATGGTAAGCCACTACAGCTCATATCAGGCAAATTGGATCATGCATGATCTAGGAAATTGTATGATGCCAAGGGTTATTCATCCACAACTCGTCAGCTTACCATTTTTAGGATAGGCCATCAGAAGGAAGTCTCCGTCACTCCACGTGTATGATTTGATGTCAGAAATAGTTCTCTCCCATTTTCTTGATATTGCAGGGATAGCTACTTTTTTAGATCCGTCATCATTGTAGAGGTATGCCCCTGTGTTTCGCCCCCACTTAGGATGTGAAAACTCCTCATTATCACTCATATTCACAACAAACAAAGTGGTGACCTGACCTGTAGTAAGAAACAGACTGATAATCATAATCATCATCACTCATTAAAAGACTAGAGGTATGGAAATGGAGGAAGAGAAATTATTATGGTCATATGGAACTGAATAAATTGTCAATGATGACAAACAACTCCAGGAACCAGAGAAACGATATTGTAATATCATATAACTAACAGCACACAGCCCAATGAACTAAACTAAGGTTTAGTTCATTGCACAGCCAGTCTTATCGCCTCATATCAGATCGGTTTTGTTCAACACCAACTACGTACATGCAAGTGATTTCGTAAAGACTGTCTAGGAACAACGGTGCATGACAATAAGAAATAGGCATGGAAAACATAGAATTGATAGATCTGTGGCACCTGCAACAAACATTTAGAGTTAGATCTTACCTCGATCAGAAGATAACTAAGTGAAACAGCTCTCAGCTTCAGAACACTATTCACGCGCAACTAAAGACAAGCCTCAACAAAACTATTTCCCTACATCAATGATTACGCCCTATCTATATGACGTGAAAGTTTGGATTACGTGACGTTTTGGACTATATGCAGTACCGATTATAATGTGTTAATGACTGTAGCCACAGTCGCTGATAATGATTGATAGCATTCATTGACTGTGGTTGTGCCTGATGAGGTCACAAAACAAAACCACTATGTTTATTTTAAGGTCAACCACAGTTCAACTCTGAGATACAAGTCTCTCTGCACACTAGCGACAATTCCATAAAGTGTTCAGTAGAGAAGCTAACATTTTTTATCAGTTCTGTTGGGGCGACTTATCAGTTTGAGAACTCAAGCACATTTGGATCACCTCAAATGCTACGATGCAAAGATAACCGATGATTATGATTGGTTGCACAGCACAGAGTGAATGTCAACTGCATTTTCCACATCTTAGGAATTTTCACCATGCACTCAATCTAAATTCTGAAATATGAATCAAATAGGTGCATAGGAACTAGGGAATTAAGCAATTTCTACAAGTGATTGAGATTGAAGAACCAACCTGTTGAGAATGAGGATTCTGTCCCTAGTAGACTTCCTGACTACGAACTCAAAGGGTATAACTTTTCATAATAATATGTATGTACACGTACGCAAACAGGTTGTTTTTCAATAACTTCAGTTATAAACATTTATAAAACCTCAATTTACATATATATATCTATTTCATTTAAATTCCATTCTGATAGTGAATTTAGCTCAAAGACCTCATCATTCTGTTTTTCTATAAACGCGTGAAAAAGAATGGAAGTATCATATTTTATCTTTCTACGCCTCCAGACACTCTATAGTTGGCTGACACTTTCCACTCAGGATCAATAGTGGCCTTCCCTATCCCTTGATGGCACTTGAACAAAGACAGCAGTATTTTTCTATGACTCATACATTTTTGCCTATATTTTCTCTCCTTATTTCATGACGTGATGTTGATAAGACTACAAAATAAATTTCCCAGCCTGTAACATTTATCAAGATCTCGACAATATCTGCCATCTCTGACAATTCTATAATAGGCTAAATAGGCTCATATCTCTCCTTGAATGACAAAACCGTTCTTGTAGCCAGTTTAGCATTCAATCAACTTGTAAAGTGTGATGTTGTAAAGATAACTGTAAATTGAATGTCTAGAGTAATATAGAAACAATCATTTTTTTGTCTTAAGTAAAACCAGTGATGTTCTGATGAGCCTACGTGTACAGCCAATACAAAACAATTTTTTCGGTTATCAAATATTCATCTTGATTGAGTATTATTCCTCTTTTTCAGATGGCTGAAAATATTCTTATCAAATGAAAGTTATGCAAATATAATTTTTTTTAAAATGGAGGAGCTCTACACGTTTTTCAAATACATTCCCTACTCACATCAATTCCATCTAGAAAAAAGCTTATAAAAAATAATCGTTTAATAATTAAACAATCTTCGTTGGTATCAAAGCCGTTCAATACCATCGACCCATGAGGTATTGCATACCTGGTAGCAATTTTCAAACCATTCTCATGTAAGCATTACAAATTATCTACGGTGATGAATAGCATTTCATTTACAGTAGTGCTGGTTTTTATTTGCTAAGTATTCCTAATAAATACGCATCCCAGTCCCACCCTCCCTTAGCCTGTCTTAACAAGCTTGTTAAGACAGGCTAACCATACTTGCCAAATAATTTAAATTCAAAAGTGGGAGATCTCAATTTACAGCGATACTGCACTGCATCGGGGTGCTTTGAGGGTGTAGCGTAGCCTCATCTGATGACGCTCTTACATGCCATCACTTTGCCAATGTCTAGTATCAACCACCCCATTGGCAATAATAGTCTGAATTCTAATGCATCAAGCAAATTTGTTAACATTCTATTGAATGGCACAATTCCGTTTAATTTCGTGCGCAAAGACCTAACTAGTAACTTATCAACAAGTGCTTGGATAGTTACTAAAAAAATTGCGACAGGGATGTCTTTTCTCAAATCTGGAGGAAATAGTGAAAATTACAAAAAGTTGAAAGTGGTTGTGAAAATCTGGAGGGTTCTACCTAAATAGAGGCTAAATGAGGCTAACCCTCCCTGAAATATGAGGATACAAATATTTTGTAGTTTACAACTCGCAGAACATTCTCCGACAGTAATGTCGATAATCTTCAAGCATGCTTAGATACCACACTTTGGGACAATCTCACAGATGCCAATGACAACATCAACCAGCAGACTGAAACGATAACTGACTACATTAATTTCTGCACAGACCTATGCATACCACCAAAGGAAGTTAAAAAATATGCCAACAAAAAGCCGTGGATTACAAAGCGCATTCTGGATATGATAGTTGAGAAACATGACGCCCACAAAAATGGAAATAAAAAACTCTACCATAAACTCAAAAAGCAAGTCTCAAAAGAAAATAAAAAAGCCAGAGAAGAATATTCCCTAAAAATCCAACAACATTTAGCCAGTGATCCTGCAAACGCTTGGAACAACATTAAAAAAATTAGCGGACTTCCAACCAACAACTCCAAGTCACAACCAGATATTAACTTCCAACCCGAAGAACTCAACAACTTCTTTGCCAGATTTGAGAAACAAGACACTCAGCCACCACAACCTGCTTACAAAAACCTAACTTCTCCTCCCTGCACAATAGATGAAAAATCAGTTCTGATACAACTCAAACGCCTCAACTCTAGAAAGGGTGCAGGACCTGATGGTCTGATACCAAGAGCATTAAAACTCTGTGCTGACCAACTAGCGCCTGTAATTACGGATATATTCAACTTCTCTCTAGACTCTCAAACAACTCCTAATATATGGAAATCGGCCATCATCAAACCACTGCCAAAAACTGACAAGCCAAATCAACTTAAACACTTCCGACCAATAGCCCTGACAAGCTGCTTATGTAAAACAATGGAACGTCTGCTGAAAAGCTATGTAGTTAAAAACACTCCTCTCGACAATCACCAATTTGCCTACCGAGCTAAAAGATCAACCCAGGATGCAGTATTATGCCTTATTACCACAATAACTAGTTACATAGACCTTCAAGCTGCCAACTATGCAAGATGCCTATTTCTCGACTTCTCGTCTGCATTTAATACCATCTGTGTCAGTAATCTCCTCACAGAACTGCAACATCTAGACTCCAGAGTTACAAACTGGGTGTCGAGTTTCTTGACAGGCAGAACACAAAGAACAATAGTAAACAATATTCTCTCAACATCAATCACCACCAACACAGGAACACCCCAGGGTTCTGTCCTCAGTCCTCTATTATTCTCAGTGTATACAAATAGGATTAGGTCAGAACAGAGCAATATAACTATTTTAAAATATGCTGATGACACTTGTATTGTATTGTTGGTTGCATCTCTGATAATAATGACTTGTCTAATTATTTTAATGAGATCAATAGAATCTCTGGTCTATGCAAAGAACTCGACTTATTACTTTATCCTTCTAAAACCCAAGAGATGCTTTTCTCCACTAAGAGAGATAAACCTGACAGTCCTACTCTAGAATTAAATGGTGTAAAAATAGATTTTTGTGACAATGTTAAATATTTGGGAGTTCTCTTTGATAACAAATTACGTTTCGAAGATCATGTCAATAATGTTGTATCCAAAGCAAATCAGAGAATGTTTGTCATCAGAACCTTTAATTATCAGAGTACAAAGCCTTTAGCCTGCATGTTATTTAAAAGTTTTATTGTATCCATTCTAACCTACTGCCTACCTATTTTGTTCACTAGTATTTATTCACGAGACAAGAAAGCTCTGAGAAAGTTGTTTAAGCAAGGCGACAGACTAGATCTTGATATTGGGGACCTAGATTCAGTCATATCAAAACGTACAAAGAACCTGGCCCTGCAGATAATACAGGATGACGGATGATTTTCTTGAGAAACTCCCCTCAGGCAGATACCGCAGCCTTAAATACAGAACTGCCTGGGGTAAAGACTCATTCCTCAGACACTTGATTTTGATATTGCAAGATATTTTTTAATCCACTAGAAGTCAGACTTTACTTTACTCATTTTGTTTATGTTTCTTTTTGGTATTCCCTCCTCATGTAACAGTATAAACACTCAATCTCGCAGCATACCTAATGTATGTGACAAAATAAACCAACCAACCAGTTTGTTCTTGGGAGTTGTCCTATACCTGTAATAATACCAGAGGCAATAATCTAGTTGAAAATGTAATACTCACACTGATTGGTAGCCTGTCTTGACAAGCGTGTAGAGACACAGTAGCTGATTGGCTGGTCTGCTAGTGTCTTATTGGTTTATTTGAAGAGCTGAAGAGAGCGCTTAGTCTGAAAGGTTTGAGGTGAGACATCTTTTCTTGTTTTGAATGTATTCATGATTTCTAAGTAGAAAACACAGTTTTACAGTGAAATCTAACACTCGGAGTGATGCACACAGTCTGTATAACTCCATAGATCATATTTGAGAATATTAGTTTATTCTGCATTCCGAATTAACAGTTCCTCACCTCTAAGAAAGTTAGTAACGAAAAATTAAAATGAAAAACTAAAACATCTAACTTACTTACTAGCAAAGTATTTTTTAAAACTTTTACCACCACTGTCTTAGTTTAAACCATTCGACAGGCAAGTAACAAGCATAGTATTGATTGGGAACTTGGCCATTGAGTGATGGCTGTTATTTTAAAGAAAAAAAAAACACTCGCCATTTCTTCTTCTGATTTCTGAAGTGCATGTTGTAGTGCATACCTGACAAGTTGGTAGACCCAGAAATCAGGAGGTCTCCGCCGACGAACTCATGACCCGGAGTACCACTCAGCGCGTCTCACAGTGAAGGTGTAATTTGGCCCTTGTTGTCATTTATTTTAAGCCAAAAGTAGAGCTTTCATATTATGAAATGCATAATTTTACCTGATTTTACAAATAATATTGTTGCACTTTACCCTAACGAGGAGAGATAGTATGTTAATAGGCAGTTATTTCTAGGTATATGTACTGTGGGGGTAGGAAAACATAGTTTTTCTTGCAACAAGAAGCTTAAAAAGTCATCTGGGTGAAGGAGGCTGAAAAAAGGGAGGAAAAGGGGAGATAGGGAGGAGGTGGAAATTACCCCTAAAAACTGGGAGGCTCCCTACCAAAAAGGGAGACTTGTCAGGTATGATGTAGTGTGCTGTAGTAGTGTGTTTTGCTTGGTTGGTCCACTGAGCAGAGGTCCAAGGTTGAATAAGTGCTGCTCAAATTGTTATCCTATTGCCACTGCATTTGTCATCTTACCGTTGTTACAAATACTTACATGTTTTGAATGACTGAACAATGACCACCAGAGTCAGCCGCCAGAGGTGAACCTAACTCTGTGGCCACAAACAAAAGTATTAACCATGCTAGTTTCCTGCCTCGGACAATCCGTGAGATGAGAGGGCAGTAAACCGCCCAGCCCTAAACAGCGCCATGCTGTTAAAACCACATTCCCTGGTCTAAACCCTGGTCCTAACATTTAGAGGCATCCCTAAACCGATTTCTTCGACAAATCAATAGGATGTGCTACCTCATCTGGGGTCAGAAACTGGAGGAATGGCATCTTATCAAGAAGGAGGGGTTAATGTGGTGAAATGCGACTGGTGCTCTAAAACTAAGTTGATGTCTTTCCAATTTCTGTTAATTTAATCATTTTGTTTGGCATTCAAAATGTTGTAGATTCAAAGTAGAGTTCACGCTGTGGTTAGTTATGGATGATTACATTAAAGTAGAGAAGATTGGAGAAGGTAAGTTGAGTCAGCTTCCACACGCTTTAGCAATCAGACAAGATGATCGACTTCAGTTTAGTCCTTATCTAAATCAGCGTTTATTGATGGTTAGTGTTTGGAACTGCTGGTATGTTGTCCATCTGATCTATGTCCATCAATTGTTTTATGCTGATATCGATATGTGCATTGATATAGGTACATACGGAGTGGTGTACAAAGGGAAAAATAAGAAAACTGGTGCAACGGTGGCTCTCAAAAAGATTCGTCTTGAGAGTGAAGAAGAAGGAGTTCCCTCCACTGCAATCAGAGAAATCTCACTGCTAAAGGAGCTCAAGCATCCAAATGTTGTCTCGTAAGTAATTTATGGCAGCCAATTTGGCGCCAGAAGTTTCTATTGTGTCAGAGGAAGCAATATCCTGGATAATCCTTTTTCGTAACGACGTGAATTTCCATACATCCAAGATAAAGCTTTTTGGGTTCTTGAGATTGAATCGCGAAGGTTGTCACTGCAATAGCCTGTTGGAGGTCTTTTAGGTTGCTATAGTATCTCTATAAGACAGTCAAACGTATCTTTTGTCTGCCTATACTATAGAAGATGTAGGCCTACAACCTTGCTATGGTGAGCTAGACAGGGTGGGCGTCTTTTTCCAGTGATGTCAGTAAGAAGAAAACCTAATGCTGTTGGTTTCAGGTTAGATGATGTCTTGATGCAAGAGAACAAACTGTACCTTGTGTTTGAATTTTTATCCATGGATCTCAAGAAGTATTTGGATACAATACCAAAAGGTCAATTCATGGAGCCAGCGCTAGTCAAAGTAAGTTGAACCATCGGATACAAACTTTGATACTGAATACAGCTGTGTAAAACCGGAAAGCATTGGCTAGTATCCTTCTTGAGCCTTTTGATGCTATATGCTGCATTACATAATAAGATGTAGGCATATGGATGGAGATTAAATCAGGAGTATCAGCAAGATGGTTGTATCTAGGACGGAGAATGAGCTTATATATTGGTTTTGGTGACATCACGTCAGGGATCGATTAGACGGATGCATTTGCCGAGTAGACAACAGTGGTGTTAAAATAGTAGGGATAGGAAGGGTATAAAATAAGATGATGTCATGCCTCTTGTTGATTTTCCAGAGTTATATGTATCAGCTGCTGCTAGGAACACTATTCTGTCATCAGCGACGAGTGCTTCACCGTGACCTCAAACCACAGAACTTACTAATTGACCGAAAAGGAACTATAAAGCTCGCAGATTTTGGATTGGCAAGAGCCATTGGTGTCCCTGTCCGAGTATATACACATGAGGTGAGATTTGCTGTATCAATTGTGGGATTTGGTCCTTGCCATCAGGAAATTAATGCACATGCTAGTTATAAAATATCGATTTTGCTGTCGTCTCAAACCTTGCTGCTGAGTATAAAGCCTGATTGTCATTGCCCTTGACATAAGGTACTGTGTTCTTTGGCCATAGTAAAAGTAGCTAACAAACTAACAAATGTAACAATCCAATTAGGAGAAGTCGCTAGCTAATTAGCAAATTGACAACAACACAACTGGAACTGCCCATACTATCTGTAAGTGTCAATGTAAAAATACAAGTTTGAAAAGAACTTACAAACAATGCTTAGGTTGACAGCAATTGCAGGGTGAAGGATGCCACTGGACTAAAAATAGTGGGTAATCTTCATCTTTACTTCAGACTCGTCTGTCACTACAGTGTTGCGTATTTCGGAGGTCGAGAATCAGCTCTCTTTGTTTCAGGATTTGACTGGGTACAACACTGGGATTTTTTATTTGTTGTTATGCTATGGAATTGCAGATACAAGCATAGTTTGTGACTGTGAGCATGTATTACCACTTAGAAGAGTGTATCTTTGTGCATCAGTACATAGTGCCTAATTCAGTTTGTAAGATAAAAAACCAGTTATATGAGTGACAAGAGGGTTAGCAACAATAATCAATAAGTGGTGGTAAGTTTGGCTGTACACGGAAGGGTCCGGTAAATAGGAAATATGTTCCCCAGATAAGCAAAGTACTTGCAAGAGGATAAGTTTGTCACTTTTCACAGGCTTACAATAGCTGACAATTTCTCACCATCTTTTCTCCGCATAGCTATCTCAAACTTTGTGCTTGCACAACTAAACTCTAGCTAATATTTACTCATTTAGGGTAGGTGAATGTTAGCTTTTAATTCTATAGATTCCGTCCGCTTGTGGCTTCAAACTACTTTTTGTTGGGCGATTCTTTGGTTCCTTCAAAAAGAAACTTGTAGGCCTCTCCTGATTTGCTTATGAATGTCACCATAGAACAGTTCCAGCCCTTGGGTGGCATGGGTAGTGTGTACTTTCTCCTGTGGTCCTGATTGAAGACACCCACACTTTCGGTAATATCCTTTACTTTGCATCTGACTTCAAACTCGCTGTATGGTGCTATGTATACATTCCTGGAATCAAAACAGAAAACTTGTGAATACATATCAAGGAGTTAGTCGGGGGCGTCACTAACTTCTTGCTCAACTACAGTGATTCATGGGTAGACAACTTTGATTATTGAACTGATAGGAGTATAACATGGATAACATGGTGGGGCACCACACTTCTACATTAAGATTTGATACCTTAGCTTGAATGAACTTTTAAATTTTGTTAGCTGCACATAATTATTCGTAAAATGTTTTTCATATTATATGGAGACCAATAAATAAAAAAAATTATGACCTTCAATATAGGTCTCATTTTTGTCCTCAACTTCGGCTTCAAATTTTATGTAAGGGGTAGACACGGACAATTAAGCAAAGCTTGAAAATGAGATTACTGCGGAAGAAGGAAAAAATATTGTCAGGGCCTCAGATTGGTTCAAACCTTTGAGTTGTCCATTCTAGTCTGCCTCGAATCGGAGTCGTTCCTCTTTCATGTGCATCTACAGCACACAGGATAAACTTGCCGTACAGGTTAAGTTTGAGATCATTCAACGATTGTCCATCTGCTGTGATAAAAACCTCGTGTTTGTTGACCACAATCTCGTCCTTGGTCAGAGTATGCACTGTTAGTTTAAAGTCATATCCCAGCTCGTCAGTAACGACCTTCATATCCACTACCATACCCATCACAATCTGCGAAATCTGGAGAGAAGATTCGACTTTTTTGATAAAAGACATCTTTCTGATTGCTGTGTAACATTCAACTACAGAAGCTGGTCGCCTAATGATGCCTGTTTCTCCATTGCGTTTGGCTGTTTCCATGACTGTGATAAGAATTAGCGTGATTTTAGATAAATTATGTACTTCGGTTTCCTTCTAGACAAAGTTTTGTATTGCTCCCCAGAGTGCTAAATGTGTGATAACCTCTTTAATCTGTAAACATGAAATGAATCAGGTTGCATTTACAGGTATTCTATTTCTAAGTAATTATTGATGAAAATTGATACAGTCCGTCATCATGGATTATTTGTTTGTGACTGAAGCAGCACTCAATGTTTATGTATTCAGTGACCAAACAGGTCAATGCAGCTGATAAATCAATGATAACAGTATTAATGTGTGTAATTCTTCACAAGGACAAAAGGAATAATTATTTTGTAGTATTGAGGGTGTTCAGGTGCATTATCTGGTTTGGTTTTCAATATGCTCACAACTTTTGTCACCAAATGAATCTCAAATCGTCTCTGTGCCCTCAAATTCTCTTGTGGATAACCTAGCGTTGTTATTGATCCAATTTTGACCAGATATTGAGCAGCTAATCAAGATCATGATTTGTGACTTGGCTGCCAAATCTCCCATCATTCCTCTATTTGGTACTATATCTTGTGCTAACACCCACACTGACACCGAGACTACACTATTAACATGCGTATCTCTGATCGATAGAGTCAATTCAGTATGAGTACCTAACATGTTCCCGCCCCTAATTACTGAAATCTACCGCGGGTCGTCACACCAAATTTTTTCTGATGGTAGTGATGCTAATTAATCCACTCCCTATCGATCAGATATATACATTCAATAGTATATCAAGTGAAATATGGACTAATATTGACTGCAAGCTTGATAACAACGGTACATTTTTGCTGTAGGTCGTGACATTGTGGTACAGAGCACCAGAGGTTTTACTGGGATCTACTAGATATGCAGCTGCCCTCGATATATGGAGCATAGCAGCCATCTACGCTGAAATGACCACAAAACGGCCACTGTTCCATGGTGACTCGGAAATCGACCAGCTCTACAGAATATTCCGGTAATGATTGTGTGCTGAGGTACATTGATACAGAGTGCAGTCACCAGTCGATGGAGTAATGCATTTTCTCAGAACTTCAGCTCTTATTTTTATCATTTCATATATTATATGAAGTGAGTCAACAGTCTTTTATATGTGTGGTTAACAATTACCATATTGTTTGTAGAACTCTGGGAACTCCAACAGAAGAGATGTGGCCAGGAGTGTCTGAACTGCCTGACTATAAGAACGCCTTCCCTAAGTGGAAGCCTCAGACTCAGCTCAAGGACGCTGTGCCCAGACTAGAGGAGAGTGGTCATGATCTCTTACAGGTAACCTAAACGCTGTTATTCTGATATAACAGAGTATTGTATTCTTTTTTTGTTGGAATCTGTCTGATTGTGTTTGACAGCATATTCTGTCTTGTTTGCCTGCATTTCTGCCTTTTTGCTTCCCTTCAAATGGTCATGCTGTGGGGTTATCGGTGGAGGGACGCAGCTCCGCATGCAGGCAAATGGACCAAACTTGGTCTAGGTGCTCCCAAGCAGTGTCATCTAGTGTTACTGATAGCTATGAGGGTATGCTGTGTTAGATACGTGACATTGTCCGGTCTGTGGATATCAGTCTGTATCAATCTGTTGTTGTGATAGATATAATGAATTCTATAAACATGAGTAGACATTCTTGTTGCAATGTTAACCGATGTTGGCCGTATTTTTTTGCAGGGTAGAAACCTTATCGATCTAATTTTATTTACAGAAAATGCTTATATATGATCCTGCCAAGAGAATGTCCTGCAAACAGGCCCTCTTACATCCATACTTCAATGATCTGGACAAAAATACTCAACCTGCCATGGCTTAGAAATATTCTGTGTATAGTTTGTACTGTGTGATTTTTCAGCTCTTGTCGGAAATGTGTGTATGTGAATTGGATGAATACTACTGTAAAAACATTTTGAGGCGAATACCGTTCTCTAAACATGAGATGAATTCTGTAATTTTAGCTGATTCTTAGCTTTGAAATTTATCTGTGGTACACTATTATTTATACAGTTATATTAGTTAGGCGGGTTTGCTAACATTGTACAAAACTGTAGTTTTGGAAAAGTCTCTCACTCCTTTGCATAAACATCAATTCTGATTCCATGTAATCTTCTTTATATTCATGTACACTTTCAAATATTCCCAATAAACTTCTCTTATCAAAATGATTCTTCTTTTCTGACTTGAAAGGAATTTATTTTACAAAAATATACAGCATTTTTTATTTAAAAAAAGTTTGGTATCAAAAGGTGTTTCTGTACAATATTAAGTCATTGTAGAAAACAAGGTTTGTGATGCTTTCTTTAACAAAAAAATAATAAAGCATAACCATTACAGAACAAAAATATGGGAAACTGGATTCAAAAGTTTGCATTTTCAATAACCATTGGTAGTGCAAAAATAGAAGTAAATAAAAAAAATTGTGAAGGCATAAGAAAAAGTCAGCAGTTAATCACTTTGAGCTGCCCTGCCCTGATAAACCAATCAATCCATGAGATATAGGCAGGTGTTACTTGCCCTTATCACTCAGTGTGTACACGCTCACCATACTGTCAACATTCCCAGAAGCCAACCTTACCTAAAAATCAAATTGGAAATTATAAATCAGGAAAGGAATTCTTACAAATGGGGCTGAGAGCAAGGTGTGACCGTAGCTTCTTTGTTCATGATGTAAATATCAAGTTCATATTAACTTCAGCAGTGCAGGTCTAGTGAACACTGAGTCAAACAAACACCATTGGAGATCAAGAGCATCAACGGTCATCCTGCTTCAAACTTATACAAAGTCATCAATTATATATGTTGGAGGAGGGACTTAAAGATGTATATCGGAGAGAATAGTTGTGGCTGAAATGCATATGAAAATATTACTGGGACCGTGAGAAGTGATTTGATACAATGATAAGGTACATATCTTACCAGATGTGGATGGAAGGCCAGACAGCTGACCTTAGCCACTCTTTGTCCCATGAATCCTTCGTGATATTTTATATTGCTAGTCGTATCTCCTGAGGTGTTGAATACAGTGATCATTTGATCTGCCATGCCGCTGCAATCAAACGAAGGAACCAGCATATAGCCTTCCTAATTATTCACACAAAAAAATTGGTTGCCATGCTGATATTACTGCTCATATATAATATACAGGTATCACAACCAATGTTTGTAAGAACCGGCTGATTGATATTTATCCTTGCAGAATCGATAGCAGTGTATATATTACACGGTATCGCTATTCATACAATTTTATACTGTCAGTATAAATATCAATGTTTCAGTTTTTAATTATATCCTCCATCCAATTACGATTTTGCCAAGGAGATAGATCTCAAGCAACAGGATCTAATTGAGCACACAACAACAGATGATGAATTTCAGTAGTGAATCTGAGATGTTCTCAGGGCTGGAAATGATATACACAGTTTGGTCAATACTGTACATCCTGTCAAGGGATCAGAGCAATGCTCACTCACCATGCTAAAAGTTCGGCCTCTTTGTGTAGTACCATGGATCTCAATCCAGTGCCGACAGTGAATGAGCCAACTGAGTCTTGTTTTCGAACATCCCAGAATTTGATTTCACCAGATCGGCTGAAAAAGACATGCATGTCATAATCAAGGATGAACAATGTGATCAACGTCCAGTTCAGACCAATGACTCAGCATTACTAAATAGACCCATAGGACATTTAATAAATAGAAAACCTAGCCATTCAACCTAGATCCTATATCCAAATTGATTGTTAAATCCGGATATGTATGCGAAAAAATTTATTTGCTCGTCTTATGAATGTAGCTCATGTGTTTATAGATTAACTCACCAAGCGGAGACTAGATTTTCGCCCTCTCCTTTCTGTAGCTGACAATTTAGCACCCAGGAGCCATGTTGAAAAGTACATACCCGACTAAAAGTAACAGTTCACATGTACTAAAATAGTATGCGGCCAAATATTATACATGGGATTTAAAAAATAACCCAAGAGTGGTACTGATGCCAATATCCGGTTAATTATGCACGTTCAGTGGTGCATCATCAGTGCCAATTTTGGATTGACTGAATGGCCAATTTCTAAGGGGAATTTTTTACCCATTTCCAATACGTATTCAAATGGCACTTCATATAGCAAATGTATAATTCTAGTCATTTCACTGCACTGACAGCTGATGTTTGTGAACCACATCAACCTTGGACCATACATTGCCATAATGGAAGCCTTGCCTAATATATTTCGAATCAAACAGAACATTTCAACAAATATGAGTAAACAGCACACATTAGCATACCTATCATGTGGAGGCAACCTTCTGTCAAATACCCTGACAGAACCATCGCTAAACGAGCCTACGAGTCTAGACTGGGTAAGGGAGTCACAGCACATACTGGTGACCACCCCCTCAGAGCCCGTCATCATGTCTACGATCTTAGTCTCCTTATTGAGATCATATAGTCGTATATACCGAGAAGCACCAGAGAAATACAGGGAAGTAGAGGATTGCTGCCACTCCATCACCATTCCCGGTGAGTTAGACGCTGTATAAAAATTTATATTTCAAATTTATTGAATGCAATAATATAACTGTCTACACAAAAATGATTAATGAAAATGTTGGCTAGGTTTCAGAATAGCTGTCAACATGATTTGACAGTATATGGGTTGGAAAGATAGATTGGAAGAAAAGAGCAATACCAAAAGTTGTTGAAAATGTCAGCTCATTGAATTATGTACATCTAACAGGCCAGGATGGGACAACTCTGGGATTGAACTCTTGGAACTTGGTTAGCTTTGAGCTTTACAGAACCCAATGAGAACAGATTTCCTTTTGGCAGTAATTTTAGTGGCAGAAAGTGTTTCCCACATATTAATGCCACTATAATGCCCAAATCAGATTGTGTGTATTTTATTTTCAAAAGCCCTGATGACGTGTCTATTGAAACTGACGACACGCCCGACGGGGGAATACTTACAGTATTTGCTCGCTGTGGACAGGTCAGATATGGCCTGCCAGGCTGTGACTAGATTTAACTCAGTGGACTTAGTACTGAAATCCTTCCATATCCGAACTGCACCATCATCTGTAATTGATGGTAACACAACATTATTTCTGGGTATCACTTTATTTAAGCGGTGTACTGTTGAACCCCAATTGAGTAGGAGCATGAGGTGAATAAGTTATAAAGTAGAATCAGAATCCATTCCGTAAATGCAGTACATCTATGTCCTTCACAATACTATCTATGTGCACAAAACACAATGACAACCACAAACAAACAAAATTCTCCCTACAAAGTCGCAATACATTTGGTATGCTATGAGTATCAATCTGAAAAATAACAGTGGTGAAATATTTATCTTTTCAATAACTTATCACAGACCCAAATGAAACATCAAATTCGCGCTATTAATGACACGGAGACCAATTTTCTTCAAAGTGGCAGCATCATGAAGCCCGAGAACGTACAAAATGGCAAGCAATATAGGCTACGGTGAAGACTAGATCCAGTTTGCCTGTATTGAGATACCTACCTGTGGCAACAGCTAAAAGTGTGCGATCCGAGTTATGTGGGTTGAGGTATTCCATGCCGGTTATCTTACACGTCTTAGAATTGTGGTTGTAAAAATGGTTCTGTCTCACTCCGGCCTCCCAGTCCCATACACTAAAAGATTGATATTTATTTGATAGCAAATCCATGAATATATAAATAAATAAATCAATCAATATACTTTATTTTCTTCTTCATCCTTAAAAGTTGAGAGGGGCAAAAAGTTGTATCAATCATGAATATAAATGTTCTATCCTTCAAGTTAAACAATGCAATACCCACAACTGAAATTCAGATCACAATTATTGTAAATATATCATTGCAATTGTTTGAAAAGAAGAAACAAGAAGTTATCTTACCCTACTGTGTCATTGTCAGCTACTGCTAGCCTTATATCATATGGATGAAATCTCATCATAGCTGGCAGCGTCCCCATCTTATTAGCAAATATCTCAGTCTCCAGTCTGGTGTAAGGTGCTTTCAGGTGCTCAGTCAAAGCTCTCTCTCTAACTTTAACGTTCTCAGTATATAAGCTTTGTTTCTAAAATGCAAAGGGATCTGTGCATGTCACTGATGACCTACCGAGCTTGTGACCGTCAAAGAAAAATTAACGATGAGAGAGAAATAGGATATGATCCGCTCTTGTACATGGACATAACAAGCTCATGCTGCAAAGACTAATTCTAACCTTCTTACAAAACGCTAGCGGAGAAAATATTAGCTATAGTTTAGTTTAGCTAGTAAAGGGGTGATGTCAGCTAGCACCTAATTTTTGGCTAGCTGAGGTGGGAGTCTCTATAAAGAGGTTGACTAAATGTAAGCATCCTTAAATTTAGCTACTTCAAGCATGTGTGAATTAGCAAACATTTCCTCAATCAAACATGTTACTCCTCAGGGAAAATGATGATTATATCCTGGAGCCTAGAAGTATCTGTAGATATGTTACCTCTGATGGCGAGTTGTTGTTGAGATGAGGACTGTGAGTACAAAACTCAGCCATCACTGACTGCTCAAACATCTTACAGCTCCATTTGAAAAACTCTGTATCGATAATCTTTTCGGTGGGGCTGATTGTGTGGGTGGGAGAGTTTGAGGCAGAGGTGTGTGGTGCAGAAAACTGACGCTTGAATCCTTCCGACGGAACCTGCAAGGAAAGCATGAAATCAGCAATTGAGGTGTAGAGTATTTCTTGTGCAGCTTTGTAATGTTCTTGCCTAAGAGCAATAATGCAATTGGCAAATAAGGCGTAACAGCAGTTTAAGCACTTAAAATGTGCCAGGATAGCTGGTAGTAGCATTTCATTATTGACCATTTTCCGAACAAAGTGGTTGATAATGAAATGCTACTACCAGCGATCTCAGCACAGTTTAAGTGCTTAAACTACGTAATGTGTTCAAGCAGCCAGTGACCAACGCGTGCTTTGAATGACATTCTTTGTACCTTTTCGCCGGAGGAGGGACTGAATGGTTTTTTGTTGTTCATTTGATTATCTAGGTTTCTGTTGCTAGGACTGGAGGCTGCTGATAAGCTACCGGTTCTACTTCCAGCTGATGATGAGATAGCCACACCCCTAGGCTTAGCAAGCTGGGACGCCTGAAATCAGATCGAGCATGCCATAGCATAATCAGCAAATCAAACAATCATACCTCTCCAATCATGATGACTATTCAATTAGATTGAGTTGAATTTTTGCAAAATTGCACAATTTTCCTAAAGCAACGTAAGATCAGCAATTCATTTCACCATCACCAATTGTGCAGTTCAGTAAACTAAATTAAAGAGAACCATGTGGCATAATAATTTGCAGCATGCAGTAATCAACAACCACGTGACAACGTGGTAAGCAGCAATAATGACACAATAGCACATATTTAAATACTTTATTTTTGAGGGTGTTGACGATGATGCCCGCTTGTTGGTTGACAGAAGGGAATGGATCTAGGGTGAGCTGTAGCAGAGTTCTCCACATCATGTTGTACACATTAGTTAGCCCGAGAGTAGAACCACTGCTGGCTACCCTCTTCATACCGGTAGACATGGGACTAGGGCTATGACTGATACCATCAAGAGAATCTGAGCTGCCAAAACCACTGCTGCCTACATCTGCAAAATTAATTCAATTTCAAGTGAATTCAATCATCCTCTGTTTCATAAAACCAAGGATTTATCCATTTAGTGTGTCCATTCAGAATCTTAGCAAACTTAGTATGAGAATCTCTTTTTTTTTAAAAACAATCTGTGCAGGTTTGTGTGGTTTTATCCACGATAATTCATCCCTCGAGATAGGAAATATCAAAAGTTGTTCATCAAAGTGAGCAAGTTTTCTCCAATCATAGAACAAGATGACCACATGATCCTAGTATTTTGATATAACATGGACGATGTAACTAAGACCAACCTTTATAGGGTGAACCCACAGTGGCTTTGCTGTATTTCCCACCAGGTGATGCTTTGGGGCTGTTGATTTTATTAGGACTCCCGCCTGAAACAACATCAAAAGATCTCAAAAGAGCGCCGGGCAAAACAATCAGTGACAAATTAAACTGGATTCTCAAAAAGTACAAAACTCTCTGAGGTGATCTTGACGAAGGTTATTGTTGGAAAAAATTTCACCGAATGAATCTATAGGCAGTAATCATTCTTCATAATCAAGTAAACAAGGATAAAAATCGATACACCTTTCATTTAATGAAGAAAATAAGATAAAAATTCCATTTCCGTATACACTTCAAATGTGTGATCATTCCACAATATTATGAAGCCAGACCCATCGTAATCAAATTGAAATGGTAGGTGTTGATCACTTGGTGGGCATCGACCTTCCACCAGGTATACTTCAGATAAATTACCCTTCCACCTTATTCATTCTTATTTAACACGATTATTTCAGCTTAGGTCATCGTGAGACTTGGGCCGTACAAAAACATGCCAATTATATAAGCTTATACGCTATTAGGGGTCTCAGAAACAGAGCATGTAAGGTCCAGTGACCCAGTGACCCTAACACGTACGCTGTGTTAAGTAGAGTGGACGGTGGAGTGGTATCAGACGAGACTCCGTGGTAAATAGGAGGCTCGCTTATTAATGCCATCAACCGTTATTTTGTTGGGAGGTCTGTGTGATCTGTTAGCTTGCTTGCTATTTACTGCCAGTCGTTTGGTGCCACCGAAGTCGTGGGTTCAAGTCCCACTTGGAGATCCCTTTAGTTTGATTGTTCAAGCCCCAGCACCCCCGACTGTTTATAATTCTTGACATCAAGGCAAAATCTCAAAGAGTGAATATCTAGCCTTGTCACACGACTACTTATTTTTGGTATTTCTCAAAACAAAAAAATAGCCTCGAGACAAGGCTAGTGAATATCAATGTTTAGACGACCTACTTTGTGAGGCGGCTAACGCTTCTTCTTCCAATAACTGATGGGCGATTGATATGAACTGAGGCTCGCATACAGTTATAAATCCAGCTATAGCTGAAAGCAGCTCCTGAAAATAGCAAAAACAATAATGTATCTACCAAAGCCTACATTATTGCCTCACAAAACTAAAGTAATATAATTAGTGATGAATATCCTAACTGTCAGCTCTATTTTCCTAAAATATCCCTGAGGTGTATGAAACAGCTACTTTACATAACACAAAGGTTGCAGCAAAACAAATTTTAATCTAATTATAAATGTTGTAAGGAGTGATCTATTTACCTCGCGAACCATGGGGGAGGGATCTATCGACATATTACAGATCTGCATACCAACAGCATGATCTACATTAGTGGCGTGTTCTGTCCTGCCCTCGGATTGGTTGATGAATGTGCCGAGAGCGAATAAGGCAGCACATCTCACTTCGGGCACGTCATCAGAGAGAAGCTTATAAAGCTTCTCGTGGGCATTATCTCGTACACCGGCCCACTTAGCTGTTGCAAAATTCTGCCAGATCTGTGAGAGAAGTTAGACAACATTAATTAATCCGATAGTCACGGAGTAAACACGACTCTTCACACCTTTACTACGTCTCAATAGGCTTGGAGTGAAGGGCATTTGCGTCAATATAACTCATCAATCATAAATATTCCATTCCATTCCTTAGTTCAGATGTCATTGGATAGTGAGAGGTGAAGAACTTTTAGATTGTCGTTGTTTAGAAGAGGTGAAGAACTGACCTGACCAAGGCATAAAGAGCACCAGGACCTGAGTCTATGGTCCGACCTATATTCCAGATGAAGCAGGCAAATAGATATGGCCTTGCCTTGATGTACCAACTCCTGGCCGGGTTTGTAGTTCTGTACTATCATAGCCAACACAAAGGCAGCCATTGTTCTGTATTCAGACTGTAGAATTAACCAAAACAGAGTTCAATAAATGAATCATGAGAGAAAAAGGAAAGCAGTATGTCTTACCAGTTTAAATAACACCAACATCACAGATGTTGTATATTCAAGATTAACTGGTCTAAGATGAATAATTATCCTTGTATGCCAATCCTAGTAAGTCACCACACTTGCAAGTGAATTGTTGTGTTTTCACAAATGACTTTTTGCACATTTACTAGTCTTACGCTTATGAATCATTTCAAAGAGATAACCATGTGATCAATCTATACACATACAAGGCACTATCTATGCAAGTCACCCTCATTTATAAGTCTATTGACTTATGTTACAAGGTTTTACAGTATATGGAGTTTTATATCCCAACTAAAATGTTCAGAATGAGGTCATTTTGTCTATATGTTCTACTATTTATGATCATTAGCCGCAGATCAGCATTTCCTTCACTGCTCGTAGTGACCAAAATAGAGCAAGCCTACTTTGTGCGCCAGCTATTGCTTGAAAACTAGCTCACATTTTTCATATGTGGCTATTATCAATTTCTACCCTATATTTCAGAAATGTTGTAAATTACCCAAATAAATCAGAATGTCAAGGCGAAAATAAGTGTAGGTGAAAAAAGCTGATATTATGCAAGTGATAATAGTGTCCTTGTTTTTCTATGAAATGACACACACATATTAAAGATACCATATTTACCAGTTGGCTATGTAGCAAGACGTGGAAATCTAGAGGGTTCATGAAAACAACGTACAGGTACATGTGCTTTAGCACCCTATACACCCAAGTGAGCATATTTTCGAAATTAGCACATCAGATAATTTTATGTGTACTATATATTGTACTCACTGGCATATCGCGGTCATCTAGCACCTGTAGGAAGTACTTGTGACCGTTGTCTTTCACTAGGTCTCCCTGACAAGACTGAAACAAGGGAAATAACAAATTATCAAGTCATCATGCAGACATCAGAGATTCAGTTCTTATATCGATCATCAACACGATGTGCAGCTAGAAGGGGGTTAAAAACTCAAAACTTATGATGTGCAACAACTCTTTGTCTCTACTTTATACGTCAACAAAGCAATTAGAAGGAAAATTTTAAAAGTTCACATCAACCTGCTGAATTATTACCGATTACTCAATAACACCAGATGTAGACAGAATTTAAACGATGTCAGTATACGAGACAATGGACTAAAAGTATTACTTACCCCGTGAGCAAAAGTATAACTTACCCTGTCACTAAAAGAATAACTTACCCCGTCTACAGAGAGGATTTTAGCCCAGATAAAAACTAGCAGTGGTCTCAGCTCGCGAGCAGAGCTCTGTAACAGTTTGAGCACATACGGAAAAATACCCACAGATAACGCCTGGAAAAATCAGAAACTGAGTGATATTTTATAATACAAACATATATATACTTATTATATTCATATGTTTATGTGGATAACATACATAAGGAATTTATAGGCTTTTTGAAAACAAATACCTGTTACCAAAGAGCTAAACAATATTCCATGTACACCAGCGCTGGTACAGCATCGGACAGAATTAGTGCTCAAGAAGTATGGGTAAATTTAGTTCAACCTACGGCAACATAAAAAAGAACCAAAAAATTTTTTACGAAAAGTACATACCAGACTGACAGCTTTGGGACCGTGATCCAAAAAGCGACTAAGTAGATCTAATGCCCGTAACCTGTGAACTTGGCTAAGTAGCACCTGAAACATAAAAACACGAATTAAGATAACAGATATGAGTAAGCGTATATACAAGGGTACAAGTCCTAAGGACTTATTCTTCTCCAGAATAAAAATGGAATATATATATATATAACCTTGTCAATGGTAAGTGCAGCAGTTGCATGTTCATCAGGGGAAAGTACAAAAAGACAGTTTGTTATAGTTGAAACGTTGGTATTTTTACCTATAGATGTACTTTCTGAATCTAATACATTGACCTATGCTTTCTAGTCCTATTACCAATTCTTACCTGTAATACTATTGGTAGTTGCTCCGGTGGATTTCTGTTGATTGAGCCGTAATCCAACCAGACTTGAAATGCTGTTAATTGCTCAGCAAAGAAGGAGCTGTACTGGAATTCCGCCTTTTTCTCTGCTATGGCAGGTAGTTGAGAGAGACAGGCGTCCAGTGTGAAGTCCCAGGCTTGCCTGAAATGTGAGAAGAGAGTCAGAATTCTCCAAACTGACAACAACAACATCCTTGGAATATGATTCTAGTATACCTTCTATATGCTATAGAGGTTCAGACACTTTATTACACTTTCGCAATAGGGTTGTAATGGAAAGAAGTTGCCTCTATAATGGTATACTTTGCTGTCCCAAGTGGAGACAATTGATTCGATGGAAGTCATGGTAGAACATTTAACAGACAGCCAGTAGCAACCAAAACAAAATAGACCTGTATGATTATTGGTACTTAACATGAAGGGGTAGGTAAAGGGAATGACAACAAGAGATATCTGGCTCACCACATGGGATGTTGGTACGTGGATGGAAGTCTTTGGTTTGATACAGGATTACAGTTATAAGACCTCATTATTCTTTCAGCCAACAGAAAATTTCTAAATAGACTAGCAACCAGCAGATCCTGCCGAAATAGTTTCTGGAATGTTTCTATAAATGAAAATAAAACATATGAAACATAAAACAATGTAACTTTGGGAAATATACTTTGGGAGAATAATATGTCCATTCAATCAAATTGTGACAGAAATAGTTACTTAAAAGACAACATTTCGAGTGTCCTTATTATACCATTTTGATCAAGGCGACTTTCCCTGTCCAATCAGCTATGTAGGCCTAGTCTTTCTCTTCATTCACTACACTATGCAAGCAGGGGATGGGGTAAGAAATTATTGTCACATGTATATACGATATGGTACACTACTGAGTGACGAGGGATTTCATCGATAAGCTGTGCGGGTAGTTCTTCCAAATTCTGCTTAGCATGCTTGACAACCACACTCAAAAGATTTCCAAGTTGGCAGATGCATAATGACAGTACCCCAAGTGAGTGTATATACACGGTAGAGTTCTAAGCCTACCCTCAAACCCAACCATCCACTCCATCTCAACAACCCACTTCACCACACCACTCACCTCGAGGTAGCACATTCCAGGCTATAGTGTCAGTGATGGCAGTGAATATCCAGTTTAGTTCTCCGAGCATCGTCCTCCTGTCATTCAACGCTCCTGGTATCCTACATGACATTGAAAAATCATATAACAGACTAACTCATAACAGGTCTGTGGGACATTGAACCTTTTGGTGGGACATTCATTTTAGCCCTCAACTTTGTATTTCTGATCCAGATAATAGTTTCAAAATCAATGTTCAAATTGAATCTGTTGTACTCAGAGGTAGATTTTCTAACAGGGTGGTTTGTTTACAGCTTGTCTGTATTGGGCAAAATTTACATGGTTTTTTTTTCTCTAGGTGGTTAGTTGTAAAAATGTTCCAAATCACTTGATAGCCCTAACTTGAGCATATCCGTGCAAATACATATCCGAGAAACACAACTTGACTGTTTTTTCAAATTCAAAACCAAGATGCAAACTTACTTGTCAACTAATTCTTTGGTGATGCCTTTAACTATTTTGCCTGATGTTTGCAGGACGTACCAGCGCAGAGCCATTCTGATAGGTGTAGTCAGGCAAGAAGTAAATAAATCGGCTGGTAGATTTGGGTCCTGAGGGAGAAGCTCTGTAGCACTACACGCCCCCAACAATATACACTGTCTACAGGCTTCACTGCTTGTACTACTGGTACTAGATGACATACTCTGCAAAAGTATGAACAGTTACATAAATGTAGTTACAAGGTATAATGTACTTCAATGATTCTGGATGATTAGTGTGATAAGACCCCTGATTTTTATCAACCATTTTTAATTTTAATCCATCATTTTTTTAATTCGACTTTATGATTCATAACTTCTGTTTATTCAGATACAGAACTTTAGTCCCTTTGGCACAAACACAATGCTTTACTAATGTAACTTGTTCCAGAAGTTAGAGGGGTGTAAACTGTTAGTTGATAAATGAAATATGATGCATCTTTTAGACAGGAACGTTCGTGGATTGATTTTGTGATATGACTGATCAAAGCTTTTGATGAACAAAAAAAATCACTTTCATGGAAATTGGCTGAGTGAATTTAATGTGTTGCAAAGCCATTCTATATGTAAAAAGATTTAGTGATAATGTTTTTTCAATGCACGGAAGAATCTGTCTCTAGCAATATAAAAAACATAATAATATAAGCAAGGTCACTCACAGTGCCATTCATATTGTCTATTTTTCCGTCTCTCTGCTGCTGAAATTCAGTGAATTTGTCAAGGATAAGACCTGAGTTTGAGCAATCAAACACATATATAGAAGGCATTCCCATCCATGACTGCAACGTGTAGAGCGATAGTGGAATATACTGGGTGTAATTCTGCAAGTAAAAATGAAGGATAATGGTACCTCAGATTTGAACAAATATAACAAATGAATTCCAAGGACCTGTAATGGTAAAAAATGTGCAGGAAACCGATAAGGGTGACATTCATTGTATATATATATATACTTTTATTGTCAGCAACAATTCATTATTACTAATGTTTTTCATGATGTGACATAAATGGCAAAAAAAGAAAAATTATACAAACAAAGATTCAACAAAAAGAGACTATGACAATAAACTGAAAAAAATGTTGCATTAGCCTTTTCTTAAACATATTTAAAGTAAGAGTGGTTCTCATGTAGAGGGTAAAATGTTAAAGTTTGTTGCTATTTTGTGGTTTAAGTTGTCTAATGGAGGTTTAAGTAAGTGTGTATCTCTTCTTGGAAATCGGTGTCGTGTGGTAACAAGAAAATCAGAGATGTATGGAGGGGATAAATTATTCAGAGCCTTAAATCCCGTAATGCAAGTAAATAATTGCTTAGTATTGGAAGGGGTAAAATTTCAAGTGATGCTCATAGGTCACTAGTAGGTGACGAATAAGAAGGTATATGTTGAACATTGGCCACAATTCTCAAGGCTCTTTTTTGCTGAGTGAAAATTGGGTTTGTGATATCTGATGCACATAAGTTGTAATATATATGGATACCATAAATGATAACAGTGAATAAATTGAAAATAAAATTGTTTAGCAGAATGTGTGGTCAAGTAGGGTCTGCATAGCTTAAGTAAGTTTGTATTTTTGACACCTTATCCAAAACAGTCTCACAATGACCATTCAATGAAAACGAGTCAGATATCTTAAAGCCAAGTTCCGTTTCATGTCTTTGAATTATTTGGTTATTGCCAATTTTTAAATTTAATGATGAATCCTCCCCAAAAGAACTTAGAAAGTGTGATTTTTTATAGTTAATTGTCATGTGATTATTTTTACACCACTTGTTGATTGAAACCAAATCTAGATTACACATTTTAACTAAAGTAGAGGGAACAGAATGGCTTGCTACAAAACAGTGGCATCAGCATATGCATAAGAGTTCAAGGAGAGAGGTAGATTGAGTAGGTCACTTATATAAATCTGAAATAAAGTTGGTGCCAATATTGAACCTTGCGGAACCCCAATATTGATGCCAAGTATTGATGACACTGCGCCATTATAATGAACACGCTGAGACCTGTCTTGTAGAAATGATGATAACAACAAAAATGCCTTGTTCTCAAATTTAAAGTTCTGTAGTTTATTTTCTAATAGGTATGAATTGTTCTATAAAACTCCAACGCCAGGACCACAGTCTCCACACAGAGTGGATAAACTGGATCCCACTGAGAGAATAAGAAAAGCTTGGTCATATGCAGTACAGTTCAAAATGATCAAATCAAATCACGAGAACATTCATCATCATGTATCATGTAGCAGGACAGTCATGACTTGGGGATTTGACACGAATTTTTCTACCGGCAGTGTGTTCAACTCCCCCTCACGTGTAGAATTTCATAGCAATCCCTGGGGAACTGGCGATTCTGGATTGCCAAAAAATTGACATATATTTGCCCTTTTCATTGAATGTCAATAATAAAATATGCATCCAAATTTTATATTATTTGAAATCTAACAATGACCTTCTCATACCAAACAGTTTTATAACCTGAATTTAAACGTGATGTCAAATCAAATCATAGAAGAATTCACCAATAAAAATGATCATACAACAAATTTTTAAGTGACACAGGTTGGATCAGAATGAAATGTATGATATTATAGTATTATATGTGCAAGTCATGTTGTTGATGGAGCCTTACCTTGTTAAATACCCATATTTCTCCATTCTCAGTGGGTTTTGGCACACCATGACCGTTGTAGTGGAAGAGCACACGTTCCTCCTAATAATAAAGAAGCAATATATCAAGCGTGAATTTCTTTCTTTGAGAATTAAAATACTTATATTATATAAGTGGGTTGAAACCCCTTTTTGCTCATATAAGAAGGCTTATATATAAAAAGAAGCTATTTGTAAGTGTCTGAACTTCTGAACTACATATTTGATTAATACGATTATGTTAGGGCATTGTAACAATTGATCTTTGACCTGAAGAATCAGGTCAATCTTGTTTATGTTATCATCGACCTGATGCGACTGGGAATTCCATAAAAAAATTCATCATTGGATACATTGGATACTCATCAACATGTCTCATTATCATTAACGTCATAGGATGTCAATGTTGGAAAGTTCATATAGCATCGGGTGATTTAAAATTTTGGTGCAATGTGACATTATTTCATGACTTATTTCACACTAAGTATTAAACACTTACTTCGGTGTCACTGTGAAAGATGGCTTGGGGCCCAATCTATTTAATGGCAGAGTGCAAAAGTTTAGCTTATGTGCATATGAGTCATAACTGCTTAATTTGGTTTCAAATGGCTCAGTCAAACTGTAACCAAACGTTCTGCTCGCGCAGAGTGACGAGGCAGACACAGCACGACTGAAGGGATCATTATACAGTTTCAGCATCCTCCAGGTGAATATTTGATCTTAAATATTTGCGCATTACTTGTTGATTGAAAAAAATGTTTCCGAACATTCTCTGCTGGATTTCCTGTTGTCTAGATTCTCAGATTTTGATTTGCGAGGACTTTGCACCAGGATCCTCCCTGATTCAAAGGAAAGGTCCCTAGTTTCATCCGTATGATTTGACAGTAAATAATGGTGGTACTGGGGCTAATATCAACACAACTTTAAAATTTAGGCTGCGGCTAATGTCCCTATTCCTACCAATGTGAAAGTGGCACACACCTTAGCATTTCTGCGTAATGATTGGCAGAGTTTCTTAACTTCTTCTAGAGTTGGGTCGAGGCTTAGCTTTGATCGAGCTCTGGGCTGCCATCTCTCATACTGTTTCTGTAAGGTACCTCCGATCGCCTCTAATGCTTTTCTTGGGCCCGTTGCCAGAGGATCTGATGGAAAAGTAGGAGGAGTTAAACGTATTGCTAACAGATGATCAACTTAAAATTTGATGTTCCAAGTATCAATCAAGTAAATACAGCATTCTACTCTGGGTGCCATTATTGGATTATTGGGGATTGGCTGATGATGTTTGAGATTTGGAGAGGAACTTATTCATTGGTAAGAATTTGTATCAAACATCTACACATTTATATTATGCTAAGGATGCGGTATGGTGTAATTTCAGCTTCCGTCAGAGTTCAGTGATACGATCGTTATTGTTGACCAAAACAACAATAATAATAAATAGTAATATAAAAAAGTGAGAATGGCTGACTCATGCACAGGAACAAGGTAGCTTACCAATCCAACATTCTTCTCGTGCACATGGTTGTATCTTCAGAACATCCGGAGGATCTACGCCCACATTCAGACACAAAACCAATGCTACACTTACTGTTTTCATCTGCAATCAAATGCAATAGTTTTGGTATCAAAGGGAAATTGATTGGCAGATCGAGTCTTAATTTTAAGCACAAAACTATGACAGAGCAGTATGAATAAGAAAATGGAAGCACAGCCAAACTTTGTAATACTGAAGAGTTACATACCAAAAACTGGACACATTTGTTTGTGTCAATATTTTAGCGCATTGGGTTATGTTTGAAATTCTTCGTATAGCATGCTGTTTTGCAATAAAACCATGTAACAACTTTTCCAAAATTTAGCCACGTGTTTTGCTGCATTTGACTCACTCTTTCCTTCATTCTCCATGTACCGGACGACTTGCTAGTACCGAGTATTTTTTCAATGTGCCGTTTGTCCATGAGTACAATCGGTAGATACCAGTCTGATATCTCGGCTGTATCATTATTAGCGTCCTCTCCACTGTCTGTACTCTCACCAGAATGATGGTGTCCTCGTGAGTTTCTGTAACTGCTAACATAGCCTCCTTCCATATTTACAGCAAAATCGACCAAATTCTGCAGGTGGAAAGTTCGTTCTACAAAGACATAAGAACGACGACCGTCACTGATCTGTTTGAATTATCATAAATAGAATCAACATCGCCTGCGCGCTGTCAAATTCTCATGGCTGCAAAATATGAATTGCCACTGAGATTTTAACAATTAACACAAAACTGTGAATGGGAACAGATTTACCAATAAAAATGAAGATGAGGCTGGTATGTGGGTGTTACAGTTATAATCCCCTCCCTACACTAGCTTGAGTTAAGAATTTTGTCAGCATTATACACAATTGATTATTCCCTTTACTGCAGCCTCTCTTACTACTGCTCAGTGTTTTGACCTAGGCTATACGCCAAACGTCGATTCAGGCTTGTAGGAAGTGGCTGATGGTGGTATGCATGCAGGACTACTGTTTTGCAAGCGGATATGCTTGCATCACAACCGACTCAACCATGTTTTCTTTGCAATGAGTAGAATATCATAAATAATCTAACAATAATAATCTAACAATCTGATTTATGTCATGGGTACTGTAGTAGGAGTGTACTCAAGCCAATCGGTGTACTGCTGCAGTCTTATGTTTGACCCCTCCATGTGTTTTATTTTGAACTTTGTTATTTGCACTTTACTAATATTGCTACTATGAAATTGACGTCTGTCTTGAGCAGACTACTACAGCAATTATTCCAACTGTACAGTAACAATAATTATAGTACTTAACTTGGTCAAGCCAGGGAGAATTCTCCCTGGTCAAGCTCAACTTGGGACAGAAAAACCTGACCCAGTTGAGTGTATCATTTTAGTCTGTCTCAGACAGTATTTTGGGCTTGAGGAGTGGCTGGAGATTGTTAAAGCTATGCTAGATCATGTAGTGGGTACACTTATTGAAGGAGTTACTAGATAACAGTTAATGTTAGCATCGAATTCTCCACCACATACCAAGTAGACTTTTCTGGCTCTCTTCTCTCCAAAATAACCTTGGGAGTAATGCATGAGGTCAAACTGCTGGAAGCTAGCCAATCAAAAAAGTTGATTGAGAACATTAATATAATTTGATGATTTTATGTTATCTGAACTTTGATTGGCTGTGTCCAATTCTGGTTTTGTGTTTACCAGTCAGTCATCCCCTGTATTTTCTAAAAGATCTTGGAGAGAAATTGGAACTCACTTTCTTTGATTATAAAACAATGCTACTACTCCTCTGAAACGAAACTGGAAGAATTGACATATATTATCTCTTATTGTAATATCAAAATTCCACCAATGAAATTTTACTGTGGTCTTTTTCTATCTGACATCCAACTGCAAGGTATGTTTACTTACCAACTAAATAATAATAATTAGTAAGTTTAAGTTAGTTACAAAGCTGGTCATGTTTTTTCATTATTTTCTTTGACAAACCTCCAAGGTCTTATAGTTATAGTTACCCTGATTAACCAATGAACTGAAGGTCATTTGACTAACAGTGAGTAGCTTCTTTCTATACATTCTTCACTATTTGTATACCCTGTTGTGTTTACATCAATGATCAAGGAGTTACATACTTACTTACTACCATATCATTATTATAGCTGCTAGTAGACTAGAAGTAGCCTGTCTTGTCAATCAACTAGACAGGCTACACTACTTACTTACTACTATCTATATATACAACTCTTGTGACAAATGAATTATTATTATAACTAAAGAGGATGGCTGGTTATTGACCTAACTATCATAGAAGCTTCTTCTTACTCACTGACTGTTTGTCTCAACTAACTAGGCCTATGTATATCATATTTATATTATGTATTGTATGTCTGCCCCATGTATCACTATCACCAGCTAGTTATTGTTATTTGTTTTAAGTACTCACTAGTCACTGTGTTTTAGTGATACATAAGCCTGGTAATACCTACTAACTAGGCATGAAAGGTTTATTTTCTTCCTTGAATTGATGGCTGACTCTACTCAATCAAGCTGTCATCTGATGCATAAATCCCGCTACAGGTCATAGAATCTTTTTGTGTGCCCTCTCATCAATGATATAAACACACAGTCCATCCAACGCAGACTTACTTTGAGTCTAGTGCTGAAAAGTTCAAGTGTTACTCCTGGATATTTGTAAGTGGTTTGTCTGATGACCCCTGGCCATTTGTTAGGGGTGTTTGGTCATGTAGGCTTAAGGCTGCAGCTTTCTTACTGGCAGTAACGGGATGATGTTCTGTGCCAGATCCAGCAGATACCACCGCAAGCTAGTTTCACATGAGTCTTTCTGTAGGCTAGACAAGGATGACTATCCGTGGTTAGTTACATCTTTTCATCTGCATTGGGAGTATAACAGATGAAGTGTTATCAGGCTGTCAAATGTATAATAGTGAAGTGCTGTCTGTATTATCACCATCAGTGATATGTAGAGAACCAGAGGACATGCAGTGCAATCCAAGGGGTTATAGACTCCTCGGTGCAATCCTACCCAGATGAGCAGTCATTGATCATACTGTTGTCTGAATTAGAATTCTGTGTCTACAGTTAGTTTGATGTAGAGACAAGCTTTTGGTGTGAGTAAGGAAATCATGCAGGATAGCATGGCACACATCAGAAGGATATTCAACCGCAGAGAACTTGGCGGAAAGCTATATGTGATCGCTTATCTCATGTACCAATAAGATATGATGGTCTAGTTGTATTGTGAAACTAAGAGATTGACCGGATAACCTGAGCCACAGGTTGGAATTATTACCTCAAGGCGATTCTATTCATTATCAGTAGCCTAAGGTTGTTGGGGCTGAAGAGAAATTTTAAATGATAAAATGTGTTCAAAGTGAACATTTTAGCCTGTATCCCACTGAGACCATGCACAAAATTGACTGCGTTGTCATTTCACCAAAATAATATCTGCATACAAATGAATTACTCTTTTTCATGCTCATTCCAAAAGTGTATGATATATGCTATAGTGAACTTCAAATGTCTCACCGAATTGTATTAAACATCATGGATCTGCCAATATTGTATTCACTTTACCTTGAAACTACGCTACAATGGTTTTGACAAAATGCTTTGGTAATGTTTCCCTTTGCTGTCAATAAAAGGTCAGTTCATTAATGTGATATGGTGGGGACGTGGAGATTGCACATGACGATCGCTAGGGGACTTCTGAAGAGATCAGCCTTTTTCAACTGGACTTGCATTTGGCATTGAAACCGCCATTTCATCCGAATTATGGTTAGAAACTGAGATATCTTGAGTGTAGGAAATTTAATAAACATGGTAAAACTTTTATGTTATTATAATTTTAACCAAATGTCTTTGATTTGGAATTTCAGGATGACATACTTGGAGTATACTTGATTTATGTAACTATCTAGATATTCATGAATATTAATGAGCTGTGTCTAATAATGTTCTAAATATGCACATTACTCTGGAATTATATGCAGCTTGGGGACAGCCCGAAATCAGCTGATCTTCGTTTCATATCTGATATGATTGGTTCTGCTCCCTGGAAACCCTAAGGCATCAGATGATTGATATATCCTACTCTTTATATGTCAGCTGGGACTGTCCATGAGCCAGTGACTGGGCAATAAGTCTTCTATACTGCAATTTATATCTGATCATTTTGCTGAAGCCTATCTTGGTCATAGTAGGGTTTCAAATTATTACGTTCGCGAGCCTGAGTGGTATTACGGTGAATGGGATATGTTACAGCACCTAGGTGATTGTCGTAGCCACGTCATTTTGCTTTTTTCTCTGCTAGTAACACTGTATGCCAAGCGTGATGGTTAGGCTGGCCGTTAGCTCAGAGAAAATAGATAGTAACAATATAAAACTCTCGAGTCGATCCCATATGTCGCATTCTTACAAGAATACAAACCTGTTCTCTGCTTCTGCGTTTTGAGGGCATTTTTGGTTGTGTGCTTACTTCTTAGTGGATCAATCATCAAAGCCAAAAGCTGCCATCCGACTAGGTAGGCTACTAGGGAGAGGTTCACATACCTGCATGAGTACAGTGTACTTACCTGTGTACAGCCTACTTACCTGTGTACAGCCTACTTACCTGTGTACAGCGTCCTACCTGTGTATAGCCTACTTACCTGTGTACAGTGTACTTACCTGTGTACAGCCTACTTACCTGTGTACAGCGTCCTACCTGTGTATAGCGGGATGATTATTCCCAGTTATCTATCAGAGACATTATCAGTCTGTGTACGACTAGAAGCTGGTAATTGTGTGAAAATATTACAATTTATTGATATTATAATAATATTTAACAGGCGGCATACATTACATATATTACAGTGCTATTTTAATAATCTGTGTGGACGTAGCTTCAACAAGACACTGTGGGAAGAGGTGTGAAGAATATTGACCACAGAGAGTATCAGTATTATCATCAGTGCTGCCACGCGACAGCAGCGGTCATTCCTACACTGGAACTCCAGCTGAACGGGCCACATCTCTGCAGGCCTTGGTAAGTGAACTTGATATACCCTTTTGTTCAAGTTTTTTTTAATTCTATCAAATAGGATGGATTTAGCTGCATTATTGGATAGGAAGGATTTAGCAGCTTAATTCTGAGTAAAGGGATTAAAAAATCTGAGAGTAGTCTGCCAGTAGACTAATTTACTTTGATAGGCCTCCTAAAATTAATTAGGAATTTAAGTTTTCTCTGAAGTGCAGAAGACACATGTACTTTTGACTTCACTCCAAAAACATCCCCATGACAAAGAAACAGTTCATCAACCATCTACATTACGGCTCCAATCCTAAACACTACAGTGGAGCACCCTAGACTTGTCATGTGGCTATTTTTTTGTTTTTGGGGTCTGTAGCCTCGTAACAAGGCTAGGAACACCCTGTCATTACCGTTTGAATAGACTAACTAACCTATATGGTGTATCTTTATTGGCCCCATGTAAACCTTTATTTGGATTTTCTGTCACATAATCACAGAATAGACCTTGCTGGTTCTATGAGTGTTACTTGGTATTATTAGCCAAATCATCCTTGACAGAATTGTGTGCTGTGCTCCAATTTTGTACTGCTGCAACACTGACGATGCTTATTCATTCAATCTGAACACAAATGAGAATTACACAGTGCAATGACATCCCCACACTGAAATCTACCATGAGTTTAGCTAATTTCCTCCATGTAACCGACTGTTTGACTGATTGCTCTTGTATCGGTGACCTACATAATTTGAAAGCCGACAAACCACATTTTACATGCAGATTTTGTCCGCAGCTGGACGACCAGTCTCGAGAGAGAAAAGACTTTTATAAGGCCAGGCAAGGCTTGAATATAATGAGGGAGGACTTACAACCTAACACAGATAATACTACTAATAGTATCGCTCCTGACGAGGAGCATATCTCTGAAACAACCAGACTAATGGCGGAGGATAACCCCAGTACCCCCTCCCCTGCTGCTGCTGCAGCGGCTTCCGCTCAAAACCAGCCTACAGCGAAAAATGCCTCAATTGCTCAAGATTCTGATGAAAAGGTAGGAAGTCTGTTATCAAGTTGATTTTAATATACCCAGGAGTAAATGTTAGCCACTGTATAGTTGAGCTGGTTTGGGGCGGCTTAATATTAGCTAGCATCAAATCTTGGCCAACTGAGGCGGTAGTCTGCTCAAAGAAAAAAGGATGAGCATATTTTAGCTAGCTCTAAAGTTAGCTATTTTAAGACTGTGCGTAAAAGAGAACTCTTCCTCGTGCCAATAGTTCACTCCTCCAGGGTATATCCACATCGGATATCAGATCATGATCTCAATGTTATTGTTTGTATGCATCTGTTTGGTCCATTTGACTAGCCTTGTCATGGTGACAAAGCTACCACTGGAACCTTTCCAAATTAGGACATTGACGCACTCTAGTATATAATAGCATCACAGCTGCATTTGTAATCTACAACTGTGTATTGCTGCATTCATCATTTTTTCAAGCATGAATGCAAAAAAATGCTTCTCCCATGATCATTCTAACTGTAATATGCAAGTTTGTATTAATGAGGTGAACCCTAATGATTATTACTTCCACAATGTTGTTGATGCATTTACAGCAAATTGATGTGTGTTGCAACTTGAATTCTATCCAGTCTTGCTTGCTGTTATGATATATCCTTATTCTGTGATATGCTGTAACAACCCCGCTCCCTTTCTCATATATTTTTAAATGGTATGACGATTGAGATGGGGTGAACGTCCTAGGAAACATTGTCACAATTATTATTAGATTTTTATTAGCTTCATAACTGAACTTCATAAGGGTTGTGGAAGCCACACTGCACTGCCTTAGTATGACAGCTGGTTTGTTGGTCACGATAGCATTAAGATAAATCACGATAGCCTCCATGTGAACCTATCATTGAACCGAGATTGATCAGGGAAAGCGCTTTCTTTTCTAATAGACTAACCTACAAGTCAAACTCACTGTATGGCAACGCAAATAATGATGACGGCTAAAGTCGATATGAGTGACAAGCCCACCCCTCCCCCCTCTTCATGTCCCCAGAATAATTTTGGATGTGTTGCCGGTGGCAGCTGTGACACCTAATCACAATCGGCAGCTGTTGATGTGTTACACTCATGCCTCTGCCCTGTCCCGTCTAGCCTCGCAGACAGTCATCGATATAGAGCAGCTAGAGCAGCGAGTATACATAATTCATAGTGCACAGAGATTGTTGTCATAAGAACACACTGAAGCTTATGACTTTGTTATGAGCAACATGGTATGAAAAGTGGGGAGCATTTTGCAGTGTGTGTTTGTAAATCAATACATGATGACAATGCCGTAATTTGAAATATTAAACACGATGCTGTTGTGGGTCGATACTTAGATGCTGCTAACTGATGGTGCACTATTGTGACACCTTATCTGACACGAAATTAAATTTTTCAAGCTGATGGCTTCATCACTCCTAATTGCCAAACAGTAATTTCGTATTTGATGGATGCAAAGGATGTAAACGAGTTCTCCTTCGTGTGTGAGTTTTAGTTAGCTTCTATGCCTGGGGCATATTGTGTGGAAACATGAAAGTTTTTGTACCTAATTATCCATACTATTATAATCAGTAATCAGTTTGCCTACTTGAGGGACTACCTGACTGTCTGCCTTTGTGAAGAGAAGATGTGAATTAATTTTCATCATATCAACGTTGAAATCTACATCAAGCTCATTTTCAGTTTTTGACAGCTATGACTCACAAAGCCCATTGTTTGAAAGGTTAACGCATTGATATATAGCCATTACCATGTACATGAGCGTTAATATATCCACTCACTAGTTACAAGCCAGTATAGCATTGATTATGTAAATAGAGGCAGGAAGGGGAATCTCACTACCGTGCCATGACCTTGCCATGACCTTGCCATGACCTTGCTGCTTTGGAACAAACCATAATTGTGACAGGCAGTACTTTCCATTGATGTCAGTATAAACGCTCAGAAAGCTCCAATAAGAGTTATATCCACTTTCCATTTGGAAATGAGTGTTTGGTAATGTAATGCCACTAACTTGCATTGTGACTACATTTATGTGGAAGGTGGAAGGGGATGTCCTCTAGTAACATGCCTGTATGCTGGAACCCTGTAGATCTACATAGGAATAATATATGAATGCATGTAGATCAGTGGCATTGTATGCATCGATCAAAGCGACCAGGAGCCAGATTCACTTTAGATCTATGTTACTCATTCAACAGACTACAGTTTTTTGAGCCACTGACCTGTTGTCATAGTCACCAATATACTAAATTTTGATTATATGTAATGGACCAAAAAATATCATATCCAACTTCCCTTCTGTGGCTAATATAAAGATCGATTTGCCTGTGTAGATGCTCATAACATACTATCAAATCAGTTGCGCAAAATTACTAGGCAAAATTACTGGGCGTTTCTGACAACTTATTGATGTGATATTCATGAGCTTTTTATTAAGAGGGCTTAACTGTAATACAGGAGTTGGGAGGTATAACAAAAAATATTTTCATTTCACAGTTGATCTACATTTCTGCCAAATCAATTTTATGCCACACAACTCCACAAGGAGTTATATACTTGGAAAACAGAAAGAGTTGTGCTTCATTGAATCTCAAATTTAGGACATCCAAATATAAGGCGTTGTTGTCAGTTCATCCATGGAATAAAGCAAAATTGAAATGGAGTCTTAAATCAACATTCAATTGGTCGCGGAAAGAGATACCTCATCTTTGTCCCAAACAATCTCCAGATCCAGATTGGAAGTAATTATAGAGCTGATGTCTGTGTGTATTTTTAAACACGACAGTTTTAAGTTTTACCCATAGAGTTATTATATACTATATTATATAAGTATATAAATAACTCTATTGTTTTGCCTCTTATATTTAACTTGTACATTTTTATGTAGCAGACCACTTTAACGCCTGATGACGGTGAAGCACAAAGCAGCAGCAGTAGCAGCACAGATAATAGCAGTAAGCCACCAGAAGTTACATCTAGTGATGATAAGAACAGTAATGATGAAGTAGTGTGTATAAATTTGGATGAGCTGAAAGCTACTTCCTCCTCCTGCTCTGGTAAGCCTGCAGAAGATGCTGATATAGACACAGATAGTGTCACCAGTATAATCATGGAGACTAAAGTCGAAGAAGACGCTGTCTCCAGAGTCTCTTCTGTGCAAGGTAAGGATTTCTCCAGGCGGGGGGGACTGGCGGGCGGGGATGGGTGGAGAAGGTCTGGGGGGCTCAGACTAGGCAAGGATGAGCTTCCTTCTGGGGGTTTTCAATTAGAAACAGCCAAAATCGCAATCTGATCGCTCACTTAGTGATTGAGCTCTTACTTCCTAATCGCTCACTCATTGATGGAACTATACACATTCTGCTATGCGATTTTGGAGTGATTTTGTCTAATTGAAAGACCAAGTGAGTGATAATTTTGAGCAATGTGATAGTGATAATCTGCTTTAGTAAAGCATCACTCTTTCTAATTGAAAGACCCGTGACTCATATTATTGAAGTGGTAGTCTTGTCTAAAATGTAGAGAGGAGGGTAGTGGTATTAGACTATTCTCTCCAGAGAACAGGTCGTTGACTTGCATAGTTTCCAAAGACCGCTAGAAAGAAAGAACACATCCTTGAGTGATATTAGTCATCACAAAGGTACTTCTTTGCCTTCCAGATTGGACAAAGATATTTAGCGAAGAACAACGGTTGTTCAAAAATGAACCTTGTACAAAAAAAGAAAGAATCATTTACAAAAAAAATGGATTATGGTAGTTTTTGCTGGTTTCGACATTCATTTGTGTGTTCCTTTATGATCTTTCCAAATGATATCTCAGGACTTTGTGGTGGTGTTTTTTGTAGGAGACATGTGTCGTATTTGTCACTGTATAGCAGAAGACTCGGAGACCCTTATAAGTCCTTGTGACTGCTGTGGCAGTATGAAATGGGTCCACCAAAAGTGTTTGCAACGCTGGGTCAAGTCACGAGATGCCAAAAAATGTGAATTATGTGGTTTTCCTTTCAACATGACCTCCAGCGTCAAACCTTTTCGTAAGGTGAGTGCAAATTAACAAGACCCGCAAGTGTCCACTTTCACTTATAGAGTGTCAACGTAATTCATGGGCTTTTTAGCAGCCTTTGATAGGAAGTAGCTCAAACGAAATCATTATTATATAACAAAGCTGAAATGTATGGTAAACCAATTTTCGAATGTAATCCATATGCCAGAATATAAGTCTGGCTGGCTAGCTTGGATAATCTATTATCAAAGCACCATAGTTCAACACTGAGTAAGGATCTATTCTTACTCTGTGGGCCAATTTTCAAAAGTTGAAATTGTCCATACCACTGCCATGTCTGGGGGGTTTGAAAGAGAAAATCTGGATACATCTGAGATGAAGTAGATAGTAGCCCTGCACTGATGTTAGCTTGTCCTTGTTAAACAAGCTATGACCGTGATATATTTCCTCTGGAGACGGCTAATATTATCCTCATTGAATTATCTCTGTAACATCGGCCATTTCCTGCTGGCTAATTTGAGAAGGGGTTATTTCCAGCTGTAGTGATAATTGTGAGTGGTTAACTAAAATGACCATCGTCTAGTAATGACTCGGAATGAACAGCCGGAGAGACATCCGGCAGAAATATTTGAATTTATGTTACCAAATACCACTCTGCCTCATCCTTAAACCAAGGGATTAGAGGGTAACTGTAACTCCTTGCTTAAACTAGTTATGACAATCTTAAACTCTAAAGCTATGGCTACACACGTCATATTTTCCATAGGATTGGGGCACTTTTAGTAAAACCAGTGACATAGGATAGCTAGGTTAGATCTATGCCACTGGCCGGGCTAAAAGTACCCCAGTCCTATGGAAGATATGGCGTGTGTAGCCAAAGCTTTACATGTTGTAGGCCCACATTATGATGGGTTTCCATCTCTTTGCCTATGTTGGTTCAGTCACTGTACCGGTTCACATCTCTTTACCTAAGCGTATGAGCCATGTGAGCTATGTGAATTGTGTATGTATGGTATTTACTGCCAGTGAATGAACCAGTAAATCACTGATTACAGTTGATAGCAGCAGTAATCATGTACGCCCCATTAAAGCCAAGAGTAGCGCTAAGTTGATGGCAGATGGACCATCTCCTGTACATGATAAGTATAGCCCTCGCAATGATGCCAAGTATTACAAAACTGCTCACGGTGCATACAATATTACCACCATCAAACCCCCATAACACTCAGCTGACGGACAGCATATAATGTTCATCATATATCAATATATATATCAGCATAAATATCAACTTCATGATATAATGTTTTACTTTCAGTGGAAAAAGCTGAACATGTCTTCGGTGGAGCGGAGGAGAGTTTTATGTTCCGTTACTTTCCATGTTGTGGCGATTACTTGTGTGATATGGTCTCTTTATGTCCTCATCGACCGAACTACTCAAGAAATCCAAGATGGTAAGGAAGTTCACTCTAAATTATAATATAAACATCATAATAATTTATGTATGTAGTCTTCATAGTTACCCTTCTGATGGAGATATAGACGGAAGTAATTTTAGTGACCTGGTGAAAGTCTTTGAACTCAAAAAATCAAATCTGGTTTCAATTTAATCTCACAAGAGTTTTCAACCAGTTTAAATTGTAAATATGTGAAAGACTGAAATGTGCTCTAACCAATAAAGCCCATTGACCACTGAGTTAAACAAAACACATCCCTGTCAAGAGCCAATGTATTTATAAGCAGCCAAGGGAAAAGGACTTGTTTACTGTGTTTGATATTATTGAACAGAAATGTTTTGACTATCACGTGTCTTAAAGTCTGACAGCAGAGGCGGATACTGATTAAAGTGCCAAATAAACACTTGAGTTTGATGATGAAAATAGACTCTAGGGTTGAAAAAGGTGCAGTTTGTACATAGGTGTGAGGAAAATATTATTTGGTTGATGCTCTGGGGGAATGGTACTTGAATAAAATGTAATAGTACTAGGCAGCGAGCAAGATTTTAACTCAAGATGAAACTAGTACAGAAATATGTATTGATATATAGAAAGATTGGTCAAGTTCTGAAACGGTGACTGACTGATTGCTTGTATCTGGTGCGTAGGTCCCAGTGCTCAATTACAGTTCAGTACACAAATCTACTATGTAACTAATTCATGTTATTGAGCAATTTTCACTCTATCAAGGACAAGTAATTGTAAATTATAGCTTTCGACACCAAGCAAATCAGTGGCTTCAAGTTTTCAACATGATGGACAAATCAACGTGTCGTAGATGTTTTGATTTTTTATTCTCATACTGTAACATCCGCGCGTATTGTCTCTGCCCATATGATATTATGACAGTTGAAGAGGGCGATATGGGTTCGATCCCCATTTTTCTGAGTTTCTGGTTGAAACATCGTCTTGAACATGGCGTCGTAGACCATTATTTTGTCAATATTCTGGAGTGCCTTAAATAGGATATCATATTATGACAGTCCAAGGAAGTTTGTTACTTGTGTCTACGCTGCCAACGCTAATTATAGTCTGGCAGGCCTAGATGAGAAGTCAGTTTGATGACTGTGAAACACTTTGGTATTGATCAGCCACAGTCTATTAGTTTACTTGAAGCAAATAAAAGAGTAAATTATAGGAATGAATTATGGAGTATCATTCAGCCATTGCATCAACACTAGATCTGCACAAACATGCTAGGTTGATCAATAGGCAACACACAATGCCCACTCTATAATTCTATGCTATTATATTATTTTTTTCAAGATTTTTGCTGCGATAAACAAACATTTTGATAATTGATCTTTTCATCAGTCTGACTGGGCAGCTCGCTGATTGGAAGCTGACCTGCAGAATAACTTTTGCTTTGCAGTTGCAACACTCAATTGATTGGAATCTTTGCTTTATCTGTTTCAGGTAATCTTAACTGGCCATTTTGGACGAAGCTTGTTGTAGTGGCTATTGGATTCACCGGAGGCCTAGTTTTTATGTACGTACAATGTAAGACTTATGTTAAGCTTTTCCGTCGATGGAAGCAGTTCAATAGAGTGATATTTATAAACAATGTGCAGCTCCCGGATATGACTGAAAGTGAAGCTACCGCTATGGCCGAAACTACCTCAGATTCAGAAACAGTTGTTCCTGGAGAGAGTATTGTGATTATACAGATGCCTGAAAGGGATCCTCAGCAGTCTGGCTAATTCTCCGCCGCTCAAGCCAGGCTTTTGAAGAATTTGTTTACTTAATTTTGGAGTTGCTCCACATTACATACAATGGGCAGATAACTTCTATTCCTATTTTATAAAATTTCTTTTTATATTTTTAGCAGTTAAAGTCAAACTTCATTATCATTGTGTTTGTCTGTGTTGCTCCTTTGTGGTGTGTGTTAATATTAATTAATCTATTACGGTCAGATAATATGATAAGATTACTATATTTTCTACTGTGGGTAACTCACGCTAAACTAAACCAGACACATGAATGAACTATTTTCCAAACTGCAAGATGGTTATTTCAGGAAGGGTGGGTTACCCTCCCTGGTTATTTTTCAGCAAATAGTTCTATATGCTGCCAATTGTCAACTTCAAAGTATTTATTTAGCATTATTGTATGTGTAACACATTAAAATTTTCTAGCCCTTATTACTAGTTGAGCTCTGTTTTGACATTGTTACCTTGGCTTTGAGAAACAAATCTTTTGCCTGGTCTATGCAATAACGCCAGTAAGTGGCGCCGTTATGGAAGATCTACACTTTTGGCCAAACAAGTTGCGGAGCTGGCATTGTGTTCCAACTGATCCAAAAGTATTTGACAGATCTGTGTACAGGCGGTGCAGAGCAGATACTGATATACCTTCTGAAGGCATTTATCAAACCAGAGATTGCGGTGTCATTAGGGATCTAGTGACATGTTTGAGATAATTTGGGAATCATACAAATCAGTATTTAGTGCATGATAATTACAGTGCAGTACAAATGTGTTACTATTCGTTGCTATTCTTGCAGATGCAACTATATTACATGGCTCACCCCTTACCATATTTTTCACTTGTTGTTTCCAGCGTTATGGAGATTCTCTTATTATAGTTAGACAGATATTTTGATCGTTGATGTCAATATCTGGGTTGATTTTTTTTTATCAGATGTCAAGATTGGTGCATATCCATGTCAAACATGTATGTGTTCGAGAATCTCAATAAAAGTAATGAATACACTTAGTTGATGGTACATAATAATTTTACGGAGCTATAGGCTGTGACAAATATAGACACTAAAGTGGAGGTTAGACCAAGAAGGAGTCTCTAACTCCTTGGTTAAACCATGTCAAGCCAGGGACGGCTCACGAGTACATTACTTTGACAAGAAAAGAAGGAACTTGAAAGCCTGCCCATGTTCAAGTACATTTGCTTATTCTTTTCATATCAATTTGGATATGAAAATTTTACAGGGAAACCTGATGATATAGCTGACCAGCACTGACTGTATTAAAGAGGATTAACTTGATGAAGAGTGATCAAAGTTTTGCAATTAAAAACTGCATTAATGCCTCCCAGAGCGTTTCTTGTCAAGAAAACGAGAACAACAAAAACTCTCAAACTAGTACTAAAAGCAGCTCGGCGTTACCATCTTTGTTGGGCCATGATAGGCCAACCTGCGAGAAGCCAGCACTAGACTGTCTCACCAATTGAATTGTTGGAGGAACCCCACTCCTCACACCCCTCCCTCACCAGCTTGTCTAGACAGTCTACACCAGCACTAACCTGAGAGCTGCCTCACATCAGGGAGGGTGGGAGATCCCACCCTCCCTGCTGACAACAGGGTGTTTGGGTTCTTTTAGGCCTAGTTTTGGGAATTTTCTCCTCTTGTTATGTTTGGATTTTGTATAGCTGGGATAAGACCGAATGCAGGTAAAAACACGAGTCGACCAAGACACATATAATTTGTGTTTGTAGTAGTAACTAGGTAGCAAAAAGCAAAATCTGAATTTGATGATGAGATAGTTATGGATGGATGAAAGCTGATGTGTCCCAAGGAGAAGGTAGACAAATAGCATGGTGATGGCCTATAAGACTTTAAATTTCATGCTATGTGTTGCTTGGGTGTTCTCTATGCTGGCTCATTGTTATTCCATACCAGAGGGAGAATATGGAGAAGAAAAGATCAAGTACTACAGGTAAAGTATGTTTTATTCAATTAATCAATGCTCAAAGTCAAACAAAGTCAATGTGATGATTGTCACCTGTGTTGTACTTACTCCTTGAGCACATCCTCCCTGTGCCTGGCATGGAGGTGGAGGCTGGATGGGTGTTAGTGGTTGGAAGGAGTAACACTGCTGCTCCTTGGTGGTTGGCAGTGAAATTATGCTTAACCAACTTTTTGTTGCTCTCCAGGCACATGACTGGGTTGTCTATACAGTCTACAGCAAAATGAGGGTCTCTGGCAATCTTGTAATTACCCCTGGTGTTTTTGTTGTTTTGGGTTGCACTTGCATTTGACCTCTGGTTATAACCTACATTGTTACTAATCAACCACAATCTGCTCTTTCATGTGAGAGTGGTCGCAAGTTCATATGATCAAGATCCTGTCGTTTTGATGTTGGCATGTCCTCTTTTCTCATTCAGTCCAGAGGGACAAGAAGATTGATTTGCGTAATAATGTCTTCGCCTTTTAATTACAGAGAGAGAGCGAAATCCATGTTTTATCATGCTTACGATGGTTACATGAATCATGCCTATCCCTATGATGAGCTACGGCCGCTGACATGTGATGGACACAATACCTGGGGAAGGTAAGGACGAGAACAGCAATAAATATGTAGCCTATCATCTCTGCTCATTTCACTCATATATTGTGAGTTTGTTATAGACAGCAGTTTAATGGCCACACAATTAGAAAGAGGTAAAGAAAATATACAAATCACCAACACTTCTAGGGTTTATTTTAATATAGGTGCCTTTCCTTACGGCAGTAGAAGGATATGTCTCCGGATAATAAAAATCAGTTTGTTCTTGTTTTTGTGTCTAGGGTTTTCAGGGTTTTTTCCATAGACAAAACTCTATCTATGTCTATCTATGTCTGTGGTTTTTACACTGTATATTGTAGCTACTCATTGTCTCTCATCGATGCCATGGATACCCTGGTGGTGCTGGGAAATTACTCGGAGTTCAGGAGAGTTGTTGAGATCGTACTGAGAAATTCAGACTTTGACAAAGACATCAATGTATCGGTTTTTGAAACTAACATTCGAGGTGAGAAATATTGTGAAACATCTGCAGTAACTTTTCACTCAGTATTCACCAACATGCAATGCCAAAGGCGATTTCAATTTGACCAAGTATGTGTCATGGTAGCTTAAAAAAAGCAATAGTCAAAATTTCAATTTTCCCTCGTCTAGTTGTGGGAGGACTCTTGGCAGCTCATTTGATGTCAAAGAGAGGTGGATTGGAGTTGGAAACTGGCTGGCCATGTAGAGGCCCCCTGCTCAAACTGGCTGAAGAAGTAGCCAGCAGACTTTTACCAGGTACGTACATTAAAAGTACAAGTACAGAAGGCTTTTTGTTTGAATTAAGTCTTTGAATTAACTTCTGTCTCGTTACCGCCTTCAAGCTCTAACTGGGAGACAGTAAATAAAATAACAATCACATTTCATTTGTTTGCTGGTGTTTAAGTTTCCCTACAATGTGTAAATTGTTAACATCCCTTATTACAAAATGCAGGGGACTATTATATATAAGCACATGTGCTTATTGGCAAGAATTTATGGTTACTGTGGTTTTCATTCATTCGCTGTGTTTCAGCTTTTGACACACCCACTGGATTGCCGTACGGAACTGTAAATTTGAAGTATGGAGTTCCCTCTGGTGAGACACCTGTGACATGTACTGCAGGTGTTGGTACATTCATAGTAGAGTTTGGAGCACTGTCACGACTCACAGGGAATGCGAAATATGAGGCTGTAGCTAATCGAGCCATGGATGCTATTTGGGAGAGAAGATCTAAGATAGGATTGGTGAGTCACGATATTAACACTCAATATTTCAGTAATAATTATCCTACTTCTGTATTATAAATAAACCCATTAAACAGTAACTCGTTAAACACGTTTACATATGTGATATGCATATGTGATAATTTCATTTTATTTTTAGGACTAGCCATTATAAATATTCCTTCGTTATCTCAAGGACGTGTGTGCAATCCGATCGTCAAACATTACTTGTCACATCAACGTGATACAGAGACCATGGTCTAGTTTTGAGATTTTCGCAGATCTCAAAAAAGTTATTTAAAATGATTTCAAATATGTGGGCCTCAGAAGTGCTTTTATGACATGAAACCCTTAACTTCGCTTTCTTTCTTTAGGTTGGTAACCACATCAATGTTAAGACAGGCGAGTGGACAGCGATTGATTCTGGTATCGGGGCAGGCGTGGACTCATACTTTGAATACTTACTTAAAGGGGGAGTAATGCTACAAAGAGAAGACTATCTTCAACAGTTAAATAGTAAGAGTAGTTATAACCAGAAAATATTGGCGTGACAATGTCTGATCAGAACCGGTTGGTTTCAAATACCTCAAGGATTCAATTACCAAGCTCCTGATCCATTTACTTGCTGGATCCGCTTTTTTTATAGCTCGGAAAATGTTTTTCGTAACAAACTAAAATTAAGAACTAAATCATTGTTAGAGTAGAAGACAAAGATCCTCAAACATTGCTCATATACTTTTTGTTTTTTTCTTAGGCTATGTTGATGAGTTTGAGCGCAGCTTGAGGAAGGATGATTGGTATATGTGGGTGAATATGAAGACTGGGTCTGTAACACTTCCTGTATTCCAATCTCTGGAGGCTTTCTGGCCCGGTATGCAGGTATGTAAAAGAACATAGATCTAAGTCTATAAAACCTTATTGACTGAGACTAATTCTGACTCAGCAGTATCTGATATTAGTTGGAAGGCTCTCAAAACTTATGGCTCTGTCAAATTGACCAGCCTTTGTGAAATTCTACCATATCAATTTACAACTGTTAAACTGTTTCTATTAATTTCAGAGTTTAATGGGGAATACAGAGCATGCAAGGAAGACTCTCATGAATTATTTCCAAGTATGGGAGCAGTATGGTGCTACGCCTGAGTTTTACAGTCTCAATAAGATAGCTCCAGTAAAGGGAAGAGAAGGCTATCCTCTGAGACCCGGTAAGTTATGAACTTCGCTATACATCTTCATTTTATATTTATATGTTAATAAGTATTATGCATAACATCTAACCATGATTTGGGGCTATGGATACCTTGATGAACTTTAACATAGCATGCTATGTATACTTTTCTACTCAGAAGTGTGAATAATACTTCACATATAATTCAAAGTAAATTATTGAGTTATTCCCTCATTGAAAGATTTACAAATGAGCAGATAACTCCAATTTGTAATATCAGCCTTTTTAATTACTCTTCTAACTCTAACCCTGTTCTAACACACACCCTTTTGTTAGTTGATAGGCTATCTTCTACCATTCCAAATGAATTTTACTATCAAAAATCCTGCCCTGTTTTATTTGCAGAGTTGATTGAGAGTACTATGTATGTATATCAGGCTACAGGAGACCCACAAATGTTACATATTGGTGCTAGTATAATAGAAGCTATTGATGCCATCGCCAAAACAGACTGTGGATACGCTGTTATACACGATGTCACAACACATAAACTATCCAATCGTATGGAATCTTTCTTCTTGGCCGAGACGACCAAGTATCTCTATCTATTATTTGACCAAGCCAACTTTATACATAACAGTGGCGGTGATGGCACAGTTGTAAACACGCCTAATGGACAATGCGTGATAGATGCTGGTGGCTATGTATTCAACACTGAAGCCCATCCGATAGATATGGCCGCTCTTGACTGCTGCCGCACCCCGCCTCGAGACCAGTATCTTAATGTGATAAAAGATATCGATGTACTGAATGCTCTTGATTTAGCTGGTAGCAAAGAGAAGAGATTTTATTCTGAACAAGATAACCACAAAAAGGATCGGTCTTTTTTACCAGAAATGGATGATATACATGAATTTGATGAGTTTGATGATACTTTAAATACTGAAGAACCAAATGCAGATCCCATATATGAGAGACGTGAAACTGTATATGAGAAAAAACGTAACAGAGAGATGTTGTTGACTTGCAAAGCAGAACCTTTTAAACTAAAATTTGCAATATATGGTGAAACTGTGATTAGTTGAGTTTAATTTTATCAATAAAATGTACAAATATCAACGCGAGATTTCATATGAGTGTGGCCAAGTGACCTTGATGTCCTGAACATTAATTGGTAGGCATGCCCATCTGCTATTGCCAAGTAGAAACCCTCAACACGTCAACAGGAATGTCCAAGCAACAAAGCGTTAGCCATGTTACTTTTTTCTAGAATGAACACCTTTCATTCTGTTGAAAGTAGGCTTTAACTGTAGGCACTAGTGATATTCTGGACATCGTGGCGTTTATCATGATCGCCAGAGGAAATATAAAAATATAAAAGAGATTTCATGTATCACCATTATCCTGTTTCTCCTTCTTCTGTGGAGGTTTCAGTTCAATGTTTACACTTTGGAGAGCCTCTACAGCCCACTGTGGATATTCTCCTCCAGGATACTGGAGAACAAAGAAATTCTGCACGAATTCAGGAAACTTGTCTGATTTAATACTGTCTCTCATCTCCCGCATCAGATTCAACTGTTAACATTAACGCAGCACGATTAACATTGGGAGTATTTTTAACATGTTTTCAAATTAAGTGTCAAATTAGTAACATGAAGCTAGATAGGAAATGCCTGCTCTTGCAGGAGTTGGATCTAAATAAAGAGAATCATCGGAGGGAGATTTCCATCTGATCAGAAATATCGTTTCTGCCGATTATAAGATTTTGGAAATCCTAGTAAACCTAAAGATCAAAGTTTTCTAGTTCTTCAACTCTTGAATTCAACAATAATAGCGACTGGCCAATAATTTATGTTGGCCAGATCACAAAATTTAAAACTGTGACAAGCTTCGAGTCTGGACAGGTGATTACCATATGGAGTATCATTTACCATACCTGATAGGCTACATTATGTATAGTGAGAAGATGACAGGCTACAGTTTCTTGTGTTACTATACTGTGAATGTAGGCTCTGTGATAATCACGACACGTTGAGCATTCACAGTTCTCATCTATTGGTCTAAAGTCTTTTCTGTAGACAGTCTTTCTCAGTTTTAATTGGCCTGTTGGAACAAGTGCAACGCCAAATCTCTGAAAACAAAAATAACACCTCAAATAGAGCAACAATTTGAGCCCATTAGCCTAGAAGCTTAGTGCATATATAACAAACAAACTACCTGAATCTACAGTTTGTGCACTGAACAAAATGATCGCAAGAAGTGACACAAGTTATGATATTCATATGTGGCGATTTCCACTATCAACGTTAGGCAAACCACCATAATATGTTCTATGTAAATGACAGGGGAGTCCATAATCCCAGCCCTCATACAAACTATTTTGTTCCAATTTTTTAAATATTATTATTCAATAACTTACAGCCGTTCTCGTAGGGAAGACACAATCATACATATCAGATCCCAGAGCCGTACACACTACCAGATCTATGGCGAATCCTATACCCATAGTGTATCTAGGTTTGTTATCGGGTAATGATCTAGCCGACACTGCTACCATTCTCCAGAATTCATCCTTAGACTCTCCCCCAGAAAGACCACCGATAGCAAAACCATGTACCTCTCGCTTAGTCAGTTCTGTAAAATAAATTACACTCCCTGCATTATCACTCTATCTGACAGACTAATATGATACATTGATTGATTGCTTTATTTCTCACTCACATGTATGTTTCGAAATTCGTTGTTTTATACACTGCTGTTCACAGAGAGCATAAAAAAAAGAAAAAAAAAGAAGCGCATCAGAAAAGCTGACATCTCATCGTGGATTGGGTTTAAAAAATATTATACACAATCAACAAGATTGTGCAGCATCTGAGTCAATGATTCCCAAGTACAACTGTGCATACTTATTGTAGGCTGACGGATTGAGCATACACTCACACATATTAGCTTACATGTTGTATTGATGAGGAACTGTCAAATAACATAAAAGAGCCAAAACGGACCTGGGTTCTGCTGGGTGATTCATGACCTGACCACAACATCATTTTCACAACATATATAAATTATAATGATAAAATATTTAACCGTTATATTTCTATGAATATATTATACTACTGTCATGTCCCATATACCTGCTGCACATTGTTTTCTCAGTTCTTCGTCCAGTCCTCCCTGTACAATGGGGAAAAGAGCTTGGTCATGTGACCTTTCGTTGGCTGGCAAGCACCTGTCAATCCACCTAATCGTCCTGTGCATCGCCTCTTCGACCCTTGGACCTGCAACAAAACCTAATATAGTTATCAGGGTAATATAATTTGTATATTTTTGTAACGCACACATAGGGATTAAACAAATACAAGCAGCGTATGGGTATAATGCCCCACATGAAAATTAAAACGGTAATTTTGGACTAACAAATGAGTAATTAATAATAGCTTGTACTAGTCTGATGGACTTTAAAGTTTTAACTTTAGTTACCTGTAGTTAAAGTGCTAACAACATCGTCCAGCTGCATCATTATGTCAGCACCGATGCTGTTCTGTATTTGTATGGAATGCTCTGGTGTCAGCATCATCTCGCTTCCGTCATGGGGAGATCTGAACTTCACACCTTGCTCGGTTATTTCGGCGAGATCTAGCAATGAGACCATTTGGAAGCCGCCACTGTCCTAAAATATAATTCATATTGAATGACATTGATTTACTTGATCCCTAATGATATATCTGGTTCTTTGTATTGAAAGCATCTGATGAGATTACAAATGAAATTGAAACAGAATGTGTTGGAATAATGTATAATACTTATTAACATGTATGTACCATAGAGGAGTACACATAATTTAGGATATGGTTTGGCTAGTTTAGAGGGTCAACTAACACCAATTTTAGTTGGATCTCTATGGAATGATGCTCTGAGGCTGTGCGAATGTTTAAAAGACTAGTCTGGGCAAAAAAGACAAAGTTTTCCTCCTGTGAACACTTTATCGTCTAGGGTATACTAACACAGAGAAAACTGGTGCAGTCATGATGTATCAGATCACTATCTTTTTTATAAATGACTAAAATAGTCAAAGTAATGCGTTGTCTCCCCCTAACATTTAAAACAAGGATACAGACCGTTAGTAATGCTCGTTTCCAGTTCATGAACTTGTGCAGACCACCAGCCTTCTTCAGAAGCTCCGGACCCTGTTCAAAAAAATGATAGAAGGAAATTAGATATGGATACTCAATTAAACAATACAGTCAACATCTGAACTTGAGTTGTGTAGAAATGTTGTGCGATATACTTTGGGAGGGTTATTAACAATATTTCTACCTTTATTTCTGTCCTTCTTCCACCTGGCAATCATCTTCACAATGCTAAATATCAGTAACATACTCCAAAGCATACTTAGACCAAGGAATAATATTTCTCCTTGCTTTGCCTTGCTGACTAGCGATTGCAGTACAGTTGTGAGCGACCCTCAGACAACCTGGCAGCCAAAGTTGTATATATATTTACCGGTCTGTGTCCAAGATGATAGGTGTTCCCTAACATAATTTCACAATCTAGATCCTCAAGCTGCTCTGGCAACAGACCTTTGAGTGTACCTTGTGTTCCAACCTGTTTAAACCAAAAATGACCATATTGAGGGTATGTTTGTAGTAGCAAGTGCATTCAGTCCACAACCTGAAATTATATATATTAGCATCAGCTAAATATCACACACTTAAAACCACATATACAGACACATAATAAAGCATACTTTATTGACTTATTCATAGCTTTCTACAGGCAAGGTGTGATAGGGTCACACTATGACTTATTACTCCCTGCTACAACTATATATATCTACTATCACGACAAATAAATGTTATGTACAGGTACACTGTGCAATAGTTTAATTAAACAAGGAGTAACTTTGCTATTAGTACTACTCCTTGGTTTAAATTAGGTATGAATTATTCATGACATTTTTACATAAATTTTATAATAGCTTACAGGCATGAAGACAGGAGTTTGGACAGAGTGATGTGGTAGCTGAAGAACTCCTGCTCTTGCTTTAGAAGTTGAGCATTTGGCCAAAATTTCATAAGAAAAGCATTTCTTTTTAACTTCTTCACATGCCATTTTTACAACCTTCATGGTAAGAAGATAGTTCTATTTATGGATGCAGGTGAGAAGTCTTATGAAGACATATCATAATTGTTCATATGTATAGATGTTCTCAGACTAACGCCCACTTTACTTTCTTATCTCTTTATTTACAAGAAATCTCAGCATTTGAGGTTGTGTCATCACAATCTTAGTATCCCACATCCTGACCTGATTCCTGTACTAAGTGACAGATATAGGCACTGTCACGCGGACTGACTGGCTGAAGAGCTCTTCAAGATGGATGCCGATGATATGACTGTAAGTATTGCCTCTGTGACTCCTTCCCTTGATTTTAGTCCATGGGATAATAGTATCATATAAATAATAAGGACTGTGGCAAGCCAATGAATGAATTGAATGCATGTATGATTGAATTGAATGAATTAATTAAACCCCTTTGAATGTTGAGTTGCAGTTAATTTGGCACAATGATCACTGTTCTGCTGGCAGTGCTGAGTGTGGCAGCTAATGTTGCCAGGCTTGACTTTCTCACTATGTTACCTGCTAACTTCCTTCAATATTAGCAATGAAATGGATGGAGTTATACTTCAGAAAGAATTAGAAATAGATTAGGTTTGCATAAGCCACAAATAAATTTGATATGGCATTCATTTTCAAATGTCAGGTGAAAGCATAATGAGCGAGGAAAAAACTTAGCGGTGCCAGAGAGCCATTTGGCACACACAAATAATTTAATACGCAGCCACAATCTGAACTACCAAAGTTTTGAGACTGATGTGGGCCATTAGTAATCTGTGGTGAACGTTGAGCCAGAGTGATCAGGTGCAGCAATGAACTAAACCTCATTGGGTGCAGGAAGCTCATTTACGCGTGCTGATGTTGTCAACAATGCTGTCAACCCACAATCAGGCCGGCATATTTGTAAATGCCAGGAAGTCTGGGTTTGATGCGCCCGAATTTATGGAGATGGAGTGGTGGCTATTTTTAACTTATTTTCTTTTTTTAGTTTCCAATTCTAATTTTCACAATCAGCTTAGGCCCTATGCATATAACAGGGGGGATGCCTAAAACAATGTGACACGCCACCCCTGACTTGAGCAGAACAACCATTTTGATCATCAGCTTTGAAGGCAGTTCCATTGGCGTGACCCAAGTTTAACGGTTAGACTTTTGTTTGATCCGTAATGACGAGTTGAAAAACTATCGCACCGTGACCATTTTTAAACTCTGTCTTGCAGGTATTTGCGAGAGAATTAGGTGAGGACTGCCCTTTCGACCCGGTGGAACACGGTTTAGATGAGTCGTTCCGCCTCACTAACACAGCCGACCTGAAAGGGTGAGGCTGTAAGGTCCCTCAGAATGTTCTGCTCAAACTTCTCGAGGGACTTCAGACATCAGATACTAAAAAACAGGGGGATGAGGGGAAAGTGGGTAAGTTTGCTGATATTCAAGATTGGAGCTAGTCTAAGCGCTTAAACTGTGTGGGGATAGCTGATAGTGGCATTTGATTATCAACCACATTCCCAACAAAATGAAATTCCACTACCAGCTATCCCGACACAGTTTGACGCAGTTTGAGCGCTTAAACTAAATCTGAGCCCGTATTGTTTCATACCACCCAGTATCAAAACTCAATTAAACATTGATATGTCCATGCATATCAGTCATAAATCATTTGTCAGTATACAAGTTCATGATAGTATTAGATTTTGATTAGTCATCACCCATGTTTCTCAGCGACAAGGGTTACTATGAGTGAATAGAGTACAAGGTCCGGAATTAGTTAGATCAAGTTTGGGCCAGTTTGTCTGCATCAGGGTTTGCTCCCCTTCCACTGCAGCTGATCGGTGAAGGAGAAGTAATTCTGAATGCAGGCAAGATAGATCAAACCTGGTCTAGGAATGAGGGAATAGCTTGTGTCAGATGTATCACATGACCTTTACACCACACACTGTGATAACTTTATCTGTTCCGATATCCTTACTAGTTACCATAGATTGTTAGTCTCTGCTAAAAAGTTCAGTCGTTAAATGGTTGATTAAAATCAAGTTGTCTTCTTATCACATGCCACATCCTGAAGCATGTTGATGTGTATTATCTCAATTAAATTATTTCTAATATTCCATGTATGATCTTGTAGTAAAATGTGTGATATTATACTTCACTATCTATCGCAGACCACCTGTCATAGAGACAAGCTTTTATGTAATGTGCCCCCTTTTTGTATCTGTTTGTAGGTATTGGCATGGACAGCTGCGTTATTCCGTTACGATTTCCACAGTTATCATTAGTACAGACAACAGACTTTTTTTATCCATTAGTAGATGACCCATATATACAGGTAGGTAAACTAGTGGACATATAAACTACATTGTTCACGCCTAGATCAAGTTTTGCCTGCTCTTGGAGCCTCCTCCAGTTGCTAGCAGCTGAGGCGCGCAAGTAGAATATGTAGGGCCCAAAATGCACGCGAATATTATCTTGCAAAATGCGAATCTTATCTTACCAAAATGCACGCGAATCTTATCAAATTTAATGTAGTTCACACCTGTTATGATGTTTTGTTCATTAAAAAATTTGCAGTAATTATAAAGTTATTGAATTTGGTTACAACGGTTTCTAACTTTCCTGTCAATCCTATTTGAAAAATTTGGTACATTATTTTCGTATTTCCTACATAGCAACATGTTTCTGTTTTTCCACCAATTCAGGGTAAAATCACGTGTGCAAATGTGTTGAGTGACTTATATGCTATGGGAGTTACTGAATGTGATAATATGCTTATGTTACTCGGAGTGTCCAGCAGACTCAGCCAGAAGGAAAGGGATAAAGTCGTTCCTCTTCTTATGAAAGGATTCAAAGACCAAGCAGAGAAAGCATCCACCTGCGTTACAGGCGGTCAGACTGTGATCAATCCCTGGATGATTTGCGGCGGCGTTGCTACTAGCGTGGCCCATACCAACGAGATAGTCATGTAAGTCCAAATAATTATTGTTTGTTCTGAATGGGCTACCTATACATACATGAACCACGGAGAGCCAATTTGTTCTAAATATTCATGTGACTAATTGCATTGCTCTCATAACTATGCTCGAAATAAAGCACAATATATCTCAGGTCGTATCAAGGTCATCTTACAGCCTTGACCTAAACTGGGTAAAATAAGATAAGATAAGGAGGTTGTTACTCAGTAACCTAAATCAGTGATACATATTATCATTACTCAGGATACGTATGTGTTGAAGAATGTCAATTTTCCACATTTACCAAGAGGATAAAATATTTCCTTTTAGAGTTGGTTTGGGGTAACTTACTGTTAGCTAGCACCGAAATTTGCTAGCAAAGGTGGGAGTTTATAATTTAATAATGTTATGAGGTTGAGTGAATGGAAGCTATCCATAAATTTTGCTAGTTCAAGCCTCTGTGAATAGGCCAACTTTTCATCCCACGAATATTATACACCTCAAGGATAGGGTATTGGTGAAACTGGTAAACAAAGCTGTGGACTTTGATGTTTACTGCTGCTAACTAAATGGAGAGTGAATAACTCCCCATTCATCTGCCACTAGCTAACCTAGAGGTCTAAGGTATTCACAGGAGGAACAGTTTGCCACCTTGTACAGGATTTAAAAAGCTAAACTCAAGGCTAGCTAACCTTTACTCACCATCTTTTCTTATATAGACTCCAACCTTAGTGCTAGCTAATATTAAGTCAGCCAAAACCTTGGAAAACTAGATTATATTACACCTTCAGGGTAAAAATATCTGTCTATTTTCATTTATTTACATTTGATTTCAATTTCTTAGGCCTGACAACGCAGTAGATGGTGATGTATTGGTGCTAACTAAGCCTCTTGGTACACAGGTGGCTGTTAACCTACACCAGTGGATGACTGATAACGATAAATGGACCAACTACTCCAGTATTCTCACTGAATCAGAGGCTGAGAAAGCTTATCAAAGGGCTATGGCCAGCATGGCAAGGCTAAATCTAATCGGTAGGACTGGTGAATCGATGATAAGCTGTATTTGCTGTAGTTCAAGCGCTCAAACTGTGCCAGGATAGTACCTGGTAGTAGCATTTCATTATCAACCACTTTCCTGGGGGGTGTGGAAATTGGTTGATAATGAAATGCTACTACCAGTTTACTGTGTGTGTGGATACATGCTCTTTGCAATTGGTCTCATCAATTGTTTTATTATTTGCCCACATGTGCTTACATATGTAGTTGTTACTGTAATCTTATATCTTTCTGAACTCACACTGACACCCAAATAACAAGGATACACTGCAGAGAAAACCAGGAAATGCTATCTAATATACCTAAGATTTCAAATCCATTTTTGTGTTTTTTGTTTTCAGCTGCAAGGCTTATGCACAAGTATCAGGCTCATGGCTGTACCGATGTTACTGGTTTTGGTATACTTGGACACGCTGTCAACTTAGCTAAAGTTCAGAAGCAGGAAGTCTGCTTTGTCATACACAACCTTCCAATCATCGCCAAAATGGCAGCAGTCACTAAAGCATTCAAGGATGACGCTTTTGGCCTACTCAAGGGTTCATCAGCTGAAACTTCAGGTTTGTGATAATCCAGTGGACGGGCCGTTCCATACATATCAGTGGCTATAACAACACAACTGAATATTTAAATTGCTAACTATTTTGAGAATGTATTCTCATGAAAGTTGCTGGCAAAATAATTGTTGAATGTATAATAATTTTGAGAAAATGAAGCCTTGAAGATTATTGAAATGGTGGATATTTTGATGACGTTGGATAATGCAGTTGCAGATTTATGTGGACTGGATGGCACCTCATTATTTCTGCTACTGTGACAGGATGTGTCAAGTGTCATACTAAACAATGATTTGGCTATATTTAACTATTTAACCATATTTTCTAAAATATAACCAGTGTGGTTTACCAAAAAGAGGGTGATCTTTACACCTCAAAAGGGCTGGGGAGATTACAGCCAATATCAGCTACCCCATTAATATTAGTTAGCTAACATTGGGGTGACCTAGCTAGCACCAATTTTCACGAGTCAAGGTGAGAGTTTACATAAAGTAAAAGGGAGTAGTCGTCTGCTGGCCATAAATGATGGTTCCAATCCACTGATGGTTGGCCTGGAACACGTGGTGATATGGAGTAATTTCTGGGAAAAAGCTTTGGAAAAACTTATGAAAAGTGAAATTAAAGAGCCATCCAGTAAATGAAAAAAGATGCATGCTATCATCATTGCATCCAGAAGTTCGTCTCAAATTAGGTAGTTTCCTCACAAAGATGTTCTTTTGCTAAGCCTGTTTCTAAATGTGCTTTCTGTTTTCTAAATCTGTTCCCAGCTGTTTCTAAATCATAACATCTTCGTTACAGGTGGACTTCTCATCGCATTACCAAGGGCTGCAGCAGCTAACTACTGTAAGGACTTAGAGAAAGAGGAAGGATTACAGGCTTGGATAGTAGGTGTAGTAGAGAAAGGTGAAAGGACTGCTAGGGTTATAGACAAACCTAGAATAATAGAAGTACCAACCAAAGACACTCGTGAACAGCTGTGGTAGCACAGGATTCGACAGGCTGATATAGTCTAACTCGCCTGTGCGGCCATATATTTGCTATCGCCATCTGCTTCTCGGAAGTAGAACTCTTTCTCCTATTACATACATACTCATGGATAATCAATTTGTAGGTCTAGTGGTTGCTCAGTAAGTTACAGAAGCCGCAGTTATTAGAACTGACAGCTGATCCATTACTTTCCATCACTCTATTCGAACTATGAGATTGTGCAGAATTAAATTCTATTATTCTCTTGATTGGTTCTGGTGCAATTCTTCACTCTCAATCATTCTTATTTTTGGGTCGTGTTCATTCTAATCCTGGGAATTGCTTCCAGGAGTATCATTATTAAAAATATTAAATTTGAATTGGGGAGGGTAAGAGAACTGTCACCCAATTAATTATCCAGTTTGTCCAACCAAAACATTCTCACCGCCCCAGTATCAACAGTTAATGCCAAGCAATGCAATTTAGTGTTTACTTAGAAGCCTAAGCTTTTAGTTAAACCGGTTAAGAGACTTCTGCATGTTCATGAATAAGGTTCCCAGTGTGAGCAGACACTTGGTCGAGCCTTATATCATGTTCAATATGCAGAGTCATTGATATACTCCCTATTAACCTCATATTAGATAAAAATATTACTTTGGTTTAGCTGTCGTCCCATTTTAGCCTACTGGTCGTGTGACGATTCTCACCACAAGCCGTTTAGGTTGGTGTTTATTTGATGTATTTCAGTAGGAAATTTTGAGATGCCAAGCTACCATTGGAAATATTGTGTTGACTGTGATTTCTCGATTTTTACTGAAGCAGTCTATCGCTTAGTTCAAGTTATGCTATTTATTAGTAGAAGCGATAACATGCTTTTGCAAGTCTGTTCCATATAATAAAAATATTAACAACGCTAGTACTTCTTAACATTAATACGAAAGCGTCTCTAAGACCCATAATATACAAAAAGAATAAATGGTTAATACATACAAGTTGCAAGGTTACATTATTTTCATCCAAATTCTTTTGGTCAATTCAGGTAAATTTATCTAACATCTAACTACGGGGAATTCTCAGAGGCGTTGAAGCTTATATTGCAGTGTTTTGAGTTTAGCTGTTAATCCTTGGACCTCTTCCACATTCCTTGTGACAGACTGAAGCTCTACCATGTATCCTGATATCACATCTGCTCCTAATGATGCCATTATACTCCTAAAATATAGTCAGATTATTTCTTCATAATTATGTATAATGTAGGACATTCGTTATGACAGGGATTGTCTGCACAGTGACATAGAAGAGACAACTCCCAAATTTGAAGTGTTTACAATTTGATCACATGGCATATGGGTTTCTACTATTCAAGATTTTAGACATGGTTTGCTCATAATTGCTCCACTTTGGGTTTATAAGTTACCTGTCTGACACATTGAGGGTGTGGGGCTGTGCAGTAAAACTCTCCACCAGCCCAGCTACGACATGAAGCAGATGATACTCTCGTCCTATAGACTGCCAGCGGTTATCCTAAAATCAAGCAATATGATTGATGAACGGTAGTTTCACATTTGCACGCTTCACTTAATCAAGATGGTCACAACCCACCCGATCATATGTCACAGATATATAATGGTGACTTACGTCATAGATACAGACTTTAAAATGGTAATGATGACAACGATCGTGGTGATAATTTAGTTGGGAAAACTTGTCACAGCAGATATCTGTACAATTTGCTTTGGAATAAAAACGGCTGGAAAATCAGTCTGGTAACATCGTAAAGTTATATACTCTATATAATATATATATATATATATAACCTATATATTAATCTAATAAACTTTATAATGACTCAATGGGAACAATTCTCACCTTTGTCTTGTAGATTTTGTTGTAGGTTCTTAATAAAGTTGTGACAGGTATCTGAGATAGCGCCATAGTATTCACAACAAATATATCATCAAATTTAGACATCAATGATCTCATCTCCATCTGTGTAATTATGTGACCTGCAGGAGAAATGAATTCCTAATGTTGAGCCGCCTAAATATCAGCTGAGCATGTCCCACAAAATGAGTGACTTTTAACTAGAAAGAATCACAACTTATAGTATCTCCTCATTTGGGAAAGTGATTTTTCACTAGACAGAATCACAATTCATTACATACCATATTATGGCTAAGTTAAACTCTGGCTCATACTTACGCTCTAGGTATTTAGACACTTACCTAGTGGGAAGTATTTGTCGTTGGTACCGAATTTCTTAGCCAGACTGATAATCTTATTTTGGATGATATGCATTGCATTATCTCTGCCTTGCGCCTCTGTGAACTCCCATTCTACAAACGAAAAAACATTTATGTAAAACAGTATAGTTGACACAAGAAAAACGTTCAATGGATGATCATATTTGCTTGCATTTCGTCTCACTTCAATTCTACTAGTAAGATCGGCGGCTCGAGGTGGGGCAACTCCAAATGCAGTAAACGTGATCTACATTCAAGCAGGGAAGGTATATCCCAAACTCCCTGATTCAAGCAGGGAGGGTGGGATATAACCCACCCTCACTGATTCAAGGCAGGTTAGCAGTCCAAATTTACGGGTCTATTTTCTGTCAGTGTTTTTAAATCATGCAGGATGATTCTTTGTTTCTTATACAGATCGAGTGAGAGATTGTTCATGATAAAGAATATGATGCTAAGTTCATATAGCAGGCTTCTTACCCTTCTCAATAATAGCCGACCAGAGTTCATCGATAAGCATGTGATCATAGTGCCCTGCACAGTGAAGTATGGCTAGCTTACACTCAGCGAGGTCAAGAGGATCTGCATATGAGCCGTACAGCTGTAAGATAAATCATAAGACAGCATGTAACTTATCTAAAAAGAACTATATCTGCTAATAAATAATTCTTTTTCAGTCGTTATTGCAATTATTCGTTTGCATCTCAATTTCACTTAGATGCCCTTCACATTCACATCTGGATGTCAATGCAAGCTTAATTCTGTCCTTAAATTGCAGTCATCTTACTAATAGTATACTGATACTGTGCTATTCTAATACGAGTACTAAAACTATACTAATACTTATAGTATATTTATACCACAATGAGTTCAATACAACCTCTCAAAAGTGGTTATGTACAAATCCTTACAGTGGTAACATCCATGAGCTGAGTGTTGAGTTTATCTATAGCTGCTTGTATCTGTCCGGAGTTCTGTCCTGACGCCGCCAGTCTCTTCACGCTGTCTAGTATCATTATCTGTACTCTCGCCACCTTAACAAAAAAAAAGAGACATCGGTAAAACACACATTATACAAGCTTCTCATTAGTCTAAGTGCTCAGACATTACCAAACTTCCATTTGCAGCCGTCTGGGAACTTAGACTAGCTCAAATACACCATGATGACATCCGATGATGCTTCACCGTTTGGCCGATACATGTGTGTATATCCCTTCTCCAATAGGTTAACATGATCATATGGATTGAAGATTTGCTAAACGATCACTTTTATAAAGATAGTTTCATTTACGCATGTGTTTTCGGTCCTTAAAAGTTAGCAATTCTTTGAGTTTTGTTATTATCTCAGCAGAAACTTAACTTTCACTCTATGTCTGAACACAAAAGATCCTACGGAATGACAGCATTTTGTATTGACCATATACTATAAATGCCATATATTCCCATATAGCAATTATGGTTATGGTAAACTTACATCTAGTTTCTCCTCTAGGTCGTGTAGTAGATCTCCCTCAGATGTCTCAGCTCTGTTATAGGAGGCAGACTTAGCACTGATCACAGCTCTTGATAAATACTCAAGTCTCTGCTGCAGGTCCAGAGAGCTGCAAGTATATAACAAATTAAAGGGTAAAAAACTAGCAGGAGAAACTTGTACAAGATTTGCATTCAAGTAGTTGAAGTGCTCAAACTTTGCCGGAATTATGTTAGTGGCATTTCATTATCAACCACATTCCTTCCATGGGAAAGTGATTGATAATGAGCTGGTAATACCATCTGCTGGGCAACGTTTGAAGACTTAAATAAGCAACAAACCAATGAACTTCTCTCTTAGTTGCTTGTGTTATCATTGGTTTTCCATTATTTTTACACCAATAAAAAATTTACCCACTCAATCAGGTTATGTTTGACAAAACTGACAACCCAAATGATTTTTGTGTTCTGTAGCTTGAACTACTTCTGCAAACCTGGGTTTGTCTGCCAGTTTGTTGAGGATTTTAGCAGCTGCTGCATAGTTTCTATTCTTCTCATAGTATCTCCAGAGTAGCTCCATAGCCTGAAGCTGAGCCTTACTGGATCCATTACCAGCTTTCCTTCTCAAAAACTCTTCTAGATCCGGTAAAGATATCTGAAATCAGAGGCTCATAGTATGAGAACGGGTAGCTGGTAAGATGTAGAGCACACAGGCAGCATTCAAAGATAAAAGACATTGTAATCAAACACGGAACTTAATTTTGAATTCTTTTCAATCCAATTTTTGGCAAAATTCATTCAGGAGTTGCCCCCAACAACAACTTACCGAAAACCTCGGAGTAAAGTCACCAGACTTATAAAAAAAGATGACTTGTTGATGATACATGTAGACGTGGGTTATATCTGAATCATGTTTTCTTTTTTTTGGCCATAGATATTGAATCGAATATGTATAGATTGATCACAGAGGTAATGTCATTGGAATAGTTCATACGTTATTTTAAGTGTGTGGTGACTTGTAAATGTGAAACAAATTATTTTTGAAAACTTAACAATTCAGTTATAAGTCTGATGAGGTTTTACATATAGGCCTATAGAAATTATGTGAATCAACGTGAGCAGGTCAAGGGGTCGTATATTACAGGAAAGTTTTTTTTATATTTAAATGGCACTTTTGGAAAACATTTTCTTGAAAATGATAAAAAATGCCAATGAGGTTATAAAAAAAAAAGTAATCCTAACCCGTGTTTATTGTCTGTTGCTTATCTCCAATGTTTTGATTAAATTAATAGGTACATTCATAGACTTTTCATACTATGTATACTAAGTATTTTCAGTCTATGGATATATCCATGTGATCTGTAACAACAAACCTGCATAAGCTTATCAGTTAGATCCTTTGAGATCATCCACTCATAAAGTTTAACATGGAAAAGTTCATCTGAGCATTTCAGGGCCAGATGATATATGTGCTCAGCCTGTAAAAGAAATGTTGTGATGAACAGAACAAAAGCAAGCTAGTGTGATGATTGCTAGTTGAGTTCAAGTTTGGGGTTGGTCATTTAGTATGGGAATAATGAGCAAAACATCCACATCATAATTTCAGCTACCAACAAGATATGACGAAAGGGCAACATACAACAAATCGCAACCATCAGAACATTTCGAAGAATAGTCAGCAAAATAGGGCTGCAATATCTGTGCCAATTTGCTCACAGTTTGTAGGCTGCAGGGTGATTCAACCCCAGGACCTTCATCACTATCGTGCTGAAGACCCGGCACTTAAACCAACTTAACAGCTTTCTACTTATATGCCAATATAGGTACTTATTATAATGTAGATATTTATTGTAATGTAGGTACTTATAATAATGAAGTTACTTACATGTTGTTCAGCTTGCGGAGCGGTAAGTAAAGGAGTGGCTGAGGGAACCGAAGATCCAGGCTTAGATGGAACATTTGCTGTAGAGTTGACACTTGAGAAGCTGGTCGATAGCAGGAAATCTAATGTGTCCATAACACATGTGTAGCTATCCTCTCTATTGAATAAATACAAAAAACTGATGAATGAAAAAATGAATTCGGTATTGAGAAATATACTTAGCATCTGGTTAAACTTTTTAAATTACTATCAATGAATGAAATTTGCTTTGACAGACTGACTGAGTAAAATAAGTTGAAAAGCTTGAAAATATTTTCAGCTATCCAAAGAAAGCGCACCAATGACCTGATATCAAGTTATCAAGAAGATGGACTGACACAAAAACCTATACTGGGGAGTAAATATTAGCTAGGGTTCAGTTTAGCAAGTTTGTGGGTGACATTGTGTTAGCTAGTGCCAATTTTCACTCTCTTATGTAAGAGATTATATAACATAGAGAGGTTGAGTGAATGTTAGCTAGCCATAAATTCCCCTATTTCACTGCTGACTTTTCTCGGGTGAATAATTCACCCTTTTAAGGTATAATGAAAGATAATATTACCTGGCAGTGAACATGTTGTAACCTGCTGAGTCATCGCTTGGTTCTCCATTCTTATAATAGTACAGTGCTATGTTCTGTGGGTCCCTCTTATGGGCTGTTGTAAGACAAATATCCAATACACCTTCATAATGTCGTACAGCGGACAACTCCTGGCAAATCTGCTGCAGGTCCATATTTGGAGATACCTCTTTGTAAAGCTGGAACACATATATAATATAAGGTCATATGATCATAAAGTTATATGATCATAAGGTTATCCTGAATTTGAATCAGGGTATCAAGGTATATAAATTCTCTATTCATATGTTATTTATAGGTTTATGGTTTTTGCTAAAGCTAGGATTTATTATTTTGTACTAATTTGTTGTCCCACTCCTGTTGGTCCGATTATCACAGGAACTTTTGACTCACATTCATAGCATCATTTAGCCTGTTGGCCCTCTCTGACGATGAAGTGATGCTCTTGACTGACTGCACTAGCTCAGTAGCCTTAGAGCACTTAGCCTTATCTAGACTGTAGAGGGAGGGGCACAGCTCCCTTAGTTTAGCACTGATAACATCTGTACAGGCATTGTCACCGAGATACTGCTTCACAATCCCGTCGATCATACCCGCATATACCTATAAAGACAGCAGATAGAAGTGTGTTGCTATGCCAAGTTATACATTTCAGTTTTGAAGGTGATAATTCCAAATGAATCCGTACATTACGATAATAACGGACCGCAGTAATCTTCCACTTGCTAATGAGAAATAATAAAGATGTGGGTGTGGCTTTTTTTGATGTAACAGATACGTGTTGCCAGAGTTAACGCGAAGTTGGTCGTGGATGCGCTGTAGTTTACAACCTTATCCAAATTAAAAGAAAATATTTCCAGACAGCATCAACAGAGCACAGAGAGTGAGTAAAGCAATGATATAGTCTCTGGGTGAACTACCGATTATCGTACCTCTTCATTCTCAGGTTTCAGTAGTTGTTTAAGCGTGCTGTCCTTTAGAGTTGCCTTTTGTGGACTGGTCAGGTCTTTAGTCACTACCTCAAACTGATGATCACAGGCTATTTTCCACAGGTTAAGTACTTCTATACATCTGGATATCAGAACCATCAGTGACTGGAGAGACTGGGCTTCTCTCATCACAGCCTCCTCTGCAATGAATAAACATGATTCATGTATGTGGCAAGGTTTTGAGACATGTTCAAAATTAATAACTATGGACTTGTTGTGGGCTGTCATACCCAACACCTGGATACTCTAGTAAAAGGTAAGAAATAAAAAAATAACTCATATACAGGTTCTAATCGATTATTCTTCATAAACCGTTTAAAAATGAAATATTTGCATTTCACTTTATCCTTATAAATTGGAGTTGTATTCTATATTGTTAGTAAGATCAATGAGAGGACGACTTTACATGTCAAGTAAACATTGCGCAATAAAAAATGTGAATATACTATGAGTAAATCAGCGGCATACCATGGCAGTGCTTTTTGGTGAGCTCATCAATCTCAGCTCCGCCAGGACCAGCTCTCTGAACCTGCTGTCTCTCCTCTCGATTATCCAGTGAGCTTCCAAAGCCAAACTGTGAGCTCAGCTTCAGGAAATGTAACAGGTTAGTCAGCTGAGAGATAAACCCAACCAAGAGCTCATCTATTCTAGTCTGTATCTGTAAATATTGTTCATTATTCAAGTGATAAATAAAAAAAAGTGATATGATCTATCATATGCGAAGAAACCTCCTCTATCATCTAAGCGCCTTTCTCTAATAATGCTCGAAAAGTTTTATATCTGCAAACAAATGTTTCATTTTGTGACCATACTTTTAAGATTCTCGTCCCAACCCCTGTAATACCTGCAGTAAAAGAGTTCTCCAACATTTCTTCTCGCAGTAGATTATAATGATACATGGATAGCAAGGCTAATAACTTACAATGGTAGTTTTACTTCCAGAAGATTTCACCTCCGCAGCAAGTCTAGACTCCCAAAGAGGCCTGAAAAAAAAAGAGAAATAGATTTTGAGAACAAAAAATTATCAACCAGCTATCATCAAAAACAATCAGGCAAACTCTTACTCATGCGAATCATCTACTCTCCACGGTTAGCTCGGGCAGTTGGTGAAAAAAGATAGTAGTACCAGTAACTTACGCTAGTATTCTGGCGAGATATAGACCTATACCTCCATGTTTACCAGACAGTACAACATGACCAGGTGGACTGGTCCCTGCTCCTAGTGCTGATACATTAGCTGGGTTACTGAACTTATTAGGGTGTGGGGTGGACACCTGAGCCGGGTGAAAACCTGCAAATACAAGTTTAATATTATGGACTGAAAAAGGAAAATAAATAAAATTTGAGTGCTACATAAATGAAATTGAATGTCGCTTATGTTACTTTTGAGACAAATTTGAAGGGTGTTTTAACTTTAATAATGACATAATGAATGATCACAAAAACTAACAATGACTGTTAGTCAGGTCTTCCACTATCAGTAACATCTCATTCCGTAATTGGTGCAGATGATCCCGTAGCGCCCTGACTGAAGTATTCAAGCACTATTAACATCTCCCGATGTCACTGTGTTCTTATGACAGAAATTAAACTAACTCACAGCTTTTGTGATAGGAAGTGATCTATACACATTACTCACTCATTCCCTGGTTGACACTCATATCATGGCTCATGCTAAAGTTTGGTCCTAGAGTAGATGGTTTTAGATCAAAGTTGTACCTGGGATTACCGCCGAAGGTAAAGAATGCCTCCTTGGCCCAGTCATTAACCTGCAAATGAAAAATCAAAGTGTTAGATTTCCTGTGATAATGCCAAATATAAGCAGTGCACACCCCTTTCATAACTAAGCAATTCCGAATAAGGTAGCATTAGAACTCGTGATGCTGAAAATGTCTGGAAATACTATGATAACAAAATATATAACCGCTAACTGAAACACTTAACTTGGTAACTTACAGCTAAATTCCAAATAAAACTTGTGAATATCTTCATCTATTGGAAAAGCTAAGTTAACAAACCTGTGTATCGATGGCTATTTGAGAGCAGAACAGTATGAGGCATGAAGCGCAGGCCTGATCGACGTTGTGTAGTTTGAAGAATGCCTCTACCTGGGGATTCACGGCTCCCTGGTTACTGATCAGAAGGTGTCTGAGCTGATCTACAGGTCTCAGCTTCTGGAATATGTAACTTCCCTGGTGGAAGTAAACAAATGGAAAGGATGAGTTTGTGTTTTCCAGAGACTTAGATCCTGGGTTTGATTCCAGTCAATGCACACATCTTCTCACCAAGAAGCAAATCAGATTGTAGTTCATTTAAATAATGGATTTTACCTTTAATATAATATAATTCTCGATTTAAATCATTGGTACCAAGATAAAGGGATTCTTCAAGTGGCTACCCAAAGGGAGTAAATATTAGCTCGAGTCTGACTTAATTTTCGCTAGCATAAGTTTACACTAGCTGGTGTGGCAGTTAAATAAATTAATGGGGTTGAGAAATTGTTAGCTAGCTAGCTAGGAAAGGCGAGCTTTTCCACCTGCAAGTATTTCACTCCTCTAGAGTATGTTGACATATTTACCATAGTAGTGAGCACTACCATCCTCCTGTTAGATTCCATATGCTGAGTGACTACTAGAGGAGGACTACACTTCTCTACAGAGTTAGCTGATACCTCACTCCTCCATACTATATCCTCTCCTGTGGGCTCCTCAGTCAGCGCCCACGTGTGACCGTTTATCGACATGGATACCTGGTAGAATTAGTAACAGCCATTTAATTGGCATACAACATGAAGTAGATACACTTAGGGGTGTTGGGAGCTGGGACTATCAACCAAGATTTAACTTCCAAGTCCCAATGGGACTAAAACCAACAACTCACAGAGTTGACACCAACCGGCGGGCAGTGAATAGCAAGCACGCTTACCATTGCCTCACCGTCCCTGATATTGAATATTAGAAATGTCAAATGTGTGTCTGTGTCAGTATTAAAATTTGCAGGGATAAAACCAAGAAAAAATCATTTCAATAAAATGTTAATGTATAAAAACCAATACAAAATTGCAACAACGGAACCCACATGCGACTCCATAAGCTGTGACTGAAACGGGAAACTGTCAGAGTTAATTGTCCATAGAAGATCATTCTCCTCTGACTGGCTGGCTACCATCAGCAGGTTTCCTAAGCAAGAAAAGAGAGCAAATCATCATTCATGTTTTGAACATCAACATCCTGTTATACTTGAGAGTTTTCGTTAACATACAGGACAAGCTGTTTAGTATTAGGGTTACTATGCAATTTTTTTTTGGAGGTATTCTCTTGAACATTACAATTTCCTCTTCATGAAACCAGCTCCATGTACTGATTGAGGAGCATTTTTTCACATTTAATCGTAACTATAATATAATAATATAATAATATAATAATGTTTGATATACATTTTTCCGCATGACAGACCATAAAACTCCCTGTACAAAAAGGAGTATATTGGACACTATCATCTGGGCATGATGTTTTCCACGTCAAAAGAATGGAAGATGGGATCCATATACACGTTGAACATTTGATCCGATATAACACATAATTGGTAAATGCAGTCCTACCATGCAATCAGCTGTCTCTTACCTTTATTATAGTGGGCTGTATGTACTCTGGAAGGTCTCTGAGCTGCAGTGTTAGAAGAGAACCCAGGAGGAAGCCTGACATGTACTAGTTTGAGCATTCGAGCTCTCGTACCTGGAGCATCGTCGAATCCTCTCATAGTAAAATATAGCCTCACACCTAAAATTAACCAAAGCCGGTTAACTACTTGTTTGTGGATTCTTATCCAATGTAACGTCTTCATTTATCGTTATTCATGGAGATGAATTGCTAGAGGTCTCCAATAAATATTTTGTGCTGGCTTTATACCCGAGCTCATCTAGTTTGGGAGTAACTTTAGCTATGTCAGGCATGTGCAAAATGGCAAACTGTAACAGCTTTAATATCATACCTGACGCAGTTATCGCCACTAGATGAAGTTTGACAGACTCGGCCTTTGATACGGGAGCGATGTGTACCAGATTCTCAAAGTTTGATTTATCCACAGTCCTTGAAGGTAAAACAAAATATTCAACGTATTAAGAGTAAGCCAATATAAGATAGAGTAAGGTATGACAGGATAGTTCAATTTGAAATACAACAATCATTGAATTCCATATCTGGAATAGCATCATTAGCTTTCTTTTGCCAAACAATGGGCTTGCAAAAATAGCCAGTCCCTAGTAGCATTCTGGAAAAGCCCAAATCATCGATGTTGAAGGCATTTTATTACCGTCTGCAGTTTTGTAAAGAAGTTGATTTTCCAGGCTATATAATTCATGCTAGTAGGGACAGCCAATCAGATCAATTTCAGATGAGCCCCTGCGTTAAGTGTTCTAACTGCATGATGTTATGATACTATTTCCATTCTAAGAAAAGAATTTAATTCTGTGACAACAATTGATTGAAAACATCATGTGAATGGATGTTGCTTGTTTAGTTGGTAAAGAGCTGCTTAAACTGCTACAAAATATCTACATATAAATAGATATGTGTTAGTGCGTTTCCATGTATGGGAACAGTGTGAAGGAAAAATCACTCACTTTCTTATTTCTGAAGCCCTCTTACTAACAGACGATGCCGACAGATCAGCTACATATGCAGCATCATTTGAGTCCTTCCCTAGATCATAGACCTGGATACTGCCCTGCTCTGATCTGGTATAAAGTGTGTTCCTACCACTGTCTATGCAGATCTGTACTATGGGCTCTAAATTATGTTAAAATATGTAAATAATGTAAAAATGAAAACTGGATTATTGAAAATTTTGCAAGTAAGCTGTCCCTGTGTTGAGCAGGTTCTGCTTTTTTTCTACCAAAACGGTCAATATGAAGAATACAAATCTATCATATGTGTGTGTGTGTGAACATTATTAACTATTAATATTGTATAAACCACAAAGCGTTCTTTCTTCACAGAAAAAAGAAGAAGAATATACTAGAAAAAAGCTCAGACTTACCTTCATCTTTCTTGAGGAAGCTCGGTGTGAGGAATGAGAATACAGAATTGTTAGTAAGATTAACCAGTTTACATTTCTTACTGAACCAGCTATCCTCTGCCTGCAATGATGATAATATTTTGAATAACTTACAAATGAACATCAATATTTTTTTTCAATTTCATGCAAAGTTCTCCTTTATTTAACTAGATAACCTATGATCAAATATAAGATACCAGTTAGAGCAGTATATATTAGCTAGAGTTGAGTTGAGCTAGTTTGGGCTTTGACTTTATATTGATGTTAGTTAGCACAAATTTCCATAAGTTAAGGTGGGAGTTTTTATAACATAATGAGGTTGAGTCAATTTGAGCCAACTGCTAACTGTGCTGTATTATGTCTGCATAAAAGCGAACCTCACCTGCGAATACTGTACTTTGCTAGAGCGCATCACAATAAAATTCATGCAACAACATGGTCCAACTTGATCTCACCTGATAGACGACCTCATACAGACAGCCATCCTTAGCACCGAGGAATATTCTACCATTATCTGTACCTTGTATAGTAAGGAAGTGTGTATTATCTGTAGGTAGTGTGTACAAAGGCTTAGGTAACAAATTCATATCACAGATCGCTGGATCTCCTGATGAACCTATAATAAAATATTGTAAGTTAGTGCTGGCAGAAAAATAACAGATGCTTGGTTACGGTCTTTAAAAAAATTCATGATAAAGTTTTAATGTTGATAATGGTATTATGCATGAGCTAGTACGCATAGATTTATATATATATATATATATAATACATCTATGGTATAATGTTACAGTGAGCGAATAATTCTTCCAATGTGAATAACAATACAATAATGATAATAAAAAACTAATTATTGAGGTAGTACATAACATGTTGTCTGAACGGACCTGCTGAATTGACATCTCCGAATGTAACTCCAAGCAAGAACAAGTCTATGGGTGTGACAATAACAAGTATATGTGGAATACCGGGGCAGGTTCCTAAAACATGTAGAATAAAGAAAATAGTGAACAGGATTGTTGCACATAAATACAGACTATTAGAAAACTTGATGCATGCAGGGATTATCCATTTTAGTTTCACTAGCAGTTTATTTGCTTTTTTTTGGGATTTCACAGCTAGGCGATTTGTCCTGCAGGAGTTAGGAATTTACGGCCTGTCAGCCACTATTTTGCAGTTGCGACGTACAGCTAACGGATCAATTCTTATAACACCTTCATACCTTTCTTTGGCTTGACCAGTCCACATGTTATGATAGTCTCCTTCAATGAGTCAAAATAAGCCAGATCTCCACTAGAATAAAAACAATAATAATATGTTCAATAAGTGTAAACCTGGCTGTCAGTGCAAAGGGGTAGAACTTAGCAAATGAAGCGTAGTGGGTACGATGGGTGCAGTATAATGATGGTCTTGTATGAGGAAGGATGGTTTTCTAGCACTTCTAAATTTTATAGTATTGCAATGATCATGCGTCATACCGTAACACTGAGATTGCTGGTACATTGTCTTTTTCATATTGCTGCAAAATGGCAGTGAGTCATTGACTAAGTTAGTATTTATGGTGACAATCTACTCACCCAGTCTGATAGTTCCATACATAGACATCACTGTCGATGGTGAGCCACGCTCGGTTTATCTCAGGAAACAACCCTAGCATACAGTTACACTGCATACGTGAGAACTGCTGTACAAGCTCAGGAGGGAGAGGCAGATTCTTAGCCAGTGAGAGCTCTGGAAGCGGAGGCAACTGAATCCTCTCTGACAGGCTGGGGTAGTCGTGATCATTCAACCCACTGTCATTAGGTGATTCTGAAATACATAAATAATCAAAAAGTCGATAACATCTATTATATCTATAAACAAACCAGAAGTCTAGAGTCTCATCTCTGTTATTACATCACCCGATTATTAAAGTTATACAGTTAACCGTCTTACAAAGCTTATTGGTGGACATATCCTACAGGATGAAATTATCCTTTCGAAGATTTTGTTTGTTGTAGGCCTAATTCGTTTATATGACATTTATAAAATATTATAGTGTTACTAATATTGAGCTTATTTTCAATGAGCAAAATTACGAAAACTTTCAGTAGATGGGATTGTTGAGTGTTGCCATAAGTAAGAAATTTATGCCCAAGACTGCAATAACCGAGATTTCTTTCTAATTCAATACAGACTATATATTCTATGAGTTAACTTACGCTCATTGTAGACTCGGACCCTCTTAGCCAGGTCATCATAGGTTGCATCAGAGGCTACAAACTTGTCTAGTTCAGCTGTTGCATTGGCTATTGTATCTTGAGGATTCCCAACAGCAACAGTTTGGTTGACAAAAGCCATACTAAAAATAAGACACATGCGAAATACTATAGATGTACACTGTGATATCACAATTTAAGCAATGTATCCCTTGACTGCAATTCTGGTTTCCAAATGATATATACACAAACCAATCGCAGATGCAATTCATTATCAACATTATTCACTGAGGATCATATCATGTAGGTCTAAGGCACTGCTTGAAATCTCCAGGGGTTAAGGTGATTCAATGATGACTGCAGAATATCATGTGAACAATTCCATAGATGATATTCTTGATGGAAACCTGACATCAGCTGGTAAGTCAAAACTCCGAAAGTGCAGTGAATATTAATTGGTTGGTCAGTTGAGTAGTCGAACACTGCAGTGACCATGGAAATTATATCATCACTGGAGTTCGCGACAAGTAAGAATATGCAATCTTTCGCTGGACTGAAGGGCTATGCATCCGAGAATTACCAAACGGAAAATCACCAGGGCCCGATGGAATCAGGAAGCCAGATATGCTAATTGACTTACAAACCACAGCCACATCACTGGCGCTGATCTACAAAGCGTCACTGAACACAGGCAAACTCCCAGAACAGTGGAAATCAGCCAATGTAACCCCTACACATAAAGCAGGAGATTCTGCTGAGACCCCTAACAATTATAGGCCTATCTCACTCACAAGCATCCCTTGTAAAATGATGGAACACATAGTGTTGCATTTCCTGAACAAGAAACTTGATGACGTGCTCCACCATCGACAACATGGCTTCAGATGAGGACTGTCATGCGAAACCCCACTGTGTGTCACCTATAATGACTTGGCAAAAAAACAGCAGATGATGGACACACCACTCACGCCATAGTTATGGACTTCAAAAAAGTACCGCACCTGTTACTCCTTCAGAAACTAAAACAAATACCAGGGATAAACGCCCATCTCATCAACTGGATTCGTGATTTTCTATCTGACAGGACACAATCTGTAGTACTCAAAGGGAAGAGTTCCCAAATGTGCACGGTAACATCATGGGTTCCGCCATACTTGCCAAGTAATCTAAATACAAAATAGGGAGATTCCATTTTACGGCGATACTGCACCACAACGTGGTGCTTCGAGGGTGCGAAGCACCCGAGTCACCCACCTGGGGGTTTGTACTTTCCAGCCACTAGGAAGGGTTTCCTAGCCACGTTTCCAGCCACTAGGAAGGGCTAAAAAGGTATATTTGACCCCAAATAATTTCATGTTTGTACTAGTACTAAAATATCAAACTGAGGTGAAATACACTTTAAACAATTACAATCAATCCATGGCCCCTGGGACTCTTACATACATGCCTTTACATTGTCAATGTCCAGTATCAAACACCTTATTGGCAAAGTAGAGGCATGTAAGTCCCAGGGGCCCTTGCCTGTCAAGACAGGCTACGAGTGCCTCTGCATCATCAAGATCTGAAAATAATGTGCTCAGTCACAGACAGTGAGAGTCCAGATAAGGTACTATATTCCTGTTTGACTAACATTAAATATGTTTCAAAGTCTTTGGTCCGAGCTTTGTTAAATTGTAGTGGACCTACCTTTGGAATTGTTAGGTTTCTATTTTCCTACACTAAAATTTAACTAGAGTAGACAGTACAAAATTAATATTAAAAAATGTGTGATCTGAAAGGAAATGAAAACTAAATGTATGCACTTGACTAGCTACTTTATATTGTGACCAATGACAGTCACTGTTGTGAGTTATGAGAGGATGCTATTGGTCATTTACAATAATAGGCTGAATCTTAACAAAACAGGTAAATTTGTTAGGATTGTTCAATTTGATAATTCCTTTCAATTCTGTGTGCAAAGACCTTAACAGTAACTAGTCAACAACAACATGTGCTTGGATAACTATCAAAAAATTGCGATTGGACCAGGGAGTTACAGACTCCTTGATTGGACTGTTTTCTCTAAAATCTGGAGGAAATAGTGAGATTTACAAAAAGTGGGAGGTGGGTGTAAAAATCTTGAGGGTCACGCCTAAATCGGGAGACTTGGCAAGTATGGGTTCCGCAAGGATCAGTACTGGGCCCAACCCTGTTCCTGTGTTACATAAACGACCTGCCAGCTAGCCTGACCTGCAAAGTCAGTCTCTATGCCGACGATACACTGCTGTACCAAACTGTGGACGATCCCGAGGATGCCGTGAGGTTCCAAAAAATATTGAGGCAGTATATCACTGGTCAGAGAAGTGGAGAATGCCTTTCAACGACAAGAAGTGCCACGCGATCAACTTTGGCAATGTGAACCCCAAGCTTACATATATGCTTGGTGACTCGCCTCTTGCCTGGACAGCCAGCACTAAATACCTGGGTGTGACCATCCAATCAGACCTAAAATTTGATCAACACATCCAAGAAAAATGTGGAAAATCTAGGAAAATCCTAGGAGGCATCAAACATCTGATGTGTGGCGCACCAAAGGAAGCCAAGCTACTGGCATACAAAAGCCTATGTAGGCCAATCCTCGAATTCGCAGACACAGTGTGGGACCCATCCACCAAAACAACAGCACAGAAGATAGAACTGGTGCAAAATGAAGCCATCAGATTCATAGGCAACCTGAAGGGCCGTGGTGCAAGTGTGACCGAAGCCAGGAACCAGCTAGAAATTGGGTCGCTGGAAGAAAGGCGGAAAAATCATCCGCTGTGTCTGCTCACCAGAGTTCTTCAGAACGAGAACCAACACCATGCTCTCTCTAAAGCATACGATGAAATGACCGAAGACAGGGAAAACGCTACAATGACCACCAGAGCAGCCGCCAGAGGTGAACCTAACTCTGTGGCCACAAACAAAAGTATTTACCACGCCAGTTTCCTGCCTCGGACAATCCGTGAGATGAGAGGGCAGAAAACCGCCCAACCCTAAACAGCGTCATGCTGTTAAAACCACATTCCCTGGTCTAAACCCTGGTCCTCACATTTAGAGGCATCCCTAAACCGATTTCTTCGACAAATCAATAGGATGTGCTACCTCATCTGAGGTAAGGAAACTGAGGTAAGGAAACAAGCACCAATGGTGAAAGAAACTAGACTTGTAGCATCCACTGCCTACTTCTGATGATTGATAGTGAAGTGTGACAAAACCAGTCAAATAATAATAATGGCCCTGGCCTGGGATTAAATCTCAGGCCCATCTAATACACATAACATTGGATCATTAGTAATATAAATATTATCAACATTGTCTTGGTGGACAAGTTTAGTCTCTCACACTCATCAATAATAATAATGTGCATGATATCACTGTCTTTGACTACTAGTACTATTATATTCTAATGCACAAAGATTGAGGGAGTTCATTGTTTGCTCAGAACTTAACATCCACACTAAGTAAGAACACTCAAATTATGAAGGCATGGTTGCTTGTTGAAGTTGTTCTGCTCTTAAGTGAGGGGAAAACTTTTGACAGTGGAGATATTGGTTTGAAATGATGTGAAGGAAGAAAAAAATATTTCAAAATCCCCACAATGGAAAAACTTCACTGCCATATGTATGACCCTGTTGTCGTAAAAATAGGGGTGCGTTCTATGTTCCGCTTCGCCGATGTTCCGCTGGTCTATGGTCCGCTTGAAATGGGTCTATAGTCCGCTGTTTTTGAGACCACTGTATCGATCCTTATTCATCCATACAAACTGCTCCATGTTAGTTTAGCCCATTATCAAGGACTAAATTAATCAATAGGACCAGACCTTCTTGCCCATTATAGACCACTAAACCAAGGAGTGACTGAACTCCACAGCTGAATCTATAGATTGTGAAGATATTCCCCACTGAGTCACCAGTCCATGTACTGACTTTAACTCTTACATTATCTAATGATGGACTATTTAAGTGCATTGGAACAAGTGATTTGAATCAATTTAAACCTGTTTGAATGTACACTTATTGCATAGGGTATCATTGCTGATGACATGCAAACCACAGGCCTTCTGTAGTTGGTGCAAGTCCAGTGGTCGAGTGCCCCAGTGGCCGAGGCATTTTCTTGAGAGAAAAGGCCTCGACCACTGGGGCACTCCACCACTGGACTTGCACCAACTATAGAAGGCCTGTGATGCAAACCCTAACTTATGGAACTATATGACTGTCCTGCTTTCATACATTACAAAATAAAGTACAGTTATGCTGTACTGTAGTATGTTGGATAGGCCCTGGGGGCCGATGTCAGGGAGACATGCCCCAATGCACCTATGAGAGTTGTGTAACAAAAGGCCTTTTGTTTGGTGAACAAAGGAGTACAATGGCAGGCAAAGTGTGCTTGTCTGAATACATGTCGGATTCATGTGATTGTATGCTGGGGCGCGTGTATGCTAGGCTCAGTTCTCCACTTTCGCTACACTCGTTTGTGGGTATACACAATACACCCGCTGCTACGATATGTAAGAACCACTGGTAAAGGGTATTTCACAACTTTACTTTATTTTGTAATGTAGCTTCTGTATTTTCTGGAAACCATTTTGGCGCTTGCTTAATTTGTTGTTTTTGCATTGTCATTGCGGCCAGTCAGATTCCAAAATTCCTCGATTAAAGCAACAAATTAAGCACATGTTAATGACCCGGAAATGTTAAACCGATTTTGAGCAGAAGTTTCTAAAGTCACAGCTGGAGAGCTGGCGCTTGAGACGAAGAAGAGGCAGGTAAATACGCAGGTAAATAAGCAAGCGCCAACATGGTTTCAGAAGCTATGAGAGCCAGCTGACAGAACAGATTTGCGACATTTCACAACAGTTTGACAAAGGAGAGGAAGCGGATGCCGGTTTCCTAGACTTCAGTAAAGCTTTCGACCAAGTTGACCACAATAACTTCTTCAGAAACTCGCTTATATCGGAGTTACCCCTCAAGCTACTTTCTAGGTGCAGAGTCTACTAGAAGGTCAATCCCAAGTATTTACAGTTGATGGCCATAGTTATAGCCCACGCCAAGGTCATCCCAGGGTTCAGTAATTGGCCCAACCCTGTTCCTGGTCTACATAAACGACCTAGCTGACTCAGTCATATCCAAAACCCGCGTGTTCGCAGACGATACGTCATCTGTTCGACCGGTGAAAACTTTTTCCAGCTCCAAAAAAATCTAGATGCCCTCCAAGTATGGGAGAGTAGTTGGAAGATGGAGTTCAATCCTCTCAAATGCGAACATGTTAAATTTACCCAAAAAAGAACTAAAGGAGCCAACAACAACCACATACATAATGAAACAGACATCCCTAAGACAAAGGGTGTAAAATACCTAGGATTAAGGCTGGGAAATCTCTTAGATGGAACGAAAACGTCAACTATATTACCAACAAAGCAGCCAGCATAAGGTGAGGGTTCATAAGAAGAGCACACAATACCATACTTTCTAAAACATCTCAGAGCAAAAGCTTACCCCATACTCGTCAGGCCCATTCTAGAATACACATCATCAGTATGGGATGGTAGCCTGACGCAAGCACAAGCAACAAAGCTCGAAGCTGTGTAACGCAAGGCCGTGCGCATGTGTTTACAATGTTCCGCGGTCAGACCACACAACTAGCACCTCGCAGCTGATTGAACAACTAGAATGGAAAAACCTAAGTACCAGAATGGCGAAGAATTGTACTCTTCCGAGCCATCCACTTTGGTAAAGTAGAGACTGACATGGGAGATTACATCAACTTCACCCACATCTTGGCAGTTCTAGAAGGCACAACCCACAGTACCTAATACCTCACTGCAGCACTGACCTCCACAAAAAAGAGATTCTTTGTCTCCCCCGCCAAATTGTGAAATGATCTTTTTATCACTCTTTGATACTTGTAGATCCTCCTGTGGCAGGTTAAGGTTACAGTAAATGGTGAAAATCTGGTTATACGATCTATGACACGGCTGATTACCGATAGACGAGCCTGAAAAAATACTGGAAACTTCAGATGAAGAAACGATTACTCTACAAGTATCAAGTAAGTATGGTATGCTTAATTGAGTTCAGTGGTAACTTCAGGCCTATATATAGGCATGTCGGCAAAGAGAAATGCTTTCTCTCTGTTTCTGCTATTTGCAGCCGCTAGATGTCTGCCTGGCATCGACATCTGTTAGTTGCCAAATAGACATCCGGTTACATAAAAGGCATCCAGGCACGTATTTGACAAAGGTGGATTGGTATGTAGCAGAGGAGGATGGATTGTAGTCACTCATCATCGGGGCGACAACCCCATCTGAATAGGGCTGTAACAGCAAATATTAATGCTCTAAGCCCATTTGGTTGGGTTTGTTACACCAAAAATTTCTGCTCCAAGCCCATACAAATGGGTTTGTTACAGAAAGTATTACTGCTACAAGCTGTTGTACTAAAAATGTTTTCTGTAAATGGCCATCCGCCACACATCTCTGGTCTATCCTCAGCCTATGCAGATGAGTTTGTTACTGCTCCAAGCCCATATGGATGAGTAGTTGGCAACCATCAGATTGATACAAGGTGAAATGGATGGCCAGTTAGCATTGCTGCATGGGTATTTGTCATAAGCGGATGGCCCTTTTATGGAGATATGTTGCTGATGGCCATTTACCGGACACATTTGGCTCATCTGGAAGAATGGTTACAGCAAATATTACTGCTCAAACAGAACCCACCCGGATGGAGTTAATTTAGCAAACATTACTATTCCAAGCCTGTCTGGATGGGTTTGTTGCAGTTATAATGCGAAAAATGTGGCCGGTCAACCACAAATCTTTACGTTAAAGGTCCATCCACTCATGACAAATATCAATTTCAAAGCTCGGCAGTCACAAACCAATCCTGTTGCAAATTTTGCAACCAGATGGCTTCATGGCAGATGTCAATTGTAAAACAGACCCATCCGGATGGCTATTTGGCAACCGTTGGACACCAAATAGGCGTCCTGATGAGTTTCTTTCACAGCAAACTCCACCGTAACAAAACCCATCTCTGTCTAAAGTGCATTTGCATCTGTTACAAGCCAATCCTGTCCCATGAATTTTATGTCCGGTAGCGTTAAAAGCAACCGGAAGCCTATTTGTCCGTTGGGCAACCGACGGCTGCCAAATAGTAGGTTCTCATCACAGAATAGCTATCAGAGTCCGAGAGGACAAATTTAGCATATTGTTTATACCTGGTTCTGGTTCATTGTGTTATGCGATTTTATCTCTGTTCGAACTCCACTGTTTTTGATGGCTATTGCACATTTGCCTCTAAGCGATCAACTTGCACTTCCAGTATGCCCGTTCATGTCTCCGGCCAAGATAAGCTCCTCTGCAGCACTGCAACAAACTGTCCAAAATCTGTCTTTGGCCTCCTCGTCACAGTCTTGCTGTTCGCATAGGCAGAAACGATGTTATAGGTCTGCCTTTTGGTCACCAAGTTCAAATTGATAATCCCCTCAGATTTCCTGGTTACATGACTCATCCCACACCATTCCTTGGTCTTATCCCGCCACTGTTGTACAGCTTGATGCCATCGTCAATGTATCTTGCCTTTCCTCCAGGCCTTTCTCCTCCCATCTGGTCTCCTGTAGGCATATGTTACGCCTCACCATCGTATCAGCTATCCCTCTACTCTTATTTGTGAGTGTAGCAATGTTTAGGGCCGCTAGCTTGATAATCGTTTACCTCGCTCGCCTACTTTCCACAAGGTCCCCAACAAGGGAGATGCCTTGGCATAGTCTGGTTCTCTCTGGTTTTATGACAGTCTGTGGCATAGTTTTTCCGGCCGGATGCTCTGCCTGTCGCTGAACCCGTCTCTATCCAGGATTGGGACTGGCTGAGTCTGGCACAGGATTGTACATTCCTCAAGCAAATTTTTCATAATATCATAATATCTACAAAACAACCACCTCTATTGCAGAAATAACTGTTGGCCTTGTTCTTGACTTTTTTGTTAGTTTTCATATTTTATCCTGCCCCCTACCTGTTCCAGCTAAGAATTGGTCACTTGCCATAGCACACCAGGACATGTAGGTATATACATAAAGTACATAATTATTTTGCTTTATTTTTATCAGATCCTATGCGGAGAAAATTAGTTGTGCATTTGGCTGCGACTTGAGATGATTTCCACCAATCTACATCAGGTTTGTTAAGTTATCATGAACGTGAAAAATACCACTTGCCTTTGCCCCATAAGTGAGCCCAGAAGGTACAATATGAGGATTGAGAAAAAACAAAGCTGAAAGACATAACGCATAATATGGTAATTCGCAGTTGGGCAGTAAAAATATTGACATTGAATGTACATCATATCAACTACCCTTGCGGATAAACTATTTTGGTTCCAAGTTTCAATCAAGGTAATTTGGTACCGAAAAACATAATATGTCCTGATTGGGAGGTCTGCATCAACCCATCACCCTATCCCTAATGACAGGATACCAGTGCTAAGATGAGAAAGCGCCCATCTGTTCATCTTTACACTATTTCAGAGTGACCTACAATGCTGGTTGGTAAATAGAAGTGATATGTACGGGGATGTGAACTATCAGCTGAGGTGTTGAGCCGCTTGGAGGTAGTGTCCATCATGCCTACCGCGTATTGAGATATGGGTATGTACAAAGGTGTTACTTTCATTTTCATTCCATAAGTACTGTAACCAAAAAATAGCTTCTCTCTGTGGAAGTGTTTATATTTCTATTTATAGCAATCAGCAAATTTTTTTCCCCAGAAAGAAAGTATTTTTACAAACACAATACCTAAATTTGTTGTCAGTTGTTATAAGTTTTGATAGCACGAGGTCCTGGGTTCAATTTCCCCTCTTGTTATGAGAGATCTCCCTGCTCATATCCCATAACACGCCGAGCAACATAAACCAACACCAACTGAACTGACTCAAAAGTCGCCACTTCTCTAACGACAACTCTACAACTATACTGTGTGGAACATTCTTAGTCTACCGACATCAAAGAGGCTGTCTATCAGTAATAAACCTATTAAGACAAGAAATTTCAAAAGTTGAAACTTGGTGCATGGCCAAAAGGCTCACTCTAAATTATTCAAAAACGTTCCAAATTATTTTTAAATCGCCAAAAAAGCAAATTGTTTTGGCGGAATATAAAATTGATCTCAGCTGTAAAACACAATTTTTTAGGCATTATTCTTGACTCTACTATAACTGATATGAATCACCTCGTGGACCACTGCCGAAAATTCAACCTAATTTTAACATTGATTAGGGCAGCTCTCCCTTATTATGATAGCAAAATAATGGTTGACCTGTATTACCGTTGTTTTTACCCACATTTAATTTAAAAACCTGAATTCTGGGGCCATGCCACGACACAGATCTCCATTCCATTTCAGTTTCCATTCTTCAAAAAAAGTATGTACATGTTATTCTGAACAAAAAACCCAGAGAAAATGTCACATCATTTTTAAAACATAAGGAATCATGTGAATTCAAATGCTATTTGAATTTTGTACTTTAAAACATGCTCAACTACTAATAAAAGCCAACCGATCGGGATGAGAGGTCCTTGTTGTGCACTCGCTTGTCACTGTACAACAAGCACCTAAAGGGGGTGGAGATGGGGTCTCAAACTTGTGTGCCCGCGCGCCTGGCTCCCTGTCTGGGGGGCAGTGATGACTGCAGCTGGAAGGGGCACTTGTCCTGTACGTGTGTCTCGTATTTGACCTTCAAGCTTTACAATTGGGCTGTCTACGCTCTAGCGCAGGCTATAAGACTGTCCCTTTGCTTTTGACATATTTCTATTGCAATTATCTACATTTTTTGATTTAATCTCTTTTTGCCTTTCTCTGAGTCATACTCAATTGAACTTTATCTATATATGTTATCAATTTTATCTCTAGCAATAAACACACATGAAAGAAAAAATTGTCTAACAGTCTTCGAGTTAGGGTGTCAATTACCTTCCTGAAATGTGCAGTCTCACACCACTACCCTCCCTCATATCGGACAAGGGATAGAAATACCCATATAGATAATTATGACAAACCTATACACAAAATGACCTAATGACCTAATTTTACACTAGTACCCACTCGGTAGCTAAAACTACATGCATCTTTAGTGGCTAGTTATTGCATAGCACCTTTTACATGATAATCCCATAATAACCTAATACTAATAGTTATTTTTCTGGTTGCTTTGCGATGCCAATCAATGTTGCAGCTAGCTTTCTGGATATTGTAATCTTTATTTCTTTTTTAGACTGCCATAGAAAGACAGAGCATCTTAAAGAAACTCAGTACCATTCACCAGCTACAAGCAAACAAATAACCACACCTACTAAAAAAAATTTATGGGCGTTGTAGCCATTTATAATGATTTAAGAACGAGGATTTATTTTTTGGTCCATTTCCATAATTTTTATATAATCCCCGTAGGGGAAAATGGAAATCTATCCTCTGTGCTCCCATAGATCTCAGCCAAACCTCAAATGTATTTTCCGGTAATTATTTATTCCTCTCCCTGAGAATAAAGCTTAAAATTCATTTTATACGATTATTTTATTAATGGTGTATTTTGATAAAGTATAACAGCTTCAATACAATGTAATGAGTGATGGATAACCAAAATTTTGTCTCTTTTAAACCAAGGACTAAGCAACTTCCTAATAATATGCAAGTTGCGATTGTTATCAATATCCAGCGCGTTTGGTGCTGTTTTGCTCCAGGAATCTGGTAAAGATATCTGGCAACCATTGGAATATGCCTCGCGTAAGATGACTGACACTTAGACGCGCTCTTCGATGGTAGAGAAGGAAACTCTTGTCATCATGTGGGCAGTTTGACTAGTATATGATAGGTCGAAAGTTTGAAGTTGAAACGGTCCATAAACCCTTGGTACAAATTCTAGGTGGTAAAGATCTGAGTGATCTACCACCGAGGGTGCAAAGGTTCAAAATGAGGATAATGAGGTATGGATATAAAAATTTTGGTGTTAAGATGTTTGTTGCCGATAGTTTGAGCCGACCATAGATTTAAAAACAGTATAGATAGGACATTGGGCTTCAGTAACTTTGCATTATGTCCCCACCCGTATCGTCAATGTGCCACCCGCAGTGTCGCGTTATGCATAGCGTAACTGCCAGTTGTTTTATAGTCAGCACCTTTTGCCTTTCATGATGACAACCTTATCAGACAGTGTCCAATGAGAGAAGGCTATACTGAGTAAAACGACTTCTGAGCCACTCACAATGTTATAAGAACATGATTGGCTGGAAGGTCGTTTTACTAACAGTCATGTGACACCCAGCCTTATGTTCTAGATTGCTAAAATTCCTAGATCTGAGGCTAAAGTAGCTATCATATTATTGGATAGACAGGAGCACACAATGACCTTTCTATACTGTTTTTAAATCTATGGAGCCGACCCAACGAGGCTTAGAGTGCAGCCAGTGTGAAGCACTGTGCAGCTGTTGAGTACTATATTGACAGTATTTGTGAGGACTTAGTCCCTGATATACATGAAATAGAGGCATTTGAAGCCACCGTGACTGACGAAGTCGCAGTTAAATTCAAGCAGTATTTGGTCGAGGGTTGGCGAAGAAACAAGCAGTCATAAATTGTCCGGGTACAAAGGTTGTCTCATGTTTAATGATAGACTTGATGTACCTGCTAGTTTGCGTAGTGCCTATATTGCACATGCACATGCTGGACACCAGGGTACTGCTAAACCTGCAGAGCTGCTCGACAGGTAGTCTGGTGGCCGAGCTATCACCCAATGACAAATTTTTGTCAATTTTAGCTCTTGCTTTTGGCCTGAGTCCCGCAGCAATTGATCTCGGAAATATGCTGTGTAGCTAAAGCCAAGCTTCTTTCAGATTGTCTGCTCAACAACCCGTAGCAGACAACTCCAATTTGTACTTCAAGGGACATTCCGATGCGTTAAAAGTGCTCAGATAGCTGTATATGCAAGTTTGAGGCATCACATCATCAAATTCCTTACAAACATTATCAAACAAAAGTGAATAGTTGTAATGTGATGCCACAAACTCGCACTTGCAGCCATCTAAGGAGTAAGAACCTAAATTATGTTCGGGTATACATAAAAAAGTATCATGTGAAATTGCTTTTATAAACATAGTTTTGGCAATCAGACATTACATGTATTTCGTCTGCCGCATTATGGGCATTGATTTTTGCTTATTGAAATATTATAGGAGAACTACTGATCTTTCAATTCCAACACATTTCACCATGTCGTAAAATACAACCTCATTAAATGACAATTGATATCGGAAACCTGGGAACTTGAATTGTCTTAATTGTGTTAATGATGGCCTTCTCCAATGGATTTGCCCCGGTTTTGGAGCACCTCTACAACATCAAAAAATATACTACATCAGGGTATTATGTTATATTCGCTGCAGGGTGCCAAAGTATAGCGTTATGTGGTCTAGAAAAAATTGAGAGAAATTGAATTGAATTCAATGCACTCCACTGTGCAATCAAAATGGTTTTGACGCCACCACCAGCATCATTTGCGACGCAGTAAACAGCAGAGTTGTCGAGTTAAGTAGGTGATACTGTTTACCTGAAATGACCCTTGCGAAAAATCTTCATGTATTAAAATGAGCAACCAGATACACTACTCCGGCTTGAGCTTCTTGAAGACCTGTTCATGGTTTCGTTCGATCCAATGAGTAGATTTGATTCTTGCAATTTTAGCGTTGTTCTAGTATCGCGTTTGATTTTTATTAGTTTCTTTGATCTTGAAATCTACAAATACACTCACACCAGTACCTTGTGATTCAAATTGATATGATAAGTTATACCATGGTTCTATAATCAAATGACGATTGGTAAATGATACATCTTCAACTTGGCAACTTTTTCAGCTAGTGTTGCTGAATCTATTGATTGCAGAGATCATCATAAATAGAGTTTCTGCTTCCAAAAATGATCTAATTTTCAATATACACGCCTCCGTATATTTAAAATTAAACAATAAAATGAAACAGATCAGAGCAAAAATCGGCAGCATCAATGTTTCCTTCATGTCAAGCAAGTTCATATTCAAACAAGAAAAGAAATGTAGGAGCGCTCATATCAGGTTCCTTGACCAGAAAGCTCACCATCAAGGTTGCGCTGTCAGCTGTCTCTTTCAAGCAGATTGTCTTAGTTTAATTGTGCCCTGTCAATAATTACTGCAATTACATGCATACTTTTAGCATAGAACTCGCCTGTCGTAAATTCATGATCACTCTGTTTGGACAATTCCAACAGTAAACGGGGATGATGCTGTTATGATATAAAAAATACAGATCCGCAGCACCAGTACTCATGAGTTTGGTCTTGTCAGGTTCTAGATTTTTCAGTTCACCAACTCAACATGTAACTACCCCCAATAGCTGTGACATCTGTAGGGGTAACAGTATATTGTTATAACAGTGATAACATGGCAAATCTGAAAACAGTCCGCATATTCATTACCATGTTGACTGATATAAACAAGGTGCCCCTCCTCAATATTTAATTTATATCTCAAAAACTTAATAAACATAATTCCTACATCTCAACTCTTGGTAACCTATCACATTCATTCATAAACATGATCTAGGGAAACCCAATTAGTTCATTGTTGTAGAGTTAAGTTTCATATAAATACTATGTGTATATATATCATGTATATATATATATATATATATATGACATACAAATCTATAACAGAGGAACATGTATGGTCCTTGAATCATTCCGCTCCTAACTGATAAGGGGCCAAAACTCTGAATTCAAAACATGGGAAAAAGGACCTCTTATTTAACGAAGGTAAAATAAAAACATCCTATGTAGATTGATTTTATCGATTAATTATGTTTTCACTGTTCAATTATATTGGATCAGTTTTTACCCAGTTCAGAATATGTTTGCACCGGTTACCTTATTTCCAAACAGTCTCATGACAATTATTATGTACTTGGGAATAGAAGCGAGACAATTTTTTGCAGGTGATTTTTAGAGTGGCTGAACTACATTAGAGAGTGTGCCTATCTCTGAAACTTTTCTCTCAGAGACTATGATGACACAAACTGTTGATTTAGTGTTTGAAAACTCATTGATTATACTATTATAATTGCAGTCACATTAAAAAACATCAAATGTTAGATGGAACTTTTCCTGTTTCACTGCTTAACAATATAATAATTGTGTACCATCTTTTCGCCTGCAAAAAGAGGCATTTTACCGCTTAAGTCACTAAAGTTGACAAGCTATTCATAATAATTCTAAGCTAGATTTTTCATTTAACTCAGTGATAAGTATCAATGAAAACGATTTATATTGATAATGTTGAATGTTCAATGTCTAGTAATCAAAAATTTTGACAAGTGTTTTTAATAATGAATTTTTATTATTATAATTATCAGCTAGTTGTCTATCCATGGAGAGAGAGGAGACAACTGGTGTTTGATTAAAAAGCATTAAAATCGCTATCTGATTATTCCGCCTGTAACATGTCAAATTGCAAGTCATATTGCTTTTTGCATGATGGAACCATATTCTGAATGGACAATTTGGAAATGAATTTGTCTAAATTGAAAGACTAAAGGAGCGAGGATTTTCAGCAACGTTTGTTTGTCAGGATTTTTCTAAAAAGGCTTCACCACTCTGCAGCAACAGCCGGCATAACGATAACCAGCGTGAAATTATCAGATCTGTATTTCAACAGTAACTTTGCCGTTCGATATGCTGTCCAACTGTTAGTTTCAACTGTGTCCCCAATCTTATAAAAAATATCATATTAGAGAGTTTGATGGTGCAGGCAGTGTTGCGTACTAAATGCATTTTAAGTACTCAGTTCCATTAAACACTCATACAACTTCCTGAGGTGCAATGGGTGTTATAAGACATGTGGCAGGTGCTGTATGGAACACAACAAAACTGTATAGGCCTTGAGTGCTGTAAGACGTGTCCCATACAGCACAGGCCACACGTCTTACAACACCTGTTGCCAGCGCCTGTTTTTAATGCCCATTCAGAACAGCATAAACTTTTATAATGCAAATTCAATCGGTTATTAAAAATGGCGTGATGCTAACTTTTGTCAAGGTTGATAAATCCCATGAGAAGATAAGGCATATTGCCAAACCTAACTTAAATGGTTGAGCTCAAGTTTATTACTAACTCATTGGTTCATTGATAACAGTTGGGTTTTGCTATGATTCCCATTTCCCACGCTCCCGGTATTCTCTTTTTTATTATAGGGAGTTGCCTTTTATTGGAGTTATCAAGTATCAGTTTGGGCGAAACATAATATGGGCATTGAGTATAGGCAGGAGCAGCGGACTAAAGACCCTAAAATCAGCGGAACATAGACCCATACGGAACATAGATCCGAACGGAACATAGACCTGCACCCGTTAGTTTAGCCCATTATCAAGGACTTCTTGCCCATTATAGACCACTAAACCAAGGAGTGACTGAACTCCACAGCTGAATCTATAGATTGTGAAGATATTCCCCACTGAGTCACCAGTCCATGTAATTGTACTGACTTTAACTCTTACATTATCTAATGATGGACTATTTAAGTGCATTGGAACAATGAGTAAGTGATTTGAATCAATTTAGACCTGTTTGAATGTACACTTATTGCATAGGACATCATTCCTGATGACATGCAAACCACAGGCCTTCTGTAGTTGGTGCAAGTCCAGTGGTCGAGTGCCCAAGTGGCCGAGGCCTTTTCTTGAGAGAAAAGGCCTCGACCACTGGGGCACTCTACCACTGGACTTGCACCAACTATAGAAGGCCTGTGATGCAAACCCTAACTTATGGAACCTATATGACTGTCCTGCTTTCATAGCTTCTGTATTTTCTGGAAACCATTTTGGCGCTTGCTTAATTTGCTGTTGTTGCATTGTCATTGCGGCCAGTGTGATTCCAAAATTCCTCGATTAAAGCAACAAATTAAGCACATGTTAATGACCCGGAAATGTTAAACCGATTTTGAGCAGAAGTTTCTAAAGTCACAGCTGGAGAGCTGGCGCTTGAGACGAAGAAGACGCAGGTAAACACGCAGGTGAATAAGCAAGCGCCAACATGGTTTCAGAAGCTATGAGAGCCAGCTGATAGAACAGATTTGCGACATTTCACAACAGTTTGACAAAGGAGAGGAAGCGGATGCCGGTTTCCTAGACTTCAGTAAAGCTTTCGACCAAGTTGACCACAATAACTTCTTCAGAAACTCGCTTATATCGGAGTTACCCCTCAAGCTACTTTCTAGGTACAGAGTCTACTAGAAGGTCAATCCCAAGTATTTACAGTTGATGGCCATAGTTATAGCCCACGCCAAGGTCATCCCAGGGTTCAGTAATTGGCCCAATCCTGTTCCTGGTCTACATAAACGACCTAGCTGACTCAGTCATATCCAAAACCCGCATGTTCGCAGACGATACGTCATCTGTTCGACCGGTGAAAACTTTTTCCAGCTCCAAAAAAATCTAGATGCCTTCCAAATGCGAACATGTTAAATTTACCCAAAAAAGAACTAAAGGAGCCAACAACAACCACATACATAATGAAACAGATATCCCTAAGACAAAGGGTGTAAAATACCTAGGATTAAGGCTGGAGAGCTCTCTTAGATGGAACGAAAACTTCATCTTCATTACCAACAAAGCAGCCAGCATAAGGTGAGGGTTCATAAGAAGAGCACACAATACCATACTTTCTAAAACATCTCAGAGCAAAAGCTTACCCCATACTCGTCAGGCCCATTCTAGAATACACATCATCAGTATGGGATGGTAGCCTGACGCAAGCACAAGCAACAAAGCTCGAAGCTGTGTAACGCAAGGCCATGCGCATGTGTTTACAATGTTCCGCGGTCAGACCACACAACTAGCACCTCGCAGCTGATTGAACAACTAGAATGGAAAAACCTAAGTACCAGAATGGCGAAGAATTGTACTCTCCCGAGCCATCCACTTTGGTAAAGTAGAGACTGACATGGGAGATTACATCAACTTCACCCACATCCTGGCAGTTCTAGAAGGCACAACCCACAGTACCTAATACCTTACTGCAGCACTGACAAATGGGTTTGTTACTGCTCCAAGCCCATATGGATGAGTAGTTGGCAACCATCAGTTGCCATATGGCCATTCGGATGGGTTTGTTACAGTCACACTTCGAGATTGATACAAGGTGAAATGGATGGCCAGTTAGCATTGCCGCATGGGTATTTGTCATAAGCGGATGGCCCTTTTATGGAGATATGTTGCTGATGGCCATTTACCGGACACATTTGGCTCATCTGGAAGAATGGTTACAGCAAATATTACTGCTCAAACAAAACCCACCCGGATGGAGTTAATTTAGCAAACATTACTATTCCAAGCCTGTCTGGATGGGTTTGTTGCAGTTATAATGCGAAAAATGTGGCCGGTCCACCACAAATCTTTACGTTAAAGGTCCATCCACTCATGACAAATATCCATTTCACATTATATCAATTTCAAAGCTCGGCAGTCACAAACCAATCCTGTTGCAAATTTTGCAACCAGATGGCTTCATGGCAGATGTCAATTGTAAAACAGACCCATCTGGATGGCTATTTGGCAACCGTTGGACACCAAATAGGCGTCCTGATGGGTTTCTTTCACAGCAAACTCCACCGTAACAAAACCCATCTCTGTCTAAAGTGCATTTGCATCTGTTACAAGCCAATCCTGTCCCATGAATTTTATGTCCGGTAGCGTTAAAAGCAACCGGAAGCCTATTTGTCCGTCGGGCAACCAACAGCTGCCAAATAGTAGGTTCTCATCGCAGAATAGCTATCAAAGTCCGAGAGGACAAATTTAGCATATTGTTTATACCTGGTTCTGGAAGTAGCTCATTGTGTTATGCGATTTTATCTCTGTTCGAACTCCACTGTTTTTGATGGCTATTGCACATTTGCCTCTAAGCGATCAACTTGCACTTCCAGTATGCCCGTTCATGTCTCCGGCCAAGATAAGCTCCTCTGCAGCACTGCAACAAACTGTCCAAAATCTGTCTTTGGCCTCCTCGTCACAGTCTTGCGATTCGCATAGGCAGAAACGATGTTATAGGTCTGGCTTTTGGTCACCAAGTTCAAATTGATAATCCCCTCGGATTTCCTGGTTACATGACTCATCCCACACCATTCCTTGGTCTTATCCCGCCACTGTTGTACAGCTTGATGCCATCGTCAATGTATCTTGCCTTTCCTCCAGGCCTTTCTCCTCCCATCTGGTCTCCTGTAGGCATATGTTACGCCTCACCATCGTATCAGCTATCTCTCTTCTCTTATTTGTGAGTGTAGCAATGTTTAGGGCCGCTAGCTTGATAATCGTCTACCTCGCTCGCCTACTTTCCACAAGGTCCCCAACAAGGGAGATGCCTTGGCAAAGTCTGGTTCTCTCTGGTTTTATGACAGTCTGTGGCATAGTTTTTCCGGCCGGATGCTCTGCCTGTCGCTGAACCCGTCTCTATCCAGGATTGGGACTGGCTGAGTCTGGCACAGGATTGTACATTCCTCAAGCAAATTTTTCATAATATCATAATATCTACAAAACAACCACCTCTATTGCAGAAATAACTGTTGGTCTTGTTCTTGACTTTTTTGCTAGTTTTCATATTTTATCCTGCCCCCTACCTGTTCCAGCTAAGAATTGGTCACTTGCCATAGCACACCAGGACACGTAGGTATATACATAAAGTACATAATTATTTTGCTTTATTTTTATCAGATCCTATGCGGAGAAAATTAGTTGTGCATTTGGCTGCGACTTGAGATGATTTCCACCAATCTACATCAGGTTTGTTAAGTTATCATGAACGTGAAAAATACCACTTGTCTTAGCCCCATAAGTGAGCCCAGAAGGTACAATATGAGGATTGAAAAAAAACAAAGCTGAAAGACATAATGCATATGGTAATTCGCAGTTGTGCAGTAAAAATATTGACATTGAATGTACATCATATCAACTACCCTTGCGGATAAACTATTTTGGTTCCAAGTTTCAATCAAGGTAATTTGGTACCGAAAAACATAATATGTCCTGATTGGGAGGTCTGCATCAACCCATCACCCTATCCCTAATGACAGGATACCAATGCTAAGATGAGAAAGTGTCCATCTGTTCATCTTCACACTATTTCAGAGTGACCTACAGTGCTGGTTGGTAAATAGAAGTGATATGTACGGGGATGTGAACTATCAGCTGAGGTGTTGAGCCGCTTGGAGGTAGTGTCCACCATGCCTACCGCGTATCGAGATATGGGTATGTACAAAGGTGTTACTTTCATTTTCATTCCATAAGTACTGTAACCAAAAAATAGCTTCGCTCTGTGGAAGTGTTTTTATTTCTATTTATAGCAATCAGCAAATTTTTTCCCCCAGAAAGAAAGTATTTTTACAATCACAATACCTAAATTTGTTGTCAGTTGTTATAAGTTTTGATAGCACGAGGTCCTGGGTTCAATTTCCCCTCTTGTTATGAGAGATCTCCCTGCTCATATCCCATAACACGCCGAGCAACATAAACCAACACCAACTGAACTGACTCAAAAATCGCCACTTCTCTAACGACAACTCTACAACTATACTGTGTGGAACATTCTTAGTCTACCGACATCAAAGAGGCTGTCTATCAGTAATAAACCTATTAAGACAAGAAATTTCAAAAGTTGAAACTTGGTGCATGGCCAACAGGCTCACTCCAAATTATTCAAAAACGTTCCAAATTATTTTTAAATCGCCAAAAAAGCAAATTGTTTTGGCGGAATATAAAATTGATCTCAGCGGTAAAACACAATTTTTTAGGCATTATTCTTGACTCTAATATAACTGATATGAATCACCTCGTGGACCACTGCCGAAAATTCAACCTAATTTTAACATTGATTAGGGCAGCTCTCCCTTATTTTGATAGCAAAACAATTGTTGACCTGTATTACCGTTGTTTTTACCCACATTTAATTCAAAAACCTGAATTCTGGGGCCACGACACAGATCTCCATTCCATTTCAGTTTCCATTCTTCAAAAAAAGTATGTACATGTTATTCTGAACAAAAAACCCAGAGAAAATGTCACATCATTTTTAAAACATAAGGAATCATGTGAATTCAAATGCTATTTGAATTTTGTACTTTAAAACATGCTCAACTACTAAAAAAAGCCAACCGATCGGGATGAGAGGTCCTTGTTGTGCACTCGCTTGTCACTGTACAACAAGCACCTAAAGGGGGTGGAGATGGGGTCTCAGACTTGTGTGCCCGTGCGCCTGGCTTCCTGTCTGGGGGGGCAGTGATGACTGCAGCTGGAAGGGGCACTTGTCCTGTACGTGTGTCTCGTATTTGACCTTCAAGCTTTACAATTGGGCTGTCTACGCTCTAGCGCAGGCTATAAGACTGTCCCTTTGCTTTTGACATATTTCTATTGCAATTATCTACATTTTTTGATTTAATCTTTTTTTGCCTTTCTCTTAGTCATACTCAATTGAACTTTATCTATATATGTTATCAATTTTATCTCTAGCAATAAACACACATGAAAGAAAAAATTGTCTAACAGTCTTCGAGTTAGGGTGTCAATTACCTTTCTGAAATGTGCAGTCTCACACCACTACCCTCCCTCATATCGGACAAGGGATAGAAATACCCATATAGATAATTATGACAAACCTATACCCAAAATGACCTAATGACCTAATTTTACACTAGTACCCACTCGGTAGCTAAAACTACATGCATCTTTAGTGGCTAGTTATTGCATAGCACCTTTTACATGATAATCCCATAATAGCCTAATACTAATAGTTATTTTTCTGGCTGCTTTGCGATGCCAATCAATGTTGCAGCTAGCTTTCTGGATATTGTAATCTTTATTTCTTTTTTAGACTGCCATAGAAAGACAGAGCGTCTTAAAGAAACTCAGTACCATTCACCAGCTACAAGCAAACAAATAACCACACCTACTGAAGCATCAGTGTTGTGATTTAAAAAAAATTTATGGGCGTGGTAGCCATTTATAATGATTTAAGAACGAGGATTTATATTTTGGTCCATTTCCATAATTTTTATATAATCCCCATAGGGGAAAATGGAACTCTATCCTCTGTGCTCCCATAGATCTCAGCCAAACCTCAAATGTATTTTCCGGTAATTATTTATTCCTCTCCCTGAGAATAAAGCTTAAAATTCATTTTATACGATTATTTTATTAATGGTGTATTTTGATAAAGTATAACAGCTTCAATACAATGTAATGAGTGATGGATAACCAAAATTTTGTCTTTTTTAAACCAAGGACTAAGCAACTTCCTAATAATATGCAAGTTGCGATTGTTATCAATATCCAGCGCGTTTGGTGCTGTTTTGCTCCAGGAATCTGGTAAAGATATCTGGCAACCATTGGAATATGCCTCGCGTAAGATGACTGACACTTAGACGCGCTCTTCGATGGTAGAGAAGGAAACTTGTCATCATGTGGGCAGTTTGACTAGTATATGATAGGTCGAAAGTTTGAAGTTGAAACGGTCCATAAACCCTTGGTACAAATTCTAGGTGGTAAAGATCTGAGTGATCTACCACCGAGGGTGCAAAGGTTCAAAATGAGGATAATGAGGTATGGATATAAAAATTTTGGTGTTAAGATGTTTGTTGCCGATAGTTTGAGCCGACCCAACGAGGCTTAGAGTGCAGCCAGTGTGAAGCACTGTGCAGCTGTTGAGTACTATATTGACAGTATTTGTGAGGACTTAGTCCCTGATATACATGAAATAGAGGCGTTTGAAGCCACCGTGACTGACGAAGTCGCAGTTAAATTCAAGCAGTATTTGGTCGAGGGTTGGCGAAGAAACAAGCAGTCATAAATTGCCCGGGTACAAAGGTTGTCTCATGTTTAATGATAGACTTGATGTACCTACTAGTTTGCGTAGTGCCTATATTGCACATGCACATGCTGGACACCAGGGTACTGCTAAACCTGCAGAGCTGCTCGACAGGTAGTCTGGTGGCCGAGCCATCACCCAACGACAAATTTTTGTCAATTTTAGCTCTTGCTTTTGGCCTGAGTCCCGCAGCAATTGATCTCGGGAATATGCTGTGCAGCTAAAGCCAAGCTTCTTTCAGATTGTCTGCTCAACAACCCGTAGCAGACAACTCCAATTTGTACTTCAAGGGACATTCTGATGCGTTAAAAGTGCTCAGATAGCTGTATTTGCAAGTTTGAGGCATCACATCATCAAATTCCTTACAAACATTATCAAACCAAAGTGAATAGTTGTAATGTGATGCCACAAACTCGCACTTGCAGCCATCTAAGGAGTAAGAACCTAAATTATGTTCGGGTATACATAAAAAAGTATCACGTGAAATTGCTTTTATAAACATAGTTTTGGCAATCAGACATTACATGTATTTCGTCTGCCGCATTATGGGCATTGATTTTTGCTTATTGAAATATTATAGGAGAACTACTGATCTTTCAATTCCAACACATCTCACCATGTCGTAAAATACAACCTCATTAAATGACAATTGATATCTGAAACATGGGAACTTGAATTGTTTTTCATATTATGTATGTTAATGATGGCCTTCTCCAACGGATTTGCCCCGGTTTTGGAGCACCTCTACAACATCAAAAAATATACTACATCAGGGTATTATGTTATATTCGCTGCAGGGTGCCAAAGTATAGCGTTATGTGGTCTAGAAAAAATTGAGAGAAATTGAATTGAATTCAATGCACTCCACTGTGCAATCAAAATGGTTTTGACGCCACCACCAGCATCATTTGCGACGCAGCAAACAGCAGAGTTTGGAGTTAAGTAGGTGATACTGTTTACCTGAAATGACCCTTGCAAAAAATCTTCATGTATTAAAATGAGCAACCAGATACACTACTCCGACTTGAGCTTCTTGAAGACCTGTTCATGGTTTCGTTCGATCCAATGAGTAGATTTGATTCTTGCAATTTTAGCGTTGTTCTAGTATCGCGTTTGATTTTTATTAGTTTCTTTGATCTTGAAATCTACAAATACACTCACACCAGTACCTTGTGATTCAAATTGATATGATAAGTTATACCATGGTTCTATAAGCAAATGACGATTGGTAAATGATACATCGTCAACTTGGCAACTTATTCAGCTAGTGTTGCTGAATCTATTGATTGCAGAGATCATCATAAATAGAGTTTCTGCTTCCAAAAATGATCTAATTTTCAATATACACGCCTCCGTATATTTAAAATTAAACAATAAAATGAAACAGATCAGAGCAAAAATCGGCAGCAACAATGTTTCCTTCATGTCAAGCAAGTTCATATTCAAACAAGAAAAGAAATGTAGGAGCGCTCATATCAGGTTCCTTGACCAGAAAGCTCACCATCAAGGTTGCGCTGTCAGCTGTCTCTTTCAAGCAGATTGTCTTAGTTTAATTGTGCCCTGTCAATAATTACTGCAATTACATGCATACTTTTAGCATAGAACTCGCCTGTCGTAAATTCATGATCACTCTGTTTGGACAATTCCAACAGTAAACGGGGATGATGCTGTTATGATATAAAAAATATAGATCCGCAGCACTAGTACTCATGAGTTTGGTCTTGTCAGGTTCTAGATTTTTCAGTTCACCAACTCAACATGTAACTACCCCCAATAGCTGTGACATCTGTAGGGGTAACTTTAGCAATCTATGCTAGTTCACAGCACTTGAATAATGAGAGTGGTAGGTTTACTGATGAGTGATGGTACTGATATAATCTTGTAGATAATCTTTTATTAATTCTACGCAATATCTTGTCGTACTATTTCACCGTAAAGTCTGAAAAGATGTTATAAAAAACAATGGTAAGGCTCTAGAGTCAATTAGCTTGAATTAATATATAAAATACGAGCATACATGTATATGCGAAGTATGCAAATACAGAAAGAAATGCTGCAAAGGAGTGTTTACCAAGAGTTTGTGTAAAAACAATATGGTAATAAAAGGAAAATATCGTACCTTTAGCTCCTTCCAAGTGTGTGCTTTCTTATGATAGTACGTTCTTGATTATGACTTGGAAAATTGTATCTTAAATATTCCAGTCAGAGAAAATGTAAATACTAGTATTTAAATGTGTACGCAGGGAGAAATAATATAGTACATGATTCTCCTCTGGCACTCGATCGGTAACTGACAGAGGACCGAATTGACCCTAGACACTGAGTTCAGAGTTGGGCAACATAACAATAGGGACACCAGGCTGACCAGTTCTCTAGACCAATCGCACGATAGCAAGAGGGCACCGAAACCAAGATCAAACGAACTCCCACCATTGTCCGAAGACTCCCGCAACACTCACTCCAAGCAGCCAGCACTATGCCACTTCATTGTTTCCAAAATGCCTGATTTAGCAGTTTTAAGGATTAGTGAATGTCATTTTATTATACAATGACAACTCTGACAAACTCATTGATAGATATAATCTACCAAATTACATCTAACAATTAAAATAAAACTTCACTCAGACTTAACATAAAATCGTTATTGTTATCTTATCAGCTATCTTTACAGTAACAGTATATTGTTAACAGTGATAACATGGCAAATCTGAAAACATTCCGCATATTCATTACCATGTTGACTGATATAAACAAGGTGCCCCTCCTCAATATTTAATTTATATCTCAAAAAACTTAATAAACATAATTCCTACATCTCAACTTTTGGTAACCTATCACATTCATTCATAAACATGATCTAGGGAAACCCAATTAGTTCATTGTTGTAGAGTTAAGTTTCATATAAATACTATGTGTATATATATCATGTATATATATATATATATATATATATATATGACATACAAATCTATAACAGAGGAACATGTATGGTCCTTGAATCATTCCGCTCCTAACTGATAAGGGGCCAAAACTCTGAATTCAACACATGGGAAAAAGGACCTCTTATTTAATGAAGGTAAAATAAAAACATCCTATGTAGATTGATTTTATCGATTAAATATGTTTTCACTGTTCAATTATATTGGATCAGTTTTTACCCAGTTCAGAATATGTTTGAACCGGTTACCTTATTTCCAAACAGTCTCATGACAATTTTTATGTACTTAGGAATAGAAGCGAGACAATTTTTTGCAGGTGATTTTTAGAGTGGCTGAGCTACATTAGAGAGTGTGCATATCTCTGAAACCTTTCTCTCAGAGACTATGATGACACAAACTGTTGATTAAGTGATTGAAAACTCATTGATTATACTATTATAATTGCAGTCACATTAAAAAATATCAAATGTTAGATGGAACTTTTCCTGTTTCACTGCTTAACAATATAATAATTGTGTACCATCTTTTCGCCTGCAAAAAGAGGCATTTTACCGCTTAAGTCACTAAAGTTGACAAGCTATTCATAATAATTCTAAGCTAGATTTTTCATTTAACTCAGTGATAAGTATCAATGAAAACGATTTATATTGATAATGTTGAATGTTCAATGTCTAGTAATCAAAAATTTTGACAAGCGTTTTTAATAACGAATTTTTATTATTATAATTATCAGCTAGTTGTCTATCCATGGAGAGAGAGGAGACAACTGGTGTTTGATTAAAAAGCATTAAAATCGCTATCTGATTATTCCGCCTGTAACATGTCAAATTGCAAGTCATATTGCTTTTTGCATGATGGAACCATATTCTGAATGGACAATTTGGAAATGAATTTGTCTAAATTGAAAGACTAAAGGAGCGAGGATTTTCAGCAACGTTTGTTTGTCAGGATTTTTCTAAAAAGGCTTCACCACTCGGCAGCAACAGCCGGCATAACGATAACCAGCGTGAAATTATCAGATCTGTATTTCAACATTAACTTTGCCGTTCGATATGCTGTCCAACTGTTAGTTTCAACTGTGTCCCCAATCTTATAAAAAATATCATATTAGAGAGTTTGATGGTGCAGGCAGTGTTGCGTACTAAATGCATTTTAAGTACTCAGTTCCATTAAACACTCATACAACTTCCTGAGGTGCAATGGGTGTTATAAGACCTGTGGCAGGTGCTGTATGGAACACAACAAAACTGTATAGGCCTTGAGTGCTGTAAGACGTGTCCCATACAGCACAGGCCACACGTCTTACAACACCTGTTGCCAGCGCCTGTTTTTAATGCCCATTCAGAACAGCATAAACTTTTGTAATGCAAATTCCATTAAAAATGGCGTGATGCTAACTTTTGTCAAGGTTGATAAATCCCATGAGAAGATAAGGCATATTTTCAAACCTAACTTAAATGGTTGAGCTCAAGTGTATTACTAACTCATTGGTTCATTAATAACAGTTGGGTTTTGCTATGATTCCCACTCTCCCTGTATTCTATTTTTTATTATAGGGAGTTGCCTTTTTTTGGAGTTATCAAGTTTCAGTTGGGGCGAAACATAATATGGGCATTGAGTATAGGCAGGAGCAGCGGACTATAGACCCAAAAATCAGCGGAACATAGACCCATACGGAACATAGATCCGAACGGAACATAGACCTGCACCCAAAAATATAACGTCAAGGTCATTAGTATAATCTAGGTTCTAGGTTAGAAACGGGTTCATCTCAGAACATTACGAAATCATCCCACATTGGTTCATGTTAACTAATTAGGATTACAGCTACAAAGAAACATGTTGATTTTTTAAAAGGCAAAAAATAAAATGTAACACTTTCACACCTTCATGTACTGTAACACTTTCACAAAGAGTCCCTCTAACTCCTTGCTTACTCAATATTGTTGGGGTTTGACAGAATAGCCATTTGTAAAGGGGGTAGTTGAGGTTGATTCATGTGAACAGCAAAATTGCAGCCTCTATCTATACTACTTCTTTCTGCCTTGCTTGTAATGTTGTTGTAGTTGCTGACCATTTTTCACTCCACTGGTCTGGTAAGAGTAAGAGTAGCATTCATTCAATTCATTATTAATAAGGCTTTTCTAAGATCCAGAAGAAGAGTATTGGTGGCTTTCAAATTGAAAAATCATAATTTTCAACCACAATGATGCAAGATTAATTGTCCAGACCACACAATACTCATACTGACTTTGTGGAAATACTATGCTTGCTTGCAACAAGGAGTTCCTTGCTTGCAAATGAGCCTCCCTGGGCTAGCCTGTCTTGCCAAGCTTTTCATGACATGCTTACCCTGGTTAGGCTCTTATAATATTCTCCCTGCTCACAGGCAGGTCTGAAGAAGGTGAAGGTATATTTTTACTTAGCCTGTCTGGACAAGCTTTTCAAGACAGGCTAATTTTCACTGACATTTTGATACCAGGGCACACTTGAACCCTTCACTCAATGATAGTGGTTCCCTATCTATCAAGGAGCCACCACTCAATCCATCCTGGTTACAATCAAAATAATTTTAAGCCCTTGTAATTTGGCTGTGTAATCTAAAGGATGTTTGAGTAAGCGAGTCGGCATAATGGCCTGAGCCCACATGAACTAATGAGGCTCACAAACTTGGTGAAGAAGAGTCATTAAATTAAGTCTTGTCTTGTTAATTTTTTACAGCAACTAGACCTCAGCATCTGCACTAATAAGTAAAAACCTGTCATGTATCGATACTCTCTATTTCATTTACCTTTAATTGTAGATTTTTATCACGGGACTAATATCTATTTTAGTAATATCAAGGCTTACTGTCTTATATCTCGCAGATGATATGAGTGTAAAGAGTTTAGCTAGGAAGAAGAATAAAGCTCAAAAGATGTCTGCTTTTGTAAACCTTGTCAAGACTAGCTCAGATGTAGCAGATGGATCTACATCAGCGGAGTTATCGGAGCATGAAAAGGTTTGTCTGTCATGACATACGCCCCTGAGGCTAGTGATTTTATAAGTGTTTCTTCAATAACAGTCCACACCCACCCACAACATTTGTTCTACTATTTACCATGGGGTAAAAAGGGCCAAGCGCTAATGATTGAAAGGCTTCGGAGCAGAATGCAATTCTGCCAGTAGGCCTATGCATAAATATGTGCTTCGAAAGTTGTGATTCTACTCCACCTGGGAGTATTATATGGCTTAGGACTATTCTCCCCTTGGATGTTTTACCTCACCTCAATGATGTGAGAATGTGTTTGGCATTGTATCAATTGAATCTGATTAATTCAGAAGGAAAGTTTTTAATTATGATGGTTGCAGTTCGAATGCCACAAATTGAGTTATCCAGGTAAGGATAGAGCTATTCATTTTAGCTTTGTCGTTTCATATCTATTACACTTAAAATGCTGTTGGTATTATTACTAATTTATATTTGATGCTATATTTTACAGATGATACAGGCATTAGAAGCTCAGATGGGAGATACAAGGCCATCTACTGGTGGGCAGCAGAAGAGAAAGAACTTCTCTACTGACGCCGATATACATCAGGATGAGGTGGAGGATGAGGTCAATGTAAAGGATACATACAAACAACTGATGAGTAAGCGACGAAAAACTGAGCAGGTATGGCTAGCATTGTATGACATAACTTCACAAATCAACCCTACTATGGGATGCTGATTCAGCTAACAAAGAGGAGTTTATATTAGCTAGAGGCCAGTCAAACTAGCTTGTGGGTGATATTATGTAGACTAGCACCAGTTTTCACTAAGGTTTGAGTTCATATAAAGTAATGACGTTAGGTAAATTTTAGCTAGCAATAAATTCCACTATTTCAAGCTTGCACAAAATGGCAATCTTTTCCCCGGACATTCTTACTGCTTGTCGGTTATATTTATGCACATTGATTTTTTCTAAAACTCATTTCCCGAAAATTGTTAAGCTGGCAAAAAAACCCAAACAATGTATTATTTACACTTTAGTCTAACAGAACAGTACAGATCTATGTTGATCTGTACTATCTGACAATGAAGAGGCAGAAGAACCTACAGTACAATGATAAAGCTGACAAGCTGTCCTGTCCGATTGTACTACAAGCCTGTGAGGTACAACAGTTCATAATGTACAATGTATTTGGAAGAAACTCACTGTACAGACCTAAGTAAGCACATCCACAGTATCTATTCCCGTGCTTTACTTTACTCGTTTGTTTGGCTTTTATCGAACAACTAGTTATTGCTATTTCTGCTTTGTATGCTTTAAACAATGAACACATCAATCTCCTCATTAGGGAATATTCCAGTGGTATTTAATCATATAAGTCAGGAAAATAATCTCTAGGTTCTAGGAAAGCATAAAAAATATAAAAGAAATATCGAGGTGTTAAAAGATTTGAATTTGGAATCGCAATTTTGACTGTCCAAAAGTTCTTTTTTTTGCACCTAGAGGGACAAGATATCCTTACCACTCTTAAATATCTTGGTCAATTTATCATAAATTAAATATGGGGGCAAGGCTATTGTCGTTGGAGTTTTTGTGAAGTTTGCACAGCCTATATTCATGATGAGCCTACAGTGTGAGACGCACTGAGGGTATGTAAGATGAATGAAGCTACTCTGTCATTTGTTATGTTGTAGATGGTGCTCTATAGATTATGTGACAGCAGTGAGGCAGATGCTGGTCGTAGTTATTGAAGGTGTAAGCTGGATGGACGTCAACGTCTCACTACCCTCTACCTATGTCCAAACGAACAAATTACTGTCAGAAAATGTATGTATCAAGTATGAGTTATCTCCTACTGGTAATTATCATGTTACACCAAGTGTTGGAAGTCTTCGAATTTCAGAGATTTGGATAATCTGATGTGTTTTTATAGCAGAGTTGCACACTTATATCCAGATTACGCTATAAGGATGTGTTTTTTTCTGGTTCTTAGGGTCAATTTATTATCAGTTCTTTTGGTGTGCCTGTACCTAATTCCATTATCCTACTTCAGGTCATCATATGAGGTTCTTTGCGAGGATAATTGGGCTATATGAATGAATTCATTGGTCAGAAATATATTGAATTTTTCTCTCGGAACCCAAAAGTTGCCATGACATGTGCGTATTTGCAGACATCTTAGCAAGTAACTAAATCTTCACCATCATCCTTTTACTGTTATTAAATCAGACAATGAGGGTTATGTCTCCTGAGCTCTACGGAAGTGATATAGAGGAAGAACTGTTCATGGTACCCTTACCACCTGCAGAGGTGGCCAATAATCATAGGAAAACATCCAATAAGAAAGAAACGGGTGAGTCGGTGACTTGCCTGTAGAATACTGATAGATATTGATCATTTATCATTCTTTTTTTTCTCAATATGACCCTGACTAAAAAAGAAAAAAAATTATGCTATATTTTGGAGCAGAATTGCTGTAAAAGCAAGCTATGTTTTCTCATAAATAGCCGATTTGAACAGCGATTGATAATTGGCAACGGTCTATTTCAATTCATACAATCAGTAACTCTTGTAATCACGTTGCCTTAATCTTTCAAATGTTTAGAAAAAGATATTTGCACAGCATCTGAAGATAGGTCCGGAGGGATAAATCTAAACATGATATTACAAGCCGAAGATGCCTTCCCCAGAACTATGATGGTTTCATCATACGCTGATATGATATCTGAGGGATATCCTGTGCCATCCCAGAACTCTCAATATACAAGTAATTGTTTGAATTTGCTGACGACTATCATTGCATCCTTGCATTTATATTCTCATGATATGTTAAAAAACACTTGTCAGAGTGAGCATGTATGTGAAAATTGTTGGAACGGGTTGTCTCCCTTATCTCTAGTCAGTGAGCTCCTTCTGTACTATTAAAATTGTAATTCTACACAATTTTATGTTGCAGTTTATGCAACTGATATTTATTACACTGTTCTGCTTTGCCTGCATTTAATCTATATTGTACCTATTTGTGTAGTAACATACTCATTTTGCATTCTTGTTGCAGATACTGGTCTAGAAGGTTTTAAGTTTAGTAAGACATCATACAGTAAGCTGACTGCTGAGAGTCCGCTATATGCTGTTGATTGTGAGATGGTTATGACAGATGATAACAGGTGGTCATTAGCCAGTATATGTGTAATTGATGAGAGATTGAGAACTGTGTACCACACCCTAGTCAAGCCTGAGAGACGTATCACTGATTATCTTACCAGGTATGTTTGCACAGATTGATTATTTGGACTTTTTTTTAGTGTCCCTTTTGTTATCTTTCTCGGAGTTATCTATTTTGGAGTTACCTGTTCATGCACGTTTTTGTAACAAAGCTAGGTTTTATCCTCATTGCCCCCTCAAAAGAAAGCTGTTATATTCTTGCAGATACCGTATGCCACAATGTTTCAAATAGAATTTTTCATCTAAGTTCTGATTAGCAACTAATCTTGTATTCGAAAAATGGTAGTCTGTGCTGTATTTTGGGTCACTTTTCTTCTTTGTTTTTAATTGATGAGATTACTTCATTGTAGTTGTCACATGAGTTATCACTAGTTGATCTTTTCTTTTAAAGATTTAGTGGGATAACTGCAGCGAAGCTTAAAGAGGTAACAACAACATTATCTGATGTACAAACAGCTTTGGATAAACTTTTACCATCTGATGCTATACTCTGTGGTCAATCTCTCAATAATGATCTCATCGCAATGAAGGTAAATACAATAATATATATATGTCCATATTATATATATGTTGTATCAATTAACATGCACAAAATCTACATTGACAACATGAGTTTTAAATATCTAGATACCACCCTCCTTTTTTGACTCTGTAGGTAGCGTGTCTACCAAATGAAATTATCTAAAAAGCTATGGGAGCAATTTCACATAACATGCAAAGACTAACAGAAAGACCATCAATTTTCTGGTTGTCTTTGCTACATATATATATATATGGGCACCAGAACAAACACATTTATGAAGTGGGTGTCCGTGTCAATATTTGTAATTACATTTTAATGTTGTAGATGTACCATCCCTACGTAGTGGACACAACAGAAATTTATAATCTCAAAGGAATGAATCATAGCAAAACCAGCCTCAAGAGGCTAGCCGCTCTCTTCTTAGAGTAAGTTCCGAGCTGTATCACATATTCTTCTTTGCTTATTCTAACCAGGGAGTTACAGAGAGGGAGTGGAAACGAAATGTAGCCTGTGACTTAACAAGGCTGTTTCCAAGGGTTGTACTAAAATGGTCCCTCCATTAAAATTCATTTAAGTCCTCAGTCTTTTTATATGTCTGTCTCCAGTTGAAAATTATTAAAATATTTGAGATGTTTACTCAATGGTATATTCAGACACCCAGAGACAATATATCATGATGTAAATCACCACAAGTGTAGATGGGACATAGCTAGTAATATAGTAACCACTTTTGCAGGGTATTGAATTATAATTCCAATGCAAATGTTTGATGGGGGATAGAGATGCTGAAAATAAATCATTCATTCACCATTCAAAAACCATGTGAGGAACTTAGACCAGATAAAAGTAGTGAAAGTACTTAAATAAGCCCTTTCTAACACCTAAGTGACAATGGTAGGCATAACATACCACGTTTTACTGATGAAAACCGCCATTGATTACCAAATTATGAGGCAAATTTATGGCCATGTCTGCAGCTGAACTTTCCTTTCCCATATGAGTAGCAGAGGGCTTTGGAGTCCCAGGTAAAACTATAGTTTGAAACATGGACTATACCTGAGTGCTATCTATATCTCTCTGCTACTTAGTTTAGTTTCTTTTCAAGAGGTTCAAACACTTGAGGAAATTTGTGGTAGAGCCCATCTTGATAAATGGGATTTCACAACTATGCTCTTGCTGATTGGACAGCTGATAAAGAGAGGACAATTACCAGTGGAGACAAACAACAATTTGAAATGAGAGGCCGTTTCCACTCCTTTTTCAAACTCCTTGTTCTAACTGTGTTAATATGGTCTTCAGCAATATTGATCAGGAGTATTTAAACATGCTCTACTTTAGCTGCCTTTCAGAGGAGAATCATCGTACATATACCATGCTCAAAGGAGTTGCCAGAAATAATTGTTTATTACTGATAGACCGTTTTCGTGATTGTAAATCTGATTCTAAAAGGTATTTGATTTTCATGAATGCAGGCATCTACCATATTTTGTTGTGTGATTTTCTATATGTTTTATTTCATCTTGTCTTTGTTCACAGAAAGGAAATTCAGATGGGGACCGCAGGACACTGCGCTGAAGAAGACGCCAGGACTACTATGGAGCTCGTCTTACTCAAACTCAAGATTGGTTAGCAAGACATAGGCCTATTTCGTCTTTTGTCTTCATATTCGTATAACATAGTCCCTAGAAAAAGCTACTGATACATTCAAATGTTGTTTCATGAAATTAGATAACTTTATTGGATTGCATTGGACTGTGTTGTACCCATCCTCTAACATACATTAATATAATCGTGTAATATTTTCCTGTGCTGAATCGTGTAAAATGTCTGGCCCACTTGATTCTAATTGAAAGCCTCGACAAATTAACATGTATAATATGTATATATATATATAGGACATATTAACTATTATTTTTTAATACAATCGTTTATATATTGAATTTTTATATTATAAATAATATGCATTTTTATTGGTCATGCTTGTACTATTGTCAACATCTGATGTCATTGTATTCCTGTTTTTAGGATATTCATTTGGAAATGTCATGGCAGACGGGGCAACAACAACACCTTCCAGATTCTTCAAACCATTACCATCCAGAACAGAAATACTCACAAAAGATAGTACTTCTGGTCAAATCCCACACCCGGAGAAAACTGGAGACGATCCCAGTCAACACGATCAAGGCCAACCGACCAGTGATATCAATACTGATGATGCAATCACATCAGATTTAGCACATAACTCTTTATCTAAATTGACTGATGGTGATGAATCTGAGTCTATTGATAAATCAGAAGCGAAGTTAGAGGTACTGGCAGCAAATGGTGGTAATATAAGTCAGCTGTCAGCATTCAGTAGAAGAAACATTCCACAGATAGAAGTCAACATGTTCGACCTGATAGGACATCAGGATGAAAACAAAGGTCGGTTATGAAAATTAGCGCTAATAGTTCTATCAGACTTATATCATGATTGGGCAATTCAATTAGCTACCTTTAGATCACGGTAATTAAATCAATTTATTAAGTAAACTGCCAGTTGATTTATAGATGAAGATGGGTCTTCGTACCTGCAATTTGAGTTGCTTCCCCCTGAAGCTGGTGGATTCATTTGTAGGCAAATAAGATCAAACTGATGTACCTTTTAGCAGGTTATCTTAATGGCTTATATACAAACCATATTGTTCAAGGTTGCTGATTTTGATACATAACTATCTCATTACTGGCATGTTGCATGTGATGATCTTGTTTTATATGCAGCAGAGCAGTGAGGGTGGGAGTTTGTATTGTATTAGCTCTCATATTCCATGGTATCTTCTTTCTTTTTTTCAGCTGTGATATGTACAAAATGCTTAGCGATGAGGAGACCAGAAAATAAACAGCATGTCACAGTGTATGAATGCAGTAAATCTAAGGATGTAATAAAGAGAACTCGCAAAGCTCTCAAGTCTGGTGCTAAATTTGTGTACTCAAAACTTTCCGCTGAAAAGAAATCAGCTGATGACCATAGCCAGACCAAGGTAAACCAAATGAGGAATACTACTATAAATGTGACACAAATATATTGTGTCTACGTATCATTTCTTAAAACTTGGTTTGCTTCTCAAGTTTGCATACTACGTGTCACATATGGAGAATTTGGAGCTTTTCCAAAGTTGTAAGCTACCATAAAAGCAGACAACGAATTGGGAGAGTCATCCATTTGTTGCAGTGCTTCCTGTAGAAGAATCATGACTACCACAAGTCTTAGCATCATATCAAAATATATGTTCTAGTATGGTAACAGTTATATCATGTTTTGATTTCTAGAAGCGAGCAAAGAAACTCGATGATACTATATCTGAACTATGGGACAGTTTACCAGTCGGTGGTCTAATTTGTGCGGTATTCGCAGGGACTGTACAACATGAAGGCTCAATTATGTTCAATGTCAAACGCCAACAACCGCCACGAAAAGATCCCAAAGAGCCAACAATCACAGGGCGAGGAGGGGGCGATGAAAGCATTGAGGAGTATTATGATGCTGATTGGATGAACGGATAAATTCTGGCCTATGGTCCCATATTTGTGTATCTGGTCAAACTTAGTTCGATATTGATTAATTCTTTATTTGTATAATAAAAGATTAATAATAATTGCAAGATGCCACAATCAAAAAAATAAAAGTCTAATAAGATGCTACTCTATGTGTTATGTAAAAATCACAGATAGAGATTGCCACCATCATCACAATTTTTGGAATGTATTCAGTTTGTAAATTAAGTCATCAGTTTATGGTGTTTGCCTGTGAACAAAAACTCATAACAAATATGTAGACTCGCAACTCAGAACATTGCAAACCGATCTTCCACTCTCACGCGTTTGGATGTGTATCATATGAATAAACCTCACTGAATACCAGTTATGGAACCTACATCAGCTAAGTCCATACAGTAGTACCTCTTACACATAGATATAAAACAAAGGCATATATACTGTATTTTTATATCTATGCTCATACAGTGCTTCAAGTTTAGGTGCACTCAGTAGTTAGTATTTCATCATATTTAGCCATTTCAAACTATCCGTTTAAAAAATGCCATCAACAAATAAAAATGAAGAATTGAACTTAGATGAAGTATGCATTTTATATATGTCCAGTAATTGGTCTCATTAACGGCCTTGACCTTTTGTTTATACCCGACATAGCAGAGCAAATGTGAAGGTCAATAAAAGAGAGGTGAATGTCTGTGCTCCTGCTGAATTGTCGTCATTCTTGCCGTCATTCTTGATGTCATCCTTGTCATCACTATCTCCACCTGATATAGCAAGAGATAAATATTCAGTTATTTGCTTGGAGGAGTTGAGGAATGGTAGCTGAGGTGCAGTCCGAGCATATTGATAATCTAGGAACATTAAATCCAGGGCAAGACAAAGCCAACATAATTGAGGATTCAGGCTCTCTTTTCATTCAACCATTTATTCATTTTATTGATAACGGAACGGGCTGGAATGTTTGAATATAACCTACTTTGGGAATTGAAGGGTGATCTTGCAGTTGATCCAAATGCTATTTTACTTTTTGAGACTGCAGGAGCGGCTGAATGTTTGCCTGCTGTTTCCTTTGAACCTAAAAACACAGAGTAAATCATATTGGTGATAAAAATGACTAGCCACAGTTATCATAAACATCATAATGTATATATTATTTAACATAATAATTCTGAGGTAACAGGCCAACTCATTTATACTAACAACAGATTTTGAACCTCACAAGCACAAGTAGGCAAAGACGATCACCAAAGTGGTTTTCACATTTTGTCCTGATTTTGATGAATCGTCACTTTAAACTTACCAACATATGAAGATCCCCACGCAATGTACAAATAGTTATCTGCCGAGTTCAAGTTTGCATTGAAGTCAACAGTGTGCTGCGCTGCTCCACTCAGCCCATAGTAGGTAAAGTTTCCTTGTGCTGCCCTAGTAAACTCACAAATAAGCGCACCATCGACAGACCACATGACTACATCGCTAATCTGGTCCTGCAAGAACAGAGTAAGCTATGAATAAGTTTACAAGTAAATGAGAGAATTATGTGATGCGTTATAACAATCCTAAACATTTGTTTGGGCGCAAGCTGATGGCTAATAAACACGGATGAACACTTCTTTGCAACTATATAACTAATATTAGAGTTGTCTTCAGCTGTACCAAATGATGACAACTCCCATTGTAATAGTGATGGGTGATGACATAAACATATTATAATATAGTACTTGATTATTAATGTGTTTATTGGTGATATGAACATATATCTTACTCACCGTTTGGGCTTTGACATTGAAGTATGAAGGGTTGTAGCCATGGTTCAGCACCAGATTGTCACCAACTTTGAGACAGCTGACGGTTTCATCATTTGTCTAAAATAATACAATAACACAACTGTGAACAATTGGCCTGGACCGTCGGTCATAATCATCAAGATAGGAGAAAATCTGGCACTGGCAACTTGGCCTTACTGAAAGCTTATATAGTACATCCTTTCACACATGTGCAACCATTCTGTTCAGGTTGGTTATTTTTGTACCGTAGTGTTAATTCATCGAAATGTGATTTAAGTCCGCAAATTTAAAAGTCACCGACTCGCGCTTGGAAAAAGCTTCTATGGGCATAATGTATATGGGTCAATTGAGCAGGTTCGTGATGCTGTCGCTATCATGCAGAGTTGACCTGCATGCAGTATGATAGTACACAGCATATCTCCACGCAAACCTTACCATCATTTGGTCATCAGAGATTCCCATAGCGACAAAAGAAGAGTCTCGCTGTCTTGATGTGAGTCTGAATCTTATTCCTCCATTGACAGGTTTATGAGATAAGGCAATATCACATTCAACATCCGACCCACAGTTCTCTGGGATAGTCAAACAACCGCTTGCTTCTCCGCACTTGTCTAAACTCAGATCCTCATCTAGATCGGAGACGGTAGAGCTGACCTAAATACATGATTCAAAACATTAATTCATTTCTTTTTATTTAAAAGCCTTATATGACTTTGAATAAAATGAAATCAGAATATTTAAAGGCACACATTGTATCAGTGTACAGTGTACAAATGATTTTTGAATATGATGCAAAAGGGTTTTCATCTCAAAGCTGAATTATTTTTCTTACTCATAGAATTGTATTTTGAAACTACTAGAATAATTGAATAAGTACATTTTGTATGGGTCTCATAGAAGAGGTATACACCCAAGGGTGCTGGGGGCTGGAACAATCAACCTTGAAAGCTCCCCCAATGGGATTCGAACCCACAACTTTTGCCGCACGCACTAATCGCTAGGCAGTGAAAAGCAAGCGCGCTAACCATCTCACAATCCCCAAAAAAGAATGGGTTGATGGTGCTAATTAGCATATCCGCTATTCACTACTCAGAGTTGAGCTCATTCCACTCCTCAAATGCCACCCTATGCAACACAGCGCACGCACGTGTTCAAAGCTGAATTATTTTTCTTACTCATAGAATTTTGTTTTGAAACTACTGGAATTATTGAATAAGTACATTTTGTATGGGTCTCATAGTCTTTTCTCTTGAATAATATGTTTGGTGCACAGTGTTTTAAAAATGGAGGGAAGTGAAAACAGGTGCAAACAGAGGGTTAACTATTGGCTATGTTGGCTTATTTTATTTTCACCAGTTGAAATCTCCGTTCCACATCATCTGATTTCAACGTTTCAAGTTTTTTTTTAAACAGCTCATTGACATGGAAGCTTGATTGGGAAATAATTACACAAAACTTTTGAACGATTCTAGTCACTTTAAAGTCTGAATATTTTTTACATTACCTCTCTAGCTGGGATGATTACATTATTTCCAGCAGCTTGTACAGCATTCAGAGCCACATTCTGTCCTACCCAGAAGTTCTGATAATCTCTGATAAGAGTGGCGCTTATTATCAAGTCTCCAACAGAAACACCCGGAGCAGTCCACTGGAACACTGTCTGATTGGTTGTCGTAAAGTTTATGCCATGGGTCACACAATTCTGCAACAACAAGAAAAGTTCATACATATATCACCCGGCCGACATAATTCAACTGCATAATATCATGCAGATATTTATAAAATATCAGCAGTGATAAAATGTCATTTGCTTTCTTTATATATATATATATATTATATATGTTCAGAGTTGCTCTATCACAAAATGGATTATTTTTTTCTTTTTCTGGTCTTTCCTAATGCCTGAATTACTGCAAAAAGGACAAAAATACAATTATGAGGGAACACTATAATTCAGTAAGATGAAGACTGCTGGCCATTTGCAATTAATTTGTTTAAAATGACCACCAAAAAAAAGCGGCAATTAGACCAAACGCAGAAGAGGACACAGCAGAAAGTGTATTTTTATTAAATATTTATTAAATAAGAGACTCACTATAGATTCACTGTAGTACTGATAGGGTGTAGAGTGTTCAGGTGTCGCGGTAAACTCCCCATATAAAGTCTCCCAGGCACCTGTTTTGCTGTGTACTCCTATGGAGAACCCTCTGATCACATTACTGTCAGCTGACACAGTTACTACAATGAGAAGAGGAATATGGAATACCCTAAAGAATTGTTTTTATTGGAATTTAAATTTCATAATTATTGATGATTCGCTTAATACTAGTTCGACTCATCATTTGATTTATGAAAAATTCTCAATTATAACTTTTACACAGAGTTTTTGAAAAAAAATACTGAATTTGGACCAGCAAATTTATGAACTCTGGGTCAATTTCTTGCTATCTAACCTATGCTATATTAATGGAGATTTTCCTCTTGGGTAATGCCACTCCTACGTGCAAGGTGAATTTGTTGGAACAATATGAATATGTGAATATATCGATTTCAAGGAAAACATGGCAATTTGTAAGAGTTTCTATGTCTCATATAGTCTTTCTATGTCTGATATTTTGAGCGGGTCAGGTACTCACTAGTGATAACATCGTTAGGACTATAGGAGGAAGATGAAGCTGTTATGGTATATGGAGATTCCTCAGTTGACCTATCGACCCCGTGACTGGGGTATGGGTCGTTACATTTGGTTATCGGTGCTCCAGTAGGAAAACTATAGACTGTAGCTACACCTATATTAAAAGAGATGTATGAATAAAAAGAACGATATACCGTAAGTGGAGATATTTTTAGCTAGAGTTTACTTAGCTAGTATAATAGCTTAGCTTATATAATGTATAAAGGAGAGCAAATGTAAGCTAGCAATAAATATCACTGTTTCATACATGGTGCAAGTGCTAAACTCCTCTATGGTATTATCGTAATCTTCCCTTCAGAGCTTTTATATGGTATCGTACACGTATCATATTTTCAATTCAAGGATAAAAACAAGATTATGGTATCAATTAGAATTTGCAACCATACAAATTTGAGGCAGTTTGTGTGACTTTAAAAAAAGATGTGATTAAAAATGTGAGCAGTAATACTGTACTTACATATAAGACATAATGCTATAATCACTTTCATGTTGATAAATTGTGCCTATACTATGACAGGATACTTTCTAAGAGCCAAAATACTCTTGCTGTTCACCCCTCTGCAGTCAAAGCGCAAATGAATTACAATCGGTGAGCAACAGCCTATTATTATTTTTTTCTTCCACCATAGCTCATTATTTTCTTCCGTATGGCACAATAGTTATGGCACAATAGTTATGACACAAATATCAATCAAATCCATCAGGATCTGAAGACTTACTCATTAATGATCTGGTAATACTCCGGGAACAGAGGCTATATACGGCAATACTCTGAGATCACATGCTAAAATTCTTGGTCCTCTGATTTTAGAATATGACTAGCAAAAAAATTTATTTCATTGTCGAAATTGTATAATGGACGATCGGTGAAATATAGTATATAACTGAAAAATGGACTGTAAGCGAACAACAACAAAAAACTTAGAAAGTAAAAAGAAACTGTAACAAATAATAAAGATGGTTGTCGAAATGTTGTGTTGGGTGCTGGGTATCGATAATTAAAAAGATTTACAATATGAACAAAGATTCAAAACTTAAACAGTATGATGAGATCTACGGCAAGTATACTTCACACAAAAACCATAGAAAAAAAAAGAGAAGAGAATGCCTTGAATGTTATCTATTGCAAATGATTGCACATGATTATTTCAAAACAAGTCAAGATTGAAAATAACAACAGTATCACAGTATGCTGTTGGCCTTGCATAGAAAACAGGAAACAAGAAAATTATTATTGTTGTTTACTCCGACAGTAAACTAAAATATGTTTACTCCTCCTTTCATCATCCGACAGGTGCGTGTAGAAGAATTTACCGCACCTGCGATATTTGCCTTTGGTGAGAAACTTTTCTACCTTCAACTCAAGAGAGTCGAACATCACAACATGAGAGTACACATGCTTGTTTGGTCCTTTAACTACTTCTGATTTGAGCCATTTTATTGGATCTTCATAAAACATTTGAGCTTCGTCTTGATATTCTGGTATATCCTCTAAGTTTGGTTCACAGGTTAGGAATCTCATGGTGATGTTCCGGTGAATATGACTGAAAATATGATAAGGAAGTGTCTGAAATTTGCATGACATCATTTTTAAAATTGCAGTTTGAGCAAGTTATCCTCATGTTGTAAGAGTTAAAAGTATTGCATGGATGATAAGGTAATATATGAGCGCGTGATTAGATCTTGACTCATGCGTGTATATCCTTTTGGTAGTCGAAATTCTCCCCTATCAAGTAGTTTGAGTGTACTTTCAAAAAAATGAAATCACTACTGAGAGAGAAATCGTTCGCTGGGCGAAACTATATTATACTTGATTGAGCTTAGTTAAGATCTGGATCGTGGTCTCACTCACCTATAATATGGAGTGGAATGACAAGGCATCAGGAATAATACACTCATATCTTCACTATCTAAGCTTTCAGTATGCAGGAACTTTACTACATCTAAGGCACCTCTTTGGTGTACAACAGAGAAATAGAACATCATCGGCAGGTTCCCGAGGACAAGCAGCCAGAGTACCCGCCTAGTAGTCAGCAGAGGAGCCTTAGGATGAGTCTCCTGATAGCGTTTGGCCACACGCCGTCTGACATTCTCCATCACTTCTGTGTCTGAGAAGGAATCACTGAACTCTGATGTTGTGGTGAGGCCAGAGTCGGCTTCTTGTGACTTGGCACTATGCGTCTTGGACTCATCTCGCTTAACCTGAATAAAAATATCATCAAAATTGTTTATAAATTTGACGTTGACACTAATTGTTGCGAGCACATCATTTCTAACTAATAAAATAAGTTATAAGAATAGTAGTATATAATTTTCCATCCTTTATTTATAGTTAAAAAAAGTGGTTTTAGACTCAAATTCAACATAAAAAAATTCAGGCATTCATGAATATGAAACTTAGTATCAAATACTAGCTACAGTTCAGTTCAGTTATTTTTAGAGGGGGTTGGCTTTATGGTAGCTAGCACTAACTTTTGCGAAGGACTTTTGAGGTCGAGTAAATGTTAGTATTAGGAAGCCGTGAATTTTGCTATTTCCAGCCAGCGCAAAAAGGCGAATCTCCTGCAAATTATCAACTCTTCTAAAGTGTTCCAAAAATTTGCACGGTCATTGTGACAGCTCGGTAAAATTTTATTAATAAACTTCTGCCTAGCTTCTAAAGTGCATCAACAAATTAATGTTTTATCTAAGGCGCTAGAGAAAAGTGGAACAATCCGCATTCTTTTTGCTGCACTGCAGCAGGCAAATTCACGATGACTCGCAGTATTGTGTGGAGAATTTTGAGCCAGCTTTGAGGCATTAATTATTTCCACAGGTAAAAGTTTAAGGAATACCATGACTTGCCGAAATAATATTGAAATTGGACGCGGAACTAAGTTTGCATGCAATGATAATTGACAATTATTCTAAGACTTCTGATAAATATATTATTACTATGCATATCATTGTTGGATTGATGTTGCAAATAAAGATAATTAAAGCTGATGGCTGAATAATAATAGCCGATTGTAGCGCATGGAATGTCTGTCTGTCTGTGTACAATGAATGTCTGTTTTACTTCCTTGTATATTTGAACACTTACTGAGAAATTTCACAATTTAGGTGGGAAACCTCTTGCAAAATATAGCGACTGAATTTATCATGTATGTTGGTAACTAGGCTGTGTCACGATAAAATAATTGCACCTCTTGATAACGCAGGAAACTATGACTACATAAAACTGGCAACGTCTCCACTGGGATTTCATAACACTGTTCAGTTATGACTTAGAAGACATCAATTAGTCCATATTAATTTGTCTCCCATACTAGCAGAGTATTAAATTTATGCAAATGCGATGGAGTGCATGATTCCCAACATACCAAACAAATTATTTGCATTCCCCCCAGAAGGAAAAACATCTCAACCTCATAACTAGAAATACATATTCACCTTAACCAGTGATGCTAGTTAGCACTATTCACCACAACCAGCTTAACTAAACTCTAGCTAATATTTGCTCATTTTAGGGTGTATCTTGTGTAAATTTTACCTCTTCAATTTGGTTGCGTATTTGTTCTTCGGTGATAGATTCCAGTCTAGATTTACTCTGTTTCTCATACAGTTGAGACTGTTGGTGTATCGTTGTGATGTAATATCCACATATATGCATCGTTAGAGGCAGCAGAGGTAACACAAATCTGAACTCCTTATGAGGCAGCAGACTGCAAAAATATAAAGTCAGTACTGCAGTGGTATATAATCCCTGAATGAAAAATAACTTACTTGGTCTAAATGTAGCCCTAACTATAGCAATTTATTACATCGATTTAGCAAATTTTTGTATGTTATTCATAATCGTTTCTATTCTTATGGGGAAATACACTATTTCACCAGATGTACTGCAGTATTTTTGAGCAAATAAACATAGTCATAATATTGTATCAAGGACAGTATCAAATTTGAACCAATCCCCGAGAAATTCATCACACCTGAATTCAGATAATGAGGAATCTGACAGTGATTTTGTTAACAGTATAACAAACAGTGACTCAGACGATTCATGACTATAAAACTTGTAGTTATCGATAACGTAATTAAGTCTAGTATGGTCTCAAACATAGTTCCTCTCACTCAAAGATATGAAGCTGAGGTTAAGATGAGTATGCCCATTACTGCTTGTATCTTACAGTACAATACGATTGAATGCATGAGAGTGTCAATGGCACTGGTCTAGCAGTGCCTGAGGGAGCAAAGAACAACAGATATCGTATTGATATGACGAATGTTTGTCCCAAAGGAAAAGCAGTTAAAGTGTTGTGGCAACTATGATTAGAGAATTATCAATTTATAAGTATTCTGATTACAGATGTTAGGTTACAATAAAGACATATTTCATACTGCTAATGGATGGAAGTCTGTCTGTAAAAATTTGTCAGCGCAAATTACATGAGGGGGCAACTGCTGATAGAGATCAATTTAAATTTCCAACAGCGAGTGTAAGGTTCACCTGCTCACCTGTACACACAGAGGGTGAAGAAGGCTGCAATCTGTAGAGATCTACTCTTACATTTCTTCCAGCCAAGTATAAGTATTATATAATGGGTAGAGAGCACAAACGGTAAGCCTTGAGTTAGGTACCAATGCCAGGGATGTGTACCTGCAATAATATACAGAGGGCTAAATCAGAAGAGCTGTTCTGCTTAAAAGGAACTTATATTAAAATTCTGCATTGTCAGTTGTCATCTAAGTGTCTGTGTCATGGCGGTAAGTGTTAAATATTAAATACTGAATTAATATTTATTATGTGTGCTTCATCTACATTACATTCTGTAGTAGATCTAATCATGGGGAGAAACTCCAACGAAATAATAAAGGAGCATTCTTGATGTAATAAAATACTGTCCTACCATAAATGTGTGAGATCTTTTTTGTGACGTTGAAGTAGAAAAAGTTGAGAGGAACAAACGTCCATTCTCCATAGAAGGCCTTGTCAATTCTAACTGAGAGACATCCAAACACCAAACTGTAAAATCAAATATGACACATGACAGACAGGAATGTCATATAATATTTGAAGCAAAAGGAATTCTATAATTTCATAGGGTTATACAACCGACAGAGCCGGAGCTTTCCAGTAATATAATGTCAAGTGCCTGTCAAGATGAGATGGTTGTGGTTCCACACTAATGTGTCAGGGCTCTTAATCTTATAAATTTCCCTCATGGATATTAAAAGAGAAGGTGGTCCCTATGAACCTCTGACAATGTAACTCTGCAATCAGCTCTACACTAAGTCAAAAAAATGATTTTCTATAACTGTCAACACAGCTAACTGAACACTCTGTGATTGACTTAGTGGTCTTTTGTTGAGACAATGATTTTTCTCATCCATATACAATAAATACTTAAATAAGACTAAATTTCAGCTCTCATAAGGTCTGAGCAAACTGCCTGCTAACTCGCTATTCAACACCATTCATGGTTGAGTTCTCCACATTGTCTAATTATATTGGCTGGCTGAGATAGTTTTCTCAAACTTACGCTGTTCCACAGTAGAGGACGATTGTCTTCTTTAGCTGTTTTCTCATGGCCATAACATGAGCAAGGCAGAGTGGCAACCAGATGATAGCAGCTGTGGGTCTGATAAACACAGAAATAGCAGCAATCCACAGGAACTTCCAAACTCCACTAGATCTGAAACCAAATAAGGCTTATCAGATAGGAAATATATAAAGACTTTGTGTCTTATGGTGTCATTAATTATCATTTGATTTTCGCTATTCAGTGCCCCTTTTGGGCCTATGAGAATATGCTTACATAAAAATGATGCAATTTATCGTACATCTATTTCGCGAACCTCTGTACAAGAGAGGGCAAGCTAGGGTTATGTATGGATGGATGGATTTTATTACTATCACTGACAGCATTATTAAAAGAAAAAATGAGTCGCGAAATACAGTGTAATTGCTGGCACTTTGAATCAGCAAGAAAAAAGCGAAGACACTTGGAATAAAAAATCAAATCTCTGTCTAAAAAAGTATTTCGTTTAAAATAAGAGTGTTATGACGCAGAAAACAGTCTCTCCCCAGTGAGCTTCTATGTTTTACTGTACGGTATCTGCCAGATGGACATTTACTCAACAAATCATTGATGAAATGATCCTCATCGTGAATATAGCGTAAGGCCAGTGTTCGTGTCTGATTGTCCATCATGGTATAAATATCGGGATGTTCAATGCCTAACTTAATAGCGTCCTTGAAAATTTTACACAGGCGTTGCTTGTCAGCAGCATACAAGCTTTTAAAAATAATGGGTAAGCAATAGGAGATTCGTGATACAATAAAACTTTTAAAAAGCATATTTGATAGTGATTTAGAGCTTATGGAGAGCTCACTTCCATTACCAGCTAGGATAGTGGCTTGGAATTAAACTAGGTGCTCTCAGATTGAGACTCTTGAATCCTAACCAATACACCGCCCTGACACAGTTCGGTTATGACAAGTACGCATATTCTTCATGAATAATGCATCGAGATATAAATTGGAGAATGTGTCAACCCCAACTTGAGAACTTGAGAAAGACTTACAGTGCAGCAGCTTTAGTCCAGGGATAGTAGAAGAGTCCGATGGTGATCAGAACACTCTCAGCGGTATTAGTCAGTGTTCTAGTAGCGCAGTAGAATGTAAACCAGGACAAGCACTGACACAGCAGTGTCCATTGGGCCACATGATGACCTGACAGCTTAGATGACAGCTTGTATAAATATAGGTCACCTACGGCTGAGAGACAGGTCTGCATCAACCTTGGGATCCTTGTCTGAAAATAAACACAGGAAAAGTATATAAGTGTGTATGGCCACTTGTAGCAGTCATGGGGATTTTTTTATAATCATTATGGGATAAAATTTAGATGTTCATCAGATCTACAAACAAGATGGAGAGAAAACTTCAGTAAACAAGGTTGTGATGTTTAAGACATATGAAAGCTGTAAATACGGGCCTACAAACAATTTTGAAATCAGTGCTACTTATTTTAGGTAAAACTTTGGCAGCAAAAATGAAGCCTTCAAGCAGGAATAATAAATTTAGTGAAAACTTTTTTCAAAAATGTTCAAGAGATTATCGTATATGCTTGTCTTCTCATTAGCAAGTAGGGGACAACTTCCTTTAACATGAAGATCCTTCTCGCGATGTTCATTTGGATGCATGGAGGTTGGAGAGGGCGAATAGTCTCACACAACACCTTCACATAGTATAAAGATCCCCTTTGTCTCTTCGAAAAAACTGGTTACGGTGGGCATGGGTATAGGGTAACTACCCCTATTCAACTACTCATATTACATACAGCAGCTACTAATAAAGGGCTGCTGAATAAGGCAGAAAAATGAGAGCTTACGTATAAACAAAATGCTCACCACAGAGTTGAAAGAATCCAGCCCTAGCAAATCTAGTATTTTGTAGAGGAATGTGAAAATACCCGGATATAGGTAACTTCTGATCTTAGCACTCCACTCCCAAGTTAGATACCCATCTGTTCACATCAAAAGTCAAGGAATAAAATTTGATACTAGCCAAATTCCATTAAGTTATTTCAAGAATGTTATATAACTTTACAGCTCCAAAATCCTTACCAATTGAAGCTTTTTTCCCATTTTTACTCAAATATAAAATAGTTTTTTCAATAACAGCGACAATATTTGAAGGACGGTCTGACAAAAAAGGATATCCAAAGGCCTGATTGTGAGCTACTTCCATCGACTGCCAGTACTCATCCGGTACATAGTATGTCTGTACAATGAGGTAGTTAAACAATCTGAACACCAGCATTCCAATAAGTATGCTCTTCTCATTCATGCAGAACTGTCCCCATGCAGTGCTCTCTGAAAACAAAAAAAATTGAATATATATTATAATCAATTATAATATAATATATATTATTTAAATGAATTATAAAAATGTGTAATATCAACTCATTACGACAAAAGTTACCATGAAATAAACAACACTGCTTATTGGGATCATTTTGAATCAAGAACCAATGGTCCTATAAAAATAGAAGTAATACACTACTAAAATTATGATACAAAGAAAGTTTATTGTGGACTCACCCAATCCATTCCCTAGCTCCGGTTTGAGTGATGTTGGTTCAGTAATCCAGTAGTAAGCTCCCATTATCACCTGTGCAAGATCTTGTGCCCATGGATCATGTCGACATTCACGCTTTCTCCGTTTTCTTCGAGCAGTGCCTACTCTTTCACTCTCATGGTCTGAAGTACCAGATTGATGGTCGCTGTCTCTTGATCGTCCAGCCTTTCTCCTGTGCCTCAAAGTTAGAGCACCAATCATTTCTAATGCTGTTGCACCACAAACCTAGCAAAATATCATCATATCATTGTAATTTACTAACTAACAATATAATCACAACACAATGGCATTGATACATGGGCACTAAGTATCGACGAAGACATACCTTCTCACTTGAGCCATATGCCTTTTCTAATATTTACACCACGTTGCTGAAACCTTCCGCAATCAATCTCCAAGAGATCAGGGTTGGTCAGTTTTAGGGGCGGCTGAGTTGGGAGCATAAGGTCCTGGGTTCAAGCCCCACCGGGTATGTTGTGCTGAAATATTGTCCGGTAAATGGCCATCCGCCACACAACTCTGTAAAAAGGCCATCCGCTTATAACAAATACCCATCCGTCAGTGCTAACTGGCCATCCATTTCACCTTTTACCAATCAATCCGACTGTCACAACCCCATCCGGATGCCCATTAAGCGACCGCTGGTATCCGCGTGACATCAGGTGGTTGCCAAATATGCATCTGGTTGGTACTCGGGCATCCGAATGGGTTTGTCGACCAGATGATGAGTGTCTCCAACGTCCATCCTCCTCTGCTACGAACCCATCCGCCTCTGTCAAATTAATGTCATGATGCCTTTTATGCGACCGGCTGCCGACCGGATACCTTTTAGACAACCGCCAGATATCCGTATGGCATCTGATGGTTGCCAAATAGGCATCTGGATGGGTTCTTAGCGCAGTAGGGTGCACTGTTTGTCTAGTACTACCTGATTTAATAATCATGGCAAGTAAATTAATAGGCGCTATAGTACCTTGCCTTAGCAAGAACAGGATGTCAAAAACTTGATTCGTTCTTCAGAAATTACAGCAAGAGAAACAAGTTCATAGGCAAGGTTTTGTCATTATTATATATGTATTTAAATACACAATTATAATAAATAATTAATTTTTATCATAAGCAATAAATTTGAGTTGAAGCTCCTCATCCACTATTATTCACACCTCTAAGATTATTCTTATGTATTGCTAAGATTGACCCACAGTTTGCACAAAATTCCAGTATCAACCACTAGATTGAGGCAATGTACATGCTTGTGAGCCCCATGTTTGACTGGTTACCTGCTAAAAACATAAAATCAATTTTTTTGTATCAATTAAATTGGGAAGTTACAGATTAAAATTTAGTGTCCCATTTGTCAAGGATCGATAGATTATGTCTCGTTCAAACACAATGCCGGTTTAAATAGAAGGCAATAATATCCAAATCAGGGGTGGTACACTTTTCTAACTTTGATTTCATCTCAGAACCAGAGGCTACAAGTTTTCACATGTGAGAAAAGAGAAAAAAACTGACCTGAAGATAACACCACCATACAGAGTTCTGTCCTGTAGCCTCCCTGCACCCTACACATGAGATATCACATTTTGCTCGTGACCAAATTCCTCAGGAGTGGTAGTGGGCCCACTGTTTGATATGATGAGAATAAATTGAAACATATGACTGCAAGTGCAAAGATGGTTTTCTGATGTATGATATGATGATCATGATGAGGCCACAGACTCAGACCCAGAGCTGAGAGCTTACAGTAGAATAGTAGTTGGGTAGCATCCTGAGCAGGCATTTGGACTATCACTTGTGATGTGGTGGTTTCTTAGGTCTTGTGAATTAGCTGATAGTACACTCAGTGCAGTCTTCCTACTCTACTGCAGTCGATGTTCATTGCTGCACAGTGTTGCTAGGTGCATGCTCCAACCATTTTACATACTCCTTGCTCCAATGTAGCTGGCTGTGGTCGGAGGGTTATGTTATATCAGTGAATAATATTTGTGTATGCCGGCCAATCAAATCAAACGTATCGATGCCCAATGGCGTCTATGACATAAACGCTCAATGGTGCATATTTGAACTCGTACCTAGTCAACCCACTTATCAAGGGAATGCTCAATTGAACTGTTCAGCCACTATACAATGTGGAGATTGGAACCACACATGCAATAGTGTGCTCTGCACAATCACGGAAAGCTGATCGTTGAAGTAGGTGGTTTCGATTGGCTTCCCATGCACCAATGGGGGCTGGCTTGGAGTTAGTTAAATCTTTAATCTTGGAATAAAATAAAAATGTAATATGACTTTCTGCCACATCCTATGAATAAAATTTTGTAATGAACTTGACTGTAATCCAATGTACAGAGCATGTATATCACTATCAATTGAAGACAATTCAAACTTGTTGCTATTGCGCATTAATACAGAGTATTCTCATTTATTTCTAGATTAGCTCTCAAATATGAATTCAGTAGTAAGAGTTATTGAACGATGTTGCAAGGGAATTGTAAGTTTATTATGTCTTCTTATTTTCCACAGTTTGTTCAGTCAAAAAATTTGTTATCATAACAATGTACGCTACGCTTGTAGAATCTGTGATCGTCAGTAGTTTTGTTGTGGCGTGCGGCCACATACCATATTCCTTGCGTTTGTGGAGCTTTGGCATACAAGCTAGTTTTAGTGCTTCTGCTCCTGTTAATAGTGAATGTGTTTCTCTTTTATTACACAGAATCATGTCACTAAGAGGCAGTTGTGCTCAAAGTCAGGTGAAGGGATAAGAGTTGATAAAAGTAAGTATTTATATATATGCACTCCTACGCAACAAGCTGAGTCTCAAAGATACCCAACTGGTCCCCTTAAACCATTATCCAAATATAGGACATTTAAGGGAGGTGTGCTTCTTCAATCAAAACCTCATTTGTTAACCAGAACTAATATATTAGGTGCAGTGTCTATGCTACTTATGCTATGATTGGTTTTGCAGACACTGTTACTTCTAATAGTTACATGTGAATGTTATTATATGCAGTAAATGGCCCATTCCAAGCAGAGCAAGGGAGAATGTTGCTTTGTAAGCCCAATGTGAAAGCTGTTTTCATCTTATGGTGTTCTATTGTGCGCTGAGTCGTTAGTTTAGATTTTTGTGTGTTTGAATTAAATCTACCTACATTTGTTTGATACTCTTTTTATTTTTGTCTGATGCAATATTAACTGTCTGTTATAATTACATAGCCTTCCTGAATGAAATCACTCTAATCGGCAGAGTTGGCCGTACTCCTGAAGTTAGAGGTGAAAATCAATTAGTTGTTATTTTTCCGCTTGCGACACATTCCTTCTGGAAAGATGCAGGTAAGACACAAGTCCAACGATACCGTTTCGTTGCTGTGATTGTTTAGTGCGGGAAAATATTTATGATCTCTTTTATATGTTTTTAAGTGTTATTTTTGTCTGGTTTATTTATTGTCTCAGACCAGACATTATATATAATGCAATGATGATGCTTACAATTTCCATAACACCACGTAAGCTTGATCAGAGCTGCACAACCAATGACAACGACAGTTTGGTCGTAGAATTAATATATTGTAAATTGGTGTCCATGGTCCGAAACAATATGAAATGAGACACACGAGCGGTTTAGGATTGGTAAACAACCTGGTACCCTGCTGTTACAACTGTAAAACTTTAACAATGCAAATTTAAAGTTGTCTCCTCCTTGCTTGATTTTCAAACTCTAAATTCTTTATTCTTAAAAAAAATATGTGCAATAATTATAGGTAACACGTCTACAAAAATAGATATCAACAGAAAATTTATGGTGCCAATTGTAGAAGAATTATTCAAAGGTTATGAACAAATGATGAAACATTGATGGAGTGACCTTGAGTCTCTCAATTATAATCCTTGGGTGTTTTTAGAGGGTGAACAAAAGAGTAAAGTCGACTGGCACAGAATAATGATAGCCAGAACATCCATGAGAAGTTATGCAACACAATATGTTCAGACTGGAGATCGTGTTTTGGTGAAGGGTAAATTACAATATAGGACAGTGGTGAACCCAGATACAGGCAAAGTCAGTGATAGTGTAGCTTATATTAATACACGTGAGTATATGTGAACCTCTTCTTCCTCTGCATTTCTTCCGCAAATTAGTAGGGCAGATGTTTAAAAGTTTATTTAATCAGATTTTCCCTTTACAAAGCTATCATTGGAAGCACAACTTAAAAGCAAAGCGCAGATTGAAAACAAAACGCTGCAGATTTTACCATCACGCTTTTGATTGGGAGCAACCAAATCTGTTTTTCTTTGTGACTTGCCACAAAACGCAGGGTTTTAATTGTTCCTAATGATAATTAAGAAAAAAATGACAAAATAATCTGAAAGCTGTATTACAATTGACACTCCTAACCTATTAATTTTCCTACAAATGTATGTAACGGAGAATCTTTATGGTTGATAATATCATTTTTTTTATGTAGACCTTCTCATGACGCTACGGAAAAACCTCAACAGAACTGAAGACAATGAAGATCATCTGGTAGGTGAAGTAGAGGTTGTGGAAAGGGATCTGGACGATGGTATTCCGGTTGATACGGAGAAGGCGACATACTAGAGTAGAGATCCAATACCGCTCCCACTGAGCAAAAAGCTAGAAGACAATTTGGTTATTGGAAGCAATCCGTAATCATATGATTGCATCACCCAGAGAATTTTATATACTGCACTTTGCAAGTTTATATATATGTATACATATTTGTATATATATGTATACACCTGATAGTTCCTCTTTTTTCATTTTTACATTGTTATTTCATAAGCTGTACAGTAAACTAAACTCTTTTAAGAGAACGTAGTGTTTGTTTTGAAGATTTAACTCGGATATTCCATCTCAAATATTTTTTGTAAATAAAATAGTGGTCTCTCCGGAGAGTAATTTCTAGAGATAGTATGAATAAGTGAGCTGATTTCTTGCGCAGATCCATTATTTGAGGGGAGCATATGCCTTATTTAGATTCTCAGCAGCAGAGAGCATAGTATTTGAATCATCGTATGGTTTTCTATTAGATACAGTTTGGTCTAAGATTATTATAAGTTGTTTGGTTGAAACTTCCTCACTTATGATACAATACACATACAATCATGTGTAGTTTAGAATGCTGACTGCTCGATATAAGCCAGGTGCAGATCGGTTTAAAATCAACCTCAGATTAGTCTGTCTTAGGGTGAGCCTATATGTGACCTCATGGCAATCTAGATCTAAGTCCTGCATTTTTGGCCATAGTGGCTGCAATAGGTCTCCTGGCTCATATCGGGTGATCAGCAATCTAACGTGAGGTGAGATGCTTGATATCAACCAAATAAACTGCAGTATATTTTTACTCAACCACAACCTTCCAGCCAAAATCTTTCAAGGCAGTTGGTCCTAAACTAAAAGATTTGTTTTATTTTGTAACATCAGGTAACTTACTAAGAAGTTGTTTGCCCTTTCTTTTCGAGTAGACAACTTTGATCAGGAAAAATGCTTTATATTAGTTCGATTAATAGGTATGATTTCAAGATTATGTTGTGTTTTAGGGTTTTAGTTTAAGCCCCTCAAACTAAAGACATAATACTGGAATATTTGCGGCTGGAAAAGGGCTCAGACCAAGGGATTGTGCAGTCATGGTGTCATGTTGCGATGCTGGGTCATTTGCATGCTACACTACTCCACTATGATCCCATGTACTCATCAATGGCAACTCAACGAAGAAAACAATTGTTCAATACTTCAAAAAGATTTTCTTTAATGAGTTAATATCATTGCGTTCTATCTATATATTTGAGTCATTGCCAGGTACCCTTATATTACTACTTGTCCAAACTGACCTTTTTTTTCACATTCACATATTTTCTTGTTTAGGCATTGAATTGAATTGCATGATGTTTTTTATGTCTCATGTTGGTAAGGCATAAACTGTGTCAGAAAAAATATTTAGTGACAAAAGCTCCATTTGTTTTGTTTGCATTCTTGTTATATAAAGAAATGCTCTATATGTTTATTTTAGTTTGAGGTATGAAAAATAATGCATTATGCTTATTAATTAACTTTCAAATGTGCAAGAAAAATAAACGGACACCCGAAACCAGCAGGTGTGTGTATAAAACGAAAAAGCCATGGTGTTCTAATACAGCCATTTGATTAACAGGAAGGGATGGTTTTTCATATGAATCTAGACGATTTATCTTTATGTCCAGCACAAAGCTCCATCTATCTCATCGGCTCCATAGAAAAGTCTCAGCTCTTTTCAGCTCCCAAGTCAGAGATTATTTGGGGAGTTATAACCGTACAGCGCTGTCATTGAAATCATCAATCTGGCTGCATTCTGTAAATAATGAGGAAAACATCAGTTATTTCCAATATGACTGAGAGTGAGAGACCGACTACGTATTAAAAAGTCATCAAATTGATCGTCTTATTCGCTGCTGATAATGATTGTTTATTGCAATTTATTGAGCTTTACTTGGAGAACACTTATCCAATAACTCTTTTCTCGAGGCATTACATGTAACCAACTGATTTTTCTAACATCTGAAAGTTCAACTAAACCTCCGTTCAGGCAAAATTGTATGTTGCTGACACCAACACAATGTTCCCCTCAACCAGTTGTCATAACAGCAATACATGGATGACAATATATATCATCAGCAATGTCTGAACAGTTTTGTTAATATATACTCCTCTAGGGTAGGCCATTGGCAAATGGCAAAAAGAATAACTTACCAGTCAGGTTGTAATGTTGAATTATCAGTTGTGCCATAAGTGTAGGAATGTCCATAGTCGGGGAATGTCATAATACCGAATTTTTTTAATGCCACAGGTATATTATATCTGGTAGATACTGAATACTCTGCTAGTCTATCTTCTTTTGTTTGTTGAAGTAGTCTGTCTGTTTTTCCTGGCACCGAAAAGCATGATAAAGAACACCATTTTTATAGCTTATGAAGGTTGTTGTTTGACTGTCGAATTTGCTCTTGCGTATTAAACTGGCAGACTTAGTGCTGCTCCGTAGTTTATATACTGGTTTTATTAGCAATACTATTATATAGGTTATAGTGTAAGGCAGCGGAAGAATCATAACAACATCGCCAATCATCGTCTCAAGAGAGTGCCTGTTCAACGAAGCCTCATTGGATTAGCATTAAACAGAATACTCTAGATTCTAGAACTACGTCATGACACATCAAGAGATACCTACGTAATGCGCATGTGGGCATCAAGACCAAATCATCTTCTTGTGACATAAAAACTAGGTTATATGGTACATCACAATTACGCTCTTTACGGTTGTAATGTAATAAGGAGCACGCATAAATACATGATGAACAATAACCATAAACATGCCAATAACAGGAATTATATGACAAAAACGAAGCTTTTTATTTGTGTTATCTTCATACCACAGGGCGTGAGAGTAAACCTATTTCTTGATAACCAATAATAATAATTGTATATTTTATGGGCTGCTCATAAATTGTGTTATTAACCGAGATATACTAGTTTGAAGTATTTTAAAGATTAATTGAAGAATTCAAGATAAAAAATAACTTAAAATTTTCCAATCAGATGCTCTTAATTTTTTTTTTCTCACTTGTGTCTAGTATTGAAACCTTCATAATTATGAGAATTGATTTAATACACTCATTTCATGATCAAGTGCTGACTTTTTAAAATACCAAATTTCTGTACAGGATACCAGATTTACAACATTATATACCATAATCTGATAAAATGTATCGGAGTATTTAGGATCAAAATCCCGATCAGTCAAAGATTAACGGGAAAACTTAAAAAGCTAGATTAAAAAGTTGTGTGGGCCCTCATATTTAATTAGGATTCATCTCGGGAAAATAACTATATGAGTATTGATTTAATTTCTGAAATAAAATTTTCTAGATAAAAATCACGTGCAGTTGAATATCGAAAGAAACGTGCTGGTTGACTTGCACTTTTCGACCGACAAACAAACCGAGTCAGGTGAAAGAAATGGCTGCCAAAACACCAGGCGGTGTCAAAGTTTTATTACATAATGATGAGTCTAACTAAAAATCACGTTGCTTTCAAAGAACGTGCGTGTTGTGGATGCACACGAGTTGACAGACAATCAGACAGACTTACATAACGAAACATGCTACCAACAGAGTCAGCTGCTAGGCGGGGAAGTTTTATTAGATAATGATGAGTCTGAATGCAGTTCTGTACTTTAAAAACTGATGTCTGTTTTATGTCAATTGTGCTCTCGACAAGCACTTATCCCTGTCGCTTAAATAGTTAGTGTCAAATTCAAGTGTTTTTTCATTACATTCTACAACGATAAAAAGGCAATCCTGAAAAGCATGCATCAGTATATGGGGAAGTTAGTGTCTGCTTTTTTCGCCCAGGCATTCAGCCCACCGATAAGATCTAAAACCTTGATGTGCTCCTCCGCAGTCAGTGTTTTTAAAACATGCTGTACAGCAATCCGTGAATCATTTCCATGGTGGCACACAAATACGAGAGGCGGCCGGTGATTTGTGTCCCCTTGCATCATCAGATCCATTTTCAGAGATTCAAGTTTTTCCGTCAGTTCTTCTTGTGAGAGTTTGAGTAAATCGGATAGCGGGATATCTGAGTATTGTGTTAGAGAAATGTGAAGGTGTAGTATAATCAGATGAACCAGTTAACAGCTAGTTACTATGCGTAGTAAGATTGGCCAAGTTAGCACTTAGCAGTGAAGATATTCAATGAATTTAGTCTGATAAGTCTAAGGGCAGACGGTTGCAATTTCAAAATAAAAGTTTGATAATTTTGAGTAATATTTTGGAATATCACACCAAGTTGATCATTGAAAATACTTTTTTAAGGTGGGTAATTTAAGAGCTGATGGTCGGAAGGGAGAATGCTTCATCAAGGAGTATTTATTACCCTTTGCCTAGATTTTATCACATTCCAAAGCTCTTATTGTCTCTGTGAAGTTTCGAGGAAAAAACATCTTTGCTCTGATGAACGATATATAGCATATAACAATGTATTCATCTATAGTATTATATCATCGTCTATGTTTCTACGATTAGCTACTGACAATGATTGTTATAAGCAAAATAATATGCAATAAGCCTTTTTCAAACATGCATTTTCTTGGAATAAAAGTTCCAGATTGCATATCTAACAGCGTGTAGCGACTTCCGATCGATAGGTCAATATAGAGTTAAGTAAATAGCATCTCAAAACAATCCGCAGATGAGTATTTGATCATCGTTCAGGTTATCATTAGCTTGTGTACAGCATAATTTAGCAAATTGGCTTAACAGGCTTTTTACAGGTTTATAGTGCATCAAGCTAGAAGGCTTTTCTAACCCTATAAAGCATAGACCGCATGAGGGCGGCTATGTCCAGAAACATCTTACGTAAGTCTGCCAGTCCATTCGATGTTGTTCTTAGGTTGAAAACCTTTTACCAGACATCTGACTGACTTTATTACGATATCACACCGTGACAATCATTAACGTTTCAGGGAACATCTTAACAAACAAGTCTGGCGAAGCGATAATTATGTTATGAGCCTTAAGGTTTATTTTTGGATAATTCTCTTAGAAATTGACCGACCACAGCTAGGCCTGTCTTGAATTACGATTAGTTTCACAAATTTCTTCTTCACTGAAAGATATCCAGACCAATGACCGTTATTTATAAAATGAATAATATGGTTTTTAAATCTTAAACCCAAGACCTTTGTACCTTATGCCTTGTTGTTTAAGACCTAACATCTTGTTGATAGTATGTATTATATAGATCTGATCTAACCATTACCAACTATAATTTAATTTCATATTCGATATGAATCATCATTTAATGGTCAAAACCGCTGCTGTTATTGACACAAATAAATCAAAATTTATTGTCAAAACCAATTATAATAATTGTATCAGGTCTGCTGTCCGGTGTAAGCACTCAGATACTGACCAAAATTTTGAATCTAATTACTGTGTTTTCCTTGCTTTGTTTTCCTGTGGCCTAATGAGGAGATAATCCCAGAGTAAGAATATAGCCTTACTCTGTGGAATAATATTAGGCCTAACCCTATGACAGCAATACTCAATTCAAACAGTAACCTCATAAAATAGTTCAACTGTCCAGAATCTTCTGTGCTGGTCAAATTTTCAACTGTTTTTCAACTGTTTGGTTTAGTACCAGAACCTTCTGTCCTGGTACTAGCCCGTTGAGATATTTGGCCTTATCAAGAGTTCTACTACTGAGTGAAGTTGTGAGGTTTATTGGTTATCAATGACGCTGGACTGATACATCGAGCAGTTCAACATTGGTAATACGGACAAATTTATCATCAATTTATATTTCTCCTTACAGATGGTTTAGTTTTTTATGTTTTTTTTTTGTGGGAAACACTTTACTTCAAGGTCAGTGCAAAGACAATGATAAGCAATGCCGGAGCATCTTTCAATGCCTCTTCCTCTGCATGGTTGTGCATGGTTGTGTTGTCTCAGGCTTGTTAGCTTTGGATGGATATAAACCAACTACAGGAATTTTGTAACAAAGCTCACTATAGTAGCTTTGAGCAGATAATTACCGATATCCATCGTTATGAAGCAACTTAGGAGCTTAGTAATCAATGAAGAACTTTGCCTGATAAAGCCAAAAGTGGATACATGCTTTGCTACTAACTAATTTGAGGAACATGGTGATCCCTCAAAAACCTTTCTCGATAGTAGCAAAGAATAGTTATATGCTTGGCCAATCCACTATAGAAACTTTTAGTTGATGAAGCTCACTATACCAAGTAGTAAGTTAACTCCTTAGCTACACCATGTTTGGGGTGCTAACACCAATATGTACAGTAGATAAAAGGATACTGTGAGAATGAGATAGTTTACAGATCTCTGTCTCATGACTCGGACGCGTGTCTATAAGGATATGATCTTTTCCTGCCTCCATGTATTCACTCTTATATTGACTCACTGATACTCTATAGCTCATATCTGGTACCTAAAATGAGTAAGGGTGAAAACAAAGTGGGTTAAAATCTCCAATTCTGTCTCTGTCCGAAGACTGAGAAATAAAGGTGCCTTAAGAGCGCGGACGCCATATTCAGCATCAAGTTGCTCTCAGTTTGAAGGCAGGTAGGAGCATACTTGGGGCATCGATTGAGCCCAGTAGTCAGGGGACTGCAGCGGGATTTGAACCCGAGACCTCCAACACTTGGGTATTAGTGGGCAAGCGCCCTAGCCAACTGAGCTACCTCCTACTCCCACTGGTGAGTTTATACTGCAAAAAACCTGACAGATTATCTGGACACATTTTTCTCTTGTAAAGCTCTCATTCTAAACAACAATTTATCTGTGCTCTCTCAAACTAATTTGCAATATAAACTCACTTTAAAGATATATTAGACATTTTACAGATGTATAGGGATTTTTGTGATGTTATTCACACAGTTTCAAATTATCAAATTGCAGATGCCCTCCTAGTTTTATTTTTGCTACGTTAGAAACTAAATGCTTAGTTGTCTCAATCACAGGGTGCGGTTTGCTTCATTAAGGTATCATATGGCAAGGGCATAAGTCGTATGTTGCCAAATTTTGGCAGGAATTTTTTTCAGACATTAAACTTGATCTGACCGTTTGCTGATTATCCCCAAAGTAGTTGATTAATACAGGAGATCGTTTATTAATGACATTGAAATAAAGAACTAACACTTGATTCGGACTTTCTCATACAAAACCATTTTAATTAAACAAAAAAATTTTGGTTCACCAAGCTAAATCTCCCTTCTCATTCAAACTTAATTAGAACAAAACTCGGGCTCGAAGGTTCGAATTAATTGTGGAATATAGCAGACTGTTCTATTTAACCCCAATCACTTTTCAGAATGGAGTTCTGTTCTTCATCTACCCCATGAGTTCAGTATTAGAGGTAATTGAACATTTACTATTATTCCTGAATCATCTAACTGCTAACAGTACACAAACGAGCATATGCTATGAATGCACGTGCCTCAACATCAAGTATACGATATGCATACCATCAGACAGTGCACATGTTACATAAACTTACAACATTAGATTGAACTTTGTCATGGGAGGGAGCACCGCAAAACTCATTGTAATCTATAAGCTTTGTTATAGTTGGATTTTCTCCGCACACCACACAAGAGAGCTGACGTGGACGTAGTCTGATAACTCTGGTGCTGAAGGACAATCCATCATATAAAAACAGCCTGCCACAAAGTGAACCTAAAAATAGAAGTATACATGGTCTAAAAATACATACTCACTAAAATAATGGAATAAAGCAATCGCTGTATAGCAACTGCAAAAACATTTGCTTGCCACCACTTGAAAGCTTTTTATAGCATGACAGATGTTTTTTCTTGCTTCAGCAGGTAATAATCTGCAAAAGCAAGGCCATCGCATTAAATAACAGAGTAAGGATATATCCTTACTCTGTGATTAAATGTAGAGCCGAGTTCATGTGTATATTACCTTTATGCTTGATTGTGATATTTTATCAATTGATGGACAAGGTGAGTATAGGGGATTACCTAAGGGGTAACTCACACATTCATCAGATCATACAATTAATATAAGTGATAACCCATTGATGCAGTGATGGCTTTGCTCTGTTAACAAACCTAAAGAACATTGGGCCAGACTGAAAAACTTCCATCTTTAACCACAACTAGGCTACACTGACAGATATAAAATAGTAAACCTGTTCGCCTATATTTGCAGGGATCAAGAATCAAGTAATTTAGAACATTTGAGTTCAGCTATATTGTACATTGTTGTTCGGTGCAGTTACCTTCCATTTTTGTGAGCACTTTAATTGCTTCTTGAGCTTGCATTGTTCCTATGATGCCAGGAGTGACGCCCATAACTCCGCCCTCCGAACACGAAGTCACTGTGTGTGGAGGAGGAGGGGTAGGGTAGAGACATCGGTAACATGGTCCACCATCATAGTTGTACACTGTTAGTTGGCCTTCAAATTTTAAAGCCGCACCTGAGACTAAAGGCTGTAAGAAAAAACAAGTTTGCTTTATTCTGGAATTGCATAAGAAGTTGTCTGTCACTATCGAGTAAGAAGACAACTCCAGACATCTCACAAGCAGTCTCACCACGTTCTCACCCTCTCTGGTCTCAGCTGGTAAAGCATGTCAATGCAGGGACATGTAAAAGATAAACATATATAACACCTAGTAAAATCTAGCTGCTGTACTGCAATCTATCTCGACACATTTCTAAAAATATGTGTCACATATAGAAATATATATATATTATATATTATATTGTCACAGCTTACCTTTTTAGCTATCACACAGGCATCATTGAGTAGGTATCGGGTGGCTACATTATCTGTACAATCCAAAATAATGTCATACTGGCTCAGTATATCGAGGGCATTAGAACTGTCGATGGCTACATTGTGTGTTCTGTAGGTCGGAAGTGGGTTGAGATCTTGACAGGCCGTTTTAGCCGAATGAGATTTTGGCTCACCAGCCCCTGTTTGCTTATGTAGAATCTGTCGATGTAAGTTGCTTATATCTACGGTGTCATGATCAAGCAGCCCTGAAAACAAAAGGTAAAAAAAGACAAGAATAAAAACCGGAAATATTTAGGCTGTAACCAATATATTTTAAACCATAGAAGTTTTACTGGCAGTACATGACTTACAAATGGATGGGTTCCCAATCAGATAGCAAATTAAATAAAGTAAAAATCCTGTTACTTACCTAAGGTTCCGATTCCTGCTGCTGCCAAAAAGATAGCTGCAGGGCAGCCCAATCCCCCACAACCCACAATGAGAGCACTGGAAGATCTAAGAGTCTGCTGGCGCCTCACGCCAAATTCTGGTAAGATAAGCTGACGGCTGTATCTATGGATTTCCTCGTTAGTCAAATCATGGGCTGCCATCACTGCTGCATATAAAAAATAACGGTTTTATGTTTGGAAATCTAAGATGAGGTTTCAGAAACAGCACCGAGACAAAGAGGAAGATTTGAATAGGAAGAAAAACCTAAGGAAGTAATCTTGCAGAAGTGGCGATTAAGACAAGTCGAGGTGACCTGCTGATGATGCTGACTAACTGGAACCAATTATCACATTCCTCATAGTACCGCTGTACTATGTTTTTGGACTCAGTTTGCTTACAATATATAATTGCAAATTTCTTCGATGGCTACTTTATCAACATGATCCTTAGGGCCTACTGTTTTCGTCAGTTGTGATTGATGCAATTTGTGGCTGTGACACACACGCATCCATCAACATATAAATATATATTTAAACATATAGATTAACTTTTTGTGTTAACGATCACAACCTGATAATGTTTGTCTGATAGCAACCTGCCCTTCAAGGATAGGGGCACTGCTGCGCAAAGAACCCATCCCAATACTTGTTTGGCAACTGTTAGATGTCCATATGGTATAAGTGGTTGCCAAATATTACTGCTGATCTGGATGGGTGTTTAGCAACCAACAGTTAAATTGATGCCCAGTTGGCACTGTTAAATAGGTATTGTCATAAACAGATGGCCCTTTTACAGAGATGTATGGCGGATGGCCATTACCAGACACATTTTTAGCACAACAGGCACTACTGGCTTTGCTATACTTCTTAGTTGGCCAACCATGGGCTAACTAGGAAGCTGTATCCCAAAGGGTCCGTCTCGCAGCATTACTGCAGTGAGGTTGCGAGGCAGGCACAATCAAAGAGCATGGTTAGGAGTAGGAGGTGGCTTAGTTGGTTAGAGCGCCAGCCTTTTATTGGCTAGCATTGAAGGCATCCAATATCTAAAGCTCATGCTTCGGGGTGAGGCGCGTGATAAGAATCACTGAGTGTATGTAATTACTTTTTAATCAATGGAACTAGAGGAGGAGGAAGTGTAAAGAAATCAGTTCTGTATTTATAACAGTCCCTTGGTAGGTATCAACAAAACACCTGACCCTACTACAGATAGCTTGCTTGGAAGTTTCAAAAGCCACAACCGTTCCTGTCCAGACAACTGGCCAACTTGTTGGACAGGCTACCACCACCAGACTACAGACTCAGTAGTACCAAGGAGTACCAGGGTGTTACTCCTTGGTAGTGCTGACTGCTTAGGCAAAGTGCATGCATGCTTGTTTGTGTGATCCCATAATCAACTACTTGTACCAGAGACTGTATTGTTACTGTATATATATATATATATATTATTATTTACAGTCTCTGATTGAACTATATTAACTATGATCATGATGGGGTGTATTCATCAAGGGAGAATGATTAAACAAGCCTAGGTCAAGGAGTCTCACAGCAATGAATGAGGGAGTTCATTGCTCACAACAGTCATCATCAAGTCTCTAACTCATTGAGTTGACCTTGCTGTATTGAAGTTAGTATTCAATTGGCTGGGATTTTGCTTCAATCAAGTTTTATTTTAGACCCTTATAAAGAGGCACTTCTCTAAAACTAAGTATTCCATGGTGTTTGAGGTATTCAAATCAGGTTCAAATGTATATTACCTTCCTCACACAAGTTGATACAACATGCTTTTCTCACCAACTTTTCACATGGTAATTGAAGGCGTGCCCCATATCCGGTATGAATTGTGATCAGAATTGACTGATTTTCATCAAACCCACAAGTGTTTGCATCTGTTCCTAGATATAGTTTACTACTCTGCAAGAAGGACTGCACAAGAAAGAAGTGTAACCTCATTCAGTCAATCTTTCCCCTCTTGCACACATCAAGGAATTCTCTCAACTATGGCACATGTTGGCAAAGTATGTATGTATTATTTATATTAAGAACTGGCTGGTAATTATTCAATTTATTATGATCATCATATTTTTGCTGCTCATCAATCCAAATATCATAATAATGACATCAATCCTCTTTAGGTCAAAGAGGCCCCCTTCAGGTTACTCAAACGACAATGCTGAGTTGGCCTGCCTACAAACAAATATGGAATAGGCTGTATATGTATATATATATATATATATATATATATATATATATATATATATCTATATGTCACATGTATGTAGCTTTGTTGTCTTGTTATTTATTGTCAATCATAGGCATAGGCTGTGCAGCAAAATATGTATTTGTGCGACAACAATTTGAACTTTTTGGCAATCTATCTATGTGGAAAGTCGTGATGGTTTCATAGGTGTCCGTATATCATTGTTTGCAGCACTAGTATGCTAACGACAAATTCCCCTATTGTTTTTCACAGACTATCTCCTGCAGGGCTGCTGTTGCCTGGGAGCCAAAGAAGCCACTGACAATGGAGACAGTTGAGGTTGCACCTCCTAAGAAGGGTGAAGTGCGAGTCAAGGTGGGTATTACAACCATTTACACCAATGATGGCATCACGCTAGACCGTCGAGGGGGCGTGCCTTAGTGCTTTTGGATTTTAATTTACGATCCCGTGGGTGGGGAATTTGTGGCAGAGTGGGTACAATGACGCAGCCCATACTTTTTTTGCGAGAATACATGGTGTTGATTGCTTTGGTAGTTAAAGTTCTTGCTATGATGCATTCTGTTACTAACAATAGTTTATTCAGATAGATCTCAGTTTTCTCTGAGAAGATGGTCACGAAAAAATAGTAATACATCTCAATATTTTGTGGCCTTGATCTTTTCATGACTCCTTACGTAGCCTCACAACAAAACTAATGATGTGTTTGTTCTTCTCCATCATCATAGGTTTCATCACAGAAAGGCAGCATAAGGTGATACTTTAGACCACATAATTATTAATTGGTGAATAAATTTGTTTGTTATTACCACTGAGTCTGAATTTTGTAATGCTCTGTTTTCGCTTTGTAGATTCAAGCAACAGGGGTTTGTCATACTGACTCTTACACTTTAGGTGGGCATGATTCAGAGGGAAAATTTCCAGTGATCCTGGGACACGAAGGAGCGGGAGTAGTAGAGAGTGTCGGTGAGGGTGTCGTCGACTTTGTTGTAGGGGATCATGTCATTCCTTGCTATACTGCACAGTGCTACAACTGCAATTTTTGTTCAAACAAGAAAACCAACTTATGTCAGAGAGTCAGGTGGGTTGAATGAGTTTCCAAACATTGCTCTGTCTGAGAGACGCAAATTTTAAGGATAGAACACCCAAAAAAACCAACCACCTTTGTCTGTATTGATCAATGTAAGCCTTGGGATACATCGGTAACTACGCCATTGTCATAGTCGAGACATCTGCTGCAACTTATGTGATATTCCTTGTAGCAAGGAGGAACAGGGTTCTCTGTTCCTCCTTGCTTGTAGCAACTAGTTCATGCATGTCTTATGGTATAAATCAAAGGCTACTTGTTATATAGTTTGTGTACATAAAATTGCAAGTTGTGTGCAGCTGTACCCCATACTTTTGTACCTGTCTATAGGGCTACTCAGGGACAGGGTGTTATGCCTGACGGAACCCCCAGATTCACATGTAAGGGACAGACTGTGTATCACTACATGGGGACCAGTACCTTCTCCGAGTACACTGTTGTTTCTGAGTTCTCCCTTGCAAAGGTAATTTGTCGATTAACATAACAATAGCTGTTTGCGGATTTGTATTACAACTTACAACTTTCCCTGCCATGGTTTGAGGAGTAATTTTATGGTTTTTTTAATTAAAATAATCGTCATCATTATATCTTTAAATAGGTTAATAAAGAGGCACCGCTAGACAAGGTGTGCCTGTTGGGGTGCGGAATCACTACTGGTTACGGTGCAGCTCTAAACACTGCTGGAGTAGAGCCAGGAAGTATCTGTGCTGTCTGGGGACTGGGTGCTGTCGGGCTTGCTACGGTTATGGGATGTGCAGCAGCAGGGGCAAGCAGAGTCATCGGTGTGGATATCAACCCTTCCAAATTTGAGACAGGTAAGAGTTGCTGTGTGTTGTTAGGGCATCTATTTGTTACCGAGTTTCACATACGGCTGCTCATTAGTCAATAAATACACCTGATCTGAGCTGATTGCCAGTTATCGCCCATGATTTCACTCATCGTTCTGTTTGTTATAGAAGATGCATTTACTGTTGTTAGAAAAGTTAAAATGACAAGTTTCCTATCTACAATTAAGTTTATATACTTTTCACAGCTAAACAGTTTGGTGCTACCGAGTGTGTAAACCCGAAAGATTTTGACAAGCCCATTGTGCAGGTGCTACAGGAAATGTGTGATGGCGGGCCGGATTACACCTTTGAGGCTGTCGGAAATATTCACACAATGGTAAATATAATCATCATACTTATCACTGGTCAGCAGTGTAACTCTAGAAGATCAAAATTTTTATTTTGTCACATAGTTGTGGTGGTTTGACATTTTAGGTACCAACAGATGAAAGCTGTCGGTATACTATTAGTCATAGCTATTATCAATTTAATGAAGCCCAAATACTTCAAAATCATGTCTATGTCTATTACGTTTTCCGACAACTGTCACTCTCCTATGCAATGTTTACACTAGGCATCTATTTAATACTTGCCGGTCAAATATTTGCTATCTTTGTGGTCTTGCTGTGTCATTCAAAGCGATTGTTTATTCAGTGATACTGATAATCTAAATGTCGAAAACTGTGTACTTGTAGCTAGATAGCCATAAGGTCACACATATAGCTCAGTATAGCTTATTAACACAGAGTAAGGATATAACCTTACTCTGTGTTACTACCTACCTGTTTATCAGTACATCCGAGAACGGCCAAGTTACTTTTTCAAGGTAGATGCAAGTGGTCAAGGTATTAATGCTGGAGCCTACAATGCACCTGCAATTGCACAATGCATCTTGATTTAAGATTTGCATTATGATTATCGAAATCTCAATTTTTCACAGAGTATTTCACTTTTTTTTGTGTGCAGAGAGCAGCCCTGGAGTCAGCTCACAAGGGATGGGGAGTATCTGTGATTATTGGAGTTGCCCCTGCTGGTGCTGAGATTTCCACCAGACCTTTCCAGCTGGTCACAGGACGTGTCTGGAAGGGAACTGCTTTCGGCGGGTATAAGAGCCGTGATGCTGTCCCTGTTCTCGTGGAGAAGTATATGAATAAGGAGCTGAAGGTGGATGAGTTTATCACTCACAACATGGGCTTCGACAAGATCAACGAAGGCTTTGACCTCATGCATGCTGGCGAAAGGTAAGTTGGGTCGAAAATCTTTTTGTTAAAATCATTGATTCCTAATTTAAGATCCGTTATGATCTTAACTGAGTACTTCACTGTATTTGGAGTACAGGAGTACTTACAACATACAGGCAGTAAGTAGAGCATTGTAATGACATTAGAGATTAACGCTTGTACTTTTTCATGCGATCAAAGCATCTGACGGATATACCTTTTGATCAATTCCCAAATGCAAACATAGTAGTACTCAAAAATAGCCCCAGTTCGTCCTTTACCACTATTGTAAATAAAATACAACTTCTGTTGATGGTGCAAGCCAGTTGTCGAGTGCCCCAGTGGTCAAAGCCTTATCTCTCTGGACTTGGTGACTGAGAGGTCACCATCATAATTGGTGCACTGTTCGTTTACAGCAAGTTATATTACTTTCACAGTATAAAAGCATATGATGACTAACAATTTTTTTTCTTCCAGTATCCGCTCAATCGTGCATTTGGATCAGTAAAGCTCCCCAAAGATGAAGTCCCGCTTTGCCAAGCTTGATGTTATTCGCAGCATTCGGACATCTCAACTGCCCCCATTTTTTTGCTATGCAAAACTTGATTTTTTCTTGATTTCCAAATCCTACATGTCATTTAGAACTACCTCCTATGATTTGTATCGATAAAAATCAAATGCAGATGCCAGTTCTTTTTTACAATACAATATAGTTTGTATTCACAAATATAAATTCCGGTGATTGGTAGAAAAATATAGATAAAACTCAACCTTGCATGGTACATACAACAGAAGTCTGAAAAATGATGAAATACTATCACAGTTAGAAGGTGGCTTGGACTGCTTTAGCAAGCCAATCAAGGTGACATAGAAAAACACTGTTTTATAGATGGAGACCATCTTGTCAAAATTGGTAAATGGGGCAAATAAAGTTTGAGATGTATAATTATGAGATAAACGATGACAAATGCACAGTTGCGCAAAGCTTCAAATTGAAGGCTAGTCAAACTGGTTGGGCTTCTCAAAATGATACTTGTATGATAAATTAAAATGATTCTGACATAAATTTTAAATATAGCATCACCATGTGAGATAGCGCACCTAGATCATATAGTATGTAGGGACACTGGGGTCACTGAAGTAGTCCCTTAGCGACTCTTAGTTTCAGCTGTTTAGCTCTGGAGGATGGATTAGCAGACACTCTTCTCTTAGCTGATCCTCCTCGCTGCTGATCGGCAGCCGTGTACATTATACCTGTAAAGAACATAACATAATTGGTTATTATATCAAGACATGAATTTTACAATTATAATCTTTCAATACAATTATGTCGATGTCATAATACGGTTTGATTTAGCAAAACATACATTATCGTTTTAATACTTGTACGTTTATGGGCATGATTGTTTATTCTAACACTATTTTGTCAAGTCATTGTTAGGTCAGCACAATACTAGATCAAGTTTGATCCAGTTTGCCTGCACTCCAGTTGCTCTCCTCCGCTGGCCACTAGCAGTGGAGGGGAGCAACTCCATATCACAAAGATCCTTACTCTGTGTCCACAGGGAGAGTGTCCATGTGCAGGTAAATGGACCTTGGTATAGCACCTTACAAGAGAAGGAAACCCAAACTTTCTGTTCAAATTGTGACACGTTGGTTTTATAATTGCATTATATTCTATTGGCTGTATTAAATCATAGAAATAAATACAGTTTATGGAAATTCTTTCGGATTTGTTTTTCAGTCAGGTGGGTAGATTATCTGAATGGAAATACATAAATGAAAGACATTGTTGCCTGATAGCACATATATCAGTTATCTAATGTTGAGTAATCAACGTTCCATTGTATATATGGGGACAAAGAATAACCTAGATAATATTACATACCTTCGATATAGCATTTCTTGAGACTGCTGAGAAGTAGTTCTATTCTCACAGGGAATTGACCAACTAAATCTCCAACTTCTTCACCGTCGCTATCATCCACAATCGACTCTGGGTCATCTGTCTTCTCACCATTTTTATTCAGACCTATCAAATATGGGTGGTTAAGGTATAATCTTATTTTTTGGCTTTTATGATAAGTGCATAGCTAGTTTGATCCAGGTAGCCTGTATTCCGGTTTGCTCCGGATTGCCAAGATTGATCCAGTTTGCCTGCGTTCCAGTCTTTTCCCTTTCCACTGGTCATGGCATTACTTGTAGAAGGGGAGAAAATTCAGCTGATTAAACCAGACAACTTTTTCAGCATATAATGCCTCACATGCCTTTTTATTCATCTCAGTACCTGCTGTAAGGCGGGTCCCAGAACATGCTGTAAGGTTCCAATATTCTTAACGTATTTATTCAAGATGCCGTTTAAGTTTACATGGCTGATGACAATGTACGCAGATAATTTTGTTCTACTTTATTATACTGTATGTACTTATGGCTGATATGGATTTGCTCTATCTTACCTGTCCACGATTTGAATCTGTTGAGAATGAATTCAATGATCTCATGGTCATTCTTCTTCTCTGCCAGCTCGTTCTTGACAGCAGTGAAGCTTTCGATCACAATCGACAGCAGCATGTTCAGCAGGATGAACATGTTTACAACCATGAACAGTATGAAGAAGATCGGAGCCAACGAGTTACTTCTTGTCATACGCTGGAAATCAAACCTTCCCAACATCATGGCAAAGCTCGTCATCCACGACCTCCAGAAAGTGACGAACGCCAGCATGTTTTGCAGCAAGATGATGTGGAAAAACTGCACAAACGAGAAGAAGACAATCCCGAACACAATACTGAACAGTGCCAGGTTTTTGCCGCAGTGTCTCAGAGTCTCGGCTAGCAGTAACATCTTCTTGTTAAATCTGAGCAGCTTGATAAACTTGATGATAGTGAAGAAAACCAGAAGACTGAACACGTAGATGTAGACCTCTGACCAGGCTTTCACATACTCAAACTTCATGTAGGCGTTACCCTTGGTAATTCTGAACTTCTCCGTGATCTGTCTGATCATGACGTACTGAACAACATAGAGACATGTGCTCAGAAGCGCCAGGAATATTATCGCTGAAATATTTGTAAAGAAAGTATTAGAGCAAAATAATAATAAGCAAATGACCATATCTTATTTAATACTTTTTTGAATAGACAGCGCTGCCTAATTATCATTTCTGGGATGGATGTGTCTGAGAGCTAGGTTTTACCAACTTTTCTTATTGTAAACTCAAGTTCGAAACAAACGTTCCCATTCACCTACTCTCACCAAATGCTCCTTGATAAATTTATCACGTTTGGCAAGTGACATGTTTGATTGGCAATTACCTAAACCTGTTGCTGAATTAAAACTTGCCATATGCCCCTTATTGAAGAATTTCCAACATCATGTACAATACTAGTTTAAGCGGTGTCAGGATTGCTGGTAGTAGCATTTCATTATCAACCACTTTCCCAACCAGGTCTAGTACAATACAAGTACCAGTATTTATAATCTTTGACAATACTATATGAGACAAAAGAGATAAAGACATAATCACATTGTATAATTGCATAACATACTCATCTCGATATAGCTCCAGAGCTCCTTAAAGTATTCTCTACCCTCACGTATCACTTTTCTTATCTCATGTATCATAAACCCGAAGATGAACATGCCGAACATCACATGGCAGGCAATTTCAAAGATGGCAGTGTTCCCAACATAACTCAGAAGCTTCATTGGACTAAATCTGATAACAAAGGAAGTTGCTACGTCCATAAAAGGTAAAAATGATAAATGATCTAAAAAAATTTACAAAGGTTAGATTTTAGAAGGCTATATATGATTATGAATGACTGGAAAATTGAACCTCTCTTGGAATATGGTGTCATGATATACCAATTCTATCAAGAATTTTGTGGGAGAAATAGAAATGTGGCACATTCTAATGTACAGGAGTGGACAAATAAAAAAGCAAGGTCTAAGCGGAGTTAATTTGACCAAGAATATCAGGCGATACAGCGTCATATCATATATCATCCATACCTGTATATAGGATAGTAGCTCCCGGAATGGGGTTTCTCCAGCAGCATGGTGTTTATAGAGAAGAGATTGGTACCGGGATTGTAGACAGTAAACTCGATGAACACAGCCCTGGTGTATCTATCTATCCATGCCTGCTGCTCCAGCTCATATGTTTTATTGATCAGTTCATCCGTGGCTTTATTCAGCTCAAACACATAACCATTACCACCGTACATATCAACCTCCCCTGTATAACACATGCAACTTTTATTATTTGAACTTCACTAGCTGCCAAATTGGTTGCATTATAGAATTGTCTCCTCATTTTACATTTGAGGACAACTCTTATACAATATGGATCATTTATACCTGTTTATACCTAGTCTTGTCACATGGCCGAGAGACAAGGCGTAATATAGCGTAATATATTCTCTATGTGTTCTTAAATTGGCAATTATGTCATTCTTAACAGATTTTGTGTACAAATTACGCCAGAAAAAAAAGAGCAATAAAGTAACATGATGAATTAATGTATACTGGTACCATACCAATGTACGGCAAGCCATCCAGTTCAGCAGCTGTTCTGTGTATGTATTCAGGCCAGTAGGTACTATCTACAGCGTCCTCGTTCCAGTACGGACCATAATCCTTCTTCTCATCATTCCAAATATCATAAGCATCTACACACTCTCTTATGTGATACACCAACTGTTCTGGTACCCCACACGTGTCTGTAAGTCAATAAGTTAGAATTCTGAATATACAAGAGGGGGGCAGGGTGTGGAGATTTCTTAAGATCCAGTAAATCTGTCACTTCTACACTAATTTCACCTTAACACCTGTTTACGGGATAAGTTTTCAGTTTAGGTGGAGGTCTGTCATGGCTGACAATTTCGTTGATGTCTCAGTCATGGTCATGGAAGCTTCCTTGTATGATATTTACATTGACCGAGAGCTACCCTACTACCCTCCCTTCTGGACTAGAGAAACAGTCAGTATGTCAGTGCATGGGCTGCAACACTGTGATATTCTTAGGTGCTTCTTGGCAATTGACATTTGGCTACTAAGGTGAAACAACTAGCCTCATATAGGCACCTCAGAATGTCCCTGTACCCAGAAAAACCTATACAGATAGGTCCAATACGGAATGAAAATGAGGTTACTACACAAATACATGTTCCTACATAATCATTTCATAGCAAGCTCTCAATGGATACCCAGATTATACCATAATTCTCTCATGAATGAGCCGTAAGATGAATACATTGCATCTAACTTACTGATTGGCGTCCTGAGTTGTCTCATCACGGCATAGCCCATGATCCTTGAGGTGTGATCACTGAGGAAGCCTCTGAGCCCAACAGGTGGTTCGCCATTATACCATTCTGAGGCTCTCAGGCCAGGAATGAGTGTGTTTCTTGTCCAGTACCAAAAGTTACTCTCATTCCGTATCTAAAATTGAAAGGAATTGTACGTCTAGATCTAGTCTTACCATTGTTTAACTGCAAGATGTAAAAGTAAAACCGCAGTGAGCTATATATTTTTTCATCATGGCATTGTGTTAGATCTAGTTTGCTCCAGTTTTCGCTGCGGCGTGACAGTGGAGGGTGAGCAACTCCAAATGCAGGCATATAGATCCAACTTGAGCAAAATTTGTGTCTACATGAAGCAGATAATGATGGTGAATATTGTATACATGCTTCTTACTCCCACACTGTATCACACTCCTTACCTTCATGAAATCATTGAAGGACCTATCTCCAGACTTGACAAAAGTTTCTGTCAAGTGCCTCTTAAATGTAAAGGACTGGACGTTTTGAACGCCAGCACTGAGAACAACCAGTATAGATACAAATGTGCAGTACAGGACAATCTATAATATACAATACATCAAGAGTAATAACAATAATTCATTGACAATTAATAACAAAAATGTCTGCTCATACTACATGGGCTGTTTTTTATATACTGAAGGAGTAGGGAGTAGGAGGTGGCTCAGTTGGTGAGAGCGTGCACTCTAACGCGCAGACCTGGGAGGTTTAGGGTTCGAATCCCGCTGCAGTCTACTGACTACTGTGCTCCGACCTGCCTGCAAACTGAGAGCAACCTGGCGCCAAATATGGCACCTGTATATCTCAGTCTTTGGACGGAGACAAATACTTGTGACTTTATCCCAATTTTTTAACCCATATAGGCGTTTCTGCTTGTAAATGGATAGATCATCGAAAAAGTTCTACTACTTTTCGTCTGTGTGACAAATTTACCACTGGCTTGAACGGATCATTTTATGAAGAGGCATGATTGTTACCTGTAATTTAGATTAAAGTTAACTTTTTAACACACAGTAGCTAAAAATGCTTGAGCAGTCATGCTATCAGCTAGCTGAAATGTTGGTACAATGCATTCGAAGTTCATATTGTGACAGCATACGATATATATTATAAATATATGTAGCCTGTTTCTGGTAGAGAAAATTTAATCTTGCAATGAGGTGACATTACAATAATCAAATATATACCTCTCTGATGACTGTGTACATGGCGACCTCTTTCCTTCTCTTCTCCCTAAGTGATGAAAGTATCTTCTGATTGAACGGCTTCCGTCCAAATTTCATTGAAGGTTTAAAGGCGTATCCTAAGTGAAAAGAAATTGCGGAATGAAAATATCAGCAAAACTTTTATAAAATTATCATTATTTCTCTAAATCATATTGGGCTGTCATGACTTTAGCTCTGGGGCGATACAAATACCAAGCCAAGGGTGGCCAAAGCAGTTTAGGAAGAAGTACTCAAAATCATAGGTATATGCTAACGAGCTGAACCACCCCTGGAGTTTCGAAACAGTAGCCTCAGCCTACCCTGATTTTCCTGATGTAGCCATTGTTCGTCTTGTTTAAGGATAAACTCCTCTTCATCTTGTAACCATTCCTCATCTACATCCATATTTGGGTTCTTAACAATCAGGGAGAAAATCACAGCTACCAGAATCACCTGAAACCAAAAATAAAACTGACACTGACTGTTTATGTTGAAGACAGACTCAAGCTATACAACTATCAAACAAGATCATTCCAAAGTTTTCTAAGACATAATTTTCGCAACCATCTTTATGGTAGGTTATATTGCTACAAATTTCTTAATGTTCAGTACAGTTGCAGTAACCTGGTTAAATGTTGGTTAAACTCGCAAGGTTTGTCTCTGTCCAAAGACTGAGAATTTAAGGCGCGTTAGGGCGCAGCGGTCATATTCAGCACTCTCAGTTTGCAGGTAGGATGGGCACATACCTTCAACAAAGCCCAATAGATAGACTGCAGTGAGGTTTGAACCTAGGACCTCCAACCCTTGACTTTAGTATCAGAGGACAGACGCTCTAATCAACTCCTACATGAACAGCCACTTAACTCACCTTGACCGGTTGGGTGATGAATACACTGGACAAGAAGGACACGATCATGGAGGTTAGCCACTTGGATGTCTTATCATTTCCAAAGTCAATGCTGTAGAGGAACGTGAATGTTGTGCATGCTATTACCGCAAGCCAAAGTATTATCCAAGCAATGACTCTAAAATAAGACGAGTTTTTTGAATTTTTAGGCATCCGACATCGCGTCTGGTAAATCACGCCATTTGATGATATTTATGGTAACTTTTCGATCTCAATATCTGCTGTCTGTAGCTATCCATCAGGGGCCCATCATTGTTTGATATGTTTATCCCTTCAGACATATTCTCAGAAAAAGTCTGATCCCTCAAATGGCGGAGAGATATTTATAGAGCTTTGTCTCAGGGCGCCTCGATACCTGAAATTTCCAATATCACTCCGACACCAAAGGGAACAATTTTTGGGATAGACTAGGTAAAAGCTTTTAATAATTATTTTGCCTCGCACCACGCGTTTGTTGATTATTATTAGCAAAACATCATAAACGACTATGCAATGGTATCCCACCTGCACCACCAGGGAAACATGAAAGGTCGTTTCTTTTTAGCCTCGCCATCTTCCTTAGCTGATGAGTCTCGACCACTCCCACCAGGTACAGTACCGGCTGTGATAAAGTCTGTCTGGGATACATTCGATGCACCCTGATAAATATTAACACGATATTTAGTCTGAAGTTACAAAAAAGTTTAAAACAAGAAAAGCAAAGCTAGATCTATTCTATATTATATTTAGCCCTGTAAGAGAGGCTTGATTATTGCTAATTTTATTGGAAAGAGACATGTGCATCCTGTGGGAACTGAGTGAAGACAATATGATTTTTGACGATGGGACATAATCAGAACACAATAATCAGATATTTTCCACACAGAAAGCAATAAAATCGGACAGACAGAATCATGGTTAATTTAATCGATGTAATTGATGCCAGTAAGCTGTAGTTTGATCAAGTTTGCCTGCATTTGATGTTGCTCCCCCTTGAGCCACCAGCTTTCCAGTAGAATATATGGGCAACCAGAAATGCAGGTAAATTGGATCAAGCTTAACCTAAGTAATCAATCAGCATCTTTATTCACTTTTCAGCATCATACATGTATTTATGATGTATATACACATATCCACTTACCGCATATGACGGCTAATAATAAATTGGTAGCAAAATGTATTACAGTGTAGTGTAAGTAAAAAGCTCAACACATTTTCCGAAACAGGTGGAGATTTTGCATGACTTTGAGACAAAAAAGTTCAAGATTCACTTTAATTTGCATAGTTGTTTACTGAACGAGCAGCGCGTCGATTTGAATATTTTATAGAGTTGATAGTGAGAAATATTTTTCCGGACACATACCATGTAATATGCAGACCGTATCTGATTTTGTTTCACTGCCTCTTTTAGCATCGACGGTCTTTTGTATCTCAATCTAGATTTCCTGAACATCTGTATTACAATCAGTGATACAGCAAATACGATCAGATTCGTGTAAAATCCAATCGCCACCTATAAAGGAAACATTCATTATGAAGGTGGTGGAAATGGTTCTCATAATTCAATTTGAATTCATTCAGGTTTTCATCACTATTAGTGGTTAGCAAATACAGATATATTATCTGCTCATAGTTTTTTATCGCATTCAGGGAAATTCGCTACTAAAAATGCATGACTGTCTCTGCCAACAGGAAACAAAACCTGATTCAATTCAAACGCCCACAGTCCATGAGTTGGACATGCTCAACATACCGGGGGCCGTTAGCGGGGTCAAGAGTTTAGGGGCTCAAAGTATGTTTTACCTGTTCTGGGGTGAGAGTCAATGGCCCAATCTTCAAACCCCCAGTACTATCAGAATCCTTTTCATAAAACATGGCGCTGGTAACCATGCTCAACATGAGGAGTAATAGACAACATGAGACTCTCTGTAACCTGGTGAATCTACTAGTTGGAGGTCTAGTGAATATCTGAAATGTATCAAGGTGTTTGTGATTATCCTTTGAGCAGTTATAACAGTCAACTTTGCCTATTCTTAGGTTAATGCCAATGCCAATTATTGGGCAAAATATCAACGTATGAAAATTAGATTGATAGAAAGCTGGACATATCATTCATCCTAAAAGTAAGTACAATTATAGAACATAAAACACAACTATACACCTTATATTTGCTTATATGTTGCTGTCCGTCTATGCAGACAATGCCTGCGCCGAGGTGCTGCTAGGAAGAGATTTTTATAGTGACTACTAGGTTTCCAAGTCAATAGGTCACTTTTCAACCACTGACAGTTTTAACCCAGTGTGAAGCATAGAGCTACAAGGCCGGAGCTGCAGTGGTGGTATATATAGTGAGCCGTTAAAATTACCCACCACTGAGCAATATGCCTGAATCAGTCCGGAACACAGCAAAAGGGGAATATCACAGATGGTGTTTGTGAGGATAATATCATAAACTGTAAAACATGCTGGATGATGTTGACACTTACAGAGAACCAGAGATGGTCATCAGAGAAGTTACGTTTACTTGTTTCAGCAAATAAATGTGAGAAATTGAGCATATCTTCGTCTCCAGCAATAGGTATGATTCTATCGATCTGAAATAATAAGAGTAACATAAAAAAATAACAGTTCTAAGTTTGAATGGCTCCGAGCAACTTTTCTGTTTGGATACACCTTTCATTCATTCACAATCATAGAGCATTGAGGCAAAGATTTAATTGAGCACAGGTATCTGGTATAGGTGTTTTATGTGATACTTGACTTAAAGGGATCAAAATTGAACATCTTCTGTCCCAGAGGAATTAACTAGCATTGAGTAATCATTTGAGAGAGAAAAACTTCAATAATAAGTGTCACTATGCTTACCTCACCATCATCCTCATCGATAGCAAGCCATCGGTTAGCCACAAAGTGAAATTTGCTGCCAGTCTGCAAGTCCTTTAGTGTGATATAGTTGAGGAACCAGGAGCTCTCATCGCCCCGCCCGCTGTTATCATGCCACACTCTGAGGTACTGTAACTGTCCGAGCGGTCGAGGGACTGCCATCAGGAACGAGTCTTGCTGACCTCGCTTCAGGATCGCTCGACCGGCCACAGAGTTCAAAGGTCGTACCTCAGTCTCATCCTGGTCACCTGCTACCAGCAGGAACACCTAGGAAATGGAAATGAATCTCATGCAACAAAGAGACGGTATACTATTTTGATTAGTATTGCAAGACTTGGTAACAGAAAAACACGCAGCAATCGTCAATCATGTCAGATATATGTGGTGACAACTTCCATGGTGATCAAGGAGCTGAAGCTATGAATAATTTATTGATGTTTTGATAAATAAATATACTCATGAAGTTCTCAATTATTGCGAAGAATAGATTTGAAGTCTCAAATGTAAATTTTCCTCCAGTTGCATTGATAAGTGATGAATAAAGTTCATAAATAAAAACAACTCTTACTTTGGATTTAGTGCCACCTTCTTTCCTGGATCCTGTATTGACCTGTAGCTCATACAGATATTTATCTAGTGGATCATTACTATCCATAACTATAGTACCCAGCTTACTCATATCCTTCCTGTCAGCTCGTCTCGCCCAGATCGCCAACATTATATACAGTGCTGTCAAAATAATATATCCACATAATTAGGTTTTGTTTTATAGCAGCTCAATTTTCAAAATTAGAGATGATGGTAATGAAATATTGGTTCATGTATGTAATTCGTTCACATCACATTCCCATTGAGTGGTGAAAGGAGAAACTGTAAATGCCAAGTTTTTAGTGCCATCGTACCATCAACCAATATTTTAATTTTCATTTTGTTATATATTATTTCATACTATATGTTCCATTTACTAAATTTCTGCAAAGGAGCATGATCTGGCTGCTGTTTCTGTGAATTCACTCAGATAATCATCCTGAACTGACAGCCTTGATCTCTATTTACGAAATTATAATATTAAAGAGTTCCACTCCTTACCTGCAATAATAGATATTGTGATGTAGATAACAGGATTCTCTGTGGGGTCAAAGTTCAGTGACGTAAAGTCGATGGTGTTTGGTGCGACCACCCAGCCTCCAGCAAAGTTTGTCAAGTGATTACAGTAACACTCAACCATCGAAGAAGATGATCCAGACCCAACCTGATAAAGACAAAGATGATGGATGTGTAAGTTTGGGAATCACTTAAGGAGCATTTCAAGATATATGTATAGCTCAGTGTTATTTGCTGATCTGGCAACTGGACATATGAGGCCATGCACAAACAAAAATAAAATGTAAAATTAATCAAGCAGATTTGTTAAAAATAATATTGTCAAGGAGGGCTGTTCCATTGAAATATTTGAGAGCTTCATTAAGGTAGTGATGGCACGGGAGATTGTTTATCGATGAAACCACAGCTTCAAACCAGAAACACAAGAGCTGGAGGTGTATGTAGAAGTCATCAATTTTAAGAATAGAGTCGAGTTCCATAACTCTTATCTGATTTGCTTAGACAGTTTCTCTCGCATATTTTAATTTGCACCACTCACCTTACAGCCTTCAGTTGTCATTTCCGTTGTCTCTTCATTGAACCAGTAACAGCCCACAGTACTCGATCTGACACTGTACGAGAAGGTAGCGTTCGGCTCTAGGATTGATCTGTAGTCGTCTGTCTCATTTATAGAAGTGAACCCGAGCTGTAGTGGTGCAAAGCTGACATAAAATGTACCAGTCCGCCCCTCTATAACATTCTCATCCATCATTATTATGGCTGGGCCTGTTGGATCTATAAAAAAAGTAGTGAAAAAATATATCCAGAGTTGTCTACTCGAAGAAATTAGTTGCACAACTTCATCAATACTATAAAAAAAACCTTGTTATAGCCATACAAGGGGTATCACATCCCTACATTGCCCAAAGATATCCTGAGATGAGATAATTGCATTTGACAAGTCAAAGAATTCAATGACCTGCAATTCATACCTGTGTACCCGGTGGTGTAGACTGAGAGTTTCATAATGCCGCCACAATTTTCATTAAGATTTCCAGGGCAGGTAATGTTACACTCCATATCAGGTAAGATTCCATAGCGAGAATAGCTATTAGCACAGTAGCAGTCTACTCCGTCCCGTACACCCGCATATTTATATTCTAAAACATAGAACACAACATTTACTAATGAGTCTATTACAACTCATTGCAACGACTGATAAGTACAAATCAGTCAACCTGACGAGCATACTGGTGAGGTCAGTTTTATTACTAATTCTTATTTGTTCTCTCTGAGGGTACGATGTGATGATATAAATATGCGCATACTTTGGGGCTCGCATATTCCGCGGCAGATCCCGGCTGAGCTAGCAGAACCGAATGTATATACACCAGATCCGTTCATCGCTCTTGCAACATCATTATCTTGATAACATCCCAAATATGTGCCTGGTTCAGGTCCACCTGCAAATTAACAGCAATTGATGATCACGCTTCAGTATGAGGCCATTGGTTGGCATTTGAATGTAGTTGACCAGAATCAGATATACCATACCTGTAGTCAATACCTATCAGGCATTGGGGATATATAAAATTCAACTTTATTCTACAGACAGAGTTATATATAAGGTATAAAATATTAGATCGTCTTTTAATACATTATGGTAGAAAAATATGTATTTGTCAAACATTCCATTGTCTAACAAAGTTTTTTTTAAATTGGTGGCATGTGATGGATGAAACAATGAATTAAATCTAATAATAGGATTTAATTATAATGATAATCTTAGGTGAGGCATAAACTCACTTGCCACATCAATCTGATACACCGCATCAAACTCATTAGTGACTAGATTTGGTCTCTCATCATATCTGAGGAAAACAGCCAGGTAATCGTAATCTGTGACATTGGCAAACTCAACCACCAGCGATACATTGGCTGTCTCTACTGATATTAACTCGTTAACCAGATAGAAGGATCGCCCATCTGGTACTGTCTTCCTGATGAAACTGGTGGGAGTCTGACTGTTTGGTATCATAATATGAATCTGGAAAGAAATGGAAAAAAGTTTTATTATCAGCAAAGATAATAGCCATGATTCTGATACATCAAGAAAATATGCATGTCGCATCACCTCCGAGTCTAGTCACTGTCAGGAAAGCCGAAGGAAATTGTGATTATACACAGTGACTCCTATATCATATCTGCACTTAAGATCCTTATTTTTGTCGCTGTAGTATTAGCTAACGTAAGATAAAGTAGCTAGGTATACATTGTATGGGAAGGGACTACTCACCGGAGCCAAAGTGTCTTTGATGGATAATTTATTACCAGCCTCATCATAGTATTCTAGAGCTGTAGAACCAGAGTCACGGGACACTGACTTCACTCCCACACTGGCTGATGGATCTTTGTAGTTCTCAGTCTTAGAATCATATATGAATGGATTCCTTGACAATGATGAACTCTGCAAACAGTTTTTATAAGCAAATTCGTCATCATATTCCTTACCCTTCACTATTTTCTGTCACACACCTTTCTCAACCATCCCATTAGCGCTAACTTTATTGATAACACACTAGAACCTTCCAAACCATTGCTTAAGCTAGGAAGAGTTTGCATGAGGTGGTGACCCTTCAATCCTAAACAATGAGGCAGAGGGAGTCTTTTATTCACATACATTTAAGTTATCCAAACACAAACTGGTCTGTCTAAGCAAGTTCGCTATTACTCTTTGGTCTAAGTCAGGGTCGTATTTAGACAAATAGCTCTCCAATGTGAAGTCAAAGACAATAAAACTCACGGACACGGCGATAACTATCTGTTCAGCAGAATCGGCCTCCACGCAGTCTTGTGGTCTCAGGTCGCAATAGTCTGGGACGGTGATGGTGGCACCCTGTCCGTTGTAGGTACGAGAGCTGAGTTTACTGGCTACCTCTTTGCTGATGTACATATCGACTGCCCCTTGATTATACTTGACCGGCTTCTCTCCTGGTACCATGTTTTTCAGTAAGCTCTCCGATACTATCTGCATGTTGTTCATACCACTAGAGACTACCTTCTGAGACTAAGAAAAGCAACATCACATCAAGGTCAAATAAAACATTAGGAGCGTGCAAGCACATATTTTAATCATGTTTGAATTGGATATAACTGCCTTTATGACGCATGTGATACAAGCAAAAATTTCCTTCAATCACTCCACGCAGTCATCATCACCAATACTTCAGAATTAGAAGACAGGACCATTTAGTATATCTATTTTTGTGAGCAAACTTAAGAATGCAGACCATAGCGCCAGCTACACTCACAGTTTGTTTCTGCAGTTTATTGCTGGTAAAGTTCTGTAGGTTATTCAAAGTCTGATCTAGCGTTCCTCCTGCATCTAACCATGGATCATCACTGTACAGGTTAGTATCATAGTCCCAGACAGTACGGGCATACTCATAATCACCGCTTATAGGGGAGTCTAGCTGCATATTAGCTCCCTGTCATAAAGCATTCAAAAATCCAGCAAATAATAAATATCATGGTTTAGGGAAATTTGTTCACAACGGTAACCATCACATTACTGGCTAAGTATTATTAACAGCCGCTTTTGAATTACAGTTTCTAGGCAAGCAAGAATTTCATTAACGAATCAAGTTGGCTGTTTTATGTGTGATGCAAATATTTAACTCATACAAAAAAACTTAGATGGTCATCATCGTTGTAGATATCCCTTATTTGTTTTGCTTTTCTTCCGTTTACTGCTACGTAACCATTTACCTGGAAAGTACTGGTGATGGTGGCAATAATGTGCCCAGCCACTTCCTCTAATTGTTCCTGAGTGCTGTCAGCAGTTCTATCAAGTAGCTGACTGACTAGCCTATCACATAATTTCATGCTGTCGCTCTGAGCATCTCTGCTAAGGACAGGGTACACAGCTGTAGCAGTACTTAATGCGCTGGAGACCAATAAAAGTGACTCGACGCTGCCTGTCCCTACATTGTTCAAACTTGTCATCATCTTCTTCATCACCTGTGAGAAATAATATCACATATCAGTGATTTGTGTGACACAAAAAACATTGTGATGTCTATTATTTTTTCCTGACGTATATCAGCTGAGTTATCTACTCTCTTGACATATCATGACAACTCTCACTATTGTCATCATCACATTATGATCAACCTTCTTCCCATCCATATCTCACAATCTTCAATTATTACACCTTTATAGTGTATTGCGCTAGTATGAGTGCTGTTTATGAGTTGTATTGAAACTTCGGCAAGTTCCCAGCAATCAGCTTACGCAAAACGTTTAGCTTGCAACAAAAATCAACATAATGCTTGCAATATCCTGATATGTACACATACCTCAGCTGCCTGATTCCTAAAATCCTCGTATGTATTGTAAGCTTGCTCCTGAGAAGTATCAGCAGTCACATTCATAGATACTTTGATCTGAGACATGTCGTAAGAGTTAAAATCTGTATCAGCCACTCCTTCTGCTATATACTGTCCAGCTGACGACGCATCATCAGCGAAAGCTGTAACAGGAGGGGACAATCCTTTGATGGCGTGTTGGTTCTTTATGAATAGTCAGTACAGAGACAATAAACAATGTCAAAATCTATTTTTAATGTGCCATAATAGAATTTGTATATTTATCCTGACTGACAGCAAAAACTCAACCTTGAATTTCTCACTAGATGTACACACTATCTCTATCTTTGTCACGTGGATACTTTAAAAAAAAAAGTCTCCGTGTGACAAGCTACATTATCCTAATGATATCTATGGATATATTATTTGACAGCTAATAATAATGAAGTTAAACAAATAAATGGCAATGTTTGTTTCAATTATGAATTTTGGCAGCATATCTAAGTCTAACTGTTGAAACCTGACTAAATTTCTGAAAGGCTCAGTTAAACAGTGACTTGGTCTTGATAAGCCCCAAAGATCTGGTACAATCATATAGTTAAGATCAAGTGATGAGGACAGGTAGGCGCCAGAGATTGTTTGATGCCAGAGAGTAGTCCAGATGACATACTTGCTGATACCAGAGTTGTTATATCACTGATTGTTCCGGACATTCTGATAATCTCCTCACTGACTGCTTGAATATCTCCACCTTGCAGAACCACATCAATCTCATGTGAATCTGTGAAAACATGAGCTGCCAGATCGTCGTATACCACAGATATACTTGGTCTTTCAACCTGGAACAAATATAATAGGGGTAAAACTGAGACACAGTTACAGTAAATCAAGACACAGACAACATCTAGCTGAGCTTTACAGAAATTCACTCAGCTTGTAACATTTTGAATTAAGATAGACTTATAGCTTCGACAGTTTTTTCCCAATTTTATTGGTAGCAAAGAACATCTCTTTTGAGATGAGAATTGAATTCAAATTGAAAGTGCCGGAAGAAAATGAAAATAAACAAAAAAAACATAATAGGAAGGTAGGAAGGCGTAATTTTTATCCATGACAAAAAATAGTTAAACAAGGTCAAGTTTATTGATTATTCTCATTTAGGAAGAGTCTGAATAAAGAGAGAAACCAAAGTAGGATGTCATACTATGAGGCTGCTAAGATGTTTCATCTTTTGGTTACATAATTTGTAGAATAACATACCAATACAGCTAACTCACCCTTATGTACCTGCCAATACATTCCTCTATACCATACCGATACTAACTCACCCTTAAATGTACTAACTTACCTTTATGTACCTGCCATTACATACAAACATACCAAATCGATACTAATTCATCTGTTAAGTTACTAACTTACCCTGACATATCCCATAGAATATAGAGTGAAAGCTTTATCTTCATCTATGACTTTGACTTCTAGATCGATCAGATACTGCTCATCCTGATCTCCATAGGGGAGATAAAGCCGCACATCTTTCAGCTCTCTGTCGTAATACATCAGCTTTGTGCCGTTTTTATATCGAGCTAAGATAGAGAACTCATAGTACACAGTCACCATGGGATAAGACCAAATATATGGATTTATTATCAGGTTTACTATTTTTAAAAACTATTCAACGGTAATTCATTCATGTCAAATCTATGTTTGCAATTAGTATTAGTGCTATAACTTTATTCTGGTAGTTGATAGTGGCCTTCAACTATCCACGATGACCCGAGAGGAGTTGTACCACTAACACCAATTAAAGCTTAACTTTAGTGGATTTTCGAAATATATACACATCGTGCATTGTGCAGTCGAGTTTTTGCCTCACCGTAAATCTCGAATCTATCTATGGCCGTGTCATCCAACCAATTGTAGCAGTTTACGAAAAAAGGCTCTGCCGAAGATGAGGCATATTTGGGGGTGACATAACACCAGCCACCGTAAGGTTTGGTGTTGATTTTCACATTCATCCACGCCTGACCAGATTGCTCTTGAGCTGTGCCCACTTGGACACCCAAATTCAGCCTGAACTCAAACTGCGTTATATCTGGAAAGTCCTCAAACAAGGTCTTTGATATTCCGATGCCACGAGAATTAGTGCCTGAAAACACATTTGAAAACCAAGTTAAAAGTTGTGACTCAATAGAATAATTGCAATATTGACTCCTTGATTGACTGTATCATTTCTGCCATTGACAAAGGCTGCCAATCCAGTAGAAAACTTCACATCAGTTGTCGGAGAGCTATAACCCAATTTAGATGAATGACAAATTAAATTTGTTTGCTCTGTTAAGAGTCCTTGACATGATTACGAAAACAGGAAATGCCAAAGGGAATTAAAAATTGAGAAAAGTTTGTTGACCACGGCAGTACAAAGAGTAGTCAGATGTCTGTTCAATGTTTCATAAAAGAATCATGGATGAGGCAGAGGTCAGAGGTCAGAGGTCAGCTGAAGGAAGAGGATAATGTAACAGTATTCCAGAAAAGAATACTTACCTCACAAGACACACATTGTCATGACAAAAGAACTTTTAATAATCCAGAGATCAGATTTTAAGATGATGACATTGGAAAAAGTTCAAATTTCACAAAAAAAGACCATACTGAAGCAAAGTGCGAAGTGTGTGACATAATTTTATTTGTCTGCTGTAAAAGACTATCCAAAGACCAATGCATGTTATAGTCAGGTAGTTTCTTATGATAAAGTTATGTCAGATTTACATGGTAAAAAATTCAATGCTCTTCTTGGTATGAATTATTGATGGTGGAAAAGGTCTCTGCATTATGATGACACCGTCTCCAGGAAATGCGATACAAGAAACAAGCACTTTCTGGAGTCTGTGACATCATAAATACAGAGAATGAGCGTAACCTTCCCTTATGGGAGGCACTTTTTTTCCATCAATGATTCATTCCAAGTAGAGCATTGAACATGTTTACCATGAAAATCTGACATAACTTTATCATAAATTACTGCCTGACTATAACGTGCATTGGTCTTTGGGTAGCATTTAAATGAATTGTACAGGAAGTCTCATTTAGATCGTCTTTGAGGAACTTACCGAATATCCCTTTAATGGTTAAACGAAATAATAAAGTGTGTCAGACAGGTACGGTAATAACATAATACATGTATTAAAACTAAATGTCAAGTTCGGAGGTGAAAAACTCAGGCAAACTCACCATTGCCTGTATCATTGTTGACTAAAACATTAAAGTAATATGTTAACTAAGACATGCAGTACAGTCACCAATAACAAGCTTAGGAAAAACTATGGTTTCAAGCAAAGCAAATAAAAGTTAAATTGCATCTATCACACTAGCCTTGATGAGTAAACCACTACTCTAATCCTACTACTGAATAACTACCTACTCTACTCCTACTATGTTAGTATTTTCCCAAGGTTTGCATCATCACTCAACAAACCACTCTGCTACACATCACCACCAGTGGTGAGGGCCATACCTTCTATATAGTCCTGGTCAGTTACGATCCTCCTCCAAAAGTTATACTGATCGAGGTAAGAAATTTTCCAATTATACGTAATAGGAGCCAGACAGTTTGGAGAGAAGCACTCTGCATACATTGCTAACCTGTTAGTAGGGTTAACCTGCTGCCCGCCTTGCGTCTGTCTACACACGCCACCATCGGCACATCTGTGTAGGAAAGTAGTTTTTTCGCCAATAAAGATGGAGACAAATTTTTTATCTTGTTGTTATGCCAACACTGAGGAACGAACATTCAAATTCTGATCAGACAAATAATAGTCTGAACCATTATTGAGTCTGTGGTTCAGACTATTCTTTTTCTCTTCACTGTCTGCAAAAATGTGAGAAGATTTAATCATTACAGCCTCAAATAACTGTTACACCTTGGAACACTTTCGAATAAATAAAAAGGCCACATCAGCTGTGAACCTAAGTTTGGCAGATACAATACCTGATGGAAATGATGGGAATGTAAGCTTCTGACACAATCTCAACCATCAAAGAAGCTATTCCAGTTCTGTTATCGGAGCTCACAACTTGTACAACAAGTTCATATGTAAAACCCACTATAAGCAGTTCTGTGGAAATCTCTATACTGCCTGTGTGCAGGTCCAACCTGCCAGTACCTAAAAAATATTAAATAACTTTTAGGTATCCCGTTCCATTTCTTTGAACGATTTTTTTTTTATTATAATCCTGAAAAATGCGGGGAATAATATGGTGTGCTTCACGCATTTATAACCGAAAAAATAGCTATTTTACAAAGAGTGGTAGAGAATACTTGTCTATAAGGTGATCATATCACACTTTTGTATCTTGACATCATTTTTCAAGTTACCATATTGTTATATTTCCTACCGCTTCCATAACAGCCACCCTTGTCGAAGGATACAGTTTTAGAGTTCTGCTCCTGGTATACTGGCGATAGTAGATAGTCTCCTGTCACTGAGTCTGTAGGGATTTCCTCACCAACACGGCGACAGAACCAATAAAACTCCGTCAAATCCTACAAATCAATTATACGAGATGTATCAATACATTTAGCATGCTTGGCAGTCCCCCTCAGTCTGGACACATTTTTTATTTGATAAAGATGGATACAAACGGTCAGATTCATTTCCTAAATATCTGTTCTGCCTCTCTAATGGTCAACTTTTTGGATGACTTAAACCAAGGAGTTAGAGACTCTAACTCCTAGCATAAACTAACTGAATTATTACATTTCAGAGTGTTACATCGCGCTACTTACAGGCTTCTCCCCGGCAGGTTTATCGGGGTCAATACTGTACTTTTCCACATCGAGAGCTACAGACTGATTTACTCCTCTCGTGATTTTAGATAATCCTCCATACACCACTCGCATTATAAGCTCAGACCTGTGTCATACATAGATTTGTGGAATGGAGTACATATGTGTTGTCCTGTTACACAAACCAATCAAATCAAAGAAGGCCATATGAAATAATCACTGGCAAAGAAATAGATGGCTCCTTATATAGTGGGCCTAATAGTGACTACTACAATTACAATTCTTTAAGTTCTTGCACAAGAGTGGGGTTGGGAAAACTGGTCACCTTAAGCATGTTTTGAATGGTGGAAAGCATCAACAAATTGAGAGCAATCAGATGTTGACATCCTGAAAGTAGGCTTTACCTAATAACTTCAATGAAGGTTGAGACAGTGCTGGCAAAAGGCACATCGTCCGCTGCCTTAGTCATGCTGACGGAATATTCCAACTCATAAAAGCCGTAGTCTAAGAACCTAGGAGGCACAACAAGCTGAGCTGTAGTGTGCGTATTTATAGAACTGACATCTATCTCACTTTTTCTGTCACCCGTATCTTCATCAACTTTATAAAACTATAAATTAGAAGGATGTGGGTGCATGGTACAGTAGTGCTGTGTTCTGGGTTAAAATAAATCAAGGCCATCACGGGTAATTTGCAGCTGAGACTGAGGAGAATTATACAATCTCGACGAAGGTAGCTTACTTGGTGGGAGGTTACCGTGAATGTATGCTGTATCTTACAAAGAACCGGAAAAGACTCGAGAGAGAGAATTCATTAAAACGTTCAGAAAGAGTGATAAAGTCGCGATAGATAGAGCTTTCACTTAATTTAACTTAAACATTAAAATAATAGACAAGTTATAAATAAATTCACACTAAATAAATAAATAGACAAATAATAAATAGCAAATAAAAAATTAACAAATAAATGAACACAATATAAATAGTTAAATAAGAAATAAATAGTAAATTAACAATAAATAGACAATAAATAAATTACAAATAAAAAAATAATAAATAAATGAACGCAAAATAAATAAAGAGATAAATAATTATTAAACAATAAATAAATAATAATAAATAACAAAAAGTAAATAATAAACAAAACATAAACATAATAAATAAACAAATAAAATCTAAATAAAATAAATAATAAATCAATAAATAAATACAAATAGCAGCTATATGTTGATAGTATAGAGAAAATAGAAAAAGCAAACCAGTCTCAAGGATGGTAGTATGCTCTAAGCATAAACGTGAGAGTGGAGAATGGTAAATCTATTCTTTCAACTCACCCTCCAAAGCTTTGCATTCACGAGAGTATCACTGCAGACAAGCCCCGTGCGAGCTAGTGTGGTCGACATGGAGGAGCGCTGCCATTTTTCTGCTTCAAGAAAACTTTTGCGATCGTCTACAAAATGTGAGAGAGAGAACAGGCTTTTTTTCCTATTCTCTTTTATATTTTCTTATATTCATAATAATTGCAAACGTTAGTATTAGCATAGTAGGGAGCGGCCGTGGCGCAATGGGTAAGGCATGGGTCTCTCAATTGAGAGGTCCCGTGTTCGATTCCGGCGAGTCACGGTGGTGTCAGGAAGAGCATCCGGCCTCAAATGCTCCTGCGCCCCATCAGGATCCAGTCCGTAGACCCGTACTGATACTGAGACAAAAAAAAACCCAGCACCATCATGGTTTCTCACACAGTATCACAGGGTATCGAGACTATAAATGGACGTGAGTTAGTATTAGCATAGTGCGAGAACAGAAATGTTTTGCAAAAAAATTTCACCCAAGATTCATTAAGATCTATACACACTGGCAGGGGTTGCAATTGGTTTTTATCATAAACATATAAATACTAAATAGCATACTTTACAATATAGTATTCAATGTGTATGGTTTTTTTATACTCCTCAATCCCCTGAGGATCAGCTAGGGCTACTGTGAGCTTATCTGTTAGCAAAGGTGACTTTGCACCGCTAATTGTGTTTTGACTTTTAGGCATGCCTAAGTAAGCCTCCGCATCTCGTAGATTTACTCACCAATAGATAGAGAGGGTTGTGAGCAGTCCCTAGTTGAGACAGATACAGGTTTGGAGAAAGTCTGAGTTGAGAACGGGTTATACTGAGTTACAGTGACCATATACTGTCCTGATGTCTCATATATATGACTCAATATTAGACTGGTGTTCTGTACATAACCAGCTAGTGTGTTGTTACCACAGTGGTTTGTGTCGCCTCCATCTGAGTAGCTAGAATTTATCAAAACATTGTTTGACAACTCTTATTGATTGGCAAGTAAGTATGTAATTAAGTTATTTTGTGAGTTAAAATGAAAAAACTAATTATAGTCTGTAGGACATCGCTATAATGATACGATATTTCTTTATGAATGTGTATATTTTTTTATTTTTCCTCCTAAAATTGGAAATAAAATGATGCACTGGAGTGAAATTCCACTAGATCAAAAGCCATCATAAAAAATATTTGAATTCAAACTAACGTTCATCAATTAATGACACAAGCAGGAAATTCTCTACAAACCTGTAATATTCTGTTGGTGACCCATCTCCATAGTTCACACTGACACAGCACTCCACACAATCAGACTGTGTATCCAACTCAAATTCTCTTACTTCTCTGGGACGTGTGGTGGAATTCCCAGTGTCTCTGAGGTTCTCAGCAGAACCTGTGGCTACACCTTGTAGGACCAGAGGCTGGGACACTGAGATTGAGCTTAGAGCATTTGTTGCAGTAACGGTCACATTGTAGTTTCCAGGCTGAATGGGCAAATATTGATAGTGATTTGTTTTAGCATTTCCTTGGATCATAAGTGAGTACAAATGTGACTATTAGATTGGGAACTTGAGGAAAAAACACCACTATCAAATTTTGACGAACTTTGATGGTGGTAAAATTGTATAGTTGTATTCTCGATACTATTTGCGGTACTATGGCACTCAAGCCTACTATTTGAAAAAAATGTAATAGTCATAGATTTCTCACATAGATATAGAGTCTTACCTCAGTCATCGGTAGATAAAAAGGTGCGTCATCAAATGTAAATGTCTCCACAACTCCTGTATCTTCATTCACTGCCTCTACTACATAACTGATTGGGGAACCTAAAATAGTCAATAAAGACCACATGAACATTGGTTTTTAAATCCTCAGGAAATAGCCCTGATTAAATTTGGTTTGAACTTTGTCTTTGATAAATTCCTTGGAAAACATTCCCAATTGAATTTTTTAGTCCAAAACACATGACAAACACTTAAAACAATGATTTTAAACTAAAAAATGCCAACAACAGTCAGAGTGAGAGGTCTTGTTGTGTCACTGTACACTTGGTTCCTAAAGGGAGTAGAGAAAGGTTCACGGAATTGAGTCATTGCGATCCAGGCTTCTTGTCTGTGGAGTGTGGTATCGGCAGATGGTGAGGACACTCTGGTCCAGAGTGTTGTAAAAATTGGTTAAGGTTATTAAGATGATTTTACATTTATATCATTGATGCTGCAACATCTAAGTTAAGGCATGAGTACCCTAGTGGAGTGAAGTATCCACAGTCGAGATGTTTTGGCTAACTAACGTTTCTTCACCCTCTTTAATTTTATAAGCTCTCACCTTTGCTATAGGTAAAATAAGTGCCAGCTAACATTGAGTCACCCCATACTAGCATAAATCTTACCTTTGACATAACCAATATCGAACATTACAGGATAGCTGATAGGGAACACATTGCCGTCTTGACCTATACCCGGTTTGGGTGCAGCACTACGTGGGAGATCTGGCTTCCACATAATACCGAGTGTTACATTCTCAATCAACTCGACAGTGGCCACCTGGAAATAAAGGATAACCGGAAACATGGAGAAGCAATCAATTGCCATCTCTGCACAAAATGGAGATATATACACCCGAGGATGCTGAAGGCTGGAACAATCAATCATAAAAGCTCCCTAGTGACCCTCTTGCAGAGCCAATCACCTTGCAATGAACAGCAAGCCCATTAATCAATTTGTGAGAGTTTAAGTTATTGGGAAGCCATTGGTGGTATGATAACAGTACTATTTTCCACACTGTAGTAATGATGATGCACAGCAGCGATAAGAGACTGAACCGAGCAACTTTTTGGTCATAAAATGACTATGCAGCTGTTCCCTAAGCACTTATCAAGAAACTATGTTACGCAATAGAACTGTTCCGTGTAGTTAAACCTAAGCTTTGATGATTTATCTTTTTAAAGTTTAAAAAAGCGATAATTATGAAACTGATTATATCATATTCGATGATATTACTATATCAATAACAACAGATAACTTACCTCCATATCGTAGTCAACTCTGGTAGCCAAGTTACTGATAGTCACATGTCCCTGATATTCACCGGGTTTTGTAGTATTCAGAACAAAAGTAAGGTTTGTCTCCCCTGACAGATCCATTTGTATGACCTGACCATCTCCTGTTAGTATTTCTATTGTGACATTGTTTGGATAGTCAGTCAGGCTACCATTGTAAATCACTGTCAATGTCACAGGATCTGAAAATTTCGATAAGGCTACTGTTAAAATCACCTGATATCATATACAATAGATGAGTAACCTCTAAAGTAGGCAAACTAAACTCTAGCAAATATGAACTCCTCTTGGGTATTATGAAGGATTAGAATTGTGCATGGCTTTTAAACCCCATCCAAACTATCAAGCTGCAAACACTGGTGGTCTATTTTCTATGAAGTTTGCTCAAAATCTGTGACAAATGAATTGCAAAAAAGTGAAGCCTGGGAACCTTGGTGGCACTGACTACCCATACGTAATACAAAATGAGAAAAGGATCCTTAGGTTGATTGATCTTTCAGAATCGGTACGCCAGCTGTAATATTATTTTGCCTTTCCTTGCACAAGCCAACTCCAAAACCCTAGCTTGACTTGAAAACCACATACCAGGAAACTCGACTGGAGAGTTAGTGATGACCAGGAACATATCAGTCAGTATGGGTTTCTGTATGTTTATTGTGTAGAACATGACAATACCCCCCATACTGTTCTCCGCCGACACAGTGACATCATAAACACCCAGATTAGTATACGAGTGAGACTCGGTGGTCAACTGTGAACTCGCTGTGTAAAGAAATATACAAATTCTTTAATATATATATAATAAATATAATAACATAATAAATCTCACATTATCATTTACTCACAAAGACAAAACCATTGTCAGGATGACCGAATGTGTACGTTATAGCAAAGATTATAAATACTTACAGATATTATAAATATTGGTTTTAGTATTACTCATAACTGAGTTCATAAAGATTTCCTGTTTGCAGGATCAAAGCATTGGAATTGACGAACAAAAACCTGTTTTAATCAACTCAAGAGTTAACTCTATATACTTAATATACTGTACATTAACAGGGATGTGGTTTAGGAAAAAATGGTAGGGGAGGCGGAAATCCTTGGGGTATAATGTAATCTCTTCCTGTGGAGTTTGGGGTTGATCCCCAGTCCCAAAGTGTTTTAATGATATAGATATAGAAGTATGTATATGTATAGCATATGGAAGTCCCAAATGAGCTGATTCTGACACAGAATATTCAATCATATCATTTTAAGACCACTCTATTGAGCATTTTAGGGAGGCAGAGCGTCCCTGCCTCCCCTAGAATTACAGGCCTGATTAAGACTCCTCGACCTGACAACAAACCACAAGTTTGCCTATCATATTGTTCCACAGATAAGGAGTACACATAAACGTGTGGTTGTATTCGAATCTTGATGTAGGTAAACTTACAATCAAAAGGTTTAGTCACGTTCGGAGTTCCGTCACCAAAGTCCCACGTCACCATGACATTGTCACCACGTAACATCAGCACAGAGAAACCGACCATCTGATCGGGTATGGCATGGGCTGGGGTAGTCTAGGAAATATATAATGTCAGGGGATGTATTTCTATTAACATTGGTGAGAGGGATACAAAGTTAACTCAATGTCAAAGCAGGGAGTGTCTCCCAAACTCCCTGGTCAAAGCAAGGGATTATCTGAGATGAGTTACATTTCCTTGAATAGATATGTCAACAAAATGCAGGTTTTCCCAACATATCAACTTGCATGTAAATGACCAATATTATAGGCTTAGACATAATTATCGCTTAACTTGTTCCAGACGGTTTGAGCATGATAGTCTCTGAAACTTGGTAATCCCTTCAAAGCTGATTATCAGTGTATTCAACATATATCCACTGATTTACAGCTCCTGGAAGGGTAACATCAATCGCAGGCAACTCCAAATGTATGATATTCCGTTCAACAGATATGATAGAGAATTGGTATGGGGACCTTGTTAACACAAAACAATAAATGGCCTTGAATTCGTTGACAGATGGAAGTTTTATATGAAGAAAAATGTCTGTCCATGATATACAGATCAAAGAGCTAGAGACATGCAAAAAAAATCAAATAGTGAGTGAGGGTGATGGAGTAACTTACTAGTAAATGCATATCAGTGATTGGCCATGACAAGTCAATAAATTGATATAAGGTAACATTGTCTCCAACAGAGTTGGTTAAAAATGCCACCACATCCACAGAGTTAGCGACATCATACTCATAGTAATATGTCTCTCCTATGACCATCGGTGTTATTGCAAGGCTGTTGCTGTCCCCACCAAGAAGAGACAAATGAACCTGTAAACAAACAACCACAGCAGTTAGTAATTGGATTGAAACCATTAGAGACACATTGTGCTATTTGAAAGATTGGTGAGAAAGACACTTCTTACTTGGCAGATCACAATTATATCAGAAAAGATAAGGTAGGTTGCTACTGGCCAACTACCATGTGAGAAAATGCATAGGTCTCTCTGCAGGTGGATGATGTGGAGTTGCCTTGAACCATGACCTAAGGACTTACTAGGGGCACATGAGGATTTTTGGGCGAATGCTCTTCCTGACACCAATGTATTTGCCTGGATCCAACACAGGACCTCCCAGATGAAAGACCGACACCTTACAAATGAGCTGATCCTTGTACCATATCAGGCCTTATCAAGTTATTTTTGTAGGGGAATTTTAATTGACCAACACATATGTTGTCAATTCAAATTATGTTTGGGCGAATGTACGAGTTGTCCCCTCTATATAAGTGTTTAAAAAATTAACTCATGGCAAAAACACAAAACAAATCACAATTTAAATAGCATTTAGCTTCAAAACGATAAGTATGGCAATAAGTGAAAAGAGTTTTATTTACTAATCATATGCTTTTCTAACAAACCTGGTTGGGGATATGCTGAAGTGGGCCATTACTGTCATCGTACGTTATCTGATAGCCGACAGCAAGAGTACCCTCTTCAGTGTATATGCTGTCTGTCAACTCTATACTCAGAAGCCCTTCATCTGGCAGCGGGTTAACAACTATCAGGTCAATCTCCATAACTGAAGGGTCGCTGCCATAACAAGAAATAGGATGAACCTTTGATAGACAACTTACATATTGACATAGGTACCTAAAATAGCAGGATATTTACAATGTCTGCGGGTAAACATTTACGATTTCCTGGAGATATAGTTTCGCTACTGCCTTTTGTCATCAGGCATAAAAAGCTGGAGAATCAAGTAGAATAATCAATATTGTCAAACTAGTGACAGCATTATCAATTCACTCTGAACTCAACAATTTCTTTCTAAGCATTTAATGTTTTTGATGGTAAAGAATGAAAGGTTGTAAAGACCTCATATTTGAATGGTTGTAATAAACACAAGGAAGCTGTTGTAATGACATGGGGTCAATATGCAGAAATATTATTTAAAAGTACTCTTTGAAAATAGCCCAATGTTCTTGATTGAAGCACTTGAAACCTTTGAAGAATGAAGAAAAATTCGTCCGATATCAAATTCAATCTCAATGTAAAAAGGTTGAAAGAGCACAAAGCTAGACTGTTTGTGCGACCTGTTTTATGTGAAAATTGAAGCCAGTGTTGATGCTTGGAGTCGTTGGTATAACAGCATTGTCAACATTGCCTTCTCCCAGCACGCCACTTTTGCACATCCAGATCAACCATGACTAACATTTGGAATTCCGATAAAAAATTAGTTAGAGTGAGACGATGAGATGGGGTGGGAGGAGGCGTGGAAGTTGTCTTTTAATAGCTTTTTTTAACAATGGATTCCAAAACAGCTGGGCCAGTGGGCCACACATCAAAGATTGTACATGCAATTAATTGACTGCGAATACCAAAAATAGTTGCAAGTCATTTTGCCTGCTACAGGGTTACATTGTCAATGTAATGGCAGTGATCAAGATTAGACCCCATAGCATCACAAGATTGTATTTTCACTTACTCAAGTGGAGAATCAGCAGTGACGATGACCGAGTAATCTCCCCCTGTACTGTATATGTGATTGAGATCCAGAGGTGGTGATGTCTCAAAAACAGGTGTGCCATCACCCCAATCAACATATATAGTGACATTACTACCGCCCTGTATATCGGCTACCAAATCAAACCCAGTAGTGTTTGTAGCCTCCTCAAAAGTTAGACCCGTTATCTCCAGCGGAGTACCTGAGTTGGGATCGACGTCTCCGTACACTGTGCTGACAACAAACCCAGCTATAGGGTCAAGACTGTATAATGTGTAGTTACTCTGAATACTGCCAGCTGAGTTGGTGGCTGTGATACTCAGCAGGTAGTTGCCTTCCGTCATCTGGGGTAGAGTGATGGAGTAAGTGTCTGTGTTGGGGTTGTATGTAGGTGTGAGGGTCAGTACACCGATGTCGGTTTCAAGTATTATGTCAAAGTCATCTATAGGCACTCCACCAGTTTTAAATTGAACGATGTTGGGCTGAGCCGAGGAACACACTAGAATATGCATATAAAAATATTGAAAGATTATGTGTCTATCATACCAACTTCTGTATAGCAAGAAAACTGTTGAGTGTTCCGTTGAAGCTGCGCACTAAGAGACAATTTCCTGCTCAACCCTGTTTTCTTAGCCCTATGACAGTCCTCATAGGGAGCGTGAGCACCAGGTCACCAACAATAACACGGCCATAAGACTTAATTTCTAGCTTCAATGCAAAAGTCAAACAGCAGTAACAAAGTATTGGTGGAATCGCTGTTAGCCAATATTGTATAAATCATACCTGGGTTGAGAATGGTTAGAGAGTTTGGTTGTTGTAGAGCAGTCACGATAACATAATCGCCTGCAAACTCATCACTTGTCACACAGGATATACTGATGTTCAAGTCTGAGGATAGATCTACAGGTAAACAAATATTCATTAGAAGCTAGTCGGATTGATACCACTACAGAACAGCCCAACAGTTTGTGGCCCATAAAAAAGAGAGCTATGCAGTGTTTAATCAATTCTATAAAAACCACAAGCCTGCAATTCACACTGCTGCAATTCATTATTCCTACCATTTTGTCAGCAATTTAATCCCCGACTGCTACAACCCTAATCTTTGTAACTGCATAATAAATAGTACATAAATATAATAATATATAACTGTGATATAACATAGTATAATGCCCTAATCTCATTTTCGAGAATTTTTTCTCTCACGCTACAAGCTACCGGTGGTACGTCCGCTTTCATTTTTAAACGTGATTCCATGTAGAACATTTTTTCAAAACTAATACATTTGGTCAATAAACTTCTTTAAAAAGAACGCATGCATGCCCTTTACAAAACACAACTTTTCCAAAATGTATACCATACTGGCGTGGCAGGGACTGTTATCTACATTATCTTACATGATTAAAATAAATAGAAAATTGATTTTTTATATTGTTTTAGTTTAATGAAACGAAATAATTACATTACAAGTAGTAGTATATATCGATTCAAAAACAAGATCTTTACGTATTCATTGTAGGAACGTTTTTTATCTTGAATCATGCGAATTTTGCAATTAGGAAAAAGCAACATGGATGTGGAAATTTTGAAGAGAATTATATGGTTCCCTCCTTCATATTTTAACTAGCTGTGTCATAACTATAGTATTTTCATCCATCAATCACTGAAGATCACTTTGTATCTTATGTAGTACTATATAAACTTCTACAGCATCTGCCAATTATATATGCTGCTGTATAATATTGAATCATAAAATTTATTATACTCACCAATAACTTTATAGATAATGCTGTCCGTGCATGTACTGTCACAGTTAGAGTAAGTCGAATTGTGAAGACTCTGAGGTATCATACTCTCTGACACAGAACAAGTCACATCTTGTGACGACCTGAGGGACCAGGAAATTGTGAGATTATCATTCAGCTCAACATTTGAGAACGGTAAAACCTGCAGAAAAAACAGAAGATCTTAGTTCAAATCAAAACATTACAAAATGACATTTTATCTAATATTATTCCTCGGTCAATGAATTTGCCGTGTTCTATTTTGCAGATGAATTTCATACGCTTAACTTGAAACAGATGTGTCTTCCAAGGGAGATTTCAGTAAAGCGAATCTAGATAGCTTTCTGATTATATTTGATTAAGTCAATCCGGACTGCCAAAATTCACGGTTGGTCATGGCAATTAACGGGAGAATCATATCACAATTTCTACAATGCAGTAGTAGCCCCAGAATAATCCAGTACTTTTTCTCATTCGAGTCTACAGGCTTCATGCGGGATTCTAAAAAAAAATACTACTCTAAAGCGAAAAATGTTTCTATATGGGATAATTAACAGACTAGCAAAAATTTTCTACCTTCTATTCACCCGTTTGGATCTACGCTATGTGCTAAGTTTAAGTTATGGTTGTATTCTGGAGGAGTAAATATCAGAGTTTGGAAAATTAGTTTGGAAGTGACTTTATGTTATCGGGAAGTAATTATCACTGGCCAAGGTAGGAGTTTTTATAGAGTAATGAGGCTTAGAGAATGTCATCTATCCATAAATATCCGCAATATCAAGCATGTGCAAAAAGGCGAAATCTTTCCTCCTGTAAATTTTTTACTCCTCCAGGGTATAAGCAGGATTTTACTGGCCTAGGCGGCATTCCTCTAGATGCTCTTGATGAGCTGGGCTACACAGCCAAACTTTCCCGCTATTAAAGACGGCCTTTCCGCATTTAGATTTAACCTTGGGTTTGAGCAGGAGGAAAATGGCTCTTGGCTATACTAGAAAAGTAGAGCTCATTTATTCTGAAAGACACTGGATTGAAATATGGACAAGTAGAAAATGATCAGAAATGTTATGGGCTTGACAAGACAAACACATAATGAAACCAAGGAGCTAAAGACACTCCTTGAAGAAACACACAGGCAAGTTACATACTCTATAGGTTATTATCTCTAAAGAATATGTCACCGTAGTCTCTTGCTGAATTGTGGTGGTAACCAACTCAGCAGCAGTACTTCCTGTGCCAGCAGAAACAGTGCTTGTATCTAGAATAGTTGCTAAAGGGGCACTTGTTGCAACTTGTCCAACGGTGACAGTTGACCCAGCTTGAGGGACAGTTGAGGTGGCAGTTGGGGAGAAAGGGGCAGGGGCACCTGTTAATGCAGCAGAGGAAGTTTGATGCTGAGTTGGTGTTGACTCTGAGAGCCCAGAGCTGGAAGTACTAGTTCCCTGTGAAGACTAAGATCAGATGGCAAATAAAAGGATATGAACTAGAATCAATCACAAAACCGAAATGATAAACTCAGTATTTCTAAGCAGAATTCCTATGATTCTTTGCTATAATGCCAAACCTCTTTAGGATTAAGATCTATATTAGTTCACCTTATTGTGATTTTCTACTCCTAATTTGTGCTACAATCATACTATGAGATCAAGCAACACCTCGCTGGGATGTAGCTTTAACTCAATGCAGGCTTTGCTGGCCGATATTGTAAAATCAAAGCAATTATATGCAAATAATAACTCTCTAGCAATACACAGCTTAAACTCATCACTATTATAGATTGACTAACTTGTTTCTATTACCAAAATGCTTACCGTGTATGTCAGAATCTCCAGTGGTGTAGTGGTGGATAGACTGATGGTTTCTGCAAAAATGAAAAATATTCAAATTAGACCTCATCACTTGCATAAAACCGTCGAGTGTAGAGATACAACATACAGTGGTGCGCGTACCACTGCACAACACACAGGTCTTCAGCTAGAAACCATGAGTCAAACGCTGTTTCGAGGCCTTCTCTAGTACAACCTCTTCATGGCCGGCCCCAGCAGCATGAAGCCACCCCTGTGTGTTGCTGAGCATCTCAATCAATCTCATCGATCCCTCAGTGCATTTTGTCAGTTTCGGTGGTTTGACATAATTGGTGTGTTTACGCTGTTGCGCAACCAGGGAGGCTGCCAACTCTTCATTGTTTCAGTGCAACAATGTTCGCCCCATCACTCTCATGCTTATACTCTAAGCCAAACCAGTGCAGGGAGGTTTGCTTTCCATCAACTCATCGGCGCAAAGTCGCTATCGTCAAGGCACCCGCCCCTCGTGCCACTCGTTCACTACTCAAATTCACCACATTGAGCATAGTACAACTCATACACAAGTCAGAGAGATGACTTGTTTGCGCTACAGCCAGTGGGCTGACTGTGATTTCCTGTCTCGCTCTGCCTGCCTTTTATGCGAGGGCCAAGCTTTTAATCCTATGTTTGTAAAACCTTAGATCTAACTCAGACTCACTTTGATTTTCACTCTGCAGAGATTAAACTACTTTAATTTGAGTATTAAAGGCATAATCTTGCTTAGCCTTCTACCCCAAGCAATTTGCTTATCATCACTTAATCCCCTCATTCTAATCCTTACAAGGATTATAACAAAAGGAATTAAATGCTGGCCAACTCCACAAAACAAAGTGAGTGTGTTAAACCCCAGCTTACAAGTAATAGGATTACTTAGCTTTTGTCTTCACACAGTGCTGTTGCCATATCCATGCAGATGCGCTTTCTGCCTCATGTACTATGCTTTTTGTGGCTTGTTTGAGTGCTCTTCCTGAAAGCCCAACTCTGGTCAGAAATTTGGTAGCTGATCTAGCCATGAATCCACGGCAGCCAACTTCCACTGCGAATAATTCGCAATTCCAACCTTTGTCTTGGCATTGTGTGACCAGATCTTCGTATCTTGTCAGTTTTCTCTCATGCGCATATGAGAGATTTTCTTCCCAAGGCACCGTCAATTCCATCAGTATTAGTGCTTTTTCTTTGTCAGACCAAACAATTAAGTCTGGTCTTTGGTTCGTGATCGCAATATGCTGTGGCATGCTGAGCTGCTCTGTGAGGTCGCATCTCACCTGTCATTCTCCGCTGTTCATCAATCCCTTTTTGCGCAAAATCTTTTCACGCGCTTCACCACCAGCATTAGCATATTCACACTTCTCCGTGACATATTTACACAACACTTTCAGGACTTGATTATGCCTATACGTGTATCTTCCCAGGCTCTGTTGGCAATTCGACAGTATATGTCGAAGTGTGCCCTTAGCCGAGCACTCGGCGCATTTCGAGTTCTCGGTCAAATTCCAGCGTTCCAGGTTTGCCGGGGTCGGTAGTTGATCATAAGCTGCACCAACCAGAAAGCTGATCCTTTGTGGCTCCATCGACCACAATTCTGTCCATTTGAGCTGACGCTGCTCAACAGACTCCCAACAAGTCCACCTGCCTTGTTGGGCTTGGCCTACAGCTTGTGTCTGGCGGCGCTCCTCTTCCATCTTGCGCAAGGAGCTCACAAGGAGCTCACAGCCATCATAATGTAATTTTTCCTTTGCAAAAAGAACCGACTGCACATAAAGATTTTGTGTGCAGTGGGTTTTTAATCAATATTCTGCGGCCGACTAACACCAGCATGGCCTAAAAATTCCAAACTATGTAGGCTTATAATGAATGTCAAAAATCAACCGTTACTGTGTTCTTTGAGATGGGTCACTAGGATATTTCTGTTCACAAAAAAACATACCTGTAGGGTTAGCTGTAGTGCTTGTAGTACTTGTAGTGCTTGTTGTTTTTGTAGTTGTTGTACTAGTGGTGCTTGTTGTAGTAGTTGTTTGCTCCAGAACAGTTATATTTGTTGTTAAGACAGTCTGGTTCATGGTGGTCAGATCGAGCAGATCGATGGATATCTGAGGGATAAAGAATCATAACCGGTTCGGCACTTTCAAGTTGTGCTTTCGAGATGAATTTTGATGCCAAGAGAAAAAAGATGTATGTAAATTAAAAAATTGACAATGTGTTAGCCCTAGCTGGATGTGCCCTCTGAACAAGCAGTAGCTTTTGGCTATCAGAAAGAAATCTTGAAGACTCAGTCAGAGAAATTTTACAATAAAATTATCCTTCAACCAATAAGAAATTATTTCGAAAATAAAAGCTGGCCTTTATGAAGCATAATCAAGTAGAACTCCTTGATGTGCTTAATTAATTTGTTTAAATTTGTTGGTACTTTGACTCCTCCATGAATCTTGATCGTCAAATCTACCGAAAATTAGTTGGTTGAAAATTGAAAAACTGGTGTATTAGATTTTTCCAACCCCGGTGCATATTTTATAATTATTTTTTCCGAAAAAAATTCGGAGTACATTGTAATTGTCACCAGTTTTATTTATTGAGTTAGATGAGGGAAGTTGGTCAGAAACCACATGTTGGTCAAGAAACAAGATGTAACCAATTTGGTACCGTTTATTGTTTGGCAAATCATATCACATAACAGCAGATTAAAAAATATTGCCTCATTACTGCGCTGATGAATTTTTAATGTGACATCTAAACAGAATTAATCCTACCAAGTAAAGAGATTCGTAACCCAGGCCAATGATTTAAAAATAACATATTCTAAGTTACCTGCAAAGTGCCCGGGTCGTGTTCAGCTTCCCTGAACAGTGAGGCTATAGTTCCGGAGGATATGATAGCTTGTAGCATGTGTCTCCCTGCTGATGTGACATGTGATGGACCTCCACCACTGTTCACATAGTCTACACCCTGGTCTAAGGAGGTTAGCTGGGCTAAGGCACCCGTCCCCTCAGACGCATAACTTAGGACATAACCTGGCTCTACTCGTACAATCTCGTCTAGATAAAGTATCTGAAAGAAGGAATACTTTGGGTGTTTGCTATGATGATGTAATATTGTGGCCACAAGTCAAATCTTTAACCTTATATAATATATATATTTTTCTTATATTTTTATGGATGGGACAATACAAAAGTAGACTTTTATGCGTTATAAAAGCATTTTTCCAATTGTCCTGTAAAGAAATATATACCTACAGTAAATATGATGATTGCAGTTGTGGAGTAATTCGAAAAGAAACTAGAATTTTTAAAGTGAGTTAACTGTTTGAATATTAGCATAAATGATGCTAAATGTTTGAATTGTTCATATGTAATATATAATACATAATACCTAATATATAATATATAATATGGTTTTCTTTTTGCAGTAGTACCTGAGGACCGAGCTTCAGCGAGAAGCTCTGATATGACCAATGCAGCAGCCAATTTATTGACTTAGTCTTGTTGAACCTATGTTCACTTGCGTAGTCACAGCAGAGGTCTGAAGCCTGACAGAATGTATCGTTTACTGCGCAAGACTGGTCAACAGGATCACAATAAGACCCACACTCCTGATCCCAATAACAATAGTCAGCGCAAACCGGTTTACGAATCTGCAGAAAATTGAATAAATTGATAATACCATGAGCTTTTCAATAGAGAATTTGTTTGAAAAACAGCAAAAAAAGGTTGAATTAAGCCTTACTATTAATTCCGTCTTTTGGCCTCTTTTTTTATTCACAGATTAAGAAGAATTATGGATCGGATCTTTGACCTTTCCCGCTTGTGAAAGAATATAACATGATACCACTGTGGTTTCAATTCTTAGGCTCATTTTTCCAATATCAAACAAAATCATAGCCATATCAGATTTTATTGACCAGCCAAAAATATATCAGATTTTATTGACATCCCAAGAATATATCATATTTTATTGACAACCCAAAAATAGTACCATGCAGCTAAAAATATAATCTGGTATTTGAGCACCTGAATGTGTATGCCGCCCACTGCAGCACCAAATAGCCTGAAAGCTGTAACATAGCCCGGGGTCTGAACTTCAGAGAGTGGCATCATTATGGTGAAGTCCTTCCTCCCAACCTGATAAAGTGAGGCTTCACTGGCGAACTCAGGGCCTATGAAGTTATATGAGCTACCTGTCAAAAAAATAAACATATCATGGTGAGTTTCACCAACAAAGACAGAGAAGTTGAGGATACAACAATTTGACCAAGCAACATAACATTTTAACAAATGGATGAACACTGTTTTCCCTTTAATTCTCAACTTGAAAACTCATTAAAAAAATACACTTCTATCTTCATTCAGATCTTGAAACACGTATTATAATTATGTAATTTATAATTAAAACCAATAACGTGCTGCATTTTTGTAGGATGAGTGAATAACGTCAGGAAAAAATCTTATATAAGTTTGAAGAGGATGTTATCGCACACGTGTCAACTGCGGAAATTCAATTCTTGACTCACTTTGAAATTCAATAGGTCTGATAAACAGATATACGTCCATACATTTGTGACACAAGGTGGAAAATAAGAAAAATTCACTTGGTTTCGCAAGATATGAATTTGTAAGCTGCTCATTTTCAAGAGAAGAAGTTCATTGGTATCACACAATACTGTATGTCATAGCAACCATCAGCAATGGCAAATGAGTTAAGAAAAAAAATCAATGTTCATGGAAATTTCTTCCTAGTCAATACATTTACGCTTTGTTTTAGCTACAGGGACTAAATAACAATGAGTTCACGAGAGGTTATTATAATACGTATATTTGACGTAGTTACAGGTTGAAGATGGCAAATTTTCTTTTCGAGCAACAAATTCCTAAATTCTAGATAAGATACAATATACCATATCCCTCACTGCTCACATAAAGCATTGAAATAGAATTTTTAATCGGATTTGTTTAAAATTCTGTGCCAATATGGTGAAACATTTTAGAAACAATTCAGAAATAAAAGGACAAAGTGTTAGACCTTGCATCAACTTATACAAAAATCTAAACATTGGAGCTTACCTTCTATTTGCCACTCATTACTCCCATCTGCATCAGTAATATTGATTGATGTGCCGAATGGAATGGTGACGTCACATTCTATCAAGTCATAGACTTGTACTTCATCGCTGAGACAGTTAATGGTGATGTTCTCAAAGCCATTGGAAGAAGCTTCCATATAAACTCCTATAGCATCTTCGGCCTGCTACAAGTGGTACATAAAAAGCAAGATAAATAGATGATACACAATAAAAAAATTTAATAATTTATATTTTTAAATAATATTTTTTTGAAAAGAAGATTTTATATTGCCTTATTGCTAGTGAGTTACAGAGTGAACCATTTTGTACCATTTGTACAGAAGGCAACTCAAATTGAATGATGGCTCTTGAAGTCGAGCAGATTTAATTCATGGCACCAATTATTAAGTTCTGCTTACCTTTGTTTGGGTGGAGTCACATACCAACCCAGTGAGGATGTTGACCCCAGGAAGAGGTATCTGGTGACTGAACTGAGAAGCGTTTACAATCTCGTACACTCCTGTACCATCATCCAAAGAGTAGACCATCCCGACCATATCAGTAGGGGTGAAGGACAGATCTACTAACGCTGCTGTCGGGAACAGCAGATCCGTCAGCAACTCCTCAAGCCTTAGCTCAAAATCCTGCCAAAGTTATTGAAGGGAGGATACAACATACAGTAGTACGTATACCACTGCACAACACACAGGTCTTCAGCTAGAAACCATGAATCAAGTTACAGTCGCATCTCTTGTGACTGATATTCTCTTAGTTTAAAAATGGTGATTTGAATAGGGTGGGGCGATTATCGATTCATATCTTTCCCTAAGACCAATATGTGGACGCTGATACCGCAAAACAGAAATCCGGTGAAGAAACGATGAGAAATTACCTCAACAGTTTGAAGAGATTCATATACTAAGAGGTAGCCGTCAGATCCACATGTGTCATTGCCGATAGGACACAACGCATCGCAGCCAGCGCCGACAGAGGGACCAGCTGAAGGTAGCTGATCATCGCACATACAGTGCGTCCCATCTAGTATACCTAATCAACCAGGGTTAGAGTCAGATTATTGTCAAGCGATAAATCGGAGAAGAAATGACGATTATTGTCGTGGAAGTGTGTATTGACAGTTTGCCCGAAACATAGTAATGACGTTGGCTTATGGAAAATGCATGTGATAATCTCCAATTGGGAGATCAAACTCTATCATAATCATAACTTTGACAGCAGTTAATTCAAATTATTGAAAAAGCAGACAAACACGACAATGAATTTTCGTCAAATTGTGCATTGACAGATTACCTTATTCATAAATGGTTAACATAATACTGACTTGGGAAAATATCAAAAGTACTATCTTCTGACGGAGAGATCTAACTCATTTGTAGTCTACTGAGAAAGACATAAATAGCGTTACAACCTACCAGCATAGTTCATATTCCATGAGCCACATACGACAGCACATGATGTGGCGGATATTGAGCTCGAGTCAGAACCAGACCCAAATACGAATAGGTCTTCCTCTTCTACCTCTGTAGCATTCCAGCAGTCAATTTTCACGGGACTGCCTAGTGTGTACTCAGTAATAGTAAAGATGAAGATCAACGCTTGTAGCATTGCCATCTGAAAACGGTTGGTGTAATGTGATTACTCATGTACGCAAATCGCCAAGCTCAGGGTGCAATAAAAATGAAATAAAACAATTTATAATCAAACAAATGAACTGACAGGCAGAATTACATTATGGTTCACACTGCAAGTATTCTTCATACGCACCAAAAATACTGCCATCTCTAGTTTTGTAGCAGAATTGTTCAAATATAAATGTTACTCACATTGACATATATTATTCATGTGCCTGCCTCAAGCGTATCAGTGAGAGTGAAAAGCGGCTGAAAGTTTTTATAGATTATTAAATGTGTAATTTACTGCTTCTAATAGTTTCCAGGCCATTGTGATTGTAGAGGAATAAATGGAAATTACAGTAGCTTTACATTGCGCACAAAATCAATACATTTCATATAACACAGAAGGCATTTTATGATTTGAAAAAAAATTGATTACCATAATTTTAAAGCTCAATGCAAATACCAACCAAAATATTATCGTACACATAAATAATACCGTTAGCTAATGACATCTCACAACCAGTAGCGCCAAACAGATTACTATGTATAATTATGTTAACAAAATAAACTGAATTTTTGCAGCAAATATATCATATATTACATAATATATATTACGTATTATATGTGAAGTACAAGGTTATAGAATTCAGGTTTGAGGATGAAGCACTTGTTATGTGAGACATCCATCTTGATTCATCCATTGTAAAATGATTTAGTATGAAGACACATCATAAAGGTCAGATCACATAGAAAGATTACAAAGCAATAGAGATAGGTGATTGGGCCGTAACCACCACATCTATAAAGACACTTCATCATCAAACTGGTCAATCAGAGTGTTTGATCGGAAACGCTAGCTGGCTGACTATAAAAGCCACAAAGTTTAAAATGTATACATATACAAGTCGACAGCTGAGAAACTTTTGTAATAGACTCATTTATATTGAACAGCTAATAACATAGATATAATATGATCTAGGCAAGTAGTCAACGCCTTGATCTCAGAAAAATAATTATATCTTTAGACAGTTATTTGGGTGTCATATTAGAGAACGCTTCAATCTATTGAAGCTTTCTCAAAACCTCCGTTTAGATACTTTGCAGAGCGATAATAATACAGGTTTCTTGCTTCTGAAACATATAAACAGAACCACTTTATTGGAAGCAGATTCTAGATTTCACATCGGACTGGCACTAAGTGTGAATTCATTTGAATATAAATTGAACGATAGCGCAAAAGGTAATTTGGACATGTCAGTGGCTGATCGGAATATATTCATTACATTGAACTTACAATCTGTCCTTTCAAACTTCAACTTTTCAACAAGTTTCTCTCCGTATTCAGGGAACAGAATTGAGATTCTCATGGTGTATGACTGTACCATTGTCATGACTGATGGATACATTCCACTAGAAAACTAGAATCAGAGAAAGAGAAAGTCACACAGGACAAGGCATATTGAGATGGTGACAAGACTTGATCCTGATTCTGATCAGCTCTTGGGCTTACAGGGGTCGAATATGAATCCTAGATAGAGAATACCCCAAAAATGACCTTTTGTTAACATTAATAATACAGTTTAATTTGTTTGATATGGGGTAACTTCTTATCATTGGACACCACAGTATTAACGCTCGGTCACTGGGTCCAAGCACTCTAGAGCCAGCAGCTATGGCATTGATTCCGAAAGTCAATCACATCAAATACATCAATATCCCACCATTATTAATACTGGAATATGATACTGCAGTAATTACTAAACAAACAGTTTGTATAAGTTGAGAGTGACCATGTTTGACAGTAAATTGAGTAGGCAGGATGTGAACTTAGTTCAACTCTATCAATGTCACAAGCAGCGACAAGAACGGCATTGATATCCTTGTTATATTATATGGAGCCATGTTAAGATGTACCATCACCTTTGTCTCTCCCATTTTCCTTATAATTTGAGTTATTTTTTCGGTCACTGCATGAAGAACATAATTGCAAAGATGATGTAGATTGACAATAAAAGTATATATATATATACCTTGGACTCTCCGCCGATATATTTAGATTACCCCTACATTGTTTCATTACTTTAGTGGAGGAAAAGTTAGTTATTTTGCCCCTATTTGAAAAACAGAAATTTCTTGCCTGCAAAAATTTACCCTTGTTAGCTAAATTCAATGATAGCTAACATTAAGTCAAACTTCAAATATTAACAATGTCTCTTTGCATGATTTTTGGTGTCTCTTTGGCCTGTCATAGAATTCGCGCGCACAATGTGTTGTTCAGCCAAAGTGATATTTGGTGGATCACAAATGTCAGCAAAAATTAAACACCACATAAACATAGTATTACATACATACGTACATACGTACATACATACATACATACATACATACAAACATACATACATACATACATACATACATACGTACGTACGTACGTACGTACGTACGTACGTACATACATACATACATACATACATACATACATACATACATACATTTTTCTGTAAGAATTAATTTAACGGGTTATATACACACAATGGAGCTTTCCCTGCAACACAACGTCATAACGCAACAACGCAAGCTCAGCTTTGTGTAAAAAAAAACTGGGAACGCAACGCAGTCGCATAGTTACTTGACACATTGGCAGTAATAACTCTGTAACAAGCAAAATGGCGTTATGGAAAGCACGCTGCTTTAATCCTGAATGGAGTACAAAGTTCTTTTTCCGAGAGGTAAATGGAAAGCCGACGTGTCTTATATGCTGCAAACAGTTGTCAGAAAATAAATCAACCAATACAGAAAGGCACTACAAGACATCACACAGAGACTACAATGGTAGGTTTTCTAAGGGAACTCAGAGACGTCAGGAGCAGCTTATGAAGTTACAATCCCAAGCCATTGAGCAAAGAAATATGTTTCGAGGAGGAATGACTCCAGTTCAACAGCGAGTAAATATGGTAAGTTATCAAATATCAAATCGATTAGCTCAGGCAATGGCACCATTGCAGCATGGTGATCTGTTCAAAGACTGCTTGGTACAGACAATCACTACATTATTTCCAGAAAAAGCGGATATCTTAAGAACAGTAGAACAGGTGCCATTATCACGTAACACATGTGCAAGAAGGGTTGAGGACATCGCGAACCATCTAACTAGTATCGTTGTAGAAAACCTGAAGAGGTGCGAGAGCTTCTCAGTTGCATTGGATGAGACAAATTATATTAATGACACCGCCCAGCTGAGTGTATTCACACGTTACTTTCTTGATGGATTATTCCATGAAGATCTGTTAGAGGTAATAAGTCTGGAGGGTCGTACTACTGGAGCCATTATATACAACGATTTCCAGCATTACATGCAACGGAAAGATATTCCCTCAACAAGATCGTTGGTGTGGCAACCGATGGGGCTCCATACTATTCAAACTGTGTGGAACGAAATTAATATATTATATCATTATAGTTACACCGAAAACAGTGTCTCTTTGTGTGGTGCAGTTTTTGATTTTGTCTCTTCACAATAAAAAGTTTGGGCATCCCTGCTCTAGGGTAATAAAAAATCGTCTCGCAGAGGTCGCCCACTTCCTGTAAACGAAGAAGGAATATAAAGGCACATTTAGAATATGAGAACATTCAGTAGGACTGTGACCACCATTCATATCCACTCGTATATATTCCACATGATTTCAGATAGATTCGCCAGTAAAATTGTTGATTATGTACTTCAATGTATGTACTATATATGTACTACAAATCAGATGAACAAACACTCAACACTGTTGATATGGATATAGGCATGCCATGTCGACATGTATATCTGCTCATGGTGGTATCGATTGAATTAATTGGGCAAACAAGAAGAGGAAAAGCTTAGATCGTATTTAGTAAGCTATCCAGCAAAATGCATGTCAGGGCTCCTTTTGAGATTTTAAAATTTAACTCGGGTCCAGTGGCAGATATTCCGAGGTAATTCTTGGCATGCCGAACCAAATTCTCAAACAATGCTGGAAAGATATGTGAATAAGATAACATCTGACATCTATGAACCCGGAAAAACAGTGTGCAAGAAAATTATGTGGCAACACCGTGATGTTAGATGTTGCGCTATTGACTATCAGGGATGATATGAAATAGGTCATAACGTCGTGTCAGTTTTGAGGAGAGGCATTGGCATAGGAGGGAAATGAGTTTTTAGACATCCAATGCGGTAATGCAATCTCATTAATGAGGTTGCATACAAATACAGACCTTATCATCAACCATATATTCTCTTGAATGGATAGAAAGCTTTCTCGAGTACAGAATCGGCCTCTGCCTCAGTAATTACATCAGTTCACTCGATCTCTTCTACCTTCTTTTTGCTGTTTCTCTACAAAACACAACCTACGTCAATGAAGCAGCAATAGCGTCATTGTTGTAAAAAAACGTTGACATTGAATGAACTGATGAGATGACGTTAACATATAAAATTTTATTTATAAGTTTATTTTAAATAAATGCTCGCTTCTCTGTGCAATTTTACTGAACATTGATATGAAAATCATTATTTAACTAATAAGCAGTACTTCATGGTCAAGTTGCATGATAAATAGGCCGATGTGCGGATAAAAGTAGTATGAGCAGGAGTGATTTTGAGCATGGAATTGTGATGAGACTGTCACTCAACATGCAGTAAGGCTATTAAAGTATTGAACTGTTTAGGTGGCGTTGACTTGCACTTGAATAATCATCTGTCCAGGATTTTTCTGAATATAAATTATTGATATGAAAATCTAATTGTAACGCAGTTGCAGCTTTCTTGCAGTGAAGCAAGGTCAGTTGATCAAGACCTATTGTTTCAATTCTTACAACTATTGCGAACATACTCCATGCACATCCTTCTCTATTTCAATGCAATGAAATACGTATTTCAGCTAACCAAAAGGGTTGCTTGATCAAATTTCCTGACTTTCCATGATGTATTGTACAGTTTATAACAGATCAAGGAGCTCAGTCTTTCAGAACATGTTGCCAGCAATTCTGTGGACTGAAAAACATAATTAAACTATGTTAGATTAAGTTTGAGTCGATAGGCCTACATCATGGGGGACAGGGGGAGCAACGCAAAATACAGGTATATTGTTTTACCTATTTTGGTAGTTGTATGACTAACTATTGTCTATAGTACATAGCTTGATTTGCACTATGTTGCTCAAGCCGGTTGCTGGTCAGTAACAAATCGATGTATGTTTGCGCTCAGAGGCCATTAGGGCCCAGATAAGTTTTTTTTATAAGTAGCAGACAAGCAGTGAGGTAATTGAAGACACCAGCATTATAAAATAGGGCCTTTGAGATAAGGCTACACTGGCCTAGATTGCCTACCATCGAGTTCCACTCATTAGAGCACACAACTCCAATTTCTAACAGGGATTGTAGCCACAAATTGCTACCAACAGGGAGTTTGGGAGTATCAGCAAGGAGTGACAAGGGAATTACTCCTTGGTATCAGTAATATACTCCTTCCGATCAGTTACCATCGGGGAATAATATAAGCTATAGAGTTTAGTTTAGCTCGCTGGTGGGTTTACAAAATGTTAGCTAGCGGCAAATTCTAGCCAGGTAAAATAGGGTATTTTTAAAGTGAAGACGGTAAATAAATATTAGCTATTAATAAGTTTCACTATTTCAGGCCTGTGCAAAAAGGCAAGCTTTCCCTTCTGTGAACAATTTGCTCCTCTAGAGTATAAGTGCTTGATATATACAGTTAAACAGTATACTATACTATACTTCCTTTCATAGCATGGTTTAGCAAGTTAGTGTGCACTACATTTTTAACGATAAGAATGATACAGGGTCCGTTTCGTATGCACCCATATATGATTAAATTTAACCGATAGTCTGTTTGACGTCTTCTGCCTGCTTAGTGAGACAAGACTTTGTTATACCATAAGGATCTCCATCTTAGGCTGGTATTCTATTTCTACTTCCATTGATTCGGATTCTTCCTTTTCTTCATCTGCTAACTTTTCTATCCGCTCCATATCTACAAATAAAAAGATGCGAATTGAATTGGCAGGATGGACAGAGAGAAATTAGAGACGACTAGAAATACCGCAGGAAATAATGCCCCATAACTTCAGGGGAAAGGATAACAGACTCTAAATTTTGTATTAGGTTAATTTTGCGATTGAGGTGTGTTAGATAAATGGTTGAATAAATTCTCCATTAGGTTTTGAGTGTTTGATGCTTGAACATCGGCAAAATTCAGACTTGCACAAATGCATGTCCCAGGGCCCATGACACGAACCCTCCCACCTGATGCCCTCTTCCTTATCTCCTCATTGACCTGCCAGCCGTGCCTCTTTGCGGCAGGTAAGAGGGTATGCTTGTATTGAAAAAATTGTCAAGACAGGCAGCATTGTTAAGTATGTACAGTACATTATATAAGGAAAACAGGAGGTCATGAGTTCAAATCTCATTGGTGGCTACAGTTTTGTGACGTCAGAAAGCTATACTCGGATATTTCAATGGTAACATTTAACGACTACAACTTCAAAACTGTAAGTGAGTATGTCTTTGCAACAACAGCCGCTATAGCTCAGTGGCAGAGCGCCTGTCTAGTACACTATATATGGGAAACATGAGTTCAAATCTCATTGGTGGCTATAGTTTTGTGACATCAGAATGCTATCCTCGGATATTTTAATGGAACCATTTAACGACTACAGCTCCAAAACTGCAATTGTGTATGTTGAGGCAACAACAGCCGCCATAGCTCAGTGGCAGAGCGCCTGTCTAGTACAGTATATATGGAAAACAGGAGGTCATGAGTTCAAATCTCATTGGTGGCTACAGTTTTGTGATTTTGTTTGGCCTGTCTCTCCAAGTTTGGATAAAGTACAACCATATCGTTTGAAAAATCAGATAAAATGATACGTATTTGATAAATACCATAAACATATAAATACTCTAGACTGGAAACTATTGGCTATTTGATACAGGCTCAGTGTCTTCTCTAATTCATTGATGCGACGTCACTGCGCTATTCACTTTTTCTCTGTAGTGCATAGGTCAGAATAGGAGTTATCTCCACATAAATATAATGCGTGAACAAAAGACCTTATTATTTCTAAATATGACCACTACAACTGGGTAAAACCAGTGAATTTTACAGAACATGAACTAATGAAGTATACAATGTGATCAGTATACCGTGCCATCAAATATTGTGTGTGCCATGACAATATATGCTATAGCATGTTTCTGGTCTTAATATTTGTATGAAAAATGGTACGTCAACTTTTCAAAGTTCAAGGTTTTGCTCAGAATTTTACCTAATTAGCTGCATCTGATCTTTCCAGCTGTCAGACGTGTTAAAGTAAGATGGAAAACACTAATGGACCTTGAGTGAGGTTTGATTTCAAATGTATCTTTGTCAACTAAATGCTTAAAAGCTCAGAACACTTAGTCTTTGTTCTTCATGGTTCTTGCTCTTGGCTAATGATGGAATTTTAGTGCGGTGAACTAAAAAAAAACATCTCAGCAGCCATCACAAGTAAATATTAACTGTAGATACAACACAAGCAAGCAAGTCACCTATAACACTAGTTTGTTCCCTCGGAGGACGGTGGTGGAGGGATATTTAAAAAGCTGTGTATCAAATCAGTCTGTACCTTTGTATAGTCTATATTGAGCCAAGATCTACAAAGTTGTCCAGGGACCTAAATCTGCAACATGAGTACGGCATCGTCTGATTCAAATTTTCTAAGGTAGGAAAGGCGGAAGATTTATTCTTCTGTCTGCGACTTCCTAATGTATTAAACAGAACCAACAGAGAGCCATTAGAGTCCAACTGCTGGTACTCAGAATTTGAAATTCGCACCTTATACCCATATCTACAATACCCTATAGGATGAAAATATTCACTGATTTAAATTTAGCGACCTGGCCAAGTATTGGAAAACTTATTAGTGAATCATTAATGAATATCGATTTTGTAAATCCACTATGTACAATATCATTGGTAACTTTGCAAACACTTTATAATTTGATTAGGGCAAGGAGTTAAAGACTTACCTTTAACTCCTTGATTATGGAAGTAATATTTTGGATATTTACGTGCATACTTAATATGCGAGATTTAAATTTTGATAAAAGTTTTCATGTTGTGGGGTAATCTCGTAAACACATAAATACCTTAGACTGGAAACTACTGGTTAATTGAAGCATGAACAGGGTCCTCCCTAATTTAGTGCATTCCTCATGACCGATGTCACTGCGCTTTTCAAAACTCCATACATTTTTTTGCAGTAGCATGCATAAACAGTGTAGATTCAGGCTTGATCTACAAGCAGACAGGTCAATATCAATTAGCCATTTGTACACATAAATACATATTTAAATAGATTAAATATAGTATTAATTACTCAATGCGTACATGATTCTTTCTCTGATCGGAGGGTTCATAACCAGAACGATGCGACTAAGCTGTAACCTTTGTGTCGAGGATGTGGCCAAAGCGAGGGAAGTTGACATGCCGACACTAATCAAACTTAGGAAACGTGGTGGACTCAAAACCCCTTCCGAAGCAGTTTTTAGAGTGTGTCTTTTGTCAGAGAGATTAATCAGATCATTGCTTAAACAGGTTTGGGTCCTAAATTCCTAAAGTCCTAAATTATGTAAGGATCCGCGCTCATCATGAGGCCGTTTTGAAAATGGATGCAAACACTCTTATTCGGTCCAAATTGACCCGCCACCCTATATTCAGCCATGTCTGATAAGATAAGTCTCGGTAAATGTACAGCCACTAAATTATCGATTGATATGGCCAGTCTAAGCCACTTTTATTTTCTCTACAGCATGCACATTATACTCAATATTTATGTGATTGATTGGGCCAGTCTGGACCATTTTCTGAATCGATAAGAATCTTGCTTAATTTTTGAATGTCTTTAACTTGACAAAATTTTTCTTTGGATTGATTGGGCCAGTCTGGGCTGCATTTAAATCATCCATGATAATAGTTAAGTTTTTTATCCCTATCAAATATTCTATTCATGTCCTGTAGCAAGCCAGCGGATTATTCTCACAAGGTGAGTTAAATTGTGGTATTTTATCAAATCTTGTCTCCTGTGCGATGAAGAGACCTGTTGTTCTGCCAGTTAATTTTCTTCAAAAATAAAGTCTCAAGAGGAATACCAACCAAATGTTGGGGAAACACTAGACATCTAGGTCATATGTGAGATTATAAACCCTCAACGCTATTGAAATATTCCACTGCTTATAATTTGTTGATTTTTACACAGATTGATACATGTGTATCAGGGAGGGATGTGTAGGAATACCATGTCAATCTAAGACCAAAATTTCTAGCTTATGCTAGTTCACAATGTCAGTAAGATTGATCCAGAAGTAGCTAATATCCGACAATATTATCATGCAAAATCACAGAGCTCAGATTTTAAGCCTTTTGTTGACAAAATACATTTGAAATTCAACCATAGTCAAGGACCATCAGTATTATCCATCTTACGGTTACATGTCTGACAGTTGGAAAGATCAGATGCAGTTAATTAAATGAAAATGCTGAGCAAAACCTTAAACTTACAATAGTCGATGCACCATTTTTCATACAAATTCTTCAGGCCAGAAGCAGCTATTAATGTAAGTTGTTATTGCACGGACAATATTTGATTGCACGATATACTGATCACATTTTATACTTTATTACTATATGTTCTATAAAATTCATTGATTGTACCAAGTTTTAGTGGTCAAATTTAGAAATAACAGGGTGTTTTATTCTTACATTACATGTATGGGGACATGACTCCTATTCTGGCCTATGCGCAACAGTGAAAAAGTGAATAGCGCAGTGACGTCGTGTCACTGAATTAGAGAAGACGCTCTCAGCCAGTAGTTTCCAGTCTAGAGTATTTATATGTTTATGATAAATACAAACTCTCGCGTCTTAGCATAGAAATATGACACACAATGGGCCAAATTGCACCAAATTGCGGAACGCAGAGTGGTACTAGGGATAGGGAGTTCGTCAGCAGAAGACATCCTGATTTATAGATCTACAACTTGTCATGTATGAGTGAGACCATGGAGTAACAGGTGACAATAGTATACCTCCTTGGTTTAATTAACAATTAATAACTAATGAACCAACAAGGAGTGGTTACTCCTGAGTCCTGTTGGTTATAGAAGCCTGCATTACGTGAAAAGATTCTAAGTGAATAAAAAGAAGTTAATCATAATCAATTGTTATATCTGGATATTGACATTTTAATTAAGGTTTCATTACCAGAAGAATGTCCAGGGACCCTAATGATTGATTTATAAGTAGATTGTGTCAGTTAAAAATAATGAGCAATCAATCTCCCTGGTACGTTAATAATGTTTCCTCTTAATGTTAGTTAGTTAGTTAAATCTTTATTGCTTAAAGAACGCAGAAAAGGAGGAAAAATAAAGTGCCTATACTTGCAGGCATGCTGTTGAGCTTAGAACATTTTGGTTCACATGGAAAAAACACAAGGGATATTTATACTTCAGAACGTCCAGCTGCGCTACCACACACATTCCCAGACGGAGCTTCTTTGTTCCTCTTCCTTTTAATGCTGTGCATCACTAAAGAGTATAATATATAATGTTATGTTCCCCTAACTATTGTCAGTTGTGATATTGGGATTGGAATAAAAGTAGCAATTCTATCAGCTCACTCTTTCCTTATCAACATCTCACACTATCCAACTCATAAGAATTCTCCCAATATAACTCACCATCGAAACACAACACTAAGCATTACACACAGCATAAATACAGGACATTATCAGAAACAAAGATGTAACTATACCATCAAACAAATGAGATCATTCTCAGTTACATCACAATGACATGAGTGAATGAAGGATACCTAGCCAAGCCTGTCTTGACAAGCTCTGTCCCACAACAAAGCTTATCAAGACAGGCTAGGGGGATACCCAGCCTGCACAGTTGAAGGTTTATAGTTATAGGTGAGGTGATATTTTTGTCAATGAAACCAAAGAGTAACAGGGGAGCTATTACTCCTTGATGAAACAAAGGTCAGCCATTGCTTTTACACAGACTTATAAGCCTGCCCTCTGTTAGTGAAAATTATTCTTTCTTCAGATCACAGGTCTACTCCAAAACCTGGGATTTTGGCAATGTTTGACTGCCCCCCTTGAGTTTTTGTTGTTTTGTTGTTGTTGTTGTTGTTGTTGTTGTTGTTGTTGTTGTTGTTGTTGTCAAACAACAAAAACTCAAGGGGGCAGTCAAACCAATGAACTAAACCTTTAGTTCATTGGTCAAACATTGCCAAAATCCCAGGTTCTGGATTGACATGTGCTTCAGATTGTCTGCCTTTGTGTTACCAGATAACAATACATTCTATCATCTTTTTTATGTGACAAGTGTAGACAACTCTGTTCAGCCACAATGAGCTGAAGAAATCACTAACAAATCGAAGATAAATGAGTATAAGAGAAAGCTATTTGTTTTTCTTAGTTCCTGAAGTTTTGTGGATAATCATGCTGAAAAAAGTTTGAAAAACTTTCTGGTACAGCCCTTGAACCAAGTATTATGTGAACTGTCTTAAACTACATTACGTCTACATAAGTTATCGTGTAGTTATTCTGTCTTGACAAGCTTTGTTCATGGGTGGGCGGATGGGTCGGCGGGTGGGTGGGGGGATAATCACCACCACCCCCACCAACCCCCGAACAAAGCTTGTCAGGACAGGCTATCGTGTAGTGTACCAGAGTAGTTTGTCTTTTTAACTATGAATAGGTAAAACTTTTGCTTTTCATTTAACTTTCCCAATCAACTTTGAGGAGTTATAAATTATACAAATAAGCTTTTGTATCCTATATAGCAAAGAAACAATACCTTGCCTATTTTTTGTAATGTTCTTTTATTCTTCTGAATAATAAAATTTTATTGATCAAGAACGCAAGCAGTGCAGCTAATGACTGAGCGATTCATGTGATTAAAAAGTGCTAGGCATTACAAATTCTTTTTGCTCGCAAAATTCATACTTTTTGAAGAAGATGGATTTATCCATCTGGCTGTGGCCAGCAATTCTCTTCTCATCCGCGTTTCCTTCCTACCAACAACATCTCTCTGGAACTGGACGCATCCTAAATAAACGTTCCCCGTATATTGGCTCAGTTGTTCTGTATGATGCAGATAGCTGCAATCGTTCTTCTCCTACAAAGATAAGTGATCAGGATGCGATGGCTCTGTGGGTCTCGCCATTTCAGTCAACAGATATGTCACGGAGATTGAGCGCTGTACAGCTTGGTACCTGCCGAGTAGCCATAGTTGGTACTAAGTACCTCAAGTACAAGTTCTATGACTTACACTACCATGATGAAGAGGCTGTAATGCATGACATTAGCAATTGTGACATAATAATCAACATCTATGACTCAAAATACGCAGATAATCCGCAGGTAAAATAAAACCTTCCAGGTCATGAGCTTTCTCTACCTACAACATGTGGATCTACCTCTGTCACTTTAGATAGGCATATTCTGGTTGTCCTGACTTGTATACATATACTCTGTTCTGAGTAGTAGTTTCTCTTCCTTTAAATGTCCTTGATCAGCGTACAACCACATAGCGGTTACACGTAACAATCTCTTGTCTTGCGCTAATCTAAGATCTCAGACGACTGCATTGTGCAAGTTTGTTATACCACAAACTCGCACTTACAGCTGTCTGATCACAAAGCCTTGTCTTGCGCATAAAACTAGTTTTTTTTACTCTTGCTTGTCTTCCATTTTTTTTACAGAAATCTTATTATTGCGCCTCATCATTTCCAACAGATGATTTTGTCAGCACAACATCAAACTACATGATCATCGAAATCGTCAATCCTAATAAGAGGATAGATTTCAGTTTTATCATGAATGTACATGAAGATGAAGGTAGGTAAGCTTACTGATTGCCATATTTCAAGAATTAAGATGCAAGATCCATTTTTATTTGGTAATATTGTCAATGGCATATCCCAATTATAGTGTTGGAAAATCTTTGGTGAGCACTCATTGGTCATTGATCAGATTGTGTGTTCCTATGGCATTCCATTTTAATCAACAGCCGCTCATCGATTGTGGAATGCTACCAACCGCGACCTCGCCAATGTTTGATAATTTTAACTGGGTTGCGAGTCACTCGAAATTTAAAACTACTGTCATCAATTTCTCACCTTTGTTTTGGGGATTTGATCACCAAATGATGTGATAGTCTGTCCTTACAAGCTTGATGCATTTTTGAGTAGAAGTTGTCAATGAAGGCTTATTACATGGTTAATATGGTAAATATGCTGGAATATTCCCAGGGTGTTTATGTCTCAAACTCCTTAAATGAGCAGGAACCAGGAACGTCGCAGGAACAGCCCTCCAAGTTAGGAGTAGTGCTGCCTCTCCAAACGGGTACACAACTCCATACTGTTAGCACATGGTTTTAGTAGTGTAATTTGCTTCATTGCTGCGAGCATCTCTGCTATGTCTTTCTATTTGATCTTAGATGATAAGGTTCCATAGCCTGCATGGTTTAGTATTGCAGTTTATTGTATTGCACAGTAGTTTTGTATGTATGTAACCAGCATCCTTAAAATGAGACAGACACAAATCGTATTTATATATATATATACAAACTGCTACAAGCAGAAAATAACTGTTTCCGGACCACACAGGAATCACCATATGACGATTGAAAAAAAAGATGACCCTGTATTGATACCTTATGGTTTTCACTCAAAAGTCATACTCACGATCGATCGCATATGGTATTCATGCCATAGATAGATTAATGACTGCCTAAATCACAACAAAAATGCCTGAGGAACATAATACATGCTGGTCAAAACAACACAGTGGAGAACCATTCCAATATATCGCAGATGACCTAAAACATCCTCACTATATTTTTTCATTCGTTGGGTCTGCGATGACTATCTAATAATACATCATTGTTCTTTACATAATAACATATTTACATATCACTTATTACTATTCAGCATGCAATTTTATTACAAGCATCAATCATTTCTCTCAAGCGTTTGACACACAGTGTGGTGCCTGTTGCCGGTGCCAAGTTTTGGCATTAGTGAAAGGTGCCATTAAATGAAACTCTGCCAACTATGTAAGCTTAGTCTAGTTAGACTAGTAGGACAGTCGTGAGGATATAGCATACTAGTGTGGTGAATGCAGTAGCATCTTCAGAGGACATTACCATGTGTCATTGGATACATCTTTTTACACTCTTACTTTTATTACCAGTTGAAGGACGGACAAGCCTAAACAAACCTCCAGAAAAAGCCACCACTACTACACCAAAGAGTTCTGCAGTCACCCATCCGGATGAACATTATGCAGACATAACTGTAAAGTGGATGAATGATGCAAACACTTGTGACCTTCCAAAGAACAAGATGTATTATGAGATCGGACCGAGTGACGGCATGTATGTACAAGCATGGCATGAACCAGAGAATCGTACTGTGGTAATGGACTCCTGTCGGATAACTGTACATAGTAGTTATGCTAATGACAGCTTGTTGTATGAATTCTTCGGTAAAAAGAATCACATATCATGTGGTGACAGTAAGCAGCGCCAGCCACCGTCACTTTCTTTGTACGACTCAATCAACGCGCTCAAACCTATTGTGAGTGTATTATCAATGTATTGTGTATTCTATCGTGTCATCCATGGTGTTATGCCTACCATTGAGGAGTAAGGTATTTGCAGAATTCGAATTTTGTTTTATCGCACATTCTTGATACAGTGAAACCAGGGAGAATCCAAGGACCAAGGAGTTACTCTTTGGTGAAACTTATTCTTGTCTAACATAAACTCTAGATCCAACCTTAGCTAGCTAAAACTTGTGCTAGCTAGCATTAAGTCACCTCCCAACTAGCTAGACCAAACTCTAGCCATTATTTAGTCCTCATAGGTATTATAACTTCAGGGATCTGTTCCTGTCCCTGGCAGTTCCTGTTCCTAGCCGCAGTACATTGCAGTGTGTGTGTAGCAGTGTAGATTGAGCGATAGGCACTCCTGGTCAATGGTTTCATTCCTATTTTTCCTCTGGTAACAAACTTCCTATTTTCTCTGAAAGCTTCAAGGATTTGATTCTCCCTAAGCAGCAAAATTATACCGACAGCACTCATGCTATCAGTAACAGAGTGATGCAACTATGAAATTTTGGAAAATTTTGGAAGTATTGATAGGTTCAACCATAGACAAAACACACAGCAAGTGTTGCGTGTTCAATCATAAATCAATATCTTTCTTCAAACTCACCATTTTGGGGAGGACAGTCTATCAGTGCAAAATCTTCCAATCGTTTATCACAGATACAGCTGTTGCAATCTAATCTGTTTCTTTCTCAGATTCGAGTAACATTAGTAACTTTAGACATTTGGCAGAAAGTAGACGAGGAAACAGACATGAAATATATTTTAGGTCGCTTGATGTTTTGTGAATCAAGCAGTGCATAACGTTATGAACTTGTGCCATTAATCCATCAAGTTATCCCCTCTTGAAAACAAAGGGTTAACTTAGCCTGGGAAGGCTTTATGGGGGTTTGGTGGAGTGGACGGGAGAGACTCGCCGCAGACAGCCTGCCCTGGCTGATGTTAGCTAGAAAGTATGAAAATGCTATTTGGTATGATCCTCAACAAAAAGAATTTGGAGGAGTCATTGCTGCTCTCCCCTGTTATTTCTTGGATCTTATCGTAATATATATTTTTTTATATTTGTAGAAAACTTTCAGTTGCGATTCCTCTTTTAACATCAGCGCCATAGTTGAAACAGGCGTTCTGGTTATTGAGCTGGATAACCCACAGAACAGTACAGACTTTGATTTCTCACTATATATAAGAGACGGAGAGCTCAGCCCAGGTAAAGTAAACACTTCAGTATATTACAATTTGTAGTCAAATCTGAGGAGTGAAATCTTTGTCTCCTCTTGCTGTAACGCCTTCAACGGACATAGTGTATGAAGCAGTATATAAGTGCTCAAACTCTGCCTGGGTTGATGGTAGAGGCATTTCATTATCAACCACATCCCGATTTCCCGTTGTCTTTGGTTGGAATGTAGTTGATAATGAAATGCCATTGCCACATTCATCAGCCGTGCGCAGTTTGCCTCTTAAAATAGCTTTTATAACATGTCCGCACTTATTATGCAAATGTGACATCCAATACATTTAAAGCATTGGATTCCATATCTGGAATAGCATCATTAGCTTTCTTTTGCAAAACAAAGGGCTTGCAAAAATAGCCAGTCCCTAGTAGCAATCTAGAAATGCCCTAATCATCGACACTGTATGGGGTATAATTACTGTTTGCAATTTTGTAAACAAGACAATTTCTCAGTCTAATTATTCATGCTACTAGGGACAGCCAATCAGATAACAGTCAGATGGGTCCCTGTGTTTAGTGTCCTAACCATATAACGCTATGATACTATTTCCATTCTAAGAGAAGAATCTAATTCAGTGATTTAAAGCATTCAATCCAGAAGGGATAACTATTTTAAAATGTATACTAGAACACAAAAAGAAATCCTCCTGCTAAAAATGGAATTCTTGGCGATATTGTTGAATATGAACAACAATACAACATGCAATCCAGTATCCAACAGTTACAATTTGGTGCACAAAAATTGCAGGATCAATACTGTTCATCACTGACTGACTAATTTTCTTTACGCTGTGATTTTATTTTCTAGTGAAGAAGTCTCACCCACTGCTTACAACTCCCGTCATTGTTGGAATCAGCGTGGCATGCAGCATTGTCGTACTGGCGATAGTTGTGGTTTTAGTCATGAAGCTTAAGAAAAAAGGCATTCGTGTCCCACAGAATAATGGAGGTGTTTCATACAATCAGATATATAACGAAACAGCTGTTCCTTTTGATGTATATGACACGTCTGATGCTATATAACTCCAAGCAGTGAGGTTGGGACACCCTCTCACCCCCCTTTATCCCAGTGAAGTATTTTTAAAGGATTGAGTCTTGAGTTATACACTCCTGTTCTATAGTGGGATGGCTAGCTCCGCTGCTGATGTGTTTTGTGCCACATTTCATCCTTTTTGATCGAATAAAATATTTGACTAGGACAAGTTAATAAGTCCTCTTTGCCAGACATCTTCTCTACGGCGGTTGATTTATTGCTGGTTTATGTTTTATACTCCATATTATTTAGCCAAATAAATGAATTACTGCTCATGACAAGGTTTTTTTTTGCCAAAAAAGCTGTTTGATCGTTCGTTGCTGAGATGAACGAGGGCTTTACCATACCTATTGTTTCCAAAACTCTCACTTCTAAATGGAACTATAATTCCTAATTGAAAGACTGAAATTCTAGGGCTCTGTTTCATGAAGCCTCAGCATTTTCTTTATAGCACTCAATTTACATGGTTCCCATGCTCAAAAGGTTTTCTTCTATATATATATATACTTTTATTGTCAACAACAATTCATTATTACTAATGTTTTTCATGATGTGACATAAATTAAAAAATGAAAAATGATACAAACAAACATTGAACAAACATTAAAACAATTAAACAAATTGAACATTCTATGATTTTTACCGTTTTTCAAAATATGCCAATGTGAGTTTAAGATTTTTTCACATGCTCTCAGTCCTCAATGATCTGCTGGTGCTGTATCTGATGGTGATTTGATAGGAACATTTTTTCTTCTTTCACTTTTATTGATATATTAATATATTAGTAATATATTACTGTGATTATTATGCATTTTGTTGAATTGAATTGATTCACTCTCTTGATGTCTGAGTTTTCTGACTGATTTTTTTTGCAACTAGGATGATCTTTTAGGTTGGTGGGTCGATCGATCAGTCTTACACTGCAAGAACTCTTATAGCTGTGTATGGCAAAAGCAAAACTTACTAGTTGAGACTGCATGCCGAAATCAGCGAGTCGTATAATCACTTTGCCAAGAATGGATGACCAAAGGTTCCCTGTGTTTGTTTGCTCTCAATTTGTAGGCAAGATAGAGAACACCTAGCAGTAGCTCCCAATGAACCACTGCAATCCAGAGATTGCAGTTGGGTTCTAAACAAGGACAATATAACCTTGCATGCTGTAGGCCAGGCACTCTAACTAACTGGGTCAAGTTTCCTTTTCGTATTGTCTGTCTGGTCTAGCTTTTGGTAGTCGTCTCCCTATATTGTACGAGAAGACAACTTGCTATTTGGGGCAAATGAAACTGATTCTTTACAGCGCCATCCAGTATTATCTGTATGTACTGACAGGAGCATAATTGACACATTATCATATGGGATCAACCGCACTCCAAGAAATTCCAGATATCTATTTCCTACAAGAAGGTTGTCATTTCGATTACTTGAACCCAAAGCAATGAATTTCCAAAGGTTTGGGTTGTTGTTTGGTTCCCTGGTGTATGCTGTTAGAAAAACTCAAGGTACCAGTTTTTGGATCATTCTAGCTAGCTTATTGCTGCTTTGTGACTGAAATTTTTTTATACCGAAGGTTTACATCTGCATTAGGAATGTTGCGCGAGGCGACTTGTAAGAGCAATCAAATGTGGTTGGCCACTAATACAAGCCACGAGAAGTCGGGTTCAACGCGCGGCGCCACAGGCGTATGGCGTCTCGATATCCGAATTTTGCATTATCCAACCGCCACCACAGAGGGAACAAACTTGTTCTAACAAGCCACAACTAAACACATTGCCTATAAATGAAAAAATCATGAAATATTTATTATGGTGAATGTGAATAATCAATAAGTGGATAACTTGAATGAAATAATATCCTGACATGTCAAATAATAAACATGAGCTCACAAAATAGCCTTAGCCCCACAAGTGATAAGGCAGTTCTACTTAGATGTTGTAATGCCTCATATGCTTTATTGCGCCATCATCACATGATCATAATGTAAACAATACTTCCTCGTACTCAATAGCTCTCTCTATATAATTAAGACCGTGTTATCAGAGACTATAGATATAGTCTCTGAGACTATATTATCTATAGTCTCTGGTGTTATTACAGCTAGTCACATGAGCATTGGCCAGCATTTTAGTTTCAGTCACCATTTATAAAGGATTAGGTGCTGCATGCAATCATTTAGTAGCGCATTGAAGTTGTGAAACAAGACCTCTCCTGAGAAGTTGAATAGACTTAGAGCAACCATTCAACTTAGTGGACCAGCTTAGTGGATATTATTTGGAAAACTGAACACTGAACACATCAGATTCCACTCTAAATCTGCACTATGGCTCTATCTAGAGTCTTGATTGCACTGATCACACTGACTTTGCCTCTGTGTGTTCTATCAGCATCAAGTTCAACGACGAGCCGATACCCAACCCGATACACAACACCAAGGTACCAATCTAGCACATCAATCAACCACCGATATCGACATACATACTATTATTACATGGACTCGAGTTCCTACTGCTCGTTAGCATCTACAACCCAACAGTTTTGGAATGACGATGATGATGCCTACGTTAACGCCTGGAGCACCCCAAAATATGTTAAGGGTCCAACCGGGTCATGCTCATACACCTTCTCCGACTATGGAGTTGATGGCTTGAAATTCAAATTCACGAGACTGGACATAACTGATTGTAGCGTCAAAGTAAATGTCTACAGACAATCATCTGCTTATGGAACGCCAGATGTAAGTATAACTAAATAGATATATAACTATCAAGGATGTAGCTCTGGTTAGGGTTTTTTTCAGCCGATGTGGTGGCTCTTATTAGTTGATCAATCAGAGCCAACAACACAATTGCTAGGGTTTTGAACCTGACTTGAACCATTTACTTGCACAGCTTTAACTAGCACAGTTCCGATTTTGTCTCAGTTACGTTCTAATGAGTTGGTTACAGCAACCCCCAGCCCCAACCCCCCTTCAACGAATCTTCAACTATTCATAGCTAGAAGCACTTTGAATGACAGCTCAACCACAACTCTGATATCACAACCAGTCTCCCCCTGCTATATATCACAAGGAAAGGAGAACTCCTAGCCTTGTGACTCAGCTACTCTTTTGTTTTGTTACCCACACAACAAAAGAAGTGGCCGCTTGAAAAGGCTAGGAACTCGCCCCAATGGTGACTACAGAAGAATCTATGACTTGAACATGTTGTCATAGAAGTTAAGCAATTAAAATCATATGTTACTGAACTCACCATGCATCCCAATCATAAACAAATAAAAATTCACATTTAATGGACCTGGTGCACCTCATCATTACTTGACATGCTTTTGTTTCTCTCTTTACAGTTCACATATAACTGTTACAGCCAGAGTTCCTCCTACTCCGACTATCACACAGCTTCCACTGGCTATGTCACAATCGAACTTGTAAACCCGACATATAGTCGAGGTTTTGATTTCCAATTTCATGTTAAGAACCTTGATTATTCACGTAAGTAACAGCCAGAAATTGTAACTGTAACGGATACTGTCATCACTGGCAACTTTGATCAGCCTTTCTTCGTTATAATTATTAGAAAACTGCAGTAAAATTGACTCAAACCAAGTAGAGAGAAAACGTGAAGACTTTGAATAGGCAGGAGTATTGACCGTGTTTAATGCACTGCGGAAATGGTGCGGGGCCCGCAGTACTTATTGCTATCTGTATGATAAGAACAATGTAATATTCATTTTTAATTTTCACTGATAACAAAAGATTTTCTACCTTTACAGATGGTGGCAGTGTTGCAGTGGGGCTCTCGGTAGGATTGAGCGTAGGCTTCATCATTTTCATGGTGGTACTCATCGTGCTATGTAGAAGAAGGCGATATCGTCGCATGAGGGGACAACCTCTGATCGTAGCCGCTGCCACAACAAGTGAGTGAAATAGCACAAGGTCATAGCACAAGGTCATAGCAACAGTGGCAATTATTTTGCAGTGATGAAATTACCATAAAGGTAGGTTTCCACGACCTCTTTAGCAAGAGATATACTGGAACACGAATAACATTTTTGCCCTTTTTTTAATCAAACGAGGATATTAAACTACTGCATTGTTGTAGTATGTGATTTGATATTGTTATTTATTATTCTTCAGCTACCACTGCTAACTACAACTATCCAGTTGGCCAAGCTCCATACCCCAACAGCTATGGAAGTGTCACACAGAACAACTATGCTCCACCACCTGCCGGGGCATATCCACAACATTCCGGAGCATATCCTCCACCAGCAGGGGCGTACCCAACACCAGCAGGGGGTTACCAGCAGCCATCAGGAGCAGCCCCTCCACCACCAGTCTACTCTGAGAAGAATGAGCCCCCCGCAGGAGCGTATAACCCAGCAGGTGCTGCCCCTTATCCACCTCCACCTGCCTACAATAACTGACAATGGTAGTAGTTTGTTCATATTTTTATAGAATATATACTGCATGAGTTATTCTGATAAACACACATAAAATTTAATTTTATACCAGTAATGTGCTATCTACATTCTTCTCAATACAAGTTGTTCAGGAAATGCATGATGTAGGATTGTGGTCTGAGATATTTAGGATTGGTCTACATACTTACTTGAACACCAAATCAAGAAAATACTTGTCGCCAAACTAGTGATACAGTGCACAGAACCTCTAAGATCAACTGTTCAATAAAATGACTGCTCGATGTCTGGTCTGACCTCCCTACACAAACCTTACTCTCTTACAAAATCGTTATTAACAATCGTTATTTGCAAAATGACTCAATTTTGGGACCTTTTCAGTTCCTATTTTAAGATCGTAATCTATCTAGTTTTATGTCCAACTGACTTTTTACCCAAAACTTGTATGTGGACTTTGGAACAAATACTACATAGCGATCAGCCAATCATTGCGTGTCACTATATTTAAGTATGGATAAACAAATAGAAGAGGATATTTTAATAGCCAAACAGAGCTAGAAACCCATGATGAGAACCACAGCATTTGTCAAACAAAGCCAAATTTCGATGATATGATATATCAATAAAACCGCATAATAATAATAATGATGTATTAATGTTTATGATTGCTCGGCAGCATGAGGCCTTTGGTAACAGGTAAAATCTTCTCGTTGGCAGTTACTTGGCAGCATATGATTGAGAGCTCAAATACTTACATACAACATCAATCCAGTTACCTTACCTTCTCCCTGATCAACCACACACACAAAAGTTGAAACACATGGTGGAATTTTGTTCTAATTTTGAAACTAAGCTTTGGATCAAATGATATCTATGTAAACACTGGCACTATCTACTGTTGGAAGAGATAGCAGCCTAGTTACATAACTAGATCTCATATTGAGTTGCATCTCGGTACCACTAAGCAGCATGATAGGGTGGTGTCTATTATTTGAAGATAGCTCACTTCGGGATCAAGGAAGAAACTGAACTCTTGTTATACAGCTGTTAGTTATCGGTTTCCGCGCATAGTGAGCAGTGAGATGGCTAAATTACTCCTGGTTTTTGCTCATGTGTTAGCTGTGTGTCTTTGTGCTGATTCACAAAATGGAGGGACGCCACAAACCACACTGAGGACGACGAACACTGTAACAAGAGCCAGCTATACATCTAAGCCAACCAGTAACACAACACCAAAGTATTCAAGCAGCACAGTACCCAACCACCGGAGTGGACATACCTTCTACTACTACATGGACTCGACTCAGTATTGCACACCATCTTCCATCGCTCACACACAGGGGTTTTACAGCTGTAGTGATGCCGCTTACGTCAAAGCCTGGAGCACCTCGACCTATCCAACAGATTCCTGCTCATACACATTCTCAAGCAACGCTGACCACGACTTAAGATTCAAATTCACGAGCTTGCTGATTTCTGATTGCAATGTCAAGGTCAATCTCTATAAAGGAGCTAGTACTTTCGGAACTCCAGATGTAAGTACAGTATTTGTGTACTTTAGTCAACAACTTTTAACACCGTGTAACTTTTGTTCAATCGCAGAGTGAGGATGTATCCTTAGCTTTAGCCTGTAATGACAAGCTTTGTTTGGATATGTTTTACCCGCTCCCTCCAACAAAGCTTGTCCAGAAAGGCAAAAGGGTGGTCTTTTTTTTAATAAGTTGTGGTTCCAAGCTGTTGCAAACGAAACAATTACCTTTGCACAGAATGTAAAACTAGCTATTTATTAATATCCATTTGATTGACATACTAAGTCAGTATGGCGTAATGGCTTATGGAGTAAAAGTAACAAGGTTCAGGTCCAGGTAATTCCCAATTTTCCAGTATTGCACGGTTTTGCTGGTCTAAGGGCATGCGTCAACTCTACTCTGTATTTAGATCACAAGCCATGAATTTTCTTGTGGTCTGAAATCAGATCCTATGGATAATCAATGTCTTTCAGACTTTATGTCTTTTGCTTACAGTACACATTCAGCTGTAGAGACACATCTTATTCGTCCTACTCCAAATACCGCAAAGCTTCCAATGGTTATCTAACAATTGAACTGGTGAACCCTAAACAGAGCACAGATTTCTTCTTCACCTTCTATATCAGAAACCAGAGTGAGTATGAAATGTTAAAACAAAAATTTTATTCACAGAAAATGATCAATTCATCAACAACCTCCAAAGTTAGGTGACGCTGACTTCCCTGTCAATAATGTAATGGTGGATAAAATTATTTATTTGGCTTATATATTGATGTTCATTTTGAACTGATTTACATAATTCTTTGTTAAAGGGACAACTGGAAGCTCAATCGCAGTAGGCCTTTCAGTTGGTCTAGGTGTCGCTTTTATTATTCTCCTGGTGTCTGCTATTGTGATATGCCGGCGGAGACGACTGAGGCGTATGAGGGAGCAACCGATCATAGCTACCACGACATGTGAGTAACAATACCGGAGTGTATTGCCATAATTTATTAAATTGGAGCCATACAGAACAATATTTGTACCCACCACAGTAGACTGAAAATTCATTGGCGCCGCAAGCCTCATTAACATTCTTGTTTGCCTTTGGTGAGAAATATAATTCATTCTTGTAGTAGCAGCAGCAGCGAGTACCTGGTTCCAGCCAATATGTAGCCAGCAATTAAACCCAATATTTATTAAACTCGTTTTAGCTACCACTTCAAGCTACAACTATCCAGTTGGCAAAACTCCATACCCCAACAGCCATGGAAGTGCCACACAGAACAACTATGCTCCACCACCAGCCGGGGCATACCCACCACCACCCGGAGCATATCCACCACCAGCAGGGGCGTACCCAACACCAGCCAGGGGTTATCAGCAGCCTTCAGGTGCAGCCCCACCACCACCAGTCTACTCTGAGAAGAATGAGCCGCCGGCGGGAGCGTATAACCAAGCCTACAATAACTGACCTAAAGGGTAGCTGATCATATGCCTCAGGCATGATAAAACTTTCCAGCATCAACCACTACAATTATTCCACTTAGATTTCAATATTCAATAGCTTGGTTCTTCATCATCTGGCTGTGAAAGTCTAAGAGGTTTTAACCTGTATATATATATATATATATATATATATATATATACTTTTATTGTCAGCAACAATTCATTATTACTAATGTTTTTCATGATGCGACATGAATGTCAAGAAAGAAAAATGATACAAACAAACATTAAACAAACATTAAAACAATTAAACAAATTGAACATTCTATGATTTTTACCGTTTTTCAAAATAATGCCAATGTGAGTTTTAGATTTTTTCACATGCTCTCAGTCCTCAATCATCTGCTTGTGCTGTATCTGATGGTGATTTGATAGAAACATTTTTTTTCTTTCACTATTATTGAAATATTAATATATTAGTAATATATTTCTGTGATTATTAGGCATTTTGTTGAATTGAATTGATTCACTCTCTTGATGTCTGAGTTTTTAAACTGATTTTTTTTGCAACTAGGATGATCTTTTAGGCTGGTGGGTCGATCGATCGGTCTTACACCGCAAGAACTTTTAAAGCTGTAGTGTATGGCAAAAGCAAAACTTACTAGTTGAGATTGCATGCCGAAATCAGCTAGTCGTGTAATCACTTTGCCAAGAATGGATGACCATAGGTTCCCTGTGTTTGTTTGCTCTCAATTTGTAGGCAAGATAGAGAACACCTAGCAGTAGCTCTCAACGAACCACTGCAATCAAGAGATTGCAGTTGGGTTCTAAACAAGGACAATATAACCTTGCATGCTGTACTTGTAGGCCAGGCACTCTAACTAACTGGGCCAAGTTTCCTTTTCGTATTGTCTGTCTGGTCTAGCTTTTGGTAGTCGTCTCCCTATATTGTACGAGAAGACAACTTGCTATTTGGGGCAAATGAAACTGATTCTTTACAGCGCCATCCAGTATTATCTGTATGAACTGACAGGAGCATAATTGACACATTATCATATGGGATCAACCACACTCCAAGATATTCCAGATATCTATTTCCTACAAGAAGGTTGTCATTTGGATTACTTGAACCCAAAGCAATGAATTTCCAAAGGTTTGGGTTGTTGTTTGGTTCCTTGATGTATGCTGTTAGAAAAAACTCAAGGTACCAGTTTGTGGATCTTTCTAGCTAGCTTATTGCTGCTTTGTGACTGAAATTTTTTTATACCGAATTGGAAGGTTTACATCTGCATTAGGAATGTGGCGCGACGCAATCCAATGTGGTTGGCCACTAATACAAGCCACGAGAAGTCGGGTTCAACGCGCGGCGCCACAGGCGTATGGCGTCTCGATATCCGAATTTTGCATTATCCAACCGCCACCACAGAGGGAACAAACTTGTTCTAACAAGCCACAACTAAACACATTGCCTATAAATGAAAAAATCATGAAATATTTATTATGGTGAATGTGAATAATCAATAAGTGGATAACTTGAATGAAGTAATATCCTGACATGTCAAATAATAAACATGAGCTCACAAAATAGCCTAAGCCCCACAAGTGATAAGGTCACAGAGTGAGGATAAACAGAGTGGACACTTCAATGATCGTTATAGTGCCTGCGGGTTTTTGATTAACTGGTGGGAAATTGTGCACAGCTGGATGCCGAAAACTCATTAACTCTATATGTTATAATGTCATTTTTCTTGCAGACATCTCTACCTTTGATGGGCCATAATTCATTCTGTATTTATCCTAAAGACTGATTTCCAACTTTTCTGAAATGTCCAACCTTCAAGCTATACACCATATTATTGTCATTTTTTGCTAGGATACATATCTGTGTTTTTAAAATGAGTTTTATTATATAGATTTACGTGTGACAATTGATAAACTTCTGGTCATAAAAATTAGGAAATGTCCGTGTATTGACCCAGGCCACATGTAAATCTATATGATATAACTCATTTTAAAAACACAGATAGCTCATAGCCTATGTACCCTAGCAAAAATGACAATAATATGGTGTATAGCTTGAAGGTTGGAAATTCTAACAAAGTTGGAATTCAGTCTTTAGGATAAATACAGAATGGATTATGGCCCATCAAAGGTAGAGATGTCTGCAAGAAAAATGACATTATAACATATAGAGATAATGAGTTTTCGGCATCCAGCTGTGCACAATTTTCCCCCAGTTAATCAAAAACCGCAGGCACTATAACTATCATTGAACTGTCCTCTCTGTATATCCTTACTCTGTGATAAGGTAGTTCTACTTAGATGTTGTAATGCCTCATATGCTTTATTGCGCCCTCATCACATGATCATAATGTAAACAATACTTCCTCGTACTCAATAGCTCTCTCTATATAATTAAGACTGTGCGATGCTTATATTGTTATTACATCTAGTCACATGAGCATTGGCCACTATTTTAATTTCAGTCATCATTTATAAAGGATTAGGTGCTGTACGCAATCATTTAGTAGCGCATTGAAGTTGTGAAGCAAGAGCTCTCCTGAGAAGTTGAATAAACTTAGAGCAACCATTCAACTTAGTGGACCAGCTTAGTGGATATCATTTGGAACACTGAACACTGGACACATCAGATTCTACTCTAAATCTGCAATATGGCTCTATCTAGAGTCCTGATTGCACTCATCACACTGACTTTGCCTTTGTATGCTTTATCAGCATCAAGTTCATCGACTCAATACCCAACCCCATACACAACACCTAGATCCCAATCTACCAAAACAGCCAACAAACGATATCACCATACATACTACTATTACATGGACTCGAGTTACTACTGCTCATCATCTCAAACCGTGCAGTTTTGGAATGACGATGATGATGCCTATGTCAACGCCTGGACCTCCCCAAAATATTCCAAATTTCCAACCGGGTCATGCTCGTACACCTTTTCTAACTATGGACTCGATGGCTTGAAATTCAAATTCCCAAGAATGGACATAACTGATTGCAGTGTCAAAGTAAAAGTCTACAGAAAATCATTTGCTTATGGAGCGCCAGATGTAAGTTTAACGATATAGATGTATTATATTCAGGATGAGTTATCATGTAGCTTTGATCAGAGTTTTGAATCTGACTTGAACCAATGAGTAACAGTGAATGTACTCCTTGCTTGAACCATTAACTTGCACAGCTTTTACTAGCACAGTTCCAATTGATCTTAATTACATCGCACTGAGTGGGTTAATGATGACCCACTGAACTTCCTTCAATGGATACTCAACAAGTCATTGCTAGTAGCACTTTACATGACATTTCCTCATCAGAGGAAACTATGACATGTTTTCATAGAAAAATTTGTTTCTCTCTTTACAGTACACATATAGCTGCAGCAGCCAGTTTTCCTCCTACTCCGACTATCACACAGCTACCAATGGCTATGTCACAATCGAACTTGTAAACCCGACAATGAGTCGAGGTTTTGACTTCCAATTCCATGTTAAGAACCTTGATTATTCACGTAAGTAACAGCCAAAATCTGTAATGTATACTGTTGCCGTTGGCAACCATTTGTTCTCTCCCCAGCCCCTCGTTCTAATTTAAAGGGACACAACTTTAAAGACAAGCGATGCATCAATTTTTGTTTTATCAAAGCTCAACTTTCTTCGTTATAATTATTAGAAAACTGCCGTAAAAGCAACTCATAACAAGTAAAGAGAAATTTTGAAGACTTTGGATAGGCAGGAATTTTGTCTGTGTTTAATGCACTGCGGAAATGGTGCGGGCCCGCAGTACCTATTGCTATCTGTATGATAAGAACAATGTAATATTCATTTTTAATTTTGCCTGACACACTAAAGATTTTCTACCTTTACAGATGGTGGTAGCAGTGTTGCAGTGGGGCTCTCAGTAGGATTGAGCATAGGCTTCATCTTTTTCATGGTGGTGCTCATTGTGCTATGTAGAAGAAGACGATATCGTCGCATGAGGGGACAACCTCTGATTGTAGCAGCTGCCACAACAAGTGAGTGAAATAACACAAGTTCATAGCACAAGGTCATAGCACCAGCAGTAATTATTTTGGAGTGATGAAATTTCCACAACCTCTTCAGCTAGAGATAAATACTGATACTTGAAAAACATTTGACCATCTTTTTTCAATCAAATGAGGATACCCACTTATGTATTGTTGTAAAATGTGATTTAATTTTATTATGTATTGTTCTTCAGCTACCACTGCTAACTACAACTACCCAGTTGGCCAAGCTCCATACCCCAACAGCTATGGAAGTGTCACACAGAGCAACTATGCTCCACCACCGGCCGGGGCATACCCACAACAATCCGGAGCATATACACCACCAGCAGGGGCATATCCACAAGCAGCCGGGGGTTATCAGCAGCCTTCAGGAGCAGCCCCTCGACCACCAGTTTACTCTGAGAAGAATAAGCCACCTGCAGGAGCGTATATCCCCCAAGCAGGTGCTGCCCCCTATCCACCACCACCTGCCTATAATAACTGACAATGGTAGTATTTTTTCATATATTTATAGAATATATACTGCATGAGTTATCCTAATATACACACACAGAATTTAATTTTATACCAGCAATGTACTATCTACATTCTTCTCAATACAAGTTGTTAAGGAAATGCATAATGTTGTACTGTGGTCTGAGATATTTAGGAGTGGTCTACATACTTACCTGAACACCAAATCAGGATAATACTTGTCGCAAAACTAGTGATACAGTGCGCAGAGCCTCTATGAGCCAGTGTTCAGTAAACTGACTGCTCGATGTGGTCAGACCATCTTTATTAACAATCATTATTTGGATTAATGACTCAATTTCGGACCTTTTTCTGTTCCTATTCCCAAAATCTATTTAGTTTTTGTCCGCCTGTCTTTTTACCACAAACTTGTGTATGGACTTTGGAACAAATACTACATAGCGATCAGCCAATCATTGCCTGTCACGATATGTGAGTATGGATGAACAAAATAGAAGAGGATATTTTAATAGCCAAACAGAGCTAGAAACCCACGATGAGAACCACAGCATTTGTCAAACAAAGCCAAATTTCGATGATATGATATATCAATAAAAGCGCATAATAAAAATAATGATGTATTAATCTTTATGATTGCTCGGCAGCATGAGGCCTTTGGTAACAGGTAAAATCTTCTCCTTGGCAGTTACTTGGCAGCATATGATTGAGAGCTCAAATACTTACATACAACACAACATCAATCCAGTCCCCTTACCTTCTCCCTGATCATCCACATGCACAAAAGTTGAAACGCAACACCTCTTCAGGATGGTGAAATTTTGTTCTAATTTTGAAACTAAGCTTTGGATCAAATGATATCTATGTAAACACTGGCACTATCTACTGTTGGAAGAGATAGCAGCCTAGTTGCATAACTAGATCTCATATTGAGTTGCATCTCGGTACCACTAAGCAGCATGATAGGGTGGTGTCTATTATTTGAAGATAGCTCACTTCGGGATTAAGGAAGAAACTGAACTCTTGTTATACAGCTGTTAGTTATCGGTTTCCGCGCATAGTGAGCAGTGAGATGGCTAAATTACTCCTGGTTTTTGCTCATGTGTTAGCTGTGTGTCTTTGTGCTGATTCACAAAATGGAGGGACGCCACAAACCACACTGAGGACGACGAACACTGTAACGAGAGCAAGCTATACATCTAAGCCAACCAGTAACACAACACCAAAGTATTCAAGCAGCACAGTACCCAACCACCGGAGTGGACATACCTTCTACTACTACATGGACTCGACTCAGTATTGCACACCATCTTCCATCGCTCACACACAGGGGTTTTACAGCTGTAGTGATGCCGCTTACGTCAAAGCCTGGAGCACCTCGACCTATCCAATGTCTCCAACGGATTCCTGCTCATACACATTCTCAAGCAACGCTAACCACGACTTAAGATTCAAATTCACGAGCTTGCTGATTTCTGATTGCAATGTCAAGGTCAATCTCTATAAAGGAGCTAGTACTTTCGGAACTCCAGATGTAAGTAATGTATTGGTGTACTTCGGTCAACAATTTTTAACACCGGGTTACTGTTGTTCAATCGCAGAGTGAGGATGTATCCTTAGTTTAAGCGTGTCATGACAAACATTGTTTAGAGAAGTTTTACCCCCCCCCCCCCCCCTTCAACAAAGCCTGTCTAGAAAGGAAAACAGGGTGGTCTTTTTTTTAATAAGTTGTGGCGCCAAGTAGTTGCAAACGAAACAATTACCTTTGCACAGAATGTAAAACTAGCTATTTATTAATATCCATTTGATTGACAAACTAAGTCAGTATGGCGTAATGGCGTATGGAGTAAAAGTAACAAGGTTCAGGTCCAGGTAATTCCCAATTTTCCAGTATTGCACGGTTTTGCTGGTCTAAGGGCATGCGTCAACTCTACTCTGTATTTAGATCACAAGCCATGAATTTTCTTGTGGTCTGAAATCAGAACCTATGGATAATCAATGTCTTTCAGACTTTATGTCTTTTGCTTACAGTACACATTCAGCTGTAGAGACACATCTTATTCGTCCTACTCCAAATACCGCAAAGCTTCCAATGGTTATCTAACAATTGAACTGGTGAACCCTAAACAGAGCACAGATTTCTTCTTCACCTTCTATATCAGAAACCAGAGTGAGTATGAAATGTTAAAACAAAAATTTTATTCACAGAAAATGATCAATTCATCAACAACCTCCAAAGTTAGGTGATGCTGACTTCCCTGTCAATAATGTAATGGTGGATAAAATTATTTATTTGGCTTATATATTGATGTTCATTTTGAACTGATTTACATAATTCTTTGTTAAAGGGACAACTGGAAGCTCAATCGCAGTAGGCCTTTCAGTTGGTCTAGGTGTCGCTTTTATTATTCTCCTGGTGTCTGCTATTGTGATATGCCGGCGGAGACGACTGAGGCGTATGAGGGAGCAACCGATCATAGCTACCACGACATGTGAGTAACAATACCGGAGTGTATTGCCATAATTTATTAAATTGGAGCCATACAGAACAATATTTGTACCCACCACAGTAGACTGAAAATTCATTGGCGCCGCCTCATTAACATTCTTGTTTGCCTTTGGTGAGAAATATAATTCATTCTTGTAGTAGCAGCAGCAGCGAGTACCTGGTTCCAGCCAATATGTAGCCAGCAATTCAACCCAATATTTATTAAACTCGTTTTAGCTACCACTTCAAGCTATAACTATCCAGTTGGCAAAGCTCCATACCCCAACAGCCATGGAAGTGCCACACAGAACAACTATGCTCCACCACCAGCCGGGGCGTACCCACCACCACCCGGAGCATATCCACCACCAGCAGGGGCGTACCCAACACCAGCCAGGGGTTATCAGCAGCCTTCAGGTGCAGCCCCACCACCACCAGTCTACTCTGAGAAGAATGAGCCGCCGGCGGGAGCGTATAACCAAGCCTACAATAACTGACCTAAAGGGTAGCTGATCATATGCCTCAGGCATGATAAAACTTTCCAGCATCAACCACTTGAAATGTTTTTTGACCCACAAGAAGCTCAGCTCAGAGTCCTATGACATAGATAAAAATACCTGTCTTGTCTTATTATCACTGATTCAGCCTTCAAATCCAATTTCATCAAAATAAATCAGGTGATAAAAATAATACAGTCATTGGCACATGAACTCTGTATGTGAGGTAATATCTGATAATCAGTGGATGTTTGAACAGTGAGGATGAGATGACGGTGATTTGAAGTAGTCCACATATTATCAGGGTTTTTATCATCTAATTTCAACATACACCTACATTGAAATGATACATCCCGAAATTCGGCAGTTTCCTATGTCACTGATAATGTGAACAGAGTGAGCCTATTTGCTTCATAACCTGGAGTTACATGGCTTTGTGCAAACTAGGTGGGCCTAAAGATTGAGGGTTGCTTAGGAATTCAACCTAGCCTGGGCAGGATGTCGGAGGTGGGTGGGGGAGGGGACAGCCTGGGTAAATCCGTCGTAACTTCGTCAACGTCACGACACAGACTTATCCATCATTTTCATAAACTCGGATTTATCATATTATAGACTAACACAAACACAAATACTTTGTGAGTTTGACCAAGGAGTAAAACCCTCCCCCACCCACCACCAACAGCCTGCCCAGGCTAAATTCAACCCCTTCTATAACTATTTATTCCTGCACAAGACATTCTATTGATCATTCGTCTATTTCCACTGATAATTGAAAAATCGCCAATAATTATGGCCTGAGCAACACACTAAGCAGGCTTTGGTGCTATGTACAAGAAATTGGAGTTTCCATAAGCAAATAATTATAAGAATCAGCATGCTGCACAAAAAATGGCTGGAAAAGACGACCACCATGATTAGGTTTGAAGGTAAAATAAAATGATCACATCACACTTGCACCGTTTTTTCAAGAGAGCCCCTCTTTGGAAGAAAAACGTTACAAACTTCTTTCTCTTCTCATCAGAAGGTTGCGATTTATTAATGTTATCACAGTTGACGTGCGATGATAACACTCTAGTGGGTGTTGGTCTTGAAAGATGCTCATCTACAGTGAGCTTGTGCATCTCGATCTGTCATCAATATCTAGACAGGATACTTCCTCTTCCAGTTCTGAGAGAAAAGTCGGGCTTTGAATAGTGAGTTGGAAATCACATCTAACTTCTTGCTATGATGAACTTCACAAACTATTTTCACTATTACTCTATATCATCATCCGCATATCTGCCTGCGTTGGGCCTGTTATGTTCGTTATTGTTATTACGGTTTGGCAAATGTCTGTCAATATTATCAGGCCCGCTTCCGGTAGACGGTTGAACAGAGTCATTACTCCCAGAATTATCTGGATTGTTACCCTCTTCTGATTCAGTTCCGATATTACCGATAGTCTCTCCTATATCCCTATCAAACTCAGTTGTTGTTGTATCGCCCCCATTTAAATCCTTTCTACATACTGGACACGTACCATGCTGCAAACAAGGGCACAGTCACAATACTGGTGATAAATATTCAGAGACTTGAAACTCCATCACAGACAGACCAAAATAATATAATGAGCAACCACTAGATGGTTTCCCTCTCCTTTTATCTTCTGTCAATTTTTTTGTCACATTTTCGTTTATGTTGACAGGAAGAGCGGACAGGCCATGAGTCTTATGTTATAAATGAATAAGGCATGTCAATATGTATCCCACAATGCAATTCTTTGGAATTCCCAGTGAGATCAGGTCATTGATTATGAAATTGCTCTGATCTGTGGGGACTGAAAAGTGAAATCTGCTTTGTAGGAATGTAAATAACATGCCCTATAAGCCTGGCCAGGTGGCTGCTTTTTATGTTTAGGGGGTGAACAAAGAAAGCAGCCACGTGACAAGGCTACTATTTGCCAGAGTAATGTTAGCGATAGAGTTTATGTGCTGCATCGCAAATTATTTGTCTAATACTTTTTGATACTTCATTGAGGAGTCTGGCTATCTATATCAACTTACCCGTTCCAACCAGGGGACGATGCAGTCTTTATGGTAATGGTGTTTACATGGTAATACCTTTACTTCTTCATCCAATTCAAAATCATCAAAACATACAAAGCACTCCAAATTATTATCTGGAAATAAATAAGATGACGAACATAAAATGGCGAGCTTGAAAATGTTGATAATGTGACAACTAAGACTGGAAACATTATAGAGTATCACGGTATTCTTCTGTCTAATAACTAAAAAACAATGACCGGTCAACCCAACTTAACACCAGCAAACCAAATGTCTAATCATGCTACAGTAATGGGTTGGTCTCAGCCATACCATCTGCACAGATGAGAAATAATGTAGTTCACATATAAATGACACCAAGAGCATCAGTAGGCCCAGAAATGGTAAGCGATGCACATCAACTCACCGACTTGTGTTTGATTAATTTTCACTGAAGTTAATTTCTCTATTTTATCCTTGTCTGCCGGCGGAGGTCCAGAACCATCTACGTTGTTTAATAGCTGTGTAATAATTGCGTCTAAACCTCCAGCACCCCAAACATAATCGCCGGGATTTCCGTGCCTGAAATAAAAAGTGGTAGGTTGATATTACATCTGGTCATAGATATGGACAGTCTTTGCTTTAGCTGCTTTACATGCAAGGAACAAGTATGTGGTGACACAACTCCAATATGTATTTCTATATTTGTCTTATGGGAAGGTGAGATGGCATAATCAGTTATCATGCTTGCTATTCATTGCCCGGGTGCCAGGGCTGTTGGTCTGAGTCTCATTGAAGGGCGGGGGGGGGGGGGGGGTTAGTATTCTCGATTGATTGTAATATACTTCCTGATTCTATATAGGTTGCATAACAATACTTTTGGCCCTAACACTTACTAATCACTTCGTTAAAATCACAAGCCAAGCCAGCTGGTCAACTACGCAGCCTATAGCTAACTACACATGAGAGCAGTAGTCTAAAATAGGATCATGTTCAGTAAAACCAGCATAAGTTGATCATGTTGAATACAGCACTTTCATAGTTTTCTCTTCTCAAATATGCCCATATGGTATATTGGGAGCACTCAAAGATAAAAAATCAGGAAATCCAACCCAGCATAGAGTTATCTATGAGTGCACATGTGGCAATATAATCTAGAATGTTCTTTTTTGTTGCATCCTATTATGTGGGTTAAAAATGTGGGTTAAAATCGCAAGTGTTGTCTCCGTCCGAGGACTGAGAAAATATCAGTGCCTTAAGGGCGCGGCCGCCATATTCGGCGCCAAGTTGCTCTCAGTTTGCAGGCAGGTCCGAGCACACCTGGGGCCTCAGATGAGCCCAGTAGTCAGTAGACTGCAGCGGGATTCGAACCCAGGACCTCCAACGCTTGCGCGTTAAAGGGCAGGCGCTCTAACCAACTGAGCTACCTCCTACTCCTACTACTATTATGTATGGTCAAAACACCTCACAAGTATTATGTGTTTGTTACAAAGAAGCTAGCAGGGAGGAATAAACATGTACCGCATGTATTTTTTATGTCATTATTTAGATGAGCACTTCATGTGTTCCTACCACTGACATATATTATATGGTGAGGGAAACATATCTGACCCTGAACAAGCATGGCTTTTCATGTATGATTTCTGGAATGCATTTCTCATCTTGATTGGTCCACAAGTTCAGTCAATGTAGTAATAGCTGTAAACTTTTGTCAAGCAGCTTGCCTGAGTTTTTGAAGGTTGTTACTGAGTTGTCAATCAATGCAAAACATGAAAGTTGCAGGTTTTAGCTTGATGCAGTTCCTTACACAGAGTTATATACTGATGGAATATCTCAACAAATATCCATGCTGTGTAATTCACCCATAAATACATATCAATGGTTCCTAATATACATGACCATACTAATAGTACAGAGGAGTGGGGGGATGGGATTAGAAATGGATGAAAATCTGGTTGCCTGAAAATTTTTTTACAGAAAAGCTAACATTAATACCATGTAAGCTAAGCTTGTTGTTTTTGCTATTTTATCATCAATTATAAAAAAAATTGAGAAAAAACAACACACAATGATCGCAGTGGATCAGGTATATCTATTTTCAACAACCCACAGCACACAGATTCTTATTGTAAAGAGTATACACCTTGTAACTTCACTTAGTACTGACACGACTTGGTATCGATAGCAGGGCATTTAAAACAAATGGTTATGATTGAGTAAGACTGGTCAATAGATGCATACAACATTATCACTAGCTGTAACAGGTACTGATTGCAAATTTATCATGATGTGTTTATATAAAAGTGACAAACTATGCAATGGTTCGGTTCAGTTGAAAAATGCTTAAAAACCTGATCTAACATGTATCAAACCATTCTAGTTCCTGCTCAAAATCCCTAGTTTTTCTCTTCCCTTTTCTAACTACTCCTCTACACCATTTCCATCTCTTTTGAGACATCTTCAATTACATTATCTCTGTAACTACGTTTTGTCTAAATTTTAACATCACGTTACACATTAAGGTTTATATCTTGTTGGCGCCTGATTGGCTGATTGTGGCTTGCAGCTGTTTGCAGACCATTGTCACTCACTAAATTAACATATGACAGTAAAATTGTAACTCACATTCCTGGTAATCCTCCACCGCCTCCTAGAAGCATACTCAATAACCTGAAATAGAAAACATACCCCATATAACAACCAAAAAGCACAACCGGGTACAAAGTTCTGCTATGCCACTGAATAAGACAAACATATTCAGCATTTGACTCAATATTCCAGAGGTAATGAATACATGAATGGTATTGTAAGACTAACAAAATGAAAATGCTGACGACCTGAGAGATAAGGACGATGCTTCATTCAGCACGATGGTAAAGGTTATGATTATGACTATATTATATATACGTATATATGTATTACTGGTATATTTATTGTTTATTGTACCATTACACCTGTTTATGTCAGGGAAAGATATACTCACCCTTCGATGCCAGCAGGAGGGCGACCAGCACCCTGAGCTGCAGCCGCTGCACCACCTTCTGCACCCTCAGCACCTGTCTGAACTCTGTTTCCGTTCACAAACAGCTGAAAATTCCTGCCTCCACCTGTTGGGTTCTGGCTCATATTCAGTAACATCATGCCAGGTGGTCTATGTGTGACAGTTCCGTCAGGGGCTAAGTGTGTATGTCCCTGTCCGCCTCCAGCCATTTGAGAGAATATGTTTGCGAATGGATGAGGAGCTACAGTGACACCCCCTTCTGAGTCATGTCCGTGCCTCTGTTGGTATATAAGTTTTTGATTTATTACAATTATATGTATATTATATATAATTAATAATACGAAAAACAATAATTGTAACACTATTCAAAGTCGTGGCCAGTCAAGTACCACAGTGTAGACGGGGAGGGTGTGGGAGGGGCGCTTAAGCGCCCCTCCCACCACGGAAATTTTTGCATATCGGTAGCAAAATAGTGCAAGCAGAGAGGTATTTCAATAGCTCACTGAGCTGTTGGGTACTTTCAGAAAACAACTCAATAGCAGTAGAAGATTACGGTAAAAATGCTCCAGTTATAAAGCACCCATTTGAAAAAAAACTGACCTTGATGGGATTCGAACCCACAATAATCTTATTATCAGTGATTATAAATCGAACGCTCTACACACTGAGCTATTCAGCCACTCACGGAAATCTGTGGGCCGTGAGTGCTAATATACGCCACTGCCCTACTGTTCAGCTGCAGATGCTTATCAGTGAAAGGGAAGCATCTGCATGCAGGCAAACTGGATCAGAGTTGATATAGTGTAGATGGTTCAAATGATATCCATGGTAAATTTAAAAATAAACTCCTCATTGTTTTTGCTAGTAGGAGTATGAGAAAACAATGACAAAGAATCTACTCATAAATAGTGTGAAGAGGGCTCCAAACCATGGTTGATCTGATCCAGGAGCTATATCATCAGTATTGTTACTGTTATATATTTTGTTGTATCTATGCTTGTGTACGAATCATGTGGATATTTGCAGGCAATAGATAAAGAATTGAAAGGCATGATTATCCTCAAACTCAGCCCAGTTTGTGGCAGTGTCATAATTATTGACCTCTTCCGTCAATATAATGGAATTCCACTTCCTCCAACCGTGGCAGAGTTTGAGCACTAAAACTGCCTGTGACAACAGCGGAGCTTGAGAATTTAAACTTGACTTAAACTTAATCCTTGACTTACCGCGTGTGAATGGCCATGAGAGTGAGTGTGATAATTAGGAAACGACCTGTAAACAAACGGAGCGACACATAATCACGAGATCGGTCTATAACAGACACACAATGAGCCTTACTGTGACTACACTAGAGGAGTAATGTGCGCTCAGTAGGAGAAGTCCACCATTTGCAAATACTCGAAGCAGTGAAATTCATGGCTAGCTAACAATTACTCAACCTTGTTATTTCATATAAACTCCCAAATAGTGCTAGCTAACATTAAACTACTCCCTAACTAACCAAACAACAATCATTTAAAGTTTGAATGTAAGGATATGAATACAAGATTGTTAGTCAAAAGGCTTCTAAATGAGCACACAAGGACCGAAAGAACCACAATCGCTCTTGTTTTATGAAATTTCTAAACTAGTGAAGTTTGCTGATGGTATTTGTAGGGGGAAAATGAACTTAACCCTACTAAAGATCTCATTGCGTATCCTCATATATCAGATATGTTTTCTTAATTTCCTACTCAAGTTACTCAGTTAGGTGAAATGATGGTACTCACCTAGCTACTGGACGAGGTGGTAGTTCCTCTATAAATCCTCCATCGCATTGAGGACACAACATATCCTGTAAAGAATAAATGATTATTCTCAATTTTCATTGCTAGAATATAATACCAGTATGGGATCGGGTATCCTAGAGAGTGCCTTTAATATCCCATTGAGATTACGTGGTTAGACTTATCAGGTTCATATTTATAGGCCCAATAGGTGCTGAAAACCTTCAAGCCAAAAATAAATCTAATCACAATAACTCACAACAAACATATATATATTAGGCTTTCCGCAACTTATGAATCATAGGGTAAATAACGCCTGATGATCGGATTTAATAGTTGCAGGAGGTATTTGGTTCAGTCCGGTTGTGTGGATGTATCCCCTATGGCTGGTACCTTAAGGGTCTATAAGGCCAAGCAGTAGAGTAAGCCTAAATGAGGGTACTTGACACTACCAGTGGCAGGGTACTGGGCCACTCAAACCTACTGCAAAATGTGCTTGTGTTACTACTGAGGGACCATATCATGATATATATAGTGAAATGGATAGAGGAATGTATTTGGAACAAACTCATGAGACTCATTTTTTCACTCAGCCAATGTCAGCGTGTTGGCCAGTGATTCATGCTTTATAAACAGAACAGACAACAGAACTTAACAGCCTCAGTTGAGTGGATGCTTGATCAAAGAGTACTCCTTGGCTGGATATTTGACTTTGTTGTGAGGAGAGAGTTCTTTCCCTCCATTAATAATATGACCAAGTTAACAGGTACAAACTATGCTCAATTTACAATGGCAGCAATGAGCTAATTTATTGATAGCAGTAGGATATTATGTAAGCATAAGTACCTTGTAACTTTGTACTAGGCTCACACATCATCAGGAAGAAATAATAATAATCATGACATTTATTATAATATTCATATTGTCACTGATTGAGAGTCACTCACTGGTTGCTTTGGCTGCATTTCTATTTGGCACTGGTGACAGTAGAACCTCCGGGAGCCTTGTTCTGCAGGGGTAGCCATTATTTGTACTGTGGTGAGTGGCTGATGAGGAAACTTTAGAAAAGAAACTGTGTTGGGAATAGCCCAGTTGTGGATTTCAGAATTTCCAATCTAAAAGCAGAGCTAATATATCTTAACTTTGTCAAAAAGTCCATTTGTAATAGTCTTAGTTCCTCACAAATGTCTGGGTTTGAGATTGGAGCGGAAACAGACCACACAATAATTCGCAGTGAAATATCTTTTGATTGTTGTCTAGGGAAACTGATATATTGTCCAATCACAACTTAGTACATGTAGCATAAGTTTAATTAGGAGTTATATCTTCAACCGTCAAGGATGGACTACTCTATGGCATCTGTCTCATCAGTGAACATAACATAAAAACATCATCAAATTATATATTATATTTACAGCACATGGTTTTATTATATAAAACTGGTTTTTATATTCCTACCATTTCATTCGCTCCTATCAATGGCTCGATGGGAGCAAACGCAAACATAATCCTAGATAGCATTTGGAGTGCTCCGTCCCCTCGAAAACACCGTTTAACCACAACCAATACAGTGGGACTGGGAGAGACTCATTATACATGCAATTTGAAATGTAACTTGACTTGGGGTTGGCATGGTCTCGGTCAGGGTTACTATTTTGTTGAGAAATCAAATGAATGTTAGCTCAGTCCAAGACTGGCATGTATACCAGATGGATATAGCTATCATCAGGGAGTTAGCTGATTGCTATATACTGTAACGTAATTGTTACACTAAATCCAGATCATCATAAGCGAAAGCATAAATTTTCGATTGCTTTGGTTTCGTGCACGTTGATTGGTGCAACATATCTGTTGAGATACCCCAGCTAAAGAGTATTATCAGCATGAATCATCACTATATGCATAATGAGAGCAAGATCTGTGCCATTCAACCCTGCAAGTGCAGGATCTTAGAGAGCTGCTGATTATGTATTTAGGGCAGGAGGGCAGCTGGTATTTTCTTAGTCACGCCTACCTTGTACTAATTTTTCGTTAGCCATAAAAACATCATTAACATAAGTCACAGGCATTAATTAACACACTCAAATTATAAATCACTTTCATTCAAGCAATATGGCAGGTAGGAAGCGTGCAAAAAGTCTTTTGTGTGAGCCTTATTGTTTTCTGAAGTAAACTTTTTTCAAGCATAACCACTATCTCATTTTAACTACAGTCGACAGAAATGTTTCTATCACGGAATTTCATTACGCTTACAATGTCCAAAGTTATTTTATAGTTTTCTTTTTCAAAATTGACAATGATTTTTTTATGATGCATTTCTGTGAGAAGGGATCTTCTTTAGCAACTATGTAAAATTTTGCTCGTGTGAGAATCTTATATAATATGAACCAATTATTGTTGTGCTTCAGTGAATTTGAATGATTTAAACATTTATTTTTTAAGGATTAGTGAAACCCAAGAAGTACAACTGGAAGGACTCTAATTTGGCTCTGTTTGGATCCAAATTAGAAAGAGAGGTCAAAAGTGAGTGCAAATCATTGTTTGACATGATTTTAAAATGGACTTGTTTCTTTTTTGCAAGGTAAAACAATTGAAACTTTTGACTACTATTGCAGTTCTGGGTTATATAACTAGATAATAATATAATTATTTATATTTGAGCGATCGGGTGTAATTATTTAAACAGAATATGATTCAACACTTTACAAGCAACTATGCATTAGATCTGGAATACGAGGATTTAGCTAATCACAAAATAATCAGTCTCATCTTATAATGTTTTAGAGGCTTCTGCTGCTACTGAACCAGCATGGGATGGTGCTGGTCAAGCTGTCGGCCTTCAAATCTGGAGGGTAGAGGTATGTTGAACTGAAATTGTTCTGCCTGTAAATTATTGGTCAAATGCTTAAAATCTCCAATAAGGGACAAGCTTATGGATCGGTGCTACTGCTATCATAATAACGACATTAGATGCGATGACAGCTAATGTTCCCTATGCTGCAGCTCCAGACTTAGATTCATATTTTGTATAAATGTATTTATTTATTTAGAATATCTCCATAAATCACAGTTAAATCACTAGATTCGGTGATAAAATTGAGAAATTGAATTTACAAACTAACACCACGCTAATCTTATGTGTAATACGATTGATGTTACAGAAGTTTAAAATCAAGCACTGGCCCAAGGAGGAGTACGGTAATTTCTATAGCGGAGACTCATACCTCATTCTTAGGGTAAGTTCTAGTTCCTTTTTAATTATTCTTCCTATCAAAATTAAATCAGGAAGCCACACAGATCCTAATTGTGGAATTTCCAGGCACAAAACTGCAAACCTTGTTCTATGCAAAATTCTATTGAAGAAGTATCACATAAATTTCTTTTTTTTTGCAAAACAGACCTACAACCCGAAAGCTAACAGTGAGCTCCTAGCCTGGGATCTTCACTTCTGGATCGGGAAGTACAGCTCACAGGATGAGTATGGTACTGCAGCTTACAAGACTGTGGAACTGGACACTTTCCTTGATGACGGGCCGGTGCAGCACAGAGAAGTCATGGGATTTGAATCTGAGGCTTTCAAATCATACTTTGATAAGATTGTGTAAGTTAAAATCATAATCATGTAACATATATATACCTATGGTTAAATTAGGGACACTGACATCAGTTGGATTTATGCAAGATCTTTTTTTACTAGTTTGAAAATCCGTTCATATTTATATTGTTAGTATAGTCATCAATGCTAAATATAGGTAGAGGTTTTATAGGTATAGAAAATGATAACTTGTACACGTAAATGAAAAAAAATTCCTTGGAGGCGGGGCTCCGGCGATGTTATTTAGTATCATCGCAACGTGCGACGTGTTTTCGCCAATTTTTAGATAAAAATTATCAAATTCCAGTCATTGGAGAAGCATATTATACACACATCCAGATTGAATGTTTGTTGAATGGAGCAACAAACCTAACGTCTGGCTTGTCCGACTTTTCGTCTGTGGATGTTAAGGTTTTCAGAATGTTCACTGATTGATATGTGCTATGAAAACAACAAGACAGAAGGTCTGATGCTGCAATCAGGCATTGGCATCGCTTAATTAGACCGGCATCGCTTAATTAGACTGGCGGCTGCCAATAATATCCTTCGTTAAGAGGATACAGCTGTGACTGAACGAGTAGCCTGCTATTTTGTTATTTCTTCAAATCAAGATAATATTGAATAACTAACACTTTTATGGTAGCCCTTTACGTTATTAGATAGGGTTGTTGTTCGCAAAACAGATAACTCTCTTGTTTAAGAAGGCGGTGCAATTACTATTTAAAGAATATTGTATTGTAATTACCTACTGGTTGTTAGCGGCAGGAACAGTTAAATAACCTGAACTGAAACTGACCTGTCTTATACAATCATAATTGAAACTGATAACCAAGGTTTATATCGTAGTCTGCACATATTGAGGCCGGGCTATCCGTCCCCCATTTTTCTTTGATGTCTCGCTTTAATCCATAAAATTCTACGTATTGCAAAGCAGGGCCCCACAAATATATGACCAGAATTTTTCCCGAATGATAGGAATTCCATTGTGTGATACAGCCATTATGATATATTTTTTTGCATGTGTGATACATGTCACATATATAGGAAAAAGTCTATAACGCCCTATTTCTTTTCACAGGTATATGGAAGGTGGCGTGGCTACTGGTTTCCGTCATGTTGAGAGAGGAAAATATGAGTCCAGATTTTTCATTGTTAAGAAGATCGGACGACGAACCGAGGTCAAACAAATCCCAATGAGATACAAGTCAGTCAACTCTGGTGATGTCTTCATCATGGATCTTGGTCTGACTATCTACCAGTTCAACGGAGCACATAGTTCAAAGGTAAACATTGAGCAATTCTCTCTGCAAGGGAAAGGTCAAACGGTAAAACGCCATGAAAATAAGTTTTATGTGTTCATATTGTCTGCCATGTTGTCCTAATTGTAATAGCCGCCGAGTTGAATGTCACTTTTGTGATAATAGTGGCATCAAAGCTATCATCTCAAACAAAGGCAACTTAAGAAAAATAATAATGATGAGCTGCGGTAGCATACCAGTAGAATGAGAGGGAACATGGATTGGACTATCCTGTCTTAACAAGCTTTGTTGGGGGGGGGGGAACCCCCACCGAACAAAGTTTGTTAAGACAGGCTAGGATCGGACATGATCCACAATAATATGTCTGTGCAAATCTGAGACTTTATGTTGTGGCATTTGAGTTTTAAAGTGCACCTGTAAATAATTGACCTTTATTCAACAACCCTACAGACGGGAGAGATCATCAACTGACAACATCAGATTTTACTGCCATTATTCATATCGGTAATAAAAAGTAGATTAGCAACCCTGCTTCACATTATCCTTAATTAGGTGTAATCAGCAGCTTAATATTCCCAATAATATCCTTACTCTGTGAAAATATCATAGTGTTTTGTCAACGGATAATATCCTCAAAGGTAATTGACATCAACCTCAAACTATGATGTTTTTTTATGGTTTATATCAAAGAATCTTATTCTTGATCTTGTAGGATGAGAAATATATGGCTGGTGCATACTGTCAGCAACTGGAGGGAGAACGAGGGGGTGCAATGACTCAAGTTTTGGAAGAGGACACAACCCCTAAATCGGTAGGTCGGAAAAGTTGAATTAGTAAATCTGAATCTGAAGTAAAGTAGCTGTAGAAAGGCAACATGATACAGATATGATGCAAGATCCAAATACAAATCTAGGTCATCTAAGTTATTTAGATATTATTTCATTGCGCCTTGATGATAAAACATTTAAAATCATTATAATTTAGTGCGGGCCCAATGCAAATTGAAATTGCATAGCTATCTGACTGACATGTACAATTAACTGTATAGTGGACACACATGTTTATGGGTGAAAACAACAGGCTACGGGGTAACAATATTATGCATTGTTTTTGAGAACACAGACTATTTATCGGGATTGATCCACAAAGCTTTGTGAAAAGAATATTGAAGATTAAAACTGTGGTGTCGGTTTAACATGCTCTTTTTTTATTTGCAGCATGAGTTCTTCGAAAAGCTGCAGGTGGAGGTTGGAGATGTTGACGATGATGGTGATGCAGTTGATGGCGGAGATGGGAAAAAAAGAATGTTCAAGTAAGTAGATCTAGAATGGCCCTCTCCTGTTGAGCAAAGTTTACCATCGCTGTTAACAAAAAAAGGAGAAATTTAGTATTACTTTAAAGTTTATCCTCAAATATAGAGACAATTTACATTGTATTTGTCATGTCTTAATTCTGCAAATAATAAATTGTTGTAGAATTTCTGATGCTACTGGCAAGATGAACTTTGAACTGATCAAAGAAGATGACATCTCTAAAGACCTGCTGGACACTAACGTATGTTAACAGACTAAAACTTGTGCTCTTAGTAGATGGAAGCATAACTCCCACTCATAATAATGGACAGACCATCACAGAGCATACTTTGCGATTCATTTTATTCCTCATCTCGTGCTAGCAAGCTTTTGTATCAGGGTGCATACAAAAATCATAATAGTTTCGATACCGTATTGATATTGATAAAATATTGAGTTCCATTTTTACATTTACATAATCACAGTAATTCAACATGCCATTATTTTTGTTTTGTTATAAAATTATTGTATTTTGGTTTTATAGGATGCCTTCCTAATAGACACCGGTAAAGATGTTATTGTGTGGGTCGGCAAAAATGCATCCAAAGCTGAGAAGAAATCAGGGCTCATGTATGCGCATGTAAGTTCATCAAACTATTTCAGTTATATAATCCTTGTATAATACTGAACATTCTTTCCCTGAAACATTAAGCTTCACATCCCAATATTCAACAACCGCGCTTAAACTTCAACCAAACTCTAGCAGGAGGCAATACTAACAAAATGATTATTGAAAATGGCAGAAACACAGTAGTAAGATGTGTTGTCAATGATGGTAGTCTTATCAAGCCATTATTTCTATCACATTATTACAGTAAGATGGTTGTATTTTCTAATAAGTTTTAGGTTAACCCTGACACAATCTATTATAAAACTATGTATTTACGTATCTTTGTAGCAATTTGGTCTGCAGGCTGCGAACCCACTGGCCTCATTCACTGTCATGTCTGAAGGGCAGACAACAGATAAGTTCGATCAGTGCTTCGCCTAAATCTCTACTACGATGTATACCTCAGCATTCAAGAAGGGGACAACTCACAACTTATCACAATTTTCTCTATTTCCATTATCGTTTACATGTACAAATACTTGTTTTCCTGTTGCGTGTTAAGAGGTGGCACCTGAAGCCAATGAATTTACTGTTTTGGTTTATTCTATAACAGCTGTGCCACCCTACGCACTATCTGTCATGTAGTTTTTTACTCTCAATTTACCAATTGAAAAATCTTGTGTGAAGAAATGGCATTTATTACATTGACTTGAGTGGTTTTCTGACAAATTTTTTTTCCTATTCCAAAATTAAAGAGAATGCTCAGTAAAGCAAAATTGAATGCACAAATTGCAGTGACAAAGTTCGCATTGCATCTACAAATCTAACCCCAATAAGAGTAGCCATTATCATTTGTCATACTCGATAAGAACTGTCTTACACAAGTCATACAATTTGCACACACACCAAATTCTTGATGATAGACTCTTGAGAAGTGAGGGTGAGTCAAAATGAGGTTTTAGATTTATTAAAGCATGCAAGTCAAAAGAAGCATAAAGCAATACAAGAAATAAGTACATTCAAAAACCAAATAAATACAGCAGCGAAGGGTAAGAATGATAAAATTGAGGCAGAGTGAAGCAGACACCATTAGACAACACTGAGCTAGATAAATTCAAAACAGGCTGAACATTTCACAACCATAAATTAAGTTAAACCATCATACCTATTTCTTTTGATAAACCATCACAAAATTGCAGAAGACTGATAGTACTTATTTTTACTTAGAGTTGTCCTAACTATCATTGTGAGCAGACAACTCTTTGTCTTAATTATCCCACTTATTACCAGGCATAATGTTTGATAACAAAAGCATTAAGATATAGAAGAATAATCAAATTGTGTTTTGTTCTAGCCTCTTAGTCTCCTTAGGATTCCATAGGAGTATATCTGCCTCGGTCAGTTTCACTGAGGGCCTGCTGTAGGTATTTCTCAAGTCTGGAGATAGATACACGCTGGGTCGGCTTGGCACACCAGCTACTTTCCATCAAAAGCCTGAGTTTAGTCTGTACTTCAGCAGGAACAAGCGGGTTGAACTGTTGTAATTTTTAAAAAAATTGAGCAGGTGGATATGATCAGCTAGAACAAGAAAGATAATTTAGTGGTTATATGGTGATTTTGCTCTGTTTAAATGCAAGTATCTACAACTTGAAGCAGTGTTCTGTCAGGTTATTTTGAGATGGACAGTCTGTCAGGTGGGTCTTTTAATTAGAATGAGCGATGCTTTACTGAACACCATCACATCGCTCAATGTTATCGCTCACTTGGTCTTTCAATAAGACGACTTCGTTCCCAAATTGCTCACTTTGAATTTATAGTTCCATCAATGAGTGAGCGATAGTGAGTGAGCGATAGTGAGTGAGCGATTGTGAGTGAGCGATAGTGAGTGAGCGATAGTGAGTGAGCGATAGTGAGTGACCAATAGTGAGTGACCAATCAGATTGCTATTTTGTTTTTGATTTAAAAACCTCCTTGAATCTGTTGTATGACCACTAGTTTCAAACTTTATGACATAACAAAGCTGACTTACCTGAATAGGTGGTCGGTATTTCTGAACTGATATTAGTTCCTCCATGGCCTCAAAATCTGGGTTATCTCCAACTTTGTCGTGATAGGGCAACACATAGCTACTGACTGAAAAACAAAAAGTGTATTTATACAATATCAGTTATTTATAACAGTGCATGATCCTTTATCAATGAGAATTATTCACAACCTTGTATAGGAGCAATTGTGGCCGGATACCCTTTCTGACTTTGCCAGGGAAGGAAGAAGGGACCTCCAGTATGAAATACCTACGCCTAAGCCTTAGCCATAGAGCAATGGTTAATCCCAAACATAATTACATGGGATATAAAGAAAAGCAAGACAAAGGAAAATTAACGTAGTAGTCTTTTAATTCCTTGAGTTTTACATCTGAATAAAAATGTAGTGTAAGATTGTTCCAGATGGATTTGATATTTTAAGCAGTAAATTAGGTTGAAACTACAAGCAAGTTTTTTTTGGGTAAAAATGTCACATTTCAACATAAGCTTATCATTAAATCAAAGGAGGTATTGTAAATCAAACAGATGGAACTATCACACGGAGCTGTGCTATCTATTCATTCTGATATCCTTATAATTTTCATAGCCTGCCAAAATTTTTTTCAAGTGCATCCATTATATTATATAAGTTGATCTACAATAACTAGTGAGCACAAAACTATGCAGATTGATTTTAAACTCTTTTGATAAACTGTCAGTGTTTGAATTATTTTAGTTTTAATTATATGGTAAAATAATTAAGAATTTAGTGAAATATAATTTGTATATAAATTTGAAATTTTTTATTGAAATTTGCAATAGGTAAACATGTACAGCTCATTAATTTAAATAGTACATTGGTATCTCCGATAACAATTCAGTAAAAGCGTCAGTAGGTTATCCAAACAAAGAATTGGTAACTGTAATGATGTTAGATGGCGCTGGTGTTAGGGGTCTGTAAACGGTGTTGTAGTTTGTGCAAGGGAAAGTTCTGTTGCTATTTTTAGCAGATAAAATAACTTAAATACTCAAGCCCTTGATCTGACATTTCTTAGCAATAGAATGCAATACTCTTATCTTGTCACGCAGACCAAACCTATCTGTGACAGAAATCAGTGTCCTGTAAGTGTATTTTTCTACAGCTCTTTTTACAGTGCATACACATGTATAATTCTAGACAACACAAATCTCATATTTCTTATGTTATTGAATTGTCGTCCCTTGCATTCATTCTTTCATGTGTATGGTACAACTTGTAAATGTGTAAACATGTCCTCGTGATAAATTATTGTTTACAGTTGATGTACACAGAACTAGTCACCTATGCTCATAATTATCATATTGGATCGCTATTATATCCGCTCATAATGTGTGAGTTTTTCTTTGTGTACTAATTAGAATTGTGTACACTTTTCCTTTGGTTAATGTCGTAACAGTTCATTCAATTGAGGAATTAATTATATTATTATTATTATTTTTCATTGTTTGATGTTTGTCAGCATCACACCGGCTATTTCTCGTAGCATACTCATTCACTCATTCGTTTTTCTCTCTCACAAATATTAATAATTCATTTTACCTTTCCACAGGTCTACCAGTAAATAAGTAATACAATACACTGCGTCATAAGCATGGAATTCGAAATAGCCATCCCAATACAGTAACTTTGATCTAAAATTGTCTGGTCAATCTATTTCTGGATCAGTATTTTTCTCCAAGTAATGACAGACATCACTTTCATATCACATACGCATGATTTTCCCCCAGGGTGATAGTATAATAATTTGAGAGCAATGAGCAACAATACGCCTAAAAATAGTAGCAAATTCCCCGATAGAGTCTTTGAATGATTCCTACTCAGTTCGAAGAGAAATTCCACAGGTTCATTGTGTCCTTCACCATCATGAGTGTGGTATGAAATTAAGGTTAAGTTGCTAGTGAAGAGAAACAATGCTTATCAATCTGATACTGACGTCATTGAAGCAAAACAGACCTAACTAGGCATGCTGACGCAAGTTAAAAGCAGCTAAAATAGCTTACCTTGACTACAGTTGACAAGAACCTCCCATATAGCCAAACTGAAAGAGTAAACATCAGAACTTATGAATGACTCAAACTGTTTCTTGTTGATCGAGGAATCAGCTATCTCCGGAGCTATGTAGCGTTTCGTCCCTACCTGGAATTAATAAAAAAGATAAAGATGTTACTGTCGAGATGAAATAGTTTTTGCCGTGTCATAATCAGTTTTTTTTTGCAAGAATTCCGGTTGCTGAGAGAACTATGAGATAAACCTTTGCAGTGATAACAATTCAATATATATAATATAATATATATAATATATATATAATATAGCAATGGCAATTTTGTCTACTCAAAATCATAGGATGAAAAGCTGTAAAGATTCCTCCCCGATATGCAAAAAGATAGAATCTTCCTACTTTCATCTTTTGTTTATTAAATTACAGTCAAGCTCTTTCGTGGTCAATTGTATCACTGCACCTCACATGCATAGTTTACCAGGCATTCTCGACAGCATTGTAGATCAAAGCCAAACATACAGTGAAATTTGTCACTTTGCCATTATTGCATAATCATCTAGGATGGGGGTTTTATGTAATGTTTGCCCACAGGTGTAGGTGTTATTTGGCAATTGATAATTCTCCTTTGTGGCGCATGCATATATTCAGATACACATATTGTTTCATATGTAAAAAGAGGCTTTGATATCAACTGCTATTCCGATCAAATTATTGTTCTCCTAAAAAATTATTCTTCAAGGCTAAATATTCAGTGTGTATGTACTTTTTGTTGAAGGCATTAGCACGGATGCCATTCCTCCCCAACAACAAACATCAAACTGATGCAGGAATTGCAATCATTTACAGCTCAGCTCAGCTCAGCTTGGCTCAGCTCAGCAATTAAGTCTGGAACTGTAGGTTAAATTGCATGTTAATTGCTAAATATGTAGCACATGCTTCCATTGCACGAGGCTATAACTTTCTTGTAAGTTTGGGATGAAAGTTGTACTAAGTCAAAAATTGCCTGAGCGGTCAGGCCGTCTTATGTCCAAAAGGATTGCATGTCCTCTTATTAATAGAGACATACATGTGCCGTTGATTGGTACTCTAGAAACAAAGGCATGAAGCGCCGCCGGATTCTTTTTATATAACCTACAGCAATACAAAGAAAGTAAGAAGTTATTTCTGTTGAAATCACCTTGGTGTCCAACTCCTCAAGCTCTTTCGAGTCAGGCTTAGGGCGACTGATGGCCAGACCAAGATCTGCTATGCAGCATGTTCCGTCATTCTTCACCAAAATATTTTTGGTCTGAAATTAAAACCATTGTAGAATTTCAACAAGGAAAACATGATACCTTCTGTCCACTGAGACATCGATGGATCTTCAATTAACCTTACAAATCTAGGATGTTCAGTGCTTTATTGCCCTCATCATTTACTTATTGTAGGGTTATAAAAACCCAAGATATTATGAAAAGTGCAGTTTGATTGGACAAGGAAACAGGATGATGTGATAGGAAGGTCAGGGCAATAAGTTCCAAATGGTAATAAATTTCCTAAACCAAATGATAATGATGAGCACAGGACATGCCGCATGCAATTGTATTCATATTGGCATGGCAACATAAAGAGTGCCGGCCCATTTAAACCACATCAGCATAGAATAAATTGTGGAATATATTTAGTCACCTTGACATCTCGGTGCGCTATGGCTGGTTTACGGCGACTAGCTCGAACGTCTTGATGTAGGTAGTTTAAACCGGAGCAGGCAGAGATGAGCATGCGTATCACGTGTTCAATCTTCAGGGGTCGGTTGGTTTGCAAATAATCATAAAGTGAACCTAAAATGTTTTATAATTATAACGTGACATCAGTATTTTTTTGACACGTGAGGGGTAAAAGGTGAGTCCGATAGCTTGTAAAACTCTGGGGGAACCTGTCTGTCTTATTTTTGGTTATACAAGCGTATTCTAACAGCAAACTTAAAATAATGAACAAGATAAGTAAATAAGGATATTTGTGCTCAACAAGAGCTACATACCGAACTTGAAAACTGATCATAAAAATAAAATACCGAAATGCCACTCTTGTCAGGAAGCCAAAAAAAGTCCTATTTTTGGCAACCCATTTTCCAGAAAATGTACCGATTTTATCATTCAGGTAATGAAATTTTTTCGACTGATAAAAGGAAAATTTTACAAAGACTATCTTTCATTCCGTTAACCAGCATTCTTTCTTATATGACTGTCACTAGGACCATGAATCAGCAATATCATGACAATACAGATAATCTTATTAAAAAGTATCATAGTTATGATAAATGATCCTACAATATGCTACTGTGTTTCAGTTTGTTGGCTCCAAACTAGGTGAAATAAACGAATTGCAGATAAGGCACTATGGATGAAATCAAAGCGGGAACTCTCATCATGCCAACTCCCATACACGATAGTTTAAATACTCAAGCACTGCCTGGGCTGCCGCTTGTAGCATGATAGTGGTTGCTTGATTATGGAATGCCACCACCAACAACAGGGGAATAGATTTGAGCACAAAAACTAATGATAGTCATTTAAAAGAATAATTAAATCATAATAAACAACAATAATACAAATATTAGTTAGCTTACCTTGTGGATGGTAGTCTGTTATGATCCAGAATTGGGTCACAGACTGGTCAAAGGTTATGTCACAATCTCTAAATCCAAGCACATTCTCATGTCGCAATGAAATGTCACAATACAGCTTTCGTTCTCGTTCGAAATTTGTCTCATCCTTGGAGAGGAATACTTTCACCGCCACATGGGAATTCTGATACGCTGCTTTATAAACTCTTCCGTAGCTTCCTTGGCCTATAAGAAAGGACTTTATAGAATTCGAGAAATGATTTTCCAATATGTATTGTATATTAGGAGCTGGGAGTATGAGAAATAACAATCTAAGTTTATTCTCAGTTTTTATGACCTCATTGTATTACAATTTGTGAACTAAGTCAGTGTCTTGTAATAAAAACAGACTGGGTAATGATGTTGTTCTGTTGTCCAATAAAACACTATGCTGTACAGAATGAGTACTCCTTGCTGAAACAAAATTATAGCTGACCCAGTGCTTAATCCAGAGAGCAAGATCTCCAAAATGACTCAAGAAGTAAAATCCCTCTTATCAGATCTGACTGGCCGCTTTCAAATATACGTATGCTTTGCCAGCCTTCTTATGAGTGAAGAAAAAACCAACTTATTCGGCCCGCCCATTATTTCGATCACACCCATATTTTTTGGGAAGTTTAAGTTTGATTGCAAGAGGTGACTGTGCGCTTTTGAAATGAGGCAACAAACTAGATGTCAAAATGTCATGCGTAGCCTGATTCAAAATTTAATGCTGACTCATTGCCCGTCGGTTTTTGAGAGAAGACTATAATTGTTACATTAATAGTCAGTTTTTTCATTATATGTGGTATTTATGCTTTTGATGCATGCATCTTTATTTTGCTATTTATAAAAACTATTTTCATTTTGATTTATTTTATTGCGATTGACATTTAAAATCAACTAATTTGCATTGCATCTCCAAATAGTATTCGTGATTTTAAAAAGTATCCATAGAAATGCTTATTGTAGCAAACATAGGGGTTCGTTGAAACTGTGAGTTTGCTTACCTTGACCAAATTGCTAATTATGTAAATTTCACATCAATAGGTTAAAGAGACTGAGTAAGGTAATCCAACTCATCATTATTTGGTAATGTATGCCCATGGCACAGTCAAGTCATACCATGTCCAAGTTTATGACAAAGTATGATAATTAATACATCAAAATACTTGCCAATTTATGAAGGTGACACCACGCGGATGCCATGTTTTCAGTTGTCAGGCCCAAATCGACAACATGACATGACATATTTTTTTGACATTCGATCCCAATTTGTTTTCCACGAAATGCTTAATTCTTTGATTACCCGTGATCATATATTGAATAATCAGAGCAAAAATGTAATATACATATATTTCTGAAATTATTAAAAATCGATGGTTGAAAGCAGTTTCAATTGTTCAACAACCTGCTGTCGACAAAGACTCCACCCCATCCCAACACGGGATAAATGTGCTGTAAATTTGTATATAATGTACATATGATAATGTAGATATTATTATTATATTATAAACATCTTACCAATAATATCCAAGAGTTCCACTAGGCTTGCTATTGTCCTTTCTCTAAGCACTGGCATCCCACGCCCTGATCCACTGTTCAGTCCGAGTACCTGCCAAACACCATAGTAAATAATGAGTTGTAAATAACATCCACACTGGCTTCAAGGTGGCGGGGGGGGGGGAAAGCTGATATTAGCTTAGTTTGCACAGTTTGCACAGTTTGCAAAGTCATCTCAGTTTATGACAGAACAAATATTTCACCTACACGAAAGTCTTTATTTTGAATTAATGATAATTCTGAGGGATTTATGACATTCAGTAGATAAAATTTATACCATTAAAAACGCTTGTTCAGAGCCTGTCAACTTGATTTTTTAACAAATGATTTTCGGCTTACATGACTTGTGATAGCACATTTTTGAACTAAGAAAGTATAGCTGCAATTTGCATGTACGCATTAAAAACAGTTTAAAGGACTTTTTTGCTGTACTAAGGCCAGGATATTTAGCAACATCTTGTCAACTTTTATGCAGTTCCAATTATCATGACTGACAGTTCAAACAGATGACAATTAATCAGCTTCATACTGCATAGCTGTAAACTATACATAGCGTATAATAATAATATGCTATGTATAGATTACAGCTATGCGGTATTTATATTATTATAAATCATGCGCAGACCCCAAAGTAATGGACTTACGTTGAAGAGATGAAAAGTGCTGGGCACTTTTTTTAAAATGTCTATTTTTATCGGTTCAGAAAGTCATGACTGAAGATTAAAACAAATGAACAAATAACTATCCGCATACAAAGAAGGCATCATATAAAAATAGCATATATGAATCAAGCCACCACCAAAAATAAAAAAAAGGATGCGTAAATTGAAGAAATTAGTAAAAGAGGTGAAAAAGGCTGAGCCGTGTCATCTATGACGGGGTTCAGATAGTCGTGACTGACGATTCAAACAGATGAACAAATATTCAACGTCATAGTTTGTAGCCGAAATCCATTCATATTGGCATTTTTGAGTAATGCGCAAACGCCAATTATTGAGTATGCGTAATTGGTGACGTAAGAAAGTGAGATTGATAAGACAAGGCCTTAAAAATAATTAACTATATTGGAAGAAAGGAGAGTGACAGGATTACTTTTATGTCATTATTTTGTTTCCATGAGTAATGAAAACATCTTGGGTAGGAGTCTTTGGTGAAATGATGCTAGTTAAGCAGATAAAAACCAAAGGATAGGATATAAATCTGAGGTAAAATAAATTTTATATCAATGAGATTGTCTTTAAATGTTTCATTCAAATAATGCATTTGAATACTCAAAACCCACAGAGAAATTTTAGCGCAGCCCTGAGGGCTTCATGGTATTTTTTACTGAGGCAGAGCCTTCCTGCCTCCCGTACAACTATAGCCCTGCGGCAGCATTAATCACTGATAACTCATGTATATTTCATTAGACACATTGGTTATGGCTTACCTGTCCGTGACTATTGGGTAGGAACTCCATTTTTTCACCAGGTGAATAATTTGGATTACGGCGAGCTCTCTTACGATCAATTTTCACCACGATTCCGAGAAAGATAAAAGCAACTAACAACGGAATCGCAACTCCAAGGCTAATGTTGATTGAACGCTGACTGTCATCTACAAGATTGGTTGGAGGAAGAGTCCCAACAAGGATGTTTGGTTGGTGGTTTTCTACAGATTGGGTAACGTGTGGGTGGTTGATGGGAGCAGGAGAGCCATTGGTGCTGGGAGTATACTCAACTGTAAAAGAAAGCATCACAACACATAGGTATTTGCACAAATTAAACAGAATGCGCTCTAGACAGAAATGATTGAGAGCTTAGCTCAGCATTATTTTGAAAATATAGCGGTATTAAAACAGAGAAAGAAAATTAGTTAGCAGGTGAACATTATCTTGTAAGCCCAACTCCACCTAGTAAAACATATTTGTTATCCAAATAGCGACAACACATTTGATTGATTGTAAGACAGCAGCTACTAGTCAAAAACAGGTTAATATCTTTCTTTGCTGCCAAGTGACAGTAGGTGGGAACCAGATTATGGGTCCCAACGCTTCAAAAAATTTCCCAACCAATCTACTACGAAAGATAACCATGTCTAGCGTGGTTTAGTACAAGATACTATTTTGATGGGAGGTGAAAGATTGATAACAACAAAACCTGATCATTTTTAAGGCTGGCCAAGTAATAATTGTATCAGTAATTCAATATAAAGGCAAACTGTTCAGAAAATGGGAGAAAAATATTTAGGTTAAAATGACTCTAAGCCTATAAATGAAACCTAAACTTTACAATCGATGTCCTAAATAATACCATGCAGAAGTAAAAAAGGGACGGTTTATTTACAGGGTTCATGCAAAGCAGCAAAAAATGTGACAGTTCTATTTTTAGTTTACAACCCATGTTGCTTTCCGTGAAGTCATTAACTCATAGAGTGCAGAAGAACACATAGAAGAAAGGACCCACCAACATAATTATTAGGTAGTATAAGGTTCCCTAAAAGTTTTTGACCTAAATTATGGACCCACATTCATTATTACGTTTAGTTCTCTTTATGATACATGAGGTACTAACCTATGCTGTCTGTCGATGCTGCCGCATCTTCGACTGGAAGAGTTGTAATAACTGGTGATAGAGGATCTTCATTACAGAGTGGTGTAGTACAGCAATTGGCATTGGGTATGCGGCATTGGAAGTTCCTACCCTCTGCCCTGTTCATACAGCTTTTCTCCGGGTATTCTTGCCCAGGGTTCACCACAGCTAAGCACTGTATATTGGAGGAAGTACATCAAAAGAATTAACAGTTTTTTGTGTAACCATAAAAAATTGATATGGCCGATGAAGGTACCATACCGGTACAGCGTGTTGATGCACACTTCAGAAAACTATGAAGGTCTTGCAAGTTTTGTCAAGTGCAAATTTGGGTGGCAATCATAATAAACATTGCAAATACGCTTATAAAGAGACAAATATCTGCTCTTTGGGCAAAAAAGAGATAAATGAATTTCATTCCGCCAACAAGACGTGCCTGGTCGCGTAGAAAAGAAAGAAGTACCTGTTACTCCACATCCTGATTGGCACAAAAATGATTAAAGTTTTAAAGTATTGGAGAGGTTCAAATTTTGTTCACAAGGATGCAAATCCTGAAAACTTTGATATAAATGCACATTATTTGTATCACAGCTCGTGGTTGTGATGTGGTAGAAATTAACCCATAAGAGAATACAACACAAATTTGTCAATTAAAGATTTTTTTGTATGTAGGTGGTACAAACCTAAATGGCCTGAAGAAATTGTTGTATTAGCCACTTGTATATTATACTGGTATAGAAAATCAATAGTGAAATATGTGTCAAGTTCAATGGTGGAATAGTTCAGAGTGTCACAAAATCATAATTAATTTCTCTCCAGTCATGAGACAACATTATTGTATTACATGATCAATTTGAAATTTAGTTGGCAGTATCATATCAACTGATCTAAAGAAGGCTGATACCTGTATTCAATTTGTGCAATTACTTTCTCAGTGGGACAAGGGCCCCAGAAAGAATATTCTAATTTTGAGATTTTGCCAGGCTCATGTTTTGACAGGATTTTAATGGTACGGACAGTGTGTCATGGATAGGAGCTTGGTGACCACATTGTCATTTGAAAAGAATAAATGATCATTATATACTGTCATGACTATGCCTAAAGTAAATAAGAATACACCTTTGAAGCCTGCAAAACCACAAGAAGAAAACTACTCATCCATTGTAAAATTGTCCAACCAATGAGGTGTTATTGTTTTATTCAATGCTCACCTTATAATCTGAGATACAAGTAGAATTTCCAGATCCGCAGGTATTGCAGTGGCATGTAAGGGGAATTGCATGCTCCATTGTCATGCTCAATACTCAATACTCAATACTGACGTACCAAGCTGATCACACGAGACGCTAAGCGTAACTGCAGCTTGTATAAACCATGGTCATTCTTTTAAACCTTATCACTGTTGCTGTAACAGCAGTGATGAAATCAGACCACTGCCAATGACAGCTTGGGGTAAACATGAGCGGTTTAGATACCTGCTGTGGGGAGTCGGATACATATCACATAGTACACTGTACCAACCGCAGACCTGTCATAACAAACTCTTCTACACACAGAGAGAACTCAAGCCACCCGGCCAGGTGACAGCACTCATAAATCCATCCAATGAAGACGTAGGTACAAAACTATTACAAGGACGCACAAAAAAGTGAAGATGATTGTGCCAAAAGTCACACGCATGCGTCAGAAAACTTTCGATGCTAGGTAAGCGAGTCAGGTGAGTGAGACAGGTCGAACCTGATGAGCATACATGTTCCGGAAACCACAATCCTCCGGCATGAGAAATCGTGTCATTTTAGAAAATTCTATTTTAGAATGCATAAATCATATAGAAGAGCAACTTGGTCCGAATTTAAAATAAATCTAGAATTTTAATTGCAATCCAAGAGTTGCAGAATAATTTGATAGCTTAAACTTGCCAACTTTTGAAGATTTTCCAGCCAAACACTCAAATTGTTTTAAGATGTTCATTGCTTTTTGCAAGGGACTTAACGCAATTGTAGATTTTTAAGTTTCTACGAACAACTAACTGTCTTGGTTTGACATTTCCCATCCGCATTATGCCATCTAAGTACTTCCCATTTGAGAAGTTTTCCAACAAGGATGCTTTCCTGATGTGCCACTCTCTCTCTTACAGTGCCGCTTCCAACAATTTCTCACCTGGCCTTTATCCCACCCGTTCTCTTTCCACAGAAACAAGATGCAACGAAAAATTTCAAAACCTTGCCCTGAACCCTTGCAGTTTATGTCAAATACATCAATTGACTACCTGGATCTATGGTTCAATGTTGTTTCAACTGGCATGTCTTCATATATATTGGCTGGGAGGTGAGGGTCAATATTCTTATCTTGATGCTGAAAATCCCAATAAATCCCATCTTTTTATCAAATCACATAAATAAAAAAGAAATTCATCAACATTTTATGCTATAATTCACGTGAATTATTTCTATCATTAATGCATTATAATTATTATTCCAGAGTTTGCTGCAGTGACTGTTGAAAAAAGGTGGCAATGTCGATTACCCTTTTGGGCCTACATAGCTCCCATCATTGACAAAATATCTCTTCGACAAAACCCACATAATGTAATGTAATATATTATGGAGGCGACCCTGATTCATAGGTCATCTCTGAAAAATTCATCCCATATCGCGAACTCATATACCAGCAATGGGCCATGTAAGGCCAATAACCCTAACACGTACGCTGTGTTTCATAGGGTGGCAATGGTGGATTGGAATGTGCTGTGGGATGAGAGAACACAACTCCGAGTAGTGAATAGAGGGCTATCTAATTAGCGCCATCGACCCATTCTTTTCTTGGGATGGTGAGATGGCGCAATCGGTTAGCGCGCTTGCTATTCACTGCCAGGCGATTAGTGCCGCAGGAGTTGTGGATTCGAGTCCCACTGGGGGAGCTTTCATTGTTGATTGTTCCAGCCCCCAGCACCCTCGGGTGTATACCTCTCCTGCAGCATGCACAACTTGCAAAACAAGCTACAACAAAGAGTAGGCGTAAATACTTATATTTAAACCACAAAGAGGAAAGTAATTATACAAACGCACTGGTCAACGACAAACCATATTTGACATTTCTTTTTTGACAAGTGCAAGAGTATTATTTCTGCCATTGTTGTGTAAATATAAAAATTCTTACCCCCAAAATCTCATCTTTTGCCATGTTTGGATAATTTTGAAAGATCTATAATAAGCTGAGTTGTGAAATCGAAAGCTATCGACTTCATATTATAACTCACCTCTGCAATATCATACAGATATATTTTACCGCTGGTTCCACCAACAGCCAGATCTGTTCCACTGCTATGCCACTTGCATCTGTTCAGTCCAGCTTGGGAATCAGGTACATTGGTCGCTTTTGGTACCTATATAACAGAACAAAAAACAAATTTGAATATTTTTTTCTAACAATGAATATCAGCAATCATGAGCAATCCGTGGGAATCCGGATTTTATACTGTTTGAGAGTGAAATGTTTTGACATGTAATAGCTGCGTGTTTGCCATGACAATGATGACTGATCTAGCCTACAGAGTGATAAAATGCTACAACAAACATTTCAGGAAAAATTCCGTCAATGTAGGGCATAGCCGAAGCGGGGAAACTAGAACCTGCTCCTTCTCTATCCCTTCTATCAATCAATGGAACTCTATTGTTGACCGAATTGCTGTCATGATAGACTAACCACTCGTCTAGGCAAGGTCAAAAAGGGCAGAGTTAAAAGAATTACATAAAAAAGTTTGACATGATGACATTCAAAATGGATACCATAGTTACAACATTTTATATATCATGCAGGGCAAAAGTATTCTCAAGAAAGCTATTTTATAGCAAAACGGAATGTAATGACTTTGAGTCAGTCATTGGTGTGCTTTGGTGATACCTCTGCAATATCATACAGATATATTTTACCGCTGGTTCCACCAACAGCCAGATCTGTTCCACTGCTATGCCACTTGCATCTGTTCAGTCCAGCTTGGGAATCAGGTACATTGGTTGCTTTTGGTACCTATATAACAGAACAAAAAACAAATTTGAATTTTTTTTTCTAACAATGAATATCAGCAATCATGAGCAATCCGTGGGAATCCGGATTTTATACTGTTTGAGAGTGAAATGTTTTGACATGTAATAGCTGCGTGTTTGCCATGACAATGATGACTGATCTAGCCTACAGAGTGATAAAATGCTACAACAAACATTTCAGGAGAAATTCTGTCAATGTAAGGCATAGCCGAAGCGGGGAAACTAGAACCTGCTCCTTCTCTATCCCTTCTATCAATCAATGGAACTCTATTGTTGACCGAATTGCTGTCATGATAGACTAACCACTCGTCTAGGCAAGGTCAAAAAGGGCAGAGTTAAAAGAATTATATAAAAAAGTTTGACATGATGACATTCAAAATGGATACCATAGTTACAACATTTCATATATCATGCAGGGCAAAAGTATTCTCAAGAAAGCTATTTTATAGCAAAACGGAATGTAATGACTTTGAGTCAGTCATTGGTGTGCTTTGGTGATACTTAATCCAATAAACAAACAAAACCTAACAAACAGAATTGATTGGTGAATTAAAAAATAAGGTATAATGTATTCAGCTGGAGGGAATTGGTCTCCCTTAGAAGTGTCACTAAAGAACTGCGTACATCAATAGCTCAAAACGTTCTCAAAGAAATTATTGCTGTGTTATAAAATTTAGAAGACAAATACTTGGAATGAAATTAGATTGCCCTACCTCAGCATCGTTGTTAAGATTCCACAGGCTAAGTTTTCCCTGTCCGTCAACAGAGGCAAAAAGTGATGGATGAAATGGTGACCAACTAGCATCCATAACATATTTGGTTCCATCTTTACACGTGTACAATTGCTTATCATCCTTAAGAAAACCAAACAAGTTTAATTGCACTTCCTCAATCAATCCAAGCAAATGTATGACATTGAGGTCTGAGTTTTTGTCACTGTTATCTTTAGCTTGGATTATTTATGGATATTTGGTTTATAAAAAAAACTAAGCATAGCCTAGCATATTTTCCATAAATTCAACTGACTGCGTTGTTTTTATTTATTAATTTATGTATGGTCTTTATTTGTCATTGAATTTGATCAACAATAATAAAGTATATATATATATTATATATATATGTATATATCAAAATGAAATTTATCATATCTCTGACAGAACATGGTACCGCTGTAGCAAAGTTACTGGGAGTTTGTGAGTGCATGTTCTTGCGACACACCGTGAAGTGTTTGTGGATAGAGTGGGGAAGGGGGATAAAAAACAAACACCTGCTGATAATGGCCTTTTGCGAGACCACTGCGCTGGTTCACACAAGTCCACAGCAGCCTTAACAGCTGAAATCATCACCCAACAAACCACAGCCTCCGGCAATTAGCATATGCAGCACTACCTAGGTTCTAGGCTATATTAAGACAAAAATAGGATATTTACGTTTGTTGTGGTTTGTGGGGATATTGAGGTCCCATTAACACCATTACGACATCGCATTTAAAATTCACTGAATGTAACTTGAAGTTATAGCATACCCAAGTGCTTGACAGTCCAGTCAAATATTGATGTGAGATGTAGATGGGAAAAGTCAACCGCACCCTGAACCTTGTGTGTATCAATACCAGTCACCGCGGCCCCTTGTGTCCATCAAGGGATTTAATAACTCCAGCTTTATTATAAAATATGATTGATTTGTTGAAAATTCTATGAACTAGGAACCTGATGCATGCACATGTTTTCCAAAGGAGTAAAGTGTTTGCAGGAGGAAAACTTCCCCGTTTCATCACACAGGCTTGAAATAGTGAAATTTATAGCTACTGACATTTATTCAAGCTTACAACTTTATGAAAACTAGCCACTCTCCCAAACGAGATAATAATCAGCTAGTATTTAATTATCTATGGTATTAAAATCTTTCACCGCCTTCCTAAGTTTACGCACATTGATCTCACTGCTACCGTAAGGCAAATTTTTTTTTGATAATGCTATACATAACTAAGCCTGATCCTGAAGTATGGTCGATGAAAGTCATAGCGCATCCGCATCCACTCCACGCATGAAATCAAAATGTTTAACTTCAAATCATCAAAACAATCGGACAGGTGTGGTGAGAGACTAATTATTTGCAAATATTGTTTGTTGGTGGTGCGAAGCTTCTCAGGGTAATCATATTCTCTAAGTTATTGGCTTTTTACTCAGCAGCTCATTTTCAAATCCGATTTTTCTGACCTCAATCAGAAAACAAGGTAGAGGGCTAGAGTATGGTCTCCCGAGGCTGCGGGAAAACCGGATTCCTGTTCCCCCATGCCTGTCCATATGTTGGGCATGGTTAGTTGGAATGCCTTGCACGATCGATGATTGTGAACTACAATAATTGAATCTCCAATGTAGAAAGGTTGACAGCAGGACAAACAGTACCTCTCAGCATGACACCCTAACATCATCTTCTTTTGGGAAATAGCATCTCATAATAGACAGTTTTCTGAGCTCTGATTTAGGCCTCAATTCGGAGTTGTCCTCTCTCCATTTTGGTACTTTTAACCCACGCTGCATAGGAAAAACGTGCTGAAAAGAGGGTTATCTTCATAACCGCTTATAAGAGGATAAAAATTATTTTTGATTCAGAATCTGCAGCATTGAAAACTCGTATGGATATATTTTGGGAAAAAATTTTAGTATTTGGATAGTCAATTATAGCATTTTCTACCTGTTTTGAGGACAATTTGGCAGAATCTTTCATGAGTTTCGTCACAAAAATTAAGATTTATCAACATTCAAGCCTCCAATGATTTGGAAACCCTGACTCACAGGGTTTTCAATGGTGCAGACTCTGAATAAAAACTCATTTTTATCCTAGCATAAGCGGTTTTCAAGATAACCCTCTTTCAGCAGGTTTTTCCTATGCGGCGTGGGTTAAAAGTACCAAACTGGAGAGAGGACAACTCAAGTTTGAGGCATAAATAACAGCTTAGAAAACTGTCTATTTAGTCTAAATGTTTATGTACTGTTTGAGTTTGAAATAAAACCTGGAAGCTTGGCATCCAGAGCGGAGTTTATTTAAATCAATGGTAAAAATGTACAAAGCATTAGCAGCAGTTTGGTGGATAACCATTCTCCCAAGCAAACAGTTTTGTGGTTTTATGGAATTTGCTGAAACCAATGGTAAATATGTACTAGAATTTGCCCTGGTATTGTGGCAGAATTTCTTCCTATGTGGATAACCCATCTCTCCAGAAATTTTGTGGTTTTAAGACATTTGAAGAAATTAATGCTCCAGGGTTGAGAATAAATTCCTTCAAATGAAGATAGCTCATCTCTACCTTGGCTTGAATAATTAAATGAGGCCCAACTTATAACAACAATATTATAACAGGCAAGCTTGGATGAACATGGACAGCTAAGAACATAGGCTATGTGGACAAAATCTCTCATCAACCAGACCATCTCCATGTATCATTACTTGGTGCATTCAGAGAGAACCAAAATCAGAGTTTGAGGGTAGAAGCACTGCTGTAACTGGTTGTTTTGAACACATATAAGTGAGAGTGTAAGTCATGTGCAGTGGCAGCAGAAACCAACTCTCAGGGCATTCATTCGCTCATAGTAGAGGGCACATCAAGTTGTGCACTTGCGTGACACTACAATCAAATAGTGGGTGAAGGATTCGAAACTTATTTATTGGAGAAATTGTAAACATGGTAATCATACAAAATCATTCATTAGTGAACTGAATCTAAGATTTGAAACTGGGCTCCTCTGCTTTGGACGCTCAGAGATTAGTAACCTCATATCAGTTGTAACTGGTCACGGGCCATTAAAGGTACACCTGCAAAGAAACTTAACCTAACAGATAAAATAGACTGTCCAAATTGTGGTCAAGACAAAGACACAGCCCTTCACTTGGTAACCTCATGCCAATTCTACAAACAGGCAAGGCAGCGAACCTTTGGTCAATCTGTCCTAAAGGGGGGCTAAGCCAACGTGCATCATAGTTTCAGATTTGCTCCGATTCATTCGTATTTCGGGGCGTTTTGAACTAGGATGCTATGGAAGGCTTGAGTTCTATGGGTCCCTGAGAACTGAACCCAGGTTGATCCGAGTTACCTCGGTCAGCCCCTTCTCAAAGACAAGACAAAGACATGAAACTACAATCATCTCATTCAACTTAAATCAGCAAAAGCATGGGCATATCACAGAGTAAGGATATATCCTTACTCTGTGATGATAAAATTAGAAAAGAGTTAAAGGGCAACCAAGGTTTCAAACAACTTCTCATTGATGGCCATTGATTAATAGCAGATTGCACCTTCTGCATGGGGAAAAAGACAAAATATAATTCGGATGATTATTCAGCCAGAATTCTTGTGAAACATTTCTTCTATCAGACACTCCAACTCAGCTAAAAGAGAATACCACAGTTTCCTGTTCCTGTTATTATTTAGCCTGTGCTCTTTAATTATTACAGCAAAGTCTTGGAACCTCCCCGAAACTGAAGTGTTACCCAGCTTTGAGTCAGCAACTACTTTGAGTTTTGCATCGCCTAATGCACAAAGCTGATGCTGCCCAGCACATTATTGCTGCGAAACCTTGGTTGCCCTTTAACTCCTTCTGAGGCCTCAATTCTTTCCTTGCGTAGTAATTTGATAGTAATTTTTTTTGGTGACCTTTCTTTACATAGCTGTTTCGATAAAGCTCATTGACAACATTAATATTGTTCGGTCTTTACTATTTCAGGATTTTCTAAACAGTGTGAATACCAAATATTAGCTGGCAGGGCAAAAATTTGTGGAAGTCAGATTTTGTTACATGACTTAATAAACGGTTCTATGAGGATATTACTGGGGAAGTTGAGACAATCTTTAATAGCAGGAAATTCAAATATACTGAGAGGAAATAGCTATAGACAAGGTGTAGCTGCCTTGCAATGGTGTGTCAGCCCTGTCATTCACAGGGAGAGCGGATTAATTAGTCATAGTTACTTGGCTTGTTCGGCAGGGGCGTATATTCTAAAAATTTCACTCACTGACTTTTCAGAGATGAGCATAATAATCGGGCGCAGCCCGATCCACACGCCGTAGGCGTGGCGGGGAGGGTGTGGGAGGGGCGCTTAAGCGCCCTCCCACCACGGAAATTTTTGCATATCGGTAGCAAAATAGTGCAAGCAGAGAGGTATTTCAATAGCTCACTGAGCTGTTGGGTACTTTCAGAAAACAACTCAATAGCAGTAGAAGATTACGGTAAAAATGCTCCAGTTATAAAGCACCCATTTGAAAAAAAACTGACCTTGATAGGATTCGAACCCACAACAATCTTATTATCAGTGATTATAAAGCGGGACGCTCTACACACTGAGCTATTCAGCCACTCACGGAATTACGTGGGCCGTGAGTGCTAATATACGCCACTGTTGTTCGGGTCAGGCTATTTTGTTTTGTGCCCAATTATCTGCACTGGTTTGATGAGTATGCAGCCTTAAACCTCATTGTTGCCCTGTGAGCCTTGGTGTGTGTACACCATAGACTTAATATGGTCTATGGTGTACACCATTCCTTTTACTTTGATGCTCACTTTGCTGCTAACTTAAGCGTTATTTATATTTATGGGCAAAGGTGTATTTCTGAGGTTATTAATGGGAGAAAAAAGGTATGTAAACTCGTACTATTTCTATAGCTGAGGTTTAGCGTGAGAATACTAAATAATTGTTTTTAGTGAGTTAACTACTGATTGTAGGGTTTAATGCTAGGTTTGCATAATGTTAAAACTTGTGTTTAAATATTTGTCTCCCTATAGTTTGCTTTAACAAGTCTATGTTTTGTCCAAACTTCATCATAGAAAACTCTGTGTAATTTCACTTTCTCTCCGTGATTGTGTTTAAAAAAACCCAGTGAGGCTTGAATTGAATAATATGGTGTCTCATTAGACACAGATCAATCAAAAAAACAAACATACCAATGAATTTATGTCCATGATATGGTGACTGGTAGAACCTATGCAACAGATTACAACATTCAGGTGACAGTCAACACATATACTAGCCAAATAATGATAAGTAATTACATAAAGATGTCATGACTTGTGGTGACCTTACGGATCCTCAGTTAATTCTCCTGTAGAGATGACCTGTCGATGAATTTCTTATAATCATCAGTCATCATAATCATCAGTCATCATTTGGAATGAGATGACTTTGGTTGCCAATAAAAGTATATATCATAACCTGCTGCTTCTCTTCCGCACAAGCTCAACTGCTCTAATCAAAGAAATCATATTTAAAGCAACCCGACAATTTTTATTATAATTTCACCCAGTAGTTGTTTAGTTTGCCAGTTATGTTATTCAACAGCTAATATTTTGTTAACTCAAGCTTCAAAACTTTATAGTATGTTTTAACCATTACCCCATCGTTCTAACACAATTTATGTAGGCTCAGAGTTACTTGCACTCAGTCAAGAGGACTGCATTTTAATAGCATCAGTTCTGCAATATATTCTTGGATAAGGCATATTGAGCAATTTGTTTCAGAGTTTTGTTTCAGACTACAGCTGAGGTTTTGGCAATGAGTCGGTCGACCGGTTTATTCCAACTAACTTCAGATGAAACGCACGATAATTATGTGACAGGTGGAAGTTTTTGAGGATACACAGTAGAGATTTTGGATACCGATTGTGTAATAGAACATTGATCATTTTCACATACAAGCACACAGCCGAAAAGTGGGACATTACCATTAAACCTTGTTTAAGACGCATTAAAACAAAGAGTAACAATTTTTGTTTGACAGAAACTTATAGCAACACAGGGTACTAGATTAAGCTCCAACAGATCAGTAAACCTGATCTTACTGTTGCCCGATTCTGGGCACGACAATATGCTGTTTGGAATATATACTAAAAGGCTGATAGACGGAATAATAGTAAAACCACAGACAAGATACTTGGCTTGCAAGAAACTGAAAAGGTGTACATTGCTATCGCTAACCATAATAAGATTCTCATCGAGCTAAAACAACATGCTTATACAAAGCGACAAAGAAAACCTTAATACTACGATGTATACCTCAGCATTCAAGGAGGGGACAACTCAAAACTTATCACAATCGTCTCTATTTTCCATTACCATTGCAAGTACTTGTTTTCATGTTGCATGTTAAGAGGTGGCACCTGAAACCAATAGAATTTCTGTATTTGGTTTACTCTATAACTGATGTGCCACCCTACGCATTATCTGTCATGTAGTTTTTTATTCTATTTTGAACAATTGAAAAGTCTTGTGTGAAGGAATAGCATTTATTACACTGACTTGACTTGACTTAACATTTTCCCGATTCTAAAAGTTAACAGAATGCTCAGTAAGACACCCTTGAATGTACAAGTTGCAGTGAAAAAGTTTCCATTGAGTATACGAATCTAACTCCACTAAGAGTAGCCATTATCATTTGTCATACTCGATAAGCGCAGCTTTACACTTGTTATACGATTTGTAAACAGCATGTCTTTACTGATAAACTCAAAAGCGATGAGGGTCAGTGAAGATGAGGTTTTAAATTTATTGAAGCAAGCAAGTCAAAAGAAGCTCAAAGCATAACATAGAATTTGGAAAATCACAACCTAATAATGAACCTATAATGAATACAGTATAATGAAGGATTAGGTTGATTTAATTAAGGCAGAGTGAAGCAGACACCATAAGACAAAACTGAGCTGGATAAATTCATAGCAGGCTGAATATTTAACAACCAAATAAATAATTAATAAATAAGAAAACCATCACACCTATTTGATACATCATCACAAAATGATTGATAGAACTTATTTTTACCCTGAGTTGTCCTTACTATCATTGTGAGCAGACAACACTTGGTGTTGATTACCCACTTATTACCATGCATTATGTTTGATAACGATAGCATTAAATGACAGAAGACTAGTCAAATTGTGTTTTGATCTAGCCTCTTAGTCTCCTTAGGATTCCAAAGGAGTATATCTGCCTCGATCGGTTTCACTGAGGGCCTGCTGTAGGTATTTCTCAAGTCTGGAGATAGATACACGCTGGGTCGGCTTGGCACACCAGCTACTTTCCATCAAAAGCCTGAGTTTAGTCTGTACTTCAGCAGGAACTAGCGGGTCAAACTGTTACAAACAAGACAAAATTAAAGCTGGAGGACATAATTTGTTAGAACAGGAAAGATAACAGTGTTTATTTTGTGAAGACGCCGTATAGAAATGCAAGAGTCGCCAATTCGTTCCGTTATTTTGAGATGGACAGTCTCTCAGGCGGGTCTTTTAATTAGAATGAGGGATGCTTTACTGAACACCATCACAGTGAGTGACCAATAGTGTGTGACCAATCAGATTGCTATTTTGTTTTTGATTTAAAAACCTCCTTGAATCTGTTGTATGACCACTATTTTCAAACTTTATGACATAACAAAGATGACTTACCTGAATAGGTGGTCGGTATTTCTGAACTGATATTAGTTCCTCCATGGCCTCAAAATCTGGGTTATCTCCCACTTTGTCGTGATAGGGCAACACATAGCTACTGACTGAAAAACAAAAAGTATGTTTATACAATATCAGTTATTTATATCAATGCATGATCCTTTATCAATAAGAATTATTCACAACCTTGTATAGGAGCAATTGTGGCCGGATACCCTTTCTGACTTTGCCAGGGAAGGAAGAAGGGACCTCCAGTATGAAAGACCCACGCCTTAGCCATAGAGCAAGGGTTAATCCCAAGTATAATTACATGGGATATAAAAAAAGCAAGACCATAGAAAATTAACGTAGTAGTATTTTAGGTCCTTGAGGAGCAGTAAATTAGGTTATAACTACAATTGAGTTTGGTAAAAATGTCACATTTCAACATGAGCTTATCATTAAATCAGAGGAGGTATTGTAAATCAGGCAGATGGAACTATCATACGGAGCTGTGCTATCTACTCATTCTGATATCCTAATAATTTTCATAGCCTGCCAAATTTTTTCAAGTGCATCAATATCATATAAGTTGATCTACAATAACTAGTGAGCACAAAACTATGGAGGTTGATTTTAAACTCTTTTGATAAACTGTCAGTGTTTGAATTATTTTAGTTTTAATTTTATGGTAAAATAATTAAGAATTTAGTGAAATATAATTTGTGTATAGATTTGAAATTTTTTATTGAAATTTGCAATAGGTAAACATGTACAGCTCATTAATTTAAATAGTACATTGGTATCTCCGATAACAATTCAGTAAAAGCGTCAGTAGGTTGTCCAAACAAAGAATTGGTAACTGTAATGATGTTAGATGGCGCTGGCGTTAGGGGTCTGTAAACGGTGTTGTAGTTTGTGCAAGGGAAAGTTCTGTTGCTATTTTAGCAGATAACATAACTTAAATACTCAAGCCCTTGATCTGACATTTCTTAGCAATAGAATGCAATACTCTTATCTTGTCAAGCAGACCAAACCTATCTGTGACAGAAATCAGTGTCCTGTAAGTATATTTTTCTACAGCTCTTTTTACAGTGCACACACATGTATAATTCTAGACAACACAAATCTCATATTTCTTATGTTATTGAATTGTCGTCCCTTGCATTCATTCTTTCATGTGTATGGTACAACTTGTAAATGTGTAAACATGTCCTCGTGATAAATTATTGTTTACAGTTGATGTACACAGGACTAGTCACCTATGCTCATAATTATCATATTGGATCACTATTATATCCGCTCATAATGTGTGAGTTTTTCTCTGTGTACTAATTAGAATTGTGTACATTTTTCCTTTGGTTAATGTCGTAACAGTTCATTCAATTGAGGAATTAATTATAACAAGAGAGTTTTTTATTGTTTGATGCTTGTCAGCATCACACTGGCTATTTCTCGTAGCATACTCATTCGCTCATTCGTTTTTCTCTCTCACAAATATTAATAATTCATTTTACCTTTCCACAGGTTTACCAGTAAATAAGTAATACAATACACTGCGTCATAAGCACGGAATTCGAAATAGCCATCCCAATACAGTAACTTTGATCTAAAATTATCTGGTCAATCTATGTCTGGATCAGTATTTTTCTCCAAGTAATGACAGACATCACTTTCATATCACATACACATGATTTTCCCCCAGGGTAATAGTATAATAATTTGAGAGCAATGAGCAACAATACGCCTAAAAATAGTAGCAAATTCCCCGATAAAGTCTTTGAATGATTCCTACTCAGTTCGAAGAGAAATTCCACAGGTTTATTGTGTCCTTTACCATCATGAGTGTGGTATGAAATTATGGTTAAGTTGCTAGTGAAGAGAAACAATGCTTATCAATCTGATACTGACGTCATTGAAGCAAAACAGACCTAACTAGGCATGCTGGCGCAAGTTAAAAGCAGCTAAAATAGCTTACCTTGACTACAGTTGACAAGAACCTCCCATATAGCCAAACTGAAAGAGTAAACATCAGTACTTATGAATGACTCAAACTGTTTCTTGTTGATCGAGGAATCAGCTATCTCCGGAGCTATGTAGCGTTTCGTCCCTACCTGGAATTAAAAAAAAAGATAAAGATGTTACTGTCGAAGTGAAATAGTTTTTGCCGTGTCATAATCAGTTTTTTTTTGCAACAATTCCGGTTGCTGAGAGCTATGAGATAGACCTTTGCAGAGATAACAATTCAATATAGCAATGGCAAATTTGTCTACTCAAAATCATAGGATGAAAAGCTGTAAAGATTCCTCCCCGATATGCAAAAAGATAGAATCTTCCTACTTTCATCTTTTGTTTAATAAATTACCGTCAAGCTCTTTCGTGGTCAATTGTATCACTGCACCTCACATGCATAGTTTACCAGGCATTCTCGACAGCATTGTAGATCAAAGCCAAACATACAGTGAAATTTGTCACTTTGCCATTATTGCATAATCATCTAGGATGGGGGTTTTATGTAATGTTTGCCCACACGTGTAGGTGTTATTTTGCAATTGATAATTCTCCTTTGTGGCGCATGCATATATTCAGATACACATATTGTTTCATATGTAAAAAGAGGCTTTGATATCAACTGCTATTTCGATCAAATTATTCTTCTCCTAAAAAATTATTCTTCAAGGCTAAATATTCAGTGTGTATGTACTTTTTGTGGAAGGCATTAGCACGGATGCCATTCCTCCCCCACAACAAACATCAAACTGATGCAGGAATTGCAATCATTTACAGCTCAGCTCAGCTCAGCTAAGCTCAGCTCAGCAATTAAGTCTGGAACTGTAGGTTAAATTGCATGTTAATTGCTAAATATGTAGCACATGCTTCCATTGCACGAGGCTATGACTTTCTTGTAAGTTTGGGATGAAAGTTGTACTAAGTCAAAAATTGCCTGAGCGGTCAGGCCGTCTTATGTCCAAAAGGATTGCATGTCCTCTTATTAATAGAGACACACATGTGCCGTTGATTGGTACTCTAGAAACAAAGGCATGAAGCGCCGCCGGATTCTTTTTTATATAACCTACAGCAATACAAAGAAAGTAAGAAGTTATTTCTGTTGAAATCACCTTGGTGTCCAACTCCTCAAGCTCTTTCGAGCCAGGCTTAGGGCGACTGATGGCCAGACCAAGATCTGCTATGCAGCATGTTCCGTCATTCTTCACCAAAATATTTTTGGTCTGAAATTAAAACCATTGTAGAATTTCAACAAGGAAAACATGATACCTTCTATCCACTGAGACATCGATGGATCTTCAATTAACCTTACAAATCTAGGATGTTCAGTGCTTTATTGACCTCATCATTTACTAATTGTAGGGTTATAAAAACCCAAGATATTATGAAAAGTGCAGTTTGATTGGACAAGGAAACAGGATGATGTGTTAGGAAGGTCAGGGCAATAAGCTCTAAATGGTAATAAATTTCCTAAACCAAATGATAATGATGAGCACAGGACATGCCGCATGGAATTGTATTCATATTGGCATGGCAACATAAAGAGTTCCGGCCCATTTAAACCACATCAGCATAGATTAAATTGTGGAATATATTTAGTCACCTTGACATCTCGGTGCGCTATGGCTGGTTTATGGCGACTAGCTCGAACGTCTTGATGTAGGTAGTTTAAACCGGAGCAGGCAGAGATGAGCATGCGTATCACGTGTTCAATCTTCAGGGGTCGGTTGGTTTGCAAATAATCATAAAGTGAACCTAAAATGTTTTATAATTATAACGTGACATCAGTATTTTTTTGACACGTGAGGGGTAAAAGGTGAGTCCGATAGCTTGTAAAACTCTGGGGGAACCTGTCTGTCTTATTTTTGGTTATACAAGCGTATTCTAACAGCAAACTTAAAATAATGAACAAGATAAGTAAATAAGGATATTTGTGCTCAACAAGAGCTACATACCGAACTTGAAAACTGATCATAAAAATAAAATACCGAAATGCCACTCTTGTCAGGAAGCCAAAAAAAGTCCTATTTTTGGCAACCCATTTTCCAGAAAATGTACCGATTTTATCATTCAGGTAATGAAATTTTTTCGACTGATAAAATGAAAATTTTACAAAGACTATCCTTTAGCTTACCTTGTGGATGGTAGTCTGTTATGATCCAGAATTGGGTCACAGACTGGTCAAAGGTTATGTCACAATCTCTAAATCCAAGCACATTCTCATGTCGCAATGAAATGTCACAATACAGCTTTCGTTCTCGTTCGAAATTTGTCTCATCCTTGGAGAGGAATACTTTCACCGCCACATGGGAATTCTGATAGGCTGCTTTATAAACTCTTCCGTAGCTTCCTTGGCCTATAAGAAAGGACTTTATAGAATTCGAGAAATAGTTTTCCAATATATGTATTGTATATTAGGAGCTGGGAGTATGAGAAATAACAATCTGAGTTTATTCTCAGTTTTTATGACCTCATTGTATTACAATTTGTGAACTAAGTCAGTGTCTTGTAATAAAAACAGACTGGGTAATGATGTTGTTCTGTTGTCCAATAAAACACTATGCTGTACAGAATGAGTACTCCTTGCTGAAACAAAATTATAGCTGACCCAGTGCTTAATCCAGAGAGCAAGTTCTCCAAAATGACTCAAGAAGTAAAATCCCTCTTATCAGATCTGACTGATCTGAAGAAAAAACTAACTTATTCGGCCCGCCCATTATTTCGATCACACCCATATTTTTTGGGAAGTTTAAGTTTGATTGCGAGAGGTGACTGCGCGCTTTTGAAATGGGGCAACAAACTAGATGTCAAAATGTCATGCGTAGCCTGATTCAAAATTTAATGCTGACTCATTGCCCGTCGGTTTTTGAGAGAGGACTATAATTGTTACATTAATAGTCAGTTTTTTCATTATATGTGGTATTTATGCTTTTGATGCAAGCATCTTTATTTTGCTATTTATAAAAATCATTTTCATTTTGATTTATTTTATTGCGATTGACATTTAAAATCAACTAATTTGCATTGCACCTCCAAATAGTATTCGTGATTTTAAAAAGTATCCATAGAAATGCTTATTGTAGCAAACATAGGGGTTCGTTGAAACTGTGAGTTTGCTTACCTTGACAAAATTGCTAATTATGTAAATTTCACATCAATAGGTTAAAGAGACTGAGTAAGGTAATCCAACTCATCATTATTTGGTAATGTATGCCCATGACACAGTCAAGTCATACCCTGTCCAAGTTTATGACAAAGTATGATAATTAATACATCAAAATATTTGCCAATTTATGAAGGTGACACCATGCGAATGCCCAGTTTTCAGTTGTCAGGCCCAAATCGACAACATGACATGACATATTTTTTTGACATTCGATCCCAATTTGTTTTCCACGAAATGCTTAATTCTTTGATTACCCGTGATCATATATTGAATAATCAGAGCAAAAATGTAATATACATATATTTCTGAAATTATTAAAAATCGATGGTTGAAAGCAGTTTCAATTGTTCAACAACCTGCTGTCGACAAAGAATCCACCCCATCCCAACACGGGATAAATGTGCTGTAAATTTGTATATAATGTACATATGATAATGTAGATATTATTATTATATTATAAACATCTTACCAATAATATCCAAGAGTTCCACTAGGCTTGCTATTGTCCTTTCTCTAAGCACTGGCATCCCACGCCCTGATCCACTGTTCAGTCCGAGTACCTGCCAAACACCATAGTAAATAATGAGTTGTAAATAACATCCACACTGGCTTCAAGGTGGCGGGGGGGGGGGGAAAGCTGATATTAGCTTAGTTTGCACAGTTTGCACAGTTTGCAAAGTCATCTCAGTTTATGACAGAACAAATATTTCACCTACACGAAAGTCTTTATTTTGAATTAATGATAATTCTGAGGGATTTATGACATTCAGTAGATAAAATTTATACCATTAAAAACGCTTGTTCAGAGCCTGTCAACTTGATTTTTTAACAAATGATTTTCGGCTTACATGACTTGTGATAGCACATTTTTGAACTAAGAAAGTATAGCTGCAATTTGCATGTACGCATTAAAAACAGTTTAAAGGACTTTTTTGCTGTACTAAGGCCAGGATATTTAGCAACATCTTGTCAACTTTTATGCAGTTCCAATTATCATGACTGACAGTTCAAACAGATGACAATTAATCAGCTTCATACTGCATAGCTGTAAACTATACATAGCGTATAATAATAATATGCTATGTATAGATTACAGCTATGCGGTATTTATATTATTATAAATCATGCGCAGACCCCAAAGTAATGGACTTACGTTGAAGAGATGAAAAGTGCTGGGCACTTTTTTTAAAATGTCTATTTTTATCGGTTCAGAAAGTCATGACTGAAGATTAAAACAAATGAACAAATAACTATCCGCATACAAAGAAGGCATCATATAAAAATAGCATATATGAATCAAGCCACCACCAAAAATAAAAAAAAGGATGCGTAAATTGAAGAAATTAGTAAAAGAGGTGAAAAAGGCTGAGCCGTGTCATCTATGACGGGGTTCAGATAGTCGTGACTGACGATTCAAACAGATGAACAAATATTCAACGTCATAGTTTGTAGCCGAAATCCATTCATATTGGCATTTTTGAGTAATGCGCAAACGCCAATTATTGAGTATGCGTAATTGGTGACGTAAGAAAGTGAGATTGATAAGACAAGGCCTTAAAAATAATTAACTATATTGGAAGAAAGGAGAGTGACAGGATTACTTTTATGTCATTATTTTGTTTCCATGAGTGATAAAACCATCTTGGGTAGGAGTCTTTGGTGAAATGATGCTAGTTAAGCAGATAAAAACCAAAGGATAGGATATAAATCTGAGGTAAAATAAATTTTATATCAATGAGATTGTCTTTAAATGTTTCATTCAAATAATGCATTTGAATACTCAAAACCCACAGAGAAATTTTAGCGCAGCCCTGAGGGCTTCATGGTATTTTTTACTGAGGCAGAGCCTTCCTGCCTCCCGTACAACTATAGCCCTGCGGCAGCATTAATCACTGATAACTCATGTTTATTTCATTAGACACATTGGTTATGGCTTACCTGTCCGTGACTATTGGGTAGGAACTCCATTTTTTCACCAGGTGAATAATTTGGATTACGGCGAGCTCTCTTACGATCAATTTTCACCACGATTCCGAGAAAGATAAAAGCAACTAACAACGGAATCGCAACTCCAAGGCTAATGTTGATTGAACGCTGACTGTCATCTACAAGATTGGTTGGAGGAAGAGTCCCAACAAGGATGTTTGGTTGGTGGTTTTCTACAGATTGGGTAACGTGTGGGTGGTTGATGGGAGCAGGAGAGCCATTGGTGCTGGGAGTATACTCAACTGTAAAAGAAAGCATCACAACACATAGGTATTTGCACAAATTAAACAGAATGCGCTCTAGACAGAAATGATTGAGAGCTTAGCTCAGCATTATTTTGAAAATATAGCGGTATTAAAACAGAGAAAGAAAATTAGTTAGCAGGTGAACATTATCTTGTAAGCCCAACTCCACCTAGTAAAACATATTTGTTATCCAAATAGCTACAACACATTTGATTGATTGTAAGACAGCAGCTACTAGTCAAAAACAGGTTAATATCTTTCTTTGCTGCCAAGTGACAGTAGGTGGGAACCAGATTATGGGTCCCAACGCTTCAAAAAATTTCCCAACCAATCTACTACGAAAGATAACCATGTCTAGCGTGGTTTAGTACAAGATACTATTTTGATGGGAGGTGAAAGATTGATAACAACAAAACCTGATCATTTTTAAGGCTGGCCAAGTAATAATTGTATCAGTAATTCAATATGAAGGCAAACTGTTCAGAAAATGGGAGAAAAATATTTAGGTTAAAATGACTCTAAGCCTATAAATGAAACCTAAACTTTACAATCGATGTCCTAAATAATACCATGCAGAAGTAAAAAAGGGACGGTTTATTTACAGGGTTCATGCAAAGCAGCAAAAAATGTGACAGTTCTATTTTTAGTTTACAACCCATGTTGCTTTCCGTGAAGTCATTAAATCATAGAGTGCAGAAGAACACATAGAAGAAAGGACCCACCAACATAATTATTAGGTAGTATAAGGTTCCCTAAAAGTTTTTGACCTAAATTATGGACCCACATTCATTATTACGTTTAGTTCTCTTTATGATACATGAGGTACTAACCTATGCTGTCTGTCGATGCTGCCGCATCTTCGACTGGAAGAGTTGTAATAACTGGTGATAGAGGATCTTCATTACAGAGTGGTGTAGTACAGCAATTGGCATTGGGTATGCGGCATTGGAAGTTCCTACCCTCTGCCCTGTTCATACAGCTTTTCTCCGGGTATTCTTGCCCAGGGTTCACCACAGCTAAGCACTGTATATTGGAGGAAGTACATCAAAAGAATTAACAGTTTTTTGTGTAACCATAAAAAATTGATATGGCCGATGAAGGTACCATACCGGTACAGCGTGTTGATGCACACTTCAGAAAACTATGAAGGTCTTGCAAGTTTTGTCAAGTGCAAATTTGGGTGGCAATCATAATAAACATTGCAAATACGCTTATAAAGAGACAAATATCTGCTCTTTGGGCAAAAAAGAGATAAATGAATTTCATTCCGCCAACAAGACGTGCCTGGTCGCGTAGAAAAGAAAGAAGTACCTGTTACTCCACATCCTGATTGGCACAAAAATGATTAAAGTTTTAAAGTATTGGAGAGGTTCAAATTTTGTTCACAAGGATGCAAATCCTGAAAACTTTGATATAAATGCACATTATTTGTATCACAGCTCGTGGTTGTGATGTGGTAGAAATTAACCCATAAGAGATGACAACACAAATTTGTCAATTAAAGATTTTTTTGTATGTAGGTGGTACAAACCTAAATGGCCTGAAGAAATTGTTGTATTAGCCACTTGTATATTATACTGGTATAGAAAATCAATAGTGAAATATGTGTCAAGTTCAATGGTGGAATAGTTCAGAGTGTCACAAAATCATAATTAATTTCTCTCCAGTCATGAGACAACATTATTGTATTACATGATCAATTTGAAATTTAGTTGGCAGTATCATATCAACTGATCTAAAGAAGGCTGATACCTGTATTCAATTTGTGCAATTACTTTCTCAGTGGGACAAGGGCCCCAGAAAGAATATTCTAATTTTGAGATTTTGCCAGGCTCATGTTTTGACAGGATTTTAATGGTACGGACAGTGTGTCATGGATAGGAGCTTGGTGACCACATTGTCATTTGAAAAGAATAAATGATCATTATATACTGTCATGACTATGCCTAAAGTAAATAAGAATACACCTTTGAAGCCTGCAAAACCACAAGAAGAAAACTACTCATCCATTGTAAAATTGTCCAACCAATGAGGTGTTATTGTTTTATTCAATGCTCACCTTATAATCTGAGATACAAGTAGAATTTCCAGATCCGCAGGTATTGCAGTGGCATGTAAGGGGAATTGCATGCTCCATTGTCATGCTCAATACTCAATACTCAATACTGACGTACCAAGCTGATCACACGAGACGCTAAGCGTAACTGCAGCTTGTATAAACCATGGTCATTCTTTTAAACCTTATCACTGTTGCTGTAACAGCAGTGATGAAATCAGACCACTGCCAATGACAGCTTGGGGTAAACATGAGCGGTTTAGATACCTGCTGTGGGGAGTCGGATACATATCACATAGTACACTGTACCAACCGCAGACCTGTCATAACAAACTCTTCTACACACAGAGAGAACTCAAGCCACCCGGCCAGGTGACAGCACTCATAAATCCATCCAATGAAGACGTAGGTACAAAACTATTACAAGGACGCACAAAAAAGTGAAGATGATTGTGCCAAAAGTCACACGCATGCGTCAGAAAACTTTCGATGCTAGGTAAGCGAGTCAGGTGAGTGAGACAGGTCGAACCTGATGAGCATACATGTTCCGGAAACCACAATCCTCCGGCATGAGAAATCGTGTCATTTTAGAAAATTCTATTTTAGAATGCATAAATCATATAGAAGAGCAACTTGGTCCGAATTTAAAATAAATCTAGAATTTTAATTGCAATCCAAGAGTTGCAGAATAATTTGATAGCTTAAACTTGCCAACTTTTGAAGATTTTCCAGCCAAACACTCAAATTGTTTTAAGATGTTCATTGCTTTTTGCAAGGGACTTAACGCAATTGTAGATTTTTAAGTTTCTACGAACAACTAACTGTCTTGGTTTGACATTTCCCATCCGCATTATGCCATCTAAGTACTTCCCATTTGAGAAGTTTTCCAACAAGGATGCTTTCCTGATGTGCCACTCTCTCTCTTACAGTGCCGCTTCCAACAATTTCTCACCTGGCCTTTATCCCACCCGTTCTCTTTCCACAGAAACAAGATGCAACGAAAAATTTCAAAACCTTGCCCTGAACCCTTGCAGTTTATGTCAAATACATCAATTGACTACCTGGATCTATGGTTCAATGTTGTTTCAACTGGCATGTCTTCATATATATTGGCTGGGAGGTGAGGGTCAATATTCTTATCTTGATGCTGAAAATCCCAATAAATCCCATCTTTTTATCAAATCACATAAATAAAAAAGAAATTCATCAACATTTTATGCTATAATTCACGTGAATTATTTCTATCATTAATGCATTATAATTATTATTCCAGAGTTTGCTGCAGTGACTGTTGAAAAAAGGTGGCAATGTCGATTACCCTTTTGGGCCTACATAGCTCCCATCATTGACAAAATATCTCTTCGACAAAACCCACATAATGTAATGTAATATATTATGGAGGCGACCCTGATTCATAGGTCATCTCTGAAAAATTCATCCCATATCGCGAACTCATATACCAGCAATGGGCCATGTAAGGCCAATAACCCTAACACGTACGCTGTGTTTCATAGGGTGGCAATGGTGGATTGGAATGTGCTGTGGGATGAGAGAACACAACTCCGAGTAGTGAATAGAGGGCTATCTAATTAGCGCCATCGACCCATTCTTTTCTTGGGATGGTGAGATGGCGCAATCGGTTAGCGCGCTTGCTATTCACTGCCAGGCGATTAGTGCCGCAGGAGTTGTGGATTCGAGTCCCACTGGGGGAGCTTTCATTGTTGATTGTTCCAGCCCCCAGCACCCTCGGGTGTATACCTCTCCTGCAGCATGCACAACTTGCAAAACAAGCTACAACAAAGAGTAGGCGTAAATACTTATATTTAAACCACAAAGAGGAAAGTAATTATACAAACGCACTGGTCAACGACAAACCATATTTGACATTTCTTTTTTGACAAGTGCAAGAGTATTATTTCTGCCATTGTTGTGTAAATATAAAAATTCTTACCCCCAAAATCTCATCTTTTGCCATGTTTGGATAATTTTGAAAGATCTATAATAAGCTGAGTTGTGAAATCGAAAGCTATCGACTTCATATTATAACTCACCTCTGCAATATCATACAGATATATTTTACCGCTGGTTCCACCAACAGCCAGATCTGTTCCACTGCTATGCCACTTGCATCTGTTCAGTCCAGCTTGGGAATCAGGTACATTGGTCGCTTTTGGTACCTATATAACAGAACAAAAAACAAATTTGAATATTTTTTTCTAACAATGAATATCAGCAATCATGAGCAATCCGTGGGAATCCGGATTTTATACTGTTTGAGAGTGAAATGTTTTGACATGTAATAGCTGCGTGTTTGCCATGACAATGATGACTGATCTAGCCTACAGAGTGATAAAATGCTACAACAAACATTTCAGGAAAAATTCCGTCAATGTAGGGCATAGCCGAAGCGGGGAAACTAGAACCTGCTCCTTCTCTATCCCTTCTATCAATCAATGGAACTCTATTGTTGACCGAATTGCTGTCATGATAGACTAACCACTCGTCTAGGCAAGGTCAAAAAGGGCAGAGTTAAAAGAATTACATAAAAAAGTTTGACATGATGACATTCAAAATGGATACCATAGTTACAACATTTTATATATCATGCAGGGCAAAAGTATTCTCAAGAAAGCTATTTTATAGCAAAACGGAATGTAATGACTTTGAGTCAGTCATTGGTGTGCTTTGGTGATACCTCTGCAATATCATACAGATATATTTTACCGCTGGTTCCACCAACAGCCAGATCTGTTCCACTGCTATGCCACTTGCATCTGTTCAGTCCAGCTTGGGAATCAGGTACATTGGTTGCTTTTGGTACCTATATAACAGAACAAAAAACAAATTTGAATTTTTTTTTCTAACAATGAATATCAGCAATCATGAGCAATCCGTGGGAATCCGGATTTTATACTGTTTGAGAGTGAAATGTTTTGACATGTAATAGCTGCGTGTTTGCCATGACAATGATGACTGATCTAGCCTACAGAGTGATAAAATGCTACAACAAACATTTCAGGAGAAATTCTGTCAATGTAAGGCATAGCCGAAGCGGGGAAACTAGAACCTGCTCCTTCTCTATCCCTTCTATCAATCAATGGAACTCTATTGTTGACCGAATTGCTGTCATGATAGACTAACCACTCGTCTAGGCAAGGTCAAAAAGGGCAGAGTTAAAAGAATTATATAAAAAAGTTTGACATGATGACATTCAAAATGGATACCATAGTTACAACATTTCATATATCATGCAGGGCAAAAGTATTCTCAAGAAAGCTATTTTATAGCAAAACGGAATGTAATGACTTTGAGTCAGTCATTGGTGTGCTTTGGTGATACTTAATCCAATAAACAAACAAAACCTAACAAACAGAATTGATTGGTGAATTAAAAAATAAGGTATAATGTATTCAGCTGGAGGGAATTGGTCTCCCTTAGAAGTGTCACTAAAGAACTGCGTACATCAATAGCTCAAAACGTTCTCAAAGAAATTATTGCTGTGTTATAAAATTTAGAAGACAAATACTTGGAATGAAATTAGATTGCCCTACCTCAGCATCGTTGTTAAGATTCCACAGGCTAAGTTTTCCCTGTCCGTCAACAGAGGCAAAAAGTGATGGATGAAATGGTGACCAACTAGCATCCATAACATATTTGGTTCCATCTTTACACGTGTACAATTGCTTATCATCCTTAAGAAAACCAAACAAGTTTAATTGCACTTCCTCAATCAATCCAAGCAAATGTATGACATTGAGGTCTGAGTTTTTGTCACTGTTATCTTTAGCTTGGATTATTTATGGATATTTGGTTTATAAAAAAAACTAAGCATAGCCTAGCATATTTTCCATAAATTCAACTGACTGCGTTGTTTTTATTTATTAATTTATGTATGGTCTTTATTTGTCATTGAATTTGATCAACAATAATAAAGTATATATATATATTATATATATATGTATATATCAAAATGAAATTTATCATATCTCTGACAGAACATGGTACCGCTGTAGCAAAGTTACTGGGAGTTTGTGAGTGCATGTTCTTGCGACACACCGTGAAGTGTTTGTGGATAGAGTGGGGAAGGGGGATAAAAAACAAACACCTGCTGATAATGGCCTTTTGCGAGACCACTGCGCTGGTTCACACAAGTCCACAGCAGCCTTAACAGCTGAAATCATCACCCAACAAACCACAGCCTCCGGCAATTAGCATATGCAGCACTACCTAGGTTCTAGGCTATATTAAGACAAAAATAGGATATTTACGTTTGTTGTGGTTTGTGGGGATATTGAGGTCCCATTAACACCATTACGACATCGCATTTAAAATTCACTGAATGTAACTTGAAGTTATAGCATACCCAAGTGCTTGACAGTCCAGTCAAATATTGATGTGAGATGTAGATGGGAAAAGTCAACCGCACCCTGAACCTTGTGTGTATCAATACCAGTCACCGCGGCCCCTTGTGTCCATCAAGGGATTTAATAACTCCAGCTTTATTATAAAATATGATTGATTTGTTGAAAATTCTATGAACTAGGAACCTGATGCATGCACATGTTTTCCAAAGGAGTAAAGTGTTTGCAGGAGGAAAACTTCCCCGTTTCATCACACAGGCATGAAATAGTGAAATTTAAAGCTACTGACATTTATTCAAGCTTACAACTTTATGAAAACTAGCCACTCTCCCAAACGAGATAATAATCAGCTAGTATTTAATTATCTATGGTATTAAAATCTGCCACCGCCTTCCTAAGTTTACGCACATTGATCTCACTGCTACTGTAAGGCAAATTTTTTTTTGATAATGCTATACATAACTAAGCCTGATCCTGAAGTATGGTCGATGAAAGTCATAGCGCATCCGCATCCACTCCACGCATGAAATCAAAATGTTTGACTTCAAATCATCAAAACAATCGGACAGGTGTGGTGAGAGACTAATTATTTGCAAATATTGTTTGTTGGTGGTGCGAAGCTTCTCAGGGTAATCATATTCTCTAAGTTATTGGCTTTTTACTCAGCAGCTCATTTTCAAATCCGATTTTTCTGACCTCAATCAGAAAACAAGGTAGAGGGCTAGAGTATGGTCTCCCGAGGCTGCGGGAAAACCGGATTCCTGTTCCCCCATGCCTGTCCATATGTTGGGCATGGTTAGTTGGAATGCCTTGCACGATCGATGATTGTGAACTACAATAATTGAATCTCCAATGTAGAAAGGTTGACAGCAGGACAAACAGTACCTCTCAGCATGACACCCTAACATCATCTTCTTTTGGGAAATAGCATCTCATAATAGACAGTTTTCTGAGCTCTGATTTAGGCCTCAATTCGGAGTTGTCCTCTCTCCATTTTGGTACTTTTAACCCACGCTGCATAGGAAAAACGTGCTGAAAAGAGGGTTATCTTCATAACCGCTTATAAGAGGATAAAAATTATTTTTGATTCAGAATCTGCAGCATTGAAAACTCGTATGGATATATTTTGGGAAAAAATTTTAGTATTTGGATAGTCAATTATAGCATTTTCTACCTGTTTTGAGGACAATTTGGCAGAATCTTTCATGAGTTTCGTCACAAAAATTAAGATTTATCAACATTCAAGCCTCCAATGATTTGGAAACCCTGACTCACAGGGTTTTCAATGGTGCAGACTCTGAATAAAAACTCATTTTTATCCTAGCATAAGCGGTTTTCAAGATAACCCTCTTTCAGCAGGTTTTTCCTATGCGGCGTGGGTTAAAAGTACCAAACTGGAGAGAGGACAACTCCAGTTTGAGGCATAAATAACAGCTTAGAAAACTGTCTATTTAGTCTAAATGTTTATGTACTGTTTGAGTTTGAAATAAAACCTGGAAGCTTGGCATCCAGAGCGGAGTTTATTTAAATCAATGGTAAAAATGTACAAAGCATTAGCAGCAGTTTGGTGGATAACCATTCTCCCAAGCAAACAGTTTTGTGGTTTTATGGAATTTGCTGAAACCAATGGTAAATATGTACTAGAATTTGCCCTGGTATTGTGGCAGAATTTCTTCCTATGTGGATAACCCATCTCTCCAGAAATTTTGTGGTTTTAAGACATTTGAAGAAATTAATGCTCCAGGGTTGAGAATAAATTCCTTCAAATGAAGATAGCTCATCTCTACCTTGGCTTGAATAATTAAATGAGGCCCAACTTATAACAACAATATTATAACAGGCAAGCTTGGATGAACATGGACAGCTAAGAACATAGGCTATGTGGACAAAATCTCTCATCAACCAGACCATCTCCATGTATCATTACTTGGTGCATTCAGAGAGAACCAAAATCAGAGTTTGAGGGTAGAAGCACTGCTGTAACTGGTTGTTTTGAACACATATAAGTGAGAGTGTAAGTCATGTGCAGTGGCAGCAGAAACCAACTCTCAGGGCATTCATTCGCTCATAGTAGAGGGCACATCAAGTTGTGCACTTGCGTGACACTACAATCAAATAGTGGGTGAAGGATTCGAAACTTATTTATTGGAGAAATTGTAAACATGGTAATCATACAAAATCATTCATTAGTGAACTGAATCTAAGATTTGAAACTGGGCTCCTCTGCTTTGGACGCTCAGAGATTAGTAACCTCATATCAGTTGTAACTGGTCACGGGCCATTAAAGGTACACCTGCAAAGAAACTTAACCTAACAGATAAAATAGACTGTCCAAATTGTGGTCAAGACAAAGACACAGCCCTTCACTTGGTAACCTCATGCCAATTCTACAAACAGGCAAGGCAGCGAACCTTTGGTCAATCTGTCCTAAAGGGGGCAGCTAAGCCAACGTGCATCATAGTTTCAGATTTGCTCCGATTCATTCGTATTTCGGGGCGTTTTGAACTAGGATGCTATGGAAGGCTTGAGTTCTATGGGTCCCTGAGAACTGAACCCAGGTTGATCCGAGTTACCTCGGTCAGCCCCTTCTCAAAGACAAGACAAAGACATGAAACTACAATCATCTCATTCAACTTAAATCAGCAAAAGCATGGGCATATCACAGAGTAAGGATATATCCTTACTCTGTGATGATAAAATTAGAAAAGAGTTAAAGGGCAACCAAGGTTTCAAACAACTTCTCATTGATGGCCATTGATTAATAGCAGATTGCACCTTCTGCATGGGGAAAAAGACAAAATATAATTCGGATGATTATTCAGCCAGAATTCTTGTGAAACATTTCTTCTATCAGACACTCCAACTCAGCTAAAAGAGAATACCACAGTTTCCTGTTCCTGTTATTATTTAGCCTGTGCTCTTTAATTATTACAGCAAAGTCTTGGAACCTCCCCGAAACTGAAGTGTTACCCAGCTTTGAGTCAGCAACTACTTTGAGTTTTGCATCGCCTAATGCACAAAGCTGATGCTGCCCAGCACATTATTGCTGCGAAACCTTGGTTGCCCTTTAACTCCTTCTGAGGCCTCAATTCTTTCCTTGCGTAGTAATTTGATAGTAATTTTTTTTGGTGACCTTTCTTTACATAGCTGTTTCGATAAAGCTCATTGACAACATTAATATTGTTCGGTCTTTACTATTTCAGGATTTTCTAAACAGTGTGAATACCAAATATTAGCTGGCAGGGCAAAAATTTGTGGAAGTCAGATTTTGTTACATGACTTAATAAACGGTTCTATGAGGATATTACTGGGGAAGTTGAGACAATCTTTAATAGCAGGAAATTCAAATATACTGAGAGGAAATAGCTATAGACAAGGTGTAGCTGCCTTGCAATGGTGTGTCAGCCCTGTCATTCACAGGGAGAGCGGATTATTTAGTCATAGTTACTTGGCTTGTTCGGCAGGGGCGTATATTCTAAAAATTTCACTCACTGACTTTTCAGAGATGAGCATAATAATCGGGCGCAGCCCGATCCACACGCCGTAGGCGTGGCGGGGAGGGTGTGGGAGGGGCGCTTAAGCGCCCTCCCACCACGGAAATTTTTGCATATCGGTAGCAAAATAGTGCAAGCAGAGAGGTATTTCAATAGCTCACTGAGCTGTTGGGTACTTTCAGAAAACAACTCAATAGCAGTAGAAGATTACGGTAAAAATGCTCCAGTTATAAAGCACCCATTTGAAAAAAAACTGACCTTGATAGGATCCGAACCCACAACAATCTTATTATCAGTGATTACAAAGCGGACGCTCTACACACTGAGCTATTCAGCCACTCACAGGATTCCGTGGGCCGTGAGTGCTAATATACGCCACTGTTGTTCGGGTCAGGCTATTTTGTTTTGTGCCCAATTATCTGCACTGGTTTGATGAGTATGCAGCCTTAAACCTCATTGTTGCCCTGTGTGTACACCATAGACTTAATATGGTCTATGGTGTACACCATTCCTTTTACTTTGATGCTCACTTTGCTGCTAACTTTAGCGTTATTTATATTTATGGGCAAAGGTGTATTTCTGAGGTTATTAATGGGAGAAAAAAGGTATGTAAACTCGTACTATTTCTATAGCTGAGGTTTAGCGTGAGAATACTAAATAATTGTTTTTAGTGAGTTAACTACTGATTGTAGGGTTTAATGCTAGGTTTGCATAATGGTAAAACTTGTGTTTAAATATTTGTCTCCCTATAGTTTGCTTTAACAAGTCTATGTTTTGTCCAAACTTCATCATAGAAAACTCTGTGTAATTTCACTTTCTCTCCGTGATTGTGTTTAAAAAAACCCAGTGAGGCTTGAATTGAATAATATGGTGTCTCATTAGACACAGATCAATCAAAAAAACAAACATACCAATGAATTTATGTCCATGATATGGTGACTGGTAGAACCTATGCAACAGATTACAACATTCAGGTGACAGTCAACACATATACTAGCCAAATAATGATAAGTAATTACATAAAGATGTCATGACTTGTGGTGACCTTACGGATCCTCAGTTAATTCTCCTGTAGAGATGACCTGTCGATGAATTTCTTATAATCATCAGTCATCATAATCATCAGTCATCATTTGGAATGAGATGACTTTGGTTGCAAATAAAAGTATATATCATAACCTGCTGCTTCTCTTCCGCACAAGCTCAACTGCTCTAATCAAAGAAATCATATTTAAAGCAACCCGACAATTTTTATTATAATTTCACCCAGTAGTTGTTTAGTTTGCCAGTTATGTTATTCAACAGCTAATATTTTGTTAACTCAAGCTTCAAAACTTTATAGTATGTTTTAACCATTACCCCATCGTTCTAACACAATTTATGTAGGCTCAGAGTTACTTGCACTCAGTCAAGAGGACTGCATTTTAATAGCATCAGTTCTGCAATATATTCTTGGATAAGGCATATTGAGCAATTTGTTTCAGAGTTTTGTTTCAGACTACAGCTGAGGTTTTGGCAATGAGTCGGTCGACCGGTTTATTCCAACTAACTTCAGATGAAACGCACGATAATTATGTGACAGGTGGAAGTTTTTGAGGATACACAGTAGAGATTTTGGATACCGATTGTGTAATAGAACATTGATCATTTTCACATACAAGCACACAGCCGAAAAGTGGGACATTACCATTAAACCTTGTTTAAGACGCATTAAAACAAAGAGTAACAATTTTTGTTTGACAGAAACTTATAGCAACACAGGGTACTAGATTAAGCTCCAACAGATCAGTAAACCTGATCTTACTGTTGCCCGATTCTGGGCACGACAATATGCTGTTTGGAATATATACTAAAAGGCTGATAGACGGAATAATAGTAAAACCACAGACAAGATACTTGGCTTGCAAGAAACTGAAAAGGTGTACATTGCTATCGCTAACCATAATAAGATTCTCATCGAGCTAAAACAACATGCTTATACAAAGCGACAAAGAAAACCTTAATACTACGATGTATACCTCAGCATTCAAGGAGGGGACAACTCAAAACTTATCACAATCGTCTCTATTTTCCATTACCATTGCAAGTACTTGTTTTCATGTTGCATGTTAAGAGGTGGCACCTGAAACCAATAGAATTTCTGTATTTGGTTTACTCTATAACTGATGTGCCACCCTACGCATTATCTGTCATGTAGTTTTTTATTCTATTTTGAACAATTGAAAAGTCTTGTGTGAAGGAATAGCATTTATTACACTGACTTGACTTGACTTAACATTTTCCCGATTCTAAAAGTTAACAGAATGCTCAGTAAGACACCCTTGAATGTACAAGTTGCAGTGAAAAAGTTTCCATTGAGTATACGAATCTAACTCCACTAAGAGTAGCCATTATCATTTGTCATACTCGATAAGCGCAGCTTTACACTTGTTATACCATTTGTAAACAGCATGTCTTTACTGATAAACTCTAAAGCGATGAGGGTCAGTGAAGATGAGGTTTTAAATTTATTGAAGCAAGCAAGTCAAAAGAAGCTCAAAGCATAACATAGAATTTGGAAAATCACAACCTAATAATGAACCTATAATGAATACAGTATAATGAAGGATTAGGTTGATTTAATTAAGGCAGAGTGAAGCAGACACCATAAGACAAAACTGAGCTGGATAAATTCATAGCAGGCTGAATATTTAACAACCAAATAAATAATTAATAAATAAGAAAACCATCACACCTATTTGATACATCATCACAAAATGATTGATAGAACTTATTTTTACCCTGAGTTGTCCTTACTATCATTGTGAGCAGACAACACTTGGTGTTGATTACCCACTTATTACCATGCATTATGTTTGATAACGATAGCATTAAATGACAGAAGACTAGTCAAATTGTGTTTTGATCTAGCCTCTTAGTCTCCTTAGGATTCCAAAGGAGTATATCTGCCTCGATCGGTTTCACTGAGGGCCTGCTGTAGGTATTTCTCAAGTCTGGAGATAGATACACGCTGGGTCGGCTTGGCACACCAGCTACTTTCCATCAAAAGCCTGAGTTTAGTCTGTACTTCAGCAGGAACTAGCGGGTCAAACTGTTACAAACAAGACAAAATTAAAGCTGGAGGACATAATTTGTTAGAACAGGAAAGATAACAGTGTTTATTTTGTGAAGACGCCGTATAGAAATGCAAGAGTCGCCAATTCGTTCCGTTATTTTGAGATGGACAGTCTCTCAGGCGGGTCTTTTAATTAGAATGAGGGATGCTTTACTGAACACCATCACAGTGAGTGACCAATAGTGTGTGACCAATCAGATTGCTATTTTGTTTTTGATTTAAAAACCTCCTTGAATCTGTTGTATGACCACTATTTTCAAACTTTATGACATAACAAAGATGACTTACCTGAATAGGTGGTCGGTATTTCTGAACTGATATTAGTTCCTCCATGGCCTCAAAATCTGGGTTATCTCCCACTTTGTCGTGATAGGGCAACACATAGCTACTGACTGAAAAACAAAAAGTATGTTTATACAATATCAGTTATTTATATCAATGCATGATCCTTTATCAATAAGAATTATTCACAACCTTGTATAGGAGCAATTGTGGCCGGATACCCTTTCTGACTTTGCCAGGGAAGGAAGAAGGGACCTCCAGTATGAAAGACCCACGCCTTAGCCATAGAGCAAGGGTTAATCCCAAGTATAATTACATGGGATATAAAAAAAGCAAGACCATAGAAAATTAACGTAGTAGTATTTTAGGTCCTTGAGGAGCAGTAAATTAGGTTATAACTACAATTGAGTTTGGTAAAAATGTCACATTTCAACATGAGCTTATCATTAAATCAAAGGAGGTATTGTAAATCAGGCAGATGAAACTATCATACTGAGCTGTGCTATCTACTCATTCTGATATCCTAATAATTTTCATAGCCTGCCAAATTTTTTCAAGTGCATCAATTATATTATATAAGTTGATCTACAATAACTAGTGAGCACAAAACTATGCAGGTTGATTTTAAACTCTTTTGATAAACTGTCAGTGTTTGAATTATTTTAGTTTTAATTATATGGTAAAATAATTAAGAATTTAGTGAAATATAATTTGTATATAGATTTGAAATTTTTTATTGAAATTTGCAATAGGTAAACATGTACAGCTCATTAATTTAAATAGTACATTGGTATCTCCGATAACAATTCAGTAAAAGCGTCAGTAGGTTGTCCAAACAAAGAATTGGTAACTGAATGATGTTAGATGGCGCTGGCGTTAGGGGTCTGTAAACGGTGTTGTAGTTTGTGCAAGGGAAAGTTCTGTTGCTATTTTTAGCAGATAACATAACTTAAATACTCAAGCCCTTGATCTGACATTTCTTAGCAATAGAATGCAATACTCTTATCTTGTCACGCAGACCAAACCTATCTGTGGCAGAAATCAGTGTCCTGTAAGTGTATTTTTCTACAGCTCTTTTTACAGTGCATACACATGTATAATTCTAGACAACACAAATCTCATATTTTTATGTTATTGAATTGTCGTCCCTTGCATTCATTCTTTCATGTGAATGGTACAAATTGTAAATATGTAAACATGTCCTCGTGATAAATTATTGTTTACAGTTGATGTACACAGAACTAGTCACCTATGCTCATAATTATCATATTGGATCGCTATTATATCCGCTCATAATGTGTGAGTTTTTCTTTGTGTACTAATTAGAATTGTGTACACTTTTCCTTTGGTTAATGTCGTAACAGTTCATTCAATTGAGGAATTAATTATATTATTATTATTATTATTTTTCATTGTTTGATGCTTGTCAGCATCACACCAGCTATTTCTCGTAGCATACTCATTCGCTCATTCGTTTTTCTCTCTCACAAATATTAATAATTCATTTTACCTTTCCACAGGTTTACCAGTAAATAAGTAATACAATACACTGCGTCATATGCACGAAATTCGAAATAGCCATCCGAATACAGCAACCTTGATCTAAAATTGTCTGGTTAATCTATTTCTGGATCAGTATTTTTCTCCAAGTTATGACAGACATCACTTTCATATCACGCACGCATGATTTTCCCCCAGGGAAATAGTATAATAACTTGAGAGTGACAATGAGCAACAGTACACCTAAAAATAGTGGCAAATTCCCTGATAGAGTCTTTGAATGATTCCTACTCAGTTCGAAGAGAAATTCCAGAGGTTTATTGTGTCCTTCACCACCGTGAGTGTGGTATGAAATTATGGTTAAGTTGCTAGTGAAGAGAAACAATGCTTATCAGTCTGATACTGACGTCATTGAAGCAAAACAGACCTAACTAGGCATGCTGACCCAAGTTAAAAGCAGCTAAAATAGCTTACCTTGACTACAGTTGACAAGAACCTCCCATATAGCCAAACTGAAAGAGTAAACATCAGTACTTATGAATGACTCAAACTGTTTCTTGTTGATTGAGGAATCAGCTATCTCCGGAGCTATGTAGCGTTTCGTCCCTACCTGGAATTAAAAAAAAAGATAAAGATGTTACTGTCAACGTGAAATAGTTTTTGCCGTGTCTTAATCAGTTGTTTTTTGCAAGAATTCCGGTTGCTGAGAGAACTATGAGATAGACCTTTGCAGTGATAACAATTCAATATAGCAATGGCAATTTTGTCTGCTCAAAATCATAGGATGAAAAACTGTAAAGATTCCTCCCCGATATGCAAAAAGATAGAATCTTCCTACTTTCATCTTTTGTTTAATGAATTACCGTCAAGCTCTTTCGTGGTCAATTGTATCACTGCACCTCACATGCATAGTTTACCAGGCATTCGCGACAGCATTGTAGATCAAAGCCAAACATACAGTGAAATTTGTCACTTTGCCATTATTGCATAATCGTCTAGGATGGGGGCTTTTATGTAATGTTTGCCCACACGTGTAGGTGTTATTTGGCAATTGATAATTTTCCTTTGTGGCGCATGCATATATTCAGATACACATATTGTTCCATATGTAAAAAGAGGCTTTGATATCAACTGCTATTCCGATCAAATTATTCTTCTCCTGAAAAATTATTCTTCAAGGCTAAATATTCAGTGTGTATGTACTTTTTGTGGAAGGCATTAGCACGGATGCCATTCCTCCCCCACAACAAACATCAAACTGATGCAGGAATTGCAATCATTTACAGCTCAGCTCAGCTCAGCTCAGCAATTAAGTCTGGAACTGTAGGTTAAATTGCATGTTAATTGCTAAATATGTAGCACATGCTTCCATTGCACGAGGCTATGACTTTCTTGTAAGTTTGGGATGAAAATTGTACTAAGTCAAAAATTGCCTGAGCAGTCAGGCTGTCTTATGTCCAAAAGGATTGCATGTCCTCTTATTAATAGAGACATACATGTGCCGTTGATTGGTCCTCTAGAAACAAAGGCATGAAGCGCCGCCGGATTCTTTTTTATATAACCTACAGCAATACAAAGAAAGTAAGAAGTTATTTCTGTTGAAATCACCTTGGTGTCCAACTCCTCAAGCTCTTTCGAGTCAGGCTTAGGGCGACTGATGGCCAGACCAAGATCAGCTATGCAGCATGTTCCGTCATTCTTCACCAAAATATTTTTGGTCTGAAATTAAAACCGTTGTAGAATTTCAACAAGGAAAACATGATACCTTCTGTCAACTGAGACATCGATGGATCTTTAATAACCTTACAAATCTAGGATGTTCAGTGCTTTATTGACCTCATCATTTACTAATTGTTTTATGAGTGAGATGGCACATATGTAGGGTTATAAAAACCCAAGATATTATGATAAGTGCAGTTTGATTGAGCAACCCTTCAACTTGCTACTTTAATTCTTGGACAAGAAAACAGGACGATGTGTTAGGAAGGTCAGGGCAATAAGCTCCTAATGGTAATAAATTTCCTAAACCAAATGATAATGATGAGCACAGGACATGCCACATGCAATTGTATTCATATTGGCATGGCAACATAAAGAGTTCCGGCCCATTTAAACCACATCAGCATAGGATAAATTGCTGAATATATTTAGTCACCTTGACATCTCGGTGCGCTATGGCTGGTTTACGGCGACTAGCTCGAACGTCTTGATGTAGGTAGTTTAATCCGGAGCAGGCAGAGATGAGCATGCATAGCACGTGTTCCATCTTCAGGGGTCGGTTGGTTTGCAAATAATCATAAAGTGAACCTAAAATGTTTTATAATTATAACGTGACATCAGTATTTTCTTGACACGCGAGGGGTAAAAGGTGAGTCCTATAGCTTGTAAAACTCTGGGGGAACCTGTCTGTCTTATTTTTCGTTATACAAGCGTATTCTAACAGCAAACTTAAAATAATGAACAAGATAAGTAAATAAGGATATTTGTGCTCAACAAGAGCTACATACCGAACTTGAAAACTGATCATAAAAATAAAATACCGAAATGCCACTCTGGTCAGGAAGCCAAAAAAAGTCCTATTTTTGGCAACCCATTTTCAAGAAAATGTACAGATTTTATCATTCAGGTAATGAAATTTTTTCGACTGACAATAAGAAAATTTTACAAAGACTATCTTTCATTCCGTAAACCAGCATTCTTTCTTATATGACTGTCACTAGGACCATGAATCAGCAATATCATGACAATACAGATAATCTTATTAAAAAGAATCATAGTTATGATAAATGATCCTACAATATGCTACAGTGTTTCAGTTTGTTGGCTCCAAACTAGGTCAAATGAAAGAATCGCAGATATGGCACTATGGATGAAATCAATCTCAACAAGCCAACTCCTATATACAATAGTTTAAATACTCAAGCACTGCCTGGGCTGCCGCTTGTAGCATGATAATGGTTGCTTGATTATGGAATGCCACCACCAACAACAGGGGAATAGATTTGAGCACAAAAACTAATGATAGTCATTTAAAAGAATAATTGAATCATAATAAACAACAATAATACAAATATTAGTTAGCTTACCTTGTGGATGGTAGTCTGTTATGATCCAGAATTTGGTCACAGACTGGTCAAAGGTTATGTCACAATCTCTAAATCCAAGCACATTCTCATGTCGCAATGAAATGTCACAATACAGCTTTCGTTCTCGCTCGAAATTTGTCTCATCTTTGGAGAGGAATACTTTCACCGCCACATGGGAATTCTGATACGCTGCTTTATAAACTCTTCCGTAGCTTCCTTGGCCTATAAGAAAGGACTTTATAGAATTCGAGAAATAGTTTTCCAATATGTATTGTATATTAGGAGCTGAGAGTATGAGAAATAACAATCTAAGTTTATTCTCAGTTTTTATGACCTCATTGTATTACAATTTGTGAACTAAGTCAGTGTCTTGTAATAAAAACAGACTGGGTAATGATGTTGTACTGTTGTCCAATCAAACACTATGCTGTACAGAATGAGTACTCCTTGCTGAAACAAAATTATAGCTGACCCAGTGCTCAATCCAGAAAGCAAGTTCTCCAAAAACACTCAAGAATAAAAATCCCTCTTATAAGATCTGACTGGCCGCTTTCAAATATACGCATCCTTTGCCAGCCTCCTTATGGGTGAAGAAAAAACTAACTTATTCGGCCCGCCCATTATTTCGATCAGACCCATATTTTTTTGGGAAGTTTAAGTTTGATTGCGAGAGGTGACTGCGCGCTTTTGAAATGGGACAACAAACTAGATGTCAAAATGTCATGCGTAGCCTGATTCAAAATTTAATGCTGACTCATTGCCTGTCGGTTTTTGAGAGAGGACTATAATTGTTACATTAATAGTCTGTTTTTTTCGTTATATGTGGTATTTATGCTTTTGATGCATGCATCTTTATTTTGCTATTTATAAAAATTATTTTCAGTTTGATTTATTTTATTGCGATTGACATTTAAAATCAACTAATTTGCATTGCACCTCCAAATAGTATTCGTGATTTTAAAAAGTATCCATAGAAATGCTTATTGTAGCAAACATAGGGGTTCGTTGAAACTGTGAGTTTGCTTACCTTGATAAATTGCTAATTATGTAAATTTCACATCTTAAAGAGATTGAGTAAGGTAATCCAAATCATCATTATTTGGTAATGTATGCCAATGACACAGTCAAGTCATACCCTGTCCAAGTTTATGACAAAGTATGATAATTAATACATCAAAATATTTGCCAATTTATGAAGGTGACACCATGCGGATGCCAAGTTTTCAGTTGTCAGGCCCAAATTGACAACATGACATGACATGTTTTGTTGGCATTCGATCCCAATTTGTTTTCCACGAAATGCTTAATTCTTTGATTACCCGTGATCAAATATTGAATAATCAGAGACAAAGACTCCACCCCACCCCAACACGGGATAAATGTACTGTAAATTTGAACTAAGACCCTGGATACCTAGCTAGGCCTTTTGAAGCATGTACAAGTTGTTGCATTGGCTGTAGTTCTGGGTTTTCCGGCGTAACTTTGTTGTTGCTTGGTGTATTAAAAGTCATGTTTATGGTCTCACCATAGCCACTCATTTCGTTAATGTATGTAATATTAGATTTGTCTGTTGGTGGGTTGGATTCAAACCTCTCAGTCTGAGAACCGTAGGTTATGATCCTTGCACCAAATGCTGATAATGTAGTTGAGCTCTTTATACAAAACCACGGCTTTCCCGCCCCTACCTTGTACAGCGGTACACAAAATAGATGCAATGATGTTTGATCTGTAAGACTATTCCGCTGTGCCTCCAAAGGTGTGTTGAATAGCAATAAAGTTCTAATAATAACATCATATATAATGTACATATGATAATGTAGATATTATTATTAAATTAAACGTCTTACCAATAATTTCCAAGAGTTCCACTAGGCTTGCTATTGTCCTTTCTCTAAGCACTGGCATCCCACGCCCTGATCCACTGTTCAGTCCGAGTACCTGCCAAACACCATAGTAAATAATGAGTCGTAAATAACATCCACACTGGCTTCAAGCCGGCCGGGGAATAAGCTGATATTTGGGGGGGGGGGCTGATATTTGCTTAGTTTGAACAGTTTGCACAGTTTGCACAATTAGCACAGTTTGCACAGTTTGCAAAGTCACTTCAGTTTATGACAGAAAAAAATCTCACCTACACGAAAGTCTTAATTTTGAATTAATAATAATTCTGAGGGATTAATGACATTCAGTAGATAAAATTTATACCATTAAAACACGCTTGTTCAGAGCCTGTCAACATGACTTTTTTTACAAAGATTTTCGGCTTACATGACTTGTGATAGCACGTTATTGAACTAAGAAAGTATAGCTGCAATTTGCATGTACGCATTAAAAACAGTTTAAAGGACTTTTTTGCTGTACAAAGTTCATGGTTTTTAAATTTAACATACTTTGGCGTACTAAGGCCAGGATATTTAGTGACATCTTGTCAACTTTTACTCAGTTCCAATTATCATGACTGACAATTCAAACAGATGACAATTAATCAGCTTCATACTGCATAGCTGTAAACTATACATAGCGTATAATAATTATGTGCTATGTATAGATTACAGCTATGCGGTATTTATATTATTATAAATCATGCGCAGACCCCAAAGTAATGGACTTAAGTTGAAGAGATGAAAAGTGCTGGGCACTTTTTTTAAATGTCTATTTTTACCGGTTCAGAAAGTCATGACGGAAGATTAAAACAAATGAACAAATAGTTATCCGCATATGAAGGCATCATATATAAATAGCATATATGGATCAAGCCGCCACCAAAAATAAAAAAAAAGGATGCGTAAATTGAAGAAATTAGTAAAAGAGGTGAAAAAGGCTGAGATGTGTCGTTTATGACGCGGTTCAGATAATCGTGACAGACGATTCAAACAGATGAACAAATAATCAACGTCATAGTTTGTAGCCGAAATCCATTCATATTGGCATTTTTGAGTCATGCGCAAACGCCAATTATTGAGTATGCATAATTGGTTATGTAAGAGAGTGAGGTTGATAAGACATGGCCTTAAAAATAATTAACTATATTGGAAGAAAAGAGAGTGACAGGATTACTATTATGTCATTATTTTCTTTCCATGAGTGATAAAAACATCTTGGGTAGGAGTCTTTGGTGAAATGATGCTAGTTAAGCAGATAAAAACCAAAGGATAGGATATAAATCTGAGGTAAAATAAATTTTATATCAATGAGATTATCTTTAAATGTTTCATTCAAATAATGCATTTGAATACTCAAAACCCACAGAGAAATTTTAGCGAAGCCCTGAGGGCTTCATGAAAATGTGGTATTTTACTGAGGCAGAGCCTTCCTGCCTCCCGTACAACTATAGCCCTGCGGCAGCATTAATCACTGATATCTCATGTATATTTCATTAGACACATTGGTTATGGCTTACCTGTCCGTGACTATTGGGTAGGAACTCCGTTTCTTCTCCAGGTGAATCATTTGGATTCCGGCGAACTCTCTTACGCTTAATTTTCACCACGATTCCGAGAAAGATAAAAGCAACTAACAACGGAATCGCAACTCCAAGGCTAATGTTGATTGAACGCTGACTGTCATCTACAAAATTGGTTGGGGGAAGAGTCCCAACAAGGATGTTTGATTGGTGGTTTTCTACAGATTGGGTAACGGGTGGGTGGGTGATGGGAGCAGGAGAGCCATTGGTGCTGGGAGTATACTCAACTGTAAAAGAAAGCATCACAACACATAGGTATTTGCACAAATTAAACAGAATGCGTTCTAGACAGAGATGTTTGAGAGCTTAGCTGAGCATTATTTTGAAAATATAACGGTATTAAAACAGAAAAAGAAAATGAGTTAGCAGGTGAACATAATCATGTAAGCCCAACTCCAACTAGTAAAATATATTTGTTATCCAAATAGCTACAACACATTTGATTGATTGTAAGACAGCAGCTAGCAGTCAAAAACAGGTTAATATCTTTCTTTGCTGCCAAGTGACAGTAGTTGGGAACCAAAATATGGGTCTCAACGCTTCAAAAAATTTCCCAACCTAAAAATCTACTAGAAAGATAACCATGTCTAGCATGGTTTAGTACAAGATACTATTTTGATGGGAGGTGAAAGATTGATAACAACAAAACCTGATCATTTTTAAGGCTGGCCAAGTAATAATTTTATCAGTAATTCAATATAAAGGCAAACTGTCCAGAAAATGGGAGAAAAATATTTAGGTTAAAATGACTCTAAGCCTATAAATGAAACCTAAACTTTACAGTCAATTTCCTAAATAATACCATGCAGAAGGACAAAAAGGGACGGTTTATTTACAGGGTTCATGCAAACCGGCAAAAAATGTGACAGTTCTATTTCTAGTTTACAACCCATGTTGATTTCCGTGAAGTCATTAACTCATAGAGTGCAGAAGAACACATAGAAGAAAGGCCCAACCAACATAACTATAAGGTAGTATAAGGTTCCCTAAAAGTTTTTGACCTAAATTATGGATCCCACATTCATTATCACGTTTAGTTCTCATTATGATACATGAGGTACTAACCTATGCTGTCTGTCGATGCTGCCGCATCTTCGACTGAAAGAGTTGTAATAACTGGTGATAGAGGATTTTCATTACAGAGTGGTGTAGTACAGCAATTGGCATTGGGCATGCGGCATTGGAAGTTCCTACCCTCTCCCCTGTTCATACAGCTTTTCTCCGGGTATTCGTGCCCAGGGTTCACCACAGCTAAGCACTGTATATTGAAGGAAGTACAACAACAGAATTAACAGTTTTTTGTGTGACCATAAAAAATTGATACGGCAGATGAACATACCATACTGGTACAGCTTGTTGCTGCACACTGCAGATAACTATGAAGGTCTTGCAAGTTTTGTCAAGTGCAAATTTGGGTGGCAATCATTATAAACATTACAAATACGCTTATAAAGAGACAAATATCTGCTCTTGGGGAAAAAAAGAGATAAATGAATTTCATTCCGCAAACAAGACGTGCCTGGTCGCGTAGAAAAGAAAGAAGTACCTGTTACTCCACATCCTGATTGGCACAAAAAATGATTAAAATTTTAAAGTATTGGAGAGGTTCAATCTTTGTTCACCAGGATGCAAATCCTGAAAACTTTGATATAAATGCATTATTTTGTATCACTCGTGGTTGTGATGTGGTAGAAAATAACCCATAAGAGATGACAACACAAATTTGTCAATTGAAGATTTTTTGTATGTGGGTGGTACAAACCAAAATGGCCTTAAGAAATTGTTGTATAAGCCACTTGTATATTATACTGGTATAGAAAATAAATAGTGAAATATGTGTCAAGTTCAATGGTGGATAGTTCAGAGTGTCACAAAATCATAATTAATTTCTCTCCAGTCATGAGACAACACTATATTGTATTACATGATCAATTTGAAATTTAGTTGGCAATATCATCAACTGATCTAAAGAAGGCTGAAGGCTGTATTCAATTTGTGCAATTACTTTCTCAGTGGGACAAAGGCCCCAGAAAGAATGTTCTAAACTTTGGATTTAGTGTGCAATGAGAACTTTGGCATTTCAAGGTGTCCAGTTGCAAATTTTTTGCCAGGCTCATGTTTTGACAGGATTTTAATGGTACAGACAGTGTGTCATGGATAGGAGCTTGGTGAACACATTGTCATTTAAAAAGAATAAATAATCATTATAATACGGTCATGACTATGCCTAAAGTAAATAAGAATACACCTTTGAAGCCTGCAAAACCACAAGAAGAAAACTACTCATCCATTGTAAAATTGTCCAACCAATGAGGTGTTATTGTTTTATTCAATGCTCACCTTATAATCTGAGATACAAGTAGAATCTCCAGATCCGCAGGTATTGCAGTGGCATGTAAGGGGAATTGCATGCTCCATAGTCATGCTCAATACTCAATACTCAATACTGACGTACCAAGCTGATCACACGAGACGCTAAGCGTAACTGCAGCTTGTATAAACCATGGTCATTCTTTTAAACCTTTTCACTGTTGCTGTAACAGCGGTGATGAAATCAGACCACTGCCAATGACAGCTTGGGGTAAACATGAGCGGTTAAGATATCTGCTGTTGGGAGTCGGATACATATCACATAGTACACTGTACCAACCGCAGACCTGTCATAACAAACTCTTCTACACACAGAGAGAACTAAGCCACCCGGCCAGGTGACAGCACTCATCAATCCATCAAATGAAGACGTAGGTACAAAACTATTACAAGGAAGCACAAAAAAGTGTAGATGATTGTGCCAAAAGTCACACGCATGCGTCAGAATACATTTGATGCTAGGTAAGCTAGTCAGGTGAGTGAGACAGGTCGAACCTGATGAGCATACGTGCTCCGGAAACCACAATGAGAAATCGTGTCATTTTAGAAAATTCTATTTTAGAATGCATAAATCATATAGAAGAGCAACTTGGTCCGAATTTAAAATAAATCTAGAATTTTAATTGCAATCCAAGAGTTGCAGAACAATTTGATAGCTTAAACTTGCCGACTTTTGAAGATTTTCCAGCCAAACACTCAAACTGTTTTAAGATGTTCATTGTTTTTTGCAAGGGACTTTACGCAATTGTAGATTTTTAAGTTTCTACGAACAACTAGTGTCACAAAACTAATTGTCTTGGTTTGCCATTTCCCATCCGCATTTTTCCATCTAAGTACTTCCCATTTGAGCAGTTTTCCAACGAGGACGCTTTCCTGATGTGCCATTCTCCCACCAGGCAGTTTTTCTACAGTGCCGCTTCCAACAATTTCCCAACCGGCCTTTATCCCACCTGCTCTCTTTCCCCCCTGGACTTTTACAAGTACAAAGTTTTACACTTGACTATTTATCATTAGAATAATTTGATAATAGGTCCATTCTCCCAAGTATTGGCACAGAAACAAGATGCAAGGAAAAATTTAAAAACCTCGCCGTGAACCCTTGCAGAAATCGTCAAGCTCTATTTTATTTTTTTTATCTAGCATAACGAAGTCAGTCATCAGGCCTTCATCCAGAAATCTGTCTAACTAGCTAACTAAATAACCAACAGGCAATTCAATATTGTAGTTGTAGATAACAGACATAACTGTGAGGTGAATAGACACTGCACCGCAAAGTCTCCACGTTAGCGCTTTTTATGGTTGAACGGTGTCTACCCAGAGGGGCATTGGGTGGAGGGGGGGGGGGGGGTTGGCTTGGTAAAAATTCTTACCCCCAAAATCTCATCTTTTGCCATGTTTGGATAATTTAGAAAGATCTGTAATAAGCTGAGTTGTGAAATCGAAAGCTATCGACTTCATATTATAACTCACCTCTACAATAACATACAGATAATATTTTACCGCTGGTTCCACCAACAGCCAGATGTGTTCCACTGCTATGCCATTTGCATCTGTTCAGTCCAGCTTGGTAATCAGGTACATTAGACGCTTTTGGTACCTATATAACAGAACAAAAAACAAATTTGAATCTTTTTTTCTAACAATGAATATCAGCATTCATGAGCAATCCGTGAGAATCCAGATTTCATACTGTTTGAGAGTGAAATGTTTTGACAGGTAATAGCTGCGTGTTTGCCATGACAATGATGACTGATCAAGCCTACAGAGTGATAAAATGCTACAACAAACATTTCAGGAAAAATTCTGTCAATGTAGGGCATAGCCGAAGCGGGATACTAGACCCTGCTCCTTCTCTATCCCTTCTATCAATCAATGGAACTCTATTGTTGACCGAATTGCTGTCTTGATAGACTAACCACTCGTCTAGGCAAGGTCAAAAACGGCAGAGTTAAAAGAATTATTAAAAAAGTTTGACATGATGACATTCAAAATGGATACCATAGTTACAACATTTACTATATCATGCAGGGCAAAAGTATTCTCAAGAAAGCTATTTTATAGCAAAACGGAATGTAATGACTTTGAGTCAGTCATTGGTGTGCTTTGGTGATACTTAATCCAATAAACAAACAAAACCTAACAAACAGGATTGATTGATGAATTAAAAAATAAGGTATAATGTATTCAGCTGTTGGGAAGCGGTGTCCCTTAGAAGTGTCACTAAAGAACTGTGTACATCAATAGCTCAAAACGTTCTCAAAGAAATTGTTGCTGTGTTATAAAATTTAGAAGACAAATACTTGGAATGAAATTAGATTGCCCTACCTCAGTATCGTTGTTAAGGTTCCACAGGCTAAGTTTTCCCTGTCCATCAACAGAGGCAAAAAGTGATGGATGAATTGGTGACCAACTAGCATCCATAACATATTTGGTTCCATCTTTACACGTGTACAACGGCTTATTATCCTTATTAAAACCAAACGAGTTTAATCGCACTTCCTCAATCAATCCAAGCAAATGTATGACATTGAGGTCTGAGTTTTTGTCACTGTTATCTTTAGCTTGGATTATTTATGGATATTTGGTTTATAAAAAAACCTAAGCATAGCCTAGCATATTTTCCATAAATTCAACTGACAGCGCTGTTTTTATTTATTAATTTATGTATGGTCTTTATTTGTCATTGAATTTGATCAACAATAATAGAGTATATATAATATATATATACACACATTTGTGCAATAAAGTGTCATATATTATATATCCCACCATAGTACCCATAAAAACCCTGGACAATGAGTGATTCATATATGTATATTATATATAGTGGCTATCAGTGTGTAGGGCATATATTTGCATTGGAGTTGTCCGACCATGTCAGGCTATTTTGTCTACCATTAATTACTATTGGGTTAAGGATGCCCAACATGATTATTTAAGAGGATTTAAGACATGATTTTTTTGTGGGCCATATAAAATGACTCCTCATTTTTGTGTGACACTTAGTTGGGGCCAAATACACACAGATGACACTTAAAAGCACAGATTTGAATCTATATATATATATATATATTATATGTATGTATATATCAAATTGAAATTTATCATGTCTCTGACAGAACATGGTACCGCTGTAGCAAAGTTGCTGGGAGTTTGTGAGTGCATGTTCTTGCAACACACCATGAAGTGTTTGTGGATAGAGTGGGGAAGGGGGATAAAAAACAAGCATCTGCCTTTTGCGAGACCACTGCGCTGGTTCACTCAAGCCCACAGCAGCCTTTACAGCTAAAATCATCACCCAACAAACCACAGCCTCCAGCAATTAGCATATGCAGCACTAACTAGGCTATATCAATACAAAAATAGGATATTTACGTTTGTTGTGGTTTGTGGGGGTATTGAGGTCCCATTAACACCATTACGACATTGCATTTAAAATTCACTGAATGTTAACTTGAAGTTATAGCATACCCATGTGCTCCAGAGCTTGACAGTCCAGTCAAATATTAAAGAGAGATGTAGATGGGAAAAGTCAACCCACCCTGAACCTTGTGTGTATCAATACCAGTCACTCCGGCCCCTTGTGTCCATCAAGGGATTTAATAACTCCAGCTTTATTATAAAATATGATTGATTTGTTGCAAATTCCTTGAACTAGGAACCTGACGCATGCACATGTTTTCCAAAGGAGTAAAGTGTTTGCAGGAGGAAAACTTCACCATTTCATCACACAGGCATGAAATAGTGAAATTTATAGATACTGACATTTATTCAAGCTTACAACTTTATGAAAACTAGCCACTCTCCCAAACGAGATAAAGATCAGCTAGTATTTAATTCTCTATGGTATTAAAATCTGCCACGCGACTTCCTAAGTTTACGCACATTGATCTCACTGCTACCGTAAGGCAAATTTTTTTTCTATAATGCTATACATGACTAAGCCTGATCCTGAAGTATGGTCGATGAAAGTCATAGCGCATCCGCATCCACTCCACGCATGGAATCAAAATGTTTGACTTCAAATCATCAAAACAATCGGACAGGTGTGGTGAGAGAATAAGTATTGTAAATATTGTTTCTTGGTGATACGAAGCATCTCAGGGTAATCATATTCTCTAAGTTATTGGCTTTTTACTCAACAGCTCATTTTCAAATCCGATTGATAGTTCATCTCTACCTTGGCTTGAATAATTAAATGAGGCCCAGCTTCTAACAACAATATAACAACATGCAAGCTTGGACAAACATAAACAGCTAAGAAATCTCACATCAACCAGACCATCTCCATGTATCATTACTTGGTGCATTCAGAGAGAACCAAAGTCAGAGGTTGAGGTTAGAAGCACTGCTGTAACTGGTTGTTTTGAACACATAGAAGTGAGAGTGTAAGTCATGTGCAGTGGCAGCAGAAACCAACTTTCAGGGCATTCATTCACTCATAGTAGAGGGCACATCAAGTTGTGCATTTGCATGACACTACAATCAAATAGTGGGTGAAGGATTTGAAAATTATTTATTGGAGAAATTGTTAACATGGTAATCATACAAAATCATTCATTAGTGAAATGAATCTAAGATTCGAAACTGGGCTCCTCTGCTTTGGACGCTCAGAGATTAGTAACCTCATATCAGTTTTAACTGGTCACGGCCATTCAAGGTACACGTGTAAAAAAACTCAAGCTAACAGATAAAATAAACTGTCCAAAATGTGGTCAACACAAAGACACAGCCCTTCACTTTGTAACCTCATGCAAATTCTACAAACAGGCAAGGCAGGAACCTTTGGTCAATCCGTCCTAAAGGGGGCAGCTAAGCCAACGTGCATCACAGTTTCAGATTTGCTCCGATTCATTCGTATTTCGGGGCGTTTTGAATTAGGATGCTATGGAAGGCATGAGTTCTATGGGTCCCTGAGAACTGAACCCAGGTTGATCCGAGTTACCTCGGTCAGCCCCTTCTCAAAGACAAGACAAAGACATGAAACTACAATCATCTCATTCAACCCAAATCAGCAAAAGCATGGGCATATCACAGAGTAAGGATATATCCTTACTCTGTGATGATAAAATTAGAAAAAAGTTAACTCCTGAGGCCTCAATCTTTTCCTTGCGTAGTAATTTGATAGTAATTTTTTTAGGTGACCTTTCCTTACTTAGCTGTTTCGATAAAGCTCATTGACAACATTAATATTGTTCAGTCTTTACTATTTCAGGATTTTCTAAAGAGTGTGAATACCAAATATAAGCTGGCAGGGCAAAAATTTGTGGAAGTCAGATTTTGTTTCATGACTTGTATGAGGATACGGACTAGGGAAGTTGAAACAATCGTGACTGGCAGGAAATTTGTATGTACTGAGAGGAGATGGTCATATAGACTGGAAGTCATAGAGTGTTTTAATAAACGGTTCTATGAGGATATACTGGGGAAGTTGAGACAATCTTTAATGGCAATAAATTCAAATATACTGAGAGGAAATAGCTATAGACAGGGTGTAGCTGCCTTGCAATGGTGTGTCAGCCTTGTCATTCACAGGGAGAGCGGATTAATTAGTCATAATTACTTGGCTTGTTCGGGTCAGGCTATTTTGTTTTGTGCCCAATTATCTGCACTGGTTTGATGAGTTATGCAAGCCTTAAACCTCATTGTTGCCCTGTGAGCCTTGGTGTGTGTACACCATTCCTTTTACTTTGATGCTCACTTTGCTGCTAATTTAAAGTGGTTCGACCGGTATATAAGGGCCAGTCAATCTAAAGCGATCACCCAGCCATATCAAATTCAAATGAGGTTAGCAGCATTCAAATTCCTCCTGCTTTTCGGAAATAAGAGGAGCAGTAGTGAATTTTCTTCAATAGGAATCAGATGTGCTGATGCGTAATTGTGTGATACACATGCCCAATAAATTTTCCTTCCAAAAATTGCGTCGGAAAGTGGACTGGCTGTAAGAGGCGGAGACCAAGGCCATTCTCCGCCTCTAATTACACTGATCAGCCAATGGTCTTGCTCGTCACCAGAAAATACTAATTATGATTAATCCCTGTGCACCCCCCATTAGCCTAGTACTTTAAACTTTATTTATATTTATGGGCAAAGGTGTATTTCTGAGGTTATTAATGGGAGATAAAAGGTATGTAAACTCGTACTATTTCTATAGCTGAGGCTTAAGGTGAGAATACTAAATAATTGTTTTTACTGAGTTAACTACTGATTGCAGGGTTTAATGCTAGGTTTGCATAATGGTAAAACTTGTGTTTAAATCTATTCTATTTATTATAATGTTTTTATTGAGGTTTTCATATGCATAAGTATGTCATAATCAAAGGAAAATAACAACTTTTTGACCTCATAAACAAAACAAAAAAGAAAGAAAAATATTTATAGATATGGACAGAAATGATAATCAGTTGGGAGAAAATTTTTTACAGTATGTGATTGATTGATATATATTATTACGATTTACTAAATGAAATGAATTGGTTTAAAAATCTTGTTTTACCATATTTAGTCCTATATTTTGGTTTAATTATTCTACGTCCTGACCGCAAAACTCTATTGTGCATTTTGCAGGAATTGATTAGTTTAAGGATGAAAAATGATGTGTTCTTGCCTAGAGTGGCATTATTGACAAACCTATCAAAAGTTGCCCTCCTCCTGTCACTCAGAGTGGAAAGATTCAAAATCTCACGACCAGTTGAGATAGAAAAAAATGAGTTGGTACCAAGAATTATCCTGATGGCTCTGTTTTGACAAAGTTCTAACAAGTAAGAGTTGTAATCAGAAGTATTTAATAACAGAGAAGAACAATACTCCAAGATGGGACGAACATAGGATTTATAAGCTTGAAGCAGATGTGAAGGATTGACAAATTTTCGAATTTTAGAGAGACAGAATAAAACTCTGTTAGATTTTAATACCAGGGACTCAACATAGGTCTTCAATGACAGATGCTGGTCCAAGATCACTCCTAAGAGTTTAATTGAAGTTGCTGATTTGATTTGTACATTATTTGAAACAAGATTAGGTATTGTTTCAACCTTTCTGTTTGAAAATACACAAAACTGGGTTTTGTCTAAATTTAGATTAAAACCATTGACAGAATACCAATTTGTTACCATTGTAACAAGAGATTCTGATTTTGATATTGCTTCATTTAGAGAATCGGATATCTCAAAAATCAAAGTATCATCAGCAAAGGCAAATGAATTTGAAAATTTTCCTAATAAATCATTTATGGCAATATTGAAAAGCAATGGCCCCAAAATTGAACCTTGAGGAACACCACTTTTAATATTTAGAACTCCAGATGTGGCATTGCCTACTTTAAAACACTGTAATCTATTATTCAAATATGACGATAGCATTGATTGAGCAGATTCTGCTATATAGAGATATTTTAATTTGGTGAGCAAAAGTTGATGATTTACTGAATCAAATGCCTTTCTAACGTCCAATGATAATGCTGAAATATAGCAAGGTGAAGAAGAATCAAGTTTTGATTTCCAGACATCTAGAAGACTGAGTAAAAGCTGCAATATTTGTCTCCCCATAGTTTGCTTTAATCCACAGGTAGTTCATTGACAGCATGTTTTTTATGAGGCACCAATTTAGCACCATTTTCAGCTAAACACATTTTATCATTGTAGTTTCACAGATTAACGATAACATCAATCAAATCTCGTGAAACTTCAACTTCGACAATTACTGAAATATAATGCACCTTGTGCACCACACAGGGATATATGATATAGAAAGGCACTAACTTGTCCAGGAAAGGTGCGAACAAACCCGGACAGGCAATGACAAAATATGAATATGAATATGAATAAGATCGCTTCTCGGCCTATTGGCTAAGATCAAAGTGTCACTGCCAATGGCCGATTAGTGCCAGTTCAGTTTTGGCAGCTTGCTGCACACTTATGATTAGGAGGTCCTCTATGGCCTCACCTCTAGGATGCTTTCTAGTTTTCTAGAATGTATCACATTCTCAGTATGAGGATTAGGGCACCTTGCGTCCCTCTTTAGGGGCAGCCCAATCTTCTGTTTCTTAGCAAACAGCAATGACAAAATATGAATATGGACATGAAAGGACATGTAAAAATAGGGTGTGCAGCTGGTATGCTTTCTGATCAGTTAAAAAAATGACGGACATGTACAGACATGCAAGTGGTATTGGGTCAGTTTCATAACCAGCACATTTACCACTGTCTGTGGATGCCTATATCCATGCCTGTTCGATCAAGTATTTGTCTAATGTTGAATGATAGATTGACATGGACGGACCAGTTGAATGGGATGGACAAGAGGGGTAGGTATCTCCCACCTACCACACCCCAAACCATCCACAATTATATTTTATCCTATGCTTAGCTTACCTGCCATGGCAACATGCTTGACTGACAGCACCATCCTCCCCTCCGATCACAAAGCTGTTTACATCACCAGCTAGGAAAGACATTGACAGGGCAGCCACAGGTAGCTTGTTCTTATTTGTAGCCACCAAATTCATAGAATCCTGAAAAAAATGAATATAATGGACATCTTTTGTGTCAGGGATATGCAATAGATCAATCAATTCTTGATATCCAGAATCAACAACATTTAGACAATATTTATATATCTACATTTGTCAACATAGCCAACACTGTCTGAGTTTAAAATACTTGTAGATATTTAATATCCATTCACGCTGATTCCAAGAGTAAACTGTTTATAAAAGTTCTGACAATTCTTCCCACAGTTGATCACATTTTAGCTGTAAGCTTGGGCATATTGGCATCCAGTCAAAATGCATGTTATTCTGTCTTGTTAAGAGTTCAAAATTTCATTATTTTTAGAAGCCCCAAATAACCCTTGCCATTTTAAGATTAATCATTTTAGGTAAAATTTTTATAAAGTTCTTCCCACAGTTGATTACATCATATAGCTCTAAGCATGTCTGCATCGCAAACCGGTCACTCTGACATGTTAAAAACTCATGCATTTCATATTTTTAGAAGTCACAACAAACACTTTAATATCGAGATGATTCACTTTTTCTGAAAAATTCCCCCCTTTTTTCGATAAAAATCCGGTTTCAATGAATCCTCGTAGTGATGTCAATCATAATTTTAACGTTCCGTTTATTTATTTGCTGTTTCTAACAGACCAAACATTGATTAGGATCCTCAGTGCATATGAACTAAGGTTTACCTGTGGCTGTAAGAGCATATCTAGACCCCAAGAACACGCTTTTCCATCCGTGGATATTGTAGTTAGATTGTGAGCATTTACAGTACCGACAACTGCTGCACAATATATAGGATGCTTCAAAATATATGATAAGATATTTGTTAAACAGAGCTATATATCTGTAAAAGAAATGAATCACTTTGCTCAGGCAACACAAAAGGAAGCAGTACTGAAATTGAAGAGTAATATTTCATATGCAATACAACCAGCATAGAATAAATTTTGTACAGCTAAAAATAAAATTTAATCTCTGAAAAGGTTGCAAAAGTTAGTGCCACAATTTAACACCTGGTGTTAGAATAGGTAAATGAGAGAGTGCTTCCGTCAATAGAGTCTTAAAAGTATTTAAAAAATAAAGTATTAAGAAAAAATAAAAAAAACCTCAAGATTGCATCATCACGCGGGTTAACATCATCACGCAGGTTTATAATTATCAAGACTATGGACATAACTTACAATTGGAGGCAGCCTACAAAGAATCTGTTTAAATACTTTTAATTTCAGCTCGTTGACAGAGTAAGAAGGTGTGATACAATAATCACCACAGCAGAAATTATGGACAACAGCATTTCTATTTTCTGTAAATCTGACACTGTTATGTGACCAGAGGTTTTGTTTTTTAGTTCCGCACATATCGGTGAATTTACTCAGTATTTTCGTTCACTTGTGACTCACAACAAATTCTGTGTTTTTATTTACATGACAATTTCTCCCGGTTTTATTTTCTTTTTTTGTTTCGATCAGACATTTACAGACATACTGAGAATGATATGCAGCAAATAAACTTGAGACATTGTACAGGCATTCTCTTAGTGCTTCTGTTATCCCACAACACAACTTGTCCTGAATATGTACCTCCGATATACAAGTTAGGATGAAATGATGCGAAAGAGCAAGAGGTCACGGCGCTCTGTAAAAAAAGACAAGAGGTGTCTCATATTACACAGAAAACAGCAAAGGAAAGATAACTCTGTCCATAAAGCCTAAAATATGAATTCTCTTTCATCATAATGGGCCCTGAGGATAATCGAAAATTAACAGTTGGAATGTTTGAATAAGTCAGTCAGTGTAACTGCATAACAGCGTGAATGCGTCCCCATAGGAATGTAACCGCATTCAAACAAAAATTAAAAGTGCATCAAACTCATAGTAATTAAAATTATAAATAAATTGATTTAACTTGCCAATTAAACACCTATTTTTATTATCCTCGATCATTATCGGTGACGTTGTTGAGTTGAATTGGTACCCGACCATGGAAGATGTATTCTGGCCAATCTTTCTGGAAAAGCGTGTTCCGAACTAGGCAAATACCATCAGGTTCATGTGGCGTTTCCGGATTTGGGTTTTATGAAGCCAGTAAGAGTTCTTGATACTGCAAAATAAGTAGGACACTTTGTTGTTGTTGACAATCTGTGTCTTTATTCCAAGAAGACTTTGTTTTGCAAACCACATTTTCTCCCGGAGACTCTCTCAGTAATACTTTGGTTTGACGTCAATAAGAAAAAATCCGAAGGATGATTTGGATATATAATCAGCCTACATTTGCCAATATTGTGTCAGCTTGAAGCTGTAAATTTGCACTTATAGACACATACACATGGCCTTCACAAAGGACAAAGACCTTGACGTTGGCAGAATAATCTTACCTGTTTTGACCAGTCCATGCAGGCGACAAGTCTATGTTTTGTCCAAACTTCATCATAGAAAACTCTGTGTAATTTCAGTTTCTCTCAGTAATTGTGATCGCTACAGTTTCAAAAGACCCAGTGAGGCTTGAATTGAATAAAATGGTGTCTCATTAGACACAGATCAATCAAAAAAACTAACATACCAATGAATTCATGTCCATGATATGGTGACTGGTAGAACCTATGCAACAGAATACAACATTCAGGTGACAGTCAACACATATACTAGCCAATAATGATAAGTAATTACATAAAGATGTCATGACTTGTGGTGACCTTAGCCATCCTCAGTTAATTCTCCTGTAGAGATGACCTGTCGATGAATTTCTTATATTCATCAGTCATCATAACCTGCTGCTTCTCTTCCTCACAAGCTCAACTGCTCTAATCAAAGAAATCATATTTGAAGTAACCCGACAATTTTTATTGTAATTTCACCCAGTAGTTGTTTAGTTTGCCAGCTAATATTTTGTTAACTCAAGCTTCAAAACTTTATAGTATGTTTTAACCATTACCCCATCGTTCTAACACAATTTATGTAGGCTCAGAGTTACTTGCACTCAGTCAAGAGGACTGCAACTTAAATTATCGTACATGTATATAAATATGGGGACTGCAACTTCAATAAGCCTACTGCTCAAGTTTGCTCAAACTAATAGCATCAGTTCTGCAATATTCTTAGATAAGGCATATTGAGCAATTTGTTTCAGAGTTTTGTTTCAGACTACAGCTGAGGTTTTGGCAATGAGTCGGTCGACCGGTTTATTCCAACTAACTTCAGATGAAACGCACGATAAATATGTGACAGGTGAAAGTTTTTGAGGATACACAGCAGAGATTTTGGATACCGATTGTGTAATAGAACATTGATCATTTTCACATACAAGCACACAGCCGAAAAGTGGGACATTACCATTAACACTTTTTTAAGACGCATGAAAACCAAGAGCAACAATTTTAGTTTGACAGAAACATATAGCAACACAGGGTACTAGATTAAGCTCGAACAGATCAGTAAACCTGATCTTACTGTTGCCCGATTCTGGGCACGACAACATGTTTGGAATATATACTAAAAGGCTGATAGACGGAATAATGGTAAAAACCACAGACAAGATACTTGGCTTGCAAGAAACTGAAAAGGTGAACATTGCTATCGCTAACCATAATAAGATTCTCATCGAGCTAAAACAACATGCGCATACAAAGCAACAAAGAAAACCATAATACCTCAGCATTCAAGGGGGACAACTCAAAACTTATCACAATCGTCTCTATCTTCCATTACCATTGCAAGTACTTGTTTTCATGTTGCATGTTAAGAGGTGGCACCTGAAACCAATAGAATTTGTATTTGGTTTATTCTATAACTGATGTGCCACCCTACGCATTATCTGTCATGTAGTTTTTTACTCTATTTTGAACAATTGAAAAGTCTTATGTGAAGGAATAGCATTTATTACACTGACTTGACTTTTTTCCTATTCTAAAAGTTAACAGAATGCTCAGTAAGACACCCTTGAATGTGCAAGTTGCAGTGAAAAAGTTTCCATTGAGTATACAAATCTTACTCCACTAAGAGTAGCCATTATCATTTGTCATACTCGATAAGCTCAGCTTTACACTTGTTATACCATTTGTACACTGCATGTCTTTACTGATAAACTCTAAAGTGATGAGGGTCAGTGAAGATGAGGTTTTGAATTTATTGAAGCAAGCATGTCAAAAGAAGCTCGAAGCATAACATAGAATTTGGAAAATCACAACCTAATAATGAACCTATTACGAACACAGCATAATGAAATATTAGGTTGATTTAATTAAGGGAGAGTGAAGCAGACGCAGACAATACTGAGCTGGATAAATTCATAGCAGGCTGAATATTTCACAACCAAATAAATAATTAATAAATAAAAAAACCATCATACCTATTCGATACATCATCACAAAATGATTGATAGAACTTATTTTTACCCTGAGTTGTCCTAACTATCATTGTGAGCAGACAACTCTTGGTGTTGATTACCCACTTATTACCATGCATTATGTTTGATAACGATAGCATTAAATGACAGAAGACTAGTCAAATTGTATTTTGATCTAGTATCTTTGTCTCTTCATGATTCCATAGGAGTATATCTGCCTCGGTCAGTTTCACTAAGAGCCTGCTGTAGGTATTTCTCAAGTCTGGAGATAGATACACGCTGGGTCGGCTTGGCACACCAGCTACTTTGCATCAAAAGCCTGAGTTTAGTCTGTACTTCAGCAGGAACTAGCGGGTCAAACTGTTACAAACAAGACAAAATTAAAGCTGGAGGACATAATTTGTTAGAACAGGAAAGATAATAGTGTTTATTTTGTGAAGACGCCGTATAGAAATGCAATTCGTTCCGTATTCTGTTGGTTTATCCTGAGATAGACAGACAGTCAGAATCAGTATGCACCATAGACTTAAAACCTAGACAGGACACTATATGGAGCATTAGCATTGAGGCACTGAGGCATTTAATTGTGGGCAACGGAACGACATTGGAAGCTGTAGAAGCAATGATGCTATCATCGATTTACTGTCCAAAATCAGGGTTTTTTTTGTCGATTTTGATCAGACTTTGAGGGTTTTAGCGAGTTATGAACACAAAACCTGGATTATAGACAGTAATTCAATGATAGCATCATTGCTTCTACACCTTCAAATGACATTACGTCGCCATACAATTGAGTGCCTCACTTCAGCTGTATATGGTGTCCTGTCTAGGTTTATTAAGTCTATGGCTGCAACTATTTTCATGTTTTATGACATAACAAAGATGACTTACCTGAATAGGTGGTCGGTAGTTCTGAACTGATATTAGTTCCTCCATGGCCTCAAAATCCGGGTTATCTCCAACCTTGTCATGATAGGGCAACACGTAGCTACTGACTGAAAAACAAAAAATATGATTACCATTCGACAAGCTTTTTTAACTTCTCCCAAAATATAATCACATGACGGGTGTACAGCCTCTTACAGGAGCAATTGTGGCTGGATGGGCACTAACAAAATATAATCACATGGGATATAATGAAAAGCAAGAAAAAAGAAAATTAGCTGGGTAGTATTCCCTGAGTTTTACACCTGAATAAACATGTAGCGAAAGATTGTTAAATGCTGATCCAGTAATATTTTTGATATAATTATTTGTAGATAGATGTTAAGTTTCACATGTTTATATATAACCCTAGAGGAGTTAATGTCAAGTAGAGCAAGGATTAGCTTGTTTTTGGGTGATTCCATGAAAGATAAAACCTAATTTTGTCTAGCTGAGGTGCGAGCCTATAAAAGTAAGAAAGGTTAGTAACCTCGCTTTAAAGTTAGCTAATCCAAGTATGTGTGAAATGGAGATCGTTTTTTCTTACAAACACTTCACTTCTTCTCTAGGGTAGTTTTTTTGTTAGGTTGAACATCAAATGCCAAATGTATTTCCGTAAACATACTCTGAAAACTCATGGAAATATAGATTAAGAACATTAGAGAAAATTTGCTGAGGGCAAACACTCATAGATGGTAAACACTTATGGCATTAAAAGAACACTTGACTCATAATAATTTGACTTCCTTTATTAGTCTCCCAGCAACTTCATTACAACCTAGTTTTATAATAATGCCTATGATCGTAAAATCATCTCCATGAAAAAGTAGAAGTTTACACAGTTTGGTGTTTCTGGATTTAAAACTATCAGGCCGGTAAGTCACTGAACATGGCATTGTTCCAGATGGGTTTCATTTTTTTAGCAGTAAATTAGATTGAAACTACTATAAAGTTTGGTAAAAATGTCACATTCTACCATTACATTGTCATTTAATCAATCAAAGGAGGAATTGCAAATCAGACAGTTGGATCTATCACAGAGTTGGGCTATCAACACATTCTGACATCCTAATAATTTTCATAGCATGCAAAATTTTTTCTGTGTAGGGTTAATTAAACACTTTTTTCATAATCTGTCGGTATTTGAATTATGTGACTAACGCACTAAATTAAAAACCCGATATATGGTGAAATTTAATTTGTTTTTAAATATTGCCAACTTATTGACATTGGCAATAGGTAAACATGTCTCATTTACATAGTACATTGGTACCTTTGATAACATATTTAGTAACAGCTTCAGTGGGTTGTCCAACCAAAGAATTGGTAACTTTGATCTAAAAATTGTCCGGTCAATCTATTTCTGGATCAGTATTTATCTCCAAGTCATGACAGACATCACTTTCATATCACGCACGCAAGATTTTCCCCCAGGGTAATAGTATAATAACTTGAGAGTGACAATGAGCAACAGTACACCTAAAAATAGTAGCAAATTCCCCGATAGAGTCTTTGAATGATTCCTACACAGTTCGAAGAGAAATTCCAGAGGTTCATTGTGTCCTTTACCATCATGAGTGTGGTATGAAATTATGGTTAAGTTGCTAGTGAAGAGAAACAATGCTTATCAATCTGATACTGACGTCATTGAAGCAAAACAGACCTAACTAGGCATGCTGCCACAAGTTAAAAGCAGCTAAAATAGCTTACCTTGACTACAGTTGACAAGAACCTCCCATATAGCCAAACTGAAAGAGTAAACATCAGTACTTATGAATGACTCAAACTGTTTCTTGTTGATCGAGGAATCAGCTATCTCCGGAGCTATGTAGCGTTTCGTCCCTACCTGGAATTAAAGATAAAGATAAAGATGTTACTGTCGAAGTGAAATAATTTTTGCCGCGTCATCATCAGTATTTCTTTTGCAAGAATTCCGGTTGCTGAGAGAACTATGAGATAAACCTTTGCAGTGATAACAATTCAATATAGCAATGGCAATTTTGTCTGCTCAAAATCATAGGATGAAAAACTGTAAAGATTCCTCCCCGATATGCAAAAAGATAGAATCTTCCTACTTTCATCTTTTGTTTAATGAATTACAGTCAAGCTCTTTCGTGGTCAATTGTATCACTGCACCTCACATGCATAGTTTACCAGGCATTCGCGACAGCATTGTAGATCAAAGCCAAACATACAGTGAAATTTGTCACTTTGCCATTATTGCATAATCGTCTAGGATGGGGGCTTTTATGTAATGTTTGCCCACACGTGTAGGTGTTATTTGGTAATTGATAATTCTCCTTTGTGGCGCATGCATATATTCAGATACACATATTGTTTCATATGTAAAAATAGGCTTTGATATCAACTGCTATTTCGATTAAATTATTCTTCTCCTAAAAAATATTCTTCAAGGCTAAACATTCAGTGTGTATGTACTTTTTGTGGAAGGCATTAGCACGGATGCCATTCCTCCCCCACAACAAACATCAAACTGATGCAGGAATTGCAATCATTTACAGCTCAGCTCAGCTCAGCAATTTAGTCTGGAACTGTAGGTTAAATTGCATGTTAATTGCTAAATATGTAGCACATGCTTCCATTGCACGAGGCTATGACTTTCTTGTAAGTTTGGGATGAAATTGTACTAAGTCAAAAATTGCCTGAGCGGTCAGGCCGTCTTATGTCCAAAAGGATTGCATGTCCTCTTATTAATAGAGACATACATGTGCCGTTGATTGGTACTCTAGAAACAAAGGCATGAAGCGCCGCCGGATTCTTTTTTATATAACCTACAGCAATACAAAGAAAGTAAGAAGTTATTTCTGTTGAAATCACCTTGGTGTCCAACTCCTCAAGCTCTTTCGAGTCAGGCTTAGGGCGACTGATGGCCAGACCAAGATCTGCTATGCAGCATGTTCCGTCATTCTTCACCAAAATATTTTTGGTCTGAAATTAAAACCATTGTAGAATTTCAACAAGGAAAACGATGGATCTTCAATTAACCTTACAAATCTAGGATGTTCAGTGCTTTATTGACCTCATCATTTACTAATTGTTTTATGAGTGAGATGGCACATATGTAGGGTTATAAAAACTCAAGATATTATGATAAGTGCAGTTTGATTGAGCAACCCTTCAACTTGCTACTATAATTCTTGGACAAGAAAACAGGACGATGTGTTAGGAAGGTCAGGGCAATAAGCTCCTAATGGTAATAAATTTCCTAAACCAAATGATAATGATGAGCACAGGACATGCTGCATGCAATTGTATTCATATTGGCATGGCAACATAAAGAGTTCCGGCCCATTTAAACCACATCAGCATAGAATAAATTGCTGAATATATTTAGTCACCTTGACATCTCGGTGCGCTATGGCTGGTTTACGGCGACTAGCTCGAACGTCTTGATGTAGGTAGTTTAATCCGGAGCAGGAAGAGATGAGCATGCATAGCACGTGTTCCATCTTCAGGGGTCGGTTGGTTTGCAAATAATCATAAAGTGAACCTAAAATGTTTTATAATTATAATGTGACATCAGTATTTTTTTGACACGCGAGGGGTAAAAGGTGAGTCCTATAGCTTGTAAAACTCTGGGGGAACCTGTCTGTCTTATTTTTCGTTATACAAGCGTATTCTAACAGCAAACTTAAAATAATGAACAAGATAAGTAAATAAGGATATTTGTGCTCAACAAGAGCTACATACCGAACTTGAAAACTGATCATAAAAATAAAATACCGAAATGCCACTCTTGTCAGGAAGCCAAAAAAAGTCCTATTTTTGGCAACCCATTTTCCAGAAAATGTACCGATTTTATAATTCAGGTAATGAAATATTTTCGACTGATAAAATGAAAATTTAACAAAGACTATCTTTCATTCCCTTAACCAGCATTCTTTCTTATATGACTGTCACTAGGACCATGAATCAGCAATATCATGACAATACAGATAATCTTATTAAAAAGTATCATAGTTATGATAAATGATTGTACAATATGCTACTGCGTTACAGTTTGTTGGCTCCAAACTAGGTGAAATAAACGAATTGCAGATATGGCACTATGGATGAAATCAAAGCGGGGAACTCTCAACATGCCAACTCTCATACAGGATAGTTTAAATACTCAAGCACTGCCTGGGCTGCCGCTTGTAGCATGATAATGGTTGCTTGATTATGGAATGCCACCACCAACAACAGGGGAATAGATTCGAGCACTAAAACTAATGATAGTCATTTAAAAGAATAATTGAATCATAATAAACAATAATAATACAAATATTAGTTAGCTTACCTTGTGGATGGTAGTCTGTTATGATCCAGAATTGGGTCACAGACTGGTCAAAGGTTATGTCACAATCTCTAAATCCAAGCACATTCTCATGTCGCAATGAAATGTCACAATACAGCTTTCGTTCTCGTTCGAAATTTGTCTCATCCTTGGAGAGGAATACTTTCACCGCCACATGGGAATTCTGATAGGCTGCTTTATAAACTCTTCCGTAGCTTCCTTGGCCTATAAGAAAGGACTTTATAGAATTCGGGAAATAGTTTTCCAATATGTATTGTATATTAAGAGCTGGGAGTATGAGAAATAACAATCTGAGTTTATTCTCAGTTTTTATGACCTCATTGTATTACAATTTGTGAACTAAGTCAGTGTCTTGTAATAAAAACAGACTGGGTAATGATGTTGTTCTGTTGCCCAATCAAACACTATGCTGTACAGAATGAGTACTCCATGCTGAAACAAAATTATAGCTGACCCAGTGCTAAATCCAGAAAGCAAGTTCTCCAAAAACACTCAAGAATCAAAATCCCTCTTATAAGATCTGACTGGCCGCTATTAAATATACGCATGCTTTGCCAGCCTCCTTATGAGTGAAGAAAAAACTAACTTATTTGGCCCGCCCATTATTTCGATCACCCCCTTTTTTTTTACGGTAGTTTAAGTTTGATTGCGAGAGGTGACAGAGCGCTTTTGAAATGGGACAACAAACTAGATGTCAAAATGTCATGCGTAGCCTGATTCACAATTTAATGCTGGCTCATTGCCCGTCGGTTTTTGAGAGAGGACTATAATTGTTACATTAATAGTCAGTTTTTTCATTATATGTGGTATTTATGCTTTTGATGCATGCATCTTTATTTTGCTATTTATAAAAACTATTTTCATTTTGATTTATTTTATTGCGATTTTACATCTAAAATCAACTAATTTGCATTGCACCTCCAAATAGTATTCGTGATTTTAAAAAGTATCCATAGAAATGCTTATTGTAGCAAACATAGGGGTTCGTTGAAACTGTGAGTTTGCTTACCTTGACAAAATTGCTAATTATGTAAATTTCACATCAATAGATTAAGAGATTGAGTAAGGTAATCCAAATCATCATTATTTGGTAATGTATGCCCATGACACAGTCAAGACATACCATGTCCAAGTTTATGACAAAGTATGATAATTAATAGGCATCAAAATATTTGCCAATTTATGAAGGTGACACCATGCGGATGCCATGTTTTCAGTTGTCAGGCCCAAATCGACAACATGACATATTTTTTTGACATTCGATCCCAATTTGTTTTCCGCGAAATGCTTAATTCTTTGATTACCCGTAATCAAATAGTGAATAATCAGAGCAAAAAAGTAATATACATATATTTCTGAAATTATTAATAATCGATGGTTGAAAGCAGTTTTTATGGTTCAACAACCTACTGACGACAAAGACTCCACCCCATCCCAACACGGGATAAATGTGCTGTAAATTTGAGCAAAGACCCTGGATACCTAGCTAGGCCTTTTGAAGCATGTACAAGTTGTTGCATTGGCTGTAGTTCTGGGTTTTCCGGCGTAACTTTGTTGTTGCTTGGTGAATTAAAAGTCATGTTTATGGTCTCACCATAGCCACTCATTTCGTTAATGTATGTAATATTAGATTTGTCTGTGGGTGGGTTGGATTCAAACCTCTCAGTCTGAGAACCGTAGGTTATGATCCTGGCACCAAATGCTGATAATGTAGTTGAGCTCATTATACAAAACCAGGGCTTTCCCACCCCTACCTTTTACAGCGGTACACAAAATAGATGCAATGATGTTCAATCTGTAAGACTATTCTGCTGTGCCTCGAAAGGTGGGTTAAATAGCAATAAAGTTCTAATAATAATGTCATATACAATGTACATATGATAATGTAGATATTATTATTATATTATAAACCTCTTACCAATAATATCCAAGAGTTCCACTAGGCTTGCTATTGTCCTTTCTCTAAGCACTGGCATCCCACGCCCTGATCCACTGTTCAGTCCGAGTACCTGCCAAACACCATAGTAAATAATGAGTCGTAAATAACATCCACACTGGCTTCAAGCCGGCGGGGGAGAAAGCTTAGTTTGCACAGTTTGCACAGTTTGCACAGTTTGCACAGTTTGCACAGTTTGCACAGTTTGCACAGTTTGCACAGTTTGCACAATTTGTCATCTCAGTTTATGACAGAACAAATATTTCACCTACACGAAAGTCTTAATTTTGAATTAATAATAATTCTGAGAGATTTATGACATTCAGTAATAAAATTTATACCATTAAAAAACGCTTGTTCAGATTTTGCAATGCATGTACGCATTAAAAACAGTTTAAAGGACTTTTTTGCTGTACAAAGTTCATGGTTTTTAAATTTAACATACTTTGGCGTACTAAGGCCAGGATATTTAGTGACATCTTGTCAACTTTTACGCAGTTCCAATTATCATGACTGACAATTCAAACAGATGACAATTAATCAGCTTCATATTGCATAAGCTGTAAACTATACATAGAGTATAATAATTATATGCTATGTATAGATTACAGCTATGCGGTACTTATATTATTATGAATCATGCGCAGACCCCAAAGTAATGGACTTAAGTTGAAGAGATGGAAAGTGCTGGGCATTTTTTTTAAAATGTCTATTTTTACCGGTTCAGAAAGTCATGACTGAAGATTAAAACAAATGAACAAATAGTTGTCCGCATACAATGAAGGCATCATATATAAATAGCATATATGAATCAAGCCGCCACCAAAAATAAAACAAAGGATGCGTAAATTGAAGTAATTAGTAAAAGAGGTGAGAAAGGCTGAGCCCTGTCGTCTATGACGCGGTTCAGATAGTCGTGACTGACGATTCAAACAGATGAACAAATAATCGACATCATAGTTTGTAGCCGAAATCCATTCATATTGGCATTTTTGAGTCATGCGCAAACGCCAATTATTGAGTATGCGTAATTTGTGACGTAAGAAAGTGAGGTTGATAAGACAAGGCCTTAAAAATAATTAACTAAATTGGAAGAAAAGAGAGTGACAGGATTACTTTTATGTCATTATTTTGTTTCCATGAGTGATAAAACCATCTTGGGTAGGAGTCTTTGGTGAAATGATGCTAGTTAAGCAGAAAAAAACCAAAGGATAGGATATAAATCTGAGGTAAAATGAATTTTATATCAATGAGATCATCTTTAAATGTTTCATTCAAATAATGCATTTGAATACTCAAAACCCACAGAGAAATTTTAGCGCGGCCCTGAGGGCTTCATGAAGATGTGGTATTTTTTACTGAGGCAGAGCCTTCCTGCCTCCTGTACAACTATAGCCCTGCGGCAGCATTAATCACTGATAGCTCATGTATATTTCATAAGACACATTGGTTATGGCTTACCTGTCCGTGACTATTGGGTAGGAACTCCATTTCTTCACCAGGTGAATCATTCGGATTACGGCGAGCTCTCGAACGCTTATTTTTCACCACGATTCCCAGAAAGATAAAAGCAACTAACAACGGAATCGCAACTCCAAGGCTAATGTTGATTGAACGCTGACTGTCATCTACAAAATCGGTTGGAGGAAGAGTCCCAACAAGGATGTTTGGTTGGTGGTTTTCTACAGATTGGGTAACAGGTGGGTGGGTGATGGGAGCAGGAGAGCCATTGGTGCTGGGAGTATACTCAACTGTAAAAGAAAGCATCACAACACATAGGTATTTGCACAAATTAAACAGAATGCGCTCTAGACAGAAATGGTTGAGAGCTTAGCTCAGCATTATTTTGTAAATATAGCGGTATTAAAACAGAAAAAGAAAATGAGTTAGCAGGTGAACATAATCTTGTAAGCCCAACTCCACCTAGTAAAATATATTTGTTATCCAAATAGCTACAACACATTTGATTGATTGTAAGACAGCAGCTAGCAGTCAAAAACAGGTTAATATCTTTCTTTGCTGCCAAGTGACAGTAGGTGAGAACCAGAATATGGGTCTCAACACTTTAAAAAATTTCTCAACCTGAAAATCTACTACGAAAGATAACCATGTCTAGCGTGGATTAGTACAAGATACTATTTTGATGGGAGGTGAAAGATTGATATCAGATCATTTTTAAACCTGATCATTTTAAAGGTGGCCAAGTAATAATTTTATCAGTAATTTTAATATAAATTCAAACTTTCCAGAAAATGGGAGAAAAATATTTAGGTTTAAATGACTCTAAGCCTATAAATGAAACCTAAACTTTACAATCTATGTCCTAAATAATACCATGCAGAAGTAAAAAAGGGACGGTTTATTTACAGGGTTCATGCAAAGCAGCAAAAAATGTGACAGTTCTATTTCTAGTTTACAACCCATGTTGATTTCCGTGAAGTCATTAACTCATAGAGTGCAGAAGAACACGTAGAAGAAAGGACCAACCAACATAATTATTAGGTAGTATAAGGTTCCCTAAAAGTTTTTGACCTAAATTATGGATCCCACATTCATTATCACGTTTAGTTCTCTTTATGATACATGAGGTACTAACCTATGCTGTCTGTCGATGCTGCCGCCACTTCGACTGCAAGAGTTGTAATAACTGGTGATAGAGGATTTTCATTACAGAGTGGTGTAGTACAGCAATTGGCATTGGGCATGCGGCATTGGAAGTTCCTACCCTGTCCCCTGTTCATACAGCTTTTCTCCGGGTATTCTTGCCCAGGGTTCACCACAGCTAAACACTGTATATTGAAGGAAGTACAACAAAAGAATTAACAGTTTTTGTGTAACCATAAAAAATTGATATGGCAGATGAAGATACCATACTGGTACAGCGTGTTGCTGCACACTGCAGAAAACTATGGAGGTCTTGCGAGGTTTGTCAAGTGCAAATTTGGGTGGCAATCATAATAAACATTACAAATACGTTTATAAAGAGACAAATATCTGCTCTTGGGGCAAAAAAGAGATAAATGAATTTCATTCCGCCAACAAGACGTGCCTGGTCGCGTAGAAAAGAAAGGAGTACCTGTTAGTCCACATCCTGATTGGCACAAAAATGATTAAAGTATTGGAGAGGTTCAAATTTTGTTCACAAGGATGCAAATCCTGAAAACTTTGATATAAATGCATTATTTGTATCACTCGTGGTTGTGATGTGGTAGAAATTAACCCATAAGAGATGACAACACAAATTTGTCAATTAAAGATATTTTGTATGTAGGTGGTACAAACCAAAATGGCCCTTTTTATTATTATGAACTTTTATTAACCACCCGATCAATGCATGAAGCAAATAAGACCATGTGAAAACAAAAAACAAAAGAAGCAATAAGAAGAAATTGTTGTATTAGCCACTTGTATATTATACTGGTATAGAAAATAAATAGTGAAATATGTGTCAAGTTCAATGGTGGATAGTTCAGAGTGTCACAAAATCATAATTAATTTCTCTCTAGTCATGAGACAACACTATTGTATTACATGATCAATTTGAAATTTAGTTGGCAATATCATATCAACTGATCTAAAGAAGGCTGATACCTGTATTCAATTTGTGCAATTACTTTCTCAGTGGGACAAAGGCCCCAGAAAGAATATTCAAATTTTGAGATTTTGCCAGGCTCATGTTTTGACAGGATTTTAATGGTACGGAAAGTGTGTCATGGATAGGAGCTTGGTGAACACATTATCATTTGAAAAGAATAAATAATCATTATAATACTGTCATGACTATGCCTAAAGTAAATAAGAATACACCTTTGAAGCCTGCAAAACCACAAGAAGAAAACTACTCATCCATTGTAAAATTGTCCAACCAATGAGGTGTTCTTGTTTTATTCAATACTCACCTTATAATCTGAGATACAAGTAGAATCTCCAGATCCGCAGGTATTGCAGTGGCATGTAAGGGGAATTGCATGCTCCATAGTCATGCTAAATACTCAATACTCAATACTGACGTACCAAGCTGATCACACGAGACGCTAAGCGTAACTGCAGCTTGTATAAACCATGGTCATTCTTTTAAACCTTTTCACTGTTGCTGTAACAGCGGTGATGAAATCAGACCACTGCCAATGACAGCTTGGGGTAAACATGAGCGGTTTAGATATCTGCTGTGGGGAGTCGGATACATATCACATAGTACACTGTACCAACCGCAGACCTGTCATAACAAACTCTTCTACACACAGAGAGAACTCAGCCACCCAGCCAGGTGACAGCACTCATAAATCCATCCAATGAAGACGTAGGTACACAACTATTACAAGGACGCACAAAATAGTGAAGATGATTGTGCCAAAAGTCACACGCATGCGCCAGAAAACTTTCGATGCTAGGTAAGCGAGTCAGGTGAGTGAGACAGGTCGAACCTGATGAGCATACGTGCTCCGGAAACCACAATCCTCCGGCATGAGAAATCGTGTCATTTTAGAAAATTCTATTTTAGAATGCATAAATCATATAGAAGAGCAACTTGGTCCAAATTTAAAAAAAATCTAGAATTTTAATTGCAATCCAAGAGTTGCAGAATAATTTGATAGCTTAAACTTGCCAAATTTTGAAGATTTTCCAGCCAAACACTCAAACTGTTTTAAGATGTTCATTGTTTTTTGCAAGGGACTTTACGCAATTGTAGATTTATAAGTTTCTACGAACAACTAGTGTCACAAAGCTTGGTTTGACATTTCCCATCCGCATTATTCCATCTAAGTACTTTCCATTTGAGCAGTTTTCCAACGAGGACGCTTTTCTGATGTGCCACTCTCCCAACCAGGATGTTTTTCTACAGTGCCGCTTCCAACAATTTCACAACCGGCCTTTATCCCACCTGTTCTCTTTCCCACCCGCATTTTTCCAAGTACAAAGTTTTACACTTGACTATTTATCATTAGAATAATTTGATAATAGGTCCATTCTCCCAAGTATTGGCACAGAAACAAGATGCAAGGAAAAATTTAAAAACCTCGCCGTGAACCCTTGCAGGAATCGTCAAGCTCTATAACGATAACGAAGTCAGTCATCAGGCCTTCATCAAGTAATCTGTCTAACTAGCTAACTAAATAACCAACAGGCAATTCAATATTGTAGTTGTAGATAACAGACATAACTGTGAAGTAAATAGACACTGCACCGCATGAGATTGAACATAGTCATCGATGCATGTTCTCCTGTTAATTTTTAGAGCACACAAACATAAAGCATAACCAAGCAGTATGAACGAAATCAAACGATGAAAAAGTCTCCACGTTAGCGATTTTCATGGTTGAACGGTGTCTCCCCAGGGGGGGGGGGGGCATTGGGTGGAGGGGGCTTTGCTAAAGTCCGGGGGGGGGAGGGGGGGGGGGCTCAGACTACTGTTGTATTTGTTTAATTGTTCTTAATTGTCTTAATTCTTATTTATCTTAATTGTCTTAATTATTCTAACAGCGCACATGTTCTTTTATGTCAAATACATCAATTGACTACCTGGATCTATGGTTCAATGTTGTTCCAACTGACAACCAAGTAATGGCCTTGTCTACATCCGAGCTTGGCATGTCTTCATAAGTATTGGCTGGGAGGTGAGGGTCAATATTCTTATCTTGATGCTGAAATTCTCAATAAACCCCATCTTTTTATCAAATCACAAAAATAAAAAAGAAATTTGTCAACATTTTATGCTATTATTCATGTGAATTATTTCTATCATTAATGCATTATAATTTTTATTATAGAGTTTGCTGCAGTGACTCTTGAAAAAAGGTGGCAATGTCGATTACCCTTTGAGCCTACATAGCTCGCATCATTGACAAAATATCTCTCCCACAAAAACCACATAATGTAATATAATATATTATGGCGACCCTGATTCATAGGTCACCTCTGAAAAATTCATCCCATATCGCGAACTCATATTGCATTAAGTAGGCCTATTTATTATAAAAGAGTGCAGTTCCATTGGCACTTTTACACCAGTCGCGTTGTCAAATTTCGTTGTTTGTTACAAAAGAGAGCATATTGTTCACCATTAAAATATCAACCAATCGGCTGCATCCTAAGTATTGATTTAACAACTTAGCAGATGTTGGACATGCAGCAGAAACTTAGACTGAAATGAGCAACAAGTTATGGATAGTTTATCGATCATCTGGCTTTTTAGAGGATATCCTTCCCAGTGGTGTTTTGTGTTAAAAGTGAAGCTTTGTATCTATTCATGCCGCAACCACAAGATTTGAAGGGTATCAAATATCAATGACAGAGAAAAAGTTATGCTTTGTCATCTTATCATATTTCTGCAGACGATAGGACAAACCACAACTTTTGTTAAAAAAAGAATATGGTCAGTTCTGCTTACTGATGATCCAAAAGCTGCGGCTAATAATTATTGATTAGGTAGAATTAAAAAACCATCAAAGTGTCCTTCATATTGACCAAAAATTTTTTATTATTGATATTAAGATTAATAGTCCAGGGGCAAATGCAGCCTTCCTTCACTTACAATGATTGATAGGATTAGGTTGAGAAACCATCAAATCTATTCTTCAAGGAGTCATTATGGATATTAGAGGGGTTAAGGACACTGTCACACTGATGTTACATGTCTTTCTCCCGTTACTCCTATGTTCGGGATTTCTCAACAAAGCATGCTGACTGCTCATTGTGTTTTCTGTCTTTATAATATGAGGAACACTAAGGGTTCCATTCTTTCACCAAAGAATCAACAGCCCCATACAAATAAATGATCCTGCTCAAATGTACATGTGTGAAGATGGTCTTATAGATAGGGGAGTTGCTGTTGCTTCTGCAAAATATTTGTATTTCTCTCGAAATCCAATAAATATCCGACCCTGTTACAGGTTTTCCCATTGGGCAGCTAATAACCATATAGTAAAGAAAAAGGAAAAGTGCTCATCATATTACTAGCAATAATTATACAAGCGGAGGCGCTTACTATTATCACCTATATTTGACATAAGGGTATAAAACATTGACATAAAAACAGGTATCAATTAATTTTTTTAGCATTGAGGCAACTATGATGAAACTTATCGAAGAGGAGAGCTAATGTTCATATCCATGTCGGCTGATTCTGACTTCATTTCCATGAGATTATGAGCAAACTTTGTCCATTCGTCCATACGGGGCGTGGCCAGCTTCTAAAATCGAACATAAAGACACACCCATAAACATATTTATGCTTATAGACACTTGATACCAGTTAGCTTTCCTCTTAAAACGACAGTTCATTTTCTCACTTCCTATTTTGTAACAATTTCAAATCAAATACAGCTATTTCACAACCTTCACACATGCAGCATGCACAACTTGCAAAACAAGCTACAACAAAGAGTAGAACTAAAAGTTAATAAAAGTGCAGGCGTAAATACTTATGTTTAAACCACAAAGAGGGAAGTAATTATACAAACGCACTGGTCAACGACAAACCATTTTGACATTTCTTTTTTGACAAGTGCAAGAGTATTATTTCTGCCATTGTTGTGAAAATATAAAAATTCTTACCCCCAAAATCTCATCTTTTGCCATGTTTGGAAAATTCAGAAAGATTTATAATAAGCCGAGTTGTGAAATGGAAAGCTATTGACTTCATATTATAACTCACCTCTGCAATATCATACAGATATATTTTACCGCTGGTTCCACCCACAGCCAGATGTGTTCCACTGCTATGCCACTTACATCTGTTCAGTCCAGCTTGGTAATCAGGTACATTAGTCGCTATTGGTACCTAAATATAACAGAGAAAGACAAAATTTAAAATTTAAAAATAGCTGCGTGTTTCCCATGACAATGATGACTGATCGTGGTCATTAGGGACATCCACATTCCCGGTATCAGGATTGTCCTGGTAGTACCATCAGATGGCACATTTCAGAGCCCGCAAACCCTTAGATTTGTGGCTTACAAAGTGATAAAATGTTACGACAAACATTTCTGGAATGAAAAATTAAAAGCTGGCATGATATGGCATAACCGGCATAACCGAAATGGGCACTAGAACACGCCCCTTCTTTTTTCCTTCCATCAATTGATGGAACTCATTATGATGTTGCCCGTATTACTGTCATGATAGACTAACCACAAGTCTAGGCAAGGTCAATAAGGACTGAGTTAAAAAAAGGGTTTTATAAAAAAGGTTTGACATGATAAGCAGCAATAATTCATATACGAATTCATATACGACATTCAAAATGAATACTATAGTTACAATTCTTTGTATATCACGCAGCGGCAAAAGTAATAAAGTATAAGGTATTCATTTGTAGGGAAGCAGTATTCTTTATAAGTGTCACTAAAAAACTTAGGAACACTGAGCATCACTAGCTCAAATCATTCTCAAAAAAACTATTGTTGCTGTGTTAAAACATTTAGAAGACAAATACTTGGAATGAAATTAGATTGCCCTACCTCAGTATCGTTGTTAAGATTCCACAGGCTAAGTTTTCCCTGTCCGTCAACAGAGGCGAAAAGTGATGGATGAATTGGTGACCAACTAGCATCCATAACATACTCGGTTCCATCTTTAAACGTGTACAACGGCTTGTCATCCTAAATAAAATCAAACGAGTTTAATTGCACTACCTCAAGCAATCCAAGCATAAGAATGACATTGAGGTCTGAGTTTTTGTAACATTTATCCTTTAGCTCGGATCATTTATGGATATTTGGTTTATTAAACACCTAAGCATAGCCTAGCATATGAAAAGGAAACTCATCATATCACTGACAGAACATGGTAATATTGTAGCAAAGTAATTTGGAGTTTGCGAGTGCAAGTTCTCTCACAGTTTTTGTGGATAAAGGGGATAAAAAACAAACACCTGCAGGCGTTTTTGCGAGACCACTGCGCTGGTTCATGCAAACCCACAGCAGCCCTAACAGCTAAAACCATCAACCAACAAACCACAGCCTCCGGCAATTAGCATAAGCGTCACTACTTAGGCTATATTAAGACCACAATAGGATAGATTTCCATTTGTTGTGGTTTGTGGGGGTATTGAGATCCCATTAACACCAATACGACATTGCATTTAAAATTCACTTGATGTAACTGGAAGTTATAGCATACCCGAGTGCTCCAGAGCTTGACAGTCCAGTCAAATGATGAAGTGAGATATAGATGTGAAAAGTCAACTGCACCCTGAACCTTGTGTGTGTCAATACCAGTCACTGGTCCTTTGTGTCCATCAAGGGAGTTGGTAACGCCAGCTTTACTATAAAAAAATCATTGATTCGTTGAAAAGTCAATGAACTAGGAATCTGATGCATGCGCATATTGCACATGTTTTCCAATCACCCTAGTTGATTAAAGTACTAGTATAGGGGGAGGAAAACTTAACCATTTCACACAAGCACATGAAATAGCGAAATTTAAGGCTACTGACAACCTCATAGCTAAATAAAAACTTAAAGGGCAACCAGGGTTTCAAACAAGTTCTCATTGAATGATAGAAGATTGCATCTTATGCATGGGGAAAAAGACCAAATCTAAATCGGATGATTATTCAGTGAAAATTCTTCTTAAACATTTCATCTATCAGGTGCTAAATCGCTGCTTAAAGGGCAACCAAGACACCTCTCACTCCCCAAGCGAGCTGAACTTAACTTCAGCTTGTATTTAGTTCTCTTGGGTATTAAAATCTGCCGCGCGCCTTCCTGAGTTCACCCACATTGATCTCACTGCTACCGTAAGGCAGATTTCTTTTTTATAATGCTATACTATAACTAAGCCTGATCCTGAAGGATGGTCGATGATGAAAGTCATAGCGCATCGCATCAACGCATGGAATCAAAATGTTTGACTTCAAATCATCAAAACAATCGGACAGGTGTGGTAAGAGAATAAATATTTGTAAATATTGTTTGTTGGTGATATGAAGCTTCTCAGGGGTAATCATATTCTCTAAGTTATTGGCTTTTTACTCAACAGCTCATTTTCAAATCCGAACTTTCTAACCTCAATCAGAAAAACAAGGTAGAGGGCTAGCGTACGGTCGCCCGAGGCTGCAGGGAACTGGATTCCTGTTCACCCATGTCCTGTCCGTACGTTGGGCATGGTTAGTTGGTATGCCTTGCACGATCAGTGATCATGAACTACTGGATGAACACAATAATTGAATGTCCAATGTATAAAGGTCAATGGCAGGACCAGTAGTACCTCTCAACATGACTTCCTAACGTAAACTTCCGTTGGGAGTTTTAGGAAATAGCATCTCATAATTTAGTCTGAATGTTTATGTACTGTTTGTGTAGTTTGAAATAAAATCAATGGTAAAAATGTGCAGGTTGGTGGATGACCATTCTCCCCAGCAAACAGTTTTGTGGTTTCATGGAATTTGATGAATCCAATGGTAAATATATACAAAGATTCGCCCTGGGATTGTGGAGGAATCCCCTCCTATGTGGATAATCCATCACTCTAGAAGTTATTTTGTGGTTTTATGCAATTTGCTGTTACCAACGTTCCAGGGTTGCAGAGAAATTCCTTCAGATAGCTTTTCTCTACCTTTGCTTGAATAATTAAAAGAGGCACGACTTCTAACGACAGACAAGCATGGACAAACATGGACAGCTATGAAAATAGGCTACATGGACATAATCATCATCAGCCAGACCATGACCATGTGTCATTACTTAGTGCATTCAGTGTGAACCAAAATCCAAGTAATTCAATTGGTTGTTTTCAGAACATTGCAGTGAGCGTGAAGTCCTATGTGCAGCATATAATTTTTTGGTCCGAAACCTTATTTTAAAAAAACTTTCAGGATTTCCCAAACAGTGTGAATACCGAATATGAGCCGGCAGGTTAAAATTTGTGGAAGTGAGATTGTGTTTTATGAGCTGTATGAGGATATGGACTAAGGCAGTTGAGAGAATCGTGACTGGCAGGAAGTTTAAAGCTAAGGCCACACGCTCGTGCAAATTTCCACTAATTCTTGCAAATTAAATTTCGTACGAATATCAGCCTGCCACACATGATTGTCATTTCCCAAATTCGTACTAATGATTTATGAGTGTAATCCTACTGTAATCCCCCTCAGCCAATCTAAACCATAGGCCTACAGTGATAACTAAAAAATTGAACCAAGGAGAAGCTGTTTCTTCTTGTTTATTATACCAACCAGTCCAGTGATTCAGCTTCTGGATATGCTTAGACTCAACTATCTCCTCATATTTATTCAATTTGATACCCCATTAGTCATTGTACCCCTTCTCCCTCTCACTCCAGGTCCAAATCAATGAGAAGCTCCACATTGATCATCCATTCCATCTTTTTAATGGAAGTTGTTTACATAGATATGGCCTTGACTTATCAATCTAAACAGACAGCCAATCAATCAAACCTAACAGCCAATCAGATAACATTTCGTGAAAATTTATACAATTCGGATTCGTGCATCGTGAACATACAATGTTTCACAAAATCGTGAGAATCCCTATTCGTACAAAATTATTCATGAATAATTTATACAAATTGTGAGAAAACAGCCTCGTGTGGCCTAAGCTTAAATGTACTAACAGGAGATGGCCATAGACTGGAAGTCATAGAATGTTTTAATTAACGGTTCTATAAGGATATATACAGGGGAAGTTGAGTCAATATTGATTGGGAGGAACTTAAAATGAAATGAGAGGAGGCGGCTATAGACAGGAATATATACAGTGGTAGAAAGGCACTGGCTGTCATAGAAAGGTACGAACCAACCTGGACAGGCAGGAGTTTGGACGGACAGAGGAAATAGGTTGTACAGAAAGTATGGTTTCTCATCAATAATATGTATTCGTCTCGCCGTATATGGGGGGCTGTCGGGCAAGGGGCAAAAGTCTGGGGGGCTCAGACTAGTATTCGTCCGATTTTGAATGATGAATTGACAGACCAATTTCAAGCATGGACGATACTTTCCTGTGCGCCACACCCGAAGCAGCAGCTATCCACTATATCCTTAGCTTACCTGCCATGGCGACATGCTTGACTGACAGCACCATCCTCCCCTCCGATCACAAAGTTGTTTACATCACCAGCTAGGAAAGACATTGACAGGGCAGCCACAGGTAGCTTATTCTTATTTGTAGCCACCAAATTCATAGAATCCTGGAAAAAATTAATATCATGGACCAGTCAAAGAAAGTGGAGTTTTTTAAGTCCATTATTTACTTCCGATTTTGTGACATCTTATAGATCAATGTAAAAGTGAGATGTAATAGATCAATCATTTCTTGAAAGCCAGAGTCAACAGCATTTAGACAATATTTATATATTTATCAACGTAGCCAACACTGTCTGAGTTTAAAATACTCGTAGACATTTTATATCCACTCATGTTGATTCCAAGAATGTAGAATAAAAAAAGTATTTATAAAAGTACTGCGACAATTCTTCCCACGGTTGATAACATTATAGCTGTAAGCACGCGCACATTGGCATCCAGTCAAAATGCACGAATGCAAACTTTCATTATTTTTAGAAGCTCCCAGAAACCCTTGCTATTTTAAGATTATTAGTTTTTTATAAAAATCTTCCCACAGTTGATTACATCATATAGTTCTATGCATGTCCGCATCGCAAACCAGTCACTTTGGCTTGTTAAAGTCTTACACTTTTCATATTTTTAGAAGTCACAAAAACACTTCTATAAGGAGATGATTCACTTTTTCTGAAAAAATCTCCCCTTTTTTCGATAAAAATCCGGTTCCAATATGGTTTGTTCCTCGTAGTGATGTCAATCATATTTTTTATTGTCCCGTTTATGTATTTGCCGTTTTTCTTAGACCAAACTAAGAGATTGATTAGGATCCTGAGTGCGCATGCATATAAGTTTACCTGCGGCTGTGAGAGCATATCTAGACTCCAAGAACATGCTTTTCCATCTGTAGATATTGTAATTAGATTGTGAGCATTTTCAGTCCCGACAACTGCTGCACAATATATAGGATGCTAAGAAATATATAATAAGATATTTGTTAAACAGAGCTATATATCTGTACAAGAAATGGATCAATTTTCTCAAGCAACACAAAGGAAAGCGGTATTGAAGAGTAATATTTCATATGTTGACCTTTTACTCAACCAGCATGGATTAAATTCTGTACATCTATAAATATAATTTAATTATCGAAAATTCACAAAAAACAGTGACGCAATTAGTTTCACCTCTATGGTGGTGGGTTAGATGAAGAAGATGATGCATCCCTGGATAGCCTCAAGATTGCGTCATGAGGCAGGTTCATATTCTAAATAATATTTTATTATTATCAAGTATATTGACAGGCAGCCTCCATTTTAACTGTACAAAACAACAGCATAAATTATTGACAAAATCTGTGGCCAGTTTGTTTGTTTGTTTAGATCCGCACTCATTGGTGTATTAACTCTATATTTTTGGTCACTTAGGCTCTCAAAAAACTTGAATCATTGTTTTTTATTTATTATATGTCAAAGATTTTCTGCTTCATTTTCTTCTTGGTTCTGATCTGTTATCTTTCAAAACATACTCGACTGATACGCAGCAAATTAAATTGAGAAATTGAAAACTCAAACAGGCTCAGTCACTCACCGTGTGAGCGGTAGCGGAGAGTGGCGTACGTTGTACAGGCATTCTCTTAGTGCTTCTGTTATCCCACAACACAACTTGTCCTGAATATGTACCTCCGATATACAAGTTAGGATGAAATGATGCGAAAGAGCAAGAGGTCACGGCGCTCTGTAAAAAAAGACAAGAAATGTCTCGCGTTATGCCGAGTACAACTAAGAAAAGATTACTCCGGTCATCAAGCCCAATTTTCTTTTGTTATAATGGGCCTGAGGTTAATCGGAAGCAGTTGGAAAGTTGGAATAATGTTAGTTACAGAGGTATTCCAACTGCTACCATAAGTGTAACTGCATAACAGTGTGAGTGCGTCATGGGATGGTCCAGTGAACAACGTGTTTCTGTTTTTCACTTTGTCACCGCATTCAAAACAAAGAATAATAGCACATCTCACTCTTAGTAGCGAAATAATAAATAAATTGAATTAAATTGCCCACTAAGCACTCAATTAGATTATTCTCAATCATTATCAGTGATGTTGATGAGTTCAATTGGTACCTGACAATGGAAGATGTATTCTGGCGAATCTTTCTTGAAGAGCGAGTTCCAAACTAGGCAAACACCATCAGGTTCATGTGGCGTTTCCGGATTTGTGTTGTATGAAGCCAGTAAAAGTTCTTGATACTGCAAAATAAGTAGGACACTTTGTTGTTGTTGACAATCTGCGGCTTTATTTCAAGAAGTATTTGTATTACAACCACCATTTTCTCCCGGAGACTCTCCCAGTAATACCTCGGTTTGACGTCAATAAAAAAAAACCGAGGGATGATCTGGATTTATAATCGGCTCACATTTGCCAATATTGTGTCAGCTTGAACTAATAATTTTGCGCACTGATGTACACATGGCCTTCATAAATGACAAAGACCTTGACGCCGGCAGAATAATCTTACCTGTTTCGACCAGTCCATGCAGGTGACGAGTCTATGTTTTGTCCAATGTTCATCGTAGAAAACTCTTTGTAACTTCAGTTTCTCTCCGAAGTTGTGATCGCTAGAGAAAAAAACAACCAGTGAGGCTTGAATTGAATAAGATGGTGTCTCATTAGACACAGATCAATCAAAAAAACAAACATACCAATGAAATTATGTCCATGATTTGGTGACTGGTAGAACCTACACAACAGATTACAATATTCAGGTGACAGTAAATAAGGACACAAGCCAAATAATTATAAGTAATCACAAAAAGGTCTCATGACTTGTGGTGACCTCACCCATCCTCAGTTAATTCTCCTGTATAGTCAACAAATATATCTATATCTTGTGTTAGGGCTCTCTCCATCACGCGAGATGACCTGTCGATGAATTTCTTATATTCATCAGTCATCATAACCTGCTGCTTCTCTTCCTCACTAAGCTCAACTGCTGTTGAAAAAAAATCGCATTCACAGTAACTTTTTAACGTAAAAAATTTAATTATTATTTATATATTGATTATAATTTGGCAATAATTTCATTCAATAGGTCATATATAACTCAAGATTTAAAACCTTTAAGCCCCATAACCTCTCACAGAAATGTAGGTAGGCTCAGAGTTATTTGCACTCAGTCAAGGGGACTGCAACTCCAATTGTGATATATAAATATGGGGACTGAAACATCAATAATTTGCCCACTTCTCCAGTTTACTCAAAATAATAGCACCAGTATTCTTTGATAAGGCATATTGTGCAGTTTGTTGTTTGTTTCGGACTTTGGTACACCTGTTGGCAATTGGTCGGTCAACCAAGATTATTCTCGCTAACCTCAGTTGGCTAAACTTCACAATAGCACCCACCCCCCCTCACACATCTCCCACCATATGTAAAATACCATGACACCAGACTAACACAGGTGAAGTTTTTGAGGGTACTCAGCCAAGATAATAGATACCGTTTGTATAATAGTACATTTATGATTTTCACATACAAGCGCACAGCTGAACAGTGTGACAATACCATTTACCCTGTTTAAGACGCATGGAAATGAAGAGCAACAATTTTGAGTTTGACAGAAACATGTAGCAACACAGGGTACTAGATCAAGATCGAACAGACCAGTAACACCCCGAGATAACCAGAACTTTGAGATGGTCATAGTCTAAGAACATCTCCTGAGCCTTTGTGACAACGATGTTAACAGGCACTTAATTTGGGGAAATGGTCATCACTGTCCGGTAACCAGTCAGACTCAATAATTGTTTATTAGTATGTTTATGAGGTGAGTTGATATTTTAATGTTGGTCAGGTTTTGAGTTACAGATCTATTTGATCTAAACTATGGGGATGTTTGATGCTAGTTACCTCTCATCTTGGCTCTCATGCCTGAGTTGGTGAAAAGGGAGGACTATGACTTATGCAGTACAAGACAGTTTTGAAGCTTCACACAAAATAATGCTTTAGAAAGAGCTGAATCTCTCTCTCCAAGTCATGGCTTCATAGATATACCATATCATATCTTTAGCATCATAACAATATGAAGCAGGTAAATTAATATCCTATGACCAGAAGTAAAGGTTTTACCTGCAGCCTCAGCTTGTTTATCATCATCATCAGTGTGAGCAGCTTTGACCACATCGACATGAGGCATCTTAGTGTGAGAGAGAGCCGAGTCTAGCACCACTTCTAATGACTCAGTGTCCTCATCGCCACGACTTATACCATATGTCAGAGCTACATCACAACACACAAATTAGAAATCAGATATATTACCAACTAGTAATATGACATCATACTATTGGAAAAATAACATCAGTAAATTCAAGTATGAATCCCTAGCAATATTGAATAAGGATGATCATTTCTAAAATACTAAAAGCGACAAACTATGGTGTAAGTGCTATAAATAATGTTCTGTCATGACTAATCAACTTGTATGCATCGACAGACCTTTTTTTCTATTCTGAGTAAGCCAGTTTGGTTGGTGACTAGATAAATAATAATAACTGAATAAGTATTATACAGTCCTCTATTGAGAAGTTACGTATATATGCACATTTATTACAATAGCAATCATACAAACAGAGGAAAAACATCCATAGAGAAGCAACTTTGGACTGCAAACTCACAATACAACAACATTGTTAGGTGGGAGCGAAAGATACTGCAATTCTATGAGGGAGCCTGCTGCCTCAGCGAAAAGAAAACCATCATCATCGTTTTATATCAGAGAAACTTAATACACATGCAGAGCTATTAGTAAGTAAAAATAGAGACAGCAAAGACAATTTTTGGCACAACAACAAAAGATGCATGCATAGAAATGTTGACAAAGTGCAAACAAAATACACCCCTGGGACCCCTTTAGTAGTAAAAAGCAACAGACATCATACTACACTAGAACACCGGCAGCGGCGGCAGCAGCAGAGACAGGCATACTGATTCAATCATGAGTCAAAATGATGAACTAGACAGCAGCTGCGATGAAGTGACATGAGAATGAATGAACAGCTGTTTAGCTTAAATGAGTTATTGTCGCCGTAGAGGGGGTCCCCAGGGAGGCATTTTGTTTCCAGCAGAGAAAATGAGGCAAACTATAACATCTTGTGACATGAGATAAAATGCTAATGATTGGCCTTGCACAAAACACCATCACATACATCTGACAACCGCAGATAGTAGGATAGACTGGCCTCCAACTTGGCAGCAGGCGTGCTGAAGTATGGGAGGAGAGATGCTTTATCATGCTTGATAGAACTAAAACATATTGGTGCCAAGTCTATATAACATTGAATTCTTCTCAGTCCACATCTAGTTAGCCACCAGAAACATATCACAACAAGCATATAGGAGAGATCATCATTGTTACAAGGATAAAGGCACAGAAACTTATCCACAGCCAACAGGCAGCGTGAGCGGTGAGAATATATAATAATACTGATGATAAACTGACTATTAAAGAGAGACAAAACTAAGAATTATTAGTTATACCTGCGGCCCTGAACTCATCGTCCCACTCGAGGAAATTGGTGAAGAGTCGAGGCGAACCGAATGAAAATGCCGGGGAACCCCCTCTGGAAGAGTCAAAGTCACGATGCGACGACCCACCGCAGAAGTCAGCGCTGCCCGACGGTATTGCGATGGGATGCTGATGATGGTGTAGGTTATGATTGTGTACATTAGATAAGTAACCGGCTATTCCTAGCAGACATAAAATAGCTAATTAGCATCAAAGTAAAGATCAAGAAAAGCTGTGAAACATCTGGAGGACGGAGTATGTACTTCTCATTTAAAGAATGGAGGAAAGACCTCCATGCAACAGTTAAGATTAAAATTGGAGGCATGACGTATAATGTAACTAAATCTCATTTGCTTACAATATTTGTCATTGTTGCCCAATTCTGGGAACAACAACAATATGCTGCCTGGAATATATACTAAAAGGCTGATAGACGGAATAATAGTAAAAAGCACAGACAAGATACTTGGCTTGCAAGAAACTGAAAAGGTGTACATTGCGATCGCTTACCATAATAAGATTCCCATAGAGCTAAAATAACATGCATATACATAGCAATTCAAACTCTTCTCACTTCCTACTCAGCTCTAACATAATGTGAGAACTTGACATGCTGGATGGATGAAAATATTGACTCAGTACCACTAGGGTTGTTATCTAAATCAACAGAGCACCAAAAAGAACCTTTAGAGATCAAAGTATTTGCAGACTGCTCCGAATAAAATATCACTCTAGAATCATAAAAGTACTCTATTACCGCCACATTGACTAACCTTCTTTATCGGCCAGCTCTGTAGCTGTCTGTGTTTCCTTCTCATAACTGACAATCTCTCGGGGTGGTATACTGGTTTGTGTAACTTGGTGCTGCACCGTCAGTGTGATTTCTTTCCTCTTAGTTCTAAAATAAGAAAGCATGTTCAGTCTGCCTTCACCTGAGAGCCAACATCAGGCAAATAACAGTCTTAGGATATTGGCCTTCCTCTGCAGCAGAGCACATGGGAGCAGGTTCAAAGTGACTTGAGGAAAGATTTACCACCCAATGGTTTCAAGAAGTACGGTTAGTTGTGCAAATTAAATGATCGAATTATAAAATTTGTCTGTTCTCTTTGAAGTTGCCTAATACTCAATTGCATGTAAAATAAATGACTATGATTAAGAGATTTAATTTGTGATTACGTTATCTTGTCCGTGGCCGGCTCAGTTGCAGATTTAGCGGCACTGGAATCATCCGCCTTTGCAGATGTGTCTTTAGCTGGGGCAGGTGCATCATCTGAAAAGAAAGAACGTTCATAACATTATCCAAGGATAGCTAAATAAATATGGTTGTTGGTGTTGTTTTGTTAAAACAGGGTTTTTGATAGTAGGCCTATCCCAATTTGCTCAACAGTTTGAAAGATTACACACAAGATGAGATAGATTCCATGTAATACATTTAATTAACATACTGATTCCAAGATCTTTGAGTAGCTTGTCAGCTTCTGATAATCTATCTTCTAGTGGTATCTGTGGTTCTGAAGGTTTAGCAGCATCTTTAGCAGCCTGTTCCTGCAATAGGGAATTTATATATGTAAATTGGCAGCACTCATTAATGCTAACAGCCTTTCTTTGCATTATAATCAAGGGGTAAAGACTATTAATCTTCCATTATTATTTCTTAGTCAAGAAGTACAATAAATGATTATTTGTCTATACATACATATATCTACAATCAATTAAATACAAAAATTAGGCCTACTACATCATCATGTTTTTCATGCATATATATATATATATATATAAAATATACTCTTTTTTTATGGTGGTTTTGAACTGTTAATAAAACAACACCACAGAGGGCTTTGGGATGCAAGATAAAACTTACCTCTCGTTGTCTTTTCTCTTCTTCTTTCCTCTGCCTTTCTTTCCTGATTGCTTCTAATTTTGCCTTTTTCCTCTCAAGTTCTGCTTTCCTGTCTGCCATGGCCTAAAAACAATTTTTCATGAAAATCAATTTCTTGTTAGCATAAAATCTGGGAATATGTTGTTATTAATGTGAAGAGCGTCTCCATCTTATTGCCTCAATAACTGGTAGCCTTAGTAAATGAAACTTCATCATGATTTAGTGAGTCAGTCACATTTGCATGACCTATTTTTGGAATAAACCAATCATATCATTTGTTGCTTCAGCGTGCATTTCATTGATGAGCATTGTTTTGGGGAGGAGAAAATTTTGGTGAGTTCCTTCTACTTCACTTTAGTTATTTTGATTGCCTTGGCCATGGAAATCATGATGCTGAATTATGGTTGATAATTCAGTTTTGTAATCAATTGTTTAACTTGGCAGAATCATGTTACCATAATTTATATTATGATTTTGAAATTATTTTCTTCCCAATGTTTGTAATCTGATAAAAATTAGATTAGAATAATAATCATCATTGTTAATTCAAATTTGTAACTAGTAGTTAGAGTTGAGTTTGAAAGAGAGAAGTCTCTTTCTATCTTTGGGTTTGCTGCTCTGGTGTTTGTTGGTCAACAGGTAACAAATAGAAAAAAAAGATAGAGTGTAATAATATAATGTAAATGGAAGGAAGAGTAGTTTATACCCCTTCCTTGCTTGGATGGTGAAGCCCCCCATTAGGGCTATGTTGAATTGTTTTTTTTTTTATTATTTTCTCTCGTTGATGTTCTCTCATTGTGTCTTGATCAGAACCAACTAATATAGCAGTAGCCTAAGTAACTACTATTGCTCATCCACAGGTTTATGAAATGAGATAGAAATGATAGGGTCTTTCAATGAGCATAGGTCCTCAGCAAGGCTTTGTTAACCAATACCTTGCAAATCACTTAGCCCAGAATCCTTGATATCATTAGGCAAGTTTCCAATCGATCTCTCTGATAATAGATTGTCCCAAAGATGAGTGTTCTTCTTGGTAATGAACTTTTTTTTTCTTTATTTTGGCAGTTTCTATTTGAAAAAATCCTTCCTCGGTCTCATGTTGTGTCCTTGCTGTGGCAAAATTAATCCCCCTGATGGATGGAACCCTTGTGAGAAAGATGGGACAGTATTGACAAAGATATTTCAAAGGCCATAAACTCTTTGTTCGGAGTGATCATTCTAACTAACCCCTACACCTTGAAAGAGATAAGATTGGTAATCTTTAGTAAAAAACATTGGTGGTAGTAACCCTACCCTCTCTAGCTGTCCCTGCTAGCTGCATTAGACCAACAGCAAGTGTGCTGACCACCAATATCTGACTTTTATACAATGACATTGTTGTAGAGTCATGGTCATGGAAACGCCGAGCCCTCAGTGTGTCGGCCGGGAGTTTGTCAGGCAATATTACACCCTTATGAATGAAGCTCCTGGTTTTCTTCACAGGTAAGTGAAGTCTAAAACATGAAGCATTGGTATCACATGCACTGACATAGGGTAATATATTATTGAACATATGAGTGATATTTATGTTAATGAATGACTAGAAGCTCTATGAGAGGATTTATGGATTAGCCCAACAGTCAACAGCTAAATGCTGAGGGAGGTAACGCTCTCTTTATTTAGGGTACAATTCCTGTAATTCATGTCTGTCACAACCAGGAAAGAAAATGTGACTTTGATTATTTTCAAACCCCAGATTCAAGATTTTTCTGGATAACTCTGCAAATACCTACATTCATCACCTTAGAATATGGACATTGTGAGGATTTCCATAAGTAAGGCTGTTTTCGTTGAAGACCACTCAGTTATCAGTTGGCGTGTTGGACCAATCTACGTGCCTCCCAGTACAACAGCTGCGCGTTGCAAAGTACATGTTCGGAGGATAGTTCATGGTCAGACAACTTCTCATGGAACTTTGATGCTGAAATTTTTCTTTATGTTTTTGTTGTCTACTGTTTCAATCTCAGTACACGACAGTTGTGTGTTTTTTTTCACAGGTTTTACAGTACCAAGTCTAGCTTTATTCATAGCGGGGTAGACAAACCTGGCCAGGAAACTGAACCAGTATATGGACAGAAGGTAGGCTACTTGTAATTTTTATTGTATACCATAAAGCTGTAGTTGCCTTGGATGCAGCCATTGCGATGAGATGGCACAGTCCAATAACAAAAACATGGTCTCTGTATTCTACTGCTACTGATTTATCAAGTATGGAACTTTATCTTTTTCTCCCAGATCTCATTCATTGCATATGTTGTATTGTAGGATATCCATAAGAAGATCGCTGAGCTGAACTTTGCCGACTGTCATACTAAGATAAGACAGGTTGACAGCCAGTCCACAGTTGGTGATGGCGTCGTGGTGCAGGTTACCGGTGAGCTCTCTAACAATGGAGGACCTATGAGGCGGTTCATGCAGACCTTTGTGCTGGCTCATCAGAACCCAAAGCAGTACTATGTACACAATGATATCTTCAGATACCAGGATGAAGTATTCCAGGAGGATGAGTCTGAGGATGAAGGAGAAACTCACATCAATAATGTCGTTGGTACGCAACAAAAATAAACATTAGTATACATTCACAGGTCAATGACTTGTAAAGTATTTTGATTCCGAATTCTAAGAAAAAGAATTGGTGAGATTGAAGACAGTGTTTTGATCTGATCTGCAGGCGAAGGCTTGATACTATCCTACAATAGTTGATTCTTATAGAAGTTTGCTTCAAATAGAATTCCTGCCACAATAAATATACTATGTTATCATTCAAACGTTTGTTGCTTAGCTGGCATGGAGAATGGCGTGATGAATGCCGAGCCTAAGGAACAGGAACCAGCTAATGAGGAGATTGAGGAACCCACACCACAGCCTCTGATTCATGATTCACCTGTAAAGCCTGAGGCTAGACATGTCACCCCTGAGCCAGAGAAACCGATGAGCCCACCTAAAGAGAAGACCCCTGATGTACAGGAAGTAAGCCCGGAGCCGGTCCAACAACCACCAGCCCCACAACCCAAGGTATGAAAAAAAAAATTTTGTTTAAAAATATATTTCGAATTGCTTGTATATGCATGAGATAACTTGGATATGTTTGCGAGTCTTTTGCTCAGTTTTAGTTGACCCTAGTTTCCTGTGATTGACGACACAAAGTGAGTATGTTATTGATGGAGCAGGAGTCAGTCATGCATCGTGGGAAATATTTAATATATAAAATGGATCATTTTTTAATATGTATCATGTAAATGATATCAACATTGTGACCTAAATCAGATGATAGTTGAATTGAAGATGAAATGATGTTGGAGCTGTGTGGATCATACTCCAATTTGCCTAGTATCCTTGCCACAAAATGTGGTGCTACATATTTATTACCCTATACAAGATATATCAATTTTTGGTATAATATGCAAAACAATGGTAATAGTTAAATATCAACGGTGGTGCGCTTATAAATATCATGGTTATTTTTAGACCGAGAAAGTTGAATCAGAGATGCCACCAGCAGAAGATGTGCAGGACCAGCCTGCTAAGGCCCCGTTCTCCTGGGCTAAACTTGTAAAGCCAGCCTCTGTAGCTGTGGTCAACCCAACCATCGGAACAGCTCCCAACACTACCAAGAACGTATGTAGACAATCACTAACTTGGTTTGAGAATATGAGAAAGGTTTTCGCGTGTCAAATGTGATAAATACCGATTTATTGTTGAATGTTAGACTTTTTATTCCACAGTACACAATATAAATGTCCATACAAGAATATAGCAGAGATCACCTAAATTTATCTGTTGTAGGCGCCTGTACCTCTGGCCATGGTATCCTCACATCAGAAGCAGGAGGACCAGGAGATTATGACCACCTCTGCTAACTCTACCTCCGGACCTAGGGATGAGCAGCAGCCCCCTACTGGTGGACATCACAACAGAAGCAACAGGTATAACTATTATGGGCTCATTGCAAAGTGATGATCTTTAAATAGTGGCTACTAGATTTGCAGTAGGGTACTCAATGTGACATGTGCCTTATTTTGCTGACTCCAACTGGTTTGACACACTTTTTAACTATAATAAGAGAGAGACTGATAACTCGTGGATGATTTGTAAAGTAGAGCGGCTTTGTGTCCTTTTCCAGCTGAGTTTCAATGTCTGAACTTTTTCTTCTTCACTACAAAAATGTAATGTGATAAAATTCAATTGTATGTATCCGCTACATATGTTCATCATGACATCTATATCTGTATGTGGTGGTTGAATAAAGCAGTCAGTGTCTTGGTGACTGCTGTGTCACTTATCAAGTCTGTAAATGATCAGATTGTCTCCATTGCGGCAAAATCTGCAGTTAGGCGATTCTAATTTGCTTCTTTATCTTTTAGGTCTAGTGTTGAACCAGGTTCCGGCTTCACAAAGCGTCCTCCCAGCGGTTTCGATGATAGAGTGAACAGAAGAAATAACGAGAACTACCCAGATAACCATCAAGTGTTTGTCGGAAATCTGCCAGTAGATATAAATGAGCTTGGACTGAAAAGATACTTCAACAGTAAGATTTTTCAGATTATTCTTTATTTTAATTGAATAATTTAGCTCTCAACACTTCAAAATGAAATGTAAAAATCAGCTCGAGAAAGTTTTGAAATTCTTCGGACAAATTTTAAATTTAGAACGATGAACCGATTCTCCCCATTATTATATGATGGTTTCTTCGTGGGTTTCATAAATGGTGAGAAAGTAAGGTCACATACGGTTTTATGGTGCTGTCCTCTCAAGACATATGTAATAGTTTATTACTAAATAAGAGTTTTCCCCTCTTCCAAACTTGAGTATTTTGCCCTGTAAATAATATGAGGAGGCAATTTGAACATTTGTACCCCATTCAAAACACTGAAGGATTATAATTTTACAGTAATTTTGATCACAAAAATAAAGTCGAATACATCCGCGTTCTAGTAGGGAAATCATGTGAGCCTATATACAGCGTGAAGTTGTGAAACCCTATTAATATCAAATAAACCATTTCTCCAAAAACAAGATCTTGATATGAAAACAAGTCCCCTAAGAAATTTTCCTTGCACTAATAGGGGTGGTGTAAACTCGAGGTTGTCATCCTATACCAGCAGTTTGACGGCATATGCACCTTGGTGCCTTGATTCTTAATCCCTAGAGTCTCGGTTATAATTAAAGTTGGTGAATCAGCAGTCAGTTAGCCAGGTCAGCTTAACAGAGAACATCAAGGCGAAAATGACTGATTGAATTTCGATTCTCATTTTAGAATACGGAAAGGTTATTGACATCAGAATTAACAGAGGAGGACAGAACAAAGTGCCCTTTGGCTTTGTTGTGTTTGACAATGATGAGCCTGTGAAGAAACTGCTGCAGCTTCAGGTAATCATAATGATATGTTATTATTATTTTTATTTTAGGTATCATTATGTATGATATCTAGTTTCATTTAAAAAAAACCATATTAACCTTTGTATGTAGAGGGGACCTAAGCTCAGTGGAGCAATATTAAATATATGTTACTATTCTTTTTCAAATCATCGATGATGATAAGATGTATGATATCTAGCTCCAAAAATTTCACACCTTCGTATGTATGCTGCCTCCATGTTTCACAGTTCCTTTGTTGATATTTCAGAGAGTTGAAATGGATGGACACAGGTTGAATGTTGAGGAGAAAAAGGCCAGAAGTGAGAGAATGGGACAAGGTAGGCGACCACCAATGCGCGGCAACTCCAGACCAAAAGACAGAGAAAACAGTGGATCCAGATCTGACAACCGGCCCTCGACAGGTGGTGGTAGAACATTCAATGCCAAACGGTAAAATCTGCTCACCCATAAAGGTACTCTAAGCATCTCAGCAATTTTATGATCATGAAACTCTTATCACCATCATACAAAACAATCTCTCCTCTTCTCTGTCCAATGCTCTGATTGGTTATAACTGGTAACCATTGGCAACCTTGGAACAAAACAATGCTCATCATAAAAAAACGTTGTGTCTGGTGCTTCATCGAGCGTGTTGCACGGCAGTTATCTGAAATGCTTTAATTCTGGTCTTCACTTAAACTAGAGAGAATTAAACAAATGAATCTACGGTTTGTGTGAAGTGTATCGAATCCTTAAAAGGAAATGTTTGGTCTGTCATTTTGAACCCGTGTAAGATATTGTCAATCATAAAACTAACTTTGATTTTATTTTTTTCTATGTCTAATGAGTTTTTCTACCTCTTTACCAAATGACAACCTGATGCATCCTGTATTTAATGTAACTCAAAGACCGAAGGCTTTCTTGTCATACTAATAAAGAATCAAGAGAAGGCATTATAAGATTTCCCTATCATCGCAGGCAGTAACATTCTGTACAGGAGTCAACGGGTTGTCTCCCAAACTTAAATATGCACATTTAACTCAAGTATCGCCGCCTAAAAAGCTTCTCCGATGGGTTTTTAATGCTGCTGTTGTGGTTTAAGCTTAATACTTGCACAAACCTGAACTTAAACACTGCAATACATGTGGCCATACTGTTTGACTTGTGAGCAATTGTGGCAATTTTTTGATCTCTTTAATCTTGTGATGTGCATGCCCATCAACCGTTTTCATTCACAAGTTTTGAGTAAAATTGGTGTAAATATTTTTGATTCCATCCAGTATGGAACTTCTGCTGTATAAAATGATGTCGTAGTAAAACGAAAAATTTTGGAAATGATGCTAATGTTGTAGAATGCTATGGCAGAATGCTTATAATTTTCAATAATCAAAGTGCCAGAATAAAGTGAGAAAAAAAAAATTGTTTCTTCGTTGTCTGTCAGGATAGCCTGAACTCCATTAACGCTTGATAAATTATCTTAATGTGGTTCTTGTTCAAATATTCATCATGTGCACTGGGACTAGCAGGTATAATATTGCTTACGATTTGAGCTCTAAGTTCAATATGTTGGTTCCCATGTTTGATAAATGAAGATGTTGCTGTAGACGTGCTTCCAAGCACTCACTTGCCTCTTACTAGTTGGTATTAAATGCCGTGCAGTCAGAATGCAGTTGTTTGACTGAGTAAAAATATCATTTCAAAAATGTAGTGAAAAAGATATGACTGAAAAACTGGCTAAACCTCGGCCTGGTGGGCCGAGCAGAACCACCTCACTGTCAGAACATGACAATCGTGTAGCAGGTGCTACACCAAGGAGCTCAGTATCATGGATGACCTCACTCACTATAAACATACTTATGGTTGCTGTTGGCATCGGGCTATCAAACTACCTCCTACCTCAGGGTCATCGTCGATCACCCAGAAAAACAGCTTCACCTCCGGCTGTACACGATGAGGATCTTTTGGGACCAGAAGGTGCCCTGCTCTTCAAATCTCTGGACTCAGACAAAAATGGAGCTCTAAACTCTCAGGAATTTGGGCCAATAGTTGAAAAACTCACTGGTGATGTATGTTTTGGTTCAATAGCCTGATGTTTTAGAATAGGTAATAAACATTGCGGAAAGAATATATAACCAGGTTTTTTCTGTTCAATGTCTACGTGATGATTTTGGATGCCACAAATATTGTTTGATTTCAGAAAATATCCCTGTGAATTATAGCTGATAAACAAATGCTATTATATTAAAACAATGTTACGCTGTTTGTGAACCAACAACAGGCTATTACAACCTAAGTCCTAAGTCGATTGCAAGAATGGAAAGGCCTAGATGTCAGTTATCTATTTGAATTCTCTATACATCCATTATGCAGGCTCCACCAGTGCTGATAAAACAAAGATCGAGTACCAGCCCTGGTGATCCCGTTAGCTTATTCACAGATTTCCAGAATATTGTATTTGAATCTATGAAGGTATACGAGGATGAGGGTGTCGAGGGAATGATGGTAAGTCTTAGAAAATCCACATCAATAAAAGTGAAGCTTTGACAACTCTATAGTGTATAGCCTGGGATTGAGGCCAACAATAGGGCCTTGTCTAAACTATGGCTTGTGATGGATATTGCTTCTGTGGTGGTATCTACTCATGAATCGCTATAGTAAGTTGTTCATTTCTTAACGAACCCATGGTTTTGTATTGATTGGCTGGTAGGTTTTAGTTTGTTATTATAATGAGTTGTTTGCTCATGTTGGGGTTTGTTGGTTGGTTGTCCAACAACAACAAACCAACACAACCTGAGTAGATAACTCCAAGTTGTTGGACTGAATCCCAGTCTATATAGTGCCGTTAATCCAGATTTTACTCGAACTAAAGTAGACAGCATATCTCTCTGCAAAACAGTAAGCAAGGGGTGTGACTGCCTGCAAAAGCTTTTTTCTTTCATCAATCTTTCCAGAATTTAACCCGTAGCATCTCTTGATAGATATACATGTCCCCTAAACTGTATCTGTTATTTGATAGAGAAATTTCAAAGCGATGACAGGTCTGCGTGACTGGAAGACAGCATACCAAGCTGATGCCATCTTCAACAGTGTCGACTTTTATGGTTTTTTACCAAAAGCCGGTGATGGGATACCAGGGAGAGCTTACTGGCTGTACAAACCTCACTTAGAACCCTGGCACCAAAGTAAGACTCTCTATTTTCCTTTGCACACTTAACTGATAATTTACTGCGCTTTGGGACAACGCATGTGTAATTTTGTTCGATTATTTTACCAGTGATCTTGAGGAGTTTCGGTCCCAATAGAATGACAAATGCAGTGATGATCTAATATGCTTTTCCAAGTGGAAGGGGATAAAAATTTTATTATCTGGATCATAGATTATCTCTACTATATTGCTGTGAATTTGCCCTTTTCATACAAAAGCACCTTACATACATATGTTTTTATTAGCTTCCCAGTGGTATATATAGCTACATGCCACTAAATCAAGTTCGATCCAGTTTGCCTGCATTTTAGTTGCTCCCCCACCAGTGATAAGGCATATCAGTTGAGGGGCAGCAACTTCAAATTCAGATAACCTGGATAGAGGGACCAAACTCCCTGCTGGATCAAACTAATACAAATACTAACCTAATTTTGCCCTTCTTTCTGAAGGTGATTCTGGGAAGTATTTCCCACCGACTCCTGAGGCTGGAAATCAGGAAGTTTTGTACAAACTCCTGCGGATGTTCCACTCACGACCATTCTTACTAACAAGATTTGGGCCGCAAGGTTCTGCTGCTGTTGTTCAAAGTGTCAATGATGATTACTATAACATTCGGTTCAGGTGAGCTTTACTCCACTCAAACATGTCCAGATACTTAATATGAACTTATTAGAGCGGGTATTAACATACCATATGGTAATAAAAATGGACCACAGTAAGCATTTGAGAAAAATGGTACTAAAAATATTTCAATAAAATGAAATAAATTTGCCAACAAAGCGGGAAAAATTTTGAGTGAAAAAAAATCCTACTGTGTTTTGTCGGGGTCAGTAGCGGGTTATAAAAATATGGGTTAAATCGCAAGTCTGTCCCTGTCAGGAGACTGAGAAATAAAGGTGCCTTAAGGGCGTGGCCGCCATATTCGGCGCTAAGTTGCTCTCAGTTTGCAGGCAGGTCGGAGCACACCTATTAAGCCCAGTAGTTAGTAGACTGCAGCGTGATTTGAACCCGCAAGCGTTGGAGGGCAGGCGCTCTAACCAACTGATCTACCTCCTACTCCTCGTCAGCATAGTTTCTTATTTGCATGATGTTGTCATTTCAGGATACACAGTGAGTACCAAGTGAACGAACCACCTCAGCTACCCTTCTGGTACACTCCAGCACAGCTCGTAGGAAATATAGTAATCAGTAAAGATGGCCAGCACGTCAAACATTTCAATATGTATCTGCCAAATGACAGAAAACTCAATATAGGTGAGCTGCTTGTGATAACTATGTTCTGCGGTGGTCTGAGTGCTCAGACGGCTACATGTGCAATTCTGTGGCATAAGATTATCAACTATGTTGTCTGAGCACTTAGACCAAGGAGTTAAAGACTTGCTTAGACTAGTTACACAGTCGAAAGAAAAAACTTTGCCGCCCAAAGCCATAGATTTGATCTTCTGATGTTGAATGTAAATCCAATAATGTGCACAAGTTGAGTCAACGTGAAGTCAAAGTTTAAATTGTCATTCATCTGTAGATATGGAGTGGATAGTTAAGCTAGCAGATGAGGAGAAGGGAGAACCCGAATCTATGGAAGTAGAAATAGGATACCAGCCTAAAATGGAGATCCTCATGGTATGAAAAGTTAGGTCACATTTTAACAAGCAGCAACAGCTGCCAAACACTGTTGCCTACCCTGAATTTTAGCTCATTAGATCAGAAAACATACTGGTTTTTTCTAATCTTCTATGTATGGGCTGCAAACAAATATCCATTTCATCCACTATCAACACAGAATGAAGAAACAAGACTAATATGCCCCGGTAACAAATCGAGATTGTTATACATGAACATAATATTAATATAATTACCCTAGTATAATATTCTTTTATGATATTGATAAAATGTCTGTTCAAATTTGGAGTTGTCTGATCAAATGAGATAGAATTCAGGGTAGACAACTTGTGCAATTGCTGAGCATTAAAAAAGAGGAATTCTCAATATTGCAAATGAGGTCTCCAATAACTAAATATCTTGTCTGGTATTGTAACTAAGAGGCCTATCTGAACACTGAAGGCCTCAAAGCTCGTACATAGCATGGTTGTATACTGACCACCAACCAGCTTGGGCAAAGTACTGTAGTCTGTAGGTCAAGCTTTGTTTTATTGTCAGTAGTCAGTCCTGCAAATGCCAAAATAGGGAAGAGAATACAAGTTCATTTTGATCTTCCGGTCTTCAGCTTGGTCTTGGACTATGCTGGCGCCATGTATTGAAAGCTTGAACACTGTGACCTATTTTTAAGTTCTGCCTAGGATTAATGAATTGAAGTTTATTCAAGCAGCCCTTTTGGTTTGCTAAAAAGACGAATAACATTTCTGTGAGGATGAAATATGATGGTACAGTGCATAAAAACCAATGGGTCTGGACCAAATGACCTTGCTTAGCAGCTTTAATAGCAACTAGACATTGACATCACTAATCAATTTTCATTTTATTTACTATTTATTGAGGAGTTCTAAAAGTTTATAATAAAAGTTAATTAATAATAACTTGTTGACCTCACTCACAGTAACGCACATGTAGAAAAATAGACGTACAGTGTACAGAGCAAACTGCAAGATAATTCAAGTGCAACTTACAGCAGTCAGCATCATATCAACAGTTCAATGCTTGGGTAGTCTTATTGCATGTAAAGTGACTGTGCCATCACAACTCCACATTCTTTAACATTTATTACTGTATCATTCATTTATTACTGTATTTACTTATTTACTACCATACATTTATTACTGTATTTTTATTGCTGTATTGCATTTATTACTGTATTATTTATTATAACTTATTATCATATATTACTGTATCTTGTCCATCGTCTGTTGGGGAAGCGAACAAGTCGTAGTTGAATATTAAATATATATGTTGATGTCTACGACAAAATTCTTTTATTTACACTTGTGTTGTTGTTGATTGATGTCCATTGTGATTTATAGAATGACAATAAGAAGGTAGAGGAGTTTGAGTGGACTGATGTCATCACCAAGGCGGAGGCGGACTCTGCTCTCGAGAAAGCTTTCTATCCATTCAAAGAGGTCAATATGTATTGATGGCAACCGACGCCTATTTGTGTGCAACTTCATTAGTGTGATGGCATTGCTGTATTAGATGTCTAATCACTCATTTCCCTTCTATGCAAATGTCTTTCCTCAAGAAGGACAGACTAACACACATATTGAACCATTTCATATCTTCCTAAAGAATCATTGATAGCGATAGACTTGCTAGTCTATGTTAAGTTTATATTTTGTATATTAAGTCTATGATCATGCCAAATCATCCATCATCACACCATTGTTATACCGATCATATCTTATTACTTTCTTGCTCACTGTTCTTTGAGATACACAGATGTTGGATAACGTGTACCAAGTCGTCAGAACTCCCATCTATTTTATTCAATAAACTCATGTCTTGCTGTTTTAGGTGACATACCACACCTTAGATAAAGTATTTAACCGAGCTGCAGCTGAACAGAAGCTTGTACACAGTATTATATTGTGGGGAAGCTTAGACGATCAGTCCTGCTGAGGTGGGCTTTTCTTATTAATTGTTTCAATGAAGAGGTAGTTTTCTTTAAATGTCTGATGTGATGTCTAAGGTACTACTTGCCTTAGACCTCTTCGGTCGGCATGCCAAGAATAGCTTTGAAATAAACAGTTGACTTTGGAATTTGAGTTGGGAATTACAAATAGAGGAATGACGTCATATCTGCTTACTATATACGACTGGATTTTAAGGAAATGATTGAGCTTCCATTAGAAAATACTGCATAAAATGGTCCTCAATTTGGTATATTGCTTTATTTTGTTAACAGGAAGTGGGCGAACTCTCCGAGAAGGGCCACTCGAGAGTTCGCCTGTTATGAAGATCTTGAAAAAGTACTTTGCCAGCTCATGGGTTCTGCTTCATGAGCTGAAAGCAGGTACCAATGACAGCAGTATGCCTGCTGACATGAAACAGAAATACCGCAGGGTTCTGGATACATACAGGTAGATTTAAGGTTTTGATCACCCTAGAAGAGTTTATATTATGCAGAGTTAAGTTAAGCTAGTAATAGTATGGGAGGGACTCAATGTTAGGTAGATAGAAGGTTTGGAATCAAAATACCGCCCTCTGCTGGCAATACTTGACATCAAAATTGTACATCGAATTTGTAAAAATTGTAAATTTTCATTCTTTCAGATGTTATTGTCTTTTGGAATCTAAGTTCAACATTATCCTTTGGAATAAAAATTGGCCCATCTGAGAATGAGATGGATGGATTTATTATAATCACTGACAAACAAGCCGTGAAATTGGGTGTAGGCACTGGAAAAAAACCAAAAGCACAGAAAAATTGTTTAGTGTGAGAATAGGATGTCGTAAAAAGCAGTCTCGGCCCCAAGCACCTGTGTACTTCACGGTGCGGTAACGCCCTGGTGGGCGTTTATTTAGTAGGTCATTTATAAAGTCGTCCTCATCATGAATGTATCTGTGAGCAAGTGTCTTAGTTTGGGTGGTCATCAGAGCATCAATATCAGGGTGCTCGAATTGCCTGATAGCTTGATAGCGTCTTTAAAAAGTTTACGTAGTCACTTCTTATCACTTGCATAGATTGATATAAACTAAATGATATTTCAGGGAGATAACAGCCATGGTATGATTTTTTTGAGAAGCCACGTTCATTTTGTCCAGGATCAAGTCTTTTCACTGGCTGATCTCAATGCACCACGCTCTGTACGACTGTGTATCCCATTATCGTTTCATCATTTGATTCTAGTTTTCCTGTGGAATGCATCATCAGTCATGACAATGGTACAGTCATCCACCATGAAAATCTCAACTCAATTCTGTTTCCTGAAGACAGAGAGAAACTTGATGAAGAGTTTGAAAAAGACGGATTGTAAGTTTGAGTTACAAATTTATTCCATCGTGCTACTAACATTGCCAGAAAACCTTGTTCTTAACTTGCTGCACTATCCCTCAATCTATTCACAAAAGACTTCACTTTTTAGGCCAGTCTGTTGTGAAACCTAGAAACTATATGTCACAATAATGGTTATATTTTTTTATATTTTAGAAGCCACGTAAAGTTCGGAAACCTGCATAATTATCGCTATGCCCAGTTTCTTACTAGAGGCTTGGAGAAGGCTTCAATCGCACATGACACTCAAGTAACTGTTTAAAGTTGTAGCTTTCTTAGATAAAGCTTCTTACTTAGATCAATGTTATTTCCTGTTCACTAGTTTAATTAGTTTATTACTTATTGTCTTATCTTGTATAATTTATACGTTTTTTTTCTGTTTTGAGCCTAACAATTCCTTAGCTTTCAGTCTGATTAACCAGTTTGATGATGAAGTGTTTTTGTAGGTGCTGGTGGTTACGGCCCAATCACCCATCTCTATTGCTTTGTAATCTTTCCATGTGATCCAATCTTTATGATGGCTTGATACTAACTTCATTTACAATGGATGTATTAAGACGGATGTATTGGCTCACATAGAAATGAGGGAAATAGCAAGCACTTCATCTTCAAACTGACATATATAATATATTTGCTGCTGCAAAAAGTTAATATTCTCATTTAAATCTACTGGTTATGAGTTGTCATTAGCTGAGAGTAATATTATGTGTGTACGATAATATTTAGGATGGTATTTTTACTGAGTTGTAAAATTATGATATACAATATTTTTTTTACTCAAATCATATAAAGCGTTCTGAGATTCCTTCAAATCTCCAGACAATGTAGTATATGGGTTGACATAATGGTCTGGTAATTCTGCAAATTTCCAGCTGAAAATATTAGGATAATATTTTTGTTTGGTATTGATTGTTGAACGAATGATTTAATTATGGTTCCAATCTTGTGGCAAATGATATTTATCTAAACCAATCCTACATGTTGTCAAACCATTAAAACAATATATTTAAACTAAATAAATATACATTTATTGTACACAACATATCAGTTAAATAGTTTCATTAAAGTATCTTCTCTAATAGTGTAGTTTAAAAGATGTTACTGAAAAACTAGCTAAACGTCGGCTTGGTGGGCCGAGCAGAACCACCTCACTGTCAGAACATGACAACCGTGTAACAGGTGCTTCACCTAGGAGCCCAGTATCATGGGTGGTTTCACTCAGCATAAACATACTTATAGTTCCTGATGGCATCATGTTATCAACTACACCTACCTCTGGGTTATTGGAAGGCATCCAACTCCAGCTGTACATGATGAGGCTCTTTTGGGACCAGAAGGTGCACTGCCCTACAAATCTGTGGGCAAAAATGGAGCTCCAAAATCTTAGAAATTGAGGCGATAGTTGAAAACCTAACTGGTGATTTATGATCTAATTCAATCCGTAGATGCATTGAAAATAACGATAAAAGACCTGTACCATACATATATCATATAAGGTTATGTACCTTAAAATGTGATATTGTTCATAGTAATATGTGCATTGCGGGTAGTGTACAGGTGAGTCTTAAAGTTTATGTTATGCCGCATACATGCAAGTGCAGTGGTCTACGAACTTAGATTGGCGCAAGACAAGAGATTGTTACGTGTAACCGCTATGTGGGTGTGTACGCTGATCAAGGACATTTAAAGGAAGAGAAACTACTACTGAGAAAACCTAAGCAGAACAGAGTATATGTATACAAGTCAGGACAACCAGCCTATGCCTATCTAAAGTGACAGAGGTAGATCCACATGCTGTAGGTAGAGAAAGCTCTTGAACTGGAAGTTTATATTTTACATGCGGATTCTCTGCGTCCTTTGAGTCATAGACGTTGATTATTATGTCACAATTGCTAATGTCATGCATTGCAACCTCATCTTCGTGGTAGAGTAAGTCATAAAACTTGTACTTGAGGTACTTAGTACCCACTATGGCTAATCGGCAGGTACCAAGCTGTACAGCGCTCAATCTCAGTGAAATATCTGTAGACTGAAATGGCGAAACCCACAGAGCCATCGCATCCTGGTCACTTATCTTTGCAGGAGAAGTACAATTGCAGCTATCTGCATCATACAGAACAACTGAGCCAATATACAGGGAACATTTATTTCGGACACGTCCAGTACCAGAGCAGAGTTGTTGGTAGGAAGAAAACACGGCTGAGAAAAGAGTTGCTGGCCACAGCCAGATAGATAAATCTTCTTTAAAAAGCGTAGTGTCTCTTGCGCATTTTGCTGGCACAAAGATTGGTTCCGGAGCACTTTTTAGCCGCATGAATCGCTCAGTCTTTTGCTGCACTAATTGCGTTCGTGATCCATAAAATTTTATTATGTCAAAGAATAAAAGAACATTACAAAAAAATGGTTGAGGTATTGTTTCCTTGCTAAATAAGATACCAAAGCTTCTTTGTATAATTTATAACTTGTTAAAGTTCATTGTGAAAGTTGATTGAAAGGTGCAATGCTCGTAGTTAAAAAGATGAGAGCTTGACAATGATAATGTGGTACCCGATTCGTAGCAAGTAAAAGTGATTTCATTGATTTGTTCAGCTTGCAGTGTAGAAGAGATGGAAATCACAATAAATCTAGCCTCATTCACTCCTAATCAAAATACAGTTCATGTTCTGGTATAAAAATGAATCTTCTTTGACTGGTTACAATGAAGTCCCGTGAGGCCATGTATTGCTGTGTCTGTGCGTAATCAAAATTTATGAAGTCACAGATAAGAAAAAAAATGTGAAAGACATCCTCAAAAATCTCTGTGATTGAATAGTATATGAGTAAGGTTATTTCTTTACTCTGTGATATTATGGAGCTCTGTTCAATGTTTCCAAATTTAATCCAAACATGGAAGGAGAGGGCAGCTAGTACGACCCATCCGGATGACATAAACTTCTCACGTCCTGAGACTAAAACAGAAACGTAAACAAAATGAAGTAATATGAGGCAACAACATTCTTCATAAATAAGCGTACAAAAATTGCCACCAAACAGTGTCGGTCCAAGTGCTCGGACGGCTACAATGCGAGTTAGTGACATCACATTTTCAATCAGTTGATTTCAGTGTTTGATAATGTAATGCCACTAACTCGTGTTGCGGCTCTCTGAGGTTTTGACTAGTATAGACCCTACAAATACATACTACCAGAACCAGAACCAAACTTCTATTCCTAGAGTTGGACACTACACTACAATACAGTGATCCATCGCAAACTTCACACTCAGCTGTTGTGTCGGAAATAAATTAATGATGGTGCCATAATTGTACAATCCTGCAGCTTTGGGTCACTATTTACCATGCCTTATATCGAGTACATGTTTCTTGCTAACAATGAAAAGACTTTTCATTCAAAAAGCCCCATGTATTATTCCCAAAGGCGCTAGAACCTGACCTTGATAAGACCCAACTAACCATCTCGCTCCCAACAATAGAAAAGCATTAGTAGATTTATTTTCATACCAAAACTTGCTTTGCCACAATACTAACCTTCTGTTACACTAATCTCAAAGTCAAAGTCAGTTCTATGCAGCGGATTCTCCAATTCAATAACAAGAGTGGTTGAGTCCACAATCACCTCATCGTCACTGAGCTCATCTTCGCAGGTATAGTTTCGCTAAAAATTCATAAGATTAGGTTCGAGTTAAACACCTCTGCGCTATATTGTTCGGTGAGAAGGGGATTGATTGGACTCAGCGACTCGATTTAAAGAAACACGGGACATTCTCATTGTATATTGAAAAAATTGCTTGATATTCTGATCCCAGTGTACAGTGTATAGTAACAAGAATTAGCAAGTAGGAAGTAGTTTAGTTCACTGATACACCCAAGCATTTTGATTATGGCCAGGTACCCCCAAGAGAGCTGGGGGCTGGAAGTAGAGCGCTCAATCTTGCTACCTCCATCGATCCAAAGAAGACACTCACTTTTATGACGGAATACAGTGAGAATTTTAACATGTACTCACCAGAAGTCCCACAGAATCATATATATTCAGCTTCGCGTCACAAGAAAGATTGGATACTTTCTCACGGTCCAAGGTGTACATAACAAACCTATAACTCAACATTGGCTTTGATGTTGCCTCGACTGTCAGCTGGCATGTGCCAAGTTGGGCTGCTACATTTCTATTGTCATCTTGCTGATGCCATACAGAAAGATCCAGGTGAAATCCATCTTCCTGGTGCAAGATAATAGCACTTCCATTACAAACCTCAGCATCATACAGGCCTTTCATAAGCCAATACGGTGATCGCTTGATTCTCTTAGGCTGTAGAGGGTAGTTCTTATCAACATTCTCAGTAGCGAATGCAGCACGGACCATTAAGAGCCAAGAGTGTGCGAAAAACAACAATAGTAGTAGTTGGGCCATCTCAAATCCTAGTCTTCACACAGAAAATTGAATATCAAATATATGAAACAATATCTAAAGTTTGCGATACTATGCTCTATAGATGTTGGAATATGAATAACCTGAACAGCCAATAGTGTTCATTTGTGAGCAATTCCTGTTTTAACAACCCAGTGATTGGAACAGTGAAATTATTCGAGGTTATCATGTAAGTAGGTCAACAAAAAACTGTCAACAACTTTTTAAACCTATACAAAGGAAAACTATATGTAAAATACACTCAATGGACAAAATACATGATATATGAATATGGTTTATCAATCAATGTACATTGTTCGAATAACCTAACAATGCGCTCACTAACATTTGTCAATTAATTTGAAAAATAGCAAGTCATACGTGACTACGGCATTGTACTGTAGATGCTTGATGACAGAAAATGAAATGGTCTTCGAAAAGTAACACTAGCAATGAGACTGATGATAGTTTGAGGGCCACGATTGTCCAATTAAGCAGTCTGAGTTATCAAATATGATGAGTGGTTTCTCAGGAGTCCTGTTGAGTTTAATTATTCAACATTTGGTACCGAGAATTGTATTGTGTAGTGTAGATGTGTTGTGAACGAGTTTAGATGAATGTGGTTACGCGTAATGTGAATCCTAGTAGAGATTGTGAGTATGAGGAATTTTATGCATTACATTTGCTAGTTGCCTTCTCGTGTACAAGAGAAGACTACAAAGTATCACAAATATGTTAAACAGTATGAATGAGAAGCCCTAGTTCATACATGAATGAACATGGATGATTAGGGAGAGTGAGTGAGGTATTAATAGTAAAATAAAGAGCTTAGCTCGGGGACTCTTGATCCACCAAGAGAACTGGGCACATCAAAAATATTACTTGGAGCTGAAATATGTGGCAGCAGCACACAGATATCTAGTCACATATTCGGTATTAGATAGTATTATAACTTACAAAAAAAACAACAAGAAAACAACAAGAAAACAACAAGAAAACAACAAGAAAACAACAAGAAAACAACAAGAAAACAACAAGAAAACAACAAGAAAACAACAAGAAAAACAATACAATCAGCTAAGTAACCAAGATGATTGTATGATTGTGTTTGCGAGTTCATATCTTGTTCTGTTTATATTTGTATATGTTTTTCTATCATGACGTTGTCTCTCACCCATATTTTTGTCTACCTCTAGGTTCGATATCACCGTAACAGGACAGGTCGATCAGGATTAAATTACTTTGATGGTTGTCGATTCAGAGGTAGAATAGTGTAATTCGGTGAGTTGTAAATTTATATAAATTGAGCATTAGCCATTAACTAGTTGTTAGTGTACACCCCAAAGTGCACCATTTCGGGTGTATCAGATGCATTGGTGTTTGAACACAGATGTCATAAAATCCCAATTGGAGAATCACGACTCTTTTCAAATGGTATCTGCAGGTAATGAAAGGTTAGATATGAATCATAGGTCAGAGGTCAACAAGTTGCCTTGAACTATTCTTTATTAACTCTTTCAAGCCAAAATTCTTTGCTGGTTAATGTGCACGCAAGAACTCTCCAATATTGATATATGTTGGTCATCATCTAGTGAGGGAGCCAACTGGTGTTTGGTCTCATTCACAAGAAACGAAAAACACCAACATCTGACTGCCTACATAGCAGGCGGGTTGTACAATTTATTGTCATTCTAGAGATCATTGTGTTTGCATAACCCTTCATGAAGTCACAGATTGTCCAAGCAGTCCTCTGTGATCAGATTGAATATAATTGAGCTCTGTTAGTTTTCAAATACAATCTAACCATGTAAGGTGAGGGCAGCTAGTACAACCCATACTGATGACATAAACTTCTCACGTCCTGAGGCTAAAACAGAGATGGAATCAAAATGAAGTAATATGAGGCAACAACATTCTTCAAAATCAATGTATAAAAAATAGTTCCGGTCGGAGTGCTCAGACGGGTGCAATGCGAGTGAGCGGTATGACATTATCAAAAACTCAATTTCTGTGTTTGATAAGGTAATGCCACTGACTTGTGTTCTAGAGTAGGACACTACACTACAATACAGTGGTCTATCGAAAATTTCATTCTTAGCTGTTATGTCAGAAAGAATTTCTCGATGGTGCCATAATTGTACAATCCTTCAGCTTTGGTTCACTATTCACCATGTCTTTTATCACGTACATGTTTATTGCTAGAGACCAAGAAACTTTCTAATTCAAAAAGCCCCATGTTTTATTCTGAAATTCTGAGGCTTCGAAACCTGATCCTGATAAAACACAGCACACCATCACGCCGCCCAGATAGTAACCCATAGACAAAACATATCTATGTCTATGACGTAACCACCATTTAATGACAATAGAAATAGATCAGTAGTGTGATAAATAAGAGTAGATTTATTTGGATATCAGAACTAACTTAATATAATTCCTTACATTCCGTTATAAGAATCTTAAAGTCAAAATCTTTTCTATGCAGCGGATTCTCCAATTCAAAAACCAGAGTGGTCGAGTCCACAATCACTTCTTCTTCACTGAGCTCATCTTCGCAGGAAAAACTTCGCTGAAAAGTGAAAAGCTTAGGATTCAGTTAAACACTTCTGTGTTATACTGATCGGGGGAGAGCTTGGGATTGGACTCTGTGACAAGATATAAAAAAACATAAAACCGATGAACTTACATAATGTTAAAAAAATACAGTTAGGTTTCAATGAGCAGTGTGTAGTAGCAAGATTGGCGAGTAGGAAGTAAACACTTAATGAAATATTTAATGAACTGTTTAGTTTAGTTTAGTTTAGTTCACTGATACACCCAAGGGAGCTGGGGGCTGGCAGTAGAGCGATCAAGCTGGAAAGATCCATCGGTCGAAAGAAGACGGATTCAGATACACACTAGTATGGCAGAATACAGTGAGCGTTTAAACGCTTACTCACCAGAAAACCATCAGAATCATATATGTTCAGTTTCGCTTCACAAGAGAGGTTGGATACTTTTGCTGAGTCCGGTTCTCTAAACTGGTAACTCAACTTTTTCCTTGATGTTGCCTCAACTGTCAGCTGGCATGTGCCAAGCTGAGCTGCTTCATTTCTACTATCTTCTCCTTCTTGCTGCCACACAGAAAGATATAGATGACTTCCATGTCTTTGGTGCAAATCAACGGCAGTTCCATTACAAACATCCACCTCATACAGCTGCTCCCCAAGTACATAAGGTGATCGCTTGATTCTCTCACGCTGCAGTGAGTAGTTCTCGTAACTCTGACTAGCTAATGCAGCACAGACTGTTAAGACAAAAGAGTGTGCGAGAAATAGCAGTAGCAGTAGTTTGGCCATCTCAAAATCCTAGTCTTCACACAGAAAATTGAAAACAAAGATCCAATGGTTTGCAATAGGAATAGTTTGCTTTATAGATAGTTGAATATGAATAAACTAAGTAGCCAATAGTTTTCACTTGCAAGCACTTCCTGCTTTAACAACCAAAAGGTTGGAACAATAAAATTATTTGAGGCTATCATGTAAGTAGGTCAACAGGAAAAACTGTTAACCTTATACAACATAGAACTAGAAGTAAAATACATTCAATCAGATTTTAAATAATACCATAACACACGATATGAATAATTATTTATCAATGTATTAGGTTCGGATCACTTCTTGCGTGTCTAGCTAGAGTTGTTGATTGACTACAACAGAAAGCATGATGTGTGCTTTTTTGGGAAGATACACATGAGCCTTTTTTTCACAGAGACTACAACCATGTAGTTTAGATGCACCTTAATGACAGAAAATGTCATCGTCTTCTAAAGGCAGCACTAGCATTGAGACAGATGATAACTTGAGGGCAACGATCACAGACATTGATACATAGATGCCTAACCAGTATTTGCGGCTTTTGTTATTACTGGTTAACCACAATCAGTGGTAGGGATAGCCTGTTATCTTGATAAATTTTAACGTCCAGAAAAAAATCCAGTAACATTCAGATAGTAGTAAGGATAGCGGGTTAGTTTTTCAGCTAGTCCATAAATTTCATTCTTGAAAGAAACCCTACCACTAATTTCTTATATACAGGCGATTGGCGAAAAGTGGGAAGACTCCCAAGAGCGGTCTAGGTTTCTTTTGGCTCTATTTCTATGGCAACGATGCTCCAATTAGGCAGTCTGAGCAATCAAATGATAATTTTTATTCTCAGGGGTGCTGCTGAGTATAATTCTCGAACAGCTGATTTGGTATCAACTTTTATATTTGTGTAGTGTAAACGCATGGATGCCATAGATGCCATAAAAACCCTATCAGAGTATTAGGGCTTTATTCAGATGTTGTGCATAAGTTGGCTCATCATCTTCTTGAACAGCATCTAGAAGCTCACCATTAAAACTGACCCAGAGATACAAAATTTGGGACTAGGTATTTGAAAGAACAATTGATCATAATATTCTCAGCATTTTGTTGTTTACTTGCTAGGTGTTGTCCCCTCTTATGCCATGAGAGCACAATTACTAATTACATGCATAATAACTCTTTGTCTGTTTGGGAGGTGCATGCAAGGTCTGTCAAGTCAACATGGATCCTGCTGGAAATCATTATCCCATATGTAAATCCCACCAGGGGTTCGACTAATGTTTAGAAGCAATATGTCTATTCCTCGTTGCTCAAATGTAATCTTGACGTGCTAGAAATTAATTCCAGACTGTTAAACAGTCATGTACTAATGGATTTATTATCTGAATTCTGAATTGATACTCATCAGGTAGACTAAGTGACTATCTGTAAAACAGAGCAAGTGGGAAAAAAAGCTGCTTCGCAGAGAAGATTTCTAAATGTCTTTTAAGTGCATCTAAATGTCTTATGTCTGCAATATGTTTCTAAAGTTCAATCCTACGAGGATTATGTTTGCAATGATTTGCTTCAGCTTCAATTCCTCCTTTTTCACATGGCCACATTTGTCAAGATACATTGGTCGGTGATTATAATAAAATATAAATATATATATATATACAAAAAAAAGATGGTCTGCTCATCACAACCACTATATAGTTTGATATTTATGTGGTTTTAGCTTTGAGAACAGCCTAATCAGGTTTGTGTTTTTGAAGGCAAAAACCAGTAGGTTGCACGATAAGGCTAGATTGATTCTTTATGAAAACGCAGACATTGGGGCGATAGTTGAAAACCTAACCGGTGATATATGATCTGATTCAATAGTCTGGAGAAGCATTGAAAATAACGATAAAAGACCTGTACCACATATCATATAAGGTTATGTACCTTAAAATGTGATATTGTTTATAATAATATGTGCATTGTGAGTAGCGTACAGGTGAGTCTTGAGGATATAGATAAATGGGTTGTAGTAATAATCCACAAAGATTCAGTTTTGTGTTTATGATAAATACATGTGTCCATATCCATTTACAAAATGTTTCTTCTTAAAAAAGAAGAAATGGCTAAATACCAGCCCTTAATTCAAATAAATAAGCATTGGAAAACCAGCTGAGGGTGTTGGTCACCTTATTTACATTTTTTAAATGGTATTTACCAGGAAAGTACAAATGGTCAAGGTATTGTTCTTTGCTAAACATGTATGATTCATAACTAGTTAAAGTTCATTGGTGTAGTGTTTTCGGATGTTATTATTAAAATTTCATTAATCCAGTTCCGTTAACTTACTGCCAATCTAACCATAGCCACAGCGCATAACCACAGAGAGAATCATCTATTCAACTCAATGTTTTCATAGCCGAATCATCCCTCCAAGCTGTTACTCTTTGATCCCTCATAAAACCCATTATATCCAAAGAATAACAAACATTTTTACCTGATTCACTACATTTACCTGATTCACCAAACCCCCTTTGTGTTGTCACATATTGCGATAGCGATGGGGCCCGCATTTTATCTATTATTCTCAGCACTTGTTTTTGCCTTTTTTACTGTAAATTGAAATGCTTGGTCAAAGTACCTTATTCGAGCTTAAATCCTCAGAGAACGAGGTAATAATTTTACATGTTGTTTCTTCGTTTAAATCCATGATATACAAACTGTACATGGTTTAGAGTTCATATTTTATGCTAACTCTCTCCTGGAAAGGGTGACAGAGGTATGTTTATATCAATTTTACCTTTTATCATAGCAACACATCATCTAAAAACTTGATATTGATTTAAACAAACTTGCATTTTTACCATGACAAATGGCATTTCAATTTCAATGTTTTATGTATAACCACTTGAATCATGCTAACCACACGTTATCAATATTTTAATCAATTTTATATAAAATTGTAGTTTTACGGTGTCAACGGTTTACACAAATAAACTAATATAAAATGCACCCGTTAGAAACTCGATCAATAATCTAGGAGGGCAGTTACAATTGTGGTAAAGTTTACCTATTCATAGTTAAACAGACAAACCAAGTTAGGTACACTATAACATAAGTAGACACAATGTAATTTGTTATATCAAGAGATATCTATCTTGTATCACTAGGTTCAAGGGCTGATCCAGGATATTTTGAGTTTTTGCAGCATGATTATGTATTGTATTGATGAGGTAAATAATGAGCAGTTTTTGTGTCATTCAATATACCAAGTAACACCACCTTCATTGCTCAATCCGCAAGCTGAAGAATTTATGTGAATGAGTAATTTAAAACAAAGCCTGACCTGACCATGACCGTAATTTAAGAAAAGAAAACTTGATATCATTCGCTTAACCTTTACGCTTCATCTATATTACTTTATAGATTTTGAGAATGCTTGACATGAGTAGTCAGCTGTGTTCAGTTGAGAACAACTTAATCACCCAGTTACCTTGAACAATAAAATAGGTTTAAGTTTGGTGTTTATTATTATAAGTTTTATTGTTGACATTTTTATGTTAGTTTGTATTATTTCAACATCAAAAAACTATTAACAACATTTTGACCTTATAAAGCGTAAGTAAGCCTAGACATGAATAAAACCAAACCAGAAAAATGACAAAAATAACGCGTTCTGGTAGAAATTTGATTATCAATCTTCACTGCAAATATTTATAAGAAAAACTGGGTTTGTGTTTGGTCATAGCCTACTTTACAAAGTAAATGGCATGGCCATTGCAAACACTAATATGCCACCTATGTGGTTTAGCCCTGAGATCGTATGACTGGTGTTTCGTCTTGTTCATATAAAAAAACCACCAGAAGGCCGCAGAGCCAGGTTTTATGTCGCAACAGTAAGATGTTTAAACTGACTGTGCTACACAACTCTTAGCAAGTAAAAGTGATTCCATCGACTGAATCAGCTTGGATTGATATTGAATTGCAAAGCTCAATAAATCATGGCTCTTATTTTCATTCATTAAATTGCAAATTGCAGTACCTGATTGGCTACATAGCAGACCTGTATTGCCATTACATGTTGCCGTTCTAAAGAGCCTTATGTTCATTTATGGAGTCACAGGAAATAAATGTCCAGTACAGACCAATCAAACCATGTAAGGTGAGAGCTGCTAGTACAACCCAGAAGGATGGCATGAACTTCTTATCTCCAGAGATTGAAGCACCGGCTGAAACAAAACTACGTATTGTATCCCATAATTCATCATAATCAGTGTAACAAAATTGCTACCTCACAATGGTCTATAGAAAACTTCACTCTCAGCTGATGTGACAGAGATAAATTCTCGATGGTGCCATAGTTGTACAAGCCTGCAGCTTTATGTCACCATTCATCATGCCTTATATCATGTACAAGTCCCTTTCTAACAACCAAAAACTTTTCATTCGAAAATGTATTATTTCGAAAGGCGCCAGAACCTGACCTTGATAAGACCCAGCTCACCATCTCGCTCCCAACAAAATAAAAACATTAGTAGATTTATTTCTTGATACCAAAACTTGCTTTGCCACATTAATACTAACCTTCTGGTATAGAAATCATAAAGTCAAAATCAGTTATACGCAGCGGATTCTCCAATTCAAAAACAAGAGTGGTCGAGTTGACTATTACATCTTCTTCACTGAGCTCATCTTTGCAGGAAAAACTGCGCTGAAAAGTTAAGGGATTAGGTTTGAGCTCAATACTTCTGCGCTATGCTGATCACAATCACGATCAGCTGTGACAAGATATAAAAAACACTTGATCCTGATGGATTCACATAATTAGTTAGGATTAGTTTAGGCCATTCTGTTTTCAATATCAGTTGAAAAATGTTGGTTACAATCGCAAGGGTTCATCACTCATCCCATCCCGAGGAATGGGTGGCGAGATAGGGGTGCCTTAGGGGCTAGGCCGCAATATCTGCGCCAATTTGCTCTTCGTTTGTAGGCAGGTCGGAGCATGTTTGGAGGTCCAACAAAATGGAAACATTGTAATATATACTCACCAGAAGCGTATATATTCAGATTCACGCCACATGAGAGGTGAGACACTTCCAAACAGCACTGGTTTCTAAACTGATAACTCAACATTTGCTTTGATGTAGCCTCAACTGCGTGCCAACATGTGCCAAGCAGAGCTGCTTCACTTCTATTATCATAACTCCAGGGCCACACATAGAGCTCCAGATCTATTGCATCCCTTTGGTGCAGAACAGAACTTCCATCACAAAACTCAGAATTGTACAGGTCCCCCCAAGTAATATCAGGGGATCGCCTTATTCTCCAAGGCTGCGGTAGTTAGTTTCCAGTAGCTAGAGCTGCACAAACCATATAAAGCAACAGTAATTGTAGTTTGGCCATTTCAAATCCTAGCCTTCACACAGAAAATGAAAACTCAAATATTTAACAGTTTGCGATATTATGCTTTATAGGCCTTTAAATATGCCAATAGTGTTCACTTGGGACTACTTCTGCTTTGACAGCCCAGTGATTGGAGCAATAGTATTCTTTCAAGGTTATCATGTAAGTAGGTCAACAACAACTGTTGACAACATTTCAAACCTATACAACTGAAAAAGATGTAAAATACACTTGGCTAACATAATACATAAAATAATACGGTTTATCGATCAATGAACTCGGTTCAGATTATAATAGAACAGTTGATCTGGTACCCACATTTATATTTGTGAAGTGTAGACTGTAGATGCATGGGATTTTGAACATAGATGCCATAAAATCCCTATCAAAGTATTAGGGTTTTTTTCAGATACTGTGCATAAGTTGGCTCATCATCTTCTTGAACAGCATCTGGAAGTTAACCATTAAAACTGAGCCAGAGATACAACCTTTGCGGCTATGTACTTGGAACGACAATTGATCATAATATTCTCAGTATTTTGTTATTTAGTAACTAAGTGCTGTCCCCTCTTATGCCATGAGAGCACAATCTATAATCACAGGTAAGATATGGATAATAATTCTTTGTCTGTTAGGGAAGTGCATGCAAGGACTGTCCAATATGGACACTGTTGGAAACCATTATCCCATTTGTAAATCCCATCAGGGGTTTGACTGATGTTTAGAAGCAGCATTGTATTCCTCATTGCTCAATTGTAATTTTGACGTACTGGAAATTAATTCCAGACTGTTATTATTATCTGAATTCTGAATTGATACTCATCAGGTAGACAAAGTGATTTGTATAACAGAGTAAGTGGGACAAAAAGCTGAAATGCCTTAAAGTGACAATATTGTAAGTTCATAGGGCAGAATATTCTGGGGAGGCCCCCATACCCCCTGGTAGTTGGAACAGTTGAAATAGTTGTGTGTTTTCAAACTGGCTCTTGTCACCCTGCATCAACTCCAATTAACTAAACCAGAGTAGGTAGGTTCAGATGACCTGCTATTTTAACAGAACATAGTGATCATTGTAACATTTACTCACCAGAATCGTATATATTCAGATTCACGCCACATGAGAGGTAAGAAACTTCCAAATAGATCGGGGTGATAAACTGATAACTCAACATTTGCTTTGACGTAGCCTCAACTGTGTACCGACATGTGCCTAGCTGAGCTGCTTCTGTTCTATTATCATTTGGCCACCATGGCCACACAAAAAGAACCAGATCTATTACATTCTCTTGGTGTAAAATAGTACTTCGCATACTCCATGGGCCATAAAGAGCATAGAGTATGCGACTAAAAACATCAGTAGTACTTTGGCCATCTCAAATAAATGAGCCTTCTCACACAGCAGTAGATAAGAAATCAAACATCTAAACTTTTGCTGCAACAATATGCTTTGTAGATGATTGAACATGAATGACGGTTAGTTTGCTTGGGAGTACATTCCTGTTATAGGAACCCATTGATATTTAAAGGGCAACCGGGGTTTCAAACAGGTTCTCATCAATTGACAGCAGATTGCACCTTATGCATAGTGAAAAAGACGAAAATCGAAATTTACAATAAAAATTAAAGTTTGAGGGATGATGAAATATTTTTTAATCATTTCTTCAACGTTAATAATAATTTTAATCAATATTATTTGTTATGGAGTTGTTAGGGTTTGTCCCCTCTTATGCCATGAGAATGCAACTCATACTGGCAGGTGAGATATGGATCATAATTTTATATCCAAGTACATGCATGAACTGTCAAATATGGCTATTGTTGGACACCATCATTCCATTTGTTAAGAATTCTCCCTGGATTTTGACCAACTTTAAGTAGCAGCATATCACTGCATCTGGATAATATTGTGATTGAAATGGACCACACGCACCATCAAACTGTTATGCTATTCAAGGCATTAGTATCAGAAAAGTTTTCAGTTTTCGGATCTAAATGTTGCATAGATCCCTCTATAAACAGCATACCAAAGAGGAGTAAATAATGGCGAGTAATGTTGGAAGCTTATAAAATGAAGAGGGTAAGTAAATGTGAGCTAGCCATATACTTCACCTCGTTAAGCTTGCCCTATACCAAAAAGACAAACTTTTCCTCTTGCAAAAATTTGAACCTACAATCCACATTCCAGCAACAAGGGTGATAAAGGATGTCAAACTCCTCAGTATTACCCTGCTTACATCTCCACAGCTAAGATTAGTTAGTACCATATTCGCTACATTCTTTAAAGTATGTTGTATTGTCACTAATCTGAGAGTCAGAATTAATAGAAAAACTGAGAAAGTGGTAAGGTCAAAAACTGAAGTTAGTTTACGAAGTAATGGGGTATTGATTGCAACACTCCTGGAATACAACCAGTCATAATAATGGCAGTTTTGTGGTTATATGCGGTAATTTTTCATTTTCACTAGAAATAAAACATCAGTAGGAAGCATGGCAAGGCTATAATGTACTTCAAAACAGTGAGAGCTTGACAATGATAATGTGGTACATGATTGGTAGCAAGTAAAAGTGATTTCATTGATTCGTTCAGCTTGGAGTGTAGAAGAGATGCCTCATTAATTGCCTATCAAAATAAGATTTCTGACTAGCTACATAGTAGACAAGTAGATAATTTCTAATTTGCAGCTCCTCGAATTTGAATTTCAAATTTTCACTTCGAGGCCCTGTAATCTGACAATACATGACTCATTTGGAGACATCGCAAGGGGACTGCTTCAGGCCTTCAGGCAGCTTCACCTTCAGTAACTGGTAAACTTCGTATTTCGGGGGTCAAGCACTCTGAGACTGGGATTGAATCCATGTAATATGTGATGGTTGGTTTTTGCGTTGTAGTTGTAGTTGGTCTCGGACTTGTCCTTCTAGCGGTTGTCCTTATTGTTCTTGACTTTGATCTTTTGGTAGCTCCACTAGTCATGGAGATAGCACACACAGCCAATAACACAACAACGAATAGATCAATATATCGAGCCATGTTACAGGTCGTCCACAGAAAGTTTAGCTCTATCCAAAGCTACACAGTTCAGCTAGACAGATGCTCTTTCTTCGCAAGCACAGTCACTTATGCACACCTCATACTTTTACCAAGGACATACAGAATGGTTACATCTTATTGGCTGTTTCCCGAATCAGCAATAGGAATTCATTTCTTCCAAGTCAAACCATCTAGTTTTTTGCCTTGGTACATGCATTTTTTGCCTTAGTACATTCATGAATGCATGCATGCAAGCATTATAGTTTTGTTTGATTAATGATATCTTGGCCTTCCTGGAAGAGCATCTAATTCTATAAGTAATGTTGAGCTTAGACCAGGAAGGGGGGATATACCCCCCCCCGCCCTCCCTGCTTAGACTACCGATGTGAGGAAATGCAGCAATTGTCATTACCATTGATATAGGGAAATGACTATGAGCAAACCGGTGATTGTCTAACTTGAGAGAAAGAAAATGTATGCTATGGTGATGTTTGTAATTTTATTTAACTGCAATTAGAATTTTGAGACCTATGAAATTCAAATTATCTTGTAATAGTTATAGCGTACCATCCTCAGTTTGAGTTCACAAGACCTCATACCATAGTGGATGTATCATATTGATTCGAGTGTCTTTCTCCCACCCTGATGAATTCAATGCTACCCACAATGCAATTGTCCGGATCGCTAGCTTGTAGATATGCTAATCATCAAAAAACAAAAGTATGCGTGTATTTTAAACTTTGAGAGAATCGTAAATGTCGATATAGCCAATCCTCGATGTAAGCAAAAAAGTATCGAAAAGGCTATAGATAATCCAGAGTCTCTGGGTACAAATACATAAAGCAATTGCAAATATTTGGCACTATCTATATCTCAGAAAAAATTTAAACCTGCTCAGGATAAATACCACTGGTGATTTTAATACTTTTCTATTTCTGCTATTACCAGCTTTATTTTGCATTGTTCATCTTTTTAAAATTGTGATGAATTTGGCAAGCACTGAGTACATTATTTAAACAGCTGTTACTATTTGCAAGATGTTGAGAATTTAGAAAATGCCAACCAGATATGATCTTGACATAGTTTATAACAACGCCGACCTGGTGGTAGTTTTTCACTCCTATATTCTCAGTCAGATTTGCAATGTCTGACAGAAGATTAGTGAGGGGTACTGAAGGTACAATCAGGCCACTGTTTATTTTATCATATGAATCTTCAGCCACAAAATTCAAAGCTCTTGGGTCACGCCTCTCGATATTTTTGTTCAGAAACATTGCCAGGCAGATCGGGCAGTTAACATTTTTAAAGAATTTTTTGGTTATGTAACCTCCCATATAGACTATTGAATTTAAATATTTAAAATTTAAAATTACATGAGAATGATCACTGATGACATCATCTCTGATGCTTGTGATTGAATAGAATTCGTCAGTCAGGCCAGCACGGAAATTCTCTACAGCGCTGGCATCTTCCCCTTTAATCAGGTCTGAGAAAAGATGCTCATCAGTATCATCCTCATAATTAGAACTTTTGCCTTTTTAATCCAGCATATTGCTTATCGTGACCTGCAGATAGGCGGCCCTGAAGTGGTCGGAATCAGGGTTGTCTCTGAATCCTCCCAGTCCTCTTATCTGTCCAAACAATAGGCAATCTTGATTTAAAGGAAGGGTTTAAAGATTTCAAAAAACTCTGCGCTCCTGCCCATATGGAGGTTTATTGTATACCCTATCTAAACAGCCGAGTCAAGTTTGTCAGGTCATTGGCATTATACGTCATCTCAGTCATCTCGTTTTGCTGTGAGATCATCTCAGGGACACAAAGGCCTATTCATGAAGGTCTTCTCAATCTTATGTAAACACGAATGTTTATGGTCATGAGTTTTTCCTGGCCTAAATCTACCAACAAAAACTTCAAGGCAGATAGGGAGGTCTTCCAGCCCTCGATACTAGGAATCTTTGTGCGTTTTTGAGTCACCCTACATGACAGCTCTATCAGTGCTTCGTCGGCAATTTTCCAATGGCATGAATCTGCCAACAATGCACAATTAAGAGTCTTTGGAGAATGATATCTCCGGGAATTAAACACATCAAACAAATTATCAAATAATTTAATGAAGCTTGCGGTGTGCAAAGCATCGGTTGGCAGAAGTTCTAGCTCTACGGCTGTTCGAATATCAGCCGCTACAGTGTGGCTTAGCACCTTGGCAGCCAGCCAAACGTTCATTTTTTAAAACCTAGCCACTCAAGATGATTTGATGTAATTTTTAGGGCTAAATTGAGTGAGGAGCTTTGGCCCGCAGCATGAAAGCCAACCAAACACCGCCACCCCACAGGGCCCGCCCTGCCCCGCCACATAAAACCAGATGACCCCACACCGCCCCCAAAATCCCACAGAAGACGGGGAGGACCAAAAAAATGGCGCAAGCCTCCCGATTCCATGCATAAAAATATGGCCTCTCAGTAGCAACTCCTTGAAATGTGATGATGAATTGCCTGTTTGTAGCGCCTTGATCAAAAAGTACCCCACTGGCTGCTTCCATTTTTTTACAGTCCCCGAACCATAAAACGCAGAGCATGGTTGGCCACATACTGGGTTCTACCAAAACCTCCAAATTCTTCCAGGCCTGTAATAGAATCTGTTCGAAGGTCATATTTTAACCGAGTTTTTAATGCCATCTCATCAAATATCAAAACACAGTCGCGATCTTGACCCTTCATTTTGGAAATTTTGGTTTGCAGCGCCTGAAGGACATTGACCTGAAAACCTGGTTTTATATTACGTCGTCGCATAAATCTCAATAGACAGTATTCTGAGCTCGTTTTTATGCCTCAATTCAGAGTTGTCCTCTCTCCAGTTTGGTATTTTTTAACCCACGCCGCACAGGAAAAACCTGCTGAAAGACGGTTATCTTGGAACCGCTTATGTTAGGATAAAAATGATTTTTGATTCAGAGTCTGCACCATTGAAAACCCTGTGAGACAGAGTTTCCAAATCATTGGAGGCTAGAATGTTGATAAATCCTAATTTTAGAAAAAGAAGAAACTTTATTGCTAGGTTAGCTACTTGTAATCACTCCTGACAGGATTTGACAGATCTTACACGCTTTGCAATCCTAAGCATGAAGTATTTAGTTATGGCTGCTTCCAGATGTGAATTTGATTTTTTTCTTGTATTCCTCATACATGCTGTCATGTATAATACCTCGGTAGATACATATGTGACACTTACCTTAAATGTTTTTTGGATTGAGAAAGCGGAACCATGATGCCATTTACTTCAGTTTTTAGTGTGTTTGTACAGTTGATGGCAACACATCCAGTCACCATTTTCACAACTTTTAGCGTGTATTATTTTATCACAACCAATTGGTGATATTATTCACAAAAAGTTTCAGCAGCTCTTCCTCTTGTTAATAGATATCTTATCCTTGTCAATTGACAAAACTTAAATGTAAAAAGTATAGTTTTTGGATTTTATTTTTATAGATTCCATTGGCATTAGTAAAAGGAATCCCCTTGTCCTCACAGATGATTAACTTTTGTCCTTATCCTTATATGTCAGGTCATCATTAATTAATCACAGTGGACAACTATGATGGATTTTATTGCACCCCCCCCCCCTTACTTTCTTACAAAAATACAGGCCTGTATAATGTTCAACTCCAGCTAAGAATGCAATAACAAGTTGGTAGTGACTTTGTTGTTGTCTGATCTGGTTTTGTCATCACGATTGTGGTTATTTGTCACAAATAACTCAGGTGAAAAACCTGAAATTGCATTGACAAAGCCATTGCTGTTTGAGGCAGCAGACGCTAATTTTACAACCAGAAGTGGGCGTGACCGTTAAATAACGCTGGTTGGCTATTTGTATTTTATGCGCAATTGGAAGGTCTCTATATCCACAATTATAGCAAAGATTATCGGTGAGTAGCCGCATGACATTTGCAAGTTTGCCATAACATTTGTTCAAACACCTACAATTAACTTAAACCGATTGATTTTGATAATTTCAAGCTATGGTTACAGTTTGACGCGGAAGAAAATTACATCAAAAATCCTGCTGGACAAAATTACCCATAATTCAGCAGGCTGAATGATAAGAAATCAGAACCCAGCCGGCAACCGCCCTTTCAACTGCCAGCTGTTCTTTTACTGATGTGCTCATAACTTTGGTTAGACATTTGAGGGGAAGAGGGTGGATGAGTGTATTGTTGAGATTAATATCTATCACAAATCTAATCGTTGGTCAATGTTTCATTACATTTTATTACAGCTATTCTGTGTGGGTTGGCGATGGGTCAATTAGACCTAACTTCCAACCCAAATGAGACCATTGCTATGGAAAACAGCACATCAACAGTTCAGCCAACAACCTCAACAGATCAAGTAACAACTGCGATGATTCGTGAAATCGAAACAACTACTGAACATGATCACAAAGAACACTAGAAGCATGAAGACCACAAGGATCATATGGACCACGATGATCATATGGATCACGATGATCATATGGATCACGATGATCACAAGGACCACGATCACATGGAAGATGGAAAGCCGGCCGACACAGGAATGACCTCGGAAAATGGAGGTTGTCTCCTCGCTGTGAATCTAGTTGTTATGTATGCAGCATCGGCTATGTTCATGTGTAATTTTAAAATTATGCACAACAAACACAGTTTCATATCATTTAATAATTTATTCATTTTCTATGATTGAACATGACATGCAAACACATATGCAAAACTATTTTTACCACAACTATTTCTTGAAAACTCCATTTATTCATTAGTAACACAATCTAATAAAACAAGAGAGTGATATGCTAGACAAGCTTTCAACCCTGAGATTCACCATCTAGGGATCTAGGGATCATGCTCTTGATGCTTCGATCCAGCATATGCCTTCTGGCAATTGAATAGAAAGCTGCTTCTAAGATTGAATACATGAGATACCATGAGGTGATGGTTACAGCCGGCTGTAAAGTGAAGTAATGATGCAATCTACTTATATTTCATAGCCTCTTCAGAACACTATTTATAGTTTTGCACTAAATCTGCCATTACTTGTCAATAAAGTTGCAGTCATGATATATTAAGAATAGCGAGAACATTCATTGCACCCAAGCAGATATTTGTTTATGAAACCCTACACCCTGCCATCTCCACCCAGCTTAGCCGGATCTTTCCACAAAGCTAGGCACATTTATTGATACATTAAACTTAAAGTATCAATAAGCTTGTAAATGATGTTCAGATTAAAATTGACCTACAAACTGATGGTTGTTAGCAGGTGGAGGCAGAAGAGGTTCAGGGTTTGAGTGCCAGAGCACGGTAAAGATTAAGGTATTAGCAAGTGATTGTGTTGCTAAGGAGATAAACCTCCCCCACATTGGATAAGATTGTTAATTATTCTTTCTGATGCAGTGGTCTCATTTGTCTTTGTGATACAGCTTTAATATTTCCGCCGTCCCAGGGGCCAGAAGAATACCACAATGATACAAAAAAAGACCGGCTCTGCGTCACAAAAGAGCAAAATACATACGTTTATTCGAGGTCATTGCAGAATCACGAGGTCATCGCAGGATCATGGGTCGGAGTCCTGAATGGATGGTAAGGACTACACAGATTTGATAGTAATAGTATTAAGTCTATTATAAAACACTATTGTTTTCATCTCATAAGCATTTATTAACCAGATTGTTGCTCCATAAAGGCAACAGAACAATGAGGTAGGTGTCAGATTGGTGGGTTCAGTTGAGTTTAGTGTGATGTATGGTGTGCTATAGAAAAGATGGAGGCCAAAGAAAAGATGGATGGATACAGCGAAGGATGACATGCTGAGATGGGGCCTCTCAGATGAAGATGTTGATGATAGAATCAGATGGCATTCTCTGATAGATCTTGGTGCCCTGCAGGACCTCCAACCATCCCGGAACACGGCGGACTAGGTGAGGTGAGAATGGCGTGCTATATGACGCATGCCGAGGAGCAATGAAGCTAGCTGTCATTGCATAGGTTGTCAAGACATACGCATTGATCCTTCATTCAGTTACATGCCACACCTAATCCCCTCGACTCCCTTCTACTGTTTGGATGAGGACACATGATCGATCTATATCCAGAAACATATCATCATTCTCATAAACGCCCTCACGCATAACAACACACAAATTTCTTTCCCGTGTCCCCCAACAACCTTTCAAGATTGAGGGACAGCGTTAACAGACATTGCCTTTATCAAAGACATAATAAAACTTGAAACAGGGATATTGGTTCGGCATTATTGTCTCTTTGAAATATTTATTTGTCTACGCCCTGGAGAAAAAAATCAGCTTGGTTCAAAGAAACACCGGAGCGATTATAATGAATGATTGTGAGCGCAGTTTAAAAATCAAAACACCTGGTTTTGTACAGAACCACTGTTGCATACAAATAGCTTATACTAGAATTGTAGCAAAGGTCTTCATCATGGAGCGATCTTGTACTGACGGGCATTCAAAAAGGGTATCATTCTTATAGTTAACACCAGCACATTCACCAAGGAATCTTGCCCTCGGAAGTTCATCAAAGGGAGATTTGAGGCACAGCAATGAGTCTACCGCCAACTCAATACAATCCAAGGGCAAGCGGTGAAAGCTTAGAACAAGCACCCATGACAATAATACAAGAGTCACACTGAAGTACCAACAGGCAATAATCTCAAAATAGCAACATAACACTGATCAGTGAGATGAGTCTTGTATGCCAACACAGAGTAAGGATACCAAGAACCAGAGTAAGGATGTCTCTACTCTGTGCTGGGTATTAAGAACCAGCGAATATGTTACAAGCGGAATGAGAAAGTAATGACTACTGATGGTTTTTAAATAGATCAAAAGCTGTTGCTGCTGCACTACTGCAGTTCTAAGGATTTTTTTGCAAGCTGGCATATATATTATTCCAGACCAAAAGAATGTGCCATAGATTATTTATATAAAATGATTGCCAGCAATGAAGAAACTTAAATAATACTCTTGTGCACAAATAATGGTGTCAAAGACATATTTACAATTAAATTTACAAAATATTATATACATCTCGTCTATCTACATATCCAAAATATATTTTGGCGCGGCCTGATACTGAATTGCATTGTCTATGAGTTATATGGAGCATTCAGAGATCTCCTGGTCCGATGAAGTCTAACTCTTGTTTCTCTGGCTGAGTTTTGGTTTAATTTTTAGCCTGTTTGTTTTTCTTCTCAATTTCCTTTTGATTATAGTCTCTTTGTTTTTATTCAATAAAAAAAGACCCTTTTAAAGTTTGCCGAACAAATACCCTATTATGTATAACCTCAAGTATCCCCCAAGAAATTCCCGATACCACCACTACTTTATTTGTATTACGCTCAATAGTTTATCCCCACTTTGTACCTCTTCTTTTTATAACAGCTATCACAGTTCAAAATTTGCCAAGAAGAGACGGACATTTACCACTATATAATCTCAATCATAAATTGCAACCAACCTCAATGATCCACCCATAAACATAGGCCATGTAAATAGTATTTATATTATGTTTACTAGTTCCCTGATACCTTGTGAACTAACACCTCTCTCCTTGGTTCTGCAATCTGTTTTTGTCACATCATGTAAAACATTCAACGGGATGATCTTGATGAAATAGAAGGTATTATTTTATAAATATAAAAATACATGTACATATATAATATATATATAATGTTGATGTTTCAAGTTATCAAGCTCATACATAAACAACAAAAACAGTAACAAACCAAAATCAGCATATTTGATACGAAGAATTTTTTTTAATCATCATAAAATTTAAAAAGGTGTCATAATTCTCTTCAACTATATATTTACTCGGCTGGTAGAATTCTGGATAATAATACCTGATCATCATCGCCTAGTTCTAGAGAGCCTTGAGTTCGATAGATTGATAAGTAAGGTCACAAAATTAAACTTAGCAGGCTGAATGTCAGCAGATCACATTGTAGACTATTGACCCCTGTTTATGTATCTACTAAGCTAAACCAATCCAAACATGTAAGGTGAGGGCAGCTAGTACAACCCATTTAGCTGATGAAAACATCTCATGTCCTGAGGCTACAACAGAAACGGAAACAAATTACTAAGTAACTAATGATCTTCATTTGGATTTTTTTAATTCTGAATGTAAAAATTTGTTATCAAATGAAACGGGTCAACCTCGATTCTGACAGAACTTTCATCAGTAGCATTTGAGTTATTGTACTACTACCCTAGATAAGTAAATAATAGACAGAGTTTAGTTTAGCTAGTGATGGGGGGGGGGACTTAATTTTAGCTAGCACCATGTTAGCTTAGGTGGGAGTTTATGTAATTTGATGAGATGGAACAATTTAGTTTAGCTTGCAAGTGGCTGACTTAATCTAGATGGCACCAATTCAGGTTAGCTAACAAAGGAGTTGAATAAAATGTAATAAGATAAAGTAAATGTTAGCTAGCCATAATATTGGCTGTTTCAGGCATGTGCTAAAAGGCAACCCTTTCCACTAGCAATAACTTTTCTCCTCCAATAGTCTAAGACAACTATTCTGCATATGAAACATAATAAGACTATCAATAGTAATTAGTGACTGTGAGGATCATCCTTTCCACTTACCACGGTATTTGCTGTCACTTTTGACATAGAATGTAAAATCAAAGCCTCTGATATATGAAGGATTCTCCAGCTTAATTGTAACATAGCCGTTTGAGGATGTCCGGTAGGTAGTCGCAGATATAGTGTTACGACAATCATAGGTGTACTGTAAAGGCATAATGTTATCAATTTAGTGATGGCAAATTGTCAGATTTTGGCGAGACAGCAGCAAAATTAGAGATGAGACGGAGACGGGACCGAGACAAATATCTATGCCAATAAAATTGAAAACTGCCACTTTATTAATGGCATCGGCCATGGTTTTTTGGTTTTAATAAACCCAAAAACCGTGGCATAAACCGTGACAAAAACAGTGTTTATGATGAACAAGTCTCGAAATTTACCATAAGTGTCTGTCTCGACGAGACGAGACAGTGTCTCGATCGGACAAGTCTCACGAGACTGAGACCGGGACTGAGACTTCGTTATCATGCTGTTGGTACGCAAAACTCATGATGTACCATGGAATTATTGCAACCTGTCCTGGAATCTGAAGAGCAATATTGAAGTGAATCAGAGTCATTTTAACCTCCGATAGATTAATAAACAATATTTCATTTCTCAATTTCAAATTTCAATGAATGCAAGATATGAGCCGTAAGGATCTCCTTGTCAAAATAAGGAACCATAATTATACCTAGCCTGTCTTGTCAAGCTTTGTTGTGGGGGGTTGTCAAGCTTTGTTGTGGGGGGTTGTCAAGCTTTGGTTGCCCCACCCCCACCCACCGAACAAAGCTTGTCAAGACAGGCTACATATATCCTATCTCCGTCAGTCAAAGTCATTGGCTCCATGAGAGAATATAATCCAACCGGAACAGTATTTCTCTGGTTGAGTGCAGACCAGTTAGAAGGAAAGAGCGGGACAGCTAACCATATATTTTTGACAACAGCCCTCCATCTTTTTATGTGCGAGACAAACAAACCCATTGAAATGTGACGGTGGATGACTGAAAGCTTTCTTATAGCCCTGGCCTGTCCTGCTTGTTTCTTATGGCAGTCTATGAATATGTGGCTATCTGAGAAGAATCATATTGCTCTTGTGCACCGGTATTGAATGAAAAAAATTGTGCCGAACAGTGCTCCAAATCACGACAGATAATTGACAACATCGCAAAAATTCCTGTGGGACCCAAAATATGGATTCTAGTTTTGGGGGGTATGCTGACACCACACAGACAACCAATAGCATCTGGCATAACCAAACAGGTTTATCATAGCCATAAATAAACATATTAAATTAATACTTTTATGTTTAACTGTAATAATCAATATTTCTATATTATATACTCTAGTTGCCTCTCCTGGTGTGAATGGTAATTTGATTGAATCGCAGCATCTCATTGTATCCTTTGTTAATGAACAAGAAGATACTTGTCTAACAACAACACAATTCAACTGATTCATTACGAGTTACTTACATCTGGTTTTCCTATATCTGTGGCTCCTTTGTAAATCTTTATCTTAATGCTGCAATCTGTAATCGACAATCTCGTGAACTTGAATTTCAAGTTTTCATTGCGATAGCTCTGAAACTTGAAAGTGCACGACCCTGTTGAAGTCGTGGCGGGCGGATCGCTCCAGGCGCCTATATAATTGTCACCTTGAGAAGTTCTTATACGTTGAATTTGAGAGTTAGTGCACTGTGAAGCTGAGTCCATGTAATATGTAATGCGGGGTTTTCGGGCTGGTTTAGCCGTTCTAGTTGGACTTCGACGAGTAGCTCTAGTTGCTCCTGTTGGTCTGGGTACTCTTACTGTTGTTAATCTAGTTGTTCTTCTAGTAGGAAAAGGAGTAGGAGTAGCTCTTGTTACTCCAGAACGTCTTGGAGTTGTTACTCTTGGTCTTCTTGTTGCAGATGTTCTTCCACTAGTCATAGAAACAGCGCACAACGCCAGTAACACAACAGCACATAAAACAGTAGGTCGAGCCATGTTGAAGCTCTCCAAGTGAAATCAATGGTGTGCTACACCCAATACTGCTTAGTTCAGCTATACCCAAATGGTCTTACTTCAAGAGTACATTCACTAGTGCAAGCCTCCTACTTTCTATAAACAATTGCCGAACGATGATATCTTATTGGCTGCTTCCCTAATCAGCTTTAATTAACGGCTATAATGCTAGCCTTGAGCATCAGTGTTGTAATATAATAAGCCGGGACTGTCTACTTGACTAGTTTTTTGCCTGAGCCAGAATTGTAGCAAGAATATCATGAATAGTAATATTTGATCTCCCCAACTTCTCGGATAATTGATGCCGTCTAAAAAGCAACATGTCATGGATATACCCCAGCTGGTATTGGGATGATCAGCTACGTAACTACTTGGTGATTATATCATGGAGTAAGGACATACAGAGGGGACACTTCAATGATAGTTATAGTGCCTGCGATTTTTGATTCAGTGGGGGGAAATTGTGCGCAGCTGGATGCCAAAAACTCGTTATCTCTATGTTATAGTGTCATTTTTCTTGCAGACATCCCTACCTTTGATAGGCCATAATTCATTCTGTATTTATCCTAAAGACAGATTTGCGACTTTGTTGGAATGTTGAACCTTCAAGCTATACACCATATCATTGTCATTTTATTGCTAGGATACATAGGCTATGAGCTATCTGTGTTATATCATATAGATTTACGTGTGGCCTGGGTCAATACACAGACATTTCCTAATTTTGATGGAGAAGTTTATCAATTGTCACACGTAAATCTATATGATAAAACTCATTTTACAAACGCAGATAGCTCTTAGCCTATGTATCTTAGCAAAAAATGGCAACAATATGGTGTATGGCTTGGAGGTTGGACATTCCAACAAAGTTGGAATTCAGTCTTTAGGATAAATACATGATGAATTATGGCCCATCAAAGGTAGGGATGTCTTCGAGAAAAGTGACATTATAACATTATAGATTATGATGATTTTATAAAGATGATGATTATTATAACATATAGAGATAATGAGTTTTTGGCGTCCAGCTATGCACAATTTTCCCCCACTGAATCAAAAACCACAGGCACTATAACTATCATTCAAGTATCCCCTCTGTATATCCTTACCCTGTGATGATGTTATATCTGTAGAATAGCATTATTGGTTTCCTAAATGTAACCACATTGACATTTTAATTACACTGGTCGCTATGGTAACCATCCAATTTCAATCAAAGACCAGGCACCCAGCATTTCTAACAAATAGATGATTCATCGTTAATGTACTTTTGCCACATCATTTTAACTGTCAGTTGTGTTTGTGGAATAGAGAAGAATGGCCACTTTTCAGTTCCATGCAGTGTTCACGCTTCTGCTATAATATTTATATCTTTGTGGTATCTGCATAACAAATACAATATTTGATTGATTGATGGTTTTCTTGGTCAAAAATTCAAAATTTTATATGGATCACGCCAACTTTTCTAGTAGCGTTGTAATGGACATTATGTTTTTAATGCAGCTATATTGAAACAAGGAACTGTCTTGAATATTTGCTTCCCACCCATCCCATGCATCATTATATTATTACATTTAGTTCGATGCCACAGATCTGTCATATTTTTTTTGCGATTTCAATTAAATACAAGGAAACACTAATCATTGTTCATTGCTTCACACACCCCACATGCCAAGTTTGCTTGCTTTACTTGGTAAGTGGATTTCAGCATCTTTCCAAGAAACATACTACAATAATGATTATGGTAATTTATTTTTGATGAATAACCAGTTTAAAAAACAAATAAATTCATGCATGCCAAATAGGAAAACATCATGGAATTTTAAAGACAAGTTCACCATTCTCATCAACTAAGCTCTTACCCTGCTGGTAGAATTCTGGTGATAAAACCCTATCATTGTCAGATACAGGGTGGTTAAAATCACTCATTGGTACTGATTCAGCATTCATTGGCAAGTCATAACTACGTGTCTGCTGTCTATTTATCGTTTCATTTCTCTTGACATATTTTAGTATATTGTGTAATGTCCTTATATGCTGCTGACTAGGATTAGAGTTTGGTTCTATGTCAGCATGAGCTGGAGGTAGTTTATTAGACTGTAGGAGATGTAATGGTTGTTGTCCAGTCTTGCCGTGAGTTAACAGAAGGTTTGCAAAGGGACCTGGCTTTTCTGGTACTTGATGTGCTACAAAGAGTAAAAATATAAGTCCAATCTACATTTTACAAATCATTCCCATACCAGCTTTTCTTGCAGAATTAGAAATTGCCATAAGAAACCCCAAATCACATGATACCCGCTTGCGTATCAACAAACTTTATAATGTACTTATTATTGTATGTATTTGGAAAATGCTGTAGTAATTCCCCTGGTACCTTTTTTTTTTCGCGCTCAGATGCAAAGGCAAATAAGTTAATTAGCAAGCAATATCTACTTTTCTATCTTACCAAGCTCTAACAAAGTGGGGGTGCCTACTTCTGGTATACCCTCAACTCCTCCTGCATTCACTATCTTTTCGATCTGGTCACTCTCTAAGAGAAAAGGTATATAGTCATGTCAGCAGCCCATGACTACACATTTTATAAATTTTCTTCATAGTATCGGATTCTAACCAAATTACAACTCAATTTAAAACAGATATATAGTTAGCTAGCAGCAGGAGTTTTATATTGAATTAAATTCATGACCGGGTGTGTGTAGTATGATCATCGCAATAACATACAAAAACAAAAAAAAACATACGCATATCACTTCCAAGCCCTCAAATCTTTTTATTTAGCACAAGTTGACAATCACTTAACACTCGCTTTCAGCTGCGAAGGTCAAGGAGCAGCTTCTATCACTATGGTTCCATATGTCGACATGACATCGGTAATAGGCCCAGTCGATACATGGGATTATCAATTATTGAAATCAGATCCCGTTTTGATTTGCTACTATCGTAAAATCCGGCGCTTGCACACAATGACTTCAATGGACTTTGACACGAGAGTCCTGGGTTCAAATCCCGGCCGCGGCCGATGTCTTTGTTCGTCATGGAAATCGTTACAATTCATCATTCGAAATCGGAGTGGACCACTCATTGGAAGCATGGAACCATAGTGAATGTCAATTGATAATAGTGAGGATATAACCTAGAGAGTTGAGTTTTGCTATTTCAAGCCTGTGGAATATTACACCGGTTCGTCCTATGTATACTGTACTCGTTTACGGTTGGGTTATTTACCGTGGCAATCAATCATTTCAATTTTCAAGCAGGAGAGGACAGTGTGACATATCTTGTCTTTGAGAAGAGGCTGGCTGGGGCCAAGGTAATACAAACACAACCTGGGTTCAGGTCTCAGAGACTCATAGAACGTAAGCCTGTGTCCCATTCCATGTGCTGAGAGCTTTAGTTAAATACTCACCAATGAGACGATCCAATGTCTGTTTCAGTGGGCCTTCCAGGCAGTGGTAATTTTCAAGTATGAGACTCCATTTGTGATAAACTCGCTGGTCATGTCTCTCAATGTCCTCTTTATTCTTCATGATTGCCTTGCTTTTCAGCAGCTTCTGTAACTCCTGGTCAAGAGTGAGCAGAGATCGTTGTATTACTTTGTTATACCAATGATTTTCACGCAAAATAGGGAATGGCACATCACAAGATATTTAGGCGACAGTCCATGTTTTTAAGATCTCAGGTTGAAAGTCATTAGGGAATATAAAAAAAACTACCGCAATGTCTGAATATGGGATCAGAGCTAGGAGTACGCACATAAACACTAAGTGCCAGTAGGGCTCTAATTGCAGATTAATGGATCAAGACTGACTTTGTTGATGTGAAAACAAGTAGATAGATAAAACCCCTTCAGTATTTTTATGCCCAAATGGATTGAATGGATATGAACTGAAAATCCTGATTATATGCCCTTTTCTCTATATATTACTGTGGCTATAGGTAACAAATTAAACAAAATGTATAGATGTAACCATATAAGTTGTCCTGAAACTTGTCATCTACCATTATTAATATTCTAGTTCTACACATTTTGTTTATTAATTATCCTATTTATTTATTCTTCATATCTTTTATTCTATATTTTACTACCTATTTAATATTGTGTTCAAGTTTAGTTTAACTTACTTGCTCAGTCAAAGGGAAGATATCTAATATAGAATGAATCCCAGATTGATCAGGATCTTCAGCATACATATATCTGATCTGCTCCTTCGCTCTCCATGTCAGAATACTGGCTGAGGGCGGAGGTCGGAAATATTTTCTCTCTATCGTCTTAAATTTCACAAAACTCTTGTGCCTTTTCTTTGCCCTACGCATAAGGTCAATAGTTAACAATGATAGAAATAGTCAAACATAACCTTAGCAGTAATCGCAACACAATATTTTTTAAGAAAGGTTTTTCAAAGTATTTTCATTTTATAATTTCAATTCTGTAGCGATGTACTAAGAAATTTGCCATATCCTGGCTGAACATTAATTTTATTTGTAAGAAAGGTTGTTAAAAACAATTTAGACAAATCAATACATCACCTTACCGAATCAAGAGCTTTTATTCAATGCAACAAGGTTAACAAAAATGAAAGAGAAAAGCTTACTCGAGTTCCTCGGCATATTTATTTTGTCTCTGCTTTGGATCGAGAGTTACAAACTGCTGCATATTCTCCATGTCATTATCAGGTGACTTCCACTGAGGGTCAGAGTCGTCATCAGCAAATGTAAACCTGTCATCAAGATTCCTCCTTCTACAGCGACCAAAGCGAGTGGCAGTGGTGTGCACGTAAGCAGCGGGAAGCCTGCATAGCTCGCTGAGGTAAATGTATAATATACAATCATGTAAGGACAACTCCAAAAAACAAGGTTACCCTACACCCAAATGATGGAGTAATATTTTAGCAAGGATTCCCCTATAATGCCTTGATTATAGAGTTATGCTATGCTGTATTGCAGAATAACAATATATATACCACAGTATTAAATCAGAGTATTTTAAAACAACAGTCTACCCAATACTACAATTATCATCTGGCATGGAACTATATAAGCTGTATTTTTGAAGAAATTTTCTGATTGAATAAGACTTACCTGTTTGCACAGTTCAGATCATGTGTAACATGTGCAATACATTTGGGATCTACTGCTCGTCTCAAGATCATCAGGTATCGTGAAACACTATTCTGCATCTTCGTTGATAACTGAAAAACACACATACAAAATTGTCTCAAGGAATAGCAGCAAGACTGTAAAAGCACATGCCATCTAATGGATTGCCAATGACTTGAGCAAAATAAAAAGACACAATTGTTTCAAGATCATCAACATGGATCAGCATCCGTTCTGGGTGTCACTGATCTATGGTCACTTCAACTCTATCGATTGAGGTTTATTGTATTTATTGCTGTTAAAAATTTGTGACAGTAGCTACGAGTCATGTGAAATATGTATTACTTTAAATGCTGGGAGGTATTCAAACACAGCAAGCTTAGCATAAAAACTTACGTCATGTATTTTCTAAAATCACTTGTGGTTTCTCTAGAAGTCTATTAGAATTTTGACCCCTATTCAACTGAAGACATTTATACCCTTAACCCTCACTATCAAGCCACAAAATAACAAAAAACAAAAATAACTTTTACATTTACCTGTCACCACACACTCAACTGTCACCACACGCCTAAAACCACTATAAAGTCACCAACTCATGAGTGAATTGCTGTGTTTCGATAAAAAAAATTCCATCTACAAGTCACCACACACTTCTAACCATTTATGAACAGCTTCAAAGACATAACCTCGGTAATCAATCTCTCACTTCAAGTCACTGACAATGGCCAACAAGAAGGAAACATGATTAAGATCTAAGCCACGTATACATGTATCATTTTGTAAGTCATCTTCACATCTTCATTTATAAGACTGATGACTGTATTATGAGGTTTTCCAGTAGACGGGATGGTGCTGAGGACTTTAACAATCAACCTTCAAAGCTCCCTTTTGGGCGCACACCCGGGACCCCTGCAGCACCAACCACTTGACAGTGAATGGCAAGTGCGCTAACTGATTGCGCCTTCTCAACATACCCAAAAAAAGAGGGTTGATGGCACTTATCATCAAGCCGTAATTAACTACTCGGAGTCATGTACTTACATCCCACTGCCTGGTCTGGACCGATTCATGTGATATTCATCTCTGATAAATAACTGCACTCAATAGAGATCATACAAAGCCAGGGAAAGAACACTGGGTTCATCTACCCCGTAGCGCTACTTGTCAAAAGAGCACTCAGTATAGGTCCCGGGATACATTGTTTTCAAATTACTACTAGAGCGAGACAGGTTATTATCTATAATGACATTGAGCAGTTTAGTAAACAGGGTCAGGGTCAGGGATAGCTCAGTGCTAGCTCAGTGCTAGAGGCGTGTGACTTAGGATCAAATGGTCCTGGGTTCGAGCCCCACCGGGAGCACTGTTTGTCTAGTATTACCTGACTTGGCTGTCGCGGGCCATTCACCCTAGCCGACATGGAACGTTAACGGACATATGGCTAGCCACATTACCAGAGTCTTCAAACCTACCTGAAGTTGGTGATTACGTCGATAAAAAAAATATAATAAAATAATATGAATCTACTTACGAGTGTCAAATACGTCTAGTTGGAGGAAAGAGTCTAGTCTAAATCCTCAGACGGCTGAAAGTGTGAGTGCAATGATGGCACTCACACTTGCAGCCATCTGAGCATTTTGACTAGATAGAGGTCCCATACATAGCCTACCAGTACCACTTGCAGAAATTCCGGACATAGACTATCCAACGAACTGATAGGGAGTTCATTGCTCTATCTATTGTATATGAAACAAGCAGAGGTCATTTTTAGGCAGCTAGTAACTACTATTAGTCATACATAAATAAATTTTCTTGGAGTGGGGCCAGGGCACATGAAAATAAATTCAGTATCAGAGTCGACCACAAAGGTTCTGGATCTGGTTGCTTGGTACTGAGACTCTACATACATTCTCAAGTATTGTGCTTGCTACATCCCCAAGCCCACCCACCGCACTGGCAGTCCATTGACACAGGTGAGGAGCCCATCTTGCAAAAACAGCAGAGCAAGGTGCCAGCAACGTGCAATCATCAACATTGAACATGTGCTTACATTTCTACATAGACTAGACCACATGCTTAGCCTGCCCAGGCTACTACATGCTGCTACACAGAACCAGGGTATATATATATATATATTTATGTATCAGTCCTTAACCAGTTGTTGATACAAGGGTGACTTAACAGCACATAAGCTTGCAGACCTCCAAGTACAGTTAAGTTATTAGTGTCTTGCTCAGCATGTACACAGCTAGAGCACCAAAGCCCTTCCCCAAGAAAAGATGGGCTGGGACAGTGAAAGCTCCCTAGTAGAGTGTGACATAATAAAACATAGTCTAATCATAAAAATGCACAAAGTTGACACAGAGCACATCACAAGGAAGGACAACTACTCGCTCAGTCTCATTTTCTTTAGGGGACACAACTCCGACGATAGAGATAAGGATTTTCTTTTAACTTTATCGAGTTTTCTTTTAAATTTATCTATTCAATTGTTGACTTTTGGGAAGCATTATGGGTAAATCCTTTTCCAAATATGCAGACATAAGAATTGTCACAATATAGGCCACTCCTTGATAGCGCATTCGAAGTTGGCTGTTTGATATCACAAGTTGGAGACTCATAACATTAAAAGACAATGAGACATTTCTGTGTTTATTTTGTGTCAGATGCCAAGGCAGGTTCCTCGGAAAGTGATTTCAATACCATGATGTAGTGATGAAAACACCGTACTTTAGGAATAAAATATGTCTGCTTGTAGCTTACCACTATTTATACAAGGTACTACTAGTTTGCTACTATACATAATAATAATAATACTATAAATTTGAATATATACATTTGTGTTGTGAAAGCCGGGAGAAGGTCATCATTTCAAAATATGTATGTACATCAGTAAATATCAACAATCATTACATCATTTGGTGGTACTCTGAAAAGATCCCAAGTTGTTTAATTCACCAGTGACAGAAAGTAGTAATAATATTGCTTAAATACAATAGCCTCTTCTTCCAAGGTAAAATAAATCCAATTTAAACCGTCCTTTGAGTATGAGATGAGGTCTGCAATATCTCCGATACAATAATCTGAGATTGAATTGTTCTTATGAATTTCTGGTGTACACCGCTCACGATTGCTGTACAAACTGTACCTGTTGTCCCTAAAGAAAATAAAACAGTAAGATTTGTTTTGATGGTGATTGCTGATTAGTGATTACATATCTCCATAATTACACACAGTTGCTATAAACCAATCCAAAATTTGATGTTTTCCTACACAATGAATCTATACACCATCACCTGTATATACAGTGGATGTTACTGATGACCCAAGTTTTCCAGTTCAAAGTTTTCGGTTAACAGAACAGAATAAAATAGAAGTACTCAACAACGACATAGCAGCTCTATAAACAACTTGTTCGTAAAATCAAATGTTGACTCCCTCCAGAAGTCACATAAGTATATTTATATAGATCTTGCTTGCATGTCACAAAGAGAGAGAGCCAGAATAGATAAACTAACCGTAGGGCTGTCAGAAGGAGCTGCCGTGGCAGTGGTGAATGTTTGTGCTTGATCTCCGCTGCTTGCTGTCTGTACCATTATCTGTTGTCCTGAGCTCAACTGGGCCTGGATCGCTTGTAGCTGGCTAGGGGTCAGCTGAATCTATAAGAAATGAATTGGAAATGGCCGTTAACTTCTATATTTTCACTAATTGTCAAGAATTCAATAACTATAACTTTACGTTGCCATAATAAAGTGTCATAAAACATCCTCTTTTTATTTTGCATATCCTTTCAGCTATTGTTTTTTACATGTAAATTTTGTCAAAAAAGATTTAGTTAGATTTCTTCGAATTACAACAACATTCTTTCCACTTCTTTTTGTAGATGGTTGTTTCTGATAATCTCTTTTCTCATGGTGAAATGCATGACCTGATATGCAAGTATCATCCGTGACGCCCACGTTCAGTGTTGTATTTTCCCCGTATCATTTACTCCATTGGATTGATCAGTTAAAATTCAAGATTTTGATTTTTTTTACCTGTTGTACTTGGTTTTGTTGTGCTGGGGCTTGTACCTGCACAACCTGAGCACCAGATGGTATTCCCTGTCCCTACAAAATCAAAATTTAAGAAAATTGTTGTACGATGATTTATAAGACTGCCTATATTTCTTCAAGCACTGACGATACATTTCAAATAGCCTCACTGAGAAAAGCTTCAAAGCTGACTATCTTAACTAAGGGAGTCACAGGTAAAACCTAGACAAAGACTAAACTTGTCTAAGATTTATATATTGTTTCCCATGTTTAGCCAGTCCGTTTTAAAGCTATTCATTCTGATCCTACTGGAAGTGCATTGACAGTTAGACTAGTCAGAAGCAGCCAACCATGCTTGGACAAGTACAACACAGCCAGCATTCACGCTAGTTATTGTATGGGTAAATATATAGCTGAAATATATCGATAAAATCATAAAAAGAATCAAAGATACAAAGACTTACTGCCAGTTGTAATGCCTGCCCTGTTACTCCAGATATTCCTGATTGTGTCTGAACATAATACTGCACTTGATCACCACTATCCTGCAATAAATACACACAGTATATCATCTATTAAGTCCTCATGTGGCCTGGATAATTCACCTATTCTCAACGGATGATCCAAGATGCTAGAAGTATTATAGTAATCCTAGGTTGTATGACTGAAGTCTTTGGACCAGATTTTACACCAGCTAAATTACTTATTACCAGAGAAAAGTGACATTAAATACAAATCTGAAGGGTTCCATTCATACAATTTAGCCATCATCTTTGAAGCGGAGAGAGCTATCCTCTCTTGAGTCCAGAAACTGGGACCCATAGTACTCATGCAACACCCTATACCCATGCCCACCGGAAACCTGGCTACACAAATTCTAACATTTGACCATTAGTCCACTCCTGACAAACGAGCTGAGTAATTTTAACTCTCAATTTGACCGATATAGTTAACATATGCTGTTGATGCAGATTTATTACAAAGACACTTACTCGTTTAGCTGGTTTTGTGTCCACATCTCTCGGTACGATATCAATAAGAAAATCGAACTGGTCAAACTTTGATATGGCCAGTGAGATATCGTTCCTCTAAAATGAAATAATCAGTGATTAGGTCTGTTAAAAAAACCAAGGAGAAACGAGGAAATACTCATCTATCATTGGAATCCTTCCAAAACAACTTTGGCACTCAATCCAACCTATCCAAAATGGTCATTGTCTCACCTAACACTGTACAATATCCTGTTTATGTGGCTAATTATATTGAGGCTACATGTTATGACAATAAGCATATCATGTATATGTAATTTATAAGGTTAGGAGCATCGGACAAGGGCACATGCAAAACTGTTCATATTAACAAACTCAGCTATCAAGATCAAAGTGAATGCAATTAGAGCTTCAGGAAATGTTCAACTACAACATTGCCTACATAAAACATGATATTAGAGACAGTATCCGTTCCCCCATTGGTCTTATTGGTTTCAGCCTTCCCTGAATCAAGATGCTCACTGACAATATAGTTTACCTGTAGTGTTCGACGCTTACTATCCTCCGTTTGGACCCAGGACCTCAGAGCTAACTCACTGATGAATATTTCTGCTGCTTTGGCAAACAGAAGTGGAGCTTCCTGGCTTATCATCTTTACATCTTCATCGAGTTTCATGATTTTCTTGATACGAGCCAACGGCAGCTCTTGTGATTTGAAATCATCCTTAAAGTAAAGAAATGGTATGCTCTCTAGTTACAAGGAACAGTGATGTCAATATGTAGTAGCTGTTAGTTGGTGATGACGACGAGAGTTTGATCATAGATGTGCAGAATTACTAGCATTATCCTGGTTTTTTTTCGGTCCTGCCAGCAAATCGCGTTGTGAAAAATGTTATTTGAAGAAATCAATGAGAGAGGAGGAAAAGGAAAGCAGTATCTTTATCAGCTAACAATAAAACAACAAGTGCAGCCTCACATTTAGCTCAAGCTAGCTCATACAATGTGGATAAGTATTTTGGTGTAACTTCATATCAAGTTGTCTGATAATGAAATGCTTTCAACACCCTCAACTTTTTTATTCTGACTTAAACGGATAATGACTATTTGACAATGTGAATAGTTTATTTTGATGTTAGAGACTAGAACTGAGTATTTTGTCTACACTTACAGCCTTGACAGCTTTCACTTCACCCATCGTCTTGGGCCAAAATCCATTGAGCCACTGATGAGCTTCAGACTGTGCCTGGGATTCGCCTAAGCTGTAGGTAGGGTCGTTCTCTGCCATTATTAATGTTGGGGATTGATTTATCATATAACTTGGTGTGAACTTCAGCTTCTTTCAGCGGTAATATTCAGGCTGCAAAAAGAAAGAGAAATATTTGTGTAACAGTTTGCCAGACAGTATCATCAATGAACTCCCTCTTCCTTGGTATCATCCTGGTAGATAATGTGCCAGAGAGTAAGGGAAAGGACAAGATGAAAAAAAAGAGAGGAATAAATGGATACTTGACCAAAATATTCCCGTTACTACACCTACGATAGACTGGCTTGAGAGTGATATTGATAAATCAATGAACTGAGGGAGTTCATTGGATAAATGAAGCACAATTCGGCAGATTTTGATATTATAGGCTTCTGACCTCAGTCTACTCTAACTAACTCTACCAATAAAATCGAGACTTTGCAATGTGTCGATGAGGAATACAATTGAAGTGAGTAAATATAAAGAGTTAAGATTCTTCAACCGATTCAGAGAATTGCACAACTACTGATTGGGTTTGTAGCTAGAACTCATTTTGTTAGGAGAACTGATTGTTCCTCATCAAAATTATATTATGTGAGCCAACATACTTCTCTTCTTCATAGTATAGTATATTTTATACACAATATTGTGTATTATTACTGATTGGTCTTCACAAACCAACAGCGAATAAAACACAAGTCTACTCCAAAACCTGGGATTTTGGAGTAGACCTGTGGAATAAAATAATTAATGAATAACACAACAACAAGAGAAGAGAAGATTTTTAAATATTTTTACCAGCCTCATCCTGGTTTTCCCCAGTGTCACCAATGAAACAATACAAACTTATCAATTGGCTGGTTTCTGACCAATGTTATAACAGGCAAGATTCATTGTCAAATTTATTGGTCAAAAACTAAGCCAATCATGAATGGCTGAGGTCTTTGTTAGCCAATGGCTACCAAGTAAAGGAAGTAGTTAGCAGTGAGAGTATGGAACAACTTTGAGCGGGTCTTTCACAAACACATACAAGTTCTAAGTTGATGATACAGTTATCGAACAAAGATGGAGAATGAAAATGTCCCCTGTACAATTAACCAGCCAAATTTCTATACAGACTACTCACACTTTGTTATCAGGTCAACTTGTTGGAAGCTGTAGACAAAAGATGCTCACCTCTCACTTCTCGAAATCTGATGTAGACTAGTCGTAAATAAACCAATCACAATCACATATTAGGTTTTCTAAAGGTTTTCTGCAAATAAACAGAGCTATAAAATATCTTCATTGTCTTTTATAAAAAAAAACATAAAATTAAATCTCATTTTATTTTTAAGATGGTCGAAGAGCTTCCTGCAAAACAAAGATTGAGTTTTTTCTCTCAATCACAACCTAGCAAATTGCTACTGAGTCTTAGAGAAGACTTCCGGTTAAAAATCTTGGACTTCCCATCTTCCCATAACAGTTGCCTCAAACACTCCTCCCCTGATTTAATGAGTTTGTGGTATGATTTCACTCAGATACCCAGTGCAAGGACATGATCATTTGAAGCCCTTGTTTGTGTATGAGTTGACAATGAACCTGAAGGCTCTACTTCCCTTGTGATAACCATTCATGAATGAATGAAGGAAAATGATTGGATTGGGTATAGAGTAGACTATAGTTGCCGTTGGTAAAGCAGTAAAGTTAGTACTGAGCTCAAATTCAATGCTCTACTACTCATATTTGAGTAAAATCAGTACACACACCCAGTCTGCGCATGTGCGAACTGTTGAGGCATACGTTCGTCTCTGCAGCATAGGGCTTAGCCTTGTGACTAGTCTGAGCAAGGAGTAAAAGAGAGGAGTGAAAACTAAGCATTTCAGTTACCCTATGTTGCCTCTGCTGCTATAGTTAACAGTGGGCACAACTCCTTACAACCTATATATAAACACAGTATAACTTTGGCGCCATATCATGTCATAATTAGAATTGGCCAATCATTTTAACTCTACTAGATCTGACTCAATTTTTAACAAAGTTACAATGCTTTAAAATTAGGTTTGGGGAGCTCACAGAAGGCCCTCACTGGTCTTTTTACTTAGACTAATATGTAAAGGTCAGGGTGATAACAAAATTTAGACATTACAGCATTATGTGAGGAATATTTGAGCATAGCAAAAACACTGAATTAAGGTATCATGGTGTACTAATGTACAGTTTTCTCAACACCAACAGTGCCAAATTAAGTGATTGAAGGCTTGGATCAAGCAGAATATTTATTTGTATCATCTTATCATAAGAATAGAGCTTGTGTAGAGGGATTTACTGAATGGTTAACACTTAATTAGATATCGTCAATATTTTACATAATGGCTGACATCAATCATTATGTTCAGCCTTATTAAGAGCTCAATCATGACATCTAGACAGATAATTTAGCTTATTTACATATCTTTTATGGATTGAAATAACATTTAATAGTCCATAAATAATACTTGAGGAGATATCAGCCAATATTTCTCAAGTGGGAATATTAAACAAATCTTAATCTAGCTGAGGTTTCATAGAGAACCGGAAGTGCCATTGTACTTCATTGTTAACAAATTTTAGTTTCCACTCCTCTCTTTTACTCCTTGGTCTGAGTACCAAAATTGGGATAACAATGGAAACCCATAATTTGGAAATATTTGGGTCTAAATGGAACACTGGTTTTGATATCTCATAACCTTGAACCCTGGGAGTTGCCTTTCTTGATGGAAGGCAGCGCCCCCACTGCTGTGCTGCAGAGATAGACTATGTCACAAGGCTATCCTGCAAGCAGAATGACACACACCACTGTAGTTAGGTTAAGTGGGGGTTCCTTGAAATGATCAGGACAAGGGCCTGGGTTCCCTATATTTGCTTCATAGTAGCATACCATATATGTCAATAGTTGGTTGACAGGAGATAAGCATACCCTTATGTTCATAGTACTGCCGCATTTTCTAACTTTGCAAAGCCAAAAGTTGGGAAATGTGACAGTCCTACTCCTATGGTTATAATGTACCAAGGAGTCACTCGACTATACAAACCTGCTCGAAAGAACCTGTGTGACATGGGCCCCTGGGACTTAAATGTCTTTACTTTGCCAATGTCCACTATCAACCACCCAAAAAACACCAAACAGGGTAAGACACAAAAAAATAATTTTTTACAACCTACCTTGAAATCTCTCACACTAACTCACTCCTCCTTCCTCTTTCATTTGCTTCAGGTTTGAAGGTTCTAGCACAAACAGAGCTGACTTTATGGACCAGAGAAAAAAGATGCCTCCACAAAATTCAGGTGAATTCATTGTGAATTTTTGGAGGCATCTTTTTTTTTTCTGGTCCATAAAGTCAGCTGTTTGTGCTAGAACCTTCAAACCTGAAGCAAATGAAAGAGGAAGGAGGAGTGAGTTAGTGTGAGAGATTTCAAGGTAGGTTGTAAAAAAAAAAATTTTGTGTCTTACCCTGTTTGGTGTTTTGGGTGGTTGATAGTGGACATTGGCAAAGTAAAGACATGTAAGTCCCAGGGGTCCATGCTGTGTGGCTCCGACCAAGGATATCCCTCTTTGATCAGTCCAATGAACTACCTCTCCGAGAGGTAATTCTTTGATCAGTCAAAGTCGGTCCAAGACAGTCGAGCTCAGAATGGTGGGCCTGTGTTACATTGGTACCAATACTATTGAGTTAACTTCTGTGTAATGCAGCCTGGTTCATGGATATATATCATATGCATTCAAATTTAATAATGAGTGGTCATCATTACTAAATAACCAGATTTGCATGCTTGAAAGTGGGTTTTGAACCTGGACAAGATGGCTGAGAGAGGACCTTTAGGCATTAATTTGATTAAATGTTGGAAATCTTAATAACACTAAACTTGCCTCTTATTTTCAGGAAAATATATACAAAGATGGCATCTCTGCACAGCTTTTATGTATTCAACAGTGAATATGGTCCGAGAGAGGGAGAGGTACGGTAAAATTATAATATGTGTCAGTACTAGTTATGTGCGACAATTGTGTTGCAAGCAGCAATATTTAGTAATCTCTTTTTTTACCTAATCAAATACTAACCTCAGGCTATCTGTTATTGAGACTATATGATTTGAGAATAATCCTTTGCTAATAGTCAAGTATATAGCATTGCATACTTAGCTAACATTGATACCCCATTAAATATTGTGTTGTGACAATAATTGTGCTGTTTGGAGTGAACAAATCAATACAGTCAGGTGATTTTTTTGTTTGTCTTTCCAGGAAATAAAGAAAGTTATGTATTACTACCCTCCATCTGCAGATGAGAACACAAAGTGTAAAGATGTGGGCCTGGCAGAAGCTATGACCAAGTTTGTAGAGTAAGTACTCTTATCCTGGTCAGTGGACAGGTCCGGCTCTTACAATTTCGGGCACTTCAGAACCATTATTAAGAATGCCTTGTATTTAATTGAAGGCATTCATTAAATATTCATTGCACTGCTGAAGTTCAATTTATTCATTGGCCTTTTCAGCATGAGCTGAGGAAACAGACTCTGCCATAAGCTTTAATGACACAGTAAGCCAACAAGCTCAATGTATTAATTGGTATGTTTGTCAGCTCATCCAAGTGCCAAATATTGACATCCCTGACATTGACAGTTTCCTTGATTTCAGGACATTTACAGATAAAGCGTGTCAGGCTATCCATACACAAAAACAGAGACACCTTTATTATCAGCCTGAGCCGGATTTCTGGATCATTATGGTAAGGCTAACAGATATTTAGTATAATGAGCAGAATGATAGTGCTTGGTCTTAATCCAACGTTAACAATGTTTCAATCAAAGGTAGAGCGCATATCATCCATAATATTTAGTAACCATTTTTATCATTTTAATCATTTTATATTTTACTCCTGTGAATTTTACTGCTAACTCTTTTTTCCTAGTGGAATTTACTCCAGCATATCATACTGCTGAATTTAGGAGGAACACAAATACATTCATACATACATGTAATGATGCTACATTGGTATAACAGTCACTTGGTACTTTAGGTCATCTGACTTGAATACCAATATAACTGTCAAACTTTTCTAATATGCTTTTGTATTATTGCTGATGATGTAGTGTCAATGTTGTTTCAGAAACTGAATATACCTCACGTGCCAAAGCAGAAGAATGAGCAGCTTACAGAAGAATACCATGATGAAGACATACATGATAAAGTGTACAGTACAGTGTTACGGCAGGCTTACGACATGTTCAAGGTAACATTAACTCATTGATTTGATACCACTGTTGTGTAAGCAGCTCTCAAACTAGGAAATATTTGTATCGCACAGATTTTTTGTAGATCGTTGGTCGATGAAATTCTTCTATTGTTATCATCTAAGTCTTGATAGAAAAAAATTTCTCGCTGGCTCAAAGTTGCTGTATATGGTTTCCCAATGTAATGATTTACTTCTAATCAAGTTTTTAATTCAGTTTATTTAATTTTCAGCTCTTTATGGGAACTTTCAACGATATTCTGACCAAAGCTCAGGGAGACGTGAAGAGTTTGAAACAGAGGCTAGACCACTTCTACAGTCGGGTAGGTCTCAATGCATACCTGACATCGATATTGCACTATAAGTATGTATATCTCTGATCGCTAGAGACAATTTAGGAAGCTTATTTGTGCCTACTAGATAAAATATTTGCTGCCTGAGAGCATGGCTTTTCAGCAGAGGATATGTTTTGTGTTACCAGTTTGCTGATTTGTTGCCTGGTCTGATCATTCCAAAACTCCAAATATTTTTTGTCATCAAACTAAAGATGAATTTGCAAGTTATCTCCTCACTGTGTCCAGCATAAAGAGTAGACAACCCTGATAAAAATAATAATACATTGTATCTCTTTGTGGTGTAATTTCATAGTATCAAGAATACGCTTTTTATTACAGTATTTGATCACACTGAAGCTATCACAGTGTGATATATTAGATGTGTATAACGGTATATCATGGTTACCTCTAGATAAAAGCATGTATCTACGAGTACAATGTCTTATGAATCGACTGGAGGCCAAATATCCTCAGATCTCTTACACAGCATTCCTCTGCAGTGATTATCTAGTCTGGTGAGTATATGTATATTTTTTCTATATACATTTTCTATTTATATATTTTTTTTTTCGTTTTTTGTTTATGAGGTCAAAAAGTTGTCATTTTCGTTTGTTTATAACATACTTATTTATATATATATATATATAAACCTAGCATGATGCCAATAAATAGTGTCAGCGTGACACCAACAACTTTGTTTGCCCTTGACACTGACACTATTTTTGTCATCGTCAATAGCGCCTTAGTCACCTTACAGCTTTATGCTGACTAAGGCACTGTTGGCAATGACAAGAATAGTGCCAGTGTCAAGGGCACACAAAACTGTTGGTGCTACTGATAATGACAATGCAAATTAATTGACCAATTGGGCCTGTTTGATATTCATCATTTGCTTAATTTCTGCTGCTCTTGAATCCACCTCTGCCGAAAGGTAATAGGCTATGAATTTAGCCCTAGGTTCTTCTGCTTTTCCACTCAAGAAACTATGCTTTCATTGAGGGATAGTCTTACGAACGATATGACATTATTTCAGTGTACGTCTCATCGAATTGTAATAGTTCTACCTCCTTATTTTATCAATGCTCCACAACTCAAATATCGTAATTTTTTCTAGGACTGGTGTTCCGCAACAAGACATGCGAGTCATCTATCAGTATTTAATCACTAGTCTGTTCCCTTCACATCATGAACAGGAAATGACATCAACGGAGGGTGGCAGACGAAGCTTTACTGGAAACAATTTTGGACAGTAAGTTACGATTTCTTGGAAAGACGACTGTTGTTGCGATCTCCGACTCCCAAGCGCTTCAATCAGGGAGGGTGGGAGGGATATCCACCCTCCCTGCTTCAATGTCGTATAAAAACAGTGGTCTTCAGTCACTACTCAATAACCAGCAATAAAACCACTAATTTTTTGCAGATAGCCAACTGCTTTGTTGATTGGTTGCATTGCTGTCACCTTACTTTTCTAATATAGTATTGTAAATTCATAACGACATTGCACAAGGTGTTATTAAACTTTTTAGCTAAAATATCACATCAGGCACATTTACTATTTATTTTTCTTATTCACAGATTCATCACGGGTATACCACTTAAACCAGAGGACACAAAACCTTCACGCATACCCAGAGTTTTTATCGACACTGGCAGTGGACCTCTGCAGGAATTCCAACTGCTTGTCTATAGAGCATTGAATGTCACCGTCTGTGCGTTGGTTAATGGTAAGCTATCCACATATTACCATAGTGATATAACATGGAATCGGCCAGGTCGTATCGTAACTATGTTGTTTTGTATCACTTTGTGTATGTGCTAACTGTTGAGACATACATTCCTCCCTGTTTCCTCTGGAACTCTTGGAGTTGCACTTTTGTGGTGTAAGGCAGCACCACCACAGCTGTGCTGCAGAGATGGACTATGTCACAAGGCAATCTTACAGGCAGAATGGTGATAAATAACCTAACATGTCTGTTCACAGGTACAATTACTCCAGCCTTTTCAAAGAAATTTGATGCGGACTTAGGACCTACTCTTACAGAATTGGCATCGGAATTAGTACAAAAATACTCTCTAAAACCAACGAGGTAGGATTGAGTGGGTCGACTGTGGGTTGCTGTATGACAATCAAAAATCTTTTCGTAACTGTGCCATGGTTAGAACATTGTATTCCTCATTGCATCAACGTTGGCTTAACTGATTTTGCTGTATCACTATGCTCTCATCTAGTTAAAGTGCTCTTACTTTGCCCAGGTGTCTGGTCATGGCGTTCCGGTATCAGCTACATTCCAACCATTTGGTTGATAATTAATACCATTACCAGCAATCCCGGTAAATGTAGAGCACTTTTACTAGATGAGAGCATAATGATACAGCAAAATCAGTTCGAGTTGGAGCACTTTGACTGGCTGACAGCCATCATAAAAAGTGAGGGATGTTTGTGTGTGTAGTGCATAAAATCGTTACTCCATAGCCACCTTATCAGCTAGAATTTTGGGAAAACTAAACCACAACGACCTGCCAAAAAGACAGAGTCTTTGTAGATCATAATTATAGAACAGTTAAGGTCAAGCTGAATATAAGCCCGGCCCTGGTAACACAACTGTTAATCTAACAAAAATCAAAAATATCTTATATGAATTATTATGTAGCAGCATTAAAAATGACATTGTAACAATTGTAATATTGTTCTAATTTTGTAGCGGCGGAGATGTCACAATTAAGTACATTTATTTTAATCACATGAACTTGGCTACAAAGACAACAGTTCACATAGACAGCAGGAAAACTCGGTTGGTCAGTGTGCCATTAGACATTCTCAGTACCATCGCTGACATGAACACTGATCTCTCTCAGTAAGTGATGAGCTTCATCTTTCTTACTTGACCCACTTTTTGAACACCCCCCCCCCCCCCATTGAGTCTTGACCTTAAGCTAGGATAGTGGGGACGCTATACCATAATACTAATGAATGTGTCAGCTGTCAGTCATCTGATTAAGCTTTTTGATTCTGTGTAGGACCAGTTTTATTGGTATTTATATCTTGTTCTTTGATTTGTGATTCTTGGAATCACATTCATTGAATGCCTAGTGAGATTCATGATGCTGCATTTTAATCTATGTATTGGCATAAATATATTTCACCGGCAGAATAGAATTCTATCTGGTCTCATTAAATTTTACAAAATGTTTTGTTTATAGCACACCATTATTTTCGATGTTGCAGTATAGAACACGATTCTGAATGTCTCGTACGAACAGCTGGTGAATATTGGGTTGTGTGCAAAAAGTCTGACAGCAGGGAATTATACGTAGTCGTCTGTGACAGAAACGCCAACCTTACAGATATCAATGGTAAGTGACATCGCCATGGAAGGTTTTACATGGGCTATCAAATGTACTTAAAGACTACCCAAAGACCAATGCATGTTATAGTCAGGCAGTTACTTGATAAAGGTATGTCAGATTTCATGGTAAAAAAAATTCAATGCTATACTGGGCATGAATTATTGATGGTAGAAAGAGTGGCTCCATAAGGGAAGGTAACTCTCATTATCTGCATTGCAAACATAACCATAAGTAACTGCATGACTATAACAGTAGTAGTATTTAACAGTTCTAAAATAACCTGAAAACACAAATGATGCATGAGGTTGAGAAGGTGCCTACAATTCGTGAATCTTCTGAGAATTTTGCGGTGACCCTGGATGGTATGGTGTGATTAGCCCCGTGTAGCCGATGCGCCTAACTAAGGCCACAATATGATAATGGAGCACCTCTTGTCAGTTCTCATGACACGCCTGAGTAATCTGATGATACTGATAAAGGTGTTGGTCTTATGTCAGCATTTCTAGGACGAAATGTAAACCCAAATTATATAACCAAATTTTTTGTATTTTTCAGAGGAAGTAAAAAAGTTATGCCACCACCAGTTCACAAACATGTTCCAGATAGACTGAAATTTGGAAGAGACGGTGCTTAAACTGTGATAATATGGCTTTGTTCTCATAAATTCTTATGAGTGGTAAGCTGGTCCCTACACAAACCTCGTAGTTTTTGCCCACCCTTCACTTAGCCTTTTTGGCATGCTGTATGCATCAGTGACAGCGATTTGGCTCCATACAATGGCACCAGCCCGTAAACTTCTATGCATGTCAAAGAAGCCCACTGTTGGTTTTTCACAGCATTTCCAGAAGAGAGTAACAGACAATTCATATCCACTTGACAATTAGGTTCTATCACTGGAATTTTTACTTCACTTTATTTATTTTTAAGTAAAACTGATTCATTTCCTGTCCCTCATTTATGATCTCTTTGTCATTCATCTACAGGATGGACTTCAAAGTACTTCATACCTACAAAATAAAATACTTGATTGAGAAAACCACGCAAAAAATTCTCTTGATAATCAGCATCACTTTAGGATCTTTTTCTTTAAATTGGGTCAGTTCAAGGCTCGCTGCTGGCTGCTGGCTGCAGCGAGATAAAGTACACAGTAACTCAGTATTGTGTAGATTAGATGTGTTATGTTGATGAACTTTGTGTTTGAAACAATTAGTTAGTCGTATATTGACCTGCAAGCGCCCCAACTAGACCAGAGTTATAGTCACAGGCCACCTCAGTGAACTTGTACTGATTTCTATCATCAACAAAGCCGCCATTAGTATCTCCGGGACCACCCACCATACCACCTGTCAGTACATGAGGGTTAGGGCTTCCTGTTTTCAGCTGATCCCAGCCACATGGTGCTGGCTTCCATGGACACGATCTGTGATGAGAAAATTATATGAAATATTTGAGTTTATTCAGTTTCAATAGAGTCTATCCATACAAATTCTTAGAAATATCCATAAAATACAAATACAAATCCATGAAAATTATTCAATAGAGTCAATAGAGGCTATGTTGCCACAACCCCCCACCCCTGCCAGCCGATGGATGAGCGCTTTTGTTTGATAACAAAGTGTGATGCATGACTTACGCCGCTTCATGATGGCATCTCTGTGGAGGATTGTTACCAAAGCCAACCATAAAGCTTCTGCCACCATCGCCAAGTATGTAGTTGATCTGGCTAGCAGCAAAGTCATGGTTTGCCTTCGCATTGATGCCACTCTTGGCAGCCATGAGTGCAACGAATGCCGTGTTGGCAGCATATCTGAGTGACCCCCACTCATTTCTAAATGCAAGACCTTGTTTAGTTCTTGGGACAGAACCACCCGGCCTCCAATCCTTCAGGAAGGCGTCCACTGCAGCACTGTACTGACCATCTCCTGTTAGCTTAAAGAGCAGGATCTGCAACAAATATCCAGTATCTGATATCTGTTCTTCTGATCAGTTCGATAAAGTATTTTCATGTCTCATTTGGGAATCATCATATCCTCATACAATATGCTCCATCAAAACTGCATTACATTAGTGTAAGTGCTTAGACTGCTTCATTGCGAGTTAGTGGCATTCCGTTATAATGTATCATTGATAATGTAATGCCACTAACTCTCAATGCAGCTGTCTATTCACTTAAACTACCGTACGATATGAATAGTGATGCTATATTTGAAGAGATGGACTTATCTTCATCAAGTTTGATCCAAGTTACCTGGATCTTGAGACGCTCCCATTCTACTAATATGCTGTTGGTGGCCCAAGAGGAGGCAACACCAAACACAGGTACATTAGATCAAACTTGATCTATGACTTATAGTTGATCATATATGAATTAAACTGACCCCAACTGCTGGCCTCTTCTCGTTCCAGCTCATAGCCCAGGGTACACCTGGTTTGAAGTAATTCTTAGCATCACTCAAGTAACCATTGTAAGCTGGATCTGACTTGCCCACAGCATATGCCAGCCATGCAGCTGCGTTAGCCATCTCATCTTCCCAGCTGTCTGAACTACACAGAAAACCACAAAAAGGTCAGCCATTATAAAACACTGCTTTGAGAGCAAAACTCCTATGTCGCTTGTGATGGCATAGACTGATAAAGATGCTACCATGAATTACCTATAAGTCCCCTTATTTAATAAGGTCTGATATTAGCCTAGTCACGTGCGTTCAAGATAAGTTACCGCGTGAGCAGGCTAGTCTGGCATCTGTATATTCAGGTGAGGATGGTGTCACAATATCTTACTTGTAGAACTTTTGGAGATTAGGAACAATGTGAGTGGCTACTCCCGGATTTTTCTTAGCTAGCTCGTAAAGTTGCTTGGCATCTGAGAGCAGCCCATTGGCAAATCCAGCATCTGAAAAGGAGGATGACGATTTCAGTTTCTCAGTAATGAGAATAGTAGAACCATGATAATCAGATCAAGTAAATAACTAGAATGGTGTTCCATCTTGTGACACAATGCTATTTCTGGCGTCCATTTGCTTCATATTGACGTGATGGTGATTGGTGATGAAATTTGTCATTTTCAACTCAAAATATTCCCTTCATTGGTCCACTGATTGCCGAGAATCTCATTCAAAAATGGCCTTGAACTGGATGTTATTGCAGTGTCGTACCTTTGGCTTTGAAAACCACATATCCAGCAGCCATGGCGGCAGCAGTCTCTCCCATGATGTCAGCGCCACCTGTTGGCTTACCAGCTCCGATAGCATAAGTAGGCCTGAACATGTGATTATCCTCGGGCCTGCCCCACCAGGAGTGATCGGCATCTCCGTCAGCGACCAGAAAATATATTATATTAAAATTAGGATGACAGATTGCAAAAAGATTCAATTTGTTTCACGATGGAAAGAATTTGGTTTCTTGCTAAAATGATTAACTGTGATACTGGTGGAGTCTCTTAAAATGAAAGCAAGCTACCATTGTACATGAAGGCTTACTTCCGATGTTTCATACATAGCGGCCGTGGTGCAATGGATAGGGCGTGGGTCTTTCAATCGAGAGGTTCCGTGTGTGTTCGGGTCCTGGTGTATCATGGAGGTGTCAGGAAGGGCATCCGACCTCTAATGCTCATATGCCACATTAGTATATAAAGTGCGTAGACCCATACTGATGTTACCGAAAACAAATAAACCGAAAAACATCTAGGTTTCTCACACAGTAGTCAGTATCACAGGGTATCGAGACTATAAACAAACGTGAGTTTTTTTCCCCTGTTACACACATGCTGTGTAACTTACCTGTGCATAAAACTTGTCTTTATCCACAGCACACTTTCTGAAGTACTCTAGGGCCCACCTGACCTGGCGCAGCCCCATATCATACTGTCCAGTGATGTCATAACCCTCCTTGATAAATTCCATACCATAAATGATTAGGGTGGCTGAAGAGGCCATCGGCAGTCCAAATTTGACCAGATCCCCGGCTAGAATATGCCATGAGAAAATAGTCACATGAGAATGATAGTGAAGTCACAGGTTAATTTTGATTCTCTCTTTTTTAACAGCAACAATTATTTCGGGACTAAATGATGTTATTCACTACAGAATGATATGTGTAAAAGTTGTCCTGACCAGCCAATGATGTTTAGTTTGGTTTTATTTTTGCTTTAAATAGGTTTTGTCAAGAAAATGGTATTGCAGCAGATGTCCTACTATGGTCAAACTATTTTCAACTATGGTCAACAATTTCATAATTCTATTTTTCTCTCTCAGTATTAAATTGTGAATAAAGGATTGAGGTTTTGAAAGGGTTTACTCACCGTCATGCCATCCGCCGGTCAAATCTCTGCCAACATCTTTTCCATCATTCAAATCAGAATCGCCTCTCCATGGTATCTTATTATCACTTGGTAGTTTACCTGATCTCTGAGCTTCATAGAAGAGAAGACCTTTACCTAAAGCGTCAGCATAGTCATACGCATCTATGTCTGCTGCCAGATAAGCTGCCAGCAGAAGACAGGATATAGCCAGACGACTCATGTTTTATGATTTCGTCTCCACCCTACTATCTACCGCAGACAGGTATGCCAAGTTTAAAGATAACAATGCTTAATTGATAATGCCGCCACGTATTTGGGTATAATGATGCTTCATGCAGGTGAATAATTTCCCATGTCGATATATATATAATACCTGAACGGGAGGAGACATTATTATCGTCTATCTGTTATCTGTCAGAGATGTACTGGAGTGAAATTAGTAAAATGTCCAGTGGAATTGCAAACAAATTTCATGATATATGAAAAAATAACATGCATTACATCTACTTGTGTGATCTTGTTTATTAAAAACACAAACAAAACAAAACTAATGGTTGATGGCAGTACAGTATTTGTAACAGAAATTTTTTGTAGCTTTGTCGCCTGAGGCACTGTCTGTCTTTTATCAAGTATGTACATTGTTCAATAGATGGTTTGTTCTTTGGCGTAAATGGTTAGGCAGTTTCCTCCAAGAAAAGGTGTAGTTGTGGAATCTTACACTCGCAAGTACTTCGTAGTAACACGTATATGAGTTCATCACTTTCTCATAGTGGTTTCTCAAATGGTTTCAGTTCTATCTAGCCTAAGTCCTCAGACAGCTGCCATACAAGTTTGTGGCATTACAATAACATCTAAATAAAATCTAGGGTGAGGTTTGCAGAATATGCTTTGATCAAGATGTGTTGAGTCATCAGCCTAACATAATTTTGAAAAGAATGCCACTTTAAATATTTTAAGCGTTTATTTTTGTCTGGCCAGTAGAAAAATAATAGCAGATATAGTTGTCCAAAAATTGCAACAGGATGTGACCTCAGTTCATTGGCTTCTGTCGATTTCTTGTCTTATAATCAGGTTATGTGGTCGGATAATCATTCTACTGCAATCTCTCAAAGCAATATTTTTTCTAATTATGGAATTCACAGAGCTATGATAAATAAAGGCTATGGCAGATCAAAAAACATGTATTTTCTTGCCACCGCCTTTGTACTATACTGTAAAACATCATATAATGCAGTCATTAGACTTATAAATTGAGGTGAGTCATAAAATGATACTGTGAAGACTAGACACAGACGAATATGCGGGCCGCGCCCTTAAGGCACCTTTATTTCTCAGTCTTCGGACAGAGACAGACTTGCAATTTTAACCCACATGAACCCACATTATATCTGAATCATGTTTTTCCTTATTGTTGGCCATAGATAGTGAATTGTAAATGTATAGATTGATCACAGAGGTTATCTCTTTGAAATATATCAACACTGGTTAGAAGTGTGTGGTGACTTGTAAATGAAAAACATTATTATAGACAGTTTTCTGAGCTTTGATTTAGGCCTCAATTCGGAGTTGTCCTCTCTCCAGTTTGGTACTTTTAACCCACGCCGCATAGGAAAAACGTGCTGAAAAGAGGGTTATCTTGAAAACCGCTTATCATAGGATAAAAATTATTTTTGATTCAGAATCTGCTACATTGAAAACTCATATGGACATAGTTTGGGAAATAACTTTGGTAATTGGATAGTCAATTATAGCATTCTCTGCCTGTTTTGCGGACCATTTGGCACAATTTTTCATGAGTTTCGTCACTAAAATTAAGATTTATCAACATTCAAGCCTCCGGTGCAGACTCTGTATCAAAAATCATTTTTATCCTGCCATAAGCTGTTTTCAAGCTAACCCTCTTTCAGCAGGTTTTTCCTATGCGGCGTGGGTTAAAAGTACCAAACTGGAGAGAGGACAACTCCGAACCGAGGCATAAATAAGAGCTCAGAAAACTGTTTATTGAATAAGCAGCAATTCATTTATAAGTCTGATGTCCGTAGTCTTGTTTATCAGCATGATTTACTGTCAAATATACTCTGGACTAATAGAACCACTTGGCATATCTTGTTTATCATCTCCTTCTGGCTGCTCCCATCGCTGTATGGGGTGATAATATGTAATGGTGTCATATGAGTTTGACATTAATGGAAATTAGGCGATGTATTTCTACACCTTTACATCGGGAGAGGAGGAATGCAAATCATGGTCAGTTTGCCAAGAACGTGACATTCAGATTTTAGAACGTGACTGAAATACCATCATGTAGGCTGTTCAGCCATTATTTTGCCTCTCTTCTGCAATTGCACTGCTCAAATTACTTCATAGTTCATGAGAACTTTGCTTCATTGTTATGTCACTGAGTTCAAACTTTATTGAAACTCCAGTAGTATTAATCACCTAAAATTATTTGTAGTGTTTTGATTTCATATTTGATATGAAATTTTGATTTGAATCAATTTCAGTTTGATATGGAATAGTACTGTTTATACTGCTTAGTATGGGAGGTTGGCAACTGAGCATCAACATCTTCAATTAGGGATGCGATAGATGGTTGTAAAATTATAAATAGAATAAAGATTCAAGGTTTTGTGTACAAATTTATTAACTTTTTGAAAGCATGGATTGACACAAAAAGCATTCTGGTATTTCACTCCTTATACTGGTTTCGCAGCAAAGTATTTCATACCTAAAAATACAAACAGACATGTGAGCAGTGTTGTAAAACAAATACTGGAAATAGTCGTTTAGACCTCTCTTTTATCAAGTTCTTCGAAAGTTGTAGACCTTGTAGTAGGCATTCCTATGTCGATGGATCAAGTATCATAGTACAATCATTGTGTTATGATGTGTTATGATGTGTTATGATGTGTTATGATGTGTTATGATGTGTTATGATGTGTTATGTTATGTTATGATGTTAAGAAGTTATGACAAGGTTATGTGTTACGACTGTTACGATATCAATAAAAATTAATGCTCAACCAAATATTAATAAATTAATGTTTAATTAGATAATTCCTTCCTATCATCCTCCAGCGTCAATCAATTTATTTTTCTTGACTAAACTCCAAAATTTCTCATCAAACCATTATACAGTACCACCTCCCCCATCCAACCCAGACAGCCTGCTCTGGCTAGGTTTACAGTTACCTGCAACGGCTCCAACAAATCCTGAGTTGTAATCTGTGGCAACTTCGGTGAATTCGAATTTCTGTCTGTCATCAACAAAGTTTCCGTTAACCTCTCCCGGACCTCCGACAAGTGCTCCCTCGAGGACATGGGGATTATCATTCCAGGTCTTCAGCTGTTCCCATCCGCATGGTGCGGGCTTCCATGGGCAAGATCTGTAAATAATATAAATCCACGATATTAATTAATTAATTGTAATTTATGTCATATATTAATCGTTATCTTTCTCATTACATATTAATTGTAAAAATACACATCAATTACAGCTTTAGCCATTTGAGGGTCTGTGTTCCAATAATAACAACCATGGTCAATTTATCATCACCATCGAGAGTTTGTATATAGTTCATTTTACTCACGCTGCCTTGTGATGAGCTCTCTTTGGGTAGTTGTTACCAAAGCCTACAAGATAACTTCTTCCAGCATCTCCGAGCATGAAGTTGATTTGGCTGGCAGCAAAGTCGTAATTAGCCTTTGCGTTGATGCCATTCTTAGCAGCAAGGACGGCAATAAAGGCAGCGTTGGCGGCGTATCTGTTAGATCCCCACATATCTCTCCACACCAGACCTTTAGGAGTTCTTGGGATGGAGCCTCCTACTCTCCACTCCTTGAGGAAGTTATCGACACCAGATTTGTACTGTCCCTCTCCTGTCAGCTTGTAAAGCAAGAACTGAAACAAAACATAAATCAACGTCAATTCAGCCATAAACGCCAGGGGGTAATTCTATCAGAATGAGCAATGCTTTTTGGAGCAAGTTGTCACTTTTGCCTCACTCAAAATGATATCATTTGGTCTTTCAATTAGACAAATTTCTGCTCAGATTGTCCACTCAGAATGTATATAGTTAGATCAATGAGTGAGAATTTTGGCTGCTTTGATAGCCAGTCTTGATAGCTTGTAGTCAACGAAATCTCTGTGAGTGTGAGACTATTGATTGATACATCAATAAATGACAACTGGTTTATCATCGATTTCAAGGAAAAATGAAAATAACTCACGGTAACCCAAACACTCCTGGGTTTAGAAATAACAGGTTACTAATTTGTTTATCAGAAATATGATGAGATGAAATGTGGAAGTGTGGCAATTTCTCACAAGTTGTTTGCCGCCAATAATGACGTCAGCGTATTTTTGATGGGATGAAAAGTTACAGTCGGTGTAAAAAGACAAAATAAAAAAACTTTATGAAAGTATATTTGAGATAGGATAATTGAGCTTTTCCAGTTGTAGTGATTCAACTCCCACCAGAAATATGGGAGTGAGCTTGATCTTTTGTGTTAATTTAGATTATTCATAGGATTGGAAAAGCAACCCATAGGTTGGGTGTCTCCAAGCTTAATGTAAGTTGTCTTTGCATATACTCACAGCAACTGCTGGTCTCTTCTCACTCCAGCTCATGGACCACGGTACTCCAGCCTTGAAGTAGTTCTTGGCATCCCCAAGGTATCCATTGTAGGAGGGGTCAGACTTTCCGACAGCATATGCCAACCAAGCGGCAGCGTGTGCCATCTCATCCTCCCAAGCATCGGAACTGTAAACAGTGTTTCAAGTGATAGCTATATAGCTTCTGCGGGTGAAGCTATATGTTTTCGATATTGTGAGCTTCGATAAAATGGGGCTGATAAAAACGTGTGGATAACGTAAGGGATTGACTCTTCAAAACAAAGATTAAGAACGAAGAAACAAGATCTGGTAGAGAAGATCCATGCATTGCATATAGCAGGCTTTGGACAGGCCAAGCGTATTAAAGTGACAGTCCTATTAGAAAAGTGGATATATAACCCCAGTAACTCAAATATTGTGAGTTCATAGGGCAAATGCAAAAAATAAAAAAATGAAAACTGTGGAAAATAGCATTTTAGTTTTTTTTAAATATTTTAGCAAGGATCATAGTGTATCATAGTGGTCAGGGGGAGGCAATAAATCACTATGATCCACTATGATCCCAATTTTAAAACTTTGCAGCAGTTTTACTGCAACTAGGTTCACAGGCTATTTCATTTCATATGCCCTAATGACTTTTCAGCCTGAATTCTTTAAATCCATACCAAACATGGCCTAGTAGGACTGTCACTTTAAATGATCCCAAAGTTCAAGGAAACTGTTCGTTGTTTACTGGTCATACTTACTTGTAGAACTTATGCAGATTTGGAATAATTGGGTTGGCTACTCCTGGGTTTTTCTTTCCAAGATTGTACAATTGCTTAGCATCTGAGAGCAGTCCGTTGGCAAATCCAGCATCTTCATTTTTAAAACAAAAATTAGCTATTAGAGAGAATAGCAAGAGCAGGCCCTCATACCTTCTGTTGTCAGAAGAAGTAAAGTTGGGCATTAATTTAAAGGATGTTTCTATTTTGCACTCTGTTTGGCTATAAAAAGTGGGAGGGGAAACATGTTTCGGCTGCAAATATTTTGCGACTGTTACGAATATGGGGTCAGCAAAGTGATGATCATAATGGGTTGTAGCTCCTTCATCCAAAAAGATTAGTATTTTACATTGTCACAAACATGTCTCGCTCACCATATTTCCTGAACACAGCACTTCCAGCAGCCATAGCTGCAGCAGTCTCTCCCATGATATCAGCTCCACCAGCAGGCTTTCCAGCACCGATGGTGAAGGTAGGTCTGTGTTGGTGATTGTCTTCGGGTCTACCCCACCAACTGTGATCAGCATCACCATCAGCTACCTGAGCACAAGAGAATAAATTATTAATCAGAATTTAATCTTTTTTTCCCTACATATTGTTTCTAGCAAAGAGGATGTTGATTTATATCCCACAATTCAATTTTGTGGAATCCCCAGTGGAGTCCAATGAATTATTAGCCTTGTCATGGTTTTTTGTGCAAAAAAACAAAACCGGTAGTTTGCATGACAAGACTAGTCAATGGTAACACAATGTACAATATACATTGAGTTACCATTGACTAGTCTTGTCATGCTATGATGTTATGATTGTGCTAAACTTCCTCTGGAAACAGATCTGCATTATGGTAGTGACATTGATATGCCTTTTTATGTAAAAATCTAAGAAAATAGCAAGTCACTGTGAGATTTTCAATACTGTTTGTGTACTAGTTTATGGCATAGGTACAATAACCAGGATGTACCTATGCCATAAACTAGTACACAAACAGTTATCTCACAGTGACTTGCTATTTTCTTAGATTTTTACATAAAAAGGTATATCAACTTCACTACCATAATGCAGAAATGCAGAAAGCAGATAATGAGAAACGTATGCCCCCATGGTAGTTTGGTTATATATCGAAACTGTCAAGTGGGATGAAGGTTTTTTTAATTTAAAGCTAGATATACCTGAGCGTAGAATCTGTCTTTGTCGACATAGCACTTTCTGAAGTATTCCAGAGCCCATCTGACTTGTCTGAGGCCCATTCCAAACTGTCCAGCAAACTCATATCCCTCTCTCATAAACTCGAGACCGTGAAGGATGAGGGTGGCGGAGGAAGCCATGGGTAAACCAAACTTGACATGGTCTCCAGCTGCAAAAAATAAAAAGTTGCTAAACATTAATTTATGACGTGTTGATTTTCATTTAATTCTGTAGCTATGTCACTGAGGGAATTTTGTTTATGCTTTGATATCCGGCCATAGTATTATTTTTTTGCTTTCTATATATCAGTAGTACGATCAACAGAGTATGGCGTAAGACTTGTATAGATTTATACATTATATGCAAAAAGTATAATAAATGATTGCTATAATGATTAGTGATTATGAGTAAGCAAAATCTTATTGACTTGTAAATCGGTCAACGGCGCCTTTGCAGGTGTTACAATTAATTATGTTTTTGTTATCTCTGTAGCAATCACTGCTAATTCCGGTTCAGATTTTATGCTGACACCTGATTCTACCAAGGCCTATTTCCGCTAGCCTTGCTTTTGAAATGGGCCATGTTACAAACATGTGTGGTTCGTAACAGTTTGTCAAGATATTAAACTCGCTACATGCTTTGCTAATGTGAGTATTGATGAATGAATTTATGGATCAGTGGTAAAATGTATAGCGTGGCTATTTATGGATATATGCCTCAGTATAAGGCTTTGTGTCAGGATCTAAAAATCTGGCACTTTATACGTTATAAATTGGTTGACGTCCCGGTAACAACCTTCAAAAACTCTGACAAGCTGCTTGAGAAAACTCACCTATATTAGATTCTGAACTTGTGGCCAATCAAAGATGAGAAATGCGGTCCAGCAACCGTACATAAATAGACATACTCCTCTATATAATATATATCAGTGAGTGTTCCATAACTAGACCAAGCACAGGTGCTCATTACTCACCATCATGCCATCCACCAGTTAAATCTCTACCAACATCTTTTCCATCATTCATCTCAGAATCTCCTCTGTATGGGATTTTGTTATCAGAAGGAAGTTTTCCTGATCTCTGAGCTTCGTAGAAGAGCAGTCCTTTGTACAGTGCGTCATCATAATTGTATTTGGCATCTGATCAAGAAAAAACACAAATATCCAGAAATTATGTGATATTTGTCATGGTGACACTTACATGGCGTCACTTGCATTTTGCAATGATTATTGAGGATATTCATTCCTAGTGGTGTGGCACCCTGATAAGCTAGCTAGCTAGCTATCCAGGGTGGAGAACTGTAAAGGTACTATTGTACAATGAAAATGAAAATGTATTTATTATTAATTTGTGTGGAAAAATCAGTAATTAAAAAATTAATTGGTTTTGAAAGAGTACTCATAAAAACTTTCGCTTACTTGGTGTTGCTACTTTGCCGCCACCTGGTGGAATAACAACAGGCTTGTTATTTCCATTATCTGGCTTTTGTGGAGCTGGAGTTGCTGGCTTGTTGTTTCCAGGGTTTTGTGGCTGAGATCCACCTGGGCTGCTCTGTCCTGGAAAGAAATCTAGACATGGGTTGGTACCAGTGGCTCCGCCATCCGAGTAGCTGAAAACATATCAAGAAAATGGTCTATGTTGTTTTATTTTAAATTAAGTTGGCGTGCCATTTTATGATGTGATCTTTCTGTATGATGGCTTACCAGTAGAACTGGAACGACCGGAATGCAGGTGAATTGGATCAAACTTGATCCAGAACAATCATAATGAAAGCTTTTGTCTGTCAATCGAGTGTAAAAATAACGGCCTACACGTTATGAACTTATCTGCAACGAAAGCCCATAAAGCTGAAAACCTTCAATTTAAACTTATGGGGAATTCCCAGCACACATGACAGCTATACAGGGGATTTGTTTGCGTGAGAGCGATATTCTGCTAGCATCATAGTAAATCTAATTACCCGCAATTAAGATTTCCTCTAGCAACTGCCCCTGCATCATCCTAGTTTCAATGCTTGATGGAAATGCTGAATCATTAAGTTTCTGATGAAGTCATAACTCTTAGAATGATATAATGGGTATTTCCTTGTCAACCTGACTGGACATTTTTGGTGCTGTATGTAGATAATCACGTAGCTAGTACTTGGTGGCACATCAAGGATATTTATTAACAATTTCCACTGGGCTTTCAGCTGGTCTAAGCTCTTAATAATTTGTTAAAACAACTGGCCGAGGCTTTTTTTTATGTGACACTTCCAGAAAAAGCTTTGGATAGCATTACAAGCAAAAAAATGAGTTCCTTTACTGCTATCTAAAAATAAGTTCAACGATGATTAGGGGCAAATAGGTTTGATGTAGACATATTAAAATTGCTATTGACAAATCCTCCTAATTAATTCACTTCATCATCTTTGAAGCGGAGAGTTTTCCTCTCTTGGGTACAGGTACCGGGACCCATAGTACTCATGCCGCACCCTATACCCATGCCCGCCGGAAATCCGGCTACTCTTTATATAGAAGAGGCAGAGGGGGTTCTTTTTACTGCGTGTGGGGTGTGCAAACACATAGTGGACCTCCGGTATTTTTGGTCCCGTTCCGCAAGGACCTGGCAAGGATGAATGGTGTGCCAGTACCAAATCAGAAATGACTGCCGGCGCCGGGAATTGAACCTGGACCTCTAAGATCCAAAGTCCGTACCATTAACCATTAGACCACTCCTGACTCCTACTTAATTCACTTACTGGACAACAAAATGGATCTGTACGGTACCGCCCGCTCCTACGTTGGCGTTCCAATCTGGCTTCAAAATGAAGGACTTGTCATTTTCCTTGGTGGCCTTTGCAGTCCAGATCTAAAAGCATAAAATAATCATAGTCACTGCAAGGTAATCACTTTTTTCTTCTACATCCGGGAGTTGTTATAGCCGAGACGTATGCGGTCAATTAACTCCATATACTAGTGTAAAAAACAGCTTACTCATACGCTAACATTTTCCGGAATTTTTCAGAAGACCAAAAATCATGCTCAAAATAATTATGTAGGTCTACATTTCCTGCTTTTCCCCATTAGATCACCATTTACTGAGTTGCACTAAGAATGTCACTATCTTGGAATAATGCCATACATTAACTGCCATATCAATTTTTCCATTTTTCACGATGTCTGCAAATTCTGTGAGCAGAGTCTGATACCACAAAAAGATTAAAGCATTGCCAAAATTAAGTCTTAGCAAACATTTACAAGCATATACTCCTTGCATTTAGTCATCTCAAAACTAGAGTAACTAAATTAGCTAGGGTAAACTTCAGCTTACATTTACGACAGCACAGGCTGCATGAATCAATACACAATTTATGTGTACAAGGTAGGACCTTGATTATACTTACATCCATTTGCCTGACAGGGTGTTCGAATGTTAATCTAGCCGACCATGTGTTTATTGCGGAGCTAACTGGGACGTTGAACTCTCCCTGGAATCCTCCTGTCCATGGTTTAACAACCTTGCTCAGTCTTGTACAGGCCTACAGTCGCAATAATAATGTTTCCGTTAAATCTCACAATTCCAACCAAACCATCTTATACTGTAACAGTGCGAACAACTGCCTAAAAGTTTACATACATTGCTGTTCGGCGCGCAGTTATTCTATGTGGAAAAAAATATACATGCATTAATCAGCATGCCTCGAAAGCGTTTGATATAAACATTTATTTGAAAATTAGAAATTAAGTTACACTGAAGATAAAGGTTATTCCATAAACACATAAATAGTATTTATATGTTTATGGGTTTTTCATACTCACATTGATGTCTGCAACAATAAAGGCTGTGATGAGCAAGCCTACGGATGCTAGGCGACTCATGTTTGATGAATTCGCCGTGAGGCCAAAGTTGAGGAAATATTCAGGTATGAAATGGTACTGATGGATTACTGATGTCGTATTTATAACCCAAGCCTGAGCAAGTACTTTATCAGCAATTCCAGGTGAGCTGTTTCCCACCATGATCTCGGCACACCCAGCCCATTAAATTGTTTAGCTTTGGGACCATTTCTCATCTACCTTGGCTCTCTTCTTACACATACGATATTGTGAGTAACTCTCAAAGTGTGCATGGTAGTTTGGGAACTGAGGCAGTAGACTTCTTGAGATGGTGACGAGGCATGAACCTACAAAGTATGCTATCTGATTACATTAATATCCTTGGAACGTATGTTACTGAAACAACATCAGGTACGAGGGAGGCTGATAGCATTGCTTTTATGTAAACGAGGTAGGTGGGTACTCTCTATTTTGCGATAAAGCCTGCCAGGACACAAGCTGTGTCATTGTCATCAGTGAAATATGAGAAGCCAAGCTCCGGGACATAGAAAAATTCCGAGCCTGTATAACCAATTTTTTCAAAATAGTTACGGTTTCGTGGAATTTTTTTAAATCAAAGTATAACATGAATACAAAAATTTGCCAAGAAATCATTTCAATCATGCCAAAAGATGTTATCCAGATTCAAATGAATTTCTGAATTTCGAAAATAGTACATTTCATTAGAATCCTTCTTCTGGAATTATCATTACAGGGAAATTCCTTTGAAGTGGATAACCCTAGGCCTAGCTAGCCTATGTCTCCTGAAACTTTTCTGTCATTTTGTCAGCTATAATAATATGGAATATGAAATAAATGGTAGAGAAATACAACAATTTGCACCAGGTTAATTACGTAGGAGGTGGATAGCTCATCATTCTCCAGAAAAACTTTGTGAATTCGACTTAGGTCAAGTAAATATTTGTAGAAATATTTGATCCAAGATTTCTTTGAAATTTCTTCAAATGTGTTTATCCTTCCTGAGACTCTAGACAAATGCTAATCTCCATTTTTATAAACAGTGATAATCTTGATCTTCAGGTCTTCCAGTTCACCTCAAATCTACTCATTGAAAAAATCGAGGGATGGGTAATGGAATTGAAGATTGATCAGCTTCGTTGCAAAACAACTACAACTTCTGCAAATTAAGGCGTTTTAATTCTTAAAAGAGGCTCAACTAGTTAGTTTGCGATGACATTTCAGTGTCACATATCATATGCATAACCTGACATCTCCTTATTATAACTGTTCACTCAAACAGCGGCAAATGATTTGGTTGAAGCATTCTAGCGGAGAATGCAAAAGATGATCATAAGCGTAAAAGTCGTGCTGGAAATGGAAATAACAAGCAGTGTTTGAAATGGGCTTACAACGCCTTTTATGCCATGCAAGAAACTCACAGCCTAAACGTGAAAAAAGTGTGCATAGTTTAAGAACATGCGATATAGCATATAACATTATAGCAAGTGTATCAGGTTAATGATAATATAACAAACTAATATAAATATACAATAATATATTATACGAATAAAGAATATATATTCATATTCCTTGTTTGCATTGTCCATCGTTTATGATCAATTTATTTAAACTGGTTCCAGCTTGTGATGAATCGAAATTTGAGGAATATAATTCTTTCTCACTGCTCAGGATCTTTTTGTACAAAAATAAAACAACATTGTATGCCTCTCTCTTGCAGTTCCTGTTCTAATCTTTCATCTCTTTCGCACTGGTTGATTATTTTCGAAGCCAGTACAATTATTTTTGAGAACCTGCATCCTATATCTGGCTTTTATGTGTTTGATGTAAAATTATTGTTGTTTTGTAGTGTGTGAAACACTTCCTATTACCTCATAGGATTGTGATAAGAATTTTGATCGGGCATATACTGTCTCTTATGCCTAATCGTGGTTGATTGTTGCTAAGTCATAGTATATCGATTGTGTCAACTTTTCTCAAGTATGGCATTCACACAGCTTTCAGATATAGTTTTGCATCATCATGCTGGCCTATAGTCCCAGGGGAGGCAGGGATGACACTGCTTCCCCTAGAATGCTAAACATAAGTGACATAAAACATTGTAGTTGAATAATCCATGTCAGAATCAGATCATCTGGGACTTCGATTTGCTATTTATATACCTTATGATGCTTTTGAGGCTTTGGCTTTGCCCAAAACCCCACAGGGGGAGCTTACAGCACCCAACCCTAGTGTTACTTTGCGCCCACGAGAAGTTATTCTACGCCCCTGCCATAAACAATATACTAGCATTTTATTACACTAGCCTTATTAAAGTCGATAATTTTAAATATTTGAACACAATATTAATACAATAATACCAATTGTTTTTGGTGATGATGCAAAACTTAGCCTTGTCATCATGTGACAACTTATTTTTGGGCTGCTTGATGCGCATGCCACAGAGCCTTATAAACTTAGATTTTCATATAAGGGGATGTCTGCCTGAGGTTGGCACGCTGAGATAATTTGTCAAGTCAAGTCAGCTGCTATGAGGGGCTACTGTGTGGCTTGTCTGCGTTGAGGGCCACACAATGTATGTTACAGTGCTTGGGATTAAAGGTATTCGGTGCAGGTGCTTTGTAGGGAATTTTGCTGATGCTGTTGGGCTGCCGCCTGGTGGCTACCGCTTGTTTGATGTCGATTGTACGTTAAGCTTGCTACCTCTGGTGGGTGTGCTGCCACTGATGTGCTACAGATGGTGTGCTCAGTGTGCTGCCGCACACCAATGAGCGGCAGCACACCCAACAGAAGATATATGCTTAACTCACAATCGACAGCACATCAGCGGAAGCACATCACCATTTTACCAAACTAATGTTATGAAGAAAGGGTGGAGTTTTTTAATTTATCCTCATGATTTTTTTTCAACAGAGAAAGAGGCATTTTGTAGAAATAGCTGCTGATCAAACACACCCTCTTTTTAATTAGTTTGGTGGCAGCCTCTTCCTAACTTATCACTTCTATTTGCGATTTCGGATGGATAAGTTGCACAATAAGCCGCTAATTGCCAAAATCACTGCCAGTAAAAGGGAAGGTGATCAAAAAATGATGATATGGCTTCAAACTATCCAAAATCTGAAAGAGCATGTCACAATTAGTGGATCTACAACTTTACATGGGTCTGCTATCTTAACTAGTCGAGCTATGGCCAACAGCGGTTGCAATACCCCTTATATCACCTGTGATAACTATCATTGAAACGAAACAACTTTTTCAATTTTGCTGCTGCCTCAAAAGCAGGCTTCGAATGTTAGCACTGATCTGATTTTCTTATGGTCATTTTGTATTGACCCTCCCCTCGCATAACACCAGTGTTAAATGCTCTGAGTGTGTCGTTTTTCAAATAGTGCATACTTTTAGGTTTCCTTTATAGTATCATATATATGTCTTTCTAAGTTTATATAGCATGTTAAGCAAAATTGAACTCCTTCAAGTATCATCAAAAAGGTATGTAATGCGGAAAAAATACAAAACCACCATAAAATAAACAGATCGAGAAGAACATTCGAAGTCAGTTTTCGAGGCGACTGCAAAATTAAAAAAATAAGGTCCTTTCAATGATAGTTATATATAGGTGATATAAGGGGTATTGCAACCGTTGTTGGCCATTTCTCGGCTACTTATCATAGCAGACCCATGTAAACTTGTAGATCCACTAATGATGACATGCTCTTTCAGATTTTGGATGTTTTGAACCAATGCATCATTTTATTACTTTCCCTTTTTGCGGTGTTATCACTTTTTATAAGGTTGGCCATTCACTCAATATTTGAGATATCACAATGATATAATACAAAAAACTGACCAAGGTATGTATAAATCTGATTGCAGAGTTTGAGTAGCCCCACTCATAAGGTGAGCACAGTACAGACCTTTGAAATATCCAAAGAACAGTGATTTTGGCCATTTTTGGCAGGATTTTTGGCAATTAGCTGCCTATTGTGCAACTTTGTGTAATTTACATCATCACCATTGCGACCGCCTCAAAAAACTACCCTAGAATCCACTCGTAGAATTTATCCATCCAATTTTGTAAATGAAGTTGCATATCTAGCCACATTTTTGGTAGGCTGCCACTTGACTAAGTTGTATTATCAGAAATGAATGTAGAAAGTCATCTCGCTGCAAACCTATTTTTAGACCTAAACTATGTAGGTCCCAAAAACGTTCAAAATCCTTTTTTCCTTTTTTTATGACTCATTTTAATAATCTCCGGTCTCAGTCATTTTGACCCAACATTGTAAGCATTCAATTTTATCAATACCATGATATCAGTTAAAAAAAAAAACTAAACTAAACGCACTGCACACTATCGGCAGCACACTGAGCACACCATCTGTAACACACCAGCGGCAGCACACCCACCAGAGGTAGCAAGCTTAACGCACAATTGACATCAAACAAGCGGCAGCCACCAGGCGGCAGCCCAACAGCATCAGCAAAATTCACTACAAAGCACCTGCACCGAATACCTTTAATCCCAAGCACTGTAACATATATTGTGTGGCACTGAAAGCAGACAAGCCACACAGTAGCCCCTCATAGCAGCTGGCTTGACTTGACAAATTATCTCAGCGTGCCAACCTCAGGCAGACATCCCATTTTTGGCGGCAGCATCCGGTAGCGGCAAGACATGCAAACCCCAGTAAATCCCCATGAGAAGATAACAACATAAACACATAAGTATTTATATGTTTATGGATAACAACTAAGGCTACTTTTGAAATGTTTGATTTTTGTAACTGTGATTCAAAGTTGAAATATGAAAATAGGATTCATATCAATATTTCGGTTTTCATCAATAAGAAAATCAAAAAACAAAAACTGACTCGATTTTCATATTTTGATTTGTTGTTTTGGAACAATAAACGAAAAACAAGTTGTTTTTTATATTTTAGCATCAGTGCGCTAAAATGAAAAACAAACGATACTAATTCCCCTTATATTTTCACCACAATAAATTGTGTATACATTGTCATTGAAATGATTATTTGCATGTGAATCAAAATTTCCTGTTTGGGGCTGGATGTCATGCTGTATGTTTTCGTCTTGAGGCCAATGTTTCAGCCAGTGGCGATCGCGAGTGTCATATGCAAATGCCTATAGCCTACATAGAAATAGCAGTATTTATGTGTTAATGGTTGAACCATGTATTTTGGTTTTTGCATGATCTATAGACTCATATGTCCAAGTATTTGATCGGAAAACAAAATTGATATACAAATATAGGCTATATAGAAAGAAGCGATTCTGACTTTTATTCACCTATTTTTTTATCAACAGACGTTTCTTACACTTATACATAAATATGGTTTATTCCACCAAAAGTTTGGAGAGAAATATTGTGGGGTAATCTGAGGCAGTGAATAGATAGAGTATAATAGCAAAGATTATTGATAATAATATCTCATAAATTACCATTTTGTAAGAAATTGAATTTTTAGATTAAAATTGTTTGTGTATTTATGTGTTGGTTTCTCATGGTTAATTAGACTTTCCTCACAGCTTGGTTGTTGAAGTAACTTTGAATTCTGATTGGCTGAACATCAGGATATTTAATGTCGGGCAAAGGTCATTAGCTTTCATTTCCTTTCTTTGCCTCAGACAAGATAGCACTGTACTCTCGAGACAACATGGCAAGTGTAAGTAAACATTTTTCCCCTTTTTCTGGCCCTTGTACCACGGATTTAGACTGATCATCCTCACGATCTGGAGATTTCTGTTTGCGTTTGAAGACTAATCTTGGAGCGTGTGACGAACCATCACCCAAAATTCAAACGGTCACAGCTGGGGTGAATCGGCATTCACCAACCCGTCGGCGTCCTATTCTTTGCCAAACTTTTATTGCCATGAATGAAATTTGTTCTTTATACCTGAAGTCTATTTCACGCATTGCGTAAATAAAAGTATAAAGCAATTTGTAAAGTTGCAGCCATTTGATTGTGTAGCAATAATTGACATGAGAAAAAATATTGTTCCGAGGATTTTGTTGTATGATAGTGACTAGTTACTAGATCTTTGATATTAACAACAATTTAGCTTAGTTTATGAAATAAGTGTATCCTTTATCGGAAAATTTTCTGCTAACACCAAATTTTCTCTGGCTGATGCAACAATAGGTAATGTTCGGCGACCTACTGCTGCAGTATGACTTCAAGTTTGAATGGTTTGGTCATTGCCATATCCTAGTAATCCATCCTAAATTGCTAGATCAAACTTTTGCGGCTCACATTAAAAAAATATTTACCAATTCATTAGATTTAAGATAACATTGAAAGGGATTCCTGAAGGTGTGAGTCATTAGATGTTAAAATGCAATATACGACTACGACCATTTAATTTAAAATCTCATCAAAGCAAGCAGGAAACGAGCTAAATGCTAAGGGCTGGTCCAACATTGATACATGACAACAAGCTCTCATCATGAACTGTCATTCTGAAATGGCTATTTCAGTCCAGATTTAAGTTTGACGATTAATCTGTCAGTGCGCAAGGAAAAAATATTATCAGAATGAACCGTCAGATTGGTAAAATATACTAATAATGATTCTCATACTGAAGCACTGCAATAATACTATGGGATTCCCAAAGGAATTCCACCGTGCCTGCGTTTGAGCTAGAGAACAAAAACTGGAGTTGTATACTTTTTGTTTTTAGTCTTTGTCATTTGACCAATGAATCTCTTTGTAACAAAATAATTGGCCAGTGAAAAGCTCTTTGACATTTCACTTTATGGGGCTCACTAGCGTACCACCCTTGGCTAAACAACCAGATTGTCAAGATTAAAGGCTATGAAATGTGATGACTTGCAAATCTCAAAACTTTCATGCTAGATCCTAACTCATCTGTTCACTAGTCACTTCCATTCATCTGACTGAATTCATTACCCTCATTTAGCTGATCAGCCAGTTGTTGAACACTACAATTTTAATTCTTCGAATTCCTGGGCTACATAGTCTTAGTTGATCAGACTATATGACCAACTTTATCTCCTCAACAGAAACAACATTCTCAAGACAACACACTTTTACAACTCAAGTGTAAATAAGATAGGAAGGATAATCCTATTCTTAGAAGATCTGTGGATCTATCTCTCATAGAAGAATAGACATCACCACCAAAACAGTCAGTTTATCTAATTATATTTCAATGAATTTACACCTATATCTATATATATGGTCCATAATTACCCAAGCAAGTCCCTCGGCCTCGTCGTCTCTGAGTGCTAGTCAAGGAAGGAGTTGGACTATATACACTGACTGTCACGATAGGCCCTATAAAATTATCTGGTGTATCCTTGATTATTTAAGGAAGAGAAGCTTCACATTGTCACAATCATTAAACAACTGTCTAGTCTTAGTGGCTGTCTTCTTTTATTGATCGACCACAAACCGTGGCGGGCAGGTTACTTAGTGGAAAGTCGCTCCTCTCTAACTCGTCCTTGTTTCTAACGGAATGAGAAGCATCATGACTCAAAAAATGTTTTCTATTGCAGGATCTACCATGGAACTCATTTACACTAGCGAATGTTTTCTGCTCCAATGATTCCTGCCAACCCAAGGTGAGTTTCAGTCGGACAAGATGGTTTGACTTTATTAATTAAATCTAACTAATTACCTTATTAATCACAAACTTGGAGAACTGTCGCATCGTTCTTTGCTAAACATTGGTTGAGAAGTTGTTGCTGTGCGTTGAGGTATCAGATTATGCTGCTGTACCCTAATCTTTTGCCAACACTGCATTTTTCAGCATCTATTAGACATAGACTTTTCTTATTATTGCTGTGTTACTATCTTCATCAATTAAGGCCTACTGGCCTGAACTCATGCGGACACCGACAATGCAAGGCTCAGATTTCGCCTGTTAATATTTATGAACTTTGCTGTAGTTGAAATCTTTATGATTTCATGCTGGTATAGGGCCTTGATAGAAGAAGCACCACATCCTTCCCAATATCAATATCCCTGATGTACATACATCAAAAATTTGGTGTTTCTTTATTTCGCAGGAATATCAAGGATAAGCTGTGTTTCCATGAGTTATACCATCACTGGATGTAACTTATTACGGATATATGGGAAATCTGTTGAGTGAAAAGGTTGTGTGAAGTAGACTAAATACCAGCAATCTCTATCATGGCGTTACCAGGGACTTCTTACACTGGCTTGGATGCCATGCGCTCTCGCGCTTTACCTAATCAAACAGGTATAGTGAATAACAAATTATTTTACCTCCAGATTATTTCTTGTTACTAGGTTCATATGCCACAGTTAGATAAGATAAGACAGTTCACAATTGTTTAAAAAGGCTCTGTGGTTGTAATGGCATATCATTTAAAACTTTGATACTGGTAGGTATAAAACTACATAAAAATCTTTTGGTCTTAATTTTCGGCATCCTGTATGATTTCCTGCAAAAAGAGTAGCACTGATTCAGAATATGTGTATCAAAATTGATAAAATTGTTAGCAGTATTTGCAATCCTACTACACACTAAAGAGTCGGCATCAAAAATGTGAGAATTCTTAAAAAATGGACGAAGCAGTTTCTCTCTATTACCTCTAGTATGCAGTCTATGTGTACATGAAAGCGTCCATTCTTACTCCTTTATTCTAAATCATAATATTTATTCAATTTATACTGTGTATGATCAGATTTTCTCTGACTTAGTAAACCGTAGAAAAATTGTTGATAGGCCTAGTTTTGGAAGTTTCCAACCGGATGACAACGATGAATTTTGGAGGGAATTTCCTGAGAATTTCTTTGCCTTGACAAATATAATTACTTGTGGAAGTTTCACACCGATAATATTGGTGGTTTGTGACTCATCAAAACGCATACGGGCAATCCTGATGTAACAGATTTACAATTCTCACTGTTCATTCTGCAAAACTGCACCTTTTCCAGCCAGGCTGTGATATTTGAAAACTTTCTCACCAGTGTTATGGACTCATAACAACATGGTACTTCATATTTACTAGGCTTTTTTGGGATATTGATAATTCGCTCAAAAAAACAAGCCCTCCAAAAAGTGTAACAGAATTTCCTCAGAAAATGCATATAGCAAAATCTGAAGGAATTTTGCAAAGTTCTGAGCAATTGATGATATTTCACTTGAAAATTGTTACCTAAGTGGAGCCTATGATGTCTGTCTTTTAGAATGATCAAAAAATAAATTTGTGTCATATGTTGTTCAGTGAAAAAATTTGAAAAGAAGAGTGTAACAGATATACCAAAAAAATGAAACAGATTTTCGAGTGAGAATGTAATACAAGTTTAAATGATTTTGAAGTATTTTTTTAAATTATGTATCAAGTTCTATCTTTCTCAGCAGCTTTGAATCAGTCTGTTGAAAAATGCATCACTCAGTTGATTAGAAGCAGCCCAAATCGCAATCTGATAGCTCAGTGAGTGAGCGATACTTGCTAAGCTCTTGCTTTCAAATCGCTCAATCATTGATGGAACTATATACATTCTGAGTGAGCAATTTGGATTCGAATTTGTCTAAATGAAGACCAAGTGAGTGATAATTTTGAGCGATGTAATAGTGATAACTTGCTTTGTTAAAGCATAGCTCTTTCTTATTGAAAGACCCCCCAGATCGTTTAATGTAGGAGTTACTACTCAGGTGAAATCTATGAATAGCCTTAGGTCTATAGGTGATATGGTTGAGGAGGAGAGCCGTCATGGTCAAATCTGATTTTGCGCCCTGAAAAAATGTGAAGATTTTATGTTACAGATTGGTGCAATTCATAAAATACAATCTCAAATTTCACCCATTGTTATCACCCGTTTCTATCACCCATGTACCCCTCAACTTTTCATCAGCCAACGCCGCAAAGTCTGACTGATCCCTAACCCTGTTCCCTAGGACTCCACAGTCATTATAAACAGTTTGTTTGACAGTCCCCGTTCCCCTACTATAGATAGTGCAGGGATATAGTATGGGCCCTTGAATTGGAGTGAATTCTGATTTGAATATTAACTCAGCACGCTATACCTTCCTACTGTAGCTTCGTAAATAAACTCGGCTCCAATGAGGGCTTCTATGTTAATTAGTCTTATTTAATCTGAGTGAGACTATTGTGTCACAAACTCTCTCCTTATTATTTAACTCCTCTACTCAAATTGGTTGTAGCTAGCAGAATACGCTGATGTCATCAATGAATAGTTGGTCTGAAAGTTATCAACTCAATGCACAATACATTCCTATTGTAATTCCGTAACAAAAAAGGTGCAATTCCGTCACAATGTAATTCTGTTATGCGAAAAAAACCGATGAAAAAATTAGTTTTTTCTATTTTTGATACCCCAGTAACATCCAGCATGGTTGGAAACCCAGGTTTACGTAGTTTGAGGTTTATAGCTTCAAAAATAAAAACGCAGAAAAACTTTTGTAACTTTTAGTGTAACAGATTTTCAGTCACCAACCTATTTTTATTTGGGTGCTGAAGAAAAAATTATCCAAATTAATTGAGTGTTTTTTAATTCATACCTCATCACATCTACTAGGAACTGATAAATGTCATTTTCAATTCCATAACATCTTTACAAGCCAAGTTATGGGCCTGTAATAAAATAGCTACACAGTCAGTCAATAAAATTATTGATTTACATTTTTTTAAACAGCTAACTGTTTTTTGTTGTTTGCAGCAAACAAATTGAAATTTGAATTTTTGATAGGTTGAGACTCTCAGCTTTCAGAAAATGTATGGCTTGGCTAGATTTGTGCAACTTGAAAATGTTTTCTGGATGTGTCATTTCATCAGAATTGCCCATACATCTCAGTTGTGCTCAAAAACACGATTAAAATAGCTTTATTTAAAAATATTCAGTTACAGTTTGCAAACAGGTGATTTTAATACAGAATATGAAATTAGCTTGAAATGGTCCTTTTCAAGCAAGATCAGCAAACTTTGGTATCTTTTGCTAACACTTGTTTTTATATTAAGGAAAACGCAAGGGACCTCCGATATGCTACCGACCAAAGCAACCTGTCAGAGAGGCTTTACCAAGTGATGGCACTATGAAGTTCACAGTAATCAGACAAATGAAAGAATCTTTTGAGTCGCTGAACCAACTACGCATGAGCAATCGTCTTTGTGATGTATCGTTGTCAGCTGGGGGGAAACGATTTCCTTGTCACAAAGTTGTGTTGGCGTCCGCCAGCCCATACTTTAATGCAATGTTTAAAGGTGGTATGATAGAGTGTTGCAAGAAAGAGGTCGATATGAAGCATACTAATATATCACCGAGTACTCTAAGCATTGTTTTAGATTTTATATATACTACAGAAGTTTGTGTTACTGAAAGTACTGTCTGTGACCTTATGCAAGCTGCTATGATGCTTCAAATGCCACACGTCATTGAGGCATGTAGTACATTTTTAGAACATCAACTGGACCCAACTAACTGTATAGGCATTAGGAAATTTGCTCACCAATACGACTGCCTGGAACTAGAAAAAAAGGCAAAACGATATATACTGAAAAGGTTCAGCGAGGTGAGACATACAGAGGAGTTTTTAACATTAGTTTTGAAAGAATTGACTGAAATCCTCAAAGCAAAAGAAATGACTGTTCGATGCGAGTCGGAGGTATACATGGCGGTGCTAAATTGGGTCTCTCACGATGTAGACTCCAGGGGTAGACACCTTCTGCAATTATTAGAGAATGTGCGACTCGGGAGTATACCTCCTGAGTTCATACAGAGCCAGCTCAAACACTGTAAAATCCTTCAACGAGTGCCAGATAAATGTGTAGAAAAACTGAACCAGCGATTCAAAGAATTGCAAATGCACATCTGTACCGCAGTGGAGGCGCCACGCGTTCCCTGTGAAAAACAGGTTATTTACTGTATAGGAGGCTATTTGAATGCATCCGTAAGAAACGTAGAGTATTATAATCCTCAGGACAACAATTGGAGGCGAATCGCCGACCTTCCATACGCACGATCAGGCTTAGCAGCATGTACCATACTAGGACATGTGTACGCTGTGGGGGGCCGTAATAATAGTAGGGATACACCAAATGAAGATCAAAGTTTAATGGACAGCTACAATCCAAAAACCAATGAGTGGACTAGATTACCATCGATGCACTCGCCTAGAAACAGGGTTGCTGTAGCTGTACTGGACAACAAACTATATGCTGCCGGAGGATCAAACGCTGCCGAGGGACTTCAATCTGTAGAATGGTGAGTGATTTATATTGGATCTCAGAATATTAGAGTGAGAACTTCTGTATTTACTTAAGTAGAGTAAATATGAGCTAGAGTTTAGATTAGCTAGTTTGGGGTGACTTAATGTTAGCTAGCACTAGTTTAGCTAGCTAAGATGGGAGCTTATAATAAGTAAATTGGGTGAGTAATATTAGCCAGCAATAAATTTCACTATTTTCATCATGTGAAAAAAAGTGGACTTTCCCTCTTGCGAATAATTTCCTCCGCTGGTTTGAAGTATGATGCAGGGTGCCAAACTTCATTATAATATTGGCAGCTGTTACAATTTTTGTGATTGAGAGGCTTGAGTCAGTCGGTTGGTTGGATTATAGTCTTAACATGGTGGCATCTCTAATCGAAACTCAGTGTGACAAATTGACATAAAGGAACAGGAGAGCAATGTTTACCATTGAAAAGTCAAATACTTGCGATTCATCTTTTTTTTTTCTTACTGTTTGTTATGTTGAGGACAGGTGTTGTTTTTGTTTACGGTTTTAAGGTGAGATTGTTGTTTTTTCCGCCTTGGTGCCCTGAGTCTATCATTTTACAATTACTGTGATGGTGAGGTTGTTTGGAGGTAGGACTGATATCTTGTTGTTACGAAAATCATATGTTGATAATAATGGAACGGTTAATTTGACTATGGTTGCTGTCAAATTAAAAGGCTACATATTCTGCATATATGACTCTAGTTGGATAAGGTTAAGGGGTGTAGTGTGCTGAGATTTGACATTAAATTAACCCATTTCATTTGACAAACAAGAGATTTTAATAATCCTCAAGTATGAAAGATGTAGCAATGATAGTCAGTATTTTCTAGACACTAATACAAGAAAATCGCAATAATTGTCAAAAGATGGGCTCAGGGCATCAATAAGAGGAAAAAAGTTGGAAGAAAAATCAATCAATCATAATTTATTCTGCCCTGACCAAGCTAGTAATTGGGCACTGACATCACCACACTACCCACACATATTAATCATAGTCCAGGTCAAATTTTCATCCTAGCAAAGCCGAACTGTTTTCAAGGAAATATTGTAGACTCGTCTTCAGATAGTAGAAAATGGTAGATATTTTGGGGGTTCTTTCAACTAGAATGAGCAAGTTATCGCTATCACTTCACTCAAAGTTATCGCCCATTTGGTGTTTCAATAAGACAAATTCTTTCCCAAATCATTCATTCGGAATATACATAGTTCCATCGGTGAGTGAGTATTTGGAACAAGATCCCTAGCAGGCCTCACTCATTGATTGAGCGATCAGGTAGTAATTTAGAATGATATTAATGGAAAGTCCCCTTGGCTAACAGTATCATTGGAAGGGACTTCAGATTTCTGCCATATCTCATTCACCATCTGCAATTTTTATTTAGCACACTTCCCCCGACATTCCTGCATCTTGTTTATGATGTAGATAGAGGTGGGAGTAGGCCTAGTTTTAGACACCAGGTCGTATTTTTATTTGTCGATTAAGGTGAATTTGACGTCAGATCTTGGTCGCCTGTGACAAGTTTCCACTTAATTTTTTGCCAATAATGATTACCATAATACTTGTAGTAGGCCAGTGATATATTACTTATTATGTTCACCAATTGGTATGACTTGCAAATTGAACGTCGTTTCCTCGTATAAGGTGATTTGTTGATAGCGCAAGAGTTATGAGGCAAAATGTATGACAGGGATTTGCGCTATATTGTTTGCTATATTGTTCCGTGAAGACTTGTGCAGATCCGAAACTTCTCATAATTTTGCTGAGGGCGAGGACACTATGCTGATTGATGCTTCCTTGGTGCCTCACTCATAGTGATGTTATGAATTTGTTGGGCAATCATCTCAGCAAATGTTGGCTATATTGCTGGATAGTCTGTTCTGCTCTGAAAGTTCTCTATGAATGTTACCAGATTTGCTTAGTATGCCGTATGCCATAATTAAAACCCTGCTGGCAGACCCAAAACCCCGTAGTTGAATATGACATGATGGTCTTTAATTTCAACCATGACCATATGTCAGAGACACCCATTTCCATATTTTTCATTCCTTTCCTTTCGGAATAGGATATTTGATAAGACAATGATAGAGATTATTTTGAGTGGAGCAGCTGTTGTGATTTGTGACACCATAGGTTATGAGCCCTGTATATGACTGGAGGCTGAGTTGGCTGGATAGTACCATGCCGTTGTAAATATTTCACCATGACTGTCAATTTACTGACCAATTTGTATTATATCTTTCCAGCTATGACCCTTTGACAAGAGAATGGACTGTAGTAGCAAGTATGTCAACTAAAAGGATAGCAGCTGGTCTGGCAGTGGTGAACAGGTTTCTGTATGCTGTCGGTGGATCTAATGGTCAGGTCAGGCTCAGCACTATGGAAAAGTATTACCCTGAAGAAAACAGATGGATTCGATGCCCGCCAATGTCCACCATAAGATCTGGGGCTGGTAAGATTTAACCAGGATTTTTTTACAATATGTTCTGTTTCATGTTTGCAAATCACATGTGCCTTATCACCTTGTGGTACAGAGTGTCTCTGTCTATGTTAAAATTGATGAACTGTAAGCTTGCTAAAAAAAAAAACAGGTAGGTAATTTTTTATGAATGTGGGATTGATGGAATTCTGATATATAATCCATATGGAAGAGAAAATGATTCACCTGACAAATAGCTAAGGTGCATGGTCTCCACTAATCGCTTGACAGGAATAATTCTATCTGTGCAATCATAATCTATTTAGATCGTGATTTTGCTGGCATCATCTGGCTCCTTCTGCACCTAACAGCGGTAGAAGCCGCCCAGTGCATGTGGCACATTATGGCATTCATTGTGGCATATCAGTTTTCACCTTTGACTTGTTTTTTCATCTGTGTTTTATTTCTGTAGGTGTGTGCGGACTGGGATTTCACATATATGTCGCTGGAGGGTTCGATTCCTCGACACAGCTCAACACAGTAGAAAGGTACGTTTAGTCCGACACAAGACGTGCACGAGAGAGGGTTTTTTAAAAATCCCTCTATCCTGTAATGGCAAACAGAACTGACACCGCTGGCTATGCCATTAATCTTCTGACAGATCCATCAACTAAATAGAAATCACAAGACGTGATCGGGATATAATTGGCTCCAGCCTGTAACACAATGGTAACCTTTTTTCCTAGGTTTAAATTGAGAACCGTGACCAATGAGCGGGGTCGAGATCATTGTCATGAATCCGGTGACTGACTTGGTTTGAACCGCTAAAAACACTATAATCCTCGTAACATCTAGTTTCTGTCGAAAGGACTTTGGCTTTAAAGCTTCCCTTCTTTATCATATACAATGAGTAAATCGTCTACTCATTAGAACCTATATTTAAAAACCCCACCCTACTTGGTTGTCAACCAAAAGCTACTGGAATATAATCTTATTCCACTCTTGAAGAATCCCCCAAGAAGCAATGTTGAATAACAAAGAATTAAAAGCGTTATGATTTTGTCAGGTATCCTGAAATTTTGCTGAATCATCTGTTAGCGTTGGGCTAGGTACTATATTTAAGATAAAGTCATCATGCCCAACACCTTCTGGTGTGGCCAACATCCTGCGCTATCACACCTATATCCCTTCTTACACGTGTGTGTGGTGGAGATGTGAAGGGTTTAATGAACTGAATTATTTATCTGAAAATTTTCCTTGTTATCTTGTTTAGAGTAAAAGCCATCGGTGCTAATCTCAAAATATTCTGTCGAAGTAGTTCTGACTCAGCAGTTTTAATTGTGATACATCAAACTTGGATATTCTGGTTTTAATAAGATAGATTGCGCTTGCACACTCCATAACATGTATTTATGTTGCCGCTCACCAAGGCTATAAATAAGCATAGCTATACAGTTTACAGTTTTGCAAATTTTGCCAAGTCACTTGTGCTCCAAAATCCATAGCACTTCTGAAAATAGGCGTATGCAGGGCTACTGGGACAAAAAATAGCACAGTATTATCCGGCTTGCATGCAAACAGGATCTGAATGACAAAATTTTACCACTGTAACTTTCACTTTCTCAGTGCGGCAATGTCCTTATAAGGGGCAAAACCGGGCCATGGTCGGAGTTTAATATCTTTTAAATTAGGCAATGAAAGTCATTGTTAAAGGGCAACCAAGGTTTCGCAGCGATGCATTAGTGGGTAGTAAATTATGTGCTAGGCAGCACCAGCTTTGTGCATTACGCGACGCAAAACTCAAAGTAGTTGCTGACTCTAAGCTGGGTAACACTTCAATTTAGGGGAGGTTCCAAAACATTGCTGTTATGATGATAGAGTACAGGCTAAATAATAACAGGAACAGGAAACTGCTCTGTGGTATTCTATTTTAGCTGAGTTTGGGTACCTGATGGATGAAATGTTTCCCAATAACTCTGGCTGAATAATCATCCGAATTAGATTTGGTCTTTTTCCCTATTTCCCTATATGCAGAAGGTGCAATCTGCTATCAATCAATGAGAACATGTTTGAAACCTTGGTTGCCCTTTAAGCCATTTATAGTCTAGAAACGGGGCAAGCAAAAAACTGAACTCCATTTTTTTGCATTTTTACGATCTGAACTCTCATTGGGTATCCTTTATCCATGCAAGGCCATATCTGAATCCTGGCCAAGAGGAAGTTTTTATTGCCACTACGTGACTACAGGGTTTCGATTTCCCTATAAGTGCTTTATGCATGTATGTATCCTGGTTTCAATGTATTATTCCTTGTTGCAGGTTTGATACTCGGACCGAGACATGGGAAATGGTGGCTCCCATGAGATACCCTCGCAGTGCACTCAGTCTAGTAAATGTTAAAGGAAAACTTTATGCACTAGGTATGTTATAGCTGTACACTGTCGCATTTTTAATGTAAACATAATGTTATTGCTGTCACCAATAGGTGAATGACGCTATTAGATGGTGCTATCACAGAGTAAGGATATATCCTTACTCTGTGGTGCTATGGTCCATTATTTAATGTTAAATGAACCGTTCCTATTTCTATTAAAAGTCAGTCGTGGCGAACATTTTCTAGGTTATTGAACTCAGTGTGCTCCAACAGTTAATTGTGTTGGTGCACAAAGTAAAAAAACCTGTAGTATTCACCATCATTCTATTCATGCATTTTGTATAAGTTTGTGCGCCCAGAACAAAAAGGAATTGTGTGCCCTTTCTTACTTATGGAGAGGCAACTCCTGCTCCTCCCGCTTAAATTATTTTTTGTTTCAGACCTTAAAGTTGAAACTCAGGAGCCTTGTCATGCGGCTACTAACCAAAATTTAGCTGCATGACAAGGCTAGCAACTCATGAGTTTATTGTTTACTCATGCGATGGAAATTGTATTCAAAGGACAGCGATCTATAAATAGCACTTATTATTATAGTGGTAATAATACATATTGCTTTATTGCAGGCGGATATGGCGGTAATATGTTTGTACCTGCGATAGAATCATATGATCCTGAGAGTAACACATGGAATGAGGTGTCACAGATGCAGACGGGTAAAAGTGGTCAGGGTGTGACAGTTGGCCCCCTACCTGACGCTGTCATGTGACCGCTGAGTTCAGACCTCACATTATGAACACTCAGGGGCTTCACATTATTATATATGGAAGAAGTCAGAATTTAAAGTTTTTCTGGGATTGAAGCACTTGGATAATTTCAAAAATGTATTGGACAATGTAAGCCATGCATTGTATGTTTTCTTGCCTCCTAATCAAGACTTGTGCACTCTTGAAAAATGGCCAGACAACTGCTAATTATCTGCCATACTTTGCGATCCCTGTAAAAATTGCAATTAAATTTCAATACTCAAGACATATATAAAAAGCCAATGGTGATCCAACATATTCTGTATGCTGCATATAGTTATAAGACTCATGATGTTCTATATTTTTATTTGTATAACCTCATGAACAGACGCATGTAAATATTTGTGCTAAGAATTTTTTAGCATTTAAAGCTGCAAGTCCAAACTACTCCCTTTTGTACATAAGATTGTGCTTAGCAAAGTTCTCATTAAATATTTTTTTATGATGTTTTAATATTTTTATTTCTATATTTATTGTTCTGAGTTGGACATCAAATGATATATGCATGAAATGCATGCAGAGTTGAAGAATAATAGTTATAGTTTGTTCCTGACATCTACATTGTTAATTATATGACACAACATTATTGTGATTTGAAGGTTAATTTTACCAGAACTGGGCTGTGTGCCAAGGCCTGCTTGAGTTAATCAGCGCTCATACTTGGTTGTTATGTCAGCTAAAAATTCTAGAATATATGAAGCAGTTTAAGTTTCCTCCATTTAGAAGTAGATATAGAGGTGACTTAAGATGTTAAATACAATTGGCAAGATTGTTTGCGTAGCAAAATAATTATATGTAGAGCACAAAACATGACTATGGTACAAACTCCTGGTAGTCATCCTCTAAAACTAACTGGTTACCCCTGTCATCAAAGCTCCTGTCCTTCTTTTTAAATAGTTTCTTCATCCCTTTGAATATTGATTTTTTCTCAGACTTAGGTTCTTTCCTTTTTTCAGTGGTCGTACTCTTGATAAAGTTATTGTCATTAATTTCGTTGATATGTTCGTGTGTGAACACCTGTGTGCCATCTTCAAGCAATCTCGGAGATCCAGGGTTAAAGTTATTATCCCCTGGATTACTCCCATCATCTTCCCAGAAGGACCCGCCAGGTCTCGGCGAGTTCTGTAATGACATATCACTTGTATCACCATATGGGTAACTCGCCGGCTGGACTTCTGCATATACTGCTTCATCAGTTGCCTTCTTTTTCTTGACCAGAGTGGTGATTTTCTGTTTGACTATTTTCTTTTCTAGCGGCATAGTTTCTATCACAGGCTCAGGGGCTGAAAATGGATTCTCTACAAAGGCAAAGTCTTTAGGTAATCTGTCCCTTCTCCTACCCCCACCCTTACCCTTTTCTATTGTTCTACCTAGAGTAAAGATATGACTCACGAACTCATCATCATTGTTTAAGTATTTATCAAGATCTTCACCTTGATAATCTGAAAATGTATGACCATTATCATCTAACTTTTCAGTTATTGTTTGAGTTTCTATGATTCGCTCAACTATGTCATCCTCGTTGTTATCGGCTGGTACGATCTCGTGTGTCTCATGTGTCTCTACTATTCGCTTAGGTCGCTTTCCGGAACTATCCAAACTTAGTTGGTCCATATCGACGCAAGTGGAACTTTGCTCATAATCAGTTACAGCTTTGGATGAGTTTTCTGAAAGAACCGATGCACCGTCTATCATATCATGATTTTCCCCAAAGCCAGATGAGTGAGTAGATCTGGGACTACCTTGGACATCATCATCCAGCTCATCGGGACCAAGTAGAGAACCTTTTCTACCACTGTCAGTCCTCTGTAAAGCACTATATTCTATTGTTATATCATCATCTGGTTCTTCAGTATTTTTTTCTCTGATACCAGAGTCGCTGGAGCTACGCCTCAACTCAACCTCTTCTTCACCTGACTCAACTTCATCTATGTCGTTGTAGTCCAGTCCTTGTGTCTCCCAGAGTTTAGGAGGGATGACCGGTCTCTCTCCCTCTTCGCTAGTCGTACTTTCTTGTCGACTGAGCCCGCGGGTTTTAGTCTTACTCATTGGTCGTTTGGATTTACCCTTACTTCCTGATTCGTTATCATCGTCTTCCTCCTCGCTGCTACTCGGAAAGTTCCACTGAGCTTTCTTCGGTATTTCTGAGTAAGTTTCATCGGTGGGTTCTGGAGGGTTGAGTCTAGTTTTACCTCTGTTAAGTGTGAATTTAAATCTGGGCTCAGAAACACCTGCATTTTCCTTCACAGCATTGTCCTTCACAGCATTTTCCTTTACAATATTTTCCGATGAGGCTGTCAATGGTCAAACAAAACAAACACATGGTTAGTCATCATCACCATCTGCATTCCAGGAATGATATTCATTGTCATGGTATCTCTTGCCGAATCAATCATAAAATTAATAAATCATAACAGAAAAACAAATAGATACCAAACTCTATGCTAAGAGCACCTTGGCAATGAAACCTTGTATATGTGACTGTACCTGTAGCCATTTTGATAGAAGTCAAATGATGCAAAAAATTTACACAAACAATTCCCTTTCTCTGCATCATTGGGTCCTGTTTGTGGAAAAACCTTTTTTTACATAATATATCAATATTGGATTAAAGACATTCGGGGTCACGGTGACATTCCATCTGACTATCTAGTGAGTCGAAAGCAATCTTGGCATTATCGTTCAAAATCGGTGTCAATGTGCTGTTGACCTCACAACATTGCCTATGGCGCATGTAAGATCTAGATAAAAGTAACCCTTGTCACTGTCAGGAATCATGAAGACGGATTAGTGGTTACTTGTGGTTAACAAGCAGTGTAATTAAAAGTCTGTAGGCCTAGTGAAAACAGAGACAATATGATGGCTCAACCAATCAGAGCCAACTAAACATCTCCATATTACAGCCAGGGGGTCTTTCATTTAGAAACAGCCGAAATCGCAATCTGATATACCTGCTAGGCTCTCACTCAGTCATTGATGGAACTATATACATTCTGAGTGAAAGACTAAGTGAGTGAAAACTTTGAGCGATGTTATAGTCATAAAGCATCGCCCTTTCAAATTGAAAGACCCCCAGAGAGAACCACTGCGTACCTTTTTGTTTTATTTGTGGTTTATCGTTGTTGTAGTCTATTTCATCATAAGGATCTGTGTCGGATGCCGACGTTATGGACCTTTTTCTCAGATCTTCTGTATCTGGAGCAGTTGATATGGACCGCTTCCTCAAAGCCACGTGAGCAGACATCTGTACAGTTGTCTTCACTGGAGCGGGTGTTGGAGAAACTGATTCTGCTGTTAAAAAACAAGTACTTTTGGTCATGTGATTAGCGGCCATAACAAAAACTTCCTCGTACAGAAATGGATTGCAAAAAGAGATTAGTATTTTATAACACCTCCTGGGAAAGAAACATTAATTATCTATGTTTGATATGATATGATATATGTTGAAATATTGATCAGTTTCTATTCAACATACAAGGTAACAAAACAACAAAAACATTACACTTAATTTTTATGCAGTAAGTTTGACAGTTTTGACAGAATGTCACTTTATTTGGGTATTTTTGTCAGTGCCATTACAAAAATGTGTCAATAAGTTTTTTTGTCATATCAGGTGCTTTAACACTTGGAGGCATAGGACTACCACATTTCCTGACTTTAGGCTTTGTGCGGGTGGGGTGGGCATCCACATGAAGCCCAAAGTTTAGAAAATGCAGTAGTCCTATACTGGAAGCACAAAATAGTACAAGCTTTACCAATTTGACCAATATACATATAATTATATATTCTCATGATGAATTTAGCCAACTATGACTCATGAGGAGAGATTGTTTTTAGTCTCCCACTAATCTGGTTCGTTCTTTGATGCATAGTGGAAACTGAACCATGTCTCTTTCTGCGTATTATTTTTTAGATGCTCTTGCCACAACCACAGATAAACCCTAAATATAGCTCAATAATCTTGTCTAATATTCATAAGTTCAAGTAAACCACCACTCTTAACAAGGTTGTTCAGGTTTTGTTTGGAGTCAAAAACATTCTATCGCTCATGTACTGGAATGAGGCTGCTTCGTCAAAAATTGGAATCAGATGGGCGGGGTGTAAACCTCTTGCGCTAAAATCTTTTAACTTTCAGAGAAAATATAGGCAATCATGGGAACCTTATTGAAACACCCTCCTCTCCATCTTGAGGCTGTTTAGTACAATTAGGAGGGCATGGACATTTGTACTGACTATGCACTGATCAGTAAATGCATTATTAAAATGGTGAGTCAGTCAATTTCAGCAACCTTGCCACTCATATGTTATATCAGTGACGGGTACATCGTGGTGGTTCTGGTCATTGCGCTGTCCTAAAATCTAATGATATCTTTCTGTGCTTCTGAGATCGATCATCACAGCAGTGTTTTGATGGGTGCATGGAACGTCAGCTTGCTAAATGAGGCCAAATTATGAAAGTGGTGTAATGCCAAATTCATCATATACGTAATTGATTATCTTGCTATGTTTTACAAAAAATCAAACTCCGAACAATGCAAGTGACACAAAATTGATAAAGATGGATCGATAAAAGTTGGGCACAAATATTGGATTTTTTTATACACCGAATAATATGTTCATTGATGTTTTGGGTTGAGATCAGCCGTGGAAATGGAAACCTTTCAACAGGATCCACTGTGGTTTATGAATGGGCAACTCCTTGAAAGCAAAGATAGGGAGCCAAACAAGCGTTGCTAGTGATTTTGATATACCTATCATGTTCCTCATGTGATGACTACTTCTCATGTATACATGTATAAGCTCCTTGATTGCATTTAAAATTGATATACACCATAGACTCAAGAAAAAAACCTAATAAGGACACGCATACAGTTACCATATACTGTCATTTCCTGGTTTGAGCAGGGACTTATAGTCTTTTTAATGGTCGAACATTGCTGTGAGTGGATTTTTAATTTCAAATTTAATTGGTAGTCAACAACTTAGTAGAAACTTTTTATCACTTGTGTAGAAGTCTACTTTTAGATTGGAGCGATCTATATATCATATTGAGAAATTTATCTAAACGCACTGACAGTTTTTTTGCTCCCTTTGTTCATGTTTCTCACTCCATACAGGATTATAGCAACTTCAAAACTAATCCTCATCCGGGTTGGTCAGTTGAAAAACCTTATAATGTCCTACTGCATTAGAGTTCCAAATTAAAGTGTTCGCTATCAAACACCGAGAACCACACCCTACAACCCTGTAATTTCCATCATTATCTGGGTTTGAATCTGTAAAAGTTATGCAGGTGGTCTGAGCGGCAAAATGGAAAACTAGCAGTCATAGGAAGTCTTTCTTAAAGATGATTCAACTCAGGTCATGATTTAGTTAGACCATTACCTAACATCACTTGAACAGTCAAAACTTGAAGAAAACACCTGGATTTAGATCGACTGTCTGTCCCTGTCAAGGCGAGGCAACAGATATTGTCATGAACAGAACGCCAATCGATTTACACACATGTACACACTTCAAAAGGTGTATGTACAGAGGGAAACAACCATAATGCTGACCTATATTTGTAGAAATGAGTTACTTATATATGTGAGTTTGAGTTATGTGAGTTAAAAAACGATAATGTTCGGACCCAAGACCTCCAACAAGAGGGCAGCCACCCTAACCAACTGAGCTTCCTCCTAATTCCTGTATACTTTTATGACAGTGTGTAACAACCAAAATGCTGACCCATGTTTGTAGATATGAGTTATTAATAATTGGACATCAGTGAGACTTACCTCTTGGGATGGAGGTGTGATTTTTTGGTATTGTGGATACTGGAGGCGGTAAAGGTGGAGCAGCTGACTTTATTGACATAGAAGGAGATTTAGCCGTTGCGTAAGGATCTTCTTCCTCACTGTCACTCGGTAGATTAAACCTTCCTATGGTCGGTCTACCAGAGGTCACGTTACGCTGACTACCGCTAGCAGCCCAAATTTCCTGTCTCTTTGCAAAGTCGTCGTCAGAGTCAGTGTCAGGAAGACTCCACTTCCTCTTAGTGTTATTGCTGTTATTATCCTTCTTGGTAGGTTTGGCTAATGTTGCTTGTGATAGTTCAAACTCTCCACTGCTAATACTCCATTTCCTATCACCATCTGATGTCTTTTTAATTGACTTTGGTTTCTCTTTATTTATAGATGGGTTGGTACAGGTTGGTGAAGGAGGTTTAGGGGATGATTTGTCTTCCTCTTTCGATATTTGTGATTGTAGTTTAGGCTTTGGAATTGTCTCTTTCTGTCTCACAGAGATTTCTTCCTCATTCTGTTTTGGAAGGCTCTGTGATTCCTTATCCTGGCTTTGTTCTCTGGATGGTGCCTGTGTTTGATCACTTGATGAAGGCCGACTCTGATCTCTCGGTGGCGGCAGCTTCGGTTTCTCGTCACCAGATATATCCTTTAGACTGCCATTTAAGTTGACTTCCTCTGTAATGGAAGGCAAACGCCTGAAAGCCATAATTTGTCTGGACGTCACAAGACTAATCAGAAACCTTGCTTGTGTTACAAAACAACGCCAAGGGTTGGGCAAGCTCAAAATGAGCAGCCCATAGCTGTGAGAAGTAGCACGGTGCAATCAAATGAAGGTGATTCAAAAATTACTGTATGCGGTGTTGTGATGCGAGAGATGAGTGTACAAACCACGACTTAATTACAGGGTTAGCAGTTGCGATCTCAACGACAAGGCTTAAAACCAAACCCATTCAGCCAGAAAGGTATTATCATACTAGAGACAATTACCAAACTCATCTAGAGACAAGCTAATGCCCTCATGTCTTTAGAAACACATGCTCCATTTTATGCTGATATGCTGCTATCACTTGAAAGTGCTATGAAACAGAGGTTACTTCGGGATACAAGCCAACGCCTACATGAAGAAGATACTGATCTAATGCCAAATTGTCTAGAGAGCATAATAATGAGTCTCTTACCATATATATCTGTATCACAAGAACCACTCTTATTAGATAGTAGGTCCTTCTCAAAGCTGCCTCCATCTGTAAGATTTGCAGCTGTCCTTTCCTCTCGTCTGGCAGCCAGCTGCCGTCGAGACTCAGGTGTGTCCGCGCGGAACTTCAACATGAGTTGGCTTTTCGACTGCACCGCCAACTAGACTAACCATATGACTAATATCCTTACAAGTGACAGGGGGTTCAGTCATGCATTCTATCTCAACCGCTGGTTCATTTCTGTTGTCATAGCTTTCATGCCTATATTACCATATTAATCATGGCCTATCAAACTTAAGCAACGTCAAAATAATGATAAATGAGCCTTGACTTTAAGTTCAGCCCATATTCCTCCTCCAACATTCTGCTGTTACATGGTTGAGGGTGTCCAGGCTATGCAGAATAATATCTGATGATTAATTCTGATCATGGCCTATCTATTCATCAAATCATGCCAACGCTCTTGGAACGCTGCAGCTAGGCCATAATTACCAAGGTAATAGTGGAAGGTAATAACAAGTTTGTGATGTTGTAAACACAAGGTGCAATACAATCACAGACATCTTAATGATATAACAAGATATGAAGAAACTTTTTTTTCAGCTGATGTTGTGTTAACAGTATTGCGTTTACTGTTATTTGGTCCCTCTCTGTACCTTGTTTTGACCCGAGCTTCAACTAAGCTGAACATTCTGTAAGGTTTGTAATCCTTTCAGAGTCCAAAAATCAACAATCGAACCTGCTAAAACTATAACAACTTTCAGTTTTATATTGGGATATGGAGAAATAGTTAATTGAATCGTTTTTCTTGGAAATTGAGACTATACACATGAAGCAATAACATCAAATAATATGAATGGTGATGAAGTGCCAAAAGAAGACAAAAAAATTTCAATTATGTTCAAGGAAGCTCCATTAAATCAAGCATTCAGCGGTGAGGTTTCAGGCATATAATAATTAAATAAGATAAGATAAGTTTTATAATAACTCTCACATAAAGCGTTAAAAGAAAGTTTTTAATAGGAGATATAAAAGCTAGAAGATAACAAAAAACCAAAGAGAAACATCCAACAAATAGAACAAAAGAACATAATCTACACTGAGCATTATAATTAGTTGAAAACATCTTGATGATAACAATTTGGTGATAATTCTATAACCATACCATCACAGAGTAAGGATATAGATATCCTTGCTCTTGCGAAGCCATCTTCATCTAAGCTATTTGTGAGAAAATCATAACTGGGTCACCACAAGAAACAACAACGGGAAGAGCTGAACAAACAATTGGGAGTCGCAAGATAGCCCGAGGTATTGTATCACAGAGTGTGTGATTGTATCAAATTAAATAATCCATTTCTAATATGCTAGGTGATTAACATGAACATGACTCTTTTCCTGCAACACAAAAACATTTTCATGCCCTATAATTTGGTGTGTCATTGGCAATGAGGTACTTCTCAGCCTTGCGACACAACAACTAACAAACCCCAGGGGCTGCAGAAGTACGTCACAGGGAAAGCATGGTAATTATACTTGACCCGATCGATAGAAGCCTAGATATTCCTGATTGATCTTGTAGGCTACATCTGGTGTTCTTTATCTGGTTTGGCAGTGGCCAGTCTTGACAAACTTTGTTGCGAGGGAGGGGGAACCACACAACAAAGCTTGGCAAGACAGGTTAGGCAGTAGGATTGGCATTGGGGGAAGTGTCATCATCTACATGACTAATGACAGATTGGTTCACAATTAGCCACCCCACTTTTTGTCGTTATAAGAGACAGGAAGCAAATGGTTGTGTCTATCAGGATAACTTTATTGACACAAACATAATTACTCTCGCAGACAGAAAGACAAATTTGGGAATTCAAATTATTGAATACTGAACGCTTTGGTTAAATGAACCAATACTGTAACAGTAAACAATGTCCCAATACCTGATATTACTGATTGATCGAACACATTATTTAAGAGAGGACTTATGGCACACTTTGTATTTATGCTAAAATAAATTGTTTCTAGATATGGTTATGAATATATACATTATCCCCGAGCGTTTATGAAACTGAAAAACTATTTTACAGATGACATCTGTACGAAATTCTTACTCTTATAGCACCGGTTTTGATGCACTAGACTGTTACACAGGTTTGGCCCTTCTATATAAATGAGTCAGTCTCGTTTGCCGGCACAGTGTCGTCTTTTGAGGTTGAGGCTTTACATGGATATTTTTCTGTCAGCTACAAAATTAAAATTTAAAATTAAAAAAATACTAAAATCAATTAATAATGATTGGGAGGAAACATGAAGAATCTGGTATCGAAGTGATTCCATTTGAGATTGAACTTTCTCTGGATCTCTTTCTATCATCTACTGTCATACCTCAGCTATCTAGATGACTTATATCAGCGTGAATGATTAGGAGGAAACATGTAGGCTGATAACCAATTAAGCAGATTGGTGCAGCAGTCGGTAAGTAATTTGGTAATATCTCATTTCTTAATTTCCAGTCTTGACACTTCAATACACCAGAGGTTTAAATAAAAAATACGATGAGCTTAATGAGGAAAGAATCTTCTGAAAAAGTAATTATTTGCTATGCATGCTATGTCCTTAAATGTTTTAACTCCTTGATTAAACACTGTGTCTACATTTTTAATGGTCAGGTTACTGAAAATTCTTGTAAAAACTATAAGATTTGTTCAACTAGATAGAGAGAGTAAATTTGTAAACAAGTGAGTTGAACACGCCCTGACTGGGGGAATGTCAGAGGGCAAATGTTTGCGGATCAAACAACAATCTAGTAAAAGAAAAGCCTTTATGTAATATGGATGAATGGATGGATAAGTATAGATTACGGTGATTAGGTGTTTTCCTGTCTTTTTTATAGGACAGTGACATTGGTGGACAAAGCATTCATTGCCTGAATTAGAAAAAAGATGGAAATTTTGTGGGAAACTATGCTGGAAGTTAGAGAACCCTACCCTTTTAAGTACCAAAAATATTTTACTTAATTTGAACTCGTGTGGCAATGTATAATAATGCTCATAATTATGGAACAGATGGGGGGTCATAACAAGTGAAATGGCAATTTAGATTAAAAGCTTGTGGAGGAGTTTGACGATAGACCGATCGGTGGTGACTGTTTTAGACTGGATAGCGGATGAGATGACCAGTTGGTTAGAAGGCTTCTTATTCTGCTTTTCTAGAGCTTCAAACAAGCTCCTTTCTACTCAGTAATGACTTAGGCTTAGATAATAGAATGCAATGGTGCACCAAATTAGTCTCTTTACCATAACATTCTCCTCTTTAGTGTCAGGAGGAAGACTGTCAGCTGCAGATTTAGATTCTTTGAGTTTAGTCTGTGAACTATTCTGCATGACTTTGATTTGCGCTGAGAGATACGGCGCCGTTCCCATAAAACTGAGAAGAATAGGAAGAAGAACCATGCCATTCCATAATCCGAGCAAGACAACCAAGAGATTCACCTATGAAATAGTAATAAAAGGAACTTCATTTGTGAGTTGCAGCATGCTAGCAGAGACGCTGTTGGTCTTGAATTTGTTTTCCCCATTCCATTTTGTATTCATGGGGCAGAAGATCATATTTTCCTAAGTTCCTAAGTTTTGTGTATGCTTACTATACCAATCAATTTATAGCTATCCTCTTACCACAATATACATCACATAATCTCATTTAGGCTGAGCCATCGAATATCCAGCAAAGCATTATTTGTTTCTTTCTGACGTTGCAAAAAATAGTAAATTATCTGGAACTGGACTAAACGACTGATATGCCTGATTACAATATGTCTAGTTCCAAGAAAGAATTACACTCAAGTGACGATAAAAAGATGTAACGATTTTGTAGGAAGTTTAAGGAGATTGAGAGGATTCTAATGATCAATTACCACTTTTTTATTCTATTCAATTAGCTGAGCGAAAAATATTGCTGGCAGGTAGGTTTTAGGCCTATTGTATTCCTGTGACCTCTACGTTATCCTTTTGTTGTGTGATTGAAACCTGACAAAAAGAACTATTACTTACCCTGAAGAATACATCAAACACATAGGAGTTTGATGTGGCAAGAAGTATAAAGGCAAGTAAAGTACTGAATCCTCCATTAAATACTGCGGGTCCGATATCTGCTAGAGTCTTCATAGTTCTCTCTACAGTCAGGGATGAAATTCAAGTCAGGAGTGTTCTATGGTTAAGGGTAACTTTGAGGTCCAGGCTCATTTGTCCTAGAATTTTTAATGAGGCCAGGTCCATGCAAAACAGGACTGACAATATCAAAGGTCAACTGTGTGTTTGCACACCCCACATCAATATAAGAGTAGCCGGGTTTCGGGCAGGTATGAGTATAGGGTAGCATGATCACTGTGGAATCTAGTACCTATTCTAAAGAGATGATAACTCTCCCGCTTCCTTTAAAATAATAATAAAGTACGTGTATAATTGCCTTCTGACTCACACACGCACTACACACTCAGTGATAACTAGGATGGCAATGGTGAATTGGATTTTAGCTGAGTAGGATACGAGTCTGTCCATGTCTCTGAGAAGTCAATAACAGGTTTGCAAATTTGCCACATCAACCCATTCTTTTACGGCATAGTGAGATGGCGCAATTGATTAGTGCGCTTGCCGTTTACTGGGGAGCATCAAAAATGTATAGTTATAGCCCCAGCATCCTCGAATATGCCTACTACCCCTCCTACTCACCATTTCTAGTCCCAGTAACAGTCATGAATGTGTGACCGATATGTGCAGAGTAGTCGACGGCCAGACCAATGGCTAATACAAGCTGTATACATGTAACTGTATCTATCGACAATCCCCATAAGTGCATAAAGCCAGCCACCTCAACCTGAAAACCGACAAGAAGTACTGAAAAACTTTCACTCCATTTGAAATTAACTTAGGTAATGGTGATTATGTGTGGAATCACCTTTACCAAGTGTCAGAATGGGACAACTTCCAATCACAGGAAAATAGGATGATACAAGAACCATTAAATTGGGAATCAAATTTCCGTTATTTGGAGAGTAAAGTACTAACCAGAGTAGAAAGTACACAGAAGGAGACCAGCAGACATGCACCGAGATCAGCTATGAGAAGTAATGTCAGTATAAACACACATCCAAAGGCTAGACCCATATTCCTGTATAACTCAACCTGCAGATATAAAAGTCTTCGTGAACACTTGACAATCTAAAATTCTCAGAGACATCATATATGTTCAATGGCTTTGCAGGCAGGAGTTCTATGGTAGGCAGGGACGCTTGGCCTCCCCTAGAATGCTGAATAGAGTGGCCTAAAACTGCTATAATTGAATATTCCGTTTCAGAATCAGTTCATTTGTTATTATAGCATTAAAACGCTCAGATAGAGCTTACAATACCCAACCTAGTGTTACATCAAACCCTCAAGGATTTTTGCCTCCCCTACCATTTTTTCCTAAACTACGGTCAGGCTTTGACCGCCGGCTAAAACTAGCATGTGTTAGCTTTGCGCATCAGGCTGGCTAACCTTTACGCCATGTGAAAATACATCTAAGAGAGGATAATTACCTGAATGATTTTGTCTGTCTCCCAGGTCTCAAATTTTTGACTAAATGGGAAGGATTTATCATCTGTGTAATACTTATTCACAAGCTCTCGAGTAGATTCCATAGCCTCAACTCTCTCAGTAGAGCTATCCAGGTCTGCAAACTCAAATGGTATTCTGGTGTACTAAAATTAAGATGTGTTACATATATTGTATCAGGTGATCATGTTAAAAGGAAGCGCAGTTATTTAGATCTGACCAAGTAGCCTTGTAAATCTTTAGGGAGCAGATTTTAAGAATGCTTTACCATATCATGCCAAATTATTGACAAACGGCAATGACTAGTTTTATAATTCTGCCTGGACTATTTTCCCAATTTATTAATTTGATATTATTATTATTAATTTATTAATTACCAGTAGAGATCGGCCAGCATAGTCCTCCTCCATATCTAGGATGTCAGGAGTGGTGAGGTCTGGTGAACCACCTCCTGGTACTGAGTTTGATATGATATCAGCTAGATTGAAGTCATTTTGGAATGTGACGGTCTCATTGAACTTAACATTAGCTACATTCCTGCGTCCAGTAACAGTCATGAAAAAGTATGGAGTCATCATCATGTTGAATCTCCTCTCATCCAATGGGTGCTTTGCTGTAACATAAGGCTAGTTTGTAAATTATTTAATGTTAGCTAGCGCTAAATAATGGTTAGCAGAGGTCAAAGTCTGTATAAAGTAAACGAGGTGAATCAATGGAGCTAGCCTAAAATTTAGCTATCTAAAGCTAGTGAGAAACAGCTAACTTTTCAGCCTGCAAATACTTTACGCCTCTAGGGGAAATAAGCTATCGTCCAGCCTTTACCTAACAGTGCCATATTTCTCTTCATAAAAATTGTACTATAATTTATTACATTCGAGATCTAAAGAGAAGTTCAGCTCATTTAAAACATTACTATACAACCACATATTATCAACTTGACCAACATAATTGATGATATTATTTCCTTTCTGTTTCTTTTTTTGTTTCAATTTTTTTTCTGGCACTGAGTGCAAAACATTTCCAATTTGATGACTTTGGTTGCCAATAAAAGTATATATATATATATATATATATAAACATATGAAGTCATTGCTGTTAGTGGCTCTACTCGATAATGAGATACAATCATAATCTCAACACAGACAGACAGAGTTGAAGCAATGTTCATGAATGTTAACTGGATCTTCATTGAGTTTAAAACATACTTGTGGTGTTGAGGTGAGATTCCACCCAGGGACATTTTGTTGTAGTCAGCCACTCTGCATAATCCTCGAGCCATGAGTCAACTGAATCGGGCTTGACTGATTTTTCCTTCCTGAGCTCATCGCTCATGGCGTTCACTTTTTCTGAGTCGTCCCAATAGTTCACTCCACCTGCAATTCACAGTGCTTATTTATTATTATATTTGATGAATCTAATTTTGATAGGGTTGCATTTTGCTAGGTGTTTCAGTCCTCAAATACAAGAACATGTTCATCTCTACGTATCCATTAGGTCTCTTGAAAGCTGGTTTAGGTTATAACATAATAGAAACTATCAAACCTGACATATATATAGTATTACCTACAGAGTGATCTGTGGAGGGGGAGAACTCCGAATAGAGGCGAATCCACATGGTGGGTTACACATTTTTCATTTTTTACCAAACTAGAGCATTTTAAGGATTAACCTGATAAACACGATCAAGGATAAAAACACCAACAGATTTCTCGGTCTGTCAAATCCACAGCAACATGAATTCACTTATTGCATTTACATAAAGACCCAACAGTGGCTGTTTCATCACCATCATGGAATTGAGTTGATTTGATGCATACTTGTGTGCCAGGTGGTTTCTGTGAAAGATGTTGGAGCCAACGAAAACTTTTTATAGCCAACAATAGTATTAAAGATCTGAATTGAGATTACCACATAACTGTAAAAGATTATTGTTTGAAAAATCTTTGTTGTATGCAGCCCTGATCTCTAGATCCACACAAAAACGCTCACCCATATAAATATATCCTGAATCGACACTCTGCGATGGAAAATTCTTCTCGAATGAGTCGACATATTCTTTAACATAAGAGTCTTTGGGGATGAAGATATCAGGGTCATACTCCTGATCCAGGTTGATAACACCAAATATTCCAGCACCCAGTAATCCGAGTGAGAGTAATATCACAACAATCTGTCAATAATAAAATTGGCGCAAATGCACACGATTTATAGCTGAAAGCATCAATGCAAAAAAAGTCATGGTTCAGTTTTCACACACACATATAGGGTCGAGCTGAGCAAATTTGGGAGTTATGCGAGCAATGGAGATGACTCCCGGTTAGCTCGAAGATACTGCTTGCGTTGAGTAGTTAAAATTACCGCAAACTTGCACTGAGAAACAAAGACAGAATGTTTTGTTTGAGGTCCGTCAGAATGGAGGCATATTTCGAGGGCGAACCAAGAGGTGACAACTCAGCTCGATCTAGGCTGACCTTGAAATTGTGATTGTGTTAAAATAGGCAGTCCTAAAATATGTGACTCCTAGCGAATAGCAGCTTCCTACCTTGACAGGGAGTCTAATCAGATAAGGAGCGTAGAACTTTTCAAAGAACTGCTGTTGCATGTCTTTTCTGCTGCACCTATTTGGAACATAGTCATCTTTATGTGCATAACAGCAGCAGCAACCATTACGCCTGACTGAGCGCCTTCGCTCATCAAGCACAGCGCACGCCTGGAAGAATGTGGCCTGAACAACGAACACGGCTATGATTCCTATTGTAGCATAGATACAGAAATCTTTGAGCGCTGGCAGCACCTACAAGACCGAAATCAAACACAATGATGGCTTTTTCATGAATAGATTCTCAATTCATCAGCTATATTATCCGTAGCTTACAATCATAAAGAGATCAACAAGCACACACAACTTAGTTTAAAGTGGTTGATAATGAAATGCCTCTACCAGCATCTTGCACCGTTTGAGCACTTAAACTACACACAACTAGGCTTAAGTCATCCTCATATCATAGTGATCAATCCAAAGCATCACATTAGACAATGTTCGCTGAGGTCAAATTAAAAATACTCTCTTCCATAGAAAATCCGCTTCATATGTGATTAGAGTGATTCTAGGCCCATACGGAAACCGGACACCAGCAATCAGACAAACGCCACAAGATACATAATATATAATGCATAGCTATCATATATGTCAATGGTGATATTATCCATGTCTAACAACAAAATGTACACTTACAGTTGTTGCACCGATGCCGAACGCAACTATATCAGTTATAGATGTGACTGTTATGGAAACTCCAGCATGTTTCAGAGCTTGCCCAGCCTGTTCTTCAATAGGCAGTGCTCGCGCAGCCGGTGACAGACGATTCCAAGCTTGCATTATCACAAAAGCGTCATCAACACCAAGACCTGGAAATTGCGAGATGGCAATTGATATACGAAACAGAATTTATTTTATCTCTTCAAGGGAAAACTGGTTAATTACTGTTGATTGGTTGTAAATACGTCTAAGATTCGTTAGATTGGCCGATGGGAGAAAAAAAACTACAATGCAAGTTAAAAATTCGGTAGGATTCAAAGAGATCATTTCATAGCTTCTAGTAGCACATATTAACCCAACGATCATATCATTACAAATTTACAACTTAGCTATATTAAGATAATTGCTAAATAAATTGAATTGATGTTTTACTACGTTGCAGCAAGCGATACTCACCCAGTAACAGAAAAGGTAAGATAGACTGCACAGGTCCGTATCCTATACCAAAAGCTGATGATAGTCCGAATGATACACCTATAGACAGTCCTACTGATATCACAGCACCAAGAGCAAGATATACCTGCAGATGATAGTGATGATAAATGGAAGTATATCTATATCCACAAAAAGGTGCTGGGGGCAGGAACGACCCACCAAGAAAGCTCTCCCAATATGGAGCTTGTAAACCGATTGTAAATGGGGGGATTGTGCCATCTTACCATCCCCCAATAAAAGTTGATGGCGCTAATTAGAAAGCCCACTATTTGCTGGATAGATACATAGGCTATGAGTTATGTGGGTTTTTAAAATGAGTTATCTTATATAGATTTACAAGTGACTTGGGTCAGTACACGGACAGTTTCTTATTTTGATGACCAGCCGTCTATCACTTGTCACATGTAAATCTATGTGAGAAAACTCATTTTCAAAACCTGGATTACCCATAGCCTATGTATCCTAGCAAAAAACTACAACAATATGGTGTGTAGCTTGAAGATTGGACATTTCAAAAAAGTTGGAAATCAGTCTTTAGGATAAATACAGAATGAATTATGACCCATGAAAGGTAGGTATATCTGCATCAAAGTTTACATTGTAACTTATATAATTATTGAAATTAGCAGTTGGCCAGATTGATGATTTTTCAGTTGCATCAAAAACCGCAGGTACTATAATGATCATTGAAGTGTCCTGCCTGTATATCCTCAATGACTCCTTACTTTGTGACCTTATCTAGCCGATAACAGAGAGACATCACCCGAAATTCTGACAAGGATGAGTTTATTGATGAGAGTTACATAGATCATGATGATGAAACCTTATCTAGCTGATAACAGAGAGACGTCACCCAAAGTTCGAGGGCCGTTTGGTAAAAAGCTATAGTAATGAGGGCCAAGTTGGGTGGGGGAGGGTTCAATACCCTGCTTTTGTGTTAACTTACCCTCATTTCTACACAGTTGAATCTCCCGAGAATTAAAGCTACATAGATGATAATGATCATGTAACCGGCTGACAGCAAAGACACATCACCCAATATACTGCCACCAACCTCATCTCCAAAACTGCAAGCATGAGCATCAAACAATTATGCAATGCAATGTGGTAGAACTAAACATAAATATAAAACCATAAAATATTTATATTTATATGGAACTAACTAACCAAGGAGTTCCAACTCCATCTCCTTTGTTTTAACCAGGGAGAGTTTTCCTTGAATTAACAAAGCAAACTTTTGGGGACAGATCTGCCTTGATGCATGGACCTGTTCTTCGGTTACATATCAAATACATGATTGCTACTTGGATGTTATCAGGTTTTGTTGATATTGAAAAGAGTACAATGCCTGGCTGTGGCAGAAGTTTGTGAAGCACAGATGCAGTTTTCTAGTGCGAAAGAGAGGTGACAACTCAGGTAGAGCTCAAATACGCATGTAAACACAGTGATTGTTGGTAACAAACCTTCTAGTAGCGAAAACATTAATTTTGTTGAGGCTTGTTCCTTCGTATTCCTGACCTATTTCAATAAACTTGAGTTCCCAGTCCTTGGTGTAATCGGTCACCTATAATGATGGAGTAAGGATTACAGAGCTAGGCCAAAGATGGATAAAGCAATGGTCTATATTTACACATTTCTTTCACAAGAGTTGTCCTTCATGGTCAATTCATGGTGCTTATCTGTATCCGCTTATAGTAGGATAAAAAGGATTTTTGATTCAGAATCTGCACCATTGAAAACTGATAGGGACATAGTTTGGGAAATATTTTTGGTATTCGGTTAGTCAATTATATCAATTTCTGCCAGTTGTGCGGACCATTTGGCAGAATTTTTCTTGAATTTCGTCACTAAAATTAAGATTTATCAACATTCAAGCCTCCAATGATTTGGAAACACTGTCTCACAGGGTTTTCAATGGTGCAGATTCTGAATCCAAAATCAATTTTATCCTAACATAAGCGGTTTTCAAGAAAACCCTCTTTCAGCACGTTTTTCCTATGCGGCGTGGGTTAAAAGTACCAAACTGGAGAGTGGAAAACTCCAAATTGAGGCCTAAATCAGAGCTCAGAAAACTGTCTATTAACCCCTCTTATACATTTAATTTGTAAAATGGTTGGTATACCATGGTTGTACTGTAAATGTTAATATTAAGACTTTATTGATTCACTTTGTTTCCTTTCTTATTCCCTTGAGCTGATCAGCTTTTAATTAAGTTTACAAGACTTTTCATGACTCACATTATCCTCGTTCACATATTCCTCATTCGATGCGTTGGTTCCCTGCATGAAGTAAGTCATAGTGGCAGCCTTAGCTGATATTATTTCACCTGTGCTGTTATATTCAAGGTTGCCAAGAAATGCTGTCGGGTCAAAGTCAGCGTTTGTTACCGGACTGTTTAAAAGGAAATCTTAGGTAAAACCGCAAATATTTCCAGAGGTATAACTGATTGCAGTTAAGACTCATGCCATGTTATGTGTCCAGTGGGACGAGGATGCAATGAGCTGATATTTTCAACTACAGATACAAAAAACTGATTGTATAAATATCAACAAAATATCTGATAAATTCGATGAGATGCGTCTTTGATTAATAAGCAAGCAAGCAATGCAAGTTTCTAACTACAGATAAAGTGAATTATTGATTGTACATAGCCCATTGTGATAAAAAATAGACAATTAGTGCTGTGATTATTCTCTCTCTCATCCCATGAAAAGTGAGACGTTTTCAACCATTAGTGACAACAAGGAGTCTTTAACTCCTTGGTGACAATAAGAAGCTTAACAATGCACACTAATGTTTTAAGTACAAATAGGATTTTCTAAAGTGTTAGTAGAACTGCATGCTTACCTTTTTGCTGTATCGTTGATTGCAGCTAGTATCACATCAACAGTTAAATTTTCTATAAGTGTTCTGTTAAACTCCCACAGCTCCAGTATTGAGTTAAAAGAGCAATCTGAGTCCTGCAACCGTCCAAATCTAAAAAGGCAGAGAGGAGAGCCTAAGAAGGCAATAGTCAATGGTTATGCAGATTTCGCCAACTTAAAATTCATAGTATTTTAAGTTTTAAGCAGCACAGAGCAACTGCATGAAAACTTCATAAAATACAAAAGAGTTTTGAAGTTTCATATAATTAACTACTTCATATAAACTCTTGAAGCAACATATCGCTCCTCTGCTAGTAACATTGAGCTCTAGACTCGAAATCTGTTTCAATTTATCAGGGGTAAGTACAGAAGAAATTTGAAGGCAAAAACTTACTTGACACAAATTTGTTCATACTCGTAGCCATCACCGGTGATGTTTCTTACTTCCAAGTGTAGATCATGCAACTGAAAAGAATCTTGGCATAAATATAACACAGTTCGCTACCTCAGTGGTACTACAGAATGAAAAGTATTAACGGCAGTAATAGCGTCAATACAATTCAGCTGATGAGAAGACAATTAATACTTTAAACATCAGGGGGAACAACGACAACTGACAGGCCCGCAAACTAATTTTCACCCTGTTGTTCACAAGTGGTAGACTGCGTATTAAAATATTACTTTCCTACCTCTAGCATAGCCTGAGGAGTGAGTAGGTTGTTATCGCTCTCTGCAATATATGTACTGATTCTAATCTCAGATGGAAACTTTTCTTCTACCCATGCTTTGTGCTTGATGTAGAGTGAGTTTGGGTCGACCCATTTAGGGTCAGTAGGGTCCACTTCATAGAACTTAGCAAGGCCGGCGCAACAAGCTAGGCATGCTATCAGTACACAGGCTATCGTTATAATTGGTCTCTTTGCAATTGCAACTCCCAACCTGCAATGCGCATAAAATAGCAAACAAACCATTAACAATGTGTAACCGTATCAAACCTCTCTTTACAAGATTTGTTCAGTTTTGTTTCTCTTCCCCTTCTTCCAACCAAAAACGCTTGTCAAAACTGGTTAAACCATATCTTGCTCAAATACAGATGGTTACAGCGTGACTATTCAATTTACATCGTTGCAAATTTAGTGACAAAAAGCAATCAAGAGTGCATCAATCAGATGATCACCATAAACAGGTTAATGGGATCTGCAGTGCAGAAAAATTCAACTTTTGGCTGACTTACTTATAATAGAACAGCTCAAGACAGCCAGCGAGGAAACTTCCAGCCCTCTGCAGACAGTTAGACTTTGGTTGAACATTTTGGGCTGACGCCTCGTTCATTTGCACGTCTGAACTGCTCTCATGTTGCAGGTCTTCAGTTGCTTTGTCTGCTTCCATGGCCAACGCTAAAAACCCAACGTAAATATAAACGATTGTCTGGTTTATGAGTAATGATAAAAAAGTGAGATGTTGATAAAAACTGGAACCCTTAGCATTAGGACATTATAACATGTCAACATTTGGCAAAGCTTGACAGATAAACGATGGTGATTAGGAAACCTGCAGTTAATGTCACTGTTCCTAACCTCTGACTGCCTCATGTTATTCTGTATGACATCACCTTATCTCATTTGGCTGTTGAATATAGTGACCTAGGTTTTACCTTATCTGTCTCTTGTAGTGTGATGTCACTGTCACTGTTCCTAACCTCTGACTGCCTCATGTAATTCTGTATGACATCACCTTATCTCAATCGGCCGTTGAATACAATATAGTGACGTAGCTATTACCCTTATCTGTATCATGTAGTGTGCTTCTTTCCACTTTAGAAATACTAGTACAACTGTACGCTAACTTATATCATTAGAACATAACCAGTCAGTTGAAACTGCGAGTTGCTGGGGGAATTTCCCGCAAGCTTCAATGCTCTATTGATATTGTGTTATATTACCAGCATACAATTATCCACATTTACTAGGTCAATAGATTGCTAAAAAACGATCAATAAACTGAGTTCTCAGTAAGAGAAAGTCCGTTCAATACAGAAACCGTACAAAGAGAAAAATATTACCATATTCACCTGTATAATTATAAATCCTGGGCTATTAAAGTTATTTACTGTCAGAATAATGATGAATGAGCTGCTCAGCTTATAATCCTTCTCCAACATTAAGCGGCGAAACAATTTTGAGGAGGGGGGGGGGGGCGGAGCCTATAAGGAACTATAATGATTGATTAAGATCATCGCCTAGTTATTTATCTACAGTTATACCAATGCTGCAGCTAAGCAATATATTACCAAGGTAATTGACGAGGGTAGTAACAATTTTTAGATACTGGAAACACAAGCTGTATTGCAATCAAGGAATTCTCAATGGTATTACAAGATGAGATTTTTATCGGCTGGTTACAGGGATTTGCCAAGACTTTAATAATCAAATAACCGATAATAATATATACACGTTTATCTTAACTTTGATATGAAGCTATATGTAATTGGATGGTCATTTTGAAAACCTGGATATACACATAATGCAACCACATTAAATAAAATGAATGGTGGTAAAATGCAAAAAGGCCAAACAGCTCCTTTTGGAAAATGAGATATGGGCCTGAGAACCTCATAAAAATATGAGCTTTCAGTTGTTAGATAATGAGAAACATAAATAAAAAAGAACACAACCTAAACAGGGAATCGAATCCGGCACAATCAGAAGAATATGAAGATATTGACAAGAACTAAACAAATATTTTCAAGACATCTGTCAAGACATCTGCATTTTATGGCACCAGTACAAGATTGCGCATAACACATTGTCTCAATGTAGGTGAGGGCAATATGGTATTTCTCAGTCATATCACAACTAACAAACCCCGGGGGCTTTACAAAAACGTCACAGCGAAGACATGGTAATTACTTGACCAGATGAAAGCATAGATACTCCTGTTTGGTACTCTTAGTCTACATCTGGTAATTCCTTATCTGGTATTACAGCAGGGCTGTCATCGGCAGAAGTATGAGATCTGATGCTACCAGTTGGAGTGATATCTTTTTTATAGTTCTTTTTACCTTCCTTAGAAGAATCTGACGCATTGCTGTTGCCGCTTGAATTTGAAACTTTCTCAGGATCCGTGTCTGTCACCTACATAATTGAATGGTAATATCAATCATGTTAGAAAATCACTTCCCACTACTTTATTTCTTGATTTTCAGGCTATATGATAATCACTCAAAATTCATTTTTCACAGATAACATGATAAAAGTTTTTCTGTCAATCTAATATTAATGTATTTTTTTTTCTTTTTCTTTTCGTGGCTAATATTGTAGAACATTCTTTGAGAATGAAAATTATGCTAATAAAGTGTTTTCTCCGGGAGGACACCACTCATATTAAGGACAGGGCACAAAAAAGTCTCATATGTTGGTGTATTCAATATACTAGATCTGAGAATGGAAGTCGCAAGATTGATGAAAATTGAGCGGTGTAAAATTATTATGGTTATCAAATTTGATGAACAGCTCACATTTTTCTTGTCCTCATCTGGGGATTCTTTGGTTTTGTTTTCATGTTCTACTAGACCGTGAGCATGATCGTTGATTTCTCCGATAGCTACCACAGCTTTGTCGTCAGTACTAGAAGAATCTGGTACGGTAGTTATTCCATTTGAGTTTGCACCTTTCTCTGGGTCTTTTTCTGTCATCTAAAATATTAAAATTTTTAATGATGATGATGAGGTGCGCAAGATGGAAGATGAGTGCCGCCAGACACAAGCTATAGGCCAAGCCCAACAAAGCAGGTGGACTTGTTGGGAGTCTGTTGAGCAGCGTCAGCTCAAATGGACAGAAATGTGATCGATGGAGCCACAAAGGATCAGCTTTCTGGTTGGTGCAGCTTATGATCAACTACCGACCCTGGCGAACCTGGAACGCTGGAATTTGACCGAGAACTCGAAATGCGCCGAGTGCTCAGCCAAGGGCACACTTCGACATATCCTGTCGAATTGCCCACAGAGCCTGGGAAGATACACGTATAGGCATTATCAAGTCCTGAAAGTGTTGTGTAAATATGTCACGGAGAAATGTGAATATGCTAATGCTGGTGGTGAAGCGCTTGAAAAGATTTTGCGCAAAAAGGGATTGATGAACAGCGGAGAATGGCAAGTGAGATGCGACCTCACAGAGCAGCTCAGCATGCCACAGCATATTGGGATCATGAACCAAAGACCAGACTTAATTGTCTGGTCTGACAAAGAAAAAGCACTAATACTGATGGAACTGACGGTGCCTTGGGAAGAAAATATCTCAAACGCGCATGAGAGAAAACTGACAAGATACGAAGATCTGGTGACACAATGCAAGGCAAAGGATGGAATTGCGAATTATTCGCAGTGGAAGTTGGCTGCCGTGGATTCATGGCTAGATCAGCTACCGAATTTCTGACTAGAGTTGGGCTGTCAGGCAGAGAACTCAAACAAGCCACAAAAAGCATAGTACATGAGGCAGAAAGCGCATCTGCATGGATTGGGCAGCAGCACTGTGTGAAGACAAAAGCTATTGCTTGTAAGCTGGGGTTTAACACGCTCACTTTGTTTTGTGGAGTTTGCCAGCATTTAATTCCTTTGTTTATAATCCTTGTAAGGATTAGATTGAGGGGATTAAGTGATGATTAGCAAACTGCTCAGGTAGAAGGCTAAGCGGATTATGCCTTTAATACTCATATTAAAGTAGTTTAATCTCTGCAGGGTGAAAAATCAAAGTGAGTCTGAGTTAGATCTAAGGCATTACAAACATAGGAGCCATCGCCATGGCCATCGCATAAAAGGCAGGCAGAGCGAGACACAATCAGCTCACTGGCTGTAGCGCAAACAAGCCATCTCTCTGACTTGTGTATGAGTTGTACTATGCTCAATGTGGTGAATTTGAGTAGTGAACTATGGCACGAGGGGCGGGTGCCTTGACGATTAGCGGTGTTGCGCCGATGAGATGATGGAAAGCAAACCTCCCTGCACTGGTTTGGCTTAGAGTATAAGCATGAGAGTGATGGGCAAACATTGTTGCACTGAAACAATGACGAGTTGGCAGCCTCCCTGGTTGCGCAACAGCGTAAACACACCAATTATGACAAACCACCGAAACTTACAAAATGCACTGAGGGATCGATGAGATTGAATGAGATGCTCATCAACACACAGGGGTGGCTTCATGCTGCTGGGGCCGGCCATGAGGAGGTTGCACTAGAGAAGGCCTCGAAACAGCGCTTGACTCATGGTTTCTAGCTGAAGACCTGTGTGTTGTGCAGTGGTACGCGCACCGCTGTATGTTGTATCTCACTATGTTTGTAGCTCAAATCAATTATCAGTGTAAGTGTTTGGTAGGTAAATAACTAGCCTGTCTTGGCAAGCTTTGTTTGGTGGTGGGCCCCGAACAAAGCTTTTCTAGACAGGCTAGTAAATAACCAACAATGCAGAAATGAGATTTGCTAGTATATCATTTGTTAAGTTCCAGGTTTGGCACAACATCACACAAGAGATGTGAATGAGAGGTGTGAAAGTAATAAAAATATAATCTGCAAAATTATTTTAAATTAATGAATTTGTTGTACTAATCATTTTATATTCTATTAAGTTGGATGAAAATCAGTTTGCCTACTGTGAAAATCGCAGCACAAAAGATGCATGTATTTCTCTTGTTTATTTTATTCGTGCTCGTGCTAGAAAAACCAGGGTCTTACGCCGCCCGTGTATAATTTATTGATTTCTCCTCAGCTTTTAACACCATTGTGCCAAATATGTTATGTGATAAAGTTAACAAAATGGGACTGCCAAAATATTTATTATCTTTTGTATATTCTTTTTTAACTGATAGGCAGCAATTTGTCCGTGTTAATAATAGTCAATCTAATACTCTTAACTGTGATATCGGATGTCCTCAGGATTGGATTGTGTGCTCTCACCCATTTTATTTTCAATATTCACCAATTTTATTCAATCAGAACACAAAGACATCAGAATTTTTGAATATGCTGATGATATGGCAATAGTAGGACTTTTAGATTTTAAAGCTGATGCTTCACTTTATTTTATTTTGATGCTGTAGAAGAAGTTTTAGACAAATCGGCCAACCTTTTGATTAATGCCAAAAAGACCAAAGAGATGGTTCTGAGTTTCAGTAGAACTTGTACTGTTTGTGATATTTTATACATTAATGGTAGTGTAATTGATAAAGTTAATCATTTTAAATACCCTGGTACTACTTTTAGTAATAGCCTTAAATGGCATGAGAACTATTTATGTATTAATAGCAAGTTACGCTCAAGATTCTATGCTTTTTCCAAATTTAAACATTTTAAACCTAGTGTCTCTCAGAAAGATCATTTTATCAAAACGCTTATTATTCCAATTCTTAATTATAATATCGAGTTGTGGTATTTTTCATCAACTGTTCGAGAACGAACACGACTTTTCAAACATTTTATCCGTAACAATTTTTCTATAGATATAACTAGCTACGTAGTCGAAAGGATTCATATTTTAGCCACAAACTATGCCAACTGGGATGAACATATTTTAAATAACTGCTATTCATGCCCAAGATCCCAATACCTTTTGCCAAAAGTAAGGACCAGCAGATTTCTAAATAGTTTTATACCTGTTAGCATTAGGATTTTAAATAACAGAGACATTCCAACATTTTCATTGTAATATGTCATTGACGATATTACCAAATGAATCTAATCTAATTCTTTTTAAGTGACTTTCGAAAAATCTTTTCCAGTAGCCTCATAACAGAGACACAATTGCTATATGCTTTGTCCTAAAATGTTCTACTGGAATGTGTGCGGGATATCTTGGCGGATAAAAGGCTTCATAGTCTCCTATTCAAGGGTTCCAAACAAGCTCCTTCCTAGGCAGAGATGACTAAGGCTTGAACAATGTATAAGGTTGCACAGCAAACATTTTATTTACCATAATGTTTTCCTCTTCGGCATCAAAGGCAGGATTAACAGCTGCACACCTGGAGACTTTTAGTTTGTCCTCATCAGGGGACTCTTTGGTTTCCTTTTCATGTTCTACTTGACAGTTGGCATTATCGTTGATTTCTCCAATAGCCACCACAACTTTGTCGTCAGAACTAGAAGAATCTGGCAGAGTAGTGATTCCATTTGAGTTAGTAGCTTTCTCTGGGTCTTTTTCTGTCATCTACAAAATTGAAATTTATAATTTAACCATGTTGGTAGCTCAAATCAATTCTCAGTGTAAATGATTGGTAGGTAAATAAATAACTATGCAGAAATGAGCTGCGGTCAGTAAAAAATTTTGCCAGTATCTCCTTTCTCAAGTTCCAGGTTTGGCACAACATCACACAAGAGATGTGAATGAAATGTGTGAGAGTAACAAAAATATATTCTTCAGTATTATTTTAAATTATCAAATTTGTTGGACTACTCATTTTTTTTAAAGTGACTTTCGAAAGATATTTTCCAGCCGCCTCATAACAGAGACATAATTGCTCTATGCTATGTCCTAAAATGTTCTAACTAGTAAAACAAGCACATTAATAACTTTTTCTGAACTTGGATATGGGAGAATGTTTCTCTCAGTTACTGTAACTTTTGATTATTTTCATCAGCACAACTGTACTGTAACTTCTGATCAAAATAATAAATCTTTTCTATCACAATTGGTATCTCAATGATAGTCAGAAACTTTGGGAGAGGGGACGACTAATACGTCATTGGGCGAATATAATTAGGTTGGCAGTAGCGACACACCGACTGGGGAGAAGTCTGAGGTAAACCATGATAGCATAAAGGAACATACAGATCTAGCTCCTTAAAATTATGCCTAATTGTTAATAAGTATGCTCTTAACTTGGGGAAATTCCTCACCTCATTTAAACTTTTAATACATTCTCATTTCCATTTACCGTGTTGATCTGGTTCCACCCATTTTGATCTTTGAAACAGGGAGGCAGGATAATAAAAATTGTTCTGCTAAAAAAGCAGATTTGCTAAATAAGAACGCTCCAGACCTGCATGTCGTGTAAAAATATATAAAAGCCCTACTATTATAGCTAAGTTTGGTGGGGTAGTGCGTGGTTTGACTTGCACGCTAAGTGACAAACAAGTAAAGATTAAAATGTGAAAATCCCGAAAACTGAGTGAAAGACCAATACATTATGTAGTCAAGCAGTTACATAGAACAAGTTTTATGTATCATTTGCACGGTGAAAAAATTCAAAGCTCCCCGGGCAGGAATTATTGATGGCGTTAAGAGTTGCCTCCATCAGTGATGTTACAACGAGTTAATGCTGGTCCACATTGTCCCAGATGACATTGGGATGCCATCCCAGATACTGATCCCAGATGGTCCCAGTCTTTTGTTCACATTGTAAAACTTATCCCAGATTTTTTCTGGGATAGTGCTGAGATATTTATGATATGTGTTCACATTGTCTAGGATCGTCCCAGATAGTCCCAGATCATCCCGGATCATCTCAATGTTGTTTTAACAGAGTACCCAGATGTAAAATGAGTCTGGGTCAGTCAGTCCACATTGTTTCCCCCCCCCCCCCCCCCACCAATCAAAACTTGTCAAGACAGGCTAGAGGAATCCCTGCCCATTAAAATAACAGCAGTATTTACCCAATTTTAAATTGTATGGCAGTAAAAAGCGATGAAAGATCTAATAATACTGCTTATAAATGCGGCGCGGATGAGAGTCATTATGAGTGATTGTAAGCTTGTATAGGAGTTTGATAATAAACCCGCTGGTGATGATTGCCATAGACTGGAAGGCGTGCGAGAAGCCTTGGCGGATATAATGCTTCATAGACTACTATTCTAGGGTTCCAAACAAGCTCCTTCCTAGGCAGAGATGACTAAGGCTTGAACAATGTATAAGGTTGCACAGCAAACATTTTATTTACCATAATGTTTTCCTCTTCGGCATCAAAGGCAGGATTGACATCTGCACACCTGGAGACTTTTAGTTTGTCCTCATCTGAGGATTCTTTGGTTTCGTTTTCATGTTCTACTTGACCGTTGGCATTATCGTTGATTTCTCCAATAGCTACCACAGCTTTGCCGTCAGAACTAGAAGAATCTGGCAGAGTAGTGATTCCATTTGAGTTAGTACCTTTCTCTGGGTCTTTTTCTGTCATCTACAAAATTAAAATTCATAATTTAACCATGTTGGTTGCTCAAATCATTTATCAGTGTAAGTGATTGGTAGACAACCTGTAGGCCGATAACCAACTATGCAAAATGAGCTGCAGTAGGTAAAAGATTTGCCAGTATCTCCTTTCTTAAGTTCCAGATTTGGGACAACATCACACAAGAGATGTGAATGACATGTGTAAGAGTAATGAAAATATATTCTTCAAAATTATTTTAAATTATTTTAAATTATTGAATTTGTTGCGCTACACCTTTTTTTTGGCTTGTAGCAAACATCTTATTTACCATAATGTTTTCCTCTTGAGCATCAAAGGCAGGATTGTCAGCAGCAGACTTGGATGCTTTTAGTTTAGTCTGTGAGTTATTCTGCGTGGCCTTGATTTGTGCGGAGAGATACGGTGCCGTTCCCATAAAACTGAGAAGAATTGGCAAAAGTACCATACCATTCCATAATCCAAGCAAGACAACCAGGAGATTGACCTGTGAAAGAAATAATACTTGGTCAGTCACATGATACAACCATCCAAGTATAGCCAAGTACACATTTGCATTTTACTTATTTTAAATAAACTATCAAATCACTTTAAATCTTGTTAATTTTATTACTAGTGTATTTTTTTTGTCTCTCCGCTTTTCCTTATTTTCCAAAATTATTTGTTCTGTCACTGCATGAAAAATATTTGCTATGATAATTGTAGATTGACAATAAAAGTATGATATATATATCAAGGACTCCTTCCTTGTAAGAACAGCGCAGCATGCTAGTAGAGATGCTGATGGTCTAGAAATCTAGAAGTCCTCAGCATTATTCTTTATTTGTTAAAAAACGTAATATTACTTACCCTAAAAAATACATCAAACACATAGGAGTTTGATGTGGCAAGAAGTATAAAGGCAAGTAGAGTACTGAATCCTCCATTGAATACTGCGGGGCCGATATCTGCTAGCGTCTTCATTGCTCTCTCTACAGTAGGGGATGAAAGTGAACTAGTTATCGATTTGTGTATCGATTAGCCCTAAAATCAATGTAACGTTGACATACGAAAACATAGTGAACTACCCATAATAAAAAATTGCATCAGATGAATATTTCCCTATGTTAAAGGGCAACCAAGGTTTCAAACAACTTCTCATTGGCCCTCATTGATTAATAGCAGATAGCACCTTCTGCAGAGGGAAAAAGACCAAATCTAATTCGGATGATTATTCAGCCAGAATTCTTCTGAAACATTTCATCCATCATGTACTCAAACTCAGCTAAAATAGAATACCAAAGAGCAGTTTCCTGTTCCTGTTATTATTTAGCCTGTGCTCTATCATCATTACAGCAATGCCTTGGAACCTCCCCTAAACCGAAGTGTTACCCAGCTTAGAGTCAGCAATTAGTTTGAGTCTTGCATCGCGTAATGCACAAAGCTGATGCTGCCTAGCACATTATTTACTACCTATTAATGCATTGCTGCGAAACCTTGGTTGCCCTTTAATGATTGAAAATTAGATGTTATATTGGCCGTTTGCCAAAATTTGTGACATAAGTATTCAGCTATATCATGAGTAAATTTTCACTGTAAACTCACGATTTCTAGTTCCAGTCACCGACATTGCTACAAGGGGTCCCAGCAATCATTGGGCCATGTAAGGCCAACAACCCTAACACGTACACTGTGCATACTTGCCAAGTCTCCCTATTTAGGTGGGACCCACACCTATTTCTGTCCACTTCCCATCTTTTGTAATTCTCACTTTTTTTCCTCCAGATTTGAGAGAAAACAGCCCTATCTCATTTTTTTAGTATCTATCCAAGACCCCAAGTACTTGTTGATGAGTTACTGGTAAGGTCTTTGCACACAAAATTAAAAGGAATTGTGCTATTTGATTACGTTAACACAGGTGTACCTGTTGTATTCAAATTCAGACTATTATTGTCGATGGGGTAGGTGATACTGGACATTGGCAAAGTAAGGGCATGCAAGTCCCAGGGGCCCATGTGTTGATGGTTTGTGTTTGAAGTGTATTTCACATTTTGATATTTTATTTGGGATCAAATATGCGTTTTTAGCCCATCCTAGTGGCTAGAAATCCCCACTTTTGAATTTTAGATTACTTCGCAAGTAAGACGCTGTGTTGCATAGGGTGGCAATGGTGAAGTGGAATGAGCTATGGGACAAGAGAACACAACTCTGAGAAGTGAAGAGCGGGCATGCTAATTAGCGCCATCAACCCATGCTTTTTTTGGGGATGATGAGATGGCTCAATCGATTAGCGCGCTTGCTATTCACTGCCAGGCAAATAGTGCCGCAAGAGTTGTGGGTTCGAATCCCGTAGGGGGAGCTTTCAAGTTTGAATGTTCCAGCCCCCAGCACCCTCGGGTGTATACCTCTTCTTAATTAAGTTTTGACTTTTATACTCACGATTTCTTGATCCAGTAACAGTCATGAATGTGTGACCGATATGTGCAGAGTAGTCGACGGCCAGACCAATGGCTAATACAAGCTGTATACAAGTAACTGTATCTATCGACAATCCCCATAAGTGCATAAAACCAGCGACCTCAACCTGAAAACCAACAAGTGGTAGAGATCAATATTGACTTGATTTGTTACATTCCGAAACAACAAAGATTATGTGTTGAATTGGCCATATCCAATGGCAGAGTGGGGACAACTTCAAATCAAGCAAATAAGATGAGACAGAAATATATATACTTTTATTGTCAATCTACAATCATCTTTGATGTGAATGATTAAAATATGTTTTCATAAATAAATAAAGTTGTAAGTACTAACCAGAGTAGATAATACGCAGAAGGAGACCAGCAGACATGCACCAAGATCAGCTATGAGAAGTAATGTCAGTATAAACACACATCCAAAGGCTAGACCCATATTCCTGTATAACTCAACCTGCAGATATAAAAGTGATAGTCAACACTTAGAAAACTTACATGCTACATCTTACATGTTTGGTTGATGTTGCTTTGAATGCAGAGATATACTAACACATGTTGGCTTTAAACCAGTGCTACCTAGACCAAGTTTTGTCAATTTTCCTGCATTTGAGTTGCTCCCCTCCACTAGTCACGCAGAAGGCAAAAAGCCTGCAGCTTGACCAGTGGAGGGGGAGGGGCAAACAGGAATGCAGGCAAACTAGATCAAACTTGATCTAAATGCTACCGGTACAGTTGTAGTGTGAAATTACATATGAGAGAACATAACTACCTGAATGATTTTGTCAGTCTCCCAGGTCTGGAATGAGCGACTAAATGGGAAGGATTTATTGTCTGTGTAATATTTCTTCACAAGCTCTCGAATAGACTCCATAGCCTCAACTCTCTCCACAGAGCTCGACATGTCAGTAAACTCGAAAGGTATTCTAGTGTACTACAATATAGAAAGTCAGGTTATCAGGTAATAAGATTGTACATTTTTGAAAGGCAACTCACAGACCCAAAGCATTTTTCAGTCAAGAAGCTAGTTCTGCTGTAGTTATGCGATATAATAGCGGTGAAAAACATCAAAGCTCTTCTGTGGTTAAAAACTATGGTTAATTGCTCCTGCTCAAGTTTCACAAAGACATTTAACATTGCACATATTAAACCTCATTATGCCAAATATTTGAATTTTGCTCACATATTTCCCATTAATTTATCAATTTTACCAGAAGAGATCTGCCAGCAAAGTCCTCCTCTAGGTCGAGGATTTCAGGAGTGGTGAGATTTGGTGAGTTCGCTATGACATCAGCTAGGCTGAAATCCTCTTGGTCTGTGCCATTACCGAATGTAACTGTCTCATTGAACTTAATATTAGCTACGTTTCTGCGGCCAGAAGCAGTGATGAAAAAGTAGGGAGTCATCATCATGTTGAATCTCCTCTCATCCAATGGGTACTTTGCTGTAACATAAAGTTTCTGTTAGTGTGGAGTCAAGATAGGCAAGAAAGTTGACTCACCGAGCATATATCTGCGGCATAGAAACATATTTACACAACCAATCAGTGCGAGATGTCTTCACCATAGCTCTTTAAATATCTTTTTATCAAGGTAGCTGCTGGTGGCATTAGTTGACAAAGGAATGCAACAAAAAATATCAACCCAAAAATTAATACGCGTGGAAATATATACACAAATATAAATTTAAAAACAAGCTGCACCACATCTTTTCTCTATAACAGTACTATATGAACAGGTTGCTGTAAATGACATCGATGGTTGACGATTGAATGCAACTATCAACACTGTCAGAGTTTAAGCGATATGCATGAATGTTACTGAGTTTTTGGTTTTTTTTTCCCTTTTTTTGTTTTCTTGGAAGGCTGATTTTGTAAAACATTCTCATCGAATGAAAATTATGCCAATAAAGTTAAAAAAAAAAAGGATACACAAATTATTCGTTATAAGCTATCACTCATGCAAAAATAAACTGCACCATACTTATATTTCTATACCAGTATTTATAATCTTTCGTATTATAAATTTAGGGGTTGTTGTTAGTGGCATTATTGGTTGATGATTGAATGCATATGTCAACCCTGTCAGAGTTGAAGCATATGTTTGTGAGGTCTTCATTGAGTTTAAAACATACTTGTAGCGTTGTTGAGGTGAGATTCCACCCAGGGACATTTCGTTGCATTCAGCCACTCGGCGTAATCCTCAAGCCAAGAATCAACTGAATCAGGCTTGACTGAGATTTCCTTCTTGAGTTTATCACTCATGGCAGTCACTTTTTCTGAGTCCTCCCAATAGCTCACTCCACCTGCAATCAAAATTGCTAGTTTACCATCATTTTTCAAAAATCTAATTTTTGATATGGTGGTATTTTATGCCAGGTGTTATAAAAAAGTGCCACATGAAAATTAACATTTTTTTTTTTAAATCAACAAAAAGAGCTCACCTATATAAACAAAACCATCATCTACACTCTGAGATGGGAAATTCTTCTCGAATGAGTCAACATATTCTTTTACATATGAGTCTTTGGGAATGAAGATATTAGGGTCATACTCCTGATCCAGGTTGATAACACCAAATATTCCAGCAGCCAGTAATCCGAGTGAGAGTAATATCACTACAATCTGTAAATTATCAATCAGGACATCGTTATATGATTCACATGTGCATGTAGAGCTAATTATACTTATCAGTCATTTTGCCTCATTTTTTCATAACATCAACCAATAGCAATCAATTTGACTCATTCATTGGCTGCATTTCCAATCAACAAGATTTAGACTCATACTTTAACGAGATAGACAGGATTTCTAAGCAATGCTCTGATTATGAACTTTTTATAGAATGCCAGCAAAACTCAGGAAATATTTTCTACTCAACGAACTAAGCCCCATACCCCTCCTATTGTTTTAAATGGTGAAAGCATTACTATGTGTGACAAAGTCACTTATCTTGGTATTATGTTAGATCAAAAGCTGCACTTTGAAGAACACATTCAGTCTGTTGTGAGTAAAGCTGAGCAGCGTATGTATATTGTCAGGAATTTTGTACATCTTAGCACCATACCCCTTGCCACTATGTTATTTAAAAGTTTTATTGTTTCCGTGATCACTTATTGTTTACCAGTATTATACACTACTATTTTTGCTAAAGACAAGAAACGTTTGAGCAAGTTTTTTGATCAGACCTCAAAGCTCAAACTCCAAGTAGATGATCTCGACAGCCTTATGACTAAGCGTACCAAAACACTTGCCCTCCGATATATCCATGACGATGACCACCTTATGAACAACTTTCTTGCTAAATGCCCCTCAGGCAGGTATCGAACAATTAAACACAGAAGTGCCCTTGGTAAAGACTATTTTTTGAGGCATGCTATCCATATTTTAAATGATATTCTCTTTTAATCATCCATCAGTGTTTCAACTTATTTTCCCTTGTATGTGCTGGCTCCTTTTCAGTATGAACACCCTTATCTCGCAACATATTATTTTATGTTAGTGATAGAATACAATCAATCAATCAATCAATTCTCCACCATGATAAAAACAGCCTTTTCGTCCTCATTTATTTGATCAAGTGACTCCAGGTCATCAAATCAAATTTGTGTTGAGGCGTAAAAGCTGTGTATCTCGGCAACTTTCCAACAGAGAGTCAATATTTGCTGACCCCCTGTCTCTTTACCTTAAACAGATATTTTGCCAATTTTCTGTGTAAACATTGTAGAAGTATACGCCTCCCCAAAAAAAGGGTTCTTACCTTGACAGGGAGTTTGATCAAATACGGGGCGTAGAACTTTTCAAAGAACTGCTGTTGCATGTCTTTCCTGCTGCACCTATTGGGAACATAGTCATCTTTATGTGCATAACAGCAGCAGCAACCATTACGCCTGACTGAGCGTCTACGCTCATCAAGCACAGCGCAAGCCTGGAAGAATGTGGCCTGAAGGATGAAGACGGCCATGATTCCTATCGTAGCATAGATACAGAAATCTTTCAGAGCTGGCAGAACCTTCAACATAGAAACTGAAGCGGTCACGCACAACTCACTTGACGGATAGTGCTCTAGGATAAAGTTTATCTCCTGAGAGCATTCATGGTATACATAGTATACAAACTGGTGCCTCTGTTGCCTTTGTCGAGGATGAATTAAAGTTAGAAAGGACTGACATACATATGTAAAGTATAAAATTCATGTCAACAAACTGTAGACTTACAGTTGTCGCTCCAATTCCGAATGCAACTATATCAGTTATAGATGTGACTGTTATGGAAACTCCAGCATGTTTCAGAGCATGCCCAGCCTGTTCTTCAATAGGCAGTGCTCTCTCAGCGGGTGACAGACGATTCCAAGCTTGCATTATCACAAAAGCATCATCAACACCAAGACCTGAAAATTACGAGACAACAAATGTTGGATGAAACAGAGAATGCACTATTTGTTGAGTGGATACTATATAATAGGTGACATTAGAAAATTATGTATTCTTCGAGGATTCATGAGTGCGGTACAAGGGGGAGGGGGGAACTACATCCCAAGACACTAGGCAAGTAACACAAGGGTAATGGTAGTCTATGCACTTTGCAGGATTTGCTTGGATTTTTCCTCTCATTACTTCTACATTAGTCTTATTTCATATAGCCTAAATGTCCAATAATATAACAGTGTAAGACCTTTTGTCAATGTCATGAATGATCGCCCTTATTCAAAATGAAAGGAATTCTTGCTGCGAGAGATTTTTCTTCACTACTTAGCAGTGAATATCTCTGCTCATGGGTATTGCCCAAACATGAGGCTACTTTTCCCAGAGTCTGACTGGAAAAGTCTCACACCTAGAGCAATATAGTAGGTGGCATGAATAGAAATCAATAGATATTGCAGTTTTAGATTACCACTTTATAATTTATATTATCTAAGAGCAGACAACTCCAGCAAAATCCTGCATTGTTCTCAGACTTTCCCGTCGCCGGGGCTGTCGGGCGGGGAGCAAAGTCTGGGGGGCTCAGACTAGCCTAATGGTAGCGTTCACGAAAAGATCAAATTTAAGCTTGTTTCTAGCAGTAGTAGCAGCGCATAATTACTTATAGATCTACACAAAACTGTTTGTTGAGGAAGTAGCTATATATATAGATATATAGATAACTGCTAAATGATGTGAATTGATGTATAGTAAAGCCTAAAAAAATGTTGTCCGATTTAGTTGATTTTGGCAAGCTTCCATTATCACAAATGCGTCATCAACACCAAGACCTGAAAATTGCAAAACAGCAATGTCGGATGAAATAGATAACACAACATCTGTTATGTGTTACTTGAAAATGTTGTATTCTTCAAAGGTTCATGAGTACGGTACTTAGGAGATGGGAGGGAGGTGGGGGGGGGGGTTACGCTACATGCCAAAACTCTAGGCAAGTAAAACAATCGGTAGTTGTTGGATTAACAAAATATCCAATTTGACCTTTAAGTAGTACCAGCAGCGCATAATAACTTGAAGATCTATGCAAAACTGTTTGTTGAGGAAGTGGCTATAAATAGATAATTGCTAAATGATGTGAGTTGATGTTTAACTACGTTGGCAGCATGCGATACTCACCTAATAACAGAAAAGGTAGGATAGATTGCACAGGTCCGTATCCTATACCAAAAGCTGATGATAGTCCGAATGATACACTTATAGACAGTCCTACTGATATCACAGCACCAAGAGCAAGATATACCTGCAGATGATAGTGAAGAGAAAATAGTGAGTGGGACAATTTGTGAAGATGAATGTGCCATAGAAATGCATAGGCTCAACTTATTTCCTAAACTTAGTGCTTGCTTTTTGTTTTGATAATAAAGCCACATTATACTATCCCAGCATTGTATTTATATGATAACAACATATTACGTTTATCACCCCGAAATCCAAGGATCCAACTCTGAGAAGGATAGTAAGAGTAGGGGACATAAGTGGGGAGGGGGTATACCTGCAAATATGTTGTTGCCTTATGAACTCACCCTCATTTCTACGCAGTTGAACCTGCCGAGGATCAGAGATACATAAACGATGATGATGATGTAACCAGCTGATAGCAAGCGCACATCACCCAATATACCGCCAGTAACCTCGTCTCCAAAACTGCAAGTATGAATAAAAAGCTTGTTGAAAGAGTAATTTCCCAAAATTGTTCTGTAGAGGGTTTTAAAATAAATTTTATCTTATCTAATATGATAGAATTAAACTTCGACAATTTACATTGCTGATTGTTATTCTTCTGTCATATACTGAATGCATGACAACTTCTCAGATTTAAAAGGTGTGCGAATCACTATGATGGTATCATACCTTCTTGCGGAGAAAGTGTAAATTTTGGTGAGGTTTGTTCCTTTGTATTCCCGACCTATTTCAATAAACTTGAGTTCCCAATCTTCAGTATAACCGGTCACCTATAATGATAGAGTAAGGATGTAAGAGCTAGGCCTAAAGCCTTGTACCCACCAATGTGCTTTTTTAATCTCAGGAATTTCTAAGATTTTGCACTGGCAATCATAAAAGAATTTGTGGGTACCACAAAATGCAGCACAACATATCGCACAACATATCGCACGAAAGTAGAATCAATTCTACTTTCGTGCGAAGGTATTTGTAAACGCACGATCTCTGTGTATTTTGTACCCACCAATCACAGCAATGCACAAGTGGTCGTGCATGATCGCAGATGAGTTCCTGGGACAGTTATGCAGTTGATGGGTACCAGGCTTAAAGGGCAACCAAGGTTTCGCAGCAATGCATTAATGGGTAGCAAATAATGTGCTGGGCAGCATCAGCTTTGTGCATTACGCGATGCAAAACTCAAAGTAGTTGCTGACTCTAGGCTGGGTAACACTTCAGTTTAGGGGAGGTTCCAAGACTTTGCTGTAATAATTATAGAGCACAGGCTAAATAATAACAGGAACAGGAAACTGCTATGTGGTATTCTCTTTTAGCTGAGTTTGAGTACCTGATGGAAGAAATGAAATTCTGATTGAATAATCATCCGAATTATATTTTGTCTTTTTCCCCATGCAGAAGGTGCAATCTGCTATTAATCAATAGCCATCAATGAGAAGTTGTTTGAAACCTTGGTTGCCCTTTAAGAAGGATAAGGATAAGATGGTCCGTGTTTTTACAGTTTTTCCGGAGTTATCTTTCACGATGAAAGCTTGGTGACAAGCTCAGTATATAAGCAGGTAATTTGTCAGTGGAGATTTGCGACAACCAATCAAATTAAGCTATGACTCACATCACTTACATCTGCGGAACAATCAAATGGGTCCTTTTATCCAGTTACTTTGTAAGACAGTTGGTATACAACACTGTACTGTTCTTATGATAGGCTATATGAATCGTATATAAATGTATTAAATCTGTCTGAAACTGATATTAAAATGTTAACGATAAATTTGACTCTTCTCTTAGTCCCCTGAATTCGTAATAATATGTAAACATCAGTGACTCACTTTATCCTCGGTCACATATTCCTCATTAGATGCGTTGGTTCCCTGCATGAAGTATGTCAAAGTGGCAGCCTTAGCTGATATTATTTCACCTGTGCTGTTATATTCAAGGTCGCCAAGAAATGCTGTCGGGTCAAAGTCAGCATTTGTCACCGGGCTGTCCAAAAAGAAACAGCGAGCATGAATAGGTTAAATAAAACTGCAGAATCTTCCAAGAAGAAATTCTGTTTGCACTTGGACATGTTACAATGAAACATGGCTGCAACAGATTGGTTGGATACTATAACTTACAGATAAAAAAATTGAATAGCGTAACCTTCAAAATCTATATACCTGTTATTATCAACCTGAAGTTTCTCAGATTGAGAAAAAATTGTTAAGAATGTTTGGAAGTTTGACATACTGTTTGTGTGAATAATTGATGGCAGTTAATACACATAACACAGTGTACTTTATTAAAGGGCAACCAGGGTTTCAATCAAGTTCTCATCGATTGATAGCAGATTGCACCTAATGCATAAGGAAGAAGACCAAATCTAAATCCGATGATTATTCAGTGAGAATTTTGTGTAAACATTTCATCCATCAGTTGCTAAATTGCTGCCTAAACTCAACTAATATGGAACCACACTGAGCAGCTTACTGTTCCTGTTATATTTAGCCTGTGCTCTATCATTTTTACAGCTGTGTCTTAGGACCTCCCCTAAACAGAAGTGTAACTCAGCTAAGAGTCAGCAACTACTTTGAGTTTTTCATGGCATAATGAACAAAGCCGATGGCTGCTGATGCTGCGTAGCACATTCTTTACTAACCCTTAATGCATTGCTGCGAAACCCTGGTTGTCTTTTAACGCTGTTTAGTTGCAATAAATCAGGGCAGTGCAGGGAATGAAGCCACTGCAACAACAATGTTGTTTTCCTAGCCAGATGATCGAATTTATCTTCTGAACTATTAATGGTGTGATTATCTTAAACATTCATCATAACATCAAAAGTTGAAATACTGCTGCCACTCGGGCAAATGTGTGTTTATTGAATTCTGTATAGCTCAAAGATAACTAATTGAGGCTTAAATCTCGAAGTTGTCACTTCTGGGCAAATAATATGCACAAGCTGATCTTCAAAATCAGGGTATGAAATTAATGCACTAGTAGCACTTCATGGATACCTTTTAGCAGTATCGTTGATAGCAGACAGTATCGAACTAACATTTAAGTTTTCTATAACTGTTCCGTTGAATTCCCACAGCTCCAGTATTGAGTTATAGGAACAATCCGAGCTTTCCGATCGACCTAATCTTAAAAAAGATATGGATTAGGGCTTGAAAAGGCACTGGATACAATTTGCAGCGTTTTTTGCTTTCACATTAGCAGGACAGAGCAGCCGCATGAAAATTTGGTTCAAAGGTTGGATATTACAGTATAATTACTACTTCATTAATGCAGCATATCGTATGACCGCCATAACTGACATTGAGCTCTAATCGACATTGAGCTCTAATCGACATTGAGCTCTAATTGACATTGGGCTATAATGACCCGAAACATGTTTCAGTTTATCAGTGAGTAATACCGGAGACTTACTTGGCACAAATTTGTTCATACTCGTATCCATCGCCGGTGATGTTTACAACTTCCAAGTGTAGATTATACAACTAGAAATAACCATTACATGAATATAACACCAGATCAATATAATGCCCAGCTAAGTTGATATCTATTTAGCTAGCCTCATCCACGGTCTGACCATCCTAGTAACCATGATCAAAAGATAAAACTATTACGCAATGTAGCGCTTCTCTTTTGGCACTATACTTTACAGCAAACCTTACTCTGTGACTAGTCATACTTGAGTATGCAAGGTGTCTTAGTCAAAGTAAGTGTCACGTAAGCAGATGAGCATGTTTTCCGGAGCCAAATTAGTTAACTAGTAGCAGTAGAACTATAGTCTATAAATAACAATAATGATCCAACGGACTTGTTGTTCAAAACAGGTAGCCTATATAAAGCGTATCGGTAATGAATATTTCTATCCTACCTGCAGCATAGCCTTAGGAGTGAGTAGGTTGTTATCGCTCTCCGCAATGTATGTACTGATCCTAATCTCTGATGGAAACCTTGCCTCTACCCATGCTTTGTGCTTGATGTAGAGTGAGTTCGGGTCGACCCATATAGGGTCAGTGGGATCCACTTCATAGAAATTAGCAAGGCCTGCGCAACAAGCTAGGCATGCTAACAGAACACAGGCTATCGTTATAATTGGTCTCCTTGCAACAGCCACTCCCAGCCTGCAATATGGATTGTAGCAATCATGACATTTCAAAAGCTGGACCCGATGCCTCACCATATCTTACTCAACTTCAGAAGGTTACATGTGATCGACTTGGACAAAAGCCAAATTCAGACTCAACATTTCATTCAACTGACTGACTTCACTCACTGACTCACTTGTAATAGAACAGCTCTAGTCCACCAGCAAGGAAACTTCCAGCCCTCTGCAAACAGTTGGGCTTAGGTTGGTTATTTTGAGCGGAGTTCACCTGCATTTGTACGTAAGAACTCCCTAAATATTGCAAGCTGCCAGTTGTCTCGTGTGCAGGTTCCATGGCTTACGCTGGAAACACAACTTGAACATTCAGCAATTGATTTCTTAATGAATGAATCCAAAAAAAGTGCATTGCCTATTAATAATTGAAGCCAAGGTCAATCCCTATGTTCTACATTATAATCAAACAGAAAGGCTTATGCAAAAAGGCCTGTTGCATGGCGTGTTGATGAGTAAAAGATGCTTGTTTATGAAACGCAACTGCATACCATAACAACCTAACAGCCAAGCTACTAATGGTATAAGGAAGTTGTACTTTCAGTTTCGATAATCTTAATGTCTTGACTTTTTGGCAGTGGCCTTTTGACCCGAAATCTAATTGCTGTCAAAACAACTAACTGTGGTTTTTATAACCTGCTGTTTATGACTATATTATGCGAGTTAGTTGGCATGTAGCATTCCAAGAATAAAGTAACCCAAGAAGGTCGCTGGTTATCGAAACTGAAATACAATATCCTCATAACATTAGTAGCTTGGCGATTTTGGGTCAAAAGGCCATTGCCAAAAAGCCACTGGTCATAAAGCCACTGGCTAAAAAGCCACTGGTCATAAAGCCACTGTCCAAAAGGCCACTGGTCATAAAGCCACTGGCCAAAGAGCCACTGGTCATAAGGCCACTGGCTTAAAGGCCACTACCCATAAGGCCACTGGCTAAAATGCCACTACCCATAAGGCCACTGGCCAAAAAGTCATTGGTCAAAAATATCAATAATGTTTATAAAATTTCTCAGCACAAATAAAATCATAATATATATTTTTTCCATGTTTATGCCTTTAGAGCGTTTGTTTTATAAATGCATATTTAGTATCAAGCATTTAACTGATACACACTAACCGAACACATGCCAAGCAAGAATGATTCTGGGAACGACAGAGACAGCTAAATGATCAAGTTACAAGTTGAGTTGTTTGGGGTTTGTTGGTCATCATTGATAGAAACATTTGATGAATTCTATAAAGGCTGCAATGTTAACAATGGAGAGTTTAGTTTTTGCTAAGTATCTGATTCGATATAGCCATGTGATAATAAAAATTGATCACGGGATGATTTGGGTAAAAATGGTACTAAAAATCTTTCCACATGCATGAAAGCTCTTTTCACACAACGACATGTAAAAATTAAAGGAGAGAAAACGTTGTCTCTTCTCACCGCTGATTGCTCCGATCTAAATTTGCTGTGTGAGAAATAGTTCGGTTGAGTCAATGGAAATAATGTGTATACGTATAATGTGGCCTTATGTGTAGTGGCCTTTTAGCCAGTGGCCTTATGGGCAGTGGACTTTTGACCAGTGGCCTTATGGGTAGTGGCCATTTGGCCAGTGGCCTTATGACCAGTGGCTTTTTGGCAGTGAGCTTTCACATACACATAACATTGATGTTTGATTAAAAACCATGACACCACACTTCTCCAAAATCTCAAGATCAAATATGACAGTCAAACATAAAAATCGGCAAACCACCGTGGCGGCCTCCTATCTCTGATTGGCAGTCGCTCTGCTTCTTGATCAGACCCATAACTGGTCTGAGGTGGGCGGATCCCACTACCATTGTCACTGCCTGCATCACTCAACTCATTGTCTTTGACGGCACCCTCTCCCTGTGCATTAACACATTATCACCAGCTAAAACAAATAAATTAATCTACAGCTGACTCACTATAATAGAACAGCTCAAGACAGCCAGCGAGGAACCTTCCAGCCCTCTGCAGTTGGTGTTGGACTTTGGTTGATCATTTTGAGCTGACTTCTCATTGGTTTGTACATCTGAACAGCCCACATGTTACAGGTTGCCAGTTGTTTTGTCTGCAGGTTCTATGGTGACTCTGAAAACACAACCATTGACTGATTGCTTTATGAGAAAAGATAAAAAATTATGAAGTTAATAAAAAATGGAACCCTTAGCATCAGGACTTATAGCATATCAATAATTCTGACAAAGCATGAAAGAAAAACATTGGTGGTAAGGATACCTGTATGTCATTGTTTCTTACCTCCGACTATCTATTTTGAGCCCTCTAAACTCTTGCACCACATCAGACGGCCCGGGATGACTACCACATTTTATTCTGTATGACAGGGATGCCCAACCTATGGCTCATGAGCCACCTCGGCTCATTTTGGCTTTTTGGGTGGCTCATTTTAATATTTGCAAATTTCACGCGCTTTTTGGCGCGAATTTCATGCATTCAATTCATGCATGTACAATGTACATTAAATGTATGTATAGTGTATACAAGTTCATTGTACTGGGTGCCTGCATTGTACGCACATATGTATGTAGAGTTGTCTTCTTGCAGACTTGCCAACCTAAATTTTCCAAAATGCTTATAAAAATTTGCAAAATGCTTAAAATGCTTACAAAACTCCAGGGCGCCTCATATGACCAGCAATTGCCTCAAAAAAATTTTCGCGCTACGCGCATAATCTCACACAGTGACTTTGCTTTGGTAATTTTGCCAGCACTTATACATGAATGAATATTATACATATATATATCACTGACTGTTTCCATGTTGTCTACACGTGATGCGACGTGGTCAGCTCATTTGGTGTGATTGATTTTTTAAATGGCTCATGTGAGAGAAAAGGTTGGGCACCCCTGCTGTATGACATCACCCAAGATCAATCCCATTGGATAACGCTGAAAGCACAACCTTATTGTTAGGATATATAACATGTCGATATAATATCTCACAAAGCTTGACAGATATGCGATGGTGAATATAGGATGGGGATACCTGTCATATGATGTCACTGCTTCTAACATCTGACTACCACATGTAATACTGTATGACATCACATTGTCTCAAATGGATGCTGAATACAATATAGTGCAGCTCTTACCTCGATTTCCGCAAGCTTCAGTGTTATATTGATATTGTGTTCTATTACCAGCATAAAAAATGATCGAATTTACTAGGGCAATAGATTGTTAAAAAAACGATCAATTAACTGATCTCTCAGTAAAAGAGAGTCTATTTAACAAAACAACTGTCATAAAGATACTATATATTAATATTACCATGTTAACCATATAAAAAATCATGGGCTACAAAAGTTATGTACCGCCAGAATAGTGATGAATGAGCTGTGACTTAAGTTCAGCTCGTAATCCTTTTCCAACATTCAGCGGAAACATTGGAGGAGGGGCGCAGAGGCTATGAGAAAATATAATGAATAATTTAGCTTATCCCCTATCTATTTATCTAGTTATTGATCTAGTTATACCAATGCTGCAGCTAGGCAGTATATTACCAAGATAATTGACAAGAGTATTGAAAAGTTTTGCGATATTGGAAACACAAGCTGTATCCCAATTAAAGAATTTTCAATGGTATTAACAAGATGAGAATTGGCTGGTGCTCATGTTATAACCGTTGTTTCTACTGTTTGTCTGTCTTGCTTTGTGCCATATTTTTGCCCACGCCCCAAAAACATACATTGTCTTTGTATACAGAGATTTGTCAAGACTGTAATACTATCAAATACTCAATAATAATATTTACATGCTAATCTTGAACTCTTGATATGAAGCAATTAATTATTTGGATGGTCATTTTTGAAAAAAACCTGGATATACATATAATTCAACTGCATTAAATATAATAAAATGAATGGTGGTCAAATGCAAGAAGGCCAAAAGAATCCTTTTCAAAAAATGAGATAATAGCCTGAGAACCTCAACAAGATATAACCTTTCAGCTGTGAGATAATGAGAAACATAAATAAAAACAAGAACACAATCATAATTAACGATAAAGAAGAGAGATATTTTCATCGAAGTCAGCTATCTGTGAGCAAAAAGGAATGAATTAGAAGTGTGAGAAGATATCGGCAAGAACTAAAAAAATATTTTGGGATGTCGAGACATCTGTATTTAATGGCACCTTTACAAGATTGAGCATCACTTATTGTCACAATGCATAATTATCTATCGCCTCTAAGTATAGCAGGCCGTGGGCAACAAGGTACTCCTCAACCGTATCACAATTACCTAACCCAATGGCAGCAGAAGCTCGTCACAGCGAGAACGCAGTATCTACTTGACCCGATAGAAGCCTAGATATTCCTGATCGATACCCTTAGTCTACATTTGGTAATTCCTTATCTGGTTTGGCAGTAGGGCTGTCATCGACAGAAGTATGAGATCTGATGCTACCAGTTGGTGTCATATCTTTTTTATTGTCATTAGAAGAATCTTCTTTATGTTCTACTTGACCATTGGTGTGTCCATTGGTCTTTCCATTAGCTACCACAGCTTTGTCGTCAGTATTAGAAGAATCTGGCACGGTAGTGATTCCATTTGAGTTGGTACCTTTCTCTGGGTCTTTTACTGACATCTACAAAATTAAAATTTTCACAGTCAACTAACCAGATAACTGAAAACAATAATCAGAGAAAGCGATTGGAAGGAACTATGTAGGTTGATGACCAATTAATTATGCAGATTTGAGTTGCAGTTTGTATGTGAATTCTTTCAAAAACTTATTTCTCAATTTCCAGGCTCAGCACAAATTAACAGAGGGCATTTGAATGAAAGAAGTAGGAGAAAAATTGTTAAAAATTATTGAATTTGAAAATCTACTCACTTTTTTTAAAGTGACTTTCGAAAGATCTTTTCCAGCAGCCTCATAACAGAGACATAATTGCTTACATGCTATGCACTAAAATATTCTAACTAGTACTACAAGCACAAATTTTCTGAACCCTGAATTCGAGTAACTATTTCTCTCAGTGACATAGTAGCTTTCGTTTATTTTTATCAGCACAAAGCAATACTGTAACCTCCGATAATAAATGATAAATTTTGTTCCGCAAAAAAAAGCAGAATTGCTAAATACGAAAGCTCCAGAGCTACATGTTGTGTATAAAATATATAAAAGCCCTACTGTCATAGCTGAGTTTGGTAGGATAGTGCGTAGTTTGACTAGCAAGCTAAGTGACAAGCAGGTATAGATTAAAATGTGAAAATCCAACTTCGTTGGTTAACTTTTATGGAATGTTAAAGTTTTTTAACAGGGATGTGACAGTGATGGTCAAAGCAGTTACAGCGAGAATTAGTGTAAAGGTTGAGATTTTATGACAGTGAGAATATGTCGTAATTTAGGGGAATCCCTGCCCATTAAAATAACAGCAATATTTACCAAATTTGAATTTATATGGCGGTAAAAAAAGATACAAGATCTAGTAATAATTCCTATAAACACGGCGCGATTGAGAGTCGTTATGAGTGATATAATCATATTGATTGTAAGCTTGTGGAGGAGTTTGATAATAAACCGTTTGGAGGTGATTGTCATAGACTGGAAGGTTGGCGGGATGCCTGGGCGGATAGAAGGCTTCATAGTCTGCAATTCTAGGGTTCCAAACAAGCTCCTGCCTGTGCAGAAATGATTTAGGCTGGTACAATGTATGAGGTTGAGCAGCAAACATTTTATTTACCATAATGTTTTCGTCTTGAGCTTCAAAGGCAGGATTGTCAGCAGCAGACTTGGATGCTTTTAGTTTAGTCTGTGAGTTATTCTGCATGGCTTTGATTTGTGCGGAGAGATACGGCGCCGTTCCCATAAAACTGAGAAGAATCGGTAGGAGAACCATACCGTTCCATAATCCTAGCAAGACAACCAAGAGATTCACCTGTGAAAGATAGAAAACTTGGTCAGTTACATGATATCGTAGACATATATAAAGACTATAAATGATATAGCAGTAGACAAGGACTCCTTTATATGAGTAGCACAGCATGCGCGCTGTTGGTCTAGGAGTCATCTACCAATGTAATTCAATATTCAAGGGTCAGACAATCCCATTCATGCTCATGCTAACCTATTCTTAGATTCATTCAAACTATAACAACTTTTCATAGCTGAGGGACAAAATATTGCTGGTTGAGTTAAATAGTATTGGAAACAACACAGAGAGTAGTTTTATTGATTTAGCCTCAACATTATTATCTATTTGTTAATAATATTACTTACCCTGAAGAATACATCAAACACATAGGAGTTTGATGTGGCAAGAAGTATAAAGGCAAGTAAAGTACTGAACCCTCCATTGAATACTGCGGGTCCGATATCTGCTAGTGTCTTCATAGTTCTCTCTACATGGAGGGAAGAAATAAATCTACATTATCAATTTGCAGATTACAAAGCTCGGCCAATGAGCCGTAAGAAAAACAAACTGCATTAGAAGGATATTACCACATATTAATGATCGAAAAAAAGTTGTAATTCTGGTCAGTTTGCCAACAAGAACTTAGGTAAGAATTAATCTATACAATAAATAACTCTTGGCTTTTATACTCACGATTTCTTGTTCCAGTCACAGTCATGAATGTGTGACCGATATGTGCAGAGTAGTCGACGGCCAGACCAATGGCTAATACAAGCTGTATACAAGTAACTGTATCTATCGACAATCCCCATAAGTGCATAAAACCAGCCACCTCAACCTTAAAACGAAAAAGATCAATATTCACTTCACTGAGATAAAGAAGATTATGGGTTGAATTGGCCATTTCTGATTTCAGAAAGGGACAACTTCAAATCAGGCAAACACAAAGAAACACAAAAGATTTAAAAGGTTATAATATATTTTCGTAAATCGAGTTGAGAATACTAACCAGAGTAGATAATACGCAGAAGGAGACCAGCAGACATGCACCGAGATCAGCTATGAGTAGTAATGTCAGTATAAACACACATCCAAAGGCTAGACCCATATTCCTGTATAACTCAACCTGCAGATATAAAAGTGATAATGGACATTTAGAGTCTTGAAATGATCAGAGATATCTTACATCAAATCAATTGTTAGGTTGCTGTTGCTTCGACTACAGAGAAAAACTAACACACATGTCGGCTTTGAGCACAAAGCTACCTAGACCTCGGAGGGTGGAACATACCACACCATGTCCCATCCTCCCGGTCTAGACCAAGTTTGCTTCACTTGATGCATTCGGAGTTGCTCCCCCTCCACTGGTCACGCCGCCGGGTTTTTGGCTGCAATATGACCAGTGGAAGGGGAGAAAACCAAAATATAGGCAAACTGGATTCAATAAGATTTATATGCTACCCGTAATTTTGTAGTGTTAATAACATCTGAGAGAGGATAACTACCTGAATGATTTTGTCAGTTTCCCAGGTCTCGAATGATCGACTGAATGGGAAGGATTTATCGTCTGTGTAATACTGAGACACAATATCGCGGGTAGATTCCATAGCCGCAACTCTCTCAGCAGAGCTAGACATGTCGGTAAACTCGAACGGTATTCTTGTGTACTACAATATAAAAGTAAGGCAATCAGGTAAATAGGCAGTACACTTTTTGAAGACTTCACGCAGACTAGAGCACTTTTAGTCGGGCAGCTCTTTCTGCTGAAGTTATGAGTGAGAACAGGAGCGAAAAACGTCAAAGCTCTTCCAGTTCAAAATTAATGCCAATTATATCTCCTGGCTTATGCTCAAGTGTGACTAAGATAAATGGTGTGACGATGAACATTACGCACATTAAACCTCATCCTGTCAATATGTGACAGCCATCACTGTCATGTATCACGTCATGACAGTGACCGTTCTGGCTATCACTGGAAATGCCATAATAATAATCATTTACTATTAACTTCCAGTGACAGAAATAATGACATGAGTGTGATGAGTGTTGATGAGTGTGAGCCAATTAATTATCACTTTGCTATTGCCCTAGTTTTTGCAATTTAATTTATATCATATGATATCCTATTTTCACACCCTTTTGGCAAAGATTATAAATTGCTTTTGGTAATACTATATAAGAGATAGTTTTTACTCAGTTTAGTGTGTGTTGTTTGAGAGAGCAATAAAGATGCTGGTGTGCAATTAAAAGTCTCGTCAAATCGCCCTAGTGACCGCTCAGTGTGCGTCACAAATAAATGGAATAGTACTCAGAATATTTGAATTACCAGAAGAGATCTGCCAGCAAAGTCCTCCTCGAGATCAAGGATGTCAGGAGTGGTGAGGTTGGGTGACCCACCGCCCGAACCTGAGTTTGATATGACATTAGTTAGGTTGAAGCTATCTTGGTCTGTTCCGTTGCCAAATGTGACTGTCTCATTGAACTTAATATTAGCTACATTTCTGCGGCCAGTAGCAGTCATGAAAAAGTATGGAGTCATCATCATATTGAATCTCCTCTCATCCAATGGGTACTTTGCTGTAACATAAAGTTTCTGTTAGTGTGGAGTCAAGATAGGCAAGAAAGTTTACTCACCGAGCATATATCTGCGGCATAGAAACATATTTACACAACCAATCAGTGAGAGATGTCTTCACCATAGCTCTTAAAATATCTTATTATCAAGGTAGCTGCTGGTGGCATTAGTTGACAAAGGAATGCGACAAAAAATATCAACCCAAAAATTAATACGCGTGGAAATATATACACAAATATAAATTTAAAAACAAGCTGCACCACATCTTTTCTCTATAACAGTACTATATGAACAGGTTGCTGTAAATGACATCGTTGGTTGACGATTGAATGCAACTACCAACACTGTCAGAGTTTAAGCGTTATGCATGAATGTTACTTAAAGGGCAACCAAGGTTTCACAGCAATGCATTAATGGGTAGCAAATAATGTGCTGGGCAGCATTAGCTTTGTGCATTACGCGATGCAAAACTCAAAGTAGTTGCTGACTCTAAGCAGGGTAACACTTCAGTTTAGGGGAGGTTCCAAGACATTGCTGTAATGATGATAGAGCACAGGCTAAATAATAACAGGAACAGGAAACTGCTCTGTGGTTTTCTATTTTAGCTGAGTTTGAGTGCCTGATGAAAGAAATGTTTCACAAGAATTCTGGCTGAATAATCATCCGAATTATATTTTGTCTTTTTCCCCATGCAGAAGGTGCAATCTGCTATTAATCAATGGCCATCAATGAGAAGTTGTTTGAAACCTCGGTTGCACTTTAAACCTTCATTTAGCTAACTGCATACTTGTGGTGTTGAGGTGAGATTCCACCCAGGGACATTTTGTAGTACTCAGCCACTCTATGTAATCCTCGAGCCATGAGTCAACTGAATCGGGTTTAACAGAGATGTCCGTCTTGAGTTCATCGCTCATGTTGTTCACTTTATCTTGATCGTACCAATAGTTCACTCCGCCTGCAATTAAAAGTGCTTATTTATTGTCATTTCTCATAAATCTAATCAATTTTTACATTTACAAAAGAGTTTTAAATTGCAAAACTGGTTCATCTTTACAAGAGGAAAATTGGATCCATCAGGTCTGACTTAGGATTAGTAACACATAATGAACTTCTTACCAAATAATGACCTATAAAATTTGATATGATTGTGTTAAAAACTACCAAAAAGAGCTCACCTATATAAACAAATCCTTCATCAACACTCTGAGATGGGAAATTTTTCTCGAATGAGTCGACATATTCTTTTACATAGGAGTCTTTGGGGATGAAGATATTAGGGTCATACTCCTGATCCAGGTTAATAACACCAAATATTCCAGCAGCCAGTAATCCGAGTGACAGTAATACCACAACAATCTGTAAATTATAAATAGGGACATTGCTTGATGATTCACAGCTTTTGTAGCTAAATATACACATCAGTGGATGAAAGCGCGTCAATGCAAATGTCTCGTTACAGTTCTCGCGGACACGGGAGTCAGCAATTAATGACTCTCTGTACAGTGTTGGAAAGCTGGCAGGCTTCTGATCGTTAATCGCGAAACCAAAAATTTGATTTGACGATGTTGTGTCATTTTATCAAAGATATAAAGCCGAAAAAGGAGGAGACATCTTCAATGGTATGTATGGACATGTACGCAGGAGAGGTAGGGAGGAAGATATAAGAATGGTGGCTGAGATGAGAATACAGGGAAAGAGAAAAAGAGGGAGGCCAAAGAAAAGGTGATTGGATACAGTAAAGGATGACATGCTGAGATGGGGCCTCTCGGATGAAGATGTCAATAAAAGAATCAGATGGCATTCTCTGATAGAACTTGGTGCCCTGCAGGACCGCCACCCATCACAGAACACGGCGGACTAGGTGAGAAAGGTGAGAAATAAGGCCGTAATAAAATTGTTTTTCTCAAAGTGGATGGTAGGATCAAATTGATTGCAAGACAATTCATAATAGGGGATATTTTATTCTTAGAGATATAGCTCATCATAATTTTTTGTTCAAAATAATATATGATGAGCCTAAAGTGGCTTTTCACGTCATGATGTGCCTGATTTTTTATATGGTGATATTTAAAGCAACGATTCGATACTGATGATGTTGGAGCCAAAACTTTTACCAATTCCCTTGAAGTGCTCTTTAAATGGCACAAGCACCAACTTTCAGCAGTAGGGCTAATGTATCATGATCACCACAGACCATCAAATGCAGCTACAATCTGCATATTTTTGCATAAAATCAAACATAAAATCTCACATTATATCATCACATTTGAAAACTCAGGCACATTATTCTGAAGGCCCATCACATATTATTTTTAACCAAATTTTATGATCAATTTTGAAATTTCTAGCAAAAAATATGACTCTGCTATCTACCATGATAAAAATAGCCCTGCCTTTGATCAAATGATTCCATATCACCTGATCAAATTTGTTTTTAGACGTAAAAGTTCAGAAGCAGAAGTATGTGTCTCCTCAAAAATGGGTTCCTACCTTGACGGGGAGTTTGATCAGATAAGGGGCGTAGAACTTTTCAAAGAACTGCTGTTGCATGTCTTTTCTGCTGCACCTATTTGGAACATAGTCATCTTTATGTGCATAACAGCAGCAGCAACCATTACGCCTGACTGAGCGTCTACGCTCATCAAGCACAGCACAAGCCTGGAAGAATGTGGCCTGAACAATGAACACGGCTATGATTCCTATAGTAGCATAGATACAGAAATCCTTGAGAGCTGGCAACACCTTCAATATAGAAATTGAAAAGCGATGATGTCTTTTTCATTAACGGATACAGAAATCCTTGAGAGCTGGCAACAACTTCAATATAGAATTTGATAAGCGATGATGGCTTTTTCATTTCATTCATTTCATTTCAAGGTGATCAAGGCACACACAGTATACAAAGTGTGCGCCTTTTTTGAGCATAAATTAAAGTAAGACGGGTAATACTCATATCTCTATGTAATTGTCAACAAAACAGTACACTTACAGTTGTCGCACCGATGCCGAACGCAACTATATCAGTTATAGATGTGACTGTTATGGAAACTCCTGCATGTTTCAGAGCATGTCCAGCCTGTTCTTCAATAGGCAGTGCCCGCTCAGTTGGTGATAGACGATTCCAAGCTTGCATTATCACAAAAGCATCATCAACACCAAGACCTGAAAATTGCAAGATAGAAATTGTCACATGAGAATGCAGTATCAGTCTTAGTGGAAACAACCTAACAAGTGTTAATTGAAAATTCTGTATTCTTCGAAGGTTCATGAGAATGGTGGAGGGGGACTACATGCCAAAACTCTAGGCAAGTAAAACAAGCGTTATGGTAGCGTTCATGAAAAGATCAAATTTAAGCTTCTAGCAGTAGTAGTAGTGCATAATTACGAACTGATGTTGGCAGCAGGCGATACTCACCCAATAACAGAAAAGGTAGGATAGACTGCACAGGTCCGTATCCTATACCAAAAGCTGATGATAGTCCAAATGATACACCTATAGAGAGTCCTACTGATATCACAGCACCAAGAGCAAGATATACCTGCAGATGAAGGGGAAAAATAAAATAGTCAATTAGTGAAGATGAATATGTAATAAAATGGCACAGGCTCAACTCATTTCCTCAAATTAGTGGTTCTATAAATCATACAATGCTTGATTTGTGCAAGCTTGAAGACATTTTATAAAAAATCTACATTTAACTATCCTGGCATTATATATGTTGACAACATATGTTTATCACAAATCCCAAGCATCAAAGTCTGAGAAATACAGTAAAAGGAGTGAAAATATGTGTGGGGGGGGGGGGGGGAGGTATAGGCTGCAATATATTGTTGTTGTGTGAGCTCACCCTCATTTCTACACAGTTGAATCTGCCGAGAATTAAAGCTACATAAACGATGATGACAACGTAACCAGCTGATAGCAAAGACACATCACCCAATATACTTCCACCGATCTCGTCTCCAAAACTGTAAGCATGAATATAAAACTTCAGTAAATATGGTAGAGTAAGTCTGTTAAATACTCTTGCGATTTTGGCAATTGGACTTTGCTATCACATATCAAACGCATGATGGCCACTAGATTTAAAAGGTGCGACAGGTGTGGCGCATGTTGAAATCACAGTGATGGTGGCATACCTTCTTGTGGAGAAAGCGTATATTTTGTCGAGGCTTGTTCCTTCATATTCCTGACCAATTTCCACAAACTTGAGTTCCCAATCTTCAGTATAACCAGTGACCTGCAATAATAGAATAAGGATGTCAAAGCTAGGCCACAGCAGGAGGGAAATGATGGTCCACGTTTATATGTTTTTTTTCTTGAGAGTTGTCCCTCATGATCAAAGATTGGTGACTAGCTCAGTAAATCAGCAGTATATTTGGGGCTTAACATGTTGTCTGTGGCAATCTGTGGCAATCTGTGACAACCAAAAACATTACACTATGCCTCTGTGAAATTATCAAATAAGCCCTTTTATCTAGTTATTTTGTAAGTTGGTTGGTATTCCACAGATGTATTACTCCGTTGATAAGTTCATTGAATCATGCATAAAAGTATTAAGCCTGAACTTAATATTAAAATGTTATTGATTAATTTGCTAAGTCCCTTGAACTCATAATATGTGACTCACTTTATCCTCGGTCACATATTCCTCATTAGATGCGTTGGTTCCCTGCATGAAGTATGTCATAGTGGCAGCCTTAGCCGATATTATTTCACCTGCGCTGTCATATTCAAGAGCACCAAGAAATGCTGTCGGGTCAAAGTCAGCATTGGTTACCGGGCTGTTCAAAAGGAAACAGTGATTAAATCTGGTTGCACTTCGACATGTCGTGTTACACTTGAACATGGCTGCGACAGATTGGATTCCCTATTTACTGATGAAAAAGATTAAATTGCAAAAAACTTAAATAGATTACTGGTAATTTTTTATCTGAAGTTTCTCGGATTGTGAAGAAGTCAATTGGAATGCAACCTGATCGCAGTTAATACACATAAGCAGATTAGTTGCAATAAATCTGGGCTTTTAAAATAGTTTAGGGAATGAAGCCATTACAGCACAAAATGTTCTTTTCAAAGCCAGATGATGACTTTATCTTTTGAACTTGGGTTATATTGTGATTAACAAAAACATTCATCATAAGTTAAGATCCTCATAGTCAAGTTTGTGCTTATGGTCAGTAAGTCCCGTGGGGACATAGGATCTTCAAGCATAAGTAATTCTTCTATAAGATTCTTGCATGAATACTTGCTCATGTTTTTAGTACAAGTGCACTTAGTAACACTGCATGCTTACCTTTTAGCTGTATCGTTGATTGCAGCCAGTATCAAATCGACAGTTAGATTTTCTATAACTGTTCCGTTGAATTCCCACAGCTCCAGTATTGAGTTATAGGAACAATCAGAGCCTTCCAATCGTCCGAATCTTAAAAAGTAATGGTTGAGGGCTTGAGAAGGCATCGTTTAGACTTCAATTTCAGCAAAGCAGGGCAAGGCAACTGCACGCAAATTTACTTCAAATGGTTTGGATCTTCCAGTAGGCCTTTAATTACTTCTTCATTGATGCAGCATATCGCATGACTGCTATTAACATTAGCTGTAATGACCCAAGACATGATTCAGTTTATCAGCAGTAAAGAGAGAAGTAATAACAGATACTTACTTGGCACAAATTTGTTCATACTCGTATCCATCGCCGGTGATATTTATAACTTCCAAGTGTAGATTATACAACTAGAAATAACCATTACATGAATATAACACCAGATCAATATATAGAGCTCAATTTGATAGCCTTATCACAGAGTCTGACTATCCTAGTTACCATGGATAAGAGATAATACCATAACGCAATGCAGCGCTTCTCTATGAATATCTGGCCAATTTGGAACTACGGTCTACAACAAAACTTACTCTGCTACTTATCATATTAGCGCATGCAAGTGTCTTAGCCAAGTATTGTCAAGTAAATAGATTAACAGCTTTTCATAATCCCACCTTGCTGTCTAGGTTATCTTTTAGAACTGAAGTAGTTAACTAGAAGCAGTAGAATTGCACACAGTAACGATAAATAATCCACAGGGTTCACAACAGGTAGCCTAGTGATAAGTAAACTGGTATTGAGTACTTATGGAGAGCCATCTGAAAAATAATAGGTCAACGAACAGATGGGTACACTTTTACTATGCGGTCTATCCTACCTCCAGCATAGCCTGAGGAGTGAGTAGGTTGTTATCGCTCTCTGCGATGTACGTACTGATTCTAATCTCCGAAGGAAACCGCTCTTCTACCCATGCTTTGTGTTTGATATAGAGTGAGTTCGGGTCGACCCATATAGGCTCTGTGGCATCCACTTGATAGAACTTAGCGAGGCCTGCACAGCAAGCTAGGCATGCTAATAGAACGCAGGCTATCGTTATAATTGGTCTCCTGGCTATAGCAACTCCCAGTCTGTAATGTAGATATGGCCACCATAATATTTCAAAAACTTGATTGTATGCGTCACCATATCTTACTCTAAGCCAAGTTACAAGTTACATGTGATTGACTTGGACACAAGCCAAAGTAAGGCTCAATGACATAAATTACTTTTTGCTCACTCAATCACTTCATTCAACTACTGACTCACTTATAATAGAACAGCTCTAGTCCACCAGCGAGGAAACTTCCAGCCTTCTGCAGACAGTTAGCCTTTGGTTGGTTATTTTGAGTGGAGTTATCCTGCACGTGTACGTCAGAACTCCCTATGGTTGTCTTGTGTGCAGGTTCCATGGCTGAAAACACTACCTAAACATTAGACAATTGATTTCTTTATGAGCAAGTACAAAAAAGTGTATAGTTAATAAATAATTGAGACCAAGCTCAATCTTTATGTTCAATGTTATAGTTACACAAAAAGGGTTATAACAGAAAGGAAAGTTGCTTGGCATGTCGATTAGGAAAAAAATTATGGTTATGAAACGCAAACGCATTCCATAACAACCTCTCAGCATAGCTACTCAAGATATGAGGAAATCAAGATAAGCGTAATGTCGTAACCCTCACATATAAATAATTACTCATCAATATTTTCCGATTATAACTGAAGGTTTGTACTTTTTTGCTAAGTTAATTAAATGGTCATTGCCAAATAATTTGTAAGAGAGTAAATAAATCTAAACAGATGGTATGACACACTTACATCCCTGTCGATTTTAACGAAATAAATGGAACATAGAATAAGACCATGCATGTGTATTTCTGTTTGAATTCTTCGAAAATTCTATGTTGGAATGCCGTGAATTTCAAAATCATATAATCCAAAAGACACCAATAGAATACAGTACATGTGTGTCTAGCTTTGCTAAGATACAGTGTTTGCAATGGACCCCCTCCTTTCACACAACTATTGAAGTTCTTTGAACTGGAATTCCTTGAGTTCAATGCTCACTTGATTGCAATAATATATGCTAATATACTCCCCCTGGATGATACCACAGACGGGAAGAATCATATCACCTGTAATTACTTGTCAAAGCTTGACGGATGAGTGAACAGTGGTGGACAAATTACAGAAAGATTGTGAATTTTTTATTTCTTGTGTTACGCCTTGTTTAGGGGGGGGGGGGGGTTGGTTGATCACTACATGAACATTGGCAAAGTATACATGCTTGTACCTCCAGATGCCTATGCCCTGCATCAAGTCACTGTTGCTAAACTCTGTCTACCACACGTTATTCAATATGTGACATGTCAATAATGTCATTATCTCAGATGGAAGCGAAGGTAATTTGGTGTACATCTTACCTTGATTTGTCTGATGTGAGATGATTCCTTTTCACTTTAATCCTTCAGTTGCTATCACTATACCGTCTCAGTAATACAACCTATCAGTAGAAACATCAGTTCCCAAGTGTATAGTAATTCCCCCACAGGCTTCCCTGTCATAAATAAATGTTATATCACCAGAGCACTCAATGATACGCATCAATAGGTCAAAGCAATTGGTGGGTATGAAATTACACGTTGAAAATAACGAGCAATAATCAGAGTTCTTAGTGCAACAAGGGATCGGTCACGGAAGCAGCCACAATATATGATAAAATGATTAGCTAATACTCTACTATTTGTGCGCAAGCTCTACCTAAGTATTTGTATGGAAATCAATATGAGCTTTTATCAGCTATCGAATTTCTGGATTCTAAAGCATTTTATGGCTTTTATCAGCTGCTTTACACCAGGACAATAGAGCATGATATGCTATCTGAGTTGTGAACTACATACTTATTCACGTTCAGTGCCAATGCACCAGATACAGCATGTCTTATGTAAGCTGTTACGTGGACATTGAACTATGTGCTGCAGATAATAACATTAAAACCAGTCAAGGTCAGCAGCTTGTCCCTGGTTACCTGTATGCTGACAGCAGAACAATGCAACTAATCATGACCAGTAGGCCTAAATGCTGACTCTACCTACAGACTGTGCAAACACCTACCTAAGTATCAGTAAAACATGGATATACATTCTAGTGGACTTTATTATTTTCCCATCAAGCATAACAACTAGCAAGACCAAGAATGCCCATTCTAGGTAATACATGACTTAATTTTTTGTGTGATGAGCAATTTTCTTCGATTTAATACCTATGTGAGTTTTCTATTGTAATGCATTTTTATATGATAACGTAACTCATGTTAAAATTTTGAGCAGCAAGTATACAAAATAAATCAACCAACGGGATCAGAGCTTAGGGGTGCGATGATCATTGATGTTGAATATATTTGTATAATGGGGGTTACACCTCCAGCATATGGGTTGGTAATGATAACTGGTGCAACCGCCGAAAGAGATGGCCTTGAAGTGTCATGCATTCCATTGCACCTTCATCTGGATAGCACAAAATAGAGAGTTAGATTGTCATAAACATGGGTCACGGGTCTGTGCGATTACAATGGAGGAGTCTTCAACTCTTTGGTATAATCAACGATTTCTTGGTATATGTTCTTACAGGGAGGTTGGGAGATTGGGGATATCCCACCCTCCCTGGTTCCTAGGCAAGCTAATTCACTGTAATTTAGAGTTGTTTGCCCTCGTTCAAAAGTCATACGAATCCTCAAATTTATATTTCAGAATCCAGGAAAATAGAATTGGTTCAATGTGACATTGAATAGGGTGACTGCTGATATTCGATAGCCAATTGATTTGGTTGTTGAAAAATATGTGTTCGTCAACTAATCGACAGGTATTCAGAGGCAAGCAAAGCCACCACTCAATGTAAAAAATCAGTGATAAAGTAGCTTGAAGAGTAGTTGTATATAATATGTTTAATACTTTGATAATAAAGATAAAGATAATTTATTGTTTGAGGTTGAAGATGTGGAAATAAATTTCCGTTTACCCAAAAGGAATATCAGACAGTCTCAGGGTCTACAGTTGCTCTAGCCCTGGTCCAAACATGCATCCTCATCCAGCAGAGAATTGCTTCACCAAGAAACCAATTTCCCATAGGGAGTACATCACACCAATGAATGACTGTAACTGCCACATCTGACATCATCGACATAGCTAGAAGAGCGCATACATATGTCGCATACCACATACAGGGGAAGTCAGAGCAAACGAGCTACGGTTCAGACTGAAACCCTGTGTTAAATGTATGTAACCAAATTGAAGGTTTAAAGCCTGGTGATGTCAGGCGAAACAGAAGCTTAGTTTCGAGTAGTATGTTGCTGCGCCAAGAACTCATCCTGATGCTTACGGTATTTGGCAAACGCCTGATTGTCTGCATGGTATCTAGCGAGTGGTTGCCAAATAAGCAGCAAGCATTAAACGATCATCATTTCAATATTTGATTATTATCATTAATAGATTACATAGTCATCAGCATTACAGACCAGGGAGGTGAGAGCGCCCACTAATTCTAAAGTTATAAGGCCAATTCTATAAAGCTGCGTAACATTTGTAATTAGTGATATACTATGCATTCCAATGGCTATAACTTCTTAGCATATGCTCCTACAATAAAAAAAACTCTCACCAAATTAAAGCTGAGACTCTAGTCTCAAGATTGATGCCAAAATTTTATACAGGACCTCAGAAACCCAAGCTAGATTTTTATGTTTGTGTGTGTTTGTCATCAAAAACCACTTGTGAACTGTGACATTGATACCCCTACCCAGTGATTGAATCTAATTTTAGGATGATTTGTTATCATTATCTGGCTGCTTTTATGGTCTGTGCTGACCTCAAGTACTGTCATTGTCCTACACAACAAATTTCAGGTCATTTGCTTGCATTCTTGCCATTTTAACTTCTCTAATTTATTGTCAAAATCAAAAATTTCTTTTGTAGAACACTTCTCACACCCAGAGGATTCTAGCAAACTAGAAATAATATCAATAAAATCAAGATTAGTGTTAGTAATTCTGAAGAAGGCTGTACTGTCAAAAAAATATTTGTGTAATTTTTGTCCCCCTCCACTGTGTTTGATCGCCCACAGCATCGCTTCTACGTGCATGACATTGAGATTGAAACTATCACCTGAATTCTCATAACCTTGGTAATCCAGAAACATAATCAGGATGTTCATTAGCCTTTTAGTTCATTAATAAATAGCAATTTATAGCTGCAGTCAATTTGTAATACTAAAGTGGCTAATTAGCGCGCAGCATCTACACCACAACATTATTATAAGTAATTGATCGATTGCTTTGCTGTGTGTGTATTATTGTGCCAATATTTTCAGGTACCTCAGGCATGGTCTAAAATGGATAATGGAAAAGAAAAAAGCTCAGCACACCTCTGGAGAGAAAAAAAGGCAGAGAAACGAAGGCAGAGATATGCTACTGATAATGCGCGCCGGCGAGGACCGACTAAACAGCAAATAAAGGATGCGAAAGCTGAAAAACGTCGTGAGATGGTTCGGATTAGCACCCAAAAATACAGAGAACGCATAAACGCAAACAGGCAAGCAAACAACGATGAACCAACTACATCTCCTGCAGCCACTTTTGGACTCAGCCCGACAAGCAGGAAGCGAGTATCTCGTGCCGCCCAGAAGATTACTGAAATATTACCACACACTCCATCAAAAACGAAAGCCGCCGCCACTCTCAATCTAGTCCTCAACCACGACAAAACAATCAAGCGAAAGCTTGTGACTCCTACAACTCCTATCAACACTATATCAGAGGTAGACCAGGCAATTATTGATGATTGCAGAGACCTGATCAAAGACACTAATAAAAAGAGATCATCAGAAAAGACAGCGTCAATGAAGGTCCTAGCAGCAACACTACTCGGTGGCGAGAATACATCAGGTCTGAAGAGAAAGGCCGCCAAGAGGCTTGGATTCCGTCAGTGTCGAACAGGCAGTGCAGTCTCAGACCGACTAACTTTCTTGCGCAGTAAGAAAGCAATCTCTCTCTTCTCAAAATGCGCTGTTCGAAAAGACAAAATCACGGATACAGTTCGTCAAAAGATAATCGATTTCTGGAGTCGTCCCTCTATAGCCAGATCCACCGGCAACAAAAAAGATGTAGTACGTCAGCGGCTCGGTTTAAAAACTTATGTTGAACATGAGCGATTGGTGTTGGAAATGACAATAATGGAGGCGTATGACGAGTTCAAAAAAGAGTTTGACATAAGCATAAGCTTCTCCATGTTTGCTCGGCTCAAACCGTTTTATGTGAGGTCTCCTCGTCGTCTCGACCAGGTCAGCTGCTGCTGTCGTCAGCACGTGGAGATCAGAATGCTTTTCCGGAAATGCATGGAGTATCGCCAGAGGAGCATTCCTGCTGAAGCTGACGTCTACCAGCATATCTCTGACCTAGTAGCAACAACGCTATGTAGATCGGATGGCTCCACTCCTAAACGCGAGTGTCTCAATCGTGAGTGTCCTGACTGCGGTGTAGAGAACTTTCAGCTTAGTGACGATGAGAATGATAAGGATAGTGAGCAGGAAGTGAAGTGGAGAAAGTTCAGCTATGTTGGAACACCGCCTAAGCTGACCATGCTCGATATGGAAACCTCACCATATCTAATGTTTCAGTATTTTATATCACTGCTCAAACCATTCCCAGCCCACAACTTCCGGGCAGAGTGGCAACGAAGGCAGCTCCATCGACTCATCGAAGCACTTCCTCAAAATCATGCCATCGCTATACATGATTACTCAGAAAATTACACCTGTACATATCAAAACGAAATTCAAACACTCTACTATGGCCAACACCAAGCTTCTATCCATGTCACCATCCTAATGTATCACTCCCCAACAAGCACTGACGAGAATCCAGACATCCAAACAGAGCACATATTCACCATATCCGATGATATAGCACACAACTCACATAGCGTGCACGATGTCAGGAATAAAGTAAATAGCTACCTTAACGAAAACAAAATCCAAATCTCCACCCTTCACGAGTTCACTGATGGCTGTTCTGCACAATACAAAAGCCGGCACTGCCTTGGTGACGTGAGCTACTCCTACTCAGACTTTAACTATATCACAATCAGAAACTTCTTTGAAACGTCACATGCCAAAGGGCCACAAGATGGAGCAGGGGCTAACATAAAACATAAAGCATCAATGGACGTGATTCGTGAACGGGTGGTCATACGTAATGGGAGAGAGCTGTATGATCACCTAAACAGCTGCTTCACATCAATCGTCACTCAATCTACCGCCGCTTACCCTGTAAAGAAGCGGGTATTCTTCTTCGCTGAAGACATCGATCACCAGCATCGCCTATTCAAAATAAAAACAGCATCCCTGAGAAGTCGTCGAATTCACCGAGTTGTATCAGCTACTTCCTCACAGTCCCTCCAAGTCAGAGATGTCAGCTGTTACTGTGGTAGTTGTTTGTACAGCAACTATGATTCCTGGAAAACTCAGCATATGTCGACTCATTCAAAACATGCGAACTCTCACTTCTTTCCTCTACTGCACAACAGTCAGCATCCGCTGAACCTGAACCTGAACCATCAACTTCATCCGCTGATCCCGAACCCTCCCCAGAAGATGATGTGGATGAGTGCATCGCCATGCCTGGAACATTCGTCGCCATAGCGTCAGGTGATTCTCACCGAGAGTATTACATCGCTGAAGTCATCGAGGGTGCACAAAGGCTGGCGAGCAATGTAACTGATGATTACGGCAACAGCTATACTACCAACAGTTTGGTTCTAAAATGTCAGCTTCTAGAGCTGAAAGATGAACTACGTTCAGCTAAATATTTCTCCAAAGAGTCCAAGACAACATTCATTTATCAATCCGCCATCAAATATATTTATGCACAGAACACTGAATTAGATTCTTCTCTTAGAATGGAAATAGTATCATAGCGTTATACGGTTAGGACACTAAACACAGGGACCCATCTGACTGTTATCTGATTGGCTGTCCCTAGTAGCATGAATAATTAGCCTGAGAAATTGTCTTGTTTACAAAATTGCAAACAGTAATTATACCCCATACAGTGTTGATGATTAGGGCATTTCTAGATTGCTACTAGGGACTGGCTATTTTTGCAAGCCCTTTGTTTTGCAAAAGAAAGCTAATGATGCTATTCCAGATATGGAATTCAATGGCACAGAATTAGAAAGGTGTGAAAGAAATCACAAACCCATGTACAAACTATTAAAAACTGAAGAATGTGACATACTACTCAGCTGCCTTAGCTGAGCTAAACGCAAAAAACTAGACATGAAACGGACAATCTGAAGTCAAGTAATTGAATGTCAAAATAATTCCTGGTAAATCAGTAGTTTTGTTTGTTTTAGCTATGATGTTACCATTATGATTGTTATTTTAATTGCGTAATTAAAGCTATTTATAACTGCCCTGTGGTGATGATACTTATCCTATAACAATGCCCATTAAAAATACCGCAAGAAACAGCAATAAAATATTTTTGCCAAAATATTTCATAATTTTGGAATGTCACAGCAATGTTACCCAGGTTTGAAGAATTGGCCATAAGAGCTGTAGTCTAGTGGTGACTCCACAGAGGGCACTGTATTGCCCCCTTGACATGCATGTCTTTACATTGTCAATGCTATCAAAGTCCCGGGGCCAATGAGAGTGGGTGTCACTCGCTTCCCCCACAACACAGCTTGTAAGGACAAGCTATGACTGATAGTTACTCGACTGTGACTGTCAGAGTGAGTGTCAAGCCACAACTAGTTTCACTCTCTGCTCCAGTTCCCAAGAATACTACCTTTCTACTTCTGCTCTTCCAGGTTTAAGCCTCTCTTCTTACTCTCTAGAATGGTATGACATTTAACTATCAGTGAAAAATTATAAGAGTTTGTTGGCGTTGGAGTCGTACACCAGGGAGAATGACAATGATACACATGAGGAATGTCTACTGCTCACTTGGAGAAAAATAATGTCATAGTGACCTTCACATTGGTTTTTTCAGTAGCTTGGCCAATCAAATCAGGTTTGAGAACTAACAGTAAAATAACAATGATATCATTGGTTGAGATAATAATGATAGTTTGCCAGTGAAATTAGTGTAGTTTTCGATTGTATGTTGCTATAAATATAAAAGAAGCAACAACTCCACAAAGTCATGCTTGATTTGATCAGGGAAAAATAAATGCACCCTGCATTGATCAGAGAGGTAGGTCCCACCATCTCTGCTTTGATAATTAAATTGATTGATATATTTTTTGTCATATGTTCAGTCAATATTGTCAGAAGCTAGTAGCAATTCATGGCACACATGGTATAATTGGAATGGACTCATGCGGTCAAACTACATGTAGACATTGGGAGTTAAGTCCAACCACTGTGACAGTTGGCCATTTTCATTTGCTATCATCAGGCCCAAGAGCATCCTTAAAAACAAATAAAATGTTGTTCGCAACAAATTTTTTGCATATTGCAAGAGCGAATATTGGCTGGCAAATTTCAGAGTATGATATTAATTAATATGGAAATAAATGCATCAATATATCATCAAATGGCACATTCTAGGCGTGTGATTAAATTCAAAAGTCATCCAGCAGCTGACACTTGGTAAATATTATTTTAACTATATGATATGCGATTAAATTCATACGAAGATTAATACTTGATTCTTAAATGTTGGTCATTGCCAATATGATGCTAGATGTCCTTGCTTTCTTCACAGAGACCTCGGCGAGAATTAAATCTTCTTCAAACGACTCTTTATTTGCTGACAGTGTAACCTAACCACAGTAAAGATAGGCCAGTACAGTCAGTTAGATAAATTTTAATGTTTATGAAAAACGAATTTGGAATTTGTAATCAAGGATGCTACCGCAATATAGAAGAGCAAAAAACTGCCCATCATAAAACTTTCTGTCACACTTTTTTGCACTTACATCTTTGGAACCTCTAAAGGTGCAATTAAGAGATTCTTTTGATGTGACTATGTAAGAATCCACCATGCTGTCCCGAATAAGTGACCATCTTGCGAAAGTTCATTACTGACCAGCAAATCTAGCGTTGTTGCACTCGTTCAGAGAATAGCCATTGATGCATAAATATAATACAATAACAGTCCCTGCATTTTTATTAGACCCTTTTCGCTGTAAACATGGCTGTAGTATTGCCTGAAAAGAGTTCAGTATTTTTTTATTTCTCATCCAAACAAAACATCAATATCAAAGTTAGTTTAAGTGCTCAAACGGTGCAAGATGCTGGTAGAGGCATTTCATTATCAACCACTTGTAGATGATAATGAAATGCCTCTACCAGCATCTTGCACCGTTTGAGCACTTAAACTATATCAAAGTATGAATCAAGTTTGTGTATTACCAGTATGAGTGGATTTTGATAAGCTGAACACAAAATAAGTCTCTTTATACACTTTTTTGTGTATTTCAATACCAATAAAATAATTTCTGGTATTGCTAGACGGCTAAACAATGGATAGATAGATCAAGAAACTAGTGTTCATTTATTTTAAACTTTTTTCTAAACCCTTTAGTTCTCGAGTTATGTCAATTTTGACAACCTCATGTCATTCCAATGAATTACAAGTAGAATAACTAACATGAGGGATTATATTCCTGATTGTATAGATGACACACAAAGGGTTAAAAAATAGTTTGGCGTCAGCAACGTTTTTGACGAAGGCCACTTTTTGTAATAAAAAAACATGCAGAACGGCAGAGTCAAAAAATGAAAAAGCAAACGTAGTTCTTTCAAACTCTGACCAGTTGATGGCCTCACTGGCCTCATTCATATTCCCGAATATCAAGATCCTAAGATAATATAATAACAGCAATTATAACGACTCTAAAATTAGAAAAAGTAACAAAGGAGGGACCCTTGGTGTTTTTTACGGCAGTTCAAAAAATAGATCTCCTCGTAACCTACTTTATATCGTGTGGAATATCATTTTGACTTTGGAACTGAGACCCGTTTGGGGCTGCTCCTCTAAGTTTGGCGTCAGCAAAGTTTTTAACGAGGGCCACTTTTGTCATATAAAAATATGCCAAACGGCAGGGTCAAAAAATGAAAAAATCCATCGGTGTTCTTTCAAACTCTGAACAGTTGCTGGCCTCACCGGCCTCGTTCAAATTCCCGAATATCATGATCCTACGACAAGTATAACAGCAATTATAGCGATTATAAAATTAAAAAAAGTAACAAAGGGGGACCCTTGGTGTTTTTACTGCCAGTTTAAAACATATAATTCTTTCTAACCTACTCTGTACAGTGGGAAATTTCATGCTGACTTTGGAACTGAAACCCGTTCGGGGCTGCTCCTCTTAGTTTGGCGTCAACGACATTTTTAACTCATCTCAAACACTTATTTCGGCAAGCAACCTTCTTACATGAAGAAAATCCGCAGAGCAATGACATAAATAGCGTTGAACGCCGGTTTAATAATTTTGTTCTTATAATTTCACTGAAATCTCTCAAGCCACCAACAATATCAATAGATTCTAATTTGTTATCATAGTTCTAGCAAACTTATTCTTGAATCTAAGTGTCTCATTCCATCAAATCTGACCTTATTGTTTCACTATTGAATTGTGTTTTGCTACACCTGATATCAGTTGTGATGTTTGTGAAGGAGGACCAACTAGTCCACTAAAAGTCAGCTCACAATCACTTCTTCCTTCAGCAGTATTTCAACGTACATAGCTGTCACAACACCTTATAAGTTATTTATACACTCACTACTCAAAATGAACTTTAGCTTCAGAAATCCATAAATATTGGTTATTGAATCAAGATCCTAGAAAAGAAGAGATAAGAAAGAAAAGCGAATGGAAGATAGTTTAATAAATCACGATAAGCATGCTAGGCATGAGTAGAATGTAGCGGATGACAGCTGTTTGGAACGAGAATAGCTTATTATTTATTATCACTGCATTGAATTGAGAAATCTTCTGACAGATACCTCAACACGATTTGATTATGTAGAAATGTTTATTCAGAGTGTTCTAAATAAAATAAATCACGTGTTAATGATAGTCATTTTCTTTGTTGGCAAGGTGAGTAGTGAGTGATGGGAAGAGTTGGACGTTGATAAGGAAAGATAAGCACCTATAACTATGCTTTGTTTGCTAAGAGCAGTCATAGGATTCTCTCCCTGCTTTGCCTGCATAAGCTTGAAGGACATTTCTGCCGTAGTGCAGTGCACTTGAGACTTTCAGCCTGATGTTGTGTGATGAGGTGGCGATCATTCTCCTGCAATAACTTGCGTATGGTCCCCCAAATGCCACCATGAATTCGACATGTTTCTGAGATTATCTGCGCTTATCTTTCATTGTAATTGGCTCCCAACAGCCAAACAGATCAGAGCCAATATTCTGGCTAATCTACCTGGTTCAGTCTCTTGGTGCGGAGCATCCTGGGAACAAATAGAGTTTTCTTCTCTTGGTGAATGTTTTGTTGGCTATTACTGTTTGACCGAACCCAACCCCTGGGTGTCTCTCAGCGATCGCTATGCTTTCTCTCCTAACTCTCTCTTGAACCTAAAATACAGAACATTCGCCATTTGTTGAAAAGACAATTTTCGGAAATCAACATAGATCCATTGCATCTTATGAAAACCACAGAAAAGCGTCTGATTGGATAAAATGTAATAAAAAACGAGTATACAACCAATGCCGTTCCACCTTGAGTTTGGAAATTATGACTCATAATGGAAGCAATAAGAAGCTGCCGTCAATATATCAGCATATGATCACAGACATATTAGCTACCTTTAAATCAAGTCATCACAGAGTAAGGCTATATCCTTACTCTCTGAGCATATCTAGATGCCAATATATAATTATGTACATATATGGAAGACAAAGAAAACAGGTTTGAGGCATAGTTCTCACTATTTTAAAAATCCAAAACTGGCAGAACTTACGATTTCAAACAGACTCCACATATCCCTATGACAGGCGTGCTTGTATAATGTAGTTACAAGTGTGCGTATAAAAAGAGATCCACTGTTCTCATTCCTGATAGACATATATGCTACAACGTGTGAATAGTATCACTATAATTCCTCAGCATATGTACAAACCAAATGCGTATTGATCAAACAAAAGGCAGATCTAACAAATAACTAAGAATGCGGTTTACCTCAACGATGGGGCACAACTCCTAATTAGTTGATTTCCTCTGAAGTACCACAGCCAAATCCAAAACACATACATGTGTTTTGTCTATGGTGGTTTTAAATTCAATCCTGACTCCAAAAAAGCAGACTGCAAAGCATCAAAACTGTCAAGATGTTTGGCGAATGCAGGATCAATTTGGAGCAACACATATATTTCATTTCTTAGTCGTTTATATAGAACTGGAAAATTATCTTACATTCGAAACTGGATCGCATAATCAGCAGGTCATCGACATTCAGCATGTTTATTCGAGTCTTTTCATTGTTGATCTCGGCTTTTGTCCCTCCTGGTGTAATGACGACCTCACTGGGCGCTGCTGATGGAGAGACATGATAGTCTACCACTTTGAGTGTCGGTGTCAGCGAGGTGTCTGCTGTCACTGTCTCACTGCCACCTAAATCTGGTTTATCTGAAAATAGTTAGAATGCCGGATGATCAATTTGGGATGCCTTTTTATTTGTGATGCAGTAGAGATTGTTAGATTAAAATCAAGTTGTCATATCACATGCCACATCCCACAGCATATTAGTTGCATTGAGAGAAAGGCCTGAATTTCTGTGCAAGATTGCTCTCTATTTGCAGGCAAGACGGAGGTCACCTGGGGGCCGACCAAACCCTAAGATTATTTGAAATTTTATTTGGCTAACTTAACTCAGTGTTTCAATAGAAATTGCATGAACATTTCCGCTGTAGAGTGATTGATGCTTATAAAACTCGTATAAAATGTGCTGTTAAATAACACTTACGACCAGCACAAGCTTGTACTATGACCAGCTTTGGTTTCCCAGCCATTCCAGGAAAGTTTTTAGGCGAGAGAAGGTCGCATATGTGCTTGAGTTTTACTGAAACCACGTCGGACCCTGAAACAAGACAGGATAATGTCCAAAATAAGTATTGTGGGGACAAATTTTTTTAAATCTACGGAAAAGTGCTTATCATGGATACTCTGCACACGGTGCAATGTTTGTTTTGAGAACTCAATCGTTACTCACCTAATATAAGTGCTAAACAGCTGAAATTGCAAGTTTGTGCCATTACATTATCAAAGTATTTATTTGCCGCAAACTCGCACTTGCAGCCGTCTGAGCACGTAGACTATTACTCACCCAGTATACACTTATCTTCGGTGCCATGGCTCATGATAACCAGAGCGAACATGCCGTAATCCTCATGATCCGGATTTTGTGTTTCTTGCCGGATGGCTGACAGCATCTCCTATAAAAAATTGTGCTATGTTATCTGAAAAAAACTCACAAGAGGATAACTACTATAATAGTTTTAAGTGATTTCAAGAGGTTGCATGTCATCATATTGTTTTAAATTTGCCGGTTTAAGATATAATCTTGGTGTTATATATTATATATCTGAAACATTCAAATCAAGTTGGTAACCCAACCACCAAATCCAAATTTTTGTTATGGCATACATTAGGTGAAGCTGAAAATTGATGCAACCATTATATGCTTACAATTCTTTCAATTCTAGATTTAACAACCTATCAAAAATGAGTAAAAAGTCAAATTGAAATCCATACAGTTGCCAGAACCGGCCTTCATCAATGTGTAATAATCAGGGACGCTAGCTACATTCTCCCTGATCTTAACAGCTTGTGCACTCAGGCTAAACATAACTGAATAGACAGGTCCCTACCTTAGCATAGAGGTCCTCAGTACCAGTGGAAGGCTCTGCAATCTCAAACTTGAGAGACTTCAGCACTAGTTTGATATTCTTCACATCGACAGAAGATCCCTTTCTAGTAAGAGATAGCTGAGAGAACCGCTCATTGTTTATCACCAATGCTCTACCTCTCACAGGATTGGACATCTTGTAAGCCTATAACAGGGTATGTTATGAATATTTCTATATTGCAACTTTAACCTTGGTAAGGCGTTGGCTCTGATTGGCTTGTGGCAGGGGGGAACCTTTCCTACCCAATCAGATCAGCGTCAACGCATTGCCCTTACTTTCACTGGAACTCCCAGGGAAATAAGGTAAAACTGTAACGTGTAATATATTGCATTCCCTCCCTGGAGATTCAAGAAGATTCATTAAATGTGGGTGTATGAACAAATTTTCACCAACTGTGTAATGATGACGCTAGAAATCAAATCACATCGATTTACAAAATTGAGTGAAAGATTTGCCAATTATATGAGAGAAGAGAGAGAGTATCTCGACTCCAGGGTAGGAGAATATTGTAAATAGGACAGAATCACTCTTTAAGATTATGTTGACTATTTTTTGTAAGTAGCTTCCAAACCTTGTCTGTATTGATGAAGAGCGACTTGATGTGAGGTTTACTTGTTGGAGCCACTCGTAGCCTGATCAGATATTTGTAGTCTTCATCAGGTTGAGGGTCCAGGTACCCGTCTCCATCTGACAAATCACTCTCATCACTATACTGATGATTCTGTGCAGAGGATATTACTACAACAAATGACGACACAGTGAGATGTTACTGCTTTCATTCTTTCTCCGTGGGTTTATCATGGAGAACTGTCTCTTGCTACCACAACTTTATGAAGGATCAAAAGGATAAATACATAGCAGATATATCTAAAGGGGTCAATTCATCAAGTCAGACTGAATAACTTTAGAAGTTTCTGCTCTATTAATAACATTGAGAGACCTCTTCTATATTTATCTATTTGAGTTAATATCTAGCTTGCTGAAAGAGAAGCTCCAAAGAGCTAGAGAAACTTTCAGAGTTCTAGATCAACGGAATTTTTTAGATTTATTTATTAAAATAAAGATTTAATAACCTCTTTTTACGTCAGTGCATTGTGGCTCCGTTTTGTGCACTCTATGACCATTCGATAATGTCCCACCAATGTCGGTTGCGCCATCATTCTCTATCACAGAACATTTATCGATTGGTTTGACTGACTCAGCTGTATCATTTTGTAATCTTTCAGTAGGACTGGGAGAGGGGATTGGCCGCTGAACAGAGTCTACTGACTCAACTGCTCTTGAAGGGCTTCGTGGTAAAGGTGTCATGTCCTTGATATACTTTGTCAGTTGTGTTATCTCTTCAGCAGATATATCACCTGCAACTAAAAAAAATATAAGATTGGCATGTTATGAAGAAAGAATTCTAAAAATGTGCATTTTGTCTCATATCTTAAATGATTATTAATGGAATAGTCATAAGATTGTAAAATTGTTATGTGGTAACTGACTTAGTGTTACATAAAAATATAAGATTAGCATGTTATGAAGTTTCTTCCAGTTATAGAATTCTAAAAATGTGCATTTTGTCTCATATCTTAAATGATTATTAATGGAATAGTCATAAGATTGTAAAATTGTTATGTGGTAACTGACTTAGTGTTACATAAAAGCTTGCAATATCTTATTGTCAAAGAAAATGTCAACAGTCTAAGCTCTTACCTGGACCGGTAAGACAGTACGGCACCTCCATATCGGATCCGCATACCACAGGTTCCATAGCACAACGACCTATACTATCCCAATTACAGTGTAGACCTCCCTTCCTTACAGGGTTCAGTTTGGTCAATGACGGGAAGCACCAGTCTGGGTTGACTTTTCGGCGTGGATGCGGACTACCTTTGATCAGACAATGGGGACAGAAGAAGATGCAGACAAACCTTGCAGCTGACCAGCCATGCTTTGCATCAAAGATGACTCTCCTTGTCACCGTTTGCAATGTAGCCCAGACATTATGAGCTAGCTCATCAACATCAGCCGTCATCTCTATGATAGCCTTCCTTGATTTGAAATCGTGGGTGAAACGCAGGACAGATTTCTTGTGGTACACTGTCACGCCATTAGATACGAGCCTAAGTGTGTCTGTAACTTCTCTGAAACATTTCAGAACTGAATCAATGCTCATTGCATGGTAAAGGTATTGTGGTAACGCCAGTCCTTTGAAGTTAATCTCTATCCGAAAACGAAGTGGGTATTCTTTGGATGGAAGTGCATCACTTTGATAGCCATCAGAGAAGAATGGGAGTACAAATGCTGCTTTCCCTTGATGACGAATTGGCCCAAACATGAGCTTGAACTTATGGAGTATTCCAAGTGCCACAGACACAGAATCAAAATTAGAGAATTCTGATTCAGTCTGTATGAGGTGGTAAAGGAGCTGTGCGTTCATGATTCCAGATTCTTGCAGGGTCTGATAGTGGTCTTCAAACTCTTCGACTTCCACAAGATGATCTTTGCTGTCCAGAAAAGGTTTGAACTCTTTGATACGCTTCGCCCAAATGTCGTCACTAGCATGGTGGAAGAACACACTAAGTACGCCGGTCAGAGCAGGGATATTATGAAACACATACGGTCTAAGCTCTTTTATATCAGGGTACCAGAGTAAAACTCCTGAATCATGGAGGTAAGTGAGAACAACAGATATCTGTTCTGGTTTGGCCTGAAATTTGTGTACCAGTTCTTCCTTCAACTTTCTATAATTGATGAACGTACCTACAAGGCTTTCGATGTGATCTATGATCTTTATCCATATTTCTGGCAGCTCACGCTCAAACTGGGCACTCAATTTCTTGAATGAGATTAACATACGGTTAAAAGTATCATAGTGATTGGGATCATCAGATATAATGTACACATCTTTCCTGTCAAACAGTTGAACTTCTGTATTGCTCATGTGGTCTATCTTACAGAAAACTCCATCTCTTTTTTCCTCCTCCTCAAGGAGAGTTGTCCTTATCTCTTCGCAATAACAGAGGAAGGTCTGCATAGCGGATACGCTATCATCCAATGTCAATTTGTCCTTATGAGTGAACACGAGAGTTGGAGGGCCTAGTTTAGGGCACGAGACATACAAATGAGACATCCAGTCGAAGCAGAGCTTTCTAACTGCTTCTTTCGGGCCAACAGCTGGGTTGGTGGCCAGTTCTTGAAATTTGGCGATGTTCACAACTATTACTGGAATACAGCTGTCCTTAAGTGTCATGTGATATGTTGGATGGTACACTTCATGTCCTCCTAGATCTAGAAATCTAAGGATGTTGTCTCCAACCTCCACCTTTTCCATGTTGAAAACCTGTCGAACAGACAAAACGACGCTGCTATTCTGCTGTTTACAATCTATATACAATCTATACAATATTACATCTTTGCAGCACAACAAGCTTAATGTGTCAGTGTTGGCTTTGCTTGATAACCAAAGAACTCAGAATGAAAGTTTGGAAGATATGGAAATAACGACAAGCAACATGTAATTCATACTTTAGTAGCTTCATCCACAGCTGTGCCAGGCTCACGGTTCGTGAGCACTCTCTTCCTCATTTTATTCTGTAGAGTTCTAATCAGACTTGTCTTCCCAGACATCTTCTGGCCAATCACAGCCATTGTTACAGCAGGAATTGTCTTCCTTACGCCAGTGGATATGTCGACAAAGTACTGTCTTATGCTTTTGATGCCCTGCTCACAAACTTCTGATGGAGGACTGCGAAGGGTTGTACATCCAGTCAAGCCTAAGACCTCAAGTTTTGGAAGCGCGATTATCTCTGGTTCAATGCTAGTTAGTTTATTTCCACTGGCATTCAAATTCTCAAGGTCATTCAACTGGTAGATGCAGGATGGCAAGCCTCGAAATGCGTTACCTCTTATATTCAAACACTTCAGGGCTTTCAGTTGTCCAAAGCTGCAAAAAAAATTATAGAATGCTGTCATCAACAACAGACACTTTTGTATATCATAATACGATTACTTTTTTCTCGTGTTCATACGGCCTTGTATTTCAATAGGCCATTTCAAACATTACGCTACCTTATAATATTTTTCATAATGTGGAATTAATGTTTGTCTCGACATTGAAATCATTAAAAAACCAAGTCACATCGCATTCAAGAACAAATTTATCTCTCAGTCTGATTTACTAATTGTAAAAGTTGGGTTTTCGCTAGACTGGGATTCAATCCAATAATTTACAGTTATTTACAAAACCCAACATGATCAGACAGCTCAATACAATAGCAAACAAAAACCTATCAGCCAATCAAAACAAAACCAAAACACAATCACTTGGGTCCATTCATTAATGCACAATTATAGTGATTCATGACTAGAATACACCACAGAAGCAATAGACAGTTTTCTAAGCTCTGATTTAAGCCTCAATTCGGAGTTGTCCTCTCTCCAGTTTGGTACTTTTAACCCACGCCGCATAGGAAAAACGTGCTGAAAAGAGAGTTATCTTGATAACCGCTTACAATATGATAAATATGATTTTTGATTCAGAATCTGCGGCATTGAAAACTAATATGGACATAGTTTGGGAAATAATTTTAGTATTTGTATAGTCATTTATCATATTTTCTGCCTGTTTTGCGGACCATTTGGCAGAATTTTTCATGAGTTTCGTCTCTAAAATTAAGATTTATCAACATTCAAGCCTCCAATGATTTGGAAACTCTGTCTCACGGGGTTTTCAATGGTGCAGACTCTGAATCAAAACTCATTTTTATCCTAACATAGGCGGTTTTCAAGATAACCCTCTTTCAGCAGGTCTTTCCTATGCGGCGTGGGTTAAAAGTACCAAACTGGAGGGAGGACAACTCCAAATTGAGGCATAAATAAGAGCTCAGGAAACTGACTATATCCATCACCACCAATAATTCAGGCCCAATTGTTGGCCTGAATCCCAGGCTAGGTTTTCGACTGTTATAAAAGCACACCTTGCTGGGAGGTTTGAGATTCTATTGTGCAGCAAATAAAGTCGCTTTTTGGTGATTACATCAGGAAAGTATGTAAGCTCATTCGCTTCCAGTGTCAACAATTCTAAACTCTTGAGATTCTCAATACTGAAACACACAATATATATTTTATAACAGGGGCTGAGTAAAATCGGTTGTATGCTACGTTAAAAAAAATGGAAGCATGTGTGGAAATAACAATTCACAATCTGCGTGAACTGTATGAATCTGCTTCACTTGATTTTATCGGAGGGGGGGGCAACTAATTCACCATAACTTAGGCAGAGATTTTAGTTCCTCTTCATTGGAGCTGGGTGTGGGTATGTCTTCATATTAGACGGTTTGATTTAACCATAGACTTAATAATAAACCGGTAATAAACGGTAATAACGGTAATAAACGGTTTATTATTAAGTCTATGGATTTAACTCAACTTGAATGTGAGGGACATACTAAAAGTTGAGTATCAAGTGGAAAAGCATACCTATCAGGTATAGTCTTGAGACCGCATTCAACCAGATACAACTCTCTGAGTTTGCTCAGCTTGCAGACAACCTCTGGCAGAACTCCATCCTCGAACTGGTTGTGAGAGAGTACAAGCTTCTCTAGACATTGTAATTCAGAAATCCTAAAAAAGAACTTTTTGGCCGTGTCGCATACAACCAACCGTGTGGCGGCTGTCTCAACCAAACCAGGGAAACAGATAGCATCTCCTCACATCCTTGCCATATAAAGTATGTTTCAAGTGATCATAACAAGATTTTTACACCCCTGTCCCGTTGTTAACATTTTTCTGGTCATTAAATGAGGTCCCCTTGTTGATTCGGTACTGCCTGTACTAGAGAAGATTAAATGCCATACTCTAGAAATGATGTCATCGATGTGCGCACTGATATGTTGACAAATAAGTGCACCATGAATCTAAAGTTAAGAATGGGCCTCGGTTTGGTTTATATCCAGCAGAGCTTTAACCTGACAAGGGTAACCAATGAACTAGACCAAGTTTGGTCCAGTTTGTCTGCATTCGGAATTGTTACCCCCTACTGATCAGCGGTTAAGGGGGAGCAAACAAGAATGCAGGTAAACTGCACCAAACTTGTTCTACCAATGACCCCACACCATAATGATCTTAACTATTATTCCTCTGTAGAATATGCAGAAACTTACCAAGATGGAAGAGCTTTTAGTCCACATCCGGATAAATCCAAGCATTTGAGATAGGGAAATTCTCGGACCCATGATGGTACTCCTTCTTCATGTAAATCATTGTGAGATATGTCCAGAACTTCTAGGGTATCTCTCACATATGTAAGCCTGCCAACAAAACGATGATGACTTTATTTTTTCGGATAGAAATAATTGAAAAAGTGAAAATCATACACTTGACAGTTCCAATAACTTGTTTGGAGTCAGGTCATTCAAGTAAGTATAATCATGCTTAAGGATATAGATTCATCATTTGTGTGCCTGGGTTGATTACACTCATACTAATAAACAGTATCATCCAAACTTAAATACGAAAGAAGCTAAAGTATGTTCAGAATTGATACTTATATTGTTATTTTCTGCGGTGGTCATGAAAACATTATTTTTAATGATTGTCGATTAAACAGATTAAACAGATCCTAACAGAATGAGGGTTTTTAATGTAATATGGTTATATATTATTATTTGTATTAATTTCCTAATGACACCTATACCTCTCATGACGTGTACGAAAAAATCCAAGTTTCCTGACTTCCTCTGAGAAAGCTGACAGTCTGAGCCACCGGAGCTTAGGAGCGATGGAGATGATGTTTGGTACGTTACCAAGTACATATAATACTGTTATTTTCCTCTCTGCTGGTTGGCCTTTATATATCAGGTCTCCAATCTCTCGCTCTGTCAGCCTGGTGTATACAGGCCTCTTGTGCTCCTCAGGATTGAATGTGAGAATATTTGGTTGGTCGTCGAACCAGAAACCTACTGTGTACTCTGATAAATAAACAACATGGGCAAGGTATGAGCGGTAAGTATGTGCTTCACCGCACATGTACCAGGGTCAAGTGTGATCTAAAATAATTGACCTTAATCTTTGACAAGACTAGCATTTATCATGACTTATTTCAACATATTATGTCATAAATCTGTGACTATTCATTGATTACAGTTTGCGTAGCAACTAAGGCCCACATCTTCATGCATCTCCATCACATAGAGAAGCTGACATAGGTCTGAGCTAGCTTAAGTATGATCTAATTTGCTTGCGTCTGGAGTTGCTTACGGCCTCTGCTACAGCATGCCCTAAGGCGGGAGTGACTCTAGAGTTTGATCAAGGCATTTCAAAAAATTTTAACATCAGCCTACTTACTTTCATACTCCTGGTCCGATCCCATCTCTGTAAACTGAAGCAATAACCTTCTTCACTCTGAGTTGCTCGACCATTTGAGCGCAGCCCTGCAACAACAGATATAAACAATTATGCTATGGTGAATGAAGCAACAGACTACAGTAGTTTGTAAGGAGGAGGTAAATTCGCTGCACTATCCTTGCCGACTCAAGATCATTTTAACTGCCATAAGTGCATGCTCCTAAACTCAACTGTAATTTTGTGTCAATCAGACAATGGCCAGATTTAAACACTGTGGGTTATGTTATTAGGTATAGGACTTACAATAACTGGTATGGTGAAGACAATATATTTTAGGAAATAGTATGTTACATTCATAGGATGGTGCACTGAGACTAAGGGTGGGGTTTTTTGAAGTTCGAAGTCTGGAAAAAGTGGATGTCCGATATTTACACAGTCACCCATAGCACTTTATTTGGAATCATTCAAATGAGTTTAATTAGAGCAGGCGTTTCCCCCATCAACCCCACCCAACCTAGAACAAGTTCGTTCCCTCTGTGGTAGCGGAGGGATATTGCAATTGTTTGGTATCGAGGCTCCTCAATACCAAACATTTGCAATATGATAATGATAGTTTCATACGCGCAATAATGGTAATAAGCAATTACAATGTTGTGTACTGCCGAGGTAGAGAAACATAGTTTCCGTTGCAAAAAGAAGCTTGAAAAATTTTCTTGGTGAAGCTGAAAAAAGGGAGGAGAAGGGGAGATAAGGAGGGTATGGGAAGAGCCCCTAGAAACTGGGAGCCTCCCTACCAAATAGGGAGACTTGACAGGTATGAGTTATGTACAGCTTATATCAAGACAGTGGAGTAAGTAGGTTCATTTACAAATTACTACTCAATCTCAACTATAGCATTATAGCATATTAATTATCTACAGCGCTGCTAGCCAATCTGGGGGGTCTTTCAATTAGAAAGAGCGATCCTTTACTAAAGCAAGTTATCACTATCACATCGCTCAAAATTATCGCTCACTTGGTCTTTCAATTAGACAAAATCGCTCCCAAATCGCTCACTCAGAATGTATATAGTTCCATCAAGTGACTGAGCGATCTGAAAGCGAGAGCCTAGCAGGTATCACTCACTCAGTGAGTGAGCAATCAGATTACGATTTTGGCTGTTTCTAATTGAAAGACCACCCTGGCCCTTAGCCTTCTATAGTGCTTTAGCACAAATTCATAAGTTGAGTTCCAACAAATCTCTGATATCTAATCTGAGTCGTAATGAAAGTAATCCACCATGTCAGCTAGCCCTTCACTGAGTTACTATAAACTATCTACTGAAGCAATGAAAGTCTTATCACTTAGGTCGAATATCACAGTTCAGAGCACAACAATGTGTATGCTATAAAAATAGAGTACAGTCAAAGATTATAAATACATGGTGAATTAGTACAGTACATCTCAAATGAAGCAATGGGTTTAATTTTCAGGTATTTTATCTTGTACTTTCCTTGTATGTCTGATTGTACGAAAACATAATTGCCTTGTTATAATCATCAATCACTGATAATGCATACATGCCTTGTGTGGTTAGGTCAGAGACTATAGATAATAGTCTCTGGTTAGGTCACAGCATTGTTAAACAAATATTATCCTGATGGTGGATTGGAGTCAACATCATCAAATTATCAGAGATAAAATCCTATACGTTCAGGATTTTATCTTTTGCCACTATATTATTGTCTATAAACTACACACAAACACCGACCAGTTGTATGCTTTGATGAAACCAATTTCTTGATAAAAAAAATCACGACTGGAACACGACAATCTATTGAAATTATTGAGAGAATCAGATCAAACTACTGATATTTTTCGTGATATCAATACTATTTTAATTCTGAATTACTGATTAGTTCCGAGAGACCTGCTATGATCAAACATCTGTGCGTAAAATGAGTGGCAAAAGTTCCCCAATGCATCAGCCATTAAACACCGGCAGGAAGGATCACATTAAGCAACAATGACGAAGACATCGTTACATTTCAGTATAAGGCCCGTAGTTCTAGGGGAGGCTGGGAGCGCTCCACTAGAACGGAAAAAAAAGTGGCCCATAACCGCTACTCCATTTCGGAATCAGCTCAATTACTACCTGTTAAAACGATTTTGAGACTGGGCCCTCACCCAGGAAGAGCTTATAGTGTTACTTTGTGACCGCAAGGAATTTTTGCCTTCCCACCTTTTTGTAAACAAGCGACCTTGAAGTTGACATAAAATTATTACAAAGGCTAAAGCTAGTTGTATATGCTGTTTACTGCTTTACAAACAATTGGTTGCAACATTGAAATTTATATACCGTAATACCTCACTTATAAGGCACCGGCCTTATAAGTCAAGCACCTCCCTTAGAAAAAATAAAAATGCCCCGGTGATAAGGCACCCCACAGCTATAAGGCACCCCTTTGAAAGGAGAACTGACCTCAATGGGATAAACTTGCAACATCCTGTTTACAAGGCACTGAGCTATTCGGGCTCTTGTACCTATACAGCCTATTCAGCTATTCAGCCTATTCAACCTATAGAGCCTCTAGTCATCCCGCTTGCAAGGCGCGGGCTTTGGTCCATGTCAAATAAAAAATGCTTCAAATGATAGCCGCGCCTATATGCTCCTGTCTTATAGGCGCCTTCACCTATAAGGCACGCGCCTTATAGGTGAGGTATTACGGTAGCTTCTTATAACTTGATTCAGCATCCAGATTTATCTCCCTTTTTGTGCTGAGCAGACAATCTATAATAGTATTGACGGTTATGCGTAGGAAGTAGGAAGTGGTGTTTTTTACGGCCGGATTAAAAAAACAAAGAATTTCCTCCTAACCTACTCTATAACGTGGGGAATTTCATGCTGACTTTGAAACTGAAACCCGTTCAGGGCTGCTCCTCTGATTTTGGAGTCAGCAACGTTTTTAACGAGGGCCACTTTTGGCATAAAAAATATGCCAAATGGCAGTGTCAAAAAATGAAAAAAGCCATCGGAGTTCTTTCAAACTCTGAACGGTTGATGGCCTCATTGGCCTCATTCAAACTCCTGATATTCAAGATCCTACTATAAAGAGAACAGCAATTATAGCGACTTTAAAATTTCAAAAAAGTAACAAAGGGGGAACCCTTGGTGTTTTTTACGGCCAGTTTAACACTTGAATGAGTCCCATTCACGTGTACATACGTATTCATGTTTTCCACTGGGTGCCCATTCACGTGCTCATACGTGGCGCTCTGTGACGTCATATTGCGGCCGAACCAATCAAGATACGGCATTGCCATTGTCATGGTTGGATTCTCATCGTCCGGTTCGACTGTAGTACGTGCAGGTGCACATAGACGTTAATTTCTGGTCACTCCCTTTTAACTACACTCCTCCACTCAAACCGATTTTGGGCTATTTGGTATGCTCTATCTAGGTCTAGTTCTTTTTCTGTTAGGTTTTTGGAGATTGTGCTTAGCCAGGTTGTCCGCTGTCTACCTCGTGGCTTCTTAGAGGGCTGTTGGAATAGCTCTAGTGCTCTGCGGGCAGGTGTGGTTTCGTCCAGGCGGAGAAGGTGACCTAGCCAGCGTATTCTTCGTTGTTTGATGGTTTGGCTCCAAGGCTCTTCCTTGGTTCTCTGGTAGACCCTTTCTGATGTTATTATGTCTGGGTGTATTACATTCAGTACCTTGCGTAGTAGTCTTCTGTGGTAGCTGTGGATGGCTTCTGCTGTGGTGTGTGTCATCGACCATATCTCCGAGTTGTATAGGAAGATAGGGGCTATCAGGCTGTTGAAGATGTTCATCTTGGTGTTGTCATGCATTCTGCTATCTGTCTATATGTTACTCAGCTTTGCAAGTTGGATACTTGCATTCAGCTTCCGTCTTGCTATGTCTTTCTGAGTGTCCAGTAGTGACCCAAGATATTTGCACTTGGTCCTTCTAACCTTCTCTATAACGTGGGGAAATTTTTCATGACTTTGAAACTGAAACTCGTTTGGGGCTGCTCCTCTTAGTTTGGCGTTGGCAATGTTTTTAACAAGGGCCACTTTTGTCATAAAAAACATGCCAAACGGCAGGGTAAAAAAATGAAAAATCCATCGGAGTTCTTTCAAACTCTGACCAGTTGATTGCCTCATTGGCCTCATTCGAGAATATCAAGACTTTGAAATTCAAAAAGTAACAAAGGAGGGACCCTTGTTGTTTCTTATGGCCAGTTTAATTATTTCAGGAAGTTGAAATGTGTTTACTGTTTTGGTGCAGCTTGTGTTTATTTATAAAGTATTTCATCTGAAGATAAGCTTCAAAATAATAAATAGAGTAAAAGCAAAGATTATAATACATTGGTAAAATAGTAGATCAGACTACTTGGTTGAACAGAACATAGATCAATTAGAATTTCAAAATAAAAATCTGAAGTAATCGTAAATAGCATGACAGTATAATATTGTAGACATATTATGCAGATATGCAGTATTGTCATGTTTCTAAAATATAATGCATCTTTACACTATGTTACTTCCAGATAAAAAGCTATAAGATGATGGTCGATAAGGATTAAATTATTCTGTAGACTAAAAATAAAAATAGTTGGAGATGCGGACAATGAGGTCATGAAGATGCAAGTCATCACAACAATATTATTCTCTAGTAGTAGTATACAAGTACATATCATAATCCACTTCTGTTAGGACTGAGTCTAATCATGTTATATAGGAGTGGCTGAGATGAACACACAAGGGATTTCTGTATTGATACCAAAACTGATCAAAAGAAGCCAGATTATGAAATTCACATATTATCTCCTATCTCTATGATTTGTTTCACGTCTGTTTTGATAACCACACATTATAAATTCAGAATTTTACAGATTGCCTGCAAATTTACAAAAAGCAGCGTTTGAAAGGTGATGGGTGGGTGATCCATGTCTAGTTGCTGTCATCTGACATTATTTTGAAACTATTTTTTGTATAAACATTGTATATATCACTGAAACATCCCCTGTTCATTAAACAAAATTACTTCAAACAAATGTATGAAAAAAAATAGCGTGGCAATTATCTTTTTTTTATGTTTCCTGGTTTTAAGTTAATCTTGTTCAACTTACTAGATTTTAATTTCATTCAATATATTTTTGCCATAAGCTATTTAGTAAAATCGTGCGTATTGCGTGCGTATGCGTATTTTTTAACCGACTGAATAAGATTTTCAGTCATCGACCACGAGAGATACGCTACCAATGAAAAGGTAGAAGAATGGACTAGAGTCGTTTTCGAACAGGTCACATCCTAGCCTAATTCCATTAGTAAACAAGTTCCACGGTCTAAAGCCGGTTCCAATGATATGGCTTGGAACCAGTGCAATTTATCAGGATAAGTCAGTTGAATTCTCACCTATAGTAGATCGACCTTCTCCTATATTAAAAACTTAATTTATTGACCTTTTCTTTACTTAGTCTTACCTTGCTCAAATTATTAGAACTAGCGGAGATCAAATTTTCAATTGTATTCAACATATTATTTTTGTTAAAATTTCACTTTCACCACAGAAATTAAAATAATACTGCATTGAAATGTTCAAGGACAGGGACTAACCTTTAACCAGGAAACCAGCATGTCAGCATTTACAATTACAATTACAATATCCACAAACACCAACCTATAGGTCAAGTTTTTAACCAGCCACACCAAATATAGAATAATGGATGTTTAGTCTGCATTACATACCAGCCTTACTACCCAGCAAGACAACTAGACTACTAGAAATGGCAAGCCAAGGTGATGATGGTGCAATTGAGGACTTCTTGTGCAATAGGATTGAATTTTGTTCTCGCATTATGGAATGTCACTCTGTATTTTCTCAAAGCAGCTAAACTTCCCCAAATAAAGGCATTATGACATCACCTTCTAACCTCAGCCATGACCAGTTGTACAGGATGCTATAAAGCGCTTAGCCGTACATCACTCAGATTTTTGTGGCTGTGACTGAGGATCCATGCCAGCATGAAGCCTCAGTCACAACCAGTGGCACAGGATACCGAAACTAGACGCGACCATGCTAGTCAAATTTGGGTCTTCAGTGCCAAGCGGTGCCGCATTCAAAAAATCTGCGATCATGGGATGTTTTGAGATGATATCTGATGCTTATATAGAGGGTAGTCTAGTTGCTATCTCAGCTATCCCTATGTAGTAAGCTGAGCTATTCTTAGACTGAAGAAAATAACTACACACGACACCAGAACAAAAAGGCAGCCATCTGATCCCTGACTCAAGGCCTAGGTAGGTATTAATAGACCATGTTACCCATGATTTAGGTGCAGAGGAGATAATCAAATGGTAACCTATGATATTAACAAGCTGCCTATTGATATGGAAATATTTAGGTTCTACCAATACTTGCATGTAACCTATCAAATGTGTGACAGAGAAAGCCAAATTCTGGTGTCAAATTCTGTCAAGGATAGATAGGATAGACCCATCAATATTGACTGATACGTCAATGGGTAGGGGTTCTACAGCATACGGCATACAGTCAAAGTGGTTTATGTCCTTTTCAGTTATTATTAAGTTATACAGAATCATGCGCATAAGTCAAAAAGTTAAAATCGAGGAATTTAAAACAAGCGACTGACAAATCGTCCTAAACCAACAAAGAAATACTAACAACAGGTTTTTGGTGGCAGAGGAAACCCTCTCAATAAAAATAAGGAAATACACAAGGGCATCTCATATAACCATTACAGAATATCAAGCTCATTCGATGCATTGACAGCAGTTTTGATCAAGGTGGACCTGGTTAGTAGACTAGTAGTAAGGACAGTCAGTCAACAATTCAAACTGAAGCCACGCGCATACCTCAAATAACTATTACAAATTCTGATGTGTAAGAGGGGAGGATAACTCTATGACCGCGACTGGTTAAAAAATAAGACCGCTGTTAGTCCATGGAGTTCTGCATCTATGCCATAAAACTGCTGACTTACATAGTGATGAATGATTTTAAGCATGCGCAATTATTCAATTTGATAACAGTGTTAACTTTTCTACACAGAGTGTGTACTTAGAGGTAAAGTTCTGCTGCAGTCTGTGAACTGTTATAGCGCAACTTTCAGGTCAATTTCATGGCTCCTAGAGATTAGTCTTACCAAATTATAATCATACACAATATTCGTTTTGAAAAAAATGTTGCTTTTCTACATTTAGCGTTTAATGCAGTCTATCAAACCTTATAGTGCAGCTATCAGTCAATTTCATGGCTCCTAGAGATCTGTTTTACCAAATACAAACAACCCTTTGTAAGTCTACCACAGCCACCCCCAAATTACATGTAGGGTCAGCCATAAAGAAGTGTGATTAAGATAATTGATTACACACAGGTACTATAGAATAGAATACAGTGTGATGGCTTACACATAACTCCCACATTATCCGCGTCTCCTCACATTTACTAAGGGAGTTGTTCCATCGCTCTCTCATTTGCCATTTCGATATTATCCGCATCTTCTCAAATTTCTAAATGGTCATAGTTTTTGCAAGCGAGTTCTTCCCTCTCTATCTATCGTTTATTCATGTTGTCTGATCTAAAAGTAAAAGTGAATACTTATTAGAGACATAAAATAATGAATACTGCATGCTATTCAACATATATATATATATACATATATATCATCCGTCCTCGGGGGGGGGGGGGGGTAATCTAACAATGATAAAAGATAAGCTAAGATGTAATCAAGACAAGTCAGAGATTCTCTGGGCTCCTGTACAATATGTGAGATACTTAAGATTTGGTTTCGCCTGTTCATCATTGCCAGCGTCAAAGAGTCTTATTAAATAGGCAAAGTGATGTTAAGAGAATTAGTGTCAATTAATTATCTCTTATATTGGGTTCTCACCCTCAAGATCATCTGCCATAATCCCACTGCAGATAATATGTTGTCTGGCAGGTTGTTGATGTCGTATGATGAGAACTGGTCGGTACCAAGCTCCCCAGTCGCTTTCTCAATGGCATCCATCTTTGTGTAGTTGTTCGATAATATGTTTGTCCCTGTAAAGATGAACAAAGTCATTTAGAGAGGTAGAAGTTTTCAATTATCATATAAGCTTCAACTAAATACATAAAATGGTACATGCCTTAAAAGTCCATGGCGGAATATAGATAAAATCAAGCGTATAAAAGTGCAGAGCAAATTCTTGATGTTTCACCCTTCTCAAAACAGTAAACCTGGTCCATGGCTTGATAAATAATGAATGCCATCAAACCTACCAAAAGGTTTTTCTGAAGGTGCTTCAAGAACCCTAGCTGAGCTCTCAGAAGGCCTCCCATCAGCTTATTCTCTCCCCCTTTTCCCGTCTTTGTGTCATGGTCCAGCGAAATAAATGAGTCACTGTAAATATTGACAAATAATTAATTAATCTATTTATGGGATACAAGTTTTCAGCTATTATAAATGCTTCACCTAATACATCGTATGAAAACCCAAAATAAAAAAAAGGTAAACTTTCACAACCAAATTATTTTACATTGTTATTGAGGCGTCATAAAATATAAGCAACTTATCACAATACATAATATCCTATTACATTTGTGTCATCATGCCAGGAATGCAGGAAAGCAAGTACCAAGTTAAAATCTTGTTGGGAAGGAAATAATTTATGAATCCTCTGCTGTAATCAAACTTGCCCTATAAGACTTCGAAAGATGCTTCTGGAGGCCTGGCTGACTGTGGTTTCTCAGAGTACCTCCCTATTATTAGCCGTTTTCCCTTTTTATGTGCAATTGATCACGCGAATGAGTGAGTTTCTGTAAATACGAGTGAAAAGTCATCAACAGAGGTTTAATGAAATCGAGTGTTATACAAGTGTAACTATTTATACAACAAATGGACCCATGTCCACTGCCATGAAGATTACTGGAATGTGGATAATCAAGCTAAGTGGATTGGCAAATCTTCATTGAGCACAAAAAAATTGGTAAGCCTTCACATGTAAGTATTATTTCAAGTTTCTATGGAATTATTCAGTTATTCACATGACTCATCAAAACAAAATTGTTCTATTAACATTATTGATATACATGTACCAAGTTTTAATCTTGTGAGGATAATTTGTTGGATTTTTGCTGAAACTAAACCCTACTGGTATTCAACCTACCAAAGAATTTTTTCGAAGATGCTTCGGGAGGCCTGGCTGACGAATGGTTTGCAGAAGGCCTCCCTATCATAATGTTTCTCCCACTTTCCAAGTCAGGTCGTGTGCCATCGAAAGAGTGAGTCACTGTAAATAAAAACAAAATCATTTTTAAATTATTCATCATGTAGTTTACAGTGGCGAATCATCACACTATTTTTTTATTACACTTTCTAACATTTCAACTCTTCAGATAAAAGGTGACTACGTATGGAATTACAAAAAAATCAATGTGAAAACTAAATACCAAATTTCAATCCTGTACAAAACGATGTCTGAATTTATGGTTCAGTATTATCCATAGACTTAATATACTAAGTATATATAAGTATATTAAGTCTATGGTATTATCCAAACTCGTACTGTAATCTTTAAACTTACCAAAGAAGTTACTCAAAGATTCCTCGGGAGGCTTGGCTGACGTTGAACCCAAGGATGCCTCCCTATTATTATCTATCTCCCAGTCATACTGTGCCTCCCTCAGGAATTGCCTGTGATTGGGGGTCCTGTAATGAGAAAAAAAATATCAGTCTTACATTTTCAACTAATTGAGGTTAACATTTTTACAAGAAAAAATATACGCTATAAGCTATCCTAACTGAGAACTTTGGCTACTTTTAATTGCAAAGCTAACCGTTCAAAGTGAAAAGGCGTGAACCCATCTGAACCATGATTCTTTTGTAACTACGTTTGTCTGTGAATTGTAACCAGTCAGTGCAAGCTTCAGAAAGTGATATCAGTAGATGAAGGGAGATTTCTATACCAATGTTCACTTTGAGTCATATCTTCAGACTAACAGATACTTACCAATTTGTAGAGGGAGGCCTGGCTGATCGCATTGCACCAGCACTGTGGGCCTCCCTCTCTATGTTCGGGTTGACCTGTGCTGTTGTCTATATGAGGCAGCCTCCCTCTAGAGGATTGCGGTTTCCAATTTTGAGTGAGGTGCTGTAAATATATAAAAGACATGTGAGGAGAGAAAATGATACAGCAATTATAGTTATGTGCGATGTGAGATGACACGTGTATTAAAGCAGTGGGAGTTGATCAAATAAAGGCTACTTGGGGTTGTTAAAAATAACAAACCTCTGCAGAATTTGAGCAATAACTTTGAACTCTCAATTGTCTCTATTTTTTAGTTTTATGGTAGTAGAGTTTAGTAAAGCAGGGCAGAGCAGAAGGTCTTCGTTGTTTTTGATTGTGTTTAAAAATGGAATGCAGCGTGTACTTTATTGAATCGCAAAGTGGTAAAAGCCATCAGGCTTATTCTGATGATAACCCATATTGCTATGGTTGAACATCGATACATTATGATAATTATTACTTTGTCGAAAAGATTCATGGTAAAATTATTTTTGCATACTAATTTATTGTCAAACCTACCAATAAAGTCGTCCAAATATGATTAGGGAGGCCTGGCTGACGATAAACGGCCTCCCTCTCCAAAATCATCTCCCACTTTCCAAGTCACCAATTTAAGTATCCTTGTTACAACTGTTTCTGTGATAAATAAAACATCAGTTATGTTATTGAATCAACTGAAGATATGGATTGCTTCTCCCTTCAAAGCATACCTACACTTTTTAATAGACTATTTTAGAAACATATCGTTTTTCAAAAAGACAAATCATGAGGCAATAGTGAGACTGATCCAGCATTACTCAAACTGTCAGCAAAATCATCCAAAATGTTATTTGAATTTTATTTCTTTTCACCATATATTATGGTTACCACCAGGTCCAGCACCAGGCAAGTTTCAGCGAGTGTTATCAAATAAATGTATAATAAAATAATATATAAGGAGTTTTTTATAATAGCTTACACTAAATAGTCTCTAATGATTTGAAATTTACTCACAAAGTCATTGAGGGAGGCTTGGCTGTACTCTAGCATTGGGAAGGCCTCCCTATCTGTGTTCAGGTTGATCTGTCGACATCAGTACCAGAATGACAGCCTTCCTCTGAGTATTCAGCAATGAGTGAGGTGCTGTAAATATGAATCAAGTCATGTGAGGAAGAAAACCGATACAGCAAGTATAGATACGTCCAGCAGATACATCACTATGTCATGACGATGTGTGTATTAAAATGCTGCAGTGCACTTGTAGCTGTTACCAAATGACAAACTTCTCCAGAACATGAGCAATAACTGTAATCTTCCAATTATCTGTCTATTACTGAGTTTTAGACTATAGTAAACTAAAGTAGAGTTTAGTAAAGTATTTGTGTTGGGCTTCACTGTGTCTGATTGTGCTTAAGAATGCAGTGCAGCGCGTATGTACTTTAGTGGATCGCAAAGTCGTAAAAGCATGAATAATTCTGGTGATCACCCGTACTGAAATAGTGTGTTTATAAGGTTACTTATATTATGAAAACCTCAATAAAAGCGGGTAATGATAATAATAGTAATAGTAATAATTGAACATGCCGACCAGGTTGCATCTAGGGTAAAATCATGGTTGAATAATATTTTATTGTCAAACTTACCGATAAGGTCATCCGCATATGAAACGAGAGGCCTAACTGACGGTAGACCGACTCCCTATCACAAATTCATCTCCCACTTTCTCAGTAACCAGTTATATTGTCAAATGTGTGCCCTGTAATAAGAATAATAGATCATACATCAGGTATGTTATTGAATAAACTGTAGATATGGATTGCTTCTCCAAGCTTACCTATACTTTTTATCAGACATTAGAAAAATAAGCGTAATAAAGAAACAACAAAATTGATCAAACTCAAATGTCTGCAAAATCATTGAAACTGTTATTTGAATAAATCATTCTTTGTGAGTAGTACCAATTCTGGGCGACTGTTTGGATTGTTACCACCAACGCCAGGTAAATTTCAGAGAGTGATATCAATATAAGTAAAAATGTTTTATTGCCAAGCTGACTGATCTCTCGTCTAATAATTTGATAGCTACTCACAAGTTCATTGAGGGAGGCCTGGCTGATCTCATTACTCAAACACTCGGAAGGCCTCCCTCTCTGTGTCCAGCTTTAGCTGTGTTGTCTTGTAATGCCTTGTAGTGTCAGTGTTGTTATGGTATGGTTGATATGAGTCTTACTGCTCCAATGACAAATTCTTCTGCCTTCAGAAACCATCATCGTGAATGTCCAGACCAGTACGGCAGTCTGTGAAAAAAATATTTTGACAATGATAAATTCTCGTAATATTGTATTTAGATCAGGTAACAACAGAGGCATGATTGTGTCAAGTACTACGACACTAAGGTTTGACGCAGAGCAGTAAGGTTTGTAACAATGCAAAGCAGAAGTCTACCTACACTATATTATCATATTGCTGACAATGAATGCAATAATATTATTATTATAAGTACACCTCATAATGACAATATCAAGAAGTGATGGAGACTACCTGTTGAGGTTATGAGGACAGAACTGCCAATTATACTATGTTTCTTAGAAATTGAAACTAAGATTTACGGAAGTTATGTAGGTATGTAGGTAAATGCAGCTTAAAGCAATACATCAGCATACATTGAAGACACTGTTTCAGCGACTTACCTCTTTGCCCACTGGTGCCCAACTGATTTAAGACTTTTTGGATAATGGCTTCATAATGATTTATGATGTCATTGTTATGTTAGGAATTTCAACAACGAGAAGACCAGAACAGAAAAGAATAGTAGAAACACTAACAAGCTTTGGAGTTTTCTCCAAACAGAGCTGTTGATTCTATCATCCCTTGACCATTCCTTTTGTTTATATAAATATTTTAGTTGCAATAGCAATGGCAAAGTTTTCAGGGTATCATCTTTATTGTAGCAGGGAGAATTCTCCCCGATTGTATCAAAGTGTTTGGATAAGGATGATAAAAGTCCAAGTGCCAAATAAAATGAATGGAAGAAAACCAGTACGCAGGTTAGCAGAAGAAGGTGATTTGCAGGGGCGATCCACCCCATGGGAACGCGAGCAGAGAGAATAAATTACACACAATACAGGAGAAGTTGGCGCAAAAGTTACTCACTCTATGCCGTCGATTACTGTTGAACTTTCAGCTCTACCAAAAATATATCAATTTAGAACATGTTTTGATGTATTTCTGCTCTTCTTTTTTATGAGGTCTAAAACTAAAAGCAGCAAGCAATCTGAATCATCAATAAAAGAATTTTGCAGACAACTTATTTTGGAGTTGCCTCACTATGGCTAATGAGAGCACAACTCTAAATTTGTATTGTTTAGCAAAACCATAACCATATGCCTGAAAACTATAATAATTCCTGGATCAATAATTTCTTTATTTTAATATTCTTCTAAATAACCCATTCATTCTCCATGGTCGGACTCAGATGGTTGTCATTTCCAGGACAAGGAAGGAACAAAAGTTCATACAGGATTAGTCCAATGAACTCATTGATTAGCCTGTCTTGACAAGCTTGTTAAGACAGGCTAATCCATAGTCAGTTTTCACAGATTGACATCTGATCAATGTCTAAGCAGTTCTTGTATGACCTTCAAAATGTCTTGGTATATGATATGTTTAATAGTCTTCTAACTATTGCTCCCAATTTTTAGCCAATTCTGCTTGCAAAGAAACAGTATCCTTGGTACATTAAGAAGGGTTTCCCAGCCAGAGAAAACCTACCAATATTTTACAAAGAAACATAAGAAATGGACTCGCGGACCGTCTCTCACTGACATCTGAATCGAAATGCACCACAATATACTAGAAAAACCGAGTATATTGTGGGGTTATTCATTCTCAGAAAGAAAGTTGAATTAGGAGAAAAAAATTATTATCTCTCTCAATTTTTAAGGATTCAGGAGTTTTATATCTCTCTCCTTTGAGATTTATGGTGAGTCAAGGAATTATGATTATTGAACTTATCATATGTATGCCATTAGTACTGATGTACTCTACTGAAGAGTAATAAATCCCATGTCAGCTATTTGAAATGAATAGACCTCAATTTTGTTGAATCATTCATTTCTAAAGAAAACAAGTTGTTGTTGCTGCTGTTAATTTGTCTGATCAAATATTGTTGAAGATTTAACTGCTGTAAATGAAATTTGCATCTTTCAATGTCCATAGCCTAACCAAGCAAGAAGTTAACAGTCTCCTTGCTTAAATCAGGGAGGATCATTCTCTTAGCTCTAATCCACTCCCTCAGAGTCATTCTTCATTCCTTCTTCTTCCTTCATCATCCCTCTAACTCCTCCTTGATCCATCATGCTCATAGTAATGCCTTTGGTAATTGATTATTTCTAGACTAAATCACTGATAAACTTAGTCACAGAATCAATTCTTTGTATCTATTCATATATGACATGCAAATAATATGTAACAGTGAGTTTCTCATCATAGTGACTCGCTCATTAACTGAGTATGTATAATGTTGCATACATATATTTGTTTACGTAAGGTCTGAAATTACTTGAAGAAGCAGCCAGATTCTAAACAGGAATGGACAGGATACTAAGGCTCGGTGGTGCCGGTGGTCTCCCTGGTATGGGTGGGGTAAGTAAAGTTGAGGCACCATGATAAGATAGAGCCACGAAAGTTTGGCCAACAATTTGAGATGATTGCTCCCGATAGAAACATGGTAGATCTACTTTCTCTGGTACAGAACAGCTTTGATTGATTTATTTTCCACAAATATGTGGAGTCTTGTAGTGCTTTTCTAGTGTAGATCGAGTGAGACATTGAGATTTTTTGTAGCACGAGATATTTGTCCAAACTTATCGACCAGCCATCCGACCCTTTTCTCAACATTGTTATATATAACTGGAAGCCATCACCTTAAGGTGGTGATCAAAACTTAGAGGGCAGTGTCGTCTTTAGTCTTTTGACAATAAGTCTGAAACTCAATGTCTTCATCCCGAAACGACACTGTCCGCACTTACCCAAAACTTCTCTCGGCCAATTTGAAAATTTCTTTAAACATGTTAGCTGTTGGCCACTCATAACAAAATGACCTTTGTGAATTGTAATGATTAGTTTGATATTTAAGACCTTTTTTTCATTTTGTAGGCAGCAGCCCAATCAGATACCCCGACAGTAGACACAGCAGAACAAGTATATATCTCATCCCTCGCACTTCTCAAGGTAGGCACATCCAATACGTAGCCAACTATATGTGCATTTAATGCCCAGCCTTTTATTTTTGCATTCTGTGCGTGACTAATTATCTAGCAAAATATTTGTTAAATGTTGGCCAATATAATCTCTAATACAAACCGCATTGGTTTTAGATGTTGAAACACGGTAGAGCTGGAGTTCCTATGGAAGTTATGGGTCTGATGTTGGGGGAGTTTGTTGACGATTACACTGTCAGAGTCATTGATGTCTTCGCTATGCCACAGTCAGGAACTGTAAGTCGAGCCTTCTGGATTGTACAACTTTATAGTTAATTTATTTATGATGTCAACTGTTTGAAATCTTGTTTTTCTCTGCCTGAGTTTCTCTTTCCTAGTTAGTGTTTGAAAAATTATGATATTATGTAGGCAACTGTTGTATTTTAATCTGAGATTTCACTTCATGTGAAGTTGCAATTGTACACTGTAAAGAATTTTTTTTGCTATTTTGATTTTCATTACAGGGAGTAAGCGTTGAGGCAGTAGATCCAGTATTTCAGACTAAGATGTTGGAGATGCTGAAGCAGACTGGTAGACCCGAGATGGTAGTTGGATGGTATCACTCTCACCCCGGATTCGGCTGCTGGCTCTCTGGTGTCGATATCAACACTCAACAGAGCTTTGAGGCGCTGTCAGAAAGAGCTGTGGCTGTTGTCGTCGATCCTATCCAATCAGTCAAAGGAAAAGTGAGAACTAATTGGTCACATGTCAAAAAACCATACAGCCTCTTACAAAACCATGTTGATTGCCGCCTTGTTAATAAAATATAATATACCCTAGTGGAGCAAATAGTATTTGCTGGATGAATAGGTTTTCCATTATACACACACTTCATATAACTAAATTTAAGACCACCTTTGATATATCTAGATATTTTAGGCTACCTTTGATATATCAAACCCGCTAGCCAAATTTAAGCGTCAGCTAACATTTAGTCACTCCAAGACTGGCTAACTGTCCTCTAACCAAATAGACCCCTAGTTTCCATGTTCAGTGTATGAATATCGTGGTGGTAGGGGACACAAGAATGTACATTTACTTTTCTGTTTCAGGTCGTGATTGACGCCTTTAGACTCATCAACCCTAATACCATGGTACTTGGTCAGGAGCCGAGGCAGACAACATCTAATCTTGGTCACTTACACAAACCATCCATCCAGGCATTGATTCATGGTCTCAACAGGCATTACTACTCTATAGCTATCAACTACAGGAAAAATGAACTTGAACAAAAGGTACGGACGTTGAGATGTTTTTTTTTTAAATCATTTTATTGGAAAATATGCATTTATACAGCCTGTCTATGATAAAAGCATGTTTTACCTTCCTGATTGAAGAGGGTCAATGATCACTGATGCTGTTGGTCTCAGAAGGGCCAGTAGTATTTCAACTGTAAATATATCTATATAATGCTCTCGAGAAAAAGTGATAATTACACTCAATTATGTTTTCAGATGTTACTGAACTTACACAAAAAGAGCTGGGTTGATGGCCTTACCCTAGATAATTATCAATCACACTGTGATACTAATGAGAAGACAGTGAAGGAAATGTTAGACCTGGCCAAGCTGTACAACAAAGCTCTAGAGGAAGAGGAAACAATGACACCAGAACAGCTGGCTATCAAAAATGTCGGCAAACAGGTAAGTTCAAATATGTTTGGAGTCATTATAATTTGGTCTGTCTTCCAGTTATACGACTGCTAGATATGCTTCTACCTTAAACATATTTACATATGGTATTCAATGCCAACTCCTTGAATTTTAGTGTAAAATCATAATGAGCAAGCATGAGTCATGTGGTGAGAGTAGCAAGCAGTAAATGCAAGTTAGCTGTATTTCACTTGGAATGGTAGGCTCGGATGGAATCCCAGCATATGATCTGATAGGCCAATTCAAAAGTTTTGAACAACATCTGGGACGACCGTGCAATTTTGTATTTATATTTTAGGATCCCAAGAGACATCTGGAAGAACATGTGAATGTATTGATGGCCAGTAATATTGTACAGTGTCTCGGAGCTATGCTGCATACAGTGGTCTTCAAATAAACTGAATCTGTAATCTAAAGTTGTTCTATGTATAGCTAAATAACTTTTATTGTGTAATAATAATGTATTATAATAAATAAACAAGCATATTGTATCATGATTATAAATTGACATTGTCCTATCATTCTGATAGGGTAAAGTAAAGTTAGAATAAATGAGATAAAATCATTCACTTGGTTGTCGCTTGATGTGATATATAGGGGGTAGGTAAAGGGCATAACTGGATGTACCGATCTACTCACATAATTATTCCAACTGACACGCTAACATTTACCATGTACAATATCACCAAAATGCAATGTTGAGATAATCATTATAAAAAGGGGCTAACACAATGGGTACATTTACCAACTGTGAGCTACTCTCTATTTAGTGGCACATTCTTGCATTGAACATTATTTGATAGATTGTTTATTTATCCCCTATGGAACTATTGTCCATCGTGTCCATAGCACATGTCCCTCACAGAGATCGCTCCAAACTGTGCTGGAATTGTCTCTTTTTGACTAATTAGAAAATGAAACTTTGAATAAGATACAAAAATAGAACCATGAACCATCTGACAAGACTATGAAAGCTGTTGTGGGGGTTGCATTGCAGGGTTGTACATTGGCTGTCCAGTATTGAAGCTTTGTGCTGGTGATCCATTCATGGCTACATTTGGCATATACTGTAGACCGTTTACGTTAGTACCTCCCCTAAAATCACAAACACAAATAAATTGAACAAAAATGCAGCACTCAAGATTTTTTCGAAAGTTTCAGATAACTGGCCATTTTTTCTCCGATAGATTTGATTGAAACACATATAAAGAAGATGGGATGGTAACAAACAATGCTTATTATTCAATTTCTGCACAGACAGAGCAGCCTTCCTGGTAGCATAATGTGTTGTTAGGATAATCTCAAACATAAAATTTGAAAAATAAAATCATGACTTTAGCCATGATTTATTCAACTTAGGATGAAAACAGTGAGGATATGAGACTTACATTTGATATTGCTGAAACATATCTGCTTGTTGGCTATATTGAGGTGGTTGTTGGGGTGGGGGCTGTTGCTGAGGTGGCAGCTCCTGTGGTAATGTCTGTTGGGCAGCAGTAGCTCCGTATGCTCCATTATAGTAAGCCTGCAGTAAGAATTATGTATAAATATATGTCATAGCGATATAAGAGGTGCTTGTCATAGATATGCTTGCATCTCACAACAGCAGAGCTAGTGAGCCTGATGTGCAGTCACTGCCTACCATAAAAAGTTGCTCCATAGCCTCTTCCATTCTGATAAATTTGATGTAGATAGGATGTGACTTCATCTGAGCTAGCACCAACTATCATTGGAAAATATTGAGAAAACACAAGCTAGATGAACACTTCCCGATGCAACTACTTCTCCTTTGGCAACCATCTGGGAGCTAGCTGAAGCGGCCAACAAATGAAACAATAGCCCCTGAATGGGATCCGCTTCACAAAAAAAGACAGACTGTTAGACCAGTCTTACCTAAAATAAGGCACATAGTCTTAGTTCAGCAAAAGATACTACACACAAGGAAAAAAATTTATCCTCCATATATTGAACACCCAATTCCTTAAACAGACTTTCTTTTCCTATCTTAGGAGATTATTATTCCACATCTTCAGGCAATTAAGGTCCATCTCACGAGTTTTTCCTGTCTCTCACCTGATTATTTGGGTCGGGGAGCTGACTCGGAGATGAATACATGCTAGCTGTAGGTAGAGTCTGTGAGTGCTGAGGGGGTAGGCCGTACGCTCCTGCTTGTGTCTGCTGCTGCTGAGGCATATATGTGGATTGCTGAGGAGTAACACCGTATTGTGCCATAGTAGCGTCTTTCATTAGTCGGTAATACAGTTGGAATGAGTCAGTCAATTTCTTATTTAAGTTCATGAGTTCATTGTGTTTGGCATCGATTTGTTCTAGCTCTTGGTCTATCAGAGGACCCATCACTTGGCACTCTTCTGAAAATATCAATATGGATGACTATAATAATATCCACACCATCAAGTCAATGTCGGCGATTATGATTATGTTGATTACAGTTTTTCATTCCTGATGGCTCCCAGAACTTAAATTAACAACGGGTTACTGGACAAGTGTGGCAATGTCTGTGTCACTGGTAGTGGCATGCCATTATCAACCACATGGAATGCCACTACCAGCGTGCAGTTTAACCACTTCTACCAGCATAGAGACAAGGGAAACAGAGCCATTGGGCAATGAGCGGATACAACTTCACACATACTTTCTTTTATCAACCACAGGTGCGTTGTGATTAAACACAAAATGCCACTACAAGCAACTCGACAGAGCGCCAGAACTTGAACTAGGCTTCACCAGAACACTTACTTTCTAGATTTAACATTTCCGAGGAATCTTCAGTTTGTCCAGTAGGATCTGCGTTTTGAATCTCATCCAATGCTTGGTCTATTACCTTCTCATTGATGGTCACCTCATTAGGATCGAACTGTTCAACCTGAACCTCTTCATTGAACTGTACACTCTTCTTTGAATCTAGAAGCAACATAATTTGTATAGATATAAGTAGCATAATCATCTTTGAAGCGGAGAGAGTTATCCTCTCTTGGGTGCAGGTACTGGGACACATAGTATAAAGATATATGTACGGGCCTACTACGAGCGTCTGCCCTCTACTTCAGAGAGTCAAATCAATTCCGAAGAATGAATTGATATAGCAGCGTTGCCACTATTTCAAATCCCTGGCTGTTTAAAGTTATCCAGCCAGACAGTAAACTAAAGCAATTGTTGATTAAATTTAGTACCGTGAACAGATGGCTATTTAGTCATGTGGCCGCAATATGAATGTGTAAGCAAATGTTTCATCAGCGCCTGAGCTGGAATTACCAAAAGCTTTCCACATATCACACCATGTTAGTGCTCTTATACCAGCATTTACATGGCATTCTCATTCTTACATGGTGGCATTGCACGTCAGATATTTAGCATACAAATCTGTATGTTTTGATTATAATCTACTCAACAATCACATGGCCAAATAACAACAGTTAACTTTGTTAAATAGAGATGATAATTATACTACACACATATATTTTTGTGTATATTGATCATAGGCCTTATTTTTTAACACTTACGGTCATCACCATTTTCCAGTGTCAGATCATTCGATACAAAGTTAGCAGGAAACAATCCTTCTCCTCTCCATGTAGAACCCTTCCACCAGTTTGCATCGCTACAAAAGAAAACACAAAATAATCTCAGTCTCCCGGTGCACACGAATGGCTCTCAATCTGCAGTCAGGGTTAGAGACTTAAGATAGCGGTGTTCCTTGGCTCGTATACCATCTGCAATCTGCATGCAATTTAAAACTTCAAAATCTGGCCATCTCAAAAAATAGTAGCCCTAACACGGCGATGCTTGTGTAAGCTGGCGGTTCCAACGATGTCAGATGAAGCCTTGTTTCATCACTTCATCCTTGTTCATAACTGACAGTAAGGAGAGGTTGTGGGATGTGTAGCTCATGTGTCGCTATTAATAACTCACATTTATCTGTGGTAATGCAATAAAATGCACCCAATCAACACCACCGAATGTAGTGGGTTTGCTCACAGCAATAACTGTTACCGAACATACCTGTCATCTAAAACAGTGATGAGCTCGCCGCCTTTAAATGTTAATTCATTGTCTTCTGCTGCCTCAAAGTCGTACAGCGCCCTCACCTGAGGATACGAAAATACAACTAATAATGAGACTGAATCAGGAACTCAACTACAAATACTGGTGAAGACATACATGAACCTCACAGTGTGATTCTATATCTACTCTATAAGAGTAAATATTGGCTACAGTTTAGTTCAGAGTATTTGGGGTGACTTTATGATAGCTAGCACTAATTATAGCTAGGTGAGGTGGGATTGTATAAGATCAAGTAAGGAGTAAATAAGTGTCAGCCAATACTAAGTTTCACTACTTCATGTGTCTGCAAAAAGGCAAACTTTGCCGCCTGCAGATGATTTACTCCTCCAGTCAATTCTCTGAGAACCTACATACCATACTGATCAAATCAAATAGTTGACAGTTTTCAGGAAAATGTGTCAATAGAGGCATTTAATGTAATGATGAAGTAGCAATAAAAAAATATTTATTCTTCGCAACCACTAAATCATGGGTCTACTGGTAAGCTAAGCAGAGACGACATACATATACCTCATAGGAATCACTGCAGCACATAAAGCACAAAAATCGGATATTACCCAGGAAGACCTGGCGATAGAATTTATACAAAAACAAGCAATTTTTACCTGTCTGCCTGCTGGTTTTGCTGATGGCATGAGACTGCTGTTAGAGAAATTGTTACTGGAGCCAGTAGATGGTGCAGACTGAGAACTAGTCATCCCTGCCATCTGTGGGTATAGGGAGCTGGTGCCTGGCCCCGAACCTTTCTTAGATTCCTTTAATGATAGGGCTATTGCCTTTTCCAAATCTGAATCTGGGTTACCTGATGTGACATTTGAACTGCAAAACATAGGAATGTAAGAATAAATACACTTTCCACGGTGCTGAGAGTATCAACGTCATATCATTAAAGGACCTCTGAGGGTCATCGAAACTTCCATAAGTTGTGATATTTTATTTAAACTTTGTCAATTCGCTAATCGAAAATATGCTAATTACAAATTTTACTTATCATTTTCATATAATACTAATCATTAGCTACTAATCTACTAATTAGCTACTTATCTAATTAGCTACATAAGCTACTAATCATTAATACCCAATGATAGCTTCCTTCAAAGGACTATCAAAATTAGTGAGTTCAACAAGTGGTTGAGTTGCCATATTTCTATCTATGATCTTTTCCATCCTGTGGAGTAACATCAATTTGAATTGAGCAGATGCTGTTGGCATGACCTTCTGAACCTGTCAGCAAGATTTAATGTTACAACAAAAAGCATAACAGTCGCATGAAAACTTCCCTAAGCTGGGTCATAAAGGCTTATCTTCCAGGTTCCAGATAAAATAATAGGCACAGATAACCCAAATCAGTTAGTTGGAGGCTATGCTAAACTCTCATCACCAGACAGACACCTGCAAATTAATTACCTTGGTGCTGGAGCTGAAGACAGCTTCATGGTACCGGCTGTGGAAGTCGATCCCATCCCAAAATATGCCCCTTCTGTTCTGAGGGCTTGATAAAATGTAGGTATCACACTAAAATGAAAAGTACAAAATCTATGGTACCTTTTTGTGAGAAATTGACATTCCGCATTGCGCAAGAATCATATAATAAGCGCATCCTGCATTCAACATGATACGGCAATGTGTCCATCTGATTCCATACAGAGACCTCATAAAATTGTCAAGTGTCTTATCATACTATGCAACCTTGGAATTCACTTAGGTCAATAGCATCACAACAACAAATTGTTATCCAGTCAAAACAGTCACTGTCCGGTTAAAAATAGCTGTGCTGTACAACCTTTACTAGAATGGGTTATACTGATTGATGAATCAATTTATTACTAAGTACTAGTAGCACACAGCTTTGCAATGAAACGCAGCCAGAAATAACAAACCCCAGTAAATATATAGGTGGATCATGTGATTTTGGGAAAGTTTAAGTTTGAGTTTTGGAAATATATCATAGCTCTGTGTTCCATGAGGCTACAGTTACCAAGTATCATTTTAAATCTACAAACCTGAGTTGACTGTCTGATTTAAATTCTTGCTCTGCCCATTTTTTCAAATTCTCTTTAAATTTTTCTGTAACATCTGGTGCGGCCTATAATAATAAAAAAATGGAATCAACAACCTGGTGTATCATCACTTTAAGTTTTAACATCAGTAGTGAGAAACAAAACATATTTGTAGACCAAGTTTCAACTCAACACTTTATAGTTGCTGCTCATCCTGATGTTAGATACACATATTATGCCTACATATATTTTACAATAAAAGCAATGCTGTCAAGTTATAAAATGAAAACTGAACCAACCGACAGGTAGTCGTTCCCAACAACCGTGAATCACACATGACGAACGACTATGTGCTAACTATTCGATTTTGAAAAGTTGAAGACATATTTTGCAACTAGAGACCATTGCGTCGTTGTACTGTCTAAGGATCCTACCTTTGTCAGAAATACCCGTGCGTCTTTTACAAATTCCGGAGTAGCAACCTCTTTATGAAATGGCGTACCACAGTTTAATACGCAGGAGTCAAGTAATGTGATGGAATGAACTTGTACGTTCTTTGAATTGTGATTCAATCTTTTCATAACAGACCGCAAGCAATCTTTCGGGCTAAAAATATATAACATACAGATTTAATTCAATTGTAATGAGTCGGGGATAGGCAATAGCCTAGGTTACTCTAAACTCATTCCTATGTAACTGTTGGTTAAATATTTTATGACCAAACCAATTTCTTCTGGAATGGCCAGTGTACTTGGTATTGACTGTTGTAGGTGAACCCTTTTCGTTTGATTTGAAAGGTGTCTCTTGCCACATAAATGGATACTTATGTAATTGATGGTATTGGCACTCTACAATCCACTTACCCTGTACTGTCTCTTCCAGCTTTATCGCATATTTCTAAAATAAGGGCCCAATTTGCTTCTCCTGAAGAATCTGGCGTTGCTTTTTCTACAGAAGATGCAAAGTCATGTCTACAGGTGTTACTAGAATGAGAGTGATCTACGTGCTAAACAGAGAAGTAGGTGCAAGCATTAATCTGGTGTGAATGACTGGATATGGCTACCGACATCCTGCACTTAATGTAAGGCCTCTTGGACTTTATCAGATCTACTGGCAAACTGTTCTGGCAAAACTGCTAAAGCATACTCTTTTAATTAAGTTAGTTGCTATCAAAGCACCAACTACCTACAGACCACCTAGACTAGACATGATTATTATTCTGTTGAGGCAAATTGTAATTCAGAAGCCACAGTAGGACTTGTCATAGCAAGTAAACTCAACTACACCAAACTTAAGAAGTGAACAGAGCAACAGTTGTTCAAGTTGTCTCTGTCTTTGTATTGTAAGCAGCGAGCAAGGAAGAAGAAGATAATAATGATATAAAGAACAAAACACAACTAGTCAGATTTTTTTTACTTCCCACTTTTTACTCACCAACTTGTTGATCGAATGGTGATGAAGCTGTGTATGCAGACATCCTAATACTAAAATGAAATTTCTCTTTAGTATCAGCTGGTTTAGTTTTTGTTTAAGCTGAGTCAAAGCTAGTATTGTGTAAAGAAAGTGCAGTGACTCACACTCACCCTAAACTTTATCACTATCAGTCACTTACCACTGAGTCAGCTGATTTATACACCCCCTATTGCAATGACACAAATTAACTAAATAAATTGAGGTAATTTTTCTCCACATCACAGTGTGGACAGCTTTAGTGTAGAAGTAAAGTTTTCTAATGTTTACAACGGGGCACAACTCCAAGAGTTTCAATATTACAGTTAGGTATTTTCCATAGACTTAATAATAATTATTAAGTCTATGGTATTTTCTCTTGCAGTCACAGCAATGAAGAGGGAGTTCATTGGTCACAGTCAGTGGGAAAAGATTTTTGTTCTTGTAACTTGCTAATACCAATGAACTCCCTCATTGCAAATACAGAGCTTGCAGAATTTTTGACTGATAGTTCTTGCCAGCCATAATATTAGGTGTGTTCTGTCTCTCTTACTTTCATGTACACTCAGTGTTTTAACTGCTCAGTACCAGCTGCCACCAATGAACTAAACTAGTTCATTGCTGCCACCTAGAACAAGTTTGATCCAATGGCAATTGCCTGCATTCCTGTTGCTCCCTTCCACTGGTCACACCGCATGATCAGTGACCAGTGAATCGGGAGCGACTCGGAATGCAGGCAAATGGACCAAACTTGGTCTAGCTGCCACCTGACAATGATTTTTTATTTCATCGTGTACCAAGTAGCCTGTGGAAAAGCGATTGGAGGTAAAACAGTTTGGCGGCTGTTTACGTTCATTAGATTCAGTAGCTATTAACATAATGTTCAGTTGATTTTTTCCGAGTGTAAGAATTTTGGTTTTGGTTTGGTGTTGTCAAAAATTTTCAGGTGCACTTCAAGTTAATTGCTAGATAAAAGTGATTCATCTCATCATTGCACATAAGATCACTTTCTGGCTGCCAGTCTTCTTTCTTGTATTACATCAATCCTTTTCTGACTGAGACTTGAGTCTGTTTGAACTTTGATGCTTGCAAACTCTGGTGGTTTCAAAGAATTTTTTTACACTATTTTATTTGGCAGACAATATAATTGTTGGAACGCTTGAACTCGGCAGTTGTATCCATTCTTGGTCCCTGATAAAAACATGTAAACCATAAAAATTCATCCAATGTGTATTTCAAATATTTTTTTTATTTTTTTATTCGCTGACATGGTGTTGAAAGTCTACCACATCTACATTATATACACACAAAACAACCATCACGATCATGGTCATAATCATTGTATCAGGAAAATGTCGTATAATTTCCTGGTAATGAAATAATATTGTCTTCCTCAGCATTAGTTTTACAGATTAATCATTTTGCTCCAGCCAATAAGCTACTAGCAATTTCATTTTTGTGGGTAAAATTTTCCGCACTTTTACAAAGTTAAGAACCAAGAGGTGAGGACAGAGAAATAAATTTTGAGCAACGCTAGTTAAAAGATTTCAATCCCCATAATATACTATAACATGTACCAACTGATTAATAAACATAAATATTATTATATATAGTTATGGATTTTGGAAACATATCTGACCCTCCACAAGCAAACGGCAAATCATGAATGGCTATCTTCTATTTAAATGGCCCAAATGTTCAGTAATGCTATAGCCGAGTGCTGACCGCTTGCAAAACCTCTATAATGCAGCTTGTCTGAGTTTAAGATGGTTGTTGCTGGGAGTTAATCAATGCTAACATATAAACTTCTAGAGTTCTAGCTAGACAGTAGACACAGAGTTAGAATACAGCCGGAACTTCTTCGGAAATTGCCATACTGTATGTATGGTATTTTAATCCGTGAATTTATATCCGGGCATACACTGGGACAAGATTGAATAGTTTCCCTTAAAAATTAATTGCATTTCTAGTGCAAAGATTCTGGGGATGACCGATAATTAAATGGCAACCAAAGGTTCAAAATTTTGCTAGAAATGCTGCTATTCAGAGGATGGTTCGATATTCCTGTATCTCAGTGCAATCACTTTCCAGGATCACAAAAATTAGTATAACTTTGACACACTATGACTGGGCCTTTCAAGATCTGAATGAAAAAATGTAATTACTGGTTTTCAAATTGTTTATTGGTCTATAAATTGGTCTATAAATAATGTATATAATAAATTCTTGTTGATGGCAGATATATTATCTCGCCAGAGGTTCATTCAGTCATTTCTGCAATCCTTCTCATTTCAGTCAATATGAAGCTTATCCTGCTCAGTTTTGCTTTGGCTTTTTCATATCTCCTACTTTTGTTGCAACCGTTATCAGCATCCACAGGGATTCGATATCTGAATCCTGGATCAGAACATGAAAACTTTAAAAATGGCGTATACTTTGAACGCATGTGTGTTTTTAACAGCAGTTTGCACTTGTATAAGTCATTGCAAGTTAATAACAAGAGGCGATGTGCGTTACAAAACTCCCAAAGTCGGAGTGAAGCATTCAGCTTTCAGATGGGCAGTCCTGACCACAACTGTTTCCTCTACAAATGTGTCAATCTGAACGAAACTACAGAGTGGACAGGAGGAGGCACTGAGATCTACGTTAATAAGACCATATTGTATCTAGACAACCTTGCGTTACGTGAGTATCAAAGTCCAATTCTTATATTATTGACATTATTATTATGTGTTTTTATTGAGGTTTTCATATATATATATATATATATATATATATATATAATTATGTTATAAACAAATGAGAATAACAACCTTTTGACCTTAAAAAAAATAATATATAAATATGTAAGGAAATAATAATTAGTTGGGCGAGCAAGTTTTACTGTATGTGATTGATTGATAGATATTACTCTTTACTAAATGAAATGAATTGTTTAAAAATCTTGATTTGCCGTATTTGGTCCTATATTTTGGTTTCAAAATCCTACATGCAGCACATTGCATTTCGCATTTTGCATTAGTGCCAAAACAAGAAACAAAGACGAAAAAAAAAACTAAAACTTTCTTTTATCTAGTGCTTCTATTGACAAACATCACATGAGTTTTCAATGGTGTAGATTCTTAATCGAAAATAATTTTTATCATATTATAAGCGGTTTTCAAGATTAGCAAATTTTTACCTCCTTTTTCCTTTGCTGCATGGGATAAAAAGCATACCCATATGACAAAACGACAACTCCGAACAGTGGCTTAAATTCGAGCTCAGAAAAATGTCTGGAAATATGTAGGCCTAATATATATATATATATGTGTGATATGTGTATTATAAATATATATATATATATGATGAATGATGGTTCAGCTTATGCTCTTTATATTCAGTAAAGACAACAAGTATGAGTACGCTGCATCAAGGACTGCATGCACCCCACACCTCAGCAAATGGTAATGACAACGATTATTCCACCCATTTTCATACTCTAGGCGAATATGGATCATGGTGGAGGGTGGACTTGTCGGCTTATTCCTGCATACAAGCTGTAAAACTCACAAATGTCCCTGATCAAGGTACGAAGCAGCCTTACCTCTCCTTGATGTGGTAGATTCCCTTCAGAATTTTGCAAAAACAACCCTTGGCACGGATTGAGAAAATTTAGGTGTAAAGCCCCCTTCTCTTTCAATCTTTGTATTTGGTATTTTGTAGCCTTGTCTTGCGGCTACTTTTCTTTTCTTTTACCCTCAAAACGAAAATGTAGCCGCGTGACAAGGATAGGTATTTTGCTCCCTCATCAAGTAAAAACTGTTGTTAGGGTTGCATCCATGAGTTTAAAAGTGGTAGGGCCAGATGGGAGGTAAACGGGAGTGTAACTTGTGCGACCTTTGGGCAAATATGTACGTCATAAATTAATTTATTAAACGCTCACAAAATCTTAGTGCCCAGAGGTCTAACTTTGAAAACAATCTCAAATTAAAATTACCCTATCCGAAATCCATCTCTGTTCTTCTACTTTTTAATATTGATGCATTTAATATTCTTTCATTTTAAATTTTAATATAAATTTTTAGTTCACTGGCCACATACCGCTGATATCACAATCACGGTGAGTGAGACTATCGGAGATATTTTCTACACAAGTGACACGGGAGATAACTTCTGCGGAGTAGTAGAGGGTCAGCTCAATGCCTCAGCATTGATTGCCTGTAGGTCTCTCATGTTTGGCCAGTTTGTCCAGGTTCAGAACTCAAAACAACAGTTCAACCACTTTCACTTGGTCGAAGTTGAGGTTTATGGATCTCAAGTATGAGTATGTCGGCATTTGTTCTCGTAGAAAGGGGACTATGTTTTATTATACCTAAGTTTGTTCTGTTGAGAAAGACAAAATATACATATTCTTCATCATAATCAGAGTGTGCATGTATTCATCCCAGTCTCTGTGCTGAATTGGTACTTTAATTATTTACATGCATCTTCTTTATAACAGCAATTGAAAATATCATGATTTATGGAGCTGCTGCTCCAATTAAGGAAGAGTTCATTGATGGATCACTTCTATGCTTATTTATATGTCTTATATTTGGAGGTCACAAACATATGAATACTATTTATAGTATATCTATCTATATGTTTTGGGCAGCGACTTTGTTTTTTGTCTTCTCTACATAAATGCAGAGGAGAAAATCATTTTGCTTCTCTCAGGGCCCTGATAACATGTAACATTAGTAACTTTCGTGTTCTTATTAATAACCATAAAAATAACGAAAAATGGTCTTGCTGATGATATTCATAGAAAAGCTCAAATAAAAAAAGCAAACATATCTATATATCCATAATAGTTAGATGATAACCGAAGCCCAACTGGATCTAAGTTAGCCCCAATAACTAGGCAGACAGGTTGTCTCATTGATCTGATAGTTCATCATAAGCCATATGCCTCGTGTATAAAAACAAACTGCTATTAATGTAGCCAAATGCAAAAATTGATGACTCTGGAAGAATATATCAAACTTGCCTGGCCACCATTTCTCAGGTATGCGATAACCATATATTGTTGCACCTGCTATGTAAATAGCTGCCACCAAAAGCAAATATCCAAGAGACAGTTTATAATAAGCGACATAGAGTCCAGAAAGGTAAAGACTGTGTATAATAGGCACGAGTCCACTTAAACCCAGCCCAATAAAGGCTGCTGCTCTAAACCATCTGTATTTGGGTCTTGTGAAGCGTTCAAAAGTGAACAGTACAAATGCAGAGGTACCTAGCACTGCCAGTATAGATAAATATATTATCTGTAGTATGAGATAACAGTATAGCAGGTAGTACAGCCAGGACACGAACGACCCGATTATGAGTACTACTATACTGACATAGTCCAGTCTATTTAAGAGGCGAGATACTTTTGGTGAACGGACCCAGAATATGTGAAAGGAGGCGGAGTTGAAGAAGCAGATAATTCCTGTGCAGAAAAACACCGATAGAATACCTCTGTCCAACGCTGCTGCTCTCAAATTATACAAGCACCACGTCATCATCCCAATCAACATGAATATTCCGACTATGTGTGTCCAAATGTTCACAGAGTCGTAATGTGTTCTAAATATTGACAGGAAGCAGAGAGTGTACGATTTTAGCTGTGGTCGATAATGACGATGAATATATGTGTTATCTCTCATCCAACCGGGTAGATGTGTAAAATGAAGTGGTTTCCATTGATAATGATGTCGCCAGCTATCCCAGTTTAGCATATCTCCAACGCCAACAATACTGCTCCCCATGTCCCAAGTGCTGGTCGGGCCTATAGGCTGTCCCTTTGATGTCTCCAAATTAACTTCTTGTTCTTGTTTCAATATTTGCAGTGACTCCACATTCAGTTTTCCTCCAGTGTCAAGGGGAGTTCCACCCACTGGTAATGATTTGGATGATTTACCACCAGATGCTGTTGAGACTTTTCTTTGCCTCTCGGGCTCCTCGGTTTCAGCAGCTACAGGATCCATTGCTCCTGAAGGCATTACAGCTTGTCCTTCCATTTACTTCTTACTCACATTCACAGCTATTCACTAGCTGTTCTATAGCTATTCACTAGCTCTCACTAGTTACTAATGTCAGTTAAAGTACCTATGTACTCATGGTCTCACTATGGGGTAGTTTCCAACATTCCGTTATCTCAATGTGAAAAAATAATGATACTGAGAAGTTGCATTCTCCTGGTGTTTGTGCGGTTTAGGTCGATTTATAAAAATACTTCTGTGTGCTAAGCCATTTGGGTTACCTGTCAACAGTTTGATCAGCGGGGTTGAACACTATATCCTCAATCTGTTTAGCAAATTCCAATTCCTCCTGTAATGAAACGAGATGAATATTTTTATTATTTAGTTATATATTGGCCATTCAATTCTCACCAAATAAATAAATAAACTTAGGCTGAAAAGGTTTAACCTCAACAATTAATATAATTATTATAAGAATCAGCCTCACCTCAAATTCAGGTTTTCCTTTGAGAAATTTCATTCTGTCGCTGAGGAATTTGGAGAGGTTTAACTCAGGTCTGCTGGCTTCTGTAGCTGCTGCATAGTTGTCAGTAACCAGTTCTAGTAATGCAGCCATTACATGCTCATGGTACAAACCATGATCATGTGTGAGTATAGATAAAAGCTGCTCCACAAATCCCATACTTGTAAGAACATCTGTAGGTGAAGATTCAAAAATATGGTGAGATACGTAAGAAATAAAAAATGAAAAAATAAAAAAGAAACTGCCATTTGATAAATTACATGTTATGTAAAAGGTATAAATGAGCGATTTGGTATGTACACAAGTCTTAATACAAAAAAAAAGAGAAGCCAGCCATAGCCGGCAAGGGTATAGGGTCACTACCCAACATAAGCCACCCTAACTCAAGGGGCCCGTTAAATAGGGTTGTACACAAAGAAAGAACAGAAAACTCGTTAACTACTTTCAAAGGTTTGCATTCATTTTGGATTTGTGATAATTTCAACTTTTTTTTTCAATTTTTTCAGATCATCTCGTTGCTTGACACTGTATGTTGAGAAAGAACAGATTAAAGAATGGGAAGCTCACCTTTGAGGGCAGGATTATCCATCATGAGGGTTTTCAGTAAAAATGTTGCCTTTGTTCTCAGTCTATGATCTGTTGTCTGCATAGTTCTCAGAATAAGGGAGTATCCGTCTTTCTCACCAAATTTTGTCCGACCTGGCTCATTACCACGAATAAAACCTGTGGATAATCAAGATTTATATTCAAAGCAGCAGTAGTAAAGGTATTCTGCAGGTAATGCTTGTAAGATCAGATTGCATGTTAAATTTATCTCAAAGCACCATATCTAACAATAAAAGACTTGATTATGACAAACACCATGGAAGGGTATGATATGGTCACAGACTGAAATCCCTGTCTGATATTCTATTACAATTTGGCAACAGTGGAAAAGTTCGTACATGGATTGTGTACTTGTCAATCTGGACTACACAAGCCCATAATCGCATAGTAAAAAGTTACTGTAGTCTGAAAAGTCAGCCACATCACAGTATTAATTTTCGTTTGAAATAATGAATTCAAGTTTCCCTCGCTTATACTGGCAACGAAAATACAAATTACTACATTGCAACTTATATCGAAAAGTACCTGATAATGCATAGATAGTTTTTATTTTGACGATCACAGGTTCATTCTCAGACTCGATGAGACACATCAGCCTGTCCAGCTGATCTGTCTCCAGTATCTTCTCCTGACAGTACGGGTTATTCTGACAGATAGCTGCAATCAGCTCACCACATCTCCACCTCAACTCAACATCATCACAGTCCTGTAGAGGTGCCAGTATAGAAAACCCTCCGATCTTATGAAAATCTGCAGAATATAAACACCTTATAACCCAATTTACAGGTCAGCATAGGCTAAATCCATTAAAAAAAATTATAATATTGAAAAGAGGTTATGAAATCTAAAATATAAGTTTAAGCGCTCAGACCGCGCCGGGATAGCTGGTGGTAGCATTCCAGTATCAATCACTTTCCCATCCTCGGGATATAGAAATGTTACTACCGGCCTACACAGCCTTAAACATATGAGACAAAGTCTGAAGCTCTCCAGGAGTATCTTTACAAAGCCCCTAGTGTGGCCTCACTCCAGGCATATTTTAGAGTTGACACTTTGGAAGATTGTAAGTTACTCTACGCAGTACACATTGATCACGCAAGATACTATTCCATGATTATCTCTGATCAATAGAGAGTGAATTAATTCACTTAGTACGAGTACCCTCGGAAGGAATTTGGTGTGACGACCCGCAGTAAATTACAGTAATTTAGGGCGGGAACATGTTAGATACTCATACTAAATTGACTCTAATCAGAGATAGACCTACACATGTTAATAGTGTAGTCTCGATGTCGGTGGGCTTACCACATGCTATGTCAATGTCTTCACACCAATCAATCATTTCCTCTATCTCCATGTACACCCCTTTAGCTACTTCTTCTTTATCCGCCCCTTCGCTCAGGGGTAACAGCAAGTAGTCTGATATATTTTGTAATATCTGCTTAATTCTGCCAACAGGGCCAGGACCACTGACTGCTGACATCACTTCCTGCAGAAACTCTCTCCTCTAATCAAAAACCATGAGATTATTACACAGATCTGTAATTATTATTGTATTTAAGCTTAGTTTTTCAGGCAATGCACACATATACACTTATGCATGTTTTCATGAATTCATACATTCACTGAGCGTTGACTTACTACGGATCCAGCAACTTTATCATGCTTTTCAGCCTTTCAAAGGTAATACCACAGGTTATCCTAGTATTACATTACATTATAATATTGTATTACAAGGGCACCCCGTGGGTAATACAGTTCTGGTTTCCCTTTACCTCGCTGGACATTGGATTGTTATCTGGTTGGCGATCAGCATTCTCAGGAATATGCTCTACAGCCAATCTTAAAACCTGCTCGAGGTTATCGGGCTGTGACTGATCTCGATCTCCTCCGGGATTAGACATGTCTGTTTGTGGTCAAGTTGATCTAGAAAAATTGAAACAAGGATACTCCCAAATGACATACAATACACTGCATACCTTGACACACAGAAATAATGCACTCTTATCTAGGAGTTAGATGTTGAAATTTATCACTCTCTGTGGTATTTTGCCTGTATTGACAAGCTAGGGAGTTGGAGTTCAAATCATCGGTGCAGGTCATGTGCCCTCGGTAGCAAGTATTGGCATCTGGAGTTAGAAGCATGTATGTATACTTTGCTAAGGTACAACTCCATGACCAACCATCCCTTATGGATAATTATTCCAGATTCCTTAGCCTGTCCTGATAAGTTTAGTTGGTGGGGGACAACAAATGTTCCCCCTCCCAAAGCTGGTCAAGACAGGCTACAGAGATACCTATGCTTGAAAACCTGTTGTATTTTCCCTGTCTTGTTTGTCCATCTTATCTATGATCAACCAAGGATTTGTAGGGGACCAACTCTTTGGATCAACAGCACATATCCTGAACATGAGCAAAATACATACTTGCAAGTCCCAGTGGCCCATGATTATGATACTGTGTTACTATACTCTTGAAATATTCAACCTTATTTAGTATATATATATATATATATATAAATAAAAAATAAATAATGAAAATTCAATCAATTGTGCATAAATCACAGACAGCAGGTCACTGACAGTTGATTTGATGAGTTGCAGCCTTGTGTGTGTCTGGTTTGTGTTTGACGCACAAAAGGCTGCAACTCATCAAATCAACTGTCAGTGACCTGCTGTCTGTGCATAAATGACAGGCTTTTTTATACTTACTGCAGTAAGAAAGCTGTCCCAAATGGTCAAAACAGCAGTTAGCAGCTTTAAAGTGTATGGGAGTGTCACAGAATAACTGTGTAACCTTCCTAAGCTTTGGTAGAAAGGTAAGAAGAGGTTGCTATGAGGTTCAAACTTTCTTCTAGAATAATTCTTTTCCTCTCAACATGTGAATAAAATGGAGGCTATTACATTGTGAAGACAGGCTGTCTGACTGATACACCCTCCATTACTAAAGGATCTGCAGATCATCAACTATTTCTTTAATATTAGGAGGGCAATATGTTCCACCTGCCATCTGATTGGCCAGTCAGTAATCTAGTCTAAGTTTTGATTGGGCAAATAAAATACTTTGGCTTATTTGATTGGGTAACCTGTGTTTTTCCACATGTGACTCCCACATGGTTCCATGAAACATGAAGCATACAATTCCTAGGAAGAGCTCTTACTGTAGCATAAACCACTTGGGATGGCACCAATGAACTATAAAACAATGGAATGTAAAAAAAGCTAGTTCTTTGGTGGCACAAGATATTGGCTCAAACCTACTCCAATCTGATTTATTATCCATAACACTGGACACAATTTATTTTGTTCAATCGTTTATTCTCATTTGACAGCAAAAAAACACTGAAAATAAACATCAATATACCGTGACCAAAGAGATAAAGGAAGGACGGAAAACTGAGCAAAGAATCCATAATAAAACACTACAATAAAGTAATCAAAATAATCCATAATTGAACTTCATGTAATAAATACAGGAGGAGCAGTATTGTGAACAGTACATTTATATGTTCCATCGGTTCAAGAAAATCTGAACGGCAAGACACGAGACTGTCTTAGAAAGTCCAGATCTTTACATTTTTACAGGTTTATGGAGTCTTGGGGACATTATCACAAAGTTTGACGATCATAAGGTACAGCTTGTGATAGCCAGGTGAGAAGTTTCCCATGTGTCAGTGTATATCCGTATGCTGGATTGAATATCCTCTCCAAAGACTTCACACTGCCCCTTGTAATCTCAAACGGAATCTGAAATACATGAAACCCATGAAATATTTATAGGGACGATGTTATATAGGTTCCTTAAATGGCAGAAAGTCTGTTGGTAATATTTATCTCTCTGTTTCTTGGAAAATATTGAAATTTTTAATTCATAAAAATAAAACATTACTATTAGCATATGCATTGCATAGCAAAACTTCTAACATCGACTACAACTTGACTCATAGCCTGATTTACCAAGTGAGAACAACTCATAGCAAAGAAGAATCTTTTGGATTTATTTTTGTATTGATCCACACAAGCAAATAGCAAGACTACTTTCTCAAGACAGTTTAAACTTGAATAACATATTAATGAGAGATTCGATCCCAATCCTATAATGGCCCTCAGACGGTAGCCAATGTGTTGATCTGATTAGTTGGCCATCAAATCAGAGTCAACAGACCGGCTACATAGATGGATGAGATGATATAACAAGCTTTATATGAATATCAACTCATACCTTTGGCTCTTCAGGTCCGGCATCAGATCCCCCTCTATCTAACAACGACTTCTCTTTGACCAGCTCCGCCCTACTCTGCTCCTGTTTTGGTGTGGGTGGTTTATCTCCTCCTGCTGGTAATGTCATATTAGACTCAGGATCAACCATAGTACCCTGAGGTGTCTCAGACTGCAGTGGAGGCCACTCCAGACCAAATACTCTGTATATGTCTTTCATACAGAGACGCAGTGATGCCTGTTAGAATGGTAAAAATTAGAAAAGTTCAATATAAATATAACAAGTTCAGTTAACTGATACGCCTTTCGGGTAAACTTGGCCACATAACTCCTACAATGTTTTGAATGGGATGGTTTGTGCTAATTAAATGTTGACAGTTTATGTTTGTTTGTATCTGAGCGAAGCCAGACGCCATAACTCATTTTCATGAAGATTATGTCAAATATCCATTACAGCTGGAATATGTCATAACTTTCTTGATTCAAATTCAAAATATGTTGTTCTTCAACAGCATCGAGTGATAACACTTTGTCAAAAAGTAGCAGGTAGTAGCAAGCAAATAAATTGTCACAAATAGGCAATAGACATCAATAGCATGCAAAATCATAGAACAACTGGTACATGATGGCTTGCATTCTTTTTTGTGCATTATTCAGTCTATGATTTGCCACAATGTGTATGACAAGCTCAGAATTAGTTTATCGATGAATGAACATGATAACTGAGAACATAAATATTGACAACATTACAGGAATAGTAGTTACCTCAGGGAACATTGTGAATGAACTCATCGTGCTCATTGTGTCCACGGATGATTTTGGTGAAATTGACTGCAGAAAATAGCAATATTTTTTTACCATTTTTGACCATTTATGTCTAATACACCAAAGACTATTCATCATCGGTTGTCTCGAAACTCGTAAGGCTATTTTAGATCTGATCCTCTAATAAACAGCACTGATGTTTAATCTGATTTTATTCACATGATTCATAACAATTGTTTATATACCTCAATTGCTTCATCTTTTTTAAGCTTTGGAGATGCTGCCTTTGCCCTTGACATTGGTGGTTTAGACTTGACACCTTTGGAGCTGGCTGTAGACATGGCAGAAGATGCGGCACCCTTCCTTGGTGGTTGGCCTCCTGATACGTCAACTAAGGCTATCTCTGCTTTCTGAAGTACTTCCATTAGACTGTAAGTGAGAGATGGTGTTATTATTATTATGCGTTTTCATTGAGGTTTTCATATGTATAAGTATGTTATAAACAAACTAAAATAAAAGCCTTATTATTGACTTTAAGTTTTTTATCAGCTTTACAACACAAAAAGTAAACAAATGCGCAGTTGAAGAGCTAATTGCAAGATTCATAGCAAACTACTTTTCATGAAGTTGAGTGATTTGCTCCTTAGTGACTCTCAGTTGGCCAGAATAAGATTTCATGGTCTTCTTGTCTGTAGGATCTTTTCTAGCTACCGCAAAAAGTAGCAGCAGCTCTCTGTAAGTGAAAAGTATGAGTTAACATATCATAATATTAAATTATTATATGTCGGAGTCATCTGCTCAGTTTGTGTGAAGGAACAACTCCTAACAGTATGATAAAAATCTTTTACATCATACCAAATCTCTATTTTGTGCTTGATATATTAAAATGACAGCAGGAAAGTATAATTCAAAAAATTATGTAATGTGTAATGAAGAACTAGATCATTTCGACTTACTCAGATTGCTTAGACACAATGTCTTGTTGTAACATCGGAGTATACCATTGGTACGTCATTTCATTCTCGGTTGGCAATATGGCTACTGGATCCACCTGAAGGCCTGCCATTGTAGAATTCGACTTCGTCGGTAGTGCGGTGGTTTCTGAAAATCCATTATATAAATACATATCACAATCATTGCTTACTTGCTTACAAAAAGCAATGCAACACAGTTCAAAAGGGAAGGCTACAGATTCTTGCATCCTCAGAGATAATTGGTTATTATAGAACCCACAGAGCTGTAGAAATATTCAAATAGGAATCCGCTTACCCCAGAGGAGTTAAGTATTTTCAAGAGGAAAGTTTGCCATTTTGCACAGAATTTTAATATCAAGTTTATGGTGGGTTAAAATTTACTCGACCTCATTACTTTCTATAAACTCCCATTTTTGGTGCTAGCTAAATTTTTGGTGCTAGCTAAATTTAAGTCACACCAAAACTAGCTAATCTGAACTCTAGCTATCACTCTCTCCTCTAGGGTAAGAAGTATAATTTTTTAGTTTTCCATTGATATTTATGACTAGCTTGCATTTCAAAACTATAATACTGACATAGCCATACTAATATAGAAGTAAAAGCACTACATGGAGAAAAAGGACAAAAGTATTAAGATATAGACTGAGAAAATGGAAACAGGTCTAGAAAAGCACTAAAATCTATCTACCTGCTACAGAGAGCATTCTGTGTAAGTCTGGCGACTGACAGGTATTAGTTAGAGCATTGACTGTGTTAGCTGCATAGTCGCTACTTATGACTCTAACTAGTGGTACTGGGCCGGGAGCGGGTGACTCACTCATAGTAGACGGTAACTGCATGTCTAACATGTCCGGTGGTCTCGGTGCGATACAGTTGTCCGTGTAAAACTGTAAAATTGTCATTAGAAATTACAATTATTAAGTTGAGTTGCCCCATCACAAGCTGGAACAAGTTTATATGTTTCTCTGTACCTAAAAACAGCCAACAATGTGCCAACACATTCTATCAGAGCATGATATCTTCTAGCCTGTCTTGACAATATTTGTTGGTGTGGGAGGGGACCACCAATAAATCTTATCAAAAATGGCTAAAATTCTTCCATCTCAATTTGAAACCATGTTTCAATGTAACAAAGTCTTACCTGAAGGTATTCACTAAAGAACTGATGATTGAATGCCGCTCTCTGTGTGAACATCTCAGAGTACAATGTGTACCTGACACTAAGCTGACTATAGTCATCAGTACCCACATTCTCATCGTTTTCATGTATGACTGTCAGACTGTTGTGGCTGGCCATACGCCTCAGAATGTTGTAGTATCCTGGGTAAAGTAAACATAATATCGTTATGGTTTGTTTGATTGCTGATAATTGTCATAAAGACTAACAGCACTGATAAGGTCATACAAATATCATTTCTATTGCTCACTTGAAAACAACTTTAACTCAAATCTCAATCAACTGACTCACTCACTCACCTTTTTATTGGTCTTCCATGATTATGAAGTCAGCAATCCAACTGATTGCTGTAAATTTTTTGTCCCTGGTGTATTCCTACTGATTGGTTTATACCAATTAGAGGTTACCCACCCACATCCAACGAGGACACAACTCTCCTATCTTGACAACAGATTTCAAATGAATCAATAATATTCCCCAAACAACAGAAAATAACAATTTCTGTTATGACCTGTGACCTCACTTCATGTAGTATAATTATGCACACTTTCTTTCTTCCTTAATTTCCTATTTAACATACCTAGATAATGGATCCAGTTAAGGTCAGCCGCTTCCTCTTGAGCATCGCAAAGCTTTTCCTCGTATGTTCTCACTTTCCTCGGCTCCATACTCTCAACAAGAGGTGCCATCTGCTCTTCTACCCAATCTATAAACCAAAACAACTGATTGAATGCGTTTGGAGTATGCATGCTTCAATCTCATACTGAAACACAGAGAAAGAAAAACACAGCTTCAGTTTTGTTGTTTAGACAAATGAAATAATGAACTACATTGTTTTGAAAATGTGCCATTAAAATAATATGAAAAACTTTACTGCTAGTAAAACGATTAATAAACCTGCAAAAATTCCATGAAACAAAAAATCCGTATTTCACCTTTGTATACTCTTCTTTGTTCACCAATCACATAGTCACCCACAAGATCAAGAACCATGAACTGTGGGATATCGATCCAGGCTTCTTGAGTCAGAGCTTGTTTGGTGGTTGTGTGATCACCGACTATCTGAGCCAAGCAGAGCTGTGCTTGTGCTGTCTGAGCTGCGCACTTGATAGCGACAAATGCAGCATATCTCTCCTTATCCTTCTGACTGATCACTATATCTTTTGGCTTCTTCTTTCCTTTGTCTTTTACTGATGAGAGTTGTTTCTCCTGTAATGAAACATTGTACATTGTAAGCATTGGTTAGCCACAGAGAGGTAATCTATATTGCGACCGTATTGGTATTATGAAATTTTAAAATAGGAGCAACTCTAAATGATAAATTATGAACAAATAAATAAATATAGGAAAAATACTATGGGGAACAAACTTAACAGTAACAGACAACTTTGGGTTCACTCACAGACAAAGTGTTAAAAATTTGGCTGTGTGATGAATCTGTGACGCATTGGGCACTTAGCCTGTGTCTATGCAAACCATTCTCATCATATTGCTGAAATAGCAGGGCAACCATGTCATGATTTCACGGTGAGACAATAACAACCACATGAACCAGATCAAGTTTTACTTTATTTGCCTGTACTATAGATCGCTCCCATTCTACAAGTGACCTGTTAGCAAAAGAGAGCTCGAAGTGGGAGCGATTACAAATGCAGGCAAATGCGATCAAACTTGATCTACACAAGTCATGAACAGGGTAAACTGTAAACTCAACATCTAAGGAAAGTAACAAAGAAATGTCACAACCACGCTCTCAAACCATCAGTGTCTTCTGCATGGCTCAGGCCTCGACCTTCGGATGAACTCACGAGACTAATTCTGGCCGATTGAAGTTAGTGTGATTGAAATTCAAAGGACAAGAAATGGTTTGTTAGTAAAAGAAACATCATAAAAGGGTCAAAAGTCAAAAAATTGTTCCTTTCTTACAACTTCAGTGTCTTCACCAATAATTTCCAATGGTTTGTTAGGATCTTTCTCTCCTTTGAGCTATAAAGGTTGTATAGAAACATATATGTCCATATTCAAATCACAGTTTTTTTCAAAATTAAAGGGTGTTATCTAACTATTTACACCATGACTGATCTGATGAAACAAGGCGTTAGTTTCTAGTATGAGGGATTTGGATTTGGCCTGATACTTGCAACAATTTCGATTGGCACCATTGCACAGTATTATTTTTGGGGTTAATTTTTCATGAAATCAGGTATCCCACCTTTCTCTTTGACTTGATAGATGACCGAGTAGCAGCAGATTGTACAGTGAATCCACTGGCCATTGATGCTGCATCATCAATAATGGACATGCTATCCTCTCTCTCGAGGGTTGGCGGTGCACCCTCGGTAGTGACACTTTGCTGATCATGAGTTTGGATGGGATGAGCATGATCACTGCTGTGCAGATAGACCATTGCGATCTCTAAGTAAGCCTGTCGGATCAACCTGGAAAATAAGAATGAGAAAGGATATAGTGAATCTCAGTAACAACCTCATGTTGTTTTTATATTTTCATGCTATGCATCTTTAAAAAAAAGCTCTTGTTTTTTTTTAATACTCGGTCATCAGGTTTAATACAAAGTTAGAATAAGTTTGAATAAGTGGGAATCTGTGGGAGTAAGTCGGAATAAGTCGGTATAAGTTGGAATAAGTTGGTATAAGTTGGAATAAGTTGGTTCAAGTTTGAATAAGTTAGTATAAGTTGAAATAAGTTTAAATAAATTGGCAAGAAGTAATGAGCTTACCCGAGATCATGATCAAAGGCATGGGATGATTTGATTGCCTTGATGAGTGTCCTCACAGCTTCATGATAGTCGAATTTACCCAACAGGTAGAGCTGATGTTGTATTCTACCCAGTGCTAGATATATCTCAGACGAGACATGCAGATGTGTGCTGGTGCTCACTTGGTTTATATTGAGGGCGGTAGTCAGCACACTGAGTGCATTGGTGAAGTAGAATGCCTTATCTTCTGAGTCAGCACTAAAAATGGAGTAGTCTGGTTAGTATATAAATATACCGAAATGTATATGTATATAGATATATCCATATATATTTATATTTGAAAAACCTTAATTCTATACTTGATCTCAACTCTGAAGATAGACAACATTTTTACGATGACACTATCAATCTATTTAGCCATATGATTGTTGCCTTTATGGGTTTGGAAAGTGTCTCCATTTTGTCTGGTGTCTACCAAATAGGATTAGGGCTGATTCCCATCGACCCACATACACTACTACCTGCCTTATCAATAAAATAAATAAAGCAGTTGTTAAATTCCAGGCACATCATGTCATGTTCTATTAAAGAAATATGTGGTCCAACCAATTAAATGCAAATGATATAATTATCAATCTCACCTTGAGTTGACCATAGTCCAGCGAGAGAGGACATGTCCTAGTCTGAGTTTGACTCTAGCTAGTAGAGATACCTGAGGTACATACAGATTCCTCATCGGGCTAACTGGGGTACTCAGGATCTCGCTGTATTTGTCGTTAGCGGCATGATAGTGTTGTATGCGATCTCCAAGTAACTCAAGCTACAAAAACACAGACACATAATTAGTAACGAGCACTGCCACAATGAGTTAAAAAAGAATTTACTTAGTAATCATTTCCTTTGATTTTTTTCTTGATCAATTACACATTACATTTCTATGGGCCTGTTGAGCTCCATTTAGGATGTGCTGACCTGAGCCATGGAAACGCTGAATGTATCATGCTGAGCGCAAGGGCTAAGAACACAGTAATCAGCGCAAACTGGCGCAGGTATAAAAATCAGCCTGAATGGCCGAGTGTTATGAGACCTTGGAAACAGAAGTAGTTATCTGGGGCAAACCAAGAGAGAGTAACTCAGTTTGATGTTTCTAGAGCTCAAAATGTACATGGAAAAGTGTAGAGTCAAGGTTTATTACATGGTAATTAAAGGGGAACTGAGGTTTAGGTTTCAAAACAACAGTTTCAATGGCAACATAAATCCAGGTCCTTTTTATATCCGCATATCCACACCTGAGTAAGTAGGCTAGCATGAGCTCTTAGGTATAACTCAGGGCGATTCACCATCTCAGCCTGACTCTTACTATCTTGCTTAGATACAGTCAGCAAGTCAGCCAACAGAATCAAGGCTTCAGATCTCAAGCAGGAATCACTTATGGAAAGTAAAGGCAACTCCTGAAGAATCTCCAGCAGTCCCTGCAAAAGTTGGGAATTTACTGTAAAGTTAAGCCAGTCAACACAAATGAGAGTATTACAGTTTTAGAAAAATTCATTATATTTTCCAAGTCATAGTTAAAATCAGAGAGCTAATGAAAACACTTTCTAGAATTCACAATCTATCATCCGGAAAGACTAATATGGCTATATCAGTTGATCAATGTGTCCCTTGAGGGCACATAATAATGATTCTGCCTCCTTTAGGTCATTTTAATTGCTGATTGCTTAGCTGTGTACTACAAAACAAACAAGGATTACAAACCACTAACATTGAGGATGGGTATAGTGTCCGAAAGATTCACACCCTCCATCAGATTTAGCAGCACATGCTCCATAGTGAATTGTGCTAGCATGGATGAGTCACCACAGACCTGTGCCTCATATATACCTTCTTCTATGTATTGTCTGCAGTCTCTTATTTCCACTATGACCTTGGTTATTTTGCCTGCAATGACAAAGAGGGTACTTTTGGCGAAACATACTCTAATTTTCTAAGAATTCACTAAGTGTTCAATGTCTCCAAAAAATAATAATATGGGAGTTGCCCACTCTCACATGGAAAGGACATAACTTTGATAGCACATGACTGATTAATAATCAACCATGGTTACCAAAAGAGAATTCTTACTCCTTAATATACCAGATACAGCAGCAATGACTTTTCACAGCAATATATTTCATTTCCAGTGAGGTTTCTGAAGTATTGCTGCCTCTAAAGTGAAAACCAATATATTCATTCTAGTTTTAATGCCTACCAAAGACAATTACTATTTTGTATTACCTTTTGTTAGTCCCATTCCAGATACTTTAGCCATCATACTCTTGACGAGGGCATATCTGCACTCCAGCCAGAGCCTTGCATCTAACCTAGAACGACTCTGGAAGTTCTGGTAGGCAAACTGGTTGTTCTGCTCATCTGTAATCTTTACTTCGCCACGTCTTCTAGACATCTTTGCTCCTTTCATGGATGAGTGTCTGCAATCAGAAGAATCATTATGATATCTCAGCATATAACTAAATATTCAAGGCAAACGTGGAACTTTCTTATGCTATGGGAATATAGAAATTGTGTTAGGTAAGTAAGTTTGATAGTATAACAAGCAATAAAGCATGTAGTAGAGACATTGTGAAGACTGATTTACAAAAAACTGTGCAGACAAAAACTGAGAGAGCTGGTCATAGTTTTCAGAAGAAACAGAAGAAGAATCCCATTCCCTGCTAGATTGAGAGCAATTCAATGATCAGCAAAAGAATCTGAGGGTCAAAGTTGTTAACTAATCTCCCAATCAACAAATCAGATGGGCAGAGTTTAGTTAAGTTAAAATTTCTAATGATTTCTAATAATTGCCTTTAGAATTGAGCACTAAAGGATAGGTATAGTCTTGGGTTAGGAGCTACTCTAAAGATTCATGAAGGGGTCGTCTACAAATTCTCAGCCACAATCTTGCATCGTCAAATATAGTATAACCATACCCATATATCATATTAAAATATATATATAATCCATATACATATATAAAATTATATATGTTTACTTATATCACAATCAGTAAAATGCTAGTAATGGTAGTATGGTTCATTATTGTGACAAGATTTTACTAGTAGGTACAATAGATAAAGCTATTGCACATTATTTCGCATAGCCAATGTGCCCCTCTGATTGGCCAATGGGTGGGGACACCGGCTAATCAGAGACGACACCTTGGCTACATTTTGCCATGCTATTAGCAGCATATGCCGCATGCTGTGTTATTGTATGGAACAAGAAAAAGTATTGCCCTTTGATACACTTACGCTGAGTGATCTCTCCACAGACGCTTGCTGAAATATAACGTAAACTGTGCAGAGAATACATCAAGGGGTCAGGAGGAGGTGATGTGCTAGACCTAGTTTGGTCTATTTGCCTCCATTCAGAGTTGCCCCCGGTCCACTGGAATGCAGGCAATTGGATTAAACTTGATCTAGCGTTGCATATATGTTGTTGTTGAGTTCAGGGAGATTTTTAGACCTGACTCAGTCATCAACCAAAAAATTGACGTTTCAACATCCATATCTATAAAAAACAGCAACAAAATCCTTGCAAGAAAATTTTATCATCCTACAATAGATATTCCATTTACCTTGCTAGATCCAGTTTCTTGTCTTTCTTCTCTGAGAATACTTCTGCAGATCTGAGTATTTTCATAGCTGAGAACACACAATCCACAGCTAGACCAGCATGATGTCTCTGTCTGGCTATCTCTGATATCAGCAGCTTACACTGTGTTACCATCTCCAACTCAGCTGGCTTCAGATGCTGAGGTCCTATTAATGAGACATCGACAGTAGACACAAAACCTAGTATGAAGTAATTTGATTTTGAAGTTGCCCACACTTAAAAAACAATGTTGGGAATTTGAATGTGTAAAAATAGTAGAAGTATTCAGAAACAGATATAGGAAGTTGATTATTTACAAAGTAGGCAGATGATAGCCAATGATAGCCATGAGTAGGTAACTTTTTTCCTTCGCTTTAGGTTGACTTACCTCCATCCATTTCAGTTGACTCAGTAAGTATATCGTGTAGTGCAGTGACCATTTTCTCAGCAGTGTTGATAAGTACAGCTTTGGTATTTTCAGGGGAGAAAACTCCAGCATCATCAGTGAATTTAGTAATTTGAGGAAGCTTCGGACCATCCTCATCACCTAGGGCTGCTAGATCTGAAGGTTCAACGACGCTACCCACTGGGGAAGAACCTCCGGCCCCACTACCTGTGATAGAAAATCTGTGGTTTTTAGTATTCAAGATATGCAACAATATGCAACAAAATCATGAAATTTGAGAGGACAAGTTCCTAAGCTTAAACACAAAACTAGTGACTGATAGAAAAGATAGACAAACCATAATCTTGTTTCTTGTCAAAACAGACCACACAAAGGCACCCTGAACATTGAGTTAAATTATAATTAATTGAATTAATTAAAGATTAATAGCGAATCAATTCAGTATGCACAGTATGGTAGTATGGTAGTACTGCATGCATGTCATGGTTGTGGCACTTTCCTTGATTTTGCTAGCGAAGAGCCATTAAAAAATCAACATCATTTGAGTTCGCTAGATGTGAATACAATTTGTTTGTTTATTCACCTCTAGTGATTTTATGTTAGGAATAGTTAAATTGCATTGGAAAAGTCCAACATGTTAGCCAACGTTAATATTAGTTTACCAATTCCAGTGAGGGGCGTCTGGGGCACCTCCAGCATTGAACTTTCTTGTGTGAATTCACCTGTTGATATGAAACACTTATTGAATCAGATTTTATCCGCCGAGCAATCTGAAATTTTCTAATTGTTACCATCTGGTTTTTTTGTTATGATTGTAGTGCAACTCTGTCTGCCATCAATATCTTTTTCAACGCAATAAAAAACCCTGTCAGGGCACACTTCCTCATAACCAGATGATGATTTTGCTAGTAAAAGCCATTGTAAAAATACCTTCTGATTGGTTGCCAGGTGATGATGGTCTATGCAGGGATCCAGATATCGATGGGATCTTTGTCAGGTCAGGTCCTTTGTTTGCTCCATCTATAGGTATTGTAGCCATTGTCTTGTACCTCAACAGCTCTGGAACCTGGGAGTTTGCTTTCCTGAGAATAAAAAGAGTCCAATCATAAGTCATCTTATCTCAGTCAATAAATTCGAAATTCGCCAAACATGATGGTGAACCAATTTAGTGGCTGCTCACTGGCCATTAACTATTGCTGTCAAATACCTGATGGTAGTCTGCGTAAATATGAAAAAATAAGAGTTGGTGGGAAATGGGACTGAATGCCACAAACGTTTATGGTTTCCTTGATTCTGGGCTGAACACTGACAAGCGGAGGAAGTCTGCTGGTTGTCAAGAATAGTCATAAGAGTATGGTAGATAGTAGAGAGCAGTACATGCAAGCATAACCATCAATTGAGCAAAACGTTCAATAGAATAACCAATATAGGAGAGATAGAGAGTTAAAGAGAGTTCAAAATAGAAGGAATTTATCTAACTGAAGTTACTTGGGTTCATTGAACAAGGAAAAGTTCTCAATGAAGGTTTTTTCTGTTTACCCTAGGAAGTCAAGGAATTTACGAAGAGCACTTCGGAGAATGATTTTGTTCCTTGTTGATTTTACCTTGCCATGACTATATCTATACCGTCCAAGACGTATTCCTTGCAGAATACGCCAAAAACCGCTTCCAAATGCTGTTTTCAAACTGATTAAAATGGAAAGATTGTGAGTAGCGGAATGAATTCCTCATATTTAGTCAGTTTGACAGGCAAAAAGAAGAAGTTAATGCATTGTGATGCACAGCACTGCAGCTGCATACGAGATTATGAGGCAGCCATATTACAATATGAGCTTTGTTAGTATCAAAGCCTATAATTGAAATAGACTGCGTATCACAGAAGGTTTAACTAAAACTACAGAAGAGCCCAAGTCCATCCAACGATAATCTATCACCATGATGTTACCATACTCCATGGCTGAAAACCTCACTATTTGAGGAACGGTCTGTTTTATGAGAAGAATCAGACACTGATTTTTCACTTACTTAATTGAATAAGCAGGAATAACTGACATAGTCTCAGCTATGGCAGTGATGAGCTTGGCCTGGGCTATGGTCAGCTGACAGGTTAGGTGAGGTCCATATAAGCTGGAGAGATTGGTAGATAACCTTTTATCGATCACCAACTCAATAATCTGTAACAAAGGTCAGCTCAATCAAGGGTGGTGGAAACTCACCGTGATTTACCTCTCTCGTTATGTGCAGTAATGAAGATTTTGGTATCAGACTACAACACTCAGCATTCAAGTTTTATGTTATATAACGTATCCATGAAACAGTGGTCACCAGTGAATTCTCATTATGAATATAATGGTGACCTGAATTTAATAGTCAGGTCATCGTTATTTTTACAAAAAAAACATGACAGGTTCACAAAGTCTGACATAGTTATCTCCACCTTACCTTCAGATTAGACTGTTCGTTTAGTGGTTTGGAGTTGTCAAACATCACAGCAGGCATCTTACTTTCCACCTGTCTGAAGTTACTGTCTCCGATGTGAGGTAGTCTGTCTCCATGTAATAGTCTGAGTATAGTAATGAGAGCCTCGGCGAACAGCCCGAGATCTGTGAGTACTCGGACCTTGAGAATCCTACCGTCCACAGCTCTCTGAAGATCTCGACACACGTACGTAGTGAAGTATTGGTATAAAGTGAGAAGAGGAAGAATCTGCAAGAAACACAGGTGTAATAACAATAATGAAAACAACTAGGAAATTTTCAGATAGCAGTATTCTTAGATACCCTTGTTGAGGTCGTGGTGGTGGTAATGGGAAGTAACAAATTGGAACATTTGAGGGCAAGTCCAAGGTATGAAAATCTGCATCATTGCACATTTATTTTCAGGAATAATAAGGTGGGAGTAGTTGAGTAGGTATTACTGTACATTGCAGTTCAATATTTCTGCTAAGAGGCTAGACCATACTTACAAACAAGTTGTATTTTCCTCGAGCCAGTTCTTCAGTGACCCATCTAAGGGCTGAGACTACTGATCGGCCATCAGCTCTGAAATGGTCTGACAGCAAGTCGATACCAGGTACAAGGGAAGTAACTTCAAATCCTTCACCGATATCATAAGAAGCATAGTCTCTGTCAGCAGTGGGGTGGGGCAGGGAAGCCCGGAACAGTGCCTGTGATCGAACAAAAAGTCCCAATAGCATGGACTTACAATGTCTTTCAATACTTTTATTCATTTTAACATTTTACAGAGCTCATGAAAAAAGTGTTGTACATTTCTCTTATTTATATATATTTATGTTTCATTTATATCATCATTTACATCCTACACACCTCTATCAAAAGGGAATAAGGTAAGGAATTTGTCAAGAAGCAGTGCGCAGCAGATAGCAGAGGTTGTCTTACCCTAGACTTGTACAATTTGCAGACACGTAAGCAAGTGAGCTTCATAATATGACATAGAAATTTTACCTTAAAGAAATAGGCAGACAGGAAGCAGCAGGTCGACCTCATCGCAAGGTCAGAGGTCAGGATATACTGAGAGATGTTAGAAGTTATCACACTACCGAGGAGACAACCCCACAATCCACAACGCTTCAGAATCTCTGTGGATATATCCTCGACGTCTTTGAACAAATCACGCCAGTTAGAGACAGCATCTGTCATATTCAGTATGAGGTCAACGGCTTCACACCACCATCGATACGCTGATCTAAAATAGATAACGGTTAAACCATGTATAATTGGTTTAAAAAAAGAGGACTAGGGTTCAATTATCACTTTAAACAACTGTTAATGACTACTGGCAAACTGATTTTAATGTAGAGTCGCAATTCATAGACAATTTATGTCTATAGCCCATTTGATGGCTCAGAGTTGGGAAGAGCAAATGTGATGTCATAAATGGTACCTTTCCTTATGTGCCTATTGACATCAATCAGCCAACTAGAACCAACCAATCGTCCAAAGTGACCACGAAATGTAATATTTACCTGAGGTTTGTGTTATGATACTGCAGATTACCAAGTTCATGCATAGCCTGGGCGGCAAGACTTCTCTGATTATGAGCGAGTAGAATCTCTACAATAATAATAAAATATGTTGTTCTTCAGGTTAGTGTAATCATGTTGCATTCCATTACAGCCTACCAAAGCTATCAAGTTGTTTTGTTACATGGATGAGAATTTTGCAAGTAAGTTGTCTTCTCATTGATGTTAAGGAGACAACTCCTAATATCAACAAGAGATGTTGAATGCACCCTCTTTAAATGCACACACAAATACTCTTTGGCCAGGTAAAAGTTAAATTTGTGATTCAAACAATACAAACAGCTTACCGATGGTCTTCTCATAGCTTGAGATCACAGATGGTAGTTGGGGTTTTGGAAGGGTAGCTGTCTGAACATCCTCAATAGATCCAAAGAGAGTGTTGCGAAGATCTATAGGTACTGGTGGTTGTGGTTGTGCAGTATGAGGTATAAAATCTATGGCCTTTTCTATCTGTGCCATACCCAATGCACTGTCTAGTGAAGCTTATAACGTAAAAAAGATAGTGATTAGCATGTAACAAAGTTGAGACACCCAACAGACAAAAACAAATAATCTGGAGATACTGCTGTATATAATGATGTTTGTTCTGTTTTATCGTAGCAATGAAGTTGAGATGATTTGAATGGCGGTACTTACAACTTTGCTGACCACCCAGGTACAGAACTAAAAGACGTCTGCTGTGTCGTAGGGCTCTTGCGTTGTAACTACACTTCTCTAGAATAGCTCTATAGTAGTTCAGACTTTCATCATAGTCCAAGGGAACGCTCACCAGCTTGCGAGCTAAGGAGTTATCTGTAAATATTACCAAAGAAGTTGACAGAACTTTGTTGTCACAATCGTGCTTTGCACATAAAAATACAGCCTAGGCTTGTTAATAAAATTACATTTGGGTTATAGTACACCTTCTCGTTAGCATGAAACAGTTTGATAATTAAAGTCAATCAAATATGATTAACTTTCTCCTTCTTCATGATTTTAAAGGACGAAAAGTATGGCATGGCAGTCAATATGGCTGGCAAAGAAAATCACAGTAACAGCAACCAAATCACAAAACATTGAACAGAATTGACGACACATGCATTTTGAAAGATGACCTAAAAAGAAAAGACATTCAAACGACAGACAGACACCTTATGAAAAAAGCACAACAAATACAAGAAATGGTTGAATTATGTCACAATAGGCAGCATCACATGGACAGCAACGGGATAAGAAAAACCAACAAGCAGATTAACCTATGAACCGCGTTATGAACAGCATATGCATATCTGGCGTTTGATCATCACAAAATTGAGCACCTTCTTGTCGTTTCTTTAGTCCTAGCGAAGCTGACGGTCCTGCATTTGGATCTGGTACAAAAGAACAGTTAAAGCATATAACAGGACAGGAGAAGACAAACACGATAGCAGCAGCGTAAATAAAGGAACTAGTCTAAAACTCTACTCATCCCAGAATAATAATCTTGAACACATGTACCTCGGATTGCTGGAAAATAAAATAGTGAGTCAACATTTCTGATTATGTACATACAACTAACTAAAAGAAACATTTACCTCTGTGATCAGTGAGGGGTGAGACTCTCTCCCTGCTGAGAAAGAAACTACTCTAGATAGAAGAAGGATTTGGAACACAATTATTTTGAAATCACAGAAACCCAGAGCTAACCTTTGAGTACAGATGTGGCCATAGGATCCCGATCAGCTCTGTAATCCAGTGAGTGAACAATAAGCCTTTTCTGTCCATCCACTTCCTCCTGTGGGATATAGAGCTGTAAGTGAGTAGCGTACACTTCAGGAGTTATCTTCCCATATTCACTCTCAGCTCTGGTAAAGTGTAACTGAGGCACTACCTCTCCGGCACTGATAATACGATCAGCCAGGAATCTCTGAGCGAGGATTACCAGTGGGTATGTTTGATCTACATAGCGACTCCTGAAATGTAAGATCAAACGCTCTCAAGATAACAAACAACTGTTAATTGTTGAAGGAAGTTAGTCCTGGCCTGCATCATCTATCATGTAATATAGTATTATTAAAATGATATGGGCTGGCAATCAGGGCTTAAAATTAAAAAATTCACAGCCAACAAAATATTGAATCAAGAGGAATAGAATCCTTCTGCCAGCTAAGTGGAATTTGAGCCGCTTTGACACTCAGTGATAAAGTTAAGAGTTTCAACTTACTCAGTGAGGCTTGTGAATTTTAATGCAACATCTACAAGTCTCTCCCATTTCCTCTCGTAGAACAGCATCTCGATAGTTCTGAGAACAAGACGTCGTGTGAACTGCATATCTATGACTGTATGATCGTCTAAACGGGGCTCAAACTTAAGACTGGCCCCTCCTTTCTCGTCTTCCACATCTCCGACAAAGCTGAATGCTGGTTCTCCAAGTTTCTACAATAAATATTCTCTGTTCATAGTGTCACAGTCTCATATGTAATACTACAGGTCAAAAATATAAGCAGAAACCTCCAACATTCCTCCAAGAGTGCTCAAACTATCATATATTTGTAGCACATTCTATATAATCACTCTGACTTTTCAAATCGCATACCTCAGCTTTAGCCTGCAGCTGTGATCTGATATGGAACATCATCTCTATCCAATGATCACAGGCCATGGCCAGAGGGAACCAGAGAACTTCTCTCAGTCCTGCACTGGTCAGCAGACCAGTCTTAGCTGAGGAGTCATTAGTGAAAGCTCTGATAAGGGCGGTGTGAGCACAGTTCCATAGAGCTCTCACAGCATTCTGCAGAAGTGTCCAGTGCTGTCCTCGGTATGCTATAACCTAGCAGCATATACAAAAATTGAATGAATGAAAATTAAATTAATTAAAATGCAGCAAATAGTAATTATATAAATTGATTCAACAAGTAATCAAACTACTTAATTTAATAAGGCATGGTCATTCTCAAATCGAAGTCGCCATGTTGTCATGATAATGAATAATTTTATATGGTTTATTCTTTATTATGAATATTTTTTTATTTCCGAGTCAAAGCCAAATAACCACGCATTATGCAGCGATGATTTCAGACTTACAATGGCCCTCTTGAAGTAGTTGAATGTGTTTTCCAGAGATTCCTGTGTGACCTTAGATGAGAGAATGCCTCCATTGTCGGCACTGCCTTTCCTTTCTTCTACAGCAATCATCTCTGGTGTCCTGGGAGTTCGGGGTGAATCCGGTTTCTCAGGAGGCACAGGAAACATTGGGGGAGGAGCCATGCCTGAAACAATAATGTGTGAGATTTACTTCTTTGTGACGGTAAATGCTAAAAAGTTTATTTCATTTCATCAATTAGTATAAATGTATATTTGAAGCGATAATTCAAAGCTAGACCAAGTTTGATTCATTTACCTGCATGAGGAGTTGCTCCCCTCCATTGGTCACGCCGCGGAGGGGGAGGGGAGCAAACCAGAATAGAGGCAAACCAGATCAAACTTGATCTTATTAAAAGCAGATAGGTGTGAATGCCAACAAAAAAAAACACATTTTTAAGACATTGTAAGCTGCTCTTGATTTTAAGCTGTTTCATGATAAACATAGTTTCCTTTTGTTAACAGCTTGCTACATACTTGGGGATGTGTAAACCACTGAAATAAATAAGGCAGTTAATGTTAATCTTCATATCATCAGATTATCATACAAATCAAAAGACACAACATGCCATATGGGTAGATCATAGAGTAACACCTCTACAAAACCAGATACAAGACGCACCAAATGACATTCCAGTATGAATGTCAATAGCAGCGTAGAGTAAGTACTCAAACTCTGCCCCGATGGTAGTGGCATTCCATTATGATCCACCTAGCAACCAGAAAATGATTAAAAATGGGATGCCACCATCAGCAAACCAGGCAGAGTTCAAGCACTTAAACTTTATGTAAGAGGAATAGATGCCGAATGGCACACTAATAACGTGATATACTATTGCATGTATACCTCTGATCGATAGAGAGCGAACTAATTCACTTAGCGTGAGTACCATACCAAGGAATTTGGTGTGACGACCAGAGTTATATTTTTTTTAATTAGGGGCAGGTACATGTTAGGTACTCATACTAAATTGACTCCAACGATCATAGATGCACATGATAATAGTGTAGTCTCAATGTCAGGGTGGCCGAATAGTTGTCTAATAGATATCTATAGATGTCTAATAGATGTCTAATATAATATGTCTAATAGATGTCTAATATAATATGTCTAATAGATGTCTAATATAATATGTCTAATAGATGTCTAATACAATAATGTCTAATAGATGTCTGATATAATATGTCTAATAGATGTCTGATATAATATGTCTAATAGATGTCTGATATAATATGTCTAATAGATGTCTAATAGATGCCGAATGGATCATACCAGTAGCAGCAGCTGCGGCTCTCTCTATACCACTAGCTCTGGTGTTCTCTCTCTCCAGTTTTCTGCTGGGTTCTCTCAGAGCAGTGGGTGGAGCGGGTAGATGGAGAGTCTTTACTGGTGAGGTAGAGCGACCAGCAGCTGTCTTCTGTATTCTTGAAGGACCTCCATCCATACCAACAACCATTGTTCCAGCTGTCTCAAATGTGAACCACTCAGGGTCTAGGAAAGCAGTGCTACAAATATTACCCAACAAATTGAAATCTCAGGCATTGATGATAAAATGAGGAGGGAAAATTTTGAGGGGAATCCTCTGTGTAGGCCTAAGGTCTTGTTATTAGGTATAGTGATAAGGAGGATGCTTTGCTGTACAACAGGGGTGGACCTTCAGTGCTAATATAAATCCAATGACACATGCAATCAGGGCCTTCATTTGAAGAGTTGGTGTGCTTTCTCTAGGGAACATCTTGGTCTATTACCTAAAATAAATCTAGTAAAGGATAATGAAAGTTGTGTTTTCGGTATCACCTACAACTGATAAAATTGTTAAGGTTCTTGCCAGTAACTTTTGCGTTAGCTTATTCTCAATAATGATCAAGCAGATCATATTTGAGCTAGCCCTCAATTTATACATATTGGCTACCATACCGCTTATGCATTCGAAGGCTTTCGAGCTGAATGCTTTGTCTACAACAATTTAAATAATTAACCGAGATAAGCAAGAAAGCTACCTTTCAATGCTAAAAAAGCATGGTTATATTATTAGGACTATGAGCTGAGGTCATAGTTCTTTGATGTTGAGTCTAAACCAATCATGTTGAATAGTTCACTAACTTGAGACCATGAACATCTATGATATGATATATGATTATGGTTGAAACTTATCAAGTGAAGCAAAATTTGTACAAGCTTCGTTAAACATATGAATATAGTCATAGACATGTATAAAACATACATCATAAATATGGTTGTAGAGTTACCGTAAGCCCTGTATAGTTGGAGAGCGGTGAAAAACTTTGCTGCAACTGTTAATTCATATTTTACAAATTCATAATAATGTAAACAAATTCTCAAATGATATATATATATATATCCTACCACATACATTACCTTCCAGAATTGTGATTTGAGTGTAGAGGATCATCAAACACACAACTCTAATACATGGACTGATTGGGTTTGGATGACATAGTACAATTAACATTTCGATGTGTAACTGGAACATAGCTTACCTGTACGCCACAGTTTGTTTGTTTCCTATGATCTTTTCTTTCATCTCAAGTTTAGAGAGAAAAACTCCAAAATGACTCAAACCAAGAACTATATTCAGCTAAAATACACAAAAATAAACGCGGTGAATATCGTTGAAATGTGTAATAATAACAGACAGTCAGAAAGTTCCGTAGTTGTTACCACATACAATAAGAGGGGACAATTCTAAGAGTTTCAGTAAGATTTGTATCTTCTCATAGGGGAACGTCGCTTAAAAACTTCTTTTTCTCCTTTTTAACCCATGTCGGTTCCATATTGTTAAAAAAAAAAGAGCTCAGCCCATCTGATTGGAGGACCGCTGAATCCACATTTCAGTATATAAGATCATAAGGTCAACAAGTTATTTTTAATTTGCTTTAATTATAAACTTATAGAAAAACTCAATAAATCAATAAATCAATAAAATACTTACTTGAGCTCTCCATGGCATCTCATCCACACATATCCTTCTGAATCTCTTCTTTCTAGTATTGTTCTTGAAGATGTCGGGCAGGAAGAGAGCCAGCTTCTCGATGGCAGCGATCTGTCTCTCCTCCTCCACTGCCCTCTGCTCAGCAGTGAAATGTGCCGGAATCGCCAGCAGCTAATAAGGAAATAATTATACAAATGAAAGTTTATTGTAGGAAAAGTGTATTGTGAAAGTGTCCCAAACACTGTGCTAAGACTTTGAGAAATAGTGAGGAGCGTAGACATGGATTTCATAGCTGAATATAACAAACATGGAATTATGCTGCACAGATGCAGACATGATTATGTTCATTTTCACAGAATAAGCAGCTGACACCACAATGCACAAGCTACTGATATTGAGCTACACTAGCCTTGTCGCGCGGCCCTTTTTTGTACTAAAAAACCATGTGACAAGGCTAAGGCTACACATATAATTACAAAATTGCATTTGAACAAGTGAATAGATAGAAAAATTGCTGTGCAGTCCATGATGTTTATTCCCATCAAGCCAACACTTGACAAGTATGCAGTGCAACAGTTTCTCAGGCGTCATTCCCCCAATCTTTGATCGGGGCTGACAACCTTTGTATGAAGCCATTTTATCGTGCATGACAATGCATGCGCCTAAGCTGACAGACTACCTTAAGACCAATAATCTATAGTTTGTCATCTAGTTTTGCAGTAGTCATGCAATATATTTACACTGAAAAAGTAGAAGTAAAAGAGGTAGGTCTGGGATTGTGCAACACAGGCATAAATACCTCATAAATGAGAAAGGGGGACAATTTCTAATACTACACATCATTTTTACCCAGAAGTGCTGTGAATTTTTTCAGTGTAAAAACATTTCTTAACTAATGCAGAACTAACTGCCAGACTATATCATTGCTTTGGTCTTTCTTTGGAGTAATGCAATCGGTGTTGTTTCTCATGTATAGATATATAGGTATGAGTAGTGAGGTCATGGCGTATCTAAGTATCCATACAACCCATCTTAAATGGCACCCTCTAGCTAACTGTATGAATGATGCAACACGGTTACGTAGCCACATACAAAAGCACAGCTTATCATTATTTTTATCCAATTCTATATTATGACATTAGTGAACTATGGGATAAGTCCAGAACCAGGTCCGAGAAGGGTAAAGGTCCCCGAGTTATTGTTGCCTCAGCCTTATTTTATCACATTATGACCAGTATCAATTATTAAGAACCAACAAAGCCAATTCGATGTTACCTTGTATTTAGTCTTTCCCTGAAATGTGAAATAGTTTCATTATAAAACAGTGCCTCGCCAATTTGTGGTTAGAAAAATGTAGGTTGGGTTAAAAGTGGTTGGAAAACTTTGATTGCAGCCATTCAAATCCACACAACATACAAAAATTGTTCTTGTAAGTCTGTGCAATAACCAAATTTCAGGTGATGGGATACAAAAAGAGATTTACTTGAAACACGGCTGAGCTAGAGTTAGCTTGAACATGACCGGTGAGCAACAGCAGGTCCACCCCAACAAGACATTACTGACTCAGTAAGAACTCAGTCTACTCACCTTCATCTTGTTTCTCTTTCTAGCATGGCTCTTGGCCGCCACACCTTTGCCTGGAGGAGAACCAAGCTCTTTCTGCCTATTATACTCAACCATGGCCGCGGCAAACTTCTTTGGATCATCACCCTGAACAGCAATGGCCCCTACCTGCTTACTTATTATAGCCTTACTTCCAATCACCATCTCGTTACGCCTGGAAATATTACAAGTTATCTCGATGAACAGGTTGCAGATAAAATGGTGATAAAACAAGTGAATTATGTGCCGATTACTTTCTTCATTGAATACAGAGAGATTTATTAGTTCTATGAGTCTGTAATCTAAGTTAGGTAATCTAATATCAATGACTTTTATCGAAGGAAAAGGTATACAGTTTACATCATTATTATAGGACTTGCACATTGGGCTGAAAGAAGATTAATCAAAAATAGGAGTCTGTCCTCAACTCAAAATAACCAGACAACTCTAAGTTTTAAAGTTAGTCGCTCCTGAGCAGCTCTGTGTGAATAATTCACTTCCTTACTTGTTAATCCAGTGAAGACCATCCTCACACCAGTCGATAGCCAGCTCAGAGAATCCTTCAGTGATAGCCTTCTGTACAACCTGAACCAGAAACTCCAGATATCTGTTTCTTCTCTTGAATTTTTGAACTGTTAATTATTAACATGAAGTCATTAGCAGGAGATACAGAGTGTTGTGGTTAAGAAACAAGAACCAATCACTATTTTCATTAGGAAGTTTATGGAACCAATCGATATAGAACATTAAAAACTGAAACTCCATAATACGAACTGTAAGAAAACCTGTTAGAAAACCTGTAATAATAACCTGTAAAAAAATCCCATAATATGCTGAACAAATGAAACAAATTTTATTTGCTGAGGTTGAGATGTTGGGTATTTGAACGTGAAATTATATGTGAGCGGTTTATCAGCCACATACCTTCTTTAAAAGCCAATCTGCTAGGTAGGTATGATATGTATGCATTGAGCACGCTAGGGTCTTCATTTCCAGTCAGCTCATGCTCTCCTTGGGCTAACAGAAACCAGAAGAGAAACAGAACATTGTAACCGAACATTTTAACAATAAAGCATCCAACAGCAAAACTGGCAGTCAATAGCAAGCGTGCTAACCAATTGCTATTCACTGCCAGGCGATCGGTGCTGCAGGAGTTGAGGGTTCCTGCATATAGTAATCCAGAGATGAACAAAACAGTGAAATACGGGTGGCTATGTTTAGTGTATATAGTTTCAGTGACTGGAATCATACCTATAATTAGAACAATAACATTGAATTTATACTTTGTCAAGAACATTATACACTAAATCTAGTCTGAGATATGAATGGTTGCTTGTTTTGAACTGTCAAACAGACAACAGGAACAGTTGTTTTATTCAGAATCAGTTATAACCATGTATAATATGTACGTAATATATTATAATTGTTTATGGAATAAAATAATAACCATAACTTGTTTGATACCTGTTTGATAGGCAGTACGCATAGGGTACCCAGACACTAAGGTATGCAATGTATCTACTTTTCCATTGCCGGTCACATCAGCCGGATGCGGCAGAACTTGATGAGACAAAATGTAGATGTTACAGCTTCCAAAGTTTCAGAATTTGTTAACAATATTTGTAGGTTTAACAGGACGAGGTTGACACATGTAGAACGATTGAAAATATGACTATTTGATAGCTACAGATTATTATGAAGGAAGATAATTACCTGAACCACTATGTTCAATTTGATCAATTACCTAATCACTTACCAGCAGAACAGATTAACAGTATGAAGTGATGCCTAGAGTATGTTCAGTATTTATAATCTCAGATAACACAGATAGTACATGACCAATATGAAAATGCCAATAATGAAAACCCTCGATACAAGGGAAATTTAAATTTTTCTCTCCACCTTTCCCCCAAAAAATTAGCTGTAATCTCTTTGGCATGTTATGTAAAGCATCCGACCATGATGCTGTTGTCTGCCAAAAGAAGTGTATAATAATGATAGCATTAAATGTGAAAAAAGAAGCAAAACTTTGCATTATTTTTTTAAATTTTACCTTGCTTGGAGAGTTTGAGCATATGAGCTTCCAGGGCTCTAAGCTGGCTGTTACCAGATGGCTCATCGTCCTTATCTTTGTTCATCTTGGCCAGTTTCTTGCTGTTCTTCTTCTTTAGAGCAGCCAGGGAAAGTAGCCCTGCAGCAGAAACACACACATGCCAAGTGAAAATTCTCTGAAAACGATTTTAAAGGTTTTATCAAATTTGCCATTAAGCATTTTAACCAATCGGGAAAAGGAAGTTTACTTCTGGGAGCAAGATGTTTACGGGTTTACTTTCCAGCATCTGGTGAGAGAGGTAATCTGACAACACAGGCTAGAGAGTCATAATCATTTCCTGACAATTTTTTTATTTGATACCTCCGTCGTCATCCTGGTTGTTGCTCTCATCAGGCAGGCCTTCAGGAATCTCACTGAGCCCGGCGCTCTGAGGTCCTCCTTCCATACTCAGCAATCTTCTACCGGCATCGTTCAGTTTAGTGGCCAGTGTTTTCTGTCCCCAGGTCCTCAGGGTCTTAGTAAGGTGATAGGTCATACACGCTGTCATGTGGTGCAGGCTCTCATTGATACGCTCAGTGCGGCGGTTACGTAAGCCGTTTGGTATCTCCTGCAGCACAACATGGCATCGCTCCAAAATCTAAAACAGACATGACTTGGGATAAAACACTGGTTAATTATCTTCATGAAAGAATGGCAACAGGCTTTTGAATTTGAAACAGAGAGTAGCCAAGCTTTAGAATGTCTGGCACAGGCTCAGCAATAGAATATAATAGTGGCATGGTGTTGCGAAATATAAGGCCTTGTGACAATGAAAGACAATCCTTTCATTTCATTTGTTAAGCAAAATCAGGCTGTCAAAGGAATTAAGAAATTAAGTAATCGCCTAATTATTAGTTGACTAGTTCAAATCAAAGGATTATAACTCTGGCAATACAATCTTTTATTAAATAAAGCAGGATGATCTGACACAATGGATAATCCTCAGCATTGATTAATTGGTTGATTAATTTAATGCTGCGCTTCTTAGCGCAGATATAGCTGCCTGTATGCAGATAGCTTAAAAATGACACGAACTTTCCAGTGTCAGCACAAGTGGCAGAAAACTGAATCCCACTATAAAAAGGAGAGTGAAAATGTCATGGTATTCACAAACCGATTTACAACTGAGCTATTCAGATCAGAAACACTCAAACACCAAACTCCGATATCATGGCCGACTACAGTTCACTCCAGTTCAACATAGATGTTCTCAATGACTTGACCATGGAGACGCAAGAGGAAATGAACATGGCAGCAAGCCAATATTATCTCATCCAAGATAGACTAAGAACCCTCAGACGTCGACTTATCAGAGCAGGTGCTACAGGCAATATGACAATGGTGGCATCATTAGAGATACAACATGACTTGGCAGCGGGAGTGCTTTGTATGTATGGTAAATACATGATGAGAAAAATCAACAAACTCAGGAATATAGAGAGATACAGAGCGCTGGAATGCCATGACCTTTGAACCCCCCCCCCCCTTTGAACCTTTGGAGCACTTAATTGCTACTAAGACACTGGAGGATGATGGAGAGGAAGACGAAGACAGAGCTACAGATCGCCAGGAAACACCACACAAAGACAAAATCAGTCCTTGTCAGGACTAACAAATCAATCAAAGAGCTATTTGTTCCGGATTAATCCAGTCATCAATGGTAGTCCATATTGCCCTTCAAGCTCAATATCTAAAGAGAATGGTACTGAAGTATGTGCTATAATAAGAACAACAGCTGCCTTTCAAATCCAGTACCGAGACGAGGTGAATTTAATGGGAGCACGACTACTCAGGTAAAACACCATTATGCAATAATTGGGTTATTTCTAACCATAACACAATGTATATCTCTATAACTTTAACATTATGGGGATGTTGGCTTAGTTATATAATCAGGTATACCTGTATGACAGGGATGGAAGGTACTCTGTAGTAGAGTAGTGGAGCGAGAAGACCGTAACACTGGATTGAAGCTTGTAAGGCAGTATTAGCTTCATTCAACCATCCAGCTAACTCAAGGGCCACCAACAGTCTCTGACATTCTTCCAATCTCAATATCTACAATCAATATCATATTATTTCAGTCAGATGACTGTGTACAGCAGTCAACAAAACAGTATAACTTTTAGAAAATGTTAAGGATTCAATTACAATCAAAGAATATAAAACTTCAACTCATGAAATACATCAACAAAAGCTATAATTAGACTTTGCCTCTAAGGTATCAGCAGTTGTCCTTACTTAAGTTGAGGGAAGGCAACACCTGTTGCGCACAGGTTTTGGACTATTAATACCATTAATACATACCTGGCTTTTGTATAGAGAGCCCTGATCACATAGCCTGTCACAGTAGAGCTGCTTCTCCTTAGTTGATATATCAGCTGATATGAATATACTGGAGAGGAACATCCTCAGTAGAACGGGTGATCCAGTGTCTAACACCTTCTTATTCAGCCTAAGGATAATAACATTGTAAGTTGATCATATGATTCAGGACTAAAAAGATGTCTAACTGATATGATTAATATATTTATTATCTATCCAGGTTTTCTGGAAGCTTACAGCTGACAATTATTGTTGTTAAACATCAACTTTTATACCCTAGAAAGGGGACATATTATCTAGAGTTCAGTTTAGCTAGTTGATGGCGACTTTTGTTAGCTAGCCATAAATTTTGCTATAAGCCTACACGTCTCTGACAAATTGAGAGATTTCCCTCCTGCGAATGCTCTACCCCACTAATATATTTTTTAGAGTTTCGCAATGAAATGATCTGGTTTTTAATCTGATCTCATAATGTTCTTACAGTATTTATCGGAATGGAACAATATTTATTTTTCTATTTATATATGTATTCTGCAATATATATTCATAATATTTACCTGTAAACAGTGAGTTTGAAGTCCCGCTGAGCTGATGTTATAAATGTCTCACTAGCGGGCTCAGGAGCCACGGAGACAAAATACTCCCATAAAATCTGACAGGCGTGCTTAGCCACTTCATATTGGTGTACCTGGTATGCCACCTAAACAAATCAAAATTTCAAAACATGTATTAATATTCATGTTTTATAAATAATGGGAAAATAAATTTAAATCAAATAGGGATAATAAGCATTACGAATTTGAGCTGAAAAGAAACATTGAAGTATTTCGCATTCAGTATCTAGTCAGCCACAACTCAAAAGGATGAATGGGAATAAGCAGTGCAAAGACAGTTTTTATGGGTTGCAGTTATACAGGACAAACCTTTTAAACTGTATGTAGAGGTAAATAACAACATACCTGAGCTAAATAAGCCCAAGCCATCTGCACAGGTAGAGGATGTGAGGCCAGTACAGGCTTGCTGGTCTCTCCTATAGTACCACCGATAAGTTTCCCTTCGGCAGTGTATGCAGACACAGCAAAGACGTAACGCTTATGTGTGGTCAAGTTCTGAATCTTAAACTGACAGAAGGAGGTGGCAGGAATCTCATCTCCACAGCCCATAATGTGGTAATCATTCAGTCGTACACGAATATTACTGCCTGACGCATCACGCCCAAACAGTCTGTACCAGGCCACCTAGAATTAAGATAAATAAAAATAATTATATGAGACAAGCATTGATCTCCATATCCATAGAAGAATTAAATGCAGTGAAGACGAGTAAAGGAGTTCAGTATAAGACTGTGCGATTATAAATGTAAATGTATATGTAAATGTATATGTATATGTATATGTATATGTATATGTATATGTATATGTATATGTATATGTATATGTATATGTATATGTATATGTATATGTATATGTATATGTATATGTATGTGTATGATATCTAACAATTCCATATGTTGTATAAGTGTGTGATGAAGTGTTTTTGTCAATTTTCTACACACTAAATGTTCACATACCTTTTCACCAGAAGCAGGGTTGAATGGTGCTGGTTTTAACACCATAGTAGCATCAGTTCTACTCAGAAGTATAGGAGGTGGTGGTACTTTCGATGGCTTGATCAATCCATCAAAGGATTTGGAGTTCTCAAAGTGAAGACGTTTATCTTCCACTTGAGTTTTCAAGATCAGATCTTGAGCCTCCTGAATAATAAGGAAATGAAACAAGAAAACGGTAAAATGTTGCTTTCTTCTAGCATGTTAGCGACTATTAATACACATTCTTTCTTTGTAAGAAACCTTGATAAGAAATTTACTTAATTATACCACCAGAAGCCATATTATAGTATGACCATAAACATCTAAATGTAAATATTCATCTTGAATTTGTATGCGTAGCCAATGTTTAGCCAATCAGAGCCCACACACCAGCTTGGTATGCTAGCAAATACAATATTGATGCCAAAGGTTAGCAAACTCCAAAGTATATGAGATAAATCTGATACATACGGATAGAAGCTTAGCCTGTTTCTTATCAGCGTTGATAGAATTAGTAAGAGATAGAGCTCTCTGCATCAACAGCAGAGCCTTCACTAAGTTATTCTTCTGACAATCAACCAGGAGCTCATCATAATCAGCAGAGAAATTCATGTTGTTGGCGAGAGGATCCTCCTAAAAACAAATGTATAGCTTAGAAACAATCATCTACTGGAGTTGAGTACGATTATACAAAGATAGCCAGAAGCAAAAACTAAGCTTTCCATTTCTAATGGCAGAAAGTCTTCACGCTAAACAAGATCGTCATGCATAGGTGAATATCTTCATGCGAAGGTGAAGGGAAATTTTTTCAGTCAGCAACATGACAGTTTCAACAATATAAACCATAGACAAAAGACAGTGTTTTGTCAATGATATAAACCAAGACATGGGTTCTGTGATCAATCAAATTATGGTGCAATACACAGAGGGATTATAGCCACAGATTTCATGTGGAACAAAATCAGCAAAACGACATATACTGTGATAGTCTACCTGTTTCTTTGCTGCACTCTTTTGAGGCTAAAAGAAGTATGTTACATTAACAGTTTTAATTTGGGATGGTGCGGCCACGGTGTAGTCATATTTGAGTGGGAAACTCTTTGAACTAAATAAGGCCACAGAACAAATATATATATCTGAGGGTTATATGAAGAAAAACTATGCCAAAGTGTTATTGAAATGTCCGAATTTCGTGCCTCATTTGTGGAGAAGATCTACTTACCAAAGCTACCGATTTGGAGCAAGTCGATCTCTTAAATGTCTTCTGAGAAGGTGGGAGTTGCTCTACAAAAAAATTATCATGAAATTAAAATTAACCATCATCTCGAATAATCTGGCTCTCTACAATATAGGTTCCATTATTTACATACCATTTCCATATGCATATGAAAAATTAGTGTCAATGAGGAGCATAACCTCAAGAAAAGTCCTTTTACTCAGAAATTTCTTTTTTATGGATATATGTATTTTGCAAGCACTTTCTTTTTTGTATGCTCAAGATGAGGTGAAAACTATCTCCAATGCACAAAAATGAAAAAATTCCAAGTTTGTATTCACAGTCTTTAATGAATTTTTCCTGAACATAACTTGCAATTAACAAGATAAACACAAATCATGACATACCAAGTGGAACATTGAGCAGTTTCAGACAAACTCTGTGGTACATGTAGAACAGTTCCATGTGTAGATCTTTGATTGTGTTCCACACTGTAGAGTTATTCTGCTGCTTCGGCTTGCTGCTGACCTCGGAGAGATGCTCACTGATGGCAGCGTCATAGAGCTGAATGGTCTCCGGGTCAAACAGGTCTGGATTCAACTCCTGAAATAAGCAGGTATGTGAATTATAAATGGTGAAATTAGCTTTACATGAAAAATCCTGACGCCAATAGTTCCATAAGATAGCTAGCCCTGTTTTTTGATTTTTGTATTTCACTTTGGGTTCCCATGTATTACCTAAGTGTGGTCAGGACCAAAGTTTCAGGAAATTCAAAATGGGAATGTTGTAACAGTTGAAACCCAGTAATGACATCAACCGAGTATACAGCATGCACTGACCTTACTCCAAGAGATGTCCGCAATGGACTTTCCATCGTTAAGTGCCACCACCTGTCTAGCTGAAGAGACATTCTTTATCCCTAACTCTAGGATAGTGCGGGCCGTCACCAGCAGGTCCCGTACTGGCTGATCAAGAACGCTGCTACCTCCACCAATCTGATGCAAATCCTGTTTACTCTGTGATCGACTCTCATTCTTAGAGGGAGGATAACTTCCCTCGTAATCTTCATTTGAATCAGCTGTATGCATCCGAGCTAAAGCAGACATACTCTATATTATTAAATGTAGCTCATATTAGTTTTGGCTGCTGCGGGTAAATGAATCCTAATCAAATCTTTGAGCCTTCCAAACATTTGGTAAGCTTTCTTTGGGGTATCCGAGCCACTGATACGTATAGCCTCAGTGATCAGAGCTTGGCTCTAGTTTACAAAGTTATCCACACCCAAATTCGCACCATACCCAGTACCAAACTCATACACTGTTAACAAAAAATATCAGGAGGTGATGAATTTGCACATTAAACACTTGATTGCTCACCTGATGCCGATTGTTTACATGCAGCTGCTGCCTCCAGCACTAGTGATAGCCTGAGGGCAATCTCAGCACTTAGCCCAGGATCTACACTGCTCAGTCCGCACCAGCCAAGCACCACATGTACATTTTCGAGCATGTACACCCACTGGAAAAAAATATGATACAATTAAAACTTAAAAGCATAATCATTGTGATGTAGAAAAATTATGTTTTGGGTTAAATGAAACTTGAAAGGTTATGAGAGCTAGAGCCAAATAAAGAACTTGAATGACAGTTTAACGTAACTGACAGAACAGAAAGTTGCGGTGATGTTACCTTCCCGCTATTTCTCACGGCTTGTTCTTTCAATGGTTTTATTGTGGAAGTCTGTGGCTGCTGATATACATAAAAGGGGATGATGTACTAGGAAGTTATAGACAGAATTAGAAGAGTTTGAGTCTAGATCACCACACCACGCACCAAGTCACAGATAGTTTTAGGTTGCAGCTGCAGTTGAATAAGGTCAAGTATAGTTAAGTCACAGCAGTTAAGTAAAGTTAATTCACAATAGTTAAGTCACAACCGTTTTTTTCACATTTTATTTCACCATTTTCCTAATATCATGGTCAACGATAAATATGATTTTGAGCTTTTTTCACATACCTTGCCAGCTTGATCCATTTTCTGAATGTACCTCCAGTTCTCTAGAGAGCCGGTCTGGTATTTCTGGAATACAGCTTTGCATTTTCCCCACAAGAAGAGAGTAGCATCAACAATCATATCCAAATCAACATTCTCAACCTTAAAATATCAATAAATAGCTCAAAAATAAAAACGATTTTTCTTTGAAAACTGAGATATATGCCCAAATATTTCTGATGAGTTTTGGTAGCAGCAGCAGTCGGTCAATCACATTTGGCCTACATTTATGTGAAAAAAGGCAAATTTTGGACTGACTTGAGATTGAATTTTTGATAGATGATGCTGCTATGATAATGTAACATTATGCATGGTTTGAAATGGGTTTTAATAATCAATGGTTGGCAAATGCATTAACACTAACTAACTAACCGATACATTTGGGGTGACAGTAAAAGATGCTAGAGTTTTAGCTAGATCCATTAAATCATCCACACTGTCAGTGACTTTGACTTTTCCAGCCGCGGCCCCTACTACAGAAGCATCAGGTGCAGTCGCAGCAGCATGCGTCCTTCTCCGTGGGTTAGCTGAGTTCTCGACTGATGACTCGGCAGCGTTTTTACGCTCCTGCTTCTCGCGCTCCTTCTCCCTCTCTTTTTCTTTCTCGACAGCCTCCTGCTCGACCTTTTTCCTGTGACTCGGATTCAGTCTTTGCATGGCCACAAGAAGCTCCATTTCTTTCTCGTAAACTTTCAGGGCTGGGTCATCACATTTCTGAATTATAAATCAAAAACACCATTAAATATCACCATCACAAATACAACTAACTCTAATAATACACAGCCATGAACGAGTTAACAACTTATTATATAAATGATTATAATTATTAAATGAAGTGTGTCTCTGTGAGTCTTTCTTCTTATAGAGACATTGATATCTTTCACCAATCTTATTCTCAACGATCCTCCATACTTTATACATTTATCATTTTTCTCCTTTTTTCGTCAAAATTTGCCTTTATTTCTTTGACATGTTGTGTAAAACATCCTACCAGGATGACATTGTCTGCCAAATAAAATGCATATGATGATAGCGATTTTGTACCATTTTAGAGTGTGGATTGAAATTTTAAATTTACACCTTGATGACCATCTTGATGGGGTCAACCATAGCATCAAATGTGTCCCAGTGTTCAAAGCAGTAAGCTAGCTTGGCCATTTTGACCACAGCTGATACAGGTATCCCATCGACACCAGCTGCAGCCATACCCATCAGATTTCTCTCAGCACACACTCCAGGCATCTCAATCATACCAGTGGCACGATTCGGTAATGGAGCTCCTGGATGGTTCACTAGTGAACCTCCTCCACCTAGTGAAGATAATTAATAACATTAGTGAATATTCCCAAGGACACTGAAGGTGAGACTGCAATTTTAAGACAATAATTCATTTTCTATCTCACATAGGATCTATTTCTGTCAAACATTAAAAAAAGGGTTTGAATTTCATACCCATAAAATGGAGGGGAAGATTTTTCTCAATTCTCTCGTTATTGCTGAGAATAAAATATACCTTGCACAAACAGGTTAGATAATGTAAATATAGCCTACCACAGATAATTTCTTGAGCTGCCATAAACAGTTCTGCGTACACATCTAGTGTCTCAACTTCAGAGTCAGGAGCTGGCTGCTGAGTGATTAGGGTCCTTTTGTTAGTGTCTGTTAGAGCCTCTATTATACACAGAAACTGTGCAGCACTTCCCTCAAACATGTCAACCAGCAGTTTCTCTGTCGGGGTACGTGGCCAGGGCAGCTACAAAAACATAGATCACAACTCATTTGAAACAACAAAGACAGAAAACAATTGCCCAAGAGTGTGCACTCTCAATCACTCGCTAGAGGACTAAGGGCAACGCGGAAACTGTGTGTTGAGTCTGAAGAATAATGAGAATAAAGTCAGCATGCAAAATAAAGAAGCAGTACACGAAGCTGAAATAATGATGACTACCTGATGGCAATCAATAATCGGGTGCGGATTCTCTTTTTTCATTCACAGCATCGGATGGATAACTTGTGTGACATGAGACATAAGATTAACCCATGATATGAAATTTTACTTGGCTAAAATGTTTATGACAGATAATTTCTGACAATCATACATGCACAAACAATTTGCAAGTATGATAGAAACTTTCATGCAAATATATCCTGAAATTCATATGAGAAGTTAAGTTTGTATACCTTTTTCAGCCTTGTGAATGTTGCCTGGTTCTAAACAAAAACATAATTGGCATAACAATCATTCCGTATGATCAAGATGTCAGCAATGAAGTGAAATTTTAGTGATAGCAGTGAAAAATGCAAGAAAGTCTAATAAAGTGTTTATGAATATTGAATTTCCAAATTGGTCCTCGTTCACATCCGACTTCGAACAAACATAGTTTGGAAACAAACCATTGAATACCCTTGTCTAATTTTGGTATTCAACTACACAACACAGAATAAAACCCACACAATACATACATACACACTACATACCGATTGAGCATCTTTTAGATTGGCTCTGGTCTTTGGGCGTAGAAAACCTTTAGGCTTCTTCCGTGTTTCAAACGCACAACGTTTGAATACCATTATCGCCATCTATAAGATAAAAGCAGATTCGATTAAATCTCACAAACAAAGATTAAAATAAAGTATTTTGCCTCTTCTGTTGATCTTTATATATGTGAGATCAGAGCTTTTCTGGCTGGCTTACCTTGATGGTAGCGTGTTTGAATGTCATCTCTGTTTGAGTATTTGGGTCCATAGCGCTCATACTCTCCAGCTTGCTTAGTTCATTTATCTTTAGCAGTGCTCGACGTGCAAAAGCCTCAGCCTTGTCCCCGGCCATACAGTCATAATAACACTGACAGATAGCCGTGTAGAGAGTTGTCCTCCATGTCAGATATTTCTTACCCAGGAGCACTACTGATGTCTCCATACACATGCTGGCCCATAACAAGTACTCGATGACACGAGCAGTGTGCCCATAGGCCATCAGGTGCCTGCATACACTGTATATGTGTATGGTACCTGCGGAAGATGAATAATGAATCAATGCATACACACAAATTTCTATGACATTTTGGTTCTGTTAATGTGAGTTAAGAATTAGGCATACCAAGATACCAACAGCATGTATTAATAGACATGGTTTCGAGTGATTGAAACCCTGTGAATGGTGAATGAGTCAGTTTAAACAACATTGACACCATACATATCATGAGTAGTCGTGCATCATGCAAGGCATTGAAACAATCCTCATCATGTGAACTGAAAACTGTAAAAGAAATTATTAATTAGGGAGACAAAACTCATAGGTGGACAACTCACCATTGAACACCAGCCAGCACAGGTTATCTTTAGGTAGAACGACTTGAGTGACCAGGCGTAGGAAGTTTAGGATTCTGATGCATGAATCTACTGTCTCTGTGTTTTGCAGCTTCGGGTCACCAAGTTTCACAACTTGGAACATACAGATGGACTTGCCCATCAGTGCTCTAAACTGTAAAAGAGAAATATATTAAAACATTAACTGCTTGAATATTGCTTGGAATAGGACATCAAAGCTTTCTCCAGCTGAGCGTTACACTAAACAATAACAAATGAAAGGATTTCGATAAGAGCTACCATTTGATAGAACAAGAAGTGTTATTTGAGAATCACACCATCATTCTACCATACACAGAATGTCTTTGAGCCACTTACAGTAAAGCCTGCATTTTCAGCGGCAAATCCCTGAGGAAAGTAGGTGGACTTGAAAATCTCCACATCGTTCACCTCCACAACCTTGGCGTCACCAAACATGTCAAGATAGCGGGAGAAACACTGAAAGTCTGCCAAGCTGTACTCCTAAAATAATATGTTAAATGGATGAAGCCACATATCAATCATGAGATGGAGTCTCGCAGTATATTGTAAAATCAGATAGCCACAGACTATGGAGATTCTTTGTGATTGGAATTAAATACACAACTCACAAACTGTCTATCACTACACATGTATAGTATGACAGGAGTTTTACCTTGCGTCATCATCATTTCCAACGTAAGTTCATATTTATAGCCTACCTTGAGTGATACAAGAAAGTCACCCATTTCAATGACCTTCTTCTGGTAGTACAAGGTTGGCAGTAGTGGCTCATATTTGTTCCACAAATCGAAGAGGACATCCGACCTAGGAAACATGAATATAATAATTTTCATACAATGATAATAAGATTCATTCATGCTAACTTTATATGCCAATTTCTGTTATATTGGGAATCAGCCTACTACACTTGTAGAGAGTTTAGTTGAAGTTGACAAAAAAAGAGTTATTACAGTGTAGTGTAGAGATTGACGATTCTTTTAAACAGCAATGTGCAAGAGTCTTGACAAATGAATATACTCACGATCTTGAGAAAGATTCTTCAATTGGCTTTACATAATTGGGCTGAGCCCTTGACTTCATGTAATTCACATAACTACTGATCTCCTGCTCCAATTTCTGGAAAACTGGATTCTGTTTTTCTCTTCCACTTCTAGTTGCAACACCAAGTCCATCATAATATGCACTTGGTAGGGGTTTGTTGGCTGCTAAAGCAGATGATCTTGCATTGCCAGAAGACATAGCTGATCAACTGTTCCAATGACTTAGATCAAAATAACAAAATTTGATTTCATGCAAATAATTTTACATTTTTACTTTCTCCACCATCTTGATGCTATTGATTGTTGCTAAGTGATCATGACCATGTTACTATCCTGTGGAGCGGTACATAAACGTCCCCCATAAATTAGTGAGATCCATGGTTAAGTTTAGAATAAAGTTCTACCTCTTTCAACCAAAGAGCTGCTTCCACATGCTGGAATAGAAACAAATATTTCTTGCATTCCTACTTATAAACCAAATATATAACGTGATATCAATTGACTTGTAACTGTGGAACATTATGATGAGTGGACCAAAGTGTGAAATATGTGGGGAAGCAGTAAAGAAATACAAATGTCCAAAATGCAGCATTCTGTAGTAAGTAAACACCTAACTTTCAGCTACTATCCTCTCTATCTATTAATTTGTGTAACACACACCACAGTCACCCCTCAGTGAATGAGACAGTACATACTCTCAGTCACCAGGTGTACATATATAATATGTGTGTGTGGTCATTACTGGCAGTATGATTATTCGGATAGGGATATACAGAGTACCTATAATTTATAATACTACTTGCCAGCACCAAGTATCCAAAAAATGAGCTTTTGAAAACTGTTGTATTCTTTACTACCCATCAATACTTAATAAATAATATGTTTGATGGCTATCTCTATCCCTATTATCTATGCCGTGATGATTCATAACATTACCAGTGAGGGTGAAACACATGAGCCTTGGCTGGCCACCCGATAGCATACAGTATAGGCCTATGCGAGCATCTGGATTTACATGGAAATGGATATTTTTATGGGCGGTTGATCATGGACATTGGCAAAATACACAACCCTATAACTCCAGATGCCCCTGACCAGCAGAGACATCAGCCATTGTACTGGAGCAATAAGTGATACTGGCTAGACCATGGTCCTAATGATAGCGACTCTAAGAACTGTCACTAGCACAATGAATGCATTGACGCCTAACAACATATATAATTATTCTTATTGTTTACAGTTGTTCACTGGTATGTTACAAAAGTCATCAAGGAGAGATGTGCTCATCTCGGATTGAGAATGCCGCAATAGCAGAAGTATTGCAAGGGAATTCTCATGAACATAACACAGCACAGAATAACCAGCGATCAAATATTGATGGTCAGTCAGTGTACTTAGTAACATCTATTGCCATTGATTGACTTCATTTGCCAAGTATTTATTTTCAGTGCTTGGTGATCACGAAGTGTTAATTTCAAATATTTGCTCCCAACTCATTCACTCCAAGGATACATACTTAAATTACATGCAAGCCCCTGCTCTAACCAATGTGTTTTCTCCTATCGGCAGCTGGCTGTGGACAAACGCCCAACACAGCCATCCCCCCATGTCTGAAATCTTAGCCAGTACAACACTCTACGCCACAGGCCTAACTGAAGTTTGTGCAAATCAAGTGCCCGCAGCCCCTTTTCTCTCCCCCCCCCCCCCCGAACACCTGTGATTTACTCTAACCAGGGATACTTGGGTAATTTATGTAAAGACTGCTAAAATCTCATCGTGCATGGCTGCGATGTTCAAGACCTTCTAGAGGTCTAGTTCAGTAATCGCTCACTCCATGATGGATCTATTCAAATTTTGAGTGAACAATCTGTCTCATTTCAGATTTCACTTTAAATTCGTTCCACAGTAATTTTATGATGATTTCCTGTGATTATTGACCACATACTAAGGGGCCCAAAGTGATATCTGACCTAGCAACCTTATCAGTGCCACTTCATAATCTGTCCTGTCTAGTGGAGTTTTGTCCTGGGCTCCTGGCTAGTTCAATATGAAGTCTGATCCAATTTGCAAACACTTGACATTGCCCAGTAGTGGGGGTGCAACTCCAAATGGAAGCAAATTGGATCAGTTTGTGGAGGAAGAACTGGTTTTGCTCAAAATGATCGCCATCAACAAAGGGATCTGTTTTTCAATCTAATGAACTCAAATATCTCTTCTTCAGATCAAGATTTGGACGAGCTTGGCGACAGGGTATCCAATGATCTTCTTGATAAGCTCGAAGAGAATGAGAAGCTGAAAGAGTTGCTTTACAATAAACATCTAAGGGAATATCTACTCGAATTGAACAATCACAAAAACCCAGAGAGGGCGATGGAGAATGCAATGAGAGAGCCAATATTTGTAGAGTTTGCAAATGAGTGCCTCAAAGTTGTCGAGCCAGAGACCAAAGAAGAAGTGGGATGATAATCCGGGTAGGAAAAGGTTCCTACAGCAATAGTGGCACAAAGAATGTAGTCACAAGTCGAGTGATTCAGTCCACAACATTCATTGTAATATTGTTATAGCACAGCTAGGCATACTGGTATAATCTCATCAACATTATAAGGGTCACATATGTATACATTATTATGTTCAAGGCATTACAAATTTTACACATTGTACAATGTTGCTAATGATCAGAAAAAGAGAGCTATCGAATACAAAATCAGTACAAAATCTTAAGGCATAAATGACTAAAATCATCCATCGCGAAGTGTGCAATAATATGTGTGGTTTACTATTGCAATCAGGGCAAGTTGATAAGGCTGCTGCGATTGTTACCCACGACAGTAGCTAAACTATGAAGTAGCCCTGATCCAGAACCAGTTTCAATTGATGATCTGTTCGACATAGAATTCAATCAGTTTAACATACCTGTTGATGGATAAATGTAAAGAATCACACAGTCACTTCATACGAGTCTGTGACTTCAGCTTGATTGATGAGAGATTCAGAATTACATGGTGTAACTACCACAGTGGGTGCTATTGATTTGATACTAGCTTTGTTAGTTTTTTGTTGCTGCTGCTCGAAAGCATCAATTTTATTATTTTCTAAATGGTGCTTGTCAGCAGGCCCGCAGCCAGCTTCACAACTTGAGCGTTTGTGATGACCGTTGATTTGTTCTGGCGATGGTTCAGTTTGTATACAGTAGCCCGTTAATTCCTCGTCGGCTGTCTCAGGAATTTCATCTTCAGGCAACAAATTGTTCAATGAAGATGTACGAGGATTTTCTTTTAGTCTTGAAATTCTCAACTCTGATACAATGCTGCTGGCTATACTTCTATTATCATCTATGGCGGCACTTTCCAGCTGCAAGAGACAAGAAAACTATCGAGTGAGCCTTTGATACATTAGTTTTTGTATATGTGCAAATGGCGTAGGGATGAACTACTCTAAAAAATTTTGCAGTACCTGATCTTTACCATGTAATGTTAACGCATCAAGAGTATCCTGTTGATCAAACCACCAATACAAAGATTGTAAAGCCATGAGTAGACATGTTTTACCAAAAGTCCAATAAAGAAAGTCTAAGAGCCTTTTCCAAGAAAGAAAAGGGTCTGGGAGGAATAAATATATACAGGTGCCCTGGAAGACTGGTCCCTCGCAAGATGCGAGCTCTGCGCCATTGGCCAGCGCATCTAGAGGGATCCAGTTATTTTTATAAGAAAGACGAGTTCTCAAAATGAACAACACCTATTTTAAAATTCGATGATGCCATCCCATGGACTTGATAATAGCTTTTACTTTCAAGTCCATGTGTAATGTAGGCTATATTAGTTTTATGGATATAGTTTAGTACCAATGTTTCATATTACAGATGTATGAGGAAGATAATCATAAGTCACCATTTTGTTAGAGCAGATGAGTAAAATTTGATCTTACATTCTGCATGCTTTTCCGCGAACAAGATGTCCTGACATTCACATTAGTGATGGCAACCAAATATTTTTATTATCTCAGCCAGTTTGGTAGGATCACAATGACTTTAATAGGAAACTCAGATACGGACAACTCCAATCCTTACACCGTTGGGTCCATGAAACACCATAGAAGTTAAATATCAGTTGTTCGCCCCTTGATCTGCAGGCAAACTTAAGGCTATCAATCCGTAGCCATGCTTACTTTACAGGCAATATAGCAAACCAATTTAATATAGAGATAGCGTTAAGAAAGATGGGTCGGAAGCCATGCAAGATGGAATGTAATTGTTCTAGAACCGGTAGTAGACTAATGGAATTATTTCATAGTAAATGAGGCACTCATGATTATTATCGGCACCATGGCTCACAATAACACACAAAACCAGGATTAGATGCTTACCACTCCATTCTGATCCTAATAAAGTCCAACATATACGTATGATAGACAGGTGGTCTTAGTCTATGGCTTCTACTAAAAACTATCATATATAACCTGATAACCTGGTACATGTCATGTTCCAGCAGGGGGCAGGCGTATGGGGCGAGAATTCATGGGGCTTCAAGTTCTATGTGAAGCGTTAATTCGGTGCAGGATGCAGTCAGGGTTTGTGTTAAATGATATTATTTTCAAGCATGATGAAACAGCTCTCCTTACTTCACCAATTCAAATTACAGCACACAGATTCAAGAATTATAATGATCTGCTCTCTCTGAAACCCCTAATTCTTATCATAAGGTTTAAAAGTTAAATTTTAACAGCAGCTGGATTGATATGAAATGATTCATGACAGACGAGTTGATGTGAATCATCTCCACATCTATCACAGAGTAAGGATATCCTTACTCTGTGATAGATATGTACTGAAACATACTGGCACTAACGATTAGCAAAAAAATACAAACACAAGAAGTAACATGTTGTTGTTGCCCTACTACTCACTTTTGTATATTGATGAGTATTGCCAGGAGTACCACCGTTCCTACTGACACCGTTGTCTACATACACCTTCACGTTATCCAGTGATGTGGCTTCTACATCTTTGACTATTTCTACCTTTTCCAGTAGAATTGTCTTGGGTTTTCTATTAGTGACTCTGAAATATATGAAGTATAGATTATTCTAGCTTATAAATTATGATATAACTGCCAAGACTTACGCATGGATTTAGAAATCCTACAGCAACAAAAAATATTCCGATGGGGTGTAGTATGTTAACTCCGACAATAATCATATGTAATATATAATTGTTATATATTTTATATTATATGTTGGTGGCAATGATCAAGTGACTGGGGCTATATAATATTACTCTTGAGGGTAATGGTTGATGATAAAAATGTAAATACTTATCAAGTATTTACATGTTTACGTGGTTGATGGAATTTCACTTATTGCGTCAACTCCCACTCAAAGTCAAGCAATGAGCATGTAACCTGGATTAGTTATTATTGGTGAACGTTTCGCAGCTGGTAGATCCATAGCAAATTACTTCGTAGCTGTAAGAGAGTAAGTACTTACTTGGGAAGTTTGGGTCCCCATAGAAGATATAACCAATTATCTGAGCAACTTTTGGAGAATGGATTATAGCCACCTTTGAATTTACCAGTAACCTGAAAACAAAAATACAATTTTTACTAGTTGTGTGATCTACATGACAGTGATTCTACTGTGTTTTTGGAAGTATGGACAACATTTCAACAGTTCTGGCAAAGTTGCATATTGGAATTGATATCTTTGTCATATGTGCATGTACTCTACCAAGGGGATAAACTACTCTATTTAGGTCAGGCCCATAGTTATAATTAAGTAAAGTCACGGTCAGGTCTTCATGTCTTCAAGTTCTTCATAACATAAAACAATTTAAAAATAAACAGCAAATTAAATAAATAATTTCCGGGGCTTCCTGTCTTTACTCCATAGACTACACGCTAAGGCATTTCCTGGCTGTGAGAGGCGGCAAAGGCAAGCTTCAGACACAACGTCAAAGGTTCATTACTCTCATTAATAATAAGTGTAGTCTGCAGTATGATGCTTTCGGCTTTATTGAGGCTGTCCAGGCACATTGAGTAGAGGATACTGCCTCAGCCATAAGCTGTCTCAGCCATTACAGAGCAACGCACTTTTACAATTTAATTACTAACACTAATCTCTTTGCAGTCTGCTGACACATGTTACAGCTAAGTCTTAGCCTGGGCAGGCTCTCGTGTCGGGGGTGTCCACCCACCCCCGACATGACAGCCTGCCCAGGCAAGCTTAGTCTCATGAAAAGAATATTAGCAAGTTGTTTTTATTCATACCTGTTCATTAGTAGTACGACCTTTTGATATTAAGAATATGTGGAATCCCATGAGGCCTGCCACTGGTATAAGAATCACTCCATCGCACAGCACAACAATTATACTAAAGATGTTAATGTTAAGAAAATATAAGTAACAATATGCGTGTATGTTTGTACGTTTTTGGCACTACTCTAGACCAAGTTTGGTCAATTTGCATGCATTTGGAGTCACGCCACGGCGTTACCAGTGGAAGGGAGCAACTGGAACGCAGGCAATTGGATTGAACTTGATCTAATACTACTCCTACATTAGCGTTTGACCATTACTGATATGTTGGGATGCAGAAGTTATCTTGTGACGGTACATGATGCAGGGGTCTGATTTATCTTAGAGTCTGCTTTTTTCATCAAACATCCATTTTATGTCAATATAAATTATATTAACAGAGTAACAAAACTTCTCCTACTCTTTGATCTTATGAATGTACATGTGCTACATGTATATTCATGAGCATTTCGGGAGGTCAGCAGCCTCAAGCATGACAGGTGCACTTTTCAATAATCAACTGGTGATGATTAATGCGAGTTAGGCCTAATGATGTAAACTAAATTCTGCTCATCAGTAATGACAACTCCATGTAGACTGAATTATGTCATGGAATGACGCAGTTGAAAAGGATACGTAATTATCGGCATCTGATGTAGGAATGAGTCGTGTCCGTCCTGTCTCCAGTAGTAGAGAGAGAGTACACAGAAGACTAGAACACTAAGCATGTGAATTGTGAGGGATACTAAATATACGAAGAAATATCTGTAGTTTCTGGAGCCTATGCAGTTGTTGACCCATGGACAATGGTGATCAAAGGTCTACAAAATAAAATACATGATGTTATAATCACGTCTTGTCATGGTCACTGAACCAATAAAATGCACTCGTCATTATGAAATCATCAATCATTTGCAGGAAGTGGAAGAGCACTAGAGGGTGAAATGTCATTTAGGAATGAGAGAGTTCCTCAACATATGGCCAGTAGAGGTAGTGTGTAAGTCAAATCATGTGTACACCATGAGGAACCAAGGAGTGAAATACACTGGGACATGATTGTTCATGATCGATTGATATGTTTGTCAACTCAGAAAAAAAACACTAGCTTATCTTTATCATTGGAGAAAATTCAGTTTGTTCATCATATCTACCTCTCAGAATATATATGATTCTGTCGTTCATGGTAGATGGATAAAACATGAGCTTCTACTTTGATTGAGACCAACCAACTTTTTCATTCCTTATTTTACTTTCTTCTGGGCTTTCCTAATTATACCTATTCAATATTTAGACCATACCATAATAACTAATTCTGCACATACCCTTAGCTATGTTAGTAATATTTATTGGGGAATCTCTAACCAAGTATGTTTACACTCTTCTTGGTAACGATTGTACTGTGTGTAGCAAATTTGTGGCATTACAACACCAAATAAAAGCATTCTAGGAAAGGTGGCATAAATTTGATGATGAATGAATTGGAGGCTTCTTACATCAACGCAGTAATCACAGACACTGCAATGTGAGCATCGAGGAGGTCTGTAGAATTGACAGGTAGTGCACCATTTCATCCGCACGGTGATACCATTTATATCTACATTTTTATGAAGAGGTGCTCTATGATCATCCTCGTTTTCATCATCACATGCTGTGAAGAAGAAAGTCATGTTTAAAACTAATTGTGAACTAAATATAAAACTAGCATAGCCTAATGTGTTTCCTGATGTGGACGGTTATGTTAACAGATATTGACCTGCAAATCCAAGCATTAAATTGTTACCCAGATATTTTTTGTTCACTTCTGTTTGTGAAAAGACAGATTGTGTTCTCTCACATGAATTTAAATCAGTTCTGTGCATGCTGAAATTTTAATTGATCCTGCTTCTAAATCAAAAAACCCACTTACCTCTTGGATAGCGACCAGGATCGATAACTGTAGCGACTATGAAATTGGCTAACACAAATGCTAGTAAGATCCCATCGTACACAAGATGGCCTATCCACTGACGGGATTCATACAAATGCCTTGCTCTGCAAAACACAAAAAAAGGTCCACGGTGTTGAATTACCGATGAAATTTGAGATGGAACAATATGACACAAGCCATATAACCTAGAGAGTTATCCTCAATATTGTCATCGGTTCTCTTCCATGGGTGGTTTATCAATTTCGCTTTTATCCGGGTAACTACAGTACAGTGCCTGTTATCAACCACCCCAACCAACACTGGTATTCCATGATGATGATGATGATAGAAAAATGAATAGGAATACCTCAAAGTTACATCCACTCCCAGGCAACTGGTATTACAATCAAAACTGTATTGTCTTACTAACTAGTAAAGTGACTAGGGTCTAAATTGAAATGCCAACTACATTACTAAGTAGTAGGCCTATACTATAGGTAATAGATAGTAGTAGCAGCATATGACTAGCTAGACCAGTGACTGGTTGGTCCACTGGAGCAATGAACTAGACTAGCTTGTCAGTGAGTATAGTACATAAATGTTACTCTTTTGCTACTCTGGCTATCCATTCTCCCTGGGCTATCTATATATTATTATTTTATATATAATATTTAGCTGTGTATAGAGGTCAACAAGTTATTCTTACCAAGGAGTTACTCCTTGTTCTTACTTAATTATGTTGATCTGTGTGTTTTATGTTTGTATATAATATATGTATGTTGTAAGTACTTACGGAAATGCAAAAAACAGTCCTGATAATCCAAGTGTAATACTCCAAGCAAAACATGCTGGTAGTACTCTTGAGCACTTCCCCATGGTATTTTATTTACATGGTATCTGTGCCATTGAAAAGAAATGTTCATTCAGGTCATTTCCTTCAGTTCTCATGTCTTCTCCATCAGATTTTTGTGTGACCTCTCACTCCTTCAAAAAAAGGAAAATAAAACGCAACTAAATAAAATTGATAGCTCTGAAAATGCAGATTCACCTATGAGAGATGCTTCAATGTCACTTTTGATTCATGCCATCATCAAAAAATCACTTATCATCGTCATATATTGCGATAAGGTGATCTCAAGAATGGCAAGCATATCTAAAATCAATGCGCCTGAAATTCCCAAAGAAAAATGTGACTTCCTGTGAGAGAAAACTAAGTGAGAAAACTCAGACTGCAGAAACTTGCCAATCAAATTCTAGTTAATATAAATCAGCTGGGTTGTGGAGTTCTTGGACAATTAATTATCAAGCTTTTTAGCTCTAAAACTCCAACTAACAGGACTGGTCCATTCCTACACTTCTGCACTGCATTCTGACTATTACCAGTTATCATCTCACTATTCTTGGATATTGTACTACACAACACCTCTGCTGGTATGTGATCTTTGGTTGCAGTTACCTAGCCCACACTGACTGTCTGTCTGTGATGTATGTATGTGTATGTATGTATGCAAGGTTGGTGTGTGTGAATGATGTTTGTTGTTGGCCAATAAATAGTTACATATTTATTAACATATATTATAAACAAAAAAGAAGTATATATGATGCTGCTTGTCATTGTGTGGTTTCACCTAGAGCCCATTACCAATTTTGTGTCAGATTAGTATACTTCTCTTACTTACATGAGGCAAACAAACACTACCTACAGGTATGATGGTTATGAGTGCCTAATCCTATATGCTACACCTCACCTATGATATGCTTAAGAGTGGCTTTTTAACTAGTTTTTTCCCTAGTTCAGCTGACCCATTGAATAAAGACATGATGAAGATATGTCATGTATGTAGCCCAGCAGCTCCTTCAACTGAAAATCACGGATGATTTATATGCCAATTCAACCTGTACTCCGACCACCTGCATTCTGACCGGGTGGATACACTACAGTCCTTCTATCAGTCCCACTATTCCCCCTGGTCCCACACTGAGTTGAACTGAGCTTCTCGCAGGCAAACTGGCATATGCGGGTCGCAGATTGACATTGAATGCAATTATGTGATCAGTAATAATTAGGCCATAAGTGTAAGTGGAGGATAGTTGCCAAACGGTTTTATACATTTTAAACCCAGATTATATATGATGATGTGGCGGACATCGTCAACCCTAGTATGTCTTTGTATTATTAATACATGACTTATAGCTATGGTATAATTTTGAGCGAAGCTTGTTGGGTGGTGGACAAGAGGAGTAAATTTGTGCATTGATAAATAATCTTTGTGCTGCGATTTCTGCATCACAAGGAACCTCTTAGTATTATGTCACGTGTGGGCAGGGAGAATGGTATGGGGTTGCAAGACTTCATTTCTTAATTTAGCTGTTGACCTGACAATCATTTCCCTGTTGTTGTCCATTTATGATATTTAATCCTCTCTAATTACAGGTGAAAAGCGCTGGACCAAGTTTACAAGTTTGATACTGGGCTATAATTGAAATCTGTCAACCCCACATAAAGCGCTTGACTGCTGACAAGAAAATAAATAGTTTGCTTTTGGCCAGGGCATCGCCAATCAACTGGTTGAAATATGGGAAACAGCCATAGCGAGTCCGGATCAAACCCACCAGACAAGACAAAGCCGAAATCACGTCGTGTTATCACAAACACACCATATCTCAGAAATCTATTTCAGGTACGGTATGGTTCATCTCCAAACTAAGAGCGCCACATTAAAAAGAGCTTTGTCTCACTTATATTGTATAATGATCGATGAAAAAATTGTAATGGAGTATTTTTAGATATAATAATTCAGTCACCCAGTCCGTGAACCTGTCCTGTCAATACATGATATTATTGGTTGGAATCAGGGTTTTATTGGCATAAATACAGAGAGTTATATGTGTCATCAATTCCTTTTTAGAAATTGGCTCAAAAATCGGGAGAAGAGCCAGAAAATGGGTTGGAGCACACAAGAGTATCACAAACAGTATTCGAGGTAAACTTTGTATTTTTTTCTTACAACATTCCCTTACAAAATCATCCGTTCATAATTGCATCCTGTTAGGGATATCACTACTGTAGTTTGTAAATCAATCTCGCTATGATGTCACATTTATTGCAACATCAATTTGTTTGTTCGATGCCTGCAACTGGAATTATATAGTTTATACACATGTTTCATAGATGACACAATGTATATGAAATCATGCGCAACTCCCCAAATGTTTGTTTTGATGGCTTTGATTTCTCTTCCCTCTTCAAAACAAATTCTTTATAGTTATTCGAATTAATTATGAGGTAGCATTCTATGATAGCATGCATATTAAAAGAAGATAATATTAAATGTATCTAGTGGGTGGGGGACCCTAGCAGTTAGAGGAACACGGTGTTTTATTTATGAAACAATACTTTGTGAACTTTTTTACAATTTTGTATCATGCCTAGCTTGCGGGAACCAGAGTTACGATTCACAAATTCACGAGTCTAGCATTACTACATATCGCCTACTACATATATTTTAACAGGATGCATTCAATGGGCCTCTGAAAGTCTTAGGAAGACTTTTATTCCATCACATAAAACAGAAAAAAGAGGGAGAAAAACGAGCTTATATTCACTTAGATGAGTTCTTGGAAGTGGCCTCTGATATTATGAGTATTATAACAGACACGCAACAGATGAAGTATTACTTTGACATGTTTACTGAAGGAAAAGAGCAACTTTCTCTCGAAGGTAAGGTCTCCATGGCACACAGCACAAACAAGTACGATATCTGTAGGTTGACAACCCCGGTCTGGCTTGGCTGCTTCATACTCCCTTCAAACACCAATCGAGAATTATTCTGTGCTGTTGCAACCACATGAAAATATTGCTGCTGTTGAATGATTCACCTTTTTTACCACCTGTTGGTTAAGCCGGACCTATGTCATATTAACACTAAACATGGCCCTGAGAATATCTCCATATATCAGCTGTGAGATTTATGATCTCCTGGTTCTATGTCTGTATTTGATTCCCTGGTATGATACCAATGAGGTTCTAGGAATCAATGTCATGGTGAAATCTGCTTATGAGCATTTTATGTTCATTTTTTTAATTTCTGGCTTCTCGGTTCCATTAGGGTCAACCCACCACAACCCAAGATGATAATATAATAATGACTTTGCCATCACCTTTGGTAACATAAATCAGTATAACTGGCATACAGCAGTAATGACCATATCTATATATAATATATTATAGACATATATAATATATTATACTGGGTGGCTAGGTAATTACTGCTAATTCCCTAATCAGAAACTCAAGTCATCTTTGTTGATTTATTTGTGTTTTTTTTTATTAATTCCAGGGGCATATCACATGATACAGGTGATATTTGCTGTGTCGGTGGTCGTAGCTTACCTTCCATTTGAACAAAGCGAAGAGAACGATAAACTCATGAGGGCTTTCTCCGTGAGCATGGTATGTAGTGTTTGTTTAATTTAATACTCTCTCCAGAAATGGAGGTAGAAGCTTCTAAAAATAAAAGCTCCCAATATATGTAGCAAAAAGTAATAACAAAATAAAAGTAATGTCGGGTTGAGGCGGTGTTGCACTACCCTAATAGTTCATTATTCTCTAAGTCTCTTACTTTACCTCACCGTCTGAATGGAATTGCAGCAAAACTTTGATGTTACTGATGTAGGAGTACAATGCAATGCTCCATACATTAAACTTGAGAAGATTTGTTACTATAACTGTGTTCTTTTCAACCATGCTGAAAAATACTCTCAGATTTTGACATTGCTGACAATATCATTATGTAACTGACTGTACAGCTGTAAAGATTGCAAGCATGTAGTGAACTCTACTGAGCCACTGTTATTCCATTATTGTCAGCGCTGTTTGTAAAATAAATCTAGAAGAAGCTATACAAATCAAAGTGTTTCTTTGAACTGATATTTATCCATCATTGTTTGTATAAATTGGCAAAGGCATGGGCATTGGGTCGGGTGGTGTGTCATTGGGTCGGGTGGTGTGTCATCAGTTACCCACAGCTTGAAAGATTATCTAAAGCTGCAGTTTTATCAATTCAAGTTACAAAACTGCAATTCTAATCCCAAACCCTGATGCACTTTTTATGAAATAAGGGTTAATGCCAGTTCAATGGCTCAGGTGGACAATATTGTTGGGTCATCATCCTGATTTAAGCCCTCAAGCTAAGCCTCAATGGAATCGGTGGAAAATTGAGTTCTATAGGTTTGATGTAAACATGACGTATTTAGCCTGCAATTTATTTATGTGTTCATGAATGTCTTTTTTGTATTTTATTTCAGATGGGTTCGGGGTCATCCATTGACAAATCAGAATTTGTTGCATGGTGTACCAAGAATATACCAAATGTCTTTAACGGCGTACACAGCTTCTTACTCATAAAACTATCTGGTGCTGAATTCGATGACATGAGCTGGCATCAAAGAATGTCTCAGGTTTGTATTTTGTCAATTAGTTTTTTCGTTCAGTGTCGCCCATCAAGGGTTCAAGAATTTGGCAGGCTACTTTTTTTAGACAATTTGAGTCTTAAGTCCTCATTTGTAGCTCAAAATTGTGTTTGTGTAAGTTATGAAAGCTGTTTTCGTGACTACCATAGAGGAGTAAAATGTTTGCCGGAGGAAAAGTTTGTCATTTTGCACAGGCTTAAACCAGTGAAATCTGTTGTTAGCCAAATTTTCTCAACCTCATTACAATCGTTATTGATATAAAAAAATGACAGTCTGTCACCCCCAAACTAGCTAAACTGAGCTTGAGCTAATATTCACTCCTCTAAGGCAATCTTAGCCTTGTCACGTGCCTACTTCTTTTGTCACAAACAAGAAATGTGGCCGCCTGACACGGCTAGGGTAATTCACAAGAAAAGAGGCATAAAATAAGTTGTCTTAAAAAGTCAGACCTACCTATCAACTATCAACCATGTGACTTACTAAAATTCTTCTACATAAGTAACGTTAAAAATATTTTTGTTTCACAGGATAAGGAAAAGGTAATACCCGAATGTTTGTGATATCTTAATAAGTGGTGTCACATGTCAAGCATGTCCTAAGTTACTATGCCTTGTGTGTTGTTGGTTTAAAAATATTAAGAGCATATCTAACATTCACCGCAACACTGCATGTCTACTAGTATCAAGGCTTTGCTTTATCTTAACTGTAATTGCATGTGAATAAGTTTTTGAGTTCTTCATAACTTCATCCTTTCAAGTTTCTAAATGTATGTGTTTATTTGGCCCAATTTTAGCTTGTCACAATGAAATATATAAACTATCAGTTAGTGTTTTACGTTGCACTACCTGCCTTGGTAGGTTACCTAAGACTATCCGCTTAATTTTTCTGTGAGGATTCCTCCTTCTATGAGCTTTCTTGTTGACCCTGTTTTGACGTCCCATGGCTCGGTATCCAGTCCTATTACATAATGTCTCAGACTTTCACATTTGCTCAGAATTTTCCCATTGGTTACATCAGTTTGTCCTACATAACTAATGGAGGAATGGTCACTGGTGTCTGTCTGTATTCTGTATCACTAACCCTTCCAAGGTTTGCAAATCACTAGCCAAACATGTGTTTGAAGCTCGTGCTGCCTTTTATCTAACATCTTGCCCAGATGTGGATGTTTTTCCGAAACTTTACATCTGTTGCCTAGGGAGTTGACATCATTTGTGGTTAGTTTGTGGTGCTCTAAGATGTACCACTTGGCATATTGGTTCCTGTGAGAACTGGAAAATCCATTTACTCGCACACTTCCCCCACTTGCCAGGGATGATGGAAACCAGAGTATGATAAACTTATGGTAATGGCAAAGATTATAAATACTGTCATTGTCATTGGTAATGGGATGTGGGAGTATCTATGTATTTTATGTAGGGCGCTGTTTGCTTATCTAATATCCACTGAATTCTCGGGTTTTTTTGTGTGTCAGTCATGTGTGAATGAATGTGACATAACCATGTACTGTAAATGCACCACAATCATCACTGATAAGCGTGCTATACCAAAGATACCTAATAGACATACCAAAGAAACTAGTATTTTTGGTCACATCTAGGCTTCATGGCCAAATGAAAACATTGAATAGAACTATTTCAGGGTCATTGCCTTACATCTTGATTTTCATTTCAGCCTTTGAAAGGTTTTGCTAGCTAAAAGATTAATGCTTTAGATACTGTCAAACTAGGTCTTCACTTTGAAATTCAGGTGTAACTGAGTGAGTGTGTGGGAGCCCTGTCACGTGTAGGGGGTTTGATGGTATACAATAACCACTCACACCATTTTACTAGAGCATTATGTTACTAAAGAATACACAAAGACCATAGCAGTATTTATATTGAATATTCAGGCAGCTAGTTCTGCAGTAAGTAAGCAATATTTTTACAATGAGAAAAACTTATTTATAGTGTTAGAAATTGTCCCCCCTTGTTCATCTATGATGTAAACATGTGGTATACACTTCAAGCTCGGGTAACTGGGGTAGAATAATCGTTGTCTTACCATGTTTATATAATATTCTTACAGGGTAACCTTTCTCACACATCTCTAGCCCTGATTGCCACATTAGAGGAGGGAAATGCCACACTCACGCCCTGTATACTGTATCTCTTAGCCGCCTCACTACCCAACAGATTTGTACTCGAACAGAAAAGTACCCCAGGAGGCAAAGTGTCCATTGTGCCAAACTTTCTCATGAGCAGACTGGTAAGGATGTCTTCCATATATGTCTACCCGAGACAGTAAAGTATCGCATGAGGAAAAGTTCACCATTTAGCATAGGCTTGGATAGCTAAATTTTAGGCTAGCATTGGACCCTCTTCAATGCCTTATGTAGGCTCCAGCCTTAGCTGGCGGGGTTTGGTGCTACCTGATGGTAAAATCCCCAAAATGAACTAAACTAAATTCTAGCTAATATTAACTCATCTAGAGTATCTTATACTCAGTATATTAACAGTGTCTTGGATGATAAATAAACCACTCAAAATTACTTTGAAGTAGAAGTAATATTTCATTTTTTTTACTTCTGACACCTGTTAGGGAAGCCCCAGATTTGCTGTATAAGATTCTTTCTGCCTTATCTGATTGTAAAAACTGTTCCATTATTAAAACCTCTTCGATGGGAGTTCAATCCATAGTTTGATGATAATTACTTGGTCTTGACATAAACTTCAATTTCACAATCATTCCAGTGGTTGCTGTATTTTAGTGTCAATTTCCTCCCACTTGACATTCTGCCTTCTCTTAATTAAGCCTGCAGTTGTCTGCACATTTAGCTCTATAATCCCTGTCACACAAACATCACTTGGTGCTTGTCACAAAAGAAAAATTCATATGATGTCACCTGAGATGCATGTTTGTTGCAAACAGAGGCCCAAATGTCCGCACAGAGATCCAAATGTCCGGACAGAAGACCAAATGTCCAAACAGAGTGTAACCATAGACTTATTCTAAAGTATATGAGTGTAACCCATCAAAATTTATATATATTTACAATATTTTTTGATGTAACTCTCCGCTGATTTATCAACTTGGAAACTTATTTGTTGTGTCGAGCGGCTTCATCTTCTTCTTTTTCCATTGCAGCAACTTCTAACAGAAAAGAATTCATGGACTCGGTTGTATTGCAGTCATTTAGAAGGGCTCAGCGTAAACAGGTGAATATATAAGTATACTCTTGACCTAGACTAGTATAATAACATAATAACGGAGCACTCCATTACCTCACTGAGTAGGGATATATCCTTACTCAGTGATTTCATGCCATTTGTTGTTATTCCCACCCACAGTGTCTAGTGTTGATTCATCGAGAGAGGACTTACTGAAGCCTTGTCACCGAGCAGTATAAACAAATTAAAGTTGCCTAATAATTTTGAGGGCAGTTGATGGGGATATTTAATAGATTCTTCCTGCAAATATAATCATGGTAAAGATACACTAATGTTATTGATCAAGGACATTTGGATCATGGAAGTTTGACATGAAAGTGTAGATTTGATTCATCAAAAACTTATTGCTCAATCCAAATAAACTCTCATTGATGAAATCGTTTTAACAGACAGTGCCTGAGAGCCTGGTGTTATTGAACTGAACTCAATCTCATTGTCCCTAGCCCTATCATGATGTATTTTTATTTATTGTTGAAAACGTTTTTTCATTTCAGATTCGAGCATTTTGTTTTTGCATACAAAGGAGCAACTATAACCTTTTTCACTTTCGAAAACAACCTTTATGCCTTAGCAACAGACCAAGAATGGAGGTGAGGCAACACGCTATCACTACAGTCTATCTGTAATTTTTGGCTCCATTTATATGCCTTACATTTTTATTGTGTAGATGTTGCAATGCTTGTCTGCTAATAAAAATCTGTGAAATATATGAAATTTATATGAGCTGTAAGCTGTAACCTAGCTGAAACCTGCGCAATGGGTAATGTGAATACTACCTGATAATATGTTATATGTGTACATTTGTATTATATTTTTAGGGACAGCACCACCATGTGGGGCGGAGACGCCGTGTTGATCCAACTGCGACCCAGATTTGCTTTTGCTGATAGTAAGTTCACAGCTTTACTCTTAAAGACTACCCAAAGACCAATACATGTTATAGTCAGGCAGTTACTTATGATTAAGTTATGTCAGATGTGCAAGGTAAAAAGATCCAATGCTCTACTTGGCATGAATTACTGGTGGTGTAAAGAGTGCATCCCATAAGAAAAGGCAACTCTCATTCTCTGCATTATGATATAACATACATTGGTCTTTGGTTAGTCTTCAACATTTCAAACTATGTGAAGGCTATAACCAAGAAATGTTCAAATTTAGCACAAGGCAGTGGCTGTCTGACCCCTACTTCTAAACATGGTAATGGTCAGTGGGGATATTAAATTACTGATATCCAGAATGTTAACATAGGCATTGATGAAATTTACATTTTTATAGTTAAACAACATTACATTATCCATAACTATTAGATGAACAACTGTTTATTATATTATATGACATCATATTATTCCAGAGGGGAAAATGATTTACGTCAACCATCACACCAGAGGGCTTTTCAAAGGAATAAAAATTGGTTCAAATTACAAAAGCCCAATACTGCAGATAGAAGACATGAGTAAAGTCACGCATAGAGGAGTGGACCTTAACCTGGAGCAAGTAGAGGTAACGGCGTATAGATCTTGTTTGTTTTCTTGTTGTTTTGCCTTATTATCTGCTCTCATCAGTAAACTATATTAGTTGCATGATTTGATTAAAAGTTGAGACTCGTTTCTATTTTGTCTCTTGAATCACACCAACGATCAATCCTACCTCCAACCTAAATTGTAGTTTTTATGATATGGAGTAGTCACATAAAGCAATGTTGAGCAAGATTTATAAGCTGAGAATTGACCTGACAAATAAAAGGCTTTTCACTCCATGTAACCTGAATACAGTTTTGTTATAAAATGTTTTTATCATTAAAACATTATCAATACTTTGTGACAAATATTTTATAGGTGTGGGGCTGTGCTGACACTTCTGTGAAAGACATTCAGTTGAAACAGAGAGCTTGGGAGAGAAGAGAGGTGGAGAGGCTAAACAACCGAAAGGTCAGTAGTCCTGTCCAAACAAGCTTATTTTGTTACCAGTAATTTCACAATTCCAAATTTCATTCTGATATCGGATGATAACATATGTGAGCAGATGCGGTCATTTTACGAAGATTTTGAGTGAGATAAACCATTTTCATTACTTTTCAGTACTTGCTTGATTCTTAGTTTCATGACTTATTTACCGCTTCATGACTTCCTTTACCGCTTATTCAATGACTTACTCTTTTCATTTTCCAGTTGAAACAAGAAAACTGGGAAGATAATCCCGACAGAATGCTGCTAAGCTGGGGAGGAAAAGTAACAGAACATAATCAGAGATTGGGATAACAGCGGCTCTCTTATCATGTTATTGCTGCATATTATACCATTGTGCCTGATAGAGAAGACTTTTTTTCTGACGAGCCAGGTTTCTCCTGTGATAAATTGATTCTGCAACAGCTCTTCTGTGGATATGCTGGCTCGAAGTGATTCAGACTGTTTGCACAACCACCTCAATTTCAAAACTTGGGCATTTGTAATAAGTTGTCTCAATAGAATATGAAAATGCATTTCATTCTTATGGATTATTATAGGTATTATCATTCAGTTAGGACCATAGTTATGGAAACATGTCAACTGGTTTGTTACACTAACATTACATAATAATTATGTCTCAAAACTTTTAATAGCAAAAATAAATATGCATTTCGTAATACTGTATTGGTCATATTTACTTTTGTGTTGTCTCACTGACTGATTTTCCAAGTATCTATTTATGGGAAATTCACATTTTTGTACTTGCATGTAATCATGTAGATAACAGTGGCCTGACGTATCAAACGGAAATGTTATCACGATTCCCTTTGTTTTGTTGTCCGTTTTTTCGTTTCTGTCTGCTGATCCATAGATTTGTCCTTAATCATGTCTTTACCATGCTAATTGTTCACCCATCTTTATATACTCTGCTTGGCATCGTCCAGACCCTGTAACTGTTCAATTACTTAAGCATATTAAAATGTTATGAATTCTAGTCACCTTTTTTTGAAACAGATGTCTATTTTTGACTTAACCTTGAAATACAAAAAATCAAACATCTGTTAGGGTTTCAGCATTTCTCATGCCGCACTCTGTCACATCTTACTCACTTCAATGACCATCATATTATTTTTACCAGGGGGTCTTTTGATTGAAATAAGCAATGCTTTTTGAGCCGAATGATCTTGTCTGGATTTTAGGCAAATTTGATCTGATATTGTGCACTCAACAGACATAATCTTCCATCAAGCAGAGAGAAAATTTGGAGCGGTACCTCCTACAGTTCTCGCTCACTCATCACAGAGTGATTGGATAGTAATTTTGGCAGTTTTGATTTGAAAGACCCCTAGACTTGTGTGGAGAGTTTCATGTTTATACACAAAGGATATCATAAAGGGTAGTTGTCTTAATTGCTGATTTTATATTTGAGAGCACATTTTACTCATGACCACAACCTATCAAAAATATTATCATAAAATAATTGTCAAAACTGAGTATGAATCCTTTGTCAGCTTTTCCCTTTTTGAGCATTTCTGTAAGTTTTGAGACATGACGGCGAGCAGAATACATAGTTAGAATATTCAAATGGTACTTGTCCAGTGATGTCTTTGCCACAGGCGTAACACCGACTACAAAACAGATATAAATCAATGAAGTGATGTCATAAAGATAACCAACTACCACAACACAAGATGGACTAAATCGCAATGCATCAAAGCCATAATAATTTTGGCAGTATATATTAGTTGTCTCCTCTCTGAACTTGTACTTCAGAGAGGGCATAACCCTCCAATATAACATTTTCTCTGCAGGGATATCCCAAAATTCAGCAGGCAATCGAATGTTATGACAGGAAGAAGACATACCTGAGAACAACACTGGTATCCCCTGAAGTTTGAGCTTTGTTCAGCAAACGTTTCTCAGCAGCAAGTGCTCTCTATAAAAGGAAAAGTCTGAATGACACAATCAATATCCTGGTCTACTTAGAAACGTATTTTCGATACAGAGCCTAGACAACGGACGAACAGTGTCAAGCTAACCAAAATATTGGTCAAGTATTACTGCATTCTCATCCAGTTTTTATTAATATTCAGATTATTTTTGTATTTCTACAGAAGTAGAACCTTGTATTGACAGAACAGATTTCTCTCAGTTCAAGATTTGGAGCACTAGTAGAACTACAGTGACAGTTTTTCTTCAGGTAAAATAATCGAATGATATCATTATTCCTTATTGATTATTGATTATTGATATTCCACACCTTTTCTCGGTCACTGAGATTCAGGAATCTTCTCTGCTCCTCATCTTCTGCCCTCTGGACTGCCTGCTCTGCCTTCTTTGCCTTAAAAAGTCAAACATTGCAAATAATATAGGTGGAATTTGTCTGTGTATTTAAAAAAATGGTATCCTTTTTCAACCAACCCAGTGACCAAACGCATCAACCTTAAAAAAAACTAAGGGTTTATGAAAAAAAATACTAGAAGTTGACTAATTAAAATTAAAATAAACTGGATGCATAGATCATAATTGACCTGAACATTTGACTACAATAACTTTATACATTATCTTCTTCCAACCTAGCTAAATGAAGCTGAAGTAATACAAGGAAGAACAGTGTCGATTTTACAAGACTACTAGATGAATCAAACATGAGTAACTTGAGCCTTGCTTCTTGGTAAATGATGACTAAACTTAATCAGGAAGTATCCTCACTCATTCCATGTATTACAGATGAACATACATTTTGGGTAATAATCAATGATGACATTATGATTAACATTGTGCCAACCTTAAGCTTTTCTTTCTTTTTCTTATTAATTTCTTTCTTCCTTTCAGAATCTTTAGCATCTTTCTCAGCTATCACCTCTTTAGTGAGTGGACCAGGTACCTGGAAAATTGCCCAAATTTTGTATTGATGATAAGGCAGTATAGATTATAGGAAAACTTGCCATTGTGTTAGCATACCTCTAACAGCGCTTTCAGAAAAAAAGACTTCAGGAGTTTCTGAATTTCTACGATTACGATTTATGAATCAGGGAATATATATCCTTGTTAAATTAAAAAAACAACAGGAATATATCCTACCGAGATGATATTGTCTGCCAAATAAATATTGCATAATAAAACAGGCTAATGGATTTACATGGTTTCATGGAATGGTACCAATTATTTCAAAGAACTGCCATTCAAATTAGGGATGACAAAGCAAAGCCAGTAAGACAAGAATCACAACTAGAAGTGTGTATCCAAGAAGTTAACTCCTTGGTGTATCTTACTTGAGCTTTTAAGTAATCATACTTGTCAGGGTTCTCTCCCATAAATAGCCTGAATTGATTTCTAATGTTCTTATTCTGTGTAGAGAGATAAGGCACCACCATTTTTTCATCACTTCAAAAAAACACACACACAGATATAACATATACATCATAATAGGTTATGTATGTATGGGTAATGAGTACCCATAAAGTTATTATATATACTCTATCATATAAAATAACTCTATGTGAGTATCCCACAATACAGTGTTTTCTCGAATTCCCAGTGAGGTCAGGTTGGTTATTACTTGCATGAGACCGGCCTGATGTTCTTGAGAAATCCTGATTGAAATTGCATTGTAGGGATGTTGTGAACATACAAAGGAGCAACTATAACCTTTTTCACTTTCGAAAACAACCTTTATGCCTTAGCAACAGACCAAGAATGGAGGTGAGGCAACACGCTATCACTACAGTCTATCTGTAATTTTTGGCTCCATTTATATGCCTTACATTTTTATTGTGTAGATGTTGCAATGCTTGTCTGCTAATAAAAATCTGTGAAATATATGAAATTTATATGAGCTGTAAGCTGTAACCTAGCTGAAACCTGCGCAATGGGTAATGTGAATACTACCTGATAATATGTTATATGTGTACATTTGTATTATATTTTTAGGGACAGCACCACCATGTGGGGCGGAGACGCCGTGTTGATCCAACTGCGACCCAGATTTGCTTTTGCTGATAGTAAGTTCACAGCTTTACTCTTAAAGACTACCCAAAGACCAATACATGTTATAGTCAGGCAGTTACTTATGATTAAGTTATGTCAGATGTGCAAGGTAAAAAGATCCAATGCTCTACTTGGCATGAATTACTGGTGGTGTAAAGAGTGCATCCCATAAGAAAAGGCAACTCTCATTCTCTGCATTATGATATAACATACATTGGTCTTTGGTTAGTCTTCAACATTTCAAACTATGTGAAGGCTATAACCAAGAAATGTTCAAATTTAGCACAAGGCAGTGGCTGTCTGACCCCTACTTCTAAACATGGTAATGGTCAGTGGGGATATTAAATTACTGATATCCAGAATGTTAACATAGGCATTGATGAAATTTACATTTTTATAGTTAAACAACATTACATTATCCATAACTATTAGATGAACAACTGTTTATTATATTATATGACATCATATTATTCCAGAGGGGAAAATGATTTACGTCAACCATCACACCAGAGGGCTTTTCAAAGGAATAAAAATTGGTTCAAATTACAAAAGCCCAATACTGCAGATAGAAGACATGAGTAAAGTCACGCATAGAGGAGTGGACCTTAACCTGGAGCAAGTAGAGGTAACGGCGTATAGATCTTGTTTGTTTTCTTGTTGTTTTGCCTTATTATCTGCTCTCATCAGTAAACTATATTAGTTGCATGATTTGATTAAAAGTTGAGACTCGTTTCTATTTTGTCTCTTGAATCACACCAACGATCAATCCTACCTCCAACCTAAATTGTAGTTTTTATGATATGGAGTAGTCACATAAAGCAATGTTGAGCAAGATTTATAAGCTGAGAATTGACCTGACAAATAAAAGGCTTTTCACTCCATGTAACCTGAATACAGTTTTGTTATAAAATGTTTTTATCATTAAAACATTATCAATACTTTGTGACAAATATTTTATAGGTGTGGGGCTGTGCTGACACTTCTGTGAAAGACATTCAGTTGAAACAGAGAGCTTGGGAGAGAAGAGAGGTGGAGAGGCTAAACAACCGAAAGGTCAGTAGTCCTGTCCAAACAAGCTTATTTTGTTACCAGTAATTTCACAATTCCAAATTTCATTCTGATATCGGATGATAACATATGTGAGCAGATGCGGTCATTTTACGAAGATTTTGAGTGAGATAAACCATTTTCATTACTTTTCAGTACTTGCTTGATTCTTAGTTTCATGACTTATTTACCGCTTCATGACTTCCTTTACCGCTTATTCAATGACTTACTCTTTTCATTTTCCAGTTGAAACAAGAAAACTGGGAAGATAATCCCGACAGAATGCTGCTAAGCTGGGGAGGAAAAGTAACAGAACATAATCAGAGATTGGGATAACAGCGGCTCTCTTATCATGTTATTGCTGCATATTATACCATTGTGCCTGATAGAGAAGACTTTTTTTCTGACGAGCCAGGTTTCTCCTGTGATAAATTGATTCTGCAACAGCTCTTCTGTGGATATGCTGGCTCGAAGTGATTCAGACTGTTTGCACAACCACCTCAATTTCAAAACTTGGGCATTTGTAATAAGTTGTCTCAATAGAATATGAAAATGCATTTCATTCTTATGGATTATTATAGGTATTATCATTCAGTTAGGACCATAGTTATGGAAACATGTCAACTGGTTTGTTACACTAACATTACATAATAATTATGTCTCAAAACTTTTAATAGCAAAAATAAATATGCATTTCGTAATACTGTATTGGTCATATTTACTTTTGTGTTGTCTCACTGACTGATTTTCCAAGTATCTATTTATGGGAAATTCACATTTTTGTACTTGCATGTAATCATGTAGATAACAGTGGCCTGACGTATCAAACGGAAATGTTATCACGATTCCCTTTGTTTTGTTGTCCGTTTTTTCGTTTCTGTCTGCTGATCCATAGATTTGTCCTTAATCATGTCTTTACCATGCTAATTGTTCACCCATCTTTATATACTCTGCTTGGCATCGTCCAGACCCTGTAACTGTTCAATTACTTAAGCATATTAAAATGTTATGAATTCTAGTCACCTTTTTTTGAAACAGATGTCTATTTTTGACTTAACCTTGAAATACAAAAAATCAAACATCTGTTAGGGTTTCAGCATTTCTCATGCCGCACTCTGTCACATCTTACTCACTTCAATGACCATCATATTATTTTTACCAGGGGGTCTTTTGATTGAAATAAGCAATGCTTTTTGAGCCGAATGATCTTGTCTGGATTTTAGGCAAATTTGATCTGATATTGTGCACTCAACAGACATAATCTTCCATCAAGCAGAGAGAAAATTTGGAGCGGTACCTCCTACAGTTCTCGCTCACTCATCACAGAGTGATTGGATAGTAATTTTGGCAGTTTTGATTTGAAAGACCCCTAGACTTGTGTGGAGAGTTTCATGTTTATACACAAAGGATATCATAAAGGGTAGTTGTCTTAATTGCTGATTTTATATTTGAGAGCACATTTTACTCATGACCACAACCTATCAAAAATATTATCATAAAATAATTGTCAAAACTGAGTATGAATCCTTTGTCAGCTTTTCCCTTTTTGAGCATTTCTGTAAGTTTTGAGACATGACGGCGAGCAGAATACATAGTTAGAATATTCAAATGGTACTTGTCCAGTGATGTCTTTGCCACAGGCGTAACACCGACTACAAAACAGATATAAATCAATGAAGTGATGTCATAAAGATAACCAACTACCACAACACAAGATGGACTAAATCGCAATGCATCAAAGCCATAATAATTTTGGCAGTATATATTAGTTGTCTCCTCTCTGAACTTGTACTTCAGAGAGGGCATAACCCTCCAATATAACATTTTCTCTGCAGGGATATCCCAAAATTCAGCAGGCAATCGAATGTTATGACAGGAAGAAGACATACCTGAGAACAACACTGGTATCCCCTGAAGTTTGAGCTTTGTTCAGCAAACGTTTCTCAGCAGCAAGTGCTCTCTATAAAAGGAAAAGTCTGAATGACACAATCAATATCCTGGTCTACTTAGAAACGTATTTTCGATACAGAGCCTAGACAACGGACGAACAGTGTCAAGCTAACCAAAATATTGGTCAAGTATTACTGCATTCTCATCCAGTTTTTATTAATATTCAGATTATTTTTGTATTTCTACAGAAGTAGAACCTTGTATTGACAGAACAGATTTCTCTCAGTTCAAGATTTGGAGCACTAGTAGAACTACAGTGACAGTTTTTCTTCAGGTAAAATAATCGAATGATATCATTATTCCTTATTGATTATTGATTATTGATATTCCACACCTTTTCTCGGTCACTGAGATTCAGGAATCTTCTCTGCTCCTCATCTTCTGCCCTCTGGACTGCCTGCTCTGCCTTCTTTGCCTTAAAAAGTCAAACATTGCAAATAATATAGGTGGAATTTGTCTGTGTATTTAAAAAAATGGTATCCTTTTTCAACCAACCCAGTGACCAAACGCATCAACCTTAAAAAAAACTAAGGGTTTATGAAAAAAAATACTAGAAGTTGACTAATTAAAATTAAAATAAACTGGATGCATAGATCATAATTGACCTGAACATTTGACTACAATAACTTTATACATTATCTTCTTCCAACCTAGCTAAATGAAGCTGAAGTAATACAAGGAAGAACAGTGTCGATTTTACAAGACTACTAGATGAATCAAACATGAGTAACTTGAGCCTTGCTTCTTGGTAAATGATGACTAAACTTAATCAGGAAGTATCCTCACTCATTCCATGTATTACAGATGAACATACATTTTGGGTAATAATCAATGATGACATTATGATTAACATTGTGCCAACCTTAAGCTTTTCTTTCTTTTTCTTATTAATTTCTTTCTTCCTTTCAGAATCTTTAGCATCTTTCTCAGCTATCACCTCTTTAGTGAGTGGACCAGGTACCTGGAAAATTGCCCAAATTTTGTATTGATGATAAGGCAGTATAGATTATAGGAAAACTTGCCATTGTGTTAGCATACCTCTAACAGCGCTTTCAGAAAAAAAGACTTCAGGAGTTTCTGAATTTCTACGATTACGATTTATGAATCAGGGAATATATATCCTTGTTAAATTAAAAAAACAACAGGAATATATCCTACCGAGATGATATTGTCTGCCAAATAAATATTGCATAATAAAACAGGCTAATGGATTTACATGGTTTCATGGAATGGTACCAATTATTTCAAAGAACTGCCATTCAAATTAGGGATGACAAAGCAAAGCCAGTAAGACAAGAATCACAACTAGAAGTGTGTATCCAAGAAGTTAACTCCTTGGTGTATCTTACTTGAGCTTTTAAGTAATCATACTTGTCAGGGTTCTCTCCCATAAATAGCCTGAATTGATTTCTAATGTTCTTATTCTGTGTAGAGAGATAAGGCACCACCATTTTTTCATCACTTCAAAAAAACACACACACAGATATAACATATACATCATAATAGGTTATGTATGTATGGGTAATGAGTACCCATAAAGTTATTATATATACTCTATCATATAAAATAACTCTATGTGAGTATCCCACAATACAGTGTTTTCTCGAATTCCCAGTGAGGTCAGGTTGGTTATTACTTGCATGAGACCGGCCTGATGTTCTTGAGAAATCCTGATTGAAATTGCATTGTAGGGATGTTGTGAACATGGCCATTTAAGGGTTATAATAAAAACAGTCATGATATAAGAAGGCTATAGACTGTTGCCTCATGGATTTTATTCCTCGATACTACAAAGAGTCTTCCTCTGCTGCTTCACATTGAAGAACCAACAGACAAGCATTTTGGCCCACAAGTAAGGCTAATATTAACAACTGAAAATACACAGATACCTACCATATAGTGGGGTCAAGGCCGATTCCGAGAAGAAAGCTGACTAAATGAGGATGGCTGTTCTGACAAGCTACATGTAATAACGTGTGTCCTTGTCTGTTTACAGGAAGACAGATGGAAGCTTTGAAGTCATTAGTAGTTTGTGTTATCCCCTCTTTAAGAGTATCTATCAGAGTTTGGAGTTGTTCTATGTCACCAACTGTACATGCAGTGTAAAACTCGCTCTGATACGGTAACACTGTAAAAAAAGATAGATTTCAAATTACATAGTAGAAAAGTAGATCGACAACAGTGTGTCCGGTTACCAGCACTTTATATAGATCATTAACAGTTAGACTCAAGGAACCAAAAGTTGATCATGAACGATATTTCCTCATCAGTAGTAAGGAATGCTCTGATCAGAGCAGCAGGTACTTTTAAAACTCTTGCGTCGGGGACTCCATTACTTTCTTTGAGATCAATATAATAATTATAAGTCTAATAATACATTTATTGTCAGCAACAATTCATCATTAAATTCATCAACAAGTACAATTATACTTAGATATATTTTTAAAAGCCTACTTTTCTTTTCTTCCGCTGCTAGTTTATCAGGCTTTTTGTTCCTTCTCTTCCTCTCAGCGCTTCTCTCCTCCATGATCTCAGCCCTGCTGGGGACATACTGTCCATGATCCTTTAGATCATCTGATGTGTGAATTATATCTTCATGTATAGACAACTCCACATCTGCTTCATTACCTGTGTCGTAACCCTCTGAGAAATACAAATGATATATGCAACTGGAAATTTTGAGCTTACCCTAGTGAGGTAAATATAAGTTTGAGTTTAGGTAAGCTAGTTTGTCACTTAGTTCTGAATTTAGCTAGATAAGGTTGGAGCCTTGAATTTTAAATGTTGAATCGAATGTTAGCTAGGAATATATTTCACAATCTCAAGTCTGTGCAAAACGGCAAATTTTTACTCTTCAAGGGTACTTGCCGATTTTTGACCAAATATTCAAACTATACTGTTATTGTGCCGCTTTCTGGTTCTTGTCAAAGTTTTCAAGAACTATTATCTGCCAAGAAGTTGAGAACTAAAGTAGTCCAGGTAATCTGTAATTCATCTAGGTTCAGCCAAGAGCTATAAAAATACTCCCTTTTTCATAGCTATGTTTCAGACTTACAATCCTGAAGCCCAGGGTTTAATTCCCAGCTTAATTGACCTCCATCTGACCATGTTTGATGATGCGTACTGAGCAAACAAAATGCTATTGTCAAGCAGCTCCCACAATAGTTTGGTAGAAATATATTTAGATGTATCTGCACTAGCAGGTGGGATTTTGTAAATTGAGCATGAAAAAAAGCAAGTTGCCCCTGGGTGGCTTGTTTTATCTCGCTATCCAAGTGGGTAATTGAATAGCACTTAAGTCTTAGGATACCAATCTTAATCACCGGTGCATCAAATATTAACAAGTAAGCAATATATTACCTGTTGAACCATCTTGAAAAAAAGTCAAAAACTAGTGTGAAATTTGATTAGCTATGCATAATATTACTGTCTTCAAGTAAAACCTGTTGAGGTACCATTTAAAATCTTGAAAAAAAGTCAAAATCTAGAGAAAAGGAGGGTCTTTGCGCTTCATCAAAAAAAGTGCACATAACAAATTTTCATGCCAACCTTGAAATTTTGAGGGGTATTGGATGCTATTGATTAGCATATCAATCAGTTTTACAATTGGTTTGCATTACGTTTTGAATTTTTTAACCAGGAAAATATTGTAACTTTTAATTAGTTTCACCAGGTTCACCTGGTTTCACTGTTACCTTATATTAATTAGAGACCCTAGTTATTAGCATAATGTGGAAATAAACAAAGTGTGTTACCAGTTACAGTTACAAATGCGAAGTTCTGAAGTAGAATGAACCAAAGTAACCGTGTGCGACGATTCCTTATGATTGTTTACGATGGAGGAATTCTGTCCAATTAGTTTTGGATGATGGCATTGAGAATTTAAACAGTAAATGGTTTCAAAAGTGAACGGACCCCATAATGCAATACCTTACATCGTCCATATTATGGTTTTTATTTCATTCCACCTTCCATGCTGTACACTATGCTATACTGCAGCCTGGTTCGAAGTATTTGCCAATTATTACATTATCTTATCTGATTATCTTCATAGTAGAAAGCGGAGGATCGGAGTCACTTCCGCTGGTTGGTAAGCATAAAATTGTGCATGTGAAACGCGTAATATTGTACTGAAAATAATCAGTGTTGTCACTAAGGGGTGCAGTTGGTAAATATTCTCAACCAAACTATCAGCAGCTTGTTCAATTATCAGCTTACTACTCAGCGGTAAGGGACCTAGAACAAGTTTGTTTCCTCTCTGAACATAGAGAAATACCTAATAAGCTGTGTATCTAGCCACGGCGCTCGTTCGATAACCGACTTTTGCAATAACACTCAGGCCCACAGAGGGAAAAAACTTGTTTTGAACCCCAAAAACCACTATCCAACAAATTCCCAATTATTTAACATTCCCAAGTAATCAGGTTTCAGCTACAGCTATCAAGAAGGAGGCCAAAACTTTCACATGCCTTGTTACATTGCTTTGACAGATCCAATCGAGGCTAGGTAATAAATTCAACCAAGCCAATACCACAACCCTACAATCCTACACACTTTTTTGTTGTTATAATTCAAATAAAGTATGTCAAACAGCTCAATCCATCATGTTTGTAAGCTTCCTAAATTTTTCTATTTTCTTATTGTTTTGTATTGTGCGTGGCATAGATTCTTGAGCGCATGCCATGACAGGCTCGTGCTGATATATCATTTTGATTTATGGAATGGGTGGGTACAAAATTGTTTTGAAAAAATTATCATATTGCACATCAAATTTTGGCCAAACCTGTCTCAACCTGTGACATTCAAAGACATTTTGGAGCGTGGAAACTTGGTATTCTCACCAAAATGCTATTGTCTTCTGGATCACACACGTTGGGATGGTTGACAAATGTATATAGGGGCTGAACATTTTATAGCAGAGCTAAAATTAGGTTATTCAGGTGGGCAAATGGTTTAAAACACCAGATTTATGGTAATGCAGAATATATTATGAAGCATTTCTCTGGTGAACTTTCGTGTCGCGCAGCTAACACACGCTTACATAAGACCGCCCAGGATTCACAAAACAGTTTCTCATTGTTGCCCACCCGCACTCCGCCCATTCCCTGTTGATATACGTACCAGCTGCCAGCTCATCGGCTGGGTCACCTTGTCGTTTCTTCCTTTCTAGAGATGGACCACGCTTATTCAGAGTTTTCTTCTTCCGTTCTATCAACCCTGTCATCTTAGAAGGTTCTGCAATTCATATTAACATATTTATTATACATATTCATATCAACATATTTATTATACAGTATCTGCGGATACAGAAAGGTGATTTACCTAGTCTAAGCGCTTAGACGGCTGCAATGCCAGTTAGTGGCATTACCTTATCAAACATAGAAACGAGTGTTTGATAATGTAATGCCACTAACTTGCATTGCATCCGCCTAAGCATTTAGACTACGATTAACCATATGTAAGGTGTAGGACAATGCATGATGATAGTGGCATGAAGCCAGGGCAGGTTGAAGTACAGCTTTGACCCGCGTCCCATCTGATTATTCCCATTTCAAGTGTTTTATGGTGAGAAAAAAACGAGCTCACTTTCACTGCTTTGATTACAAGAGGTACCAGGCTTTGTTTTTCTCTTTTGAAAGATAAATTTATAATTTTAATTACTCTAACCAGGTATGCATCTATAATTTATCGAGTTATGATGAAGTAGATATAAATTGTAGGTGTCACCCTATTCATCTGCCACGAGTAGATACGTAAGCCAATAAGGGAGGGTGCCGTGTTGGCAAAAGCGTAAAACATCCTCCTTAGACAACAACATTGAAATATTATTACCCTTTTTAATGGGCTTATCTCATACTTTATCAGACCAATATTTCACTTGAAACTTCAGGACGGTGCTCTCCAGAGCGAGAAGTTATTGGAATTGGATGGTAGCCAAGGGGCTGTCATAACCTGGGTCTGTGTGTCTTGCATATATTATGAGGTCAACAACGGGTAGAGTGGGCTGGGTGAGGAGCAGATGCCAACTTGGAGTTGTATTTATTTGGATTAATTGATAGCCTCATTATTTTTACCCACCCTCCTTGCACCTGTAGCTCAATGCTTCATTTTCAGGATCCAATCCAAAAATAATGGGTGTTTTATACAATGATAAAATTTGACATCCAATTATTTTTAATGAAAGACTTCCCATAAAAATTCCAGCAATAATATAGACCAATTAGAGCAACTGGAAATAGACACAATAGACAAGATGTTCCCCATGACACTGTGAGAGAAAGCTATACATGTACTCAAATACCCGATGCTTTAACCATGATCCACACCAGATGAATCATCACAATGAGCAGGTAGAGGTCAATCTATGCAGCTGATGCCTTTTTTTTCACAATAATTTTAATTATAAGTGCACTAAATGTATCTTCTATCTAGAATAAATGTGTTTTATATACAAATGTTGGTTTGAAGTTTCACGTATAATGTATATCAACAATAGTGAACTCGCTGGATAACCCAAGGGTATGGGAGGAGGTGGTGCACCCTATGCATTCAATCTGTTTCTATTTAGCCTTAGGCCCACCGTTCACCTGTGGGCAGCGCATAATGGGTAATTTCATCCTCCCACTCCCGCAGTTTGGTTTCGCCCATATCAGGATTGAGCTAAGATAACTCGGACGACATAAAGTAGCTTTATGATCCTCTCTCACATACATCAGGGATGGTGGGTATATCCCATCCTCCCTACTCTCACATACATCAGGGAGAGTGGATATATCCCACCCTCGCTGCTCTCACATACATCAGGGAGAGTGGGTATATCCCACCCTCGCTGCTCACACATAGCTCACCATGCGTCTTAAGAGTACTCAGCTCTGTGAACACTCTCTTGACTTCGCTGAATGTGGCTCTCCTTGTAGGGAAAGGAATCATCCTCACTCTCTGATCACCCTTATTCAACAAACTCTTATCCTTCTTCCCGAAGATCAGAGGGTAGTTGTGTGTAGCCACTCGTAGGAATATGCGGTGGCATCTCTCGATGTATGAACTCCAGGACTGAAGCAATTCTGATATTTCCTGATAGGAAAGTCAATCTCAGATGATAGTTATTGGCAAACATACAAATTGTCACAACACTGTAAAAGGATAATTGGTGTGAATAAGAATTTGTTTATAGCAATTTCACCATTGATGTATGCCATTGCCAGTTAATTAATGATTAAAACATAGAGTGATTCCAAAAGTCACAATATATGACTAAATAATCTAAAATACAGGGCCCATAAATGTCATCGGATTGACATATCTTCCAGGCCAACAGCTGGTTAGAGGCAGTTCTGTCACTTCTGGGTCTCAAGACTGAACACTAAAAGTATGATTCACAAGTACGAAACACAAACATCATCACTATAATGTACTTTTATATGAAAGTGTGCCAGTTTCCTTTCAAAATAGTTTCCTTTTTTTCTCTAAATGAAAGTCATTATCTCATTCTGATTAGCCTGATTAACTATTCATACCCCACAAGTATCCTACTGAAAAAAATGGTTACTTTATTCATGATTATGATTAGTGGTCGGCTCTCCTCTGCTCCCACTAATTCTAGTTCTGTCCATAGTTTACGCAATCGGCTATGGTAAAAAAATACTTGTTTTTTATGTTTAAATTGTTCAAGGTGGGCCACGTCTGCGCTCAATAATTCTAGTTCAGTCCACAGATTACGCAATCTGTCACTTTAAAAAAACTTACAAAACCTGCCATAGAAAAAAGACTTTTGTTTTTTATGTTTATACTTTTCAAGGTGGGTCACGGCCATAGTTATAAAAAGGGGTGTTTTTATATCTATGGTCGCGGTCATGACTGGAAACCAGAGATTATAGACTAGACTAGAGTCTCTGGTGAGACAGAAGGTGTTAGCTAACCTGAGCGAGCATGGCTTCATTGTGTCTTCTGATCTGAGCACCAGCAGACTGAGCGTGACCTCCCTTCTTATCATGTTGTGACTGAGATTTACCCGCCTTGGCTCTCACCACATATCGATGGAACGTCTTATGAGCAACTGGCTCGCCACTATAAATAGAGCAGAGAAATATCATTGGACTGAGAGTGCATAATGCATAATGCAATGTGTAACACATAATGAGTAACGCATAATGTGTAACACATAACGCACAATGTGTAACACATAACGCACAATGTGTAACACATAACGCACAATGTGTAACACATAACGCACAATGTGTAACACATAACACACAATGTGTGTGCTATGCGGGGGCGTCATTCAAACACAAAGGCATAGTAGTTTGTGAGTTTTTACGAACAAGTTTTTCAGACCCTAGTGGCATTCTAGACATATCAATAATGATATAGATGAGAGGATAGGGAACATTAAATTTTAAACTCAACAATCGTTTGAGTCAAAGAGAATCATCCATCTCATTAGATACCACTCTGTCATGAAAATTAACCAAAAAGGAAATGAAAAGTTGTAAATGATTTGATTTATTTCTTATAAAAACACTTGAAAGTCATCAAAATTGCCTGTCACAATTCCATAGAGCTCAATGTGTCATAATATATACAAATATCAAATATAAATCAGAGACTGTCTTCTCCCACCCACCAATATCACTGATAAAATCTAATACTCTTCAAAGGTCTGCCAAGTCCTACATCTTTTCCCTGTGTAACCATAATACCCCTTAATGGTTCAACTTTCATACAATCACTAATCCAAACGTGACCTCGTTTTTGTCTGATCATGTCTTATCCATAAGGATGGAAGCTTATCATAGTCTAACTTCTCGGTTTGCCCCATAGAGGTATTAATAACTCTATGGTTGCCCAATGAGAAACTATTACTCCTCTATTTGCCTTATAGCCAATTATTTTTCAATATAGAATATGATTAGATAACTAGATAATAAGATTTGGAGGAGAGAACATTGTAATCCAACAATATAATATACCATTATTATCATTATCCAGTCTGGTTTGGCAGGCCAATCCTCGAACCGGCACTATTAATTTGTCTGCAAGGCCAAACCACTCTCTCTACAAATCTACATACATTACATCAATTAAAAAAATAAATTATTACATAAAAGATGAGCGCAGATTATCCAAATTAAATCAACAGGATAATCCTATAGTGTCTGATTCATTTACATTGGGCTGGATGTACACCCCCAATTTGGCGGTGGTGCCACTGGCATGAAATAGCGTGATAGTAAAGTTAAGACTCTCCTTCCATAAGTGATGAACTCTGATACACACAATACCAACAGATTAATATCTTTTAATATAACATTGTGGTGGGATTTTGTTCTTTTTCCAAAGGATCATCTTTAAAACGTTTTAAGCTGCAATTAAACAAACCCGCAATATATAGTAATTATCCTCACCGCCCAGCTTCCCTACCCGAGCATTACCAGAGCTTGAATGTATTGTGATAAATATCTATCTACTCTCTTTCGCGTCAATGTTGTTGGTAGAACAAATGGAATTCGAAGAACAGCGACTACATTATGAATTCAGCTCATCAATACACATGTTTTGATTTCTGGAATGGTGGAATGGGGTAGTAAGACCAAACTTTTATTGAAAAACCATCAAACAGAGACTTATCAGATACATTGAATTCCAAACATACTTATCAAAAACAGCTGCAGCGAAATGGCCACCACCCATCATGATGATGATCCACACATTAGACTGAGGTAGCTGTTCTATCTGCCGTAATAAATGAGTGACGTCCTCAGCGCTCTCCTAAAACGGATCAAGAAGTGAGCGTTACATAAACAACCAGATTTTTTTCATCAAGCATTTTCATCTCCCATGTAAACATCTATTAAATCGAAAAAGCGCAGGTGGATCTTTAACTTGTCAGAATGCGTAGGGTGACATTGTTGATTTCCATTTTTCTCATATAAATAATGAATTGGGACATCTCATAATAGACCATTTATTATCTCATTAACAAAAAGTTTTAGATATTAAAATCAAGTGGTAAAGTTGGCAAGTGGCCCATATATAATAATAAAAGTTAACACATGAAATTAGTAGCCACAAGAGGAAAACAATAATGGTTTACGCAATATAATCTCCAATAACAGGGACCCTGGAGGTCTTAATTAGAATATCATGAATCAAATCGCTAATAATATTAAAAATCTCAAAAAGTTCTGGAATGGGACATTTAATCGGCTTAGGGAAATAAGAATAGAACTGCCATTAAAATGTTTTTAACAAAAATATTGGCATAACGAAGAAAAATCTTTTTTTGTGGTGTTTAAAGCGGCATATATCGGTATTTACAACGGACAACCAGGTGCATGGTGTGGCGGGGACTTGGCTACATTTTCAAATTAATCTATTAATTATAGACACTAATCTCTCTGCCCTGTGAGACTAGGGGTACTGTGGTCCTAAGGAGAAGGTCTTGGTTTGCTTACATATCATTATAATAGACTGTTTGTCTAGAGGATCCAGAATGACATTACTGGCAAATATCTCTGAGACCACAACAAACATAATTTTACTACAGTTCTGGATCTGAGAGAAATCGGTCGGTCGATATTTCACTAAATATTTGTAACCTAAGCCATCACAATTAGTGTTGAAATTCTAGGTGGTACAACTACACCCTGGGTGATGAAGAAGCTATAACAGATCTTATCAAGAGAGGGGCAGGAAATTGATCTGTAAATGTTTTCCCTGAACAAAATAACATTCTAAAACTCCGATTTGACAAGGCTGTAGGATCTAGCCAGGCATTGTCGGTGACGTATTTGAAGGGCTCCGAGAAGTGTACGTGAAATTTTGTGACATTCCAGTATCAAATACTTGCAAACAGAATGCCACCAAGTTTTATTGGCTGACATTTGAAGCCTTCACCGACCTCCCATGTTGCTACTACACCACCTTGCTCAGGAGGAATTCTACTTAATTTCACAATATGTAATTTTGGATTATGAGCACTAAGCACCATAGAAAAAGAATGCAAAATAGCTTGTTAATGTAATAATTGATCTATAATTCAGCCAGTGCCAAGATGATTCCAAATCCTATTTTACAAAGAAATCCAGTTTGTTGGCAAAGTTCCATGTGTCTGCTAAGATGACAGGCGGCAATCTTAAACATGGCTAAAAACAACTATCAATTACATAAGACCTCAAACCGAGATTCATGCCCTAAGCTGTTATGTAAAAATAAAAACAGGCAAGCTTGACAAGAAGTAATTTCCCCTCAGCCACCTCTGAAATAACAGGAAAGATCTTTGACAGTGGAACCGCAAGTAGATGATGGGAGGATAATCCAGCGAGAGACAAGCTGATAAACCCAAGATGAAATTAATTAGCTACACTTCTATATAAAAATGTGGTTGTGTGTCACTTGAACAAAAAAGTGCGTGGCCATAAATTCGCCAACTATCAAAGACGACACCAGTACGACTACAAAATGTGGAAGCGGTACAAGTTGGTATAAAAAACTTTAAAATTTTTAATCTTCGTGTAAAAATAATCTAAGCTAACTGCGGAATAATTTCATGGTGGTGCCATCATCCTTGCAACATATTCACTGGGTACTTGAAAAAGGGGAGGGCTGCTAGAGTAAGCTCAGCTCAGATTTAAATCTCCTTACATCTGAGTGACTGTCAGCTTATGGATCAAAAGTAGGAAGGAAGCATGAGGACAGAGCTGATGCTCAAATTATACCTTTTAGCCCATAAGCTTGAGTAACTGAGCTGCTTCCGTCGGGGGGGGGGGGGGGGGGGAGATAGTGGATGATAGTGGGCCCACCCAGAGACAGTTTTTCCAATGTTTTTTTACATCAGCATTATTTTTATCCCTTCTGATACACAAGTATGGCATGGAAAGTTTGTATGTTGTCGTACCTATTCCAATGGAGCAGAAATTTTGACAAATTAGTGGGCCGGGTCAGCAGATTTAGCTGTACTTAATTTGGCAGTTTCACAACATTTTACCTTCTTGTTAAAAAGTATAGCTCTATAAAGGGAGAGAACTTGGCCTTCAGGAGCCTTCAGGAAGAGCTGGTTTTGTTCCGATGCGTACATTACCCCATCAACATCCTCATCATCATCTTCCGACACATTTCCTTGACTTCCTTTTTGTTTGGCTACAAATGAGAAAAAAAAACATAATTTCATCTGATCGTACCTATTGTACCTATCAGACAAAGTTTTGACCAATCCACTTTCAACATAATCTTCAGTTAAAAACCAATTATAAGAGATCAAGGAGTACTCCTTGAGACTGAGACAGGTCATACTACTAGCATAATAGACTAGTACATAAATAAACAGATGAAACCAACAAAGATCACTTTGAATCTGGCTCAGCAGTAAGATAGATCATAATAAGTATCAAATGTATTCAGATCAATCCCCAAAAAAAACGCATTTGTCAAGAAACGCTTTATATGGAAATTTGGCAAAGGGGGAATGACACCTTAAAAAAATATAATTTCTTAGAACACCCAGATAGATTATTAAAAAGGACTTGAAGAAGCTGGGGAGGGGGGAGGGATACCCTGTATTTTGCTATGCTTATTTTCTAGCCTCGGGCGAGTCATTAATAAGTGATATGTTAGCAAAAAACTTTCAAGGACCCAACATGTGTTTGTGTGTTGTACAATAGATGAAAACACAAGATATAATCATATCATTACTATTACTATTTATTAGCTCTGGTTTAGACTGAAAACAGTAGAAAGACCAGGGTTCTAGGTGGCTGACTGACTGACTCTCTGTATTCACTGCAATGTAGAGCTTATTTCTTAGAGTTGTTGTAAGATATGTAAGTTGTGTGCAGATTGACAGACGAACAACTCTGGCCAACACACTGAGTTAAGTTTCGAAAGAGGTGAGTGTGAAATCATCACCAACAAAGGATATTGCTGAATGTAGACCATTTTTAATGACAATTAAATTTAACTCCAGTGTGGTCTTTTGGTGCTTCTGTGGTAGGCTGTGATGAAAGATGACAAATTTTTGGGGGAAAACAATAACAAGCCCAGACAATAATATGCAGGAAATAGGTAGTAAAATGAGTCCACTGTGACCTGGGACAGTGACTAAATCATTGCAAACTTTTGAGTCATGAATATTTTAACCGTGATCATAAGATTTCATAATTATGATTGATCTAATGACTTCTTACAGTAATTAGAATTAATTACAACATATCAAAGAAAAAACATCAATCATCTTTATAAGCATGAAGAAAAATGGCCTTGTTGGAACTTCCACAGCCTGCAACCTGCAACTATGTCACTTGTCATGGGATGTAAAAATAATTCACACCCTAGATATTTAACGACCCAGGCAAAGCACCTCCAGTTCTGACTCAAAATGTTCCAAAATTAGATGATAACAAGATAAAAGAAGCTCCAGCCCAAAATAATTTCTCTAATATTATTCAAAATTTCTTTGTCTGGAAGAATATTGAACTCTCAAAGTGGGGGGTGCACATAAAAACATGACTCACAAGGCGGCGAATTTATATTGCTATGAGAATTGCTCAAAAGACGTCGACGTCAGGGCAAATTTGGGGATGAAAACAAAACAGTTTTGAACTTTAAGGTTTCCTCTCCCATAAAATCACACTGAATCATTGTCTAAATTAGGAGCTAGGTTTCCAGACCCTCATGTTTAGATTGTCACACTTTGAAACCACTGATTGGGTTTCAAGAGTAAATGTTTGATACAAGTTCTATTGGAAATGTTCAAGAGTCTAGTAATTAACCACAATTTTAACACTTGCTTACATCTTTTACACGTTTATGCTAAGTTGATGCTAAGTTGTTGCGGTTAATCTAGGCAATCATCAGCTATTTTTAGTTGCAATAAAAACACACAACTATCATGTCAAATATTGATGAAATTGTTGATACCTCACCCTCCATCATTCAGATCCAAAAAGTACAACCAACCAAATCAATAAACTTCTTTACTACATGTTTCAATTTTGTTGGTAAAAGCTGAGACATTAGATTCTACTCTAGATTTTTGATTTTGCCATAAATTACACAGAATTTTTTCCTTAGCTATGCTTGTGTGGATTTACGGCCCATGAATAAAGAAAGTACAACACAGCATTCCAGGCATTCCAGAAAAAGCTAAATTAGATTAAGATTTACAAAGGCTTAGTCACTACTAAAGCAAATTATTTCACTTTTTAGAATCCTGCCAATATTACCTACACACGAGGTAGCGGACCTTTCGTCAAACTGCCCAAAAGGGGGTAGCCAAGCCATCATGCATCAGCGTTTCTGTTTTGCTTCATATAACTTTTTGTTCGAGGAGTTTTGAACAGAGATGCTAGGTCAAAAAATTCGTTCTGTAGAAGAGACCTAAACCAATGTTGATGTGATTATCTTCATTCAGACCCTTTTTAGAGACAAGACAATACAAGGACAAACCTGCTGTCAGCTTTGCTAACATGGCAGCCTTGCCCGCCTCTCCGGTATTCCCTTCATCTGTCTCACTGTCAGTAAAATCTGTCCCTGAGAGACTAGATATGTTATCTGTAAAATATATATATAGTATATGAGAAGAAAAAAAATCGTTAATCATATTAATATAGTATTGAAACAACTGTAGTCATTTCTGTAATTTCCACAAAACCTAGATCTTTTGACAACTGAGTAATTTAAGTTGGAAAGCTAACAGCAATTCTAAGGGGAGCAATAAACTCATTAACTATATGTGTGATGGAGGGAAGTTGTGGAAAGGAGGCTTGTCTGTAGGTATCAGCCATAGACTTTATATTTCCTAGTATATTAAGTCTATGCAAGGACTCCTTGGTCTATGGTGTCAGTAAATAAACATTACATCACAGGATGGGTGGGTTAAAAGTATGCACATTTGAACGGACTTCTTCCAGGCATGGCATCAATAAGGAAAACCTAATTTTCTATTTTTATTACAAAACAGCCATAAAACGTGGGTTAATGTACCTGCAATGTGGCAAGTAAAATTTTAATTTAGAAATTTTATGCAGAGGGCATCAGTTTGACACACATAATGATAAAAACTTTGCATTTTTCAGCGATATCTGAATAATTGGTGTCATTATGTGACAAATCTGAACATTTTTTTTCCTCCAGCATCAATCACATTTAACTTTTGGCAATAACAAAAAATACTTTGATGTGTATTAGAAATTGTGAACTTGCCATTGAGAATACTTTTGGATCCAATCCAGACACTGCTAGCAACACCTAGGAGAGATTCTCCTAGGTGTTGCCATCGGTTTGGCACATGGCAGGGGAATAAATCTGTGGCACACCCACATGGCAAATACCAGTAATTCCAGGGACCGAGACCGGCTTCCGAAAACTTAGCGAGCATTGTTGTCCGTCAATTTCTGCACAGCATGTGTGGAAACAATGACCGGATACGTGACAGAACCTTATAGTGCTCATTTTTTTCCAGAGTGACATAATGTTTGGCATCCATCAAACTACAGGCACCGGTAATGTACCGATACATCCACAGCTCGTCAAGAGGCCCTACTATTTTTACTGCTCTTGAGCCGAGTGATAAGTACCACTTTGATAATGTTTCGTCTCTTACACCAAACTATATAATAATGCATCTGCCTAAACATGTACAAAAAGTATCAACAAGGACATTTATTATGTTATTTCATCGTTTTGTTAATATTTTGAAATGACAAGGCTTCCTCTTTCACCAGGCCACTCTCACCTGCCACCTCAGTGAAAGTTGCCTCGGTAACAGAGTTCGCTCCTTTCAATCTCTGTTTAAGATTGAACCGATGCCAATCAGTCTTGTAATGGTGTGTCTATAATCAATCAAAAATAAACATTTATTTATAGAGAAACAATTATTGGTGGTGCGCTCACTCCGCATAATAGCAAAAAGTGATTTATGTCAAATCAAATAACTTTCTATGATTCACACAACGTTGACAGACATAAAGTGGCATATCGGTGTGAAAACTGAAGAAGATATCCATAAACCCAGCTTTGATGTGATGATAAGACTAAATCGCTAGCCGCAATAGTAGGATTGCTGACATGCTTAATTTGCTGTATAACTTGTCAGCACAGAATTAACATTATTCATGAAACTTCAGCGCCTAATGAGCTCAGAGTGGTACGCTGAGTTGAGGGAGTGGTGGTGGTGCCCACAAAAGTGATCATTAATTCATCAATCAAATAAAAAGTTACATCGAAAATACCCAAACTCAGAGAAACGGCAAAGACTTTAATATGTCTTTAATTAAGGAAAACTGACACGAATAGGAAACAGCCAATGACAGGCTGGTATCAACCTGACCTGTTCTTCTCTTGTGTCAAAGAATATTGCACATGTAGCACATGACATAGCATCTGATATATGTAAATCTGATAACTTCTGAGCCGACGCCTTCGCAACCCCATCTGAAAAGTCAGAAAGCCACAACATATTAATAATACACCTAATCCCTCATCGAGCGAGCGGCCGACGCTCCAACCCCTTCCACATCTGTCCAGGGTGATTTTTTTCTTCTAAGGTTTCGTGGCACATTCTACGCCTTGGTACGACTATCAAACACTCATATATTTTAAGCTGTGTTTTGTGTTGTTTCCTAAATTCACCAAGCTACATTGTTGGAGCACCATTATGGGTTTCGTTAATGACAAATGGCAGTTAGAGCAAAACCTAATGCTGGCTTTGATGTGACTTTTCAAGTTATAAATGGCAGGTAATTCACAAAACTAATTACAGACACATGAAACCCATATATGACCCAAAATTTAACTAGTCTTGTACGGATGATATCAATAAATTTGAGACTAAACTCCTCTCTAGCACTTTTGTAGGGTGTCGAGCCATATGACCCGTCTTCTCTAAATGCGATGTAGTGATAGAAATTTCTGACAACACACCACAGTTAGATAACTCATAGTTCCATCTTTCAGTATATTATTTAGATAAAACTAATGATAATGATTTTTCATTTATGGAGGAAGTCGCTACACTACTGCATCAAATTTCTCAGAAGGTGCGGTGCTGAGTTAATTATTTTATTTAGATTACTTATCAACAAAGGACTTGTGGGGCCCACATACCGCCCCCTACTCCATAGCATGTGTGAGGAGGTGGTAGTGCGTAGGATTCGTTTAATTTCGAAGGATTCGTTTAATTTCGCAATCTGTTTGATCAGTGTGAATGGCGGCTGCCGTGGATTAATCATTAATCTGTGACATAAGTCATTAACCACACAGAGTAATCAAGTGAGTCAGACTAACAATCAGGGCTAAAGATCTGAGAATTAACTGCCATTACTGTTTGTTAAACAGTATTTCTACTGATCATACCACTTGAAAGAAGGATTTACTGGGAAAAAAACGTGTGAAACCTTAGGGTTACTTCTGCAGTAGAGAGGGCAGGTGGAGCCAGAACACTTAGTGCATTAAGTGTATAAACATATTGAAATGCACCAAGAGTCCTTCATGCAACGCCAATCAAACGAGCATCCAGTGGTGTATTGGTATGGATTTTGTATCAACTTCCTGCAAAGAAGCGAAACAACAATACCTGCAATATGAGAGTTACTGGTGAAAATTATGGTATTGATATTTCTGTCATCCTTTTTTGTTCTCACCAAAGTTTTCCCCCGCTACAATGGCATCTGACACCACCCTCAACTCTCTCAATAGTTTAGCAGTCTCCTCCCCTTCCTTTCCAAACAATGGCATGCCGCTCTTCTTCGGGACCTGTTTGGCGGATTTCCCTTTCCTCGGGGATTTCCCAGGAGTACCTGGCTTAGGTGACTCAGAACCTGATTCATTCCTCTCCGTTACATCTGGCAGGTTTGTGCTACTGCTGCTATCCATCACACCTGTTAATAGACATAATGGACAGATATTACAACACACACTGTCTAGAATGTAAAATGATGACCTACACTCAAAGACGAGTCTGCATGTAGCAAAGCAAACTAGCCGAGTTCAATATCCTGAGTTGAATTCTCTCACTAAACAGTGCTGGCCCATATTACTCAATCTGAATACAAAGTATTGATATCCTTACTCTATTATTTTGAGACCAGTTATTTGAGGGAAGCTGGGTAATAGCATGTTCTTGTTTACAATTAGATGAGACATTGAATGTCTTCTTCCTGTTAAACAAGACAGCTTTCTGCTATTGCCATCATGGTGTCACTGTAACATCAGTTTTCAACTGAGTCTCTAGTATATTAATTACAGGGTAGACTGAAGTTGGATTTAAAAAGTTGTTTCAATATGCTCGATTGGGCACAAAAAGTATCTTCCCTTGGGCCATAATACACTTTGTCAATGGCATGTTTTGGTTTGAAGTTTGTAAATTGGAGTAATCAAATTGTGAGTTAACCGAGTTTATGGCCTGCTTACTATTTTGCCACAAATATTGAGGGGGCGAAGACGCGCAAAGGAAAATTCAAAACCAAATGTGCCTGGCCTTGCTATTGACGTATGAGATTACCAAAAACTGGATGCCAAATTGTGTGATAAGAACCATTACACTTATGGTATGTGCAAAATAATGTTGCAGTGTGTATTTTGCCAAGATAACCACATTATTACAACCTTATCTCAATTGCTACTCGTAATAAAATATAATAATCCAAGATGAATGGAGGCAGCTTCAGAGTGTGGCCGTTCTCGGTTATATGGCCACACAGCAAAAAGTAAAAGATGAACTCTTATAAAATTTGTAGTCAACTTAACAGGAAAAAAGCTGAACCGGTAAATCCAGATATGTCATGAAAGCAATAAGTCCACCTCAAAATACTAATCTAATGCCGATTTCCACACCGCAAATTGATACTTCATTTCTAAATGCCTCAATGCTCAATAGACAACAAGGTGGTCTAGGGATTTGATTGGCTGATTGGTTGGTTGCTGGCCTTTAACCCTGCTAGAAGCATGCAAACCATGCTTTTGAAGCAGAAAACTCAAACCAGCACATTCCATTATATGTCTCTAATCTAACAAGAAGGGGAAAAATTATCAACGTCTCCAACTCCACACAAGACAACATGAAGACCGATCCAAGGGTGTTAGCTGCCAGCATGGAAAAGTTATCGACTTTACCTGAGGAAGTTAATGAGAACATTGAAACAAAGCAGCAAACCAGAGAGGAACTCAATAACAATATCAACAACAATAACCGTAAGATGCAACTCAAGCTCAACACACAAATATCCGCAGTAAGCACCTCGAGTATTGAGTCCAGAGATAGTATATTCACAGATTCCGACAGCATACCAGGCACCCCTACAACACCAAGAACACCGTCAGCAGGAGACTGGATAGGTATGGGTACATACAGAAGAAGGAAAATATCCAAGGAGAGAACCAGAAGTCTAAAGGAAGAGAACGAGGACCTCGGTCTGGAGAACATCATTCCACGACACAAAAGCCCTAAAGCTCTGGGTGAAATGGGTAAGCAATTATCATAAAATGGTAACTGTGATATCGAACAGTTGGAAAATCAAAGGTTGGGTGAAAATATAATCTGGGAAGGGGAAGGGGGCACCTGGGTACTTTGAAACTGTAGCAGGTAAACCTGAACAACTGTAAAATCCTATTCCAACATTTCTGGGCATCCATCGCGCACCATTCATCTTCACTTTGCAGCATAATCCTTTCAACCTCTGCTCTAATTCCTCTTCATGGCGACTCATTCTTCTCCAAGTACGATAAAACAATAAATCTATCTCAAACCCATCTACTGAATCAGGTTTAGCTGCTGCCTAATTAGGCCTGAAAAGACTTCTCTTTAATTCAACTGTTTATTTATAGTGCTGAAATCATGACAGCAAGACGTAATACCTTTAATCTATCTGATTGGGATTTAGGTAGCAGATACAATAAACACAATCCAAATTCACATGTCCACCTTGTAGTGACTGATAGGTGGACCGATTAATCCTTTTCTTGACCATCCCTCCCACCCCCACATGATTAGGATCTTAAAACTAGGAAGAACTCCTAGAAGTCTGGAGTGATAAGCTCTCTAAGAACCTGTCCAGTCGTTTTTGATAAATGGTATACAAGTTAAAGTAGGCCTAGTCTAGCGTTGACAATAACAATTATCTGTTGAATCCTCAACTCATTTGCCAGACTAGGGTTAGATATCGAAATTATCCAGTTGAGTAAAATTAAAATCAAACGCTTGGTCACAATAAACAACCCGATTGAACTTATATTACTGCCACAACATCAATACACTATGAAGGAAGTATAGAAACTCTCTCCCTCATCATCTTGTAAAAGGGAAGCTGCTTGTATCTTCTTGAATGTGTTCTATCTTGTTGTATACAAGTTTCTCCTCAGTTGCGTGCTGATATTGAGTATGACATACAGGCAAAAGAAGGTCCTAGTGTCACAGAGTGTCATTACCCATATAGTGTCATAGAAGGCATAGAAGTGCATTGCCATGATGACTTGAAATCACTTTATTAATCATAATTATAATGACCACACTTGCTGGTTGATGTAACTATCTTCTAAAACAAGTAGATAAATCGCTCTAGATCTCTGCTGGTTCAGAGATCCTTATCAAGATAAATTGGCATCTTCAATTTCCACAGACGTACAACATACACATAGATTCTGGATCATTGCTAGCTTGTTGCCCGAATGTCCTACCATATGTTATCCCAACACCTGCCAATAGCACTGATATTTATTCAAAAACAGGCCTGCTTTTGGCTTCCCATCCACCTCCGAGCCCAAAAACTACTGAAACTTGAGAGTAACAATAGCCCAAGGCCCTTTGTTTCCTGGTCATATACACACCAATCTAATCGGCACATTCCTTCACTAACATCGCACAGAATACCTGGACGATCCTTGCACCGGCTTCCTGCCTTACTCCACACTAGCAAGGCTTCTTAAACTCTAAAGTATAGGATACCGTTGTCACAATACTTAGCTAACACATGTTGCATTCTGTTCATAAAGCCTGTGTGCCCTAAGACATCAACATCTGCTTTGCCTTCTAATAAGCTAGAATTCAAACATGGATGTGTTTCTCTTATCCAGACACGAAGAATTCCTAATAAATCAGTCTAAATCTGAAGTTTATTTCATATTTTATCTCTGCGCTGCTCGGTGATGATAGAACGGAGCCTGATTTAATAATCACATCAATCAAAACTTGACATTTCATCTCTGTAGAGCCATCATCAAGTTTGCTTTTGAAACTGATTTACATGAGTTAAATCATAACACTCAGTCAGCCCGCTACATTCTTGAAATACAGGACACCGTGCCGACATGATACATGCCTATGTCAAAAACTTATACCCAAAGTGCGAGTTAGAAAATTATTTAATTTTATGGCAACCGAATTTATTTCCATATACATCCTATAACCGCTCGTAACTTATCAACACAGTCAGTGTTAGGCGGCTGTGTAACATTTCTACTACCAGTCGGATAATAAGTTTTAGCATGACGATGGAAAAACAACCATTGTTTGCTTCCTCTATATAATAAAGGGGATTTCACCTGCCAGTAACGTCACTATCTCCACCCATCCATCTATCCTGTAATCATGACTTTATCGATCATCAGTAAGATGTGCCATGATTAACCTAAACACCAATGTTTTCAGTAGGGCAGTGTAAATATACAGTTTCCATAGTACAACACCAGCATATTGGAACATATTATTACAAAACGTGTCTGGGTGAGCCATCAATTTCCTCTGACAAGGGTGTGATAAAGCACTTGGTTTTGTTAAACATCACCCTTTGAAGAGGAGAGTATAATTAGCCAGGGTTATTCAGTGGTATCAATTAGGGATTATGTTCACTCTCAGATGACTTTCGATGATACCATCGCCAAACAGGCCTATTGTTAATGCTCAGTTGTTGAACACAAACAAGGTATTACAAGCCGTTGTCAAGAACAGCATTCACCAAATTCTTGCCATTTTAGTAACTACTGTATAAACCAAACATCCTACTGAATCATATCAGTAAAGACTTCAAAATTGATAGTATCTTTTTGATTACCATGCAATGGTTTTTTTTCCAACAAGCATAGCTAGTTAGAGATAAAAATAGAAAATTTTGTTTACTATCTGGGTTTGTGAAGGGTAAACTGCTCATATACACCCCTATCTGTTCATAGACTACAAGGAAAAACACAAGGTATAATCTTCTATTCCAGATTCTGATTGCTATCACAACAGCAATCAATTGTATATCACAACCTTGATGTACCATGAACTTGTTCTACATGCATAATACCATTACAAAGCATAACATTTGAGGAAATTTAGGGTTTTTAATGTATCTCAAGAGTTATCCGCTCATTTCTGTTGGAAAAATAACTCCAACACAAGATAATTAATCACTCTAACTGAATATGTGTATTTATGTTAGTTGCATGTTTAGAACCTTGATATTATATAGTCATTTTTATACGTTATGTCAATAAAACTATAAATAAGCACAATCTGAAGTTCAACGGGGAGAGTTCTAGACAAACTCTCATTCTCAACTTCAAGCTGACCACTACTAAGGCAGTATTCTATAAAGGTGAGGTTTCAGGGCCAGCAGGAGCAGAGATGGTGATACATAGCACTTTGAAAGAATTTTACAAAAATAAGAAAATACTTTTTGTAAAAAGATCAAAAATCATCTACTATTTGGTGTTTGTCACATACGAGTTTATAGGGTAATAATATAGGTCAAACCTTGATTTTTGACGTACTGGCTGCTAGATGACTGAACTGCTCGAAAGGAGAAAGAAAGTAGCTTTGGAATGTGGTAGGCACCTAATAATTGAGCTTTATGAGATTCACCACTGAGAGTTCTACTGAGTGTCAGCTTGACGCTATGTTGTAATTTTGGGTTCAGGGACCCTATATTCAGGTAGAGCGCAGCCTTCAATCTTATAAGCTTGCTTGATTGTAGTAAGAAGAGTGTCATCCACACCTACAGCAGAGCGAATATACTATTTACTTTTTCCAGATCGTGCAAAGCTAAATCAGAACACGCATTGCCAATGCTGTATGCTTGACCATTTCCCTTCTAGATGACTCACTTACTTTCTTTGCATGATTTACTGCGGCATGGGCTTACAATTCACCAGAATTGAAATGTATGATGTATTTCGGTAGATCAGTACCATGGCCACAAGAACATCACAAATTAAACTAATCTAGGTTACAGTTCAATCCCATTACTTTTAGCTCAGATATATGTTTACAACAAAGGAGGACATTGCACATAATAACACTATCAGGCCTCAGAAATTTCCTCCTCCTTTCTTGGTCAAACATTTTAGTGTTAACTAAGTTATGATGTTAACACCAGATCCAGGAAGAGGATAAATGATTAACAACATTGTTGAAGCCAATAAAATGAAAGGAGGCTCTGGAGACTGACCTCCACAAACCAACTAAATATGGTGATCTATCTATCTCACCTGTGTCTATAACTATCATCACTATTACTATAGTTTGAATAATATTTATTATTTAATAATCCTTTACTTACTCAGTAGAGCAGTAAGTAAAGTAATCTTTCTTAGCTAGTCAGTGTTATGTATCTAATCTATCTGTCTACTGTAAGCCCTAGCATGAGGGTGATCCGTTTGACAACCACTCTGATACTCACCTTAATACTATAGCTTCAGTCCAAACTGATCAGTAGCTTGTTATGGTTACACCCAAGAGTGAAATGATTGCATTTCAACTTGAGATCTGATACAGCATTCTAAACTCAATATTTCAAGATAATTTTCCCAGTGTGGTGAAATAATTGCCTGAGTGCTAGAAACAGCTTGATTTGTGTGTGGTTTTGCAGATACGCCCTCATGCTTATATGCACTCTGGCAATAGCCTTGACACGACCAGTTTCCGCAGCTGCGCATAGTGGTTTACACTCCTGTTTCCTGTCTTCTTTAAAAAAAAACTGAAAACGGTCTGCCGCTTTTACTATTACTGGATTTCACATCCTATTGTATTCATATGTAACAATAGAACTGACTTGCAACATAAGATGGCACAACAAAATATGGGTATGTTAGTGTATTGCTAAGTTATACTTAGACATCTCATAGCTTCAAAGATAGACATTTATTTATACTATCACAGCAAGGGGAGACAGGTTGAGTTGTTAGTTGGTTCATTTGCCAAAGATTTGCAACATAACATAGCTACTACTATACTAATTCTACACAGCACACACTAGTTACTACACATATTCATCCCTCTCCAGCAAGCTAGCCTCTACTTAACTAACTTATTACATTACAATGTCATACATACATGCATTACATATTAGTTAAGTACAATGTAGTAATAGTATACATATATATAGATAGTTTTAAGTTATGTCCACGAGAAACATAATAAATATATGTGTATCTTACTCACTGCTTCCACACTTTGCTTCTTTGAAAAATCCTTCAGGACTTGCATTACCCGGTTCTATCTATTATTGTTATCAGTGAGAAGTAGTAGGACTACCTTCTCCATATATCCTTACTATTGCTATTACTATTCATTTTTGCGTGTAGTCAAAGCAAATCACTGCAAATGGTCCGCCATACATGAGGCTTACTTCTTCAGCTAAATATCCAATGCTTTTTTTGAACTTGACTTGACCAGTGGATTGTCTCATTGGTGTAAGACTTAGGGGCCTGCTTTTTACTACATGCCCTTGCTTCGTACCTTTGTGCTTAGGTAATTGTATAGATTGCGGACATAAGGCAAAGCATAGCATATGATTTAGGTCTATCATCACAATTATATAAATTTATTCATTGGCTTGCTTTAATTATTCAGTGGCCCAATTTTAATTAGCACCAATCAAGCCCCTCCCACTTTTGGTTGACCATGGATTAATAGGGTGATTGTCACAAATATTTTGTGCCAGAACAAAATCCTGATGCCAAACAGATAATATTTTAGGGCAATGCAAAGTTTCCCACTGATATCTTCTTTGCATAGGCAGTCAGCTACCCAACAAAGTACATGCAATCATCTCATCTTGCAAAGAATACAAACTTGCAATCATTTTCAAAAAGGGAAGATCCTTTCTACATGCAAGTCTAGGTTTTACATGCACAAAGTCAAGGAGTCAGCCATTTAGTTCACACAATTACTAAGCAAGAAGTTGGAAGCAAACTACATGTAAACTTCATACATGCATGCACACAGCTTCCGCCAGTTAATAAGCAGTGCATTGCAAATGATTCATGATTAAAATCCTGGCATCATAGAACAATTTTTATACTATAATTAGATAAACAATGATCTTATCATTACTACGGAAGGACATGTATTGCTAGAGTATAGTTCGAGTGGGCACATAACTTGGGAAATCTTCATTTTCCGTGGTTCATGTTCATGTTGCCCAATCTGATGATTTCAATTTTGGGTCATCAGGTCATTGCCACTCTGCAAATAAAATAGCTCGATTTGTGGAGGAATTTGTGATTTTCGACTGCAATTGGGAAACATCTTGTTTGCTGCGCTCAGTGGACATTGATGACAGGAGTATCCTTCTGAATTAACCTGATATAAATTTATCTGCAAACTGTTGATCTATGAACTAGTGGTGATATTTGGTCACCACAATCAGGCAGATTAAGATAAAGTTGACAGAACTAGATAATTCATAGTGATTGTGCCCTGAAAACAACAGTTTTGTGATACTGTAAGGCGACGTGAATTGGGAAATTACAGAGTACTGTAACTGGTTATTATCCCTCATTTTGATTATTTTATGATAGTGACCGTAGGGTGGGGACATTTTGGTATATAGTGACAGATAGCATTCCATTCAAACACATAACAGCCATACTTTTCTCATCATCACCTCTTTATACCGATCACTTCCATAATCACACTGTGTTGTTTTGTTTGTCATCGGTTAGTTTATTTTTTTCCATGCATTTGCCAAATTTTCAAAGCTAAGGGTTGATGATGTTTTCATGAATTCTGATTTCTCTTTTGTAGTAAGTAAAAACCAACAATCGTTGATTTGTAAGTATGAGAAGAGTAAGGTAAGGGATGTGATGTAGGTCAGATTGCTGAGTATAGAATGATAGTGTATGTATTGGTGATGGAGCGGAATGTTGTTATTGTTAAGTGTGAGTGGTATAAGTGTTACATATATAAAGATATTACATGGTGATGGTTGCTCAGCGATGGCATGAGCATTTTGATTTTGCAAATCATCGTTACATGCCAGAAAATTGTCAATTATTGACTTCATTCTATTCCCTGATTTTATAGTTCATTCCCTCTTGAACTTTTTAAATTTGGAGTTATGTACTCTTACTTTCTGCTGGTTGTGGGCGGAGCTTATGTGTGAAGTTGTTGTTTTGTGTATGAAGTAATATGAAGTGCTTACTCTCAGAAAGCACATTCAGTAGGCTATCAAAGCTCTTGTGAAATTCTCTTCAAAGTGTTGCTGGTGGATTGTCTGCTTGCTATACATCATAGGATTAACTGTCTGGGTCATATTTAAAATTCCTTCCTACCGCACATTAATAAACTCAGATGGCAAGTCGGCGATTGAACGAGAGATTAGCCAAATATAATTATCTGTATGACGATGAAGATGAGACAAAAACCACGTCTGCAGAGCCCAAGTTGGAAAGGAATGGTTCAGACGAGAGCATGGAAAAATTAACTAATGGAGGCAGTGTGACTATAAATAATAACATCAACGCTAAGGATACATCGGCCGGCGAGCCGCAGAGGGTAAACGTTAGAAAATTCTCACAGAGTGTAAGTGTTTCAAGCACTGCGAGTTCGGCTTCTGGTTCAGTACCAAATTCCCCCACCTCATATACACCGAAAGCTTCTGGGGTAGCTCCCAGGGGCCCACTGCTAAGCACAACTTCCATAACCGCTTCTCCTCGAATCAACATATCTAATCATGTCTCAACTTCTAACACTCCTCAAAGGGAATCTATCGCAGCTCGCAATGTAAGTAACCTGAAAATTTTTTGTTGGAGATTCCAGCAAAACTAACTGTTCTATGCATCGTGATGATAGTTTCTCTGTATGTACGTTTATTGCTATTGTTAGATAGATGATTGCGAGCAAGGCTGTTCTCAGCCTAGAATATGTCTGTCTCCAACTTCAAGCCGACTCAGCACTAGTTCAGGTTACGCTAAGAGAAGAGAAATCATGGTTAGAAGGCATGAAATTAACCGCAGTATTTTAGTTACCGGCATGAAAATAAGCCAGCAGTTTCAATGCACCGTGCAGGGTTATAATTGATATGTTGAAGTCGGCGTTTATCCAGCATGAACCCATCCCATCTGACAGCATATTGACACCTTATCTACCATACAGTTGTGTGCAGTAGTCTCGAGTAGGCAGCTTTGTAATAGATGTATCTATGGTAAGTTTGTCTGAAAGTGAGAATTCATCTGAAGTGGGTCATCAAAAGGCAGGCAGCTGAAATAAGATTATATTAATTATCAACACAACATCTGCGCAAAGACATTAATCCTTTATCATCTGCTCATTTATTATGATCACAGAGAGAGAGGGATATTTACACATGTGTGTATCCTTATACTATATGTTATAAAGATGCTTTATGTTGCATTTATATGGTATGATGTGGTGGTTTATTGGGTGTGTGGTTGAAATGGATGAGACTGTTAAGACACGTTGCCATGAGAAACCTCTTTCCCCTCCCCTATCCCCTCGAAGCAGCGTTGGTTGGCTATACCTTACAATGAGCGGTAGGTAATGGTGTGCCCAAACTTGATGGGTGAGTGGGTGATGTGAGATTGCTGTTGAGTTGCATAGAATAAGCTTTACCCTATGATGGCTTGAATGTAGCATAAATAACCCATTATTATTACAATAGTTTCAAAGCTTTTTTCCCCCCAACATTCAATGTACATACGCTTGTATTGTGAGTGTAACAAATAATGCACAAGCCAAATCTTTGATTCCGATCAAGCAACTATTTATACATAATAGCCATTCATAATTAAGATTAATTAATGTTTTTTTTAAGTGCACTTCTTTGTTTTTGGTGGTGCTATTTGCTGAAATCTTGAACATGAGCCAAATACAGCGAGTTGTCCATATTGCTGTCGTGATTTCTTTATACACACATTTTCTGTCTTTCCTTACTAGATAAGCAAACGAGAGCAATTTTTCAAAAATGAAGCACCAGCCACTAAATACGAAGCGCCATCCACAAAGTTTGATCCATCGAACCGTGAGAGGGATGGAAAGGCAGAGAAAGCTGGCACACCAAAAGAAAATGGCCACGGCCGCTTGCCAGGCAGCAGAAATGACTCATCTAAAAATCTGGAAGGCTATGTAGGCTTTGCCAACCTTCCAAACCAAGTTTACAGAAAATCCGTCAAACGAGGATTCGAGTTCACATTGATGGTCGTAGGTAAGGTCATATAATATTTTGATAACTGGATAACTTGTCAGTCTAATAATACATCTCATGTGACATGGCAGTTAATCCATTTCAAGTATGTCCAGTTTTGATACCATAGCAAAGGAGAGTGACAACTTCCTGTCTGTCGACCCTGATTGACAACCCATCCATCAGTAGCAGGGCACTATGATTTATACTGTCACCTGCCTGTGAACTCGATCTTTGGAAGGCACAATATCGAATCAGAATGCACGCTATTTGTGATCAATCCTCATTACATAATGTAATGATGCATTATATAATAAAGTTAGAAAATATTGAGTTTGACTGTTCAATATTTGTTTAACTGAGTTTGAGTTTTTGTAAAATTTTAATATTTTTAATTGACTCTAGAATCTAGGGAATCAAGCGCACATTTAAGTATTGATCTAATGAAGTTCTCACATGGTTGCTTGAAATTAGGTGAGGATTTTGATGCTCCGCGGAAATTTCTTGCCTCCAGATGTTTTGTCTTGCTCTGGCCATTATCATAGTGTTACCCTCTTCAATATTATCAATTGAAAATAAGTATAGGCCTGTGAGATATGATCTCTTGGTCGGTTAGACTTTTTATTCCAGCCGCAGGACTTAACGGAAGCAGTGTCTTATCAAATTTTTCAAGCAGCTATCTTTGCCGCTCAATATGTGCAAAGTGCGCTGCTAGTATTGTAAAATGGACAAGTGAAATTCTAGCAATTTTGATGACAATTTATTTTGATAAGATTGATAATGGAAGTAGAATAGCACTGATAGCAGTATACAATTGTTTGTGTGTCATTACATGCTGTACAGAAACTAGAATACCATTATATAAAAGTTTGCTTGCCTCTAGCTAGTTGACAAGTGCTAGCAAGTGGTTGTAGTCAGACCAAAAGAATCAGTGTGAAGGGAAGGCAGTATTTATTGATATTTGATTATTCTTGGCCATTCAGCTGAAAGAAGCACTTGCCTTTTCAATGTTCACTTGACTGCATTCATGTTTAGGTGAAAATCCAAAGTATTCGAAGCGAGTGACTTTTCTGTTGTGACATTGTCCGTGCCAATGTTAGATTAAGTTCATTATTTCTCTGTTGAAATATCCCAAGAGAAAAGTTCCAAGTAGTACCAATGGGCAGCTGCTAAAAATGGATTGGAAGGATTGAGTCATACTGTTAGTTGTTTATGCCTATATTACCTGCTTGTATATCGATGTAATGATATCATTCTGGTAATCTTGTAATTACTAAGGGTGTTAAAGCTTGTCTGGAACAAAACCCTGAGGAAACGGTAATATGCAGTTTTACTGTCTGCGTTTCATGACTGAATGCTCCCTTCGCTGCATGAGGGCGTAACATCTCTTACATGTAATTTAATCAGACGTCACTGTTAATAACCTTGAACCTGCTTTGTTTCAGGTGAATCCGGCATGGGCAAATCTACTCTCATCAACTCCTTGTTTCTGTCAGAATTATACGGCAGAGACTATCCAGGCCCATCACAAAGACTCAAAAAGACAGTACAGGTACATCGCCATGTTTGTCAGAAAGTGTAAACTCGGTCACCTTTTCTCCCCTCACAAAATCTCTGCCCCAAAGCCCAATATACTAAATAATATCATCGTCTAAGCTATATTGTGGTGAAGGGCATTGCACTTTCTTTGTGTAATTTGTTTGGAAAATAAACCCAAATGTATTTTCATGTAAATTTTCAAATTACAGATATGCATTGACATTTACTACTGTTCTTTGTTTGTAAGCAATGTGTAAGATTATATAACTAAGTCTGACACAAACAAAGATAGTATCTGGCGTTTCTTTCTGCTACTCCTGATCATAACTTCTTTCATACGCCCTGAACACTCCCTCTGCTTGGTGCAATGTCTGCACATATCATTTATTTGTAATAATAAGATTTGGCAACAACTGTTACTGAATGTGATATCATATGTGTAGTCTCCCTTTGTAATAATTACTTGTTACTATATATTGAGGAGGTTTTTCTAGTTTTTCTGTAAAATTTGTTGCTTGTCTTAGATGAACTCGACACAAGTTTTGCTCAAAGAGGGAGGTGTACAACTCAAACTGAACGTTGTGGACACACCAGGATTTGGCGATGCTGTCGACAATAGCGACTGGTGAGTGAGTCAGTGCGTGGTTTGGCACGGACTTATCGGCTCCCCTCTAGATAATTGGTCATTGCAGTGATATATCCACACTTACTCTTGTGTTTTGCTGGCTTCACATATCCCACAACTATATGGTACTACAAGAGAATACAGATCCATAGTCTCCGGTACTACAATATCAATGTTTGCATGTCTGAGTGTACCAAAATCCTGTGACTCTACTTTACACAAAGGCATACATGTAGTTTGAATTATTGATGAGGCCTCTGGTCTGATAACAAACGAAAAGTACAGTTTGATATGTTATACTATTGAGGTCAGTTACTAGTTCTGGGTGATACACCAGTTGGTACTTTTGTCACTCAGGATAAAGATAGCAGCAGAGACTAAAATATTTAGCAATACAGATAAGAAGTGAATATAGTATAGAATGATTTGTTTGATCAGCTCACAGTCACATAGCTATCCTATGTTGACTCCTCTATGAGATAACACAGTTGAACTTTTTGTGAACACTCAGTGACCACCATCCTAAACTGTCGTACATATCATATACCAATATACCATTATTACTCTGTGTATAAATAGAGGCAATTTTATCATCGATATTTTTGTTTATTAACTGGCTGATGACACCTTGGGGACAGTTCAAGTGTACATTATTTATTCTCATTATGACTCATTTGAACAGAAGTTGATCTTTGTCCTTAATTTGTTGATTTTTTTTGCCCCCCTATATGCTGCTTGTGATGTTTACAGATTTCAAATCTATGAATTATGATATGTTGTCATTGCGCCTGACACCGTCCTTTTGATACTTTGTTTGTAGCTGGCAGCCAGTGACAAGCTTTATAGACCAGAAGTTTGACGAATATCTGAACTCTGAGTCTAAAGTAAACCGAAAATCTACACCAGATAACAGAGTACACTGCTGTCTCTACTTCATCGCCCCTACTGGCCACAGGTGGGTTTTTTCTCACCACTAGTGTGCAAGTGTTATTGCTAGGCCAGGCAATGAATGATGATACACTTATATATCAGCAATATATAAGTGAAGGACGGATTCTATGGTTTTAATGGTTTAATTTAGTGAGCTTGACTATGTCCATGACCTTGTTTTAAGGGAAGCCAGCAATCACCACTGTCTGTCAGGGTGATACCACTTCTGTGGCCCAGTGACAACTTGAAGTACACTACCCAATATGACCCTGACTGCGCTGCGCCACTGCCCTTGTAGTTCAACGCAATTGTGAAATTGTCCTCTTGTTTTCTCATGTTAGGCAATTTCTGAATTTATATAACATATGTCAAATATACATTTGTGTACCCATCTCCGAATTATCAGCTTGAATTAACATGTGTGTTTATCAAAAATACCACCAAAAAATTATAAATATTTTGAAGGCTGGTGCCTTGTTATTGTCAATTAGCCAAAAAATGATGATTGACTTACAACTATGTGACTATGAATGGTGCTCAGGGGTGTTCGTTAAACTGTTGAGGGTCATTACTAGGGCCCTAAAGATAAATACAACCTTGCAGTGTTTAGGCAATAATCGGGGCAATGTGATGATGCTGATCCCAGCTATTAGATATCGCTGGTTTTTCTGATTCACCTGTTTTAAAGGATGGAATTATTTATCCCAATGTGTCATTAGCAATTATCCGGCAGGTGCCCTGATTGAGCGAACACAAATTCCCACCTTGTTTCACCTTTGGCTCCATTTAATGTAATCAATGTTTTGCAGCAATAATTACAATGTATCTGTAGATAATTGTTGAGCGTGAAGGCGCTGTAGATTATTGCAAATTACTGGATCAGTGCATCTGAGATATCTACGCTAAATTACACCACAACGATCATGTGCATATTACACCCTGATGTTTTGTTGTATAATACAGCGTAATAAGATGCTACAATTATTGTGGTTAGATTCTTTTTGGAGATAGCAATATGTAACCAAAGATCAGCATGTACAAGCTACCTCATATGACTGATCATTGTTTTTTTGTTTTGTAGTTTGAAACCTTTAGACATAGAATTTATGAAGAGACTACATGACAAAGTGAACATCATTCCACTGATAGCTAAAGCAGACACACTAACACCAGAGGAATGTCGCGACTTTAAGAAAACGGTAAGTGCTCCTGAAACACAAGATTCCGCCCCTAGTAACTGGGATCAATGACTATTTTAGTAGCTTCACAGACATGTTTACACGTTAGCGCATCAATGTTTAGCTTTGTTGAAAAATATTGAACACAAATTGACTTGCGCAACTACCTGTTCTTTTTATCTTCGAATTTGTTAGATATATTAAGGAGATGCCTTACTTTTCAGATACTGAACGAAATAGAAAAGAACAAAATTAGAATCTACGAATTCCCAGATGTCGAGGATGAGGATGAGAACGCAACTCTCAGAAAACTCAAGGTACGGTAGTCTGAGGGTATTTGGCTACCTTCTAACCACTATTATATTCCATCTGAGACATCCTCAAAAACTCAGAGATAATCCTTCCTACGACGCATCCTGTTAAACCATAAACATATATAATATTGTATATAACACAATATTTATAATACAATGTTATATTTATATTATAGTGTTATTTATAATATTATAATTTATAATGTTATATATATATATTATATATAATATAATATTATATATGTTTGTTGGTTAAACAGGTTGTTAGTATGAGTAGAAATGCTCGGGCTGCTGCTAATGGTGATTTAATGTATTAGTGTTGTTTTGTAGAATCCATATTCGGTAAATATAGCTGGGCTAAGCTCAGTTCCGGGTTCTTTTAATCCTTTGGAAGGTTATGATCCCCCTTTCTCAAACAGCTCTAAGATATGGCATTGACACGATTGAAATTGATACCTTTTAGATACGTCTTCAATGACATCCATAGACTTACTATACTATTAAATATATATAGTATATATATTAAGTCTATGATGACATCCCATACTTCCGGAATACTGTTGTCTTGTAATGTGGTCTAGTCTACTCAATCTTATCGCCTCCGGCATTAATGCTATGCTATATTTTTTTCTTCTGATGGTGGTGTACATAATCTGGGCAAGACTGTAGGAGGTTTTTTGTATAATCTTAGTCAACTGTCAAACTTTTTGTGAGCTGCTCTACTCATAGCTTCAACCGCTTTACCCAAAAAGAGTTATAACAAGGTTATGGATGTCTTCTCTGTTGTTTCACAGGACCGAGTACCATATGCTGTCGTCGGTAGTAACAAAGTCATGGAGGTGAACGGCAAAAAAGTAAGAGGAAGGCAATATCCATGGGGTCTAGTTGAAGTAGACAACTTACTGCACAACGATTTCCTCGCCCTACGAGATATGCTCATCAGGTGAGAAAAAATAGAACAGTTTTTTTGCTGCAATTTTTGTCACAGCTGGCAATCATGTTATCTTCATCTATCAATTTCGGTCATAATTACATCATTTGCTACTTTTTTTTGCAAATAAATGTCATCTGAACAAACTTGATGTCATACCAAAGTCATGTTTCCGTCCTAAAAAGTAGATGTCATGTCACATGCTGCACATAAAGATGTCTTTGCCTATTAAAGCTAAAGTAACCAGTCTCTGCTAAATGCGATCACATTTGTGTAAATAATATATACTATTTTTAATAGTCATATTATACTGATGTGCACTCACTGCCACTGCTTGTTTTGCCAAGTCTGAATTCACCTTGATGTGAAGGCTACACATTTAAGGTACTGTTTATAGTCTGGTACAGCATTGTTTTCCCCCAATGCCTGTTAGGATAGCTCATAGGATAGCTGCTCAAATTCAGCTACTGTTGCTCCATTGTTTTTGATCTCAGCTATCACAATATGATATTTGAATGACAATAGCCAGTGTCTCAAGCTACTGATACAACAATCTTACACATGCACCAGTGAGATTTCACTTTTCGGGCTTATTTAGGTCATCTCAGGCTAATAAGTTGCCAGTGGTGACAAATGAAATTTTAATCAATCTAGAAAATGCATTGATCTATAAGGCTCTATCAATAACGATGATTAATTTGTGGCCTGTAAGATGAAGATCAATTGAGTAATAGTTTCTCTTCGTGGCGAAAATAAGATAATAAATATGCGCTGGCAAATCTATGCAGGTTTTATCTCCGGCATTCATTTCCCGTTTTTATGACTTGTTTTTAGAACACATATGCAAGACTTGAGAGATGTGACAAACAACGTACATTACGAGAACTTCAGATACAAAAAACTTGCCAATGTGTCGGTCACCGATGGAAAAGTCAAAGATGGCTCCAAGTAAGTATCCAAACCGCTCACTTAGATAATCAAGTTTAACTATTTCCATGAATAATGTTTGATGACATAATGAAAAGTTCATGTCCATGATCGGATTGGAAAAGCGCAAATGCCGGTATAACTCGTCTGATGATGTTGATATGTTACGGAAATTGAAATCATTGCAAATTCTCCTTGTCAAATGCACCAAGTCAGGTTTCAAATCTAAGTTTCGTGCACTTTGGGATTTCTACTGCTCCTGCTCCCTCCTCATATTATCCATGTTTTGTTGAAAGGGTTGCTCCAGGCAAAAAATCTCCATCGTAAGTTTGCACATAGCCACTATTCCCAGGTTATATTTATGTAGGAGGTGGTTATTAAATTAGGAAGCAGCTCCGTGTTCATAGTCCCATTCTCTATGTTCAACCGTCTAAAATTTTCCGTGTTCTTACTGTTAAATCATCTATGTCCTAATAATCGTCATTACTCTTCAAACTGATGCATGCTACAATTACATGAGCACCATGTTCCTGATAACAAGATTTAAGCAATCTCTCTGCTCTAGTCCTCTCAAGCAAACAAACAATATCAGTTGGCAGATTCGCGTCGAAAAGAAATTGCAATTCCAGGACATTTTATTCATGTCCCTCACACTTCTAACCAGGCATACCTGATCCACTTGCTTTATGAGTCACGGCCTTGGGATTAATCTTTTATACGCTAGTAGTTATGCTTGTACATCTCTTGGTTGGAGGTAACTTTGGTCACTGCATACATAATAATGGTGGTCGGTAAATTTATCTAGGCAGCTTTTTTGTTATTGGTAGCTTGAAGGTGGAGGCAGTTTTATCTAGTGTGTGAACTTTGTGAGGTTCTCTGCATACTTGAGTTACCAATGTTCACATGACTAGATAATCTGAATCCACTCTCAAGCAGGCAGCTTCATCACCAGTGCAGTGCTGACATGTTCAAAAGTTTGTTATTATGCTGGTAGCATCACTATGGTGTTATTGTTGGGAATGGCTGAGATCTCAAGTCTGCCATCAATGTGACAAATTGTTCCACTCAAATCTGTCAATCAGTGATATAATTCATACTGAATTGCAGAGATCCACTCTCTCAGATGAATGATGAGCGCAAAGAACACAACCAGAAGATGAAGAAAATGGAGGCAGAGATGGAACAAGTGTTTGAGATGAAAGTTAAGGAGAAGATGCAAAAGCTCAAAGACTCCGAAACAGATGTAGGTTTAGTTCATCTCTGCATTTTCTTCTCACTTGTTTGTTACCTTAGATAGATTGCTTCCTAATTCGCATACGACTCGCAAAAAAATTACATTTTGATAAGGAGTTGTCTGTTCTCATTTAAATTATTCCAAGAGCGCACAACTCCTTGGTGACATAATTTCAATCCATAACTCCTTGCTGCTAAAACATCTCACATTAAATGTCCTGATATTTTGTGTAGTTATCTAAGCGAGCAGAGCAGATGAAGAAGAGCTTAGAAGCACAAGAAGCAGATTTAGAACAGAAGAGGCGAGAGTTTATGGCTGAGAAGTCACAGTGGGAGTCGATGAATCGACCAGAGGAGTAAGTATGGGATCATCACTGCTATTGAGGAGTTCATGGGAAATCATTAATAGAAATAAAGTATATTTTATATCTGTCGCTGCTGCAACAATATCTTGTTTACCGTTTGGTAGTTGTTTTTGTACTGGGTATTCAACAGTCTGTTCTTTCATACTTTTAGAGGTTCACCTAAAAACAGGTTGGTTTTAACAAGATAACACAATTCCGGCTAAATCCAGGTTAAGGCTGTGAAAATCAACTCGCTTCGATTCTCCTTCGATTGCTTTAATTAATGCATTGCTATTACATATTCATTCTGTCGAGTTGTTGGGTTAACAATGTTCTGCCACACAAACAAAAAACATGCCTAGTATAATCATTTTGATGTAACGCCATTCAAATTAATTTATATTACCCATACTTGTGAAACGGTTTTTGTGTCACCATATTTTCTACCACCGATGTGTAGAACCAGGGAGGGTGGGAGGTATCCCACCCTCCCTGGTAGAACCTAGCATTATCCTCACTTTTGAAGACCTACTGTTGCACACCCATCAAACTTTTGTCTTTATAGAAAATTCGCCTTTTGGCCCTTTCCCAGGTACATGTATTGTAACTTGGTTCTTTTCCATCAATATGCCTAATTCTACTTGTCGCATGCATGCCTTCTGCTCATGGCTGGCCATCCCTGTTGGTTATCTCTACAAGCTTTCAGAACCTAGCCTATTTCGGCCAGCCATAATCCTTGTGGGTAAAATGTGGTTAAAAAACATATTATTTCATAATTAGCTAATCTAATGACAATTTTCTGATGACAGGACGCTAAAGAAGGGAAAGAAAAGCTTATTCTGAGAAGTGATCAGCTGACGACAGATTATCATTATTCAAGAGAGCCAGTGGCAGCAGTGCACACAACTCCCTAACAGCTGCCAGACACGCTTGTACTCTTTTTACTGATACAATTTCATACTTTTCCACAAACGATCATCTCTGAAAAGGCTGTGATAGCAAAGATTCTATAGGACTCCATGCCCTTTTTTTTGGCGAGGTCACCAACGAGTTTGAAGCTGGAATTGTTAACCACTGATGACTAACTTGAATTATTGCCCAAGATTAACAAAATGTGAATTATCACTTTGAGCGCAAGGACCTAATTATTATTATTGTACAGTACGTATGCAATTTGACTGCTTGTATTAACCCAGCACTGTATTTATGTTTAGAACCGCTCAGTATATAGTATATACTTCACACACACAAACTTTTTCCATGTTATCCCCCACCCACCACACTCAGTCACATTGTGGATTTTTTGTCCCTTAGCTCACATAATATTTAGCGATATTGTTACGGATATAGATAATATTGTACACCAACCAGCAACATCATGTAGTTTATAAGGCAAACACGCATCAATTTTCTTACTCGGTATTATTGCAAATGTGTAATGTTGATGTTGGCTATATTGTTAGGTGGATATTATTATCATTATGCTATATCTCAGGCATATAACAATAATACCGTTCATTTTTTTTCATAATTACAGATGAAGCCAATGTTATTTAGATTATATTTAAATCCGGAATAAATAAATTGGAAACACTGAACATCACAGGGTGAATTGATGGTCGTCAAGATTGTCAACAGGTTAGGGGTTGGCTATAAAAATAAACTGATTTTTTTATAACAAGACAAAAACTTCAGTTGAAAGATCATTCAGTGGACGGGATTCATTGATCGGACGGCAATTGATTCGAGATATAAATTCAATAGGTTGAAGCAGGGAGTCCCAAACTCCCTGGTTGAAGTACGAGGCTCTGAACACCATCACTTAATTATTGCCTGCCAGGGTAACACAATTGCTTTCAGATATGCACAGTTGCATGCTGGATTATATTGAGTTCATTATAATCTCAACAGTGATCGACACTTTTGTGTTAAGCTTTTCCTACATTAATAGACTTCGCCGTCTACACTGAACCATTTGTGAGCTCATCTAAATCTGGTACCTCGTCACGACTTCCTCTAATCGGTTTCAACTTTGCACCACCTAAAAGTAAAAGGTTGTATGAGAGTTGACGCATAGAGTTGCTCAACTGTTCTCGGGACTTAAGTAGGAAAAGTTATTACAGGAGTAGACGGAAAGGGTGGATCAAACATTCTAGGATTTTTGAGGCTCATCCACTGAAAGAGCTCTTGGTTCCCAACAAAATGAAAACCAGTCTATTCATTTAGTTTTGAGTTAGTGAGAAACTAGATCAACAGCCACTAAGTGCTAAAAATAATATGCAAGGTTAGTTAAATACTTTTTTGGCTGAACAAATGATGGTGTTGGTAACACACCTTGCAACGGAGGAAGCTGAGCTATATCATTTTCTGAAGCTGAGCCATTCATCGGAGGTAAACCTGAACCGCCGCTGCGTAAAGATTTAGGTTTTCCTAAGGTAGCCCGAGGACTCAGCTTCTCACCAAACTTAGTACCAATGGGGGTGTCCAGGGCCCCCATCGATGAGTTCTTGCCTGGTTCTGCTATATTCCTCTTGTCTATTATTTTGTCTGATGCTTTGGGCGATTTTTCTACAAAAAAACAGTGAATCAGAACATAGTTCAGATGTTTACTTATACATTTGTTCAGGCAAGTTTGGATCAAACGTGATTCAATTTGTATGCATTTAGAGTTCAAGCTCATGGGTAGAAGGGGAACGACCGGATGGTGGATGCAAACTCAAATTATCTTCCTTTGAAATACATGTACTATATATCAGTTTCTGCTATATCTTTTCAAGCAAATTCTGGTTAAATTTATAGCGTAAAGATAAAATACCTGTCTTTGTATTATTGGAGTCACTCAGCCTTATCCCTTTAGCAAGTCTCTCCACAAATATAGCTATATGCTTCTTTATTTTGTCTGTATCCGAGCCTACACCCAACATTTCTATATTCACATTCTGATCTTTGACCGTCTTAGCTAGTTTAGTTCTCAACTGGTGTGTGAGGGTTGTGTCCACGATCTCTTCCCAGCCCTGAAACAATGAAACGTGCAAGATACTCACAATGAGTTTCATCAATGGCAATTAGAAACCTTCCAGTAGCAGACACATAACTGGTCAACTAGCGCAAAACAATAGCTCTATGGGTTTTACAGAAATCATCCATATACCATAGCACACATATTCTATAGCTCAGGTGTCTTTTATCAGGTTTTTACATATAAGGGCTCACTCCCAGTTAATATGTGTACCAAGACAGATCAACCAACACAGTAAAACACTGGATGTTAAATGAAATTTGGGCTCGAACGTTGGAACCAAAACAAAGCGCCATAACCATTACCTCAAGTTTTTGGTTTTCTCTGGTTTCAGCCTATAAACAGTTCATAAAGGGCTTACACAACAGGTCATACCGGCACTCAGCAATGAGGTAATCTATGTTTACATCACAGTATTTCATTCGGGAAATTTCTTCAGGGTGGATCAGCGGGGGAATCTAAAAATCTGCATTCAGCCAGATTTTTTTCTATCTCCGGTAAAATGGTCACAACTAAGCTATCTGGTTTGGTCTCAATAAGATAAACATTAGAAAAAAAACTGCTTGATGAACCAGAAATATTACATCACATCTACATTACATCTACATTTATCACACTGAAAATAAAAAAAAACACCCAAACAATCACCTACCTGGTCACCATTGTCGTTGACATCTGGGTTGAGAATTGACTGAAGTACAGCGAAGTCATCCTCAGACATATCATAGGTTAGCTTGATGAGATAGTTGAGCAGGTGTATAGCACTACTGAGGTTAGTAGAGGCTCTGTATAATGTACGCTTGTTATCCTCTGCATGCTCAGCTATTGCAATCATCTGTGTAATGGGGATAGTGACATTACGGTAACATAACGAATTAATCATCAGTATGAAAAGGCAACTCCAAATAATTTAATTATGAAGGTGGGGAGTATGTCCCAGCTGTTTGGTGAAAAGCAGCAGCCTGGGAACCCTGGCTAGATACATACCACATTACTAGGAGTTGGCTTTATATTTGCTTTATGATTTGCTGTAATTTCTTTGGCACGTTATGAAAAACATCTATCCAGGATGATATTGTCTGCCAAGTAAAAAGTGAATATGAAGACAAACCATTTTTCATGGGGCAAAAGAAGTATTTTGCTTGATTTCCGGCCCTAAATGGTAAAACTTTATGCTGTACAGTGCGGGTACAGTGTCTTACATATCGCGCATTACAAACTATACAAGTATCACAAAATACCTGACGGAAGGTGCCTTCCAGGAGTGTATCCAGATACGATAATGGAGAGGGAGTCTTATCTTTGAATCTTGTGAGCAGTCTTCTCTGTATCGCTCTGAACTGTAAAGCTTTCTGTTCCAACAGCTCCTTGAACCTTAGCGCATGTACTCGGTACTGAAAACAAACACATAGTAAAGAACTGTAAGGCAGTGCTATTTGGATGAAAGACTACAAATATCTTAAGATATTCAACATGCATGAACAATCGTGTTACAGTATATTCGACCATTTCACGCTGCATTTTGTTTGCTGCATGTGAAGAAAAATACTGGTGATTAGAAAGTTGACAAATGTCTAATGATTCTCAAAACAATTGCCCCGGCCGGTGGCACGAGTCTGGGGGTTCAGACTATCAGATCATTTGTATCATAATAGATACAATATCCAGTTGACCAGTGTCGCCATCAGATAGCCTTGACCTTATACTGACCTCAAAGTGAGCATCTAGAGACTCAAAGAACTCCTGTAGGGGTAGGCTACTACTGTGGGTACATTCAAGTCCGCTGTGTTTTCCAAAATGAGAATGGAGTCGGTCTATCAAATCTTTGGTGATGAGCCACATTGAGGCAAAATCATCTGCCTGCACCCTATATCTCTCTAAAACAAACATTTCAACTAGTAAACAAATGACATCTGAGCCAAACATTGAAGATGGTCTTATTATTACACCAAGGCTGATTGTTAGATTTACAAGTTTAAAGAGGGGATGTTCTAACTAGAAATGCTGCCATAATGGGGCAATGTAGAACTCTCAACTGTAGCATATACCTGCGGAACCATTCTTTTAAAGCAATTTGTACTAAGTTTTTAAACAAAGTTAATCCCTAACAGTAAATTGATCTCCATTTTTCACAATTATTTTATATTCATCCAGCATTTTAATTGTTCTTAACTTGAGCTCATCGAACTTTTGATTTCAAACCTATAGTGGAGACAGTATAAGCAACATTTATATAAAGCTGAATGTGACAATGTTACTTACGTGAAGTTTTAGAGGCTAGTAGTGTTATCACTGGACCTCCATAGAACTGAAAACCTAGAGCTGCACCTTGACCACCAGCATTCATCCCCAACAAATCTGTTAACAGAGAAAAAATATAACATAACAAAAATTCATGCATTACATTTATATTATCTAAGACAGTTTGATAACAACGGTTATTTTTCATTGATATTAATAAGACAACTCCCAATTCCTATCGATATTACTTTTCACCTCCTAGATTAGGCTAAAACTGAAGAGCAAATATCAACTTTATGTCAGCTAGCACCAATTTTCAGCTAAGGTGGGAGAGGTAATGAAGTAATTTGATTGATTGATTGATTTGTATTTTTACATACGATATCATGGCGAGGATGATGAAGAAATGTATGCATATGACAGCTCTTGGTGTAACTCAGTTGTACATAAAATTGTTGTTGTAAAAATTCATAAAGTAATTAAAAAAACTGCACTGGCGTTTAGTTGTACGGCTGCGTCTGGGTCTGAATTTATAGGCATTACGTGAGGACAATTTGCTTGAGTTAGTGTTACCTTGCCATAAAATTTACTGTCTCATGTCTGCGAGAAATGACAAAGTTTTCCTCCTGCGAATACTATATTCTAGGGTTTGACAAATTTGAGAATGCACTTATACGGTATAAAAAAAACAGCTTCTCTCTCATGACTGTTTACTATTAAGCCAATCAAAAGAACAATTTCTTACCTGGGAAGACATCATTGAGGTTGACAGGTGGTTTGTTTGTATCTATGGTCACTTTATACATGGCTGACTTGACTGGAGGTGCTGCCTTCACCACTAGTTTCAGTGGTAGAGGGAAGTATGTCTGGGTTATCCTCGGTGAACCTGCAAGTATTTAAATTATGAGGGGGCAATGATCAAAGGCAGTAACATCATTGCAAGTTTAGCATGAACAGAAAATCAGTCTGTAAGATCGTCACCACATGAATACGTGGTAATTCACTTTGTCGTGATTTATCTATTTTGTCTATCTATGCTCACAGACAGATTGCAGGATCAAACTTTGCTCCTTCCTTAGCAAAACATACAGCATTACGTAATGTGGCCATGAGAAATTATATTTCATTTATCATAGTGAAAAGGGAAATATTACCTGATGAATTGATATAGGTAGCGCTAACTTTTATCCTCAGGCTGGCTGGTAGAAAATTGTGCTTCATGAAGATAGGTGCATTTATAACAGCAGGGTTTGCTGTACCTGAAATTAGAAAATAAACGGGATTATTATTTTAAGTATTAACACTTTTCATAGAATTAACTCCGCATTAATATTTAAATGCAATAAGGCAATAAGCATGGCATTACAAACTGCTCAGTATATCCCACCAAGAGTACATTGACTGTATTGATTTTGTTGAACACAAACTTTTTTTTATTTCATACTATTTAATAATAACATAATTGCTGATCGACATTGACCATGAACCATATGATGTAATAACAGCACTTACTTATAGAGCTAAAATCAAACTCAGTCTGCTGTGACACCAAAGGTTTATCCAGATAGAGATTCACTCTCACATTCTGTGTCATCATCTTCACTTTGACTTCAATCTGAAATAAGAGGTAGTTAGTGAGTACAAGGGGTTGCGGTTCTGTTACATCAATGTCTTTTGGTTTATGCGAAGTAATAGATACACACTTTATACAGCAAACCTCTCCCTCAGTTCACTGAGCGAATATACATACGTAAGAGAAGAAAATATTGGCTAGAGTTTGTTTAGGCTAGTTTGGGGGCACAAATTTTGACTCGCCAAGGTGGAAGTAACTATAAATTAATGAGGTTGCTTGCCATATATTTAAGTTTTTCAAACATGCGCAAACCTTTCTTCCCGTGTATATTTACTCTTCTAGGGTAAGTGGACTGAAGCTATTGGGTAAGATGCTGTTTTATGGTCTGCACAGTTACTGACCTTGACAGTAAGAGAAGGCACTGGGTCTTCATCATTATATTCTACACCTTCAGCTTGCTGCAAGAAAAATAAAAGGACTCATAAGCTTGTCGGCAGGTGAAACAGTTGTGTGAAACCCTTCGCCACACAAACTCTTGCTTCCCTTTGCCCCAGCTCGGGAAAGAAAGAGTTGTGTGGGGGCCTAGATTATTTTAAGATTTATGAAAAACATATGATTCAGGAGATTTAACGCAGGACAATGGCGAAGCAAAGCATATGTGAGCAAGCGGTACGTCACATGGGAAATGTGTAAGTATGCAATGCAGACAGATAGTGAAGCTTCAAGCAATTTGGTGAGCTTCAGTTTCTTGAAGCGCAAGTTTCTTTTAGGAGGAGAGTGTGTGGTAGTGAAAAAGCCAGAACTTCAAGTTTTAATACTGTCATGGACTTAATAATAAATGATTTATTAAAGTCTACCAAAAGACCAATGTATGTTATAGCTGTTTCTCCTTGGTTATAGTCAGGCAGTTACTTAATACAGAGAATGAGAGTTACCTTCCCTTATGGGAGGCACTCTTTCCACCATCAATCATTCATGCCAAGTAAAGCATTGACATTTTTTTTACCATGCAAATCTGACACAACTTCGTCATAAGTAACTGGCTGACTGTAACAGGCTTTGGTCTTTGGGAAGTCTTTAATAATTCATAGTTCATTATTATGTCTATGATTACTGCATGCACACTTAGGCTGGTACACAGATAAGCAACAGTGCACTCAATGTTAGCCTCAGTGCACTTACTCTCTTTAGCACAGCCCCATAACCTACATTTGCTAGACTCTCAAGCTCAGTTTGAGAGAGATCGTAATTGCGAAACTGAACATCCTCAGCTAACTGTTAAGAGCATATGGATTGTGGTTAGTAAATTTCTATGAACAAGTAAAATTTGGTGCGAGGGTGTCAGGGAGCTACCAAGCTAGACAAGACAGACTAGCTATATTGGTGGAACAAAAAATCATCTATGCACTACATTTTTTTATGGATGGGGAGACATAGTGCCTACTAAAGCTTTGCATGTGCGAATAAGGTGGAAAGCTTGTCATTTTAACAATGTTTACATACTTATTTTAGTATCTCTATCTATTTCTAGTTCACCAATGCTAGTTGGTATCATCCAACTTAGCCTGGCTTGGCAACCTTCGTTTTTGGGGGGGGGGGGGAGGGGTGTACCAACAAAGCTTGTCAAGATAGGCTACATCACTCTCAGCCTGTGAATCTGAATGCTGACACAATATTAAGTGAAAACTTACTGAAGGAGAATCCAATGAAGGTGGTACTGTTATAGACAGCTTCAGTTCATCCTCAGGTAACTTGCTGGGCAGTATAGCTACAAAAGCAGGAGGGTATCATGTTACCAGTCCAGTTGATTAATATTTGGAAGAGCTCAACTTCAATGTAACAAGGCAAAAAGCAGATGAATTAATGAGCATGAACAAACATAACATCAGAGCAGAACTAGATAAAGTTTAATACAATTGCCTGCATTCCAGTTGCTCCCTTCCATTGAACCAGTGGAGGGGGAGCGACTCCACATGCAGGCAAACTTGGTCTAGAGTAGCTTGACTTACACTCTTGTGTTTGTTGGCATGCTTCATGTAAAACTATATAAAATGATTTCAAGAGGTATATTGTCATGCGGCAAATGAATCTGGTCATCATTGAATCCCATAAGAAAACAAACACGGTTATCAATTGTTATTACTATTTAGTATTCGAATAACAGTGTGGCTATTACGAGGTGTTGGAGACTTACACTTACACTCTTGTGCAAGTATTTTCAAAATGAGTTGAAAATTGTGTCTGCAATATGTTCACGCTGATTTAGGCATACAGAATTTTACACAAAAAAATTCTCAAGTATAGAGAGATTTTCTTAGCTACTGTTTAGTACCTGTCATCATTTCAATTCGGAACTGTTTCAACCACATAAGCATATAAAATTGTGCAAACATTGCATTATTTGGAGAACCGCAAAATGTAGAATAAAACTGTTACAGATTCAACATATGTGCTAATAAAAATGTAACTTGTCGTAGAATTGACGTATAAGATTGGCAATTCTTCAAATAAAACCAGAAATGGCACCCTGATCAATTATTGATCTATTCCTGATCTCAGTATTATAAGCTCTGTAATCTTACCTTGGGTACCAGACTTTTCTCTGATGATCTGCTGGTATCTCTGTGTTTGTGACTGGTACTCATCATACTTTGTCTCTCTAGCATTGAGAGAAGGCATCACCATCATAGCAGGGTCTGTACCCAGATAATGAATACCCATATTACCCTGCTCATCTATCCTCACTACACCTCCAGGGATGGTGCTGTTAATAATGAAGTATGAATAAATATATGTGTGCATAACGGCCTATTAGTTCATAAGAAACAGGAACAAGGCCGAAACAAATATGTACCCATAAATCAGTCAGAATATGAATATGCAAGAGATTAAATTTGGATGCATCTACATGTAGATAGTTAGAGAGTGACCTAATGTGAGCTACCCCTGAATGTAGGCTAGTTGAGGTGTGAGTTTAAAGAAAATGTGTGTAAATCTAGCTTTAAATTCAGCTATTTCAAATAAATACCAAGTTTTTCTCTTGCAAAAACTTAACTCCTCTACAGTACATGGAAATTAATTTACTTCATTGAGCAGTAGTCGATATGCACAGGCGTGTGGCTGAGTTGAGCTGCCCATTTCAGGATACTTTCAGAGTAGACCATCAATGTGTTTGTCTGTGTCGCCACCATATAGTTAACAGAGTCAACAGTAAGTCTGTTCACTCTCATACATCGCGGAGTGTACTCCAACTTTTTCATAAATTTAAGTTTGCCAAACTCAGTTACGCAATAAACACTGCGTTCACCTACAGAATAAAGATAATTCAGATGTTATTCATCAAACTTTTCCTCTTTTTTTGGCACTATTCGGAAAACATGAAATCGACTGCCAATAAAAGTGTAAAAAAAGAACAAAAAGACTGAACTACAAAACCCATGCAAATAGTAAAGTGATGTTTGTGTGAATCAAAGAAATCCATGCCGTTCAATATTAAAAAAGAGATGCAAAGTAATACTTACCTAATACTAGAACGGATACATTAGAACCAGCCTCTAATACTTCTATTTGTATTGCCTGCTCTCCAACACATAAAGTCCAGTCAGCCTGCCACAGAAAAAAAAATATATCAACAAATTACAGAACATCTGTTGTATCGATGGACTAAATCGCTGCCTGCACTATTGCAACAATTCTAAAATTTCTTGCAATATACCAATGTCACGTAGAAAAAGTTATGAATTTATGAGTTTGATGAGGGATTACACCAGAGATTTGTATTTCAACCTGATATAATTATTAAGGAAATTAAAAATATTCAGCGAACTAACCGCAACTCGTTTGCCAGATTTCAAGTTTTGTGCATCTTCTTTTGTTTTAGTCTCAGTCGCCACTGCCAAAGTCTGGTATCTAAAAGACAATTTATATATATATATATGTATATGTGTATAAGTATTTTGAGCATTAACATTATAAATACTGATTCAGAGTTGTCACACAAAATACAATGCGTGGACAACTCCTAACTACCAAACCAGTCAAACAATGTCATTGAAAATGAAATGCTCTATATTTTGCAACCCAGTATAACAAGAGGGACAATAAAATATCAAGATCACACTACTCACTTATAACTCTCTATATTCCTAGCAGAAGATACAGTCACAAAGCTGTCACTGGCTGGTACATAGGCCAGAGGTCCGGGTAGTAAGGAGTCAGGAAGGAATCGGGTGAATGAGAAACTCTCTTGTTCATATACAGATAGTGTACCATCCATAGATTGCACACATATAAAGTCTTTGTCTACAATTTAATTCTCAAGTTCACTTATCATGTTCAATGCAATGACAATATAATTCTACAGCAGTTTTTCAATCAAGTTTAGCGAGTGTCAGTCAATATGCAAAAGAAATATTAAACTATAAAATGTAACTAATGGATTTGATATTGATTCTACATTTGCAACTATCATGGATAGTCACCACAATGTCATTTATCACAAATTCACAAATAGAAGAGCAAAGCATGCTGTTAGTAAGAGCTTTTTCAGCTGTCAAATATTTTTCAGAATCGAGAAGGATAGCAATACCTTGGTATCCATAGTTCACGTCACATATTTCAGTCACAAACCCTATCAGTATATACTCATATAAAAGAACCTTATTTGGGTATAAATACTGGTTGATTAGAGAGGGGGTTGCTTCCCATTGGGTAAAAGAGGCAAAACTCATCAGAGTTTGCGGTTCAAGAAAATGAGTCGAGATATGTATAGTTGGAAGAGTCAATATAACGTAGAGTAGAGTTGGAAGACAGTTGCACGATCATTAAAACATACATAGGTTAGTTAGTATATACCACCTCTTTTCAAGTATCCAACATATTTCTTATCTGATGTATATTATTATGAATGTGTTGTTAGCCATTATAGATTTCTATGGTCAACTTAGAGAGTCTAATATATCTATGGGTCTTGAAAAAGCAGAAAACATATTATTCACATCATCTTACTTGATTTCTGGGCTCGTAAGGGTCACAGCACATATTTTGTTGAAGAGCTGCCTATTATGTTCCCACTATTTTTTGCCCTACATACCTTTGACCTGACCGAAGGGTCCATGGCACATGTTGTATGATGTACGCTGTAGATTGTGAGAGTAGACATGTTGGAGCTTGTATTGGGAGCCGTGGGATACCGCCCCTGCTGTGCCGAGTAGTGTATAAACACTTAGCCTACGGGGATGCAATACAGCTATACACACATTAGTGACAGCACTACAATAGAACAAGCAAAAACAAATGTAATAGTTAGTGTTGAGTCAGATTTTTAAATATTCAGTCTAGATTTGACAACTAACCAAGAAAGTTTGAATGCAAATCTTTTTTGATTAGACAGTTTAACTACAAAAAAAGTTGTGGTCCATGATGATGGATGAGGCAGATTCTAACTGAGGTGACAATACCAATAAAAACACTTACGTTACAAATTTTCCACAGGCCAGTTGCAGTATAGGCATCCCCAAGTTTTGCTCCAGTAATACTTGCTCTGCTTTGAATCCATCACCCTCATGATGTGGATTGTATATTCTAAGAATTCCAGAGAGACTGCCCACAGCAATTCTCTCTGAAAATATCACAGATACATTGACGCGTTTTAAGATAGTCAAGTTTCGCAATTACAATCTACGCAATAATATAGGTTGGACACAAACCTAGCCCTCAAAGAAACTCAATAGCATTTTTTGTTTGCAATTTTTACGTTTTGCCTACCTATTGCAGTTGTAGATTCAACATTACTTATATTCCCGACAGCAAGACAACCAACATCAAACTCTTCATTCTCGCCAACTTTGACTGTCCACCAATCCCTTGCCTTGAACAGAGACATCTGAAAGGGAAGAATCATTTGTTAGAAAACACAGGATTGTGGCATACACCTCTGTTTGATTTGTTGTCTTGTGTTCACCTCAGCCTCCTATGATCTGCAGAACTTCTGGCCAATAAAGCATGCATGAATTGGACCGTAGTCTGATTCACAAATCACTGTATCTATGAACTACTCATTCATTGCTACTTATTATAATGTACTACTACTATATATCATCACATAGTAGCCATTCATAAGGAGCCTAAAAAGCCTTTAGTAAAAAAGGTATGACTTGAGTAATTGACATACCATAGGCTATTCTAAAGCAGTACTAACAACACAGTCACTGTAATAGTGAGTCAAATTTATACATACTACTCCTTGGTGTACCTTTTAATATTTGACTTTGCTGTGGTGATGGACAGCAAGGGGAAAGCAGTGCACTTAGAAGCTGTTAAACTATGAAGAGTTGAGAAGATTATCCAGTCATATACTTTTAATCTGCCCTCAAGACTACACTAAAACTTGTTCTTCATTTTCTCCACCTTTTTTTAGTATAGAGAAGTCAGATGGCTTGGTTAGTAACCACCGGATATCAAGTACTTTACAGCAAATCAGTGGATTGAAGTGTCTCCTGTGTTTATCAAGTTGTATGAATGTAACTTTTTGCACAGATTGGTGCCGGTAAAGTGCCGCCACAAGTAATACTGGTTAGATTGCACTCAATAACACTCAGATAAAGTAAAACTCATCAGCCAAACTTTTCAAAGTGAAAGTCCCAGTCTCCCAGGTATGCCTTCTGTGCGCCTGCGCAAAACAATCGATCCCGTGTTTTCTCTCATGTTGCGTGGTTACACGTCGAAAGAGAAAGTAACTTCTGCATTTTTTCTTATAAGGAAGAAAACTCTCATTACTATTGTAACCTCCTGATATCATAGAAGGAATCAAAGGAGACTTGATTACTAGCAGTTGCCGTTTATCCAGCATTGAATGTTCAACTGAGTGCCAAAAATAAGTCAACAATATGCTCCTGAAACTGTATACTGTAAGTTAAACTTCATTAGGTTTTAAAAAAAGTAGTTTGTTTAGTTTCAGTCAGAGTCACAGTGAGCGTGACTGACTGAGTGGGTTTGATCAGTGTTCATTGTTTAACTGCTGAATCTTTGTTAATCATGATTGAATACCTAAGCAACTGTCTAGTTTGGTTTGGCACACTTCTATTCTCCTTACACAAACAAGTTACCAACCAATCCCAATGACCATTCCCATGCTGGTGATAAGGATTAGGATCAGATGTTGCTGAATATCAATAGCTAATAACTTTTTTCTCCTCTAGTCACCAGTCTAAATGATCAACTATGTTTAAGAGGAAAGCTGGGCATACTCAACAGTATCCAAGCACAGGGTTGAATACTGTTACAACTTGCCAATTACTGTGTGTGTCACAGTGTGTCTAGCTTAGGCCTAATCACCTCTGTCTTCACTCTCTCTACTTATTGCTCCACCTTTTTTACCAATGGTAGTACAAATGGCGTGTAAGATTAGCTGCTATGAGCCAGCTACAGAATCGGTTTGCATTTCTAGCAGTCGAACTGGTGCCCTTCATCTGTTTTTGTTTCATTCCGACACTTGTACATCCCGAAATACATAAGGTCATCCTTAATACTATAAAGTAGGCCTACTAGACAACAATATAATAATAAAGAGTCTGCTCGATACCTGAGATAGATTTTACAACAGATAGTTAATAGAACTGACGCTGGTCTTTGAGAATGAGGTTCAATTAGATTTGACACAAGGTAGTAGGTGAACTATTCAATAATTTCGGTGCGACGGTGCAGGTTCTTGCTTGATAGAAACGTATTCCGTATTGAAGGCATTACTATCAACATGGTATTTTATTGTAATAATCTCTCTTTTTCAGGCGCTGACAGTGTCACTATTTGTCTCTATATACGCCGACCAAGTAATAAGAATAACCAAGGATAATCATGAAGAGATTTTTAGTGAGTACAGTACTTCAGTAATCATTGTCGGCTGTCCTCTGGTATTCATTGATGGATTAACAACATACAATGTCGGATGTCACAAAAATCAAAGAAATATAACCCCTTGCATCTGATGTTTTCAGTGGTTGCATGCTAATAGCACTTGTAATATTTGGCCGTGTTCAAACTCATCAATACTGCTAACATTTCGCCTTTGAATTGTATCTGCCTGAACATGAGATGTACGTCTTGTCCAGAATGCTAACTAGGTGCCCTTATTCATGTATTTTTTTCTTTTGTAGGAAACAATCAATTGGTGTTCATAAACTTTTATGCTGACTGGTGAGTAGCTCTTCCATCGTCACACTACAATGCTGGAGTTTGGAGTTCATTTATTCGTTTTAACTCGATATTAATCACAGCTTGCAAAACCCTGATATAAATAAGAGTCAAGGATCTTAAGCCTAGATGGTCAATGATTTGTTTTGATATGATAAATATGATTTGGCCTATTCGTCTTCTTATCATTATTTTTATATTGAACTGTTATTCATTTGAATGCTTTTAGGTGTCGATTCAGTCAGATGCTTGGCCCAGTTTTTGCAGAAGCCAGCGATGTGATAGCTAAAGATTACCCTGTGGTAAGTGATGTGAGCGATAGAGAACAATTCAGAATAAACTAAATCATGCTGGTCTTACTCACTTGAGCTGCGGTTTGGTTACTGGTACTACTTGTTATTGAGAACAGATGGGTCTCTTTTTTAGAACGCCGGTGCTCTTACTCCTTTTTGCGCTGGCGGTTAAATGTGCATCTATTATGACAACTGTATTTCTTTTTCAGAATGAGGGTAAAGTTGTCTTTGGAAAAATAGACTGCGACGCTCAAAGTAAGTGTGAACATAACAGAGACATGCCCATGTGTGATATTATGGCAGTTGTTGCTGTAGAATCCTAGTCTTGTCATACGGCTACTCCCCAAACCAAGAAAGTTGCCGCGTGACAAGGCTGATAGAATCCATTTATAGCAGAACTAGTAAATGCTGGTTTTCTGTTTACTAAAATAATTGGTACACGTTTTCCTGGTAAGCCCTAACTATAAAAGGATCAACATCATTATGTGACCCTGTAATGGTTATCCTGATAGTATTCATATACTCATGGTAATCTTTTTCAGCTGAGCTCGCACAGAAATATAAGGTCACCAAATATCCTACACTAAAACTATTTGTGTTTGGCGAACCAATGAAAAGAGAATACAGAGGGCAAAGGTCCGCTGATGCATTCAAGAAATTCATTGATGAGAACCTTAGATCCCCAATAACAAAGAAAAATACATACGAGGAGATGGACGCCATTTCTGTGAGTACGGATAGTGATGAGAGTTTGATTGTGGTAATGCTATTGACCAAGTGGCTCTGAGCTTTGGGGTGCCGTGAGGTGATCATAACATGAACATTGCTTTTTGGTGCTGTAAGCACATGGTAACTGTGCAACAACTTTTTCGAAAGCAATGTAATGGTACTTCTTGCAACTACTTGCAACAAAAAACCCTTGGTAATACAAATGGCTGTTTGTCAAGGTTGTGAAGTTTTTGTATGTCAAACATCCCCAGATTGTGTTGACATGTACAACTCTTAGTATGATTGATATAAGTAAATGATGGCGCAGAAAACCCCTTTGTTGAAAGCAATGAGATCTTGTAATAGTACCACTTGCAACCTTGACAAAATACCCTTGTTGTAGCAAATAGCTGTATTTCAAGGCATTTCAAACATCCTCAGATTGTATTCATCTGAGCAGTAACTGATCTAGTGTAACTGAGCGAAGTAAATGTTGTCATGGAAAGTTGCAAGTCTCGGCCTCTCTGTTATAGGATGAGAAGCGTAACATGCTGGTATACGTCTCTGACGAGAACAGCAATAACTATAAGAATGTAATGAGGGCTGCAGGACAGCTGAAGACTGAGTGTAACTGGTATGTGATGAGCGGACCTGACGCTGAGCCACACAGGAAGAACGGAGAAGATGTCGTCTACTTCCGTCAACCTCATGTATGTATGCAACACACTGACATTGGGATTACACTATTGCATGTATATCCCTGATCAATGGAAGTGAATTAATTCACTTAGTAAGAGTACCATCACAAGGATTTTGGTGTGACGACCCGTGTTCAATTTTATTATTTGGGGATGGGTACATGTTAGGTACTGCTACTAAATTGACCCTCACGATCAGAGATACACATGTTTATAGTGTAATCTAGATGTCAGTGTGTATGTACACTGCACCCACATTCTTACAAATTTAAAAGCTAGTCCATGCTAGCTTTTTTTCCTTGTTATCTACCAATTGCAAAAAAAAAGAACTTCTTACTTGGACTTAAACTGGTTGTTACGTGGGTCTCATCACCACAACAGACGGAAATAATAATAATTTTTTTATAAAGCATTCAACTTTAAGTAGGGAAGATAGTGTGCATGAGACACTTTGCATCAGGGTACTTATCATCCCTACCTAAACTGATGGTGGCACCTGCTTTGATGGAGGGAAATAATTGCAAGCTGTAGCCATTACCGTTGTTTAGTAAATGTGTATTGAATAAACATCATGGCACCATCAGGAGGACGTTTGTGAGCTGAATACTTGCATTCTCAGAAACAAAAATTGAACTGTTTTGTTTTTTTATCATGAATATGATAACATTGTGGCTGATGATTCTGCTATTTCCCTAGCTGTATCTCCCTGTAATATATTATGACCTTCATTCACGTACCAATCAATCACAAAGCTAGGATATATAAATTGACTATATTATAGTCATATTGAAGCGCAGTTCCTGGTTTCAAATAACCCTTTGAAGTAATCGCTGTCACAGTTAATGATTATGATGATTAATAGGTGCTTCGGGTCACACATTTATAAGGCTACGTGTCTCATTGAGATTCGCCACAAGTCAATCGCAATCCCAGTGTCAACTATTATATTATAATCATCCATTCATATTTTTTAAATCTGTCAGTATTTTGTATTTATTATATTTATAGAAAGAATCAAGCGATGTACCATTCACAGGACTGACCAGTGTAGACTCCCTAACTGAATGGGCTCGTGATCTGTGTGTCCCAAGAGTACGAGTGCTCACATTCGAAAACGCCGAGGTATGCTGCGCTGCGCTGCGCTGTGTTTTTTTTTTCTATACACTAGGTCTTATTTGTCCGCCTTATTAAACAGGCGTACTTGAGCGCAGATACCCTGTACCCTTGCCCGTCAAAGAGGTAGAGGGAATTTTTTACTGCACGCAAGCACACAGTAGACCTCCTGTGTTTATGGTCATGATCCAAACAGACTGTTAGTTTGTTGTACAGAGGGGTGCTTTTATTTAGTCATCACATATCACTTTTATTATGTTATCACTGAAAGCTTGCTCATGATTTATCATAATAGTGTTGCTCAAATGATGGATTGATAATAATTATATAAATATATATACATAGACCATAATTATGTGTACCACCCAGCTTAATAATTAATGTGCATCAACTAAAATTTTATTGTGTACCCTGGACTCAAATCTTCAGCCTACTACATAATCATGCTAGCATATCTTGACTGAACTTGTTGGTTCTTCGCTTGTAGGAGTTGACTGAGGAAGGAATGCCTTTCCTTATCCTCTTCCACCACCCTGATGATAAGGACACTCCAGCCAAGTTTCTCGAACAAGTTAACCTTCAGCTAGCTAATGACAGAGGTACGCTATACTGCTGGTACATCTATATAATAATAGACTACGATGTAGATACGCGGGAGAACACACCAACTTATGAAATGCCCCAGTAGCTTTCAAAGTCTCACTTAGATAGATGATAACTGTCAACCAAATGGACAATGTAATCGTGGCGTTTGAATTTATTTTTACATCCAATTATTCCAATATCATGGTGTTGATAAAAGTGAATGCTTACAGTGGTTGATTAGAAAATACTGGAAGCAGAGATTATTAAAACTTTTTGCCTTTTATTTAGCAATCAGAATTTCTAGCATCTGTATTTAGAATATATGTTATAATTATGACTCCCAATGTATCAATAATGCCATTTTATAAAAATATTCATGTGATTTTTACAGATTCTATAAATGCTCTGACTGCTGATGGACTCAAATTCGCGCACCCACTGCAGCACTTAGGAAAGTCATCCGGAGATCTCCCTATTATAGCCATAGACAGCTTCAAACATATGTATCTATTCAAAAATGATGTCAAGTCACAACTTGGGTACGTATATATTGTGATTTTCAAACGCAAATACGGAGTTGTCACTCCATTGAGGCTAGCTCACACCCATTGCTCATTGAACGGTATTGTCTGTATATGACTCATTCATGATTGTCATAGGGTAGAATTGTAGTCTTTTGACTCTTCACAAATTTATCATAAGCCTTGAGATATAGGCTATTTTCTCAGTTGTGAAACTGAGGAAGTTCCACTTGCATCTTATTAATACGGTTTAATGCAATTTTAGGCTTTTTATCGTATATATTTAAAAAGCCAGGTTGCGCCAAGTATCCCTGAGTTTGCAAACAGTCTTGCTCCTGCTTTCCATTGCATTGTCTTTTGAGAATGAGTACATGGCTCTCTCGCATATTCAGAAAACTGCAATACTACATATGAATCTCCGAAGATCAGTTTTACATAATATATCTCTCGTTTTAATTATCTAAATCAAGGTTGTCTTACCCTTGTATAATGTGACAACAACTCCTGAACATATTTTCTTCATTTTTTATTTACAGTCAAGATGGCTTGCTGAAACAGTTTGTTGATGATCTTCATAGTGGAAAGTTGCACAGAGAGTTTCATTATGGCCCTGACCCTGTTACCCAACCACATGGACAAATCCAAGGAGGAGGCAATGCTCCGTCTGCTGCACCGGCCCAGAAGAGGAATACATCACCACCAGAATCAGTATTCAAACAACTCAAGCCCTCACACAATAGATATACTGTGCTCAAGGATGAGTTATAACACCACCAAGTCAAGGAAAAGATCTCTATGCAATGCTTCGTCCTATGAAATAACACAGATTGTATAATTGGATTTTATTTGTACTTGTTTCAACCAAGTTCATTCTGGGCAACATTGCTGCTTTGGGGTAACGGTAAATGATAGGCACTTGTAATGGAAGCAGTGAAAATTGACTTCTGGAGATAGTACTGGTCACGTGGATGTGGTTCAGGGAGTCTGATCCGGTAGTCAAACTAATTCCTGCTTCCATGCAAAGACCTTATCATTACTTTAGACTATGATGCTCCAACGCTCCAGATTATAGTTGCATCAAATATTATCTCATCACAAACCTGCGAGACTGTGAAGACACCAACTGCATTTTGAGTTCATTAAAATGAAACTGTAAGAAGCTTTTTTCTTGTATCAACTGAAGCAAATTTTAAATATTGGTATATCATGATTTTGTCGAACCTGAAAAAAATGCTTGCATCACCTGAGTTCCATCAGATCAACAATGTCGTTAGACCTCTTGTTTTGATACTGTTAACATTTGTTAGTTTGGATTTTTCATTAATTTTTAATTTCCACCATTTTTTCGAGACTGCAATGACATGACCTAAGGATGATAGCGTACCTTGTACCCATAGATATAAAAACTCCCTTTTGCTATCTATGCTTGTACCCAAATGATAAAATATTATTTTTCACAGATGTACAAAATGCTACCGTACGTGTTAGATACTATGTTGGAGACATGTTTGCTTTGCTGATATTTATTCCACCTGGTCCGTTAGATAGAATTATAATTTATTTTTATTAGAGAGCGGCTGTGGGGTTATTTGTCGTCGTTTTATGTTTGCTTGCGTTGTCCATATGCCTTGCTGATTTCAGGAAACACATTGTCTATAGAACTTATGGATGGGCAATCTTGTTCCCTTCCACATAATAGATTGATCGTTGCTTATCTTACTATCTAAATTATGTATACTATGTTATAGTAATTAAATAAAACAATAGTAATCTAAATTTGAATATTTTGGACTGCATTTAATCGCACCTTTGATAATTAGTGCATAAGATCTGAGAAAAAACTTCAGTAATTTGTCATTGATATATACTGCAACCAAAATATGAACTGAAAGTGACCAGTCCCAATTTAATAGGGAGTGGGACATCTGAAGCTGGAAGATGATAATGACTACCGCAAACTCTCCAACGCTTCCTACTATTTTGTTTGTTTGACAATGTTCTTCATTGTCTATGATGTTCTTAGTGGTCAACTTTACTGATAATTGATAAACATTGGTTTTTCTGACCAAAAACTTTAATTACTCTCATTTGCTATGATTATTTGGTGGTTTTTAAAACAAATGTTAATTATCGAAAACCAATTATCAAAAGTCAGCTTGCATAAAATCTAGAAAACTTTACTAATCTATCATTGAAAATAAATACAATTGCAAGTGACCAGTTCCTGATTTAGCTTTATGTAATGGATAGTGTGGTATACCTGCCGTGTTAGAGGGTGATAATTGATACCACAAACATGCAGGGCTTCCTACAATTTTGTATGTTTGACTCACGCTTAAAGATTTTAATGGTAAACTTAACTGTTAATCGATAAAACATTGGTGTTTTTTGACCAAAACTTTAATTACTCACATTCACTTTGATTATTTAGCGGTTTTTAAACAAAAAGTTAATTATCCAACTCCAATTATCAAAAGTCAGCTATCCTAAAATTTGAAAAACATCACCAATTTATCATTTATAATCAATGCACATCTGAAGTATTTACTGAAAGTGAGCAGTTCCTGATTCAGCTTTATGTTATAGATACAGTGGTATACCTGCCTTGTTAGAGGGTGATAATTAATACCACAAACTCGCATGTAGACTTCCTAAAACTTGGTACGTTTGCCAATGCACCTTAAGATCTCGGTGGCAAACTTTACCATTAATTGATAAACATTGGTTATTTTTGACCAAAAACTCTAATCACTCTCAATCACAATAATTATTTGGTGGTTTTTTGAAAACAAAAAGTCAATTATTTTGCTCCGGCACAGGTCCTGTGATGTAATGTTTATTGTAGGTATGAACCTTGTCATCCTTCTAATCTGCTTTGAATTATTGTGGTAGCAAGAAATTAATTGGAACCTCACATCGCCAGCAGTGAAGCAGTGAAGAATTTGTGAAGCCAGTTCTGCTCTAGCGATAAGAAGGTGTGAAACACAGCTGGCTAAATACTCCTTTATCAACAATAGAGATAAGTGTGTCATCTTGTTTATTTAATATGATATAAAACATGTTTCTAGTAATTGATATTGATAAGACTTGCTTGTCAAGGAAAGGTGATATGGTCACAAAAATGCAACCTAAAAAAAAACAAAATGGTTACCTACCTCGCTTACCAGGGTTGATGGTCATGTAAGATTATGTGCAAGGGACTAATAACAGCCACTGTGAGGGTTTTCAACTTTGAAAACTCATCTTTAATGAGAGAGACCAAATTCACAACAATAATTCAAAAGCGTAATTTTTGTTAGAAAGCTATGTCCGGTGCACTGAATTCTACTAATTTGCTGACCAAACAAATTTTGCCAATTTTGGACAATGCAGCCATAATGAAATGAGGCTTCCCACGCTCAGTCAAACTTTTACTAATCTGGCAGCGAGTTAAAAGTGAAAGTATAATTAGATATATTATTTAGTATCAACATTTCTGCCCAATACTAATTACACTCATTAACTAATTGCTTTATTAGTTTTTACACACATCATAAGGAAGGGGAGAAATCTGTAATCTCACTCTTTACTTTTCTTTCCGCAGCATTATCATCTTGAGGTCGGTAATTACTGGCAGCTGTTTTGCTGTGTTTTTGGAATATTTAATTTCGCTAGCAGTTGTTTTGTCTGTCTAGCAGCTTCTATGAGATAGTATTCACATGATAGAGTTGTTGAATTTGGAGGGGCAGGGTGTTTGATGCAAATTAGATTTATCATGATATCATACAGTTGGCTCCAGTTTGCTGCCGATTCTAAACAAACTAGGGGAGGCATCGGATGACTAGCAAATGTGTTTGGAGATATAAATTCCTAGTGTCAAGTAGCTTCATCAGGCCAATTAAGTAATGCATCTTATAAATAAACTTCAATTGGATACCATATAACATCAGTTATCCAATTTACTTCTGTTTCACAGACCTGCCAACAGTGCTTTGTACAAATCTGTTCACCGACTGAATCTGGTATGTATTAGCACCCTTGGTGGGGATGCTGCCAAATTTCTGGAACAGTCGCAGACAGATAAGTACCAGAGTCAGAGCAATCTGTATTGAAATTGTGCTAGCTGGAAATGAGCCAAATTTATTGTTATGTAATTCACATATAAGCTGTTTGGTTTTGCCCTTTTAGGTGGGCAAAATAAGATGGTAAATTCACAGGTATTGAAAAGTGTTGCTAAAATCTCAAAATACATTCTTTATTCCTGTTCTGAGCGCAGATCGGAGTATGGAGCTTGTTAATTTTCTTTCTTTTTAAGGGCCAAAAACCATCTAACTCCTCACCCTAACATTGATCTAACCCTAAAAGACCTTGGTGTTGCATAACCTTGCTCGAATGTTAACATTTTGCTTGCCCATCCTGAAAGATGAAATCTCCCATAAAGCTGCCAAAGAATCATATCCTGATTACTCTCTTGTTAAGTTTGATCAATGACTCATTATTTTAGTGTCTTCCGTTTTAATGCCATTTTATGCCGTTTTACGCCATTGCGCATAGAAAACTGATAGATCAGAGCGTATATTGCTATTATTGCTAACGTCTTTAATACATGGCAGGTCTGGAGCGATTAATTTGATAAATGATTGTAGAAATTAGTAAGATATATACATTTCTCACTGGGGGAGAAAATCAAGTTCTAATTGTGATGAATGGTTTGAGGTTTTAACCCTCTGATTCCCTTAATTGTGATCACTTCTTGATTGACTCTTGCACTGCTAAGATCATCATCGAAAAATCAGCTTGCAGGCTAAAAATATTCCTCTCATTCATCGAGCAGGCATTCTTAGTTTTACGCTACACAGAAGAAGATGAGCTCGTTTACTATCGATGCTATATTGGGCTCTCAGCTGAAGCAGCAGCGCGTTCCAGCTTTACCAACAGATACAGCCATGTCAGCGTTTCTACCTCTATCTGCACCGTACCTCGGTCTTCCACAAACATTGCCACCACACGACGCATTTCTGCCATTTGGAGTAAACACACTGGTCCTGGAGCATTTGCAGAGACAGCAACAACAACAGTTTTTACTCCGAGCCTATCAGCAGAAGTTGGTCGAGTTGGAGGCCAGTAAATTGGACAATCACGATTCAAGAATCTATCACAACTCGTCACCAGATTTGAAAAGAGAAACCGCACACAGAACTATCTCATCACCTCTCTCAGAAGCAGAAAGTCATGGTACGTTCATAATTTCGTTTATTGCTCTGCTGAAAAAAAGTGTCTCTCAAGTCCATTTAACAAAATTAAACATTTGCATCCCAATTAAATCCTACGAGCAGCATTTTAGCTTGGCGCTGAGAAGACCAGCATGCGAAGAGTTGAAATGTAGCTGCATAAAGTTTAGCATACTTTGCTGTAACTTCTGTTCTCCTATGTGCGAGGAGGCAGCAATGCAACATGCCATGCAAGCTAATTTTCCCACCACTGTAGGATCATAATATTATGGCGATAGTTAGCGTAATTATATAAATTGGATCCGACAGTATTATTGGTATGACATTTCTGACTTGCTGGTTATGTAATATTAGACATAAATGAGCACTCAAACATCAATTAGTGCTATTCAGAATCAAAAGATGGCAAACATGATATAATTATATACTCATAATCTGTAACGCTAATTAACGCAGCCCTCTGCCTCAACAAAGGCTGTGCAGACTGTGATGTGCTACATTGCATAAAATACTACATAAAACTTCAGCAAACATGCCAGAAAAGCCATTTGATTGCGTTATCAGTTGGCTTCGAAATTCCAATCTTGTTTTGCTATACAGCTCAAAGAAAAATTAAAATAGAAACCATTGTAATTGCCAAAGCCTGTTTTTGTTCATTGTTTGCTACACTTTCATCACAAGAGGTCGATGGTAAACCCAACAATATTTTATATTGCAACCAGTTCTAATGACCTACATTCCATAAATGAATTTTTATTAAATTATTATAAATGACCAAACTTTTAATTCTATTGCAGATAGCTCAGCTGCAGCAGAAACACAAGACGATCAAGATGTCAATGTTGTAGACGATGATGAACTCTCAGATTCAGAACAGATGTCTAACAATGGTGATAAATCCTCGCTTTCCTCGAGTATGAGACCGAGGCGAAGACGAACAGCTTTCACAAGCGAACAATTACTGGAACTCGAAAAAGAGTTTCACAGCAAAAAATACTTATCACTCAGTGAAAGGTCGAATATTGCCCGAAACCTTTGTCTTAGCGAAGTTCAGATCAAGATCTGGTTCCAGAACCGCAGGGCTAAATGGAAAAGGGCCAAAGGCTCCCAGCACATGCACACCGCTTACACAGACAACAAGCACAATCGAGTTATCATGCCTATTCCCATGCTTCCACATCATTTTGCCGCGACATCATAGCAACATGATTAATTCTTTTTTCCTCACCTCATTTTTTTTCTGCCAAACTACTAATGATATTTTTTTGGTCTCATACAGTATTATTTTTTTGTTTATTATCCTCCACCCACAAAGGAATTGTTATATGACGCCCGATTTTTTGCATTCTATGAAAAGAAGTTACTACTATATATTTTAGTGATTCTACACTATACTATTTTGGTGCTATCTTTGATGGCAATGGATCATCAATAAATTCTACACATACAAAACTTTGCTTGCCTTCCGATCATCCATATAGCAAGAGTACAAATGTAAATGTAAAAGAGTAAATAATTTCACTGAACTTATAATAGCATCTGGCATAGCAGATATCTGGCATCAATAGTAATGATGTTTGTAGCATTATCGCAAACAAGATACAAAAGAACATCATCTTTCATATATTTAATACAGGCGCTGACTACCGGTACTGCTGAAGTCATTATAGAGATACACTTTCGTTGTGGAATTAATTACATAAAATCAGCAAATTGCTTGTATATGTGTGGCATCTGCATATTATACAATATGCTGTCAGTTGCCATTTTGCACTATAATAAATTAGCATTTTGGAAATATGGAGTAAATTGTGGGTGCTACAAATTAAGCAAATTATTGCCTGCAACTGATACAGTGTGAAATGAGCTACATGTGTTGTGAAAATTTGTAAATAAGCGAAATCCGGTACTCTCAATTATCGTGGCTATTAGTAGGCTGATTGCTATGGCGCTTCTCTTATCACGCTCTCGTCCTGGAGGTAATAACTTAGTTGATAGCACCATGTAGATGGAGAAAGAAGGCCCAGTAACCTGTTGCTAAAATAAAACTTCCACCATTGATTCATATCGTTTTGATCTGTTTACCGATACCAGAGACCATAGATATCTATAGTCTCTGCCGATACTACTGGCTAGGCTTCTTTTCAGGCTAACCTTAAATGACTTCAACACTCTCTAGGATCATTTTGACATTCATTGAGAACTGATTTCATCATGTGTTTTTCACAGGTGACAACCATAGAAGATTTTCAGATTGAGTTGTGAGGTCAGACTTGTTATATTGGGTTGTGCTTCAAGTATGACCTTACTGAGTATTTCTATGAAAATTCAGGGAATCCTAAAAAAGATCTCATCCTAATCTCAAAGAGTAGCGAACCTAACACACCATTTCTTCCTATTGAAAAAAATTTTTTGTGGTAAAAAAGAGTTATTATATTTGAGTTTCTGAAAATCTTACTCACAAGATATAGATGCGATTTCAACCCTGCTCTATCTTCTAAAACAGATGAATTCATTTTTATTTACACGCCGATTATATTTAGTTTGACCAGATTTCTAGTGTTGACTAATACTGCCAAAATTAGTCTACAACGTATGTAATAGTTTGATATCACTATGCCTAAATCTGACACATATAATCAGCAGCGTATCTGGCTTTGATTGTGATAAACATGTTTTCTACATAAATCTGATATGATAAATGTGTTGTAGACCGCTGCGTGTCACTTAATTTTGACTCGCTGACTCAATGCGGTTACTTGGAGGAATTAACCCGCCGACGTCTAACTTAATTTGTGAATTTCTACCCAATTATGGATAAGAGGAGCCAAGAGCCATGGCCATCACTCGGCTCAAAAATGTTTATACAGCATTTAGTAAGGCGAGGTAGTTTCAATCCAATTAACCAGTGTAAAACAGGCAAACAGATAGAGCTTAATTGCTTCTCAGCAAATTGCCATTCTCACCTTATAAATAATTACTTTAGCTTTGGGTTTTTCTTCCGACAGCAATGATATCAAATCGGGCTACTGGTCATACCCCCTTATGCATAGTGCATCTTGTTTAGCCTTAGAGTGTTGTTGAAACAGGGCTCACAGTATGTTTATTGATAGCCTATAATATGATACATGATTTGTAATGGTATAAATTTTATAACAGAGACCTTATCTTTTCTGACATGGGAAAACTGAGTGAAAATTTCCAGTGTGTGGTTTATCAGGAAGCCTTTACCTATTTTGTATGTTCAAACCTGGCCGCTGGGGGGAAACTACTGCAAGAATACTAATTTCTGGTGTGTAATTTGTATGTGTTTAGCATATATTATTTTGAGCATTGCTATTGAGAGGTATAAAATATATTATGGCATATCAAAGGCCTAAAAATGAACTGATTGTTCGGCATGATGCACTCTGTCACCAACAAATTAAACAGAGCCTGTAGGCGATTTAATTAAGCTTATGTATATAAACTGCTCTCTTGACAACGAGGGATGGCTCATAAAAACAGCATACCATTAAAGGTGTCCCCGGAATGTATCATATCGGCGGAATTAAGAGAATTTGATCCGAATCTCATTATGTGATGTGAGAGAAAAGAAGGTAAAAAAAGATTAAAGACAAAGTGTACTTCCCAGTGATTGGTGATTGGTGATGCTATGTGGTTTTCTTACATATACTTCACCTATCAATCAGTAAAAACATCTGGATAATTAGCGAAATCATGTGTGCGAAAAAAAGAGTATAAAAAAATAAACTATGAGTGTATTGCATAATAATTACTTAAATTGCACTCAGTGTGCCACGTTTGGCATTTCTGAATCGACGGTTGATGGCGTCCATCTTTTCTGGTTTTGACCTGAAGTAGAAGACGGTAGCTGCGACAATGACGACAATGACGAGAGCAGCGATAACACCACCAGCTATAGCTCCAGCATTCACGTGACTTCTCGCTACATATACTCCACCCTCTGAGGCCTACAAATCAAAAATCAACAATAAAACAATATGCAACAAGTTAAATAATAATATTAAGTATAATAAATCGACTGTTGGTGCAAAATCACTGAAAATCTTTTTTTTTCAAGAGTCATCGCATAAGATTCCTGGTAAAAGCCTTCTTTTGTCTAGGGACCCTTTGGGGAGAAGGAAATAGTGAATCAGGCTCTTATTAAATTTTACTTCAATTATCAAAATGTGTCAGCCCTAAGTGTCAACAATAAATCATAACAAGCGCTGATTTTCTCTGTAATTTCCTGAGAAAAAATCTTTGATTTTAAAGTCTCAGAGTGCATCACAAGGGAGTGTGAAATGACAGGGTAATTTTAAAAGTTAGGCGTTGAGAAAGTGTCATAAAGCCTACCAAAAATAGTTTCTTCAGTCAATAAGACAACAAAATTTTTGGTTTATAATTTGGAAAACAAAATGTGTTCAATTTTCACCAGCTAAATAACTGACAGCAGTGTATTTCACTTCGCCTAATATAACATTAATTACATCACAGAGTAAGGATCTATCGTTACTCTGTGTTCTTTTGAGAAACCTACCTGGAATGATGCAGTGCCGTCTTGTATATCTGCGTCAACCTCCTCCCATGTGGAGAAGTGTTGAGAGTTGGTTTTGTATAGTTTGATGTTACCACTGGCTCCCTCGTCAAGCTTCATCTTAACTTCAAACTTCCTGTCAGCCATAGCAATCTGCTTCTCGGGGCTAATCAATATGAAGTCACTAGCGTAACCATTTCCGGCCTGCAAGAAAGAAAGAAAGTGTTGATAAAGGCTATCTAAAAATAAAATTCGGCTGGTTCGACAATTGTTAGTTTGTTACTCATATTGTGAGATGTTGTTCGGTTGGCTGAGCGAGCGGGTGAAGTTGTGTTTTATCTCCCAATGAGCGAGAAGTGTCATGTTTCTTAGATAATGCGTTCATCGGAAGACTGACAAAGTCGCTGTTAATAAGGACCACCTGGATGACTATCTGTTACAGCTAACCAGCATACAGATAAAAAATAGCTTCATGTGTCATCAAAATATAGAGGTAATTAACATAGATTAACCCCAACCTGCCATGCAGGGGTCCACTTCTGGAATGCTCATATTCCTAATCCCTAATTTTGTTGAGCAAGCAACAGCGTTTAAATTTTTTGAGACTCATTCTCATAGCAGCCACAGCAAAGCAACAGAGTTTTAGATTTTTTAAGAGATTGTCTCAATCTAGATGTCTGTAATTTTCACCAAGTTGTAGATGGGAAATCTTTTGTGGTTGTCTAAGAAGTAATTTTGTTCAGCGAGCAACAGCGTTTAAATTCATTTAAGAGATTGTCATTACTAGATGTCTGTAATTTTTACCAAGTTGTAGATGGGAAATCTTTTGTGGTTACCTAAGAAGTAATTTCCTTCTTTGAGACACTCAAAGTGCTGATTTCTTAAAGTCTTGATATAATCATCAGTCTCTTTTTTTAGATGGCCCAATACCACAGAAAACTTCAAGTCGTAGTCGCTTGGAGCCAGTATAGTAATAATTGACTCAGTTGACAACCAACATGCGGTTCATGTTAATTGCTCGGAGGCGCATTCACAATTTTTAAGACACCCTAAAAGAGTTGCGACGTTGAGAGTATTTGATGATCTAATGTAACTTTTGCACTTTGCCTGTGGTTTATTTAAATTTTCTCACCATTATATGACAGGCGGTGTTAAAAATAAAAGGAATTTGATTGTAATAGAACGCCCAATCAGCTGATGGCTTTAGATAAATGCACTTACAGTCATCTCTTGACCCGCATCGAGTACTAGCTGGTTTCCCACATCGGATGGCCATTGTTCCATCTGGATGTATGTTAGCGATGGTAAAACATCTTGTGCAACTGTCAACACAGCCTTCCTGAAATGACAAATGACATGGGTTAGCAAGTGTGAACGAGTGTAAATAACTATGACACTATAGACCAGAAGAGAGACATGCCAGCGACAGTTTGTCGTATGCCGGCTTTTTCACAGAGCACCAATTAGTGCATAGCTTTCATCTCCGATTATTATAAATTAATTATTCACATTTTATTGAAGGTTGGTAGGCTTTCAGGGATTTACAGGATTTGCATACTGCGATATTTTGCTACTAGAAACCAGCACTCTGGTTTAAACAGTACATTCATATCACAGGGTACGTTCTGCTTGTGTTGAAGAACAAGATAGAAATTAAATTTATTATAACTATTATCGTTAATTGCTACCAATTAACCTTAAAACTTAATAAAGCAAGCAGCTTATATTAAGAAGAACTTCTACTTGTCTTCAGGGAAACCATAATAGCTAAATCTAGAACAGAGCCAAATTACGTGCTGAGAGAAAATCTGCTAAGTACACCAAGATTTTCTCTGATATCATTGCAGCAATTTTCAAGGGCCTCATGATTGGGTTTTGCTGATTGAGGTTTTGCCAGGGATCCATATTTGTACTGTACTTGACTTGCTGTCATTAGCCAGAAAACCCCATAGACAAACCACTCAACACGTTGTGAGCTTTGTCTACAGACATATGTATAAATCCCAGCACACCGCCCCCTCTAATTTGTCTATAGAGGCCAAACAAAGCATAACTGTGAAACCCAGCTAGAGAGCTTCCAAATAGCTGGAGACAGAAAATTGTGCTTCAATTTCAAAACCAGGTCACCGATCTGTCAAGAGCCAGGCAGAAGGATACCCATTTCAGACTGCAATCATTACCACAAGCATTTCACTGGCTGTTGCAGCATTGGTAATTAACAAAAGTCCAATTTAACATCAAACGAAAATCAATATTTGGAAGTAACCATCGGGATACTTGAAAATAATTATAACAGTTGATAAAATAGCACATAAAATGCAACACATTTAACGCTAATGACTCTAATCACCACCATGAATGAAAATTTGCCAGGATCGATGCAGTAATATCTGCAACACTTACTGTTATTTATAATGACAATTTTATCACATTAGCCGTGACACTATACTGGACATAACACTCCAAACAGTTGGATCTGATTGCCAATAAATAACATCACCAAAAGCTCCATTACAGAACATTATTTCGATCCTTTCAATTAAGACTTTTGATCAATGAATCTTAGGAAGCTGGTGAGAGCATGGTGGTCAGAGACAATAATTATGATGGATTTCATAGTCAAATTTCGGAGATTACGCAGATTTATGAAGCAACTTCAACTTGGGTGGCTGGTTTTTAGAATTTTCGCTGAGTTGCAGTGGACTTAAGGCTGGTCAACATTGTCCCAGATGACATTGGGATGCCATCCCAGGTGATGATCCCAGATGGTCTCAGACGCCGTTACCTAATCTCATCCTTCGACTAGATCAGTTAAAATTTATTCCAATTAATTAGAATGAAGGTCTACAATATTTCAATCATTGGTAGGTGCAGTTGGCACAATTAATAACATGAGCCGGTACAAGCCGAGTGCTTCCCCATCTTCCATGGTGCACTGATGGCAGAGCCGAGCCGAGCCGTATTGGTTTGCACTCTGTGCTTGTCTATGGTCGTGTTAACACTATTGCCTTCTGCGACTATTTCTTACATTATTATTTAATTACTGGAAGACTAATTAGAGTATAACTCCAGGGTTGTCAGTAGTTTTTTTGCCATCCATCAATCGAATTATTTTTAATATGTCATTGTACGTATTACCGAACAAAGCCTTACTCTGGAATGTCCCAGTCTCTCAGTAGTTTTCTTATAGACGGGAACGGGAATGACATTTGGCACGGAGTCAACCGAGTCGCCACGCACTCATTACCCTCACTAAGGAGACATGGAAATGGCGGTTATACGCAGGACATCCAGACCCCTAATCAAACGAACAGTTATCTACCACAAATATAGATGTCTTAAACTGTCGTTGCTTTTATCTAAGAGCTTCGGGTTATTTATACCAATTAATTCACATATTGCTTACTTAGTACAAAGTTGAAATTTCAGGAGCAAGAAAGGTGATGGGAAAGTGGAGGAAATTTAAATACAACCACACGTTATTAGGCCCGGAATTCCTCCCTGTTAATAAATTTTACAGGTAAATGGTGGGATTGTTTTTGAGAACAGTCAGGTATGGTTAAAGGTGTAGACTTTTTGGCATAACATACACCACACAACACTCATAATCTGACGAACAGAATTTAAATAAATCGAGGTGAAACAGTGCACTGGCACACAAATGTTCTCTTGGCTGTGTGTTTTAAGTATTTCATCTAAATAAACCTGCCATTAAGGAATCGCAAAAAAATATTTGGCACACTGGGTACCCTTCCTACACCCAAATTTAGAGGAAATTTTTTATAGCACAACTGAGATCATAAAAAGTACCATGAAACATTACAAGACTCATTGCAATTTCGGTATTCTTTTAATCGCTTGACCCTAAGTATTGGTACAGTTTGGGAGGCCTTGATCCCAAGTATTGGTATAGTTTGGGGGGATTTGGGGAACCAAGAAACATTAAAATTACCTCCAATTTCATAGCAAAAAATCATCGCGCACACAAATGAGCAGTATAGAAGCGCATGTTGCGTATAATAAGCGGCAATATAATGTCTACCAAATAAGCTTATTGACATACTCTCCAGGAAGCTCCATTGCTCCACCAGTCCAGCCGATCTGCGCTTCTGACTTTCCAATATTAGAAGCAACAATCTTTCCTTTCTGGCTTCTGTTGGAGAAGTTATTATTTCTCGAGCACATGTAATGGGCGGTGCCGCCAGCAGTGATTTTCCTTGGTCCTAAATCAAAGTAAGTACCGGCATCGTCCAACTCCGACATCTCTCCTCTGAACTGTCCTGCAAAAAAAGAGGAAACTATTGTTAAAAAAAAGAGGAACTATTGTTTGAGGAGATAAATGATTGCCATAGCCTGGATTAGAACAAGGCGCTGTAAAAGTACGCAACCAATCATAAATGATAATTGCTACCGTTTTGCTACTGTTTATAACAAAAGAAAAGTGAATTTTGAGGATAACCGGTACACAGGTTCTTACTAATTAAAGGGTGATTATAACATTAATACCTATGTTATTAAAAAAGAAATGATTGCATAAAACTTAATCCTACTTCCACCAATTAGGCTGATCTACGCAATGTTGGTTACAGACCCGCCACAGTGGCTGCAAAGTCAAGACTACTGGGGTGGAGGGATTGAAAGTGCCACTGAATAATCCAGGATTGAAACTTAACAATTCAATAAGATCGATAATTGATGAATTGTTCGAAACTAATTTTTATAGGCAAAAAATGACAAAGAACAATTTTGTGGCCAACAGACACGGATTTTACTCACTTAATCAACTTTTTTTATATTGCATAATGATAATAGACTTAAGGATGAGGGTTGTCAGTTAAGGGCAAATCATGTCTCTAGGTAGATTTCAGTCTGCACTTTACACCAGGTATGTATGACCGCCGTTACCACATGTTACACTTAAATCTACTCCCTGAGTTACATAATAATTAACTGCCTATCCCTCAAACACATATTCCACAAGTGCATATTTTTTATATTCCATATATCTATGCTTGGCCCCATATGTCCTGCCGTCCACGGCTTGAGAAGCAGAATAAAGTCTTATATATTTAATAACAGTATTAACTTATTTTGTTATGAAGCAGGTGTCATGGGGATAATATTATGCTCAAGCATCACAAAAAGGCAAGGCAAGTGAAACCTCTCAGCTTTGAGCAGGTTGTTCCAGCAGCCTATTACATATTTAAACATAACCTGGTGCACCCAGACTCACCTGGAGCAAGCAGAGCTAGCTTAGTGAGATCGTTTTGAGTCAGACCGAGCATGTATACATCATCTAACTTCTGAGGGTAACTCCTTCCCCAGTGTCCTGACTTGTTCACTCCTACCCAGTAAGTACCGCTATCCTCCAGATAAGCTCGCTCCTTCTGCACTACAATGTTACTCCTGTCTGTACCAGCCAGACCCTGACCATCGTTGTTCTTAGGATTTGTGTTAGAACCTGTCCACCTGAAAAAGTCACAAGTCAAATAAAATAAGAATAATAACCAGGAAATGGCGTATTAGTCGCCCCCTCTTGAAGCGGCACCCCTTGTTAATCATTGAGGTAAGGAAGAATAAAATAAGAATATAAGAAAAAGATCAGAATGTAGGAGCATTCTGCTTTTGTACCCTATGTGTGCTTAAGTAGCTAAACAATACTAAGTAATTATAATTCTTACTTTCCAAATGGCGGTTTCATTTTAGGGTTTTACCCATAAACATATAAATATTTATAATTTCATGGTTTTACTTTTCCTAAATTAACATATATTACCTAATAGTCAAACACCCACTCTAAATCTTCCATGCTGATTACACCCATCTTTTCTTTGGAATAACAGAAGAAATTGTGCATTTGTATGTATAGCAAGCTGGCGAATTAAAAAATGATGGAGTTGACATTGAAAAAGATACAAGTGTTACTGTTCTATAAAACCCGCAAAATCATTAAATTTTTAAACTTATATCAATTAAACTTTTTGACAGAGCGATCCATTTTGTTGATCATGTTGATTTATTAGGATTAAACTTTCTGATTTCTAGATCTTTATTTATAGCATCAAGACTTATGTGTGGGGTTCTTTTGAAAAATAGGGCAAAAAATACCTTAACCACTTGCTTCTGTTTCAAAAGAAAATTTGAATAATTAATTTACCAAATCATCTAGCGGACCATAACTGAACATTTATCTAATTGTTAAACCATCAGACGGGACCTAATTCGCTGATTTACTGCAAATTACTAAAAATTTGTAGCAAAGTTGATTAAAGATAAATTGCAAAATTGCAAGTTTATTTTCTGACAACTGGAGTAGTTTTGTTACTCTTGAGGTGTTAGAATAGAGCGGTTAATGGGCAATTACAGCCCTTAATTTGTAAAAATTGTTGGGATTGGCAGGTAGTTTATCTAATTTCTTCACTTGCATCTTGGCTAATGTTTTTGATAAGCTATCCATCGCATACTATTTGGTTAAGTAAAAAGATAACTGATGAAAGTCATGTGAACGGTTTGATAAATTAATAGAAATTGGTAATGTCAATATTCTTGTTTCTGCCAAGTAGCCTGAGAGCATAATCATCCAGAAAAGAAATTGTACACGGAGACAAACCTCCGACCCGCATTATCACACCCAATTGAGGATGCTGGGAAAGTTGACCGTGGCGCTGCCTTATCTCCTAACTGACATAACTATATGTGATACCCAATTTGCTTATCGCATGAACTGGTGGTGTCACTTCAGATAAAAGAGAAGCTTTCTGTGTCACTCTATCTCTGGTTACGCAATGTTTTACGAGAAAAAGGCTTTTGGTTTACTCCCCTCATTTTATGAATGATACACGGTCTATGCAACATGGACTGTCGCTTGCAAGAATAAATGTAGGCTGACTTACTGCATATGCACATAGTCACCGACTGAAGTCTGTAGCGTATTTGGTACAAAGTCATACTCGACTGCTGGATACACCTGTACAATGTTTCCTCGTTTTCCTCTCACATTAAGATTATGAACACGAGCTCCATCAAGTTCTGGTGGCGCCTGTCTGATTGCCATAGCGTGACTCCTGAAAAGAAAATAGAACAATTTACAGAAACTCTCAGGGTGAATAAGGAAGGCCAAAGTGGATGAAGCTGTTGAGTTTTTTTATCGTATCAAAAAGAAAAATTGGTAATTATGCCCTCCTTGACGAACAAACACTGTGATGTGACTGTATTGAGATGAAAGCTAAGCAATATCTGTTGTAATTGCTGACAACAATCAAAGTGTTTTATGCGTTGTTTTTTTGAATCACAGTTCTGGCCTTACAGTGGCACTAATTGGCAAAGTGTATGAGTCAGAAGCCTGCCAGAATTTGTTTATCTGGACAAACTAAGATCTGAAGTTGCAGCTGCATGAGTAAACAACCTTATTGTTTTAATTGGTCTAGCTTCTTCGTTTATAAAACAATGATCCACAATAACTGACCAGGTTGCTGGTCCAATTTATAGCTGATAAACAGGAGCATGATCATAAGTTTGATTAGGAATTAGAGGATCATCAAGACTGATCATCCATTATCTATAGCAGATTACAGGTCTACCGATTCATGTTCAATGCCTAATTTATTACCCGATAACTATGGATGATAATGTCGTTTACACCTAGTATAATATGTCTATTACACTCGTAAATCATAGAATTATAAGTTATCAAAGGATTTAGTGTTTTTTTAATAAAAGTTGTCAAAATAATTGGTGGCCGGGCAATTTTCACCTTATCAGTAATCTGATTAAACCATTTTGGCTGATATTTTCCGGCCATTAGCACTGTTAATTGATCATTGGTAAATGATTGAGTCAAACCAACGCACCTGTCTTGGAAGGTTCGTCCGAATTGAGCCGTGTTGATGGCCAGCTGTAGCTCCAGCTTGTCATTATCAAATATATTAACTTGAGGGTTGTTCTCTAGGACATAACCCCTGTCTTTAGCCTCATCCAAGTTTTCGAAACCATACTTCTCAGACAAGTCAAGAAGAGAGCCGTCGTTCCTGCCTGCTCCTCTTGTTGGTTCATTCAGTGCAGCGTTAGTTGAACCATCCCAGCCATCGAATTCAGCGGTTGAAATGTTGTATCTACAAGATTTACAGTAGACTATGAACAAAACTCTCAATTTGCACTTAAACGCAAAATATGTCGTGAGGCATGAGCAGAGGTATTAAATATAAATATTAAGTTGTTAACACTTTCATTGGCATTCTTTTTTCGTGTTAAGTTATTTGCCTTGACAATCTTTAAGAAGATAGACAAATTATGCCCAGTAACATTCTAATTAATGAATAATTATGTCAACAAAAATATTAATACTTACCTAATTCTCATAGCACATTTCTCTCCAACAGCACTGGCAGGGATAGTCCAGTTGAAGAGATTAGGGTATCCACCGACTCCGTTTCCAAGGTGATTATCCCGACTGAACTCAGTCTCTTGGCATTTAGGTGCTGGTACTCCGTGGGGGTCATTCAAAACCCACTCCGCTCTTGTACCATTAGGATTATTTTCGGGATATCTGAATGCCTACAAAAGCAGCCAGTATTTAAATAATGATAGCAAAATAATTTTAACTGTTGAGAGGTGTCCTATAAACAATCAGAAAGTTCGGTTTTAAGAGTTGTCCTTTCTTCGCTGAACAACTTAAAGAGTGCACAACTCTCTTTGACTCTCTATGACTGGCTTGTGCCGTATGGATAGATCCTATATTAGATTTAACCTGTTTGGATATATTTGGAGCCTATGAATGTGGCACACAAGGCAACCCTGACATAAAACAAAGATTTTACTGATGAATCAAGCTGTAATGGTAACCCAGAATGACATCATAAAACATGCAGCAATGAGAACTTGCAAGCAAAACACTCACAGCCATGGAGGAAATAAGCACAACTTGCAAAGTAAATTTCACACTCAAATTTCATTTGTGTGAAAAATCCAGGAATTATTAAAACCTGTCGGTAAATTGAAATGATAAGTCAACAACTAGAAGAAGTGTGGTCACTTACGAGGCAATCTTCTTCATTGTTGGGAATTTGTAGATTATTGTTTTTCATCCTGACCACATATGGGATAGAGCAGTGATATCTTCCCTTAACATTTTCAGACTCTTCCAGATAGAATTCACACCTGAGAATAGAGTAGAGGAGAATTATTATAGACAAAAATAATTATTTATACCCCAACAAAATCCTTCAATTCAGCATCAACTACCAACAGCTCAAAAATACGATAATAAAAAAAAAGTCAATAAATAAAACAAACAAATCTATAATGTTAAACCTTGAAGCAGGGAGTTGGGACAAACCCCATCCTATTATACCATATTTGTGTTTTGAACACGAAAATATATTTGGAGTTGTGCCCTCATATGACAAGGGGGCAAAACTACCACTTATGAATGCAAATTGTAGTACAATGTTCACTTATAGACATACCTGGACACATCATTAGTCATGATAGCGAGATCAATCCATGGAGTAGGGTGCCAGTATGGGTAGTGGTCTCTCTCCTCTGGGCATTCATATCCTCTTCTGGTACCTTGGGGATTCTGTCTAGTGTATTTTGCCGAGTTGCCTTTTAATTTCTGAATTGTAAACAAATGACCAATAAACGTAAAGTTCCATCATAAGTGTAAACATTCTTATGTTTAGGTGTGGTTATGTTGTATGAGGGTATTACTGCACTACGAAAATAAGCTCAAGCTGATCGCATTTCAGAATTTTTGAGATCAACATAAAACTATACCAAGCTTCAATAATATTTATCACAAGTACAAATAATTGAATCGACTTCATATTCTTTTTCATATCATGCCGTGTCATTTTAAATTTAAAAAAAAAATAGTTAAAGTTGTATTTTGCACAGACTCATGTGTCACTTGCAATTTGATCAGAAAAATAAAGTTGACTATATAAACATAGGCCTTCAGTTTTAATATGCTTAATATGTTAAATCTAGGCCTTATTAAAATAACAAGGTGATGACATCACAATTATTCAGCATAAAATCTTATATACAAGAGTGAGACGCTAGTCATATTGAGGCGTATTTCTTCCTCTGTCATACTCTTCATTTATAAATAAGATGCTACGTAATTATACACCGCTGCATCATGATTACATAATATAATCACTATAGGTGAATGCGTCATCCATCGCATTGCTGTTGCATAACCAGCCTAATATAAGAAAGTGCCTAATATGAACATGAGCCTATCAAAATCATTCCGCATAATAATTTATTATTATTATATATATTAGTTTACCTGGTCTGCTGTGAATAGTCCCATGTTTCTCTGCCTCTTCTTACAGTTTTGATAATAATCAAAATTTTCGTGCATTCCATATCTGAGATCAGTGTTACAGTTATAATTCTCGCATTGAGCTGGATTTTCCGGTATGGTTCTAAAATAATAGAAGTTATCTTTCCTCAAATACATGGTCAGAAAACTCTGCTATTTAATTCATAACTTTATAAGATTTTATCCAGCAAATTTAACCATCAGTTTGTTTAAGCAACAGGCTTTCATATTGAGAAGGCTATGCAAGGAAAATGATAATTAAAGTATTATAACTTACGTGGTGGTGGCACCATCCCTAAGATTTTCACTGCACATATACTGTACTATGAGCTCACAGTGATTGTTAGGTCCTCCGCAAGAATGCTGATTGGTCCTTCAAATCAAATAAAGAACATATGAATTATATTCCTGGCATAGATAGTGGAATGGAAAATCTTATATAGGAAAACCCAACACACATTGAGATTATGGCGGCCGTACTTTATAAGCGACACTGAAGATCAAAAGTTTCGTTGTAAATAGCTTGCAGATTCATGTACGATCGGCAATCCCCGATTTTATTTTGACAAATTATGAGAAAATAGAGAGGTCTACTTACCATTCTATTGGAAGCATTGAGCCTGTGTAATAATATAAACTTCCAACGTTGTAGCCTCCTCTGTCATTATTTTGGCTATCAAACATTCTGAAAGAAAAGGAAAAACATTAGCCATCTCCTAGAAAATTCTCACCGATCGTTGAAGGTGTTGACATATTATAATTCATATCATGCCATGCAGGCGGTTACAATACAACATAGTCTTTTCGTAAACACAATAGATTAAAACAGAATATAAATTTTCAGCCAGTCGAAAGGGGGAGAATTAAAGCCGCATGTACCATTTTAACTTTGTTTAATACACTAAGATCTTAAAAATAGCTTAGAATAGCTTCTTAAAGCTGATCATGTTCACTACTGGTGATTTACCTGTTTCCATTGTTTCTTTCTCTTCCTGCTTCATCAAGTCTGTTGTTCGATCCCCTGAAAAATTGTCCCAAAGTCTGATATTAAGCGTTCAACTTGATTTCTGTAATGCATGTATAATGTATTTTGAAAGAGTTTTAATACATTTGCAACTCTTGTGAAGAAGGAGGGCCCAAGGAGGTTTATGAAACGCTGCGAGGAATTTTTCTGTTCCTTGATTTTTTGTAAACTATGTTTACTAACTGAGCACTATACCAGCACTATAAAAAAATATGAGCTACTCCTTCTGATCAGCAGTGGGCAGTGACTCAAATTTAATTTAACCTCCCTAGAGGTTTTCCAACAAATTGAATTTCCTAACCTAATCCTAACCACTAACTTAGGCTAATAGTCAACAGGATGGTATGTACTGTGTAAACTAATTACCAAAACAACAATGGTCCAAACAAATATTTGGCAAGTTTGTACACACCAAAAATTGGTTGAAATTAGCAAGCAATGTATATCAAAATCCTAAAAAATCATAATACTATGTATTATTTATAGCATAAAAACAAATGAATGTTAACTACTACTACTATTTCTTTTAAGTAAGTGTAGTAGTATTTTACCATCCATTGGCAACAACAAACCTTGGATTGTGCATGTAGATATCACCTAACACAGTAGTTGTCAGTACAAGTGACAACACCAGTGATAGAGCTTTGGTCCCCATCTTGTATTATCCTCCTTCTGTCACAGTGAAGCTGTCTCTCAGTTTATGCTCACAAGATGAAACATCAACTGAATTTATTCACACAAGGCATGATTCTCTCAACTGGTAACCTAATCACAGTGTATTCATGTCCAAAGAAATATTTGGTGAAATGACCTACACATGACTTGAATATGTCAAGATTTGAGCTATATGATAACTTAAAAGTAAATTTCATTCAATTTAAGAATTGAAAATAATAATAAAAAAGGATATATTTGCATTATTTTGATGTTGATTAGCTACAAGGAACTTAAAGGTAGTGATACAATAATAAACACCCATTGTCAGCAGGAAAGCAGCATAAGTTTTCACCAAATACAAATATTGTTAATTAAGATTCATATAAATTTTTATCAGTATCTAAATACAGAAAGACAATTAACTTTGCTTGAAATAGCAATTAAGATCACACTTCTTTTTTTCAAATAGATAATTTCAATATATTGGGGCCTTTAACGGGATTTGAGAAATTATTTGAAATATTTAATTTTGGTTTTTAAAACATGCCAGACACGCCCACTGTGAGTCATGTGCGTCATGAAGAATCACCAAATGGATTAAAAATGAGAACCTTGTTCACTAAATCACTCAATGCTTCACTCTCTACTGTGGTGATAAACGTCCCTACATAGAGACAGTTTTCAGATAAATTCAGTGATTTAATAGATTTATTCATTATAATAAGAAGAGGACACCTGATACAACAGGGACACAGACAATGTGAGTTTTATGCAGACTAACCAACTAGTGGAAGAGGAGAAATCTTTTTTCATATTCATAATCTCACAGAACATATTTTTGTTGGAGGTGCTTTTGTGACAACTGTTGAAAAATGAAGAGTTAAACATCAATTGTGGAGATACCAGTTTTTGTTAGCATAGTCTAGATGGGGTGCTGTACACATTGACTAGATGTGCCATCATCACCACGATGCCACTATCACCTGATGTACAAATGAGCAATCAAATATTTTCCATCAATGCTCATAAATTTTATCTACTTTATGGTCCTCTTCCTTTTGTATTTCTGAACCTTATCCTTGCTGTTACAATTCCACAGAATTCTCAGAATGGTTACCCGAGTGGTATTGATTGGTGTGCTCTGCTTGCACGCAGTGCTTGCGGATGTCTATCTACACAACCTTCGTGGAAGCAACAATCGCCTCAATGAGAGGAGTGCAAATAGAAGAAATGCAAACCGAATGTTTGACTCACAGGTTCGTTTTAGATATAATTGAATGTTGTGATGACTGTAGATTTATTACTTTGGCAGGTTAAGCCTATAATGATGTTCAGCCCACTGATGCTATATGAAACTGTTTTATGTATGATGCTTAATACTGATAGTTTTACTTTCTCCTGATAGTGTCTCTGCTAAAACCTCGGTATTTGAAAATATGCGTTCTCTTTGCTGTAGAACAATAACAGAGGCGGTTACAATGTAGGAGATAGAACTGATGACCCTGCTGGCAATGATGCTGACGATCAGTATCAAATGGTAATAAAACTTACTCTTAATACACAATTTAGACTTCTATCATGACCTGTCTATTGGGTTCTTTATCTCATATTCAGTGAAAGTTATATGAATAAGGCGTGTGGCGTTCCTCATAGCTGACGATAGTGAACTTCAAAATGTTTCTCATCTTAATTTATTATGTTCTATAATATTATGTCTTTGTCTGATCTATTTTTATACCCATATTTTCTGCAGGAATTCTTTATGAGTGATGCCGGTAAATCTTATATGGATATTGAATGGACCAATCAGCATGGTTGTGGAGGGAACGAAGATGCCGATCCACATAAACAGAACTGTAACCTAGTCATGCAGTACATGTGTCAACCTGAGTCCGTAAGACAGGGTAAGTGATAGATTTTAACGTTTGTGGTTTCTCTCCAAATTCTCAAGTTGAGTTTCCATTGCCAATTAATTGGACAGCAAATATCTTGGAGAAATTTCCAAATTATATATTATATAGTTGAAACAACTTTTGTTTTCGAATTAATTGGTCATCCTTTAAATTGGCTAAGCTGACTCAGCTTCCGAGTTGTCTTAGTTATCACCAATGTCAACTGTAGCCAATATGTACATTGAGCAACGTAAAACTACGATGATTGATCATTTTCAACGCATGATCTGTTTATGTAACAAAAGAAATTCTTTTTTTTTTTCAGATGATGATGACAAAATCAGACCTGGTACAGATACTAATACACAGAATCACAACAGACTGAACGGTAACCAGGTGAACACTGAGACTCTCAATCAAAAAGAGAACAGAAAGAGTAACAATGTGCAGGAGAGCCGAGGACTGAACGAGCCGTGGGAGTGGTACGATAAATGTTACAACAGAGAGAGAAATAAAGGTAGGTAGTGTCATACATATCATCTTGTCTTTTAACTGGTTGTTACTTTTCACGGAAAACTTTTGATGCATGTTCCATGAATTTTAAATGTCTCTATAAATGGGAAATGAAATTGCAGTTTATACATTGTACAATGCAAGCAGTTGTATATGTGGTTATACAACAACAATCATACTCTAAATGATAAAATTCTTGTCTGCTTTTTAAAGTTTTCAACTGTTGTCCAAATGACTTGATCATCAGGAAAATTGATATATATATAATTCTGTATAATATTTATTACCATATATTTTGACAGTTACTATGTTATTATATTACCCTACATTTTGCTCTCTTTTTTAGGTCTGTTCACAGCAGATCAGATATTGAAGAACAACAATGGACAAGGAATCAGCGCAGCTATCTACACTAGACAGAACCCCAATGGTAACAGATACGGCTATGAGTGTCCAGAGGAGAGGGACTATTTCCCATACTTCCATCCTACACCATGGGTCGATATTGCTGTACTCACTGACAATACTTCTATGTGCGAGTAAGTAACATATCATACATTATAACAAATTACCACTCATTCTAGTAAAACTATCTTCTACCCAGAATGCATCTGTAGAAGGCAACTTATGAAAAACAAACAAAATTGTGCTAAAAATTTTGTTATACTGATAATAGTTTTCTTCCAAAGTGTCCATGTGCATATCAGCTTCACTCCATTATTCAAATTTTCCTGTTATAACTTGACAGTTTGAATCTTACCCATATTTGGACACTTTCTCAAAGATAATGGGGCTGCAAGGTACAGCGTCATACCAATACAATAGTTAATTATACAACAGAGAAATATCGTAATTACCTTGGAGCTTCCTGGATTTTGTGCCGGGTAATGACAGATCGCATGCTTACAAGCCAGTCAGAAATTTGGAGAATTGTGACGTCTAATATTTGTGACGTCAAAGAAACATGCCCACCTTACCCATATTTGGAAATTTCTGAAAAGATAGCATCTAGATTACCTGTGTGCATGTCATGATGACAAGAAGTGCTGACTTTGCCATAAATATATTTTACGTAGTTAGAACTTATGAAACTGGAGACATTCCTCCAATTCAGTCAGAATTCATTTCTATCTTATTTTAAATACATAGTTAGCACCGGGTTACCCATTTGTCTGATCACTTCATATATTCCCTTGGCCATTTGTCTTGTATTCGTCTCATTCTCTGAGAAATACTTTTTTTTAATGTGTCACAACATTGTCAATAAAATTTAACAACTCATTGTAAACCACTCCAAGAGTGAGAGTGATGCATAAAACTTATCTTATCCCATTATAAAAGGCATGTGTTATTGCAAACTCTTATGAATTTACCAGATAAATCAGAATAATAAACGCAATAAGTCATGGAGAGTGTCTCGGGTCAGTAGCCTCACTCTTATATATGGCTGTAGATATTAACATCACTCTCATATTTTATAACTGTAGATATTACGCAGAGAACAGCTTTAATACTAACCCCAAGGGAGAGTGTGTACAGAACTACCCTAACAGTAACAGGAAGAGACATTTCTCTAGATATAACAACCCAGCTGAATGTGCAGAGAACGATGGAGAGTGGGTCGACTTCTATAACTTCATCGAGAAGGATGCAAGTAAGTGACCATTGTGATTTCAAACCATGTCAAAAGTTTCCAGGCTTGAGCAGAAAGTTTTTATATCTTCAGTCACAGCATGTTACCAGCAATGTGAAAAATATCTCAAGGATTTGTTCAGTGCTTGTGTTTTTTGGGTTTGAGCACAAGGTTCTGTCAACTACAGTCACACAATATTGCCAACGATATACTTAACTAAGATACAACAGATATAACAGATACCTCAAGGAATTGTTTGTTGTTTGCATTTTGTATTTTTCTCTTCTGTGAGATGAATCTCTGCAAAAGTTATCATGTTACTTATGATCATCCTAATCACTTTGTTACAGCCGCTAACAACCAAGCAGCATGTGAAAGTAAAACCAACGCTCAGCACACATACGTATGGGGTGTACCTTTCGATCCATATGATACAATCGGCACTATCCAGGAAGAATGTCTTGTGCAGCCGAAACCCATCGAGTGTGCTCAGGCCCCATGGAGCAGGTGAGACATATAAAATATTATCTCCTGAATTCGGAATGTTTGATCGATTCATCATCTGGGCACAACAGGAATTTTGAAGTCCATGAAACATTTATGAGGTCAATCAGAGATCTGCCGGTAATTGTTGTTATTAAAATTATCGAAATTTTGGTGGTCATCAAATACGTAAGTTGTTTGCAGTTCCCGAATCGCAACAAACAACAAGCCTATCACCTCGTTTCATCTCTTGACCTAAGTCAGCAACTTTCTGCTAAGTTTAGCCTACGTAAGGGAGTAACAACGGTCACTTCCTTCATCTTACTCAGCATTTCTTATTATAATCTGCATCAGTATGACTCAGGTGGGGCTGATTGTTAGTTTGTGCACAATTGTATCTAGTGATTAGGGAGTGAAAGTAAGAGACAGCGTCATACTAATACAATAGTCTATTATATAACAGACAAATATCATAATTACCTTTGCGCTTCATGGAATTTGTGCCTGGTAATGTAGGAGGATTGCATGCTAGCATGTCAGCAGGGCATTCAAAGATTTATGACGTCAAAAATTTGTGACCTACCTTTGCCCATATTTGGAGATTACTTATAACTAAGTTATAAAGTTGAGGTTACCTGTAAGCATATCATGATGACTAAATGGCTGACTCTGCATATTTGTTTTACGTAGATAGAATTTATGTAATCCGATACATTCCTCCAAGTCAACGATTATATTCATCCTATTTTAAATACCTAGTTAGCACCTGGTTACCCATTTACATAGATGGCTTTTGTATAATATAACTTATTACAAAAGGCATTTAATTTGAAATCAAATCAAATAAAACCCATAGACAGTCAATCCTGCGCTTAGAGCAAAATGTGGTGGTACTGACTGAATCTTAGAGTCTGTTCGTCCTGGACGACTGTGATTTAGAATAAAAGCATGATGACATTAGCAGATGTCAAGTTTTGGAACGTATTGGTCCATTGTCCATTGGTTTGGAGAAGAGATTCTTTTCATAGAGCACGTTATCAATGTAATCTGCAAACTTATCATGATTGTCTGATAGGTTGGGATTGTGTTTACCAAGTGAAGTTTACAACATGTAGGGATCTTAATCAAGAATGGCATGCAATGATAATGTGTTATGTATTATTTTTAGACCTAGGAATTTGACAAGACAGACAACTTCTGTGCCTTTAAATAAAACTTGCATTGACTATTCCTCTGAGAATATTACATTGCCATTTGAAATCTATTTGTAGATCCAACCACTTAGGAAACGGAAGAGAAGGAAAGGCAAACACATACAAATGGGAGCTTCCTAACTTTCCCTCCGGTACTGAGATGAGATGTGTCTATCGAATGAGGTAACTCACTAATACTAAATATTCATCATGTGACCCAAAGCCTACAATGTGACCTCGATGTGTTACTTTCCCTTGTGTGTTTATGTGGATCTTTTCCAGAAAGCTGTTGGCACAGTCTGAGCTTCAGAAATTGAAACAGGGAGAATCTGTCAAATTTGCATTCCCAAGTAGAATTTGAATAAGGCGAAAGTTATTTATTGTTATCCATTGCGTGCAATTAAGGGTTTTTGATTCACATACACAAATTTACCACAAGTACCAAAACTGGCACAATCAATCACAGCTGAAGTCTCGCTCTCGCTGTGTTTGTTTTGTATTATATCTCGATGGTATTTATGACCATGTATGGTAAACATGTTATCTCTTTCATCTGTGACGCAGTGTATTTCTTCTATTTACTCGAGAGACATACTCAGCATAACCTCTCTAATCAGATTTACAGTCACACTATCATTTGCATGTGACATGATGGAACGACCAACCATAGTATTATCAAATTTAGTATTCAGTGTCTTTGGTACTATTATTATAAGGTTATGGTTAGGGCAACCTGTGGATGGACAGCATTTTGGGATAGATAATTGTTTGAACAAACTGAATGCAATTCCAAGGTTACGTCATAATGCTAACGTATCAAATTAGTTAATTGTGTGTTGCGTGTCAAAATTGTAACCTCTGCCCAGGTTTGTTTATGTGCGGAACATGAAATCGTGACGCTGCAAAGGATTGGTCCAGACACAGGGTTGTGTTTATGAAATCCTAAAATTGACGTCTTGAGGTTTGACTCGATGCAAATTTGGACGTATTAGTCATCCATAATGATCATATTTTTCAGGTACAACATCTCAACAGATGACTATGCACCATGGGCCACCAACTCTAGCTTCAACAAAGATTTGTAAGTTAATTTTCCACTCTTACATGTTTAAAGTTTTAAAATACCAACTATTAGCTATAATTTTCTTGTCAATCTGGCATTGAGGTTAACGTTATCCTCAGGGTAAATAAGGGGTTGACTCATATACCTTATCTACTCTCTGCTGTTTGGACAAAATGATTAAAATGTAGTGTTTTGAGTAAGGGAGTCAGTAGCCAGCAGGGCATTAAATCACTATGTAATGATACCAGAGACTATAGATATCCATAGTCTCTGATGATACAATGATAGGGTGGGCTAAAGCATGGCAATTATTTACTTCCTTCAACAATCACCAGCTATATGAGTTGTTTTTGCTGGTAGTTAACTCATAATCACATGATACTAGTCAACTTCTTTGCAATGACTGTATAACTTCAAAATTCATACCTTCCTTATTTATAATGGCTTACTAGTAAGGCATGTGTCATAGTTCTAGGAATGTGGTCAGGTGATGTTTTCATTCAGTTGATTTAGTTAATAAAAAAAACATTCAGTTGGCACTTCAGGAATTAATAAATCAAGCATAATATTCAAAACAACTGCTTGTATAATTATTAGTCACTTTGAGTAAAATATCACCATCCGAGCCCAAAAAACCTTTCTGTCGCCATATATGGGCATCATGGTCTTATGTGTCATTGGTCTTATGACTTGATCAACAAATAAAATTGATATTTAATGTTTCAGACAAGCTGGTGTTGTCTCCCCTGTACAACAGAACCCTTACGTAGACATCGGTGCTGATGTCACCGCTCTTAGATTAGCTATAAATACTGCTCAGTTTGGTCGAACATTCCAAGACAGATCTCACCCATTCATTCTCAAAGAACGTCCAGACAACGCCAGAACTGAGACTATCCATAATATCAATGTCAGAGGAAAGAGAGGAAACATAGTGCAGGTAAGGCATCGCTGCTAATTCAAGTTTTTTGATGGATGGATTTATTCAGTCAAGAGATAAAAAAATTTCGATTGAACTCTTGATGCTGTGCTGAAATATTCAGTGTTCGATAAATTGTCGAAAAAAATCCTAAAATATTTCTATAGAAATCATTATAAAAATAGCAGGAATTTAAAATATTGTTTTATTCAAGAAGTTTACCATGGCATGTATGAAATACTGACCTTAGGCCCTAGGGTCAGCGCTGCTGTTTCTTTAGTTGAATAGGGATCCAAATAACACTAGGTTACTGATACATGCGGCCTAGTTACTTGCGATGTTAAAATTATCTGCTCATCAAGGAAGGATTGATATTGCGTTTTCAGGTTACTAATTTCTTTTTTTCGAAAACAAGGTGTCATGTTCCTGCAAGCCTTTGACAAGTTTCTACATAAGAGTATTTACATATATGGTCATATGTGTCTTACCAGTCTTTAACTTAACCGACTGGAATAAAGTAGAATATAAATTTACATATATTTCATTCTGTTTTCAAAAGTAACTTGATTCTTGACGGTATTTATTGTTGAATTTTTGATTGTAGGTGTACCCAGCTGTAGAGTATGATTTTGTGCCTAATGACCTTGAGATTAAGGAGGGAGATTTGATACACATGCAGTGGACGGGATCCAACACACATAACAATGGTAACCCCGGAGGAGACGGACAAACTGGGGACGCTGGGGAAGGTCGCGGAGGTCAGTATTCTACAGTCAACATCTCAATTATTTGTATTCAGGAGAATTTCTTTTTGCTGATTTGATATTTAAAATTTGTTGGTTTTCTGTACTCGCATGTTTGCTGCACTGATCCTTGTTCATGTCATCTCGTTTTGAAATTAATTTTTGGTTCTTGTGAAGAAATTAACTGTATAAATAGATTTGTGTATATTATTTTTCGTATTTTATGGTAACATGAATGAGTTGTGCAGCATACCCAGTAGTTGGTTTTGCATCTGTGGTCAGCGTTGTGGGAGGAATGATTTGTAACATTGTGTTGAACTGTTATGCAGGTACTGACAGGTCTAACATAGTTCAGATTGCTAACAGAGATGAGAATTTCCCGATGCCATTTGATCAGACCAACATGTGGGAGAATGCTGAGATAGTTTGGTCTCCTTACAAACTGAACAACAATCAGAACCCATCAGCTCAAGACTTAGCCATCAATATGGCATCATCAGGATATTATCGGTAAGTCAACAGTAAACTGACACTCAACTTACACTCAACAAACACTAGACTAACACTAGATTAACACTAAATACCTGAGCTTAGATATTGGTACAACCATAAACATATAAATATGCATATGGGTACAATATAGCCTTAGATTTGTAGCTCAAAAATATTGGTACAACATAGCTCAATCTCATGGTACATTAGCACATTTTCTCAATTGTATTTTATCGATCACCATAAAGTTGGAGGGCGTCTGTCATATCAAATGTAGGACACTTAGCACATCTCTCTGATTCTAAGAGTTAAATCTAGTAAAGTTTAATTCGAATGAAACTTTAACTAAATGAAGAGTGTCCACAATTATGATTTTCCATTTCTATTCTTATCTTGATATATTATGCTCATCATTATATTTATTATTATATTATATATTATATTGTATTATTATAATATATTCACAGATGTATGGAGAGTGGGGATTGTGGTAATCAAAGTGTAGATAGGAAACAGGAACTGAATAACTTGCTCGACAACGCTCCAGCTTCATACGAAGGCCCTCTTATGAAAGTCAAGAAGGGTACATATCACTACACCTGTACAAGGAACAACAACTTCACCAACCGTAGCCAGAAAGCCACCCTTATTGTGTCATAATCAGATACGCTGTGCATATTAAGTTGTATCACATGTGGCAGGTTGTTATTATTTTACTGACAATCAAACAACTTTTTAGCTTGTCACAAAACAGAAGTTTTACAAATTCACCTCTGCAATATCTTTCCTTACTCCTACTTTGAGATTATCATCACTCTGTGGCCAGCTCATGGCATTATCAACATAATATTATATGATTTTTTCTTAATAACAGCTTCAATTTCGATAAATTTATTTTCGCAAAAGACATTCCAGTTATTAAGTTTAACTGTTTTTATTTTTATACTTGAGTATTAATTATTATAATCACTTGTAAGAGTCTGAACAAAAATGCTCAAGACTCAGACTTGGTCGGCTGTCTTTCAGTGCGAAGTGAGGTTTTTATTCTTTTATGAAATATCAATGCACCTAATAAAATATCCACCGATCTTTAAAAAAATTTTTGGGTAAAATCGCAAGGTTCAGTTACTCACTGCATCCAGAAGAATGGGTTTGTATTTCAGATCATTATTCTGTGTGTTCGCTGTTAGCCTTGTTGGATTAATTGTACAAGCTGTCAAACTGTGGAACTCTACAATTTTTCTGGATAGATCAAAAAAAGTCTGAACTCCTTCCTATTCTACAATTCTCACAGTTTTGATACCGCATTTGTTTAGTGAAATTATTTTTTTATTGAACGATTTTGACGTAAACTGACTATATTCATTGGAACATTGATCAACAGTTTCACCAGCTAAATGCAGACTTTTATCCAAGCTGTCCCAATTTAGCAAAGCCTAAAAAATGCAAACACTCCTATAATATTTGTCACAGTTGACTATGGGAAAAAATATTGGTGTGTAACTGATTTCACTGCCCAAGCGTGTTATGTCATAGACTTTCACAGCAGCACTGGGAAAGAAAGGCAAGCCTGTCAAAAATATGAGCAGGAAATTTTACAACTTGATACCATAAAGGCGGCAGGTTAATAAACAGATGAATTTAAAGTTATAAAGTATAACATCATACTTTGGTACATAATATTGTGCTTTGCGAATCCATATAGATACATATATTAAAGAGAATTCTCTTTTGAAATCCACCAGGTGCTCTACCTACCACATCTGCACCTTCTGCATCCATCCTCATCAATCCAGTGAACTGTGGGGCACTTCAATGGATAACATTTGTTACACTTGAGGCTTAATTCCTTAATAACGTCTGATATCGCTGCCTCTGAAACTGTAATAAAAAAATTTCATTCTGGAAACATAGACATCATGCAATGGGATACCAGCAGCGTGATAATGCCTTAAATTGTCTCTTCTCTCTCTCTTTTCATTGTAGTAAAATTTGTTTAGTGACATTATTTATCATGCATATATGATCATTCTGTTCATGTCGGCTTAGTCTAAGTGCTCATGCGGCTGCAATGCGAGTTAGTGGCATAAAATTATCAACCACTCATTTTCTGATGGTTCATAATGTAATGCCCCTAACTTGTATTGCAGCAGTCTAAGCTCTTAGACTAAGTGTGGTGATGTTGTTACATAATAAACTTACCAGCCACAAAAAGTAAGAATAGAAAGCTGAGGATGAGGAGCTTCATTGTGTGACGATGGTTTTTCTAATCTGATTGTAAGGAGCTGTCTCACTGAAGTGACCAAGGTAGGCTGCTTAGTGTGACTTTACTACAGCTGTAAGTTCACATCACCCGACTATCATTAGAAGACTAGAGTACATGTGTGACATTGACTTATTCCTTTCCCTTAAAAGGTGAAAGTGCATTCTGCGTGCAGGATAGTCTTGTGACATAGTCAATCTCTGCAGTACAGCGATGGTGGTGCTGCCTTCCATCAAGAAAGGGAACTCCAAGAGATACCAAAACCAACAGTTTTCCATTGTATTCCCGATTTAGGTACTCAGTCTATGCGAGTTAATTAAGGCCCTATGCTGCAGAAACAAACATATGCACGAATATGCACAGTGTGTGGTAACAGTGTTAAAAAGTGACTATGAAAATGGTATGGTACCATTGATGGTACATTGATGGTACATATTATGAACATGATCATCAATATGATAGCTGTAAAAGCAATTTTATTTTGTTCAGCGTAAAGGAAAAAAACTTTGAGAATAGGTATGATATAAATAATTTTTTTCTAGGCTCAGACGGAGATGTTATGATAATACTTTGAGTGAATTCGCATAAATCTTACAAAACGCCTGATGCCAATTCTCAACTTTACCTCCCGAAATGGAGAGGATAATTCTCAGTAGGATTACTCTGATTTACAATAATGAGAGTAAGGCCTTTCTTACATTACTTAAAGGAACAGTAAACTACGATATACCAGAAATGCTGCTGTGGAGAGGAGGGGCTTATAGTGGTCTGCCATCGGAAGTGGAATGGATTATTTTAACAGCAAGTCTATTAAACCTAGGATTCGACACACCTATGTTGTATTTTAGATAATATTTTATGCTTGTGGTCTTCATCAAAACTTTTAGCATTGTTCTATTTTCTTTTATTTTCTCTGAGAAAAAAGAAGCAAGTTCATGTACTTCATCTACAATATCATTTGAACACAGCCGACTGCCACGGTCCCTTAATATACTAGCTCGACACCCACCTATATAGAATGTCCAGCAATCCTGATGATAAAGGGTATGAGACGGAGGCAGCGGCTTTAAATTATCTTAAAACAACTGGAGGCATACCAAATCCAATCAAATATTATACCAAAGTATCTACAAAGGATGCTAGTAACGGATTAGGCGCAAGCAGCAATAGCAACAAAACATCAACATCCACAGGCCCTTCTACACCGCTTTCCACAATGACACCAGAGAACACGGACACTTATTCACTGCATTCTGCAAGCAGAGTCTGACCTGGACCACTGCCAATCATGACAGAAAATGCTGAGCATCATCGAAATTATGTCTGACAGACTAGAGCAGATGCATGCTAAGCTAGAAGCATTCTCTATAGCAAATGAAAACCCCATTGAGAGAGCAGTTCAAGTCATGTCAGAGAAACTAGACATGATGGAGGCCAAACTTGACAAAGTCTCCTCACCCCCAGCTGATTATCGTCAGGCAGTAATGAGAAATATCCAACCACCGATTCTGCCTACGTCAGCTTTCACTGAACAAAGAAACCAATATCATCAAATCTCTCCACCAACGAGAACAACCTCAACAGCCACAACAACAGCAGCAACAGCAACAACAGCAGCAACAACAGCAGCAACAACAGCAGCAAAAGCAACATCAACAGCAACAAACACAACAACAACGTCAAGATCAGCGCCGTACACAACCACCAAAAAGTCAATATACTGACAAATCTACCCCTGATTTCGACCATGAAAAATGCTTTATAATACATAGTACAAAACAGGACTTCACGTCAATCAGTCAGGATGACGTGAGAAAAGAAATCGGCAAATTAAACGGACCAACGATGATTGACTTTATCAAGCGATACAAGTTCAACTCGGCGGACCCAAAATTCATCATACAGATAACAAAACCTGAACAAGTAGTATAATAATAAAAAAATGGGAAGCTGAAGCACTTGGAGGCTCATCAGCCAGACGACCCATTCAACCGAGCCAACATGTTGGCATCATCAAAGATGTTCCTATTTACATAATCAATGAAGACCTCCTACAAGAGGTCCAAACAGTATTTAAAGACGCTACGGTGTACCGTATGAGGACCAAAGATGGCACTAACCCTCTACGAACTGTAAAAGTTAACTTCAAGGATGAAACACAACTAGGAAATGCACTGGTAAACGGCATTACCTTTAATAAGCATCAGCTTTTGCTTCGAGTAGAGAAACCATACGTCTTCCCTCCCAGGACCTACAATGGCTAATCTAAGCGTAAGAAACCAAGCATCAATAAACTCGTCTAACATTTATGAACAATGTCTCTTCTACCATAACCGCATATGGAATACTATAAGCTCCCTATCTGACATGAAGCCTGCATCCTTCAACAATTTGAGACTTCTACATCACAACATAAGGTCATTATATAAAAATATGTTTTATTATGAAAGCCTCAATCTTTTTAAATTAAAATAGCCTCCTCAAACAACCAACACGGCTACATCATCGGATCAATTTATCTTCCGCCTGATGCTAACAAAACCGAATTCATTACAATGATGAGCTCAATTCTACATCAAAACCAATAATTATGTTGGCCATAAATTTATTCTGCTTGGAGATTTTAATATTAATTGGAATTCCTCATCAACCTAAAAAAACACATTTAGAGCAGAGCTTCATGTCTGCAGGGCTATTACAGCAAGTTAATGGGATTTCATACATTATAGCAAAGATAATAAATAAAAGTCATTGATTATAGGCCAGAAGCAGCTATAGCATAAGTTGTTATGGCACGGACAATATTTGATGGCAGGATACTGATCACGTTTTATACTTTATTGGTGTATGTTCTGTAAAATTCACCGGGTGTACCCAGTTGTAGTTGTCATTATTTAGAAATTAAAAGGTGTTTTGTTTTGGCATTATATATGTGGGGAAATAACTCCTATTCTGTGTAATCTAAGTAATCTAATCATCAGGGAATTCCAGGTTGAAATTGCATTGTGGGATTTTGTTGACATGGCAATTAATTCACCAAGTAAACTTGGAGAGAAGGCTGCTCGTATCGTATCAGACCAGCACCAAGTGAAAAATTTCAATTGAATTATGTCAAACTTCTTATGGGACTAGTATCAAAGATTATAAATACTTGATGGCAGGATACTTGATGCTAGTATGATATTGCACGGTCTTAAGACCACTGTCTTGGAGCAATTACAAACAACATGTTTGACGTTTCAATTGCCTCTTATGTCATTTTTTGGCTGGATATCCATTGCATAACACATGAGCAAAGAGTTCAATGAGTGCCTCACTTTTCAGAAAGAAACCAAACTGTCAGAGTCTGAAAAACTTAGATATGCCAGCTTCGCATACTTTCCTAACATGCTAATGACATGATATGGGGATATGCGGTAGCGCTGTCTCTCATCAACCATCTCATGCAATGATAAAGCATATACAATGTAGAACCCAGTACTATACTTGACTTGACTTGTGCCAACTGCATCAAACTCTTGACTTCCCACTAATCACATATCGATAGTGTGAATATTTGGGGTATTCAGTAGTGCTGCGGCTGACCTCTTCAACTGGGTACACACTTTTTTCCTACATCAAATTTGTCTCACGCTATCATGTTTTGAGCAGTCTTATGTCTAGGCTGCTTTTTGTCTTGTTCTCGTTGAGATGTCGTGCTGTCGCTGACCACCTTTTAAAATGATGTGATATGATATCTTGTTAAAATCATACATATAGTCGTGTTTCCTGCTGACCATATTAATCACTTAACATTTCACTTACCTAACCGATTGTGAAGAAAATTGCAGGTATGCTGCCGCGCTGCCGCTGACATGATTGCTACAACCGGGTACACTCTCAGTTTTGGATTCAGCACGTTGTTCTACCCTAGATATACCCTTGTTTTAAACTCAAAACATTTCACTTATTATTAGCGATTTTGAGAAAAATTGCGATATGCTGCCGCGCTGCCGATCTTCTGCTGACATGATTGCTACGACTGGTTACACTAGACCAAGTTTGGTCCATTTGCCTGCATTCCCGATCCACTGGCCACGCCGCGGCGTGACCAGTGGATTGGGAGCAATAGGCATGCTGGCAATTGGATAAAACTTGTTCTAGGTTACACTCTATTTCTTTATATTCAGCACGTTGTTATACCCTTGAAACACCTTTTATTTAAACTCTTAATATTTCACTCATTAAAAGCAATTTTTAGAAGAAATGAGGATATGCTGCCGCGCTGCCGCTGACATGATCGCTACAACTGCGTACAACCTTAATTTCGGATTCACCACATTGTTCCACCCTAGAAACACCTATTATTGAATTCTTAACATTTCACTTTTTATATGCAATTTTGAGAAATATTGCGAATATGCTGCCGCAAGACAGTATCATACTAACCTCATAAAGATCTGACATTATACTTATTGAAAATTTTAAATTTGTCCTGATCTAACGCGAGCAGACTTCTGCAAGTTTACATGGTAAATAAATTGGCAAGTCAACAAAATCCCCACAATGCAGTTTCAACCTGGAATTCCCTGAAGATTAGATTAGTAAGATTACACAGAATAAGAGTTATGTCCCCACATATATAATGCTAAAACAAAACACCTTTTAATTTCTAAATATGACCACTACAACTGGGTACACCAAGTGAATTTTACAGAAGAAACATCAATGAAGTATAATATGCGATCAGTTTCCTGCCATCAAAAATTGTCATCTGCCAATCAAAAATGCTCTATAAAATAATGGCACGGTGCCATTATTTTATAGAGCAGTTACAGCTAGGCTGCTTCTGGCCTATTAGCCATTTAGGGAGAGAAAGCTTATTAGACCACAACTATGTGAACAGTGACATTAGCATTAACAGTTGCAAGATCCTGACATGCGATAGATCAATTTCTGATCACTATGCCACATACTTAGTAATTGATCAACATCATGCTATAAAACAGCCACGCAAACTAATTAGAACCAGAAATAATCATGCGGAATTTTATTATGACTGTCCCAAGCTTCCACTACTGCAAACAGCAACTGACATGAACAAATCATTGCATCACCGCATGGAAAATATTGAAAACTTTATCTCTGACCTGATTGACAAGCATGCTCCAGTTAAAACAAAAAGAGTGCGAGGGGCTAAAAACCAGTGGCTTTTCCCTGATATTCAGCATCTCATTAATTTAAGAAACAAATTTCACAAGAGGGTATTCAAGGATATACCTAATCCAGCTACAGCGCAAGTCAAACAGTTCAACAAGTTTCGAAACTTTGTTACAAATAAAATTAGGAATGCTAAGAAAGACTTTATAAATGACTCGTTATCTAAAGATGAAAAAAGTTTTTTCACCTGCCTGAAATCACTGACAGGAAAGAAGAAATCCTCTGATCAAATCGAGAAAATTAGCGATAAAAACTCTACCTACACCTCAAACTCTGACAAGGCAAATGCCCTTAATAGATATTTCACCACGGTCGCTGGACAATCAGTTTTGATTCCTAAGATCGATCCACAACCTGACCTTTTCCAAGGTCCAAGTTTCTCTTTCACATATGTTGAGAGCGAAACAATCTACAAACTGATAAAGCCCCTCAAACTAAATAAACGTGGTGGCTTGACCATGTTTCCAGCTTCCCTGTACCAAACTGTTGCAGACCTATTAGCTCTTCCCATAGCCCTGATCATTAACAAATGCTACAAGGAATCAATATTCCCTGACTGCCTAAAAGCAGCCCTGGTCACCCCACTCTTTAAGAAGGGCGATAAAACAGACCCTTGCAATTACAGACCAATTTCCAGTCTGCCAATCATATCAAAGGTGTTTGAGCTAGGTATGAAAAATCAAATTATGACCTCTATCGAAACACATGGAATACTCTCAGATCGACAATTCGGTTTTCGTAAGCACCATTCCAGTGAACAGTTACTACTTTCTCTTTTACAAAATTGGAGAACAACGCTAGACAACCCTCAACCGAATTTCATAGGTGCACTCTCTTTGGACGTACGTAAAGCATTTGACACTATAAATCATGGACAACTCATCCACACTCTAAAGCGACTAAATTTTGCAGAGTCAACAACAAAATTATTTACATCCTATCTTTCACATCGAACCCAAATCATGAAAGTTGATGATGATCAGTCCAGTGCACTACCGATTACATCTGGAGTACCCCAAGGAAGTGTTCTAGGTCCAATCTTATTCAATCTTGCTATCAATGATCTCCTTAACATAAAACTGCATTCGCTTACGCTGATGACACCGTTATTTACTGCACAGCAACAGATATCCCTACCTTAATGGATAAATCTGAGTCATTGATGAGAGAAGTATCGAATTGGTATTCAAACAATCTCCTTCAACTCAACTCAACTCGGCTCAATTCTGGGTCCTATTCTCTTTAACTTACCCATCAATGGATTGCTAGCAACATTTGACAATTCATTCGCTTATGCAGATGATATGCTAATCTACTGTACAGCCACAAGCATAGATGAAGTACTCGTGGAGTCCAATACTCTGCTAAAGAAAGCATCAGATTGGTATCATAGCCACTTATTGAGACTCAACATTGAGAAAAAACAATTGTGCATATTTTCCAACAGAAACATTAAAAACTTTTACCACATCAATTTTCAAAACTCAAAAATTGAGACAAAACTCTCTATCAATGTACTAGGGGTTACCCTGGATACTGATTTATCTTTCCAAATCCAAGCCAATGAAACGGCAACCAAAGCAAACAAAGTAGTATACCTACTCTCAAAACTGAAAAAATACATGAATGTTGAGGAATCCTTAAGGACTTAAATTCTCGTCAGACCTATCTTAGAATACTGCTTATCTATCTACCTAGAAGGCACTCAAAAAACATCCGACACAATTGAAAAAGTTCGGAATAAAGCAATTAGAATCATAATATCTGCACCTGAAAAGTTTTCTGTCACAACTGGTAGATCACTCTTAAACTTACCCACCCTAAAAAGTAGAAGACATTACCTATTTCACAAATTAACACATAAAAAATTATTCAAAAATAAAGCATCAAAGCATATTCTTCGCCTGGTGCAAAAGTCCAATAAACACCAACGCTCCCTTAGAAGTAAATGTTCAGTAATAAAACCTTCTTTTAGGACACATTTTGGCAAAACAGCTCTCTTAAATCTGCTGCACAATTTCAGACTGAAATGCAAAACGGCTGACAGTCTACTATCTTTTAACTTATACTTTTGATAATAATCGTCACAAGAACAATAATTTTATATATATATATATCATTTTCTATTTCTATAAAGCCATATATAACTTACTTTCCCATTTCTAGAACATCGTCATTTATTTATGTATAACCCCTTTTTTTTTGTGTATTTAACTGTGTGTAGAGGTCAACAAGTTACTTTTTAACTACTCTGTTATCTGTAAACTTTCTAGAAAACCTCTTTAAACAAATAAAAACAAATAAATAAACTTATCCAAAACCCAATACTGTATTTTCTCAAATAGGAAAGTAGAAGATTTTTACCAAATCCAAATAAACAATTTGAAAATAGAATCCGAGCATTCGCTCAATCTTCTTGGAGTTATTCTTGATTCAGAACTTAGTTTAACCCCTCAGGCTAATGCCACCGCCTCTAAAGCAAACAAAATGGTCTACTTGTTATCAAAACTAAAAAAATACATGACAGTAGAAAACTCATTGAAGACTTACAAATCACTGATCAGACCTATAGTAGAATACTGCTCATCATTGTACCTTGATGGTTTAGCCAAAAATTCAGAAACAATAAAACAGTACAAAATAAAGCAATCAGAATCATAACTTCAGCCCCCAAACAATTTTCTGTCACATCTGGCCGCTTACTCCTAAATTTACATACTCTCCACAGTAGAAGGAATTTTCTTTTTCACATTTTTGTCAAATCGAGGGTCCATAAAGGCCGTGCATCCAAGCACATACTTCATCTCGTTAGCAAATCAGACATACACGATCACTTCGTAGCAACTGTGCAATAATTAAACCCTCATTTAGATCAAACCAATGAACTAAACCTTTAGTTCATAAACTAAAGGTTTAGTTCATTGCTTTCATTATCCTACACCAGGGGTGCCCAACCTATGGCTCATGAGCCACCTCGGCTCATTTTGGCTTTTTGGGTGGCTCATTTTAATATTTGCAAATTTCACGCGCTTTTTGGCGCGAATTTCATGCATTCGATTCATGCATGTACAATGTACATTAAATGTATGTATAGTGTATACAAGTTCATTGTACTGGGTGCCTGCATTGTACATATGTGTGTAGAGCTGTCTTCTTGCAGACTTGCCAACCTAAATTTTCCAAAATGATTATAAAAATTTGCAAAATGCATAAAATGCTTACAAAACTCCAGGGCGCCTCATATGACCAGAATTTGCCTCAAAAAAATGTTCGCGCTACGCGCATAATCTCACACAGTGACTTTGCTTTGGTAATTTTGCCAGCCAGCACTTATACATGAATGAATATTATACATATATATCACTGACTGTTTCCATGTTGTCTACACGTGATGCGACGTGGTTAGCTCATTTGGTGTGATTGATTTTTTAAATGGCTCATGTGAGAGAAAAGGTTGGGCACCCCTGTCCTACACACTATATAGTATGTAACACCCTACCACTTATATCTTTTTATTCAAGTCATTTTTTGAATCTATGTTAATGTGTGTGAGGTCAACAAGTTATTTTTAATTTGCTTTTATTAAGTAAATTCGCGCCCTCGGTATCTATATTAAATAATCATTAATAATAATCATTTTCATGGGGAAATCCAACTGAATAGATTTTATGATTAGGTATACGGTTTTTCAATGATACTGACATGAAACTTAGAATTATCTCCTCATTGGTAATAGGGAGACAACTTAAATTCAAGTTGGATTCAGTTGGATTTCCCCATTAAAATGATTATGATTAATGATTATTAAATATAGATACCAAGGGCGCGAATTTACCTATTATAAACTTTTAGAAAACCTCAATAAATAAATAAATAAACAAATAAATTAAAGTCTTAAAAATAATAACGGAGTTATCTTTTCAATTGAAGAGGATGGATAACTACCAACTGTAGGTTAAATCCAGTCTGACCAGCAGTCTATATTTGCAGGGTCCATCAAACCAAGGAGTTTACTCATTGACCAAACTGGAACAGACTGTAAAATAACTGTCAGGTCTACATTAAAATTTGACAATTGCATTTGAGTGATAGTGTGGTAACCTGGTTTCCAACAAAGTGTCTGTGATAACAAATGTGACCATAGTCTTCTCTCATTACTGCTGTAACCAAGGTTTATTAAGTTCATTGTTGCACACTATATTGGATTATAATCTTACCTATACATATTGATACATCCTTGTGTAAAAAAGCACATGAACATGTTAACCTAGTTGCCCGCCAGGTGCTTTGAGTATTGGTCACGGGACAATATATCAATGATGTTGTTTGTATGAAGGGATCTGTTGGCTGGAAATCAACTGGAAGATGTGGCTGGTTAACTGGATTGGTATTTTTTATTTCTCTATAAGTCTGAATTCCTAACTAACCTATCCCTATCCTGAAAGTTTGAATTGTATTATATCCATTTGTGTAGTGAATTAATTCTTCAAAAGATATTATTGTTAACTGATTGCATTCATTAGATTGAGAACATCAATCAGCAGTTACCAGCTAAATGTAGTCTTTTAACCAAGCTGCTCCATTCCAGGAATACCTAAAAAATACAAACACTTAATATTCGTCAACGGTCACTATATCCGAATATATTGGTGTATTACTGATTTCACTGCCAATGCGCAAGCTTGTCATGTCATAAACTTTCCAAGCGGCACTGGGGAAGAAAGGCAAGCTTGATACAATCAAAACAAAAGGTTAATAAACAAGTACATGATAAAATTTGCTTTGGGAGTCTGTGTAAATGCATATATTAAATGGAGTTCTCTCTTTAAATCAACGGGGGGGGGGGGGGGGGCTCTACCTACCACATCTGCACCGTGTACATCCATCCTTGTCAATGTAGTTTACTGTTTGGCAAAGTAACGGCAAACATTTGTTACACTTGATGGCTCCCAAAATCGTGTCCAACAGATTTGCCTCAGAAACTGAAATCACAAAGATTTGTCTTTTCTGCAAACATAGACATTAGCAATGGGATACCGGTATGACCATACCAAGCACGGATCATAGAAGACAAATCATTATAACCATGTCGTGTGGAAGAGTCTTTTTCATGACTACAAAAAACTTCATTGCATTTGAACAATTCTCAAATACACCCATGTCTAGCTGCAGCCACAAAAACATGACTCAGTTGATAAAGGATATTGATGTTGCAATTATGTTATGCCACTAACTTGTATTGCACCAGTCTAGCTCTTAGACTAAGTGTGGTGCTGTTGTTACATAATAAACTTACCACCCACAAAGAGTATACAGAGGAAGGTGAGGATGATGAGCTTCATTGTATGACGAATGGTGCTTCTAATCTGATCGTAACGAGCTGCCTCACTGAAGTGACCAAGGGTAGGCTAATTGGTATCACTTTGGCACAGCTGTAGGTTCACAGTATATACACTATCAGGAGAAGATTAGGGCACGGTGCAAGAGTGACTAATCCTTCTCCCTTGCTTGGCACACCATTTGGAAAGTCGCAACATTGTTGCAAGGGTTACTTTGGAGTTGCCACTTATCTCAGGACCTTGTTTATAGCTAGGTGAGTTTGATCCATCTGGCCAGTGTTGGAATGGTGGAGTGAAGACACGGCATGTCAGTAGAGGGGGGGGGGGGGGAGGGAGCTCCAACACTGGCAAAATGGATCAAATTTGGTCAGGGTTCATAACAGGCGATATTTAAAATTACTGCCTGGCATAGGAATACAATTTCATATTATCCAGCATTCTAGTGTAGATTTTGAAAAGATTTTTTGCAGATGATAATTTATGGTTAATGGCCCATTGATTATCAGCGAGTTATCTTCCCAATTGAGAAGGAAGGATAACCACTGGCGGAAGGTTAAATCTAGCGGTAAACGTATTATATAATATTATCATGTTTATATGTTTATGGGCCCAGCATAAGGGTTTAGTTACTTATTGTAACTGTGCTAATATACTGCAAACGAAAATGGTTAAAATGAGATTGTCGGTGTCAATCTCTTTTTTTTCCTCGCTAGGAAGTATACATCAGTGTAGTCAAGGGGCCGTTGCCTGCGTTTTGGATTTTGTGGCGCTCCACTATCAAACAGTGGAGCGCCACAAAATCCCAAATGCAGGCAACGGCCCCTTGACTACTCTGATGTATACTTCTTAGCGAGGAAAAAAAAAGAGATTGACACCGACAATAGGCATTTACACCGTACACATCCGTCTTCATCAATGTAGTTTACTGTGGGGCAACATAACGGCAAACATTTGTAACATTTGGAGCCTGCTGCCAAAATGCTGCCTGGAGACAATGGATTCGCTTCCGAAACTGAAAACACATAGGTTAAATAAGAAACAGAAGATTGGGCTGCCCTTAAAGAGGGATGCAAGGTGCCCTAAATCCTCTTACTGAGAATGTGATACATCCTAGAAAACTAGAATTGATCCAGATGTGAGGCCGTAAAAGGCCTCCTGTACTGGGTGTCCAACGAGCCGCCAAAACTGAAACTAGCAGTAATCAGCCATTGGCAGTGACACTTTGATTTTAGCCAACCCAGAACCCGCCATTATAGATATTTTTCATTACTGAAAAGGCAGAAATCAAGATATGGTATACCAGCAATCCACCATGATGATATAATACATGGATTCACTTAATGTGCTTCCGATGATACACTATCGAGAAAGATCCAGTATGTTTAGAATGTTACCGGCTGTAAAGAGTAAGAATAGAAAGCTGAGGATGAAGAGCTTCATTGTATGACAGTGGTGTTTCTAATCCAATTGTGGGGAGCTGTCTCACTGAAGTGACCAAGGTAGGCTACTTAGTGTAACTTTACTACAGCTGCAAGTTCTCACTATATACACTATTATTAGGAGACTAGAGCACATATGTGACAGTGGGCACGCTTATTCCTCTCCTTTGCTTGACATAGCGTATGAACAGTCACCATTCACCAGTCGTTGTTGACATTACAACCGAGGGTAACATTTGAGGATTCCACTTATCTATTATTATTGAGTGGCCTAAGAATACATTGTCACATTCATTCAACATTCGAAATTCTCAACAACTGTAGAGCTTGAAAGGTCAGCAATTCAGATATAGTTTTGACTTATAACACCAGAGTTATCTTCCCAATTGAGTAGGAAGGATAACTACTGCTAAATCTTGTCTAACTCGGCCATAAACTAATAGTAATAATATTTATATGTTTATGGGCCCAGCATAAATGTTCAGTTCCTTGGGTAACAATGAGATTATTGAGCATAGGCACTTGTCGGTGGCAATCTATTTTTTTACTCGCCAGAAAGCACGGGACTATAATTCAGTTATGTTGTTTCTATGTAGGGATCTGTTAGACCAAGTTTGGTCCATTTGCCTGCATTCTGAGTCGCTCCCAATCCACTGGCCACCCGGTGTGACCAAGGGAGGGAGGGTGCAACAAGAATGTAGGCAATCGGATTAAAGTTGTTCTAGGATCTGTTGACAGGAAATCTAATAAAAATTAGATTAAAATTGCATGATGTGGTTGGTGATCTAAATTGGATTTTTTTATTTCTTTGACAACATATCCGATCCAAAAAGTCTGAGTTCTTCTTTATCCTACCATTCTGACGGTTATAACAAAAATGCATTGGTACTGTGGGTTTTTTTTGTCAAATTATAACAATGATTGTACTCGAGAGTAATTTACGAACATCAATCTAAAGTTTCATCAGCTACATACAGACTTTTATCCAATTAGATCGTCCATTCCAGGAAAGCCTAAAGACACAATAAATTAAAATAATTCAATAACTATTTGAGACAGAACACTATGGCATAATATATTTGTGTATACTAATTTCACTGCCAACATATTAGCTTGTCACGTTGGGCTTGATAAGCAGGAACTTTGACTAAATGTAACAGGAGAGGCCAGCACATTCAGCGATGACATTATTATTATTATTATTACACGTTTTTATATACTGGCTAAGATATTTTCAAATGCTATTGGATGCAATATCATCACAAGTATTGACCGCTCAAGAATAAACACTGACATGAATCTTTATCAGTGGCTGTAAACCTATGAAGTCACCCATATCAAATAGTAGTGTCTTTGTAAATCAACTCATTTACTCTACCTACCACATTTGCAATTCATACATCCGTCTTCATCAATGTAGTTTACTGTGGGGCAGAATAGCGGCATACATCTGTAACATTTAAAGCCTGCAGCAAAAATGCTGTTGGCATCCAATGGATTCGCCTCGGAAACTGTAAATACAGAGATTTTTCTTTACTTATGGAGAAATATCATATTTTCGATGCAGTCTTAATGGCTGAAAACAAACAATCGGATACCAGCATGATTAAGCATATACAACACTTTCTGTTCTGTTCACTTCACTGAGTTATAATAAATAGTCATATCATCGGTTCACTTAGTCTGCTGCCGACACTGAATTAGTTTCTTTTCAGGAAAATTTAACATTAACATTATGCATAATAATATAGCCTGGGAAATAGTATTGTTTACAAAATTGCAAACAGTAATAAAATGCCTTCAGTGTCAATGATATGGGCATACTTAGAATGCTACTAGGGACTAGCCATCACTTTTGCAAGCCCTTTGATTGACAAAAAAAAGCTAATTATGCTATCGCAGATATGGAGTTCAATGGCTGCCGATAATAGCCAATCAGGAAAGCTCAATAATACTTAGAAACTTACCGGCTGTAAAGAGTAAGAATAGAAAGCTGAGGATGATGAGCTTCATTGTATGACAGTGGTGTTTCTAATCTGAATGTAAGGAGCTGTCTCGCTGAAGTGACCAAGGTAGACTACTAAGTGTAACTTTACTACAGCTGCAAGTTCACATCACCCGACTATCATTAGAAGACTAGAGTACATAATATGTAATAGTTGTCTTACATCTATTTCCCCTCACTTGCTTGACATAGCATTTGATTAGTCGCACCTATGTTGTCCTCATGAGTAAGGGTAACCTTTGAGCCTTCCCCACATCTCAGGCCTTTTGTAAATCCAAGATTATATTTGAGTTTATTGAAATACGACGGCAGGCAGGTTTCACCATAGCTCTTCAGCAAACCTGCAGATATTGGTCTAAGATGGCTCACTTATTTAATAAAGTCCTCTTATTTTCATACAGTTATACATTCTAAAGTTGATCACTCTAACCATTGAGTATCGTAAACACGGCCCGGGGAGTTTTCAACAATGCGGGTTGGCTGGACCTGGCTCTGTGTGGATAGACTTTGTCCATACTTGGCCGGTAACTACATAAGAGATATTTGATAAGGTCAGAATAAAAAATTTTACAACCTTTTAGCTGCATGTATCAACAATAAGGAAGGGTAAATTTTTGCATTTTATTTCAATGAAAACAACAGTGAGAAAAAATGGCGATGTAAATGGTATGGTACACATTGTGAGCATGATCATAAATATGATGGCAGTAAAAGCAATTTCATTGTGTTCAGCGTAAAGAAAAGATGATTTATAATCGGTATGCTATAAATAGATTTTTCTCAGATCCGACGGAGATGTTATGATATTACATTGAGGACAGAGTTTTTTAGCACCCAGCGTTCGTAGCCAGCACTCCTCGCAGTGTACATGCCAGCACTGCACAGATACCAGTGGTTTACTATACTTGTCCATACATATGAGACATTTATATGATGATTCACCATCATCTAATGTAGGCTCATCTGAAAACAAGAGCATAAAACTGAACTCATTTTCCTATGATGTCAAATATGATATCAACTGGTTGGACTTACACATTATATATTGTTTCAGGTGGTTTATTTATATCGCTATCACTATGTCATACGCAAGAGAATTTTTTCAGGTTTCACAATCATTTTTGAAAAAAAAGAGCGTAGAAATGTAATGCCTTATAGAAAGGATTCCTAGAATTGATGACTATATATACATATAGATGTCGTAATCTCGTTTAAATCAGCGAGTAACAACGTTATAAACTAACACTTAATGCAACCAATCATCTTTTCAGTATTAATTTCAAGTGTGAAAAAACAATTTATTTTAAAATTCTCACCTGTCCATTTTGACTGAGATTCTAGATATGAATGTTTCCTCTCTTTAGAATCACTGAAAAAGAAGCAGCCATCATCTATTGAAAAATGTGCAAGCACTATAAATAATCTAGAAATAGCTATGCTAATTTTAAAAGATAATAGTGAATATCAAAAACAAAGCGGTGTCAGATATTCAATACAGTGTACCAAATGTAAACCACAATCTACTAAGAAAAAGCAGTTTATACGCTCCGATCGCTGAAATGAAGAATAACATTGCCAATTGGTGAGAGGAATAAATTTCTAACTTCTTACGCTCATTTATAAAGGAGTTATACACCCAAAAGCAAAATAAATGCAAAGGACAGACAACACCTGAATTCAATAACAACAAATACACCCGTGTGTACATAATAATGGATGCTTCAAAATTTATGACCATTACTTGATAGATGAGAAAAGTCAAGACATCTTTCATATCTTCCTTTGCTGTAAATTTTTTAGACAATATTTACATATTTTTGTACCTTATAACAGCCTGTCTGAGAGCGGTTTGAGCTTTTGCCTCAGCAGGTTCTTCACTTGTACAGGGAATAACATCAGCCTCGCTGTACTGCGCACCCCCAAACTTCTGTTCATTCATGTCATCGTCCACGACTAGATCTGCGTCATCCTCATCATCAGCTTTCTTCACTGTGTTAAATCCAGAGTTTGCCAGCTCATCAGAATCTGCAAGACAAAGCCAGAAATTTTTTATATTCTTACCAACTTCACCTAGAACAAGCTCGATCCAATTTGCCTGCATTCCAGTTGCTCCCCCTCCACCGGTCACGCGCAGGCGTGACCAGTGGAGGGGGAACAACTCCGAATGCAGGCAAATGGACCAAACTTGGTCTAAACTACAAAATACATACCGATCATAGATTCTTTCTGCAAAGCTGCATGTTTTTCTTTCCCAATTAAATCAATATATTATCACCAATTATCCTCGTTGCATGTTTGATATGTACAATTATGTATTGTCCTTATCAAGCCGCTCCCTATTTTTATCGTTTGGCAGCTCAGCAGTGTTTTAGACTTGAGCACTTCCATTATCCTACTGAAAATAACTTAGAAACAACCTCTTGAGAATTGCTGTCATTAACGCAATTGACCCACTCCCATTCCAAATATGAAACTATTCACATTTTTATAACATACCTAGCATTGTAGTAGCCCTGATCCTTGTCTGGCCGCACCAGGTATACGTCTCGTAATCTTCCTCAGACTCAGAGCTGTTATGATTACTGTCTGATATGGCACCATTCTCTGTAGAACTTTTCTTTAAACAATTTTCTACATGAAGAGTCATCTCCTCACTGCTTTCCGCAATAAAAGCCTAAAGATAAATAATGTTACATAGTGTGAGAAACTTTATTTTGCCGATTGAGTTACAGATAGGTAAAACATACATCAATTAAACAGAAACCAGTAAACGAAAAATAAATGAGGTAAAATTGAGTGTCTTAACAGGTTTTCCTCTGGATAGATGGATGGTTGGATGCGCTTACTCACGGGGGGACACAAAAGGTTTTTCCCAACGTGAAAACAGAAGCAAATCATGTAATGCAAACCAGGGGGGGGGGGGGGGGGGCTAATTCAAAATACAAGGTAGTGCATGCAAAATATTAATCTACAGCTGTGTACAAATACTATACAAGTACTGAGTAATACCAGATCACATTATTCTTAATATCAAACAATTTGATTTCTTGATTTTACAGCCTGCAGATGTAACAGTGAGAATAAAGTCACATACCTTGTTGCATATTGGACAAGCGGAACTTTCTCCTCCCTTAGCGGTCGATGAGTGATTGATATTAGTAGAACTGGTAGATGCTAGATTAGCACCAGATGTGGACGGCTGTTCTGAATTGCTGCTAGTGCTCGGTTCTTGAGTAGATTTTCTTTTGTTCGCACCATAACCTGTATTGCGAAAATAGTAAAAACTACGAAACACCGCTATGTTTGTTACATTTTAGTAGGCTTTTACTGGTCATAGCCATAAGTCAAATAGTCTATCCACCCTGATCCACCAAGCTAAAAAAATGTAATATTAAAAAAAAAAACCTTTACATTTCAGCCTAACTTCAAAATTTGTCTGAGTACCCAAGCTCATGCCCCCTCCCCTACCCGACAGCTCCCTCAGGTGTTAGAAGCACAAGGAAAGGAGCATTCAAAATCAATAATCAATAAATCTGAGACGCCCTGTGGGCATCAGACTTTCTTCTCGTCCCATCTTGTGGCCATTTACATACTAAAATAAACCCTGGAAGATGCCAATACAAAAAAAAGCTGGGATGGCCCAGTTTAAGCAACTAATAATTAATTATTAATGATAACAAACCTATGTTACTTTGTTCATTAATTATGACACAGCTAGGCCCTAGCTTTTTGACTTGCTAACAACAACAGAGCACAATAATCCTCTATTGTGTTGACAACAGGCAAAACAAACAACTCCCTTCGATGCCAATGGTTGGCATTTATTGTATTATGCAGTTTACCTGTTTTAAGAACTCTTGATTTTCTGCTGTGTTTCACTCTGGCAAAAACCTGGAATAAAAATATAGCCGGTCAGTTTGGTTGAAATTATATATGAAATAATAAGTGTATTCGTTGTACAAAATTAAACGTAAAAAAAATTACATCATGATCAATCTGAAATAGATGGGTATCACATATATCTTATATTAACAAAAAACTTTGTTCATCTTTTAAGTAAACAAATTTCAATATATCTATCCTAGGAAAATTGCAAAATTTGGAGCGTCAATCCCAATTTTTCATTCCTATATTTATTGTGTTCTTTTATCCAGTTAATTAAGTTTTTATCATAAACTTATCCCTTAGCAAAGGCCTGGTGAATTGTTGGTGAATTGGTTTCTTACATTTTTCCTTGATTCTAATGGCACAAGTGATTTTTTATCTCGAATACGAGAGGACACACGTGTTTCTCTCAAACTTCTTCTGCGATTCGGAACCATTGATCTGTAATACAATAAATGAAAATACAGTTAGTCTCAATTATAACCACCATTTATATTATAATATAGACCTGATGTTGAACAATGCAAGAGAGAGTATATCGGGACGGTTTTATTCCATTGCCAACCTCCAATCATGAAATAAAATGAATTGTTTATTGTATTTTTTGATTAAGTTATATTGATTCATAGTGAAAGATATTATGTATACACTGGAAAGAAACTTATTTATTATCTCAATCAGATGTAAAAAGAAGTTGAAAAGAAACAAAATCGGTGAGCTTACACTTCATTTTCATCTTTGATACTTTGAAGCTCCTTCCGATAATGCTCTTCAAGTTCACTTGCCCTTAAAAGTGAACCGCATATCGGACAAGCAGTCTGCCCTTCAATAAAGGCTGGGGGTCGCCTGTTACGACTACTGGTCCCTAGAATAAAAAGTGGAACGCAAAATAGTCACATCATTAATTTTAAACTCTGTATTTTACGCTGGTCCTTTTTACAGAAACAATCCAAGGGTAAAAATAACTCTTCAGTAACTACAATAAGAGTCAATGCAGAAGTCAGCAACGATTCACCGAAGTTCATGTCAAGTAATTGAAATCGATGACACTCCTACTCAGTTTATCGAATTCGGACCATAAATCTAAATGTTCATTATTGTGCACGAAGTACAAATAAAATTCTGACATGTGACATCAACACAAAGACAGTGAAGTGACTTTTTGATGCCAATAAAATAGAAAAATCCACCAAAAATATTGAACAGCAACATACTGTGTTGTCACAAGGTTAAGTCAAAGTCCTTTATCGATGGCATGACAATGGAGGTTATACGCAAGCCTAGTGCATGAGCTATTGATTGGAGTTGTCACCCTGTTTGTCCTTGTGTGTGTCACTGATGCGCGCAATGAGCTGACATTTGTTTTGAAAACATTGGTGACCAAACTCTTTGCTTCATTTGGAGCTGCATCAGCAGTGAAGATGACGTATAAAATAAGTTTTGTTTTTGTTCATCCCGTTTGATTATATTCATCTTCAGTACATAATGTACTCTGCGCAAACATAACAAAGCAATATTTTGATAGTTTTAATTGTGATCATTATTATTTTAAGTCTGCCTCAAAAGTGCGGATTTCAAAATTGATAACAATAAGAAAAGTTTATTTTGTAGATGAGAAATGAAAAAGTGAGCTCATTTGTCTGACCATAACAGCAATGATTTTTTTTGCATTGGTATTGTTTAAAACTTGATGGGGAGTGTTATGCTAATGGAAAGATAGCATCCGTAATAATTTTACAAAAAGTTCGCTCACATTTTAACCAATGGGTTCAACCAGGGAGAATTCCATTCTCCCTGGTTTAACAATGTTTGGCCAGGCCACTAAATTGAAAGCTGTGAATATTATAATCCTCTAAGATAGTTTCTAGTGACACTAATTTTAACTAATTTTAAAATGGAACTTATTTTATAAAGATTATCAGAATTGCAAGCATTAAAAATGGAATTTATTGTATCAAGATTATCAGAATTGCAAGCATTAATGATATTGCAATACCTAAGTGTAGAAACTTTTGATTGTCAAAATCAAGGTTGTCGAAATGATTGCATTTATCATTTAAAAAGCGATGAAAATTTATCATCCATAGGAGGCAAGTAATAGAAATTGTGGTAAATTGAATAAAAATACAAATCTGATGTTTGTATTTTTCAATGCAATGTTCAGTATAGTACTTGCCAATGTATTATTTCAAAATACATCAGATCAGTATCGAAATGCAGATAAATGTATTCTGAACTATAATCAATAATCTATGTAGAAACAAAGCTCCTTGGAAATTTTGTGTAATTTTCATCTTGCTATATTGGAGATGTAAATTTTATTAGACACATGCACATTCAATGGTAAACATTTGTTGTGATGAACACTTATTTTTATTGGGTTTCCTGAATAAATCGATCTTATTATATAATAGCCGCTATTATTACGTAAAAGCCCCAATTTAAAATAGTTTTGAAAGTATTGAAAACAGGTTGAGCCCCCCCCCCCCCAAAAAAAACAAAAACTCTTGCCCATATTGCTGTGAGCACATTTGCCTGCAATTTTTAGGGCAAGTTTGATTATTGCACATGTACAATTATATGCTACACACCCCCAGTTATTTCAACTGGGGGTACATATGCAGTACCAACATATCAATCATGAAGTCCGGATAAATTTCTTTATTTTACAAGAGACAATATTATTGTAGATGCTCTAACTCTAACTAGAAGAAAATAAATAAGAAAAATTAGCGATTAAAAATAACTTACTGGTGGGCTGAAGCGTTGTCGAAGAATTACTAGCTGTGCCTGTGTTAGCTGCCGTCTCTGGCAGGAGTGGAGTCAGAGGAGGGGTAACTGGACTGCTGCCACAAACAACAGGAGTGGATAGATGCACAAGGTTAACCCTTGGAATTTTTTCACCCGAATCAGCCATCAACTGCAATAAAATAAAAAAAGAACATGCAAAATAAAGATCAACGCCATAATTATACAATCATTGATTTCCTTGCACTAACAATAGTAAAATATAACATAGATTCTGTGAAACTTGTGTCTGTAGCCTTACAAATGTACAGCAACATAAAAAAGAAATAATGACTAGAATTGAGGTTATTTCTGCATGATTTAGTAGCTTACCATAGGTGAAGTTGGAGATAGACTATGATAGTTGTAGTTATTATGGGGAGATACACCAGTTGCAGCAGCTTCATAAGCTAGCATGTTAAACAGAGAAGCTTGTTGTACAGCATACAGTGGTGACAGCTGATGTGGCTGTGGTAGATGAGGGGAGGGAGGTAACACTTGATACGGGTGAGGAATCCTCAGCGAGTTCGTCTCATTCATAAACACTAAAATCAAGAAAAAACCAGGAAATTAAATAGAAGCAAAAGGATCAGGATGAAAAAATCCAACTGAAAAAACAGCATTTTTCAAAGTCAGATCTGGCTTTTGATTATGTAAATAAACAGACAGAGTTCACATGATATAGGATCAAGTCTTTAATTTAGGCTATTACTTACTATTATAAGGCATGTAGCTGAGTAATGGTGAAAAAGGAGGCAAAAATTGACCTGACGGTGACTCCATAATCTTGATGATACAATGGTAAATGACAACTGACAGCGAGAGAGATTTAAGAAAGTCTGTATGAGACAGAGGCTAGACGTAAGATGAGTTACAATAATTGATACACCAGTAGATAAAAGGATGATCAGCTCAAAGATCTCTGTGATGTAGATGATTGACATCCATTGAAATGGTTGACAAGACAAACTGAATATAACAATGGTAACTGAATCGATTGATTGAGTACAAAGATGAAAGCACTTTCTAGGCCAACAAGCCAAGTTATCCATGATTGAAAAGAAAACACTCTTAGTTTAGGGTTATTGATCTCTGCAGATGACAAAAGGTCTTGTTTTTCTACGAGTTAATTAGCTTTTTGGAATCAGTGACTACAAATCAAGCCCATTGTTATCTGGAACCATCAAAATAGAAAATTATGTACTGATAGTGGAAGAATAATCATCCTGTTAATTTCATTGTTTGTTTAATCTTCAAGTGAAGGCGTGGGGGAACTCAGTAGCAGCATTCTTTTTTGAATAATCCTACATCAATATTGGAACCGTTTGATTTTCCCAATAATCATTTCAATTGCCTATGCAAACAGTCCATACTTAGCCATCACTATGACTGGTGCTAAAATTATATCAGAAATGGATATAATTATAAATATCCCTTGATGATCCATCCTCAACATAGACCTGAGTTACTAATAACAACAAATTTGTATAAAAAAAAACCCTATGTTTTTTATCCAGCGAATAAAATACATGGCAACTATACATTTAGGTGCATGCCTGACAAAATTAATTTACCCAGATCATGAATTCTCAGCATTAGGTACGAAACAAACTTGCTGCCTCAAGCCCATTTTGCAACCAGGGAGTTTTGGATAAACTCCCTGTTGCAACCCAATTATCATAGGTGACGCCTAGAGTTATGTTCCCAAGTACAATGAGGGGACAACTCTCACTGCTCTCAGAAAAAATCACACTACTGTCGTGTATGCAAGCAAGGATGCAAGTAAGCTCAAAATTAATTCTCTGAACGCAATGGAGTAAAATGGTAAAACTTGTATGGTATCATTAGCAGTTGAAGGCGTTCTTAACTGTTTATATATCTGTCTCGGTGCGCCTTCGAACTGTCTGAGGTAATGCTTTTTTCATTTCAAAACGCCATCAACCACATAACATGCTCTCCTTTGATAAGTCTCAAGCCAATCAGAAGTTGCAAGCATACCCACTGAAAATGAACCCTCCTTTCAGAACTTTCCATCATCACTGCGGAAGAAGGTGCAATGGTACAGATGACTTGCTTGCATAGTTCCAGGGGCCCGATATGCTCACGCAAGTTTGCGACCATATCATAAGTTCTAAATCTTGTATCCAACGTTATATTGGAAAAGAGGGAGGCATATTCATTACCACTTCACACAAGACTCACATTATTTCAGTCTATCCAAATAGGCAAATTTGCTTAGTAACATTCACTCGGAAAAAATATAGTTCAATCAAGCTGTATTGATACATCTCATCAAGGAAAGATCCAAGTAGGCTTTGGGTAGTTTTTAATTGGAAAACCGTCCAGGCTAGCATCTTAACTTCGACACCCGCGCGTCGAAACAGGGACGAAAGAGTCCTACAGAGACTGTGAGGCGACAATTAATGAGTAACAATACACATAGATAATTGGTGGGTCTTTTTTGGCAAGTTTGGGAGCATGGACGGGAAATCCACTGGGAAACCCATATAGTCCTCTCATCCCAGACAAGCCAAAGGGGTTATTTATATGGTTGTATTCACATGAGAAGTTGAAGAAGAACGCATGACGAACACGTAACTATTACAAGGTCCAATGAGTAACAGTTACTCCTTGATACAACTTTGGCATGGATGGGCCAATGAACTCATTGGATGGGCGCATGGGGCTTGCTTATTGTCAGAATCTGAACACAGGCAAAATACAGGCCCATGTAAGAAGTCATGTCAATGTTATGTATTGTTAGTTAGAGAGAATCACTGAGCAATGAACTTGTTCATTGCTTGTTCAGTTCATTGCACTGAGTAAGGCAAATTCAATCCATCAAAATTTTCACCTAAACTGAGGCAACAACCTACAGTAAGATAACATGTATAAGATAAGAACTTGGTTGTTATTTCCTAAACATAAGTTACATCAAGTGATGTCCAGCTGGCCTGAAAACCATTAGAGATAGAAAATAAGAACTACTACAAACACTTACCAATCACTGTGTTTTTAAAATAAGTAATTTTGACGTCACACTCCGCCAAATATTAATAGGCATTTCTTCTGCAGGTTACATCTTCCCCAGATTTTTTTCCTGCAGATTATGACTCATGATCATAACAAATGCTCAGCCTGATGACAGAGAAAGTGATGTGGATCTTGAGTTTTTAATAGTTTGAAGATTGCCTGAATTAAACTGTTATTCTCTTGTTGGTGTTGCTTTTGGTGACTGAAGGATGTCCTTGAACACATCTCATGCATATGCTGGAAATGCTGTTGTGTTGTATAATGGTGAAAGGTAAGGTCAAACCAGTGTCTCACTCACTAAAGTTAAGCAGCCAGCTGTGCCTGACTCATGACTCGACTGACACTCTCACTGTGACTATCACTTTCCTTTAGTGCTGTAGGCCAAGAATAGTCATGCACTGACCTGAGTATAAGACTACTTCTATTTTGTTATCCCCTTAAATTGGTGCTTATTACAGGAATTGATACCTAGATTTTAAACTATTTGTCCCATGTTTTACTATATTGGCCTCAGTGCATTGTTTACTCTCTGGTATGTCATGACAGTTACATCAAACAATTACGATCCTGCTTGCTTGTAAAATACTCCAGGCATGGGCCCCTGGGGCTTACTTATATTTCCAGTATTAGCATTTGATCCAGACATGCTAGGTCTATGCTCCAAGGTGCCAATAGCTAGGCAATTTACTTTTCTAATCTTTGCTCTAAGCCTATGGAACATGATCATAAGGTAATCGAGAACGGCATGATATGATATGGCTTCAAAAGACCCTGTATCCACCACTCTCCTCAATCAGTCTTTTGGTTTAAAATTCTAGGAATGCGTTTCTTGACTGGCATAGCTCATTCTTGCTGCATAGTCTGACTGACTCGTTGCATAAACTACCTCAATAATCCTTTTATATTGTCACTTGCCCTTAGTTAAAAATATTTTCATCAGTAGGGGCAAGTGATAATATAAAACTATGTAAGCATTATTTTTTGAAAAAATATGTTAACATAGTTCGTTCCTGGAAACAAGCTAAACAGACATATATGTAACACATGTTCTATCTTTTAGAAAACACGTCAAGCTTGTAGCCAAGCAGTGTAGGTAGATGTATTTGTTACTTGAGTGAAATACTTGGGAATGAATTTGCCTAGTTAAAAGACAAGGAAAGCAGCGGTCAAGAATTGCAGCTCTTTTTAATTGAGAGACCTTCTACTGGGCCTCAAGATTGTTTGTATCAGTACCTGGGTTAATCTTTCACCAGATGTCTTTTCCTTTGTAGAATCTTGCTGTTCACTAAAGATGTGAGGTTTGCTGTATCTGATAATAGTGTTGCTGCATTTAAAGGGGAGAAGAAGGGAAAAATATATCTCACATCACACAGAGTAAGATAACCTCCATATAAAACCAGCTCATAAAAATACCTAGTCTGAGCCCCCCAGACTTTTGCCCCTCTCCCGACGCCCCCCCCCCCCCGACGAGGGAAAATTGCGTCTTTTTGTAAGGTCACATTGATATCGTCTTTGTGCAGCAATCATTTTGAGATAATCCACAATAATCACAATTTGATAGTATTATAAATGTTGCCTGAAACATGAGAAAAAATTAATATGTGATATGTGTTCTCCGTTGTAGATTATATTTATCACAGAAAACCAGAGCGACTTGCTGAAGTCCTTCAGTATCCCCTTCACATGTATGAGAGATGTTGGACTGGAACAGCCGATATTTGGTGCTAACCATATAAAAGGAGGAGTGGTTGCTGAAAATGGTGGCAATTGGGTTGGTCATGCGAAATTCAAACTTTGGTTTTTTAGCGGCGGTGCCATCGAATTCGGACAGGCAATGATGCAAGCAGGCCAACTTGGTGAGTAACTTCAACATTTTTGTTGAACTGTAATCTTCTTATTCAACCGAATAAATGTTTAGTTGAAAAAATAACTTGCTTTGTGTAACATGCTGAGTTTCCACCATTCGGAGTGGCATCAAACCATAGTTTGGTAAAATCATGCTCAGTGACCAAGACAATCCTCACGATGGTCATTGTTTGTATTCATTTATTGAGAACCTGTTGCTTATTTTAGTGCTTGCTTTTTTTAGCACTGAGAAATAGGGCTGCTGCTGCAGCTCCACAGTGCCAGCCCACAGGAAATGTGTTCCAGGCTCCTCCCCCTGCCTATGGATTAGTATGCGGAGATCCTAATTATGGCTGGTTACCCTACTCCACATTCCCTTCGGCTCCCCCAGGTAATTATATACTTTGTGTGCTGGTCATATAACTACTCACAGTGTACACTGTCTGATCATACTGATCTATGTACACTGTCTACCATCACATTATCATCCAGATGGTAATGTCATGGCAATATAATCAAATAAAAAGGGATAATAACAATGGTTTTCTTCTATTTCCAGCCACTCCAGAAGATTTCTTGGCAACCCATATTACACCGTTAAACGTTACATCGTTAATTGAACTGATATCATACCAAACAACTCTTCCAAGTGTGGAAGTGTTTATGTCAATTTATATCTTTAACTTAGAAAATATCATATCTTTACCACAGACCTAATAATAAGTCTATAACATCTATTACTTACAAATTATGCAACCTAAAATTGGAGTTATCCACTCACCTCAAATGAAAACTTAACTAAGCGTTTTTCATACCTTTTTCATTCTGTTAAAACCCAAAAGGGTTTTTTCCACCCATCCAATCTTGTACAAAACACAATGAAGGAACATGAGTAGATAGTCTCAACATCATCGATAATGTCCAGTTGAGGATGATAATAATATCCTTTATAAATGTCCTGTTCCTATATTAACGCCAAACATGAGGAATGCCATTAAAAAATAGCCTTGGAAGCTTCCATACAAATAAGATCTATTAGATTAGATAGATCGCAAATGAAAGCCCCACTAAGAAACCTGCCAACACAGGCCTCTTACAAAAAACTTATTAATGTCAATAAATGCCTCGGGGATTAATATCGGACATTAATGTGTTATAGGGTGCTATAAAATAGTTATGTGAGACATCATATCATCAAGTAGCCTCGAATTCACAGAGTGAGGATATATTTTTACTCTTTGATGTATATCCCAGCTCTGTGTAACGTTCCTTGGAAATTGAGACAATGCAGCCACCGATTGGCTTGTAGCATGATTTGGAATACTGTTGTACGCAATGAGTAAGATGATGTTATTAAGTGGTTGTTACTAATGACACGCTCTTCTCCTTACTGTGCCTCTGATTCTTACAGCCTCAGATGTCTATATGACTGACGCACCACCACCGTACCCAGGAATGATGCCTGCACCTCCAATGTACACCCCACCTCAGAACGCTGGAGTACAACAGATGCCCGTCGCATACTATGATCCCAACAAACCGAACACAGCATACACTGCAGCGACAGCCCCACCTTCGTATGAAGATCAAAACATGTACGAGAAAAAGAGGCTGTAAATAATTATCAAACTCACCGCAATGGAACTTTACTGGTACTAGTCATCAAACAACTTATGATTGCGATAGCTTATTAGGCTTTTAGGAGCATATTTATGTTGTAACATAAATGCCTATTGAGTGTGGTTGCTTTTTAGGAATGCCAACTTCATTTCATGAAATTTTGATCTGACCTTGAATGTGTGGGATGGTTAATGTAGATAGCCCTTCCTCAGAATATCGTCGGTAGTGGGGTCTAAGACCATCACCAACGGTGAATGTCTGTTAGTGTTCTCCAGTTGGACATTTATCTCTACTCCTACTATTATTGATGCATGCACTAAACATTTTGGCTTTAGAGGAACTTCACTCTAACCTGATATATTTATATAAGAAATAATGAATAGCTATGTAAGCAATAAGATTTGTTTTATTAATTTTATAGCACTTTTATTTTCATAATAATATATATGAAACTTGTGTATGACAACAAGTTAAGCATCTATATCTTATCGGATATGAACTCCTAAATATTCTCAGCTTTATCCCATAGCAAGAAAAAAAACCAATTGTAAGTGGATGAGTTGGTAAGTAGTTGTTTTTAAAAAGTTTGGGGAATTCGTCACCTTTTGCATGTGATATGTTTCAGTTGGGATGGATTCCACGTATGAGCTTTCATTGTATGGACATGTCTGCAGTAAAAACACACATTATTAAAACCTAGGGGCATGCGAGGGAAAAACCATGCGATGATTCTGGTATAAAAAGAACTGCAAAAGACTTGAATAAAATAAATGAATGTATACTGTATAGAAAGTATTGGCTGTAACGTATTTATATAATATACATATAATGCATACATGTATACACATAATGAATATATCAAATAGATGTTAGTCATTCGTTTTGGTGTGAGCACTTGTGATAATCTCAATAAGATAAAACTAGATGAACTATTTAAAATGAAGAAATTGGTTAAAACTTCATACATCATGATGTTGCAAAGAGGTTTTTAAAGCCTTCTACACAAAGGAGGAGAAGTTAGGCATAGGAGCCCTAGATCTAGCAGCGTCAGGGGAATCAACTAAGTTTTGTCTACTGCTACTTGTATGGGGTTGGTGGGATCTGAGGCCATTAGATGGCCTGTAGTGATTGGTGGAGGGTGCTACACTGCTTTCAGCTTCACTGTCTGTGTAAGAATACATGTTTCTAGGGTGGCGACTTCGACCAAATGAATTTTGCCAGGACTGTTGCACAGGCTGGGATTGATTATAATGATTATAGCCACCGTATTGGTAATTATTATAACTAGGTGCCACAGAGCTAGCACCTGCTTTATCAATGTCATCGTCTGAGCTGTCAGTTCCACTCATTTTTCCCTGAAAAAGACAAAAACACAAATCCATTAGTACGTCGTCTTGTGGCAGCATCACACAATCAATCCTTACGAGTTGAAAAAAGCACTCGATGTGTTGTGTTATATTCTGTTCTCAAATTGGGATTTTGCCCTCATGGGCACGTTTTGATAAAAAGCTTATTTTTTAGTTTCAGTATGAAAACATGGGTGAGGCATGCAAATGCATTTGTGGGTTCGAAAGTTAATTCAAGCCGATTCAATTCGAAATAAAGTTTCACACATAACTCTTTTCTTCTTACTGAAATACACCCCAAACAGACCACTGTACGAACATGTACAACATAAAACAGACCGACCGACGTTGAAGACATTCATGATCATCAGCCATCATAGGTTTCAAGCAAGGATTTCACAACCTTGAAGCAACATAAATGCGTTCAAACCCTCAAACGTTTGCAACTGACCTAATATTTAATAGTTCATTTCACATTATCAAATAACCAATCGACTCTGTAATAATAGAGTCATCAGAAATATGAAATACGGTAGTATCTTGCGCTGCCCTAAACCTAACTTTCCAAGCCAGGCAGCATAAACTCTGGAAAGAAAATCTGAAAGTATGAAGTTTGATTTCGCAGTCTGTCAGCTACCAAAATAGGAGTACAGCTTAGCCCAGGTTTGATCCAATTTGCCTACATACTAGTTGCTCCGCTCCCACTGGTCAAGCAGTTGGCAAAAAGGCAGCGGCGTGACCAGTGGAGAGGGACAACTCCGAATGAAAGCAAATTGACTGAACTTGGTCTAGGTGCAGCTAGTGATTTAAAACAGTCAGTAGTAACCGAATATAACTTTGACCATATCAAGAGGTTCATAGACCTCGTCAAAGGCTTCACCTCCGCCATAAGGGTAGTATACATCCACACTTGTAGACTGTGTAGTTGTGTTAAGAGATGAGACAGTTGTCAAACTTGCTGAGTCAGCATCGACTACATCATTACATTTGCCACCTCCTACTGCAGAATTAGTGAATGCAGAATTATAATAAGCCCCATTAGCCTTTAATCTGAGTTTGACCCTCTTCCCCTGGCGTTTTCTGATAGTTTTGGTTTTCTTTTTTTGAGTCTTAACATAATTTACACTATTCACCTTGGTGTCGTCATCGTCATCCTCATCGCTGGTGAGGTCTCCTTTTTCTGTTACGCTGCTACTGTCATCATATCGAGGTGGAGCTTCGTCTGAATACAGTACAGCACCTGGACTAGGTCGGGGTGGCTCGGCCCTGGAAATACATGCATCACAAGACTGTGTTATGTGCGCTCAGGAAAAGATCCAGTGTACATGACAGAAATTTTAATTTTTAAATCTTTTTTAAGATGGTAGGTTAAAAACTATATACATACATGAAAGGGAATATAAGAATGTTCTAACAAAGTAATAGAAGTTGATATCATGCTTTGTTCAAAAAGGGTTTTGCTTTTAGTGATTGGTTCTCTCATCTTTGTTGTGCCATGAGAGATAGTGATTAGCTCATAGCGAGGTCCATTGTAGTAGCGGTGGTTGGGTTAAATTGCCATGTTTGTTATACTTTGAGGGAGTTTGTTTTGAAGGAAGGAGAAAAGCATGCTGGGCCTGAACCAACAGAGACCTTAATTGGTACCTTGTGCTGTTCTGAGGACGCATTGCGCTGCAAACATCAAGGTTATAAATACAATCAGACAAAAATTTACAAATTTGAATACGTTAATACCAATGATCCCTACAGAAACTTGAATGACTGCAAGACTAGATTACGAGGGGAGACAAATACCTGTATTTGGATCCTCGTCTCTGATTTTCTCTTTTAAATGACTGTCTCATCTCGTATGTATTATAGCCGTTATCTACACCAATCACATCCTGCTCATAAGCCTCCTCAGCCATTTTAGCTGCAATACATATATTATTATATTGTAATTTATATATTATACATTATATATTATAATATATATTAACATATTTAAGTTTTTCCTAGTCATATTTTCATGATACGCTTCAGATGGGTTTGCCTCTTCTGGTTGATGTTACATGATAATAGGAATTTCACACTAACAACTCGGCTATTTGGGAAAGTGTGGAAGTGATAATATTGTTTTTTTTTGTCATTGTTTTCAGCTTATTCACTTCATATAGTAATAGACATACTGAGAATATTTTCATTAATAATGTGTGTATGTATTAATCATGGCCCTTGTTGAGCGGATCCACTGATCATTGGCATATTATGACCTATTTGTTGCGGGAGAATTATGTATTATCCTACATAACAACTCCTTTGATGGTCTGAGGGTATGGAAAGATAGACTGACATACATACCTATAGTCTGAAAACATAGACAGATGCACCATTTGTCTGAAAGCATAGATAGACATACCAATAGTCTGAAAACATACTCAGACATACCTATAGTCTGGAATGATAGACAGAGACATACCTCTCATTCTGAAGCAGTAACAGCAGAGTACAGCAGTGATAGTGATGATAATGAGCAGAGCTCCCATAGCTATGATCACAAGGAACCACCATGTACTGTAAAACTGCTCCACCTTGTCTGCTTCCTTAGGCTCACCAATCCCGTGCTGGTTGAAGAGGCTGACCTGGAACCTGATGTACCCCGCCTCTGGCAGCTGACTGTTTGGTATGAGCACCTTCTCAGCTGACGGGTCACGCTGCCTCACAACAAAATGCCAGGCTGTAAATGAAGAGAGAAAAATGGTTGTATAATACAGTCATTCTGTTCAACCATTGGATGAAAAAACCTCTCAGCTGCTTCTGGAAAGTCCTGACAAGACAGGCTTTTCAGGCGAACACAAATTCCAATTCTTGATCTTGTCTCATAAACAAAGAAGCAGCTTTAAAAGTATAAAAAAGAGGAAGAGCCCTTCAGTCCAGCTTACCATCATCCAGTCCCTCAATAACATATCCTTGTACTGGGTGTGTGTTTGAGGAGTCTACAGTCCATTTCACCGTAACTCCGCTTTCTTCATTTGAGTACTCAGCCTCGGCAGGCTTTGCTGGGACTCCTACAAAACATAGGAGAAGATACTCAGAGAGATTGTTTTTATTGTGTATCATCAATGATGAAGCAAAGTTATGGTGACTGTAAGAAGGCGTTATCATTTAGGAGTCTGATACTAAAAGGTATGAAACTGTTTAAAAAACGAGTATAGATACTAATCTATTCAAATAAAAAATAGCGAAATACTGCTATTCTTCCCTGAGAAAACTTCAATATAACAGACATTCATCACAAAGATAATAACTTCAAGACCATAATAGCTTATGTATAAATGTAAGCCTTACCGCAGGAATTTACCTAAGGGAGATTTGTATGTGTCACACTTACCAGTATTCGGCCCGCTCTTGAAAGACACGGACACAGGATCACCAGCGCCTATCTTAGTCACTGCTTGTATAGTGAAGTTATAGGTCATGTTCTTGCTCTCAATCTTCACCTCATCGAATGTGAGCGGGTGTGAAACAGTCTGCTTAGTGGAGATGCCTTTAGTATCTACATGAGTAAAACACAAACACTGTTGAAGGGGGAATCTAAGATGTAGAGGTTTGATTCACACAAACATCTAGAGCACCTGATACCATTTTAATAAAGCAAACTGCATTTTAGGGGTAATAAGGTATAGCCTTCTGTTCATCACAGTGAGAAAGCGCACTATTCCAAGGATGTCTATTGAGCGCTTTACACCCCTCCCCCTTCCCCAACATAGACTCAGGTAAAATGTTGCTCTATAATGTGGCAACTCTATAAGTAAAGTTATTGGATTACTCAGGCTTTGGAATAAAACTTATTGCAGGATTTCTTTGTTTCTTACTCAAACTCATTTTCATCAGCAGAAAATCATACAAAGTTTGAGACCGTTTCTTGCCCTCCATCCCAAAAATATTTTTTTCTGAATGAGCATCTGACATGAACCCAACCAATAGAGTTAAGCACTTGCAATAAAAAGAACAACTTGGGTAATTAAATTGAGGCACATTGCATAACAATGGTTTGAAGCTCCAAGAGAACCTTATCTCCTCAAGAAATGACACACATAGTATGGGACATCTAATGTTCATATTGATGATGCTGAATAACGTTTAAGGGCTTTTGAATCGGGAAGACTCTGGAGTAAAAATGTTAGTGTACTGGTCAAATGGACCGGCCACGGCACAAAATCTAGCAACAGAACACATAAAACTAAGCGAATAAAATGTGATGCAAATATTATGTATAAATTTTGTGTATGTTGATAGAAAGAGTTATAAAGCCTCAATGGGAATGAGAACTTGCGTCTTTTCTCTTTCTTTCAGAGATCATGTCATCACATAACTAGGTTGAGAACAGTTGATTTATCGAGAACTCTTGGTCCTAGTGACCTTCCTTATGATCACTTTTCAAAGCAAATAGCAGACAACACAAATTAAGTCAACAAACATTGAATACCATACTCAACTCACCGACATCAGTCAACAACATATCTGTAGACAAAAACCCATCAATGCACACATAAGAACATGCACCCCTTAATCTACATGTGATCAAGGAGTTAGGGACTCCTTGATGTGATATCGACTTAAATGTACATGTGGTTTATAAACTAGTGTGGCTAATCAAAAACGCCAAACCCTAACCTCTAGAACACTGTGAAAACTTTTCCAGTTAGCCGGGGAGGGAATACCCGCATTGAAAATATACATCAATTTTGAAATCACTCCTCATGCAGTTTAATGTGGGTCTGGCCTAGAGGGCAAACTAGGTGCCACTGCAATCCAAAATGCACAGGTGGCATGCTTTAGTTAGATCATATACCTCTGCGTGTACGATGACGTCTCACATGGTAATGCTTTTCAACATGTTTGAACCAGTGTGGAGCTGACAATTAAGTCAATATAGTCATTACAATCACCAAATATATATATACACAAAGAAAAACCAAGCCCTTGTTCTATAAAAATGGATGCATGGTTGTTATCTTAGTTGTTGGACTGTGAATGCAAAACGAGCTAATGGTTACTGTGTCTCTCTCGATCTGATTGGCCCATTGAATGGTGATGTCACAAATCACTTACCATCAGCAGAGTAGAACTGTACAATGTAGTGAGTGATGTTACCATTAGGCTTCAGAGGTACATCCCATGTCACATTCACCAAACTCAAGGTCACTTCAGTTACTGTCAAGTTATCCACAGGACCAGGTACTGCAAAACAATGAGCTGAGAAATGAGAGTTTTTAAGATTTACAAGTTGGAGCTTTTACTATAAGGTATGGGTTTGGCTTCCCAATAAGATTGAAACTGGAGTTATCCAAAAGAGGTTAGTATTAGCTAGAGATTAATTTAGCTTACGCTATGGGGGCAACTAAATGTTAGCTAGCACCAATTTTCACCAGCTAAGGTGTGAGTTTGTTCAAGATAATGATGTTGTGTAAATGTAAGCTATCACAATTGAAATGGCAAAATGTTCCTCCAGTGAATAGTTTACTCCTACTAGGGTTATATATTTCAATGTTGTATTTAGGAGCAGACAACTTCTCAATATGCATGCAAATATATTGGATGCTGATAGACCAGGTAGGGTGGGAGTACTCACAGCCTTGGTCAGTGATGATGATAATAGGTGGTTGACTCCCAGGTCCTTCCCCTGCTATATTATAAGCGGTTACACTGATCAGGTACTGTTTAAATGTCTCCAGGTTTGTGATGGTATGAGAAGTAGAATCTGGTCCAACCAAATCATACTGAGGCTCAGTTACAGCGCGCTTCCTTCTGAAAGGTGTTGAGTCTCCTACTATCTGATAGTACACCTACATATTCAAACAATATGTTAATAATTGCATTTAGACTTCCCATAATATTCCCATTTTATACTGTGTTGTTGTATTTCTGAATTATTTAGAAGGGAACCAACTAGTGGGTAGCTCTGTGCCTAGGCTGCGAGGAACCAATTCCACAATCTCTATGTACATAAAGAAAACTTTTTTTTGACTGGAGCACACATGCATAGCAAGAAAAATTGGTTGCTGCGAACAAGAATTTGGAAAAGTACATATATTTAGAAATTATCCTACCTTGTACCCTAGCAGCTGGCCATTAGTTTGGTCAGCAGGCACAGCTTCCCATGATACAGTTATCTCAGTATCGCTCACAGTGCCATCAAGTATCCGGGACGGTGCTCCAACAGGAACTAAAACAAAGTCATGATAGTAAGCATGCTACCCAAAGCAAGCACAAAATATATGAGAGCTTAATGAAGCATATCAACGATTCTTTTCATTTCAAGTTCAATTGTGCCGAAACATTTTTTTCTATACACTTTATTAGCCAATGAGAACATACGGCAGCGAGTTAAAAATTTTACGAATATATTGATTACAAGAAAAAGGTTTAAAAAGTCTGGTCAGGAGACTTAATTTCTGTACCGGGTTATGGGAGTAAACATCGCAAAGAAAAAATAAGTAAATATTTTACCTGCCACACCCACATATATGACTGTGGGGTTGCTGGGTTCGCTGACACCTTCAGAGTTCATAGATCCCAGCCTGATCTCATATAACTGGCCCTTCTCCAGGTTCTCCAGCATGACGGTGGTGGACGGATAATTAACGTCAGTGTACTCGAAGCTGGCTATCCCTCTTTGACTCTCGGGGCTATAGGCAGCGTACCTGGCAGAGGGAATAATGGTAGTAATAATATTATCATTTGTCAGAATAGAACATCATAAACTATTCGCTCTTACATTATCAAAATTTTCAGATCTTTCTAAAATGGTTTTATTTGGCCTTATTTGTCTCCATCAAAATAAAAAATTAATCATATTTATTATATTCAAATAAATCAATTCAAGACATTTTTTAATGATTGTATGTGCTGATATTCATATATACCATCATCAAATGCATGCATGTTGTAGTCTAATGAAGGCAACGATTTAAAAAAGGTTGATGTGACAAACTAACCAGATCCTGGTTTGAGTCAGCTGACCATTCCACTGGTCCTGTGGAGGGTTACTCCACGTAATATTGAGTGATGTGGCCGTTCTGGGCACAATTTCATGTGACGGGGGTCCGGATGATGGTCTCTCTGCTTGTGTGAAATCTGTCCTCTCTACTGATGCAGCTGAGCGACCTGCAACAAATGAAAAAAGAGCTTTCAGAATGTCTTTCATTTTTTATAATGGGAGGCCTTCAGATGCAACAAGGAGGTACCATTTCCTGTATCACAACTATTTGGTATCACACTTTTACTGTGTCCCAACTAACATGTATCACAACTTTACTGTATCATCACTTTACTGTGTCACAACTATCCTTTTTCACAGCTATCCTGTATCACAACTGACCAGTACTACAACTTTACTGTTTGACTTTGAAAATGTATAATACACTCACCCAATGAGTTGACAGCTTCCAGTTTGAAGAAGTACTTGGTCGCAGGCACCAGGCCTTTGATTATGTGTTCTTCGCTGTCACCTCCAATAAAATCATCAGACTCCGCATATATATCCTTGTCCTGTCTGTACCACAGTGTATAATTCATTATTGGTAGGTTGTTCTCAGCACCTTTTGTCCATTTCAAAGTCATTTCTCTTGATGCTGCGGATCTGATGAAGAAGCCTTGTGGTTGTCCTGGTTTGTCTACAACGCATATATGATAACATACAAGAAATGAGTCAAATTAAACATGGTTGCTTATTACAGCAGTTCTTAGGGTTCAACAATCTAATGGAATTAACTCAAAGTAATAGATTAAAAGAAGAATAAATTTACTATAAATAACTGGAGCTGAATCATAGCAACAACTACTGATAAAGTACATAATAATATCATACTTTGATTAGTAGGTGACGTGACTCTGTAGTCGAATATAGCAGAGTCTCCAGTGCCGTTATTGTTTTTAGCATTGAGGGTGAATATGTAGAGCGAGCCTGGAAGTAAGCTATCTACTGGATAATAAGTCTGTGTCAGGTCTGTCACTTCTACTCCATCTCCGCTGTCTGTGCTTCTCTTATATCTGCATGATGGAGATAGGTTATAAGTCAATGCTGGATCAGTGAGATGGATTTAGGTCATCCTGATCACAAGTTTTGGTACAGTACATTTGCTACTATTCAGTCTCTTTCTTTCTTTTTTTCATTTATCATTCATCTAATTTACATCTAATTTACAATATCTTTTATTATGGATAGGCAACTTCCATCATATCACTCTGAGCTCAATCTGAGGATTAAACCTCAACCTTGACTAAATTTTGGTGTTGGCATTGTTTAATATAGCTATTGGGGCGGTGTAATTCAAGTTTTTAGGATTAACTCAACATATGGACTTGCAATAAGGGCTTTCCCTGGTTCTTACCAATGATCTCAGATTAAGTGATAAAATGACGACAATAGGATGAAAGCGTGATAAAATATAGAATCTTGGTATGTAAGCAAAGGTTCAAGGATCACACCCAAAATTCTTATTTTTAGAGTCTGGGATTATAATCCAACACATTTTCTTAGCATCAACAATTACTTCCCAAGGCACAAAATATAATGATAATACAAAAGAAATTGTTAATAAACTACCGAACTCTGCATAAATGAGCAATCTACCAGCAACATCAATATCATTATTGGCATGCTTTCTTATCGGAATCCCTAGATTGTATCCGTATTTATGTCAGACATTTTATGTACTTTTTAAGGCAGCAAAAAATGAAGGTATTTAGAGATAAGATCAAAGGATTAATGATCGGATAATTAATTTTCTTCTGGTATAATGATTTGCAAGTAATTACATCATATAACATCCATTGTTACATCTACAATTGTATCATAATTTTACATACATCCTCAGGGTTGGCAACACAAAAAGGCTGTAACCTTGGCAGATAAAATATAGGCCTTCACAACTACATCACAGAGTAAGGAATGTCCTGTTGGCCTTGTAAGATATGACATACCTTAATCCATCAAAATCACAGATAATCTCATAAAATCCGGACTTAGCATAAATTCATGTCGAAGTTGGTCTATTATCATAGAAATAACCATTTATTTCGTAATGAGTGCTTCTAGATCTTCTGTTTTATATTAATTTGATTATCAGAATGGATAGGGCAACATAATAGGTCAGATAGAGCTACCTTATACAATCCCAAGATAAACTTGATACAAATTTGGCCTAATAAAGCAGAGTCACATAACCACTTTCTTTTCTATTTGTTTGATGCCTTTGTACTAAACATGATAGTTTTAGAGATTTGAAGTCATCGCTTTGAGCTTTAACTTTCTCTCGATTCTTATATTCAAATTGAGTAATTTTACCAAAACTTAATTATCACCATCACCAAACAATACAAATAGAGTGGCGTGACTAGAGTAGGTCCAGCTACAGTAACAAACCTTAGATTAGCTACAGTAACAAACCTTAGATTGTATTTGAGTTCATCGATTGGAGAGTTTGGATATTTAGGCTGTCTCCAGGTTAGCATGAGGGTCGTCGCCTGGATATTCTTCATTGAGAAAGACTGAGGGACTGAGGGGGCAGCTGGCAATGTGAACACTTCTTTGATTTGAGATTTAGCACCATCACCAATTCCAGAGTAAGCCAATACCTAAGAGAATCAGAAAATAATCATTACCAATTTAAGTGTAACACTTTCATGTAAACACAGAACCAGATAGTTGCTAATTCTGTTACAGCAAGACAAACTCATCAGTAATCTCACCCAGTCTTGTAGAGATAGGAACAGACTTAACACTCAATATCCACTCCAAGAACGCCTCTATAAAGCCTAATCAGTGATATCACCAAGCCTGGTGAAGCCAAAAATTTCAAATCAATTTTCAAATTTTGATCAGTCAACATGGAATGAATAACATTTATAATAATACCTGGATTGTGTATTTGGTAAATCCATGTAGACCGCTTATTCTGGCTCCAAGCGCCTGGCTGCTGACTTTTATCACTTTGGGTAGTTCATAGATGTCAGCTTGCTGATAGAACACTTTATATCCAGCAATGATTCCATTAGAATGTCTTGGTGCTACTGCAGTCCAACTAATGTCTATGCTGCTATCAGTCTTTGATGAGATTGTCACAACGGAAGGTCCTCTGCTGGGTACTGCAATACAAAGAAAAACTGATCAGATGATAGTTATTGTTACGCCTCCTCATGGGATCAAATCAAACATTTGGTCAAGTCTCTTTGTTGGTTCTCAACTGCTATGGAAAACCTCTTAATCTCACACTAGAAACTAACTGCAAAGTCCCCAAACGAGAGATAGGAACATGATCAGATAACATTATAAAATATTCTTACCATATTCTATAGTTCTCGCAGAGACAGGTTCACCAGGGTCACTTTCGAATTGGCTGTTCTTTGATATGACCTTGACTGTGTAGCTGGCGTAAGCTGTCAGGTTACCCAGTATAAAGAACCTGCTGAGTGGGTTTGTGACTGTGGCATTACGCGGTGAAGATTCATACTCAGACTGGTATTCCACCCTGTAACCACTCAGCTCACCGTTGAACTCTGACAGCTCTAGGGGCTACAAATAGCAATATTAGGGAATGGAGGCTGTGATAAAAGTTCTTGGAATCTGGTTTTTTTTTATAATGATCATCATGTGATTTTTTATAATGATAATCTTGTGACTTTTATCTCATACCAAAATGTGCTTTGTGAATAATAGAAATCTTGGATTTTTATATGATAGTTATGAAAAGTTATGAAATAGAAATCACAGGGGTCTCTTTTTCTGTAGAGTTTCAGGGTGATACAAAGAACTCAATTGGCTGGTTCTGTAATCTCATTTATTCATTCTTACCTCCCAGTTGAGAATAAGTGTTGAGTAGTTTTGTGCTCTGATGCTGACATTTCTTGGTGGACCCTCAGGAGGGGCCATCTTGGTGGTGATCATACCAGTAGTCTCGCTGGCCTCACTGGGGCCAGCTATATTGACAGCAAATATTTGGAAAAAGTAGTCAGTGTATGGAGTGAGAAGATTGCTTAATGAAACGGAGCTGTAAAGGAAAGAGAGGAGACAACGTGGGTAAATAGAGCTAGTAGGTATCTGACGCCATAATCTTTGAGAAATGCAGTTTGTTGTCATATCACCTCACAAGGCGGCAGCAACATCAAACAATCGGCTATTTGAATGGTAATACTTCCCATATGATTACGAGAATCCGATTAATAGTAGACAATCCAGTTACACATTTTACAAGATTATCAGACCTTCAAAAATTCAACACAATAACTAAATCAATGTTTCCCTTCAGTTCATTGCGCCTCGTTTGACGCCTTTGAAAATTCGAGTTAACACCTTTAATTACCTCTTTTCATTGCCCACGTCGCTAACATTGACCAGCCAAGTCCAGTTACTGCTCTCCTTTACTCTGTAGTTGACTATCCAGGTTTTTACAGGTGCCTGGCCATCATCTCCGGGATTAAACCTTATCTGTGCTGATCGACTCCCTATATTCGTAACTGCCAAGTTTGTTGGCGGTTGAGGGGGAACTGTAATTAGGCAAAGAGTGGTTGATCAAAATGAACAAAAATAATATATCACATTATATTGTAGCTGAGAATACAACTTTTGATGCTTTTGTACAGATGCTTGCTGCCGATTTTGCAGTTTTAAGCACCAAATCACATTACAAATATGTGCAGGAATTTATTTTTTGCTATGACCGTTCCTATCGCACATTCAGTTAGAGCATTTTGTAACGCTGTTTTGAAATCTGAGTGTGGGTAAAAATTTACAAAGTTTTTGGCGTAATTTGATGATTATATGGCAAGGTATGGATGAATCAGAATGCAAACCAGCGCATATATTATTTGATCATGCATTAGCAGGTGCATCAAAAATAATACTACACATTACATTACATACCTGGAGGAGGCCTTGTAGCCTTAGTGATCGGTAAACTCGGACCAAGGCCGATAACTGTAGCTGCACTGACTGTGACAGTGTATGTAGAATCTGAGGCCAGGTTTTGTATAACTTTGTAATGTAGAGTTTTGTCCTGATCATGTGTAATATTAAAGTTCTGACCTGCTGGACGTCCCGGGCCAACAATTCTCACACGATAATCTGGTAAGTGTCAAAAAAGTTAAATTTACCTTGATAATCTGTTCATAAATTCAAGTTCTTTCCTAAAAATATGACAGTTTCAATTACTTTTTGGTCTGAATGGCCATTTTCCAGTAAGGATGTAATCAAGAAGTTGGAAGTACTAACTCCTTGGGTGTATCTGCTCCATGGTGTAATAAAAGGGCTATAAATAAAATATTGGCGACTCACCAAAATGAAACAAGTGCACAACGTTATCACCTATCAGCATTACCTGTGAATTAAAGACAGGTAATCGTCCCATATGGCAGGAAGGCTTGAGAACTCTTGATTCATAATTTCGAGGTCAAGTACACTTGGTTAGCTACTTACATAAAAGTATTCCATTGGTTACAGTAGGCGGGTTCCAGGTAACATTGAGACTGAGGTATGTTCTACCTAGATCAGGAATAGCCAGACCTGTCACAGTCTCTGGTCTGTCCTGAAGTGTGGTACAGTCAGTGAGGGCTCCAGGGCTCTCACCTCCATCCGTGTATAAACTGACGTTCAATCTGCAAAACAAAAAAAATCAAAATAAAGTGGAAATCCTTTACAATTTAGGTAATTTCTCAAACATTGTTGCAATGCATTTGTTCACAATTCTTGGTCAGCATCCCCCAGCTACTACTACCCCTGGATACATAACTCATGGCACAAGAAAAAGTTTGTGATGGGAAAACTGCCCTCCTAAAAAACTTAGTCTCCTGGTTTTTGTCTAGCGCGCATAACTTGAATTTAAATGTACTGTAATCAATTTCTCTAGGTTTTTGCACAGTAGGGCAGAATAGAACAGTGTAGAATAAGCCCTAAGCTCAGAGCATCACATGGTTAGTACTCACCTATACTCAGTGTATTTGTTTAGCGCGTTCACTACTGCTGTTTGAGAACTTTGTAGAGTAGCATCGACCCGTACAAACTTTGCCACTGCTTGACTATCTTTAAGATACGCTCGGATGTTGTAACCTAAAGAATAAATATCATGACAGGGTTAGATAATTGGCTTTTGGCACACAACAGCAATCAAGTAAGTGATGCTACGCTACATATATTTTAAGCCGGATTTGAGAAAATGTAAAGTTGTTGGAATCAATGTTGCAGATACAAATATGGTCTCCAGTTATCAGTCAGTCTTGTTGTTCAAACAGTATTAAAGACACCAAAAAGGTGTGTTATTGGTCATGGAATATGTCAGCTCAGACTATGTACTTGCCTTTGGGTTGCCCATTGATAGTCCTGTCATCGGGGGCTTCAAATGTTATCTGACATGCAGTTGAGCTTGTGGCAAGGACATTATTGATAACAGGAGGACTTGTTGGTACGCCTTCTTGGGTGGTCACCCGCTGCAGTTCACTGTATGTCAACGCTGCTCCCTTCACTTCGTTGAAGGCAGCAATACGAACCCAAAATCTAACGATAAGAATATAGTATGATGGTAACTTGCTGAACCATGAATATTATTCAAAAGTATCAAAAATATTATTTAGCCATCAACCAACCTGCCATTCCGCCAATGAATAATTATGTGGACACACTCCCTATCGTTGTTAACGTTGGACATCAATACACTGGCATTACTGATTTTGACGCCAGGCTTAGTGATGTTTGCAAAAAATAATTGCTTTCTATCTAATTGATTTATCAATGTCACTTCCTAAAAATACACCCCACTCACTCTGTATAGGGAAGGAGATTCTCAATATCTTTGGATAAAACACCAGTAGATGATGTGTTATATGTAAGACTTCCAGATGGTGGCGAACTGGGTGGGTTTGGGCGCCAATCAATAACATAGCCTAAGAGGTTGTCCGAATTCCAATCATCTCTGGGTGGAGGTGTGAATGTCACCCTCACAGATCTCTGGGTGATAGGAGTAATGCTCTGAATCACAGGCGCTGCACTTGGTACTGTTTAAAAAAGTAGAAGATAGAGTGAATAAGAGACAAGTCACAGACTTCTATACACATAATTCATCTTTACCTCAACTTTCAAGTTCAATAATACTGGGAGCAATGTCACTCAATGGCTACGACTATACCTCACTTTTACATTGTTTTTGTATGTCCACTCAGACAATGACAGCACCAAGGTGCGTGCTAGGAAGGCCAAAGCTGCAGTGGCAGGTGACAGCGTCCTCCTGCATGGAGCTATACCATACATGATGGTTCTTCTATCTACATGCACTATTACTAGCATATATACACAGATAGCTAGCTTTCTTTATTACGCCAGACAAACAAACCTTCTGGATCAATCCTGATAGCAGCAGTTGGTACACTCCACTGTCCTTCTCCGACAGAGTTGACAGCAGTAATAACAAACTCATATGTCTTAGCTGGCTTCAGATCTCGTGCATCATAGCTAGTGGCATCAGGGGCTAGACTGTCACCGATAATCATCCAATCTGCACCTGTTTAAAGAGGAGGCAGGCTATTTTCATCCAAAGTAAGTTGAATGTTAGGTGTCATACCACTTGATCACAATCTGTAATCTGATAAATTACTGTATCACTTCATGTCATCTCAACTCACCAACTCATAACTATTTTTACAGCAGCCAGGTATCATGATTAAAAACTGTGATGGATTTCCCATAAACTTTGGGATTGTTTTTGACAGCTTTGAGACAGCATTTCATGAAAATCAAATCTTACCTGTGCTCGTCTCTCTGCGCCTGACTCTGTAGTTGAGTATAGGTCTGTTACCATTGAACGGAGCCGTCCAGGTGATGGTGATAGTTCTGGGAGCCTCTGCCGTTTCAGCCTCAGCGTTTGGTCTCAGTGGAACTTCTATGATTGTTATATTATATCGAGCAGAGGCATTACCGGCTGCCGATGTAACTGAACAAGAAAACTGGCCCTCATCAGTCAGCGATCGTAGGGAGATAAACCTCAACACTTGGTTATCGTCATCGAGAACTCGATATCCTGGCTCATTCTGTATCTGTAACGTGCCTTGTTCCGTTGTTTTAAACCACTGAATACTAGCTGAGACCCGACTGTCTTTGTTCAGACGACAGGCTCTCTCAACTCCAGCAGATTTCTGCTCTTCAATGGGATATTGCTGCGGTATTATTGATGTCCTGTCTAAAAGTGAGATTAATGCAACATTGTACTATCAATTCATAGGCATCTCTGCAATGAGAGAGAATGATTTGCACCATTTTATTATTGTTTGCGTTTCCTGCTGTGTGACAATGAATATATTTCAAAATAGTGGTTGCCAATGATTATCGCTATTTCATTTATGGCACACTCTCAGCAGGCTCAAATTTCCTTTTGCCTTTCAATGAGTTTATCTCTTGCACTTCAATTCCTAACCTATCAGTAGTTCCTAGTTGATGTTATTTTCGTTTTCAATATTCTACTAAAAACATATAATCCTCTTGAGCCACTCAGTGGCATTTCCCTTCATTTTTTTAAAATTCGCACAGTAAAACCTTCATCTTTGCTATAAGTGTGAAGAAAGCCAGATCACATACCGATTGCATTGTGTATACGGCTGATATCATAATCAAGAATAGTTATTAAAAACCCATCAAGATCAGCTACTGAGCCATTAGTATGCTCAGATACTCAAATTTTATTCATTCTCCTTTATCTGTTTATGATGCAATGATCTGACAGTAGTTGCTGGCGCTTGGAAAATATTGCTAGGTAATTTTGGGTGTATAGACCTATAATTTATGTCTGGATAATGGGATAAGGATTGAAAGAAACCGCAATTATGTACCGGAAGACAAACTTTGAAGAGAGTGCAAACATTCAATAAACTTTGACACGCTCAATGTACCTGTACATTACAATTATTTGTTATGTGAGAAAAGATATCTGAGAAATCTATTTATAGTGAGCAGAACAACAAAGCAACATATCACCATTTTTGATTACGCCAAAAGTCTGATAAACAGTGACAACCAGAAATGACAGGTGTATATTCAAGATAATGTGACTCTTAAGATCCTTACTGTAGACAGTTAGCGTTGCAGACGCTTGGGTGAATCCCAAACTATTGTTTGCTTTACACAAGTAGTTGCCGCTATCTGTCCAGAGTGCTCTGACTACGGTCAGTGTTGGTTCTGTACCGACCTCTCTGGTCAAGCCTGCGAATATTGGATCTGTAAACAAAATCAAATAATGCAGTTTTACGCTTTGCAAAGATGTATGTTATCTAGGAGGGAAGAGTTTGCAGGAGAAAAACGTTCACCATTTTCCAGGGCATGAAATACTGAATTTGATGGCTAGCAAATTTTTACTCTACCCATCACTTTATGCGAACCCCCACATTTGCTAGTGGAATTGATGCTAGCTAACCGTGGGTCACAAAAGCTATTCTAAAGTTATGCTATCATTTGCTCCTCTCAGGAAAAAAATAATAACATATCCAAAGTTGAAAACCTAATCTAAGACATTATACTTCTTTTGAAGGATTTCGAACTCCCCACAATCAGGCAGTTTTTTGCACACCGCCTCTCCATATAACTGTAAATTACGGTTTAATTTATTCTCGCAGTCACTTACTGAATATCCAGCTTAAAACAGGGGTGGGTTTACCCTCCACCCCACATGTCAGCGTAGCATCAGGCCCAGACACCATCGTAACATTTTCAGGTCTCTGAGAGATTGTCGGAGGTGCACCTGGAGATAGAAAACATAATAATATTAATATAAAAATAATAATACATTTATTGTCAGCAACAATACATCATCTCTCATGTTTTCCATGGTGTGACATGAACAAAAATTGGAGAAAATAAAGAATATTGACAAGATTCAACAAAAATAAGACAATACCAACAATGAACTAGGTTTAGTTCATTGATACCAATAAACATCATTGTTGACTTTGATATTTCAAATAATGTTCAATCTGGGTTTAGGTAGCTTTGTTCTACCCATAACCACTGTCATAGATATTCACATTGAAGGTTTCATCTCCGATGTGAATCTCAATAAACGACATTTAATGCAGGTAATGGTTCCCAGGATGTGTGGTTGGTAAGGGACAATAATTGCAGCTGAGAGTAGTTTAGAAACTGCAGCATGAATTAATGTCAGAGAAAGGTATTAATATTTGGCAAAAGGCAACACATGTTGCTGTGATCGATCATTTGTCATTTTCATCTAATAAGGAGGTATCAGTTCTTGCCTGTATGAACCTTGGATCAACACAAGGCTCACAAAAACACTCAACAACACAATGATTTAGAGCTTTGCTACGCAGATGAAGAATTTATTACTTGAGAATCATCCTTAGCAGTATGGAATAAATTAATCCCTCTTTATGACAAACTAAACTTAGATTGTCTGTATTGAGTACTAAAAGTTATAACTAACCAGTAACCACTTAACTGACATTGCATGGATAAAAAACCTCTCTTGTTTTGATAACCAACTGATACTTGTTTGTGTTTACGCTCTCACTCTTTTATGTATATACAATGGATTCATATTATAGGAAATCTTAGAGGAGTCGTGTTTCCGAAAGCTTCTAGTGGTGTAATTTCATAACCATTTGCTAGATGAGTCTGGGCAGAGTCAGTAATAAGTGTCAATTTGACTGAGAGTTACCCGATCATTCACTGAATATAAACTATTACATGTACAACATGTGGATGTACCAGATACTTTTTGTTATTATCTATTTCAGTATATCTCTAGTTGAAACTATACAGCTTAATCCTCTAACTAAAATAACTTGTGTTGGCTCATCAAAAAGGAAGACTTTGATAGGGGAGATACTGGGTTTTCTAGATTATGATCACTTACTGTTGAGCTGGAAGTAGGTTCGATCTATGTCAGTGCCAGCCTTGTTCTCCACCATGCACTGATAAACTCCTGAATCTTCTAGTCCTACATTTCTCAGGGTTAGTGAGCCATTCTCTGAGATAACAAATCTGTAAAAAACACAGAAAAGTGCAGAAATGTAGGATACTCAGCTAATTGAACATGATCAGGACATTATGTCAGGGCATTGCCACAGAACACCTTTGTATATAAATTATATTGACAGACCATTAATGTCAGACAGTGAATGAGGATGTACCAATGCACGCTTGTGAAATTCAATCACCTTTCACATCAAAACGAATGTTCCTTGCAAAGCAAATGTGGTGAACCAGACACCTCTAGACTAAACGAAGTTATCAATAAGGAGTCCAACTTTTGACAGGTGACTACTCATTCTGGGTACAAACATTTGACAGGACTGATTTCTGCTTTCTGGCAACAAAACAATGATCCATTGCCACAAATTTACATGATATGGTATCAATCAAGCATCGAGCACCGCTTTTGGTATTGAAATTAATTCAAATTTGACCAGTATGGCGCACAGAGTTAGTCCCAGCCAACTCCACTGAGTCTATATCAAAGGGAGAAATGTTCAGTGGTATACTGTGAAATCAATGTGCTTGATAAAATCATGGAGCCTGTCCTTACTTTTCACTCGATCTGATGATTTGGGCGTCCTTGAACCACGTTTTTGTACCTTCTACTGTGATTTCACAATTTAGAGTTCTAGTTGATCCTATGTCAGCTTGTGTAACAGGATCCATTCTTCTAGAAAAACTAGGCTTATCTAAAACAGATGAGTGGTATGTAGTACATATCACATACTACTTATAGGAGATGGTCAAACACTGTATATGCAAATAGCTTATGGTATAGGAAGACAACACAGGGTCACTGCTCTGCAAGTACACTGGAGAAGTGCTCCAGTGGTCTAGGTCTCCACCACTAGACTTGCACGAACTGTGATAGGCCTATGGATAACATAATGACAATGAGAAGAAAGGCGAAAGAACCCAATTACAGTTCTGAGTCTTCAATTATACTACCAGTTGCCTAGAGTACAAACATAAGGTATTTTTATTTGTTTAAACATACTGATAAGTTTGATGGTGGTTGTGCTAGTTATGGTGTCTTGGCCGCTCATTTCAGCCTCACAGATGTACCTATCATCAGAAACAGGGTTCCTTACAGTCAATCTCCTTCTGTTAGTGTCTGTACTGGTTGACATATCTTGTCTTGTGCTAGAGCCTGATGATATCTTATACCACTTAATCGTGACATCTGTGAGTGGGCTACAAAAAGGAAAATCAGGGTGGCAAAATAATTTACCTGGAAAACCATAAACTTGAGGTGAGTTTTAAGAGATTTTGGTGCCTGTGCAAAACATTAACACAGTGATGGATTTCAAGATTATGCACTGGATTGGCAAGTTATAATGTCCTACCAATGTCATGAGTCTTCATAAAATCTTCAAATTGAAGAGTGGTGAAATACATTGATTGATCGATCGATGACTGAGTGAGATGATTGGGCTTACCTGGCATTGACAACACATTCTAGAATATGTTGAGCCTGGCCTGAAGGTCCTTCAACTACCTCAGATGTCTGTGGTAAGGGGATCACAAATGATGGCCCAACCTTTTGTCTTGATGTTGCTGTAAAGAAGAACATAGCATACTTAGGCTGATTAAAGTGGATTAACACTTTCTTTGAATAAATCTTGATTCATTACAGGTATGGGATCAATGCAAAAAGAGGAGTAATGGAATGAGGATTCTGAACACTTTTATATCAAGAAACTGAACTATGGTGTGCTGGTTGCCTGTCTTGATAGGCTTTGTTGGTGTGTTGGTTGCTATGAAATTCAGTTTTCTGTCTTATAAACAGCATCCACTGCCATTACTAAATATAACTGTTTGAGTCTAGACAGTGTCACTCATTGCAGTCTTTTAAGACTGTTGTTCATTCTATAAAAAAAATTGGTTCGAGGTGATGTTTTTGTACTCAAAGTTTTGGTCCATAGATCAGCACACGCAATGAACATCAAACATGATTGCTTTCATTTCTCAAAGCTTGATTTGATTGGTACTCACGTGATACCGCAAGCCGAAAGATTCTGCTTCTAGCTTGAGTCTGGTCTCCAAACTTGTTAGTAAACTCAACCTGAAATGGTTTATCATCAAACCAGCTCTTGCTATCAAGGATTATGAGATTGAAGTCATTACTGATGTAATAGGTGCTGTCTGATTGCAGCTCATTAGATAGCGTAGCTCCAGATCCAGTGAACCATTTGACAAATCTGGAAGTCAACTCTGGATAAGTGTCGATTGGTGGCATATTCAGCACAACAGCATCACGAGTCTCTACAGCCTTGGGCTCCTCTACAGTCGACTCATTCCATGTGTTATTGAAATCTGTAACATCAAAAAAAGTAATGAAAGAAACAACTTCATTTTCACCTACCATTGAAGACAAGCAATTTAAATTAACTACCACAGTATGTGGTTAGCTTAATATAATATGACCAATTTTCTTCTAGAAATCCTATCCTCTTATTACCTTCATTACCCGGATTGGACATTCAGACCCACAATAATCTGCAATACTGGGAATTTAGTAATTATGTTAATTATTCACAGCGGTTGTCAATCAATGAATATGTGGAATAAAAGGATGGTAAGAGGTGTGGAGTATAGGTAATAGTGTAAATGACAATGCTCCATAACAGCTGAAAAATTGGTGAGAACCTTTTACATGGAGGACTTTCAACTTGGACCAGTTACTGTATAGGCCTACATCAAACTGGAAACGATGATATTTTTATCCGCCAGTCAAGCCAATTTATCATGTTTGTTACACTTCCCAGATCATAACATTTCAGGCAGGCAGCTACTTCTGTAGCTGTAAGATTTTAACAGGGGAGAAACTCAATGCTCCTCTATTTATTAGCAGTTTATGTGGAGTATGATCTGTCATATTTGATGTTTTGTATTGTCTTGCTGGTTTGCAGAACACTGGCTATCAAATCATACAACAAACCAAGGATCTAGTCTGATTCTTGCCCCGCCCAACGCCCCCCCCCCCCCATCCAAGGATCCCAGCAGCATGGTATGTTTGATAAAATATCACCATATGATATACTTACAGTAGACAGAGAGTTTTATCTTGTTAGAGATTACAGCACCGAGAGAGTTATTGGCTACAATCCACCAGTAACCAGCATCTGATATTTCTGCCGCTTTATTTATCTCACCCGATGGCTAAAAATAATCGTATGAAAAAGACTATCTATGAATTGATCGACGTTAAAATAAGCTCCTAATCTCCATCCCAATCAGGTTTGATTACATGTACTGCTGATAGTGCTGCTTGTTTGCATTGCATGACAATTACTTGTTCAATTTATCAGCGGCCATCGCTAAAAATGACACTATCGAAGCAGAAATTAAGTGAAAACATTAGGCCTTATAAAGCGTTTCGGTTGAAACATGAGGCAGGATCTATAAGTAGGGAGGCCTATTGTTGAATGCAGGCTACCACATATCGCTCAAGTTGTTCATGCTGTCCAAACCAGTTAAGTGAAGTAGAGCCTACTATTTAGTATCTTTTATTTTGTTGATAAAAAAAAAGAGAGTGTGGTCTACCCATAAGTAGTAGTATACCTTATCGATCATAATCATGATAGCACTTACCAAGGCCAGCAAAATATTGTGGTAATCAGTTTTAATTGTTGAGCATGGTCAAGGCAAGGGACAGAAACTTCTAAGTGAAGGGCCAGATGAAATGATAAACGAGAGGGACAGGGAGTTGAACAGAAGGAATGGAGAAGACGATAAATAGAGGAAATGAAACGGAAGATGAACAGAAGGAATGGAGAAGGACGATGAACAGAGGAAATTAAACAGGAAGATGAACAGAAGGAATGAGGATGACAAAGGCTAACAGTTCATTGATTTAGGGCTGACAGTGTTGACCAATTGGTAACATACCAAGTCCATCAGCTGGCCATCTTTGTAGAAGTTGACCGTTGGTGTAGGCGATCCGCTCACAGAGGGGAAACTAAAGATCCGTGTTCCTGGTGAGACGGATGTAGCACTCAAGGCAAATCCGTTGTAGTTTATTGATGGTGGAGAAGTGTTTTGACATTCTGTAAAATAAAATACCACAAATTTTACTGCAAAAATTTCAAACATTTCTGGTTATTTAAAGACTGGGCCTGGAGTGTGTATTGCTACATTGGTGAAGGGTATAACAACTCGCTGGTTCAGTACACCAATTGAGCAGCTTGCATTTCTGTGTGACCAAGCATATTAATTTCTCTAGTAGGCTATGAAGCATGGCAAGCATTAAATCATTTTCAATTTTAAAAATGAATCACTGGTTGTGAATTTTTGTGATACCGAGTTAATAAACACTCCACGCATGTATCATGGTTATTTATTTTTACAAGCCTTTTGTGTTTTCTTTATCAATGCCACTTTGTATACATATACGCAGTGTCATATTCCAAGCCAAGGTTGATAACTCAATGCCAGTGCTGCCGCACCAATTAAAAAGTGATGCTGGCAGTTAATGAGCAATTAAACTAAATCAAAACATTCTGGTTTTACAATGCAGACCATTGTGCGTATAGATCAAAATGGTTGCGTTGCATCAACTGGTAATTTTCATTTTTTGTGCCATAAATGAACTACCTCTCATTGGGGTAATGGACTAGGAAAAACCTAAAATTTCATTGCCATTTTGGGCGACAACATCCCTTACAAAATAGGCAAACTGAGACCAGCATAGCCCACACAGGACAAGGACAATGATGTTCAACTATGAGTCAAGCATCAAATTCCTTCCAAATAGCATTGTTGGTTCGGATTAATCATAGCCTAACAAAATACCCAGTGATTCATGCAAAGGTATGCAGTTAGCACAAAAGGTGACACAATAGATCAACTTTTGTCAGAAAACTGCTATTCATAGTCAAAAGAATTGCATAACAGGTCTGAGACAATAACACCTTTACAGTGATAGCTTGGACAGTATCATGAAATTGCAAGTAAAGCATAGTGGATAGGAAATCGTGGGCCTGTTAAAACTAGCATGTGGGGTCGCTTCACCCTTCAAAGCGACAATGGGCACCCTTCACCTTCATAACAAGACAAAGAAAATGTAACTTACCTGCGACGGGCATGGAATATAATCCGATGAAGACAGAGAGCACGATTGTTAATGTCGATGCGGAGAGGTGGCATATCCCATGCGTATGTCTTCTACTCAAGTTTGGAGTGCATAACGTATTGAGCTTCGTCATATTAATTATATGGTTATTTATTGAGGTGTCGACAATGTTTTATCACCCTTTAGTGAATGCTACACATGGCAGATTCTCTCCTTTCCTGTATTCTTTTTCTAGTGTGTTCACCGGTATAGTAAGTTTACAGTGTTCAGCCTGTGCTATATCCTTCTATATCCTTCGTCTGTAAAGGCAAATGATAAAATATAATGTGGAATCACAGTTTTAGTTGTTGTTGTTGATACTTGATATTTTTTCTATCTCAGAGCAGATACTGAGTAGTTGTGTACAAATTAAGAAGTGGAGGAACAAATGAATATGGTGCATGAGAGTAGATTTATATATATTTCAGCGTGTATTGAAGGAGTAAAAGACTCTTTGAATGTATCATTCTGATTGGGCAAATCTCCCAAAATATCCAGCAATGAAAAGCCTTTTTTATCATATGCGTTAGCCATCCCTTGATTTTCTGCTGTATCAATAGGTCACTAGGTATCACGCCTCTTCTTTTCCTATGAGACAATTCATTCATTCATAGAATGACAAGACGTAGGCCTAACCCAGAATAATGATAGGCCATCATAGCATACCCACCCCTTGGCATACCCATATAGAGGCAACCTACCACTACGATAGCCCACTCTTCAACCAAACGAGTCAAATTGTATGCTTAATCTTGCCACCCCCACCGACATTTTTCATGGTATGGTGTGTTGTGAATGATCTTAGACTCCATTGTTTGACCAACAAGTAACAGTCCCCTGTTACTCCTTGGTTTGGACAATGAGCGCTTAAGGAGTTGGTAAATGTACCTAGCACCTTGTCCATAGCCATACTACTCTGGCTTACCTCTTTGCTACTTCTATTAAGATGAGTTTCTATTAAGTAAGTTAACTCCTTGGTCTAACTGAGTTGCACCACCTACATATATGTTGACTTTGTGATATGATGAGATTGGGATTTGTTATTAGTAATCCAATGCTGAGATAATCTTTTTTACTTAATCAACACTGACAACTGTCTGTGTTTTGTGATGACCTACCTGAAGTATACAGATAAAATCCTCTCTCAGGATATGATCAAATCGAAGACCACTATAATTTGTGGTTTGATACACTATGTGCCCTGTGCCTATTTAACCTGTAATGAGAGCACCAAAGTTCGAGGTGTCAGTAGTATCTTACCTTTCACTTGTCAACAGTCACTCAGTCCTCTGTACTTTCAATCTATGACTCACAGCATTACCTGCCAAGGTATAAAAACTCACAACAATGTGATCACGTGACTTGCAGGTGGTTGTTTGAATGGGGAGGGACAACTCCAAATATTTGCATTCCATATCATCTGATGTGCTAAATAAAATGCAATTGCCGCTGAGCTGACACTTGTTTTACTTGAGCATGACATTTCATGTAGCAGCAGGGGCGTATATTCTAAAAAATTTCACTCACTGACTTTTCAGAGATGAGCATAATAATCGGGCGCAGCCCGATCCAGACGCCGTAGGCGTGGCGGGGAGGGTGTGGGAGGGGCGCTTAAGCGCCCTCCCACCACGGAAATTTTTGCATATCGGTAGCAAAATAGTGCAAGCAGAGAGGTATTTCAATAGCTCACTGAGCTGTTGGGTACTTTCAGAAAACAACTCAATAGCAGTAGAAGATTACGGTAAAAATGCTCCAGTTATAAAGCACCCATTTGAAAAAAAACTGACCTTGATGGGATACGAACCCACAACAATCATATTAACAGTGATTATAAAGCGGATGCTCTACACACTGAGCTATTCAGCCACTCACGGAAATCCGTGGGCCGTGAGTGCTAATATACGCCACTGTGTAGCAGGGTGAGTTGTGAGCATTTTGGCAGTATCCAACTGAGACGGGCGTTTGATGATCTATATTGAGCACAGATTGGCAACATTTTTTTTTAAAAAAGGCCACATTCAGAGCAGGGCCCAACATTTTTATGGCCAAAATCCAGAATGTAGGTTATTATTTTAGTTTTATGCACCTCCATGCATCCATCAGTTTTAAAGTGATGCACTGGTGGCACTTTGGTACAGAAGGGGTGCTGTGCAGCCCTTCTGCGTTAGGAAATTTATGAGTGCTTATGATGATCAAATGAGATGCGATCTGCAACAGTTTAGAAGAAATACTGGATGATCGTTACATGACAAATTTTTAACACAGCACTGCCCTACTTCTTCAAAATGACACTCTGTAAGGATAGTCTGACGATTTTGATAACATAGGACTGTTACAGATAATTTTAGATCCTTCAAATAACCATCAAAGTCAAAAACTCTGCCGCTGTTAATGTCATTGTTACTGAAGCTTTTGATTGGAAGAATAGTGTACTATGAAACAATATTACTCAGGAACTGAGCACATGATATATTTGGTTGAGAGGAATTTTAATTCTGGCAAAAATAATTATATGAACTAGAAAGGTCATTATTTTCTTATCTTATCTTATCTTTGAGTGCATTATCCACTGTAACAGTGTTCATCAGGAGCCAATCACATGATGGTTTGAAAAGCAGCCATCAGTTGAGACAACATTTCCCACGATCTGTGCACTGGGTATTGTAGAAATCAGCAAATTTTAGTTCCTCAAAATAACCATTACTGGCAAATTTAATTTTTTTTACTGCAAATATTCATCAGGGGCTGTAAATATAGTGGCTAAAACATAATGGTTTGCTCAGCAGCGATCTGTTGAAAAGATTTTTATAGTTCTCCCAAATAACCATCAGTGTAAAAAACTCTGTCACTGCTTGTTTTGCAGCCTGCATGAGAGCAAAAAATATTGTTTGAAGGCCACCATCTGAGCCAGGATAAGTGTTATGTACACTGTAAAAACTATTCACCAAGAACACACATGTTTGCTTTGTAACTCAGCTAACACTTGTGAAGGATTTTAGTTCATCCTCAGAGATATCCATTATTGGCAGAAATCATCACTGGTCAGAGTCATAGTATATAATGCTCTCTGGGACCAATAAAACTCAAGTTTTTTGCAGAACAATTTTTATCTAGCATCTCTGCTCAAAGCGAGCAGTAGATAGCAGAAACGGGTTAACCTGTAACGGATGACATGTGAAACTGGTGCACTTTTTACGTGTCCCAATATTCGACTCCACATCACTGTCAGATGTCACCAGTATATCTCTGATCATCAGTAAGTCTTGATCTGAACTTGTTCTTGGGAACTTCACCAACAAGAAGAGTCTGTCACATCTATCTATATATATATATGCTACAAAACAAGTCAGTGAGTAGCAAATTTTCTGGCATAGAAGGAGCAATTGATGTGTGTTTTATATATATCAAACCCATGTTTTAAGTGATCCTGCGAACGGTTTTGTAGAACGGCTTTGGAACTCTCTCTCCTAATATACTAATTTAGCCCAGCTACAAGTGTAACACAGACTGGCAACTATGATGGATATCTTATCAATGTAATAAACTTACAGAGTGCAATGCATACCTGGCCTTGCTGTGTGACATTGAGTGATACAAAAGTAATGGATACTAAGTTTTACAGCCACAATCAGGCTGCGCTGGCAAAAAAGTCACAGATTGCCAACAGCTGCTGAAATAGTGAGTATAGGCAGATTATACCCCTTACCTTAAAGTGCGAAGAAGATCGGCGCACCAGGCACTTGCAAACAGCAATCTATCAACTCATTACCAGACATACATTTACCACAAGTAACTACCATCACTTGCATTTTTTAGATATTTGAAGACAGCTAGAAACACCAATATGTTATCATACTGCTGTCAGTTACCAAACGATCGAACTGCATTATCAGTTACCCGATTTATATTTGCAGCCAGATACCGATGAAGCTCTCACTTTCACAAGACACCATCTAGGAAGAGGTCGCAGCAAAGATGAGTTGGCATATTTCAGTACTTTTGGTAGCACTAGCTCTCGGATATGGGTAAGTCCCTCACACACAGTATAATGCACTAAGTCTTTCACATCTCCGCTCAAAATAATTCAACCAAAATTATTGGTGGAAAAAATGAAAACACAGGTATGAAAAACAGCCATACAGTTTTTGATATTGGTGTCGAAGAAGTCTTTGACATTTGGCATTTGCTTCGCAACTGGCCAAATGTTTAAAAACCTTGATAGGTTTAATATTGCATTTTATCTAGTGCATGAGATCAGTTTAAGCTTTTAAGTTCTAGTATATGATGCAACAGTGTTGTAAAGAGGCACCAGACCAGATGGAACAAACTTTTTGTATCATCACCAAAATTAAACGATGCGCACATCATAAAACTGAGCTGCAATCCAGCATAGTCTGTCCTTATTTCAGTTAAATAAATTAATCGGTAGGTTGTAGGTCGCTTGAGCAACATGTAGAAGCCATTACCGTGTCATGGCGGATAACGTGAGCAGTACAAATTGCACAATAAAATCGTTTTGATTTGGACATTTATTGCAAACTTCTAGAGTGGCCTGTTGTTTGTCATTGGTTTCACAATTAGGTTGTTTTATTTATCTGAGCGCCCTCATGATTTTATTCCTTATCAGTCTGAACTCTGATTCTGGCATTTGACCTTGTTTTGTACCAAAAAAGGAGTATATCAATCGCAGTATTATAATAACAAGGTATTTGTTAGCATTAAATCTATGGGAAAATCAGAAGAAATAGACCTATCCTTTCTTCTTGCCGAAGAATGTATTGCTTAAAGGTAAACTTTACGTTCAAGTAACTAAGTTCTGAGACCAGGCATAATTATCATGATACCAAAAATCATGTTGAAGTAGAATTCAGTAAGTATGGAGGGCATAAGTCCCAAATGAAATTGTCTGCGAACCAAGGCCAATTATTGTTTGTCGATTGGGGAAATTGGTGTAGATATATGTACTTTATAACATAATCTTTATGCTTACTGGTAAATTCACTAATTATCCTTGACTAGCCAAAGTCAAACCAACGAAATTTGTTGAAAAGTGATGGTAGTGACCATGACAAAACTTCTAACAAAAATCTTTTGAGGTAATGAGGTTGTTTTGGCTGAAAATGTTACTCCCATCTCAAAGTTAAGATGCACCGTTTCCTGATTTCCAGGTCTCAAAACTGTAATCCATCTTGACGCCCTTTTGTTTCAACAGCTTTTCGCTGATGGCGTAGCCACACAAGCAACCAATCAGCTTTTCAAATCATTTGATTATTTCAAACTCATGAGACCGTACCAAGTGCAACTCAAAAGGAAGGCCGGTTAGAGCCTAGGTTAGCCTAGGTTAGAGCCTGGTTTAGCAGCAGACATGTAGTGTACCTCACTCGTACTCAGATTCTGTCTGAGTTGCTGGTAGAGGCATTCCGTTTCAACCACAGTTGATTGAGCTGTAGTTGATATCGGCATGTCACTACCAACAACACGAGTGGACTTTTGGGAACTCAAACTGAATTCTTGTGACAGTATATAGTTTGATCTCACATGATCCCCATTCCAAAATGGCTGCTACAAATAATTTGTGGTGGCTTCATTTGATGTGATATATATTTATATTGCTAACTAAATCACCTGTTGTATGACCAACTATATACTTGCTCGCATATACTATATGTATATTCAATATATATGGTAGCATGATCGCTACTAGTTACTTCTTGGTATTCCAATGTCAGAGTAAGACTGCTGTATATGATGAAGATAAAACAATTATGACTAAAGAGTTATACAGATATTGTCAGGACTATTCTAAACTTTTACTCTCATTAAATTTAATTTATATTTTCTAATACAGGGATTGTGCGGAGTGTGCGAAAAAGTTTCAGAATCGAGACCCCATTCACTCGGCCTGTCTTCCCCCGCCACAGGGATCATACATACCAACTGAGGAAGGTGTTACTGAGGCTGATAAAGTAGAAATAATCAGAGCACATAATGATTATCGACGCAACGTACAACCTCCTGCAACAAACATGCTGAAAATGGTGAGTTATCTATCAGAGAAGGATGATAGTCTCAAAGAAATTTGAGCTTTTAAGGTTTTAGCTTTTCGTGGAGTCAGCAGCAAAAAGTGTTGAGCTGCAGAAAATACAAAATATATTTAATAATGTAATAAATGATAATATACAATTTTTTTTAACTAATTTAATTCAATAAATGTTGCCCACTGTCTCATTCTTTATATTTTCTTTACCTCCATAGTACTATGATGATGAGCTGGCAATGGTGGCCCAGAAGTGGGCATCAAATTGTGTATGGGGGCATGACCATGGCTCTCAAAGAAAAATCCCAGGTATGTAAGTTGTGGTTATTTCTGATGTCTCAATATCTTTGCACTACTTTATCCAAAATGCATTGACCTTTCATTTTAGCCTACCGCTCAAACTCTCTTGCTCGTAATGGCATTAATTATTATTTGATATCATATATTATTAATATAAGGAGACTCTGGAGACTTACATATTAGCTCAATAACCTTTGGAAGATGTCTCCTGTCACGAAACAGGAGCATATAACACTATAGTTTTTGAGGTAAAATCTTCAACATTGGTTGTGCCAGGTAGTTGCACAACTACCAGCAACTGACCAGAGCCTTGAGCATTTTATACCCAGTTTAAGCAATGTCCTTATAATTATGTTTATGACAAAAAATAATCAACCTCCAACTTCATGATATTATGATTATATTCACAGGTGTGTTTGGGGTAGGGCAGAATATCGCAAAGGGACAAAAAAACTTTACTGGGGCCATCCGTACATGGCACAATGAAGTTAAAGGCTACACATATGGTAAGAGTATGAAGGTCTGACTGAGAGTAATGCAAGGAGTAGCCTATCCCAGATCGATAGATTGTCCTCGTGTCAGGATCTTGAAGTGTCATGTAATCATTCATGCAATTGTAGATAGTTTTCGAAAATCTCATACAAAAGGTTTATTTCACTTACCGTTTTGTAATATTCACTCAAAATGAAACCTTTTCATGACTTGTTTTGGAAAGTCAAAATAAAATTTCTGCTCTACTTGGCAGTGGAAAGAGCGCCATCCATAGGGAAGGTAACTCTCATTCTCTGCATTATGATGTCATTATGAACAGGAAGTGCTTCATAGAAAGAATGACGTGGTTATATATTCACAGGAGTTCCTGACAAGAGAGGCTACGGTCCAGTTGGCCATTACACACAGGTTGTGTGGGCCTTCTCCAATCTAGTCGGTTGCGGATATGCTAGGTGCAATGGAACAACAAGGCACTATGTTTGTAACTACGGACCTGCGTAAGTTGAGTTATCTCTGATAATGCAAGAAACAAACATTTTTTTCTACAAAAACCATTAAAATTAAAATCTTCTTTTGTTATTTGGGTTTCACCAAAGGTATTACATGCGAATGATATATACATCATATACATGCGTTTATACAAAGCAGCGGATCACAGCTTAACCTAATGGATTTTGCTAATAAATTCTGTTCTGGCGATCAGCTCTAAAATTTTATTGCTATTATTTCAGTCGATAAGAAATTTGGGCAATTTGCAAACGTTGGGAATGCCGTTTCATCTCATCCTCAGATAAATATTTCTTTTTTTTATACATTTTACTTCTATTATATTTGCTAAGAAAACGCGGATCTTTGCTTCACTGTGAATGACCAATAATGATTGGCTCCTTGCATACCATCCTTTATCACCAGAATTGAACCTTGTTTTGCTTGGCTTCATGCTTTACTCTTATAAATGGTGTGTGAAGTAGTGGCACGCATAACATCTCAGCTAGCCGATGGGTTGTCTCTGATTGAGCTTACACATCGGCTACATCTAGCAATCCAAACTCCAGCCATGAATAAAACTCCAAGTGATTCACTGCTGAATATAATATACTTGTATCTATTTTAGTGGAAACTACGCAGGAAAGTCGTATGCGCCATATGTTAACGGAACAAGAGCATCAATCTGCCCAGACACTGCAGAAGATGGTCTTTGTGGTAGGCGCTGTTGTTTAAAATTTGGATAACAAGGCATTTTCCTAATACTTTTATGATTTTGAAGAAAAGAAAATAACATGATGAAAATAACCATGACCTTTTGCAAATGGACCCCTTAGATTTGACAGATGTACCTAATGGCTTATACCTTTTTCATCATAATGTATTTAACTTCTAAAGCCACATCTCATTTGGCAATCGACCTTGAGCCTTGACTGGCAGCGATCTAGCCAAAGATAGTGCCCATGTGGGCCTAACCGTCACTAACCTCTGATATAGTTTGTTTTTATTTTAGACTGTGGTGAGAAAATCTGCATGATTGGAGGGAAATTGAATATTTCTACTTGTGAGTGTGAATGCAAATACAAGAGGGAACATATTAACCAGAGTGATTGTTCAGGTAAATATGAATTATCATTTGAGATCATTTTATACATGTTAACAACAGAACAACAACAGAACAACTTTAGAACAATATAGAAATATTTATTAATATTTAAAATGTTTTGATAAGAACATTGCATATCTCTGATCCATGTGAGAAAATTGCCCATAGGCAAAAGGGTAAACCAGAACTAAGAAAAATCAGCATCTGGCAGTGTATGAGCAAAACAGACACAATTTTAGTTTACTATTATTATATATATTTATATTGTTTTCTATGCTGACATATTTGTTTCTTTGCACTGGCTCGACAAAAAATAACTAACTGATGTATGGTTGATTCATGAGTTGATTCTGTTTATTTTCTAGTTGATTGCAGCAAAGCAGTGGATAAAAAGAATTGTGGAGTGTCTATAAATGAAAGCAGATGTAGAGAAAGAAATATTCTTTTGAACGCTTGCCCTGTGATGTGTGGGGTCTGTCCTAAATAGTGTAACAAGGATTTAATTTGAAAATTTTGATGTGTGCATATCTAGTTGTCTAAAGTGATCTGCAATTGTGGGTTAAACCACTGCTGCCAAACAGCCAAATGTGTGCTTATAGAATTCTGTATAGCTCAAAACTGATGAAATGAGGCTGCAATCTCAGCATTGTCACCTAATGAGCAAATAATTTGCACAAACTGATCGTCAAAATTAGGGTATGAATTTAATTATCTACCGGCACGGGTGACGTAGTTACCGGCTAACTAGTGCATACTGTACACGGCATAAGCTGGTGCGTAGATTTCATGCCCTGATTTTGATGATTTGCCCATTAGGTGACAATTATGAGATTTAAGTCTCAATTAATTATCTTGGAGCTATGCAGAATTCAATGAGCACAAATTTGCATGAGTGGCAGCAGTAGTTTAAGTCTCATTGACTTTTTTTGTGTGGTGTCGTTGAAATTAATACTTTACACTTTAAAAAGTTTCATTGTCTTAATGCAAACAATAAAACTCAGAGCATTTGCAAAATATTATGTTCATTTAGTCACAATGTGTACCACCATCATAGAATCCCGCTAGCCGTTCTAGTTCTGTTTGCCTTGTTTCCGGATAAGCTGGAAAATGTCTGCCAGACAATATGTATGACCCAACATAGATATATTGTTTGGTTAACTCTCATAGCAACTCAAAGCCCCAAACAATTTTTTTTGAACTTATTGTACAGAAGGGTGGCAGTAAAGGCTGGAGCAGATAAATGGGGTAGGTTTGAAACTGCAATAGATGTTAAGTGAAAAAGTGAGGCATAATAATATGATGGGTAAATACTGTAACAACTGCCGCATTCAACAACTGGTTTTTGTACCATATTAGGCTGGGTTTGATGCTGATGCAGAATTGGTACATAAACTGAACATGTTTACCAGTCCCAACGACATGTGAAATTGGTACGCTTTTCACGTGTCCAATAACTTGACTTCATATCAGAGGCTGATATCACCAGTAACAGCTCTAAATCGTCAGGGTTTTGAATTTTATTACCAAACCTTAATTTGAAATTGTAACATCGAGTTCCAAAACAATATATTAACATTCAAGCTATGTAATAAATACATATGAACTATATATTGTAGAGCACTCGTTCGTTGGGAACGTTTTACAGGCTACCCAAAAAGTAAGAAGAAAGAAAAAACCCAAAGATGCTAATGCATAATTGATGAGAAATATAATTTGGAATATCTCTTTGAGTGTGAATTGGATGGACTTGAATGAATGTGAAGAGGTAAATAATTTTTTATTTGCCAAGTTATAAAAGTTAAACAAATAAATCATTATCATTAATATTATTTTTAATTATTATAATTTTTTAATTAGAATCATAAATGTAATTTAATTTATTTAATTAGTTAATTATTTATTTGTTAAGTTTTTTTATTTTTTATATTATAATGTTTCAATAATATTAAATTAGTTATTTATTAAACTCAAATAATGATATTCAATATTTTCAATTATTTAATATTCCAATTGAATGAATCTTTACTTACTTGATTTAATTATCTAATTCAATTATAAATTCAATTATACATTTAATAACTATTAAATAAATTTTAATTTATAATGGTAAATAGAGGGTAAATAATGGTGGATTGGGAATAAATTTTCTAGAATTTAAAAAAAACTGTGATTGCAGTTTTATGAGTATAAATGCAATGGCACTCAGGACATATAAATTGCAGATATTTTAGTGAATATTTTAGCAGTCTCTCGGTATAGACGACTGATCAACAATACCTCAAAATACAATGTGCGCTAACCTCAACTACTGAGCACTGGTTTGAATTTAGTTTGTGACTTGTGAGCAAATCCTCAGGGGTTTTTGTTGGTGTCGTGTGAACCTGACTCACCCTTGGTGCAAATTTATGACATCAATTGATAGCCAGGTTTGACAAGAGCCAGCATACTGCGTCATCGTTTTTGAAACATTAGTTTCAATTAATAATAATACATGATTTGAAAATAATTTGGCAGTGATACCTTTCTGTCAACAGATAATCAAAAATAGATGCTCGTTGTTGTATGTTCTGGAAGAAATATGGCTGTTCTTAGTACTCAGACAGCGCTCAGACGGCATTACGTTACCAATACTCAATTGAGTTAGGTTCATATTACTACATAAGAAAATGTCATCTGACACCAGTATATCTCTGATCATCAGTAAGACTTGATCTGAACTTTTTCTTTAGGTACTTCATAGATGAGAACAGTCTCTCACATCTATATGTGCTACAAAACATCACAAGTCGTTGTGCAGCAAATTTTCTGAGTCTGGCTCTGAGGGAGCAATTGATATTCCTTTTCTTATATCAAATCCATGTTAGAAGTTATCCTGCGATACGGTTTTGTAGAATGGCTTTGAAATTGTCAAATATACGATGTGGCCTAGCTTACAGCGATCAATGCATACCTGTACATGCTGTGTGACAACAAGTAATACCAAATTAGCAAGACTTATTTTTACAGACATAGGCCACAAAAAGGTCGCAAATACAGGTCACAGCTTGCCCACGGCTGATATTGAGGGTAGGCAGAACCTCACAATTCTGTTGCCACAACATCAGACCCTTTCTATGAATATAGAAAGTTCTCCAGGGTCACTGATATTGACACCTTATCATATGGTATGCACAGATCAGTCTTGTTCGGTCAAATATTATCTGTGGCATCTCCAACACCAAAAGTGGCAATACTAACAAACCTTTTGACAGTGAGCCCTCATTAAAACTAAGGAGTTAAAACTCCTTGTTAAAACAGTGCTGGTCCATACTGGTTCATACTTCCAGCAGGAACTGGTCTTAATTCATCGTTCTCTAGGTGGAATAGGAATAGTCTTTCTCTCCCTCTTTGAAGCTTTAACTCCCAAGTTTTTCTACTCGCACCCAATGTCAAAGACCGATCCGAATATCAACATATCATATACCGTTGGAAAGCTGCCGAGCTACTGAAAATGAATACCTGAACAAAAACTTGATTCGATGACGTTGTGTCATTTTAGGGAGGAAATGAGGCAAAAAACGCTCTTTTTGTCGATGCAGATTGAGTCAGTTAACCAAGTTGATAAAGATGTACTCTATAAGAAAATTTTAGTGGTGAAATGGTAAATGTTCACTAATTATCCTTGGCTAGACAAGGTCGCACCAATGGTATTCATTGAAAAGTGATGGTAGTGACCAAGACAATCAGCAAAATAATTAAGGCAAAATCGTAAAGAGGTTGCTTTGCCTGATTAGGCATTGTGAAATTATTACTCCCATCTCATAGATAAGATGCATCTTGTTTTCATATCCACGCTTGAAAACTCTAACCCGCCTTGACAATCTTTTTTTCCAACACTTTTTACATGTCGTCAAACAGTCAGTATGGCTTTTCAAAGCATTGTGATTTTTCAAACTAGTGGAACTTTCCCACGTGTTACTCATAGGGGGGGTCGGTTAAAGCCATTGCCAAGGTAAGGACCCTGGTTTTGCAGTGGTTTTGTGGTGTACTCCAATCATGCTCGAATGCTGTCAGAGTTGCTGGTAGAGGCAATGACATTTCATTTCAACCACAGTTGATTAGGACAAAGTTGATATTGGAAAGTAACTGACAGCAACACATAGAGAGTTTGAGCGCTCAAACTACCATGAAATAACTGTAAATGAACCACAAATGCAACATCTATAGGTATCGATATAGTTGGAGTTTCTGCTGCTAAATTCTATAGGAGTTATGATGAGACACGATGTATGTTGGTCAATGGGCCACCATCTTTTGATAAATGGGGTCATGATGGTTATATAACAGTATAACATCTCCATAATATAATTATACTGTATCTTCGGTGGACCTGCTTACTTACTGTGAGGAGTAACTCCCCTGTTACTTCTTGGTTGTATACAGAAAATGGTAACAATGGGTGGCTACTAATGTCAAGATAATATATATATATCTATATATGTATATATATATATATATATATATCATATATGTAGTGGGACTCATATAGTAGTATGACCGCTTCTTTATTACAAAGGTTAAAGCTTTTCACTGATTCTTCAGCAAAGTGATGAATGAAAGAAAACATAAAATTGATAAAATCTACGAAAGAGTATGGAGTCGCAGAAAGTGATTCTTGCTAACAGAATTTAATCCAATAAATATTGTCCATAATTGTCATGTTTTAACATTTATTAACCTCTCACAGTACTGGGACGATGAACTGGCAATGGTGGCCTAGAAACATGCCTCAGCTTGTGTATGGGGACATGACAAAGGCTCTCAAAGAAAAATTCCTGGTATGTAAACAACTACTCAATTCAGATCTGTTTCAAAATTATTTATAAAATTTTTACATACAAAATTCTGTGTTGTGATTAATTCTGAGTCTACTATATCTAAAATCTATGGACCTTTTCATTTTAGTTCAGCGCTCGAACGCGACATTGGTTGCTCATAATGGCATCCATTATATCAATCATTAATGTATATTATTATTACATGTTTTTATTGGGGTTTCCATATAAGTATGTTATGAACATGAGAAAATAACAACTTGTTGACCTCATAAACAATATATATCTATAATCTATATAAAAAGATTTACATATTATATAGTTCAATTGCTTTTGGAAGTTGCCTCCTGTCAACAGGAGCACATAACACTATAGTTATTGAGGTAAGACCTTCAACATTGGTTGTGGAAGGTAGTTGCCACTTAAAGACTTTGTTTGAGGCTGCTCTTTTGTATCACATCTTATTCTCCATATTTTATTCTATCATGTGAGCGATTTTCAGCTTTAGAATCCAAATATTGAGGAGGTTATGGCCTCTCAAACTTCCAAGGTGACGGCAATTTATCGGCAGTGCCATAGTTTAACAAGTATTTATGTATTTGGCAAAGAACTCATTTAACTCATTAACCCTCTCTCACAGTAGTACCTTTTAAAATTTGGTCAAAATGTTCATCTGCACATTGGTGCTCGGGTTCTCCAAGATTCAGCAACACACAATCATATCTAAAACAGTAAACAACAGAAAAATGATAAATCTTAGACACAACAGCACCTGGAAAGTGGAGATAGAAAATAAAATGGTTTGACTTCATCCAACTGTCTCGTCTTTATCGCTCCAATATACGAAATCATTTCTATGGTATCAGAATATTGCAGCTCTTATGGCTTCTTGCTTGCCAGGAGAATGTTACAGATTACACATCATTTCAAAATAAGGAACTCTGCGATTTGTCATTTAATCCCATGAATTCAAAAGTGGTTTATACTTTGCAGTAAGAAACAGCTCATTACAGCAACGGATAGTAAGAGTGAGTAAATCTGCTACCTGTCTTTTTCTACTAGAAATATTTGTTTGGCGTCAGATGGATACGAATGAGAACACATCCTTTTAGCATGAGAGTTCATAGTACATCTTAAACTTGTCTGTCTGATTTGGTTCACACAGATATAACCCTGTGTGATGCAAGGAGCTGCAATGATTTTTATAAATAATGATCGGCAGAGTTTCGATATTAATCTGTTCTGTCTGTAGTTGTGACACCTCACTCCCCTCAAAATTACCGTTCCGTTCATCTTTAGTATAGCTATAAAAGAATGAATCTAAAAGGTGATGAAAGCAGTTTAAATATACATAAAACTCTGAATCTCTGAATTTAACAAAGTAACCTGAAGGAAAGGGGAACCTGATCCTACTGGGGGTCGTTTTTCATTCGGAATCTATCAAAGGATGAAGTAAAAAAGCCATGAAGAAGAAGACAACTCGATTGAGTGTAAAATGTGTAGATTAGCCTAGGCAGACTTTTCTTATACATTCAAGACAGCCAGTCCGAGCCTTCCTTTGGTAAAAGAAGAATACAAAGGTTCCATTACTAATTGTATCAATTTTTGAAGCTGTCATCACATTGTTTGAAAACTGATTAATGAGTAGAAGACGAGTGAAGCGCCAAACACAGAATATAATGTTGAAACTATTAATTCAACTTAACTTAATCCTTCGCTCATTTGCAAGTCACAAAATACCTATGAACATTACTGTCATGGAACAAAAAGCCAACCTTCAACCATGCCAATAAAAAGCCAGCCTTCAATTATGTCGCATTACTTGGCCTTATTCAAAGATGTATTATTCTTATTTAGACCATTTGTTATCAGATGTTACTCCTCATTCCTCCTTCTGCAGTATGCGTAGTATGTCCAGTCAAGAGCTCCGATGGCATTTACCATATCTTATATAGACTGTTTTCTGAGCTCTGATTTAGGCCTCAATTTTGAGTTGTCCTCTCTCCAATTTGGTACTTATAACCCATGCCGCATAGGAAAAACGTGCTGAAAAGAAGGTTATCTTGAAAACCGCTTATAATAGGAAACAATTTATTTTTGATTCAGAATCTGCAACACTGAAAACTCTTATGGACATAGTTGGGGAAATAGTTTTAGTATTTGGATAGTCAATTATAGCATTTTTTGCCTGTTTTGCGAACAATTTGGCAGAATCTTTCATGGGTTTCGTCACTAAAATTAAGATTGATCAACATTCAAGCCTCCAATGATTTGGAAACCCTGTCTCACACTGAGCAGCACACTGAGCACAACATCTGTAACACACCAGCAGCAGCACCCATACGGCAGCACACCCACCAGAGGCAGCAAGATTGACGTACAATCGGCATCAAACAAGCGGCAGCCACCAGGCGGCAGCCCAACAACATCAGCAACATTCACTACCAAGCACCTGCCCCGAATACCTTCCATCCCCAGCACTGTAACATACATCGTATGGCCCTCAATGCAGACAAGCCACACAGTAGCCCCTCATAGCAGCTGACTTGACTTGACAAATTATCTCAGCATACCAGACTCAGGCAGACATCCCAGTTTTGGCAGCAGCATCTGGTAGCGGCAAGAAATGCAAACCCCAGTATACCCATGAGGAAAGTAACAATTAAGGCTAGATTTGCAATGTTTGATTTTCGTTTTGTGATTCAAAGTTGAAATATGAAAATAGGATTCATATGAATATTTCGGTTTTCATCAATATAAGAAAATCAAAGGACAAAAAACTGACTTTATTTTCATATTTTGATTTGTTGTTTTGGAACAGAAAACATAAAACAAGTTGTATTTTGTTTTTTTTAGCATCAGTGCGCAAAATTGAAAATCAAACGATACTAAGTCCCCTTATACCAATCCTCTGGGTTAGGTTTTATTTATAACATGAGGAATAATGATTTCATACAGAATTTTATCAATCTATATCCAAGTTTTTGTTCACAAATATATTTGATGTTCATGGAGTGAAAAGTGACATGAAGTGTTGTATGATTACTCCGGAGTCATGGATATGATGTCTGATATGACCATTACATCTGTTAGACCATCCTATTGTGTTGATCGCTGAATTAACGAAAGATTTCACAGGGATGCTGAACAGAAGTATGTGAAGCCCAAAAAGGGAGAACCTGCTGACATTTTTGAGAGCTTCCTTTGACATTGGAGTTTCCACCATTCCGGGCTCCAAAGTTTGAATAATTATTCCTGTAAAAAAAAATCACTTGTTTTGTCCTAAAACTGTCAGTCAATTCTCAGAAGTAAATTCTTATCTTTCCCCAGCCAGCAGTATCTTAAACCCATAATAAATAGTACCAACAAATAATATCAAATAAAACCGACAATCGAAACTGTAGAACTATAAACCACGATAAATTCATCTTGATATTAAATTATAGTATACATTATATTGAAAAATATCATTAGAATAAAGAGATGGCTGGACGAGGGGATGGTTGTCCAATGTACAATTACAAAGATACTTACCAAGCTGCAGTTGGTAGTTTTGATATTTTCTGTTGTCCAGCCAAAACTGTCACATAATCAGATTCTATCATTTACACAAATTTACAATTATAATAGATGGCACAGAACCACTGACTTAATAATAAGTCTATTACTAAGTCTATGCGCAGTAGCCATGTCATTAATGATGCTCACCTGAATTATTTCTAACATAGCATTTCTGTAGACAGAGAGACAGCGTTGAGACGTATGCTTTTGAGGCCGAGTAGCCTGCAGTCAGCCCTCCACCTCTGTGCATTATCGAGGAGATGTTCACTATAACTCCCCTATTTTTATCAACCATGTGCTGCAGAACTAGAAGGCTCATCTCCGTTGGGGCTACACAATTAACGTTTACAACGTCTTTGTGTGTCTTTAGCCTACACAATTAACGCAAATTAAGACAAATTAACATGAAATTTGATTATGTTCTTTCTGTGATATTTTGATGGCAGTGTAGTGGACATGATCTTCCTGTTTTTACATATTTGCGTCATTTCAAACATAAATACAAAATCTGCTCTGAATATTAGCAGGGTGGGAAATGGGCATTCAACTAATAACAAGATTTGATGTAGTTTTCTCCATTGATTGACTTCAATAATGATAATGATAATAATAATAGGTCTATATGGTATACTCACATTGTGTCAACTTGATGTGGTAGAGAAAATCCCAGTACAATCCCAACATTGTTGATAAGAATACCAACATCCAGCTCGGACAGTGTAGCTTTGATTCCATCATAGATGTCTTGTTGAGTAAAATCGGCAACTATGACCTTCACCTTGACACTATGATCTCTTTCGATCTCTTTCATCACTCTGTTCAGCTTATCCGCATTTCGGCTGATCAGAACCACATTCAGCCCTTTCTTAGCTAACGTATCAGCGTATACCCTGCCTGCAGATATCAATAAGATGATGACTAAAGAAGATAACAACAAAAGAGCTGGTGTACGTGTCTACAACACAGCACCAGAGAACTTCCAGCCTTCTTTGGCTTGCAACTTTGATTTTTAAACCCTAATCTTTATTTATCTAGGCCAGCAATTTGTGTACTCTCTCTGTAATTTCAAAAAATTTGATTCGAATGGGAGTCAGACTTTGCGGAAATGAAATTCTCTTCTTTATTGTTATTACCATGGCCTGGCACAGCCAACTTGATGCCTCTCATCTTGGCAGTCTTACTCTTGGTCCCATGTAGCCAATTTGCTAGCCAATAAAACCCAACGACAATCAGATCAAAATAAAAACATTGTCTGGTCGTACAGTACCCAATAATTCTCATACTGATGTTATGATGCATTCTAAAGGTGAGAGGCCATAAATAGCCATAAATGATCTCATGAAGTGTATATATAAAACTGAATAAACTGAATAGCCTCTGGCAGTGACCCTTGACATTAGGACAAGATGCGACACAACTTTGAACATAAATTTGAGGTATTTTTACACTCTCGGAGGTCATCAACCCACGGTCTAGGTCAAAGTCAAGGAATTCAATAAAATGATAATATGATGGGATTTTTTACCATTATCTTCATAGTGACAGAATTATTACAATTTTACAACTAGGCCTACCTATTCCATCAGTAGCTCCAGTAACCACCGCCCATTCTCCGTACTTCTTTAGATCTACAGGAAAGAGCTGAGCCAGCACGTACAATTTAAAAGGCTTCCACAGGTGACGGTGTATAACTGAGATAGAAGCGTATCCAGAAATGGCATAACCCGCGAGCATCCAGGGAGGAATATCTCTGAGAAATTCAAGGATTCTGGATCTGCATAATGTCACACTCTCCTCAGTGAGAAGAGGCGCTGAGCTCATGAAGGTGAAAAATTTGCTCATATTTGCAAGTCAGAACCGCCCTGTGCTCTGAATCTAATAACCAACAGTAATTTAACATCATTGTAATAACCAATGTTATCTATACTAGTTTATTTATCTAAAGCCTGATTATTGTGTTGTCTCTTATGTAATCACAGAGGTAAGGATATATATATCCTTACCTCTGTGATGTAATCTTACTCATTCAGACAGGACATTGAACTTCATTAGACTTTATTGATTTTATTGACTTATGGCCAGGAAAATTGACGACTCCTTGACTGATAAGTATGAGTAAAACCTCCCTATCGTATCAGATGTTTATACAGGTGTCTCAAAGTATGTGTCTTAGGATGCGCAACACTGGAAACAAGCTCCTCTTTGACTCAGCAAGACTTTGTTTGAGGCTGCTCTTTTGTATCACATCTTATTCTCCATATTTTATTCTATCATGTGAGCGATTTTCAGCTTTAGAATCCAAATATTGAGGAGGTTATGGCCTCTCAAACTTCCAAGGTGACGGCAATTTATCGGCAGTAAGAATCAGCCGGCAATCCCTAGGGTACGTCACAACCATCATACTTGTTACGATACACTAATAAATATGTTGATGATCAAAATGTTCAGATCTGCAACGGTCTCGAACCCAGGTCCAAATGGCTTTGCAGGTAACACCGCTAACACTGAGCTATATTGTCTACTGGCTAACCTAGTTGGTCCAAGTGGCGTGATAGTAGCGTCATTGCCTATAGGTATGGGGACCCAGGTTCGATTGCCACCCAGGTCTGAATTTTGATCATCATCTTATCTGTGTGATTATTAGTGTATTAACTAATAACTCATAATAAGTATGACCATAGACAAAACACATGTCTATGGTTGTGACGTACCCCAGGGGAAACATCCGCTAATTCCCAATGCCGATTGAAGGCAATCACCCTGGAAGTTTGAGAGGCCATAACTTCCTCAATATTTAGATTCTAAAGCTGAAAATCGCTCACATGATAGAATAAAATATGGAGAATAAGATGTGATACAAAAGAGCAGCCTCAAACAACTGCCTCATATATTCTAGGATTTTTAGCTGACTTAACAACCAAGTATGAGCGCTGCTTAACTCAAACAGGCCTTGGCACACAGCCCAGTTCTGGTGAAATTAACCTTCAAATCACAACAATGTTGTGTCATATAATTAACAATGTAGATGTCAGGAACAAACTATAACTATTATTCTTCAACTCTGCATGCATTTCATGCATATATCATTTGATGTCCAACTCAGAAAAATAGATATAGCAATAAAAATTTTAAAATATCATAAAAAATTATTTAATGAGAACTTTGCTAAGCACAATCTTATGTACAAAAGTGAGTAGTTTGGACTTGCAGCTTTAAACGATAAAAAATTCTTAGCACAAATATTTACTTACATGCGTCTGTTTATGAGGTTATACAAATAAAAATATAGAACATTATGAGTCTTATGACTATATGCAGCATACAAAATATGTTGGATCACCATTGGCTTTTTATATATGTCTCGAGTGTTGAAATTTAATTGCAATTTTTACAGGAGTCGCAAAGTATAGCAGATAATTAGGAGTTGTCTGGCCATTTTTCAAGAGTGCACAAGTCTTGATTAGGAGGCAAGAAAACATACATTGTCCAATACATTTTTGAAATTATCCAAGTGCTTCGATCCCAGAAAAACTTTAAATTCTGACTACTTCCATATATAATAATGTGAAACCCCTGAGTGTTCATAATGTGAGGTCTGAACTACTCAGCGGTCACATAACAGCGTCAGGTAGAGGGCCAATTGTCACACCCTGACCACTTTTACCCGTCTGCATCTGTGACACCTCATTCCATGTGTTACTCTCAGGATCATATGATTCTATCGCAGGTACATTCATATTACCGCCATATCCGCCTGCAATGAATCAATCTACATTATTATCTCTATAATGATGAGTGCAACCAATGGTTTTCTGTTTTTGGAATCCAATTTACATAGCATGAGTTAACAATAAACTCAGCATATAAGTCTCAGAGTTGCGACTTTCAGGTCTAGAACAAAAAAAAATAGACCATGTCATGATAAGGAGGAGTTGTCTCTTCATGATTCAGAGAGGGCACGCAACTCTTTTTTGTTCTGGGCTCAAAAAACTATCATACGATATGCATGAAGGGAAGGTGAATCAAGGAGTTAACTCGTTTGGTATATACAGCTGGAATACTACGGGTTTTCTATACACTGCACAATGAATTGTTGAAGCACGCTGAAGTCAATGACCAAGACATTGTTTGACATTTAATAGAATGAGGAATGGTTCATTTAACATCAAATAATGGACCATAGCACCATCTAATAGTGTCATTCACCTATTGGTGACAGCAATAGCCTTATGTGTACATTAGAGTGTGCAGCCATAACATACCTAGAGCATAAAGCTTTCCTTTAACATTTACGAGACTGAGTGCACTGCGAGGGTATCTCATGGGAGCCACCATTTCCCATGTCTCGGTCCGAGTATCGAACCTGCAACAAGGAATAATACATTGAAACCAGGATGCATACATGCATAAAGCACTTATAGGGAAATCGAAATGCCGTAGTCACGTAGAAGCAATAAAAACTTCCTCCTGAAAAGGTTTCGGAGATGGTCTTGTATGGATAAAGGATACCCAATGAGAGTTTTGATCGTAAAAATTCAAAAAAATGGAGTTCAGTTTTTTGCTTGCCCCGTTTCTAGACTATAATTGGCTTAACAATGACTTTCATTGCCCCATAAAAAAGATATTAAAGTCCGACCATGGCCCCGTTTTGCTCCTTATAAGGACATTGCCGCACTGAGAAAGTGAAAGTTACAGTGGTAAAATTTTGTCATTCAGATCCTGTTTGCATGCAAGCCGGATAATACTGTGCTATTTTTTGTCCCAGTAGCCCTGCATACGCCTATTTTCAGAAGTGCTATGGATTTTGGAGCACAAGTGACTTGGCAAAATTTTGCAAAACTGTAAACTGTCTAGCTATGCTTATTTATAGCCTTGGTGAGCGGCAACATAAACACATGTTATGCAGTGTGCAAGCGCAATCTATCTTATCAAAATCAGAATATCCAAGTTTGATGTATCACAATTAAAACTGCTGAGTCAGAACTACTTCGACAGAATATTTTGAGAATAGCACCGATGGCTTGTACTCTAAACAAGATAACAAGGGAAATTTTCAGATAGATAATTCAGTTCATTAAACCCTTCACATCTCCACCGCACACGTGTAAGAAGGGATATAGATGTGATAGCGGAGGATGTTGGCCACACCAGAAGGTGTTTGGCATGATGACTTGCGATAGCTCATCTTAAATATAGTACCTAGCCAAACGCTAACAGATGATTCAGCAAAATTTCAGGATAACTGACAAAATCATAACGCTTTTAATTCTTTGTTATTCAACATTGCTTCTTGGGGGATTCTTCAAGAGTGGAATAAGATTATATTCCAGTAGCTTCTGGTTGACAACCAAGTAGGGTGGGATTTTTAAATATAGGTTCTAATGCGTAGACGATTTACTCATTGTATATGATAAAGAAGGGAAGCTTTAAAGCCAAAGTCCTTTCGAGAGAAACTAGATGTTACGAGGATTATAGTGTTTGCAGCGGTTCAAACCAAGTCAGTCACCGGATTCATGACCATGAACATGACCCCGCTCATTGGTCACGGTTCTCAATTTAAACCTAGGAAAAATGTTACCATTGTGTTACAGGCTGGAGCCAATTATATCCCGTCTTGTGATTTCTATTTAGTTGATGGATCTGTCAGAAGATTAATGGCATAGCCAGCAGTGTCAGTTCTGTTTGCCATTACAGGATACCCTCTCTCGTGCAACCAGCACTGGCACGCACTGCACGTCTTGTGTCTGACTCAACGATCCAAATAAATTATGATTGCACAGATAGAATTATTCCTGTCAAGCGATTAGTGGAGATGCGGTTCAAGGACAATGCACCTTAGCTATTTGTCAGGTGAATCATTTTCTCCTTCATAAGGATTATATACCAGAATTCCATCAATTCCACATTCATAAAAAATTACCTACCGTTTTTTTTCTTAGCAAGCTTACAGTTCATCAATTTTAACATAGACAGAGACACTTTGTACCACAAGGTGATAAGGCACATGTGATTTGCAAACATGAAACAGAACATATTGTAAAAAAATCCTGGTTAAATCTTACCAGCCCCAGATCTTATGGTGGACATTGGCGGGCATCGAATCCATCTGTTTTCTTCAGGGTAATACTTTTCCATAGTGCTGAGCCTGACTTGACCATTAGATCCACCGACAGCATACAGAAACCTGTTCACCACTGCCAGACCAGCTGCTATCCTTTTAGTTGACATACTTGCTACTACAGTCCATTCTCTTGTCAAAGGGTCATAGCTGGAAAGATATAATACAAATTGGTCGGTAAATTGACAGTCATGGTGAAATATTTACAACGGCATGGTACTATCCAGCCAACACAGCCTCCAGTCATATACAGGGCTCATAATCTATGGTGTCACAAATCACAAAAGCTGCTCCACTCAAAATAATCTCTATCATTGTCTTATCAAATACCCTATTCCGAAAGGAAAGGAATAAAAAATATGGAAATGGGTGTCTCTGACATATTATGGTCATGGTTGAAATTAAAGACCATCATGTCATATTCAACTACGGGGTTTTGGGTCTGCCAGCCGGGTTTTAATTATGGCATACGGTGACTAAGCAAATCTGGTAACGTTCATAGAGAACTTTCAGAGCAGAACAGACTATCCAGCAATATAGCCAACATTTGCCGAGATGATTGCCCAACAAATTCATAACATCACTATGAGTGAGGCACCAAGGAAGCATCAATCAGCATAGTGTCCTCACCCTCAGCAAAGTTATGAGAAGTTTCGGATCTGCACAAGTCTTCACGGAACAATATAGCGCAAATCCCTGTCATACATTTTGCCTGATAACTCTTGCGCTATCAACAAATCACCTTATACGAGGAAACGACGTTCAATTTGCAAGTCATACCAATTGGTAAACATAACAAGTAATATATCACTGGCCTACTACAAGTATTATGGTAATCATTATTGGCAAAAAATTAAGTGGAAACTTGTCACAGGCGACCAAGATCCGAAGTCAAATTCACCTTAATCGACAAATAAAAAGACGACCTGGTGTCTAAATCTAGGCTTACTCCCACCTCCCACCTCTATCTACATCATAAACTCCTCAAATGCACAAGATGCAAGAATTTCGGGGGAAGTGTGCTAAATAAAAATTGCAGATGGCGACCGAGATATGACAGCAATCTGAAGTCCCTTCCAACGATACTGTTAGCCAAGGGGACTTTCCATTAATATCATTCTAAATTACTATCTGATCGCTCAATCAATGGGTGAGGCCTGCTAGGAATCTTGTTCCAAATACTCACTCACCGATGGAACTATGTATATTTCGAATGAATGATTTGGGAAAGAATTTGTCTTATTGAAACACCAAATGGGCGATAACTTTGAGTGAGGTGATAGCGATAAATTGCTCATTCTAATTGAAAGAACCTCCAAGATATCTACCATTTTCTACTATTTGAAGACGAGTCTACAATATTTCCTTGAAAACAGTTCGGCTTTGCTAGGATGAAAATTTGACCTGGACTATGATTAATATGTGTGGGTAGTGTGGTGATTTCAGTGCCCAATTACTAGCTTGGTCAGGGCAGAATAAATTATTATTATTATTATATTATTTGAAAAAGATAGGAATTGATTGATTTTTCTTCCAACTTTTTTTTCTCTTTTGACCACAAAATTACATTTTTTCCTATCTTATTGATGCCCTGAGCCCATCTTTTGACAATTATTGCGATTTTCTTGTATTAGTGCCTAGTAAATACTGACTATCATTGCTACATCTTTCATACTTGAGGATTATTAAAGTCTCTTGTTTGCCAAATGAAATGGGTTAATTTAATGTCAAATGAAAAAGGCTACACAGCAGCTGTGTAGCCTTTTTCATTTGACGTCAAATGACAGCACACTGCACCCCTTAATAATAATAATAAAGTTTATTTATGAAACGCTTAATATAATTGTTTAAAAACAATGATTTCTAAGCGTTGTACATTTGATAAAAGGTTAAAATAGAAACATATACTATGAAATAAGCCTGCTGGTAAAATTAATAAAATTGATTAAAATTTTTTTATCATAAAAATAATTAATGATATAAGAAAAAATTTTATGAAAGATGAGATAATTAAGATAATTAAAACCTACAAGTGGCAACTGCCCAGCACCTAAAAATCAACTATAAAACCTAAATATATGGGGTATATGCGTCCCGGAAAAGATACGTTTTTAACTGTGATTTAAATGAGGAGGTGGAAGAGAGATCACGACTAGAGTTATATATGCAGAATATGTAGCCTTTTAATTTGACAGCAACCATAGTCAAATTAACCGTTCCATTATTATCACTATTATTATTATGATTTTCGTAACAACAAGATATAGTCCTACCTCCAAACAACCTCACCATCACAGTAATTGTAAAATGATAGACTCAGGGCACCAAGGCGGAAAAAACAACAATCTCACCTAAAAACCGTAAACAAAAACAACACCTGTCCTCAACATAACAGTAAACAGTAAGAAAAAAAAAGATGAATCGCAAGTATTTGACCTTTTCAATGGTAAGCATTGCTCTCCTGTTCCTTTATATCAATTTGTCATACTGAGTTTCGATTAGAGATGCCACCATGTTAAGACTATAATCCAACCAACCGACTGTCTCAAGCCTCCCATTTTCAATCCTTTCAATCACAAAAATTGTAACAGCTGCCAATATTATAATGAAGTTAGGCACCCTGCATCATACTTCAAACCAGCGGAGGAAAGTATTCGCAGGAGGGAAAGTCCACCTTTTTTCACATGATGAAAATAGTGAAATTTATTACTGGCTAACATTACTCACCCAATTTACTTAATATAAGCTCCCATCTTAGCTAGCTAAACTAGTGCTAGCTAACATTAAGTCACCCCAAACTAGCTAATCTAAACTCTAGCTCATATTTACTCCACTTAAGTAAATATAGAAGTTCTCACTCTAATATTCTGAGATCCAATATAAATCACTCACCATTCTACAGATTGAAGTCCCTCGGCATCGTTTGATCCTCCGGCAGCATATAGTTTGTTGTCCAGTACAGCTACAGCAACCCTGTTTCTAGGCGAGTGCATCGATGGTAATCTAGTCCACTCATTGGTTTTTGGATTGTAGCTGTCCATTAAACTTTGATCTTCATTTGGTGTATCCCTACTAATATTACGGCCCCCCAAAGCGTACACATGTCCTAGTATGGTACATGCTGCTAAGCCTGATCGTGCGTATGGAAGGTCGGCGATTCGCCTCCAATTGTTGTCATGAGGATTATAATACTCTACGTTTCTTATGGATGCATTCAAATAGCCTCCTATACAGTAAATAACCTGTTTTTCACAGGGAACGCGTGGCGCCTCCACTGCGGTACAGAGGTGCATTTGCAATTCTTTGAATCGCTGGTTCAGTTTTTCTACACATTTATCTGGCACTCGTTGAAGGATTTTACAGTGTTTGAGCTGGCTCTGTATGAACTCAGGAGGTATACTCCCGAGTCGCACATTGTCTAATAATTGCAGAAGGTGTCTACCCCTGGAGTCTACATCGTGAGAGACCCAATTTAGCACCGCCATGTATACCTCCGACTCGCATCGCACAGTCATTTCATTTGCTTCGAGGATTTCAGTCAATTCTTTCAAAACTAATGTTAAAAACTCCTCTGTATGTCTCACCTCGCTGAACCTTTTCAGTATATATCGTTTTGCCTTTTTTTCTAGTTCCAGGCAGTCGTATTGGTGAGCAAATTTCCTAATGCCTATACAGTTAGTTGGGTCCAGTTGATGTTCTAAAAATGTACTACATGCCTCAATGACGTGTGGCATTTGAAGCATCATAGCAGCTTGTATAAGGTCACAGACAGTACTTTCAGTAACACAAACTTCTGTAGTATATATAAAATCTAAAACGATGCTTAGAGTACTCGGTGATATATTAGTATGCTTCATATCGACCTCTCTCTTGCAACACTCTATCATACCACCTTTAAACATTGCATTAAAGTATGGGCTGGCGGACGCCAACACAACTTTGTGACAAGGAAATCGTTTCCCCCCAGCTGACAACGATACATCACAAAGTCGATTGCTCATGCGTAGTTGGTTCAGAGACTCAAAAGATTCTTTCATTTGACTGATAACTGTGAACATCATAGTGCCATCACTTGGTAAAGCCTCTCTGACAGGTTGCTTTGGTCGGTAGCATATCGGAGGTCCCTTGCGTTTTCCTTAATATAAAAACAAGTGTTAGCAAAATGATACCAAAGTTTGTTGATCTTGCTTGAAAAGGACCATTTCAAGCTAATTTCATATTCTGTATTGAAATCACCTGTTTACAAACTGTAACTGAGTATTTTTAAATAAATATAACTATTTTAATCCTGTTATTGAGCACAACTGAGATGTATGCGTTTTGATGAGTCACAAACCACCAATATTATCGGTGTGAAACTTCCACAAGTAATTATATTTGTCAAGGCAAAGAAAATCTCAGGAAATTCCCTCCAAAGTGTTGATGAGTCACAACCCACCAAAATTCATCGCTGTCATCCGGTTGGAAACTTTCAAAACTAGGCCTATCAACAATTTTTCTACGGTTTACTAAGTCAGAGAAAATCTGATGATAAATAGACCATAAACAGTAAAAATTGAATAAATATTATGATTTAGAATAAAGGAGTAAGAATGGACGTTTTCATGTACACATAGACTGCATACTAGAGGTAATAGAGAGAAACTGCTTCGTCCATTTTTTAAGAATTCTCACATTTTTGATGCCGACTCTTTAGTGTGTAGTAGGATTGAAAATACTGCTAACAATTTTATCAATTTTGATACACATATTCTGAATCAGTGCTACTCTTTTTGGAGGAAATCATACAGGACGCCAAAAATTAAGACCGAAAGATTTTTATGTAGTTTTATACCTACCAGTATCAAAGTTTTAAATGATATACCGTTACAATCACAGAGCCTTTATAAACAATTGTGAACTGTCTTATCTTATCTTACTGTGGCATATGAACCTAGTAACCAGAAATAATCTGGAGGTAAAATAATTTGTCATTCACTATACCTGTTTGATTAGGTAAAGCGCCGAGTGCGCATGGCATCCAAGCCAGTGTAAGAAGTCCCTGGTAACGACATGATAGAGATTGCTGGTATTTAGTCTACTTCACACAACCTTTTCACTCACCAGATTTCCCACATATCCGCAATAAGTTACATCCAGTGATGGTATAACTCATGGAAATACAGCTTATCCTTGATATTCCTGCGAAATAAAGAAACACCAAATTTTTGACTATGAAGTATGTATATCGGGGATATTGATATTGGGAAGGATGTGGTGCTTCTTCTATCAAGGCCCTATACCAGCATGAAATCATAAAGATTTCAACTACAGCAAAGTTCATAAATATTAACAGGCGAAATCTGAGCCTGCATTGTCGGTGTCCGCATGAGTTCAGGCCAGTAGGCCTTAATTGATGATGATAATAACTTGGAGAAAGAAACTTTACCAAGGCCATCAATCGATGGTTCGATGAGGTTAATCTCTACACATATGGTGAGAAAATCAGGGTTGGCAGTGGACCAACTGGTCGCGATGCAGCCGGCAGGTTTTTTTTGCAATATCTTTGTCAAATTATGCAAATGATTGATTGAATCTTGCCAAAAGGAAAATTTTCCTACTGATTTTGCACAGATTTCAGTGGGAACTGTGTTCTAATTGTTCCCTCTCTAATGTTTACAACTCCTTAATAATATTCATTTAGCTGATAAAAAATATCCTGGTTATCATGCGGTGTCATGCGATCATTTATGATACTTCAGATACTTTTTTGGGAGCGCTTCATTTTAAATTTTGGTGTTTTAAGTTTCAAGTTTCAAGTTTCAAGTGCTGTAATATTTATTCGAAAAAAGTCATTTCATGTATTCAAGTGGTGATGTAAAGCAGAAGAAAATTTCATTGTTCATTGAAAGACTGATGTGATCATTTCTTCACAGGAGTTCCTGACCAAAAGAGAGACTCCAAAACAATCGGCCATTACACAACAGTTGTGTGGGCCGCCACGAATATAGTCGGTTGTGGATATGCTAGATGCAACGGATTCAACGTAACTACGAAAGGAAGGCACTACGTTTGTAACTATGCACCTGCGTAAGTTGAGATAGCTCTGATAAAAACAAACATTTCCATTCAAACAACACAAAAAACATTCAATAATCTTTCTTTCATTATTTTTGGCCTGACCGAACGTATTACATGTGAACGATATACATTATATATATATATAATAGTATAATAAGTCTATGGGAATAGCATTCTAGTTAACTGAGCACATATTATTTAGATTCCATTTTGTTTTTTATACAAGCGGCAAGCTGTAAACGGTGTCGGGTAATGTCTGTCAAAAAGGAAGAACTTATCGGCTCTGAAGGAATCTATTTAGAGTTTTTTTCAATTAAGATATTTCGATCAATGTTTAAGTCAGCCCGGTTCTCAATTATTTGGCATCAACTCAGAAACTGTGTTAATTATGATACCCTTGCAAGAAGTGAACATAGTACTACCGTGAGTCTTCATGAACTTTCGTGCCCAGCCTGTCATCGATTGAATAAAAAGGCGATTCACCATTGGTAGTTGTCGCTGAAAAATCATGAGTTCTACAATATAGATTTGGGATGGTTACAATTTCTGGTATACATTTGGTCAATCTAAATGTATTGATTCACAATCTTAGGAACCACACCAGCCCATTTCAATTGCATTGTTTCATGCCTGTGTCAGAGGAGACACAATGTGACTGTTATTGTTCAATTGACCTGTGACCAAAACCTAGTTACACTGCATGGTTTCAGAATGGAAGCTGACATTTCAAGCAGATCAAGGCACGAAGTCCGCACAAAGCTTGATTAGCCTACTTGTGCAAACGGCACACTACTTTATGTATAAAGGCAATACACTTCTTTTTACGGAGTGGATCCCTCTGTATTATCAGAATCTGGAGAGAAATGTTGTACTCATAATTGTTGTATTATCCCTATTTTGGAATTGTCAGTTCATGTATACTGGTTGTTTAGTAGAGTTGTCTTTCCAAACACATATTCTTATTTTTAACTAGTCAAATAAAGTCACTTTTGAGCATGGTGCAAAAGCCAGAGCTAATAATATATCAAGGACTGCGTAAGCTTTGGCAAAAGCAATAACAAGCTTAGTTCATGGTGGCAGCGGTTTCTGGGTGAGTTTGAGCAATGAACTAAACCTTCATTTAGTTCATTGGTTTGAGGCAGATAACAGTATGGAAGGCATAACCCCCACTCAGCCCATTGACATGAGGGCCAGTGATTTAGCTGTTGAGTGGAGAAGTTGGCATTACTCAACTCAGGCATTGTTGTGGAGGAGAGGACCTCAGGGAGATGTACTCTCAGATGGAATTTAAAAATCCAGATTCTGGGGCTGAGAGTGAGATAGAGGAGGGTACTGATGGCAGGAAATTAAAAGATGTCCTTCAAAGGTTTCATGACCATTGTAATCCAAGATCTGGTATTGTTGTGTCAAGATACAAATTTCATAACAGCAACCAAAATGGAGAGTCTATTGATGTTTACCTGATGAAGCTAAGGAGACTTGCACAGTCATGTGATTTTGGTGATCAGAGAGACTCGCTGATACGGGACAAGTTGGCTATTTGGGCTTGATGATGAAGAAGTCAGACACAAGCTTATGAAAGAGGACGACGATAGACTCACTCTTAATTATGTAATTAAATCTTTGAGGGTAGCAGAGGCAGCGAAGGCATCCAAGGATGCAGAAGAAAAGGAGTCCAAGGTTGAAGAGAAACCAGGCGGTAGTGTAGAAGGCTTGAGTTACGGAAAGAAAACAAACTATCCTGGGCAAGGCTTAAAGACAGGTCAGTTCAGGAAACGATGTGAGAAATGCGGGAATGACCACCCCCCTAGGAAATGTCCAGCATATGGCCACAAATGCCAGAAATATAATCATTTTTCTAGAGTGTGCAGCTCTTCTAAGGAGGTGAATGACATTCAGCAGGATGAAGAGAGTGAGACCGCTGAGTTATTTCTTGGTGAAATCGACTTGATCGAATCCATTGTTGCTAGTTCATGGTATTCAAAGGTGAGAGTTGGTACAGATATGAAACAGAACCAAGTTGTCAAGTTCAAACTGGACACGGGGGCAGTGTTGAGTGTATGTGGCCGGCAACACTGCAAGGGGGGGTCTGAAACCTACCAACAAGAGACTGTTTGGCCCAGGCAAAACACCTTTGAGGTGTCTTGGGGTTATGAAGAGCACCATGGAGGTAGGTAGCCGCAAAATCTTAGAGGACATATATGTTGTTGAGAATCAATCACATCCGCTACTGGGTAAGAGAGCTTGTGAGGCTCTAGACCTAATCTCTGTGAACAAAGTGAGATGCGAAGTTGGCTTGGTGAAAGTGGATGAAAAGCTATTCGAAGGTTTGGGTAAAGTTAGCAGGGAGTATTCAATAACTCTGAAAGAAAAAACGCCATTCCATATGCTCTCTATGTACCAAGACCTATTCCCTTCCCACTTATCAAGGCTACTGACGAAGCTTCACAACAGATGGTTGACAACAAAGTTGAGGATGAACCAAGTCTATAGGTTACCCAAGGGTTAGCAAGCAGTCCAGAAATCTTTGCAGCAGAGATGAACAGTATTTTGGAGGGTATAGAATATGGTGTGATCGTGCACATGGATGATGTGCTTGTGTATGGCAAAGATCTGACAGAACATGATGGTAGACTTGAACAGGTTCTACATAGAGGATCAAAGCGGCAGGCATGACATTGAACAAGGATAAGTGCAAATTCGGAGAGAAAAGTGTACAATTTCTTGGATATGTGATTGATGGAAATGGAATAAATGCCGGGCCCAGAATACAGGGAATTATAGACTTCCCTGTCCCAACAGATATTACAGCTGTTCGAAGCTTCCTATGCCTAGCAAATCAGTTTGCTAGGTTTTAAAACGGGCTGGCTGATGTCAGTTGGCCTCTGAGAGAGCTGCTTCGAACAGAGGTCAAGGAGAATGGTTGGTATTGGGGCCAAGCACAGGAGCAAGCGTTCCAGGATGTGAAAGTATTGTTTAGAGAACCACCGGTGTTGGCAACATACAGCTGTGAGAGAAAAACATTTGTAACCACTGATGCCAGTAGAGATTGAGTGGGGGCAGTGCTAAGTCAGGTACAAGATGATGGATCCAGGAGACTAGTAGCAGCTGCTAGTCGCTCGTTGAATGATGCTGAAGAGAGGTATGCAGCCATTGAGCTTGAGGCATTGGCTATCTGCTGGGCTATGGAGAAATTCTCACAGTATGTGCTTGGAATGGAGGGGGTAACAATAGAGACTGGTCATAAAGCTCTGGTACCCTTGTTTGGGTGCATGTTTCTCGACAAGTTACCTCCGCGCTTACAAGGGTTCAAGCTGAGACTGCAGAGATTTCAATTTTCAGTGCAACATGTGCCTGGAGCCCAGAACAAAGCAGCTGACGCTCTCTCTCGTTACACGAGAGCTGCACCTGATATCAGTGATTTGAGAAGAGTGGAAGCTATAGAGTTTTACATAGACAATGTTGTCCATCTCAATGGAACAGACACAATGTTGGAGCAGTTCCAGACAGAACAGAAACAAGATGCTGTGCTGAGCAAAGTTATGGAGTATGTGGAGCAGAATCGGCCTGCATACCTTTCATCTGTCGACACTCTGATCCAGCCATACTTTGAGAGAAAAGGCCTGCTGACAATAAACAAAGGATACTTGATACTGGGCACCAAACTGATAGTGACGCTTTCTCAACAACTGAAGGTTTTGGAAGACATCCACAGAGGACATCTAGGCATAACGAAGTGCCAAGCTAGAGGTAGAGGTAGTCTATGGTGGCCCGGGATGAACAAATCAATAGAAGATATGGTGAAGAAATGTAGAGAGTGCAAGGAGGAGGCCAATAAAACACACGAGCCTCTACGACCCAGTGCGACACCCGAACGCCCCTGGCAGATATTAGGCACCGACCTGTTTCATCTTAATGGGAACAACTACCTCATTATTGCGGACTACTATTCCAGATACCCTGAGGTGGCGTTGCTTGGCAAGGACACAAGCTCAAGAAACACGATAGCCCACCTGAAGAGTGTGTTTTCTCGACACAGAACACCTGAGTGTGTCATTTCGGACAATAGCCCTCAATACTCCTCAGAGGAGTTTGCTAAATTCTCTGTGCAGTATGGATTCACTCATTTTACTAGTAGTCCGAAATATGTTAGAGGTAATGGAGCTGCTGAAAGAGCTGTGGAAACTGTGAAGCAAATGTTGAAGAAGGAAAAAGATCCGTACCTTGCTCTGTTGGCTTATAGATCATCACCTGTATTGGGACTTTACTCCCCGGCTGAGCTGCTTATGGGGAGGAAGTTTCGGACCACAGTTATAGTTCATCATAGGTCCCTGAGCTACCGGATCACGCAAAGTTCAAAGAGAAGAATGATCTGTACAAGGCAAGGATGAAAGGGAACCATGATGCAAATCCTCGAGTCAGAGACCTACACCCTCTCTCGACTGGTGACAATGTCATCTTAAGAGACAATAGACTACAAGGAGTAGTTGCACAGCCCTCAAACACAACCACAAGAAGGGTGATAGCAGACACAGAGAGTGGTGGAAAACTGATGAGAAACAGATCATGTGTGCATAGTTTTATTGCATTTCATTTATTTTATTACCTTTAAATACAGTTGAATAGCTAATTTCCTGTGTGTTCTCGTACTGTCTTAAGAGCTCGGAGGGAGATGTTGTATTATCCCTATTTTGGAATTGTCAGTTCATGTATACTGGTTGTTTATTAGAGTTGTCTTCCCAAACACATGTTCTTATTTTTAACTACCCTACAGGTAGAAAAGTTTCACTTGTTTAAAGGGTTCGCGGTATCACGGAGTTGTCCTCTCGCGATGTGTTTAAACCATGAATAACAATGTGCAATAACAATAACAATGTCACCAAAATTTGCGAGGGAGGACAACTCGCGCTTTGTTTCAACCATGATTAGTGGTCATGAGTAGACAATCGCGAATTCAAAGTCCATGAAACTTTTCTACCTGTAGGGTAGTCAAATAAAGTCACTTTTGAGCATGGTGCAAAAGCAACAACAAGCTTAGTTCAATAATAACACACATAACATCATGACAGATTTCACCAAATATCTGGCATCAAGATATGGTGGGACTATATTCATTGATGCCACATATAACATTGACTGTGAGAACAGTATATTATTCATGGTGGCAGTGCAGACCTACTGAGGTTATGAGCCGGTGATGATGGCCATCATCAAGGATGAGACAGCAGACACCGTAAAGACAATGTTGATTGAATCACCTGAAAGAGATATGTGACTTTTCTCCTCATTTTATCATGATGGATGACAGTGCCGCCTACCAAAGAGCAGCAAAACAGGTTTTCCCAGGTTAGTGGAATGATTCAACAATTGCTATACATTAATTTTCTGGTTTAACATATGATACCTGATAGCCCTTGGTAGATTTTTTTTCCAAATAAGCTAAATGAAGTAAGTCCGTATAATAATGCGAGGCCAAATCTTAGTCAAATTTTGTTATCAGGGTGAAAATGATTAAAAGAATTCAATCTCAAACAGAGTGCTTCATATAAACATACATGTACATTGCCACCTCTTTGTTTGATGTTTCTATTTTCATGGCGTTGCCAGAAAGGTGGGAAGCGTTCAACTTTCCTTTTATAAAATTAGATACTAAAGCTATCAACCTTTAAAATTTCAGATGCACAGCAGATCATCTGCCTTTTCCATGCCAAACGGAACTGGCAAACAAAGTTTAAATCAATGCTGAATGAAGAAGAGGCAGCGGAGGCATTGCAGCTTATGAGCAGGTTGGCTCTGTCGGTGCAGAAGGATGAATATGATTTAGCGATGCGGACGCTTAAGGACAGGCCCTACTTTGATAGGATACATGACTACCTTGAGTACTGGCTGCGTAAAAAATAGGTAAACTTGAATTCTGCTGCCCATTCTAAGGGTGAGTGCAGAGACTCGCTACATTCCCTAGTTTCCCAATATTTGAGATACAATCAGTAACTACCATAGCTTTACTTAGTTCCACTAAGATTAATCTTGTCAAACTTTGTCAACTCTTTCTTGATTCCAGAAAAAGTCTTTCCAATAGGGGTTTCCATGTCAATGCTCAGTTCCTTCTTTCCTCATCATCTTGATTTTTACACGGGAGAACTAACCACAATGACGAAAACCCGTAGAAGAATCTTATTGATAGGAGTTGTCTTCTCTTTTTGACAGCTTATGAAATGGACAAGCTTTGCCCCCCTCCTTTACAAGTGTTGTTTAGACAGGCTACCCTAAAGGGTGCATTATACCTGATTTGGATGTAAATGAATTATGCTTTCACATATTAATCAAGTCGGATATCTTTTACAGAAATGGAGTAGGGTATTCTATAATAGACCCAGAGAGCTTAATGATGTGTTGACCAACAATGGCCTTGAACGTCTAAACAGCACTGTAAAATCTGACCTAGGAATCAGCGGCAGCCACCAATCTCCATCCTTGGTGATTGTTAAGAGGATCCATAAAGATCTGTTGCCAAACAGGGAAAAAAGGTAAGCAGGCTAAACACTAACACTCAGGAAGTATATTCTCTCTCTAACCAGTACCAATAATGTGCGCAAGGCCACAAGCAGCACACAACATCATTTCTCATCATGAATTAATGTCAAGTGCGGAGGGGAGGCCTATGAGGAGAGAGCTTAAGGTCTGTCTCACCCAACTTACCACTGTGAAAAACACAGACCTGCACTGTTTGGCCTGTATCCCATGCTAGGTAAAAAGATGATCCACTTGTAAGCTGATGTCTCAAGAATATAGTATAATATGGACAGGGATCCATGCATGCAATTCTTCAACAAGGCTCAATTTTTGGTTCCAATGGGAACAAAGCTACACAAAGAGGGAGCATGTCATGTGTCAAGCGGTACAATGATCTGGTCAAGCCAATATTCTGCAGTAGACCCTGGAACTTCATCAAAAAGGCTATGCGCAAATTGCAGACCCCACAGTCCCGGAATCTAACACTACTAACCTTGAAGCTGTATCCTGTGACTGTCCTGACTCCCAGTACCACGGAACTTGGTGTAAACATCTAATCCAGCTGGCTCTAACTACCAACACCCTTCCTGAAACATCATACAGCAACAACAACAACACACTAGATCTGCATGTAGAAGGTTGTTAATTATTCTCATTCACGTTACCATCATATTATTTCAAATTTGACTTTAATTTTTGATTGCTCAAGCAGTAACTTTCTCCGCCATCAGTGCTCCTAGTATGCAAATTTTGATCAAAACTGTTAAAACTCAGCCTAGTTTGTAAGTAAACAGCTTTGATTGGATTTGAAAGCATGGGTTGACATTGGCATTTCATAATATGTGTTTTGCGTATCATTACTACATGCTCATACAGATCTGGCAAATAATTATGGTTTTATGTATTTCACAGGGACAGCCTCCCTTGAGAATGACCAGGCAGTGACATCAAATATGGATAGCAAAGACTGCATGGAAAGTACTAAATTCACAAGTAAGAATTAGTCATGTGGACGTTTTCAAAATTTTTTTACTGCACCTATCATGAAAAATAACCTGATGTACCTCATAATATAATAGGGAAATAGGGAATACTGAGTAAAAGAGATACAGATAATCGCAGCCTTTTTTCAATACATAGAGGAAGAGTTGAGAGGCAACAGAGAAAACTGCAGCCTTCAAGAATGTTCAGGAAGTGAAGATCTTTGGGGACCCAATAAAAACAAGTAAGTGTGTTTCTCTTGCTCCACTACACTTACTGTCATAAACCATGGAATTTTTTTTATATTTGCAGGCTCTGCCACAAGGAAAAAGATTCGCCCATTCATTAGGAGAAAGGACAACAAGGCACAGCGGTTCCTGCCGAAGATGCCAAAGGTAAAGCCTGACTACCAATGAATATGTTGTTACTAGGCTGACAATATATCCATATGTATCAATGAAAAGACACTCCTTTGATAAAAAATAATATGATCAAAAATTAAAATGATGCCAGAGAGGAGAATAAATCTTGCTGAAATAGATATTTTAAGTGCCTATTATCTGCTACCTTACAGCTTGAAGAGTATACCACATCTGCTCAGTACAAGGATAGAATTCAGGGAAAAGCAGGTCGGTGCAAACTGTTATACTTAAAGTTGAAGATATAATTTGCTGCTAAACGTACTCAACTTTTAACAAAATAAACACGTCTAACGGGTTTACCAGGTTCTGGCATGAACATTGACATAGTATTCCTCATATCTTTATGTATTTTGACAGTTCCTAAAATGTCGCTGCCATTGCAATACAAGCTGTAGGTGAAAACTGAGGCTTGAAAGCACACATCACTATGGCAATTTGATGGAATGAGAAAATACGAATCACAAAATTTTTTTAATACGAATAAAAGGTGTTATATTTTGTGAATCCAAATTTTTGAGTGTTCACTAAAATACTATTGCTGATGTTCCAGGTGGTGACGAGGAGACAATAGGAGTTATAGAAAACTGTGCAATCCTCAAGTCAGATGTTGACTCCATAGATGATCCGTAAAAAGAGATTTCCCCGGCAGTAAGTTTTTTATTGCATTTTCTATTTGGATATTTTGTATATGAAGTGTTACTGATGCTCATCACCCCACAAGTATAAAATATCAACAGAATAAAAATCGAACAACTCTTTCATTATTTGATAATTTGCAAGGTTGATTTACCGTAATCCCTCACCTATAGATCGCGCGACTTACAAGTGAAGGCGGCTATAAGAGAGTAGCATATAGACGCGACTATCATTTGAAGCATTTTTATATTTATATCGGACCAAAACCTATTACAGTCACCGAAGCTCAATAGCTCAGTGGTAGAGCGTACGATTTGTAAACATGAAGTTGTGAGTTCGAAACCCACTGTGGGCAGTTTTTTTCCCAAAACTACTTAGTTCATTTGTAGTGAGTGTAGTGTAGTGAGTGTCTTATAGCTGTGGGGTGTCTTATAGCTGTGGGGTGTCTTATAACTGGAGCATTTTTATTTTTTCTGAGGGGGGTGATTCAGTTATAAGTCCGGTGACTTATAGGTGAGGGATTACGGTATTTACAATTTTTCTGAGGACTTTATCCATGTAAGCTTCTTTTGGGAATTTGAGAAGTTTGCATTAACAACTTATGGAAAGTTAAATAGAACAATATAAATTAAAGTGTAGAAAATTAAAATCATCAGATGATGTCTCATGCTAGTTGCTTCAAAACTTGACACAGGACAGCTCAAATTGGCTTATACCTCGAGACAAAGTTGATCATATAGTCGACCCTATGATTTAGTTCCAAGACCATATGCTGAAAGGGGGAAAGGGGGAAAGAGTCTGGGGGGCTCAGCCTAATATTTTCTCTTAATATGATGTTGACCATTTTTGTTATATACTACAACCGAGGCAATGACTACATTTCAGATTGCCTAGAGCAGTTTGGTCTATCTGGTTGTATTGGTTTTGTAAGAAAAATGAACTCAATGTGTCAGATAGGAAATAAAAATTTTTTTCTGTTGAGGTATTTTGGCTCAATTTGACTGTTTAAGTATAAGTTGAGGTCAGGTGTAAGTACAGTTTTGTTTTGAAATTGAATATTGTGATCTTTACAGGTTGTAGAGAGTTGCATTAACCTTACCCTTGACAGAACTAAAACAGGCTACACCAAAAAGGTAGGCGTAACTAGACATGGATATCTTCATAACTTTGAACCTAACACTTGCTTTAAATTTAACAAAGCAATTTTTGTAATGTCGATACATCACACCTACTCAAGTCATTGTATTTAAGTTTTTGGAAATTAAAATAAGATCAGGCAAGACACCAATTTCACAGATTGTTTAAAGCGCGCATTGCAAAAAGACTGCTCCTGCAATAAACATCAATGTGTTTTACAGATCTGATTTCATTAACTGCTTGGAGAAAAGGATTTTCCTGTGCTTGCATGTTTGTAGTATATCAACTTATTTACTGAAACCACATTTGATATAAAATTTGAGCAACACATGAGTTAAGTATGAGAACTTGTTATAACCATTTCTTCATATTTAAGTGTGTTGCTGTGGACTCTCCTGTATCATTGAGTACTGGTGAAGATGTCTTATTTGTGCCAAGGTACGACTCCTCTAAAGGCTCCTACCACTTACTGGTATGTTGCTTTACTACTTCTTAATTGGAATTGAGAATTGATTGAAACGTTATGGACAGTATAGCAACAAACAGCAGCACTTAGGGTTGAGGAGGGGGAGGAAGGGGAGGGACAAGGAAAAATTTTTGATAAAATATTGCAGTTTACCTGAGTTATCTGACTATTAGGTAAGTTAAGTGTTTTAGTATTAAGACTTAAAATACAACAACGTTTACATTTTATTTTAGGTGATCAATGTACGAGCTTGTATGATCTACTACCCTACACCCAAGAGATAACAATGAATCACTGGGTAATGTGAAAAGGTAAGTTAATATATTTATCACAGTCTGAACTCAAAACAGCACTGAGTGATGAAGATTCAACAGAGTTACCCAATACCATTCAGAATTGAAATATTTGCATACTGCAGAACAACTTCAAGGTTTGGAGTATGATTTTGTAATGACTTGCATTGCATCTATGAACATTACTACATCTTTTCTAGGCAATTGCTGTTGGATGATGTGAAATTTGGGGGATTCACTGTCACAAGGCAGATCCCGGGTGCCACACAGCTTGAGAATAACGCTTCAGGCATATACATAGTTCAGGTATGTATTTACTTGCAATTTCTGTATAACTTTTGTTTGATATATATCAAACAAAAGTTATGGTTCATTCAGACATCAAATATGGACAAGTTGACTGGACGATACCTGCCAGGTCTCTGCTGAGCAAATAAATTTTTCCTGTTTTTTTAAAATATAAATATTCCAGACTTTGTAATTTGAAGGGATATATATACATAAGCATATTAGTCGCAACACCTTAGCGGTATGATAGTGTTGAAAAGATTTAAGACATTTAAACTGCAGGTTTGGCACCTTATGTTCTGATGCAACTCTAGTAGCCAAATTGGAAGTAGCTCGGTTTCCTTTTAAACATTTACGCGATGTACTAATTGTAACTTAACTTTTTTACTTAATTTTAAAAATTGTTTAGCTGCTCAAAAATATCTGAAAATTGATCAGCCTATCAGCCATCATGTATGTGTATAGATAATCTTTCATGTATATGGAATAGCCTTATATTTTGTTCTATACTGGCATTTGATAGCCAAATGGTACTAGGGGTTTGAACAACCATGCAAGAATGCCAATGGGGTTTGAGTCAATCACTACCGTGGCACTGATGGCCTGATATTGGATTGCAATTCCACCCCACTCAGTCCATTCCATTCAACAAATCCTACTTTATTCACCAATGAATGTGTATCAGCGGACATTAGCTAGAGTTTAGTTTGACTACAGGTTGAGTAAATGTTGGCTAGCTATAAATTTCAAGCCTGCGCAAAACGGCAAACTTTTCCTCCTGAAATACTTGTACTATATTTATATATATATATATATATATATATATATAATATATAAACAACCCAAACTGATCAAGCTAACCCTAATGGATTTTGCTGATTATTCTGGCATTCGGCTCTAGAAATTTACTGTCATTATTTCTTCCGTCATTTTTTGGACTAGCCAATGGGTTGTCTCATACAGAACTTGGACCAATGAGGGAGAGAGAGTTCATCGCTTACACGCCGGCTACACCTAGCACTCAATTCTCCAGCCATGAATAAAACTCGGATTCACACTCGATTTTTGGCAGGGTTATTATATATTTGTATCTATTTTAGTGGAAACTATGCAGGAAAGTCGTATGCGCCATGCATAAATGGAACACGAGCCTCAATCTGCCCAGACACTGCACAAGATGGTCTTTGCGGTAGGTGTCCATGTTTAGAGTTTTTGGTAGCGAGGTCATGTCTTTATCACTTAATGATTTTGAAAATAAGAAAATAACTGCCGCCACTAACCTCTGATATATTTTGAATGTATAAATAGTTGTAGTATCTATTGTTTTTATTTTAGACTGTGGTAAGAAAACCTGTATGACTGGAGGGAAATTGAATATTGCTACTTGTGAGTGTGAATGCAAATACAAGAGAGAATGAATTAACCAGGAAGATTGTTCAGGTAAATATGAATTATCTCTTGAGACCATTTTATGTTTGCTAACACTAAAACAACATCAGAACAGCGTCAGAATAACATCAGAACATCATCAGAACAATAAATAGGCAAAAGGTTAAAACAGAACTAACCACTGGTCAGGATGATTGTGAGAAAACCACAGACACAATCACAGTTTTGATATACTATTATTATATTTATATTGCTATCTATGCTGACCTATTTTTCACTTTGCACAATGCGCAACAATGATTTGGTAACTGCTGATTCCGTTTATTTTTCTAGTTGACTGCAGCAAAGCAGTAGATAAAAGTACTTGTGGACCGTCTACCAAATGTAAAGCAAGGAATATTCAGTTGAACTACTGCCCTGTGACATGTGGGCTCTGTCCTAAAAATATCATCTAACAATGCTTTAATTTGATAAGTAACTGTCATATATGTCAAATCGTCTATTGTGATCTGCAAATTCATGTAAAGTTCCATTGACTTTTTTAATGTTTGGTCTCCTTGAAATTAATACATTATACTCTGAAAAGTTTAATTATATAAATGCAAACAATAAAACTCAGAACATTTGCAAAATATAATGATGATTTAGTCACCATGTGCACCACAAAATCATTGGATCCTGCTAGCCATGCTAGTTTTGTATGTCTTGTATTCGAATAAGGTGAAATTTTTTGCTATGGACCATATGTATGACAATGACAACGTAAATATACTGTTTGGTTGACCCTCATGGCACTAAAAGCCTCTTCATATGGACTCAGTACATATTGTGCAGATTAATGGCAGCAGGTCGGTGCAGCCAATTTTGGTATGGGTATTAACACTGTGACAACTACCTAATTCATATGACTCTTTCATATATGAAGCTGGGTTTGATGCTGACATTACCGCTGCCCATTTCTACCATGACCTGTTTTAGAAGATTAACAACAAGCTGCCTAAAATTTAACTATGTATTTCTTAAATAATGGAGCAACTGCCTAAAACACAGGAGGTATAACTAACACGTGGCTGCTTAAAAATATGTGTTTCTTGAATAATAAGAGCATTCGTAAAACATCATGATGATAAAGTTACAGCGCATCATAATAATAGACTTATCAATACCATATTGTATTAACTTCAAAAATGGCTAATTACTTCTATAACTACTACTACTACTTTGATATATCAAGACTACACAACCCATAAGTCTTCAGCGAGAAACCACGAGACCAGCGGTGTTTCGAGGCCTAGTTCAGCCTTATCATGGCCGCCCCCGTCAACATAAAGCCACACCTACATGTTGGATGTCAAAGGATGGTGAAGACATTGTCATACCCCTACATGTTAAAAGAAATTGCGCCCTTAACCGTAATTACTTCTCTGATCTCTGGAAAGGAGCCCAAGTTGGCCCTGTCCCAACTAGCCATGTACCAGGTTTATCGGCGAATCAGTTAATTTTCTCATCATGGAAAGCAGTTAAGTAATCGTGTCCGAAACTTCGTCTCAACTAAGTGGAAGACCCTAGAACATTTTGATCCAGTTTGCCTGGACACTAGTTGCTCCCTTCCACTGCTCACGCAGCAGGCAAGTGGAGGCGGAGCAGCTTCTAATGCAGACAAATGTACCAAACTTGGTCTTGATAAACCCCAACCAGTATGCCTATCATCAGAAGCTGAGCACCAGGCGCCAGGCCCCAGCATCCTTGTATCATCAACTTGCTCTATAGTCATCTAACTCTTACCAGTGAAAATTGTTCCTCACATTCTTTAGACATTCGTGGAACGGCCGGTGGGGCGCCAATATGCGATTATCTTAGTGCATTCTCAGCCTGTTATTACGTGTCTTTTGGTTGTACCAGCTTTATCTGACTTATAATAATCGCCGGACACTGGTGAAGATCTCATTTCCACAAGACATCTCATAGGGAGAGGTCACAAACCAAGATGAGTTGGCATATTTCAGTATTGTTGGTAGCACTAGCTGTCGGAAAAGGGTAAGTCACCCATCTCTTACACAGTATAATCTTCATATATTTTTATTAATTCTTTTGGAGAATCAGATGGAATAGACTACGTCCCTTCTTTTTTCTAAAGGGTGTGTGGATCAAGTTATCTTTAAGTTGAAGTAACAAGTTTCTTATTTCTGCGACTAGACACAATTGTCATAGTAATTAAAATGATGTAGATCAGAATCAGATGCTGCATGCCCATTTGCAGGGAGGGCATAACTCCCAAATCAAATTATTCGAGATTTGCAGGAGTTTTATTGTCAACCAATGGGGGGAATTTTATGTAGATAATGTACCCTGTAACAGAAACTTAATTCTACTGGTGAGTGCACTTGTCAGCCATGGCTTGCAAAAAAAGTGGCACCAAAGTCCTCTGTTACAAAGAAGATATAAACATGATGGTAGCCTCCAAGACCAACAGCATAAACTTTGGCAACATCAATTGAAATACGGGGGGGGGGGGGGTCTCTGTCTGATTTTACATGGTGTAAATCTTCTTCTTATGTCAGGCATAGATGCCGCTTGTTTTCATTTCCATGTATCGAAGCTGATAATAATATAAAAGTATTTATAAATATCCATGACCAACCTGGCTTTGTCATGTTACAAATGCTATAATTGCTATAAATGCTGTAAATGCTATATATGCAGTGTTCTTAGTGAGTGGGAACTGGTGGGAACTGAGTTCCTGCAAAAAAATATAGAGGGGGAACCTTTAGAACACAGTTCCCACTGGATTCTGTTGAAAAACAGTGCCAGTTGTCTCTTTTGACCAGATATCAATCTCAATCATACTATTACAGATCCATATTTCTGCATAATTTGATCAAGTAATTGCAAAAAAATCTCAAAACGCCATTTTCTAACCAGAGAGTAGAGTACCCACTAAGAAAAAAGTCCACTTACACCAATGTATATATGCTTTATATGATTATATGCTTTATATGCCCTAATGCTTATATGGTTTAATGCTATATTTGGAAATGCATATATATGCATTATAGACCTTATAAGCTATTTATGCTATTCAAACTATGTATGATGAGCTATTTATGGAATTATAAGAAGTACGTCTACATTTATGGAATTCCAATGTTGGTCAATGGGCCACCGTTGTCTGGTACATGGTGCCATGATGATTATATAACAGCTCCAATATATGTTCATATAGAAATTATAAGGGTAATGATGTTATGGTCTGTAAACTTGGCTTGTCAGTTGAGTCTGTCAGTCGATCAGTCTTGGTATTTCAATTTCTGGACCCGACAGTTACATATTATGCCTCAAGAGAACTTCAAATGTTGTTCAATTCTAACTATGTATATCTATTTGTATTGTTTCATTCTGTCAAACAGGGATTGTGTGGAACAGTGCGCAGAGAAGTTCCGGAATCAAGACCCCATTCACTCTGCCTGTCTTCCGCCGCCACAGGGATCGTTCAGACCCAGTGAAGAAGGTGTTACAGAGGCTGATAAAGAAGAAATTCTCAGAGTACATAATGAATATCGACGCATTGTACAACCTCCTGCAACAAACATGCTGAAAATGGTGAGTTACCACTGAAAATTATAATATTTTATAAAGAGATTCGAAGGTTTAGCTCATTTTAACGAGCACGCCGTAAAATTGACAATGAATGATGATAATTACAAACAAGTGTCTGTGTTGTATAAAAATATTTTTGCAAACAGAATCAATACAAACATGCGAAGCTTTTAAATATATTTATTCCCACAGTACTGGGACGATGAGCTGGCTATGGTTGCCCAGAAATGGGCTTCAAACTGTAAATGGGGACATGACAAAGGCAAGCAGCGAAGTATCCCTGGTATGTGAACGGCTTCTTATGTCACATGCCAGATTTCCTTCAAAAATTGTTTATGATTCATTCACTTACTGGAGAATATTTCACAGCCTTGATCGCCACCGCCTTATGCCTTATATTTTTTGTTTAGTGCTCAAACTCTGCATAGCTTGCTGGTAATGGCATACAAGTATCAACCACAGCCTAGATTCTTTAGTCCGTATACTCGCAACAGAACAATGCTATATTTCTGTTTGCTAGGCAAATAACTTTTGGAAGTTGCCTCCTTTTCGTTTTTCAAAACAGGAGCCGTTAATACTTGAGATTTTTAGGTAGCATTGATAATAGAATGTTACTACCATAACGAAGCAGAGCTTGAGCAATTTGACTAATTTAGTCTTTGTATGTTCGTACAAAAGTTAATAGACTCTGAGCTTTTTATGGATAAGGTAGCAGCTAGCAGCTAGCAGCTAGCCGGCTAATCCGACGTCAACCTACTCATGATATTATTTACTTTACAGGTCGGATGGTGGTGGGACAAAACCTTGCACTGGGACATAGAAACTTCACTCGTGCAATTCGAGCATGGTACAATGAAGTCAATCTCTACACATATGGTAAGAGAATGAAGTCTTGCTGAGAGTTGTGCAAGGAGTAGCCTATCCCAGACTGTTTGATTGTCCATGTGTTGAAGCATGTGTTGACAAATGTCATGATACTATGAGTGGCAATAGAGGGACTTAGTGTGCACCACACCTCCCAAAAATGATTTAAAATCTGCTTAAAAAGATTTGTGGGGTCCAGGATGTGGTCTTCCCAGGGTTAATCTCCCCTGTAGAAAGCCGAAGAAAAATAATAGTGGGCCCAGTGGGGTAAGGAATGAGGCATAAGCACCAAGAAAAGATAGCTATCATCCGTAAATGCCTTATAACACTAGATAACATGAGATTGGATATCATTTCTTAGCTTACTGCCTCCACTGCACTGCAGACCTGGAGCCTATGGTTGACGGACAACTTCAAAATCAAAAATCAGTGTTTCAGAAAATTCTTAGAATTTCAGAGAATTTTCAGGAACTTGAGAACCTACAAGCTTGTATAAATTTGTGAGCACTTTAAAACGATATATGGTGACTCTGCATTTGTCATTTCTCAATTTGAGGTCTCATACAATCATTCATGCAATGGGAGTTATTTTTCGAAATCACCTACTGAAGATTATTGCTTATCCTGTGTCAAACCATTTATGTCATCTGTTCATTCATTGTTCATTGATGGAACAATGTGGTTATTTCTTTACAGGGGAACCTAATCAAACGAGAGGCTACAAAAGGATCGGCCATTACACTCAAGTTGTGTGGGCGACATCGAATCTAGTTGGTTGCGGATATGCCAAATGTAATGATACAAAGAACCACTATGTTTGTAATTATGGACCGGCGTGAGTGGAATAATAATAGGATTTCTCTTCAATTCGTAAAATAACGGTTACTTAATTTCTTGACTTCTGCAAAATAGATCTTGAAGTGACTAAACATATCAGATGTGAAGGTCCTTGCTCTGTTACATACACTAAGTAGCCTGGGAGGGATTTCAATCAAAAACAGCTAAAATCATAATTTGATCGCTCACTTAATGAGTGAGTGATACCTGCTAGGGTCTCGCTCAGAAGTTGCTCACTCATTGTTGAAACTATATACATTCTGAGTGAGCGATTTGGGAGCGATTTTGTCCATGTGGGTGATGATTTTGAGTGATGTGATAGTGATAATTTGCTTTAGTAAAGTATCACTTATTCTAATTGAAATACCACCCTGACCATGCTAACAACAAGATACCAAGTATACTTAGTACTTTATTACCAGTACCAGGGAACGAATTCTGCTGATCGGAAATTCAGGAAATCAGCTCTTTTTCTCCGTTAATTTTTCATATTATGCAACTTGTTTAACATTCTTATGATAACTGCTTTATTTTTTTACACATTGGCTACATCTGTCAATCGGAATTTTTGAATTATGGTAAGGTGATACAGCCTTGCTATGCTTGTGTCTTTTTTAGAGGAAACTACAAAGGAAAGTCACATTTGCCATATGTAACCGGAACGCCAGCATCAAGCTGCCCAAACTCTGCACAGGATGGTCTCTGTGGTAGGTGTTTGAGTATGAAGGGATTTTGCGAATCATTTCAAGGAAGAGAAGCCACAGGCCAACAATGACTTAGACTTAGAGTTTTGCACATTGGCTCCCAAGCTCTGATGTGTTACTTCTGGGCTTTGAGGTTGATTAAAGGTTGATTAAAATCAGATGTCTTATCACATACCACATCCCAAAGCATGGGCGGCAAAATATTAGTGCCTTAGTGGCGAAGCCGCAATATCTGCGCCAAGTTGCTCTCTGTTTGCAGGCAGGTGTTGACTTTGCTCATTGTAAAATTGTTTAACTCCTACAGCCCAGTCTCGATTCACAATCAACCTTGCACCTCAACTAGCAGCGATCAGTCTGCCATCTCACCACCACTTGCCTCTTATACATTTTGGATGTATAAATACACATCATCACTTGCTTAGATATATTGCATATTGTTTATTGCTTATTGTCCATTGCTTATTTCTTATTGTGTATTGCTTATTGGTTATTATATTTAAGACTGCGGTGCTAAAACCTGTATGACTGGAGGGAAATTAAACATTGACACTTGTCAGTGTGAATGCAAATACAAGAGGGAATGGATTAACCAGCATGATTGTTCAGGTGAATATGAATTATCTATTGAGATTATTTTATGGTCGCCAACACCAACATTTATTACCTTCTACACAAACATATGATAATTATATAATATGATGTTATTTCTCTTGCATTGATATGCACATCGTATATCACTGAAAACACGACTCACAAAAATCAGTATCAGCTCTCACTGATAGAATTACATTGTGAGGAAACCATATGGAGACAACATGTATAAATTTTATTTGCTGATCAAGTCAAAAATGACACATAAGACCATACATAAAACAATTATCGTAATGCATCAGGTGAAATTGTTAAAAACAGTGTTATCAAGGAGAGCATATGTATATATATATATATATATATATATATACACTTATACTATTATTATATTTGTATTGTTATCTATGCTGACCTTTATTTCCCTTTGCACCTGGCTTGACCAAAATGTGTGCTAAATGATGTATTGTTCCATTTACTTTCTAGTTGACTGCAGCAAAGCAAAAGATCGCCCCCACTGTGGAAAGACTTTACTTGAAGATACCTGCAAATGGAGAAATATTCCTTACAACTACTGCCCTGTGATGTGTGGTATCTGCCCTCAAACCTAGGATTTGAATTAAGAATGTTGATAAGTAAATGTGATGTATGTCTAGTCTTACATAACAATCTGCAAAGTCATGTAAAGTCTCATTAATTTTTTTTGTGTGTTCTTGTTGAAACTAATTATTTTCATTTTAAAAAATTTATTATGATGATACATGTAACCATGTGCATCACCATCATATACACTTTATGTATTCATATATATTTAGTAGTCCATTGTGTTCTGCAAATTCATGTTAAGTCTCATCGACTTTTTTGCCATTTAGTTTTGTTAAAAATTACTCTACACTTTGTTTCATCATCAAAATGCACTTAATAACAATAAAATCAGAGCTCTCGCAAAAAAGGTTTTATTACTTCTCATATTATGGTAACCTAGCCCTGTTCACACGCCGTGGCCGTGTGAACAGGGCTAATGGTAACCATTATTGTGTTGGCGACAAAAATTGCTTATGAGAAAGCAATTAATTTACCATTTGTAACGTATACTGTGTGTGGTTTATTAGGTGTAGTTTTACAGGATCATGTTGATTCGTAATAACTGTAAAGAACAGTTGAAAGATAAGTAAGTTAACGTTCAGTGAAAGTTATGTGGTAAAAGGCACATCATAAAGCAGAGAAATAGCTTTGCAATAACATACAAAATAGAGAATGTTTCAATACATCAAATTGTAGGACGTATAAAATCAAGTATGTTGGAAGAATTACTTACCTTATTAGCCTTATTAGCACACAGTACGTTACGTCAGCTGAGTTTAAGTAAAGGTTAAATGTTTTGTATGTGACAATCTGCCATGAGCTAATAGCTAGATGATGATATGCTCCAGAGGAGCTCATGGCAAAGAGTGAAATCATTATGGTACATGTAGGCAGTGTACAATTGAACAATGAAGTTTTACATGAGATAGCTTTAGGATTTGTTTATGTGATGAGTCATAATGATCAGTCATGATATGCTATTTGCTGACCGTTACACCATTCCTGATTTATAGTTAGCCACTGAAATATTTTCAATTCGGTTTTATAAAGAATTGTGTTAGAAAACTGGAAATGTTTCAATCTTTTAGATTTTTTTAGCAACCTTGACAGCTCAGCTTCAATTTCTATCAGAATGTAGGACAAAAACATTATGTTTTGAAAGAAATTATCTGTAACATTTTGGTCTGTTGGACAAAGGGTGAGTATGTAGCTTCTGGTCTTCAGAGGGGTTTTTCTATTGGTCGCCAAGGAAACTAAGCTTGACTTATTTAAATTCATTAATAATCACCTAACAAATGATCATGATTATTCTGAAAATTTCTCATTTCTGAAACCTGAAATATACTTATCAATTTGGCATTGAAAAATTCATCATCTCAGGTTTTGGGTTGCTACATGAAATTTTTCCAATCTTTTTGACCAGATTATCAGCCTAACCAATAAAGACCACTGTTTATGACAAAACAGAGGGTTGGCTGCCCCTAAAGAGGGACGCAAGTTGCCCGGAGTCCTCATACTGAGAGTGTGATACATCCTAGTAAACTAAAATGCATCCTAGAGGTGAGGCCATGGTGGACCTCCTAATCGTGAGTGTGCAGCAAGCTGCCAGAAACTGAAACAGGCACTAATCAGCCATTGGCCATGACACTTTGATCTTAGCCAATAGGCCGAGAAGCCTAACCAATAAAGAACTGTAAACATACTGAGAAACTGAGCTCTTTGCATTCTCACTGGCCACTAGATACTATAATATTATTATTAAAAGCAGTGTACCTCCTTAGTTATCAGAATATGTATACATATCTAGTGTCTCTATGCATAGCGTGATGCCATGCTAACCCTGTGTGTGCCAGCCGCTGTTTTCCACCACTGCCGTTAGTCCCACAAAGCACTGTAGCCTCAAAGTTAGTCCCACAAAGCACTACAGTCTCAAAGTTAGACCCACAATGCACTACAGTCTCAGAGTTAGTCCCACAATGCACTAAAGTCTCAAAGTTAGTCCCAAGATGCACTAAAGTCTCAAAGATAATCCAACAATGCACTGCAGCCTCAAAAAAAGGTTCCACCGAGATTTGAACTCGGATCGCTGGATTCAAAGTCCAGAGTGCTAACCATTACACCATGGAACCCAGGTTAGGCAGTTTCCAGACCTTCTGGTTTCTGGAGGAATTAAATCTATTGGTCACCAAGGAAACTAAGATTAATTAAGACAATTAATATATTCACAGGAAACAGATCATGATTATTCTGTAAATGTCTCATTTCTGTTACCTGGCATTGATTGATTAATCTGACATCGAAAAAAAGTCATCAGCTCATCTTCTTGGAGGTTTTTTTTAAGAAACATTCAAATTCTTTTGGATAACTTCACCGTATAAATCAGATTTTCATTCACACCAATAGAGAGCTCTAATCATGCCAAGAAACCTCTGAGTACTGTACTCTCACTCTAAAAATTCTAATACAGTATCACAATATTCATAATCTCATATAATTTGTCCCACAATGCACTGTAGCAACACAGGTTCCCCCACAATGCACTGCAGCCTCAAAAACAGGTTCCACCGAGATTTGAACTCGGATCGCTGGATTCAAAGTCCAGAGTGCTAACCATTACACCATGGAACCCTGGTTAGACTCTTTCCAGACCCTCTGGTTTCTGGAGGAGTTAATCTTTTGGTCACCAAGGGAACTAAGATTGTCTTAACTCACATTAATTAAGATCATTAATATCCACCTAAAACAGATGATAATTATTCTGAAACTCTCTAATTCTGGATCCTGATATTGGTTGATTAATTCGATAGGGAATAAGTCATCTTCTCAGATCTCTGGAGTGTGTAATGAAATTTAACCAATCCCACTTGACTACTTTCTCATACAGAAAAACAAATAAACCAGATCTTTGCTCGAACAAATAGAGAGCTTTTATCACACCCAGAGACGTATTTCAGTACACTCCCACTTTATACCTGGTTATTAAATATAACATAAGAAGCAGTGTGCTTGAGGTATCACAGTGTTATTACGGATCTATCATCTTTATGCAGGGTGAAAAACCCTGTGTGCTTGGCGTTGTTGTTTCTCTGACAATGTCAGAGTTGTGCGCCCTCACAGTTTGTCCCACAATGCACTGTAGTCACACAGTGAACTCCACAATGCACTGCAGCCTCAAAAACAGGTTCCACCGAGATTTGAACTCGGATCGCTGGATTCAAAGTCCAGAGTGCTAACCATTACACCATGGAACCATGGTTACACACCAGCCCTTTTGGTTTCTGGAGGATTAATCCATGGTCTCCAAGGAGACTACGATTGAGTTAATTAAGACAATTAATATTCACAGGAAACAGATCATGATTATTCTGAAAATGCCTCATTTCTGTTACCTGAAGTTGATTGATTAATCTGACATTAGGAAAGTCATCAGCTCAGCTCCTTGGATAACTACACCGTATAAATCTTATCAATAGAGAGCTTCAATCATGTCAAGAAACCAAAGTTCTGGGTACTCTTGCTCTATAACTCAAATGTAATCACTATATGCATAATAATATCTCTCATCTATATTATGTATGTTGTCCTTCTATATTAACAATCGAATTATTTATCACGCCCAGAGACATAACTCTGTACATTTTCACTTTATTCCTTGTTATTAAATACAACATAAGAAGCAGTGTGCAGGAGGTATCACAGTGTTATTACGGATCTATCAACTGTATGCATGTTGAAAAACCCTGTGTGCTTGGCGTTGTTGTTTCTCTGACAATGTCAGAGTTGTGCGCCCTCACAGTTTGTCCCACAATGCATTGTATCCACACAGTTTCCACGGACAAAGCACTGCAGCCTCAAAAACAGGTTCCACCGAGACTTTTACTCGGATCGCTGGATTAAAAGTCCACAGTGCTAACAATTACACCATGGAACCATGGTTACTTACTTTCTAGACCTTCAGGTTTCTGAAGGAGTTAATCTTTTGGTCACCAAGGAGACCATGATTGTCTTAATTAACATCAATTAAGATCCTTAATATTCACCAAAAACAGATGATATTCATTCTGGAAACGTCTAACCTCTGAATCCTGATATTGGTTGATAAATTTGATAACGAATAAGTCATCTTCTCAGCTCTTTGGAAGTTAACCAATCTCACAAACAAACAAACAAACAAACAAACGAACATATAAACCAGATTTTCGTTCCAACCTATAGAGAGCATTTTCACGTCTAGAGGCTTAGCTCTGTACATTTTCACTTTATACCTGGTTATTAAATACAACATAAGAAGCAGTGTTCAGGAGGTATCAGTGTTATTACGGATCTATCATCTGTATACATGGTGAAAAGCCCTGTATGCTTGGCCTTCATGTTTTTCTGACAATGTCAGAGTTGTGCGCCCTCACATTTTGTCCCACAATGCACTATACCACATGGTTACCCCCACAATGCACTGCAGCCTCAAAAAACAGGTTCCACCGAGATTTGAACTCGGATCGCTGGATTCAAAGTCCAGAGTGCTAACCATTACACCATGGAACCATGGGTATGCACTTTCCAGACCTTCTGGTTTCTGAAGGAGTTAATATTTTGGTCACCAAGGAGACTAAGATTGTCTTAATTAAGATCATTAATAGTCACCAAAAACAGATGATAATTATTCCGAAAGAAGCCGCCTCACTGCTGTTACATGAAACTGATTGATTGATCTGATAGTGAATAAGGCAATCTCACTTGCCAACTTTCTCATACAAACAAACATATAAAACAGATTTTCAATCTAACAAATAGAGAGCTTCTATCACATCACGAGACTAAGTTATTCATTTATTCTCACTTTATTAAATACAACATGAGAAGCAGTGCGCGGGAGGTATCACAGCGTTATTACGGATCTATCATCTGTATGCATGTTGAAAAACCCTGTGTGCTTGGCGTTGTTGTTTCTCTGACAATGTCAGAGTTGTGAGCCCTCACAGTTTGTCCCACAACGCACTGTAGTCACACAGTTTCCCCACAATGCACTGTAGCTTATAAAACAGGTTCCACCGAGATTTGAACTCGGTCCAAAGTCCAGAGTGCTAACCATTACACCATGGAACCCTGGTTAGGCTCTTTCCAGATCTTCTGGTTTAAAAAGCAGTTGAATCTATTGGTATCTAAGGAAACTGATATTAATATAATTTAATACTCACCAAAACAGACACAAATTAATCGAAAGATCTCTAACGTCTATTAACTTGAAGTTGATTGATTGATTTGATAGTGTAGAAGTCCTCAAATCTGTGTTCTGTCACTCCCTTAACACATTCTAACCTCTGTTAATGAAAATTACTTTTTCTTCTGATTGTTTCTGTTATTGTATTACCGGATAACAACAATTCTATCCTCTGGTTTCATGTGAGAAGTAGAGACAACTCTGCTAGGTTCTACTCATGTGAGTAGGTAAAGTTGAACCACTCCTCAAAGAAAATTAATTAGAACGACTGATTACAAAAAGGTCTGTTACATGTTTACTTGTAATAGCATAACTGTAAGTGATATTGATAGTTATATTGAGCCCTGTGTTGATATCGGCAGGCGTATTTGCACTAGGAATTGAAGTGAATAGTTGAATTACGATTTTAACAATTTTAGCAAAATTATTTGTTGAAGTTGAAGTAAGAGTCATTTGATATATAAAGTACTGGAAACATGCCAAAAAATTGCATATTTTAGCGTTTAGAAAAACTATTTCTGTCGGAATCTGAACCAATCCAAGCCCTCACTGACCTCATTTGTATTCCTCATTAAAAAACATGCCCTACGCCATACATTGTGATTTTTGCATTCATTTTCGGAAACGACAAAAAACACTTCTACCGATTGTGGCAATACACATGGCTTGTCAAAGTAATTTTTTCTATTCTTTGCGGTAATTTAATGCTGGGTGCTAACATATTTCTTTAGATCAAAAGTGTTGCTGGCTAACTACTCTTTCTTACAGCAGGAACTAGATTCCACTGTCATTGAGTGGGGCAATGTAATATTTGTTATTGGCACATGGGCACCAGCACCCTATAATTGTTATTCACATTCTTCAGCCATTTATAGAAGAGCCTGTTTTGCACCTACCATCATAAATATGAATATCATCATCAAGTTGTTTTTTTGTTATTTGACATATATTTGTCGCTGGAAACTCTCACTTTCGCTAGACACCACAGAGGGAGAGGTCGAAGCCCCCAAGATGAGTTGGCATATTTCAGTACTTTTGGTAGCACTAGCTCTCGGATATAGGTAAGTCCCTTGTATACACATTGTAACCTACTAATTTGGTCATGTCTCTTCTCACCTTCTCACCTTACCAACTTATTTCATTCAAAAATATTGAGAGAACAATATTTAACTACATTTTGTTTTTTGAGCCAGCCATACTGTCTTAGAAGATCATTTCTCTCCTTCCCGTAGGGTCTTTTAAATCACGTCAAATTAACTCATTTCTGAGACCAAACTCTCGTATAAAATTGCCTGTGCACCAATGCAATCTTATTGTTACTAAGTCAGGAAATCAGGGAAGGGTCTTCATAACATAACTAACTACCCCGCATCGGAACTCACAATTCTTGGCTAGCCAAAGTGGCACAGGTGGTAGTATAAGTGCTCAGAGTCTCAGAAGTGTTAGTCTGTGGTATTATATTATCCAACATTCCACACTAGGAATTGTTTGAAAGAATATATATAAATATGGCGGTAGTTTTGTGACCAATACCAACAGACAAATAATTATTGTTTGTCCATTTCTTGGTATTCAATTTCAGGACCTGACTATTGTACATGATGGAGGTAAAAGGATAAGGACTGAAGAGAAATTCAGATACCTTACCTTCTAGGTAATTCTATATGTATTGTTTCATTCTGTCAAACAGGGATTGTGTGGAGACAGAACAGACCCCCTTCCTCTGCCTGTCTTCCCCGCCACCGGGATCATTCATACCCAGTGAGGAAGGTGTAACGGAGGCTGATAAAGAAGAAATACTCAGAGCACATAATGACCTTCGACGCAATGTACAACCTCCTGCAACAAACATGCTGAAAATGGTAGGATTTGATTTAAATGTTTTCTGTGAGACAACAGTTGTATTGCCGTGAATGGAAGGAAAAATCAAATCAGTAAAATCAATGAGCAGAGCAAAAAATAGTTTATAGTTTTTGTTTACAGAATTAATGCAAAAGTATATGAAATGTTTTTACGTTTATTTTTTCCTCATATCAATAATTGCTGCACAGTCACCTAAAGAGCTGTACCTTATGTGCTGATTCATATATACATTGGACGCCAACAGTTTCGTGAATACGGATATACCCCAACTGTGAACGTTATTGATGGTTTTTGCCGACAGAATTTAACGCATCATGTATATATTTATCTTTTAAACATATTTATTTCCACAGTACTGGGACGATGAGCTGGCTATGGTGGCCCAGAAATGGGCCTCAAATTGTAAATGGGGGCAAAAGGCTCTCAAAGAAGTATTCCCGGTATGTAAGTGGCTCCTTGTGTCAGATTTGCTGCAAATATGAAAATATGTTAAATAATATAATATGCTAGTGCTACCAACCCAATCCTGGTTCACTACAACTACCAAGTGATTGGTGCCACAGGAATCCCGGGTTCTCAGGTCGGATGGCGGTCGGACAAAACCTTGCACTGGGACATAAAAACTTCACTCGTGCAATCCGAGCATGGTACAATGAAGTCAATCTCTACACATATGGTAAGAGAATGAAGGTCTAACTAAAGTTTTTTGTGAACATTTTTGTCATGGAAAATAGTTCTATAGATCACTTTCTGTATCACATCAATCACATTTTCCGCCGCATTTAGATTTTAAAAGAAAGAGAACCATTTAATGCATTCAAGTGACGATACATAGCCAAAAAATGTTTAATTGTTCAGGCAATGTGACTGTTTCTTCACAGGAGTTCCTGACCAAAAGAGAGGCTACAAAACAATCGGCCATTTCACACAAGTTGTGTGGGCCACATCGAATCTAGTTGGTTGCGGATATGCCAAATGCAACGAAACAAGGAGACACTTTGTTTGTAATTATGGACCTGCATAAGTATCTCAGATAAAGCAAGTCACAAAAATTTCCATTCAATTCCATAAGATATCAAGCAGTAACCTTCTGCAAGATACTTCTGGAGGCTGACCAATCATATCAGACAACAACCTCCCTTCTCTGGTATATACATACAGAAACCTGATTCAAATTCTTCTAACATTATACAGTTAGAGCCACTGATATACATAATATGGATGAGAGGAACATATCTGACCCTGAACAAAGAATGGTTAGAACCATAGACTTAATATACTTAGTATATATGTATATAGTCCATGGTTAGAACACTACACAAGGGTGATCTGACATTGATCTGCTTTGCGGTCCCTACTAGCATGAATAATTTAGCTTCGGAAATCGCCTTGTTTGCAAAACTCTAAAAAATAATAAAATGTTTTAGATAATTTGGGAATTTCTAGATTGCTACTAGTGTCTGGCTATTTAGGCGAGGAAAGCTAAATATCCTATTTAATGGTCTGAACACACTTGGGAGGTTGCAACCTCAGCGGATCCTCAATGAGTTTTTATATACACATCAATCCTCTGAGGCTTATATGTTAGTAATGTGACGTCATGCAAACCGCTCAGCACTCTGAGGTTGCAACCGCTGATCAAACCTCTGAGGATCAGCTGAGGCTGCTGTCAGCATAATGTTACCAATGATGACGTTGCGCAAACCTCTGAGGTTGCAACCTCTCAAGTTTGTTTAGACCATTAGATATGGAGTTCAATGATACAGAGGCCTGACCGGCGGAGCAAACAAAGCCGATACCAAAGCTCCTAAATATGTCATAGATGATACCAGCCTATCTTAATAGAGTTTGCTTCAAATTTTTGTATTGTCATTATTTCAGCCAATGATAAAAATTTGGATAGTTTGTGTATATCGAGATTATTTTGTTTCTATTTTTGATTTCATGGTTTGGTGATACCAATGAACTAAACCTAAACCTAAGGTTTAGTTCATTGGTGATACAGTCTGCTTTACTTGTCCCTATTTTAGAGGAAACTTCAAAGGAAAGTCACATTTGCCATAATATGTTAACGGAACAAGAGCATCGAGCTGCCCAAACTCTGCACAAGATGGTCTTTGTGGTAGGTGTTGTTGTTTCGAGTTTGAGTAACAAGAGCTTGTCCTAATAATTTCAAGATTTTTTTAAGAAGGAGATGGCATGATAACAATCACTAAGTTTCCTTGGGCCTATGGAGCTGGATCAAGGCAAAGCTGAGAATGATTGATTCATGTAAAACAATGAAAACACTGTCTTTAGTACAAAGGCTGAGCTCGCAGTTATCGATGGAAACTGATGCAAGCTCAGCCAAAAGCCTTAATGGCTGAGCATTAAGATACAAGGAAAATTCTCAATCTCTGACCATAGAAGCAGAAACAGTTTTCTATGAACGTTTCTTGTGTTTTTTTTAGACTGCAGTGGTAAAGTCTGTATGACTAGAGGGAAATTAAACGTTGACACTTGTGAGTGTAACTGTGGAGTCAAGAAGAACTGGATAGATCAGAGCGATTGTTCAGGTAAATGGGAGTGGGAGATTAACGAATAGCCTATTATCTGCTAAAAATATTTTACAGACAATAAATTTATTTGTACAGCAATATTATATTAGTTTCTTAACAAATATTAGTTAATTAGTTTTTCTCCACAAATATGTGCTAAATGCATGATGTTATTCCTGTCTTGTTTTGATATGAGCATATATCACACCCTCCCTGATCACACTAGATCAAGTTCCATTTGCCTGCATTCAGAGTCGCTCCCACTTCATTGATCATACAGCAAGGGGGGTAACTTCAAATGTAGGCAACTGGATCAAACTTGATCTAACATTACACTGTCTCGGAGGATAGAAGTCAAGTTTATAATAACTGATTTTTGATCGTTTTATGAGTTGATTCAATTTCTTCTAGTTGACTGCAGCAAAGCACAAGACCATAGGCGATGTGGAAAGAAGTTTGATGAAGGCAGCTGTAGATTCAAAAATATCCAGCTGAAATACTGCCCCATGATGTGTGGAGTTTGTCCTACGCCTGAGTCGTTCATACCATAGTGATCTGCAAATGACAAGGATTTGACTTAAAAGTATTTATCAGTTACAGCTATGTAGTCCATATAGTCGTCCAATGTGTCATACATAATCCAAATGGTTGTCTATTTCTATAGCCATCCATTGTGCCATATATCGTCCAAAAACAAACCATTTAGTCGTCCATGTCTATAGGTTGTCCATTGTGATCAGCAAATTCATGTAAAGTCTGATGGATTTTCCAACTTTTCAGTTTTTAAAAAACCTCTCCACTTTGTTTCGTCATCGTCAAAACGCACTAATGCTATTTAACAATAAAAATCAGAGCAATCAGAGAAAAAATCATGTTATTATAAGGATTATGGTAACTTCTGGGCATTTTTGTCAGAATCGGGCCATCGGGGAGTTCTCTACCAAGGAGTTGTACCAAATCTCTATTAGAATGGGAATGGTTTGTTGCCTAGGAGTTATTACCTTTCATTTTGAGAGATGACAACTTAAAAGCATAAGAGCTACAAATGTAGCAAGTGGATAAGCTCCACCCACTACATTGATTTCTCCAAAACTCTATGGAACTATTGAATACAGGCTAAAGGCAAAAAGTCTTAGAGATCAGTTATCCAGCTCCCAAGTTTCACAGAATCAATTTGGATCGAGCACTCAACTGGAATTCCTCTGTCTAGCCCTTTGGATATCTGAAACTGGCAGTAGACAGCAAGATCACAATTATTGATGAAGGAGTTGACATTCCTCTTACTATCATTTATTAGACACTGAAAGTGAGTAGTACTTGAGTATACCAAAATACATACATAGTATTCGACTAAGTAAAGCCTTGAATTGTAACTCAACTGCTGTTGGTTGCATGTTGTTGTTGTTGTGCTTGACACCAACCATCCATTGCCACCAGTTGAGATAGTAGTCATTGTAAGTGTCAGCACATTATTCATTCATACTCTGTGTTTCACAGTCAAACTCAGGTCTCTCAGTTCTACTGTTAGCCCAGAGCATACATGACAAGTTGGAAGACCCAAAAATCAGGAGGTCTTTGCAGACAAACTCCCAACCTGGAATACCACTCCGGGTCCTGCAGTGCGGGTGCAATTCAGCCCGCGTTTGTCATATTTCGAAGCCAAAACTCGAGCTTTCATACTACTATTTGCTTCATTTATACCTGATTTTACTTACCAGCAGTAATAGTAATAAGCAATTACATAGGTATATGCACTGTTGAGTTAGGAAAACATAATTTCCCTTGCAAAAAGAAGCTTAAAAAATGTTCTGGGTAAAGGAAGCTGAAAAAAGGGAGGAAAAGGGAGATAGGGAGGGGGTGGAAAAAGACCCTAAAAACTGGGAGGCTCCCTACCAAAAAGGGAGACTTGTTAGGTATGGCCCAGAGTCTCTACCAAGGTAGGGTGGCTATCAGCCAAACAATGCATTACATTACATACAAGATTGGTTTGGTAGATTGACCAATTGGGAGTTCATTGGTTTGCCAACAGTAGCATGCACCACACAATGATATTATTATTATTGTAATCTATGTGTATATTGTAATTTTACCACTAGTTATATACCTTACATACGTTGTTCCGGTTTATCACTAACATCAATGGCTAGTTTTGCGTGGGGATGGCCAGATAGATCATTTGACTCGGGCTACGTGGATGAGTTTGCAAGCATGGATAACGTGCAACTTTCGAGGCATCTTGTATAAACCAAAGCTCCACTGCATGTTAAGGGGAATGGTTGATACAGGTTTTCCTCAGCATCATCATGTATGATTGCTTGTAAACTCACATGCCATGTCATTGGACTTGGTGCAGGTCAATGGTGGTTTGAGCTGTGGGATGACTGTCGGTTGTTGACGGTCACTCTGTCACTCTAGTTTGGAACTTGGGCTTGAAATGCAAAAGTGTGAATTAATTTTGCTCTATTTTGTCATTACTTTCACCATAGGATACATGTGCAAGTTACACATCATGATTGTGACTGTGAGCACTCATTCATTCATTCTCTTGTCTCTCATTCTTTTGGAGATTATTATTATAATAATATATGACCTCCCGATAGGATTGGATTTCATTGATACCCTGTATGTTCGTGACGATATATTTTTTGCTTACCAAATCAATAAATATATTGGCCCTGCACTACAAATCTAGTCAACTTACAGTATCCTGTGGCTGCAACGTAAAGTCCATGGACCTCTGTGAGTTGCCAATATAGGCTACTTTACATAAGATTATTTGGGTTATTTACTGTCGTCATGTTGGGGCTGTGTTGAATGTTTTTTTGTCTACCGGGGACTCAACAAAAACTTTCGATTCTGTCTCACTCCCATAAAAACCATGTCTGATCTGTTTAGCTGAAGCGCAGTCTGTAGAAATGACTGAAATCCCAGCCAGTAATAAAAGCAGGGATCATGTAAGTTGATGTAACAACCTTGCTGCACGGAAATCTGAGAAAGCCTTAGAAAAGCATTAACTCTGATAGCCCTTTAGTCTATAATTAGCCTTGTTTGATGTAATCGCTATTATGCAAAAAGAGCACACTCCCAGAGCCTGGCTTAACATGCTGGTTTTGGCATTTCTAGACATCGCAAAATAATATGTTGAGGTACTGTAATTTTACGTTAAGCATACATGTCTTTAATAGTGGAGGAAAAAGTTCTGTATTTTTCTCCAGTCGTACTATTAGAGTTTTATGTTACTAATAACCCTTTCATGTAAAATACTAGCAACTGTCTTGTATCATTCAAGAGCCATTATCAGGCTGAATTAGCATGCTTGTAGGGCATTATTTTAAAATATCGATTGATTGTTGCATGCTTGCCTCAAATTAGATACTGCCACTGCATTGTCGATTCCATAGCTATATGCCTGCTCTTGACGTTACATGTCAATAAGGGTGGGAATTTTCACCATTACGAAAACTGGGGATCTAGCTGCCACATTTTGTGCTGCAAAACATGTCAGTACATTGCGCATAACATTAGGCTTTCCGTAAAGTGCTGCTACAAACAGTGAAATAAATAATAAAGCATTCCCCATATCCATAGAGCATTGGCTTAGCGTCAGCTTTGCTATATAGGCCACTCTGTTGGTAATTGAACTGAAATTGCCTCAGTGTTCTCTGATCAGAGAATTGTAAACATTGAGTTATTATTTACAGATTAACAACCATCAGTTTTTCTGTTCGAATGGACTTTTGATAGTCATGCTAATGTACCACCATCGTGACCTTTTCACATAACCAATCTCACTAATTACTCTTTTATCCCATTTGATGTGATATTTAGCCTGAGGGAGAGTGAATTCTTTTAGCTGCCAAATAATGTTGAGTTGAAAATAATAGAATATATCCAGGGCGTGGATTCATAAGGACTGTATGATGGAATCATGAACACTTTGTAATCCGTACAATCTGCAGATGAAGAGATGGCTCAAGAATTGGTTCATCAACCTGCAGTTTGCAACACTTTTTTTCAGCTTATGTTCTCTGCGATGGTTGTTAATATTGTCGATTTCATAGTATCTTGAATTTATTTTCTTCAGGGTCGGGGGAACTACACCCCACAACAGAACAAACCTATTGCTGAGAAAACTAGGTCGGCCTGGAGTCTATCATTCAGTCAGAGGTCGTTGTTCCGTAGACAGACGGCTAAAATGGTAGTTTGTAGGGTGATTCTCCTGGATCAAGAGAATTTCCAGGTGGAACTCGCGGTAAGGGACCAAATTTGAATAATGTCAGCTAACGACCAGAACAAATATATAATAAAATATAACTTTACACATGCTGAAAATATTTTCGCCTCGCTTATCTTTCATCCGGTCACTTGGTGCTCCCAATAGTCTTTATTTGAGACTATCTAAGCCCCAAATGGAGGCTAGCTCGCTACCTGCCCTTCTTCACTTCTGTCTGCAATTTTCGATAGTCTATAGACTTTTGGGCTAGACTGTTGGCAGCAGTTCCATACAAAATTTCTGTTTGATACCACCAATACTAAGGCTTCTCTGTATTTCTTGAGTCGTATTATAAGGCGGAACATATTGTTTCTCCAGTCAATTATTGACCGCAATCAAGTATTTAGTATCCTTGCTGTAATGTTGATGCTGACATAATTATTGAGCTTGGTTTTACTAACAGAAAAATGCCCTTGGGAAAGTCTTGTTTGACAATGTGAAACAGAAGCTCAACCTCGAAGAAGCTGACTACTTTGGATTATCTTGGAGAAACTCGCAGAACCTAAGAGTAAGTGTTAACTGCAATAATTATGCACATGGAAATCGTGGCATAATGAGACTAGTGTTTCGCTGATTAAACAATTATCATTCATGAGTCAACTTAATATAAGCTCAGGGTTGATACCCTGTCTATCATCTCTGATGGTTGAATGACCTGCCGGTGCTCGTTCCCTCCCTGTCTGGGGGTGGACTACAGACACCGGTCGCCGTAATAGATAGGCACCATAATGTAGACTATATACCACTCTGTGTCTACATGGATATGGGACATAGGAAGTGGTGTAAATGTAGGCGGACTTTTGACTGAATGAAAGTAGATCTTCCTTAGTACCCGTGCCTTGATGAGCTAACAGATTGTTCCCTGTAATTCCCGGTAACTCTGAGTAATCCAGGTCCTTCAATATCCTCTTGAGCATTAAAGTGAACCTAAAGATGAATACGGGATCGCACATTAAAGCCATGGTAACTTGGCTCTGTATGATTGCTACGGACCTTGAGTTGGTCATCATACATTCATAGTATGTTCTGCTTCCACTGTTGGCAAAGAAATTAAATTGTTCGATGAGCTTGAGATTAAAAACTAATAAGGTAACTATAAGGTGATAAAAGTGATAAAAATCACAGTTGAGTAGCGAGATCAATTTAAGCTAGGAACAAATTGCCATTGGCCTTGTGGATCCTGCCAAGCTGGGTCTGGGAAATGTCCAAGCTCAGTGACTCAATTACATAACACTTCAGAAGTTAATGGCAGATTTCAACGCCCTAACCTAACAGCTTTTTAGACATCCGTTATGTCATTTTCCATTGCTGTTGTTTTTCTGGTTCCAAATTTCATGTTCCATGGGATTACTCTGCTGGTTGGATGCTCTAAATCTCAAACTGTATACACGGTGAAACCTGAGTGTTTTATGTGTCCGCAGTTTCACATCACTCCCTCTGGTCCTAAGATTTCACAATGCTGTTTTTATCATGGTACTGTCATATGAGTCACAAGGGTTTCATTGGCATTTCTCACTCTTGTTTTCATTCTAGTCTGATAACTTAGGATGATGCATGCCCATGTGGCTTTGCTACATACATTATTAATGAGGTCATGGACCACCCTATATGGAATCAGTGATAACAGCAGTGATGGCTGCTTTCAGTCAAGTTTGACAGCTGGACTGTGCTGACCTGGGCCGCCCTGCTGGAAACAAACATCTTAATGACCCAAATTTGGCAGCTGTTCAATATTTATCGCGCGGTTCTTGGCATAGGCCTAGGCTGCCCATTTTGAGATGAGATCATCATACCAGTTTCCTGCACCAAACTGCCATCTTCATTATTGCTAATCTAGTGTGTTAATGGTGTGCCAGATGTGATGAATCATATTCTATCTTGCTTGCTTTGATACACTTTGCAAACCTTAGATAAGTTTTTAGCTTTTTGAGACAACTTCCTGAAGTGCTATCTCTGTTGAGAAATCGAAGTCATTATGGTCATGAGTCATTCTCGATTATATAGATACTGTTCTTAGGAATGTGGAACAAAACGTGTGACAATCTTATAATTTGGAATTGAAATCAGTTTTTACCTTTTTGAGATAACTTCCCGAAGTGCTATCTATGTTGAGAAATCGACATGAGGAACATGAGATTAGTCATTGTTGAGTATATAGATAGTGTTCTAAGGAATGTTGAACCAAAGTTGTAGCCATTGTAGCAATCTTATCATTGGAATGTAAATGGATACTGCAAACTGTTTACTCATATTTACCTCTTCATCTTATTTTTGTTTATAGTTCTGGCTGAATAATGACAAAAGAATAGACAAGCAAGTTGAATCAAGTAAGTACCTGGGGATGGTAAATATACAACCCGGTCTCATTAGTATTCTGATGAAATAATTCCTGTCGTCGGGTAGGAAGTTTTCGTAGGTCTTGGTCAGGAGCCATTCCTTTCCTACCTTCCCTCACAATGTCTGGGTTTTCTTCCCAGGAAAACATAGGATATGTGAAAAGTACCCAGCATGACTAGGGAAAAGTGTGGTTTTGTGAAAATAATCGGAACCGATTTAATATAAGTGCTTGGCCATTCTTTATCAAACTTGCATTTTTCTCTGATCCAAACTGTTTGAACATTCTGTGAACGGATGTGTTGCAAAGTAAACAGTAGTCAACCATTTACTCCCAAGCCCTTGTGTGCCAGCCAATATTTTGTCTTTGTTCCTTGAAAATTTTCCCATAGATAAGATTCTGACTCATTGCCAGGTAACTGGTCTGGAAAAATACTAAAAATGATAGCTATGGGGTAGTGAGGCATTACAGGTATATATTCATAAAAAAAAAACTTGGTGACAAAATTTAGTTTTAGATTTGTCGAGATTGGATGTCTGAGTAGTGATGTATTGGGTCAGAGGTAGTAGCTGTGCGCTAAGGCATGTCTACGCTGTTTACCATGAAAGTATATACTTATTTGTATGTTTATGGTGCTAACAGTACGGTAGACAATGCAATGCTGTTAGTGACAGTCATGAATATGATACCATGGCAGAATGCAGCAGGTTGTTTATAGAATTGATTACTACTTTTGGCTCTGACTCCATTAGACCCAGACTCCATTTTGCCTCAGGCTCCATTAGACTGGCTAGTCTGGACGCTATACTTTTATCTCTGCTTAGAGGCAAGATGAAAATGACGTTTCCATTTCTTAGTTAGCAGATTTTATGGCTTCATTATGTAATAAAGAAGCTAAGTATTGCTATTAAAATGAATGAGATATCTTTTTACAATGCTTTCATTATCATGGACTTTTCGTTTTGGCAGACGTTCCGCAGTTTTGTTCTGCTCACAGATTATATAGATTAAGAAATCTATGCATGAGCAAAATCACAGAACTAAGCACTTCTACCCAAACCTATAAAACATTAGCCAACTGCTTAAGAGATCTAGACGCCAGGTAGTCTGTTTTTCTGCAATCCCAGTTTTGACTTTTGACATTTCTTAGCGATTGAAGCAGCTGCTCTGTCCTAACCGATCAAGCATTTGAAATGTCACTCCTACTCATTTTTCACACAAATAGATGAGTCAGACATTTCTTTGATGTGATTTTGTCTGGATATTCACCTTCAAGACACAACAAATTACAGTATTATGTAGGTCAGAGGGTTCCCACTGGGGGCCAGACTTAAGTGCCATCGCAAACCTCAAAATACGTCAGAGATTACATTGAGCAACTATGCATGGCAGCTACTTTATGAAATAACAGTGCCCTAAAGTAGCTTTCCTATTTTCAGAGCTATGCATTTGAAATAACTAAGAAATTACCTAATATATTTTATCAGTTTTAGAATTACTGGGCCAGACTAGGCTTAGCTGGAGGCGCTGTTAGTTCGGGGTGGAAAGAGACTCAAGGGGTGGGTGGAGGTTGGGGGTCCTCAATCTAGTATGAAGCTAGAAACAGGCTTTCATTTTTTGTGACAATGAAACTGCGATGTAGTATGACCGGTGAAAACAAAATCCTCACAATACAGGATATAATTCATCATAATCACGATCTTTGTTTCAGCTAAAGATATGGTTTTCTATTGGGAGGTAAAGTTCTATCCTCCTGCACCTGAGCAACTCAATGAGGATCTGACTCGCTATCTTGTAGTACTACAAATCAGACAGGACTTATTTAATGGCCGCCTGCCTGCTTCTTTCCACACTTTGGCTATTCTCGGCTGTTACACATCTCAAGGCGAGATCGGTGACTACGATCGAAGCTTACATGATGGCCTTGACCCTATAGAATATCTTAGACCGTATAGTTTTGCCCCCAAGCAGAGCGAGGAACTGCTAACACGTATCTGTGATCTACACAAAACCTGCAAGTAGGTCGAAGTCATGACTGATTCTCTTTAGAAATACAAACTCTGATTTTTTTCCTTGCCTTTGATAAAATGAAATGGGGCGAGATAATGTGGTTAATTTACACATTGAGTCATTCATGACATAACATGTGTAAGAGTTATGGTCTTGTTCTCATCTTGTTTGTTCAGACTTTCTTTCCTTAGTTTGCTTGCTTTATGGAACTGTTAGGTATAAATAGGTAATACTAGTTTCATCAATCATGTTCAAGAGAAGAATTGTCTGGCATTTGTTCACCATGCTCTTTGAACGAACTTTCAACGCTGACACATTTTTTCACCGTCTGGGCAACTGAATTATTGTCAGGAAATTCTTGCTCAGCCAAATAAAAACTTGAGGCTCAATCAAACATATTGCACTTTTGTAAGCCACTCATTACTGCTTATGAAAACAACTAATAGGAGGTTTTATCAATAAAGCCGTATTGTTCAACATAATAGCCAGTTTATCTGGCATTCTTAATTAAAAGGTCGATAAAGTTGTGATATATTTTAATTAATAATCTCACACCTCAAGGCCTATGTCAAAACGTTTTACTATATTCTGATTGTTGCCTATGTTGTGTTTACTACAGGGGTCTTACTCCAGCTGAAGCCGATTTATACTTCTTAGAAAATGCTAAGAAATGTGCTATGTATGGTGTAGACATGTTCACTGTAAAAGATTCAAATAACAGAGAGGTGAGCATACTGATTGATCTAACAGATAGAGAGAACCCTGGGAATTTGATTTTAATTAATTATTTTGACTGATTCATCAACTCATAAAGAACCCATTTAGGAAAGACTCACGTCTTCATTTTGAATGAACTTCTGACATATCTTGAGTAAGTTTGCTACCATCAGAAATGGTCCTGTCAGACAAAAAAATTGCATTGCAGTTGCAATTTTATTGATGACCATTTTGACACCCTTTGACAATGTTGAAAATACAGCAACTGATCCGCACCCTTTAGCTGTTTGGTTGATTGTGTTTTTGGTATTTGGTAACAAGTTTCCCAACCTGAATCTTGTTTTTTTTTGGTATTTTCAGGTAAAGATTGGTGTTAGTGCGAGTGGACTTTATGTATATCAGGGCAGATTACGCCTGGAGACATTCAAGTGGCCGAGGATGCTCAAGATCTCATATAAAACTAACATCTTCCATATAAAAGTTCGACCTGCTGAGGTAGGTCTTCTCTATAACATTCAGTGATACCAAATGAGTTACATCCTAAAATCACTAAGTCCTCGAACATCAACATGGAAAGGAAGTGGATACAACCGATAGTGGTTGGGGGATGTAGAAATCAATCAGTCTGGTAAAACATCGGGGTAGATATTTGTAGTTGCCCCGAGTGAGGAGAGTGAGATGAATATGTACGAGAGAAAGAGCTACCATACCCATACCATAGAGTACTGAAGATTATCTTTGTGTTTGCGGCGTTTCCAATTTATTTGCCGAACAACTCAAGGAGTTGGAAACATTAGGTCAGGATAGACTGGATCCGATTGTAGTAAATCTAACTACACTCATGAGAAACTTTTAAATATGCGACTCTCCCTAATAGAATAAAATAGTGCAAACTTGAAGAATGTTAAGTCCAGGTCATTTTGCCCTAATTGATCCCATTAGGTTTTTAAGGGCTAATTTGGCTCATAAAATGAAATTAATGTTATGCTAGAGTTTAGTATCTTTGATGCTAGACTGGCCCAATTATTTTATTACTTGTTATCAATTACATATGTCTCAATATTGACATAAATCTCGTAAAGTTTTGTATGAAGGCTACAACTAATTCAGCCACTCGCAGATATCCTGATTGTTTACTCATGGATTGTAAAGACTTACTAGTATCGGGTTTTTGTGATTACGCTGTCTATTTTGTTGTATCAGAAAAGTGCGTAAATAGTGCTAACGTATTCAATGGCAGCATAAGCTGTATCCGACAGCCCTTTTGTCTGTGCTCATTGCATTCTAGGGTTATTCATTGTGAGAGATAAATCGAAATCTATAAAAAAGAGTACTAACTAACAATATAGTGCGTCTGATAATTATCCCAAGCCAATGAACAAAAAACTCATGCTTATCGCACTGGCAGCCTATTCTAAATATTCAAATCAGCATGCAACTGCCAGACAGTGCTTCTCTAAGAATATGTGCGATTGCATTTTTAGTTGCTCTTCATCATTGTATACAAACGATGATTCGTGTTGACAGCGATAATAAGGGTGGGTTGTCCTAATTCCATTTCTCGTGGCTGACTTGCAAGCAAAGCAGCAGCAATTATTTTTCCTATTGTTTGGCAGTTTAGCTCCTGTCAAAACAAACATTAGTATGACTAAATCATCAAAATATGTCAGGTGTGTTATAAACAGTGGCATTCCTTCTCTATTAATCCTGGCTATGAGTCTGACGTTTGGCAGCAGATGCCTAGATTACTATCAGCAGTAACTGAGTGATGAAAGAATACAAAGTTCAGAAGTGAAACTGAACAACATGACGTACTCTTCTTGGCATATAGATATTAACGTCTATGTGGCGTAAAAACTTGTACTTTTACAAACTAGGAAGTGATCAAGTCCAAAAGTGTAACATCAACATAACAAACTGTTAAAAGTGGTTCACAAATGTGTTAAAAGTGGTTCACAAATGTGTTGACCCAGAGTCTTATGCATGTGACACTTGCACATTGAAGGGGTGATGTTTCAAGAGCAGGAAAATGTTATATTCGAAAAAAGGGTGTATCATTTCGTCATTCTGATTCTAAGAAAAATAATTTGGATGATATCCTGCTGTGGCTTGTCAATAGACAGCATAGGGTGGCTTCATCTGAAAAAAAACATAAGGTGCAGTAAGTCTATGACTTGCTACTGCTCCGTCTATATCTTCCATAAATTAATCAATTAGTTTGCTCAATTTAAAATCCTGCTTCCTGTTTTATTACAGTATGAACACCATCTGAAGACGTTGGGATTCAAGCTGCCATCTGGTAAGTTAGCTAAGCGGTTGTGGAGGATAGCGGTGGAGAATCACCAGTTCTTCAGACTCAGTCAGCCTGAGATGACAGACACAAGTACAATCAGAAGCTTCGGCAGCAGGCGATGGAGGATGTCAGGCCGAACCCAGGCTCAACTCAGAAATATCGGTGCGTATGCTTCTCATCTGAAAAAGTTTTAATAAATTTTTCTGAGTCTCTATGAAAAGATCCTATGGTTGAGTAGTTTCAGCATTTAGATTGTACCGGTATAGCTGCTAGAAGCATTTCACTATCAACCCGACACACGCTTAAACTACCTGGTTGAGTTGAAAATTCACCATATAGAATGCCATTAAAATAGTCAGCTATTTGCTGTAGTTAATATTCGCTTTTCGTTGGCTGTGGACGTGTTAATTTTGATATGCTTCTGTTTATTATTACAACTCTATATTACATACCATATGCCCATCTCTGAGCTGAGGTCAGCATATTGATACTTTTGAGGATATTGGAGTTAGCAAGATGAAATTATCTCATGTCATTTAATACAGGATATGATTAACATAGTTAATAGTATGCATATAAGTGTTATGATTGATTTACCCCTGAGAGGGAAGTGATCGCAGGGAAACATTGGCTAGTCAGTACTGATGGGCTATACAGGAATTCACTGTTTTGCAACATTACGCTTTTTTTGTTTAGGTACACCTAGAAAGTCGTTTTCACGAGCTAATAGCATTGGATCCACTGATACCTTCCCTGGATTGCATCACAGCTCGGGCACTATGCCTGTACCCGCAAGCAGGCACAGGGACAGAGATCAAGAACCTGACTTCAACAAAAACTACAACACATACAATGTGAGTGACAGGTACCTTTGAAGGTGGTGTTGTATGTTTTGGTGCAATGCTCTCAATCAAGTCCCAGTGATCCTAAATAGTAATTTAGTGCCAACAGACTGATATTATCTACTGATCTACTGGCAAAATATCAGCCCTTGATGTGTAATCGCTATGATAATTTAATGTTGGTACTAGGGCAACCATGGGTAATACACAACCACACTTATTCTCACTTCAAGGTTTGTTTCTTCATAACAGCAGTCATGGACCATGGGCGAGCGGCTTCCAACATTGTGCTAGCGTTAACTTATAAAGGAGTTGTCCACCTGTTTTAATGATGAGGATAAGGAAGGCAACTTCATAATACATAAATATAATCCTATAAATTATAAATTTTCTGACAGGATGTTAAGCGGGTCCTTGCACCATCAGTCAGTCGTCAGGGTAGCATCTCCATTCCATCAGAGGTTATTATACAATCACATGCATGGTGTTAAGTTTGACCAATTTTGTGTTGTGATCTGATTACAAAAAGCTAACCAATTTAATGACAGTTTCTCGCTGATATTATGCTTTTTTTTATTTCATTACAAAATCCTTCTTGCACAGTGCTTTTTATACATTCAGAGAACACTGTAATGGTTTTCGGGGGTCTCTCAACTACAACCTGCCGAATTGTTATTTAATCGTTCCTTGCTGAGATGGGAAACGCTTGCCAGTTATCTCGTTTCCATGTCACGCACCGTTTGATGGAACTACACATCTGCTGAGTGAACAACTTTGGGACAAATTTTGGTGCATTGAAAGAATACAAGAGTGGGGAGTTTGAGTGAAGTGAAGTGATAGCAATAATTCTTGCCATCAAAATCTTCTTCTAATTGAAATAGGCCCTAGTTTCATCTCATATATGTATGGTAGACTTCTTTAATTCGATAATCAGTGACAGCTATACTCTTTAGTGGAACATTTAAGAGAATATTGCGCTCCTTATACTTGAGTAGCAATAGCGTGACCCCAGCATGATTATCTGAATATACCTATGCATGGTAGTGACCAATATAGGCCAAGTTTGATCCAGTTTGCCTGAGTTCAGAATTGCTTACCCTTGCCTGGTGGCTCATCAGTGGAAGGGGAGCAAACCCGAATGTAGACAGACCTGATCAAGCTTGATCTATGATCAACCCTCTGTATTGTGGCTTACCTTATATTGTGCACTCTATGCAGCTAAAAATTGAGTAGAGAAGGGTTTTGAGGAACACATGGCGCAGTATTATTTATTGGCATATAAGTTTGGGTCTCTGACCCACATAAAATAATAGAGTGCTGATTTGATTCCGACTCTATCAGGGGAGCTGATCAAATATTTATGCCGTGTGAGCTGTGTGAAGGTTTTACTAACCAAACTTGTCAAGCTAAAATTAATATTTTCAATTCAAAAATATATAATTACAGATTTTGAACCAATCCAAATCATTGCCAAAGGGAATTAAGCCAGATCAGTCTCTAAAAAAGGCCCATTAGATTTCAGTCGTGATGAACTTGGTTCTAACTGGTGTGAACATGGTTCATCCTTGACACCTTTCAACGTGTTCATTAAATGCAATGCAGCTGCCAACTGAAGGTAGAAGTGTTATAGCTCACATCTCCATAATTTTTCAGGGTCGGCCTTTACCTAGAGGTACCGATAAGTTAGTGGATGTGTCACATGATGACAGTGGAGAATATATCCCAGAAGGCCTCGATGAATCCTCGATGTCACGTGACCCAAGTTCGATGAGACGAGCCCCTACAAGTAATACCGAGGAGTTTGACCCTGCAAATCAAGAGAATTTGGTCAACGGTAGCTATGGTAGGCCTAATGGCTCTACAGATATGTTACCTGGTAATGACAGTGCTGGCCGCATGCCTAATGGTGCTCAGTATAGAAGGCCTGTACCTATGCAGAGATCTATTGATGGATTGGATCGTGTACCTACCACTAATGGTTACGACCCTCGAGCTCCTGATGAGTTATCTCCACATAGTCCAACAGAGGAAGCTATGATCTCGTCAGCTGGTGCGCCATTACAGGTCAGTAATGAAATTGTAGACCAAATTATAAATGAACCTATATGCATCATTTATTCGGTTTTGTGTGCTGATTTTTATATATGTGCAGTGAATAACAGCTCAACACCAGTCATTTTATTTTGCATTTGGTTTTATCGATGTGTAGTCAGGTGAAATGACATCATACCTGACTAACTCATGAATATGATTGCAGCAACACTCAAGATACCCGCCTGTTGCCACAGAACGTTCAAAACCCAGAACGCCTTCACAATCATCTAAACAACCAACACCTAGACCTAGTACCAGTTCGGAGCCATCTCAAGATCCAAACAACTTCTATCCACCAACCCCAACAGGAAGGTATCCAACGACCCCAACAGAAAAGTATCCAACAACCCCAACAGAAAGGCAACCAACCTCACCCAGGAACAAAGCACAACCCACTACCCCAACTGGCAGGTACCAACCTACCACACCTGGTGGCAATGATCAACCAGCTAGTCCTACTGATAGACAGCAACCTACATCCCCTCCAACGAAACCACAAACAACATCAAGGCCTGGTAGTACTTCTTATCCGCAGCCATCTAAGTTTGGAGTTGGGGAGTTACCAATGCCGCGATTCAGCTTGGAATCTGCAGGCATCATGCCATCTGGTGGATTGGACAACGCAATGAAACTGAGCATGTCTGAAAGAGCCGAGAAGGTCATTAAAGTTGGGGTGGTATGTGTTTTATGCTTTGCTAGTCGAGTGCTAATTATTTCTGAGCATCAAGCTGCGATGGGTTTGCTGGTGATATCACGGCTTTAGTTTTAAGTCTCAGTAAAGAAATGCTTTACTTTCCATAAAAATAGTGCTATTTATTTCAAAGATGCTCACTATTACTCTGGAAGCTTGCGCACTTGAGTGTGAGGAATTTCCCTGCTATCGCGGGAAGCATAATTATTAGTTGATTTTAAGCTACCATGTAATAGTTAGACAAGCAAAAAATTTTCCCAACAGAATTCTATAAAATCTTGACCCATAAAATAATTTGAGACAACTATGAAAAATAATGATAAAAGATTCCGCTATCTGAGAAAATGCATGGTAAATCATAGTCTGAAAAGATATGCATGACCTATATTATAACCTGGCATGTGAGATGTATAAAATGCATAATATAGAGGTGGTGGAGTTGCCTTACTTCTGCAAGAAAGTCACTGCTTCTGTGTGTAGTGTGTTTGATTTGACTTGAAGTCCTGGTACCCTAACCCAATCTGTTTGTGCTCCATTTTCAGCCACCTACTGTCAAAACAACTGGCATGAGATTTGACGGAGATTCAGCTGAACCTAACACTCGTTCTACATGGTCTCCGCCAACTGTCAAGACTGAGAAAAGACACTTCAATTTCACGCCAAACTCCCGAAATGACCCGAATGGTTACCCCACACCTGTAGAAAGAATATCAGAAACCACCACAGTATGTCCCTGTTCTTAATTTGAGCAGTAACTCTTTGGTTAATCGCTCTTCAATGTACACTTGAGTGCCTGCATCGCAATATAACGCCAAAGCTGAGCTTTCAAGACATAAACTAGCCAAGCTTTTCTTAGGTCATTGATATCATCAAAGATTATGAACGGGACTATGTCTGTGACTTTCTAGAAATGCTTGCATTCAACCAACTGCATGAACTCTGTTTCGTTAAGGACATGCATATCCTTCTTAACATAGATTATGAATGTCTCAATGAAAGATACCCCATCTCTGCATTTTCCTTTCCTGCATAAGTTTGAACACCTTTCTTCAATCAGACTTTCTCCAATAGGAATTTATTTTGGAACCCTTTGGGTAATCCAAGTTTGTTATTTTCACAGTATACAACAGAACGTGATGGTTACATAGAGAAGAAAGTGAAGCACACTATCACTCTGTCTGGTGATGATACTATTGATGATCAGGTAACCACCATTAAACACTCTCCGCGACTTTCTTTGTTTCTTATGAAATGTGGATCAAATGTGTACTTGCAACTACTTTCTTGTGATTCCAGGCCTTGATTGAAAAATGTTCGCAAGACAATAACAGTCTGTTTATTCAAACATGACCAACAGAGTAGCCTGGTAGCAATTTCGCTCAGTTGTAGAACTTCTATCTTACAATTAGTACAATTAGTAAAAAGCATCCAGTAGATTTGTAATTTATTTCTCTGTTGTATCAATTTGAATTTCTAGCAAGAGGTAAAGAACACAGTGCTGTGAAATTCACATTTTTAATAAAGTATCACAGCTTCTTTATTAATAACCATTGATAAAGCTCTCTCCATTTCCAGCAATTACGCGCTTTTCATGCTTAGAGTTTCAACCTATCCAGTTATTTTTGGGCAACACCAGCTTCTTTCACCTATTCTTAGTAAAAAACTCACAGTCTAGAAGTGTCTGTTAATCATTGTGGCCGTCGCAATTTAATCCTGTTCTGGGGTTGCAGAAGGGGAGCTCAGGCTATGGTATAAGGTAGACAAGTTGTTTCTTAATTTTGAGTGCAGATCATAACAATTTTTCAGTTGAAGATAAAAAAAACAAAGAAGCGTGTGATTACCAATGCTAACAAATATCCTACTCTCTGAATATGTTGCCTTCAAGGTTAACACAACCTTTATTTAACAAGTATATCATTTTCTTTTCATATTTTTGTTGCACTGTAGAAGTAGTATATTCACGGCACTACTGGGGTGGCACTTTGTTGACTTCAAAATAGAATATTTTTTGAGAATTTCTTGTCCAATGAACATACTAGTGCTTAGCTCCCTAATCTCCAAGTCCAATTCTCGGGCTCATGCTATATTGTTGTTGTTTTTTCAGTTACTCTTGGATGCTATACAGGCAGTCACTGGGCTAGATCAGACTCTTGGTGTGGATAGGATTGAGATTAAAACTGAAGAAGAATGTTCATGAACCATCAAGATCTACTCAGATATATTTCGCGAGTTAAATATGACCAGGCATCCCATATAGAAGTAGCCAGTCCCTATCCTGTCTAGGCAAGCTTTGTCAGGTAGTTTGGGTACCCCTCGAGACCCAACCAGTTTGTCCGGACAGGCTAACAATACCCCTTCCCTAGAAGACTTAGATTACTGACTATTGTTACTATGATATGGTGCTAGACTCCTTCTCCAGGCAAACGCTTGAGGTTGAAAAATTTGTCATCTGGAGTTACTAAATACGCAAATAATCATTAACAGTAAATGTCTGAACACCCCTTATTTCACAGATAATCATATATCCGATCATATGAATGATATTTATGTTGCCAGTTGTAATATAATACTGCACATATATGACTATCATTACTGCGATCAACATCCACTGTAGCTATGTAGTTTGTTTTTTAAGAGCTAGTTGCTCTTGCATTTCCATCTAAATGTTTCTATACCACTGATCAATTTCCTAAGATTATTTGGCTGTGTTATTTAAAGCCATCGTCAGATACACGCGTCCATAGTTAGTCAGTTCATTGCCATCTACTTGAAGTTTTGTTACCTCTTATGACATATGAATATTTTTTTATCGCAGCTATATTTTATAGCAACTTGTTTCTATAATGGTGTCAGCACTCAATATGAAATATGTTCTTGTTTATTTATTATTATGAATATTATTATTACTGAATGTGATCTATCTATTACTGTATTGGCTTAACTTATATAACTCTGTTGTATATTTTGTTACAGTAAAACGTTATGTTATATATACTGCCTAAGTTTACACTGACCTACAATACAATACTGATAGCTAAACCGCAAGAGTACTGTTGGCGTGTTATGTTTTTTTTTAACAACAGCAGAATCTATTTCAAAGATGGGCCCCTTCAGATGCCCTGACTGATTAAAATCAGTGTTCTAACTTGGTCAGTCAGGTCCAAACCTCAATTGTGATATGCTATTACTCATACACATGAATAGTTGCTCTATGTAATTGACATAAAATGTTATATTGAATTGAGTCATCATTATTTACCATCATGATCTTAGAAAATGTCCACCTAATAAATTGAGTTTACCACCTGATCAGAGAGTTGGGGACATAACTCAAAACACCATAACTAGACTAGAACAGACCAGGAACAGACTTTTCCTCAGTTTCGAGTTATCTTCTCTTTTACTCTGGGCAGACAACCACATAATAACACCAATTTTTCTATTCTTTTGGAGAACGGTGAGAACACTGGTGGGGAGGATATTTCTAGTTATAGTGCATATGACTCCATAATGAAAAATGAGGATCATTTCAGCATTAGCAAGCAATGCATAGAGACATACTACTTCGGGATCAATAAAACTCAAGGATTCCACAATACCCTCATATCTGTTTGAATTGTCCTGATACAAATAAATCACAGCAAATCTGTATCATAGATATTTATATTGGTATATCTGCCACTTGATGGTCTGATCATCGTGTTCACTACCTTTCCTGTTGGTTATACTGACCGGAAATCACAATATGTAATGCTGGGAGTCTGCGCTGCATACATACTGGACTATCTATTCCATTAGTAAGCTTGATTAGGTGAACCATGTGCAGTGCTGCGATTCTGCATCGTCATCATTTGATGTTTCGTAAATCGTATAACAGTGGAATTTTACCTTACCACAATTTAGAATGTGAAATTAATGTTTATTATGACACACGAAGACACACGGAGAAGATGGGGTCTTGTTTATGATAGTAACATTGAGAATCAAGGTAATATCATATAAATATAAATTAGGTGGAGTGCGTATTTCAGATCATTCAAAGAAAAAGATACCATTGATTGCGAAACAAAACGAACAACAAATTTCATTCTGCTTAGTTTTTTGTTAGGTTTTTGAGAAAACTTTGGGGGGATCTTTCATTTGGAGATATTGCATAAAGGAATGGATGTGATCATCTATAGATGTTAAGTTGTTGAGCAGCAGTTATGCCCTTGGAGATGTGGCAGGTTTTACAGTTAGTGTATGATCATTGCTATTACCCTCGCCTCTTAGTTTATACTGTCTCCAAGCTATAATCTGTATAATACCAATCACCACGGGAGCTAGACAGGAGAACGTGAATATAGTGCTCTGCAGGTATAATTTTTGTTCTGAAGTTGCAGTACCTGCTTTAATCTCATCATATCCACATCTAGTGAGTATAGCTGATACAATCATCGGGGCTAGAGATAACGCCGGTTTGACCACCACGGCATTTGATCCGTATACCATACTCGCTATCGGTTTACTGTAAGAAAATAATAGTGATTATACAATAACAAATGGGGTAGATAATTAAGTATTAGGTGTCACTATTTGTATTGGTATTAGGTTTCTGAATTGGTAAGAGAGAGAGAGAGAGAGAGAAATAAAAAGGCTTGCGTTAAAACTGGTGAAGCAACATAACCAATTTTCTACGAAATAAACTCGGTGATGGTTCTTTCAGAGATTACTACTGGTTGGGGCTAAATGGTGTAAATATCAAGTGAATAAATCTGAGAGGTAATATCTTCTGTAAGTTATCCCTGTTCATACTCGCACATTTATTTGAAGAATGAAGCATATTGAGGGAAAATGATGATGTTATTGGCCTACATAACTAAAGCCAAAGCATGGTGCCAGCTCAGACCACTTGAGCTTGAAATCCCTCTCTAGCTTTAATAAAAATTAATATTATATGGTAGACAAAAAAGTAAAAACCAAACTATGCACACTTACCTGCGTCGGTTGACTCTCATGTCCTCGTCCGCAACATCTGCGAGATTCACAATGAAGAAACTGAACGCACCATCGGACAATGTACTGTAAGAGGATTAATAACATCAACAAATAGAATGTCTAGATTGTCATCTACTGAATAAATTTATTTATTATGTATGTGAAGGAGGAAAGAAATATCTTCCTCCCAAAATGAGAACCAATGAAATCCCTAATATTAATTGATCGACATTGATGGATAGACGATGATCACAGATTGTGGTATTGATTGGTTGTATTACTATCACCAAGGAATATTCCTCCTTGCTATCACTGACTTAATAAGTTGCGAGAAAAATGTTGCCGGTACACTCTGCTTGTAAAAAATCATGTATAAAGATCTACTTACTAGTCTGCTATGAGGAACAGCATATACCAGATAGTGTTCCCAGCGTTTGATATATACATGGCTATGCCCAGTACAATTTTTATGTAGAAAGTCCACATCTCCATTCGATATAGACCCATGCGCTGTACGAATGGGGAAACCGCCACTACTGCAACCTAAATGACAAAATACGCCAGCCGTTAGCAGAGAGCTCATACATTAGCAGAGAGCTCATACATTGTACCATGCATGCATGTACCAGGATGAAAGTTACACCAATTGCACATCCAGTAAACTGTATGCTAAAATTAATGTTATGCCACCTGTATTGGATAACCAAATGAGCATGTTAACCTGTTGCTGCTTGGAAGAGGGAATCATCCCATACGTGCACGGATGTTGTTCGTCAGAGAAATAAGCAAAAAATTGATATTAGCATATGGATTATGCTTGACAAGCATAATCCAATGCACAATGACATATTCATTTTGTAGTTGGTCCAGTTCCAGAAACTACACACTACAGGTTAAGTTTCACTAACCTGTGCTATGACCATGAGTGCTCCAAGAAGCAGAGCTCTAACAGAATTGGACATCTCTTCTTCGGGAATCATCTGCTCTGTGAATATCTTGGCGAAATTCATCACATAGGTTATATGCAGCTCTTGCATAAAATTCATAGCAACAAACATCAGGAAATTTCTATTCCTGAAGATGTCCTTAGTGAGTGACCAGTAGGATCCCTCCGGAAGTCCTGTTCTCTCAGACGAGTTGTCATATTGTGTGTTAGCATATTTTCCAGTGATATAGAAGGCCAAGGCTGAAATCACTGCCAAGCCAACACATATCAATTGAAAGACTCCATAATTATTCAATCCATCGGAGAAGTAATCAGTAACAAATACAGAGCTTGTGCCTAAAATTCCTGCAATGCCCATATACTTGACCATCTGAAGACGTTCTTCATCTGTCTCCCCGTATTCTGTCATTAGTGCACAGTGAGCAAGAAGACAGAAGGTGAAAAAGGTGTCAAAGAAACATAGAGCACACAATCCCTGTAGGAAGCATACAACTCCATGAGCTCCATCAGTATAATCTGCCCATGGGAACCAGGGTATTAGGAAACAGAGGACCCAGGGCACAGCTCCATACAGAATACATTTTCGTCTCACCGTTATCCAGCCATCTTTAGTGGTGTCTTGCAGGTAGCCGAACCAAGGATCGTTGACTGCATTCCAAATAGCGAAAATGAACTGAGAACATTGGAACCAGACTTGGCTCATGTGATATCTATCTAAGAATATCTTCACATAGTAGAAGTTGAACACAGTTGATATGGTGCGACCTCCAAAGCTTGTAGCAGAATAGATCACTGCTTTCTTAGAAATCCTCATTGTTGAGCTATGTAACCTGCGAAAAAGAATATTAGTTATATCTGGGAGGAAAGGCGCAGAGCCTAAAACAAATCAGATGACTCTAGAACTAGCCACATATAATCCGGCTTCATATTAACTGTTCATTAACGACTTGATTTAGGTAGGCTAAAAGAGAGCGACTCAAATTGCTGTGATTACTTGGGAAGCCTTAAACTGGTGTAGTCCTGCAAGGATGCAAAGTATGTTGCTGTTGAGATTTGTGGATCAACCACAACTCGCCTGGAGATTAACAGAAATAACCCAATTAAGTAAGGTTCATAACATGAGATCCATGAAAATTAAAGGTATTATGGTGTATTGACATTAGTGTTGTATTCAGGGTCGAGTCAACGTGGTCGGATCATGTTAGGGTCAAGTCGGGTCAGAGGTCTACATCCTTACGGGTCTCAACTACTAGAGTGATGGTCAAAATGGTCAAAAACCTGAGACCTAGTGCACTACAGTCCACGATCTTAACCACTATGCTATAAATTTTAGATGATGATATCGGAAATAGAGACTATACAATGATAAAACATATAGCTATTAGCCATGCTTTTGCTGTGATTATTATGAACGGCTTACAACACTACATAAAGCTTTCTTCAGACATCTATAATACGTTAAATACTTGACACTTTGACAGAATTTGATGAAACTTGGTCTCAACATAGTTCACTATGTCTAGATGATATATTACAAACTGAATCAAACTTAACATGTACTATTAGCTAATTGCACTAGTGATTAGTGGATGAATATCCATCATTTTTTTAAATTGTGATATCTGAAGACAGTGTAGGAGTAGGACATCGACTTATGAAGTCGTAATGTAAATCCAATTCACGCGCTCTTTTCGACCCGACCCGGCTCGTACCCGAATTTAGGGAAATTTCAGTGGCTCGGCTCGTTTTCATTTTTGCTGGCTCGATACAACACTAATTGACATCCACCTTAGTCTTACGCTTTTTGCTAGATGGTCTGGGTCTATGCACTTGAGCCTCAAGACTGCCATACAAACTCCCACTAAAACTAAGACTACCCTACAATGTTCAATTCTTATGAGCCTTCATGCTCATCTTATCAGAACTGATAAATAAACTTTAATGATAAATAAAGATCATGCAAATACATGATTGCAAAAAATCTTACCCATCCAACTCCTACACCCAACCAAGCTGAAAGAAATGACAAAAGGAGGAATGGAATTACGGTGTATTCAACCTGTATTTCCTGAGATAATTGATTGATGCAAGGTGATTGATGACCTGACCACTCTCTGTAAGTGTAGTACTAGTAGTAGTAATGACAAGCTTTTTTTCCCTATAAAGGGAAAAATTTTGTTTCCCCATAAAGGGAAAAATTTTGTTTCCCCCCATCATATAAAGGGCAAACTTTGTTTCTCCACCAGCCAAACGACAGCCAACCTTATAAGGTCAGAAAATGTAAATTGGGATCACATGGCAATTGGTAATATGAATGAAGTTGAATCCAAGAAATGTTGTCTGCCCAACCCAAGTTGTTGTAGTAATGTAAACTTGTAATTTGTTTCAACCGGAAACAGTGACAAACAGTATTGAACTGACTCACTAGAATAAACCATGTATCCTCAGAACTGTACTCAAAGATCTACCGGGTTGCATCATATAAGCTGTCAGTAAATGCAAGCTCAAATAATTTGGAATTTGGCCAAAAGAATTTGTGAAAAGAGCCCTATCTCCAATGCTCAGAGCGTGAGAGAAATACCTGGACCTCAACCAAGGAGTTCTCTGTACCTCCCTGCCTCAACAGGATGACTCATTCATAAGTGGTGAAGTGATGAATTTACCTACAAAATTGGCTAAACTCTGCTCATAATCAAAACCAGTAAGTAGATGAAATTCAGTACACTAATTGTAAAATAAGGAATTTGTCTTCTTGTAGATGATGGATAACTATCTTGGCAGCATTAAATTAATTTACTGTTGTTCTCAGTTCTGTTGTAGTTTCTCCAGTCCAATTGAGTGACCTCTACTCCCACTATCTTTGTTTGTTTGTTGGTAACTCTAGTTGGGTTTTATTCTGGAATAATAGTACAATTATTACAAGCAGAAGTCACACTTTTGGGTGATTATAATAATAGGCCTACATTTGAAAACAAACAAAGAAGATACATCCAACCAGAGACAGCATGGATGATTGAGATTTAGTTGTTTCATCAGGCTTTCCCATTATAAGAGCATAGGCCTACTCATTGACTTACCAAGATCCGATTTGAAGGCTATCCAAGAAGGTTATAGATCACACCCCAGGAGCCTTGGTCTTAAATTTAAGTATCAGCATTGATGATTGTTTGAACATAGCTTGATTATGTCTAATGGCTTAACCTTACCAACAAGACAATAGAATGTATTGCAGGCCAGTGTTATTTAATAGAGCGGTACAAGTACTGACTCTTACTGCATTGCCAAAATTATATTTATGTTGCGGTACATCAGATTTGAGAAATCGCTGCCTCTGGCCCTGACATATATAACCTCCAAATTGTTACTATCTAGCTCTCAGGCCGATATTGAACCAAAAATATGGGAATTTACTAATTCAAATTGATGGACCATCTTTAGTCTGCGCACATATATAGCATACTTTACTGCAGTCCAGTATCAACTAAGGCCTATATGACATTAGTAGTTAGACACTGGATTTGAGAGAGTATACTATGTTCAAACTCCTGGGATTTCCCTTTACATTGGATTGGATAGTTACATTTAGGGATGGGGGTCTATGTGGGCTTCAAACAACACATCATCTAGGGAAAATTATATATTGGAATGCGCTCCCATATGTGAGACTTGCCTGTCAAGAGTGTACTGGGAATTTCTTGACTCACAAAGAGATTGGTGCGGGACCTCCCGAATTGATTCATGAGCTTTGTTATTCAAAGGACCTAGATGTAAGGTCCATCGAAAGTTAATCAAGCACCTCAATAAAATCAAAATACTGTCAAAGCCCTGGTTTTGCTGTAGGCCTATGGGTGAATCAGTCCAAAACTACCCTAAATATCCATTTTATCACTGATTACCCCTGGGGTTGCAAGCACATCAACAATATCTTGTGAATGAATTTGAATTGACTGTCGCAGCAATGGTTTTGCAGATTGAAGTGAACATCAAATGTGGTCTTATCTCAAAGATTTTTGATCCAAAGCTCCTCAGATTTCTTCAAAAATATATGTCCACTACTCCTTGGTTGGCGTTCTGAACAGGTACAATCATTGGAATTGATATTTTTGTACCAGAGTAATGGAACCGACACCATTTTAAAGGCCTATGCCTAGCCAAAATAGAATGACATAATGAGACTTCATAGGGTGCATTGAGGTTTTTTATAAACAATGTAACAAGTTCTAAAAGTACTTAAGCACTAAAACTATGTGCTCCGTTACCCAAGCAAGTGTCCTTGGTTTAGAAGGATTTAATTTCTTTATTTCACTTGGTCAAGTATATGTCAATGTATAATGTCATGTACAGCAATTATTCAATGTGATTTATGACAGTCGTTTTATTTGTATTCATCTCTGATGTCCTTGCAACAACCTTGTTAACTGTTGTTTTTATTAAATTCCAGATGGCTTAGTGTAATGGCCCTGTGGTAGTTAAACAAAGAAATGATGGATCCAGAATTAACGGCTAGTGGTTCAGGTAGGCTTGACTCCATGACAATAATAAGCTAAATATTATACCGTGGCCTCTTAGTTTTCTGTGTACTTGTGTTTTCCAGAATACGCAGTTATATAGGCCTACCATGTGCAGCTTTTTGATGAAACCAAGTACTCACAGAGCCATGTATATCAGATATTCATGGCTTTGCAAGCAGTTTCGTTTAATTTTGGATTGCACTGGCTGTCTGTATCTTGTATCGCAGTGTGGTGAAATGTTACATTGAGACACCTTCCTACACCTTGGCAGTCATGTCTGGTTGGCAGCAGCTTATGTAGCCAAGGTCAGCATTGTGTAAATAGATTACTTACATGACAGTGTCATGCTATAGTTGTTATTGCTGACAATTCTAAGTGATTAGTAAGGTATGGATGTGGTTTGGCCTGTCACCAACAGTCAGGTGTTGCAAGTTCGTAGTGTTATAGGTACTAGTTGACTCACATGATGGAAGAATAGTTACAAGGCGTCTATTCAAGAGACACTGTTGGAAACCTTTTCGATGCAAGAGCAATGAACTCTGTAGGGCAACAAACTCTCAGCCTAGAATACCAGATTAATCATGGTACAATTTCCAAGCTTTTTGATGGATGGATGTTGTCTGTGACCATCCTGTACTTATGTGAATGTTATCATAGTTGCTAATATTTCATCCAGAAAATTTGTATGGCCTCTACGATCATCTGGGGTTTCAAAGTTGCCGTCAGAGTAATGTCATGCCTTTTTTGAAGATAAACCTTGGAGCTTTCTCATTGCATCAGCACCATGTTGTCGGAACCTTGTAGAATAAGTCCGCCACGCTGTAATACCTGACATGAAATCCTTGTACTCAGGATTTTTGACAGGTCTTGTTTTGTTTGGAATTAATCACTGTCACTTGCGGAATTGATGTTAGCACCTGCATAAATTTACTACAATGAGTGGTTGTGAGAGTGACAAACTACTTGTCTACTTTGACAAGTTTCTCCTGACTTGATTATCACAATGTTTTTGTAATCATTGTCTTGGAAGATCCACAACATATGCGAACATTGTATATTTAGTACAAGTAGTTGCAGGTAGTTTCAACATAGTCAATTTTGAGTTTTATTCAATGAAAGTCAATCTGTAGTTGCTGAGGGGGAGTTATGATAAGCCCTGGGCCTGCGGGATTTTCGCCATATCGCTGGCATATAGTTAGCAATCCTGGGTTGTCTCTCAATAAATTCAGCCAAAATCACTATCTGATCTTTCCTTGACTAGTGAGCGATACCTGACAGAAATTGAAACTGAATCTTTTTTTTGCAGATGATTGTGAGGGAAATATGGTGCCAAAAGAGAATTTCAACATAGAGGATCCGTTAAGTAATGCACAGTAAGTAAGACAGTGTCTTCGAAGCCAGCAACTGTCATGTTGAGAGAGATATTCTGCACATTCCAAGTACTTTTCTATGAGTACAGTCATGTGATACACTTAAATATACAAACGGACCAAACTTGGTCTAGTGGAACCTAGACCAAATTTGGTCCATTTGCCTGCATTGTGAGTTGCTCCCGATTCAGTGGTCGCGCCGCAGGGAGGGAAGGGAACAACTGGAATGCAGACAATTGTATTAAACTTGATCTAAGCGGAAACAGACAAAATCAGTTTAGAGTCACTATACTTGGACGACAATCCTTCAGAGGTTGGTTTTGGTCTAACGGATTTCCATTGTCATCATAAGGCTATTAGTGGATTAAAATTTGAAGGGCTATTGTGATTCCACTTTCAAGTAGTGTTGTAAGTGAAGCGACTTTAAACCCACACAACCAAAACATCTCAAGACTGTAGTCTACTGTCTGGCTAAGTCTTGAGTAAGTGTAGCTTCAGTGTTGTGATGAGTCTAGCTCGAAGTCAGATTTGAGTTTGAACTTAATCATTCCTACATGGCAGCATACAGAGATGTAGCCTTGTCACGTGGCCGTGTGACAAGGCTAGAGGCGTTGACTGTAAACCTGACAAGATACACTTTTTAAACTCAAGATTAGTTTTTTAGTATATTTGAGGGTCTTACAATGGCTAAGTATGACAACGGTTCCACTGACTATCTGCTGATACCATTGATTGACTTTGTTTTCTTGCTGCTGAAATTCTGTCATGAATTAGGATTAACGGCTAAAGAGCTCATTATCCCCTTATTATACAGTTTAACCTCAAAATCCTGAGTCAAATCCAGAATCAACCCCAGACCGTACCGGAATCTGAACTATCCATATGTATAAGATATTTTAAAGCGCCTCATAAGCTTAAAGACTACCCAAAGACCAATGCATGTTATAGTCAGTCAGTTACTTATGATAAGTTTTGTCAGATTTGCATGGTAAAAATATTCAATGCTCTACTTGGAATTGGTCTTTAGTCTAGAATTTGTTATGCATAACATAATATGATATTGCCAACGTTGAATCTCATCAAAATGTCATAATTTTATCATCTACAGGAAGACTAACCGGTCACACCGTAACATCCTGGAAAGAAAGCGTAAAGAGAAGATTAAGATGTATATATCTCAGCTAAAGGACATGATACCGCCAGATTATCTGCCCTCTATGAAAAAGGTTTATAGCCGTTAGTTGGTTCAAGGAGTTAGGGTTAATGCCTCTAACTCCTTGGTTGGTTATACAACAGTACGTCAGTACTAGTTGCTATACTTAGGTCAGCGGTCACTTATAGGTCAATCCCTTTGAGAAATGGTAATTTAATTGACGGGAATGGAGAAAAAATGAGATCAGTTTGTCACATCTTACTAATAACGGCTACATCAGTTCTCATGAGTTTGTGGTGTAGGGCTTCTGTTCATGGTGATAGAATCATATTAGCGGTGTACATGCTAATGCTCACATTTTCCTGGTTGTGATGTTCAGTACAAGAGAATGAGGGTAATTCATTTGTTTAGAATGTTGTGTGAAAGACTATATTCAGGAAAAGTGATGTTATGTATTTTCTGTCTTTCCTCACTAGAAACCTGATCGGATTTCCTTGAGGGCGGTATGATTTATATAAAACATTCATCAAATAAAAAGCTGGAAACTTAGTCTTACAGGTGTTTTTAAACACCAGTTTGACAACCATGAATCAAAATTAACAGATTTGGCCAAGTTTGATAGACTGGAACACTTAGACTTCCTTTTTGATATGATCAGCTTAATTGCTGATGAATCATTATCCTCGCCTATTTCCACGTCTTTGTATTTTACAGCCATCCACAAATAATGCTGTTCTGGAACATGCAGTCGCTTATATGAAACATTTAAAGCAGCAATCGGAGTTGTTCTTTGCAAACAATGGCTCACAGGTTCAAAGTAAGCATTAACCTACCTGTACATAACCATTATAGCCAAACTAGAAGTTCCAATCATCTCCGAGTAGTGAATAGCGGGCTAGCTAATTAGCGTCATCGACCCATTCTTTTTTGGGGATGGTGAGATGGCGCAATCTATTAGCGTGCTTGCTATTCACTGTCAGGCGATTAGTGCCGCAGGAGTTGTGGGTTCGAGTCCCACTGGGGGAGCTTTCATTGTTGATTGTTCCAGCCCCCAGCACCCTCGGGTGTATACCTCTCCTGTGTACTTGTCTACTGACTGACTCATGGAAAGACATGTGACAGCATGGAAAGACTTGCTGACAAGCTGGAAAGACAGCTAAACCTACTACAAGGGGTCCCAGCAATGGGCCATGTAAGGCCAATAACCCTAACACGTACGCTGTGTTTCATAGGGTGGCAATGGTGGATTGGAATGTGCTGTGGGATGAGAGAACACAACTCCGAGTAGTGAATAGCGGGCTAGCTAATTAGCGTCATCAACCCATTCTTTTTTGGGGATGGTGAGATGGCTCAATCGGTTAGCGCGCTTGCTATTCACTGCCAGGCGATTAGTGCCGCAAGAGTTGTGGGTTCGAGTCCCACTGGGGGAGATTTCATTGTTGATTGTTCCAGCCCCCCACAACCCTCGGGTGTATACCTCTCCTGTACCCATTGGTTTGGTACGTTTCAGTTGTGTGTGCATCTCTAAATATTATCTAGTTTCAGAGTGTAAGTCATCCCCAAAATTGCTAACAGGGATATTTTCCAGAGCCCAGGGCTCTGGAATCCAAACCTGGATGTAAAGGGGCCATTTACTTTTTTGTCAATAAACACCATGAGGCAGGTTAATGTAAGTCTGAAATGAGGAAGTTTATACCTTTATCTAAATAAAACAGGTTCAACGATTACAACTCAGTCTTTAACATTTGTGATACTCTATTTTTACTCAGCTGATGAGATTTTTAGACTGAAGTCTGAATTGGAGGCTGTGACTACTGAGAGAGATAAATATAAGAAAATGGTGGACGAGGCCGGTAAATATTATACTTATTCTAGCTTTTTACACATTCATCACTTTTCACAAATATGGGGATTAGAAGAGGGCATGTTTGGTTTGAGTGCTTGGTTTTCAGCATAGCAATCTTGCATGAGTCCAATGGCATTTGGGTTTTGTAACAATAAGTGCTTGTTCCCGATTACATGCAATTTGAGGACTTCAAGCCACATGCTACAGCGGTCTGGAAAATAAACATATTTACCATTGTGTACTGCATTGGTTTTTTGTGTGCTTGTAAAGCACCTTTTTACCTTATCATCTATTTACCTTATTATATATATATATCCCACTACATACCTTATTATCTCATGTAAAAATATTTGTACCATTATTATTCATTTTTGTTGAGCCAATACTATATTACCTGATTCTCCACTCACCTTGCTATTGCATCAGATAATGTTTTTCCTCTTGTTCTTGCGTGAACTTTAGAATAACAATTATTACTAATTGAGTTTGCATATTTTCTCTTACCACATGTTTTTGGCAACGTAAAAAACCGAAAGTCGGAACACAGTTTCTGTTGTTTTGAAAAAAAAACAAAGAATTCATAGGTTTTGGGAATGCCTTTTAAGTGATTTGCAGAACCTGTTATCCTGCTAACTTTCAATAAATGTGACATTTCCAAGCTATTTTAGGATCATATATATACAGTGACTTTAATTTCCTAGATCACCATTAGAAAACTAGACGCTAATCTCAGGTTGTTTATGATTTTTCATGTAGCTGCCGTCACTCCAGGAATGTTAGCCAATGTAGTCAGTAGCAGGCAAGCACACTGCAATCCTACATCTGAACCCCACAACAGAATCTTAACTCCTCCCATACAACCTACCATTGTGTCCTGTCTACAAGGGCCACAGCTGCGGACCGACAGCCCAACCCTCCCTCAGAGCAGCCAAGCTAAACTCCCTGGCCAAGGTAAAGCTTCATAAAGATAGATTCAGTATATTCAGTAATATTATCATAGACAAATTACAATGTGTTGACTGAAAAGCTCTGTCATATGGTCATACAATACTGTTTAAGACTTGAATACTCTGGGGCAAAAAACTATGTAAAAACATTTAGTACATTTAGTGGGCATAGAAAATTATTTACGAGACTTGCTATAACAAATATTCAGGATATGACATTCATCCGAATGAAAACTGGCAGCTAAGTTATCCATTCTTTCAGTGATGTACATCGGTATATCAAGATTAAAATTATTTCTACTAAAGAGTTTGAGGGGCTTAGTTCCTTCTCCCTCAGTTTTACTGTGGCTGATCGTATGAGTCATATGAATATTATGAGCGATGCAAACGCCCCACAGCACAGAAATTATTTCAGATTGACTTTAGACTGGACTGTATCTGTGCTGTGTTTGTAGGTTTGATCATTACTCAGAGTGGGCAGACTTATTACGTAAACGAACAGGGTATACCTGTGGCTCAAGGTATGGCACCTTCTCAGCTACTATCTGATGCGTTACTGCCTCGATCATCCGCCGCCGGCTCTCCAATACAAACTGTCAGCCAACCTACTGTAACACCGATTCATACGAAAGCACCTGCCACAATCACTACTAGTGCTTCAGTCACGCCCATATCATCTGCGTCGATAACAACTTCTGGTGAGTTAAATCATCGTCACTGACCTCCTCAGAACTTTGTTCAAATTACACGAGAAGCTTCTCGACCCTTTTGCTTAGGTGAAAGAGTCACTGCTGATAGCTGATTTGTCACTGTTTCAGTTTCCGGCAGCGTACCCCACACCTTAGGAGGTCGGATTATGGCCTCACACCTTTAGGATGCTCATTTGTTTCTAGGAGGCATCACACCATCAGGCATCAGTATGAGGATTAGGGGCACCTAGTGAACCTTTTTATTGGCGTGCTAAAACTTGTTACCCGTACAATGCTCGTCACTATATGGCTCCTACACTCTTCACTTTGCCAGTGTAGATCCAGTCTTATCCAGTTCTGTTTTTCTCCTATCCGCATTTAATTGTAATAATGATTGTAAAAAATCACACCTTTACACAATTATTCCAGTTACACTGAGCTCGTTGTCACAGCAGCAAGTGACAGCAACACCAGCTACTCCAGTGTCCAATGGTACTGGACTAGTAGCTATACCTGGACATAAGGGAAATCTACCCAGTGCAATCATACTACCTAATGGACAGATAATACCTGTGGTTGGCAATCAGGTGCCTTCTGCTGTTAACACATCTGGAAATAACCAAGTGCAATCATCAACCTCAAGCAACAGCTCATGTAAGTATCACGGTCAGGAAGGAAATGTTGATATGGCTTTGCTGTGTGTTTTTATAATACCCATGAGTAACAAGCCACTATTTCTATGTATAACTCTTAGCTATCATAACATAAGAGGATAAATCAGACCAGAAAAACCCTCAAACTTTTTGTACTCTATGTCTGTAAGTCTGTGGTTCGTTTCTAGTTCTTTCTATTTGAAACAGCCTTATAACGACCAACATGCTTGTCGTCGTAGACTGATTGTTGCGGATAGATATTTAAGCGGGTTTTTGATGATCAACTTGGTTTTATAATAGTTTGAATATGATGGGGCACCATTGTGTTGTTTTGTCATTATCCGGGTTGTGCAGCTCACTCACCACAACTATAATACCAACCACATTACATAACACCAGTGTGCATTATGCATTGTGCATTAAACTGTGTGTATAACACAAGCGCATTACACTATGCACTACACGATGGTGTGTACATTGAACCATGGTTTGTGCACTCACTACTGAAGGCATAACGATGTTTGCAATACATTCACATTGTTGGTTGAGGAGATTCTGTCAAGCTGATGTTTTTGTAATTGAACGATCAAGACTTCTTTAGGACGATCAAGCAATCCTTTTTGCATTGCTTATTACTCCGACTCTGTAGCAGAATGATCTTTATTATGATCTGTTTGTTTTAGTGACGACAAGCGTTGCAGTGACTGCGGGATCGAGTACCACAGCAGTCCCAACAACACCCAACTCGACAGATCTCAACATGTCTACCAGTGCCAACGTAGTACTGATTGGTAGCCAAAACCCTCCAATAAACAATGTAGTCATGGGCACTCACGGCCAACCGCCGACACCTGACCCAGCCAATCAGCTTGGACGGAAGATAATGCCAAAGCCTACACAGTTTTTCACTTCTTCATTTCCAACTATGATGGCTCCTATCACATTGACTCCTCTCCCTATTCCAGCGTGTTCAATAAGCGTTGGTCCACCACCTTTCCAAACAAAATCGCAACCGATAGAACCTGATTTAGTGGTGAAGAAGAAACGTCCAAGGAAGAAAAAGATTAAAGATCCAGTCAATGAAATACAAAACAACTATGTGCCTCCGACTGATATTAAGATCCCGACTGGACCTTTACCAAGCCCTAGTAATAACTCTATACCAGCACCCATGAATCCACCTATTCCAGTGATACCTGGTGGTTTACAGTGCCCCCCTCAGCCTCTCTCCCTGATTGGGCAGTCCGAGAGTGATATACTTGCCACTGCAACTGCCTCATTATTCTCACCTAAACACTCGACAGACCCTCTCAATCTCCAGGCTTCCATCGGGTAAGGCGTACCTACTATTTGATAGTAAACAAAATAAACAAACTCTGTGGGAGGGGGGATAAGATCATTTTGTGACTTCTAGAAAATTCTCCTCTGAAGCCATAAAATTAATCCCGTGTCAAACAATAAGGTTATGTCCTGTTGAAAGCTCTCAGCTTGCTGAATACTAGGAAAACGGACTTTTTCTAGGAAAATGGAATAAAGGCAATTTCAATATCACCAGAGACTATAGATATATCTATAGTCTCTGATATCACATCGTACCGTGTTGAATATTCTCTAGTGCTCAATATGATATAGTATGGTAAAAAAAAATTAAATTCTATTGAATTTTTTCACCATATCTAACATGCAGCTCATGTTTAAAAAATTTTTTCAAATTGGCATAATATCTTGAGACCAACCCACAGCCCACCCTCTAAGGATACCACATAACAAAACATCCAAATATTTGAATATGAATATATTGAAGAAAATCTTGGTATGTTTGTTTTCACACAGAATCAAGTGGCCTTATTTTAACACTCAAATGACTGATAAGAGTGGCATGATTTTAATAGTAAATAATGGCAAATATCCTCAAGACATAATTTGGTCAGATCGTGTCAAAGTTGTTAGGAAAGAGCACTGCAAACTTTTAAACCTAGCTTCAATATTCTCAATATTCCATTAGAATAGTGGCAACTCACATTAAAGCAACGTGCAGCATGCATTGTTCTGAATGAGTCGAGTTTTTCTAGAGTTTGAGATGAAATTATGTACAAGGCACACCCATAGAGCTAGTATATGTTTACTTTATGGGCACATCCTGTTATATGATGTACCACAATATTCTCGGGAAGCCCATACTTATTCGCTGTCAACTACTGTGTATACATATTGCTGTTTGACCTGCATGTCGTTCCTGAAGTATCATCAGATTATTTCATGGGTTATCCATCAGTTTGTGTTTTGTTGAATTTCAGATCAGCCTCACAAAAACCCATTTCCGAACCCCCCACATGATATCATGTAGATGAAATATGACCACCCCCTGTCCCCCTCCCCTGCAGTTACTGTGAAGTATTTCATTCTGCTTGTGATATGTTATCATATAATGTTATCTGAAGATTAAAAAAAAAAGAAATTGATTTGATAGTATTCTTTGCGGTGTGCAGTTTTGGTTTTGGCTAATGTGAATATTGCAAAACGTTATGATCCATAAAATTATTTTTCTTTCACAGTGAAGGATTTCCTCTGCAGAACCCTGAGTTTGACCCAACTAGGCAATCTGTAACTACCATCCCACTAACAGGTATAGTAAAAATATCCAAACAGGAATCGACGGCTGTATAATGGTTTGCATAAAGTTAGGAATGGTAACTACAGTTTAATGTTTGTTTATTATGCGTTTTTCAATCTATTTTAAAACCAAATTTCCTGACACTACAATTCCTAGACCTCTGAGATCCTTTCCTTAGCCTTGATATGAAGCGGAAGCGTGTGTTAACAAAGATGTGACACGCAACTACTACTTGGTGTTACTCTGGCTGTATTATGCTCTCACTGTTCACGCTTATTGATGTCAGAGAAGGGCAGTATGTAAAAATATATGTGGTGTTACCTCAATCGCTGTATGAAAACCTCAAGGTCCATAGAGAGCAAGTGGCTGATTATTCATACCACGCCATCCTTTTCACACTTTAAGCTTGCATTGTCACAATTTGATAATACAAAGGCACTGATTTTTCAGGCAGCATTATTTGAATTCTGCCTGAAAGAAATTATATAATAAATTACGATTACTCATTAAAAGGTACACGGGCAAGGAGAACTAGGAAACGTAAAAACAGAGAAGCAAAACTGGCGGAAGAGAGGGAAAAGGTAGCAAAGTCCAGTGGAACCCAGAATATGATTGTGGGTGAGGACGGGCTTCCTGCCACTTTCCCCTCTACTTTACCAGACACATCACTTCTAGATATAGATGATGAGACTGGTTCCAAGAAATCTCGAGCTACATCAGGCTCTACTGAGACTGACGATATGCCTGCCTTGTCTGGTAAGTATGAGCTGTGGTTATTATAGCCTGTCTTCACAAGCTTTGTTCGGTGAGGGGGGATCCCCCCTCCCCAACTGAACTAACTTGTCAAGACAGGCTAGCGTTATTAGAAAGTGAGTTCAGGTGAAATTTGCAAGCATATGAATTTTAGTCCACTCAACTCAGACAACCATTTCATTCTTCCATCGACCAATGATTGTTCTGCTTGCATGATAGCGATGACTATCTGTAATGTGCAGTGATGCTGGCGCTGCCTCCATCAAGAAAGATTAATCCCATAGTTCAAGGTAATGAGATGTGGTATGCAATTGTAGCCCAGATGTTTCTAGTTGATGGGTGGGTTTTCATTGCTTTCCCATATTATGATCTAAGACTAGGTGACTTAATAAGTGAGAAGATTAACTAGAGACAAACATATTCCCCAACAGTTTTTGCCTGCGCAGAATGCATGTAAAGTGAGATGCAACATGAGCATGATAATACGAACTATAATTTGTATATTTCCCTCATGATATCTATCGATGATGTGTCCTTAAATCAGCTTCTCACCTCTGAATATTCTGTTTATAGAATTGACTGGAGAAATTCCAGAGCAGGAAACGACGGCTAACAACTCGCAGTCGATTGAGTTTGATCCGAATGATCTCGATAATATCTTAGATCAAGTGGAAAACATTGACTCACACGATAAGCAATCGGTGCACGCTGCGGATGGATTAGCCTTAACACCGGAAAGTCTTCAGAAGCCGGTTACAAGTCAATCTGGTGCGTTCCAAGTTCTAAATGGTGACGAAGAAATTGGACCAGTGTTTACCACAAAACCGATAACTCCGACAGCAGAATTGATAAATTCAGGAAAGCCTAATGATGCTATCCATAGAAAGCCAAGCACTCCCTATGCGGCATCAGAATCTTATTCCATAGGAAATCTCACTAAAACCACCGTTCAGCCTGTTGATCATAGGAGACAGATAGCATCTAAGTCTTCTTCTACAAATGACCCTGGTGTTAACATATTTGATGCTTATAGCAAGCCTGCGAGCTCATTTCAGCCGTATAGTCAGAACAAGCCAAAACAGGCCGACACTGAGACCCCTCTCTCATCAAGTAATGAGACTGAAGACTCTGGGCTGCCTGAATCAACCAAAGATGTCAACGTGGCAGGATTGTATAAACCAAGAGGGGAACCCAAAAGTCCATCAACAGATAAATATGACTCCAATTCACCCTGGAGCTCATATAGCAATATCAGTGTGAAACGTCAGAATGACAATAGTAGCCCAATGGATTGGCTGTCGGAAAATAAGCCTCCAACTGGTGCCACTCAGCCCAAACCTGTATCCCAGAACAACAAAGAATCTCACTTTAATATGCCATCTGATTACAGTTACGCTCCCTACAACACTGCTAATCAAATTAAACCCATCAACCACGTTGTCGATGATCACAAAGAAAAGCAAAATATTGGCTTCAACAGACAGAACAGTATGTCGCAGAGTTCTAACCCTTCTCCAAGATCTACGGCTAGTTCTGGCAGTGCACCTGCTTGGTCCCCTGCAAGGGAGTCGGAATGGAACCAAACGAACAAACCATCTCAGTTACCCAAACAAAACTTGGTAAAGACACAGCAGGGGGTAACGCACGATCAGACTGCGCAATCTCAGACTAGAATCCCTGCTGATGCAACTTCTCAGCCTTATCAGTATAATACGTTTCAGACATTCGATAGTGTCCCTGCACCAACGCAACATCCTGGAGACAATAATGACAGAAATGGCCACGAAAAGAGTTATATGCCGTCTGGATATCATTCAGTGGATAATCAAAACTTCTCTCCAGCCCAAAGTCCCCAGGATCTCAGCAGCACAAACCAAGCTTTCAATAACCCTAACCTGGGTTATCAATCATTCAGTAGACAAAACAGCGATTCAGGTGTGTGGCAACCAAACTCCTTTAACTCTCAGCACCCACAGAATACTAATCAACCCAAAGCAAGTACCAAATCTTCATCTGGAATAGAAAATGAACCATCTAAGATTCAACAGCCTCATGGATCATCACTGGCCCATCAACAGCCTCCACATAACCCATCTCAATCACATCAAAACACTGCGCATAAAAATCTGCCACATCCGCAACACAATATGACTCGGCAGCAGCAGAATGTGCCACAACCTCGCCAAGACTTGTCACATGAACAGCAAGATCTATCGCACCCACAACGAAAACAGTCACAACCGGAACCAAAAATGCAGAGCAAGCCTCAGCCTAGGGTAGACCTCGGCACACAGAAACAAAATGAAAAACATTCTCACCAGCAATATCAATCACATGGCTACGGACTTCAGCCTCATCAACAACAATCTAATCTTGTCCATACTTCACAAAGCATCCCCCAAACGCAGCCAGCACCACCGTCTCATCAATCATTTAATTTCCAACAGCAGCAACACAAGCCTCAACAGTCTCAAAACAAGCAACCGCTGCACCAACAGCTGCACCAACAGCTGCAGAACAGGATGCAACAAGCTCCAAACATGCAATCATCCCAGTTACACGAACGCATGCAACATTCACAACAACAACACCACCACGGACAGCAGGCTACTCAAAGACCACAAAGTCAGCAACCCGGTGTGGCATATCATCACAGCAATTCAAACCAAATGCCAGACTCTCCTTTGAACACAAACGTTTCCATGCAGTCTTCAAATGACCACAATAATCAAGCCTCAACATTCAACCAGACTAACCCATATTACAACCTAAATCCTCATAACATACCGCAGCCTGAATCACAGCACAACTCTGACAGGAGTGGATCTTTGGAAAATGCTGCGACAAGGCCAGAGTCAAGAGAAAATAGTGCCATACAACATTCTATTCCTGGGGGTCGACTGGGAGCACTTCTCAGTCTTGGATCCCCACAAAAAGCTGGTAAAAGAGTGCTTCAGCCACCATCAAATCAAACAAGTCAAGCAATGAAGCTGAATAATGGATTCAGCACTGAATCTTTGTTGAGTAAAGGTAATGCCACGAAAAACCAAGGGTTACCCCATCAATTCAGTCAACCAAGGGCAAGCAACCCTATTCACAGACCGACAGCTATGAATGCTGATTTCCTACAACAGCTTGAGAGAGACAAAACTTTCAGAAGTACTCCAGCTAACGAGCCTCCTTTCAATGTTAACCTCTTTGCCTCAACAGCACCTAATCTTGCCTCTCTGAAAAATGCCTTGCCCAGCTCATTTGGTCTCACTTATAATGACCCGACATTCACCTTTAGTCTCACTGGGACATCAACAGGGCCACCGACATCTAGTGTGGCTGGAGCCAACTTTATGGGGAAACATTTGAGTCAGCAATCACTTCCTCTACCTGTTTCACAGCAACAGACACATCAGTCCCATGATTCACTGGGAACCAGTCGACAACCGGGCCAAGTGTCCCATCGGGGCTCAGTTGATAATAATAAGACGTCACAGGCACAGATGCACTCTCAGTTTCATCCTGTTTCTAGTATTGACTTTGGACTACCCAACCCTTACCAGAACAAAGCTGAGCCAGCAAACCAGCCTACACATAGAACTCCCAGTAGTCAACAGCAACCACCCCCTCTAGTCAAAACATCTAAACGGAACAACTCCACCAGTAAATCAGCTGCTAAAGCAACCGATGTGGCTAAGGAAATGACATCACTACCATACCCTCTTGGACAAGCACCTTATGGCTTGCCACCTGGGATTCCACCTTTCACAATGGCAAATACTAATACTAACCCTAACTTGTTTGCCCCTCAGGCAATGTATAACAAGTCCGCTGCTGGCTCATTTGGATTGCCTTTCCAACCACCTGGATTTCCACCAATACCCTCCACCAATCAACATAATCTAATGCAGCAGATCAACTCATCCCAAATGAACCAGGCGGTTCCTGGCTTCAACATCAACAATCTTATGAAAGACAAAGGTGCAACTGACCCTGCCGCTGCCTTCAAACTTGGTGCATCAGAACAACCTTCTATGCCAGGATATCCTCCGCAGCCATCCCACCTTTATGGTAACCCAATGAATATTAACAATTTGTTCAGTGCAGTGCCTGGCTTTGACCCAAATCGCCCTGCTATGCCAGGCTTCCCACACACCTCACCAGCAGGCTTCCCCGGCTTCCATCCACAATTTGACTTAAACCTGAATAATCAACCCTGATGTACAGTGCTGTTAGTTTGCATTAAGCTGCTTACACACTTAAAAGTATTTCATCTGAAAATTTAGATCTGTGTTTTCATTCCAATTGTTTTTTTATTATTAAAAAATGTATTGTATTGTGCATCTGGTAATGACTTATATCTATATCATATCTTTTCCATACATATCATTTCATTTACAACGTTATTTCATTATACTACTTTTGTACAGCAAGTGCCATGAGGCTATCATGTCTATTCTATATCTTTATATACATCTGTTTTCAATGATATTGATCAAAATCATGCTTTTTCATTTCAATTTGTACTCATGGATTTATGAAATTATTAATACTGATCTGTATATAAAAGAGCCATATGATGCCAGTTTTAATCACATCGGACTCTGCTGGATTTACACTACAAGGATCATGGTGTGTTGGCCTTCCCTGGTTGGTCAGACTGAAGTACCTAGCACAACTGTCAAGAAAACACTTTACACATGAGCCTAATGGGAAAGAAGTTAGCAAATTTATGCAGCAAAACACTGTAATAATATCGAGAAACACTTGTTGGTATGACTAAACCCGATATTATAATGTGAATTCAATACATTGGGAACTGCAAATCGTGGGCAACATTATTTCTAAGGCTACGTTTTCAAAGTGAGAGTTTTCTGTTCCTGTAACAAGTGCACACGACTAAGGCCATCTCGCCGTATTCAAAATTTTACAGGGGGTGATCATATTGCATCACGTGATTAAGATCTGCTACTCTTGCAAGTTGTTAGAGCCAACAGTTGTAAATCTACATAGTTGTGGAATTTACGACAACAATACATAGGCACTACTTTTAGCAGTAGGTATATATATCCCGAGAGTCATAAGTTATGAATTAATCCGTTTGAGATACCTGGGACAATCCTTGAGGTCAACAAGTTATTTGTAATTTGCTTGAATTATAAACTTTTAGAAAACCTCAAAAAATATATATGTTACAAGAAGTTGTGTGGATATGCTTGTCGAGACAGATTTTGTAATTTCAAAACTTCGAAACTCGAGCAGTGATCAGATGCCTTCAGTACAGTCAGGCTAATGTATAGCCTGTCATGACAAGCCGAACAAAGCTTGTCAAGACAGGCTAGCCAACGAACTGGTTTATTTCATTGGTCAGGCCACCCTCTTACCCATACATAATTTTATATCAAACGATCATTGCTATATCATACTATTTTTTGACCAATACTTCTTCCTGCCAACAATGCATTTTGAACTTATATTTCAGTCCCAAACACCCTGCTTCTAGCTTACATCATTCTGCTTACATGCTAGGTCAATTATTTGGTTGATAATATGGAGTTGTCTCTTCATGAATTTGGATTGGGTTGAATTAAAGTTTCCCTCAAATAGATGCACTCAAACTTAATTGGTTGATTATTTTTGCTTTGCCCTATGGGATGTATTTTTACATCTTCAGTGCCAGGTTAGTGTCATACAAAAGCAAAACAAGGACATGCTTGGGCAGGGGGAACAAGGTTTTGCACTAGAAGAATTTGAAGTTGATAGTCTTTCTGAGTACTCAGTGTCATCTAGATCAGAAGTTCATGCTACCCCAAGCTTGAAGTGCACAGGAAGAGGCAGAAGGCCTAAGAGTGTGCCATCAATATTTGAGCTCAACTTGCCTGAAGTTGTAGTGCAGGTGAGTGCAGACTGAACTGTTGTTGTTACACAGTAGTGTCACAGTTTAATGAATGAGGTGAGTAAGGATGAACTCCTCCTTACTAGTTTGTATACATAGTCTCATCACTCATTTGTTTGAGAAATTAAATAGAGATATTGTTCTATGACCCATGGAGTGAAAATCAAGCACCATGCATTAAATATATTAATACAGTAGAGGCAAGCAGTTGGTCCACCACCATGCATAATAAGCAGAATACCTTTGAATACCTTTGAAGACTTCGTACACTCAGGAACTAAAAGTTAAAGGAGTGCCTCATGATTAACAGTGTGTTTAATGGTTAACGGGGGTTACAGCTGTATGCTGTTTAGTGTTGTCAGTCATCACTTTATTTCCAGCTAGACGCTGTCTTTGGATTTAACTTGTGGTACCCTTGGTGTCCCTGATTGTCCTCGGAAGGAAACTTCCGTAGTAGACTTTTGTAGATGCATATACAGAGTTGAGTTTGCCTCTGGTGGCAGATCTTGTTTTCATTGTCATGTTCTGTTTGTCGTTTGATACTTCATCATATGCGAGAGCTAGTGAGCTGTGTTGCTCCTCTTCTTGAAGGATCTTCTTCAGAAGGGTTAGCCTGTGATTTCTTCTCCTGTTCTGTAGTGTTTGGAGGCCAAGCTCAGAGCTGGCCTCGGTAACGCTTTCTCTTCCTTTTAGGCAGCTGATAAATCTGACAGCTCGATGTTGAATCATTTCTATTGATTCAATGTCCTTGTTGAGCATTGGGTCCCAGACTGTATCAGCGTATTCGAGTATTGGGCGACATAGGCTGGTATATGCCAGTAGGCGGCTCTTCTTGGGTGCATTGTATAGTATGTGTTTGATGGATCCAAGAGCTCTTGAGGCGCTGTCTCTCTTTAGTTTTATGTGCTGATCAAACTTTAGGTCAGACTGCATTATCACCCCCAAATACTTTGTGGAACTGTTCCATGCCATGCATGTGTCGCCCAGTTTGTACTGTGGCTTGAACTCTTGGTCTCCGAAGGCTATCATGTGGCATTTACTTTCATTGAACTGCATTTTCCATTGAACCGACCATCTGTGGACAGCATCAATGTTGTTTTGGAATATAGCTGCATCTTCGTCAGTTGTGACTTGTTGATAGAGCAGTGTATCATCGGCATATAGGGTAATGTTACAGCTTACCACTGTCGTTAGATCATTGATGTACATCAGAAACAGTATGGGACCGAGGACTGACCCCTGGGGCACTCCTGAAGTCACCAATAATTCTGATGAGGTCTGACCTTTGATGACCACTCTCTGTCTCCTGTTGGTGAGGAAATCCTGTATCCAGTTAACCAGCTGAGGGTGGATACCAGGAACTTCTTTCAGTTTCTTCATTAGTAGGGCATGGGGGACCTTATCAAAAGCTTTCTTAAAGTCAAGCACTACAGCATGTGTGGTTTTTGAGGACTCAGCTGTTTTGGCGAGGTCATGGAAGGTAGCACAGAGTTGTGTTTCGCAGGACATACCTCTCCGGAATCCATGCTGTCTGCAGTGTAGGAAGTCATTCAGCTTTTGGTTCAGATAGTGGAGAATGATGTGTTCCATCATTTTGCAGGGGATGCTGGTGAGCGATATTGGACGGTAGTTGTTGGTCGATTCCTTGTCACCCCCTTTATGGATTGGTGTGACATATGCCAGCTTCCACTGCTTGGGTAGTTGTCCAGCTGTAATTGATGCTTGGAATATGTGTTTTAGGCATTCGGCTGACATATCTGTATCAACGAGGAGATCTGGTTTACGTATGGCGTCTGGGCCAGGTGATTTCCCGTTTGGCAGATTCTGAATCAGCTTCACAAGACCTTCAGTGGTGATCTCAATTGGATCCTCCTCTGATGTGGTCATTCTCTCTGGTTGCACTAACTGTTGGTCAGGGCAGAACTGGGCTTGAAAGTGTTCATTCAGAATCTCAGCACATTGTGTTTTGTCTTCAGTGATGATGCCCCTTCTATCAGCCAGTCTGATGCTTGGTCCGTCGTTTGATTTGGCATGTTTTAGATGTTTATAGAAGGGTTTTGAATTTCCTCTTTCTAGTGGTTTGCAAATCTTGTCGACGAGGTAGTCTTTCTTTCTTCGCTCACACTCTTGTTTGCTGGTACGCCTTTCTGTACTATATTTCTGAAGGTAGAACTTATCACCAGTTTCTCTGTACTTTCCCCAAGTTTTCCTCTGCTTTTCTATTAGTTTGTGTGTCACTTTATCCATCCATTCGGGCCATTTCTTATTCTTAGGAGGGAGGGACTTTGTGGGTATATGCGAGTTCTGGGCGTCGGAGAGTTTCACAGTGAAGTGGTTCCACATCTCGTCAGGGTCTCTCATCTCGGCTAGCTCATCTACTACCATTTGCAAGGAGTCTCGATACCCTTCTAAATCTACTTGTGTGTATAGTTTGACTACTCTTGGCTTTGATTCTGCCACCTGTGGCTTGTTTTGGTCAAGTGAGGCAGTGATCAGAAAATGATCGCTCAGACCTGGAGACACTATGTCAACATCTTTAACAAGACCCTCTGTGTTGGTACATATCAGGTCCAGAATATTGCCATGTATGTGAGTAGGCTGTCTAACAAGCTGTTGTAGGTTGTTTTCCTGTAGCATGGTCAGGAAGTCTGCATGGGTTTGTTTGTACCTAGCATTGGGTTTTAGGGAGCATGATGCCCAGTCTATTTCGGGAAGGTTCATGTCTCCCATTAGGATAATCCTATGATCTGTGTAGTGATTGGTTACCTCTTCGAAGGAAGCTCTCAATTTGCTCATGTTTTGTAGAGCAACACAGGGTCTGTAATAGCAACAGATGATTACTTTGTGGTCGAGCTTAACAGCAATAATTTCCTCATCTGTATTGTTTATCTTTACTTCGGATGGGTTGAGATCATTATCTATGGCAATGAGGACTCCTCGACCTCTGATGTTTCTGTCCCTCCTGAACACCGCCTTGTGTGCCTCAGGGATCACAGATTTACTGGGTATAGTACAGTCGAGATGAGTCTCAGTAAGGCAGACAATGTTAAAATCAGATATAAGGGATTGTAATACTGCTGTTTTTCCTTTTGCTGATCTTGTGTTGGCCAAGAGCATACTTAGATGGTCGTTTCTTTTTCCTTTACTTCTGGTTTCAGGAGCTCCCAATTTCCCGAAAGTTGTTTTTGTTCTATTTGTAGGTTCCGAATACGATATTCGGCTGTGACATCAGAGCCTTTAAGCTCACGGATTTTCTCTCTCAGCACCCATTCTTGATTTCTGACTTCTTGGCTAGTATCTATTTTACAGAATATGTTCTCTTGTTTCATTGTTCCAGAGTTGACACGCTTCACAAAGTCCCACTTTGAGGACTCATTTTCGAATACTAGTTTTATGGGCCTGGGTTTTCTGTTTTCGTCCTCATCACTGCTTTTACGCCCGAGTCTCATGGCCATGACTGGGGGGTTAGACTTTTTAAAGCACTCCCGCGTCATGAACTGTTTAACTTGGTCAAGCACCGGTGATTCTTCTTCATTGATACCATATATTATGGCATTAAGCTTCCTCGACTCCGCTTTATTCATCTGTTGTTGTCGTCGTAACATCTTTTCTGTGTTTTCATTTGATACGGTTGCCATTTCTATGTGTTTTGCTGATTTTTGCACAACCTGTGCGTAGTTCTCTTTCAGCTGTGCTATTTGTTCGGTGTTTGTTTGGAGTGCTGCAGAGTAGGATTTTTGCATCTCCTTGATGGCCTTTTCAATACCATCCAATTTGTTTATGGTGGTTTTATGATGGAAAGAAGTATAACCTACTGTATCTCCCTCACATTTTTTAGCAATACAGGTTTCACAATACCATCGGACACCGTGATTTGCCAGTTTCTTTATGCTATTGGCATCAGCATTTTGTAGATCCTGACATATAGCGTGGTACCACACTGCACAGGCATCACAACTGATCCAGAGTGTTTTGTAGACTTTGCCAATGGTGCCAGTGCATTCTACCTCCTTGCATTTGCCGCAGGGAGTTTCATCATCATCATTTCTTTGCTGTTGTTGCTGCTGTTGGCTGCCTTTGTTGACCTCCTGTGAGTCCCTGCTGTTTTGGGTCTGGTTAGTTTGGGAGGCTTGGGGAACAACCATTTTGGAATCTTAGGGTTATTACCAATATCCTAACACACTGTTTGAGGCAAACCTGGTCTGAACCCTACTAATTTTGTCAAATTAGATAGAATTTTTCACAGGAATTAATTTTCTTTGTCTGCCATCTTGACCTTGACCTTGAGACTGTAAAGATATTATACAGGCCTACAAAGTACTCTTTTGTACAACTTTAGAACATGAAGGAGCAGACACGCAGTAAAGGCAGGGGTAGAGCTAGCTTTCTGAATACATCGCTAAGTCGTACAAAACCATCATATGGTCTTGGACATGGAAAATCAACCGGTGACAGTGTCTCAAAGGTTTGTGGATATTTTTAATTTATTCATACTCAATTTTTGGTGCATACCCATGTCTTGCAAATGCAGATAATGACCTTCATTGCATGAATATTTGTATTTGCATTGAGCCCATGAGAACGGAATGGTTAGGTACTGATGTCATACAGCAACAATTGTACGGTTTGCAGTAGCATTTCATCTCAGACATGAGCTACTGTACCTGCAAGTGTCCCTGACCATCGATCGCTTTTTGACCCCACCTCTTCTGTGTTTAAATAACTTCCTTGTTATATTTTACCTGTAAAATGTCTGAATATTTGAAGGTTTCGAATACAAACATTGCTGCTACTGAGCGGAAAGTCAGTTATAATAAATCTCCAGAATCAGCACCCGCTGGTACCCCTATTCAGGAAGTGTTGGCGGACGCTAATAAGAGGTTTGCCAGCTATGGTTATCTTAAACACAATCCAGCTCGGAAAATACCGGAAAATGATGGCAAGGAACCTTCAATTGAGGAGAAATTGGCACAGATCAGCAACAATTCAGAAAGGCACATGCGACAAAAAAGCTGGAATATAACTGCTACCGCACAGAATAGAGACGAAGAATACCCTGCTTTACCGAGTCTCAACGTTTCACAGTTTCAATCAGGTACCGTAATATATGTGTAAATGATTTTTTGTGCTGGCAGGGTGTGAGAAATAGTTTGAGATCATGTTAAACCTGTGTGTATATATAGGCTATCCTTAACAGTCAACAATATAGTCTAGTTACCTACTGAGTAAATATAGTTTTTGAGCTTGTTTGATGAAACATCTATTCTTTACTGAAGTATTTATATCACTGGATCTTTCAGGTGCAAATCAAAAGAAGAAACCTGTTGCCATTGGTTTCCCACTAGGTTCCCATGGGCCTAACACCAAAAACTCAGTTACAGAATTAGCTACACATGAAAGCAAAGAGAACCACAGGCCTAAGGCTGGACAAGCAGACACCAATCTAGTCAATGACAATATGAAAGAGGAAATAGACAATCTGTGGGAAGTGATGAACAGCAGAAAGACAGAGGATGAATCTGCTGCAAACAACCCACTTGTTGATAATCAAAATTCCAATACACAGAAAAGCAGGTAAAAAGCCCGGTGTAGTTGTGAACTATAAAATATTTGTCTGTTTATGGGTGTTGTAATGCCTAATTCCAAGGGTTGAAGAAGAAAGATACCGTGTCTTGACAAGCTTTGATGGAGGAAGGGGAGGGGGAACAATCAAGTTTTGACAAGCTTTGCCCGCTCCCGGCGTCAAAGCTTGTCAAGACAGACTCTAAGAGTAACAAAAACACAGTGTTTTTCTTCTCACATGTTTCGTGATTTATTGGTGTGAAATTGCAGTGTTTTACACTTTTATTTTGGCAGAAAATATTATCCAGTTTGAATGTTTCCAAATGTGTACACAAGGATTGAGGAAAAACTGATTGGGGGAAAAAAAGGATAAAACAATGCAAAGATTTTTTATTCATTTTTATCTTGGCTTGACTTTTGTGTCCAAATCCAAATCAATTCACAGTATTATTAGTTTTATTCGCTGCAACTGTTCTCTCACTTTTAGGCACCAATCAGGCTCGAGTCGTGGCTCAAGAAAGCAGTCAGAATCAAGGTCATCAAAAGAGGAAGAAATTCTTGAACTTGAGTGAGTGTCCATTAACACTTCATGAGTGATTACAACTAAGTGAATAACTTTAATATATTGTGGTTGCGGGTCATAACAAACACATTCAAAATCCTGAGTGGTCTTGTAATTGAAAACTTTCAATCTTCACCTATCTCCGCTCTGTCCTTTTCCGGTAGCGGATGCCAATTAAAAAGTGTCAACGTCTTCTTCGTTTCCGAAATTGCCCACGCCTTGATTGAACTTCATACCTTCAGAGTCAATAATTTAGTAGCAAATTTGTCTAATTTTAAAATAAAAATCGCAAGGATTCTGATCAAAGTGATTGTGAGGATTTGGTTCCGCAAGCCTTGCTAATTCGGGTAAAAAAACTCCCTTGCTTTGCTGAGATTATGAAATGTTTACCATTGAATCAGATTGACTTTGTGATCAAATATGATATTTTACCAATAATTTTAGCCCATATTACCGCAACCAGATACTGAGCTTTAGTTGACCCTGTCATTGTATGTGTCCTCAATACGATCATGTCTTTCAGAGGACATTATGTGAGGATGGAAGGCTTACCTAGTAACATAACTCAATCACAGCTGGAGGATGTGATCACTCCTTACGGACAAGTATTAGATCTGAAGTTAGAGCTTAGGATCAGTGACGGAGAAGAAAACTTCTCTGCTGATGTGAAGTAAGATTGGGTCATGTATTGTTTCTACCACCAGCATCAAAGATATATATTATGCCATATCATATCAATCCAGCATTCGTTTTGATTTGAATTTAAGATAATATTATAAAGTAATGGCGTTGATTGGTGTGGGCTATGAAGATAAAGACTATAAACACATGTTCTAGACAATGTGAACCTACCTAGCATGACTTCAGGCAGTAAAGCTATTGATGAATTTCAGTTATGAGATCAAAAGATTGTCGAAACCTTGACAGAGCGTCAATTGCTCCTTTTCATATTTCCTCTCTTATCACAACCTGCCTGATATGTGCCACTGTAAATTCAGCGTTATAACTAATCATATTAATATTTTGTGAAACCTCTGATGTTTTGCTTTCTAGACTTGCTGATGAGAGCATTGCTGAGTTTTTAGTGTCATGCTTTGATGGAGCGGAAACTATCTTTGAAGGTAATGTGATGTATCTAAATTTGTAGTTTTTGACGTACCAACTCCTTGGAGTTGCGCAGCAACTAGTTTCAAAATTAGTAGCCTTCTACCATGAAAGCCCCATAAAGCTTATGCAAACTATTTATATTGTCAGTTTTCGCGTGACGCATCTAATGAGCTATGTATTTAGCCCATATTAACTAGCTTTTCTGCTTCGTTAGGAAAGATGTGACCTATTACTTTAATTGAATTCAATTATCTTACAGTTACAAACCTACAAAAATCATACAGGCATAACCACTGATGTGAAAATGTAGGTCATAGTAGGGAGTCTGTTCCAAACTCCCTGGTCAGAACACATTCTATGTATTACAATTGTCTTTGATCAGAGTTGTCTCCTTTTTAAGTATAACAGAACAACTCCATATACTAAGAATGCCAGCAAGTATTTTTTTTATAACTGTACTTCACTGATATCGAGATAGGGGTTTAGACATTGATATTGTGCCGCGTCGGTATCTATGTCAATTTTTTCTCACCAAACCAGTTTGATTTAAGGCAGAACTTGCAGGATGGCTTATATTAATGAGTCCAACATTCCCAGCCTGATCACCAAGATAACCTGAATTATGTCATTCTGCTGCTTGTGACATTGACTATCTCTGCAGCACAACGACAGTGGTGCTGCCTTCCATCAAGGAAAAACCAATTCCATTATGTCCCAAATATTATATCTGTTGTTTATCCAATCTAGGAACAGACTATAATAGTTGATATAATTCAAGTCCTATGCTGCAGACACAAAAATACGCCTCCACAGTTTGTGCCTGACAAAGGGTTTTTTGTGCGCGGGCCGAAATTAATGGTAACATCCACTGATAGATAGGATTAGATTAAGTTGGATCGCTTTCTCAGAACGATTTATGCAGGTTCCTGTCTTTTTTCTTTTGTATTCTTTCTAGGTACCCACAATCCAGTGCGATGCTTCATCAAATAGTCCAATTGTACAGTGTCATTGCCGATAAATGCTCAACATGAATTCTAAAAGTTGCTCCACAAAGTTTTAGTATTTCCTGTTTAAGCCAGGTGTAAAGGCTCAATTATATGTACTTTTAATAAAGACTCATAGTTATAGCTGGATTGGTCACAGCTTTTCCGAGACATGTAAATATGTACATAATAGTTCTCTTTTAGTCATCATCGCTCTGTTTTATTTTCTTCACCACCTCTGTAACTGGTGTAGTTACTGCATACCTGAACACAAGTTTTAGTATCACAAATATAGTGCACCCGATAAGTTCGGTTGAAATTTGTTCTAGTCATTATTTGTCAGGCATGGCGCAGCAAGTCATTAAAATTACTGGTTTATTTTCTTCACCACCACTGTAGCTGGTGTAGTTCCTTTATATCCCAACATAAGTTTTAGTAACACAAATAGTAACAATAAATTTGTTTGAAATTTCTATTTGATTTTTATTTCTCGTTTATAGAGACAGAAACACGCAGCGGTAATGTGTGATAAAACACCTAGTAGAGTAGGTTTTGTTGTAAGATTGATAGGCTCATGAAGAGAGTGAGGGCTTGATGATGAATGAATAACAAAAAAGAATAGCAACAATGTTTTCATACAAAGTTGATCCTAGACCATTGGCAAGGGATACTAAGCAGTTGCAATCGTATTCCGTGACCTTGTACAACTCGAAATATGATAAGGGTCACTGGATAATCATTCTAAAGAGCAGGGGTTGACCCTCCACCGAACTGCTTAAATACCCCTTGTCATTGGCCGTAGACTAGCACATTATTTTTTATAACACACAAAATAAACAAATAGACACCATGATGAAGAAGCTAACACAGGAATTATATAAAATCATTATCTTTTTTCTAATGACAATGCAATTCAATCACCCAAGTAAAATGTCATGTCACGCTATAGTAGTAGTAGTACTCAAAATTAGTCAGTAGTTTGGTCCTCATACAAAAGAAAAGATGACTTGAAACTACTCTTTGAGAGTGAGTTTCAAGACAACTTTCACATGCAACATTTTAAACAAATTTGGTTGTAATCTAGAAAAGTGGATATTCAAACTCACTCGCAGTTAACCTGAAGTAGAGCAGAATAATTCTGCTCCTCTCCAAGGCAACCGCAAGGAGATCCTCACAGTTATTAGTTTCTAAACCCTCAACATACTAGTATATAATGAGTAATAAGCTTACATTGGTTTCTCTCAAGGAGATGAAGCAATATGAATATTTGTATGCTGGTAATGTGAATAGCTGAAAGTGAGAAATATTTATACATGTATGTTAATAATAAGATTGCACGAAAAGTTAGAATATCAATATCAACATTTTTTCTATAATCTACAAGGTTAGACAAAAATGCACAAGTCCTTCCCTAGTGTTGGACAGAAAATACAGCGACTACAATTTACTAAAGCAATACACAGCAATATAATACAAATCAGTACAATACCATAATACATAGTAATGGTTTTATCAACCAAACTCATTAATAGCTTCTATATACGTTGAGTTAACTTTCATGAGATGACGACTCTCATTCTGATAAAAAAGTTGTACACCCACATTTTTTTCCGCTATTGGCTCAAGTAGCGTCAATGATGAGTTATTAGTAAGTAATATAGTAGGCAATATTTTTTTGGGGTTTGCACTCACCATCCACGCAAGCAATATTGAATAGAGTCAAAAAATCATAAAATACAATCAACTATAAAAGGATAAGTCACTAATAGTAGGAATAATCGAAAACGACAAGGACGAGTATATTATAAAACATATATGCACAACTATGAGCAATACTAGCGAACAGTATTTAATATCCATTGAATATATGAAAGAAGTGTCCGATATAGTGGAGGAAAGTATCAGAATAGGCATAGGTTGCTAAGAGCATAATAATCAAGTTCACCAACAAACCAACTGGCCAGTCATTTGGTTAGCATGTAGTGAGAACAGAATAGTTCATTCCTGATTAAGTGTTTGTTGCTTGCGCGCTTTCGTGGAGTGAATCCACAATCGAAAAAGGCTGATATACTATGGTGAAGCATAAAAATCATTCTAACATTAGACAGTAAACAGAATTCATAATAGTAACGATGTGTAAGTTAACGAAGATCATCGGAATGCCTAATTAATTATTGAAAGTTTAGGCACTGCAGCGAAATAACATAAATACACATGCTGATCATGCTAACTAGTTAAGGTAGTGAAAGTAACCTATATACCGCTGATATATAGTTGGTAAGCGTTGTTTGTTTAAAAACACAAAAATATGTTTGAAGAAATTGTTATAGATGGGTATGATAAAAGAAGCCTTAGGTTGAAACTTACTCAAACCCTGGGTAGATGTAGCCAGGGAACCCGGGTTGTCTATTGGTACGTGACGCGGCTAAACCAGCCGTAGCAGCAGGCAGACCTCCAATCAGTCCAGCCTGTGTGAAGTAGGCAGCGTGACTTGGGTTGACGGTGAATTGGGCTGCAGTACCCTGCTGTAAAAATGCTGGCAGGTGGGCAGGTAGAGGATGTGTAGACAGGTGAACCTGTGACTGTGTGGTGGGTATAAAGCCAATATGTGCGGGCGCGGGTACCATACCCGTAGTGTTGGGTATCATGTAGCGCTGTTGGAGAGGTGGGCTATGATGCTGCTGCTGTTGCTGAGGATGCCTCTGTTGTACCACAGGTTCTTGCTTCAGCTGAATGTTCGGCGAGATATCTGTGTTGGCAGCTATTCTGTCTCTGGTGGCTAAAAGAAGACCACAATCAGAATGAACACAGGCCTACATAGTATGAGCCCCCCAACTCTTGCAAACCGTCCTACATCATACAAGCTGGCAACAAAGTCATGAATTGTCTGGTATAGCCTTCAAGTATTGTTGGGCAATATGTTAAGAAATTCATAGAGAAAATACTGATTGATATATCCTTCATTATTGGCATTTCATGCATAACTTAGCTAGAGTGGAAGCCTCACAGCTCATCAGCTCTGTGATAGATGGCCATGTTGATTGTCGTGTATTGCTGAATGAACATTGAGGGTAGACATAGTTTTATATGCACCAGTAATCAAAAGTAATAGAGAGTATTTTTCCTCCATATTTCCCAGTCACATTGCTTGTTGCTGCAAGCAATATACTGATAATTGATGTGGGCTGATCGGCAAGTGAGGAAAATGCCAGTCACGAAGCTTAGGGCTGAACTTGCCTAGCGATATGGTTGAGGTGTACACTACACAGAGATATACAAGTGACATATACGCCTCCCTTGTCTTGACTACAAATCTTACTTTATGAGACAAGATCATAAAGTTGATGTGCTCCGGGTTCACAGAGCAGGGATGTTTTTGCAGGTTTTTGATTAACTGCAATCTGATTGATGTTAAGTGAGCTGTTGCTATGAGAGTATGTTATTCTTAACTGCACACAACAATATGAAGTTGACGTGTTGACATGCTACTAACCTCCGCCAATTTTGTAAGACTACCCTGGGATTGTGCTGCTGCGCTAATTCCCATCATGAAATAAGGCTGAATTGTAAGATAGAATGTCTGGTTCAAAGTAAAAGTGTTGATAACATCCGATTTGGTAAGATTACCCTGGGTCTGTGCTGCCCAAACTCCCCGTCTCATGAAATAAGGGCGATTTTTAAGGTAGAATTTCTAGTCAAAAATAAAAGTGTTGAAACAACAAGTTTTTTAATCTAAACAACAAAAGTGTCCTCACTGCAAACATAGAATTACTCAAAACTCACTGTTATAATCAGTGTTGCGGTTTTCAGCTCTACCATGCTCCTTATGCTGCTGCTGCTGTTGTTGATGGTTTCTCCTGCCGTGTCCTGCTGGAGGTTTACTCTTTCTCGTATCCACCACTCGTTCCTCCTCGCTATCGGAACTGATAGTGATGATGCTAGCAGGCGAGTCTGGTACTACCACAGTAGATTTGTTGTTATTATTCCCGTGCCTGTTTGGGGAGCTGGTCTCCTTGATTCTTTTCTTAACAGGGGACAACAGTGGTGGCTCAGGCAGATACGGTCTGTAATAGAGTTGAAATCAGTGATCAATGTTTCTTACAAACTGTCTCGTTAACAGATGACAACCATGGAGGCTAGCATACATTTGATATTTCTATGTTTACACTTTTCCCGCAGTTGATCAAATATATTCTTGAGGTAGGAAATATGTAACCCTGATCAAACAAGTATGAGGCTATTACCAAAGATTCTAAATAATACCTGCAGTTCCGACTGAACCACTCTCACAGGATTATCCTAATCCGCGCCGCATTGGTCTACACTCACTACATTGAGATAAAGGATTAGTTAATAAGTGATGACTTACTTCTGCTCAGTCTCCCGGTGATTCAAGTAGCTAACCCCAGGTCTAGTTGTGTGATGGTTCGTATCAGAGGATGTCGGGGCGGCGCCACCCCAACCTCTCATAGTTGTGCTGAAGGCAGAACTGTGGCCAGCAGCGGCAGCGGATGCCGCGGCAGCACTTTGACCCCACGGCGAGAGTAACAGAGGTTGGTTATTAGGCCATGTCATCTGTCCTCCCTACAATAAAGTGTAACGTCATGATATAATGTCGCTGTGAACAAAGTGTCAATAGATTGTGTCAAGATTAAATTTGTCTTCCTGGAACCTGGATTATCCAAGCGTCAAACTGACAACCATTTTTAATTTGAACGAATTCAAAGCGCACAACATCATGTACTTATACATGAACATATTATCACAGAGTCTATGTGATAATATTGAACTAGGGTACCCAATTTAATATGAGAGTGTAACTGTATGTTCATGTAACATTATGGAAATGTCAGAGTAATGGTGTGGATCTTGGGAGGGCAGACTTTAGAAACTGGAGAAATTTAATCATCAATAAGCTTCTCATTTCCATACAGTCAAAACATAATCGAAGCCAATAATATGCAAAATAATAAAAAACAAGATTGTTATTTTAACCATTGTCAATCAACAGCTGATAACATGGGAGCGGTTTGATTAAAGCAGGCGAATTACTTTTTCCTCAGTAACATTATCACACTTACTCATGGGCATATTTGTTGACTCATGATTATACATACCGGGATAAACATGGGTCGAGTCGACTGATCTAGAAATGACATGGGCAGTAATCCCGCCGCAGCTGCGTGTGGATGGTTTAACAATGACTGGTTAAGCTGCATTGCTGGGTGCACCGCCATATTGTTATCCATACAGAGTGAATATGCTGACTTAGTAGTACATCCTACAAAATAACGACAGTATTTATTTTGTAACAGCATTTCCAGAATTGACATTTCAAGGAGTTACGTAAATCTTTGGTCTCATAATCATTACATTCAGGAGCGGACCATTTTGTAGGATTTATTTTCTGGTCGACTTGCATAATTGTTTTTTTGGGGAATCCTAACATCTAGGCAAGTGTAGGACAGTGGGGAATAACGCAGTACGTGGCTTCAATTTGACCGAGAAACTTTCAAAACTTAGGACCATTATATTATATATATATTATTATATTATATATATATATATAGAGAGCAGAAGAAAATGCTGATAAAGAAAAAGTAATAACTAATGATACATGATGTGCGCTGAATGGATGTGGATCAGAGGCTTTCACCAAGCCCATAACTGTTGGTCAGTTGGTCAAATTGCTGCCACCGGCGGCCTAAAGTGGTCTGTGAATTCAAAGACGTGGCCCCCTTAGAGCAATAATCTATGTATTGAAGGGTGGTAGACATCTAATGCATCTGATCAGCATAACATCAGCCCATCAGCCCAACACTTGAAGAAGGCTACATGGTAAATTTAAACACAAGAGACACTGACATGCTTCATAACGCAGCTTCAATCGGCGGGATGAGTATTCATTAAATCTCTTCAGATGGATAATGATGGGTGGTAACTATGCAGGGATGATCTGTCTGTAACCGCATACAGAAACTTTCCCAGCCTAGAGAAATGCTGTGACCCTAATCAATGTTGCTCCGACTATTCCCTACTGACACCAATATAGAGGTTTAATCTAGTATCTCTAGGCCGAGAGTTGTGTCATGGGAGCTTCTAATGCTGTGCATTCTGCACCTACCCTGGAGGACCCTTGTGTTCATAAGAGGAACAGCTTGCCTTTTCGCCTAAGCTTGAAAAGGTGATTTTAATGGCTAGCTCACATCAACTTCCCCTCCGATTTATATAAGCTCCCAACTTAGCTATGACAACTGGTACCAACTTAGATTGAGTCACCCTCTAACTGGCTAAACCAAACCCTAGCTATATTTACTCTTATAGGGCACAAAGAAGCAGATGGTATTGAATTGTATTTTTGTTTCTATTGTTTGTATTATTACCTTGAGGGAAGAGGAAGTTAGGCATACAGATCTGTCTGCTAGCTGCCGCTGCCACTGCTGACTGTGCTGTCTGCTGTGGATGAGTCGGGTATGCGAGATACGGAGCTGCTGCGGCCGTCTATAATATACATACAAGCAACAAATGTCAAACGTGAATCGACTCTCTAATTCACAAAGATGTGGTGTAGAAAGAATTGAACAGATTTGAGAGGTCCTAGAGCAGTGTAACAAGCATGCATTTTGAAACATTGTCTTCTAACATGTAATGGAGATCTCAATCAAGTCAGCGAAGACAAATTGTTCTATTTTTTTGTAGGATATTTCCAGTAGACAATTTTGGACATTGGCTAAGGTCTAGAGCTACACAACTACACACCTGTAGGTGATACTGAAGGTACTGTGACATATCACCTGCTGCCGCGGCAGCGCTCTGAGCTCCTAGCTGACTCTGTAGCTGATTGATGTGATTATTCAGAGTAAAGGTAATACCAGTACCCTGGGACAGAAGCCCTGGTACTACACTGTTACCCTTCAGGTCATAGATTGACTTCCTGCAAACCTCCATAGCCTGCACGGTGGACTTCACACTGTATAAAGAAATATGATAGAAATGATCGATACATAACTCAAAACCGAGACAGACCGCAATAGATGTCTTACAACATGCACCGGAAATATAGAGTGAAGGTGAAAACAGTACATAATTATTAGAGGCTACACTAAGTGTCAATAAAAAAATAATAGACCCCATCAAATTCCGCACCTTCCTATTTATTACCAGGAAACAAAAGTACATTGGATATGTACTGGATGACAACAACCACTTGTCTCCACACACTGCGCAATCAACAGCGTCTGATATAAATAAAGTTTACACCACAGACTTATCTAACACACCTGTGACTGTGTGCGTAATCTATCAGATGGGAGAATGTGATAAAGGGATGATTCAGAGCTTCATCGGGAGTTATTCTCTTCTCTTGGTTTAGAGCTAGCATCCGCTTCAATAAATCTATGAACTCCTTTCTGTCCAACTTCTCCACGATGAGTTCTGTTCCTTCCAGGTCAGTGGGCACATTGATCTGAAGGATAGCAAAATTCCGAGGTTGTCACATAAATACCCAACACTATATCAATTACTGTAGATTTTGGACTAATTTAATGTAGAGCTCTCAACATCTCCAAAATGACAGCACAGTCGGTCACTTTGATGGATAAGTCAATTATACCAAGAAATATAATAAATGGTGGTCATATTGAACTCATCTATATCGAACACATCTTAGGAGCTAACGGCAAAGATACTCAAGCCTCATTAGTCATCAACCATGACTTATGCAGGTCACAATCCTCCAAAAAATGGCTTGAGTTTAGAATACCAGTAGTTTCTTCAATGAGTAACGTGTTTCATCAAAGCAGCATTGGATAATCATCCAAAGCAATCTTATACAATGTACTGGTGGTTACACAAGAGGGTAAGTACATCGAGATTTTGTTTATCAGCAGGAATATTACATCATTTTATTACATCAACATTGCAATACCCAGAGAGGAAATATCTATTACTTATATCGGCCTAATTAAACCAGGAAACTATTGATGATCCACAATAATAGTAACACAGGCTCCTGAGGCATTCGAGCCACAGGTCAAGTCGATACAATTGCTGTGAAAAAAACTGTCAAATTGGTTTGTCTATGTTGCCTAGTCGGACGGACATGACGCCAAATAATAGACTGAGTCTTCCACCAACCGTAGGCCAGGTAACTATACAGGGTATTGTTGAGTCAATGCTATGATTAGTGTCGCATCAAAAGGATGATCTCAACCTATTCACTTCATGATCAAAAGTCTGATAATAGCTTTTCCTTTCTCAGTTGAAAAGTCCAAACACTGTTTCTCATAGACAGGGTAGCAGCTTAAAAAGGCTTTTATACATCAGCGATGGTCTGTTAATAGACTGTCTGATTTTATCACAAAAGGCACTGTCAAACTATCAAACTATCAAAACATGAACAAAGACTGGCCTAAACGCTGAAAGTAACAGTAAATAATCAGGCCCTTTCACTACTTTTCACACAAGCAATGCCTGAATACACCTTTTACCCCCACTTAACATGTAAGATTTCAGATTGAACAACTAATTAAAAGGGACAAACAGCTATAACAAAGATTAAGTTGGGATCTCATTGATGAAGGACTGGCTTACTATTTTTGCCAATGATTTCACTGTTCCAACAAAAAGCAGGCTCACAATCCAACATGAATCAACATGGAGTGTACAAATAGGTACCCACACTAACATGTTTTCGCAATATTAAATGAGGTATTTTTTCTGCCGATACTAACGATACTAACGTTAACATGTAGCTTGCTGATCATAGGTTTTGAACCTCATCAGCTCTCATCATATTTCTAAATGCACTGGATATGAAGTAGTGTGAGAATCAGTAGAGTGTGCCTGTTGATAATTTATTCATACCCAGTGCAGTGCAGAGGGCACTATGCAGGCTGCTTTGTTTTTACACTTTTGTTTCAGTAAACAAATAAGGTTCGTCGCTAAAGATGCTACTGAATTTTCCTCTTTTACTCCAACCTTATTATTATTCTGGCATTATCAGGATTCTGATATGTGGTGGTTAAGTTTTTCATAATTATATCATATTATATCTCCACTGCATTGGATTTATCTTTTCTATTATTGAATAAAAGACTACATATCGGCATTGTTACAGACCACCATAATGAGTTTCCTGATCGTTCTTACCTGTGCCATATCATCCAGACAGTTGAAGATGTATTTTCTCGCCTCTTTTGACCTCAATCCAGTATCAGACTCATGCTCTTCGGTGGTCTACAGAACATTTTTGGATGAAAATAATAAATTTTTGCGGTCAAAAAATCTGAGGCTGCTTAACCACAGACAGCAAGACACGATAGTCATCATCTTGGATATAATAGAGCTTACAGCCCTGACTATGACGGTACCGCAGGCAGGATATGTGGGAAAAACTGCGATAAAATATAAGAGCTCTCACTCAAAGATGGATCAGTACTATGAAATTATGTACAAGATACCCTGTAGCATAGGTGTAGGTAGGCAAGTAAATTATCGATGAGACCATCAATTGCATCACAAACTTCTTATAACCCTACGTAATAAGTAATGTCCGATAACACCCTGTATAAAATTGTACATCAGAAAGAATGTGTGATCGTTGTGAAATTATACAGCCTTATAACTGACTAAACCTGATCAATCTATATAATTGAGAATGACACCAAATAAGCAATATTACACCGACCCACGGTTAGCCCATATTGTCGATACCATAAGCTTCCACGTACTTGTATATTATGTTTACAGCCGCGGCAGTTACAGAGCAAACATGAAGTCTTACTGACTACAGGGAGGGTGGGATATACCCCCCCTCCTGACTAGGTGCTTGTTTCCTAATCGACAGTCATTCAATCAGCGGATTGTTTGAATTCAGGCAAGTAGAAAGTTGGTTTATGATTTCATTTTGCAATCAGTATGAGGCTGTGGATAAGCTGCATTAATAAATCATTGAACCTATACTGCAACCAGCTACTGAGAGGGCTCATCACCATGGCTCCTATGTTTATATTCGATCAATAAGGATCATTATGGGAGTCTGTTTGGTCTACGATCAGATTCAATCAATCAGTACACAGTGTATATGTTAGATTTCTTTGATGCTGTTCAGTAATACTGTTAAACACAAATATATATTATATAAATATATTATATGTAAACAGAGGAAGTGAGTTCTCTTGTAGACAGATGGTGTTAAGTTTGACTGAGCTAAGCCGTTCGAACAACTCTGATATGTGAATGAAAATAACAAGCTATTGGCCGTTGTGTAGGAGAGACAACCTTACTAGGAATAAGAGAATCCTTTGTGTATTGTAACTCTTTTTGTCATATCTCAACTACCATCCCACCTCCCTTATCCTAACACTGCAATCCCTGCTCTTACGCCAAAGAAAGATACATGATAAAACCATTACATTACATTACAAGAGTGATGGGGGAGGGCGGTTCAAGCTCACCTTAAATCTCCAATAAGAGTAGGAGTCGTGTACCCGATTGAAGTAGTTACTAGTCTTAGTGCCATTACTAAGCAGGTGCTCCGGTGGGTAACCCTGTGTCTGTGATATGTAACGAATCTACAACAGATGTGTTATCACATCAGTCCACCTTATAACGCCATACATCATGAGTATCAAGTGTTGTTACACCTATTATAAGTCCATGTAACCCTAAGGAAATGAGGCGCATTGGCAGTAAGAAGTTAGAGGAACTCCTTGATTCGAAGTAGGGACTGATGAAGTCCTTGAAGTTAGTGAAGTGAGCGAATAGTGATCATAACAGAAATGGCAGCTCAACAAGTAGCGGCAATATTCATTCACAGTAGCGGCTGTAAATGGATAACAGCGTTATATGCTGGTTGTAAATAGATAAGATAGTATTACTTGTTGTTGGCACATAGCATGTACCTAACATTGTGCCGATATGTCGATGATACTATCTAGCAGACAGGCAAAAAACTATTTGACTAAACCTATTGGGAGGGAGTTTTATGATAATAAACACTGGTGGGCTGGTAACGTGGTCATGATATGTCAATACCCTCTGTCAATCTATCCAAACAGCAACGTATGATATAAGCTTGAGGACTTTGGCTTCTAAAACGTCTCTAAATATCGCAAGAGCTAAAATACAACCATGGTTCGATCGATCGACACACATACTGACTTTGTTTCCAGTTGTTGGTATATTAAGCTTGTATACATGAGAGGTGAACTGCATGATTGATAAGTGATCATGCCCACTAAAAGACTCACATCCGCTCACACAAACCCTGATATCAACTTAAAATCCTAACAACACGATCACATAGCTCAAGGTTTCAAAGCAGTATGATGACGATGCTTTTTATATCCTACCTGGTCGTATTCTGATGAGCCAGGATAGAGAGGCCATCCAAGGAACAGTTCAGCTATCACACATCCCAGAGACCACATATCTATCGCCTCACAGAAAGGTAATCCCAGCAGTATCTCGGGTGCCCTGCAAAATACAATTCATTCTCAGTTATGTACTTTCTAGTTGATATGGCATCTGATCCCATCTCGCCAAACAACCTTGAGGCGTAAAACATACGATACCAGCATAGTACTTTGAAAACATTGGATGACATTTGGGTGTAGCGTAGCCTTGATGATGTTGGAGTGTAGCCGGTTTAAAGCGCTGTATTTTTTCACTTGTCCAGGGATTTATTTAATATTTATATCTTGGACCTCCCATAGAGAAATGTATTGGATTTTGATTTAAAATATGAGATGTCGTTAGTACTGAGGTCTGGGAAAACATTGTGATTTGACCTTAGCCGAATTATTTCAATTAAGAGTCATGCTGCTCTGATCACTTTTTGCTTGTTTGTCGTGTTTGGATAGTCTGATTGCAGTGAGATTCATATCATTGGACTTGATCAAGGCGACCAACTTTTGATGTGAATAGATGAGAATTTATTTAAAAATGGAGCAAAAGCCTTTCAACAAATTTGTTTTAGTATTGCGACACTGAATCAGTCATATAAAGGGCATGATTTGCAATCAAAGATAAATAGGAGAAAGTGGAGGACAAAGAAAAATAGCACCAACAAAGCTTAAATAGCTGCATTTCGCTGCTTGTTTGAAGAATTAATAGTTGAAATGGGCTCCTTTGCTTGAGCATTATAGACTTTTCGGAATCTGACATCGAGTGAATAAATTGTAGGCAACTTATTCAATCTAATACCCATAGTTCTCTCAACCGTTGCGCTGTTACTACATTATTTGGTAGAACCGTATCCATATACTGAGTATAAACTGATTGCTGATAAATAAGTTGCGATCCTTATATTCATAACACTAACTTCATAGTCTGATGAAACTGGGAGACTAATGATAAGGTACAAGCCAAGCCTAGCAATCATAATCATAAGTATCGTTTCACTGAATACTGTCATCTATGAATATAGTTTAGGAATCTGCATGGAAACTGTCCATCATTCGAATTTGATGGCAGATTCGAATGCCGTAAGTTGGTGGATTTGGTTTGAGGGCTGGGCGCTCAAGAAAAGCAATTATTGTTCCATCATCGGTGCCCAGAACCTATTTTCTCATTCCACGATTCTCATGTCGGCTAAGGGTGGACATCAATTTATGGGAAAATGACAAGATGTTCAATCCAATCTTCATATTCTGATGATAAATAACTTTTCAGCTTATATCATGATATGCCCCTGTAGCAAGTTGGAAAGACCATTCATGCACTTGTTGCATAACGGTGATAATTGAAGCAAAAGTGCTTAGTGGTTAAGTTTTTAGGTGTTAACGTTCACTGTTACATACAAAAAATGTGATAATAGCAAACGTACCTGTAATACCGCGATTGTAGGTAGGTGGAACACACCGCTTTACTGACATGGCTAGCTGAACCAAAGTCGATAACCTTCACTTTGTATGGGAATCTCTTGGGATCAACCAGCATAATGTTCTCTGGTTTGAGGTCTGCATGAATTAGACCTAGCGACTTCATTTTCTTCAGCGCTGTTAGTACTTGCTGTGTGATAGGCCTGATGTATTTCAGGGGTAGGGGCTGGAATTTGTTTTGCTTGAGAAAATCATAAAGATTCTGCTCAAGCATCTCAAACACCAGGCAGGTGTGATTCTTGTGTTGGAAACACTCATATGCTCTGACAAAGTTAAATTCATCAGCATTCTCTTGAGAAAGCCTCTGTAAGATTCCAACCTGTCAAAGCAAGGAAAAAATTTTGAATCAATGAGTTTCAGCAGTCAAACAGCCCCTGTTTATTTAGTTTCGCTTTTCAGGTATACTGTACTTTAGTTTAAGCCAGCCAGCCAAATACAACATGGGAATACACATTCAAGAATAGACAGCAAGGCTATCCATCTTAATAACAGCGGCTCATGTTGTAATACAAAATGATTTTCTTCTTTACTTAGCAAGTGGACTGGGTATTGGTATTCAATACTGTCTACGTAGATTGAATCACTATCATATATACATGCGAAGCAGCACAGCAACAGCAGTCTCTGTGGTATTCAAAAACAGGCAGCAACAGAACACAATATAATGGTAACGAATTAACTAAGTTATGCGCCTATTATATCATACACAAAGTACTGGGATGAAGCGTTGAGCACAACTTTTTTATCTCTTAAGCATTGCACTTACCTCTATATGACCTTGTCGGATATATGAAGGATGGTTCTTAAGAATCTTAATGGCAACGATCTCGTTTGTGCCTTTCTTCCAACACTTGACGACTTGTCCAAATGTGCCTCTACCGAGAAACTCGAGCACCTCGTAGGAGCTGGTGAGAGAGTACATCACCTCATGCTGGACGAGCGTGTAATCCCCTTCACTGTTTGTACTCTGATTACTAGAGTTTTTGTTGTTGTTATTGTTGTTAGCATTGTTGGGCTTGCTATTGGTGGAGTCATTAGTCGTGATACAAGGTACCCGATGTGCGGCATCACTCTTGCGCTTCATTCCGCCTGCTTTGTTATTATGACTGTACCTCCTATAAGTGGCTTTCACTGAAGGCATACTACTAATGGAACTGTTTGGATTGGTTGTGTGAGACTGATGCCTGTTACTATCATATTCAGTTGATGTGGACAAGCCCGGTGGCAAACTGTTGTTAGACGAGGGATGACTTGTAGTGATGGCAAATTCTTGCTGCTCTACTGTGCTTCTTGTGCGCTTGATTCTTTTAGACAGGTGGGCTGTTTGTAGCATAATAACAGACCTGTCGGGATGGAAAATAGCAAAGAATGCAATGACAACTTGTGTTGAGAAAGTTGTCATAGCCATTTCACATAGAGGTTTTCCTCTCAAAACAACAGTTGTATGTGTCATGGGAAAAGGAAACAATGGTATTCAAAAAGGATTAGCTCAATAAGCGCATAGCAGGATGATTAGGATTAGCAAGGAATGGTATTTGGGAAAACTTTATCAACAAAGAATGAAACATGGAAGAGAATAAGAAAGATGAATCTGCGGATCGTAACTAGTAGTTTGCAACAACATGAAAGCAAAAGAGAGGAAGCCAAGACTTGACATGAAATTAAATTTTAATACAAATTTTGTATTAAAAACCATATCAGATTCAGTATCAATGAAAGATTATAATGAGTGAGAGAAGTTAGACAAACCCATGATGATGTTTGTGAAAAGGGAAGTTTTGATGAACATTTATCCACAAGAACAGCCAACATCACTATAAAGGCAAACTCAAGCTGCTAATGTAATAATATTGTCAGCTCTCCCGAAGCTGTAGCAGCAACCACTCAAACAAATGTAACTTTTGGTGGCAGCCGGCATGTTGGAAGCTGAAAATAGCGCAGCCATTGTAATCATACTCAGTGTAAGAGAACATCATCTTGAACGAGACGGAGATTTCAGACTAGAGAACTGTGTACTGGTATTGATAAAACAGTGTAACTGTACTTGGCGGGTAATGATAATGCAGTGAGTGAGAGAAGAATTTCATAAAACAATGCTTACTTAGCCCAACAATCTCTGATAGTTGAGTCATGTTGTGGAAAGAGTTGCGTATAGAATTTAGAGTTGTAAACAAGGTTTGTTGTCTAAAAGTAAGCGATTTGCAGAGAACTTTATCGCTAAACTATGCTCTCACCATTAGCAACTGGATCTTTGAGTGAAATGTAGAAGCTATGTGAAAATGCAGTGAACAATACAATAACTGGAAAAAATGATAAACTAAAGCTTACTCACTGTTTAAAACTTGACTGCTTGCCCTCTGGCAAATCTTAATGTTATCCCTCAAGAGTAATTTGAATGTATATATTTTCCTTCGTCATTCAGCAGATCACCTGTCAAAAATTCAATTTTGTTAATTTGAATGCTCTTTACGCAGGTAACTCCATACCAACAATCCAACATCAACTGGGCCATAGAAGGTAGGTTTCACATGTGCATTATATCATGAAACCACATTGGACAGCTTTGAATCTAAATTTCACCAGTCAGGAGATTTTGGTAGATCTCTCAATTAGAACACAAATAAACCACTGTTTGGGCCAGGGTATCGATCAACAAAACCTAATCCGCAAGCCAACTTACTACCCCACTCTATCTTAAATTCGAGCCACAGAGAGTATAGGTATCTTTTCTGATCTATGTTGTGTAAATGTATCTTACCAAATCCAAAAAGGGAATAGGAAGAAGAATGATGTGGGTAGAATTTTACCGACGTAAATGACTGCTTGAGGTAGTCCTATTCTACAGTAAGTGACTCCTTATAACATCCTACCATCTACCTATCACGCCTATGTCTATTTAATATGGTTTAATTTATATATTCATTTACCCTACAATAGTAGAAATATGTAACATTGGTTGGTAGTCAATTAATCTGATGATTGAGTTTCACTTCAGTAATACAATGTTAATTCATACTATGCTCTACGTAGTATAGGTATGACAACATATGCATATACATTATTATATACAGTTAAGGACAGACAGAACAGTGAATGTGGTTGATACCTTGGCCCGACCACCATACATACATCCAACCAACAGAACAACTACTAACGAACGTAGCTAGAAAAGATACTAATAATTATACAACAGTTACTGATTACTCTAGTTGGAGACTACCTAAGTACAAGAAGTATTAGTAGTAGTCCTATTCTCAGTAAGTTACTCCCACGATGAACAACTTCTACTTGCTTGTCACTGTGTCACTTGTCACTGATTGAGTTCACTCCAGCAGCAGTCTCAACCAATTAGTGGACAGTCCACTAACTAATACTACTATCATCTTAACACACTCACTGTCTGCTGTGTAAGTCAAGTAAGGCCTCTACTGGTTATATGCAATTATAAATTCATTCATCATGAACAAAAATGGTAATAATGAATGATATATAATAATATATGAAACAAGAAGTTCCAAGTAAAGTAAGTAAAGGTTGTTACTAAACATTAAACAACCTAACTTAATTCAGCAGCTACTCTGGCAGAGTTGTACCTGCAGTCTCATAAAGTAGGTATATTACTTGGGAACAAGCTTACCTTTGACCTTCATGAAAATTCAACTCAACTAGGGCAGTTATGTCCCATTTTTGCTGAGTTATTGAGATTCCTCTACTCAGACAAAAGTCACTCTTCTCAGCACTATGGCCGACTGAGCAGAGTTGCTAAATCACAACAATGTGCTTCCATCAAAATCTCCGAGATGTTACGGTTTTCACCGATTGTTATATAGCAACAAAACACATGTTCGAATCATTATGGGGGTGGGTCTATCGTTATGATGGTGTTGATAAAAGAGCGGGAAATGTGATTCAGAGACAAGACAACTCTATGTCCTTGATTCAGTATATAATTGTTATAAACAAGAGTTGTCCTTACTCTTGCTCTGGAGACACAACTGCTAAATAAAACTTGTAAAATATTGCATTGATTGAAACAGGGATGTTGGGACATAACTCCCTGATGGAATCAGGCAGTTTGGTTAGGCAACAGGGTGTAAAATCAACAATAAACTAAATTCATTGGTAAAATATCACCTTGCAACAATTGAGGTCATATTTAATTTAGGATCTTTCCATTTTTGGTCATCCTCGACTTTATTTTCAGGGCAGGTTACACTAACAAGCATCACAATCTGCTAAAAGGTGTTGTCCAGACCTCTGCCGATCGAAACACCAAAGCTAAGTACAGCCTGTTTTGTGATAATCTGTTGTGATGCAAGGAAACATGAAAAAGCTTTTGAAAGGCGAGGTGGATTGGGAGGTTGACGCTGTTTATTAACCATTCAAATATCATAAGGTGATAATAGGAAATTTTGAAAATAAAAATGTATCAACTTCATGTATAAATATCAGCTCAGACAGTGGCTGATAAAATGTTACAAGTGAAATGTAAGATACGACTGTATCACGAGTGTTCCTGACTAACTGTGACATTCAAAGTGCACAAGATCTTTTTTTTAAATTTATTTACAAATTTAGCATCCAGGTGAATTAAGTCCTGTGTTCAGCATACAAGTTTGTTCATAAATCAGCACAGACCACTAACAGACAGATGAAAGATGAAACTGCATTCATTGAGTACATCTGTTGTAATTTTAACATCATTCATTGAGTAAATCGGCTGCCAGATAACACTTTTTGATTTGGTGCGAGATACGGTGTCAACTTCTTTTTAGGAACCTGTATGCCCGGCTGTAGTTTTTCTGTGTCATTCTGTACACCATCTATAATAATTGAATGAAAAACTTATAAAACTAATCAAAGGTAAAATTACAGCACCGGCACCGTTAATCAAACTCATAAAACCCCTCATAACTTCAATTGACAATACTGACGCAAAAAGCCCTGATCCGTTATGTAGACAGCTTGCCCCTATGAGCCTTGCAGATGAGCTTGTCTTCTATGTATGATACATCTTCTGGTGTGCAATCACTCACATACACCACCGCCTTGGTCATAGATAAATGACCGCTGATGAGCCTAATGATGCGGATGACTCCAGTACACACATTATCTTAGAATGTCAACCCTACAGAAACAGTTACTCGAATCTGAGGCAAAACCTCTTGATGCACAAAGTCAACATGCATCACAGTACCAAAAAAATGTCCGATTACTTTGATACGAACAGGATGCTAAATCAAAATTGATTTGGGGCTCTGAATATAATTGATGTCAGGACCTGATTCTGATGAGAATTAACATTTTTCTATGGTCTATCATTAATTCCTAACCTTTGGGTGAGTTGCACGGTTGTATTAATTGATCATAAATTTCCCGTTCATGAGATTGCTATTTTTTATTATAATCCATTGAAGTCGATGACTTTTTGACCGTTTATGCAGGTTGACGAATATATTAACGGCCATTTGTGAGTGTCATGCCCTAACATCAACCCACCACTCTAAGCAATAGACATAACTAGGTATAAAGCAGCTCATCAATCCCATATATATCACCTGCCTGATATTTTAGCAGTGTATTGAGGAATCTACAGCACCCTTTACGGTTATAATATTACCAAACCATATCCACTCAAAATAGGCTTATGATACCTGTCCTTGCCAAGCGCAGAACGGCCAGTTATGGTAAAAGTCTTTAATATGGTCTTCTTCTCATATGTTTTTTTATGAGGTTTTCTTTTTATATGATTTTCTTTTTGATATTTTTGATATGGTTTTTTTGTTAGTCTTTATAGCCATCTTGCCATCCCCAAAAAGAATTGGGTTGATCGCACTAAGAAGCAAGCCCACTATTCACTACTCGATGTTGTGCACACGTAACCCACAGCACATTCCATTCCACCATTGCCGCCCTATGAAACCAGCGAGTTTGGGTGATTAACCTTTAATGGCCCATTGCTGTGTGTAATATATGATAAAGAACCCAATAAATTTAATATCGTCATCTACAACAACATTAAACAAGTTACCTTGGATGAGCGTCAAATATAAACCTGAGATTAAATTGACCACATATTACAAATCTTTGATTGATTTCTTTGCAGACACAGGATAAAGACACTATAATAACTTGGATAACCTTATAATAGAAACTTTTGATTGATTTCTCTTCCTGATAAGTAGAAAAAGAAAACTCTGCATATACTGACCAAGGACATCCTCAATGTATTGCCAAAACAACCGCCAAAATTGCATCACAGTTTTATTTTGCAGTCAACATATATTGCAATCCTTTTGTTGCTGAAAATAAGTTTCTTTGTACCCAATGCAATAGCAAAGTCAGTCAAACAACAAAAAATGAACAACGAAAAATGAGCCATTTTTGTAGGATGAATCTTAGAGTAATGTTGTTGAGCATTTGGATCATGCATTAGATACGTTCACCATCTAGGTCGTGTGTAGCCTTGTTCATGTGGCCACATGTTTTTGGTTTTTTTGGTCAAAAAAACCAAAACCCGTGACGGCGTGAACAAGGCTGAAAAAGTGCCATTCATTGCCTGACCATGTGGAAAGCCCAACATAGACTATCAAAATTGAGCATATTTGATTAGATGGATGAAAGGGGCAAAAAATTCAAATTAATTCATATTTCAGGATTTGTTGATATTTCAATTGGTGAACCCATTCTCTACTGGGTCTCTATATGAAAATCAGTGAGTTTTTATCTTGAAGGGAATGTTGTGGTAAAAATAGTATTTGCTATGGAACAAAAAAACTCTGGTATCCAGTAGCTGTATATAGTAGCCTTCTGCGGCAGGCTACTCACATTGTTGGTCCTCGAAGCCAGTTTGAGGCTGAGCCCTCAGATCAGTTAGTGCTGGTGTTGCAGAACGACTCCTCCTTCGCGTTTTCGGAGAGGACTTTGGTGTGTTTATTCTACCTCTACTGTTCCTGTTGTTGAAGCTCTTACTGGCGGTTAAACGACTGACCTGAAACACAGGTGCGGGATCCCAAGCCGCAGCTGAGATAGCTACAACACCTGCTATCTGAAGAGCACATGCAACACTTTTATCAGACATGATCATACCAGTATTAGTCATCCTTCTTTGACACGCTCTCGGTCACTGATGTCTGAATGATACTATTGTCCAGTTCTTCGGGCTCATCCCAGATGATTAGATCGTTCATAGACTGGGCAACATTGCAAGCAGCGGTGGCCAACACTATGCCGCCAGCAATTTGTAGTGCAGATTGAATAGACCTTGCAAATGGAGGAGGCAATCTCACCGAGCTAGGATTTGTTTGTCTTTCATCCTGTTTGTTTACAATGTGCAAGTTCCCATTTCCTTTTTCTATTGATTCCTTCTCAAAGTGATTATCATCTGCACACAGTAATTTATTACTTTGTTTTGATACAAGAGGAAGCAGCTGACTGTCCTCATGGGAATCGTTTTGTGAGCTGTCGCTTTCTTCGCCATCGTCTGACGAGTCGTGATGAAAGCTGGTAAACTTCTCTTCGTACTTTATCGCCTTATGATCCACAGTTTTGTCGTTGATAAGTAGCTTACCATCTAGCAACGTTGACATTGTGATGTTTTTTGCTCCAACTTTCTCTATGACTAGATCAGCAACAGAAGTCCGGAACTGGGTAGAGCAGATCTTGATCTGAAATATGACAATAAAACAATCATGGAGTGACAGAAAAGTTATAACATTATGTTGTACTAAGGTCTGCAACATGATTATGTTTTTGCCTCGAGTAATAAAATGCTTGCAGTATGATGAATCAAACTCACAAACACAAAACTCAAACTGGTCTGAAAAAGCTTCCAACAAGGCTATAAAAGACAAAATAAGCTGAAAACTTGTTTAGGCTATATTTGTCGAATTGTGTTCAAACTCTGTCCCGGGTCACTCACTGTCTGTGGTATTCCGTTATATACAGACAAGAATCCAGTTCCAAATTTATGGCACTGTGTCTAGTTACCGCTGTGACAGTGTGACCTGATAGTCTTGTGAACTGTCCTTGTGAACTATCGCACAATATTTAGAAGACATAACAACAAGATTAGAACATACAATTATGTAATTTCCCATGCTAAGCCAATCTGAAGCAGTTGCCCTGTTACATATTGACAACCAATAAGCTATGTCCTCATTCAGTTATGAATACATTACAAGGACCCGCAATACATAAAATCTATCTACTTCAAGTTTGTCCCATGATCTTCAGCATCAGATGGATAGATACAGCTGTCTGAATTCTAACTCCAATATGAAGATGCTGTTGCCATCTGCGAAACAAGTCAAGACAGATAAATTTATTGTTAAAGTTTTCCAATCGAACGAAGATAGTGCTGGAATTCCATATCAAATTTTATTTTGCCTTACTAAAAATCACTCACCGAAGGTAGCTTGTGACAGGAATGCTAATAATCGTAAAATTATTCTGAGAAATGATATTATGTCCTGCATGCTTCTCAGAATAATATTACAATTATTATAGAAGAATCGAATGAAGTGACAGTAGCCTGTGCAGCCGAGTCAGACTAGGTATAACATGTCATTTCAGTCCCTATGGACGTGACCGACTCTATACCTCCCAGCTCTGTATTAGCCACCAAGTAAATGAGTTTTGGTATGGCTTAGGATAGACTAGAGGCTGATCTCATCGTAACTCATGTTTTAATAATTTGATTTATTACCAATTATCTGATTGCTCACATTGTAACTCCTTGCTCACATTGTAACTCCTTGCTCACGTTGTAACTCCTTGCTCATGCAATCTCTGTTATATCTAGTGGTCACTGTTGAATGTGCCGTTTTTCCAAAAAATCACCTATACACGTTGCTAATAACACTGTCGGTCCATGAATCAGTGACCAAATAAGTTGAATTATGGGTTTCTGGTGGACCAATTACCTGTCATGCATTGGGTATCAATTGATTGGAAAATTTGAACACATACTGTTTCAAATATAATTTGTTGGAGTTCAACACCAATGATGATAACAAGGCCTGTAGCCCTGAGGCGAAAAATATCTATCTATTATTATGACAACCGACTGTCTCAACTGAATATCAAGGAAATTAATGTTCACTTGAATGTTATGATTCAAAAGTTCCATCCTGTGAAGACCGCATGTGCCATGATTTGCTGACCAGCAATTTCCGATAAGCTGTTTAAAAAAAAATTATTACTTCTGATCTTCATTTTTCTTCACTGCCTTATTATGTTATTTGTCCAGTTACATAGGTTGATGTCAATAAAGTATATATATATTATGGAACATATTGGCACATGTATACTCTGTCTAAAAATTCATACACATCATTTATACAACACTAATACACTTGTAGGAGAGTCTACTATCTGCCAAAAAAATAGAGTTCCATAGTCCTACAGAAACTGCCATGGTAGTGCTATAATAGCCAAGACTGAATGAGAAAAAAAAAGATTATCATTGGTATCCCGTCGACAAAGCCAATATGGTTTGTAAAAACCTGTTGACTAAGAAAACAATAATAAAAATAATAAGAAAAATAATTTGAAAGCAAATTCATTGTCTCGTAACACCATCAATCGTAAGGTATATTGGGAAGGGAGATGTTTGAAGACTTAGGAAGGCACTCAGTAATGCATGTCACAGATCATAAAAAAGATTTGTGCTATTATTAGGCCTGAAGGTAATTTTTTTCAGTGAACGCCTCATGAATTAGCATAGCAATGTTGAAGTTGAAGACACTTGTTTGGATGCAGATGATCCTGTACTTGCCGCAAGTTTGTTTCGACTTGACTTTGGGAAGGGATCAACGTACAAACCACCTGAAAAAGAACAAAAGCTGTTATGGAATTGTTTTTTTATGCACATCATCCAATCAGATTGAGGAGCTCACGGATCCTCCCTCATAGTGCCTAGAGTTTATTTTAAGGTGTAATCTAGAAGTAACACTCGTAAAAATCTGTAGCTCAGTGGGAATGTCGAAATTTTTTCGAAAAACACACTAATTTCACTAAGATGCTCAACTCGCTGAGATAAACACTTTGGCGTTTTTAACACCATTTTTGGTGATTGAATCGTTCGTATCCGACCGACGGTTCAAAAGTTAACGTCATTATATCAAGTTTGGTGAGCCCCCAACTCTTGCTCTGTGATTGATACCCAATGCGTGAAATTGCACAGAATTTCCATCACTATCACAATATTATTGTCATCGAAGAGTGTGGTGTCAGTCAACATCTCTGGTTACATTTGTGGCGAATGATGAATAATATTACCACAACGAATATACATGCATCACACATGCACACATAGGTTATGCATGCACATATTATTTGAATGTAATTTTGTTAGAATTTTGGAGATTATGGTTCTACCATTTATATCAAGGCAAAACACTTACGTTGAAACATTTGAGACCCAAGATCATTGCAGAGATTAAGGAAGACTTGGGGTTTATTCTGAAGCTGATCTTCTGAGTATTTGGTCTTTGTCTGGGCGTCAAGGATCGTTTCAGGTTGGAAGACAACTCTCCTTTCTCTTTTAAAGGCATCAGAATCACTGAATGCAGATATGGGTACATTCTTATGTGTTGCCAAGTATTTTGGGGCAGCATGTCGATGTGGAAGTTTTGTAATAGGGTCCCGAGGATAGCAGTCTTGTAGATCTTTCTGATAGTTTCCAAGAAGTTGGCACTGTGGGGTGAAGTTCCAGTTTTCCTCTACATAATGGCTTTTAGCCATAATCGAGGCCCTCTTCTCATCACTCATTACAAGTTTGTCAATGGTAGGAGGTCTGGGTTTTTCGTATATTGCATAATACTCTGTACTCACAGGGAAAGAGTCCATTGTTCGTTGTTTAGATGGGGGAGTAAGTTTGGGTTGGTGACTGACAATTTTCCCCTTTCCTGCAAGCTTTGCATCTGACACAGTGTTGGGTTGATAGAGTCCGCTTGATCTTGTTGATCCTTTTGATGATGGCTCAGATTTTTTTCCGGACTTAACTCGGCCTGGAGAAAAAGAATTTTTCATGTTAGAAATTAATTGATTCAAAGACTTCGTAGAACCTGACCATATTTGGATTTTGAGTCGTCTTTCTTTTTTGCATGAGGAGATAATGCCATCAACTTTGTTCAAGGTGTAAGTCACTTTTACCTCTACTCGAGTGGTCTACATGGCTATATGGTCACACAAGTAATGCGTTCTTTATAATCCCTTATTCACATAAAAAAACACAATTTGAACTTTATCAAACAATTTAAACAAAATATTTAAAAACAGACACCTTACATAATCAAAGTGTCGGAACACCACTGTTATTCAAACTCGAAACTTTCTTTCCTACCTTCTGCGTCTGCATGTAGATCCTTACTGCTCAGCCAGGACTTGTACGCGTCAGCACCATAGAACTGTTTGCCAGCTCGCTGGTCCTCTAAAGTTGACAGACTGTTGAGCTCATCAATCATCTTAGTCTTTTTTATTTTCTTCAATTCTTTTGCGACCTCATCTTTCTCTTGGTGCCACTGCTCAGTAGCTAATATTCTATATGAGAAATTCAAAAATTTGATATAATATTAAGTTGACAGAGGAGAACAGGTAGATGTCGGTATATGATTTTTACCTGAGCTTGCCACAGCACATGTTTGGGATCACACTCATGGGCGTCAGAAGGATTGACCATGGGGTGCTCCTTTTAGCTGTGGAGTAGTTAGTGGCATGTGTAAGCGGGGAGGGTACGGGAGGGGCGCCCAAGCGCCCTCCTGCCGACGGAAATTTTTTGAAATTCGAGACCCAAAAAAAGACATTCTGGTACATACCAGCCAACTTTTATGGATGAGCAACACCAAGCATGATACCAAAAATATTTAACAGCAACAGCCTCTTGCCCGGGCCCCGATTGAAAGTTTTAGCGATAAAAGAAAACATTGAGTTCCAATTGTTGAAAAAGAAAAAAATTTTAAACCTCCCAAGGTGTGCTCACTTGAGCACCCTGAGCACCCCTTCTGACGCCCATGATCACACTGACATCGTGACTACACTATTACCATCTGTATCTCTGGTCGTTAAAGTCAATTTAGTACAAGTACATAGCATGTACCCGCCCCTAATTAGTAAAGTTGAACTCAGGTTGTCACACCAAATTCCTTGCGATGGTACTCGTGCTAAATGAATTAGTTCATTCTCTATCAATCAGAGATATACATGCAGTAGTATATCACATGATCAATGTGGTCTGGAATGGTAATGCTATAAAAGGATGTGGTGGTCAATCAAAACTAGGGCATACTGCTAGTTTTGCAGTTTTATAAATGTGTATTGGTGGACTGACTTACCGAGCACATTGTCTATGGCCCCAAAGCTTTGCAAGGTCAAGTGGTGTATGACCTCTGTAATCCTTCACATAGATCTTGGCATTTCTGTCGATCAAAGCTTTCAGACACTGGATGTGTCCTTCTGATGCAGCTTGATGCATTGGAGTAATACCGTCATCGTTGGCACTGAAATTAGAAAATGACAAAATGTTAGACGTAAGAACACCAGTGCGCAGTTGTAGACATACATATGTGCGGAAATCTTATATTGTCGTGCCGTAGCGAATCTCAGTGTTCGGTGTTTTAAAAGACCAACCAAAGGCAAATTAACATGAAGAAGATAGGGCCCAAATTTGGTCTGTACTTCCCCAGATATACATTCCTTTGCTTATTCATAAAATGTGTGTCGCAGGAAAACTACTTACACAGAAAAATCAGCGCCTTTGCTGAGCAGATATTGGAGTACAGCAAATGAGTTTTTACCAGTCTGATTACTGATAGACAGATGTATAGGTCGCCACCCAGTCGAGCTAGGTAAGTTAACTTCGTGTTTGAATTTCTCAATCAGTAGCTTCACACAGGCAAGACGCCCATGGAGGGATGCAAGGTGTAACGCTGCTAGACCCTGGATAAAAGAGGAGAAATAATCTTATTTTCTGACATGCTTTATAAGCAGGAATGTCCCCATGTGGGATGCTGTATCATATATAACTGTTTTTCTATTATCTCGCCGCACAAACATAAGGGGTTAAAAGGTAGAAGAAAAAAAAAGCTAGGTATGTCTATGGTACAGGCTTCAAGCATGATGAGTGAAGCTGGGTGGGAGGACTACCTACCTAGGAAGCCACCCATGCTTTGATGTGTCTCCTGTGACACATCATCTAAATTCAATGAATAAACATAATACCTCTTTAGTATACCATTATCATTTGACATTTAATTAATTTTACTTACATTCTTATCAAAATTGATTTGCTTTGAGTGTTTTACACTTTGTCTCAACCACTCCTCATCTCCTATAGCTGCTGCCATAAACTCATCCTCACTATTCCTCTCTCTAAGACTAGCACTGGTCTTTGTGGTAAGTCTGCTTTTAGTTGTTCCTTCCACACTCATTTTGGATTCAGAGCCTTATTTACTATCTCAAAGTCAATACATATATCCAAGTGAGTTTTACCACAGAGCTCAGGAGTAGTTTTTTATTTCATCCCTTCAACTCACTCGAATCTTAGCAATGAAGGAAAAGTTATCTTAATTGAAAAGACAGAAAATAATGCTAACATCAATCATTTAGAGTCATGAAGAAATCTATTCATTGCTCATGTTATTGTACTCCGCAATATATATTCACTTCAATCTGCCACTGGGCACCTGAAATTTACTGGTTGCTATGTGTATCTAAGGAAATAACTTGATTTTAGTGAGTCAAATTGCTAGCCATTCTACTTCATTGCAGCATCAAGAATTATCAGATCAGTGTGTAGTACTTTCTTCTGTATAGGTGCAAGGAATTAGCTAACTCCTGGGTGGGTACACCAAGTGAGCTATCTTTACCAACTTTCCCTAACACACATATGACATGAAACTGATTATATTAATGTTGGTGAACACACTGAATATCATTCTTCTCATAATGAAATCAGGCATCATCATCATGCATTTATTTTGCCATAACCCAATCCAATGTATCTTGATACTGGAAATTGGGGCCCATGATAAGGCGGTATGCTTTTATCCATAGAAATAGAGCCATATTGATTTCTATGCTATGATCAGTATCGTTAAACATGAAACTACTTTTGTGTATGTATGTTGTGTTACAAACTTTGTTTCAAAGCTTTATGTGAGGGTTATGAATAATAATGATTTGTGGATGCACCAAGGCTGTCCAATGCATGCAAGTCTGTAATATCTTGGCCATGCAAACTGCTTTCTTTGTAGACAAATTATTCAGATTCAACAACCATGGATAGTATCGGAGAAGAATGTAAAGAGCTAAAGAAAAAGTACGATGAATGCTTCAATGAATGGTTCGGAGAATATCTGAAGGGAAAGACAACCGATACGTGCCATGTACTATTCCGTGAATATCGCGCTTGTGTACATAAAGTTCTGGAGACTAAAGGAATTGATGTTAATGAGGCCTATGCTAAGGTTTTAGGGACCAGTGCTGAACAAACTGTACCTGAGAAGAAATCAGCAACATCTACCAAATCAGACGCAAAGTGATGATCAAATTAGAACTTCCATTTTTTTCTCAATTAATCTCAATATTTTTTACTGATCTTGTCACACTGTCCATGGTGCTTTCTCAATATGAACCATATTGTGTAGCAATAGCATAACATTACACCATAACAATACCCAAAGCACCCATCTTGTCTTGTAAAGAATTTGTTGAGACCTCACGTGTTTTAGCCGTTTCAGTCTGTTTGCCAACATAGGTTTGTGATCAATAGTGAGCTTTCCAAAAGACGTATGTGTTTCTGAAACCTCACGCGAATAATTAGACAGCGGCACGAGTCAGCTCAACCATTTTTGGTAGACCCCGATATTTTTTCAAGTTTCGTGCCAAAGATATTAGTTTTCCGGACTCAGAATCGTATTTAACCGAAGTATGTGAGGCAATAATATGATTACCATGCAATAAGATAACTGGTTTCCACTCAGATACACCGAAGCATGAGTAATATTTTCACTTTTGACTATCAAATATGAAATTTATTAGGAAATGTACTGGTAATTTGGCAGCTTATGAATTATTTGAAATATATGTTCTATAGGTCACAAGTATTATGAGTATATCCTTACAAAATAATCAGTCAGTTTGAGTGAGAAAAAAGAAGATCTTATAGGCATCTTTTATGTAAGCTTATAGTTACGCTCATGTGCAGCCAAAAAATTAAGAGAAACCTGCAGGTATAAATGGTCTCTGTCAGGTTGTTTGAAGTAGTTTATCAAAGCAGTCCCAAAATCCCGATTCTCAGACTATGGCTCCGTCTTATGCAATGCATGCTAGACTCGTATCGAAGCACCTGGTAAAGTTACTAAGTAGATATCTAGAGCTTTAGGCCTATATCTTGATGGAGTTATGAAGTATGCCAGCATATTTCACAGTACACCATATCGGAGTATTACCTGAGCCAGACTGTTCCGTGAGCTCATAGTGCTATCTTTCTTCTATACATGCATCTATCAACTCAAGCAGATTAGGATTCTCCATCGCAGCAGCAACTCTCTCCTTATCATTGATCTGTTTGTTCACTGGTAATAAAAATAACCAAGTTAGTTGAACATGCCGGTATGGGAAGGCTCTTGTAAATGCCTTTGTTAGCAGCCAAAAACTAGGACTTTTCAGACTGTAAGCGGAGAGTTTGGGACACAACTCCCTGCTGCTAGATTCCGCATGTATGGAGTTTGTGTTCCAACTCAATGTGGCATAAAAATAAAAATTTGATTATCCCAAGTTGTGTTCTCATTTGGAATGAGGGAATAACTCCCAGTATATTTTTGTAACATTCAGATGAGAGAATATGTATCATATTTATTTATATTGCAATGTACTCACCATCCTCTTCTGATGCATGTGAACCTTCCTTCACAAATATATTAATCTTAGTCCTATAAGGAAGTGTCCGTTTGAGCTTTTCCCTTATGCACAAGCCAATCAGAGAAGCCAAGCTGCAGTGTGGCACAGTTGGCACAAACGTCACTGAAAATATACAAGCTCAATTAATTTAAGTTAATTATTTTCACATGGGACAGATGTACCCCTGCTGAGCAGATCAATGATGTAAATGCATCTTGTGTGCAGCATGTTGACTTTAAAATTTCCAACCTCTTGGTTTAAAGGGCAACCAAGGTTTCAAACAACTTCTCATTGATGGCCATTGATTAATAGCAGATTGCACCTTCTGCGTGGGGAAAAAGACAAAATATAATTCGGATGATTATTCAGCCAGAATTATTGTGAAACATTTCTTCCATCAGGTACTCAAACTCAGCTAAAAGAGAATACCACATAGCAGTTTCCTGTTCCTGTTATTATTTAGCCTGTGCGCTATAATTATTACAGCAAAGTCTTGGAAGCTCCCCTAAACTGAAGCTTAGAGTCAGCAACTACTTTGAGTTTTGCATCGCGTAATGCACAAAGCTGATGCTGCCCAGCACATTATTTGCTACCCATTAATGCATTGCTGCGAAACCTTGGTTGCCCTTTGAAGACTGAATAGTTCTGCAGTTTTGCTTATTCTTTCCCTAAACATAACATCTACACTGCAAAAGCCGCCCAATTGGATTAATGACCTAGCCATTAGACATCAGAAAAGAACGTTTGTAAAAATTCCAACTTTTTCCTTCAGCTTCTTACTGCACAATTGAGTAATGTTCAGATAAGCGTAATCAAGTCTAACGAATGTCAGCGTTCAGCACTGTCATGGTTATCAAGTTGATAATGTATTCGAAGTATGATTTTGTTGCAAGCTTTACCTGTGGTGTTAAGCAATGTATCAGATAACTTCTCAGCTTGAACGCTTTCCTCAGTCAGCACCTCCAGCTCTTCCAGAGTCTGCGGCTTCTCGGGATCTTTGATATCCTTGATAATGTCTTCATAAATAGAGGAGACAGACAGTAATAAAAAAAGTCCTCGCACATAGGGCCTTACCAAGTCATTGTAAAAGAGTTTGAGGAAAGACCCTTATGAATACAGAGCAGTTTTATGATTTCTATGCATTATCAAAACTGTCTCTGAGAATGATCACAAAGCGAGATGACAGCAACTCTGCAATGGTAATGGTAAGCTGAGGTTTGGCAAAAGCAGAAATCTGGCTTAGTGCAAGATAATAGAAGAAAAAAAAAACTCACCAAATATATCTAATGCGATGTCCTCCTCAGGTTTATCATCAACACTGCAGAATTGAGTGAAGTTTGCCATACTTTAACAGGGTGACATGTAATTGAGGGTTTTTGGGTTCATCATACGATTTTCTCATTTCATGTTACCAATACTTATCTCTGTAAAAAGAAGTGGTAATGTTTAAGCATGAATTAGCCTACTGTACCATGACATGATTGACCAGTAAGAAAAAATCAATATTGCTCTGGTAAAACAAGTATAACAAAATACCAGACCAATAGCCCACATACGATAGAAAAGCTACAGCAACCTTCATTTTTTCTTGGAAGTAGGTTGATAAGAATTAAATTACATATTGTATTAAATAGTACAACATGGAAAAAGAGCTATGACAGTTTATGGTATGAACTGTCCTGGTTGGGTATACCCACAGGTCTACTCCAAAACCTGGGATTTTGACAATGTTTAAATGCCCTCAAGGGGGGCAGTCAAATATTGCCAAAATCCCAGGTTTTGGAGTAGACCTGTGGGTATACCTCCCCCCTCACAGCGTACCCTAGCCCCTGGGACTTACAATACATACTTTGACAATGTCCAGTATCAACCACCGAAAGAAACACCAAACTATTGGTGTTTTTTGGTGGTTGATACTGGACATTGGCAAAGTATGTATTGTAAGTCCCAGGGGCCCATATCATTTTTATATTTATAAATTTTTAGATATAACATTATTTTGGTAATTTTAGTTTTGTATGGATTATCTGGCAGAGTGAAAATAAACATGTACAAGCCTAGGATGCACAGGGAATTGGAACAGGATAGGGAAGAGATGCAATTTGCCTGTGGTTATAATAATTATGGATTCAGGAAGAGAAGAGCCTTACCACTATAGGAAGTCAATGTTGCTCAATGCTCTGCAATGATAATTTTCATTTTCACTTACTCCTCTTCTTATGACCTAACTTGTTGAACTGTTCTATATTTTTTCAACGATATCTCTTCACCATGTGTTTTACCTGCAATATGTGTAACTGCAATGTGTATAGTTTCAAGGCTGAACAAAGGTCAATGAATCATGTCTTTGTGTTGTTATGCTGCAGGTCAATATTTGTATATAAGGATATATTCATTTTGAATGTATGTGCCTGTGTACGCTGAACTGTGAAACCGGGAAATTTTGAAATTAAAAAAAACAGTAGTTTTAATCAATATTATTCCTTGTAGTCCTACAATACCTCTCAAGCTTGTAACATAGGTTTATCAGAATCACGGGTGTCTCACCACAATCAATTGAATTGTAGATAAGAACATGGTGATTTACAATCGCTATATGCACTTGATCAGATAACTTAAGGAATAACTTCTTAGATTATCATAGATAAATTTATACTATTAAACATTAAGCCAATGTCTGCAGTAATTTATTATTTTTTCTAAACACCTACTCGTCAGTTATATCTACAGACAAGGAGCGGTGATGAACTAATACGATCACCGTTCCATATATATATATATAGTGCTCGCCACCAAACGGGTGAATTGGAATACACTGGAAGTGACGTGTAGTGTAAGTGTAGATAAGATGGCTTTGTTCATAAACCAGGGTACCTGTCAAACATGACCAGAGGAGAGAGTGAGACTCAGGGCCAGGGTAGGAAAGATTTTTTTGTGTGGTTAGACTTAGAGTTGGAGGAGACCCTATGGCTTTGAAATTTGGCCATGATTGATTTAAGTGCAGTTATAGAAAAGGGTCAGTGTACATGAGCCAAGGATAAACTCCTTGCATGAGCAGTGCCTCTAGATCAACTTTTCGGTGCCAAGGATGATGGTGGTAATGCCAACGACAAAAGAAAAGCAAGTCAAACAACATAGATAGTGATTTGCGTTGCATTGATTGTCAGAGATCCAGGTTTTGGAGTAGGCCAGCTCTGCAAGGAGATCTCCTAGCTGGAGATTTATTAGACGTTATTAGACTTCAAGGTTCTTTCCTTTGACAATTTAATGACCCTTGATGGTGTAATATTAATGACACTAGAACCAATGAACTCCCTCTTCCTTGCTAGAACAGGCCAGCTACTACGTAGAATTTTTTGCAGTTCATTTTTAGTTCCTTACCTGACAGAAATTGGCCACATGTACCAGACATATTTGACTGAGGTATATGTGTGAGCTAACTAGGTGCTCAACCAAATACCACACATAAGAAGTTCAATCACTAAAATTACGGGCAGGGAGTGTAATGCATGGATGGGGGTATGAACAATGTTGGCACAGTGTCACAAATTTACACTAACCCTCCCATATTCTATAGCTCTGCCCTAATGAGACTTCATTTCCCAACATACCTCTCTTACTTCTAGTATACAGCAGTGTTCATGCACTGACTAATGGAATGAACTTTATTCATAGGGTTGAGGATGTCATATCGAAAAGCCACTACTGTTTACCAACTTACTGTAGGGCCTTTGTTATGAAGCAACTACTGTTTACCAACTAACTGTAGGGCCTTTGTTATGAAGCAGGAAATTTTTTTTACACAATCAGGCCATCCCATACTTGCAGAGCAACATTGGGTAAGCAAAGTATGACCTGAAAAGCAAAAATACTTAATTAGACAACAGTGGACTCACAAATTAACCTATTACCAGATCAAACTTGTACTTTGTAGCAGTTTTATCATAGACATGGATGCTCTATGGAAGAGGATTTCTCAACATAAGCCAAAAGATACCCAGTCGGAAGAAAAAATTTACAGTACAAAGTCTGAGATAATAAAACTAGTCAGCAAAGATGATGGTGCGTAGCAATGCCTTATATCAAGCTTAATTTTCAGAATAATTCTTAGTAACTCTCCATAATTTGAGGTCACTCTTGTGTAGTTCGGTTACTATATCAATTTACGTAACATTAGGTTTTATTTTTCTCCCCTTTTCTCTCCAGTTGTGCTAGGATTATATAATCAGCAGGTTAGATTAGGAGTAAAAGTGTACTAAATATAAAGTTTGTTGTGGCAGTAAAACTTCATCCCTGTGTATAGCTTCAACAACTATTATGCTCTTTCTATATATTTCTATCGGATATACACATCCTAATTATTGTCAGTGCACATTTTCCCTATATATTTTTTTTCTGTTATTTAGTTGAGTTGAATGATGTCACAACAACTCCTGTTTTCTGTTCAAAATAATGTTCATTGATTGATTTTTATTTTTCAGCATTGCGACTTCGAGCCACAGAAAGATTGCGTGTTGCTAAGGACGAATATGAGAGAAAACTTATCAAAGATACAAAAGCAACACAATCAATAAAAGCTCTTGAGTATGTATCAATACTGATAATTTCACTTAGAGGTCAAATGTAGTAGAAAAAATTGAATTGTCTATCACAGAGCAGACCACAACGCTTACAAATTAGTCCCATGTAACCTTCTTGGATAACCTCAATAAAATGATATTCAGCACACTATTGATTAAATATAGTGTTATAAAAGACTACCCAAAGACCAATGCATGTTATAGTCAGCCAGTTACTTATGATAAAGTTTTGTCAGATTTGCATTGTAAAAATATTCAATGCTCTTCTTGGCATCAGTTGTTGATGGTGGTAGGCTTTAATAAGCGTTTTCATAATTGTTCTCTCAATACTGCGATATAATGTATAAACTGAACAATACTAGTCTGAGCCCACCAGACTTTGTCCCCCCCTCCCCGGCAATACTTGTCTTCTGGCAGTAGATCTTATACTTGTTCAACTTCAATATTCGATCAAAATATCTCTGAACTCTCAACAATTTTTATAGAATGGAACTGCAGCTGCTGCGACGTGGAACCAACCTGAAGTTCACAGGTCCGAACTCCGGAGGTGAGTAACTTAGCTTCACTAATAGACAGTTTTCTAAGCTCTTATTTATGCCTCAATTCCCAGTTTTTCTCTCTCCAGTTCGGTACTTTTAACCCACGCCGCATAGGAAAAACCTGCTGAAAGAGGGTTACCTTGAAAATTGCTTATGTTAGGATAAAAATGAGTTTTGATTAGAGTCTGCACCATTGAAAACCCTGTGAGACAGGGTTTCCAAATCATTGGAGGCTTGAATGTTGTTAAATCTTAATTTTAGTGACGAAACTCATGAAAAATTCTGCCAAATTGTCTGCAAAACAGGCAGAAAATGCTATAATTGACCACAGCCAGCCCTTAAAAGCGTTCGGGATGGCGATCGCGGTCATTAAGGCGGCCGTTATTTCCCAAACTATGTCCATATGAGTTTTCAATGCTGCAGATTCTGAATCAAAAATAATTTTTATCCTATTATAAGCGGTTATCATGATAACCCTCTTTTCAGCACGTTTTTCCTATGCAGCGTGGGTTTAAAGTACCAAACTGGAGAGAGGACAACTCCGAATTGAGGCCTAATTCAGAGCTCAGAAAACTGTCTACTGATAAAAGCATTATATCCAAGTATATCAGTATATATAGATGGCTCTATCCAGATAAAAATGTGGTCAACATCAAACACAGAAAATGCTTTCATTCATGTCGAACTTGGTAACCAAGTGGTGTGCTCAAGGCCCTAGGCCAACAGCGTGTCTACTTAGAGCAAGGATTTACTATCTAATGACACAGTGGTTTCAATTGTAGTTCTCCTTCATCACGGTAAACCAAAGCAATTTGTTGTGCCAAGTAAAGGCAACAAGTTTCAGACTATAAATGACTTATGGGACATCCTCAACCAATCTTTTATCGACCGATCAAACCTGATGCTAAACTGAGATCTGAAAGGTAAGAAGTAGCTCAGGTGTAGAACAAACTCATTGTTAAGCCCCTCCCCTCAGTGTAAAATATTTATAATGGTAATGGTATTATATTCAATTTATTTTTAATCATCAAGGGACAATAATATTATAGTTGCAATCAATGGTGTTATTTGTTTGTACATTTCAAACTAATGTACCGCTATATTTGGAAATATTTTTATATGCTTTATAGTTCTAAATGTAATCAGGTTTCGATGCAAAAATCCCTGATAATAATTTTATAAATGCAAAAGAAGCACCAATTCTGTGGATTGTCATAAAAATAGAATCATCTAGCTGTTCATGAATTCATCTCAATGTATTTGTTAGTAAATAAATTAGTCATTTAATAATGAAATCTGCATTTTTTGTGAATAATTCATAAACGCGCCTAGATGTTTCCTTGCCGACTCTCCTGCTTGTCTGAACCACACCACCACCTCTCCTAATCTGTAAACACAGGCACTTGTTATTAAGTGTATATATGTGAGAGTCCTAGTCATGAAATATAACTTACTTGCAAGGCTGGGCTCTAACCCAACCCGCATCTATGATGTTTCTAGAAATTAAGCACAGGCTAGAATAGACAGTTTTCTGAGCTCTGATTTATGCCTCAATTGGAGTTGTCCTCTCTCCAGTTTGGCACTTTTAACCCACGCCGCATAGGAAAAACGTGCTGAAAGAGGGTTTTCTTGAAAACCGCTTATGTTAGGATAAAATTGATTTTTGATTCAGAATCCGCACCATTGAAAACCCTGTGAGACAGGGTTTCCAAATCATTGGAGGCTTGAATGTTGATAAATCTTAATTTTAGTGACGAAATTCAAGAAAAATTCTGCCAAATGGTCCGCAAAACTGGCAGAAATTGATATAATTGACTAACCGAATACCAAAAATATTTCATCAACTATGTCCCTATCAGTTTTCAATGGTGCAGATTCTGAATCAAAAATCCTTTTTATCCCACCATAAGCGGATTTCAAGATAACCCTCTTTTCAGCACGGTTTTCCTATGTGGCGTGGGTTAAAAGTACCAAACTGGAGAGAGGACAATTCCGAATATAGGCCTAAATCAGAGCTCAGAAAACTGTCCATATAAATCATGATCACTTTGTGTTATACAGGAGGAGATAACTCTTATTTGAAACTGGGCTCAGAAAAATGTCAGAAGTTGTGCATTGTGTAGGTGTGAAACAAGAACAGATCCTTGTTGTCATTTAGAATTCCTCAGTTTTTCCTCTTTATGCCCCAAATATAATCTGATGTTCATTTATTGTTTCAAAAACACCATCAGTGTTGGGACGACCCACAAGTTGTTAGGGCCATGAAGGGAAACTACCTCAATGTCCTCTAGTAAACGTTCAGCTTCTATACTTCCACGCTGCTCATACTCCTATAAGAAAAATTGAGGATGAAAGAGCAAGGAATGTGACAACCGAAGTACTTGAAAGATGGCTTCATGGATCCGCTTTGAAACATAGTTGAAAACAACTCATACACCTTGAACTCAAAATAAAAATATCATATATTATAAGACCATTCAAGGCACATCTCCACAAAAATACACAGACATATTTGAGACCTGATAGAACAAATACCCGCTTTCTACAAAACTGTTGTATCAAATCTCACCCTCAACCCTGGGTCAAACATTTAGAATCCTTGGAATCCTTCTGTAATGCAATATCCGGGCGGATATATATATATATATATATATGAGGATCGTGTTAAGCTACTCACCTTGAAAAGCATGTAAGGAGAAGGCCAATAGTTTACTATTGCTGCAGCCACATCTGCGGAGATATTTCTGAATTCCTGCAACATCCTTTGCCAAACCTGCAAGGAGCCCTGGTGATCCTTTCCTATCTTCAGCCCTGTAGTCCGGACAGACATTGCTTGCTGTTCATACTTGTCTCTCCTGTAAAATGGACCGAATCAAATTAACGATTGGAATGGGACATAAGAATCGAAACCATTACATCATTTCAATGATACACAAGCATATGGGTACAAAACGGTAACCGATGACGCATGGTCGAACTTACTTAACTGGTGCCTCTGCTATAGATTTGTTCATTCTGAGGATGGTTTTAGCTACATCTTCTTCTAACTCATGGTTGATGACCACAGTATTAGTGGACATCTGCAAAGCTGTTATCGTCTACAGTGTGAGAAAACATTTAGTCAGTATTGGAATATTTGAATTGTCTTCCCCTACACATTATGAAGATAACTCCTTAAAAATATGCAAGAGTCAAATACTTTTTGTGTACTGTTATTTCCTATAATGAGGAATCCAGGCAAGCTGATACTTGTCTCAAAAAATCCTTCGACACACACCATATATACACCATCGACATTAAATTTGACAGTATGTAACTGCATAATGATGAGACACCAATTCGAATTGGAAGTGGAATTTCTTCACAGGAAATTTGTATGGAATCAAATTTTCCAAATATGAAATTTAAATGTGCCAATTGATGTTTTTGAGCCAGATATTAGATTTGAATGCTGTGTATAATTTCATCCACTAGGGTATCCAAGCTTGGTTAATAAGCGAAACAGATGTTCATGTAAGTTTTATGAACTTACCTCTTCATATTGCAGCCTTGTAACAATTGAGATCTCTTTATTTTTCTTTGAATTATTTTGGGTTCCCAGAACATTGTCTCTGTACACCCGATTTTTTTGGGTCTTCACAGTTCTAAAAATGTAAAGAATCTACCAAGTATGAGTACGTCTGTGAATCGGCAGAATATCAGTTATGAAAAACATATCAGGTTTTTGTCAACCATTTCAAGGGCAGTCCCACAAAACAATGGATGATAAAAGCATCTGTTCAACGCTAAATATCAATGTATGTATACAAAATAATATATCAGTGTTTAATCAAGGAGTAAAGGACTTTTACTCCTTGGTTTAATGCATGTCGGTAAAGTACATACCTGAAGTATTTTTCTACACCTAGTGATACAAGAGTTGGTTTGGAGTTATATATTTCATGCATTCTCTGCAAATATGCTTCCAGTGATAGATGAGTAGAGCCAGAATTCACACTCTGAAATGACACAGGGAATGTATTTACAATTGTATTAGTATTAAGGGGTTACTTATATATTGATATAGAAAAGAGGCACATATTTACTGTCAAATACCACTAATGCTTATGGAATTTCGCTTGATGCTCTGGTATTTCAAAGCTAATTTTGGATAAGCTTGGGTTAAATACAGAGTACTGGCAGGGTAGGCTTGATTGCATGTATGTATATCTTATGCTGCGGACTAAAAAAATCTTTGAAGAAAGCAGAAGTGGATTTAATATTCTACTATTCCCAATCTATATATCAATACTACTCACAGCAAGCACCATGTCGACCATGTCACTCATTGGTACTATGACTGCCATGATGTCTTCCTGGATATGAGTTGTGGTGCCAGTCTCAGGACTAATAAGCTTCCTTTTGAACACTATGGTGTTAGCCATGAGTGAGTCCACGTACCTCATAGGTACACAATTAGCTACGCATATCGCTTCTATACATACACCAAGTGTGTTATTCTGAAACCTCCTATCAATCTCCAGTAACATGTGCTACAAGTAAAGATAGCTATGAGTCAACAGCGGATTTCAAGGTATAAGCAAGCAGTAACAGGTAACCTTCAAGTGAATTATGTCACTGCATATGTAAATATATTACTGTTTGCAGCAGTCGGGAGCAGAAAAACGATGACAGAATAAGTAAAGAGCAATAGCCAAGTATAGCCCATGTCCGACGCACTACGCTATCACCTCTTGTTGATCTCATCTAACCCTACTCAGAAGATACTTACTCTGTGGCACTCTCCAGGCTGTGCCGCCCGCCTTGCTTCCCTTTCAGCATTTCTCATAGCAATATCTCGTTATTTATCTAACGCTTACCGCTCCTTCTCCTCCTGTTTCTTCTGCTGAGCAAGCTTCTTTTCTTCTTTCACTCTCTCCCTCTCCGCAGCTTTGTCAGCAGCTTTTTGAGCACGATCGTTGGCAGCAGTAGAGGGAACATTACCAGTTGGCTAACATAACAAAAACAGAACATAGTAATGAATAATAGCAGAGTAGGAGGATAGCTCCAGTGACAGGGTGAAAAATTCTGAGTTATGGAAGTTATCTTCAATATGATAGGTAGTCAAAACACAAAAAGAATTGCAAAATGATAAGTAATTGTCAGCAAAAATATTCCAAGACATTTTCGTAACCAACAATCTTTTCATTATTAACCACGTATCCACCTATGGAAGGTATGTGGTTGATAAAGACGTGCCAATACAGGGAACCAATGCTGAGTTTTAAGCAGAAATTATACCATCTTGATAGTGTTTTCTGACAATAAGCATGTCTTTGACAAACCTTTATTTGCGTATAAGTGCCACCATCACAGCTAGTTGAAGAGGAATATGTAGTAGCATTTTTCAATGTTGGGATTGCGGTCACTGAGGTAGTTAGCTGTTTATTCTTGGCAGCAGCGTTGAAAGTGTAACCGGTCTTTGCAGGACTTGAATTACTTCCAACAGAAGCTATAGATCTAGCTGGATGGTTATCGGATCCATTGTCATAGACACAATCTCTTCCCACAATATTGTCTGGATCACTGCCATGATACCCATCGGTATATTCAGAGTTTAGATGGTCAGTATCTGGAGGGGGAATGTCATCCAGTGATATGTCTGGGAGCGAGTCTTTGTCTGAGCTCCCATACTTTTCTGTGTGATCACTCAGTACATCATCACTATATTTTTCCGTGTGATCGCTTGGGTAGTCATCTGTGTTAATGTCATCTTGCAGAGTGCGTTTAGAACTCTCTCCATATTTCAATGGCGATTTTTGCGCTAAACTAAATTGACATGGTCTCTTCAAGATTGGCTCATCATCGTCACTACTAGTCAATAAATTGACCGGGTCGCATTGATGGGCTTTTTTGAAGGTTGTGTTACTTTTTGCATTAGCTTCTCCGTTCCGTATGGCAAAACCTGATTTGTTGGTACTTGAGCGATGGGATGATGAGATTAGAGGTATATCATCATCACTATCACTCAGTAAGTCTATGTAGTTCATCGCGTTCCTGCAACAAGACATTAATGTATTAATGCGCCAAAATAACAGATGTATTGTGAAGGTTTTCCAATCCCATGTTTTGCTCTGGCATAACCGTAAAGACATTAAACCATTGAGTGGCCAGTAGAAATATCATATATTGCCTGACTCTCTTCATCATAAAATGTATTAAGCCTAGGCCTTATGTGTACTTTGTGGCAGCAAATCTTGCGCTGGTCACTGTAAGCTAATGCTAGCCAGGCACAATCATTTGCCACTGCAAAAACAAAGAACAAAATGCACAGTCCAGTGGTAGAGTTGACTAGTCGATTGTACTGGCAACAAGGGAAATCTGGTTTAATAGAGATTTGGAATCAATTGATTTGTCACACTAGTCATATTTGTTCTTCAGCGAGCCTATGGCAATTTGGTTCCCAGTCTGTAAAGTTGTTGAGTTAACCAGACCCTAGTAGGCTACTCCTGGGACTGGGTCTATGGCGATATAAAGGACAGTTCTAAAAGACCCCGTTGGATAGGCCCTGGGGGCCTATGTCTGGGAGTCTGTCTTCAAACGTATCCCAAAACACCTATGACACTTGTATAACAAAAGGAGTACAATGGGCTCAATGGCAGGCAAAGTTTGCCTGTCTGATTACATTTTTTTGGGTGGTTGGTTGGGTCGATGGTTGGGGAATGTGTATGGGAGCCTCAATTCTCCACTTTTGCTACACTCATTTGTGGGTATACATAGTCCACCCACTGCAACAACATGTAGGAGCCACCGGTTATGGGAATTTTACAACTGTAATTTATTTTGTAATCAAGTTATTGTATCTTAACCTGTTTAGTTAGTGGATCACTCTGAACACAGAAACATTACAGCAGGCTTGTGGGTCCCTGTAGCTCATGTGATATAGAATGGTTAGTCAGTCAAAGCTAGGAGTTTGTCACTTACTTCTTGGTCACAGCAGGGAGTAAAAGTTACTTCTTGATCACAGTAGAGTAGTAGTACAAGATTGAGTTTGAGCAAGGAGTTAAAGACTTTAACTCCTTGGTTTGAGTCCCAAGGTTGTGTGAAGTTTAAACAAACCACACTACATAATAATACACATTTTCATTGGCCAGCACTAAAATCTCTTTAATTTGAGAGGTAATAAAACTAATGTTTTAATAGGGTCAAGGTCAGCAGCAGTCATAGATTTAAAAACAGTATTTTTAAATACTGTTTTTAAATCTATGGCAGCAGTCCATTTTTATCAGATACAGAAGAAGCATACACTGATTACGAGATTACACTACTAACATGCAATAGTATATCACGTGATCAGTGTGGAAGAAGCGTGGTGGAGGAGAGGGTCATTTTATTATAGTTTTAATAATGTAATCAAATCCTTAACAAATGAAATTCCGCATATTCTTGTTGATCTTGAGGAAATAAAAGACATCTTAATGGCAAGGTAAATATTTCATTACCTCTATATGTGGCCACAATGTGTTTCTCACTTTCTCCACCCCTTTGGCTTGCTGCCAGGCCGTGAGGCCAGCAATGAACTTTGATAATAGATTAGCCTGTGGTAACAAAGCTTGTTAAGACATCTCCCACCCCCACCCACTGACAAAAATCACAGGCTATATCAAAGTCACGTGGCCTTATGCTCCAATCAAACACCACCTGTTGGTTGCTTATGGGTGGTTGAGGCGGACATCCATATCAGTCATGATACAGCAATGGAACAGTCGAGTATGTTATCATGGAATTGCTGTAGATTATAGATTGTCTTTCATTGATTAGAGAGTAACCACCAACAAGTTTTCACCCGAGCAACAGTTCACCATCTACTCAACTAGAACCAACCACCATATTTAGCCATCTATACACTGTGACATGCCTCACACAGGTTCATATACCAGCTTAGCACCATTAGGTCAACCGATTACCTACTTTAAAACTCACACTCATCGAGACATTTACAACCATACTAGAAAATCAGCTGAATATTTTTACCAAACTAGCAGGAAGAATGATGCATCACACAGGCCACGTCAGCCCTTACAACACGCACCACCGACCCTTGTACAAGACCCCATACATAATACAAAAAGGCAACCTTGCCTTATTGCCATACTTTCTAAAAAAATCATCATCAATTAATCACTATAACCCAGCATGTAAGTGAGCATCACTACTAATGAATGGACCATCCTGTCAGTATTTTTGCCTCTAACTAAACTTTATAGTGGGATTATAAGACAATAAACACTTGTACAAAGAAAAAAATACTGAGTTCATGCCAGGCCAGACTTTTCATAGCCCTAAGGTCTTACCAACAGTACTTTTAACCAGTGCTGACTGTTTTTAGCCCTTGTGAGCTCATGACTGAATTGGTTTTCGGGCCGATATCGCTTCTGTGATCAAGTTTGTTGTTTATTCAGCGAAAGTGAAATTGGTGTTCTAGACTCCACAATTCTTCTCAGCTTCAATTAACAGGTCTAGACATGTAAGTGTGAGATTTTGACATCTGAGACCAAAAACATTGTAACATTGTGGGGTATTGTGTGTTTTGTTAAATGTTGTTAGTACCCAAATTGATTCGCATATCTGCTATACGCCAATTCCAAGATATCTCTGCTGATCTTGATAGTTATGGCCACTGACATATATATATGAATTCTATATCAATGGTTATGGCAGTTAGTTTGGTTTCATGTTTATGACTTGGTGTGTTCCTGCGTGAAATTGTCCCCTCTGGGCTGGTGGTGGAGTTATTGCAAAAGTAGAACACAAGGTATCGATAAAAACACGTTTTACATTTTATTTAAAAAGGCTATACTGTAAGTTACTGTGAAATCACCCTTTGTACATCTAATCATCGTAATCATTGTTATCATTGTCACTTAGTTTTGTAACATCTTTTATAACAAAGAATGAATGGTGATATCATACGGTTATGTATATACTGAAGAAACCGGACTTAGATCTATCTGTAAACTTCCTTTTTATGAGGAAGTTAAATGACCTGTCCTGTGAGATATTGAATGTTTTTTAGTTTGAAGATTTTAGGGCTACGCAGATAAAATGTTAATCACCATAACCACATTCAATCTGGCAATTACACAGATTGAAATATATTAGTGCTGCACTGTGTAATGATTCAATATCAGTATCAACAATCATATTATGGCGAGTTGAACATATTGACAGTATCATCTCCTTTGATTCAGCTTTTACCATCAGTAATAATAATCCTTTATAATTTAAGGTTTTTCATATTTTCTGCTAGTAAAAACTTCATGGAGTGAACTACATCCACATATTTATGTGTATTTACGTGTATTTGTGTATTTGTGTATTTCCAAATGGGTACCTATTAGAAGTATTTCTTCGTGCAGCCCTTAGATATCAGGGGTGCTGATGTAGGACGCTGAGCATTTTTCAGAGCTGAGGCCGAATTTATGTAAGCTAAACACTATCTATCACATGACGGGCTGGTTTTCTGATAAGATAAGGGCCTGCAGAACTGATTTTATCATGTATGCATGTATGCATGTATGAATGTACGTATGTAGTATGTGGTATGTAGTTTGTGTAATGTCATTGTGCAGTGTCACTCATGTTGGATGCACTTCATTTTATGTTTGATGAGCGTAGGATAAGCCTGTTTACTTGTCTATCTCTGCACTTTGCTGATCTAAAAGCTACCATCTTGGAGTTGTGAGCTACAGTTTTTACGTCAACGACTTAATTTTACAGAAATGATGAGCGAAGATGAGAGACGACCGGTATGTTGGCTGTGACAATAATTATATATATGGAGTGCATTTGAGCCTTGCATTCTGTTTATCTATGTGTTATATTATTCACACACATGTATTTATGTGTGTAAAACGTGTAGGATGCTCAATATTTATCTGTCCTTGGATTAGCAAGCACGCAAGCAAGTTTTACAACATTTTGCAAAAGGGAGTCGTGGATATCAAAACCCAGTAAGAGGCAGAGGAACTGGGCTCACATTAACTTTGGTCAAATGTGGTCAGACAAACGGGCTAGAACTTTAAAATACCTGAGTCACTGTCCCCTCACAAAAGAGCAGACAACTATTACAAACATAAAATACAGACTCGGTTTCAACAAGGAGTTAGACTAACTCCTTGGTTTCAAGTAAATACTGCCAATTTAACATTATATATAATATATAATAGGGCTTCCAACAAAGAGAATGGGATCAGGTTGTTACCAGGAGATACTGGCTGACTGTCCTATCCCCTTATGTGTGAGGCTTTCAAGACCAATAAATTAGAAATCTTGTCGTCAACAGAACTGTTTTGATATGACAAGTCATACCCCAAAAAGTGGTCTTGACACTGATGTCACGACTTGATCTGAATTTATATCCTCGGATCCCACCACATTTTTAACCTTCATAGTTCTGAGCTATAACGACAGTTCAGGGTATAATCATACATTATATTTCTTTTGGTATAACTGTCAACATACAACTACCTATTTATGGGTAGGCTGGAACATTTGACCAATGTCAAACGCACCAGTTCTATTTTATCGGCGCACCAAAAAGTCTCAATCGGAGTTGTGACTCCTTATCATAATTATTTGGAAACTGACAAGGTCAGGATCATAGTATTATAATTGTGCAGGCAGGCAGGAGGTCAAAGTTCAAACTCCTTGAGTCAGGTCACAAAGGAATTTGTATATAAAGCTATCGATTGAATTATCCACACACTATATTATTAATAAGACAGGGCTTGTAATAGTTTAGGCATTAGGCTGGTCTAGGTGAAGTTACACAAACAGATAAGTTGTTGGCTAGCTTGAAGTACTAAGGGAATTACTGTATACTGAGTCAAGTTACTCTAGTTTAGTTAGTACCAGCAGGCAATTAGGAAGAACAACAGGCCTGATAGTATTATACTTGTTGGAGATAAGATGTCTGAGCAAGGCATAGAAGTAGGAGATGAGCCAGAAATTGAGGTCAGTACCAGAGCTAAGTTATGGTGTAGCTTCTAATGGAAGCATTGGTGTATTGCGGTAATGTTCTAGATCAAGATCAAAATGATCTACATTCGAAATCTTACATTCAAAAGAGATGGCAAAAATGAAAATTTTCACTTGAGGGGGTTGTCGGAGGGGAAGGGGGTTGCAAGAGTTATGGAGGCTCAAACTAGCGGAGCCTTGGAGGGTCTCTTGACAGCCCAAGTCGCATACAACCTTTCAGGTCACGCATTGTGTCCCACATATTGTATACAGCATACTTTCTCTTCAGGGGTCTTGCCATATTCTGTAGATCAAATTCGAAAACTCAGGGAATGGGTTGCTAATGATTATGGAATGCAATACATATGAGGATGATTAATGCAGCTATGAGCGATCAATGCAGCACTCATTTCTTGATGAGATGACAACAGCTGTTTTTATGAGTGACAGACAATATAAAATCTAAAAGTGTAGGAAAGTGACAGAACATCAAACTACTTCCTTATTGGTGTGGCAGATTATGTTTACGTACTATGCTAGTATGAAAGGCTGCCTGAGGGAGGGTGCGCTCAAAATTATGTTGCACTTAGCATTGTTGTGCTTATAAGATAGTGATTGAATCAAGAAATGCACGTGAATGGCAGATAAGAGAAGACAGGACTTTTGAATATGAAAATTCTGACAATGTGTGGTGCGCCCTCTCCTACCCCTCATCTACAAAGGTCACTATCCATCCACCAGAAATTGGAGTTTGGGGCACAAATAGGCGTTATGGCTTCATCCATTGTGTAACATTATTGTCATTATTGTTATCAAAGATTCGATTCATCAATGCTGTTGAGAACAGATCTTGCCTACCTCTGGCTGTATGCATGCCTGGCTCCTGACCAAATACCATTGAGTTTCTTATCAGTACTTGACTTAAAATTTCAATTGGTAATTTAAAACCTGGTTCCAATATCCAGTTATATAAATCATGTAAGGTATTGGGTTTATGGGTGCTTTCATAACCAAAAGATAAAATATCAGATATCACTGTGTACATTGTGAAACGAGTTAGTGCTTAGCACGTCAATATCATGCAAAACAACATGCTCATTGTGCCCTTTCATACCATATTGGTAGCTTTGCATTGACATACCCACTGACTTTGAAGTTGCACTGTAGGTGCTTATGAAAATATGCAATGGTTAACTTTACAATGTACTTATGTATCATATATAGATGATAAGGTGATTTCGGTTTCAAAGCCAGAATTGCATGTAGTCTGTAACACTGTACAATTTTTTTGCTTGAAATGATCCTTGTGAAATTGCGATACTTCCATGTGGCTATTTTTACAGATACATTTTTTACACAAGAAAAATTAAAGCATTGCACCACATTCACTTCAGACTGTTTTTGTTTAGATTTTTTCCTTTCCAATCAATCAAAGCTTGAATGTAACACTTTTTTTGCTTCTGTTATTGCAGTTGGTTGGGAGTATGAAGGGTTCCGGAAATTACAACTCTGTTGGACCGACACTTGACAAATCCGCCCATACAGCAACTATGAATGGTAACGGCCATACTAAGGTGAGTGGTGGGGCTCAGACTACTAAGGTGCATGTCTTGTGTTTATATTCGAATGAGATCATACTCGCATTCTTTCAAGCATAAAAGATGCAGGTGCCATGATATCAGTGTTCTCCTCGCCTTGATGCCGGGTCGTCTCATCATGTACATCATTTTAATGAAATTTACTTAGCTTCTGTTCTGTTTGAATTCTTATTAGGCAGTGGCATTCTAAATTTGAATTGCTAACACAGCCACTCAGCCCCGTCTATAAAATCCGGAAACTGTTTCCCATAGAAATAAATATCAGTAACAATAATGTTAAAAACCGATGGAGGTCTGCACTTGAGGTAAACACATAATGTTGGCCTCTAGATTAACTGCTGGGTTAATGAGCAAATGAAGATGTGTTTTTGACTATCAATCGTACCTTTTCTATCACCAGCAGTGCTTCAAAAATAGTATAACTTGGTAAAACTAGCGTGATCAAATGTATTAAAATCTAAAATCGACCATCTTATTTTCTCACAGATGAATGGTGCTGGGTCAAATGAATCACAGTACAAAGGATCAGTTGTATCATTCCATAATCTGTTCTATGAAGTTAACGTCTCAGCTGGATGCTGTCGAAAGAAACCACAAACCATCATCAACGATGTCAGGTTGGTCTAATATAATCACAGAGTAGAATATATCCTTACTCTGTGATATAATCCAGGCTAATAATTAGGGGTGTTTGGTGAACAACCTGAATACCTGAGTTGTTGTGACTAAATCACGCTGACAAGGGCTTTATATTTGGTGAAAATACACAATTCATTGCACACAATACCCTGAAGTTGTTGAACCAGTTCATTTAATTCGCAGACATATATGATATATTGCTGACTTGTGCTTACTTTTTCTAATATGTGATACAAATTTCATACAAATTATAACTTAGCTTTCTAACAGAGATTTGGTATATATAACTCACGAGAAACTGAATGTATTGACAAATAGTGTAAAACAAAGTCTGCGAGATTTATTCCGAACTCAAAGGTGCAAATAATTTGATCCCGAGGAAAATAACTCAACCCAATATTAACAAAAATAAACAGGAGCGAGTTATGGGTATATTATAACACTGGCCATTTTACCCCCAACTCAGCCGTCTTGGGGGGGGGGGGGACTGCCATATACCACCTATCGGGCATTAAGTATCTACTGTCTCTGATCACTTGTTTTATAATAACTCTTGGGTAAGATTAATACCTTGTTAATTCATTGTAATATTGTTTTGGTTTTGTAGTGGTATATTCAAACCTGGGACAATGAACGCCATCATGGGACCTACTGGTAGTGGAAAGTCATCGTAAGTATCTACTCATCTAATCAAACTAACCAGATCAGGTCATTACTAGGTATAGCAACAGGGGTATTTCATCAGTTATGTTTCAAAGACAAGATCTCAAGGATCGGTTGTCAATCATATATGGTAGCAACCTGTTTGGCGTTCTCCAGATTTGTGTGCTGCATATCAGGCTATTGACAGGCGGTGTTGCTGATATCTGGACACTGCAGGCCTAGAACATTATTAAATTGTGGCAACAAATTGGGAGGAGAAAAAAGTTCGCTCTAAACAGTAACATGTTTATATTTTTGTTAATTTGCCAAGAGGTACTTCCTCATCAGCAATGAGGCACAGAGGAGATCAAGGTCATAACCTCTTTGAGTTTTTTAGGGACTGGGGTTATTTCCCTCACATATAAAAACGTATAAATGTAATCGAAGAGCAGGAACAAGATTTAAAATAATTTAGCTGAATGTGATTGGCCAATAGAACTGGTCACTAATGCTGCCGATGACTGAACCGGCTGATGTGGGTGTACCCATTGGCACCCGATTTTATATTATGAGTATGAGTAATTACTTATTCTGCCCGAAGTCATAGCCAAAGGCTCCCAATGGCTCATTCCCAAGGGCCAGCAGCCTGTAATTTATCGAGCCCACAACCCCCTTGATAACAAGATTATAGTGCTGAAACTGTATTACATAATTTTTCAATTCCAGCAGAATAACATATGATACAAGAATTTGTCAACTAAGAGAATGTGTATTGTCACTTGTGATAAAGGTCATCAATCTTTGCCTATGAAAACAATATTTTCAGAAAATGATGGTACTTGATTTCCTGTTATATAGGTTATACTGTGACATACTGTCTTAGCTCCAGCATTGACCTTTTATTTGCAGATTACTCGATATATTGGCTGCAAGGAAAGATCCATGCGGATTGACTGGGAAAGTACTTATCAATGGTCGCCCTCAACCGTCAAACTTTCGTCTCATGTCTGGTTATGTTGTACAAGATGATGTAGTAATGGGAACTTTGAGTATCAGGGAAAACTTGAGGTTTTCTGCTGACCTGAGGTCTCCAAAAGGCACAACGTCGAGAGAAAAAGCCGCGATGGTAGAGAAAGTCATAGAGGAGCTGAGTTTAGGTATGCCGTAAGCCATGAAATAACCCGAAACTCTTGTCCCATCCAATGAGATGCTTATGATATTTCCAAAGTATTGACTATCTGTAGTTTATAAACAATTGCAATAAACCAAATGATCATCATTTTCAAACTGCTGAACAGTTTTTTTCTTTGTACATTACAGAGTTGTGTGCAGACACTAGATGTGGAGACGAGTTTACACGAGGAGTATCAGGTGGAGAGAGGAAGAGATGTAATGTGGGTATGGAGCTTATTACGGCACCAGGAGTATTGTTCCTTGATGAGCCAACTACTGGTCTGGACTCCTCTACAGCTAACTCAGTCATGCTCAACCTCAGAAAGTAGGCAGCTAGCTTATTTCCGTGTGATTTCAATTGAAACAGCATTTTATCTGTAAGCAGCAGTTTACAAAAACCCTCTCATCATAGGCCAGTGTATTGCCAGTTGTTATGTTTTTATTTTTATTTTCATGTTTTGATGTATTTTAGGCTTGCTGAACTTGGAAGTACCATCATCTTTTCCATTCATCAGCCAAGATACTCAATATTCAAGCTTTGTGACAGCCTATGTTTATTGGGTAATGGAGAGGTGATCTATCATGGTCCAGCAATACAGGGCATAGATTTCTTCAAATCGCTTGGTATGTTTGCAACAATGTCGGATTCTAGCCTCCAGTTGTTGGCTTCAACGCTTATCCCCTACTAATCGGCAGCAGAAATATAAACCGTTTTCTTACCCAGCCATATATTTTCAACTAAGAAGCAACTGAATATTTTCAACTAAGAATCAACTGAATATTTTCAACTAAGAATCAACTGAAGATTTTCAACTAAGAATCAACTGAATCCTTTCAACTAAGAATCGAATGAATATTTTAAACTATGAAACAACTGGTTATTTTCAACTCAGACTCAACTGAATATTTTCAACTTAGAATCAACTGAATATTTTCAAGCAGCTCATCTGTGTCAATTGCAAACAAAACCATGGAGTTAAACATTTGACATTTAATATTGTGACATTTAGCTTCGGACACTAGTTAAACGTTATATGGTTGAATACCATCACATATCAGATACCCGAATAGTAAAACCACCAATAAAAGTAGCCAGTTGAAGACGGGCATGACCAAAAAGCAAACACTTTTTCTGGCTATTTTTTTGTGTATCGGGAAATTATTAGAAGTGTTCGGTTTGGCCCCTATTATTCACCGTTCTACTATTTGTGATTGTGTTCAATCCTATCACAAATGACTCATGTTCGACTTTAAATGTCACAATGTGGATAAACGCCATTTTTTGCTACTATTGTCTGAAAAGTTTACTGGACAGCTTGAAAACTGATACAGAGAGACAAAGAATGACATACAATTACATCATGTATGCCGAGTTAAACTAAAGAAAACTTAGTGAATAATCCGCACCAAGAATCATTAAAAATTACTCGATCTTACCTCAATGATATATCTGACACTGTAGGTTATGAGATAGAGGAACACGACAATCCGGCAGATTTCTTCTTGGATGTTATTCTGGGAAACAAAGAATCAAATATTCCAGAAATAGAACAAGAGAATTCGCGCATTAACATTCAGCATGCAGATGTGGCTGTAATCGAAGCTGGTAAAGACACTGTAGACAGCAATGGGGAGAAGGTGAGTGGGCAATTTGCCAACCCATCAGCTTATTTATTTGATAAACATCAATGTTGAAGAATATTCTGATGTTTGCGCTAACCATTTTTACTTATGGAAATAATGGATTAGAGCTGCATTAGTGATGATCTCAATGAACATAGTCTTGTCATCTTACTAGGACAATAAGTTTAGGAGATGGGCGCTGGAGTTGCAAGTACTTGAATAAGAAAAAAGTTTCATAGTAAGTTGTCTTCTCATGGAAAATGGAGTCTACTGCCAGTATCAATACATCCAATCATCAATTCATCTTACAGATCAGGCAAGTCTCGGTAAACTTGGCTCGAAGGTTCAAAGAGTCAACGTGGGGGCAGCAGATGCACCAAGAGTTGACAGAGTATGAGAATCAATTCACCCAAAGTGGAGAACATCTACCTGCTAAAGAGGAATTCTCAAACCTAAATTATAATACCGGGCCGCTTGGTCAGTTTGCTTATGTCTGTGGTCGAACATTCAAAAACCTCATCAGAAACCCCAGAACATCATTCTTACAGGTAAGCAGGATGCTGCAATCATTGGGTGTGATATATATGCGTAGTACATGATTTGTGCGTAAGTAAACTGAGTCCATGTACATGCCCAAATCGACAGCACAGATCAATTGTTCAATTTTTACCCTATAAAATAACGTTGTTATCTTGAGTAATAGCATGAGTTTTGCACGCTGATTTTAATTCTAATCAAGTGATATAATCTTGCAGGTTGCGACCATGTGCTTCTTTGCTACGATAACTGGTGCTATCTATTTCAACGCACCCAAAGACTGCGCATCTGGAGTTCAAAACAGGTAAGCAAACTTTCTCAGCATTTTGGTTAACAGTCACACATTTAAAGTACCAATGAGTATGCGCCAACTGAGATTATCCGTAATAATATATGAGCCTCCAAACTAAGGGCATATGGATTATCTAGGATCTTAGGCTATTGTCTAATGGTAAAGTTTTCATCACATGGATTGCTTGTTCTGTTTTATTCATCATAATGTTCTTTTCGTTTACAGAGTTGGAGCTTTCTTTTTCATGATAATGAATATGATCTTTGGAAATCTCTCTGCCATTGACCTTTTCATCAATGAAAGGAAGATATTTATGTAAGTTTTGTAATCTCAGGTCTAGCTCTTACTTGCTAAGGAGTCAGTTGCTTGTCTGCAATGTTTATCACTCTGTTGGCATTACAATAAACCCAGTTTGGTCCATTTGCCTGCATTCTGAGTCGCTCCTGATCCACTACGGCGTGATCAGTGGAAGGGACCAACAGGAATGCAGACGATTGGATTAAACTTGTTCTAGCATTGCAACTACCTTGGCCAAAGCAGATAAAGTGACACTTTTATTTGGAGTTGTAGTCTTAATATCAATGGGCAGACAACTTTTGAATAGTTTGTACACATGAATACATAATCTTACAACCCTCCCTGCTTACAACTTTGTTTATAGTTATACTAGATTTGATCCCTTAGTACTTTTTGGTTGAACTCCAGTAAACTTCCTAAAAGACTCACTCTTTTAATTCACAATGCTTCACCGAATATTCAAATTTTTGTTACAGACACGAGAATATCAGCGGATTCTACAGAGTATCGGCTTACTTCTTCGCTAAACTGTTTTGTGATGTCCTTCCTAATAGAAGTGTCCCAATCCTTGGGTTCGGAATTATCACTTACTGGATGATAGGTAAGCTAGACGAGACAATCCAACCAATCGAACAAAATCAATCCAAACACACACGTATATATATATATATATATACATATTCACATAAACACAAACTTTATTTTCGGATAATATTCATTCGTAGAGAATTACAGATTGGATGAAATTTACCATTATCATTTCAATAATTACACTCATTGCGCTGGTTGAATATCAAAGAGTGATAAATGTATATATGGAATATTAGCACCTTCAGTATTACATGATCTTGGTAATTTGTCTGTATTAATCACAAGCACCTGTTAGCTGTGGTGTAAATCAAGATTATAAATTTTGACAGGTCTGGTTAATAGATGGCAGAGTTTTCTCTTCTTCCTGCTGACTCTGGTGATGACCTCACTCGCCGGATCAGCGATAGCTTTTGTAGCCAGTGCATCAACTAGAACCAACGCCATCGCCAGTCTTATCTGTGCTCTGCTCTATGTTTTCCAAATGGTATGTATATGTTATTATGATGTTGTAACTTGTCAGCGTGCTGAGTGGGTTACAGACATTCAGCAGACAAAAATGTGAATGAACATTAATATTACACATTTTGACATAGGTTTTGATATAAGTATGTTTTAAACAAAAGAAAATAAACAAGCTTCTGACCTAATAAACAAAAAAAAAGAGTTTAATTGGCTGCCAGACAGATGATCTTATTGTATGCTCCTCTTGTAAGCATCTGAAATATGCATTCATGTAATCAAGATAACACAGAGCTTTCCTATCTTTGTATTTCAGATCTTCAGTGGGCTGCTAGTAAACCTTAATTCTCTTGGAGAGTGGATCAAATGGGCGAAATATATCAGTATATTCAGCTACGCTATGCAAGCATTACAAGTGAATGAATTCACTCATGTGGATTTTGAGCAGATCGTTGATGCTAAAGGAGTCAATGTATCAGTTAGCTGGTGAGTCAATAGATAATATTATGCTATAGAATCTTTTTTTAAATCCGAATAACCACAAAGCTTGCATGCCTGTCTTGACAAGCCACCGAACAAAGCTTGTCAAGACAGGCTAAAAGCTTGCATGCCTGCAGTGTCAGCTATTTACAGCATTGCGTGTGAATTGCAATGATGTTACGATGATGAGCTGATGAAGGGTATTGAACTTTTGTTCCCAAGCACAGTTGCTTCCAATGAACTTTTGCTTGTATCAAAAGATTCCTACCCCAAAAACTGCTTGGTTTCGGGAGATTTGATATGGTGAGATTCCTCCAGGAGTCGGAAGGGTGAAATTGACGTTTTTTAAAATCAATTTCTCAATTTGAAGATCCATATAAGTCATCATGTTATTTTCTCTGCGCTTTAGTGTCAAAGGAAACAAGGATGCATGGTTGGAGAGAAATGACATAGCTTATAAAACTGACTGGGACTTGTGGGTAAATATCGTTGCACTTGGTGCTATAACTGCAGGACTACTGTTCATCACCTATATACAGCTCAGACGTATCCAAAAACTCAAATAATAACAATATTGTTTTTTTATTAATTTAAAGCAGTATTTCAAAACTACAAATTGCTCAAATCGAATACAATATGGATACCAATGGTTTGTAATTTGTACTTACTCAAACCTGCCCTGTGTGTCTCCACCAAATATTTCACCAAACATTATTAAATGCAATGATGTACATATTAATTTATAAATTGTATTTTATATTTTTTTGGTTCTATTTACACTCCAATAATATGGGTACAAAAACTCAACATTATGTCGGGAAATTCTATCTTGTCAGGATAGCCAGCATGGGCTTGGCTTAATTATTCCCGATCTCCAACTTGTTCTGATGAACGCGTAAGGCTTAACGGCAACCTGCCAGTCGAAAAGTCTGTTTAATACAAGGCTACCAGCCAGACATAAAAATGTGTTGTTTATCAACTATACTATGATTTTATTGTGTACTAACTATCTAACTAAAACTAACAGAGTAACTGCATATAATTTGAAGAACACGGTGAAAATAATTGTACACATTTGGTTAAGTCCGCTAGCAAACATGAAGTGTCAAGTTGTAAGAAGGAAGGGTGTAAGGCTGCTATAAATAGTTACAGTCGTAGCATTTATAAAGGATTATTGTAACAGACACAACATAGTGAGGGAATTGAATGTATGAATAGAATGTATGAATAGCATGTGTCCTCAGCGTTTAATATATATAACAGTCAAAGACTGAAATTTCCCACAATTATGCTTGGTTAGAAATATTATTGCCTCTGGCAAGGGAAACAGGGTATGATATGTAATGGTAGGACATTTTAAGTGGATCTTGCAAAGTGTGACTATGTGCACTGATGGCGCAGAGTTCAGATGAGTGATTTAACAATTATGAACCAATATTGGTTATCAGTTTTAAAGGAAGTGGTTGCCTTGTTAGCCTTGGCTTCATAATTTATTAAAAGAAACTCAAAATAAAGCACAACATTAATCACCAAAATGAAGGCAAACATAACGATATGATAGATCGATTGGAATTGTGAGCATAAACTTCACTTCAGTTTGTTGGTACATATTGTCTATCTATGTAGTTAATTGTGGCATTTTCGATACTTAGTATCTAATTTATATTTCTAAGTTTGACCAAGAAGTTACCACTCCTTGGCTTGAGCGCATAGTAACAAGTCAGGTGGCACCGGAACAGGTTGTTCAGGATTTGATTCCTTTGATAATTAACAATTTGGAAAGAAAATAGTGAAATTTTGTGATCATTCAGTTATTTTACATAACAATGGCATAAAAACTAACTCTATGGCTCTGATCAATTGCTCTTATCATTGGAGCCCACTGAATTCAATGTTGGAGCCATAATATTGGTTAGATAGTAGTATTTGCAATAAAAAGGAGGGCAACTCCCATAGTGGATTAAAAGCTTGAGAAAACATTGGGATACAATATTATTTTTCCATACCGGAAACAGCACAGGAACCTCAAACACTAAATATATGATGCAGGGTTAAGTTCTACTTCCCGCAAGATTTGATGAAATAAGGCTATAATTGCTAGACACGACTTTTGAACAAAAATTTGTGGCTGGGCAAATTCTCCACCACTGTCAACTTTCTTGAGCCACACCTACAGCTCCCCTCCCACAAGCCTAAAAATCAAACCAGATTACAAGGTAGACCATCATGGCTGCAAAAACATTTGTGAAGCTAATCATTTGTACTGCCCTTGCTTGTTTGAATGGATTCATTTGGTACAGCCCAAACATTGGATTTGGTCGTTTGTGGGCTTCAAATGCTTGGCCTAGCAAGACCATCGAACAGATTGGACAGTCTCAGCCGGAATCTGCCATACTTGTTACACTCCTCACCAACCTGGTAGTGATTATATTGTTTTCGATTTTATTAAGGTAAGTGCATTATTAGTGAAGTAACTTTCACCTGTGATTGGAGAATGACCTAATAATAATAATAAGGCTCTTTCAGAAATGTCTAATGCTAATAGTTACTATTAGCATTAGAAATTTGTGCAAGAGTAACAATAGAAGGCTTTAGACACCCCCCCCGCCTCCTATGAATATTTTCTGTGACAAATGTGCTTGGTAAGTCAATGTTGTGTGGGTGTGCTCCGATCAGAGATGTAGCTCAATTGGCAACTAAGTACCAGATTCAGGGTTCAATCCCCACCAGGTGCCGGTCAGTCGATGCTTATCACCTGAACTAAACAATCTTCTTTGAGCACTGACCCTAATTAGCTTATGGATAAAGAAATTTACTCATCTACCATGCAGTCTCTTGCAGGACCGAAGAGCCAGGCTTCTTGGGCTCTACTTGGAGTGGCCATCTTGTTCCTGTCTGAGTTTACCGGTTGATACGACCAACTGGGTCGTACAATGCGAATCAGTCAAGGGTGAAAATAGCTCTAACTGACCTCATGTCTGCATTAAGTATGGCTCACTGCATCATCACCCCAGGTTCCTGCAAACTGGCACCTTTTCTGTTCTGTCTAATATGGTTGTGGCCAAGATCTTAAAATGATATCGAAATTCAACAACTATGTTTTCAGCCCTATCAAATATGATTGTGTAAACCACTTACCAGCCTCTTTAAAACAGCGCACTGTTGTTATTTTTCAGTAAAGTGCGTCCACTCAGTCTCGGAGAATACATTACCCTGCCACTTGTAGTATCCGGCTTGCTCATGGCTACTCGCATGATTCATGTACCTTTTGAATCGGTGCCTTTGGTCGTCCATTTGATCGATGGAGGGGGTGATTCTGTAAATCTCCTCACTGTCTCACTGGTAAGCTACGTGCTACGATAATTCTCAACTCAGGTAACCCGTGTTGATAAGATGCTAGGCCTACTTCAGCTCACCTAGCCAATAGACTATGCTGTCCTTGACCCTTGTAGCATACTTTGATGTATTTTATTTAAGCATCAATTAGTTTTATTATGCCCACCGTGGTAGGCCAATGCCTTCAACTGTAATTATGCATCTCTGTAACTATCTTTTTTACACTCCTTAGTCTGCCATTTTGCCCATGTGTTGTGTTTTTTGTATACATATTTTGTATAGCTATGACTACTTAGTCAATATGAAAAATCTATTGTTTTTACCATTATGTTATGCGACATTATTGAAAATACACGTATAACCTACCCCTCAATGACAGCTCTTGTTATGACGATTCAACAAAGCTGTGACAATTTTACCCCGTTATGTCAAAGCACCCTTTCTCAAGGGCCATTCTTGCTATGAGTTAAATAAGCGGATCCATAGATTGAACCATCTTTAGTTGGACAACAATCCTTTAGAAGTTGTCCCCTTATTTTGCCTATGCGGGGATGACTGCTGAGTTGAAAATTGAAACAATCTGATGTTATTCAGTGAAAAAATTTTTTGTGAGCATGCATGGAATGGGTTTGTTAATCTGAGTCGTAAACAAATCTTAAATTGCTGTGAGCAGAGTAATACAAAATTTCCAATCTAGCTTTTAATTTATGACTTTACGTTTAGACCATATCCAATATTTATTGCAAAATTAATTACGATAGCAAGTAGGATTTTCGGAACGAACAACTCACCATTTGAAGATAGACTGTATCCTGTAAGGTTTGAATAAATGTATTATTTTTTGCAAGTAGATCGGTCAGCGCGGGTATCATAACCTTAACAAGCGACCGAAGGTGCAGTTGTACCAATCCCTTGGGATTCGTGCTCATCCGTGTTCCGCATTTCCAATCTGGATTTGAATACAGAAGTCTGAACCTTTGTCAGATAATAATCCAACATCAAATCAAATTGAATTGAAAGGCAACGAACCGGCGACAATTCGAGTGAATGGCCAAGCCCTTATTTCCTGCAGTGCTCTTAGCACATATTTTAATCGGTCATGATAAGAACAATGTGATTTGTAACTGGGCCAGCCCTTGTATTAGGTAAAGGTATCAAGGTTAAGTGTGATAAAAGGGAGTAATGGTATTCAGTAATAGTAGTATATATATATATGTTTGAAAGTAATATAAATAGTAATAAATTGATAGAATTTATCTAGCAATTTGGTTTAAGCACTTAAACGGTGTCGGTATTATCAACCACTTTCCCAAGGGTTGGGAAAGTGGTTGATAATGAATTGCTACTACCAGCTATCCCGACACTGTTTAAGAGCTTAAACTACTAGCGACTGTGCTTCTCATAGCGCCCTCATTGGCTCAGCGCTTGGGTAAAAAGATCAGTTATTTGGGAGGTCCACTCAAACTGCAAATTCAAACTGGATTACAATTATTGGTACTTCATTGATCAAGAATTTTGAGCCATTTGGTTAGTCAGTATGCATCAGAATATGGATTGAAATTGTTATATTCAAAATTATACAAAATACGATGGACATTAGAACTAGGCAATAAACAAACATCTAACTTACATTCGGATTTATTTATTAGCTATCTCTGACAACAAATACATTCAGAGTTAACCCATTAAAATTAATTTCAGTGTGTATACCTAAGAACATAGGACTAAGTGTTTACCTATTAAAAGATTTAATATTATTACTAGTATGGTTTGGGTTATGCCTCAATAGAATCACAGTAATATTATATATAAAAATGTGATATAGATTTATTGAATTAACGTTGAGCCCAGTGGCAGCCTAAAATAAAATCTTGCTTATTGGAAGAAGCTTTTCATGAGGATCAGGTTTGGCTAGGTGTTTGTAAACTTGTTATTCACTTGATCGTCATTCTCATTAGGTGTTGTTGGTAATCTTCTCTACTCATTGTTCTTGCTCATGGTCACATTGAGCTCAATGGTATAGGGGCAGCACTATACCGATAAAGGGATTATTATTTGCAATTAGTAACTACCAACAGTAGAGCTCTATTGTGGCAATTTCAAAGCGCTCAGGGATTACTATGTGAAATGAAGTGGGCAAACAGAATGAATTGTATATGGATTTAACTATAATATTGGATTATGGAGCACTGTTTGTGCAGTTCATACAAGGCAGCATAGAATTATCAATAAAAGTGTGAGGTTCCTGTCCGGCAGCTCTCATTCAGTGCTGAGAGTTGAGATATGGTTGTCAAACCGCGGCAGCTATTAGCTGCTCTTACAATAACAGGTAAATTCTTTTCTGACTTTCTAAACAATGATATTGTTACATATTTTCAAACATGTGATTGTCCCATCGAGTTTCCACTTCTCAATAGCCTGAAAAAAAGGGAGGGATACTAAACTCGAAAAGCTTCCTCAATTGACCTGGATAATTCATAATTGTGTGTGATAAGGGTGAGTAAGGGAGTTTGAGATGATTATAACATTATATTCTTTCAATTTTAGCCGTTCTGCTTTGGGGATGTAGCAGTTTGAAAATCAATTTGGTAAGTAAATGTAATACTTAGAAGTAACCCATATTTATGGTATAAATCATACCCATCCCCATAAGCAAGGAGTTAGAGACTCTATCTCCTTGGTTGGAGATTTCTAACTTTTCTGATTACGTCCAACTGTTAAATACTGTATGGTACTAAAGAGTCTTCACCTTGTTACGTTATCTTTTGTTTGTGTTTTTTTGGTATAGATGAACTCCATAATGTGTGAGGCAGTTGTATTTATCATACAGTTTTGAAAATCAAAAGTTGTTCTCTGATAATTGATATTTTACCATCTCTTGAGAACTAAGATTGTCCAACTCTTTCCCAAAATCCCAAACATCATACGAGTGTGTCTAAAATTTGCTAAGTTATCATATGATATCATAAATTCTAAAAAAATGTTCTTATCTCTTGTCTAGTCTGATGAGAAACTCCAAGAGATCACTAAAAAACTTGGAATCCCAGATGAAGTCAAGGATCAAGTCCTTAAATACAAAGATGCTGGCACCAAATCATCTACTCCCGCAGAACCAACTGCTCACAAACCGAGAAAATCCGGAGTTCCCAAAGAGGTTGATCTGAAAAAGCTGAATAAGCATATCGGAAATACCCCAAACTCCCGCAACATCATGCATGAGAAAGAGAAATATCTAGCTCATAAGGCTAAGGGAATACTGGATACCGAGGATGAGTTACGAGATAAGATAACCATCGATAATCGTAATCGAAGAAAGCCTGCCGTTCAGCCAGCTCCTGAGAAACCTGTAGCTGCTCAAGATCCAGAGTCACTGCGAAAGCTTGGCAGAGAAGCCCTCACTAAGATGAATAAGGCCAATAGACCACATCGCGAGCACAACCCAACAAAGAAAGAGTCGGGCAACGATAAAAAGCATCCGTATGAGATTAAGCTGGCCGAGCATAGAGGCCATGCCAAAGTTAAGCCAGGTGCTGGTGAGATTTTAAGAGATGGAAAACCTGTGGAGAAGCCCAGTGAAGAGGAGGATCATGTCAAGGTAATCCACTCTCTGAACGGACAGAAGGGATCAGTGAGGATAGAGGCTCATGGAGAAAAGTTCCATTTTGATGTTGAGAAGAGTAAACGGGATTTGTCTGACATCGCTGTCGTCATGCTTGGAGTGTCAGAGGAGTCTCAACTGTCGATCAGATCCAAAATGAAGGTATGTTATGGTGACCGTGTAACTCATAAAGGCCCGATCTAGCCTTGTCACGCAGCGTCTATTTTTGTTTTGGGGGTACAAAACAAAATCGAAACAAAAAAAGTAGCCGTATGACAAGGCTAAACCTTATCAGATTAGTCGCAGATTTCTTGCTTTATCTCATTTTGAGATTTTATCCATCAGCCAAACGAAAAGCCAAACAGATTCCTGATGAAATCGGTCTAAAAAATTGTACACCACTTTTACCGTATAGGTGACCACACATTTTATAAGAGGGTTTTTCAGCCGGGGCGAAGAGGGGGCAAGAATTTTTGGTCGCTTCAACTTTATCAGCACCAGCTGAATTTTTATGAGGCATTAGATTATGTCCCCACATAACTTTGTTGGGAGGCTGAGAATCCTGATAATAAAACCCTGTGCTTTGATATACAGACATCAACATCACATCAATCAATTTCTTTATCCAAAAGATTTCTTTTTCACTGTCTTGTTATCCCATGAGTGTTATCCAAGCTGACAAAGCGTATACAAAGCTGCCAGTGTGATCATATTGATTTCGCTATTGAACATTACTACCCTTTGGGACAAGACTGATTGTTCTTAAATACCTGGTCCGTAAATAGATGAACAATGGTGTCTATTGTTATAATACGTCACACTTCTTCTTGCATTTGTAGGAGTACAGCATCTATCAAAACCCTGTAAACGGAGCCACCTTCCTATCAAAGAAATCTGATGCCGGAGATATTATGGTATGAATTTAATTTAATTCGATTTTTCAGCTAAACATAAATGTTGCAGATCAAACAAAGTTGTTTGCGCTAACATTCTCATCTTGACACAATTTTTCAGTCTATGTAAAAGCATGCCTTGATCTACTGGATTTACCTCGTCTTTGTAAATTATGTCTAGACCGTCAAAATATAAGTAATTTATTATAATAATTAAGAATTTATGTGTTTACGGTTTCGACAAAATCATTCATTTATGCTCATTTTGTAGGTGTTGTTATCTTTCAAGTAACTGTATCCCAACCAGCAGGCCTATGTGTATATGTGACATATTGTTGATTATGTAAAATTGGACCATAAACATATAAGCTATTTATTATTATTATGAAGAATTCACAGTTTCAGGCAATACCATAACATGTTCGATTTATATGTGTTATTAACTTTCATGTGACTAAATCGTATCAGCATGTGTATACATGACATTGTTAGTGTGATGATATCCATGAGAGTTGATTTATTTAACTTGAATCGACTCCCGTGGCATGCAGAATATCCTGTCCTTGAGAGATATTGATTTTGAATTAAGTATTAATCTGTACATTTCTATGTTATTTTTATTAGTTCGGGAAGTTCACTCATAAAAAGCACAATTACCATGTCGAGAAGTCTGCAAAGTTTGAGGACAAGCACGTGGTTAAAAGGAGTGTCAGGATTGAGTCAGAAGAGAACATGAAATATGACAGAGGTGAGAAAAGCATAACATGATATCGAATCGGACAAAAAAAGCACCGCCAACATGATTTTTTTTCTGCTATAAGGAAAGATATAAAACAATGCTTGTAATGGAAAGAAATAAAATCCATAGTATGACAAGCAAGGGAACAGCTAATTAGTCCAGCTGTCCCATTTTCTTGCCTAAAGGCACCAGGACGTATAAATGAGCTGTGGTATGAGAGTGTTTATTATTATTCATGTTATTGATAGCATTGATTGCGATGGTGATAGTGAAACTGATTTTAACACTTCCATTTACATTTTTATACCTGGAAAGTTCACTCTAAGATACTAAATATCGGTTTATTGTGTCCTGTTACTGAACATTTCTGTGGGGCACTTTGTGTATTTAAAGGCTTTGAAGTATTGAATTACCCTGTGTTGAAAAGTATGCCTACGTGTTAGACGGGTAGCTTGTTCTCTTTCATGATTGCTGTATGATATTCTGCCCTGCAGACTTTGGCGAAGGCACCATACCCATAAAATAGCTTAGACTGTGTGAAATCTAGTAGGAAATTCCCTTGTAAACTCCACAAGCACTCCAGGCCCACAAATTGCTCAGCATAAAACCATCAATTTATGACAAACTCATAGCCGATACTGCCCTTATTGCAATACATTTTCCTCTAGCTGTTTGTTTAATCACATTTTGTTGCTTACCATTTACTGTCTCCCCTTATGAACAAGGTACCCTATGTCATCAAAGAAAAAAATCGTCCTGATTAGCTATGTATTACGGTCAGGGATCTGATGCTGAGTATGTAACCGCCGGGGCGCAAGTTTTCTCAGCATAAGGGAATTGTATTTTATCATAATATATTATTCGAAATTTCAAAAACAATCATGACTATTTCATATTCAATCAGCAGTTTCTTGTCTAATGGCATTGTAATTGAATTCATATTACACCATAATTGCCAGCAATTCGATCATTCCCATTCTTCTGGTGAGTCAGCGGCTCTAACCCTAAATGCACAGCCAGCCCTTAAAAGCGTTCGGCAAATTGGATCACACTTGATCTAATATTGCACCAGAACTCCCACATCACCTTTTACAGCTATGCAATACCAAACAAAATTATGAGAACTACAACAAAAGATTTACATTAGAAAGTCAAGTAGTCAAAGCCCACTTTATTCTGGCCCAATTTATTAAAGCCCACTTGTATTACTCATGGTACAGAAAATAGCTGTGCTTTTGTGCTGCAATCTTTTATTGTATTGTTTCTAATAACGAAAACCAAACTTGTGCAGCAAAAATAATATTTCTCAATAGCATTTCCAAGTATGGCCATTGGGGGGTCCGGAACTCCACATATATATAGAGGCTTTGTTGCCCAATGATATGCACCAGAGAAGGCTGTAGATGTGATTATGAAAATGATTGAGCTCATTGTAGAAGATGGCAGTTCTTCGAATTCTGTCGCCCATATTGGGGGTGGTTTGCTTGACTACTAAATTTGAGTGAGCCTTATTTCACTTAGGAGATTCGTGTTATATTTCACCATACTGCCAGAACCCGAAATAAAGATGGCCTCACTAAGAGGGCCAACAGTGCAACAAGGTTTACGCATGCCCTGTAATGTCAAACCCTTAGTGGCATGCCCTGAAATGGCATACCCTGAATGAAATACCCTGAAATATTATTGTAAACAGAAAAGAGTCACATAGCAACGTCTGCAATAAGCTTCTAATATGAAAACTTTTACCAAAGCTAAATTTCCTCCTCACACAAATTTCTGTTATTGCATACTATATCATCTTGGTATGACTTTTTTTCGCAAAGTGCCAAATAAAAGAGGAAATATTTAATTTTCATCATAACGGTTCTGAAAGCCAATAGATACTAACAGTACCGCACAATGAGTAAAAGTTAAGCTTTTGCTATGACTTGAAAGCCTCTTCACCAAAAAATCTAGGTTTATTCCGTAACATTGCAAGTAAAGTAAATTTTTTCTGTTTTAGTTCTGAGAGCTGTGGATACAGATCAGTACCGTACAAGGAGTAAGAGACAGGCTGATGCGTCTGCAGTCAGCGCTCACATAGAGATAGCCGCTATGACTGACCTCACTATATGGGAGGAGCACTACAGGCAGGTCGGGCAGGACGAGCAGGGGGGAGTACTGAGCATTCTAACTTACTTCTCACACTTGTTCAATCTGGTAAGAAACTTTTTCATTCTGTGTTTCATTCTCGGAATAGCCTTCAATCATTTTCGTACCACAACATAGTTCTGTAAATTTACATAACGTGATTGTGAAGGAATCGGGTTTTCGGTATCATTCTGGAGTTCTCAGTCTAGTTTAGAAAACTGTTTTAAGGTTTATTAGCAACAAGTGGCCCAGTTTCAACTTATCTTCATTCAAAGTTGAGATGAGAAGGTACTAAGAAGGTACTATTTTGTATATACTATCATTAGAATAGTAGCTTTTTAATACCTTGACACCTCAAATTTGAGTGAAGATAAGTTGAAACTGGGCCACTTGCTGCTAATAAACCTTATATCAGTTTTCTAAATGAGACTGAGAACTCCAGAATGATACCAAAAACCTGAATCCTTCACAATCACTTTATGTAAATGTTCAGAGTCAGGTTGTGGGACCAACATGATTGAAGGTTACTTTCCTCACAGGTTGCTGCCTTCATTTGTTCATTTGAGCCTGAAATTGTATTTGTTTTGTTAAACCTAATTTCAATAGCACTCCTTTTAACGCTTGAATGGTATGTTAAAGTCATACAATATTTTCCAAACCAGACATTTTTTAAAAACTCAGTTGAGAGTTATTGATTGAATTGTTTATTCATGACGATCCTTGGTCCTGTTTAAAAAATCAATGCTTTGTGGTGCCATTATACTCCAAGGTTATTTTTTGAACATGTCTGAAATGTCAGAAGTGTACTTTATTATTTGAACAATGTCCTTTGCTTTGGCATGTCTTAACATCATCACACGGCTATCCAGCATTATTATATGGTGTGAAAATCAATGATGTGCTCATTGATTACAATAATAGTGTCAGTATTTTTATTGCAGCAACATAGATATTGTAAACAAACCGAAACATGAGATCTTGATGTAGAACTGAACAACAAGGAACCTTTAAAGTTTTGATAATAAAAAACACCCCATCAAAGAGAAAAAAAATCCACAGGATGGATATAGATAGTAATAGAAGAGTAATTCATGATTAGTGGTTAAATTTTACTACATACAGCTGCAGGCTATTGTGTTTCCAAAATTTAGTAGCCAGAATGAGAGGTAACATCGAAAATATATAAATTATTTTATTATAAAAAATGTTTAAATATATAAATATAATCCTTTGATTGCAGGTACATAGACACCTTGTCATAACATCTAGATGCCTTGTGATGATAGTTTTGTGTCTTATTAATTGTCAAGAATTCTGCGCTGTATAATTGTATCAAAATAATAAATTCTTTTCACTGAACTAAATGAGAGTAGTGGCTTGGGAATTCACCTAGTTCAGCCTCTTACTTGAGCTAGGTTTATAACTTAGGATCTAATGACATACTTACTGCAATGGTTTTTGTCATGTTGTGTATTATAACTTTCGTCTGGCCATACAATAAGGCTACATACTTACATTCATATTTAATTTTATTAACTGCTTTACTGTTTCTTTCATTTCAGATCAACCTGAGATATGCGAACATAATGAACCCGAGTCTGATTATCACCGTCTCCCTGGCTGAAGTGATCATAGCCACAGTGAGTTCTTGTTAACTTAACTTTTATTTATAATTTATTGCAAAGGTTGTCCCCAAAAATATCAAAACGTAGACTCGAACACTAGCTTTGTGTTTATTCTGAACATTGAGTAAGTTTAGAATGTGCCTGGAATTACGAATATATATAAAATATGTAAAAAAACCGATTAATTATCATTGGAATTTACATATAAGCACTTAAGTTGTGATCTTTAGCCCAATTTTTGAGCCATTTCCACTCTGATTTATTTAATTTAAACGAAATAGTTGTTATTCTTTAGTTTCCTTAATAATTCTTTGCCATTTGATTATCTCGGAAATTTACTGCCAATTCAATTCAGCTGTTTTTTTGTCGCTAGGCTAAAGGCCAAACATTGCTTTGTGTTAAACTCTCACTAGAATTCTGTCTTTGGCAGCGGCAGCGTCTTTTTCAATTGGCAGCGGGTATTGTACTGAATGGTTTAGAGCTGTATAGGATTGCTGGCGAGCAAATATTGGTAGAATTGAGATGTGTGCTCAGCAAACTATCACTTGCCTGATATAATGATTAAATCAATCCATTAACACCGATTTACATCTATGATACTCAGTAAAATGTTTGCCATCTGTATTGATTCCCAAGCTGAGTCTAATGAACACTGCAGATTTTGTTCAAGATTTATACAAAATAAAGGACGCCTTTCCTGGTTAATTCTTCCTAAAACCTAGTTTAAGTACACCACCTCTGCCTGGGTAACAGGTAGTGGCGATCCAAAAACCAATATACCTTTATCTATTTTGGGCAGGTGTAGCTGAAATTGTAATTTTCTTTATTCTATTTATTCAGGGATCGTTAAATTATTAAATTGTTTAATATCTGCCATTTTTTCTCAGGATAGTGACTCAAACAGGCTTTATGATAGCGTCACTAATGGCTTTGGCGAATTATATGGCAACGATCTCTTGGATGAGTTGAGGCAGTTTGTCAGAAATGATTACATCAATGGGAATAACGAGTCACGTGCGCTACTCTATGATCACCTTATGGCTTTCACATAGTGAGTAGATTCCATACTATGCATTATATTATTATATATATATATATTATGCATTATATATTATTATGCATGTTGCGCATATGATGCACATCTGGAAATATCTTGCGCATCAATGTACTTAACTTTAAAAAAAAACTCACGGGGCATTGATATATCTGACTGTTCTACTTTGCCTTGGAGACACTCTGGATTATTCTTCTTGCAGATTATTTAATTACTAGAAGTATTGTATATAACAATATAAGTTTCTTGTTACATGCCTGTTGGTAAGCCTTCACAAGGACACTATTAGAAGGATTTTATATTATTTTAGTTTTATTAAGCAATCTAAGGTGTTCTGACCTGCCTGAAAACTGAAGCAACATGGTGGCCAAAAATGGTGGCTGCACCCTTGAGGCACTGTTATTTCTCAATCTTTAGACAAAGACAGATTTTAACCCTCCTTTTAATATTTCTACATTTTTAAAATATTCAATTTCTCCCTACTTTATCTCTAGCCTGGACATATATGATTCTGATGATGGTAGCAGCGGATTGCTTGGGATAGCTTTCCTAGCCGGTGTTTGTGATCATGTCGATGGTCTCGCCGTCTCTGTGGTGGAAGCTACGCCCTATAATATTGAGGCCACTGTCAACGTAGCTGCACACGAGCTCGGTCACAAGTAAGTGATTTATCTTATTATATATATTTTATATTATTATATTTATTATGTTCTAAGATTGTTGAGGGATCACGGAGTATAATTGAGAATTTTAATTTTGTGTTACTTATTCTACATTCCATATTACTCCGTGGAATTTTAGTATGCTGTGTCTCCCTTGTTTTATAACCTAAAAGTATAGACCTGCGACAAATGCTTATCACTTTGATATTTTGATGTGGCAATCCTCATATATTGTTTCATGCTTTCCATTTTTAGCCTTGGTTCTTACCATGATAATAGTGCAGAGTGTGAACCTGATGGTGGATGGATTATGGGGGCGTACCTCACCTACCCTAATGAGTTGTACTTCTACTTCTCCTGCTGCAGTCAAAGGGACTTTATTTGGACTTTGAGGTATGTTGTGTTTGTTGCATTTTAATATCTTTTTCTGAACATTGGCTGTAACAGGTTTGGAATAACTTGTGCTGTGCCCATACAACAAAGTTATGAAATTATAGAGCTGACCCTGCCTTTGAAGTCAAACTCCATTAAGATTTTTCTTACCTCAAGTATTAACAAGGTAACTTGGGGTTCCCCTCTAGAAGGGGGCGTCTAATAAGCCCTTTCCTGGTCAACCCCCAATAAGTCAGAAATGCGATGTTTGAATTTAATACAGTAAGTTACCTGACGAGTCATAATATCATATTCCCAATTTTAACATACATTAATTTGGTCTGCTTTGTTCTAGTGATGGCAGGGAGTGTATTGACACTCAAGTCTACGGTAATGTTATTACTAACTATACGGAAAAATACGCACAGGCTGGAGAGACTTACACTACCGACTATTTGTGTGACACAGCTATGGGAACATCCCCGTGTGCCCAGAATGTCTACACTAATAATGGACTAGAGATATGCGAGGGACTGTACTGTGTTGACCCGAATGACCCAAGCAGCTGTATATCCTCTGGATTCATCCCACCTCATGGTACGTATTGTTTTAAAAAAGATTTGAACGCTATAAATTTGTAATAATGAAAAAAGTTGTATTGTATAGTAGTTAATAAAAGCAAGGGCTCAGCCAGATAAACCGAAGGTGTTGGTGCGAGATTTTCACAATTGTCATGTTTATATTTCATGAATTATAAAAATTTAATTGAAATGAAAAATTATGACTGTGTTTTGCAAGATTGGTATCACTACTCCTGGTGTCATAGTGACATACATCTAGGGTGGTCAAAATACTCATTCCAAAAAAAGTCTTTTATCTTATGCGGTGGGAGGGTAGTGGTATGAGACGTACTCCCCAGAGAACAGGTGATTGACACCTATAGTCCTCAAAGACCCCTGGACAATTCTATTGCTGATAGAACACACCCTTGAAGTCATTCACTTCACTGGTACATTTCCAAAAAAATATTTTATGCAGTTCATCCGTTGACGAAAGTTTTGTAAACTTGATAGGTACTGAATGTGGCCAGGATAGATGGTGTATAGAGACGCGATGTGTGGATACCTCAGAGAACCAGACGAGTATCTATCAAGGACCGTCTACTTGTGACCTGGATATACCCGACAGAGGTGACTGTGGATATGGAGAGCTCGAGTGCGCTGACGGCGGCAGCATAGTGTAAGATAGATAATTTTGTTTTGGTAATTTTGTCCAAGACAGAATTAATTACAAAGTACTGTGGAAACAAGGCTCTGTCATATAATGCTGTTTAGAATCTTCACACTTTGTGGCACTAAACTCTCCCAAAAGTGGTTGGTTCTTGTCCTTGGCATCAGAAACTGAGACCTTCCTTTGACATAACAGGAGTGTAAAATATGGTCTGCATCAGTAATAAAGAGCAATTAATAGTACTAATAGGCTAAGTCTATGCTAGTCTGTGACAGTACTGTTAGTATTGTGCTGAGCTCTTTCAATCAGACCTTTATAAATCTTGTTGTTTCTTGTTAGGCTAGGCTAGTAACAAATCCCCAAGGTCAACTGTACACAATAGTTTGCAGGAAAAAATAATTAATCCTCTGCAGCAAAGGTCTGCATTGCGATGTAAACACTGTTATGTAACAATTTAATGTAGCTGCACACTACCTCTGATTTATTCAATTTCAAGTAAATTTGACCGATAGATTTTATTTGTGTTACATTTATAACTTTATGTACTTACTGATTATAATAGTCATTATCCTATTTATTGGCGACAGCAATGGTACAATATACTGCTTGTGCTGTGTGATGATAATAAGGGCTTAATTGATGGAGACCTATGGAAGCTACTCGTTCGGTTGTCTATACTACACCTACCAATATAAATATAGGCCCTACATATATACTTTTATTGTCACTCTACAGTCATCTTGACGAATGTTTTTCATGCACTGACAGAACAAAAAAGGAAAAGCGGAGAGATAAAGAAAAAGTATGATAGTAATATTTTGTTCTTTATATGTTGTCACAGTTGGAGTACGGAATCGTGCTACCCTGAAGGCTGGAGGTGTGACCAGGAGGTCGACTGCAGAGATGGGTCTGACGAGGTTCACTGCTCATGTGCTGATGGATCTATTACATGTGGTACTAATCCAAACTCGGGACTTACTCAGTGTGTCAATATGACTAGTATTTGTGACGGTACCCCCGACTGCTTTAATGGTATCGATGAGGCCAACTGTACCAGCAGCTGCGGAGATGGCTTAAGGAGGTAGGATAAATTTTTAACAAAGAGATTTTTCGGTTTTCAGCTTTAAATTAGGCTCAGTTACAGCATAGCTGTTGTTTGATATTGTCTCAGATATTAACTTGAGAACTAGTAGGCCCATTTTACCTTTCAATTGCACTCTATCCCCGTATAGTATTTTTCAAATCCTCAATTTCAACTGAATGGCTTGTGTTGGCTGATTGTTGGTGTATAATGTAGAAAATTTCATCTAGTAATGTGATAATGTGACTTGAGAATGAGTCAAAGCTTGTGCATACATAGACAAGATATGGACTGCAGATAATCATTTGTTACAACAGTCTGCTGCCACCAGCTGATACGGACTTGTCGGACTGTCTGACTCTTTATTGATTTGCTTTGTTTGTATTTTCTAAGATGTGACAGTGGAGCCTACATGGGATCTACTGACAGTTGGGGTAACTGTTATCCCAATAGGTCCAGATGTGATGGAAATCAAGACTGTTTTGATATGAGTGATGAATTCCACTGCGGTAAGTGTATTTTTTGGCTGGTTTATTTTCAATATTATGTTATAAATAATACTTTGGGATATTTTATGGTGCGTCAGCATAAGAGTTAGGGTTAAGCTAATGGTTTTATTTCTGTACATTTGCTGACGCTTATCGTGTCAAATTCTTTTAATGCAAACATGAAAGCATGAAAAGCCCCTAAAAATGTTTTGAGTGTTGTTAAAAGTTTTCATAATTTTTCTAAAATGGAGGCCATAGTACCAGTAAAGTAATACTCTTTGGTTGGGTTGACTGTGCGACATTGTGTGTTGCTCAGAGCAATGCTTGAAACTCCTCAAATAAACTCAATGTGTCTAGGTCGCTTAAACGCTGATTTAGGACAAAAGGCTAGCAATTTCCTTTTTACCTTTTCGAGCCATTCATGCCCTCAAGGTCAGGTCGATTGCTAGCGATATGCATTGTGAAGTTGAGTGTCCGAAAACAAGTAAGATGAATGCTTAAATTCAAAATTGTTGAATTTGCGCCTTAGTATGGAATTCTTTTTGTTCTTTGGCTGAACTAATAAGTTTTTTCCCCTTATTTGCTGTTCCTCGATTGAAAAAATACATAATAGTGTTAAACCTTGGCCTGCTATGTAAACCTATTATAGAACTGTTATTCAATCCATTCAATGCACAGCCCACTCTTTACCCGTGACCTAAATTTTGTTATCAGTTTTCAATCGTTTCAGTTTTAAGTTTGTTCGCTGCTGAGTATTTGAAATATTCAATTCAATGATTATACAAATAGACATGCACCGGCCATTAACTGGCCAAATATGCTAACAATATACAGGGCTTTTAACAATTGCTGCTTTTGTTTCTAGAATGCAGCGGTAATGTGACTAGACAGTGCAGTGATCCGTGGCATGCCAATGTTACTGTGTGCCTGTACGATTACATGATTTGTGACGGTTATGCTCATTGCTGGGACAACAGCGACGAAGTCAACTGTACATGTGAAAAGTCAGTATTTACACATCCTGAGATGTAATAGTTGAAAGCCTATTATAGATGATATCATTAAACTTAATCGCTGACGCCAACTGTTTGGGAATTGAGAGTTGTGTACCCTTATTGTATGGAACTTGCAAGTGAAAACAACAACAGAACAAACATCACCATTGGCTCATCATACTCTAACAGATCTCAAACATGTTGATTTATTGAGCTTTTCAAAAACTTGATTCAGTTTTGATTCACTGGATGGTTATTGTAGCTCCATTGCAATCCTGATGTTTTGTTAAATTTTCTTTGGATTGTTGTTTCCTAGAAGTCCATAGGACCTTTCAACAAATAAGATGAAATATCTATATATATATACATGATGTTTGTACCATTTTATCAGCGACCACACTGCATGTGACAACGGTATTGGCTGCGTCCCCGATTACTGGATTTGTGATGGTTATTATGATTGCTTGGACGCCTCTGATGAAATGGGATGCCCGTGTCCAAACAAGTAAGTTTCTGGTAACCTGTAACAATTATTCGACTACTTTTTTAAACATTTTATTGGCATAACTTTCATTCAATAAAAAGTTTTTCAAAATCAGTCATAAATAAAAATGAAAAAAAAAACAAATCTCAATCAACTTTAAAAAAAAACAAAAACAAATATCACTATAACACTAATCTCAAGGCATTGGTGCAATGATTTGAAGATCGTTTATGTACGTTGAGGAGATGAATTAGATCATCGAGTCCTTTCAACTTTTTAGCAACCAGAGTGTAGTGATAATGTCCCGGCAAACTGCTGATAGGTGTGAAGTTGTCTGCTCATGGTCATAGGCTGTCCAAGTTAGCAATTATAAGCTTTTGCCTGAAACTAATTATAGCTAACACTGAAATAATCTGTAGCAAAATCAGTTTAGCCCAAACTATTACACTATGAGATGCTTGATTTTTGATAGTTCACAAATTTGTTGATAGTTCACAAATTTGTTGATAGTTCACAAATTTGATAATTTAAAATTTTGTATGTTTTAGCACGGTATCCTGCTCAGACAACTCGACATGTATTTATGACAGCTGGTTTTGCGATGGTTGGAATGATTGTAATGATGGGTCAGATGAAAGTGAGTGCCCTTGTGACATCACTGGACAAATAGAATGTGGTAGCTATAACCAGAGTACCCCACAATGTGTAGCCGCCGGCTGGGTGTGTGATAATTATACAGATTGTTCAGACGGTAGGGATGAGGCTGCTTGCTGGGACTCCTGTCCATCAAACTACTCCAGGTATGAATTCAAGTAGTTTTCTGAGACTTTGAAAATGTATTTTTATATATCTTATACCTTTAATTTTTGTAATTATTATTCAATTTTTATATGCAAACTGGATAAAAATCGTTGCAGAAGAGTTTTATCTCAGCTTGAAGCTGATCAATATGAAGGAAATATTGAGTTTAGTACATTAAATGAGATTTTACTAGCGCGACTCATCGGCTTGAACCAGACTGAACATGTAACTTATTATTATTTGATATTTTTTAGTTGTGACTCTGGGATGCCTAGGGACATAAACATCTATAACATCACATACATGAACCCTAAATGTATACACAACAGCTCCTTCTGTGATGGTAGACAAGATTGTAAGGATGGGAGTGATGAAGTTGACTGCCCCTGCAAGTATGTCTCTTAGTTACATCATTTATTATCACTTCCTACCTGTTTGCTTTTCATCTATGCCTATCCAAAGTAGCAATATTTTAAGCTCAGGACTCACCAAGCAGCGTGAAATTGTTTTCCCATCCGAATGGTAAACACATTAATTTTGAAGCTTAGGACCTTTTTTACTTTGACATGGTATGCGTGTACAACGTAGTAACTCCAATAAAAATTAAATTATGTTCATAATCATGGCAAGTGAAATTTAATCTTTAACTGATCTCCTGCAGAAAAATAAGCTTGCAAACTGTTTGCCCAATTACACCATCCACATGACAATGACTAAAATAAGCACAAGGACGCTACTCTATTATACACATGTTTCCAGTCAGGGCCCAGTTATAAAAATGCAGACACACCTGTGACACATCAATTTCATATTTTAGTGATGGATATGTGACATGTAATGCTACATCGACATGCATATCTAGTGTATGGCTTTGTGATACCATACCAGACTGCGAGGACGGGGAGGATGAGGTCAACTGCCCATGTCAAGATTTCCAGTTCACCTGCGTCAACGAAACAGCAGGTGTTCATGAGAACTTTACAAGCTACAACTACTATAACTACTATTACTATGGCTATGACAATTATGGCTATAACTATGGTTATGACTATATGTTCAATGGACCTGAAGGAGGAAAGTGTCTGAATGTTTACCGGGTCTGTGATAATGTGACGGACTGTGCTGATGGATCGGATGAGTGGGATTGTGGATCTTGTGAAACCAATGAGACCAGGTGAGACTGCTGTCATCTACGATGGTGGCATATTAAAGTGTCATATAAAGATTCAGTTTGATAAATTGATATGGACACTTCATTGGTTTCAATATTGTCAGGATAGTTTGATAGTCAATGATGATGTCAATGTTGTAATTGATGATGTAAATGATGATGTTGATGATGTCAAAGTTGATAACGATGTTTATGTTAAAGTCTGATGTTGATATTGTTGAAGGTGTGAGTATGGTGTAGGATGGGAGACAATGAGTTCATGTATACCCGAAGCATGGCAATGTGATAATATCCCAGACTGCTCTGACTTCTCTGATGAATATAACTGCAATCTTACAGGTAAGCTGTCAGCATGTTTGGTCACATCGTTACGTAATAGCATCGTAGAGTTTTAAATTCAATAAAACATGTCAGCTGTCAGGGTTATATCAAAATGAATTGTCTATAATATGAGACTGTTTTCCTTTGCTCTTGGCATTACAATTGCTCATTTATTCTGATGATGGTCTATAAGGTGTAGTCGTCTTATCTTGGAGAAGGGGCTGGCCGAGGTATACCGATCCGACTGGGTTCCATTCTCTGGAAATCATAGAACTCAAGCTTTAAAATAGCACAAATTTTTATTTCGTTGGTTTAACAATAACATTTCATGACTGACTGTTAACTGGTATTTTTATTGCAGATGCTTGTCCTTCTAACTCGACCTTGCGATGCATGGTTATGAGCGACGGAATGGGGAACACCACAGACATATTTAATTACCTACCATCTTTTGTGTGCTTGGATAACAGCAGTATATGTGACGGCTGGGACGACTGTATGTATGGTGAAGATGAAATGAACTGTCCTTGTCCGTAAGTTTATTTAAATATTTTAATACATAATTTCTTTAGAAGCAAATACGTCTCAAGCTAGCATTTAGTTACCCCTAATTGGCTAATCTAAACTCTAGGTAATATTTAACCCTATAGGCTATAGGCTCTGAGACAAAGTCGATTTTTTATTTGTGAAAGGACACAGAGCATCTGAAGCAATTGAGCTGGAGATAAAAAAATCCTTCTTCTTCAAATGTCTGATGATAAATTCACTATGAGTTTGAATAACATCGATTTCCAAACACCATACCAAGCCTATTATAATATTGATGGTCTTTCTATCTAGTGACCTGAGTGATTTTAAGTGCCCGGACTCACGAGGCTGTATATCGGACTCGTGGATATGTGATGGAGATAGCGATTGCTTCTCTGGAGCCGATGAGTGGGGTTGTCCCTGTGGCCCCTCAGAGTTCACATGTGCTAACAACACCGGTCAATGTATCCCCTTACATTGGGTATGTGACCATGATAATGACTGCGGAGACTTCAGTGATGAACAAGGCTGTAACGACACGTGTCCCGACTCGGCATTCAGGTGAGCAGGGAGAGATTCTCATGCTATCAGCTCAATTCAATTGCTTTTCTCTTGTCTCAAAGCTTCTCATTGGATATAACTAAGTATTAAAGACTACCCAAAGACCAAAGCCTGTTACAGTCAGGCAGTTACTTATGATAAAGTTGTGTCAGATTTGCATGGTAAAAAATTCAATGCTCTTCTTGGTATGAGTTGTTGATGATGGAAAGAGTACCATCCGATTTGTTATATCCTAAAGCTGAGTTTGCATTTGGAATTTTTTGGAAAGGCAATTAGTTGGGCAGCAAAATAATTGGACATTTTCATCATTATATCAGCTTTAAATGAACTTGAGAAAGTAAGCTCTCTGTATCCTTGCGTTGTTCTTATTGTAGCTGTCAGTATGGAATTGATAGACATTCTGGAGATAAATGTACCAATGAGACATTTGTATGTGACGGCTTCGCTGACTGCACAGATCTCTCAGATGAATACGATAACTGTACTGGTATGTTTATGTCTCAAAGTCAAAATTAACATTTAACAAAAATTTATTTTTTAGATTGAAATTGCTTTATATTTTGGAGTTAGCCCTCCTTGATTTAGAGCCCCCCCCTCCTGCTCTGTGAGTCTGTTATATAGCACAGTCCATATGGACTAGTATCTATAAAATTTCCCTTGGAGTCTTTTATGTGGTCCTGATTGGCTAACCAAAAACTTACATATTGTGGTGCAAAGGTCGTTTACCTTCCTTTCATTGCTTTACCCATAGAGAATTTTTTTATCTTTTTGGATATAGGACATAAAGCAAAGATTGTAAAATTGGAAAGTAGTCATAAAAAATCTTTTATTACCATTTGGGGCTAAGTGATGATACCAAAAATGGCTCTGAGCAGTGCTCGTTATAAGGTCCTTAGGTAAGGTTAGAGAGTTTCCTGAATGTATTGTAATTATTTTAACATGATTGTTCTTTTGTAGACACCTGCGGATTTGGAGAACTTTATTGTCAGCTGGATTCATACAATTGGCAGTATGATGACTACCTGACCTTTGCCTGTATTAATGAGTCGCTTATATGTGATGGATACAGCCATTGTGTAGGAGGAGAGGACGAATACAACTGCTCTTGTTCTGGGTATGTTGTACATGCTTAGTTTTTACAACTGAAACGCTTTGATGTTTACAACCATAACCTGTATTGGGAGGTTTTGGAACTAACATATGATATGTCCACTCCCCTTCCCGCTTTCCCATCAGCTACACAGTTCACATTGTGTATGTGTTAACAGCTTAAGGTTTGAGATGTAGCGTAGAGATGTAGAGTACTGAATTCAGAAAATGTGTGTGTTCATTTTCTTTGGTTTGATGTATTTTTCATCATTAGGAGATTTAAAATGTCCGGGTAAATGATAGTGAGGGGATGAGGCTCTATGTGCACGGAAGCATCTGAAATGCTATTCGGGTCACACTCTAAGCAGACTAATGCCAAAGAAAAGTAGACCTACCAACACGGCTCACCTCAGCGGAGGGTACACCAGGGTGGCAAGTGTTGCTTCAACACTATCCCCAGAGTGTTTAATCTCCTGGAGAGGAGCAGGCAAGCTGTTCCAAGCATCGGATTCTTGGTAGTTCGGCTGCACTCCAAACACCATCAATCAAATGAGGACAATAAATGTCACTTCTTTTTTAGACTATAATGATTTGTTTTTCTTTTATAAACAGGGATGATTTCCAGTGTTATAATGGAGAGTGCATACCAGGCCACTGGCAATGTGACGACTGGCCCGATTGTTTTTACGGTGAAGACGAGGCAGGTTGTGATAGTCGCTGTGATTATTATGAGTGGATATGTGGAGGTGGAGACCAATGTATACCACATAACTGGATATGTGACAACTACACGGACTGCTCGGACGGCTCAGATGAGCGAAACTGTTCTATGGAGTGCGATTGGGACGAGTTCAGGTAGGTTGAATTTTCATTATGACATGCTGAAGAGAAAATTAAAAGAGGGTGGATGGATGGATATTACAGTCTCTGACAAACAAGCCGTGAAATTCGGTGTAGACACCGGCTCTAATAAAGGACAAAAAACATAGAAAAATCAGGTCTCTATGGTAGAAGTTAAAAAAAGTGTATTGTTTGTGTGAGAATCAGATGTTGTAAAAGACGGTCAAAAATTGTTCTTTTAAAGAGTACAGAACAAAAACATTTTGAGGGTGCTGAATCCATAGACAGGCAGGACAGCATGTAGAACATGTAATAAGACCCACCACAGAAAGCTTATCATTGGCCCGTATGGTGCACAATATTTACTGGCAATGCTCATATTATACAATATTTTAATTTCGACACAGATGTGCATATGGCGTCAGCTCTTACCATCCATACAGACCTTGTATACCCGCAAACTACACATGTGATGGTTATCTGGATTGCTTTGATGGAAGTGATGAAAACTCAACAGAATGCGCACGTAAGTCACATGAGAAATATTGTGACTCTTTTGAAAGCCTTGTGATTAATAATTTTGCAATTGATGATAGCATAGTAGTAGTGTAGTAGTGGTGTAGTGTAGTAGTAGTGTAGTAGTGGTGTAGTGTAGTAGTAGTGAAGTAGTAGTGTAGTAGTAGTGTAGTAGTAGTGAAGTAGTAGCGTAGTAGTAGCGTAGTAGCAGTGTAGTGTAGTTTTGTGTAGGGTAGTGTAGTGTAGTTTTGTGTAGTGTAGGAGGATAGGGTAGTGTAGGGTAGTGTAGTGTAGTTTTGTGTAATGTAGGAGGGTAGGGTAGTGTAGTGTAGTGTAGTATATTGCATCGTAGCGTAGTGCTTGTACCATAGTTGTCTCACCTCGCTAAAAAAATAATAATTTGAATAATGCTTTATTGTTTCATTTAGAGACCTGTCCACACTACTGGAATAGCACCGAGACTGTTTATTGTCAGAGCAATTGGGATGAATATCACTTCATGTGTGTATACAATCACAGCTATATCGCTTGTGATGGGGAATATGACTGCTTGCACGGAGAAGATGAATATGTTTTCGGATGTGGTGGTGGTCACAACGACAGCTGCGAATAGTGAGTTTGAACTTCGAATTTCATTGATTTCAATATGAGATGCTTTCTTGATAATTCCATTTTGAAAACTTTTCTGGAAAATTCTCTCATAAATCATAAATGAGTCAATAAATAAATAGATAAAAAGATGGGACTTGTTAGTCTGTCTCCTGGATTAACAGTTTCGTTTTTATCTGGAAAGATGTTCTTGTTTGAAATGTGTTGCGTCATACCAACTAGCTGGATAGAAATTTTCAAATAAAGCTTGAGGTATGTTATCATGACTCAATTAATCTGATCTAATATAGCGGTAGTATGAAGACTCGTTATCTTGCTTTGTTGTTGCCTAAACTGTTAATCTGTATCTGATTTTAGCGGCTCAGATTTTTGTCCAAACGGTGAATGCATTCCAGAGGACTGGTTTTGTGATGGTATAGCAGATTGTGAACCATTGTTTGGCATTTACTGGGATGAATTCGAATGCGAGAATTCCACATTCAATCATACAACTGACGGGTGCAGTGAGTTAACCTATATCAAATTTAGTCTCAGATCTAGAGACTTCAGGAACATAGTCCTGTTTCTTAATTGGCCCTGTGCCTTTGGAATGTCTGCAATATCTGGGCACTGGACTGTGCTGTAAACTGGTATTGGCTTTTTTGCAGCTCACATTCACATTCTTATAAGCTATCTTATGTAACATGGTAGTTAATTTTTACATGTGTATTTATATAGATTGGATGACAGCCCACATTTGTATTTATGTAGATCAAGTTTAATCCAATTGCCAGGATTCCAGTTGCTCCCGATCCCCTGGTCACGCTGCAGCGGCGTGACCAGGGGATCGGGAGCGAATCCGAATGATGGCAAATGATCCAATTTTGGTGTAACTATTTTCTTAACATGGTAGCTGGTAGCTATCTTTATACGTGTATTTTATTTTTATAGATTGGGTATCTGAGTTGGAGTGTGAGGGTAATTGTATATCCAGTTATCAGCTCTGTGATGGCTGGGACGACTGCCTTGATGGTAGAGATGAGGCTTACTGCGTCGACACGTGTCCTGAAGGCACCACCAAGTAAGACGTTCCTACCAACTTTTTAATCTCTTTTAGCTAATGAATATAATAAATAAATAATAAAAAATAAATAATATAAATAAATAATAACAAATAAGTATTAAAAAAATAAAAAATAATTAAATAATAAAAAACAAATAATAAAAAATAAATAATAAAAAGTAAATAATAATGAGTAAATAATAATAAATATAAATATAAATATATGATAATAATAAATAGAATATTTGGGCTGGCCCTATGTAGGGTTACAAGGTGCCCAAAATCCTCTTACAAAGAGCGTGAGGCATGCTAGAAAATAAATTTCATCCTAGAAGCGAGATACATGAAATGACCTCCTACTCCTAGCGCTGAGTGTGAATGAACGAGGCAGTAATCAGCTGTTATGAGTTGACTTTGATCTCTTCGATAGCTCGAGAAGATCATTCATAGTTACTGTTAAGTATAAACCGGAACATTTATGCTATTGATTGATGTATATACTCTAACATATCTCTACATGTTGGGGTTGCTGGCAGAGATTTTTATGTGTTCTCGCACCCACAGCACAAATTCACAAATCTCCCTTATGTCATGATCTTTGTAACAAATTTTATGCCACAAGCAGCCAAATTGAGTATTGATTTTGATTTCCTTTTTTACTCTAGATGCCACGGTGGAAGTGCCAGAAACGCCATCCTCTATATAAACTTCGGGCTGATGAATGAGACCAACGTACCAGCTAATTGTTATAACAACTCTCTAGCCAACTGCTTGTACGCCTCCTGCGCGGACAGTTCTGACATCGAGAATTGCAGTAAGTAACCATGGTACAGGGTGACCGGGTTTCCGGCGGGCATGCGTATAAGGTGCGACACGAGTACTATGGGTCCCAGTTCCTGTACTCAAAAGAGGATAACTCTCTCTGCTTCAAACATGATGAACCGTGATATGGTGTCATGCTTGTAGCACCTTAACTGTCACATGACTCTAGATCTACAACAAACTAATCGCCTTCATAACATCATACATACATTCAGATTTTTTCTTGGTTTTCCAGTTTGTCTTTAAGTACTACCCAAAGACCCTTATAGAAGACAATCTTTCCACCATCAACAATTCATGCCAATTAAAGCATTGAATTTTTATACCATACAAATCTGACACAAATTTATCATAAGTAGCTGCCTGACTATAACATGCATTTGGTCTTTGGGTGGTATAAACTCTGCCCTAATTATCCAATTCTATGCTCTTACCATGTCTCTCATTCAGCATGTGATGAAGTGAACGAAGTCTACGCCCAATCCGGTGTGGACGGAGTAGTCAATGGGACCTACTGTGTGCGTGAGGATTACTTTGGGTTCCCTTATGCGGAATGCATAAATGCAACATCTAACATCACTTGTGATTATCATATTGACTGTTATGAAGCTGTGGATGAGATCGGATGTGGATGTGAGTATTTCTGAGATATATACAAAATGACATAATAATGTATTAAAATAGAATTTATAACACTATATTATATGTCACTGATGCATTAAAATACAAATTTTATATTTAGGTAAACTCAAACAGCAATATTTAATTACCCAAAATTAGGTAATTGAATGGTTACCACACATCACTGTAATTTGATACCAACACTATCAGTCTCGGTGAATGACAATTTATCAATCATTACATCTTGTCAAAAACTTTGACCTCAGACAACAACTTTTATTAAAAGAATACATACGGAAATAATGAAGGCTGCCCTGCCACAAAAAAGTTGTAAACTAGTCACTTAATAGTTTTCACTCTTTTTTACTTTTAGATAACCCGTTTCCAAGCTCAACAGAGGAATGTGAGTTATATGAATTTATTTAATCTATAATTTTAAACTTTGGTAGCGTATATTAGAGTTGGTTATCACAAAACCAAATAGAGGGAATTACTAATTTAATCCTCACGGAGCTTGTCTGTTATTCTGCATATTATTACTGTGGGGGATGCTCTACTGTTGGTCTTGGCAGAAATGTGTATGTTGCGAAGGAAACGACATGGAACTGGCTGGCTGCCAAAAGCGAATGACTTACTATACGCCACAACTTGTTGCAATGATTACATGATCTGCTATTTTTCATTTCAGGGTCAACTGATGACTATTTCTATACTTCATCAACAGAGCCATGTAAGTTGACTTTCTTTATTATTTAATACAGCTAGATCATGTTATTGTATTAGTTACCTAAAAGCAACAATATGAATACTACTATTGTATTTTTTTTACTGATTCTACCAATGATTGCAGGTTCACTACCATGAATGTAACTTCTCATCGCTATTCATCGCTAAATCATGAAAATATCTTTGCTGACTAATAGTCACCAGAGTGTAAGCTCATAAATGTTACCGTAACCTCGGGATGCAGTGATTAATTGTGTGATAAACCTTTTAATTGCTTGTGACCATGATACTAATACTAATTACCTAGATGTTTCCTACTATACTGTCCTTCCATCCCATAAACCATTAAAACTGTCATGTATTCTAATATAATACTCAATTCTAACAGTTTTGAGTTCTACTGACCCATCTCCCGATTGGACTGGATCAACAACTCCGGCACCATCTTATGAAACAGAAACAAGTAAGTAATACCCTACTCGGGGTTGAGCCTTATTTGCTTATATATAGCTCAAAAATACAATAATACTTGTAGTTGTCTCCCCCTATTCACCTAACATTCCCTCAAAAATCATAAATGAGTCAATAAATAAATAGATAAAAAGATGGGACTTGTTAGTCTGTCTCCTGGATTAACAGTTTGGTTTTTATCTGGAAAGATGTTCTTGTTTGAAACGTGTTGCGTCATACCAACTAGCTTGATAGAAATTTTCAAATAAAGCTTGAAGTAAGTTATATAGCTCAAATATACAATAATACTTGTAGTTGTCTCTCCCTATTCACCTAACATTCCCCACAGAAACATTAATATTTCTTTTATGTGCTAACTCTACAGGCTTTAGCCAAACTGATTCCACAGAGAGCACGGAAAGTTATACAACATTTCCTGACCTCTTCTCACCATCTACTGAAATACCACACTCTAGTAGCTCCACGGAGCCTACTGGTTCCACTGACTCATCAGAATATTCTACTGATTTGATCAGTTCTACTGGTTCATCACCCGTCAATGAATCAATGTCTACTGAGTCAACTGGTAAGGATTTCTCTGGCACCATGATCGATGGTTAAGTCATAGAAAAAACCACCCACACTCTGATTTAAGTTCTAGAATCACAGTTCAGGAGTTTTTGTATTGTTTCACTAGTGTATTTCGGACAGGCAGCCTCTACAGAGTTTATAGACATGGTTATAAATTTGTTTTAAGTCATTATCACTCATCCTCTCATAGAAGTGTTGTGGTTTGATGTTCTTAGATACCTCTACAATCACATCTTCAACCTCTACGTCTACATCTACAACATATGGTAACATAACTAAAGAGATCACCTCGTTAGGCATCTCAAGCACTACAGAAGCTGATGAGCATAGTACAGCAGCCACCACAGGTTCGATCATGCCGAGACACTATATCGGATGTGGCTATGATTTTTATCCTCTTCCCTATCTTTACACTTGCAAGCACTAGTCTCCTTAGATTCTTTGCACTTGAAGTATCTGTTGCTCTCATTTGTTGCCTTCGTAGAAGATGTTAGTTGATCCAGGTTCCTTTTCCACTGCTCTCCCCATTATGGACTAACTGACCCAATGCTGCTCCTTACCGTGTTGCTCTGCTAAATATGTTCATATTTGATTTGCTGCTACTGTGCAGACCCTGACAGGCAGTCTTACACCGGCACAAGTGATTATACTAGTGATGGCTTTAGTGACTACAGCAGCACCATTCCTCTCACTGATAACACTGTAACTGGGAGTTCTCCAGGTATATACTAGTTTCTTCATCTCCTGTTATACTGACCTTCCATTTTAATTATCTTTTATCTTTGTGTGCCGACTTCTTGATCATTGTTTTATGCTGTGTGAGCCTCCGTTAATTGCCGCAAACAAGACTATGTTGGATATGGAATGACCTACTGCATCTGCTATAGTCAACACACACCCACAGCCAGAAAATAATTTACTGCTTTAAATTTACATGCTTTGATTGTTAACAACTTATCACTTCTTGTGTATCCAAATCTATTGTACCTCTCTCTATCTATGATTTAGCGTGATTGTTGTGATTCCTGTCTCTCTGTTTAGCTTTCTCCTCCACATCGGATAATGATGATTTTCAAAGGAGTTCGACTGAGTTTACCAGTGAATCAAACACAGATCCAACAAAATCAACTGAGAGTGACTGGACGGCTTCCACTAATTTGTATAACACAGGTCTGAATTTTTAGATATGTTATCTGTCCTTTTACAAGTGCAGTATCTTCTTCCTGTGCTAATACATTGTGACATAATAACAAGATAACATTATTCTCAAAATGTCCATATATAATTGATAACAAAGGAGGTCATGATTTCATTTGATACTCAGCTTAATTCCTTTCAATCGTCTATCGAAAGAAGCCTTCTCTTTGATGATATCCAGATACTAACTTTAGTCTCCGAAATTAGACATTTCTGTGAGTGGTAAAGCAAGCTATGTTTATTGCTTATTATTAGTGTTCAGTGTGCTGGTTTCTGTTTCCATTTAGTTTCATCAAGCATCGATAGTCGTTTCTCTAATGACTTGACTGAGTCAAACAGCAGGCATTTCCCTGAAGCAACTACATTAAAGTCTTCAGACTGGTCAACTAGTGAAGACTCTTCTGAACATTGGACTGAGTCAACTGACAGTCATTCAACTGATGACTATATCACTGGATCCACTAACAGCTTCACAACTGGATCAATGGATGACTATTCCACTGGATCGATTGATGGCCATATCACTGGGTCAAGTGGTGAGTACTCAACTGGATCAACTGATGACTACTCCACTGGGTCAACTGATGATCATACCACTGGGTCAATTGATGACGATACCACTAGATCCACTGATCGGGTTTCCACTGAATCAACTTATGGTCACATCACTGGGTCAACTAGTGACTACTCCACTGGACCAACTGATGGTTATACCACTGGGTCAACAGAGAGCTATTCAACTGGACCAACTGATGACCATCCCACTGGATCGACGGATGTGTTCTCCACTGAATCACCTGATGGCCATATCGCCGGATCAACTGATAACTATTCAACTCAATCAACTGATGACCATAACACTGGATCAACTGATAGTTATACCACTGAATCAACTGATGGCCATGTCACCAGGTCAACTGATGACTATTCTACTGGATCCATTGACATCTATTCCACTGGACCAACTGATGATCATACCACCGGATCGTCTGATGACCATACCACTGGATCGACTGATGGCTTCTCCATTGAATCTACTGGTGGCCATCTCACCGAGTCAACTGATGACGATTCAACTCGATCAACTGATGGCCATTCCACTGAATCAACTGATGACCATACCCCCGGATCAACTAACAGCTACTCCACTAAATCAAATGATGGTTATATCACTGGGTCGTCTGACAGCTTCTCCACTGGATCAACTGATGGCCATATCACTGGGTCGTCTGACAGCTTTTCCACTGGATCAGCTGATGGTTATATCACTGGGTCGTCTGACAGCTTCTCCACTGGATCAACTGATGGCCATATCACTGGGTCGTCTGACAGCTTTTCCACTGGATCAACTGATGACCATATCACTGAGTCGTCTGACAGCTTTTCCACTGGATCAGCTGATGGTTATATCACTGGGTCGTCTGACAGCTTCTCCACTGGATCAACTGATGGCCATATCACTGGGTCGTCTGACAGCTTTTCCACTGGATCAACTGATGACCATACCGCTGTATTAACTGACAGCTATTCCACTAAATCAACTGATGACTATCCCACTGGATCAACAGATGGTTATATCACTGGGTCGTCTGACAGCTTCTCCACTGGGTCAACTGATGACCATACCACTAGATCCACTGACAGCTATTCTACTGGATCAACTGCTGACCATACCACTGGATCAACTGATGACTATACCACTGAATCAACTGATGACCATCCCACTGGATCAACTGATGGCCATACTACTGGATCAACTGATGGTTATACCATTGGGTCAACTGATGACCATACCACTAGATCCACTGACAGCTATTCTACTGGATCAACTGATGACCATACCACTGGATCAACTGATGACTATACCACTGAATCAACTGATGACCATACCATTGGATCAACTGACAGCTATTCTACTGGATCAACTGATGACCATACCTCGGGACCCACTGACAGCTATTCCACTAAATCAACTGATGACCATCCCACTGGATCAACTGATGGCCATACCACTAGATCCACTGACAGCTATTCTACTGGATCAACTGATGACCATACCACTGGATCAACTGATGACTATACCACTGAATCAACTGATGACCATACCATTGGATCAACTGACAGCTATTCTACTGGATCAACTGATGACCATACCTCGGGACCCACTGACAGCTATTCCACTAAATCAACTGATGACCATCCCACTGGATCAACTGATGGCCATACCACTGGCTCAACTGATGGTTATACCACTGGGTCAACTGATGACCATACCACTAGATCCACTGACAGCTATTCTACTGGATCAACTGCTGACCATACCACTGGATCAACTGATGACTATACCGCTGAATCAACTGATGACCATCCCACTGGATCAACTGATGGTCATACCACTGGATCAACTGATGGTTATACCACTGGGTCAACTGATGACCATACCACTAGATCCACTGACAGCTATTCTACTGGATCAACTGATGACCATACCACTGGATCAACTGATGGCTATACCACTGAATCAACTGATGACCATACCACTGGATCAACTGACAGCTATTCTACTGGATCAACTGATGACCATACCTCGGGACCCACTGACAGCGATTCCACTAAATCAACTGATGACCATCCCACTGGATCAACTGATGGCCATACCACTGGCTCAACTGATGGTTATACCACTGGGTCAACTGATGACCATACCACTGGATCAGCTGATAGCCATACCACTGGATCAGCTGACAGCCATACCACTGGATCCACTGACAGCTATTCTACTGGATCAACTGATGACTATACCACCGAATCAACTGATGACCATACCACTGGATCAACTGACAGCTATTCTACTGGATCAACTGATGACCATACCTCGGGACCCACTGACAGCTATTCCACTAAATCAACTGATGACCATCCCACTGGATCAACTGATGGCCATACCACTGGCTCAACTGATGGTTATACCACTGGGTCAACTGATGACCATACCACTGGATCCACTGACAGCTATTCTACTGGATCAACTGATGACCATTCCACTGAATCAACTGATGACCATTCCACTGAATCAACTGATGACCATACCACTGAATCAACTGATGACCATTCCACTGAATCAACTGATGACCATACCACTGGATCAGCTGACAGCCATACCACTGGATCAGCTGACAGCCATACCACTGGCTCAACTGATGATTATTCCTCAGAATCAACTGATGATTATCCGACTAGTTCAACTCATGAGTTTACCACAGGGGCCATTGACAGTGTCTCCACTAGATCAACTGATGACTATGGAACCAGCTCAACTGAACATTACACCACTACGGAGCCATCGCAAGATTTCACAAGCAGAAAAACACATGATCTCACTTCCACTACTTCTGAAAGCCCAACTGGAGCTGTGACAGGTGACAAATTATAACTAGCGCACACTCAATTTCCTTTCTCAGACCGACCCAGACATGAGTTTTGAACATTGAGTGAATGTCACATTTCTGGTTGATCGACACATGCACTGTGTACCTTTTCTGTTAAGTTTACTCTCTTCTCGCTAACATCAATAACTTATTGCTAGAAATAATTGTACTAAATTCATCTAAATTCAAACTGATGTAATTTACCCAGATCCATGTGTGTGGTTCAAACATGTTTTTCTCGTGTGGTAAAGCTGTCGTTGTGTAATTGTCAGCGTTCTCTTAATCACTTTTTGAAGATGATGATATGTCATCTGAATCAAGTCAACATGCTAGTAGCACGAGTGATGCACCTCTTAAACCTGCAACGAGTGAACCCAAAGGTTAGAAAGACAAATAGGCAGAATAAGAACCAGATCAACAACGAGTTGTCAATTTGATTGTGCGGTGTTTCACTGTCTTCATGGAAACTTTTTTCACTGCATGTTTGCCTTCCTTTGAGTGTCCATGTTTGAACTGCTTGACACACGTTGTTGTTTACGTTGTTGTTTTGTTTTGCAAATTACACTTTTCACAATTATTAACTCTGTCCCTGCTACCTTGTGTAGGCTCAGAGTCTTCTGTCACTACTGATAGTGATGTAGCTTTGCCTTCCACAACTGATCCTTACACTGAACCTGCTACAGAGCCCCTCACTGTACCTCTCACACTACTACCCCTCATCCCTGTAGAGACTACAACACAGGATGCACAAGGTTAGCCTTCCCCTGCTTGCACAGGCTTTTTACCAGCTTTCACAATATTCTGTTTCACACAGTGGTGTGGTGTGTTGTAGCCTGATCCATTATTATCATGTTAACTTACCCAATATGATATCTTTATGTATGCTCTTAATGTTGTTGATCGGTTGTAATTCATGTACCAGTTTGCCTTCATATTTCGAGGCAGATTCTCTGTTGTTCTGTTCTTATTTGAACTATTATTCAACTTCTCATCGCCCAACATGATGGTGTTTGTAGATTAAATGTTGTGTGATTTGGGCTTTATTGGGTTGCTTTTACACATACAGGTACAACTGAAGATGATACTGTAGAAGTCTCTACCACCATAACACCATACCCAGTTACACAGACAGGTCAGCGCGCGGTAGATGAAGCAACTGCATCTACTTTGGTTGCTTTACAATAATCGTTTGGCGTGTTATTTGCTTTACCCTCTGTTATTAATTACAATTTCAGGAAAGGCACTGTGGAACCACAGCTGACAACATCCTATTTCTATATGCTTGTAGTTAATCTTCCTCTGCTTTCTTTCATCATTTCTCAGCATCTTCAACCCTCTAACTAGCAAACTCTCTCTGCCTCTTTATATTTAGAATAACTAGTTTTTTTGTCCATTTATCAAATGTTTCTTTCCCATTTTATCATCAGATAATTTTACGGGTAAGATGAGGTATTCGTATGTATAAAAACTGGAACCAAGCCTTTTACTGTTATAACCTGCCAACCTTTTAATCCCCCACCCCACTTGTTTTCTTCCCAATGATGTGAATTATATAAACTTAAAAGCCTCATTTCTCATGCTTGGGTACCCTGACACCCAACTGGAGATATGCGTGTACCATAGACTTAATGTTAAGTCTATGGCGTGTACAGATCACATTATCATAACAACCAATGTATTTGAAGCACCAAGGATTGACCTATGAATTTCTTGACTCTGACTCTCCTCTTTGTGTGGTTTAATTTATATTGTTTTTGTGATATTTTTTTTAGCTACATGGATCCCATGGTGGCTAGTACAGACAGAAAGTAAGATTTAGTCTCTTTATTATTTGTCAACCAGTTGGGTTGAATTTAGTATATATTTCAGCAGGCCTGTTTTCTTCATAGGATTTGGGTACTTTAAATACGTCGAGAGGCATGGGATAGCTAGGTCAGATCTGCCAGATATCTCCGATGGGCTATCCAACATGTTCATCTTCATCCGTAGTACGGATAGAAAGCTTGGCTTTTTCCTTTATCATCTGCAAAAGAGGCGTGGCTTTATTAAATAACTATTTTTTGATTGGTTGACTTCATTCTACAATGGGAAGGCCAACTACGCACAGATTATGTTTGTAGACAAGTCACATGATAATTTGAGTGTCAATCATACAGTTTTTTATCTGCTGATTGGTTTACCATTTATAGCCCCTCCATGGTGGGTCACACAGTCTGGCACTACTGCTGCGTATGAGTGGCTAGAGCCAGAGGCTTGGAGCTCTGATCGACTGTACACATGGGGAGAGGAAGCTGGGGATACTAATCTGCTCGATGAGCGAGATGTTTGGTGGGAGATGTACATGTGCACCAATGTCAAACTCAATGGTCGAGTCGGCGCTCCTTTCTTCAACAACCGCTACTACAGTGTTCATGTAAGATTACTAACAGTTTTGTGCGTTGTGCTTAGCATAACTCCGAGTAGGCTTCAGACTTTATATTTTATCATGTTCTACCTACTGACTTCATGATGTATATTTCATCAAGCTAAGACTTCACTAGAGTAACATTGATGCGTCCTAACTAAAACTGACAATACCTCTAAGTTTGATAGATCTTTCGAGCTCTATATTCGTTGTTTGTTCCTCATTGATACCTAGAATTTAATATCCTTAGTGTATATGATGATATATGACAAAAGATCAGTGCAATGAGACATCTTATGTGTGAACATATTCTGTTTTAGATCTGTGACAACGGTATTTTGCAATTCAACCTGGAGTGGAGATTGTTCTACCCAGCGCTCTTTGAAACGGATTCTTGGTATGATAACATCGCAGTAGTCTCCCCGTTCTGGGCTTACTCCGATGAGTATGTGATGGAAAATCTCAGAGATGAATTCCCAGAAGCTGCAACAAAAGTATACTACCATGAGTACACAGCTAGTTTCGAATCTGATGTACAGACAAGAACAGTGTTAGCCAAGGCTAAGGCTGATGTGGCTGATTCAGGTATGTGCAAGAAACCAGCTTTAGTGTTAAGAAGAAATGTCAAATCAAACTTTGTGTTATAATTTCAAAGGCCTTATCCGTCCTGGTAAATCTAGTATTTTGAAAAGTAAAGTAAATGTTTTGGACTTGTGACACCAAGAGCGCAAATGTATAGTACTATTTGGACCCTAAACCTGATGTCACCCGACGCCCCCCCCCCCCCCTCTCCCAAGCTATTGCCACAGAATGGATAGAATGTCTCAACAGTTTCCTTCAACTGAGGAGAAAAATTATTAATGTTTTAAGTTTCTTGTTTCATGTTCAGATTCAGCAGTAGAAGAGTTTGAGCCCACATGGGTCCTGGTTGTCACATGGGTTAATATAGCTCCTGAGGACGGCTGTAGACAGTGGCCTGGAGACTACGACTACTACGACTACTATGACTATGGATACAGTACCACCACAGATGGCGCCTCTGATTATCCAGATGAAGTAGACCCTTACTGTCGCAAACAAGCTGAAAATGCTGCTGTGAGTTTTTATTAAACTAAATTAAATAAACACTGTTAGGGTTCCCAGCAATGGGCCATGTTAGGCCAGTAACTCAACCATATACACTGGGTTGCATAGGGTGGCAGTGGTGAGATGGAATCAGCTTGCTATTAATTGCCAGGCGATTTGTGCAGCAGGAGTCATGCATTTCATTCCCGCTTTGGGAGCATTCATTATTGATTGTGCCGGCCCCCAGCACTCATAGGTGTATATATCTCCTATATCTCCCTACTGACCATTTTTTTAGTCTGTAAAACTCATTTTCTGATTGGCGTTGTTCATTCTTATGCAATGCCGTGTCTCAAGGAAAGCTTCTTTTGCAGCTCAACCACTTCCAAGCGGTGATAATCACAGATGGTACATACACGTTTGTCAAGTTTAATTATCCAGAAGAGGGAATCAACTGGGCTACACCTGGCATCACTGCTGATGACTCGTCCTATGAGATTGAGCTGAAGCTGGATGGTGGATATGGGTGGTATCCAATGGCTATTGGTGGATTCTCCTCCGGAGATTATAACACGGGTGTTAATGTAACAAGAAACTATGTTACCGGCAATAACCGGATTCAGATGATGGACATCGATAATGTAGCTGGAAATTATCCAGGTATGAATCAGTGAAGGCAGCAAAGGTTTTTAGCGTTTCGGCTTCTGTTGTTGCAATCATAATCAACTTCAAACTTCAAATCATAAACAGTAATAATTATATGAACACTCAAAATCAAATCATCCATAAAATAATGATATTTTGTATTTCACATGAGGAAAAAAGATAATTTAGCCAACTTTATTTTGTCATACAACAAGATAGTGGCATAACAGTCCGGGTGTGAATATATTCGGACATTTGAAATGCCTTAGAATTAGAAGTATTTCCAATTCCTATGTAGATGGAAGGTTAGGAGAATGGCTGTTTAGGATTGAAGAGTCAGAAGGAGCAAGGACAGCTTCAGCTGATTGTGAGGATTGGCTACGAAAGCAGAACATTAAGATGTATTCATCTTACAATCAAAACTCATCTTGTCCTCAAACTATTACCCAAGTTTGGTGGGACCCTGCGTAAGTTTTTAACAAGTACAACAACAAGTACTACAAACATCTTCTGCCTATAATGGTGCAGCTAACCCTGTCCACCATGATATACAGTATGAGATCAAAATTTGATTGTACCTTAAATTTTACTATCAAGTGAATTAGAACTTTGCACAACATTTATGTCTGTAAGAAGATTTTCAAAAATCAAATTTAATGCATATCTGGAAGGTGATAACACATAACTATTTATTTGCTCTAATTTCTGTCTCATGAGTTTACCAACTATTCTCCTTTGTATTTTAAGGCAATGCTGATCTTGCTCAAAAGGGTCAGGTAGCGTTAATTTGAGATCAGTACAACCAGTAAACAGGTGTAGCCTGTCGAAGAAAGTTATTCTTTTTGAAGGATTGGTTCCATACTAGGGATAGGTTTGTCAACTTAAATTGCAACTGTCTTTCCGCAATACCCATGAATAATTGACAATGATGATGTAGAAAAAATATTATTATATATTCATATAGGTTCCAGTTCCAGTCCTATCAGGGAGACTCGGTAGCCTGTTATCAGAATGTGTTTGGTTCTGCTGATGGTTTGAAGCAGAGATGTTGTTTCAGCTATGACTGGGACTCTGATGACTTCTCTTCTCTCCTGCTAGGAGCACCTTATGGTGGTCATGTTGTTGATACGGTGAGTGACGAGAAAAAATTGGAAAACACATGTAAATTTTGTGGTTTAATCGATTGGTTGATTGTTTCATTTATTGGTAATTGCCATGCGGGTATGCTGCAACATCAGATTGCTATAAAAACTACCACTCATATAAGAGTGAAAAAGAAAAAATAGTAAAACACCGGAGAGTCTGAAAAATGCTGGATTCTCGTTTATCCGTGACTGATACTCCCGCACTTTTTTCATATACACATCTTATATGAGTATGCTATTTACAGAATAATGTGACAATGGAGCTGCACGGATGGCAGGCATGCTGTGTGGAAGCTATTGATATGTGCGGACAGTTCTACAAAGGAAGACCGTTCAGTGATGGAGAAAACTACGTATTCCCTGTTTTGTGTAAGTTTGATTTGTTCTGCATACTCACTATCACTGTTGTCACTATTAGCAGATTGTCTTATTACTGGAAACCACTGAGTTTTATTGATATATATATATATCTATATTTATCAGCATATGCAACTTTTATGTCACACATTTGCACTCACTCAATGGTTTGTTTCATAGTTATAGATACTGTTTGTAGGGCCATGGTTTGGAGATCCGCATATCATCACCAGTGATGGAATGTCTTACACGTTTAACGGACTGGGAGAATACTTGTTTACCCAAGTTGGAAGTGGTGACACTGTTATACAGGCTAGAACTGAGAGAGTAGTCAAAAGCGACGGAGGTGAGCGTGATTATAAGATAAGATAAGATAAGAATTTATTGAATCTCTCACAAAGGAGAAGACAGTCAACTTCAGTGCTGTGCTGTATTTACTGTCAAAAAATTTACTCCAGATGAGAGAAGTGGTTTTGGTCAGAAATATGCACTATTACTGTACTGTCTGTTCTTTTCAAATACCAAAAACTAATGGCTCTATGTCAAGCTGTATTCGGTGTTTCTAATTTTAGAGCTTGGCCAGGCTACTTACTTCAGTGCAGTGTGTGTAGCCAGCACTGGGTTGCCCGACCTACAGATCCAGATAAACAAGGGAGACCTGAATGCAACGCTTGTTGAAAACCAGCTTCAGATGATTATTGATGGCGACCTTACTGACATTGGACTCATTGAGCAAGATTCCAACACCACTCAGGAGATCAATGGAGTGTCTTCTAACCTCCTTTTCAAGAGAACTAATGCCAGTGTCACTGTACTGTTCTCAACAGGAGTCTCCCTAACTGTGTCCGCTAGCAATGTATGTCAATTTCTCATATTGGTTTGATATTATCACCTTTGTGGATTAAACAACAGCTAGATTTAAGTAGAGCTGGTTTTGGGGTGACTTTCAAGCCTGTGCCAGAAGGCAAACTTTACCTCATACAAATCCCTGACTCCTGACTGGCTACCACAAATTATAATACGATACGATACTAAAGAATGTCTGTAGGTGGGACAAAATTGCTCAGCAATTATTTTGTCTCCTTTTCTAATTTTATCTACAATTATGTCCATCTGTTATTTGCAGAAAATGCTCACCATCACGCTTGGTCTACCTCCATCGATGAAGGGTAACACTATAGGGTTGACTGGTGTATATGATGATGATCAGGATAATGACTTTACATGGCCTAATGCTACTGGATATATATCTGTCAACTCAACTGAGAGCGAAGTGTTTGAATGGGCCAGTCTATGTAAGTTACTGTTCTGTTCATGTTACTACATGACTTCAAATTTACAAACAATTTGATGTCATTGCGGCAAAAAATGGCACAAAACAAGATTGATTGATTCATGTCTATGATAGGCTACGTTTACTAAGCCGAGGACCCTAGGGGTCTGACCGTATGATCCCGTCTGATTGCCAAATGCTGACCTGCAAAGCAGAACATTGTTTGAAATTTTGATACTTTGATGTGTTTAAGCCCTCGGTTGATTCCAGCAGGGAGGGTGGGATCACGCTCTCACTGATCACAGTCACTTTTTAATGCTTAATTTCAGTTATTCACTCTAAATTAAATTTAGGATAACTCCTACAGATTATACTTTCTCCTTTTTAGTTGCCATAAGTGAATCAGACTCCATCATGTACTACACTGAAGCCAACACTGACTGGTGGACCTACAATAACAACACCTTTACACCTGTGTTCACCGATGATGTCGATAACTGGTCGTGGAGCTCAGATGCGTTCAAAGACTCGGCATATGATACATGTGGGGACGATATCGCGTGTTTGTATGATGTGTTTGTGACTGGTGATCTGGCTGTAGGAGAGAGCAGTAAAGCTACTGCTCAGGAGAGTACAGAAACTAATGCTGCCTTGAGTAAGTTGCATCACTAGTATACCTCTCCTATTTGTCATAGGAAAATCTTTTCTTATGGTTTTGTTACTGTTCAAATTGAGCTCTCAAATAGTTTGTTAAATATAATCAAATCTCTTGTGTTACACCAAACAATGGTTCATTGCACCAAATACACGAAATTAAAAATTCATATTATGATGAGGGCTACAGGAAATGAACATTTACAGCATTCAAAGTGCAGTGATCTACACTTCCAAAACGAATAGTTTACTCATGGCATCTTCATTTATTTTGCAGGTAATTTTGCTCCAACGATATCTGCACCAACTTCAATTCTGATCACCGTGGGTGAGGAGTTTACCTTTAGTGGATCTGTGAATGACTCTAATGGTGATGTTGTGACTGTGACAACCAACATAGCAGGAGCAAGTGTGTCCAGGTCTGGTAACACATTTAATATCACCGCTACTGTCACCAACACCACCAACTTCAGAATGTCAACCGTGGCTAAGGTCGGTGTTACAAGCTGTTTGATTTTTGATGTTCGTTATTCATTTACACCAGGGGAAGTAACAGACACCATAACACATTATATATGACATAACCTTGATGTATTATGATATTTATGATACCTTCGTGTAATGTAACATTTGTGGTATGGGTTACTGTTAGCTAAATAACATATAATCTATGAAATAATATAGAGATAGAATGTGTTTACTAAAGTGCCCCAACCATGTTAAGACATCATGTGATATGTATGGTACAAGTATGAAGGTCTTTCCACTTTCGTTTTTTGTTGTTCAATCATGGTTAAGTAATTAACTTCTTCTTACATAGGACCCTGCAGGAGCTGCTGCATCTCGTACACCACTAGCCATGTTGTGTAGCTGTGTGAATAATGGTACATGTGTAGCTCTCTCCACCGCTGATCAGGCTGACATTGACGCAACGTAAGTACTGTGCCTAAGTTCATAATGAAATATAAGTTACCTGAACTTATTCTGCATCGGTATCATTGTAAACTCTGTTTTTTGTGTGCTCAGTGGGCTGACCTGAGAAGCATATGAGAAGCAATGGGAGGAAAATCTTGTATTTGGCCTATTTGACTGGACTATCTGTGTTTTACAGCTCTGTGGTCCTGGATTGTGTTTGTCCTACTGGTTATACTGGATCTCTGTGTGAGACAGATCTGGATGCCTGTGCTCTGGTAGCTACTCCGTGTTATCCAGGAGTTCTCTGTCAGGATCAGCCAGCTCCAGCAGGACTTACTGGTTTCGAGTAAGTTACGAAATTTTGTTCCCTGTAGAGTCACTGTTAAAAGTAATCAGAGAACATGTACAATTGTTTCTCGCTTTTGATTATATTTCATAAGTACTTTGGCTGCAACTGCTTTTCTTTACAATAGGGAGAAGAATCTCCGAAATCTCCAAGCTTATGCTGTACTTTTTATGACAAATTTATTGTGTCGCATGACAAGCATTTTGCTGAATCCTTGCTTAATTTGTTACCTGTGATAGGCTGACAAATCCAGACATCCTTTGTTATAAGAGATACTGGTTCTCGGTTTGGTTTCAGAACAGCTTAATGTTCAATCTTATCTTATTAAAGTTGTGGAGACTGTCCTGCCGGGTACACAGGAGATGGTAAAACATGCTCAGATATCGATGAATGTGCCTTAGATAGCTGTGACCACATCTGTGTCAACTCTCCAGGATCATTCACATGTGCCTGTAGATCTGGTTTCGAACTAGATTCTGATGGCTCTACTTGTGCTGGTGAGTGCAGTGCGGAGCTCATAACTTGTCAAACTTGAGAGATCCTGAGATATTTTGCTACTGTGTTCCATCATTCTACTAGGAATCAGAGAGCAATGATAAATATGTTTTGCGCAAGAATACATATTTATGCTATACTGGTCAGTCACTGAAAAGCAAACAGTATGGTGTACACCATTCAAAATAAACGTAATATTTGTTCTTGTTCTTTCTCTGTGGGGGTTATAAGAGTTTCATGTGAATTCCTTTGCTCTGGAATCTGTATGGCTTTTTAAGTGTATAATGACCTTTTGGAATTCCAAAACAGGGACAACTTACAATCTATTCAGTTCTGATATTTTTACGCTAATCGTTGTAGACATTGATGAGTGTAGCACACTTGCCCCGTGTCACCACACATGTACCAACAATGACGGAGGTTATACCTGCTCCTGTGACTCTGGATTTGAGCTGAATGGTGACGGTCTCAACTGTGAACGTAAGTGGTCCGCTTCTAAAACATCTCAATATGTTAGATCAATTAAGATCGAACTTGCCTGCATATGATATTTCTTTCTCTCAAGCCAACGGCAATAGGCAGCTCACCTGTAGAATGGGAGCGTCTTGTAAAGCAGTCAAATTGGATCAAACTTGATCTGGTTTGTATGCAGTTGGTTTGAATGGGCTGGCAATTATCAATAATATATTTACAATAGTGGAATTCATGTAAAACTATGAGCGGCACCTACCAGATAAAGTTTGCTTTTTTATGCATAGTTTTAGTTCATAGCTGTACAGTTCTCTGTTGATGTTTACCATGTCATGTCTTCTTTGCAGCCAATAACCCTTGCTCCCAGCCTAGCCCATGTGACGATGTGAATGGATACTGTAACTTGGTTGACCAGACAGAGGAGTGCTCATGTAAGCGAGGATACACCCTCAACGCACTCAACTCCAGTATATGCGAGGAGGTAGATGAATGTCTGCTTGGTATAGATGCCTGCGCCCAGAAATGTGCTAACACGGAGGGAGGATATTCTTGTTCTTGTAATCCGGGATACACTATATCATCAAACAGACTTGGATGTGATGGTAAGTCCGCCAAAATTTCCAGACTATGGCTGAGTTTAATTGTTTGAAGTTACCTTTTTTGGAATTACCTTTCCTTGCTAGCAAAGCTAGTGTGAAAGATGAAAGCTCTTCTCATCCCTTCATCCCTACTTTATCCCAATGTCGCCATCCTACAATATTTTGATATTTTTATTGTTATTCAACTATGCATTATGGAAGAGTTTTGATTTGGAATGTCAAGCTGATTGTAATAACCCAACAGGGTGGATGCATGGAAAAAATTGTAAGCTTGACTTTTGGTGTTTTGTGAGTCTGAACACGCAATCAAAACGGTTAGGCTTTTTTAACTGGAATTTCAAAGATTCTGCCATAGTATCCCATATGAATGATGAGTTCTGCTTATATTCACAGATATCAATGAATGTGTATCAGGAACATTTGACTGTCACTCCTCTCAGATATGCTCTAACACACCAGGGAACTATACATGTAGCTGTACCACTGGTCAAACCTTCAAGGATGGCATGTGCCAAAGTACGTAATGAGGCTTCTTTCAATGATTTCATTGCAGGAAATTGATTCTTTTTGCAAACCTGGTGTTGCAGTTTCGGCATGTGAATAAATACTGTTCCAAAACGAGTCGGTCATATTATTATGAGTACGCTGACTTTGAGATACACTCTTGGCATTTATTTAGTTGGGGTACCTTATTTGTACCTGTCCCTTATTCTAGAGATTTACCTTGGGTTGTCAACTAAATTCTTTCTGATGGAAGTCAAGCTACATGAAATAAATCATGCTCTGTCAATTAGAATTATACATGCAACAGTTTATCATCTGATTGGTGTGTATTATGCTGTTGATGTAGATAGCCAGATAGTCAGTCATCAGAATATACGCTCACCTATAGCATATCTATATAGCTATTTGCCTGACTTTTTGCAGCGGTTTCCTTTACTGATCCTGTGGAGACTGTTACTGAGGATGTTGAGACCGAGGTAGAGCAGAACGCTGTACAGTTCACTCTGCAAGGCATGACTGTAGAAGAGGTAAGGAATCACATGTATATTCTTATATGCTCCCTTGTACATTCATCGTTTCTTTCTTATATCTGCGCAAATTCTCCATGGACAATTAACATGTTGGTAACTCCAAATTATGTTAGCATAATTCATCATTAAAATACAATAGCAGCCAGCATCAGAAGAAGAGTGATGCAACCACCTTTTCAATTTGATCAATCAGTCAATCAGTAAGTCAGCCATCAGTCAGTCAGTGAATCAGTTAGTCGGTCACTTAATCAGTCAATATACATGTCTTTATTATTCTTATTTTTACAGTATACAGTTGAGAAGGAGATAATGTTGTTCACTGAGCTAGCTGAGGCTGCCACTAGTATCTGCTCTGACGGATCATGTAACATCGTTACTCTAGAGTCTGAGGCTAGAAGGAGAAGGTACGTCGATATTTATCTGAGCAATGCGTGTGTATGCAAATTTGCAACAAAGAATCAAATGTTTCACTTTCTCGGGTCACAAAATTCTTCTTTATAATCCTGACACTGTTGAATTTCAGTGAGTCCATCTTTGACACTATTTCACATACTGTTTGATCTTATCTTGTAGGAGGAGATCAACCACAGTGGAATTCTTTAAGGAGTACTTTGCCCGACTGCCCGGCTACCCGATGGATGACGGTAGTGGTGGTATAGACTTAGCTGTTTACTCTAAGGTTCCTGGTGCAGGTGTACTAGAGAGCACTAAGCTTCTCACAGCCTTACAAAGTGCCTCCACTGATATCCAGACCTCACTTGGTAAGCAATGAGGCAATGTGCTTATAGCTAAGACAAGTACCACCTGTTGAGTTATTCTTGTGATTGATAACTTTTTTTCCAATCAGAATTAGAAACTCACTTGCCTACTTTTGAAGTTATTGTATCATAAGAAATTAGTTCCCTATCTAAATTGGCGGCTTGGTGAAGAAATTTTCAGTCAAGTCTCTTCGGTGACAACCAGCAAATATGTAACATGTGCTCATATTAAGATTGACAACATTATCTTGCTGCTGGTGCTGTTTGTCATAGTTGACTTTTACTCACGACAATCTGAAGTATTCATGAAGTCACTTGAAGAAGCTATTGGTAGCAAGCAATGCTAATTCAAAAATGATACCTGTTTTGTGAAAGTTTTAAGTGTGCCTTGTTGATGTCTTACTCTGTTATATTCTAGGTGTGACCTTGACTAATGCTGAGGTCGTGTATGTACCAACCACCACTGAGACCATGGAGGAAAGTACTACACCAGATGATGGCGACATTGACACCAATGTTGTAATATATGCTGCTGTCGGTGGTTCGTTGGGCGCTGTTCTGATTGTCATTATTGTAGCTGCAGTCATCGTAAAAATGAAAACTGCGTAAGTCTGCATTTATCTTTCCATTTTGCTCATAACACCATAGTTCTCAATTTAGTCTGTATATCCACCTTGATCTTCTGGAAAATTCTTAGCCATAACATTTCAAGGTCTGTATATTGTATTTAAATTTCTTTATCACGCAGTCAAAACACTAAGACAGTGTACCCAACATCAGATCCAGATTATTCCAGAAGAACATCATCACAGGGTGGAGCAGAAGCAAACATGGGAGGAATGGCTCCCGTCAAAATGGATCCGGAGATGCCGCCACCTAGTTACGAGCCTCCTGTTCCTGTGGAGCCTACCACCATGGCTTATCCTGCTGTAAGACCTATGTCTTCCAGTAAACAGACACAGGAGCACAGCGGGCGCGTCGCCACACCACCCCGAGATTCGTACACTCCTGTAGATACTGATGGTATGTGTTCAATTCCTTGTTCGTTTTGTAAATCTATTGACACTTGTCGTTTATCATGTGATGACTAAAATTGCAAGGAGACTAGGCAACACCAGAACTGAATAGTCACTAACAATTAATTTGTTGGGCACCTCAAGTTTTATCTTTTAACTGAAGGCACTGTGATCCGCAGCGGACTACCACGAATCGATATCACCCTGCTGTAATGGCCCTGAGTCTTAACATGATAATGGTAACTTTCATTACATTTTTAATAGTTTTTAATTCCCACAAATTTTTCTCCCTGTGTAGACTTCTCCTTTTATATTGATGGTGGGTTACCAAGCGCTCTCTTGTTGAGTTTCTGTTGGTGTCCCAAAGCATAGGTTTATCTTATTTTTGCATCGGGTTATTGGAGCACCATGATTATAGTTTGCATTCAGATTTTAGTTGCCCTTGAGCGTCTTAGAGTAGGGTAATCAGCACAAATATTTTATTTGCCGTGAAATCTTTCAAAACATATTATTTTGATGAGTGATTGCACAACTTTCTTTACTCTCTCAGTACTTGGACCACAACAGTAATCAGGTATGCTTGTTTTCTTGTACGATCTGTTGTGTAACCCCTCTAACATTCTCATCTACATGTATTTGTGTGGTGTGGTGGGTGATTAATCTAAATTGCGGTAAGCAAGTAAATCAAGTCTGATCCAATTTGCCTGAAAATTTGGACTGCTCTCAATCTACTGGATAGCTGCCGACGGGCTGATTGGGAGCAGGCAGATCGAATTCATTAGTAGGTGACTGTGTGGATATCCCATAACAATCTCCTTTGTATTACCCAAGCTACCCTTTGTTGTTTGCTATGATGTGGCAGCATTTTACTGTCTCATGTGGGAATCTCCAAGTTTTTAAAACATTGTTGAGCTAGACTTTTATGTATATGTATGATCCAGGCATATTGTAATACTTTTCTTTTATTAAATCTTGCACTTTCACTTGATATTTTGGATTTGATGTCATGATGGTTACAGTTCAATAAGTAAGTACTACGCAACTCAGCTTATAAAGTCTATCACACAGACCTCATTAAGGTCTCCTTAATAAGGCTTGGTCTTAGACCAATAAGATCATAGTACTTAACCACTCACACTTTTCTCATTTCTAGGAAGTCAAGAAGATCTAGAACAGGAGTTATTATGCAGCACAAGTAGCAGTAGTAATAATAGTACGGCCGCAAACAGTGTAGGTGGGGGTACCCACAAATTTATTATACCAATATTAGCTCTTCCAGATGGGGATGGTTCTGATGGAACGAGGATATGTGTGATACCACCAACCCCTTTACCGCCTGATTACGACCCCTATGACGACTATTATACTTAGTAGCTGCAAAAAAGTTACTGTGATATTATATTTTTTTGTAACTATGATTTTAAATTAAACGAAAGGTTAAGCTGATTGAAAACTGTCTACAACTATACGTGGTAACAATGTTGGATGCTGCTGCATAGCGAGCTGTTGATTCAAACTTGAAACCTTAATTTGTGCTTTATTATTAATTTTTACATGTTATTCAATATTTCATCAAATTTTGAGGCCATCCCCATGATATTGTCCTTATATTATATATACTGTTTTTACCGTGAGCTTTCATATCTCTCATTTTTCTCTACCCACAATCCATCCATTGGCTAAGCATTGTTCAATCAGAAGACAGGCTATTGGAGATCATCAATAGTGTATGTCACTGTCAGATCCACGGTCCTGAGTTGTTACATGCTCATGCTCAAAAACTTATGCCAATTTGATCCGTCCACATTCAATAGATTTTATTTTTGATGATATTTTTGATAAATAAATTGGATTTCCCCAATAATTGTCCAAAGGCAGATGTTCTCATTGGACTATAACTGGTAGTGCTGCAATGTTTATGTGAAGGTGAGATGCATGAGTATTATAGATACCTGGATGAGTATTGTAGAGAGTGTAGAAACATTGGGTTATGTTGCCACTGGCAGCTATCTCACAGAAATTGCAACACAATGATACCCTATTTATTACACGACCGGGAATATCGCATTAACCCTGGCAGAATTTATTTTTGTTAAAAGTTCTCATTTGATCAGTGTAGGGCAAATAAGCTATCATCATTTCAAGAACAGGCGTTGCGGCAATAGGTTTTGATAACAGTAATTTAATATTCAGCTGAATATTTCATGATATTATTTGATTTATAGAGTATATGGCCCTGGCTTGCAAACAAAAGTCGATCTAAAAGCTCTAAATTAATTCATTTTCATAAAACAATCATGACCAGTTACTGCCCAACCACCGTTATGATCTTTCCTCAATTTTTTGCTTGTCTGGCTGTTATATTTCAGCCGACTAAATGTCAGTTCATTCAAAAGGAACAGTGAAGCTTTGTGTTTTAATATGAAAGCAAATTTCTGTGTCCGATGTGTCAGCTATTTTTACAGCAAGCAGCAAAAAAATTAAGTTAAACTTTGTTATATGCTGGCACTTTTTTAAGATTATTATGGAAACTAGCATTCTCAAAATATTCTCAAATGTTGCATTACTGCCTATACCTGTAGTCACCTTAGATTACACGAAGTCATATATCCCGGGCCATAACATTTCATGTATTCTCTACATACAAATACAATTCACAAGATTCAGCACAAATAGTGTCTGAATACTCACTATAATCTGGGTTAAGCTTGTAGCCGGAAGGATGGGAGGTGGTTTCACTCTCCCTGCAGAACCTTTCAGTCTCGAGCTAGCTCAGCTACCGAGTTGGTATTAACCTCCTCCCCACCCCCATTTTTCATTTTCCAGTTCTTTGGTGCTCAGTTCAGCTAAGTTATGATGTAAGCACCAATTACATCATGATCACAAGGGTAGCAGTCATGGTTGCATTCAAATTATGAGATTACTTTTATATTATTCTATCGAAGCAGTCATGTGAGCTTAAAAATCAATACTCAATATTAAAGCAAATAGCAATTAACTAAGTAAGTACAAAATGTGATTTCATATGTAAGCCTAGTATTTATATTCATTGAGCCTGCTGTGAGCTAACACTGGCACTGATAGAATACTGAACATATCTCATGGATTTATCGCATACTTTCTTGCTTTTGGTGGCTGGGCTAATGATTGGATGCGCAGATGGTGAGTAAAAGAAATGTTAATTGATCTAACCACGGTTGAAATTTATTGCACATAGCTTGTGAGACCCTGTTGGGAGTATCTTTTCCCTATGGATTGCTTGTAACACTGCTAATATAAATCCAACTTCTCCAAGAGTGTTACTTTTGGTTTACAGATGTCTTCGTTTCGACTCATGCCTTGGCCTTATTACTTATTACTGCAGCCTCTTAATGGTGTGTTCTTGTTGGTCTACCGTATGTATGCTGCAGGAGGATTGAGCATAGCCTGTACGCCTCGTTTCATTTATCAGTAGAATGTGGTTGATAATCAGACCAGGAATCCCAGCTAAAGTGGCAACCATCACCAATAGCCAGTTGCGGATATGTGAGGAATAAAAAAAATGTACAACACGCTTATATTTCTAACAAATTCATTCTCTTTTACAGCTGTTTCCTTGAGTGACCCTGTCGAGGTCGCCACTGGGAATGTTGAGTATCAGGTACAGCGTAATTGTGCAAAGTTCACAATACATGGCATAACGCTGGAAGAGGTAAGAGCTGACTCGAGTCCGCTCGTATTGTTATCATCGGTTCCTAAATCTTAAAAGCTATTACTATTTTTTGGCAATCGTTATCATTCAATATTGCACCAGCACATCACATTCCTGATGTTTTGGATGTTTGATTGGATAGCATTATTATAATAATCACATAGACATTGTTGTTTTTTTTGTCAAGTGAAAATAAACTGCAAACATTACCAGCAACTTTGCCTCAAACAAATGACTGAATCTCAAGTACAAGTACATCCCGTCATGACATATCTTGTGGTTCTTTCACAGTACACCGGAGAGAAGGAAAACGTATTGTTCACAGAGCTAGCACAGGCTGCCACAGACACCTGCTGGTATGGAGATTGTGTTGTCATCGACCCAGAGAATGAGGGTGGAGGCACATGGTAAGACAATACAATATAAGAATTTATTGAAACTCTTGCAGAAACAATGGGGTTTATAATGGAATAGTTTTAAACAACTATAAGGAAATAATCAAAAATAGAGTGACACAAAAACTAGATAGCATATCTGACAAAAAAAGCTATTGGCGTACTTTGCGGTGCGATACTTAGGTACACAGCTCTGGCGATAAACTGGGTAATCATCATTATGTTAGTTAACTTGCCCAGTTCCAGAAGTCACAGGCTAGCTTTTTGACCTAAGCGCTTCTGATCAATTCTTTAGGTCAGAGCCTTCTTCTGTGACATACAATAAGGAGTATTTTGCTCGATTGACTGGTTACCCTAGAGAGAATGAAGATGGTAGTATTGCTATGGCTGTCTACTGCATCATTCCTGGAACTGGTGTACTTGAGAACAACAAAGTTTGGAATGCTGTTAATACTGCTGCCAATGATATACAAAATTCACTTGGTAAGTACGAATGGATAGTTTCGAAGAAAAATCAAACTGGTTGCATTGCCAAAATATCGAAATATGATGTATGATGTCTTCTCGATATCCAATGCCAATTTGATCACCACAAGAAGTTACAGTAAAACGGTTAACCTCTAGCGTACTTTCGTAATCATGCTGACAAAGTTGGAAGATCATGGTTGAGATGAGATTTAATGCCAGTAAAATTACTAAACAATCTTTTGTTCCAATTTTGTAGGTGTGACACTGAGTGATATTGCAGTTCTGTTAGTGCCTCTACCCACCACCACCAAATGGGATGAGGATAAAGGAGAGGATAAGGACGAGGAAGGCTTCTCCACTGTAGGCATATACATAGCAATCCCCTGTGGTGTTGTTGGAATTGCCATTATGGTCATCATCAAAAAGAAAGCATGGTAAGTTTATTAACAGCTGTAAAATCTGCGGTCACGCAGATTCTCACCTATGAAACATTCTTGATCTTGCCATTGGCTTGTGGTTCTTGTCGCAATGTGACGTCTCCTCAACTGTTTTGCTTCGGCTGTCAATCTGATCCTTATATTTAGACATGACTACAGCTAAACCATACTGTAATTTTATTCGTTTATTTTTTGTACCACAGTTGCAACAAAGCCAGTGTTGATCACACATCTGCATCAAGAAATGCCGAAGTCAATAAATCGAATGCAAGAGCCATTCATTCTGAAAATAAAGACGCCAGAATTACATCTTCTAGCCATCGGGTCAATGAGTTTCAATTTAGGTACCAGGCTCCCCCGAGCTACGAGGCTCCGCCAGGCTATGAGCAATCCATAGCTGATACTAGGAAACCTCCTGAAGTAAATCAGATCTCTTGTGGTGAACAGACCCAGGAGCACAGATGTCCAACTGATACCAATACCCAATATACATACGCTCCTGTTCATACAAAGTATTAATGGTAGGTTATGAATTGTCAAGCTGTTGGATATATATTCGCTTGATATGATATTCACTGGTGGTAATGCTTACTTTCCCTCTGTTTCTGAAAAAAAAAACAGTTTTTCCTTTCGCAAGGTTCTTGCAAGGTTTTGCTCCTACACATGAGACATTAACCAAAGACAAACTGACCTTGACTTTACGTTTTCCTTTCTATTTTACTTATATGGCGCGAGTATCTTATTATTTTTGGTTCTATTTCTTCCATTATCTTTATGTCCAAAAGTGATATTATAGTCATCACATTTTACACCGAGCAAAAATTGTAATTACAATCTGCTCATTACTGGTCTTGCAATCATAATATTTGTTGTGAACACATGTTGGAAAATAACTGGGATATATTTTTTAACAAAGCCTAGTCATTCAAAAGCTGCTTAGGCAAGTGAAAAACAGAACGATACGCTAAAAATTCTCAAGCATATCTAGCAGCCGAACTCTGGCTGAGAAAAATATGCTGTCAAATATCACACATGTGCTCAGTACACAGGATTTAAATATATCAAGAGTACGATTTGTTGTTGCTCACTGATATCAAGCAGTGCCTGGTATTGAGTGATATTTAATTTATTGTATGATCAATAATAAACACACAATGGAATACACAAATACACTTGTTTCATATTTTGTTACAAAACAAGAGCTATAAAGGTTATGACTAAATACAATGGACACCCTTAAATCACGAAATAACAAGTCATGTTTTCTCACATAAGTTTTCTGACCGCAGAATTTGAAAAAAATATTGCGAGACCCAGTTCTGCACTCACTGCTGCAAATATGTAGGATCCAGTACTGTGAAAGTCGGCATCATAACTTGATATGGATTTTTTGGTGATCACTTTGATTCTGATGGCAGGATTATCCATCACCAGCCAAGCTCCAACTGAACCTGATATCACAACAGATGGTGAGTGGCAACAGCACTTAGTTCACAAGTGTAAATTAAATTAGCAGCGGCAAAAGAGTTTCTGTTGAACGCACACGATATATATGACATGAAGTCTAGCATGCATCTTTGAAGCGGACACAAGCTTATCCTTCCATTCAAAAATGTAATGGCGCACAAAAATTGTGATTCCCCGCACCACGTCCTCCTTGCTGGTGTCTAATTTTCTTTAGTTTGCATTGTTCATGTAGCATTTATATTCTTAGGTGATTGGTTCACTGACAGCAATACTGGATCTACAGAATCATATGACTTCTTGACTAGTAGCTCAACGGACAGAGAGATAAGATGCTTGGGTCGCTTCACCGGGTCAAGTTCCGATTACACAGCATTGACGCCGTCATGGATAACATGGGGATCTCACAGCTGGCTGGATTATGACACCTATACTGGCTCGACTGAAGAGTACATCACTGGTTCTACGGGCTCCCCTCCCATGTTTACTGACTCAACAGATTCATGGCTCTCCACCACAATTCGATGTTGGTGGGCACATATGGGACGTAACAACCTTTGGGATCGGCAGAGTTCAGAAGGTAGGGCAGATGTAGCTAGTAATCTACAGTTTTCGAGTAAACTCATATTGGCACCCCCTGGCTTATTTTGAATCTCGTCCGATACTGTGGGCTCAAATTGGGATCGACAGTCCTGAGGTGAAACGATCCATGTAATATCAAAATATATCAAGTCTGTTTGGTTTTTGAGTCTCTACCCTTCTATGAGAGGGGGAGCTGCTCAAACTTGATCTAGTTATCAGCTGATACTGAAACTTTATGCGTTGAACGACTGTTAATTTTTGTCAATCATATGCCTGCATGTATTTGGTTGATTGTTTTCAGAGGTAGAATATGACTCTGTAGTAGTGGGCGAGGCAGACGCTGTAGCACAGGAAGTAGAGGACAACTCTATTCAGTTCTCTCTTCAGGGAATGAGAGTTGAAGATGTAAGTGAAATAAAGTAGCCACTGTAATGAAACGCCTGACTGACGTATCATGAGGGCTGTTGAGATGCGGCTAAACGCAAGACTATTGGTTCAGGCTTGTTCCAATTTATCAGATTTATGACCCCTTCTTGGATTCCGACTTTATTTTCTTCAACATTAAATTTGATTAAACAGCAACTCTACTTATAATAACAATGACTGCTCTGTGTGATGGAAGGTTTTAAGTTTTTGCGGTTAAGGTTTAAAAGTTTTCCTGACCTATTTACTTCACCTATAATTGAACTCTCACTTTATGGTTCGTATCATTATCCATAATATGGTATCATCACAAACTTTTTGCTATTGTAATACATTACATACTGTAAAAGTTGATGGTCAGTCAACAAAAAATGCGTTATCGTCACTCCTGCTGTTTCTCCTGTTTCTGCTCCAAACAGATTGGTTGTGACTCAATATAGGAGCACTTAAGTACCATTAAAATATATTTTTATTTTAGTACACAATTGAGAAGGAGATCATACTGTTTACTCTTCTGGCTGCGACTGCTAGTGAAGTCTGTGCTGAGGGGTCTTGTGATGCTGTCGGCCTCAACTCCAAGAGACTGTAAGTGTGGTTCATAATCAACTCCGATATCTATCTTCATGGTCTAAATGCTTTCTATTAACATCTGATGTAAAAAAAGGTTTATAGTCTCTATATACCCTAGGAGAATAAAGTTTTTGCAGGAGATAAAGTGTGCAGTTTCACTCAGGCAGTAAAATAATGAACTTTATGGCTGGCTAACATTCACTCAACCCCACTAAAGTTTGTGCTTGCTAACATTTAGTCACCCAAAAAGCCGAGAAGCTAACCTAAATTCTAAATGGTAATATTTATTCCTAAAGAGTATTAGTGATATTTAGAAGATCTTAAGAGACTTACTTACACTCTTCCTAATCACAATTAGATCAAATTTGCCTGAATTTTCGAGTTGCTCCCCCTCATTCAGCAAGCTCATGGTCGTTTTATCCAAGGAACTCCTTGGTTTATCTCTTACCAGTAAGAAAGGAGCAACTTAATGTAGATGGCTATCTCTCTTCTTGATGCAGTCATGAAATATTGTAGGAAGAGAGCAGCAATGGTTTTTACAGCTGATGACTTTGGTCGACTTCCTGGCTACCCGATGGATGATGGTCGGGGTGGTATTCTACTCGCTATTTACTCAAAGACATCAGATGGTACAGGCGTGCTTGAAGCTGATAAACTCGTCACAGCAATCCAAAAAACATCTGCGGATATTGAGAAGATCTTAGGTTTGTTTGTTACCTGTGCTATGCATAGAGTTATAATGTATAATACCTCTATGGTTATATGGTACCAAATATGTTTCATTCATATTTCCATACTTCTTAATAACAATGTGGTTAGTCGATTAGGGGCAGCATACATTGTGCTAACAGCTGGTATCCCACAAAAGTGGAGCAACTCAGCCGTAGCTTAACGTGTCTCAAGTTTGGTAAAATATGACTGAATTCCGGATCGCTCCCATCGGCCCAAGGGGCAGCAATTCCAAATGCACAAATTGACCCAACTTATATCCTTGATTATTCAAAACCACCATGCAAGCCAAAATTTGGAGATTCAAAATCTAGTCAAATACTTCTACCTTCATGCAGCCTGATTGTTAATATGAATCTCTTTTAGGTGTCACAATGACGTCACCGATACCAATAACGGACAAGTATGGATTAGACTCTACTACCGTCAATTGGTGGCATACTGATGGTGGTTGGTGGCTCGCTACTGAGATCCCTGATCATCGCTACACAACAACCATCATTGTCTCAGTTGTGGCAGCTGTGGTTGTCATCATTGTGATTATTGTTGCAATAGTTATAGTCAAGAGGCTGTTAGGGTGAGTCCTTTATTGGATCATGCATCGTGAATCAAAGTTTTGCAATTAGCAGAGACATTGTCACTGCGTTGGAAATGAGAGAATTGCGATTGTGCATGTGTTTTCATAGTTTGTCTACTACTGCGACATTAGCTGTATAATCTCAGATCACTTATTTGACAAGTTTTAAATGGGCAAATGACATGGTGGTTAAATGCTGGAAGTTTGGGACATTTGTCCCAAACCCCTTGCTAAATGGATCAAATTTGAACCAACCTGCTTGCATTTGGAATTGCCCAGCAAAATGGGTGCGATTTGAAATGCAGGCAAATTAGATCCATTTATTTATCCACTCAAGACCAATTGCAGCCCTCGTGATCAGAGGAATGAGGTGGATACCAATTACCGACCAACAACCATAATGAGAACAGATGATAGGAGAAAACCTCAGTCTCCTCAATACAGTACCAAACCATCGCCATTTATGACGGACCACGATTTGTCTGCCCCAGCTTATCATTCAATGCCTCAGGTGGTGGCACCCACCAGTGTTTTGTACCCTGCAGTAAGACCAATGTCTGCTAGCAAACAATTTCAGGAGCACTCTGGTTGGGGAACAACTAGCTCCCGTGACACATGCACACCAGTACAAGTCGACGAAAAAGGTAAAAAAATCCTGGTTTTCGTGTTGGTTTATTTTCCCATGGAAATGGTTATTACCCAATTGATGAAAAACCAACTGTCAGCAAGATTAATTCATGATTTAATTTTTAAAATGACTTTTGGAGTTGTCTTTTCTAATGCATGGCTCAGATAACTTCTATGGTGTTGTGTTTTGTATACAACATACCTCTTCCATGATATTTTGTCATATCGACGGTCAGCATCAAGTGGTCCTGATCATATTTGGAATTATCCTGCTCAATTTTTGTTTCAGGAGGATGGTAGGGACATACACGGAACGCTCGGTTCCTGTGAGACAAGGATTCTGTTTGACGTTCGACCCCATACATAGTGAGTTCATATTTATTTTGACAACGGAACGGTTCTCCAAATCCAACATCATATCCAAATTCTGTGTTAATATATTACCTTTATAACAATGATAAGAGTTTTTATTATATTTTGTGACACCGGTATATCAAATTTTGTCAGAACTTGTAGTTTTTAAAGCGGGCTAATCTGTGTGATGCAGTTCTTAACTGTTGATTTCAAATAATGTCCCTGCTCCAGGCCAGTTTACTAAATTGAGTGTAATATATATTTGCCAGTACAGAACCATTGATGATAATGAATTTTATCTTCTAAATGAATATTTTTATTCTGTTACTTTTTTTAAATAAATGTATAACTGACAGTTTCGGATTACTTCTAAAAAGGGATTACTTCTAAAAAGGGATTACTGATGTAGGCATCAAATAGCAAGATCCGTGTCCCTCCATTGTACGAAAATGATTTTTATTTAGTAGGTAAAAGTTATTAGGAGATTTGATTGATTGATTGTATTTCTACCACTAACTGTAAAAGTTGATAGAAAAAGGTTGCTGTAAAGCAGAGCAGATAGAGCAGTTCATATGCACCTGTGGATGGATTAGGTACATGCATCACAATACTATAAGATATTTATATATAAAATCTACTATTTTATTAGATTTTATGTTTGTTGGTACATTCAACTTTTTACACTTTACACTCTTGGCTGCTAACGCTTGCAGATGTACAAATGTGATATGGGCAAACTAAAATCGTTAAACTGTGCGCAAATCTTTGTGATGCAGATTCATTTACCACCATAATTTTCATAAACTACAGGACCGATTTTCTGGTTATGTTCTAGAAAGTCCATTAATGTTGGTAGAATTAGCACCCAGTACACACTAATTCATTTTGGGACAATCACAATATGGGCACATTTTCTTCTCGGATATATATTTCTGCACAGCGCAGTCAATATCTCTCGCTTTCATAATATTTTGTTCCCCTCCCTGAACCCTACCCATACTTAAACTAAGCTTGAGTTGGAAGCTTTGTTGGGGGGGGGGGGGAGGAGGGGGACCGCTCGACAACGCTTGCCAGGCTAGGTAAAACTGTGCCCTAGATCGTTATTTGAACTGAGGGATATAATGTTAAACAATAGTCTGGTATCCAATACAAATAAATACAAATTAATTATAATATTGTACATTATACTGTTAGTGACACTATGTATTGTTAATGTGTTAATGATTTTTATAGGTTGCGCCAATGAGACACTAGGCCACAAAAAAGTGGCCGTCTGACAAGTCTATTCGCATCTAGTGAAATTCCATCTCTATGAGCTGACCAATTGTATGCAGTTCCTAAACTACTCACAAATATTTATCAGCTGGGTTACATCATCATATTATTGTGTATTATCCAGAGCTCAGCTGTAGTTGTTTTAGAAAGCTTTGTACACACCACTTCAAATAAAGATACTGTTTGTTTAAGGTCCATTCAGCCTAGACAAATTTGTATATATTGAAATTTAATAGCATCGGCAGCTTAAATTTGTCGATATAATCACCACTTCGGACTGCTGACTTTCACACAACCTGAAGAGCGCCCGAGCGGACAACTGACTGACACTGTGAGGATTTGTGACAATTAACTGGTAGGAAATAAATTTTTATCTACACGTTCTTATCTCTGGCTAGATATCATTTTGCCTGGGATATCACTAGAATTCGTAATCTTAAATATTTCAAAAATAAAAAAAGGCGCACTTCTTGGATGTTCAAATTTTCATATTACTTCTTCACTCACAGTTTTGGAAACTTCTTTTTATAGTTAGACTTGATTGGTTTATTGTGAATAAAACCATCCCACCCTAGAGGGATAAGTTCACCATTTCATATAGAGTTGAAATAGTGATATTTATGGCTGGCTTAATCTATTTTGTATAATCTCCACCCTAGCTAGTGACGTTTGGTCCTAGCTTATATTCAGTCACTTGTAAACTAGCTAAACCAATCTCTGGCCAACAGTCATACCTCTACGGGAGGCAAAACTATAGGTGATGCCTTTGCCTAAAGTGTTTTGGTGTCTTTGCTGTTGAGAAATTGTTTTTTAATATTGGTTTGTGAACAATTATATTTCTTCCTACCCTTTGACTACAACTCATTGTGATACATCGTACATTTACCTTTAATTTGTAGCAAAAAGAGGTTTGTGTTATTTGAAAAGGCAGTTGGATTACTCGCAAAGAAAACATCTATCTATCGCACCAAGGTAATTTTTCAAATTGCGACCACTGGGAGATAATTGAAAATGGTCCATCCAAAATTTTCTTAAATAATCGTTTTTCTGATATGAGTTCTATAACCAGTCCAACCTGTACAGCTGCCATAGGTCAGTAAATTTGTTTCCCTGACAAATAATCCGCATATTGAAGGTATAACATTGTGAGCGATAAAAGTTCCTGTGTAGCTCTCAATGGTTAAATTGCCAAAATCTAAAGGCATTTTAAATGGCATCCAAATTCCTTGTTCGAATTATGTCTCTGATTTAGTCTGAGCCCCCCCCCATACTTTTGCCCCTCGCTTGACGGCCAAAACATATTATAAAATTTGTAATGCTGCAGTTTAGTTTATTAGGATTGAGATTATTGTTGAATGGTATGATATCAAAACATATAGAATTACAGGTGAATTAATTTAAGCACTTTTGTATTATGCCTTGTATTGGTTACAGAGCAGAACGTTTACATGTTTCTGTTTGCCAACCTTTCACCTTCACTTTAATGACATGACATAATGTTTATTTGATCTCCACAACCAAAGCCTTTATCTACATACGCAGAGCTGATGGAATTGCGACTACGCTTAAATAAGAGGAGATTGTTTTACATATTGTGTGGACATAAGGCTCACATTTCTTGACCTTGGTCAAAGGTGACAAAGCATTTTCAAAGTTTGATTTTATAATTAGCTAACGCTTCTGATTGAATAAATTTTGGGGAATTTTTCTTCAGGAAGGAACGGGTGTTGAAATTAAAGTTGGCAGAGGATGAAACTTGGTCACATGCAGTTTGCTGCTGGTATATTGGTAGTGTTACTTACGTGTTGCACGTCTAACACATGGGCTCAAACATCAACCACAGCATGGACTCAAACATCAACCACAGCAGAGACGACTACAGGTATGTTAAAGCTTGTCCATCTTGGCCTCAACTTTTACATTAGACCTGACATGTTGTTTGGCAAAGCCTTTTATTACATATTGAAAAATCATTTTTTTACTAAAAATCCAAGGCAATATTTCAAAAAGTTGATAAATTGATATCTTCATATATATCTTCGACATTTTTTCTGATGAAATAAGTGGAATCGTCTTTTTATTGTCCCCTCACTTGGCAACATGATTCATTTTTAAAATGTCTCATCCAGAAGAACGCCTATCCTGGATCATTCTAATTACGCATGCTGAGGAATCACGACGACTAAACAGTCTTTGATCAAAGATGGTCTTCGCCAATTTAAAAAAATTTTTTTTGGTCAAAACAAATTTGAACAGTTTAGATAACAGTAGAGGGGTTTTTGCTGCTAATCTACCAATCACAGCGAATCAATGCATCCGGAATCAACACTCCACTGATTTTAGAAAACTATTTTTTAAAATGGAATTTTGGAGCAGTAATTTTACCACCTGATAGCTCTGCTGAAAAATTGGTCTCTCTGTTGAGCTGAGTCTCATTTCTATATTTCATCTTGTCTTGATATCAATAAATCATTATAATTGCAGTAAAGATAGAGACAACCACTGAGGCAGAAACTTTGACTGTAACAACAACAACAGCAGAACCGACAACAGCCTCTGAAACAACAACAGTAGAGCCAACCACAGATTCCGATAATGTTAACACAACAACAACACCGGTAGAGCCATCAACTGGTACAGCGTCAACAACAGAGGCTTCTGACACAACAGCCAGTTCCACCACTGAATCTGATGTTACAGTTACAGGCTCAACCACCGATGGATCATCATTCAGCACAGATGGCTCCACGTTCAGCACTGGGTCCACCGAGGATTTCAGCACTGGATCAACTGATGCCTACTCAACTGGATCAACAGAGTTGTACTCAACTGGATCGACTGATGAGTTCTACACTGGATCGACAGATGACTATTCAACTGGATCAACTGAGGAGTACTACACCGGCTACTTCACTGGATCAACTGAGGAATACTTCACCGGTTCAACAGATGACTTCTACACCGGTTCAACAGATGACTTCTACACCGGTTCAACAGATGACTTCTACACCGGCTCAACAGATGAATACTACACCGGCTCAACTGAAGGATACGGCACCGGATCAACAGACTATTCAACTGATGGTGAGTAAAATACCAATATTTTCTTACAAAGAATGTTCAGTCTGGGACAACCATTATCAACCACCCCTCCCCCATTCCTGAACAGTACAGCCCTCAAATGAAGGGAAGAAAAATCTGTGTTTTTGCAGATCTTCTTAAAACTGTTAGAAATGTGGGTGGCAGATATCTCTTTTTGCTTTGCAATATTCCACCCCCCACCTTCAGGATTGGGGTGTAGCCGCTAATTGCTACTCAACTGCATAACGTTTTAAAAATTAACACAGGGTCATCTCTCTTTGAGAGTTCATATGGGTTGAGTTCTACTGAGCCAACAAGTGGATACACAGAAGGTAATTATTTTATTTTAGCTTTTTCCATCAGTACTAACTTTAGACAACAATAATTTACTGCAATAAGTGTTATGTAGATGTGGGGAATAATGACAGTATTGTATATATTATATTATATTCAAATTCTGGTCCACGTTAACATTCAAAATTAACATGCTATGAGACTCTGTTTGTTAACATAATATTAACATACAGTTTTAGTATGGGAAAAATATTTATTGCCTTTCATGCAGGAGAGGTTCTTCCAAGTATTAATTGTGTCTTGATCTACAAATTAAAATAATCACAAACAGTATTATGATTAGCAAACAAATATGGTCATTGGTATCTTCAGCCAATAATTGTTTCATTGATAATTAAAAACACACTGGAAAATTAGCAACAAAAAATGGTCAGAAGAAATGATTATAAGTTTTCCAGTGCCACCCAATGTTATCTAACTGAAAACTTTCCTTACTCAGATATCACCTTTAGTTGTAGTTTGGCTACGACACATTTATTACAATTCAGCCACATTCTATTAAAGTTAATCCTAAGCTCTGCTATTGTCTCGTCAAGGCTGAATATCACAGCCATTTTTTAGTTCTTTACTCCCAGACCTTTCATTCACAAAATCTCAATATCTTCTTCTGTCTCATGTACTGATTAGGAAGGGTCCGGGATCACTCCTTGCTGTACCAAAGGTGAACTTAAATTACCATTCATGCAGCTGTTTTATACATGCATGTTTTATACATGCATTTCTACATAATTGTGACGGGCCTAACCTCTATCTAATACTTAACTCGCCATTTTGAATTATCTTCTCACATCTTCATGAAATTGAAACCCCTAAGTGATCTCCATCCCAAATCCATGCACTGTTTTGGAATAGTTGGAAATTTGAAGCAATAGGTTCCAAACCTCAGAGACCTGCTCATCATACAATATTCTCGACAAACGATGAGTTACGAACGACTTCCAGGTTTACGGCTACCAAGAAAATCCGCTTAAAGTTTAGCCTGTCGGAGGTTTCACGTAGTCAATTATTTGCTATCATGTCTTTATCGTTGATGCTCCTGCTTTTAGACCATACCCTTGGGTTCACAGGTAAACTTTATACAATATCTTTCAACTAAAATCGTGGTTATTCCAACTTATAAATGTATCTCTAAAATACCTATCAATCAATTCGTCTTTGGGTCTACTTCATACCTTTTCAAACACCGAGGTTGCCATGAATGGATTCTTGACATAATCTCTTCATTTCATGTTGATGGAATATTGTCATTTTAAAAAAAGGTTCTCATTGTTTGCAATTGTTTTCGTACTTCACATCATCATCTATCTGTATTGAGCCTCATAGATCAAAGTTTACTTTCTCAGGTACAACTGGGTTCACAGGTAGTACTGATACTCCTGACACGACAGCCAGTTCGACCACCGAATCTGATGCTACTGGCTCAACTACCGATGGATCAACATTCAGCACAGATGGCTCCTCGCTTAGCACTGGATCCACCGAGGATTTCAGCAGAAGCTCATCCGGCAGCATTGAGCCTCATAGCTCAAAGACTACTTTCTCAAGCTCAACAGAGTTCACAGATAGTACAGTTGCATCCGACGCAACAGCAAGTTCCACCACCGAATCTGATGCTACCGGCTCGTCTACCGATGGATCAACATTCAGCACAGATGGCTCCTCGCTCAGCACTGGATCCACCGAGGATTTCAGCAGAAGCTCATCCAGCAGCATTGAGCCTCATAGCTCAAAGACTACTTTCTCAAGTTCAACAGAGTTCACAGATAGTACAGTTGCTTCCGACACAACAGCAAGTTCCACCACCGAATCTGATGCTACCGGCTCGACTACCGATGGATCAACATTCAGCACAGATGGCTCCTCGCTCAGCACTGGATCCACCGAGGATTTCAGCAGAAGCTCATCCAGCAGCATTGAACCTCATAGCTCAAAGACTTCTTTCTCAAGTTCAACAGAGTTCACAGATAATGCAGTTGCTTCCGACACAACAGCCAGTTCCACCACCCAATCTGATGCTACCGACTCAACTACCGATGAATCAACATTCAGCACAGATGGCTCCTCGCTCAGCACTGGATCCACGGAGGATTTCAGCAGAAGCTCATCCAGCAGCATTGAGCCTCATAGCTCAAAGACTACTTTCTCAAGTTCAACAGAGTTCACAGATAGTGCAGTTGCTTCAGACACAACAGCCAGTTCCACCACCGAATCTGATGCTACCAACTCGTCTACCGATGGATCAACATTCAGCACAGATGGCTCCTCGCTCAGCACTGGATCCACCGAGGATTTCAGCAGAAGCTCATCCAGCAGCATTGAACCTCATAGCTCAAAGACTACTTTCTCAAGTTCAACAGAGTTCACAGATAGTACAGTTGCTTCCGACACAACAGCAAGTTCCACCACCGAATCTGATGCTACCGGCTCGTCTACCGATGGATCAACATTCAGCACAGATGGCTCCTCGCTCAGCACTGGATCCACCGAGGATTTCAGCAGAAGCTCATCTGGCAGCATTGAGCCTCATAGCTCAAAGACTACTTTCTCAAGTTCAACAGAGTTCACAGATAGTACAGTTGCTTTTGACACAACAGCAAGTTCCACCACCGAATCTGATGCTACCGGCTCGACTACCGATGGATCAACATTCAGCACAGATGGCTCCTCACTCAGCACTGGATCCACCGAGGATTTCAGCAGAAGCTCATCCAGCAGCATTGAACCTCATAGCTCAAAGACTTCTTTCACAAGTTCAACAGAGTTCACAGATAGTGCAGTTGCTTCCGAAACAGCAGCCAGTTCCACCACCCAATCTGATGCTACCGACTCAACTACCGATGAATCAACATTCAGCACAGATGGCTCCTCGCTCAGCACTGGATCTACCGAGGATTTCAGCAGAAGTTCATCCAGCAGCATTGAGCCTCATAGCTCAAAGACTTCTTTCTCAAGTTCAACAGAGTTCACAGATAGTGCAGTTGCTTCCGACACAACAGCCAGTTCCACCACCCAATCTGATGCTACCGACTCAACTACTGATAGATCAACATTCAGCACAGATTGCTCCTCGTTCAGCACCGGATCCACCGTGGATTTCAGCAGAAGCTCATCCAGCAGCATTGAGCCTCATAGCTCAAAGACTACTTTCTCAAGTTCAACAGAGTTCACAGATAGTACAGTTGCTTCCGACACAACAGCCAGTTCCACCACCCAATCTGATGCTACCGACTCAACTACCGATGAATCAACATTCAGCACAGATGGCTCCTCGCTCAGCACTGGATCCACGGAGGATTTCAGCAGAAGCTCATCCAGCAGCATTGAGCCTCATAGCTCAAAGACTACTTTCTCAAGTTCAACAGAGTTCACAGATAGTGCAGTTGCTTCAGACACAACAGCCAGTTCCACCACCGAATCTGATGCTACCGGCTCGTCTACCGATGGATCAACATTCAGCACAGATGGCTCCTCGCTCAGCACTGGATCCACCGAGGATTTCAGCAGAAGCTCATCTGGCAGCATTGAGCCTCATAGCTCAAAGACTACTTTCTCAAGTTCAACAGAGTTCACAGATAGTACAGTTGCTTTTGACACAACAGCAAGTTCCACCACCGAATCTGATGCTACCGGCTCGACTACCGATGGATCAACATTCAGCACAGATGGCTCCTCACTCAGCACTGGATCCACCGAGGATTTCAGCAGAAGCTCATCCAGCAGCATTGAACCTCATAGCTCAAAGACTTCTTTCTCAAGTTCAACAGAGTTCACAGATAGTGCAGTTGCTTCCGACACAACAGCCAGTTCCACCACCCAATCTGATGCTACCGACTCAACTACCGATGAATCAACATTCAGCACAGATGGCTCCTCGCTCAGCACTGGATCTACCGAGGATTTCAGCAGAAGTTCATCCAGCAGCATTGAGCCTCATAGCTCAAAGACTTCTTTCTCAAGTTCAACAGAGTTCACAGATAGTGCAGTTGCTTCCGACACAACAGCCAGTTCCACCACCCAATCTGATGCTACCGACTCAACTACCGATGAATCAACATTCAGCACAGATGGCTCCTCGCTCAGCACTGGATCTACCGAGGATTTCAGCAGAAGTTCATCCAGCAGCATTGAGCCTCATAGCTCAAAGACTTCTTTCTCAAGTTCAACAGAGTTCACAGATAGTGCAGTTGCTTCCGACACAACAGCCAGTTCCACCACCCAATCTGATGCTACCGACTCAACTACCGATAGATCAACATTCAGCACAGATGGCTCCTCGTTCAGCACCGGATCCACGGAGGATTTCAGCAGAAGCTCATCCAGCAGCATTGAGCCTCATAGCTCAAAGACTACTTTCTCAAGTTCAACAGAGTTCACAGATAGTACAGTTGCTTCCGACACAACAGCTAGTTCCACTACCAAATCTGATGCTACCGGCTCGACTACCGATGGATCAACATTCAGCACAGATGGCTCCTCGCTCAGCACTGGATCCACGGAGGATTTCAGCAGAAGCTCATCCAGCAGCATTGCGCCTCATAGCTCAAAGACTTCTTTCTCAGGTACAACTGAGTTCATAGAAAGTACAATTGCAGAGTCATCAACAACCATTGCCACAAACACCAAAATGTCAACTGCTTTGACTGACCTTGAAACTTATGAGTCAACTACATACAAAGTGAAATCTGAGGGTAGCTCTAGCACTGAAACCACAGAAAGCATGGATAAATCAACGCCCACCGACACACCACTATCAGTATCAGAATCGATCACCAAAGCTGAATCAACAGAGCACACAGAAACAATGACATCGACTGTCACCTATTCAACAAGCATCAGAGAATCTGCAAGCTCTACCAGTGAATTTGTGCAAGATGGATCAACAACAATGAGCTCCCTAATCAGTCAACATGTGGGGGCTAGCCTGCCAACCACAAAATTTGCCTCTGAAACAGGAGGAACCACTGACCAGACAACTGAGTCTATCACACCAACAGATGTTTCAGGGTTGACAAGCCAAGACTCATCTACAGAAACTATGATAGAAGCATTGACGGCAGCATCAACGCTCATCACTAAGTCAACTAGTACAGATGACTCAGGCCGCACTACCAGACAATCTAGTCTATTTGAATCAACAACTATGACCCTTCCGAATGGGCAAGAAGGTAGCTCAAGAATTTCAAGCTCAAATAGTGCTTCTGAAACACCACAAACCATGGAGATAGTGACTTCAACTGTCACACCACTACCAGCTTCAGAATCAACAAGCCGAGATGAAACAGTTGATCTGACAAAAGCAACTTCGTATGTCACTGATTCAATATCCACTCATGAATCAGCGAGCTCTACTGAACGGCAACAATTTGAATCAACAACAATGATCTCTCCAAATGATGAAGAGGGTAGCTCAAGCATACCGAGCACTAATAGTGCCTCTGAAGGAACAGTAACCATGGAAATATCAACAATGGCTGTCACCACCACAACAGCAGTAGAGTTGATAAGTCGAGACACAACCATGCAGCTGACAGAAACTATGAAAGAAGCTACACTGGCGGCAACCACCCTGATCAATTTATCAACTGCAGATGAGTTTGAAGGCTCCACTAGACAATCAGAAGGAATTAGTTCAACAGCAGGTTTTTCACATGATGAAGGACGCAGCACCAGCTCACCAAATGCCAACAGTGCCGCAGAGGTTGCAACAACCATGAGAGAATCAACTCTGTCTATCACTCCAACAACTGCTCCAGAGCTGGCCAGCCAAACAACATCTTTGGAACCGGCAGCAAATGTGGAGCAATTGTCAACGGCAGGATCCACAACAATGAGCTCGTTTGATGGAGATGGAGCCAGATCCAGCCTGCCCAGATCTCACGGTGCCCATTCAACGACAGCAATCACACCAACTGTTGCAGAGATAATAAGCCTGAATTCTTCCCCGGCAACATCACAGATGACTGCTTCAGTTATGGCAGGACAAGACACATCATTTACAGTTGATACATCAATCCAAACTACTGACTTTGCCAGGACTTCTCCTGATTCGATGAGCTCCATAGTGCGGACAACAACCACTGAGGCAACAATAACATCAGCATCTGATCCGACTACCACCAAACAATCTAGAAATGACTCAGACCATTCAGCTTTGACAAGCTCAGCTACTACAACAGATGCTAATGTGAACCAACATGATACTACTAGTGTCTTACATCTTACCGCAACAACCATGAAGACAACCGCCATTGAGTCAACTGCAATAGAGTCGACCGGCACAGAGCCAAACACCATTGAATCATCCACCATGCAGTCAACTCTGATGAAGTCTACCTCCATGGCAATACAAGCAACATATATGGCTAGTTTAAGTTCCTCAAGACCATTTTCGGGCGCAGTCACAACACGGAACAATTTTACAGCTGGCGATAATGAAGTCAGTTCAACCAAGCCAAGCACAACTGAACCTATAAAATCAACAAGTGCCAATGAACCAACGACAATGTCGGCAGCATTAACTGGCACCTCTATCCTAGTTAGCAAAAACACAGACTCTGAGATTGATTCTACAACTCAAAAAACTACTCCAAGCTCTATGGGACCAACAGAACCTGTCACAGGTATAACAATAACGCTATCAGATATTGTGTCCGCTTATACAACAACTGGCACCTCGATGTCAGATACCAATAAGCCGCCAGTCATTACAGGGTCATCTATAACTGCTGAACCATCCTCAATCCATCGCACTACTACTCAACTTTGGTCTCACAGCACAAAAAGTTTAGACACTGATAAGTCGTCAACAATAACAGCAGAATTCAATTCTTCCTCACCATTTGCAAGCCCAACTACGACAAGAGAGCCTGTATCTATTTCGGAAAGTGCCTTGTCAACGGCTTTTGGTATTACAAGCACTTCACTGTGGACTGCTAATTCTGAGCGATCAACAACTGAGAGCACTGAAGGTAATCTATTGTAATAATTCTTGTCAACTTTGATTTCCAGTCAATATTGATAAAGTTCAAAAGCTGTTTAAAGATGACTACAAGTCAGCATAACTACCAAATAGCCTCACCTTACTGATGTGTTCTTTGAAACACTGGCTAGGCAAACGCGTCACCCTCAGTCCTTTTCATAGATCATGATCTTCCGCTATATTTGAAATCCCAAGAGATTGATCTGTCCACGCAGCATATGCAACGAGGCAACGATAAGATTCAATTATCGGACCATCCTAGAACGGCAGGTGCTGTTATTACGGTAATTTTATCTTTGCAGAGCCTACTTTTGAAAACTCAGCCTCCACAAGCACTATGGAGCCAACAAAGGATGTTGATGGTAAATCCTGCACCAGCATCCTATTTTGTACTCCTTACATAATTATATAATATTTTATATAATATATATATTGCGAACAAAAATGTCCTAATCATGTCTCACGGTCAACTAATATTTCTTTTGTAATTGGTTCTATATTGGGTATCATTTAACAGTAAACACTTCTCTTGTTTGCTGAATTGTTTTCAGTCTTGTAACTGTGAGAGTGTGAACTCAGTCATACCCATTGTACTCTGGTATATTTGCCACTATTTGAAGTAAAGACCCGTCCCGGTTGTATTGGCGGAAAATCCTATCTTGTCCTGACTGGAAAGTTTCTTACTTCTTTCTCACCTATTCTCACCTCTTGATACATGATGACAACAATGTCCATAGACACATATTCGCTCCTAGCCTTAGCTGAGCTGCCCCATTTTTGTTGATTTTGTTGTCAAATGAAAACAGCAAAAATGGGGACACTGAGATAAGTCTAATTCATTCCAATACCGCTTCGCTTCGTTGTCAACATGCATCATGTCTAAATGTCCCCTTTGTCTTGTTGACTATCAGCTGGATTAATATCTTATCATAATGTCTTTTTTCTATTTCTACTGTACTTCACATAACAACAAATCTGGTGTATGGTGAAGAAGTGATGGTCTCATTGTGTCGTATTTCAGTATCTCCTTGGTTCCATTCACATTTTATTCACCTCTCCAAATTCCCCGAAAACTCGAATGCATTGTTTTGCCAGACTTCCTTCTGGTGTTGATTTCATCGATATACTTCCCTCTTCCCTTAGGGTCAACATATGACTCGTCTTTGTACAGTAGCTCTACAGACTCAACAGACTTTACCGACGGTAATCTTTTATATACCTTTTATATCAGTCCTTCGTGCACCATACACTCTTACTTCATTGCTTTCAAGGAAAAAAATATGGCCCAATGTGATAAAACCTTATACTTTATCACACCTAGCTATGTGAACACAATAATCATAATGCGATGCATTATTGTATTCGCCTCTCATCCCATCAATCACTCTTATTCATTGGTCAAACTCATACAGAAAATGACAAGAAATGTAGATGTTATATAAATTCTCTGTAGAGTCAACTTATGAGAGCGCATCCGTCTCGGGGTCTACTGAGCCAACTGGTTTTACTGACGGTAAAGAATTTGATAGAATTTAATAATCCGTAACTTACATTATAATAGTTTTAATAAGGTACAGCAATGGTTTATAAGCACCTAATGTACCAAAGCATCCCTAAACAAACAACCAAACCTAATCAATCAAAAGTGAGATTTTGAGTATATAATATGGCTGCTTGGGGCAATCAACTTACTGTAATCCTCTTACTCCCTTGCAGACAAGATTTAGTTAATTTTTCTGAACATGAAAAAATATTCAGGTGCCTCTTATCTTTCTTCAGATTCAACTTACGAGAGTACATCATTCTCGGAATCTACAGAATCGACCGAATATACCGATGGTAAAATTTTTTTTTAGAATTTGATAATCCCTAACTTACATTTCAATAATTTTATTATTTATTATAATTAATTTATAAAACAATTAATGAAACAAGTTGTTGAACAGCAACAATTCCTAAGCCGCTTCTATTCCGAAGCCTATCATTATCAAAATTTAACCAAAGAAAGGTGAGGTGTAAGCATAATACTGTACAAACAACCAACTTGTAGTAATCCTATTACTCTCTTGCAGTCAGGTTTTGGTTAACTCGCCAGGGGCCGTCGGGCGAGGGGCAAAAGTCTTGGGGGCTCAGACTGGTAAACTACTAACTGTGATGTTTGTTAGGGTCAAATGTACATAGAAAATGACATGAAATGTAGGCGTCTTTTAAACTTGCTGTAGATTCAACTTACGAGAGTACGTCATTCTTGGGATCTACAGAATCCACTGATTTTACCGATGGTAAAGAATTTGATAGAATTTAATAATCCCTAACTTACATACTAATATTTATTTACCAAGGCATTCTATAAATCAAACCAATGCATTCCGAGATGCTAACTAATTTTAATGGTAAAAATAAAAAAATAACCCATTTATAGACATGCTGTAGTCTGTAACATTATTGACAAATCCATTTTTATTGGCTGACTTAGTTTGAAAAGCTCTGAGCATAGGGACAGTGCAGAGAGAAGACAAGTTACCCGTTTAACATAATTTTTTGAAATCCTCTATTAGTCAATTTAAATGCAACTCAGTATACCTAACTCATCAAATCAGACATTTAGGCAGATGGTAACTAGTCGGTGCTTATGATACTTCTAATATTATAGCATAATTGCTGGGCCATAAAATGTCATAACCTTTCTTCCAGATCATTCTCATCACCTATATCAAGTTTGTTTTAGAGATGGAACCCTAACCAGTCTAATCAGCTATATAACACCTTCCATCAGAAGCACTATGTATTCAAAAGAATATCAAATGTTTTATATCCATGGAAGGTAAAATATATCCCCTTGGCAACTCATCAACAATGCTAAGGTGGTTTCAGCCTCATAAAAACTCTTGCCCCGTCCAACTGCCCCTCTGCCCCTCCCTGCGATAGAGTCAATAATCTTCTCACAAGAGCCAGACCTTTCCGCATATCCTCCCTGTATCTTTAATACAAAGGGCATTGTTTAATGGCATTAAAGCCCATGATAATTGTATATTCATTTTAACTCATCCATCTCAAAACTGTATTGTTTGTGTTGCATCTTCTAGGTACAGGGTCTACATTCGAAGACTCATTTTACAGCAGTTCTACAGAGTCATACGGTTTCTCTGATGGTAAATTTTTCATAGACTAGAGTGAAATTAATGTGTAGATAGCCTAACCAGTGAGATGAAAGACATGATTATTTAACCAGCGTTGTTGTATTGAAGAAACGACAACATACATCATTTAATTGCATTGATAATTTCTGCATCACATCTCTTGCTCCTATCGCCAGCATGGTACTGTAAAAAGATAGTGAAACCAGAGAAAGAATCAATGATGTTCTGTAGACAATATTGGCCTTTGGTCACTGTCATCCATTGCGATCATGCACCTTTCCATCATGGTAACTTTGTTAAATATGTCTAGGGTCAACATATGAGAGCTCATATGGAAGCTCCACTGAGGAATCGACTGAATCCGTTGATGGTAATTTCACCAACTTTATAGAAATTTAAGCATATTTTTCTAACTCTTCATACTACCCATACTCTAACTACATTCAATAAAATATAACACATATCAGTGTTAACTATAGACTTATAATATTACATATGATTTAGCCTATGCCTATACTAGACTCTCAATGTAGTGCACAGGTCGGACGTGTGTTAGAACTAAATCTTAGATTACATTTTGTACAAAATCACTCATAGTTAAAAAAAGGCAGGTCACCTCGACTAAGCGAACTAACTATACAAACTCTGCATAACAATACTCACTTTTATAGATATGATGTTAAACTGAAACTTTATACTCCCAAAAAAAAAGATTTCTTTATGAAAAATTAACATGTTTAATTATTATCTAGGTTTACAGTTAGAAATAATCTGATACATTTCATAACATTCTTAACCTTCTTAGAAATTATGGCACCATAGGTGTTGACACGAAAACTCATACATATCGTCCAGTAATTGGCATGATTCACAAAGGAACCTTTTAAACCTGGCCATTGAGATCAGTTTTCCAAACAGCTTATGTGAGCAGTTTCATTGAGTAAACTCACTAGAAATACATCATGTTCATGCTCTACAGAAAAACAAAACAATTGGAAATGAACTTTTAAATCTCTAAACCGCACTGCGAATCGAAAATAATATGAATTGGGGGTTGTGCAGCCAGCACAGAGATATAAAGGTGTTGTTTTTGACTGGTATGTGCCGGGTAGACAACTACTTTTGAATTACCTGTTAACAATTTCTTCTCTGTTAATTACAGCCACAGCTAGCACTGAGGGATTGCAAACATCAGCAGAACCTGAAGCCGGTAAGAACAGTAAGAATTCAAAGAGAAAAAAATCTAAATGTATGTGTGATATGAGTGTGACTGACATTATAACTGGCTGTTTGAAGTGACGTGAGTGTTTTTCGTCTTGTAAGAAATTTTTCTATAATCTGAGGCGCATTTTTTGTGTGGATCCTGAATTTTTATGCTAATAATAGATGGGATCATAATTAAGTAGCTGGTGGCTCTATGTCATTTCAGCTGGAGAAGAAACTACCACGACAGATTACACCACTGATGCAGGGACAACTGAAGAAGACACAACAGATGAGGACTCATCTACTATACCAATCACAACACCTTTTATTGATGGTGAGTACCAAGCAGGTGCTGCCTCAGGCTCAGAATCTCAACGATTTATTAGTGTATTTATTCATGTAATCATGAAAATCATCATCATTAGCAGTCCTCCGCATCCGAAGACGACTTCCGGTGAACCGATTCTCTCCATGTATTCCGGTTTCTGCTGAGAGTCTGCCAATATTCAATGGGGAAAGCACTGCTAATGAGTCATTCAGCTAGATTTCAAACTTGGCTAGGAAAAGTGGCGTCAAAAAATTGAGCCTAAATAATGCGAATTTTTTTTGAACGGATTGCGGTATGGAATGAAAATACCATGCATCAATATATTATGATTACCCTTATTCTTAGATATATTACGATGACCCTTAGATAAAATACTTGTGCAATAACAAACAATTAAATAATTTATCGTAACCAGATGCACTAGGATTTTACCATCATACATACAGTGCAGTTCACTTAATTCAAACCTCTGGGAACCACAAAAAAATGTGTCCTAATCAAACAGAGTCTGAATTAACCAGCATACACTGTACTATGCTATGATTTTAGAATGGTGGTTAACTACTGCGGCCGCACCATATAGCTGGAGTGAACCCACCGCCTGGAGCTCTGAGAGGTTATATAGCTGGGGAGAGAGTCAGGGAGATTCAGATCTACTGTCAGATTCTGCTGACTGGGTCGACAAGTACTATCGCTGTCAGAGTGTCAGGCTCAATGGTAAAGCTGGGGCCCAGTTCTACAACGCCAGATACTACAATGTTTATGTAAGTTTATCAAGTTTAGCCAATCAAGGTCATGCAGACATAAAAAAATGAAGCAGGAAAAAACAAACAATCATGCGAACATTCGTAAAATGTTTTATCGAGAAGGATGGTTCCGATGAGTTAATAAGTATCGCTCTCATGGTGATAGTCATTGTTTTTTCAACAACTAATTTGGCAGTAATTTCATTCGTAACAGAATATTTTACAATTAATACCAAAAAAAGAAGCAAAATTGTAACATAATGAATTTATTAAACTGTAATTAGGGTGTATCTTTAATGATGATTCAATGATATCTTGGAAACAAAGCGAAAGCAAAAGGGTTAGTTATAGTAGAGTTGTGTGTAATTGTTGGCCTGTCAGCTGTATTTTAATCCGAAGCTTGCTTTAATCTCCACTGAAATCTTTCACTGGATAGTGTCTCAGATTTTTGGCAGGTGTTGCATTAATAGCCAATTGTCTGGTTATTAAGGCAATGTAATTTGTGCCATACATGCTTCTATCATTTAAAGGGCGGGAACTAAAGTTTCTTTACTTAAGGAGTAACAGGGGAGAGGAATGATAATGCCTAAAAATTATTTGTCAAGCACGTTTCTGTTACTCCGTTCTTTACTTGTTGTAGTACCATTCAAGTGATGCCTACTTAGCTTAGTCCCGTTAATCTGGACATTCTCTTTACCATAAATCGGGTTTCTATCTTCAGATCTGTAACAATGGTATGCTGACACTGAACCAGGTATGGAGAGAGGGATACCCCACAGTATTTGAGACTGACTCCTGGTATGACGATAAACCAATCATAGCGCCTTACTGGGCTCAGTCTGACGAAGCTGTCATGGAGCTGCTATCTGAGGAATACCCCGACGCCAAGTCTGCAGTGTATCACCAGGTCTACCAGAAGAGCTCGTCTATGGATCAGGCTACCAGCGATGTTCTCGCTAGAGCTGCAGAAGACGTAGCCAATCACGGTATGAATTTTTGCTAGTTGATGGATAAATTTGAAAAACAATATTACTCAAAAAGTTCTTACTAAGCTTTATTGGGAAAATTTGTCATGCTAGTATCTAGCCTTGTCACTCGGCTGCCTTTTTGCTTTGCCCCCAAAACAAACAAGGAACCGCGTGACGAGGCTAACTAGTGCCTGATTTGACAGGGTTGTCAAGACAGAGTCTCACATAACATGACATCATGTGAAATTGAAGTAATGATTTTTGTAACCTACTGCTTTCTGGCTAGCAAATTGTCACAACATTATTCAACTGTCCCATTTTACAGCTGACGCGGTAGCAGACTTTTCACCCACCTGGGTGCTGGTTGTGACATGGGTAAACATGCCTTACACAATGAGTAACTGTCGTGATGTCGCCATCATTAAAACAGCTTTCCAGTTTGAGGACAGCGACACTGTTGCATGTGAGGAACTGGCTAAAACATTGTCGGTAAGTTCGAATTGTACACCCATATCATATATTCTATCGAGTGGACAATAAACATTCAAGAAAAGTTTTCGATCAGCCTCACAAAATCAATGCATTAATGAAATTAAATATATTTATGGTTGTTAGCAATCTGTTAGATATTTCAAAATTCAGTGTATCTAGTCCTCGGAAAACTAAACGTCCATGAAAACTCCCTGTGTGTAGGCAACTCGGTTCGTTCAGTTGGATCTTAATTCTTTTCATTCGCTCATTTCAGTTTATTGAAACAGGTTTGAGAAATAGCACCACTAATTAATCTCTATTCACACATGTGTATTGCTATTTTACAGCTGAATCACTTCCAGACAGTGTTCATGACTGATGGTACTTATACATTCGTCAAATTCAACTATCCAGAGGATGGCATCAACTGGGCTTACCCTGGTATGTGAATATAAATGATATAAAAATACAATTTTCACCATAAGTGGGTTTTTTGCCTTCAATTTGATGAGCCTAGTAATGAGGATTGATTTTTTAAGAAATAGCAATAAACAAACTTCAATCTTCAAACTTCATTTTCATGCACCAGCATCCTGATGAGAATGTAATGAAAATAAAATGGGATGTCGTAGTATATTATTACGTTATGTTACTGCTGACATTGAATTTAAATAATGACTGTAGGGCTTGGGTTAACAGGAAGAAAGTCAATAAAATACATAATGTTTATCGATGCTTTGACTACAATTTGTATTTGAGTTTGATTTGACGCAAAAGCACATCCTGTGATAAGGCTATTGGATTTCATGAAAGTATGATAATGTCCTACACATTGCTCTCTGCCAGTCAGCGGGCAGCAGTAATTGAACCGTTTGTCTAACTGTCTAAATACAGCCTTCTAAAAAATCTGGCCTAATTCTTGTTTGTATAATATATTAAATTGAAATGCAAACAGCGTTCACCAAGTTACCTACTAAACAAGTTTTGACTGTTGCTGCAGAGATTGCTCCCAATAATTGACCCATAGGTTGAAATACTGCAGGTCATTCTGGGAAACAGGCCATACTGAAGTATCTCCCACCATTGAGTAAATTTTTCTTTTCGTGGGACCAAAAATAAAACACAGGCAGCAAGAATTGTTTTTCGATCAGTTGTTAAACTTCATAGTTATCAAACATTGAACATTCGAATTGATTTAAATTGCTGACTCTACATCTCGCTTTATCTCTCTAGTTATACTCAATACAATGTAAAGCGGGGTAGGAGATGAATTAATTACTCAGTAAAAAAATAGAGCCTTGAAATTAATAAAACAGAATCAAAAGACTTTTATAACCTTATATTATGTCATTATGTAACATTATAATATGACTTCTTTGCAGATATCACCACCACAAACACCGAGAAGTTAGATCTGATTTTGGGTAACGCCGCTCCTCTGACTGGTGTAGCAGTAGCTGGTATAACATCTGGTGATGCTCTTACTGGGGTTACACCTAACAACCAGTATGTGACCAACAGTAACACCATCAATCTCGCACAGATCGACGAAATCGCCGGAAACTTAGACGGTAAGACAATATTGAGCTGATAATGTTATAATGGAGGGAACAAAGAAATATAAATGTACAGTGATATTCTTCTCTAGTCTAGCTTGCTAATTGTATCTAGAGCAAGTTTGATCAATATGCTCGATGCTCTCATTCTCCCAAGGGGGAGCAAGTACAACAAAATACAGGCGAATTTGATAAAACTTTATCGAGAAACGATCAGCAAGCTCAACTAAGGATGAATATCACCATACATTTATATTTTTTGTTGGGAATTTTCTTCCACTGAACTCGCTGTTAGGAATATTGTTTAACAGGAAATAGGTTGTGTGCACAGGTTTGATTGGTTTATTGAACAGGAGAGGATTAACTTGAGTTAACAGCATCTAGTTCTAGGTCGCTTCCTGCTGATGAATAACTGTTTTGGGAGATCAATGCGTTGTTTCCTCTCGTCATAATTCTACTAAAACAGAAATTACACAAAATGACAGGATTCATATTACATGGCTGTGATTATAAGTTGATTGACTTTTCAAGGCCATTCAGAAAGGAATAACTTGGTCAGCTGTTCAGCTTATCAATGATAATGATGATATTAACTTCATTTATTATTATTTATTTTGTACAAATATCATCAGTTCTGAAATGACGTCTTGATATGCATAATCAAACACCATGGATGCAAAAGATAGTGATAGTGCGGCATTTTTTCGCCATGATATCATATCTGGATATTATAATAACATGGTCATTCAAAAATCATTATTATCATGACAAAGCAGATGGACAATACAGTCCTGTTGCCTCATTGCCTGTTGCCCCAATAGTTTTTTTCTATTTTTGGAATATAAAGAGCATAAAACAATTAAGAAAGAACTCTGGACTAGAGGACTGATATTCTAGGCAGTTATGTAAATCAAATATTGACTATTAATAATAGTTTTAAGCAGTTTGTTTATTCTGTATCTCTGACTATTGTGATATTGATTGTAGTGGCTCAATGCCTTGGTATGCAGCTTTGCGGTGTTTGCTATGCTGCCTGTGTTGAATGTTGGTCAGTATTGAGATACTCACTTTTGAGTTGCGTCAAAAGGACATATTGTATAGTATAATAGTTATCTGCTGTCATTTCTTTAAAACTCGGACAGTGTTCAGCTATACCTAATTGCCTATAACATTATTAGAAATTTTTTGATTCAATGTTTTCTTTCAATATGGCATGTTTTCAAGTTCTAGTCAGGCTAACTGAAACCGTTGGCTATGCTGCTCTTGTGAAATTGTTCTGAAAACCCATGGAAGCATCCATCAGCTCCCTCTCTTTCAGATCACAGTAATGCCCTGCACTTACAACAAATTTGAACCTCTGTTTATGGTCTAAAAGGTAGACAAGTAGGCTTTGACTTTTGACTTTTTTCAGATGGCAGAATCGGAGAATGGCTGTTCAGAGTTGAGTCTTCCACTGGATCTAAGACACCTGAGGTTGAATGTGTAGAATGGGTACTCGATCAGGACTTCCAAACTTATTATAGTTATTCATTCGACACACCCTGCCCCACCACCGCATGGCATGCCCAGCTTGATAATACGTAAGTCAAGCACTATTTATACAGTCTAATATATCATTCAAACTATGGATATCTGCATCAGTATATCTAATCCATAAACATATTAATAAGCATTTATATGTTTATGATCTAATCTGATCAATCATCAAGACGGTTGAAGTTCTAATTTAGACTACTCAGCATCTTAACAGAAGTTGTCCCCTCATTTAAATTGGTTAGACAACTCTGCATTGCAGTTTGGTGCCTGCCATTGATATAAATGAACTTTGATCTACCTCCAGAAATAAATATAATCATTTGAGATATAAGATTAGTCAGTTTTATGGATCTCACCTTTTTCACAGGTTTACTTTATATGGATACTATGACTCTTACGCCCGTGTTTGCTACGAGTCAGCTTTCAGTTCGGATGACAAGAAGCAGCAATGCTGTTATAACAACGACTGGTGGTCATCGGACTTTGCATCTCTCATTGTGGGAGCCCCTAATGGTGGCTATGTGACTGATGTGGTAAGTTATAGTCAAAAAAAGTAATAAAGAAAAATTGTTGAATTAGAGATTTTCGTCTTATGGATGGATACCACCGAAAGTTTTTTCTTCTTTTGCAGCATTTTTCATGACATGAATTGTCACGATGCAGGCCTGACGATCATCATTATCATCATCACGAAATTTATGCCAATTATGTTTAAAAAATTCTGTATTAGGATCCAATGCAATTTAAATCCATAGTTGTCCGTCTGTTTCTTTCCTTGAGACATGCATTTAGACCATAAATGCCAAATATGTTGAAAATCTTGTAGGACACGACCTCCCAAGATTATGGTTACCAGAAATGTTGTACTGAGAGCTCTATGTGTCGATTCTTTTACCGAGCCAGACCTTCGGATAACGGCAGAAGCTATGTTGGACCATCAGTCAGTAAGTTTGTGATAACATATATATATATATATACATATATGCATGTATATATATATATAGAATATGTATGTGGGCCCAGATTGAGACACTTACCAACTTCCCATCTACTCTCCTGAAAGAGTACCATACTAGTAATAAATATTTTATACTGGGCGATATATCTATGCCTGAGGCTGTTGAGATATTTTGGGCATATATTATCACAAGAGCACAATACGTATAATGACCAGGCAGAGATCACCCTGACACGCAAGTACTCCTTCAGCGCATGTAGATTTTGACTCGTTCGTCAGAAAATTATATTCACTGTTTTTTCGAAAACAGAGATCTGTGTTGGTCCCCTAACATACTATTGCTGTAGTTTTAGGCCATAATTTACCTTCCTGAGTGCGTGCTGCAAGCTGCCAAAAATTACTGAATACAAGTATATCAGAACATGATACAGCTTATCAGCCATTGGTAATTCTGTATCACGTTAGCCAATTTCTGATTGGAGGAATCAATAAATAGGTCATGTACTCTAATATCTATGTCACTCCCTTACCCCCCTGTCACTTACCTTATCCTGTCTCATACCTTATACTGTCACTTACTTTGCAGGAGTTTGGTTCGGTGATCCTCATATCGTCACTAGCGATGGACTGGGCTATACCTTTAATGGACTTGGAGAGTACTTGTTTACTTCGATCGGTGATAGTGTTACCATTCAGGCCAGAACAGAAAATGTCATACTTGATGATGGAGGTTTGTGATACATTTTATTATGAAAGGATAATTTTTTATTTCCCTATAAATACTAGAATTTATATTTTAACGGATTTATTAATTGAAAGATGATTGGCTAGTAGTTGCTATTGGGATTTAGTGGCGTATCACCACTTATAACCTGCAACCAGCAACCTGCTCTCAAATCAAGTCACAACACTTATATTTGACCTCATGTTTGGAGTCCTGTGTTCAATTCGCGGTCGGCACGTTGGTTTCTGGAATGACATCCAATCGCAATAGCTCCTGCGCTACCTCAATACAATGTACACTGATAAAAAACCAATTCTGGGTTACTCATATCACGTATCAGTATCACTACTATAAACAAGAGTGAGTTCATTTTATTTAATTTAAGGTAAGGGACAGGCCACATTCTTCAGTGCTGTCTGCGTAGAAAGCACCGGCCTACCAAAGGTGCAGTTACAGGTAAACAAGGGCGCCACCAACACTACCACCGGTCTGGAGAATCTGCTACAGCTGATCGTCAACGGCACTGAGATGGACATAGGTCAGATCATAGAGAACGGTAACTCCACTCAGACGCTGAGCGGAGTTAGCGAGAATGTCCTGTTCAAGAGGACAAATGCCACTGTTACTGTGTCGTTCTCTACCGGAGTTTCCATCACTACAGGAGTTGCCAATGTGAGTTCGGGATGTCTTTGTTGATGTCAGATGCCTCAAAATTGAAAATAGCAATATGCTAGAAGATGACTAGTGTTTTGTTTTAACTTTATTGGTATAACTTTTATTTAATAGGAACGTTTTTCAAAATCAGCCATCGAGATTACAAAAAAAATCTTCAATCAAGATGAAATGATGTTATGTTTGTTTTTTCACAATTATTAAAATTTTGTTGTTACCTTCCTTTCAGGGAATGATGTCCATCACACCAAGTTTCCCAAACAGCTTCAAAGGTCAAACCGTTGGTCTGACTGGGGTGTTTGATGATGATACCACCAATGACTTCACATACCTCAATGGAACCACCAGCATCTCATCTAACTCTACTGAGAGTGAAATATTCGTCTGGGCCAGCACCTGTAAGAATCTTACTCCACATAATTTCTGCAGGAAGTTACCAAGAACCCCCTGCTGTGTTAGCTAAGCATTAATTTATTCTCTTAATCAGACTCCATGCATTGCATCAGTAGATTCATAAAAAATACTTCACGATGAAATTTAATGCATGTACATATGGAAGGTAACAAAGTAATGCCAGTGGTTGGAGTTGCCCCTTTATGTGAAAAAGGGATTATAACCTGTGAACAGTTTTGAGCCTCCTTTTTTACCAAATGAGTTAAATATTTTTTTGAATGATGTGAGTTGTCATCACCAGCTATTTATTACAGTCGCTGTTGCTGAGGCTGATTCTATCATGTACTACACTGAAGCTGACACTGACTGGTGGACTTACAATAACAACACCTTTGTACCTGTGTTCGCTGATGATGTCGATAACTGGGCCTGGAGCTCTGATGAATTCAAGCAGACTGCGTACTCCACATGTGGGGATAACACCGAGTGTCTGTATGATGTGTTCATCACTGGAGATTTGGAGATTGGAGCCACCTCCAAGGCAACTGGAGAGGAAAACGAACAACAAAACGCCATCATTGGTAAGTTTTATGTAACACTGTGTGTCTTCAAACATACACTACTGTATAGTAAAGTGTGACTGCGTTGCTCAGATTTGAAAGTAAAGTTCCTCTTATCTTTATCAGTATCTGTTTTTATACGGCCTCTCTAAAAATAGTCTCTTAGCTTCCAATATGATAGTAAATAGGTTTTGAAAATCCTGATTTGCATTTGCATTCTTTATTTCGCTTCTCATTTGTAACCTAAAGATTTGTTTTTTCATCTCAGCCAACCAGCCACCAATCATCAATGGTACAGACGCTCTGCTGATCACTGTCGGGGAAGAGTTCCAATACACAGTCCTGGTAAACGACTCCAACGGTGATACCATCACCGTCACCACCAACATCAACTCATCGATCAGTTTGGACGGTGAAGATGCCACTATCACAGCCACTGTAACCAATGTGACAGGTTTCTCTCTGACTATCACAGCTAAGGACCCATCAGGTGCTGCCACCACCCACACACCTATAGCTATGCTGTGTAGCTGTACTAATAATGGTACTTGTGTGGAGTTGTCTGCAGATGAACAGGCAGATGTGGAGACTAGGTAAGTTATCACAGATTCTCAGGTCTTCTTTTCTTACTAATTTTTTTAATACTTTTATTGTCAGCATGTTTTTCAATTGGTTTTTATGCAAATAGTGCCAAAAAAAGGGGAAAACGAAGCCAAAACAATAGAATTTGGAATTCCCAACGTCTCATATGAAACCACTTTCACTAGAATAAGTGCTGACCAGCTAAAAAATAAAAACACTTTTGTTAGAGCAGACATAACTTGAAAATACACAAACTACCGACAGCCTTATTTCTACAACCCATCTTTTGATGAGTTGAGAGACGCATGGATAAGGCTACCATGGAAATGTCTTTAATTTCACTCTGGTAACTATAACTGAGAGTAATGTATGTTTAATTCACAGCTCCGTTGTCTTGGATTGTGTCTGTCCAACTGGTTATACCGGATCACTTTGTGAGACAGATTTAGATGCCTGTACTCTGGTAGCCTCCCCCTGTTATCCTGGAGTACTGTGCCAAGATTTACCTGCCCCTGCTGGAAACACTGGATATGAGTAAGTATAACGTTATTGTAGCCAATGTTCTGGCTCTGATCTGATTGGTTGTTGCGTAGGCCCAGCCAATCAGAGCCAACACATTGGCTAACGTTATGGTAAAGTTAATCTTGACTATAGGTTGTTCAGATGTGTGAACTTACGCCTCAATTCTCACCGAAATAAATATTGATGTTCCCATATAAAATGAGCTGACTCACAAGCTTTTTAACCTATGACTTTGCTTTGACTGTACTTTCCTGCTAAAAAACGTGAATAGTAGTGTTATCCATGTATTATGATAAATTTGAACTTTTTATTTTCACACCAAAACAGTACCTATATATGAAATTCCTGTGACGACATTGTGTAACACCTAATCTTTCTGAAGGAAGAGTTAAGTGCGGGGAACTTGTAACCAGAAGGTCTTGTGATACATAGCTTGAGCCCTCAAAACCCCCTCCCCTCCCTTCTCGCCCGAGGACCCCTGGTGTTACATAATGTTGGGAGATATGAGAGAACGAGCAGAGCACAGTAGTGTGTTTGTTTCCTGTTTCAGATGCGGAGACTGCCCAGCTGGGTACGAAGGAGACGGTAAAACATGCTCAGATATTGATGAATGTGCCTTAGATAGCTGTGACCACATCTGTGTCAACTCTCCAGGATCATTCACATGTGCCTGTAGATCTGGCTATGAACTCAACGATGATCTATCAACTTGCGATGGTATGTTGGTTAAAAAAATGTGATTTTTCAGTTTGCAAAATAGATTGTCCTGTTGATTTATTATCATTCTCTATAAAATTAAAGGTGTTTTATTTCTATTCTCTCACTGCCAAAGAAACTCGCCAGATCAAGTTTGATCCAATTTCCATGCATTACATAACGCTCCTATTCTAGTGGTTAGCCACTGCATCCGTTGGCTCAAGGGGAAGCAACCCCAAATTAAGACAAAATAGATTAGAATTCGATAAAAGACTCGCTATCTTTCTGATTGAACCCGATGCCGTTATGGACATTGTTGGTTTTGGTTATATCAAGCTAGCTATTAGCATATGAATCAACAAAAGACCAGTCTCCCATCAGTATTTGTTTTTTTCAGGATCCATAACTTTAAAGTAATTAATTATTGAAACGTCTGCTATAATGAGGTCCTGGACATATTTGTTTTGCTGTCGGCAGTATAAGTGCAAACTTTATTTCTTTTGCTATCAGATATTGATGAATGTTTGACCATCTCACCTTGTCATCAAGTTTGTAACAATACTGCTGGAAGCTATCAGTGCTTATGTGAGGACAACTTCGTGCTCGCCTCCGACAACACCAACTGTGAACGTAAGTACCGGTAACTGGATGTTCCCTCTTCGAGATCTGTTATGAGAAGATTTTCCAGAAAATATTTCTCCCAAGTTTTTTTCTACTGAATCAAAATTAGTTCTTTTTATTTTTGCCCTGATATTTATTGTAATATTGACAGTGGTTTTGTTGTGATTCTTATTAAAGGTACCAATTCATAATGATAATAATGATATCTGTTGATTTGATTTACGGCCATTTGAATATACACTTTTAACTCAAATAAGTTCCTCTTTGTAGCCGCCAACCCATGTAAGGAGCCAAGCCCATGTGATGATACAAATGGATACTGTAACTTGGTGAACGAAACCGAGTCCTGCTCATGTAAGAGAGGGTACACACTGAACGCTCAGAACTCCAGCGTATGTGACGAGATAGATGAGTGCTTACTGGGTATCGACGCCTGCTCACAGAACTGTAGTAATACTGTAGGAGGATACGAGTGCAGCTGTCAGGCTGGTTTCTCACTCAGCAACAACGGACTCGACTGCACCGGTAAGTAATTTAGAGATGTTCCGATATTTATATAGAGAAATGAGTCTGCAAGTATCTACAACAAGTTTCATCCAGTTTGCCTGCATTCGGAATTGTTTCCCTCACTGATCAGTGGAAGGGAAGCAAACCCGATGCAGGCAAACTTGATCAATCTAGCAACTATCTACTTCCTGTATGTCATGGCAATCTGCAAGCTGCTGAATGTGAACAGCGCAACACACACCACAAAATGACGGTGTGTCACTTTATCGTAGGAACAGAAACAGAGGAGGCTGATTTTATCAAAGTTGATGGTGGATATAAACTTTGTAAATATGTAATGTTATGTTTGATGCGGGTATATTGCTGAGGGATGGCGAGTGCTTAATGTAGCAATCTATAGATATTGTGCTTCTTACAATAAAACATTCAAATTCAGAGAGTTCAGCGCTAGCCCATCACCACTAGTAACAGACTGCCAGCTCTTCATCCTTTTCCATGTATATATTCTATATTTTCAGATCAGAATGAATGTTTGCTAGGAACCTTTGAGTGTCACTCCACGCAGACCTGTTCCAACCTACCAGGGAGCTATGAGTGTGTATGTGCTACCGGTCAAACCTTCAAGGATGGCATATGCCAAGGTATGGTAATTTTCAGCTTATTGTGATATAATCGACATAATCGAACCAATCGCTTGCCTTATTTGGTACACATTTGCACATAATTTGAGTGTCCAAAAAGCATATTTTAACCAAGTGGATTCGGTTGGCTGAAAGCTAATCTTTTTTTGTCACCCAGTATTATAACCAGCCGCTGGCATTGAGGCCTCATCACTGTCTACATAATTATAATAATGATGATGATGATGCTGAAAATGATGCTGCAATGTCATCAGGTCTAAGGTCCCAGAATCGTAACACCATCAGCGTACAATGGGAAGTTAACTCCAAATCAAAGGGTTGTTTCGTTTAAAAGGACACATCTCGGTTCAAGAACCAGACCATGGATATTTTAGTTCTTTTTGCGAAGAAAAGCCGTCTTATGAAGTAAACTTTTACTATTACGCTAAATTTTGTTGATTGCAGTGATTGTGCTGACAAACCCTGTTGAGAATGTCACAGAGACTCCATCGGTCGAGGCCCAGCAGAATGCCGTATCATTCTCATTCACTGGCATGACCATTGAAGAGGTATGTTCATGTTTAAACCAAGTTGGGCCAAGTTTGCCTGCATTGGGAATTGCTTCAGTGGAAGTGGAGCAAACCCAAATACAGGCTAAATTGATAAAACTTTATCTGGTTCATGTTATGCGGATATTTCACTGCTATTTCAATTATTATTTCAAAGGATTTTGTTCCCAAAGATCTTTCCTGGTCATTTTGTGAGAGTAGACAATCAAAATATATCTGATGATACGCTATGTCCTGCACTGAATAGTCAACTATGAAGATCAAATGATCGCTAAAACTTCTGCCTTGATGTTTGTTTCAGTATACTGGTGAGAAGGAAATCACACTATTCACCACGCTGGCCGCTTCACTGACCACTCTGTGCGCGGACGGTTCTTGTAATTATGTCGCTACTTCTGCCAGAAGAAGGTAGGAACTTACTCAAGCTTATTTCTTGAAATTGGCTTGATTGTGCTCAGGAGAACTTATGTTATATGGTCATGCCTCGCCAAAATTTTATTTTGGAATTCTCAATCTATATGAGCCAAAGATTATTGAAATATCAATCATGAATGAATTGCGAAAAATATATAAAATACACAAAGTTTTGCGGTGAAACAGGCCATATTTGTATAACTTTCTCCTAAGACTGCCCTTCCTCCTTTTTTTAAAAAATCTTTTTATAAATACTTAATTGATATCTCCTAAACCGATACCTTTGATATTTACAGGAAGAGATCTACAGCTGTGACATTCTACAAGGAGGACTTCTCCAGGCTACCAGGTTATCCACAGATAGATACTGATGGTAATCTCAAACTGGCCATCTATTCTAATGTAGCCGGTACTGGAGTTCTGTCGAGCACTCAACTCCTGCAGGCTGTTCAAACATCCCAAGCTGACATTGAAGCTTCATTTGGTAAGATATATTGTGCGTTTTTTTTGTTTCTCAAAATATTTATCAAAATAATATATTGTTATATTAAATGGATATATGGTGTCACTAATTTGAATGAAAATTCTGATAACCTGAGTTCGCATTTGTCCAAATTCATTTAGGTCAGTCTTTTAAATAATATTGCCGGCCAATGCTTAGCTTGAATGGTTTTCTGACTTTTTAGGGTTCATCGCGAACAACTAATAGGAATAACTAAGGCTCACTGTTGTGAGCCCGATACAACAAATCCCGCAATGTAATTGGAATTGTTTCCACTTACATAGCAAGTGTGTAGAGTACCTATAAGTTAGCTTATCTATTTCCTCCTCTTCGTATTCCTACAGGAGTAACTCTTGTTGGAGCTGAGGCTATATATACCACCACTCCAGCCACAACTGTAGGAGAGACCGACCCAACTACAACTGTAGGAACTACTAAGGGTGGATTGGGCACTGTGTATATCATCATCATTGTACTTGTGATTCTGGTAGTCGTCGGAGGTGCAGCAGGTCTTGTCGTCTTCCTGAAACTCAGAGCAAAGTATGTAACAATGATGGTTTTCATAACCCCATCACAACACCCTGCTCTTATTATAACTTTTGAGTGAACACTTGCGTGGTATAATCTGGGGAACTTGTTAACTAAAAAGTAAAAAGAATTGTTCAATGAAAGTAAGTATAAGTGTGGGTCAGCCCTGTCTGTGACTAGTCTGAGTGATGGCCAACCCTCGGAACTAATTACAAACCGACACACAAACAGTAAGAAGAGTCTAGGCAAAACATGCCCTCCCTACTCACTATCCACCTGACTACAACCAATGAAGCGAAGATTTATGAAGAAAGATCTTACTTAAGTTCAGTTCTGATCACTGTGCTTTTTGTATTTATATTGTAGGAAGAACGCCAAGGTAGCATCAGATCCAGAAAACTCCTCAGCAAGACCACAGACAGCTAGATCAGTTGCTGTAGCACCACCTGCTGCTCAGCCTGAGCGTCCAGTGTCTGCTGCACAGAGACCCGCATCTTCTGCTCCCAGAAGCTCTACACCTGTACTTACCTCTCATACACCTCATGTCTCCAACAAAGTTATGCTTCCACCACTTACGGTCCCCACAAGCTCAGCAGATAACCCCACTGAGCAGATAGCAATGAGCCAAAGTATACCTCCGATCGAGCCTACTGCTACCAAATCAGGGAGTAGACCAGTTACTCCGTCCAGCAGACCAGCTTCTAGAACAGCTGGAGGAAGTCGACCTGCCTCGGGATCTAAACAGACTCAGGACCACAGCAGGACTGCTACTCCAGTAAAGAATGAAGGACAGACACCCCTTGATGGTTGTAAGTTGATTTTAAAATCATAACACATATTGATATGGTGAAACTCTGTAGGCCACATACATTACCAGTCAAAGCATTCCCCTACACTGTGGTGATATATTTGTATGATTATGTAACCTACTGATCTCAATCATGCATGTTAGCGACTACGATATAAATAGCGAAAACCATGGCCACCATGTAAAATGACATCGCCCGGCATGACCTTATTACGCGTATTTCAATAACTTTCAAATAATTAAGTTTAGGGAATGTTTTGTGGGATAACATGAATTGTACTCTGTGCTTTGTCGTATATGTCAATAGCCTCAAAAAAATTCTTACAAATATTGAATACCAATCCTTTATCTCAATATTGCTTACTTAAACTGCCATGTTTGATTCTGACAGAACTGACCAACCGACTATTTCGTAATATGCAGAAACGTAAGTAAAACTTCATAGATCAGCATTTTATATGTCTGTAATTCCTTTGTGAAGTTGACAAGTTAGTGGTTTTATTTTCACTTTCCCCAGCTATTCTCTATGCTAACTGCTCCCTGCTTTAACTTAGTGACAAAGCTCTTAACCGGTTGCTTTACCTTGTTGATGGGCATTTATTTCACCTGGTCAGCTACCAGATATTTTCTAGTTTGAGCCGGATTGATCGCTCCACGACCGTTGAAATCAGTCCAGTAGCTAGAAGTTACTATAAGCCTATCCTATCCGTGTTGGTTCCTCTCCTATTATTGAGAACAGCTACTTGCCACGGTACACCTTATGGGGTGCTATAGTTGCTGACATATCTGTATACTAGACCAAGTTTGTTCCATTTTGTCAGCGTTGGAGTTGTCCCCCTCTAATGACACCCCGGAGGTCAGTTAGGTCAGTAGAGGGGGGCAACTCAAACTCTGGCAAAATGGATCAAACTTAATCTATCTAAATACTAGGAGAAAAAACATGTAGAGTACGATCTTAAACAAACCCTTTTCCAAACCACATTTTCTTTCTCGGATCCTTTAAATTAGTTTTTGGAATGCTTGACCACTTTGTTTTGATGTCTCTGTTTTCAGGGGACACCGCATTTCGACGTTGGGAGTAATCCTAGAAGGAGTCATCCATATTTCGATTAAAATTTTTTCAAAAGCTGTATCATGATAATATGGTTTTTGAACAAATGGATTATTCTTCTATCTCCAATCCAACGAGTTTGCCCGGCAAACAGACAAGACCCGTGGTGGTATACAGTCATACTGCTTCCGTCCAGATTATTTTTGTATCACTTCAAAGACTATTTATATTTAGAGAAAACCCAAATTCATATACTGTCTCTATTTTTCAATCACTTAGAATCAATTTAAATCTAACATAAGCGTTGATAGCTTTTTATAGCTTTTTCAGGCATTCCTCTCTTACCATGATATCTGACTGTTGATATGGCTTAGCATGATATTTTGTTTTTGACAATGATCTACATGAGTTTTGATGAAGCATCCCAGGTTGATTTCTGGTGCAGCAGGATTGTGGACACGCTAATAGGTAAACCGCCGAACACTGTGTTCACTTGAATCGTCAAAGCACCCTAGATAAGCTAAAGCCATTGTAGGAAGACAACATTCACCTCTTTATGGCTCTCGTAGGGAGTATGATACCCCAGGACTGAAATGTTTAGTCCAAGGGTAATGCCGAATTTTTTTCGAGGGAAACACTTGGTTGATGTAGTTATATGACAAACTTGTGTTTGAGAATTGTCTAAATAGAAAACTTCATATCAGCTACTGACCTATCAATCGCGATTTTCAAACAGGTACATTTTATTTTGAAATAGAATAAATCTTTATACATTGCTTCAGAAATTAAACTTGTTTTATATATAACATTGATCAGTAACCGTGATAATCTACTACGGGACAGCATGTACCGCCACTCGATCTACCATTATTCTGTTCATATAAAAGCGGCAGGCAGGCAGGCAGGCAGGCAGGTAAACTAATTTACAGCAGTGAATTAAAGATAGGTATGTATGGTCAACATACATAGAGATTATAGATGGTGATGATTACCTTATTACATAATGTAACACTGGTGTCAAATACTAGCCTCGTCATGCGGCCAGTTTATCTCGTCGTGGCCGTGTGTCAAGGCTAGTGTCCAATAACAAAGACGGTTTGGACAATCGGACAAAAAAGTATATGTGAAAAGCCATCAAAAATTAACCAATATCTTTCGAACTCGCCACAGAGGCAGCGTCCTTAGAGTTTGATTGTAACGCATGCATCACCTGGACTCTAAAATAAGGAGAAGACAGATTCATCGATAAAAACAGTCTGAAAATATTGTGTTGGTTGGAATTACAAAGCCACTTAATGGTACTCTCACTGTATGAAGTGACACGTCTAGCTTGACCTGCTTTTACCAAATATGAAAGTGGACACACCCAAGGATGCTGGGATCTGGAACAAATAATAAATGAAGGCCCCCCTGAGACTCTAACCCACAACTCTGGTACCAATCACAAGGGATTTAATAGCACACACGCTACCAGATTGTGTATTCCTGCCAAATCGCCGTCCTCGTAAGGTCAATTCAGTTTGTCACATTAGCATCATTTTACTGGGAAGACTGGCTGACTGTTGACAGGTCTGTGGTATTGGTATTCAAAAGATTACCGTAATTCTAACTAACCTTCAGGTACAGCAATAGGTATTCTTAGGTTGGAATCCCTTAGCAAGTGCAAACTGCGTATCGCATTAGAGTTGATGTTGTCAGTAGGAAGAACAACTTTAGATTTTGAGTAATACATTCTAGGATGATCCAACTCCTTCCCTCCGCTCGGCTTCATCTTGGACCTGAAATTGTAGGGTAATCAGTAAAAGATGAAGTTTTTCATTTCCCTGCAAAGTTCCCTCCCAATTGGAAAATGGTACAATGTTGCGCCTCATGTTTTATGTGAATAAACTTGTTGATGAGTTAAACATGAGTTATCCTTTACCTCTCCAATCCTGAGCGACTGTTCAGTGGTAGGATGCTCCTGCCGGCTTTTATGTCATCCTTCTTCTTGTAAGCATAGAATGCTCCACCAGCTAATACTACGACCAGCACGATAAATCCGAGTATGGTCATTGAAACAGTGACCGCCTTTGATGATGATGATGCTAAAAATTTCAGAAGAAATGTTCAGTTTCATAGGTTTCACCTTTGAATGACCTGATTGGACATTAAGGTCCAAAATCGTTATCAGCACTTTTTGTGAGCGAATTCTACAACAAATGTATAGTAACCTCGGTTCGCAGTGAAGGGGAGAGGTATGGTATGAACCTAGTCTTCTAAATAGTAGGTCAGCTACAAAGCATATTTGTCGAAATGAGGGATGAAGGAGGATTTTTTGACCCATTTCAATTAACCTACTCCTATATTTGGTTTGACTTTGCTGCTAGGTGGTTGACTATTGACTTGTTTGGCATTAAACTATAATAACCAACATAATTGACGACAAGAAGGTTTCCAATGAGCTAATATGTGAAACAGAAACCTAGGTAACTAACAATGACTCAGAAACTCTTCTCTTTACATCCAAAATTTGATCTGTAACGATAATCTCTGTCAATTGGAATTTATCACTTCACGAATCTATCACTCTTATTTTTATATTTATCTTTCTCTTTTCTTCTTCATTGTGATATTGTTATATAATAGGAAGCAAAGGACAGGAGTTGCGCTCCCATATGAAAAGAGATGACAATTTGCCATATGTAAATGCCAGTCTTGCATACCTGGATCCGGTTTGATAGAGGATCCAACTCCAACACCAACAGCAGCAGCATCCGGTGAGAACTGCAGATTTTCACCTTGTCTTGGTGTTACTCCCCCTTTGTTGTCTGTTGTTGTCACTTTGTTAACTGGCTTTGGCTGTGTTGTCAATTTCTGAGTTTGCTTTCCAATAGTCCGTCGGCTTGGTGTGAAACGTGATTTAGTTGTTACCTTGAGGATTGGTTTGGCCTGGCTAGTTCTGACCTGGATAGGTGGTGCATTTGGAGTGATTTTGATGACTGGTCTTTGCTGCGTTACCTTGAGGGTCGGTCTTTCGGGTCTTATCCTCCTTCTGGTAGGTGGCGCATATGGCGTTACTTTGAATTTTGGTTTGGCCTGAGTAGTTCTGCGTTGGCTGGGTATGGTTCCTTTGCTAGCGATTGTTGAAGGTAGTGTGGATGGTTTTTTGGTGGTTTTCATGGTTCTCTTGGTGGGTTTCATGGGTCTCCTGGTGGTTTTCAAGGGTCTTCTTGTGGTTTTCACGGTTTTTTTGGTGGTTTTCATTGGTCTTTTGGTGGTTTTCATTGGTCTTTTGGTGGTTCTCTTTGGTTTTTTGGTGGTTCTCTTTGGTTTTTTGGTGGTTTTCAATGGTTTCTTGGTGGTTTTCATTGGTTTGATGTTTTTAGTTGAGGCCTTGCGTCCAATGGTATAAGGTTTACGAGTTGTTGCCTTTTGACCTGTTGTCGGAGCTAATGCTTTTGGAGGTTTTCCATCATTTTCCCCAGCATCAAATCGCCCGTTTTCACTTGATGCAGTAGTAGTCGGATGAGTATGTTTAGGATCTGTAATAAGACGGAACCTTATTTTCTGTTCAATAAATGGTGTAGTAGTAGTAGGTTTTGTTGTGGGTTTAGTCATGAGGTGGAATGAAAACTTTTTTACACCCAATGTCAACATAATATCATCAATGATCTTTCCGCGAGCTACAGTTGTTGGTGTCGTTTGGATGTTCTTTGGTTGTTTCCTGGTGATGACTGGAAGTCTAGTGGGCACTGTTGCTTTGGTTTTAACGGGACGTTTTGTTACAGTGGTAGCAACAGGTCTTTTTGTAGCTCGACTTGTTCTAGTGGTCTTTGGTGTCATCACGTTGATCATTGAAGGCTTATCTTTTTTCGTTTCTTCTGATGTACTTGCATCGTCATATGTTGATGATGTTTTTGATGTAGTTGAAATTACTGGTGATATTTTTGGAGATTGTGAGAATTTGGTTGTTTGATAATATCCAGTCCATGACATAGATGTTGTTGAGATAGCTGTTTCTGTTGCGCTGGGGGTCGTGGTTTCTGTTTGGTCAATTGTAGATGTGACATTTTCATTGGATCCTGCCTTTGTTGATAGATCTCTAGAGGTTGTAGCATTGTTTGTCACTGCTGCTGGAGATGTTGCTGAGTCTGCTAGTTCGGTTCCCTGTGTTCCTGTCAAAGTTGCTGTCGTCTCAACTGTTGCTGAAGTTGATTGAGCTGCTGTAGGATTAGTTATTGTTGAATCTGCTGTTGAAGTATTTGATGTTGGTTCTACTGCACCCAAACTCATTGATGGCTCAACTGCCGATGAATTTTGTGAAGGCTCAACTGTTGACGAAGTTGGTGAGGGCTCCGCTGTTGGTAGAGCTGTTGTTGGCCCATCTGCTGGCCCATCTGTTGGCCCATCTGTTGGCCCATCTGTTGGCCCATCTGTTGGCCCAGCTGTCGGTGTAATGAGAGTAGTTGTGGTTTGTGTTTGAACCGATTCCTTAGTTGATGGTGTGGTTGTGGGGGTGTCTGAATGGAAAAAAACACATCTAATTCACTAGCCATCATCGGAGAAACTTCAACTGATGCATAATGGCCATTTATCCATCCTACACTATCGGGGATAGATGTCACTGGGACTAGAATCAAGAATTTCCACCAAGAAAGAAGTCCTTCAATTAACTTGCAACAATCGATAGTTGGCCTCATGAGCATTATTGAGTTAAATCTCAGTTGCTTGATCACAGCCTTTGATTGCTTCATACATGATTTCTATAGCTCGCAACTATCCAAAGAAGGACTGAACCTGATAATCGCTCAATTTAATAGGCAGTAGTATTTCACTGGGTTATGACTATGGCAAAGACAGACACCTGGTAATATTATGTGGACAACTAACCTGCTATGGTGGTAGGTATCTTCTCACATTGTATAGTAAACGGAGGCATCCATTGTCCATACAAACATCCCGTTCTGAAGTTTTTCTGTAGTTTGCTACCAGTATTTACTAAATACCCTTCATCACATGTGATATTAAAGCCTCTGAAAGTTGACACACCAAAGTTAATTTTGAGTAGTCAATGGACGCGGCAACTTATAATTGACCTGAGCATATTATGTATGTATATATAAAAAGATATTTTGAATATTGCTGTTGCTTGACACATCATCAAGATAGAAATGATAAATAACTTCACATGTAGCATAAAGCATACAAATATAAGCTGACAAGCTTGAGCACAGACTTACGGAAAAGTTAATCCGCCCCTACAAAAATATTGTGACACGCGACTTTATTGATGTGGGTTAAAATCGCAAGTGTTGTCTCCGCCCGAGGTCTGAGAAATATCAGTGCTTTAAGGGCGTGGCCGCCGTATTCGGCGCCAAGTTGCTCTCAGTTTGAAGGCAGGTCGGAGCACACCTGGGGCGTCACATGAGCCCAGTAGTCAGTAGACTACAGTGGGACTCGAACCCAGGTCCTCCAATGCTTGCGCGTTAAAGGGCAGGCGCTCTAACCAACTGAGCTACCTCAGATCATTCAATGACAAGGATAACTTGGACCGCACATTTTTTTCTTTATGATGCTTCAAAAAGATCATGTTTTATCTACCAATGTCAACTACTGCATAATATGAAGTTCATGTTTCATGGATGGATGCGTTCATGGGGATGGAAGTTGATGCGCTAAACTTGCTGAGATATAGTTGGAGAACAAAGGTGTCCAGATATTTTGTTTGTTTTGCCGATTCAATCCAAGTCGCAAAACTTGTCACAACATAATGCCATTGTATTCATAATTATGAAACTGATAATTTTCATGGATGATCGTTGGTACACAAAAGATAGTCTGTGAGCAAAGGAGGAAGCAAACAAGGAAGTGCATTTTGTGGTGCAGCTACCAAACACATCAGCTACTCAGTTGCCATAATAATATGTAAATTAATAGTATGTTAAATCATAGGTTAAGTTATTGCTACTCACATGCCACTGGGTATACATGTCAAGAAATCGAACATGAAATGATGGAATTTACATTTCAATTGTTTCAGAGTAAAGGTGACAACTGTGCGGAAAATAAAAAAAAACATCTTCATCAACAACCAACAGCATACTTCAACTTTAATCTTTGTTGTGGTACTTACGCGAAAAGCTCCCCATTAAAATCTATTTCAATCTCTTCAAAATGCGCATTTGTTATTTCCAGTGGGGCGCAGTTGCTAAGCTGTTGCACATCCTCCGCCATATGAACGCCAGAGAGAGCCATTAAAGCAACAATAAGCATGGCTGCCGACTCTGACATCTTGACAAAGTCTTTGCTGCTGAAGTTGAACTAGAGCGCTGTGATGACTGATGACACGAAACAAGCTGTAACGACATTCAACAAATGCAACAATCGCCACTACCCAGTGTAAGCATTTCAATTATTATTTCTGATTGTCTTCATCAAGAACAAGTGTACTATTAAAACTGTGATGGCACGCCCCATCAATTGCGTGAGCGGTGTGTTTTTGGATTTGGGGCTATGCTATTTTACATGATCTCTATTGTGTTTTACTATACCAATAACAAAAAATAACTTTATCAGGGTTTTGATCATCAATTATCTTTTTATATTTTTACATACTTAATTATAATCATCGACCAATATGACATGAAATATGAGGCCATGTGAAAAAGAATGAATGGAATTAAATGAAGTTTTTCATAGAATGCTGTCCTACCAACTTGCTGAAGGCAAGCTGAGACAGCTGAAACAAATCACTGCACACATGATCCTCGTAGGATTGAAGTTTGGAAACATATTGCAGACACAAGACATTTGAATGTGCGCCGAGTTCTTCAATATTAAGTTGAGACAGTCTTTCATCATAGTCGTCTATAAGGGGTAAAACAATTCTTGTGCACATGCTTTGAAAACTTTCCAGTTTATCTTTGTCATTTTTTCTCAGATATGGGCACCAAACTGGACAGGCAAGCAACAGAACAGATGGTATCCTTGCCTTATTATAGAACAGTGCTATTGCAGTACTATCAGCACCTGATCTTCGGAGCAGTGTCAGAGCATAGGTTGATGACTTTGTAAGTTCCATCAATTTGGATATATGATCTTTGAAATGCAAACGCTTATCAAATTGAACTCCCAGTAGCCTCGAGGAGGGGCATTCTTTGGAGAAAAGAGGACAACTCAATACCACAGACTATCAAACAAAGTCACCCATCTCGCCTGTCCCCACACCATATGGGTCAATCGACGTGATCTTCTAGATTTGTTTGGCAGTGGTTCATTCACTTAGGCATCTTTTCCACTGATAATGCAGGTTCTAGACATATCAAAGGCATGCACTGGGCTGGATTAAAATAGGTTCTGGTCCCTATAGTGTTGATATCCCATATTAATATTTATGTTAATATTAAATTATTACTTTCATTACATAATACATCATTCCATTACTATAATGAAAATATCATTACATTATGTTTGATTTTTCTTCTCAAAGATATTTTATTTCTCTCTCATAGTTATGCAAATAATCTATCTTCATTTTAACTGATCTTTAAAATTTTTTTTTCTGGCACCGAGTGCAAAACATTTCGAATGAGATGACTTTGAATGCCAATAAAAATAGATCTTCATCATCAAGCTTTCTTTTTTTTCCTCTTATTTACGGCACTATTTGGAAAACATTCCACTACTGGAATGAAATAGACTGCCAATAAAAGTGTTAAAAAAAAGCACATTTATTAGTTCAGTAGTAGTAGAGGTTGGTACCGATTGCCAGTTGCTTGGTAATAAACTTAACATCATTAAAAATTCAAACTATGACTATGGAAATGTTTACTTGTAATTTGTGTGAATTAGTACTAGGGGTAATAAGATATGTTTCTCATTTAGAAGCAACAAATTTTTTATTCTTCAAATTTGTTATGTCATAGTGCACTTGTTTCCAAGAACATAGTTTAGCCTATTTTGCTGCAATTTTCATTAGTCATCAGTCATCAGAACCAGGTCCTCTCTTCAAACACCTGAAACAAGGGTTCTCCTAGTCTGAGCCCCCCAGACTTTTGCCCCTCACCCGACGGCCCCCGGCGAGGGTTCTCCTGTTTAATCAGGGTTGCGTATTCATGTGGGTTCAGTGCAGCCACCTTATCGCAGTCAGCTGTATTATGTTTGGCAAAAGTGCGGCATTTTGTGGGTCCATAACTTGCAGGTTCAGATTTCGACCCCTTGTTAGTTACGTTGGTTGGGTGGGTTAGAGTTGATCTTGTTTGTGGTATGTTAGGTCTATTGTGATGTTAGCTACACTCCAGTGGTGACCGTTGTAGCAGAGGAAACATTCGTCAGCTCAGCTTCTCCTTCTGATAAATCATCACCGTGAGCGAATTGACCACACTAGAAGTTTTGCCGTCTCAAAACTATCTCAGATTTGTTTCTCTTGACTGACGATTTACTAAATGCATTTTTAAGTTCATTTTTACACCTTCTCATGCTGTTAACGAAATCATTCTTAAGGGAAATTGGGACAAGTCAGTGTGTGTGGTAGATTTGAATAATACGAATATGGCGAGTAAAATAAATAATGCAAGCTTTTGCTCGAAAATTATAAGTTGTCTTCCTTTTGTCAAAGTAAAGACGATCCTTAAACTTTCTCATATCAGGATAATTATTCTTTATTGACAACTGTCATATTCCTATTTGCTGGAGGATGAAAGCTTTCACAGTTTCAGTCTGTTGCATGCAGCTTGCTAGTGCACTGATCTTTCTGAATTTGGGTCACAGCCTGGGAACACCCACCTCCTCCCCTTAACTTTCACCTCCTAAATCAGGTGATGAATACTGTGTATCATGAATGAATGCTGAAATTGGAATTTTATAATTGTTGAATTGTTCCCTATTGTCCTATGTATAGTCTACTCTGATGATACATCAGCCTGACCGAAGTGATTGACTCTTCACTGCCAATATGAAGGTCCAGTGACCTTTACACTCTGGTATGCTCTGCTCAGGTATGAAGACCCAACTATTTTCTGCGACAATATAGGTCAGATGATCTTATGCTCTGGTATGTTCTGCTCGGGTATGAAGACCCAAATATTCTCTGTGACTATATAGGTCAGATGACCTTACGTGTGGTATGCTCTGTTCGGGTATGAAGACCCATCTATTCCCTACGGCTGTGTTGGTCAAGTGACCTTAAGCTCTGATGAGCTCTGGTACGCTCTGTGGTAGTCAAGGTCGTGGGCTGCAGTCCACTTCTGGAGTGGTAAAATACCACTGAACTGTATCTGAATCTAAGCGCGGTGGTGATTTGTTCACCAAAACTGTCAGGGTACTATGTTCCTCAATCCTTTTATAACACAACTTATGTTTTCATTAACAATCAACTCTGAACTGTATATCTTTATGATCCTAACTTATTTAATATATTCAATCTCACACCATTCGTATTGTTGTTACATAATTAGGGAGAATTAAAAATATAGTTTATTTACATAACCCTCAATAAAATTGTTGAGAACATTTTTATTTTATATTTATTTAAGTGTCATTGTAGCTGCGTTGAGTTGCTGGATTTGTCCTGCCAATCGCTGGGTGTGCATGCTAATTGGGCTGTCATTGTATGGCTTTGGTGCGTTTGGGGCTTTGTAGCTATTGTGCCCAATTGGATGCACTGTGTATGTGACACTGTGGATATAATACCTTAGTTGCCCTCTGGAGCTCTGCGATGATTCATGTTGTAAATGTAATTTTAAATGCTCCGCGTTCATAAAAATGTTTATTAATTTCTGGGCAAAGGTAAATTTGAATAAGATTAGGGAACTTCAATGGTAAGCTTTATTACTTTACTTTCTTGATTAACTTCTAATTGAGTAATTAATTGGTTGAGATTAGTTTGAGTAAATATTAGATTAAAGTAGTTAAATAGATTACAACGGTTAATATTGAGGCACTTTTTTAACATCTTTACCTGCACCTGATTATTTACCTCTTGTATTACAGTTTCACGGCGGTTCAGTAACACCAATAAATCGTAGCCAGTGACACAAAGTTCACTAAATTGAAATAAACACCTCAGGCTCAGAACAGTGAAACATTCCCACAGTACTGGCACTGCTCTCCACGGACTGGCTTACTCACAACATTCGCAACTATGAACGCATACTCTACGGCAATTCGCATCAATACCTAGATGCAGTGGATTAATTCAATCGTATCCACCACCAAGCCAGCCATCAGTGACACTCTTAAATCATAAAGCCGCACCTGCCGTTTCCTCCTAACGTAAAACATCATGGAGTTATTACAGCAAAGTTAAAATCTCTTGACTACACTTTGCATGGCTCGAGTGTCACCTGCAGTGCCAGAAATAGAAATACACATATATATATATATATATATTCTGTTATATATATATCTCTCTCTCTCGTCAGCTGACGCATCTTCAATCTACATCACAGCTGACAATAACACTAACTTTACTCTAAAGGATTAAAATAATCTGCAATCATCAACGGACGACGGAGCACTTTCTTTCACTATTATCACAGGTGCGTGGCTCAATAATTTTAAAGGGCAACCAAGGTTTCAAACAACTTCTCATTGATGGCCATTGATTAATAGCAGATTGCACCTTCTGCATGGGGAAAAAGACGAAATATAATTCGGATGATTATTCAGCCAGAATTCTTGTGAAACATTTCTTACATCAGGTACTCAAACTCAGCTAAAAGAGAATACCACATAGCAGTTTCCTGTTCCTGTTATTATTTAGCCTGTGCTCTATTATTATTACAGCAAAGTCTTGGAACCTCCCCTAAACTGAAGTGTTACCCAGCTTAGAGTCAGCAACTACTTTGAGTTCTGCATCGCGTAACGCACAAAGCTGATGCTGCCCAGCACATTATTTGCTACCCATTAATGCATTGCTGCGAAACCTTGGTTGCCCTTTAAGCCGTCGATTTTTGTAGGTCATTTTTCTTGAAAATATTCACAAGGTCACATATATAGTGTAGCTTCTTGGGCATTGGTTGCGCCGTCTCGGGCATGTCCTGTGCTGGGCATTGACTGTTCATTGGTTTGTGCATCCGGCGATTGTTGGGGCTGATCTTGTGTGCTCATCGTTTGCTGCACTCCTGTCCATTGATTCTTGTGGTGTTGTCACTATGGCTGGTCATGAGTTTTGTCGGGCGGAGCTTGAGGCTCTCAGGGTTTCGGATTTGAAGGAGATTCTGAGAGCTATGGATTTGCCAGTGGCTGGTCTTAAACTTCAGTTGATTGAGAGAATTACAGAAGCTCAATATAACTATAAAACTAAGGCAGTCGTGCTAGAATTACAGCTGTCTCATCTAGATAACTCGTGTAAAGAATTAGAATTATCAAGATTCCTCAGAAATATGGTTAATCTTGACAGTACCAGAGTGAATGTACCTAGTCAACAGAACGCTGCTAGTAATTTGCCAGAACGTCGTCAACGTGCGTCAACATGATGTGCCTAGTGCTCAAAGAATAGACCTTCCCAAGTGGCAAGGTGGAGGTAATCCACCACAAATTCAGGTCAATGCTAATTTGAGTAGGCATCATTTACAAGACATGGACTAAACATTAGCAGGGTCAGGGGCTAACAATAGCATTCAGTGTGGCGAAGTAAAAGCTAATCACCATTCTATTGTTAAATCAGTAGCTACCTCTGATAGTTCAGATTGGCTTATCAAACGCTCAAAACCTGAGGAAGCTATTACTGACCCATCAGGTCTCGTGCTGAGTCAGACCATAATTACCCTGCTACTGCTCAAAAGCCTGCTAGATACAATGCCTGGCTTTGTAAACCCAAGCTGACTGTTGAAGATAGATCTAATAACGCTCGGGGTTCAGATTGGCTTATACCTAGTCAACAAGCTGTAGACTGTAAACTAGATTTAGGAGTTGCCCATCATCCGTCTATACCAAATCAAACTGATATGACGTTATGTGCATCTAATCACTGTGCTCCCCATGTCTCCCACAGTTGCTTCCACAGTGAAAGTGCAGATAATTCCAAAGCTAATTCTCTATTCCGAGCTCAGGAGCATAGAGAGTTAGTTGAAGCCATAAGGGCTCCAAGTATAAATCCTCCAGTATTCTCAGGTGATTTGATAGATTACCCAAGGTGGAGAAAGGCATTTAATGTCTTCATAAATCAACGGGTCAATCCTTCCTCTAGCGATAAGCTTTACTATCTAGACATATATACAGCTGATCCAGTAAGCGAGGTAATTCAATCATCTATCTATCTAGACTCAGAATCGGCCTACCAAGATGCCTTGAAGGACATAGAAAACTTGTATGGGAATAATTTTCTGGTAGCTGAAGCTTTCAAGAAAAAGCTATTATCCTCGCCGAAAATACAAACCAATGATTCAAGAGGTATATTTAGTCTGACCAACTTCCTAAAGCAATGTCGTACTGCGATGAATGATATTAGCGATCTCAAGTGTCTAGATCTACCTGAGAAGAATCAACAAAGTGTTAGGGTTCTTCCTGATTACATATCCAGGCAGTGGAATTCCAAATCTACTGATTGTCAGATCAAGCATGGAAATGCTTTCCCTCCATTCAGTTACTTTGTAGAGTTTTTGATGTTCGAGTCAGCCAAAGCGAATAACCCAATAACTTCTGTGAATGCTTTGAGAGAGACCCAAGTCTCTGACAAATCAGGTCACAGCCAATCTAAATCTAAAACTAACCGTGATAGCTCGAATGTTAACAAATATGCGGTTACACATCACACCACCACAACCAACAAGACAAAATCTAAGGAGAATCGTAAATGTTGTTTATGTAACACAGCTGATCATTTCTATGTCTCCAAATGTCAAACCTTCAAGGATCACAATGTCGATGATCGTTGGAAGGTAGTACAAACACATAAGCTGTGCCATCGATGCTTTGGGCCTAATCACCCATAGAGTAAGTGTAACAAAGATTGGAAGTGTAGTAAATGTTCTAAACAGTATCATCACACGCTACTCCACAGAGAATCGATGGCACCAACTGGGTTTCCTACTTCAACAAACACTGTGTGCAATGCAACACAAGAGCAAGTATCAACAGATTCAGGGTGTATATTTTCACCAATTATTCCTGTCTGGGTGTCTTCATTGTCAGACCCTAACAACGAGATTCTCACATATGCCATGATCGACTCTCAGTCATTACCGAGGAGTTAGCAAGTTTAGTGAATTCCAAATCATCTCCAGCTAACTTAGAAATCTCAACTATGACCAGTGTTAGAAAACCTGTAGCCTGTCATGTATTCTCAGAGCTTAGAGTAAGAGGTTTCTATAGTTCAGTATTCTATGATCTACCTATGACATTCACTCGACAACAAATTCCATGCTGTGTGTCCGATATACCATCAACTGAAGATATTCACAACATAAGTCACCTAAAAAATATGAGACTACATAGCTCCAAAGCTGAACTGTAGTCCTGGTTTGCTGTTGGGTAGGGATTGTCATAAGGCAGTCATTATTCAGAAAGTGATCGAACCACCGGAAGATTGTGCTGCTCAAGCCATCAAATATGCTCTAGGGTGGACCGTCGTTGGACCTAGTCAGCCAAATTCCAATAGATCAAGTAGGGGTGAGCCACTACACCTATTCTGTGCCTAAATTATCAGATGAAAATCCAACGACATCTATTTGCTTCAAGACCCAAATCAATGATGTCACACCTAGAGAACTGATGAAGCAAATAGATGGTTTGGAGTTTCAGGAGTCCAACATTACAGGTCCAACCTCTCAAGATGATCTAAAGTTTATGAATATATTAGATCAGTCCACATGCCAAGATGATAGGGGTTTTTATGTCATGCCATCGCTGCTCAAGCAGAGTGGTAAACTACTAGACAGTACTAACTATGAACCCGTTCTGAAGCGCTTCCATGGCCTGCTGGCCCAGTTTAAGCGAAGGGATGATGAGTACAAGCGAAAATACAGCGAATTCATGAACGGTTTCATAGCTAGGGGTGAAGCAGAGATAGTACCACAAGCTGATCTCGAAAGGGGGGAGGGTTGTTGGTATTTACCTCATCATGGTGTGCTCCACAAAAAGACCAAAAAACTCAGATGTGTGTTCGATTGCTCTAGTGAGTATATGGGACAGTCTCTAAACGATAAACTACTACTGGGACCAGACTTAAACAACTCATTACTGGGTGTTCTGATGAGATTTCGCCAAAAGCCAATAGCATTGTGTTGTGATATAGAGAAAATGTTTCATCGGTTTTATGTCACTCCAGAACACAGAGACTACATGCGATTCTTTTGGCTAGATGATGAAAACTGTATCAAGACTTATAGAATGTGTGTTCATATCTTTGGAGCTCGCTCATCTCCTAGCTGTGCTAAATATGGTCTGAATAGATTAGCTCAGGAACACGGAAACTCTTTTCCACTAGCACAACAATTTATACAGCGCAGTTTCTATGTAGACGACGGGCTATACAGTGTAGATACAACAAGTAAAGCTATAGATCTCCTGCAGGAGACTAGGGAAATATGTAGTAAGGGAAATTTGCGCGTCCATAAACTGTTGTCCAATAGTGTAGAGGTTGTGGAGTCGTTCCCACCTGAAGATGTTATTCTCGACTGTACCAAGGACATCACACTTGTAGACACAGAACGAGCTTTAGGCATGCTATGGTCCATATCATCAGACTCATTCAAGTATAGTTATAAACCCATAGATAAGATATACACTCGTAGGACCTTACTAACTAATGTAGCTTCGGTATATGACCCACTTGGACTCTTGTCACCCCTGCTGCTGTCTGGTCGGAACTTGATACAGCAGACATGTAAGACTGGCTTAAGTTGGGATGATCCTATAGATGATGATACTGCTAAAAAATGCAAGTTATGGGATATAGCTATGTCAAAATTATCTGAAGTCTCTATTCCACGATGTATACATATATATATGCCGAGAATAGAGTTCATTGCTCTTTATTACTAGGTAAATCAAGAGTAGCGCCATTGAAACCAACCACTATTCCTAGATTAGAGCTTCAGGCTGGCTTACTGGCAGCAAGGCAGTCTAAGAGTGTTCTGAGTGAAATGGGATGGGAGTGTGAAGCGTTTCTATGGTCAGCTTCACAAATAGTACTGGGTTACATTCATAATGATGCGAAGCGATTTCAGACTTTTGTAGCCAACCGACTAAGTCAGATCCATGAAATCTCTAAAGTTTCCCAATGGCAGTATGTCAGAACGGACAAAAATCCAGCTGACATAGCGTCACGGGGAGTTATCTCCACCACAGGATTATGTGATTCGATGTGGTTCTCTGGTCCATCATTTTTATGGAACAATGATGTTGATGTCATGCACGAGGCTGCTGAGAAGTTTGTAGTCAACCCGTCTGACCCAGAACTTAGGAAAACAGCAGTCACATTGAAAACTGAGTCTAAACAATCTCTTTCTGGTCTAGAACAATCAATCATAGAGATTTCAAATCGGTCATCCTCTTGGACCAAGACCAGGTTCAATGTGGCAGCTATGCTCAACATTCTATCAACATCCTCATTCAAATCTGCCGGCAAAGTAACCTCTGATCAATATCAAACAGCAACAACTCAGATAATCAAAGCTATTCAAAAGTCATACTTCTCTGAGGAGTTGCGTTCACTCAGTTCAGGACAATCTGTAGATAAATCTAGTAGCTTGAAAAAACTAGATTGCTATGTAGATCAGGATGGGATTATTCGGGTCGGGGGTCGCATGAAGCATTCTATATCATTATCAGAATGCGAAAAACATCCAGTGGTTTTACCAAAACATGGCAATCTATCTAGTCAAGTTATCAGATATTATCATGAACAGGCAGCTCACCAAGGCCGAGCTACAACCATGTCTGCGGTGAGATCGGCTGGGTACTGGATAGTTGGCCTTAACTCAGTTGTTTCTTCCATCATCTATAAATGTGTGCTATGTAGGAAATTACGACGTGCAGTAGAAGTACAGAAAATGGCTGATCTTCCCCCAGACAGGGTTGAGGTGACGCCTCCGTTCACTAATGTCGGCTGTGATGTTTTTGGTCCATTCTCAGTGAAGGATGGAAGAAAGTGTATGGAAAGGTAAGGGCTGATATTTACATGTCTAGTCAGTAGGGCAGTGCATATCGAGGTATTGGATGACTTATCCACAGACAGCTTTCTACAAAGCTGGAGATGTTTTATATCCCTGAGAGGCAATGTAGAATTACTACGCTGTGATAACGGCACCAATTTTGTGGGTGCACAGAACGAGATATCTAAACTCTTACTTGAAATGTCAGATTCTCTAGAAGTTATCAAACTGTTCCGTGAGGCCAATTGTAAGTTCATGTTCAATCCACCTCAGGCATCTCACATGGGAGGTACATGGGAAAGACTGATTAGATCTATTAGAGCTGTGTTTTCCGGTCTGACAGCTCAAATGCACAATCTTTCTTCCACAAACCTAAGAACCCTCATGTACGAGTGTATGAACATCATAAACAGCAGGCCTTTATCTTCCATAACTGATGAGTGTAAGCCACTTACGCCAAACGATCTATTGCATATGAAATCTGATGTGATTCTACCTATGCCTGGTAAATACAGTGACAACTACCTATACTCTCGGAAACGGTGGCGTATGATTCAGCTACTAGTAAACAACTTCTGGGATAGGTGGAAAAAGGAATATCTACATCAATTACAGGGTAGAAATAGATGGCTTGGGGTTAAAAGAAATCTCTGTGTAAATGATGTGGTTATTCTGTATGATGAATGCAACAGGCTAGGCTGGAAGTTAGGTCGTGTGATTGAAATTGTTCCGAGCTCAGATGGCTTAGTACGATCAGTAAAGGTTATGACAGCTGATGTCGATGGAAGCAAGAAGGAGTATTCTCGCCCAGTGGCAAAACTAGTGTGCATTCTCGAATCTCATGAGAATGTATAATGATAATTTTAGGATATCGTGGTAATACAACTCCACAACCCAGTATCATGACACTTATCAAATTATTTAAATGTAACGATTCTCAGTCTCATTTTGCACATTATTATTTCTCTCACAAAGATTGAGCATCATTCCGTCTCATGATACTTTTCAACCAATTCTTTTTCGTACACAACATACCTAACATATGTTTGGTTGTGTGGTCAACACTTGTTCATTTTGTTTCAATAGTTTAGCCATCTGTTATTTAATTTCTGATGAGCTCATTTGTTTTCTCTCATATATCGATTGGTCACAACACAGTTAATTCCTTGATTCTTGGGGTCTCTTTGGGCCCTGGAGCTCTTTGAGTCTTTGGCTCTGCTTGAGTGTCTTGATAGTGTTGCGTAGGGATAGAATCATGAGGTGATTTGGCGGGGAGTGTAGCTGCGTTGAGTTGATGGATTTGTCCTGCCAATCGCTGGGTGTGCATGCTAATTGGGCTGTCATTGTATGGCTTTGGTGCGTTTGGGGCTTTGTAGCTATTGTGCCCAATTGAATGCACTGTGCATGTGACACTGTGGATATAATACCTTAGTTGCCCTCTGGAGCTCTGCAATGATTCATGTCGTAGATGTAATTTTAAATGCTCCGCGTTCATAAAAATGTTTATTAATTTCTGGGCAAAGGTAAATTTGAATAAGATTAGGGAACTTCAATGGTAAGCTTTATTACTTTACTTTCTTGATTAACTTCTAATTGAGTAATTAATTGGTTGAGATTAGTTTGAGTAAATATTAGATTAAAGTAGTTAAATAGATTACAACGGTTAATATTGAGGCACTTTTTTAACATCTTTACCTGCACCTGATTATTTACCTCTTATATTACAGTTTCACCGCGGTTCAGTAACACCAATAAATCGTAGCCAGTGACACAAAGTTCACTAAATTGAAATAAACACCTCAGGCTCAGAATAGTCATGTAATAAATGCGTTGCACATGAGTTGAAGTATTAAGATCAAAAGTATTACTCTTTTGGGCTTCCAATCAATTGCATCCTCCCAACGTATATTCGATTGAGTCTATAACTATATCCCCAGCAGCCGATCCCCCTCGTATTGCAGACAACGAAACCTGAAAAGAGATCAAATTAATGAAATAAGCACAACACCAATCTTAGGGTAGAAAGGATTAGGCTGATTTTCAGAGCCTGCTGGCTGTTGAGGGCGCCTCAACAAAATCTTCAATCGCCCATGATTTCATAGCACTGCCTTCAGCGGAACAAGCCAGTTACCTAGAATAGACACACAGGAAATACCTCAAGGTTAAATTCATCGATGGTCCTTGAAATCACAATGGTAAGTGTGCTCAGTTGGTATTTGTATACCATTACAGTTAAATGCTGTAAGTAATAAGTAATTTTGTTGCTTATAGTATCCAGTGAACATTGGGAGACTGTCACAACTCAAGATCGATCACATCGAGATTGCGGGTTTGATGGACGAATGAAAACATCTGAAAGGATGTAAATGGTTGTAAAGTACTGCACTACCCAAGTTCATCCCTGCAGTCAACCCCCTAAATTTTTAATCATTTTATCTCATTCAGTTCTTCGCTGCTTATTCAAATGAACCAGCAAGTTTTGATGAGGGTTTTAGTAGAATAAGGCTAAGCTTGTACCGTGGTTCTGCTCCCTATGTTTGTTAATTCAATAGCAGCATCTTGGTAGCCCGCTGGTGTCTGCATACTTTCCCACACGCTGCCTTGATTACTGATCAGCACTTTGAGTTTTCCCCCAGATGATAGGCAATACTTCATCCTGAGACAACGCGTGAAAGATCCTGCCAAAAACAATAATAGTTGGGTGGAGTCAACTAACGTCAAAGTGGGTATTTTAATAACCAGAAATGAACAGAAGCAGAAGCTACATCTAGTCATCATTTTATTTCAATTGAAATTCTGAACCATGTTTATTTCAGCCAATTAACATAGTTGATTTCTGCCACATTTTTATCTGGGAACGCGCTTAGGCTAATTTTGAAGTGTTACCTTTCATCGGCAAGATCTTGATGTTTGCTGTAAAGTCCTTTGGATAATGAGCTGCTTTTAGAACCACATAGTTTGTGCTTTCATGTCCGCCAGCAGTACCTTTTGGTCTTGCCCCGGGCATATAATCTGCACTTGGCCCACTGCTGACTGTGAATATTGCTACTTCCCGTTCACGTTCGGTCACAATCTGAAGCCAGCCACATTCATCACCTGAACCAAATAAAGTTATAACAATCAATAAATCATCTGTGTGCATGTTCTGGGAATGCATAGACAGACATCTTACATCTGTATGAATGTCTCTGAATCTTAACAATACTTCTGAAATACCAGTGGTTATTATATAGATCAAAGGAAGAGAGTAGAAACTGGCAAATAAGCTATTCTATTACTTGTTGAATACTGCAAGGACTTCTTACCAGTATCGAACCCACAATATTCAGTGGGAATCGGCGTGGTCGTAGCTGGCGTGGTTGTTGTTGGTGAGGGCTCCACTGTGGATAATGTTGTTGGTTCTGTTGTTGGCCCAGCTGTTGATTCTGCTATTGATATAGTTGGTGTTGAAAGATTGATTGTGGTTTCTGTTGGAACCATTTTTGTATTTAATAGTGCGATTGTTGTGGTGGCTGGATGGAAAAGATTATCTATAATTCACTAGCCATCATCAGGAATTTACAACTGCTTCATAATGACCTTTTATCCAACCTATATCATCGGTGGTAGGTAGTATCTTGAACTATAATCAAGTTGCATCAAGTAAAAAGTCAGCTTGCCGCAATCGTTTTTTGCCTCATGAAGCGTTGTTAAATGGAGCCAAACTCAATAGACAGTTTTCTGAGCTGTTATTTATGCCTCGATTCGGAGTTGTCCTCTCTCCAGTTTGGTACTTTTTAACCCACGCCGCATAGGAAAAACCTGCTGAAAGAGGGTTATCTTGAAAACCGCTTATGTTAGGATAAAAATGAAATTTGATTCAGAGTCTGCACCATTGAAAACCCTGTAGGACAGGGTTCCCAAATCATTGGAGGCTTGAATGTGGATATATCTTAATTTTAGTGACGAAACTCATGAAAAATTCTGCCAAATTGTCCGCAAAACAGGCAGAAAATGCTATAATTGACTATCCAAATACTAAAATTATTTTCCAAACTACTACCATATGAGTTTTCAATGCTGCAGATTCTGAATCAAAAATAATTTTTATCCTATTATAAGCGGTTATCAAGATAACCCTCTTTTCAGCACGTTTTTCCTATGCCGCCTGGGTTAAAAGTACCAAACTGGAGAGAGGACAACTCCGAAAGGAGGCCTAAATCAGAGCTCAGAAAACTGTCTATTTCCTCGACCCGTCTACTACCTAATAGATTGTTGATTAAGTTGAATCACCGCCTTCGATCTGTTCACACATGATTTCTAAAGCTTGCAATTATCTCAGAAAGGAATGAACGTAATCAGTGCTCATTTTAATAGGCAGTAGTATTTCACAGGATTATGAGTAAATTTACAGATTCTGGTTTAGACTCTCATCAAATATGATGAGAACCAAGGAGTATAATACATATGTCCCAAACTCCTGGTTTAATTATGTGGATAACTAACCTGCTGTGGTGGTAGGTATCTTCTCACATTGTTTACTAAACGGAGGCATCCATTGTCCAAACAAACATCCCGTTCTGAAGCTTTTCTGTAGTTTGCTACCAGTATTTATTAAATACCCTTCATCACATGTGATTTTAAAGCCTCTAAAAGTTGACACCAAAGTTAATTTTGGGTCATTAAAGGAGGTGGCAACATTCAAATTGACTGGAGCATATAGGTAAATAGAAAATTTAAATTGCTGTTGACGCATTATCAAGGTAGAAATAATAAATAATTTCACAACATAAAGCATAAAACATATAAGCTGACAAGCTCGAGCAAACACCTACGGAAAAGTTAATCCTCCCCTGCAAAAATATTGTTACCTGTTAGATTTTAAGATCATTCAAGGATAATTGAATATAATATTAACTTGGACCACATATGTTTTTCTCTATGTTTAAAAAATTTATTTTTAAACGTTTTATCTCCAATGTCGCCCACTACATAATATGAAGTTGATGGTTCATGGATGGATGCAGTGAAGGGGATGGGAGTGTTGATGTGCATAACTTGCTGAGATATATGATGACCAAGGTGTTGAGATACTTTGTTTCTCTGCTTGTTTTGCTGGTTCCATTCAGCTCTCAAACTTTCTCACAAAATATTGTAATCAGACTGATAAATTTGAAACATTTATTCATGGTTGGCACACATAAAAAAATATAAATAAAAATAATATAGAAACTAAAAGTATGAAAATAAAATCATAGTCAAAGTTATTTCTACTCAAATGCCACTAGGTATACATGTAAACAAATCGAACATGGAATGATGGAGTTAACATTTCAATTAAGAGTGACAACTGTGCGGAAACTTAATGGCAAATAAGCTATAACTTCATCAACAACCAACAGCATGCTTCAATTTTAATTTTTGTTGTGGTACTTACGCGAAAAGCTCCACATTAAAATCTATTTCAATCTCTTCAAAATGCGCATTTGTTATTTCCAGTGGGGTGCAGTTGCTAAGCTGTTGCACATCCTCCGCCATATGAACCCCAGAGAGGGTCATTAAAGCAACAATAAGCATCACTGCCAACTCTGACATCTTGACAAAGTCTTTTTGAATGATGTGATGACACGGAGCAAGTTGTAACGACATTCAACAATCGCCACTATCCAGTGTATCCATTTCATTCATTATTTCAAATTGTCATAGGCCGCAACATGTGCACTATTAGAATTGTGTTGGCACGCCTCATCAATTGTGTTAGCAGTGTGATTTTGTATTCAGGGCTATTTTACATAATCTCTGGGTGTTTCACTATATCAATAAAATAACATAAATATAACTACGACAGGGTTTCGATCATCAACTATAAGGGTTCGACCATTAACCTGATATTATCTGCCTGACTGAAACTTGGATTGATGATATCACAGAGTGGTCTGCAAACATTGATGGATTCAATAGCTATTTCTGCAACTGTAAGAATCGCCTTGGTGGAGGTGGTTCTATCACTCAACCAAAACTGTATCCGCACTGTGGGTGTTGACAAGCGTAGGAAATCATAAGCCATACATTGTATGCAGCATTTACCACTCCTCTGGTGCAGAGCAGGACACTACACTAGTATATATCCAAATAACCATCCTCTAACTATCCAAACGACACGCGAATGCACAACTCCTAATCTGTGGTAATTTCAACTGACTGCCAATAGATGAACTTGCTACTCAATTTGGACTGTCAAATGTAGTTCACTTTAACACTCATGGAGATTTTTGACCTCATTCTGACTGACATACCATCATACAGTTACAATGACAAACTGGTCCCTATCTCCAACAATGACCATGTGATATGTGGCCGTGGAATGTGGCCGTAGTATGTGGCTGTGGTATGTGGCTGTGGTATATGGCCGTGGTATGAGGCCATGGTATGTGGCCGTGGTATGTGGCTGTTGTATGTGACCGTGGTATGTGGCCATGATATGTGGCCGTGGTATGTAGCCGTGGTATGTGGCCGTGGTATGTGGCCGTGGTATTCGGCCGTGGAATGTGGCCGTGGTATGTGGCTGTGGTATGTGGCCGTGGTATGTGGCCGTGGTATGTGGCCGTGGTATGTGACCGTGGTATGTGGCCGTGATACGGTACGGGCACAGACACAGGCTCGGTTACGGGTATGTATCTGTGGTATGTAGTCGTGGTATGTGGCCGTGGTATGTGGCCGTGGTATGTGGCCGTGGTATGTGGCCGTGGTATGTGGCCGTGGTATGTGGCCGTGGTATGTGGCCGTGGTATGTGGCCGTGGTATGTGGCCGTGGTATGTGGCCGTGGTACGGGTACGGGCACGGGCACAGACACAGGCACGGTTACGGGTATGTGGCTGTGGTATGGGTATGGGTATGGGTATGGGGTCTGTCATATTGTCTTTAGCATAACTGCCCATATAACGTTTAACAGTGCGTATAAGTAACGGTATATTTTTAATTCATGATCATTAAGGAGATAGAAAATCATTTTCGTCATCAGTTATTAAAGTAGAAGACAACACTGGCACCACTAAATACGTATCAAGATGCAGTTAACCTTCACCAGTAGGCAACATACTCAACAATAGAAATCCAAGGTATAAGCTTTGGATCTGCACCACAGGGCAGTCAGTAGCCCCTCCACCCCATGGCTGCAATAAACTGAATTAAGTTGAGAAGCTATTATAATCCCAAAGAAAATGCTTAATTTTTGTTATTGAAAGCAATAATATTGTTTTTGTAGATGATTTTGTAACTGAGATGACTGATTATATTTAAAGATTGGCACGACAAAAGATAACTGTTTTGATTCTAGAAAAAATATTCTTTTATACATCATTTTTTTCAATAATGTATTTATTTGGAGAGTACGTGTATTTGTGATACTGAAACAAAATGGTGGAAGAGAGTTTGTAATTGAAATAATTAAAATTTTCAAATTTAACTTTTCTTTATAATACCAAATTTAGAAGGAGTACATCATAACGCATCAAATATCAAAATATAACTTTTGTGGTTGTTTGCCACTTTAAGCAACAATCAATGGGGCATAAAAAGAAATGAAGATTTCTGCAACATGATCATATGGGCTATAAAAATAAAGAAAGTAAAACAGACTATGGTTACTGTATCTAAAAATAAATAAATATGATATCACTTTTAGTTTTCCGATCAGTTACATCCCCCCATCATATATTCGATCGAGTCTATAACTATATCTCCAACAGCTGATCCTCCTCTTATTGCAGAAAACGAAACCTGAAAAGAGATGAAATTAATGAAATAAGCACATCCACAGGTCCAAAGCCAAAAGTCTGCTGATGGCTCCCAACAAATTCATCAATGGTCCATGAATTCACAGCTGTGACTTCTCCTAACTAAAATTCATCCGTAGTCCATGAAGTCAGTTCAGTGACTTCTTTGGCACAAATCACCTGGCAGTATACAGCATGCATCAGGTTGCCGTGACTGAATTTAAATTCACTGACCAACTTGAGAGGTGTATGGCTGGTTACCAAGAGCAAGCTACTTTTTCTATACCCTTATGGTAGAATGCTGTACTATGCATCAAAATTCACCAGTGACTGGATGGATAGGTGAATACATCTGAAAAATCTGAATGTTTACAAGGTACTGCACTACCGAAGTTTATCCCTGCAACCAACCCGCTAACTTTCTCCTTCAGTTCCCTTGATGCTTATTTGTTTGATAATGGCTGGCACTACTTTCTTTGCTTGTTGCTAAAGCACATTTTTCTCAAATTTAAGTTAACAAGCGTTATTAGTGCTTTATGATAAAGCTTGTACCTTGGTTCTACTCCCTATGTTTGTGAGTTCGATAGCAGCCTCTTGGTAGCCTGCTGGTGTTCTTCTACTCTCCCAAACTTTGCCTTGTCTACTAACAATCACTTTGAGTCTTCCCCCAGATGATAGACAATATTTCATCTTCAGACAACGTGTGCTAGATCCTGCAAAAAAATCAAAATAGTAATGTGGCGTCTGCTAACTCTCAAAATGGATAGTGTAGTAGTCAGAAGTAAGCAGAAGCAGCATCCACAACATGTCACCATTTTATTTCAATCGAAATTTTAGACCATATTTATTTATAGCCAGTTAACGTAAGTGATTTCTGTCACCATTTTATCGGGGAATACCCTTAAGGGTAATTTTTGAATTTACGAAATGTTACCTGACATTGTCGAGATCCTGATGTCTGCTCTTGAGCCCTTAGGGTAGTCAGCCGCTTTTACAACTGCATAGTTTGTACTTTCATGTCCGCCAGCAACTCCTCTTGCTTTTCGTCCGGTTCTATAATCTGCACTTGGCCCACTGCTGACTGTGAAAACCGCTACTTCACGTGCACGTTGGGTGACTATCTGAAGCCAGCTACATTCATCACCTGAACCAGATAATCAAGTTATAACAATTAAACATTCTCCTGGGTGCATGTTCCGTGAATGTATAGACAGCTGTCTGTGCTCAAATTTGAGCCTATTTTTGGAGTTGCATTTCCTCTATTACGATACTCCTTAGCACATGCACAGGGAATAGAAACTGAAATGGGCTCACCTTCAAAGTAGCTCATTGTAGGAAAAAAATATTTTTGATTCAGCAACATGGAAATCATGGATTATGTCAAAATTGATATTAGTCAGTTTTCAAACCCTTAATTATTTGAAAAACCTTGTCCCTCTAAGCTTTCGATTATACAAATGCTGAATCTGTAAGTGTTTTTAATATACTGTATAGTAGGGGGTTCTCCAATCAAGGCCATTCCGTCACTTTTTTCCTATGCCAGGACTGGTGTGCTAAAGAGTGCTTAGATGGAGAGAAGGCAACTCCAAAATAGACTCAATGTCTAGTCGAGCAAACTGTCTGTTTGTCTTTATCTATGAATGAATGTGTCTGAAGCTGAACAATATTTCTGAAATACTATTGATTATTTTATAAATCAAAGGAAGAGAGTAGAAACTGACCTATCAGCTTCAACAGTAAATAAGAAAGTCTATTCATAATCACTACAAATCTTTTGTGGAATACTTTTACTATTTATTTAATACTGTAGGGACTTTTTACCTGTATCAAACCCACAATATTCAGTGGGAACTGGCGCAGTGGTAGTTGGCGTGGTTGTTGTTGGTGTGGTTGTTGTTGGCGTGGTTGTTGTTGGCGTTGTTGTTGTTGGTGTGGTTGTTGTTGGTGTGGTTGTTGTTGGCGTGGTTGTTGTTGGCGTTGTTGTTGTTGGGGTGGTAGTTGTTGGTGTGGTTGTTGTTGGTGTGGTTGTTGTTGGGGTGGTTGTTGTTGGGGTGGTTGTTGTTGGCGTTGTTGTTGTTGGGGTGGTAGTTGTTGGCGTGGTTGTTGTTGGTGTGGTTGTTGTTGGCGTTGTTGTTGTTGGGGTGGTTGTTGTTGGTGTGGTTGTTGTTGGTGTGGTTGTTGTTGGTGTTGTTGTTGTTGGGGTGGTTGTTGTTGGCGTTGTTGTTGTTGGGGTGGTAGTTGTTGGTGTGGTTGTTGTTGGTGTGGTTGTCGTTGGGGTGGTTGTTGTTGGCGTTGTTGTTGTTGGGGTGGTAGTTGTTGGCGTGGTTGTTGTTGGTGTGGTTGTTGTTGGCGTTGTTGTTGTTGGGGTGGTTGTTGTTGGTGTGGTTGTTGTTGGTGTGGTTGTTGTTGGTGTTGTTGTTGTTGGGGTGGTTGTTGTTGGCGTTGTTGTTGTTGGGGTGGTTGTTGTTGGTGTGGTTGTTGTTGGCGTGGTTGTTGTTGGTGTGGTCGTTGTTGGCGTGGTTGTTGTTGGCGTGGTTGTTGTTGGCGTGGTTGTTGTTAACCCATCATCTCTCAAACGTATTTCATCAATAGCCATATCAGATCGGAAATTCGTTCCGCGAGTCATCACGAATATAAGCTATATGACAAAATAATAGATAGCGATACATTCATTGATCTTTTTTTACCATGTTGTCGATAGTATGATAGTTATTGAAACTAGAATAATGTCTCAAAGCACTAAGGGGAATTTTACTCCCTAACGACCAGTTTTTTTTTGAATATGTGTAGTAGGGATAAAAGTAATTGATTCTCAAACAACATCTCACTGTTTTGTCCGCACAGCTTGTAGATTTGTAAACTGAGTGTGAATTTTGGACAAGCCACATGTTAAATCTAAACTTAGTCCCTAGCTGCAGCACTTCATCGCAAGAAATAGTTATAAGCAAAACACGCAAAAGACACCGGCAGAAATCATTTGATTCACAGTTTTAGAGAGTGAGAGAAAACTAATTATGTACAAACCTCCACAATGTCAGATGCTGCCACATCAGACATATCTATTGTTGTCTCAAAGAATTTCCAACCCGCACCCTGGTTACCATTAAAGATTTCAGCCAGACGATTACTTGAAGACGGAGATGCGCCATTCACCGATCGATGCAACTCTAGGCTGCCCATGCTGAAAAATAAAGAGAACCCAAATTTATGAGGACGATGGAAGCTTGGATATTATATGTCTATGTCCCTGTCCATGTCAGGAAAGTTTTCATGTCAAAAAGGAGGTGGGCTTTATGTTGTATATAGCTGATTGTTCATTGATTGCTCTCATTGGCAATGAGGCATGCTGTAGTTTTCTGTTCAAGCTGTAGTTGTATTGCAAAAATGAGGGATCGTGATTCACAGCCAGATAAAAAAGTATCCATTAAAAGTAGCTCTCTCAAGTATTAGTACGAGTATGAGTACCGAAAACGCTTGACCGTTAAAACTGTACACATCATCAGAAAAAGTTGCAAACGAACGTTGATCCATATCCACTGTAGTAGAGTGACAGTATTTTATCTTGGTGTGACAGAGGGTTTGTTTTGATGAAGGCAGTAGATCCTGTGCTGATTGACGATGACTCATAGTATAAATATGAAGTCCCTTTGTAAGCCTCCGTCGGTCCCGTATTTGAAGAAGGAGTTCCACCTGTAAAATTTAATTTAATTCATCAATTAAATGTAAGCTCTAGGTTTATAAACTAATCATCATTTTCGATGAATGCGAGATTGTGAGACAATTTGCATTTGCCTCCTGCTCCTCCGTTACATTTAAAAATATTTGTACATATGAGAAATCCGATGATGTTGTTTGCCGGCGATGTAGACCAATTTAATCAAAACTATGTGCGCTCATGTGTCATTGACCTGTCATCACTTTTATTCTTAAACTTTCTCATAAACCAGTAGTGCCTTCATATTTCATTATATTCTCTGACAATTTGAGAAGTAAAAGGAAGTTGATTTGCCCACCCATCATGGTGGCTGAGCAAATCAGTTAGGTGGCATGGTGCTTTATAAACCACAGCCAAACTAATCAAGACTCACATAGTCATAAGATTATGTATAAATGGAAAACTCTTATGGTGCAGGGGATGTCATCTAGGGTTAGTACACCAGTTTAAGATTAGCCTTAGGCCAATGTACAAGCTCTGCTCATTTGTTGGGGCTGGGGAGATGATCAAAACTGTGTCTTAGACATGTAGAGTCTATTTGATGAATGATCATATATCGCAGATTAACACTGTATGTATATGTCTTTAAAACAGAAATATCTCCAGCTTCATGGGACAGATTGATAATAATAATATTAATCATAATATCCTAATGTGGTTTCCTTTCCTACCATAATAAATAATATTAACATATTCAGGTTCAAGTAATACTTATTCGTCAAAAAAGATGAGCTCTCACCTGTGTTGTATATCGGATCGTAATTATCTCCTCCAACATATATGTCCAACATTTCATCACACTGTGTATCGTAAGGCTCAAAGCCACAGGTTAAATCACCAGAAAGTTCAGCACACTCATAGTTACCTGCTCCTGTGTCAGTGCAGGCTCGAGCCCCACATGGGTAGTTATAGCAGGATGATGATGCTACAATCACAAAATTTCACTTTTATACATGCAGCGGCCATGTTGATATCATATTTACTGTTATAAAGAATGTAAAGTGCACAAATCAGCAGTCATTTTTAATTCAATGTAAAGTTCAATGATATTCGGCAAGCATCTTGATGGATGAAGGTAAGCATTTTGTTACATAACCCGTCGGCATAGCAAAGTATAGGATAGTATAATACAGCCAGTCCTTATTAGTGTCCGCTTTCCCAGACACCTTGAAAGGTTGGCTGTGAATACAGTTAGGGATATTATGACGACACAAAAAACAACACAGGTAATCTGCTGAACACTCTGCCGCGGCCGGCAAGCTGTCTGGTCAGGGTGGAGAGTTTTGGGGGCTCAAACTTACTGAACACTATATATTAGTATTTGTGAATGAAACATGGTATTCAGTAGACATTTTGATGACAATCTCGCATGACAATTTGAATGAAAAGCCAATCTCAGTTTAATTGAATGCAAAAGAGGGATACTACGCAGTCGTGCGTAAAAATTTGAAAATCATGATAAGAAATACCCTGCACTTACATGAAGGACAGGACCCGGGAGAAAACTTGATGGCATCAATGCCAATGTTTCCTGATTGCGTTTGCTGCGTTGTTAGTGCTTCAAACAAAATCTGAAATAAATCATAACATTCAACCATATTAATTATGACGTATAAGGCTAGCTATAATACTTCTACGATCTATATGGTTAATTTTTGACTGAAAGAGTGAGATTACACGCGTTTTGATTTCACCCAGTGCACTATGATTATAAATTACCCACACTCGTCAGGGATTTGTTCGTTCATGTGAATTAGCCAATGAAGAACAGTTTAACAACCTATAACTGGTAAGTGGCGATCTAATAGTATTGCTTAATTACAGTAATTTTCTCTGTAATTTATATCTGTTTGTCAACAAGCATGAATTTTCAAATTCAAGGAATCATTTAACTGGCATAAATCATTGCCTGACCGAATAGCTGACCATGCACAGGACAAGTACCATCTATCAACATGAAAATCGGCTATTTTATAATGGCACTCATCATGTTGAGACGAAAACGCATTTAGAGTCAATAACTACATAAGAGTGAGGGCTGTTATTTTGGTTATACAACCTCAAGGTTATTTCCCTGTTCGAAGTCATGGCGCCTCTGTGAAGTGGCTGTATTTTTCAAAATTTCTCTCTGTTGTTGGCAAGTGGGAGCATAGATCTACTCTAAAGTTACTGCTATGATTGTGGACGAGACAACCTCATATGTAATAAATTAGGAGGAAGAGTCGAGAACCTAATGCATAACTGTTTGAATATACACAGAATTTTACCTCAACCATGTCAGTTTCCAGCAATCCAGTGCCGTCAATTTCCAGAAGATTCCTCTGCCAATTTGTACTGCTTGATGATCCGACTTTGTTAAACAGCGAGGCACCCTTAACTCCGTTCACAACTTTATACACGTTGAGTTGCCCGCTGGAGCTTCCGTAGACGGCATGCTGGAAGTCAAGGCACCAGGTGCTACCTACAATTAAATGGTATATTAGAATCAATATAATGGTATATAACTATAATTAATATTACATAATTATAAATAAATAAAATTAATATAATGCTACCTAAAAATAAATTGTATATTAAAATCAATATAATGATATATAATTGATATTAATTAATTAATATTAATAAGTTAATTATAATTAGTATAGTGCTACCAATAGAATTAAATGGTATATTCTAATGTGTCAAAGCCAAATTAATATACAAATTATGATGAACAGCATGAATATTTCTTTGGTAACCAACCCAATTGCAGGTTGATATGAGAGATAATGAGATGGAAGCTTGCACTTACGAATTAAAATGTTTAGAAGTTGTGTTGAATGAGAATGACACTTGCTTATGGCATGTATAGTAATTAGTGACCTGGCTCAAAATGATCAAATTGGCGGAATCAAATGCTTAGCAAATTTTTAATTTTGTAGAGACCTTTCTATATGTGGTTGCTGTTGTTGTTGTTGTTGTTGAAAATTTGTAACACCAACATCAGACTAAGTGGAACTTATATAAAGCCTAAAAGGCAATTTTAGATGAACCATTTAGGAGGGTGATAAGGTAACTTCGACATAAATTAAAACAAATAGAATCAATTATATATTTGATCACCCTGGTACTCACCGCCCACTTTTGTCGGAATTATAGACATGGTACCCATTTGAGTAGTTCCAGTGGCTGATGTATACGCATTCCAGTAATTGACTCCCTCAGGAGCAGAATTAGGAACTATATCCCATTTTCTGCCTGCGCCTTGGGGATCATCAAAGTATTGATTTGGTTTCATAGCTCCACAAGAGCCAGATAAGCCATACTCAAATCCGCAGGTTACAGCATGTTCTGAAACGGGAAATAGTTAGAAATCTCTGTCGTGTCTCAAACTGAAAATCTACAACAATTATTTCGACTCACTCTACAGGGATAAGAACTGATTTTTTCGTTACAGACCTGATATACGATAAAACTGCAGGGTTGTGAAGGGAACATTCATATATATTATGTTTTATTATATTATTATATTATATATTAATAGATATATGGAAGCGAATGTTCCACTACAGGATATATACAATTTGATCCTTACCTCTTGGTATGAGCACTTGCCATTTATCCCCAAAATGCTCCAACTTATTGAGGTAAACCAGCAGTCATAGTCGTTCATATGAATTTATGGATCAGTGGTACAAAACATAGCGTGGCTATTTGTGGAGATATGCAATCAGTCAAAAGCTTTGTGTCAGAATCTTAATAAAGCTATAAATCTGGCAGCTTTTTACACTAGCAACCTTCAAAAACTCAGGCAGGCTGCTTGACAAAAGTTTACAGGGGTCAGCTATAATAGATTCCGAAATTGTGGAACAATCAAAGATGAGTAATGCGGTCAAGCAACCATACATGAATAGCCATATGCTTGTTCAGGGTCAGATACGTTCCCATCTTCCATATAATATATATCAGTGGTCATAGTGCTTACCTGGGTATTGGCAGCTATATGTACCGTCATTATTGTCAATGCAGGGAACACCATGGCAAGGGTCTCCTCGGCATGCATCAAGCTTTGCTGTTACCGTGAATTGATATTTTCCATTTGCAGCTGAAGCTGTAGAAGAGCCCACAAACACGACTAGGAGAGTGTCTGGTCTGTCTGCTTCGGTGGTGGTTATCTCGAAGGTTGAGCTCGCCACTCCACAGAGTCTGTAATAAGAGCATAATTATTTATATGGTACCCATGATGGTGTAACCATCGAACTTCTTGTCTGGAATAGCCATTGAATTCCATATCTGGAATAGCATCATTAGCTTTCTTTTGCAAAACAAAGGGCTTGCAAAAATAGCCAGTCCCTAGTAGCAATCTAGAAATGCCCTAATCATCGACACTGTAGGGGTATAATTACTGTTTGCAATTTTGTAAACAAGACAATTTCTCAGGCTAATTATTCATGCTACTAGGGACAGCCAATCAGATAACAGTCAGATGGGTCCCTGTGTTTAGTGTCCTAACCGTATAACGCTATGATACTATTTCCATTCTAAGAGAAGAATCTAATTCAGTGGGAATAGCATAATAAGCATTCTTTTGTCAAACAATGGGCTTGCGAAAATAGCCAGTTCCTGGTAGCATTATCGTAAAGCCCAAATCATCAAGCTAGCAGGGACAGCCAATCGGACAAATGTCAGATCAGTCTTTGTGTTATATAGGGTCATGAAGAGAATAATTTATTGGGTGTAATCAAAGAGTCTCTAATTCCTTGGTGTAATTCACCACTGAAGTTCTTAAGTTATGATAGGATAACAACTAGATATGTCACACTTGTGAATATAGCTTCCAGGTCACTCACCTGTATGGTGATTCTTGTCCTATGATATTGTACTTTATATCTAGGACATGAGTGCAAGTAGGAAGATCCAATTCATCGACTTCTATTTTGAGAGAGTGACCACTGGATGGAGCTTTGAATAGGTACGCACAATCTTCTCTGTCGTAGTTACTTGGATAGTTTTCTGATTGGATAGTTATACTTTGACCTGAGGTGAGGGTGGTGACAGAGCCACAGGTGGTAGTTGATACCTCTTCACATGTCGCACCGCCTGAAACAAAATAAATTCCTAAAATTAATTTTAGACTGAAATCAATCCAAAACAAAGTATCAAGTATCCCATCGAATTTCCTAATTTCAGGGTTTTCTAGCCTTTCTACAGAGCATGATCCAATAAACAATGTTGAATATCAACCCCACAAACAGGATTGATTGATGAATTAAAAAAAAAAAGAATTCCCAATTAACCTTCTAATAATAAGAACCAAAAAAAGAAGCGGAAAGATGGTGAGGCCAGTTGAAAGCGCAACCGTAAATATTATTTTGCATCCTCGTTAGCATTCAATCATCAATTGCTATTTCTGTCAGTTACCATAATATTCCATTCAAGCGAAGAAAGCACTGTTTAGCAGAGGGCAATGTGGAATAGCCCTCATGGTCTATGTGGTCTTTGTGGCCTATGTAGCTTTCACAGCCTATGTGGAATAGACTTCATACAAACCTAGATATGGTGGACAGAAACATTGACAGACTCCGTTATCCCTGCGAACATATCCATCATTTTCACAAGTATTAGTGCAGCCATCTGCGCAGTCATAGGCTCTGTTCAGTGCGACCTCATCATAATACGAGGCTGTTACTCTCTGGCCTATTAAGCTCTCTAATTCTGGTCTTGACATAGATATTGTCTTGGCACTGTTGATGCTGAATCCCTGCAAAATATCATCTTTCAAATGTGAGACATGGAATTAATTCATTTTGTCAAATCAAAGCTATTAAAATAATATGATGTTGTTTGCTGTGTTTAATACGATGAAAGAACCGTTTTTATTCATATCTGTGTTTTATATTGATGTAGCTCTTCTTCATGGTTTGAAATCGTAAACATAATTCTGTACCTGTGTACAACGAATGACTGATGATGACATCCGTTTATTTCTTTGATACTTGTTTTTGGCCCTTCGACCTTCAGTACAGCCATTGATATGAATTTATGATATATATCAGTGAGTAGAGCGTTATGGCTGTAGTTGTTGTGCCCTACAGAATGACATTCATACTCACACCAGCGCTATAGTGCATAACTGAGCCTGCGTCATAGGGTGCATTATCATAGATCAATCCTTCACCAAACGCCTGTTTAGCAAAGTTTCTCTCCCTTCCACTTTGAATGTTACCATACAACATTACTGACTGGCCGTCTCGATCGGCTCTCGAGTGCTCGTGAGCAAATCCAGCCGCGTGCCCAAACTCGTGCATTATTGTACCTGGCTGTGTAAACAAGAAAAGAGTAAGATTTTCTCTGTATTTTCCTCAGTGAATCTTTATCCGGCCAAGATTGGACAAAAACAGAAACTATTAGCCGACAATAATAATATACCAAAATACTATTTTTGGGTGTTATTATCTAGAATGTACTTGTGACTCAAACAGTGTTGACTTAGTTTAAGTGCTCAGACAGTTGACAATGACAGTTGGTGGCATAAAATGATCAAACACTCCTTTCTGTCTGTTAGGGTAATGCCACAAACTGGACTTGCGGCAGTCTGAGCACTTAGACTAGCTTTCCTTAGATGGCATGGTCACATGTCATAGGTTTTACCAGTTTTAGGTGTTCTAATGCATTTGTCTATATCTTCTTGTGGAGGCGTACCTAATCATATCGTGCCAGAAAGACAAACAGTTGTGTATGGTTCACCGTTATGTTTAAAAAAATGGACTGATCCAAAAAAGAATATCGCTCTCATCCGACGATTACTTACATTCATGCATTGAGGGTTGGAAGAAGACGAAAAGGCTAAATTCATATTCTGGGCTCCTCCTATGGTCCCTATAAATGATGAACATCCACCGCCATTGAAAATACTAATGTATCTACTCTGTGTGGTTCGCTCAGGGAATGTAACACAACTTCTTCTCTCCCATTCGGCTACTGCATCACGGATCTCTTGTTCAACAAAGCCTAACTCGTTGGCTAAAAAAATATAATATAATATCCTTGTTATGCAAGATAATGCAAAATGCTAAATCATTATGAATTATTGCATCGGAAATATATGTACATCGCCATCTATGACCATCAATGCCTTGCAGCCACAATGTATATATATATATATACTTTATGGACACCAGCCAATGTCACAGGACACTTGAGGCGCGTTAAAAATTAAAATAATTAAATGACAAATCATTGGTGCAAGAATTCGGCTCAATTCATGACATCTTAGGATCTAGCTTTTGAAACACATGACATCTTAGCAAACAGGACTTTCCTCGATATTCAGTATGGACAGTATGGTCATCAATGTCATCAACAAAAGGTAAACTCTTTCTTGTATGAATACTCTGGAAACTTTCTATTCGTCTTCTTAACTTAGATATGGAACCAAAATGGACATGGGAAAGGCAACACAGATAGTACTCAAGATTTATAGAAAACTGCTTTTTCAATCTCGAACTTTATAGCAGCGTCTGCGCATAGGTTCATGTCATGGTATTTGAGATCAATTTTGAGTTATGTTCGGAGAATCTTAAGTGGACTTGCAGTAACCTGTAAGAGGTTCCTGTTTTATATTTTATATAAGAATATTAGGGATACAGGGCTCTTTACAGAGAGTGAAGGATGTAGTCTATGACTTGCCAATAGTTACGGACAAGTCATCATTCTGACAGAATTGTCATGAATATTCTGCTGACTCTTGCAGTTTATCAACAAGGAAGGAGGTATGAGAAACGAGGAATGAGGTAGTCCTGGCCTGGTGGGAAGTAGACTGATTGACACCATGTAGTTTGACAGAAGAGGGTTGAGTATGTCAACAAACTCTGTGACATCCTGACCCTGTCATTTGGGATGGATCTTACCATCCTTTGTCTAGTCTCAACGGCTATCTTTAAGTTCTTGTTTTGTTTTTGTTTACTCATAATGATTATTCAATAAAGGTTTCAGCAAATCCCAGAAAACCCCCACCAACCTTCCCTGAAATACTATGTTTAGTTTAGGTATTACTCACTGTGTGGAATGCCTAATATTAACAAGGCCAAATTTCAACATATGAGGTTGATGATACGCCCATGCTGTTGGTGTTTTAGTTGACCTCTTCCAAGTCCCAAAGCGGCACTCCTAGTTATCTTGCTAATCATTGAGGTAAGCAAAAAAGAAAAAATGAGCCAAATTTATGATCAATAAAGAGGAGTCATCTCAGCTCTATTGGTATACCCCCGTACTCATCACACGCACACAGAACTCTTTATGAGCTCAGATACAAAGATACTGTTGTCGGAGAAGGTGTACGCTTGCATGTCAAGCTGTAGCCGCAGCGCCATTGATGTTTGAAACTAAATTGTGTGTCTAGTGTGTCTAGCTGATAGCACCTCGTATAAACTTATATAATTGGAACATAACCAGTCTGAGAGATCAGACAAGTTTGTAAGCAATATAGATAGATCCCAACTTACGATAGCTGCTATCCACTATTGTCCATGGCATCTCCTTGTTTGGCCATCTATTTACATAGTTTGAGGAATAAACTTTTCTTTTCTTCCTTCTTTTGTCATTGCTAGTTTTGTTCTGTAAAAAGTCCACCACCATCAATATTGACGAGGAAATCAAACTTAATTTTGCTTTAAAATCAAAGGTTTATGCAAACGTGAAGATTAATTATACAAAATTGGATATAACGTTGCTGAGTGTTACTGTTTTGATGATACTTGAAATGTTGCATTTCAACCCAACAACCAGGATTTCTTGATGGATTAAACAATCCAATTCTCCTCATTTTAACGATAGAAGCAAGATTCGACACTAAAAGGGTTCAACCTTTTCAGTTTACTTTTTTATTGCATAGGATAAAGTTTTTTTTGATACAGCAAAATGACTTTGGAATAGCAGAATGACACACCAAGGAGTTAGAAACAACTCCTTGGATAAACAGAGCAGCATAAAAGAGGTTCAGATGACCAATCCAACATATTAATTTAGAGTTTAGCTTGGGATATGGTGATTTTTGAAAACAAATTTCTCCCCTGAAAAATTCTACGGAAAGTATCCTGTATTGGTTCTCATAAATAATTATGCATCCTAGCTTACTCTTACAGCACGGCAAAAGGGTTAATAATTGATTCCATCCTTGAAAATAAAACGCCGACTGCATTCTAAGATAAGGGGCTGTAATTTCTTTCCGGGGGGAAAGTGTAACATATAATTATCATCATTAAGTACGTGATTAGTGGGTGGTATTTTTGACACTCTTCTGATATTCTGCAAAGGGATTATGCTTTGAAATGAAAGCATTAACTTAAAGGGCAACCAAGATTTCGCAGCAATGCATTAATGGGTAGTAAATAATGTGCTAGGCAGCATCAGCTTTGTGCATTACGCCATGCAAAACTCTAAGTAGTTGCTGACTCTAAGCTGGGTAATACTTCAGTTTAGGGGAGGTTCGAAGACATTGCTATAATGATGATAGAGCACAGGCTAAATAATAACAGGAACAGGAAACTGCTCTGTGGTATTCCATTTTAGTTGAGTTTGAGTACCTGAGGGATAAAGTGTTTCACAAGAATTCTGGCTGAATAATCATCTGAATTGGATATTGTCTTTTTCCCTATGCAGAAGGAGCAATCTGCTATTAATCAATGAGAAGTTGTTTGAAACCCTGGTTGCCCTTTCAACATAACATGAATTAACAAGAATTTCGTTCAAACTGCTCCTATTTCAAATTCCAGAAATCCCGCAACACAATTAAGAGCACTAAGCTGGAGCGGTGCGTCCTGATATCAGAACTTCTCCACAGACATGGTATATGTGATATGATAAATGCATATGTATATGTAAATGTAAATGTATATGTATATGTAGATGTAGATGTAGATGTATATGTATATGTATATGTATATGTATATATATATGTATATGTATATGTATATGTATATGTATATGTATATGTATATGTATATGTATATGTATATCGACTTACCTCAGAAGAAAGATCATTATTAACGATAAGATCAGGATCTATTATATCTCCTTCAATCAAGTCAAATTGTTCCGTATTATAGTTGTATATGGCATCTTCAATGTCTGCAAACTCATCCAGTACATCATCATGTATAGGCTACAATATAACGTGAAAATTGGTTATAATTCAACTACAATTGGACAAATAATACAAAAAAGTCTCACCATAAAGTACCCTGCTAGATGATTGCTAAAATATTCAGACAAATTCAGAGCCCAAAGTCAATATCAATGACATGATACCAGTAAACATTCGAGTCACTCTCTAATATGACAACTACTAAAATTTACACATGAGATACCAACTTGCCTTACCATCATTCGGTACAAATCCAAAGAGGTGTCTTAGTAGTATAATACTTGGACTCCCACCCAAGGCGTTTTACTAGTAGTATAATACTTGAACACCCTGTGAGGGACCTACCAATATCAATTCGTATATTCAAAGAAATTAACACATCTGAAAGATAACTCAAAGGTAATCCAGCATAAACAAAACTTACTAAAGTCTTCACAACGAGTAAGTTCTACCACAAAATAATACATAATAATATAAGAGATTATTTTAGATTGCAGTAAGTCATGCATGTAGCTGCCTGATTTCGACTTTCTGATTATTTATCAAAGCCGACACTGATAAAACATTACCTTGATTCTGTGGTTCTCTATAACTGCTAATCGTCTAGCACTTCTTGCATCTGTATATGCCTTCCATCTTTTCTATAACATGAAATATTGTGTCCATATGTAAGAAAGCAGCTTGTATAAATACAAAGTTACATTGTGATATTACTGATTTGACTTCATATATTATGCAATCAAAACTAGACTAAATTGACCAAAAAACAAATTAGGTAGAGTATTATTATAATGCAATTTGAGACAAAAAAATTTTTTTTTTTCTTTTATTGACAGACTGTTTCATTTCATTAGCGAAATGTCTTCCAAGTGGTACCGAAAAAAAAGAGGAAAAGGAAAGAAGAATGATAATATCCATTACACATACCTCGGCTTCGTCTCTGCCTCTACTTGGATTTGAAGCTACAAAGCTAAGCAACATACACAACAGAACGATAACGCCTTCCATCTTTATCCACTGAACTGTTCAGTTGAATAGTCGATGCCAAATTGACTGTGATTGAGAAACTGCTGCTTTAAATGCTCCTAAACACAAGTCACCTACCATTACTTTAATTATTACTATTTGTCTTGAAACATATAATTTGCCAAGGTTGTTATAAAAGCAGCAATCACGATTGCCTGTAGATACGTGACAACTTTAGCTATGACCATAGACTTAATAATAAACTTTATTTATCATTAAGTCTATGGCTATGAGTAACCTGGCTTCAGTGGGTATTAACACGGAACTCCCAATCTAGATTTTGATTACGTACTGCCAACATGCAAAATTTTTGGTACTTAATAATTTTTCTAATTATATTGGCATATCATCCACCTATAATTAAATTATTTTGTAATGAGAGATCCTTATTTACAGTCACAAATCAACACGAGTGGTAGAGCAATGTCTTCTGTATTGACGTCTTCTTTGTCGGCGTCTTCTGTGCCAAAGTTATATGTGTCGAGTGTTGACAATGTTTCTTACAGAAATCGATCATTTTTCTTCCTTATCGAGGTTGTGTAACCGTACGTTGATCACTTTGTTTATACAGCTTCTCACGCAACCGGATTCTGTAGAGTTGTTTGGATATGCGCTTGCCAACCAATGGCCTACAGCCTCTTTATGGTAGTTTTTGGGATATTTTGCCCACTTGTGCTATGAATCTGTAAAAAGGAATGCAGGAAAACGCATCCAATTAACCATAATTAGGCTACATGCACGTTATTACATAACATTGCATAATTTAATTTGATATAATATAGTGTTCATATTGTATTTGTACATGAGCAGCTAGAACTAATTTTCAGTTTAGCTGACATAACATCATTTGACGTCATATTGTGTCATGTGTTAGGTGAGCATGCCAACAATGTTGTTGTCAAATTTGAGGAGTGATATAAAATCTTGCGCGTCATCTCATATGGACTAGCGGTACCCTTTCATTATGGTGAGATTAGGAACGTTATGTTGTCAGGCCCTTTTTTCGCTGTGATTGCAAAACCGTCTTAGTGATGATGTACAATTGACCAAAATCCAAAAAAGGTTAAAATTTGTAACAATATTGATGATAATCAGAAAATGTGTGAAACATTGTGATGCATAGTCCACACAGAATTTGTAGTGAAAGGCCTTCAGACCCTATGGAGTTTATAGTGACCCTGTATTTTTCAACGCAGTGACAGCATGGACCTACCCTACCTTAAAATCAACTTTCCATTGAGACACAACTGCCCTGTGATATTTGAGAGAAATTTCCATCCAAAGTCTATACAATCTCTTTAAATGGTCGAAGATAAGGAGTGAAGATGTCAGAAAATATGAAGGAGGTTATCGAGGTTTTTGATATCACTGACTTTACTGTCAAGGTATTATTGACCTCGTGAGTGAGGTTCATTGGTTCAGCCACTTTGTGCAATCACTCATCAGATATAGCGAGCAAGTCAGAGCAATGAACCAAACCAGAGATTCAGATTAAGGTGTGAGCACTGAGGTGTATATTCCAAATCAGTGGGTGTGAACTTATCCTTCATTTATTGCACAGCTAATCAGAAATCCGGATTGCTAGTTATCAATTTGTTGCTTTGGAAATACATTGACAACTGGCATGTTAACAATGTGTAGGAATAATTGAATGATATGATGTATACTTTATTCTGTTGAGCAGTGCAAGACTGGGTTACCATTTTATGCTTACTGAACTAAAAAAGTTTTATTCTAAAAATCAATGCTATGATATTCGATAAATATAAAGATATATAAATAACCGGGTTATGTGATGGGCGATGAGAATCAAAATTATTATATTATTATTTCTTTGCGCTAAAGTGATGGCGTACTCATAGTTGTTATGAACATGTTTGTGAGAGAAACTACGCAAATGAAAGTTGGTTACTAGGGTATTTCCTAGGTTAGAGAAACAGAACAAGCTGTCAGAGGAGAAATATTCACCTGAGGGTAATGGGTGCTAGAAGAAGCAACCATGAAAGCTCCCCCAGGGGGACTTGTTCGGCGGCACCAATCACCTGGCAGTGAATACCATGCATATTAACCAATTTCGCCATCTCACAATGTCCAAAAAAAGGGGTATGGCTCTTTAGTAAGTCCGCTATTCACTACTTGGAGTCACGCGCTCACATCCATTCCGCCATTGCCACCATATGCAATACAGCATATGTGTTAGAGCTATTGAGTTATTGCTGGGACCCCTTTTAGTGGTTTTCCAGATAATATAGCAAAATTGAATAAAATGTATACAGAGGGTAATAAAAATATATGCGTTATTCAGTGAAATCTATTACATTATCAAATCTACTGGTTGTAGTATGTGATTTACCGGGAGCTAGCTGATTGTCAGGGGGTATTTAACTTACTCCATCGGTAATGTTGCAGCATTGATGGGTAAATCTGAACTGCGAGTCCTTCCAGTTGAAGCCACAATGAAGAGCTAAAATAAAAATTACAATAAGATTGTTGCATACCACTATCTGGGACCTCATAACTTGCACACGTAGGGGTAATTACCAGTGTCCATCACAACATGTATCACAGCTATTGCAAACATAACAACTCGGTCGAATAATGTTTGTAAGCCAAACTTAATTGACAAATTTGATTCAATTAATTCAATTGGTGTTGATTTTTCCATAAGTCAAACTGTTCATATTATCGAGATTGATATTAGCTCTAGTATAGCCAGCTGATGGTTTCCAGTCTGACCTTCTAGGTAAATGTTAATACTTCTCAAAAGTCTTGGGGGCTCAGACTAGGTTGAACCTGTCAACTCAAATTCTTAGCTGAGTTGCTAATTTTAAGTTTCCAAACTGATCAAGGTAAAGGAAAATGGGAAAGATACCAAAAGTATTGAATAGACTCATGCTTTATGAGGAGGACGACTTGACTATCCATTCACTCTAAAACTTGACGTACTAAATATTCTCTTTCAGCTCTTACGTTTCAGTTTCAGAGCTTAAGTCTCATTCAGTGAGAATCCCCATCACTACCTTGATAAAGATCATAGGATATAGAATAGCTGGCCTTGATTGACAAAAAAATTTTTTAACCAATGCAATTCATATATCAAAGTGACTTGGTTGGCATATAAATCTGATATACATTGAATGAACGATAAACACGCATGGAGATGGTGCAACATGACATGACATGCAACACCAGACAAAAGTATATCTTTATGCTGTACAAGATGGAGATCAGCTCGACAAAATAAATTGTGCGCTTTTGATCACTTCTAGTAGTCATTGATTTTGGCTTCAATTAAATCTGACCTTGCAGACAGAACACACAACTGTTGTGTGTTTTAGCTGTGCTTAATCCATATTTAGCAGTTCAGATATCCGATTCAAATCTGCAAACTTCTATTGGTTATACTTCATGAGCACACATTGTAAACACTGTATTGAGATGGATGTTTTGATGATCTCACTTCCTCCATTCCGAAAACTTCTTCCTGATCTGATGATGGTTTCTATTGCAATCAATATATCTCACATGACTGACAACTCAACTATTCAAGTTTCCTGCAACTACATGTCTGGCAATAATAAACAAAATCAATGTACGCTAATGATGGTTTGACCTAAGGGAGCCGGCCAAGTTCACTTTCACTACTGACAGTAGGATAGGAGGAATCTGATAATACTAGTGGCAATATTTACATAGAGAAAGAGAAAATACAATGGTTGTTCAGCAAACAAGAGTTACACCTGTCGCTGACATCGAGACTACAGATGACAAACCTTCTCTGGAGAGGCTAGATTTATACAAACGTTACATCATGATAACGGCGGGCTGTTTACCTGCTAGCTGCGTTCCAGGTCTACCAAAGCCAGCTAAACTTATCCTAGCCATAGCACAACTGTTGATGATTATAGTACTATTCATTCCTCTTGTGTATGCGCTGTGCGCCATTTTGGAACACAGGAATGACCAGGATCTCTCGAATTTCATATACAGTATACTGATTCTGGAAGCCTCATTTCTCACTCCCTTTGATGCGCTGCTCTTTTCACTTACTGGTAACATATTTAATACATTCAAAGACTACTATGAACAGCTGGCAGTAGTTCAGAAGTGCTTTGGAGAAATGCAGATAGACATACCTCAGCAACTGTTAAGAGTTGTCGTTATCCTGCTCGCGATCACAGGCATTATATTTTCCTGTACTATGGACGCCTTGTTTCTACATGAATATGTGCATCGTATGTGGCACCTCGATCCGCTTTTTGCACCTGAGATTACCCACAAGAACCACACAGAGCTGGACAACTCCCAGGTTATGATGAGAGGGATGGGTCAGTTTTATGTTTTAACAGTCACCACTCAGCTCTCACTTAAAGTTACATATTTTTCTACCGTGTCCCTAGTGTTGTTCTTACTCTTTAGGAGTTTTAACAAAAACTTGGAGAACATTGCCAAAAACAACCCTGATAAACTTCAGCAAGATCTCTCCAAGTACCGCAGCACACATTTAGAACTTTGTCAGCTGGTTGAGAACATGAACAGAGTGTTTCGAGCTATGTTAGGCGCTATGCTGCTGGTTTACGGCGTGGGATTGCTGCTTATATTCTACCTTGTGTCATTGGGATTTAAGGAGGACTCCGAGATTAAAAAGATTATGATATTCTGGTGTTTGATGTTATTATTCTTCGAACTTATGACCATAGCATTGTGTCAGCTTATCCAGGATCAGGTGAGTGCATAATCTCAACTCAAGCAGTGTAGCCTTCTAGCCTGTCTTGACAAGCTCTGTTTGGTGGGTGTTCTCCCCCCCCCCACACCCACCAAACAAAGCTTGTACCATCCTAGCCTGAATCCAGATCCCAGCTCTTGTGACTCCTTCTGTCTTAGGGATAGTCTTGTGTATGTGTTTGTACGTTTATTATTTCAAGGGGTGATTGAGAAATAAAGACATTGTGGCATAGAGAAACTCTGCAAAACAGTGATATTTTGTATTTATTTCTATCATGAAAGGCAACACCGTAGTTCAAGGTTATGATTCTATAAAAACCACCGTGTTCCTCAATTTAGGAACTTAGACATCTAGGAGAAACAATTTTCTGGAGAGACATTGTTTCTACCTGCCCGGAGTACTTTGGACAGGGTATTTGTAAGCTGAGGTCTGGCTTGTTGTATGACATAGCAGAACTAAAGAATTTTTAAAAATTCATATTTTCTCTATCACATTAATTTTATGTATTGATTTATTTTAATTTATCAAACTTATATGATTTAATTATTTCAATTCAATTTAATATTTAATTGACTTTAATTGATTGTTTACTACAAAACAGTATCAGAAAACAAAGCAAAGAGTAAGTGTTCACTGGTATGTTTAGATCATTGATTCCGATGTGTAGACTCTTATTCTGTAATATATTTGACTGTTTAATAAAAACGGCCCGATTCATTTTTTTGCTAATGGAATAGGCTATTCAGTGGCCTTAGATAGAAACCTTAGACTCAATGAGTAATACAAATAGGTTAATATGATAGACCTATATAAGGAAGCATGACTGTGGTCAGATTGCTTTCATTGGTATTTCAGACTGTAGAGGCTAAAGAGCACCTTTTACGGCTATCTGTCACTCACACAGAGCGGAAGGTTGAGGTGAGACAATTAAAATATGATTCATTCATATGTTACTGTTGGTTATTGCTCTGCTCTAAGATTGTTGGGATAGGATACATGTGAGAAAAAAGGGAATCCAGGTACCATTGGAAATACCACACATGCTTAATCCTCATGTCAATGAGGCCTGGGAGAAAGCAGACAGCTCATGAGGAAGGGTTTAGGGAAGTATGACTTAACTGCTGATGAACGTATTAAAAACATGTTGGGATTGAGTTAGTCGGTGGTTTATCGACGATCAGTTTTAGCAATGTGATCTTTAAATGTAAAAAAAGCAAAATTTGACTGAATGAGCAAGTGATTACAATTTCCCTCCATGGGATAAATATAGAGGCCGAATTGTTCAATTGTTTATTTGTTGTACATACAATGGATATTTACAATAGGTCAGTTGAAAATGAAAAAATTTCTGTCGGAGGTCAACAAGTTGCCTTTAGCAATTTGTTATTGTATACTTTCAAGCCAACCTATATCAATAAAATTAATAACAATGAATATAAATATTATTGTTTATTTAGTTTTTTTTACGCTTGCAGGAGTTTGAATTGAGCTTGTTCTTGGAGCAAGTCAGAGAACCGACTACCCTTACAGCTGCCGGAGTGGTGGCGGTGAACAAAGATTTCGGTCTGACGGTAATTTTATCCAATACCCGTATGTGGATTTCCAAGCAAGTCAATGAGAATATTGTAACATAAAGAATTCAAATGACCAGATCTTATCATGACTCTGCGTTGAATTTGAGTATGCAGTTGCCAAAGAAGAAGATCAACTTGTTTTTCTCTATTGCTTATCAATATAAACAAATCCCCTCCCTACCCAGGTTTGAACCTAGGCCCAAATATGAACCAGTCCTGAATCTTAGCACTATGCTACCCAAGTTTATATGCTGGCATGAGTAATGCAAAATCATCCCGGTCCAGATTTTGGTAGCACTTTGTATGATCATTCCAGATTGCCGGATTCATTCTTACATACTACATTTTGATGGCACAAATCAGCTCATCGATGCAAGGAACAGAATGTCTCTGCATTTGTGCCGAGTGTAACCTAACTACCACACCTCTGGAGACTGAGACCGATTAATACTCAACACAACTTTCTAATGCCACTCTATAGCATAGTGGTGGCAGCATGTACATTGGGGCAGTCACAGACACAGCTAGACAATCCTCCCCACATTAAGTCTCACTTTTGGCAAGTATTTATTTTGTAGTTACCAAAACAAATCCGACAAATTTTGGCCCAACATGGCAAATAACGAAGAGACGGATGAAAGTATTCAAGTACTTTTAGTCAGTAAAGACCCGAGTTATATACAACAAATAAGTACAGCTATAAACCTGCATTTAAGTGTTCTGATGACTAGACCTAATGCCAGTCATAGCAGTTCCATCATGCTTATTCATTGAAAGCGCAGGTTGCTCACACAGCCACTACAGCAGAAGCGCCTGGAACACAGAGATTATGTGGCAGTACCAGACCTGATCTTTTTCTTATCACTTTATAGGCATCTAAAGGTTTTTCACCATCTTCTAATTTGGGATTGATTCTGCCCTTCTCGACAGTCGAGATAAATCTAGTAGTTAGTCTTTAATGTATACCAATATAGCCCATCTTGACAAGCTTGTCAAGACATCACTCAATGTTAGTGTTTGATAATGTTATGCCTTCAACTCTAGACTAGAGTCTCTGGAATTCTTGAACATTATAAATTGCTTCATTCATAGATGGCATCCATTTTTTTTACTGCTGGGATCAATTTAAGACAATGTCACAGAATAAGGATATATCCTTACTCTGTGACAGTATCATCCAATTGTTAACTAGGATGTTGCGAAAGCTTGTGTTATATTGCTTTCAAACTAGTCTGAGCCCCCCAGACTTTGTCCCCTGTCCAACGGCCCCCCCTTTCAAACCTGTGGCGTACTATTCAGTATTTTATAAGTTGGTTTTGTTATCAGATGAGATCAGAGATATTTATATAAACTGAAATGTTTATTGCAATCTTCAAACAATTACAACTTTATATTTGGAAAAGAAAAATGTTTTTGTTTATTGATTCAGAAATAAACTTGTATCATATCATATGTTAAAATCACCATGATGAACAAACAGTCACACTTCTTACCAACCTGCAGGCATGTGAATAGGAGTTCTCAGTGGGTTGGAATCCCTCAGTAGTAGGTTGGAATTCCTTAGTAGCAGGTTGGAATTCCTTTGTAGATGGGAATTCATTTGGAAATTAGAATTCTGTAGTAAGTGTAAGCTGCGCATCGCATTGGCGTTGGTGTTGTATGTAGGAAGATCAACTTTAGATTTTGAAAAATACTGTTGAGGAAGATCAGCTTTAGATTTCGAATAAAACGTTCTTGGCTGATCCATCGCCTTTCCATTGGCTCTGAAACGACAAGACAATCGTAAATTAATATAGTCTGTCCGTTATCTGAATAAGCATACAAGTTGCCAGATTTATCGGCATACACAGAACAAAGCCTAGAGGCCAGAGTGTTGCTGAGCATAACTATTGCTGAGCAGCGCATGGTCCAGTGGATGGCAGCCTGCTGTGCACTATATGAGGTCATTCATGGTCTCAAACCTTTAGGTGACGTTTTCGTTTCTTGGATGCATACAACCTCAATGTGAGACGGAAGGCCATCTTGTAAACCTTTTAAAGCATGGTCAAAATTATCTGATTCATTTGAAATACTGCAATGTTAGATTGTATATACATGGCACACTGACATCGAGACCACACTATTAACATGTGTATCTCTGATCGTTAGAGTCTATTTAGTCTGAATACCTGACAAGTATCCGCCCCTAATTACTGGAATTTACTGCGGGTCGTCACACCAAATTCTTTCTATGATACTCATGCAAAGTGAATTAATTCACTCTCTATTGATCAGAGATATACATGCAATAGTATATCACGTCATCAGTGTGGTGACATAGAGCATAAGTTATATTTTACCTCTCTAAGTCAGAGCTGCTGGCCAGTGGTAGGATGCTCCTTCCAGCTTTCCTGTCACTATTTTTCTTGTAGGCATATACTCCCCCAATAACAAATAGATTGGCCAACACTATCAATCCAACTATAGTCATTGAAATCGTGACATTGCTTGATAATAACCCTGCAGAAGAAATATTCGGAAAAGGTATTCAGTGTCGCTTATTTCATCGCCAGTTTGTAGACTAGGTTTCAACTTCACATTTAGTGAGTACAGCAAGACACATGTTGTAGTTCAAATATGGAATGATGCGGAAAAGTGTGCGATGGATCTGCTGTCGGAACCTGTTTGTCGATGTTTTAGGCAATCAAGGATTATTTGAGCATTTTTTGGTTATCCTACTACTACATTAGGTGTAAACCTGGTTTTACAATAAATTTACAAAAAAAATTAAACAAATTGCAAAAGTTCATGCTGTATAATCTTGTCAAACAGCCACAAAGAAACAAATGAATGACAAACCTCCTTGCTTTATCCTAAAATTTTGCCTGACTTGAGAGTCTTAAATGCAATCAATAGAATGACATGTTTTCATGTCCTTCAAAATGTGACATAATTAATTTGTTAATACCAGGAGTTCCTCTCCCATAAACAGCGAGATGACAATTTGTCAAAAATATAAAACTCTGACAAACAAACCTGGCTCAGGTTTATCCGTGGACTTGATTTCACTAGCAGCACCAGCGTTTAGGTCACTTAGGTTACCGATCGGTTGCAGCTGCGAATTTCCACCTGGTCTTGGTACTTCCTCTTCGTTTCCTTCCCCTGAGTCAGCTGATGTTCCTGAAGATTCAAGATTGGATGGCAATTTGTAGACTGGATTTAACTGAGTTGTCAGTTTATTAGTAGGATCTTTCGAAATCTGTCGTTTAGAGCTTGTTGGGAGGCTTGTGCGTGTTTCACCTGTACTAGCTGTTTCTTTGAGGGTTAGTGTTTCTGGTCTCCTACCTTTTCTAGGTAGCGCATCTGACGTTACTCTGACTCTGAGGTTTGTTATATCCTGTCTTATCCTACTACCTTTGCTAGGTAGTGCATTTGGTGTTACATTGAGGTTTGGTCTTTCCAGTCTAGCCCTACTTTTGCTAGGTAGCGCTTTTGCCGTTACTTTTAAGATTGGTCTTTCCGGTCTAACCCTACCTTTGCTAGGTAGCACATTGGGCGTCACTTTAATGTTTGGTCTTTCTAGTCTACTTCTACCTTTGCTAGGTAGCAAATTTGGTGTTACTTTTAGGTTTGGTCTTAAACTACTCTTGCTAGGAAGCGCTTTTGGCGTCGCATTGAGGTTTGGTTTGTCCTTGGTACTTCTGCCTTGGCTGGGTATAGCTCCTTTGGTTACGTAATTTTTATCTTGATGAGTTGTTTGGCTTAATGTTACTTGGAATTCAGGACCTTTTGTAAGAATCTTCCCTGATTCCACCGTATTGCTGAAGGAATTTTTAGCAATGACTACTGAATATATTGTTGAAGGCAGTTTAGAAGATTCTGTGCTCTTCTTATTCTTCTTTGTTGTAGTTGTACTCTCTTGCTTAATGGTTGCCATTTCTCGTTTCGTGGTTTGTCTAGTTCTCAATTTTGGGGTGGCCTTGGTTCGTTGAGTGGTGCTTTGATCTATTGACCTTGTTTTCTTTGGTACAGTGGTAACAGTCGGTGTTTTCTTAGATGGATTTTTTGTAGAGGTGTTTGGCTTCTGATTGCGGGTTATTGAAGTCGTATCTTTTTTCTCTACCTTTGAGTTTGCAGCTTGTGTCGGCAATGATATAACTGTTGTTTGAGTTTTCGTCAAAGTTGTAAGATAGGTTCTCTGGACGGCTGTTATAATTGTTGTTGGCTCAAATTTTGCTGGCTCCACTGACAATTTAGTTGGTGCTTGCTTTGTTGTGAAAGTAACTTTTGTTGCTTTTGCTGCAGATAAGGTTGTTATTGGCTCTGCTGCTGGTTCATTTTTTGTTGGCTCTGTCGATGGTGTAATTTTTGTTGCCTCTGCTGTTGACAGGGTTGTTGTTGGTTCTGCTGATGTATTGGTATTTCTTGGCTTTGTTGTTGATGCAGCTGTTGATGTAATTGTTGTTGACAGGGCTGCCGGTGAAGTTGTTCGTGGATCTACTGCAATTGCGTTTTTTGTCGGCTCTGTCGATGGTGTTATTTTTGTTGCGTCTTCTGTTGACAAATTCGTTGTTGGCTCAGCTGCTGAATTAGTTTTTGTTTGCTTTGTTGTTGACACAACTGTTGATGTAGTTGCTGTTGACAGGGCTGCTGATATAGCTGTTTTTGGCTCCGCTGCGGATGCATTTTTTGCTGGCTCTGTTGATGGTGTCATTTGTGTTGCCTCTACTGTTGGCGGGGTTGTTGCTGGTTCTGATGCTGAATTAGTTATTGTTGGCTTTGTTGTTGATACAGCTGTTGGCGTAGTTGTTGTTGACAGGGTTGCTGATATAACTGTTGTTGGCTCTGCTGCAGATGCATTTTTTGCTGGCTCTGTTGATGGTGTCATTTGTGTTGCCTCTACTGTTGGCTGGGTTGTTGCCAGTTCTGATGTTGAATTAGTTTTTGTTGGCTTTGTTGATGCAGCTGTAGACGTAGTTGTTGTTGACAGTGCTGCTGAATAAGTTGTTGATGGTTCTTCTGTTGATGTAGTTGCAGATGGCTCTATTGTCACTGTCATTTCTGTTGCCTCTACTGCTGATATAGTTGGTGATGGTTCTATTGTGGACGCAACTGTTGATGCAGTTGTTGTTGACAGTGTTGCTGATGAAGTTGTTGATGGTTCTTCTGTTGATGTAGTTGCAGATGGCTCTATTGTCACTGTCATTTCTGTTGCCTCTATTGTTGACTGGGTCATTGCTGGCTCTACTGCTGACATAGTTTGTGATGGCTCTGTTGTAGATTTGATGTTTGTTACTGCTACTGCTGATGTAGTTTTTGTTGGCTTTGTTGTTGACGCAGCTGTTGACTGTGTTTTTGACATTACCGCTGATGTAGTAGGTGTTGACACTGCTACTGATGTAGTCGGTGTTAGCTCTGCTACTGATGTAGTCTCTGCTGATTGAGTTGTTGTGACAGCTGTTGTTGCGGCAGATGTTGATTGAATTATTGTCAACTCCGCTGTTGTTGTTGGCTCTGCTGCTGATGAAGTCTCTGCTGAATGAGTTGTTGCTGCAACAGATGTTGTTGAGGCAGATGCTGATTGAATTATTGTCGACTCCACTGTTGATGTAGTCTTTGTTCGCTCTCCTGCTGATGTAGTCACCGTTGATGGAATTGTTGTTGTCAATGCTGTTGATTGAGCTGTTGTTGGCTCTGTTCTCAGTGTGGTTGTAGTAGTGGTATTCATGGTTGTTGTTGTTGGAACTGTTGTTGTAGTTGCTGGCGCAGCCATGGCTGCTGGAAACAAAAACAGGAACCATACATGTATGATACATTAGCTGTCATTTAAGAAACTATGACTGATGCGTTATGATCATTGATCCTATCTATCATCCCAGGATTGATTTCAAAGGCAACTGCATGTATTAGCAAGGAGTTTCATCAAGTCCTTTGTATTAGTTATACTCTCTTTAGTTATACTTCTTTACCACTCACATTACAAACCAATTTTTCTCACCCATTCTAATAATGTCCTCAGCTTCTGCAAAATACCTTATATAATATGATGAAAGCATCGGTATACAACAGTTCACTGGCAGTAACCCCTTATTGTTGCTACCCATCTGCCGTAGTGAGACTTTTCTTGTTCTGGTATTACGTAAGTTGCCTGAAGGGGAAGGACTGTCAGATTTGGGAGAAGAGTTTTGAGGGTTTGTTTCTTCAAGATTATATATAAAAAAATGCAAAGGATATGATAATTCCTCCCAGTGACAAGAAGTATTATTTCTTTTGGGTTGCAACTATCAAATCAATGATATAATCATATTGTTTGCCTTGGGTCACTGGTAAATATATATATATATATATATTATTGTGGGTAAAATAACCTGTTGTAGCGGTAGTTATCCTCTCACAAGTTGATGGTGGCACCCATCTACCAAACAAACATGCCATTATGAAGTTCTTCTGTAGTTTCTCTCCGGTGTTTCCTACATACCCATCATCACATGTTATATTGTATGCCCTGAAAATTGAAACATCAAAACAAATTGCATATATTCAATCTGTTCAGGAACTAATGTAAAAAGGTCTGATTTGCCTTAAACATTGATCATTTAAGTCTGAAATATATATATAGATATATATATTTATATTTAATATACAATTTGTATAAATGAATGAATAATTGAATCCAGTCGATTAAAGAATACGACCGCATCTTTCAAATTGATCTGAGATAATATTCCCTTATAATAATAATATTTCAATTTATCACTGTAGCTTGAATTAATTACCAAGCTGAAAACTAAACACAACTCGACCAAGCATTGAGGTATAATAATGAAAAGCAATTTAATTTCATACCAGTGCTGCCCAGTGCATACAGAAAAAACACTTTGGGTTTATCCTTCCCTGTAAAAACATATAAATATGACCTGTGTGTTAGGCTATTATTAATAGATATTAGAGATTCAAGAATAAGAACAAAACGAAAGAGTGAATATTGTGTTGTGATTTGGCATATAAACACGCATCAGGTCCTTAGTACTCATAAAAATAATTTATCATTTTAGTCAGTACAATCATAAAAACATAAGGAAAATTTAGTTACTGCATATTTATGTCAACACATCCAACTCAAAAACGGAATTTACCATTCAATTCCTTCAGCTTTAAAATCACAGCTGTGGGAAATTTACTTGGAAGCATGCTTAATTTTTTATTTCTGGATTTGTTTTACTTACGGTTGCACCTCATTAAGAATAAGATATGCTTCAAGTCTTGCAATGTGTGCATTTGTTATTTCCTGTGGCTTGCAGCCACCGATCGGTTGCAAAGTCTCCATATGTACCACGGAGATAGCAAGTGCAGCAAAAATAGCCGCTACTACTTGCTTTGACATCTTGACAAAGTTTCATGGAGAATGTGTGCTGCTATAGAAGAACTGATACGCAAGCTGTTGCGATATTCAATGATTGTAACAATTGCTGCCACCCAGTGAAGGTATTTCAATTGTTAAAATACATCAGGTTGTATCAGCTCACAGCCTGCGTCCAAAGCCTATGTGTAAGTTACACTAGCATTCAGTGTGTAGTCAAGAAAAGCAAATTTCTCTCAAGTTTATTCAGCAAAAGCTGGATCTTGACTTGATGCGCAATCAAAATAAGAAAAGGGATATATGGATTCACTCAGCGCATAAATGATACATTTATTAATTGTTAATTATTTTATTAATAAATAAATTTATTAATAATCAATTGTTGCTGACAATACAAGTATATATATATACAAAATAAAATATGTAGGGTCAAGGAGGTGGAGCAGACTACAAGATGCTAGGGAGTTCAGTGGATGTGGGCACATCACATATTTTTCCGGCACTATTCGGAAAACATTCCGCTACTGGAATGAAATAGACTGCCAAAAAAAGTGTTAAAAAAATTTTAGGCGGAAATAACGACACAGAAGATAGTGATTGTAAAATGCAATGTGGCAGGTATATGGCAATCACCCATGCCATCACTACCTTAATATTGGCATGAAATGTTTCAATAGAGCAGCCATCCTTGATAATAATATTTTTAACAAATTTAATTGATTGTTTGACCTTTTTTGTTGTAGTCCTTGGTCTAATAATATGTCTGAGTGATTTTTTCAGCAAATAAATTGATACAAATCACAAACACCGTTTACCTCCGCTTTGGAGTCAGATTGAGAGGGATATTTAAACAATCGTCATCAGGACGGCAATTTTACTCGATTATTCGGTCAAGTATTTTTTTTCAGGCTGATTGTTGTAGGAGAACCTGGTGTTTGTTTCTCATGATAATAGTTGTGCTACAAATGTTGCAGTAACTAAGAGTAACCAATTAAAACCGCATTGTAAAGAAAAATCTAAACCCGAAGTTCAATTTAAAGGTAGGCAACTCAACTCAAAACAAGTAATTGCCAAATTAATATTTTGGAGAATATATTGTTTATCCGTCCTTCTCAATTTAATAAGTAAGGGAAAATAATTATAACATTCACCCGGTACTGATAGCAAAAGCAAACAAGACAAAAGATGAATTGAAGCCATGAAATTTGAAATACGATTAATCAGTAGTTCAGTTTAACCCTGTTCTCAGGATTTATTGATAGGCTGATGATGAATTGGCCCATTCTTTATATATAATCCTTTTTTTGGCAAATTAAATCTTTTTTTGGGAAAATGATTTAAATTTTGTGCCTCAACTTGCTCCTCTCATGGCGAGTTAATAGACAGGGAATGAGCTGAGTGCCTAATGCCAATGGAATCTGCATGCTCCATTACATCTGTCCTACACTTTTCAGAGCTATTAGTATCATATTCTAGAGGGGTTATCCCGTTACATTTAGTTTTTACACCCAGCAGGATTCGGGTAATGCTGCCTATATCTCAACACTGGATGGCAGCAGAGTGAGGAATGTTGGCGGGTTTTCCGAAATGGATGATGGAGATTCCGAATTTTGCATCCATTAGGCTCTCAGCTTATCCTGTCTACGACCTGTCTATGACAACTGAATATTCATAGGGGAGACGTTGCGTTACATTGTTGTTGATAGAATTGTTGGTGACAGAGCTGTTGATTGGGTTGTCGTTGAGGATGCTGTTTATTGAGCTGATGTCAGCACAGTTACCAGTTTAGCTCTAGGAGTGGTGTTCATGATTGTTGCTGAGACGATCGCTGTAGTTGCTGGAGTTGTCATGGTGGCTGCTGGAAGAAAGAGCTGGATCCGTAAATGTATAATACACTAGCTATTATTAGAGAAAAATTATCATTTTGCCTTTCTCTCTTTGGCACATCATGGAAACATCCGTCCAGGATGATATTGTCTGCCAAATAAAATAGATAAATCTATTATGTCAGAAGTCATTTCCATGGCAACTGTATATATAAACTGTTGTAGTGAGACTTTTAAACTCGATTCTCTTGCTCTGGTATCACCTAGGTAGCCCAGGGGCAGGACAGTCAGGAGGGGGGGGGGGGTAGAATAAAGTGGTATATATAATCTGATTTCTTCAAGTTTATAAAAATTGCAGAGGGTGAGTTCATATGTAGTTCAAGGGTAGGACAGACATCGATTCCTCCCATTGACAGGCAGTATGATTTTATTGGACTGCAACTATTTCCACCTTGATGATTAATTCAAGCTACAGTTAGATTGAAAACATCAAAATATCCTGGAATATTATCTCAGATCAACCTGAAAATTGCGTTCTCCTTTAATCAACAAAATTATTAACAGATATTAGATATTCAAACATGAAAAATCTACACAAGAACTAAATGAAAGAGTAAATATTGAGTTGTGATTCAGCACATAAACACATCAGGTCCTGAGTTCACACGAAAATAATATTTTTTAGTCAGTAGAACCGTGAAATCATAAGTAAATTAACTTTTACTGCTGGTCATGTTAACCATAAACATATAAATACTTATTTATATGTTTATGATGTCAACAAACAAATTTACCCTTCAACAATTCTCGCAGACTAAATGAACAACTAAGAGAAATTTTATTGCTGTGTCAAAGTACTTAATTCTCCGAATTTGACTTTTGTTTTACTTACGGGTGCGCCTCACAATTATAATCTAGAACTTCAGTTTTAACAAACTGTGCATTTGTTATTTCCAGTGCCATGCAGTTAATGATTTCAGACAGAGCCTGCGTATGAACCAGTGAGATAGCTAGTGCAGCAAAAATAACTGTGACTGCTGACTCTGACATCTTGACAAAGCGTCTTATGGGATATTGCTGCTATAGTAGAACCAATACGCAAGCTGTTGCGATATTCAATGATTGTAACAATTGCTGCCACCTAGTGTACGACATGACACCTATACATTTTCTTGTATCGTTGTAAGCCCTCAGTCAGACTAAGGGAACCAATGAGACCTTGTATGCACCTAAACTGCCATAAAGGAAAGAAATTCTAGACTTTGTGAGCTCACCATAGGGTAATCTTAAGGTTTATCTCCCCTGTATCAAGCGGAAGCAGAAGAGCAAAAGATATAATGAGTATGAGGCAGGCTCAACAAAAAAAAATGCCTTTAAATACTAGAGCACTTGAGATTGGATAAGATTTCTAAGCTTACTGCCTCCACCGCTGACTTGGAGCCTATGGTTTGGATTCCAGAGAATTTGTTACCACCATGGAAATTTTCTGCTTGTCTACCTGCTTGAGCCTTGTAAAATGTGGTGCTTCTGCAATTGTCATTTCTGCTTTAAGATACATCAGGTTGTATCAGCCCACAGCCTGTGTCTAAAGTCTAAAGTTTTCGTGAAAATTTATACAAATCCTGGGAAAACAACCCATGTATGGCCGGTCCTTTAGTGTAAGTTACACTGAAGTCGTGTAGTCAAGAGATCAGTAATTTTCTATCAAGTTTATTCAGCAAAAGCTGGATAACCTGTTTATAACGAATTGTTAAGCATTGGTGAATAAGAAAAGGAATTGAATATTTATGGCCTGGATTCACTCAGCACAGAAATGATGTAACCTGGCTGTTATTAAAGATTGTGCTGCCTAGGAATTAGAACTCCTTGGCGGAGCAAACTACAAGGCATGCTGGAATTCAGTGGATGAGAGTTTGCTTTGGTCAGTCATGAATCAATGACACTGATTCTGTGGGCTAGGTCTGAAGAAGCATATCACTAATTTCTGGGTAGAACTAACGACAGAGAAGATAGTGTTGCAGTGTGCAACGGTTCTATTTATCTGTCCTTTCCAATTTAATAAAAAGGGGAGATCATTATGACCTTCACAAGTACCGATAGCAGAACAAATCAAGAACAGAAACCACGAGAGTTGGAATACAGTTCATCATTTAGTATAGTATACACCAGTCCTGTTGTAGTGGTTTGTGGATAGGCTGAAGGTAAATCTGGCCCCTTCTTTTCTTTTAGTTGGCAATTAAATTGGCAATTCAAATCATTTTTGGAAACTGTTTTACATTTTAGTGCCTCAACTTGTGCCTCATCAAGTTTGATCGCATCTGAATGTGTTGTAGCGTGCTAAGGATGACAACTGCCATTTCCATAGGGAAGACTAGGCAGTCTGTTTAATATGAATATTTTCCCCTTTTTATATTATTCGAAAATTAGTTTTATTCACTAGGCAGAAGAATCACAGTAGTGAGGTGCATTTACACTGAAGATTTTCATTCAGATTTTTGGTCAGGTTTTTGCTTTTATATAAGCTGGAGCATCCAAAAATCTGAATTTTGTGACATTTATGTTGCTCCCAATGATAGCTTACATAGACGAAAAATAGCCTACTTTTACAAAAATCTGTCCAAAGAATCGGCAGTGTAAATGCAGCTTTAGTTTTGAATCAATTGTAATTGCCTCCTAAAAAGGAGAATAAAAATATCATTTGATGGTAAAAAAGTGGCGCTATGAGCAAGGCCACTTGTTTTGTCTGTGGAGTAAGGATCAGCTAGTCATCCACAGCGGGTTAGAGTTATTGGACTTCACCGATGCTGTCTGCTCAATGATGCTGAAAATGTTTATCTGAAAGCTGTTGTTTCGTTTATATATGTACTGTTATCCATTCCTATCTCATCAACAAGATATTCTGAAAGAAAAAGCAATCAATTTGCCTTTAGTTCACACTAATTTTAGGCAGGATTCTTAGCAGTTGGGAGACCAGAACAAAGTTCATGTTAAATAACCACAGGCCTTCCGCAGTTTTGTGTGAAAGTTCAGTGTTTGTGGCCCTAACCACTGGGCACTCGATCACTGGGGAACTCAGTGACTTGGGCACTCAGAGATTTGGGCTCTGGGCCACTTGAGAACTGGGGCACTCGACCACAGGGGCGCTTGATCACTGGGGCTCAAATTGTCTTGCCTTTACTTAAACTGATATTCATCTTAATTTACCTTGACATAGGACGGTTCTAGGTTAAAAATCAGGCTGAATGAGGAGGCCTTTGTGCCTTTGGTTTCACTGTGCTGGACTTTTTGGAGCATCGCCAAGCTACAACTCCTATGGCCATGACAACTACCACAGCCAGCAACAGCATGCCAACAATGAAGGAGTCTGAGGAGGTGGCTAAGGGAAGATAGAAAAAAGACAATTGATTTGCCTACCCTTTTAGATTGATAACATTTAAATGAGTCTCCAGATCTCCAGGTAAACGTAAGACATCAAATGCCATGAAGTAGTGTCATTTATTTGTACAGCTGCTCAACAACCAACCTGCCATTTTGCGTATATCAGATTTCAAAGGCGCAGAGGGCAAGGTCTTTAAATTTAAAAGAGCGTTGGAAATTATCCAAATCAACAATTTTGAAAATCCCTCTCATTTTGCCTTTAAACTAGGCAAGTCTGCTCTTAAATTGTCCATTAAGCGTAATCTAATATAAATATCCAAAAGTCATTCACTCATTGATTGAACTAAGAACTATACAGTTCCATCAATGAATGAATGATTTGAGAAGAAACTTCGCTTATTCAGCAAAGAGTCGAGAGACCTCCTAGATTCTTCTCATCGTCTCTCTAGAGTGAAAAAGATAAAATAATGGCGGTTTCTTACCAGCTACAGGTTTTGACATCGAGCTGCCGGATTTGAGAGGGGGAGAGACCGTTGAATCCGCATCATATTCATCATCATCGCTAACGGGCACCACTTTCTGCAGATCAGGCCCCGCCTCAGTGTTGACGTTATTTTGGTCCGGAGCCCAGCTATCCCTGTCCTGAGCGACACTACTCTTTATGGTGACAATATCTACATTTTCTTTTTTTGTGCTCGGGTTTCTGGAGGTACTTGGACCTAATTTTGGTTTCTCAGCATCATCTGGTTTAACTTCAACCGATGGAGCTCTGGTTGGGACAAGTCGAGTCGGCCCTGGTGCTGGGTTTGTTCTGATATTATCTTTGTGGGTTGTGACGGCTGACTTCGTAGGTTGATTCGGCACAGCTGGAGCAGGAGCAGTGGTGATTGCTGTCGGTTGTGGACCTGGATTTTCTCCACCTGGATTTTCTTGAACTGGATTTTCTTCACCTGGATTTTCTTGAACTGGACTATCTTGATCTGGATTATCTTGAATTGGGAACTTTCTTCCTTTCCCTGGACCTCCTGGTTTCCTGTCTGTAACTGGAACTGGTACAGTCTGTGTGGTGGCTCTTGTGTCAGTGTGAGATATGACTTTCTTCACAGTTGGAATTGGATCAATTACCATCCTTCCGATTCCTTTCTTTAGCTTGGATGGGTCAACGGTGATTTTTTCGACGGGTAAAGTGGGCAAAAGAGCTACTGTTGTAGGAGCTGCGTTAGGTTCAGTGACAGCTGAATTTGTCTCCTCGTCGATTTCTTGTTCTACGGTATGTCGGATATCCGGTGGCGGGGTGTCTGGAACTTCGGTGATCTCTTCAATTGCCTTGATTGTGGTTGTCCTGAGTGCTGTTCAAAAAACCAAAGTGAGATCTCATTTTCTAAATATATTCAGTTTCCAGCCCCTACATTGTCCAAGAAAGAATTGTTGAGCTAGCACCTTGATCCAACTATATAGGTTGGGGCTTTTTTAAGGGGAGTTGGGAGACCATTACATCATTCATAATTTCTTAATTCTCTGATATTACATAACTTGAGAACAGCATTGGCAAGACAAGAACTCCGTCCTAAGATTCAACTGCACATATTTGTGTTGATTATTGGCATTATATCTAGTTTACCTTCTGCTTCTGCTGCTTTCTGATCAGCTTTTTCCTGTTTTTTATTTCGGTGTGAACTCAATACGACTAATCCCCCTGTGGCATCTTCGTAGGCAGTGACCTTGACATCATAGGACGCACCAGGTTTCAGATTTTCCAATGTATACTCGTAAGGAGGCCAGTATAGACGATCTCCAGTCCAAACAGAATACTCAGTCTCAGTATCTAACTTGTATGTAATCTTCAAAAGGAAAAATGGGTAAGGTCATTGCTGGTACAGAGTAATGATCAGTGTTTGAATTAAGGGGGATGCAAGGGGATGTTGTCCCCTTCCTAATTTGTCTAGGGGGATGCATCCCTCCTATATATCATAACCATTACATTTCCAAAATATGGCTAAAGTTGATGCATTTTCATTTGTAATCACCACAGGGCTCTCACGGCCTGGGCGGCCCCCTTTACCCCCTTCCTTGTTGACAACACCTACCTCATATTTTCCACTTCTAACACTGGTGATGATCAATAGTAACCCTTATCTGCACCTGAACCTAATTTCTTTTGGCAATTGGAAATGCTAGTTACAAGGTTTGTAGAAAATGCTTGTTTGTCCTACCAAAAGTGTATATGATCAAGCAGGGTTCCATTGGCCTGTATCAAGAGTAGCACATGTTCTACTCCATAGACTTCCACGTGTCAGTAGAGGTGGAGAAGCAATTCTAAATCAAGAGCAGTCAAAACTTGCTTATAACAACCTGATTGAAAGGAAACATGTTCACAAATGACGATTTGTTGCTGTTACAATACCTCATAGTAGTGGTTAATATCTCCAGTCCATATAATATTCAATGAAGTATCAGATTTTCTTTCTAGGTGTAAGCTCACAGGCACTGCAAAAAAAATGTTGGTAAATGATCACATGGGTTTGCAGTTTGAACTTGCAAAATCTTTTTTAGAATATATTTCGCAGTGAATGTGATCATTAACACCTAAGTGTGAACAAGGATGATCAATCTTTGATGACTAAACTGATATCACATAAATTCTATTTCTACAGAAAGGGTAATGTTGCTTCAATTATTTACACAGAGACAGTTGGATATGGCAATAAAGTTATCTACAGCGTCATGTAAAGCTATCTAAAAACTTTCAGAGAGCATGCAGCACCAAAAAGGTGAAGGAGTACATGTCCATATGGATTACGCAATTGTAGCAGCAGGATAAAATGGTTCATCATAAATTAGAGACATAAAAATGTTTTTGATTCCAATACCTGTTTGCTGTGGTACAGGATTACTAGAGGAACCTCTGCCCCCGGTTGAGTTTTCGAAAGTTGTCACCATTACTTCGTATGCAGCGCCTGTGGTCAGATCTTCGATAATATAGGCAAAAGGAGGTCCTGTTATGCGGTCTCCAGTCCAAACTGAGTACATTGAATCAGAAGTAAACTTGTAGGTCACCTGACAGAAACAATCCAGAAATATTTTTAAATAGATAATGACGAAAGCAGTTATCTTCTCTTTTGACATGAGAGCACAACTACGGGTCAAATGATACGAATCTAGAATACTTGATAAATAACAGGCTAATCAAGGCTCAACCAATAGCTAATATTTTGGACCAAACAGAGCAGTAAAAGGACCTGAAATAAAATAAAGGAAGAAGGGGCGAAAGTGAAGCACCAGAATACCAACATTATTGGTTAACAGTATTCGAGATAAATCAAAGAACTTACCCATGGGACAGCTAACCCTAAACACCCAACACTTTATCATGATAAAAAAACCTAAACACTAAAAAGGTCGAAAATTTGCTATAATCAGAATTTAAGGAAACAAAAAATGTGGCTCAGAGTGCCTATTCCTCTCTTAGTTATTCAATTTTACTGTTTCATAGTGGTAACCCTCATTAAATCACAATGGGCCAGATATTGTGATAGAAAACCTACATGCAAATAAATGAAGTAGGCTAAGTTAAATTTTGGATACTGGCATACCTCATAAAAGTAAACAGAGTATCCTGCCCATGTCACCCGCAGAGCAGTGTCATTGTGAGCCAATACAACCACATTTGTTGGAGGTCGAACGTCTGCAAAAACAGCCCAAGAATAAAATAATGGTCAATTAATCTTCATTTAAATAACATCTTTCGATTTTGCTTGATAGGTTATTGTATTAGCATCAGCAGGCTATAGATATTCTTCCAAGCATGATGATTTTATATGGATTGATTAGTAAACTTACATAATATGATACTCAGTTACAAATGAACCCAATATACAACACAAGGAACGAGTGATACATGTTAAGAGCTGGTGAGGTCGGGCTTGAGGTCTGACAGACTATACTGTTTTATTCCATTCTAATGTTCAAATACTACAACAGTTTTCTTTTCTTATGTGTCAAACATCATCTTAATAAGGATGTCATTTTGGGGATATGGAAAGTTTGATGTGAACAATAATAAAATACAATATAATATGAATAGTTTTCTATACCTGTTTTCTGTGGGAATGATTCGCTAGTCGAGCCTCTACCACCATATGGTGCATTGAAGGTTGTAACCTTCAGATCATATGCAGCACCGGGGAACAGGTTCTCGATCGTGTAGTAATAGGGTGCTCCATTCAAGCGCTGTCCAAACCACTCCGAATATGTCTCATCACTGGCCAATTTGTGAGTAACCTACCCACGAATCAAACTTATGTTACGTTTCTGCTACCCATAGCCAATGTGTTGGCTCTGATTAGTGGGTGTGGAGAAGAAGAGCCAATGCCAGGTCATATGTTAATCTTGGGAAAGTACCTTTGATCTTGGCATTGCCTAACAGATTCCTTAATCATCAAAAATACCAGAAGCCAGCGGAAAAAGTACTTTCGATTATCAAAAGTCAGGCAATGCCAAGGTCAAATGTACTTTCCGGAAACCGAATTGGATCTTCTTCTCTCCCAACCCACTAATCAGAGACAACACATTGGCTAGAAACCCTGCAACCCTGACATAACAGATGTTGGTCGGTCACACAACTTGGATGGCATAGTCAAGCTACTAGATATTCAAATTGGATACTCAGCGTTGTCATACAACAAGCCAATTTCGAATAAAAATAGATAAATACATTATTGGGAAACAAGGGGATACTCTCAAATTTTGTCAGGCAATTTTATAATAAAACATTACCTCGTAGTAGTATCTGGGATCTCCCTGCCAGGAAATAATCAGAGATGTATCTGAGCGGGGCGTGACCTTCACGTTCTTGGCCACCTCACTATCTATAAACGAAAATCAATAACACAGTCCTCTCTCTACAGTAGCTTAACATTTGTTACAGTACCTCCCCCACCAACATTGAGATGAATATGGATGGTTACCAAATCTCTCACCTGTACAATGTACCTGATCAAATGAGGAGATTTACAGGGTATGGAGCTAAAAATAGACCGTTATGAATGATTACCTGTCTTTATTGGTAATCCTGAGCTAGAGCCCACACCTGCCCCTCCAGTAGCACCACCAAAGGTGGCAACATTTACGTCGTATGCTACACCAGGAATGAGGTCTTCTACGGTGAAATCATACGGGGGGTTGTGTATCCTTGCTTTACTCCAAACAGAAAATGTGTCATCGCCAACAGCCCTGTAAGTTACCTTATAAAGAAAATGGACAGGCGTAGTAAAGCAACATTCTGAGCATGTTGGGATGCTACCCACATTATGGCTACATGTCAGAGATATCACTTTTTCACATAGAGCATGTGTGTTGCAACTTTTTAATATCAGGCAGTACACTTGTCGCAATGAGGCTTTTGACACTCTATTTGATATCAGCGTTCCTTCTCGGCCTATTGGCCTATTGGCTAAGATCATAGTGTCACTGCCAATGGGTTTTTAGTTCTTGTTTCAGTTTTCGGCAGCTTGCTGCACACTCAAGTTCAGGAGGTCCTCTATGGCCTCACCTCTAGCATGCATTCTAGATATCTAGGATGTATCACACTCCAAGTACAAGGATTACAGGCAACTTGCGTCCCCCTTTAAGGGCAGCCCAACCTCTGTTTTGTCATAAACAGAGCTTCTGATCGTACGTGTTAACAACAACTTGAGGTCAGAAATGATATTTTCGAATGTGTTTGACATACCTCATAATACTTGCTTGGATCCCCCTTCCACAGCACACCTAACGAGGTGGGAGAACGTGCTACCACCGTCACATCTATAGGCTCTGGATAAAATAAATGGTCACAGTGAAGTTTTTTAACAATCGAGAATGTTCACTGAATATCGAGACAGGGATATTACCGTAATGCTTTGCGCTTTGTAATAGTATTGCGTAAGAGCTTTCCTGGGAACTTGGTACAAGTATTTTTGCGCACCCTAGCGAAGGTATGAGACACCATTCAACCACAATGCGACTATGCGCAAGAATTGTGAAGAGGTCTAACTCTCTCAGGACAGGATCAGGGGCAATCTTAACATTTTTTGGGATGATCTTGATATATACCATGTCAAAACCACACTTATAACCAAGAACTGTGGCATAAAGAGTGGTGTACTATAGAAGAAAGTGCAAACTTCTTGTCCTTGGTTTTTGTCGCCTGCATTTTAATTGAGTTTTGGGTTTTACCTTGAGTATTGAAATTAGTTCCAGCTAAGTGCACAGACCTCCAAAAGAATAGTTGCCAATTGAGTGAAATTTGGATCCTTAAAATTAGATTGTCACAGAGGCTGGTGTGTTTTAATACTCGCGGAGACTGAATCTTTTCACTGTATGGGATAGGGCTCTTCTGTTGTTATTGTAGATAGTTTGGCTGCAGCCATCACCACCTTGGAAAGACTATAGGGGAAGACTCAAAGCATGTTCAATCACCAGGGAACCACCTTTACCGTTTAGATACTAAATATAGTCCATAGTTTGTGGAAGAAGATTCAGTTTCCAAGTGACGCTTCAACAAAAGACACATCCATAACTTACCCATTGTTGTAGCTTCCACGGTTGTGGTTAGTTCTGTGGTTGTTGTTGTGGTTGGATCTGGGGTTGTTGTGGTGGTGGTGGTTGTGGTTGGGTCTGGGGTTGTTGTGGTGGTTGTCGTGGTGGTGGGAACAGGTGTTGTAGTTGTTGTTGTGGTTGACGTGGTTGTGGTTGGTGTAGTTGTTGTGGTTGTTGTCGTGGTAGTTGTGGTTGTTGGAAACCCTTTAAAACATAAGATGTATAATGTATACCCTTTTTCTTAGGGAAATATACTAACTATCTTCTAGTTTTGAGAGAAGAAAACCTGACTAAGTAATCAAGTCTGTAAATAAGAAATCAAGTATGGAATTTAGTAGAGACAGGGAGTTTAGGACAAACAGCTTTTCTAAATATAAAAAAAAAGCTTGGTCTTAGGATTTATATTATCCTGCCAACAATGCAGCCTTGTTCAAAGCTTTGACAATTGGGAAATGAGGCACATTTGAATAATGTGATTTCTAAAGGTGAAACACATTTCACACCGAGTGAGGAGTCATAGCAAACACCTTGATCCCAGCATTAGCATCGTAAACTATCAGCCCCTGTTAGAGTGTTTTGCATTCATCAAAACCATATAATGCACCTACCACCATCCAACGGGTAGTCATGGGTAATCGGACGACAATCGGTGGAGTCATGGTTAGTCCAATCGCCTTGGAAACACATCTTCATCAATTGTCTGTATTGAACACCTTTCATAAGCATCGCAAAGTCATCTTCGCACACAACCCTAAAATAACGAATCAATATGCTGTCATAAGCCTTTATCCAATTGGATTTCAGTTTACCACAGCCGTCGATTTGATTACCTAGATTGGTAGACAACCTGGTTATGATACCAGCGTCGACCGATTCGGACATTTCATACATCAATGAAAAGCCCTTCAAACACTGATTGATATCATAACCTTTATGTATAAGTCGTATACGTAAATGTAAATATATACGTATATGTATACGTATATGTATACGTATATTTATACGTATACGTATATGTATATGTATAAGTGAAATTTTACAGTTTAAGATGTAAATCAAAATGATGAGACAAATTGCAATACTTACACGAATCTGGTCATAGTCGAAGTCGAGATATTGACTATCTCTATAGAGTTGTTGACTATGAGTTCATCACATGGGATTTCCTTTATTTCTATATCATATTTATCTAGATCTATGTTATAGCATTCAACCATACTAATAACAGTAAGCGCTGCAAATAATATCACCAACGAGTTTGTCATCTTTGTTTCTGCCATTACTAAAAAACGACTGACAATATGGTTCGTAGGGTGGCTTCGTCCCTAAATCTACACAAAAAAGCATTCAGTGTACACGTATTTCTGGCTTCTTACTCACATGGCCATACGTACTTTAGTAGCAGTTTTTTTCTGGTTCACTTTGTTCCTAGTCTGTTTTTTTATTCTTTTTATTGCCAACTATGGCATTTGATAAAAGTTTGTCATAATCTTTATTGCACTGACCAGCTAGCCTCCCTACTTCCCTGCATGCGAACAAGGCCAGTAAAATATTTGGATAATTAAAGTAAGAGTACCAGGGACAGTTTAATTTTATTTTCTTAAGGAATACTTTTTGGCACAAAGCTTTTGCCAATCAGCATTACTGAAAATTCAAAATTTACCCTTAAAAGTTTCATATTTTTATATTTATAAATATAAATATATTACATATAAATATATTGTCGCCTATCGAGTCCCAATTTTATTTGGCAATCAAGTCACTTGGGCAATGAGTCTATACACAATAAAAAAAAAACAAATGGTAAAACTATCCAGGGGGACTTTTTATACACTTTTCATCCTGTTCAAATGTTTTACATAACGTGCCGATGAATGAATTAGGGCAAATGATGGGGGAAAAAAGGAGAAAACTTTACAATGTATCTTGATTGGGAATTGCAAAGTTGAGAATTAGATATATACTAGTTATACACAATTTTATTGGGCAGACAATATCATCCTGGACGAATGTTTCCCGTAACGCGCAAAAGAAAGGTCTATGCATGGTTCAAATGGTTCAGCCATTGATATATATTCATGGATTAGGGGAATATATATCTGACCTTGAACAAGTATTTGGCAATTTACGTGTGGTTGCTGTAACAAGTTCTCATATTTGATTGGTCCAAAAGTTCAGTAATGTTACTCCTCGTAAACCTTCATCAAGCAGCTTGCCTGAGTTTTAAAAGGTTGTCACTGGGACGCCAGTCAATGCATAACGTTAGAGCTGCGAGAGATTTAGCTAGATCCAATTACTGACACAAAGTTAAATACTGATGTAATTTCTTCACAAATAGCCATGCTGTGTATTTACCACTTATCCATGAATTCATATCAATTGGTTCAGCGATCATTTAAATAACAAAATGAGAGAGAGAGAGGAAAAATGACATGTATATTTATATTTTATATTACTATTCATTGAGCACGTAGCAAAATTGATCGACAAAAAAAATCAAGCTGAGATAATGAAATCGATGACATAACAAGTATTGCTGTGGAGCAGAGAAGCCAACTCAAAAAATTGAGTAAGTTGTTGAAACCTACCTCAGATAGCAAGAAAGTTGTCTTTTCTTTTTTTTTATTCCTTTTTTTTAATGCAAAGCTGTGAAATCTTTGAGTAATATATGGAAAGCCTCAAGGCTCAATATGATAGGCGCATTCATTAAGGTCACTAGCACCTGAAGGGTTATCCTTCAGTAGCTGGTGACAACACTGATCGATAGGGATTGAATTAATTCACGTAGCTTGAGTAACATCAGGAGGATCTAGGAGTGACAAGCCTCTAGGATTAGACGTGGGAACACATGTTGCACTCAGGCTAAAATAGACTCTGATGATCTGTAATACACGCTAGTAGTGTAGTCTCGAAATCAGTGTGGCTGGTGACCTTGCTGAATATGAAATCTACTTGGCAGTTAGACATTGTCATCAGTTGCGATGCAGTTAGCACACCGATGCCCCTTATCGGCGGCGTGGTTGCACTGCTAAAGTTAACTGCAGGTTGTGTTTAACACAAGTTTACCATTAGGCATTAATATACATCAAGCTTGATCCAATTTAGGATGTTCCTCCAAGTTGCCTCTGTCCAGCTGGCAAAAACGGGGGAGCAACTCCAAATATAAGAAAATTGATCGACCTTCGATGTTGGTCATTTGGTGCTTAATCAGCTAAACATGAATCATAAAAGCGGCTTGTGTATTTTTATTTTCTTGGAGATATCATTGTCACATATTACCAGTATGTGGTGTATGTGGTCTCAACACAATCTACATCAAGCAAGAAGATTGAAAATTGAACAGCGTTGTGTAAACTTTGTTTGTTCTTCTTTGGATGAATGTCTCAATGGCTTTCTGACTGAGATGACTGCTTGCCAACATGTGCCCAAGTTTTATTTGCCTTGGCATTTTCAACTCTCTCGGACAATAAACCCTCTGTGGGTGCATGCACCCTCTCACGGATATCATCATCGCAGATCACACAGTTCAATGGACCAGCACTGATTTATTATTTCAATTCAACTTGCTGGAGGCTTGCTGGGGGTGTGTTTCCCTCGATGCAGCTTATTGGTTCCCCACTTGCCACTCGTAATGATAGATTAGTGGGTGTGATCTGGGTGTGATCAATCTTCAAATCTGATTGGATAAAGGAGTTTGTTATCATTATACAATCAACCAATAGCTGTGTTTTTATTCTACAGCCGGATTTTTCAGGATATCAAGAACATGCCATGAGCTTTACTTAAAAATACTAAGCAGTTTACGATTGCAATGTGTTGTTGATATGAATGTGTATTGTTAAAGCCTGCTTAAACTGGTTATGTATTCAGCAAATCTATTTTGCAGAAATTAATCGGTTCACTTTCCTCATGTCAGTTCAGTGGCACTTGCGTACACACCTGCAATAACGACAGCAGATATGGCAGCACTACTTAGGAGCGGGTCTGCTAGTATACTGACATGGCGTCACTGCCGAGAGCTTCAAGCTCGCCTCATACACACCACAGCGGCATCTCAGAAACTACACAAGAAACAGCCGCAATTTGTACATGGGGAGAAAACTAGCGTCAGCAAACTCATCAAATCACACAACTCATTTCTGAAGAGACACATCGGACCAAGCTCAGATGAGTTACTCAAGATGCTCCGTGTCGTGGCTGCCAAGGTATACATAAATGAGATATGTGTAGTGGTGTAGTGTTGTAGTGTTGTAGTGTTGTGTGGGCTTGTTATTCAGCAAAAATATGAAGAAACACAAAACTGGGACATGTTATAATATGTATTGTTTTATTCATCTATTGGCGTTCCGCTCGTGACATTAGATTGCTTCCATCCCCATAGGATTTAAGTGTTTCTGTTTATTATTTATTGCAGGATATGGAGGCTTTAATATCACTGGCTGTGCCAGACGACATTAGAGTCAAGCAAGAATCACAGCTGACTACGTCCTTAAGTGAGTAAAAGATACACCAAATGTCAAGGGTAAAACATAACATAAATGTACTATGAACTGATGACTGTAATCATGCATGCTGTAAACTAGCCTGTCTTAACAAGCTTTGTTGTGGGGAGGGGAAGGGTGATTATACTACAAAGCATAGCTTGTCAAGACAGGCTAGCTGTAATTAGAACAAGTTTTATTCCCTCTGAGGTGGAGGCTTTTTCTAAGCTGTAATCTATCATGGTTAGTGAGTAGGGAGGAAGTAGGAAGTTCAAGCAGGTGATCTGACAGTGATCAAGTCTATATTTACTTTCTAGTAGTGCAATAAATAATTCAAACTTGTTGGCAATCTCTCTCAAGTTTGCGCTGGCACCAATCCAACTTGTGCAGCCTAAAAATGTAGCTTACAAAGTATCCATCCTGAGCCAAATACAGAAAACAATCATGCCTTATTCACATAAGAAGAAGAGCCTATTGTGTTGTTCCGAGTAAACATTGCTAGCCATTGAGTAATCTAAAAACAGCTGATTCGTTCTGTATTTTGGCTTACTGATCTAGTGATCAATATTATTGAATCTGTTGAAATTGAGTACTGCACTGGTCATAGGCTTATTAATAAATATTATTTAGTCTTTGGTACTATTATGATATAAGCAAGGAGCTACAGCTTTCAGGGTTTCCCTTTCTGCTAATTTACAAGCTGCTAATTTAGTGAAGGCGAATTGTTTCGTAAGGTTGTTTCGTATGGTTGTGTTATTGGTGATATTTTGCAGTCTTTTTACCTATCTTACTATCTCTAGTCATGCATTCATCTTTTTTTGCCCTACTTATGCTCAAACACATGGCTAGATAAATTACATCATCAATACTATTTGGCTCACCCCCTGGGTTTCAGAAAGTACATTAGTGAAAAAAAGCAGCTGATGAGAATCAGCTGTAGTATGCCATATGTCATATTTGTCTTTGTGGCAGTGTCTAGCTAGCCCAAGCTAGCTACAACTCCTATTCGTTGCTGAGCTGCAGCGGCGCTGGTGCACAAAAATATATTGGCCTCACCTATTGCGGAGTTAGGGCAAAATAAATTGACTTTTTGAGAGAAAATAAGGTACCATTAAAAACCTTTTCGTCATAGCGAGATTGTGACGCCATAGTAAAAAATATTATGATACCGCTTACCAATTTTTTACGACTGCCAACTTTATGCTTTCAACTTCTGGCAACAAACTTGATATAACTTGTAGTAAGAATTTGCCCCCCTCGCCCCTCCTTCTTTGAATGTCAGCTCAATTTTTCAATGAGGAGACAATCCTGATCGCAACTGAGTGAACTCATGAAGGGTGGGTTATCCCCCCACCTATCCTGGTGAACTCAAGTAGTCCTGTATTACATACTGTGCGGGCAAACGCTCAGCGTGTGTTGATCTGCGATTGATTATTTTAATGTTACCTCCTCCGAATTAGTTAAACAAAGATCTTTTTTTCATCTCTTTGGCCAAGATTCAAGAAGCATGTGAAATAAAACAGTATGATAAAAAAAGGTTTTCAACTGTTGTAGACGAGTATGAGCTATATGACCACATGAAGGAATTAGCTTCCCATAACAAAGTATGGAGATCTTACATAGGGATGGGATACTATAACTGCCATGTACCTCCCGTCATACAAAGAAACGTTCTCGAGAACCCTGGATGGTAAGCTCAGTATGTCACACCCTACTCGTTTGCAATCACATATACCGTTTAGTGCTGAACCTTTAAATTGGTGTAAAATGATTTTACGTTTGGTGATGTCTGTTGGTGTCGGTGTCGGTGTTGGGCTTAGTCTGGTGCAGAAACATTTTTATAATCTTTTCTGATGATAATAGCAAGCATAAGATTTATCTTCCTCCTTTTACTGTTACGTTCCTTAATCCAACTTGGAGAGAGAGAGAAAATAGAATAATAAAAAGCTTTTCCTACCTCTTTTAGCGCTGCGCCTGTTAATCCTTCTTCGGAAGGAAATCATGTAGAATCACTGTTTATTTTATTATGGGCTGTTGTCGTTACAGGATTACACAGTACACACCGTATCAGGCTGAGATAGCTCAGGGCAGACTATTCTGTCTCATGGTGTTTCAGACTATGATCGCTGACCTAACTGGGTTAGAACTCGCTAACGCGTCTCTACTAGACGAGGCTACCAGTGCTGCTGAGGCTATGGGAATGTGCTACAGGTAAATAGTCTGAGACATAGAATGTGTGACTCTGAAGTCGTGTGTTTCATAACTATTGTATTATCAAACTACCCAAGGGTCCCAAATATTAGCTAGTGTTTAGTTTAGCTAGTTTGGGACAACTGTTTGTTAACTACCAATTTTTAACAAGCTTATGAGTTTTTAAAATGCAATTGAGTGGTGTAAATGTTAGCTTGTGCTAAAAGGCAAACTCTTCCGTCTGCTAATAACCTACTCCTCTTGGATGAGTATGTAACAAAATTTTCCGATTCTATAAAAGGTTTTCACAGAAATCGGCGATGAATTCATCTTCGAGACAGCCATCATCATAATAATAACTAACACATCTAACATAAAAATTATATAAAAACTGCAAGTTGCCCAGAGACGCGTAGTGTTGCTGCAGATACCAGATGGGTACACATGTCCCGAATCGCCACATACACCGGACGGGATTAAAAAACAATTTGTAAAAAGTCTGGTCTTATCCCAAAACAGGTTGGAACCGGTACATTTTGCGGTAGCCTTTAGAATTACTCAGAATTCCATATAGTAATGTCACATCAATTAAAATTTTAAAATAGCTGTTGTCAAGGGATACCCCTAATATGGAGACTGGGTTGTCCCTAATATGGTTACCGGGATTTCCCAAATATGGAAAGTAAAACTTGGCAAAGGTTACCCTTACTATCAGTTCAGTGATCTAGACAAAGGTCATAATGTTTTTTTGCCATTTGTCTCAAAGGAAAAACAAAAAGTTTGACAACTATTATAGATTTCATCATAATGGATGGTGACCAAAAGCGGCCATATCAACATGTTAATGAATGTGAGATTCATTTATTTACAGATTGAACAAACGGAACAAATTTCTGATCGACTCAAAATGTCATCCGCAAACCATAAGTGTGATACAGACAAGAGCTGAAGGTCTCGGTATAGAAGCTATCGTAGTAGACCGAGATAAAGCAGACTTCTCTAACGATGATATCAGCGGTATACTTATACAATACCCCGACACACAAGGCAATGTTTATAAGGATTTACAGGCTTTAGTTCATCAGGCCCATCAACACAAGGTTTGTTCAATTGTGATGGCCAATTTCTGATAATGTTACAGAAACTGACAATCACATCAGTCATTGAGAATCAGAAGTGCCCGTAATAAAGTGTAGAAAATAAAAGCGTCCATGGAGTCAATATGTATAATGCTGATCTGTATAACGCATTTCGACGCAGGATGGTAAAGCTCGAGTTCAGTTCAAAGAGAAAAATAGAGTGTAGAAGAAAAAATCTTACTCATAAACAGTGATAATTTTGCCTCAAGATTGAATATAATGCTGGTTATTGATTTTTCAACCATGAAAACACCAAGCACCCTCACAAATATATGTGAGGTTTACAGTAGACCAAGTTGGGTCCATTTGTCTGCATTACGAGTCGCTCCCAATCCACTTGTCCTGTGGCGTGATCAGTGAAAGGGGGCAACTGGAATGCAGGCAGTTGGATTAAACTTGATCTAGGTTTACAGTAATGGTTGAGTTTGATCCACATTGCCTGCATTTCGGGTTTCCCTTTTTACTGGCTAGGGAAGGATAGGTCGGGATGGAGCAACTCCAAATACAGGCAAATGCCGATCATGCTTTGCCGTAGTCACTGAATGCATATTTATATTTTTACCCTGATAGACATTGGTGGCTTGTGCAACAGATCTCCTCGCACTAACCCTGATGACACCCCCTGGGGAGTTTGGTTGTGATATCGTAGTTGGTTCTGCTCAGAGGTTTGGCATCCCTCTGGGGTACGGTGGTCCACATGCAGGATTCTTCTCAACTAGAAAGATGTACGCTCGATCTCTGCCGGGCAGAGTGGTAGGGCTAACAAAGTAAGCACCTGCTGTCAACATTTACTATTTGATGTGCCTTTCTTGGTGTATCTAGCTGGGGTTTCAATGCTGCAGCACTGCGCCGCACTTTAATCAGGAAGGGTGGGACAACCCTCCCTCACCCATCCTGGTCTAAATACTTGGGTTACTTATGGAGTTATCTCTTCATGCGAGCATAGGGTGTTTCCAGCTTTTGATTTTTTCGTACTCTTAATTTGGCTTTACAGTTAAGTATGTTCTGTTTTCTTAATTCAGGGATGCTCAAGGAAACATGGCATATCGGTTAGCTCTACAAACTAGAGAGCAGCACATTCGACGAGACAAGGCAACAAGTAATATCTGTACAGCTCAGGCTTTGCTGGCAAACATGTCTGGGCTATTTGCAATATGGCACGGCCCCAGAGGTCTGTCCAACATCGCTGGTCAAGTACACAACTGTACACTCATATTACACAACGGTATGTCCCTTCATTAAAATGAATTTGAAAGATATTTTGTAATGATTATGGAGAACAAATTTATAATGAAGATCAGTGTATATACTGACGCCAAACGCGTGGTTAACTGTTACTGACTGTGTTGTCTTTTTGTTCCAGGCATAACCCATTGTGGTAATTTACAACACAATGAGAAATTCTTTGACACACTTTTGGTAACTCCGGCTGACTCAGTGGAGGAAGTGAAAGCAAGGGCAGAAGAGAGGGAGATCAATCTGAGATATTTTGATGATGGCAGGGTAAGATATTAATGTCATTGACATAATTCATGCATTTCTCGGTCACACAGGGATAAAATGTATGCATTTTCTTGGATTTTTACATCAGTAATGGAAAGGGAGTCTTCCAGGTCGCCACTCGTTGATATTTGCAGATCTTGTTCGTGGATTCTTTCTTAGAAGTGTAATAAATTGAGCAAGGGAACCCACATTTTGCGTCAGTCATCACCCATTTTAATTTTGAAAAGGTTGTCACATAAACTCACCTGGACCGTGCTTCGGTCTGGAAACTATATAATTTACAAACTCTGATATATGTGGCTGGTCAAAAAACCATACCCAGCATCTAAAACTGGCGACCGTTATTATCGATTGATGAAGATTAATGTGCTGTCTCTTGGAAATTGACAGATTGGAGTAGCGCTTGATGAGACTGTTACGCAAAGTGATCTGGATGATCTGCTGACTGTTTTTGGCAGCACAGAGACTGCAGTGAGTTACTCCATTCATTTTTTGATTAGCTAATAATTAAACCGACTTCATTGGCTGTCTGTGTGTTTTGACTGATTATTATATTGGTAAGAGCATTGGCACTCGGTGTTACACTTCCTTGTGAAGGCCTGTGATAGCCTGCGATTATATGTCCAAGTTACTTATAGGCAGATGTTGTTGAGAGGGTCGGTGAAGGACTATGGAATAACAGCTTTACTGACTCAGAGTTTGAGAGGCTAACTCCCTATCTAGAGCACCCAATATTCAGCAGGTCAGATGTGATGATATGTTTGGTGATTGGTTGAATCAAGGAGTTAACTCCTGAATGTTCTGGTTTGCTGTTATCGATAGCCTTATTTTAGCTGCACCTCAAACAGAACAAAAGTGAACCCCTGTGATAGGGCTATGTATTGTACAATGTATGTAAAACTCCCTGATGCTCTATGAACAGTATTTTGCTTTCCTTAGTTATCTTCTCAATGCAAAAGAGGAGACAACTTATCAATCATAAGTTAGCTTTCTTCATTCAGTTTTGTAGTAATGTTCTGTAGCTATAAACTGATGATCGGTGTTTGACTATTTCAGCTGTCAGTCTGAGACTGATATAGTCAGATTTATGAAGCAGTTAGAGAATAGAGACTTATCTCTCACTCACTCAATGATATCACTGGGCTCATGTACCATGAAACTCAACCCTACTTCTACACTATTGGTGAGGTCACTATTTGTATTGTATCTGCTGACAACATTTTAATTTTTATGACAATTCAGTAAAACATACAAATTCCACAATATGAGGCATATGGATCGTCATTTGTCGGTAGCGATATTTACCCAATTATCGGAGAAGCTAAGTACTTTTTCGGGCCTGTTTTACACGTTATTATATTTACTTGATCTCGTTTTCAGCCAGTAACTTTTAAGGAATACAACTCCATCCACCCATTCGTACCTGCAGATCAGGTTAAGGGTTACCACATGATGTTCGATGAGCTGAAGAGACAGCTCATTGACATTACTGGATATGATGATGTCTCACTGCAGCCCAACAGGTACCTGTCATTTTTTGTTTTGTTTTATAAAACGATGTCCAACATTTTCCGTTGACACACATACAACTTGCTATATAAAATAATAGAGCAAAAAGAGTTTTGCTTTACCCCATCAAAGGGTGCAAGATGGAAAATTCCCAAAATTGCGTCAATGTCTCCTTACGAAAAAACGTTTTATAGTCTCACTTTTATTATCAGTGCTATTTATTCATTTTAGTGGGGCACAAGGTGAATATGCAGGACTCAGATGTATCATGTCGTACCTGGAATCTATTGGACAAGGACACAGGAATGTGAGTTGGCTTGATATATTTTTATTATTTTTATCGCAATTGCCGATTAAAGAGCTGTTGCTCTGAAATTGTAGCACTGTATAAATCCTCTACGCTGCACCTTGGGCCAGCATCTGGCAACCTTGCAACTGTTTGGATGCCTGTCTCTATAACAACAATTATTGCTCAATCCGAATTCAAGCCACATCATATCGCTGCAATAATATTTTCTGTCATTTTATCATACAGAATTTTGAACCACTCAAATCAAAAACATCATTCAATACTTTATGTGAGGGATAAAATAAATCCTATCTAATACTATCTTTCCTTTCCACCTTGGTAGTCATTACCTTCTTGTTCTTCCAGGTTTGTCTCATACCTGAGTCAGCTCATGGTACCAACTTTGCAAGTGCTCAGATGGCCAGTATGAAAATAAAGGTCGTTAAGATTGACAAAGCTGGTGGCATTGATATGGCTCAGTTTGAAAAAGCGATCACTAAATGGGGAGATCAGATAGCTGCTGTTATGATCACGTACCCTTCAACCAATGGATTATTTGACAAGGATATCAGGTAGGCTGCAGATGAATATGCTCTGTAATATGCTTAGAAATACTTGTATAACGTCAGCATTTTTGTGATAGAAATGGTAATCTTTGATCTCATACCTTACATCTATCTGATTGATTACTAAACATCTGTTTCACAGCTGACAATATGAGTTTAGATGAAGCTAGCTGACACAGGAAAAATAAACTGTCTCTGTTTGCCAACAGCTGGTGGTTCAATATAAATGTGATACAGGTTTTCCAGCTCGTTTTGTTACACTGAATTCAAGCTTATATTACTTATTGACAGGATGATTTGTGATATGGTACATGAAGCAGGAGGTCAGGTTTACCTAGACGGGGCTAATATGAACGCCCAGGTGGGAATATGTCGACCAGGGGACTATGGAGCGGATGTATCTCATCTTAACCTACACAAAACATTCTGTATACCTCATGGAGGAGGCGGACCTGGAATGGGTCCTATCACTGTGTAAGTCGACTCAAGTAGGCGTTAACTGTGCCTTGTGCCTGGAAACTGAATATGCCTGGATTACCCTGTATAGTAATATCAAGATGTTTTTGTCTGAATTTTAAAAATAACATAACGTAACAACCATCTATGAAGCTCAGCTATAGGCAAACGGAGCTTCTCCAAATAAATATGGCTGTTGATGACATCACTGAAACCTTGCACATTTTAAATGTGGAGATATATAAGTTTTTTGGAATATCATTCATATCTATATACAGGAAGAAACACTTAGCCCCGTTCTTGCCAAACCATCCAATTGTGGAGATTGATGGGGTACCACAAAGTTTCGGCACAGTCAGTGCAGCACCCTATGGATCTAGCAGTATATTACCTATATCCTACGCCTACATCAAGATGTCTGGTCCAGAAATCAAACACTGCAGTGAGGTGGCTATACTGAATGCTAACTATATGGCAAGAAAACTCAACCCATACTACAAGATCATGTTCACTAATGAAAATGGTGAGTTATCATCAGATCAGACAAAGGCTGCTATATTTTGTTATGTGTATAATCAAATTTTTCTTGTAGCTGTCGAACGTGAGAAACTTGACTTTGCATTCCTCTTATACTAAGATTGGTAGGCCTACCAAGTGATGGAAATCTGAAGGATATTAGTTTTTAGTGTTGGCAGTCTCTGGCAGTCTCTGTGGCTGCCTGCTCCATCAAATGCATCATATTACTGATAGATTAATACTTTTCTATTTTAGGATATAATGCCCACGAATTCATCATAGATTTTGCTGAATACAAGCAGGCTTGTGGAGTAGACTCAATCGATGCTGCAAAACGGCTTCAAGACTTTGGTAGGTGGCGAGGCATCAGTCTTAATATTTTAAGCTATGGTCTCTCGTCGCAGTTTTAATTTGAATACTATAATTTGCACTATGGGTCTTTGGTAACATTGAGATGAATTTTGCATTGAATTAGCATGATTATATGTGAGACGAAATAGAATACTGTGATCTATGCTATGTATTTGTTCTATGTACTATTTCAGCAGATTTTAGCTATTGCTGATAAATGAACTTATATTGCAGGTTTCCACGCCCCGACAGTATCATGGCCAGTGGCTAACACTCTGATGATTGAACCTACTGAGTCTGAGAGCAGAGCTGAAATGGACAGATTCTGTGACGCCCTCATTGGTTAGTACCATAAACATATAAATACAATTATAAATAGAGTATTTATATGTTTATGGTTAGTACTCTCATATTCTAATGTATTTTCTTATAATTCCTGTACACTGCAATACAGTACATGGCAATACTTATCGAATTATCTGATTTTGTAAGAACAAAGTTGACTTACCCTGTATTGGCAAGACAGGCTTAAGTTGACGAGCAATAGGATTGTGTACATGTGGCTATAGTTTGAGAGTTGAAACAGCTGCGAGGGGGAATTTGTATTCTATTTCCAATTTCCACAAAAAAAAGGAAGTTTGATAAAAGAATGTGGAAAAACCCATTTAGACTAAGACGATATTAAAATAATTGGCAATTCTCTATAAACGACTTCACATTTGTGCGCATCTAGATCATGAGTGCGGAACTTCTAATATTAGTATCAAATTAATGTTTCTAGTTTTAGTGGAAGACCCCAACTGCTTATTTAAAATTATGAACGATGCATTTAACTGCATATTCCACGAGAAAATACTGAAGGTGCAAAGTTAATGGTCCATTGTGACTTTTATTTCAGTCATAAGACAGGAGATTCAGGACATAATAGAAGGAAAGCAGCCCATAGATAATAACACACTGAAGAACGCACCTCATACACAAGCTGTAGTAACTAACTCAGAATGGAATTATCCTTACTCTAGAGAGGAAGCTGCATTCCCAGCAGTAAGTATTCATTGTTATTATCAAGGAGTTCCCCTGTAACTCCTTATTATCATAAACTTTTTCTCTAGCAAATAATCATTCTGGTCGTATGTTTCACAAAACATGCCAAAGAAAATGTCAGTAAAGACTAGTAAAAACTGGTAAAGACTGTTACTGTAAACTTATTTCTACAAAAAGTTATGTGAATAGGCAAGAAGAAGTGAACTTAATTGACTTTTCTGACAGATTTCACCGTTCATTTTTCCTCAGTGACTTGGATATACCTGCGTATGCTAGTTTATATAAATATGTTATAACCAATCCGTTAATTTCTTACAGCCTTATGTAAACCCAGAGTCTAAGTTTTGGCCTGCAGTCGGAAGGATTAATGATGTATACGGAGATCAGAATCTAGTGTGTACTCTACAAGCTGGGGAGGTATTAGGGACAGTCGTCGCACCACCCCCTTCAGCTCATCTTACTGAGTTTATCACCAAATATGAGTAGAATATCAAAATAGCCTCTGTTTAGTATTGCAATAATAGGTAATAAGGCTACAATTTTATTGACATGACTTCATTCAAAGCATTTCTGTTTTAAGAAATTGAAAAACTACAAAAATACTAAGAATCTTTTCTTTAGTGCATACTCATTCCGAATTTTTTCATCTACCTTATAAAAAATCCCACCTTCGAATGTAACAGATGCGATTAACTATTTAACCAATACTTTTTCTAGTAACTTCTACACAGATATTTTACCCCTCCTTGACTCTTCCCTGGCAGCTAACCTGGAACTTTTTGTTTTAAATATATTATGCATTAATATGGATACTAATTTTAATGATTAAGAGACATGATAACCCTAATTTATGTGTCAATGAAGGTCTCATACCGATCAAAATAACTGAAGCAATATAAATATTCTTCGGCAGATAATTTCTTTTATTGAATAACTCCTCCTTGATGATTTCTTGACTATACCCACATTGAGTGTAACTCATCTTATTATCAGGTCTGTTCGTTCAGTACCATAAATACAGGAGGTCTACTGTGTAATTGCATGCAGTATAAAGATTCTCTCTGCCTCTTCAAAAAAAAGAGTAGCTAGCAACGGCAGACAAGGGTATAGGGTATCTACCCCACACAAGCCACACACAGTCCCGTTAAATAGGGCGCTCTTCAAATAAGACTTGAACCAAAGTTTAATTTATTTCTTTAATGGTGACATAACCAGTAATCAGATTGCATACCTTCATAAGCGTCAATCCCCCTGTCAGCTCTGATGGTTTGCTGTTCAGCATCTGGAGCAAATCTGGCCCAATCTGAGTAATCTTATGATCAAAAATAATAAGCACGAGAACTTGTTGATCATTGTAGTGGGGAGTGAAAATGACCAAGCATCAGAGAAAATTATGAAGGCAGGCTAGTGCAACACTATCAGCCAGTATAATGTCATCGTGTAGAAGCTCATCAACTTCACTGCAGCCGTTGGGTCATTGTTGTGGGGAAGACCAAGTTCAATGTCCTTTCCTCAATTCATAGCGCAGAGAAAACCTTTAGAAAACTCATATTTATCTGTGGAAAACCAAGTTTCAGATCTCCCTATAGTGTTGTTTACAAGTCTAGAAATACATGAATGCAGGTAGAATTTGTATGATAAACTCACATACGGTAATAATTACAGGCAGCATCTTATCAATAACCAACTTTACATTTTTGAAAAGTGCTTTTTCCACAAACTTCTACATTCCATTCTATCTCCATGATTCATTCTATTGGGTGCCAATAGTTGATTTTCTAATTCAACTTGAATGAAAACTGTACAATGACATATCACATCTACTTACAACAGTATACAAATCATGGAAGCAACTGATCAGTAAGCTGTGTTATGAATAATGTACTACTGGTCTTATTCATTATTATAATTTATTAAAATGATGAAATTATAGTGGTGAATAACTTCCTACTTCTTGTTATCTTGAGTTAGTTGATAACTAAGTAAGAGCCCAATATATACATAAACATGCCATCAAAATCTTAGGCTAGAGAAGACATGCTTTTTGGGATTGGGATTCAAGTGTGAATGTCCACCTGCAGACTACTGTCCAATTTGCTCCCATACCCATCCATGTCAACACCTGAGCCCCCCATTTCTGAGGAGTTAATTGATCCCCAATGCCTGTGATAGTGATAGATGACTTCATGGTATGCCTCTCCCTATGCCTACTATTACCATGTACCATGTAAGTAGATGAATATAATAATTATCTGTTTTTACAGGCTGTTATGCTACTTACAATCATTAGATGAATGCCTCACACTGAAGAGGTTAATACTACAGGAAGAATGCAAGCTTCTCAACTCCCTTTTGCTGCCATGGTAAGTTTAAATAATAATCTGCCTCCTTGCCTTATTAACTTGTCCATCAACTTCCCCAAATTGTATTCCTGTTGGCCTGTGTGCAATCCTGTAGTCATTCCAGCATTCTACCACTAGAATCCTCTCTTGGCATTGATAATATTCTGGAATATCAACAATGCGAGTCTCCTTACCAACACCTTGATGGTTAAAAATAAGTGTATTCTTAATATTAATACAAATGAACTTATAAATCTTACATATTGAACTACATCGATTAGCACTCGTATTTAGGAAAGGTCATAAAGAGAGTAAGACCTCAGTCACACCCGTACTAGCAGAGAATATAAAGCCAGCTGCAGTTGATGTTGTGAAAGAAGAAATACTGGACCCTATCGATGAAGAACTAGCGAAAGTAAACAAATTATTGGAGAAGGTTTATAAAGTCAGGAGTAACGTCAAGGATGATGTGAGTTGCACCTATTGCATAAACATTTAAATAACCGTGTAGATGTCTGTAAGCGGTATATACATAGACTATAGTTGATAGGATTTATGTTGTCTAGTTCAAGAACGAAAGTCTGACCACAGATTTGAGGGGTTTTATGGCAGCTGACTGGTAAAGGAGATCAACCATGTATAAAGGTAAAATATGGCTAGTCTTCCTCTATGGTTGTTTGCCATAGGAGCTTGTACTGAACGGATTTTTCCACCTATCATTTCATATTTAATCATTCACAGGAGGTACGTGTTATGTGCAAGATAGAAAGTTCAGTGTTACCGGACAAACTTCCAGAAATTGCCAAAGGTGCTACTATAGATTCTTCTGCTATAAGAACTGACACAGGGAGAAATCAAAAAGTGCCAAACAGGCAGACGGAAGTGACTAAACCTTTATCAGCTAATAAACAGACCAGAAACAGTATTTCCAGTCGGTTTAAGCCAACAAAAGCTGCGACTCAAACCAGCTACCAGAGTTCTTATAAACCACCAAGCTCAAGACAGGTCAGAGGAGGTGGACAGGCGACTTCTAAAATAGCATCGAGACCTAAATCTGATATCACAGCTGCCAGTCATAAAGCTAGTGGAGATCTGAAGTCTGGAATAAATGTTACAGATCAGACAAGAATGTCTAAAGTGGTCAATAACACCACCTCTGACAATGCCTCACCTATACCTTCCATTGTGACTAAGAGTGGAAACCCATCAACTGGAGCATCAAATCTCCTTTCTGAGCAGACACCTCATCCAGAGGCATCTTTGGAAATGCTTGTGGAAAAGTTTACCTTGAAAAAGAATGGGTAAGATTACTGCCCCGGTAATTATTTGCTCCAAAGTTAGGTTCATTGCGGTAACCCCTATGGATCGGGTGTATGCTTGTCAAATTAGTTAAAGCTGTCTGATGGATGTCACAGTTTTATACACCTAGGCATCCTAAGGAAAGTAACCAAATTTTGATATAACAATATGTACATGTGTCCCGTAGAAATCTAATGCAAAGAAAATTCTACCTCCAACATATTTATGTATAAATATATGAAAATTAAAATATAATAAATTCATGAATGTGAGCAATATATGAAAAGTTTTCAACAGGATATAAAAATAAGTTGAAGGTTCATCCTTCAATGATATCCCTATCGAGGAGCTCATTGCACCCTTAGACTTGAAGGTGATAGTATTATATTATCTATGGCGTCACCCGTTCTCATTCAATATATATATATATATATATATATATTGCTATTGACTAGGTAAACTTTGTTTTTTTCTTCCCTACAACCCTCATGTTTCCCTTGTTACAGAAAAGAGTTGAAGGTGCCAAAGTCTATGAGAGTACAGATGAAGCTACAGCAGGATTTCCGAGCTAAAGCCGATTATATCCTCTACCAAACATCATCTAGTCCGGTATTACCAGATAAACTGCGAAGGTATTACATAGCAAGTGAGAATATTCCCGTCAAGTAATTGCTTGTATATCCCTCAGGAATAGTATACGCTGATATTTTCGAAATAGTCTTCCAAAATTATGTTTCCAAATTTATATAAAGGGTTAGAATGTTTAGCATGTGCCATGTTACTGCAGTTTTATATGAATCTTTGATATATTTATATTTTATTATAATGAATAATGACTGGATTCAATATAATTCAGTTTTATCTAGAAAGAATAAAAGTTGGAGGATCATAATCATGAAGTTTCAGATCTACAATGCTACCTCATCTAGTTCATAAAATCAGCAGCATGAAAAACAAAATATACATGATTACAAAGTGCTAGGTTAACAAGGTGACCACAGACTAAAGTAAGAGATTACAATGAAAGCTGTCTCTATTAAGTGAAAACTGTAATAGTGTTTGCAATAGAACTACCGGGTGTTGAACGGGAAAAAAAATGTGTAATCTCATTCATTCAGATCATAAGAAAAATGTATACATTGGGAAGTCATTACCCCAAAAACACACAAAAACTATTTATTTTATTTCGAAAGAATCACCCAAATGAGCTATATTAAGCTGTATGATGGCACCAAGCAAATGATGGTATTACCAAATATGGGGGTGTATGGTATTATTTTTGATGAATGCATAGACAATGAATATCCATTTTAAGTGAATGTTAGACCAGCCTCTTCATAAACCTTGAAAATCTTCTCAACGGAAGTAACAAAGGCAGCTGTTCTCAGATCCAGTCCCAGATCATGCTTCTGTGCAGTTAGCATGATATTCTGTAAATACAGTATTGAACAGTTGCTTAGTACAGTGATAGTGGAGATAACGTACCACATTTTTTGTAAAAAAATAATGGTTCGATGCGGGCTGATGATGCCGTGTTTTCCATTGACACCAATTTTGAAGTATTGATTCATGAAAAGTTGTTAAGCCTTTTCAAACCTGAACTGTTGATGTGATTATACCATGTTGACAGATTCAAAATTTTTATATATCATTGGAAATCCTTAAGAACAGTGATTTTGAGAATATTGAATTCAGCATGGCATTGTGCTATTTCGAAAATAGAAAGAGTATTCAATCCATGGAGCATTTTTTATGAGGACGTGGTATAGATACAGTGATTGCAATATTAGACTTTCAACTGATTGATTTAGCAGAAAAGCAAAAGGATTTCTTTATGACAGCAAGGAGTTAACGACGACTTTTGATGCCAGCCACGGGGGAGGGGGGTATCTGCTACATTTTTCAATCTTGAGTTTATAACTAATAGTTAACTTACAGTGGCAGATCTCTCCATGGTATATTCCAGACCAGAGTGGACGATATCCTTCTCTGAGGCACCTGATATTCTGTCCTTGAAATCAGGGCTTGGCTCGATGGGTATCTTACCTCCGTTCCTTCCAAACTTCCTCTCCAAAGAATCCTGCACACTCTCTGTAAAATTTTTTTATAATAATTGCAATAAAAAAATTGATGATGGCATCCAAATAAAGGTCTAAAAAGTCACAAGAACTGTTTTCTTATTAGGTGCCCGCATTTCAAACTTTTAATAAGACATTTAATCTAATACGAATGAAATACAGTTCGATACTATACTGGCAACCACAAGTATCTGAAATTCTGTGCATCAAAATATTCTCGAGAGTTCTCTTTTGTTATTTGGTTGCTACTTCAAACTTTAGACATTTCATATATTGCGAATAAAACGCAGTCTGACACTAGATGGGCGACCACAATTGAAGGATATTTCATTTCTGTTGTTTGACAATAATTTAGAACTATTTGACAGGTTACTTGATATGGTAGAGGAATTGACATGACATGGCGTTAAAATTCCGCAGGCGCTATGAAGCAAATTTCTTTCGGGAAAAAACAGCTGTGTAAAAGCAGCTTCATTTATTTATGGATCACTTACCAAGGAGATGATAGTTAGACTCCTTTTCATATTTGAAGGTAAGTCGTCCGTAGCTGACATGATTCAAATTCTTCAGCCATTCAAAGAAGGATACGGTCACACCACCAGCATTACAGTAAAGGTCTGGAATGACCAAGACATTGTTTTGATGGAATATCCTCTCAGCTTCTTCGGTACATGGACCATTGGCTCCCTCTGCAATGATCTTAGCCTTGACCTTTGTAAAAAAAAACAGGATATACTGTTGATTTATAAGCTTCGTTTTCCTATGCCCAGTGAGCTAAAGTGTACCCAAACTGATGGAGGGCAACTCGGAGAAAAGGCTCATATTCAAGCTAGAAAAACTGGCTATATTGCCATGAAACATGTTGATTTTTTGACAATACCCAATCAAGTCAATTCCAAGCCACAGTAAATGATTACATTGTATACATCCAGCTACGAACAAACATGAGTTTCATAACTTACCAGACCAGCGTTCTCAGCTGTAAGTACGCTCTCCCCGGCAGCAGGCACTAGAATATCACACTGCTCCAATAGCAAATCTCCATCATAACTATCAGCTCCAGGGAATCCTGTGATTGTACCATTGGCCTAGAGAGAGAATAATAATCACTTATATTAATCAATAAAAATAATTGTAATAATATAATAACAATGCAAAATACAATAATAACAATGATTACTTATTCTACATTTCGATATAAAAACCTATCACCTCATGTTATGCGCTACACATAACATAATACAATATATACCTGTCTGTCACATATGAAAATTACATAACAATACAGATTAGTGTGATATTACAGCATAGACTATATAAGATTATATTATAATATTATTAAGTCTGTGTATATATTACCTAGGTCGAGTTTGATCCAATTTTCCTGCATTCAGAATCTCATCCCCCTATGGGTAAGCCGTAGCTCCTGCCTGTCTTGAGGATGTTCTGACAGGCGGGAGCCGAAAATTATCCATAGAAGGGAGAAATTCTGAATGCATGGATTGAACTTGATCTAGATTTTATCCACAGCAATCATAACATAAGTCTAGCGTTTTCATCATAATGGAAGTATTGTAGTTTCTTTGTCTCAGTTCTTTCTCGGAATTAGGGCTTGACTCAGTGTCTCCACCTCATTCGTATAATCTGAGCATTGTTAGGCTTAACTCTACTCACTATTTTCCAGTCTTCCAACTTTTTAGGGTGAATGCCGGCTTCATTATATATGCTACCGTCAATTTCAGCTATACCTACACAGCGAGCTCCATGCCTGTGTAAATATCTCATAGTGTGCAGACCCACATTACCAAATCCCTATAAAATACAACAATACAGCAATGATTCATTGGTCACTCGAATAGATTATCACATGCATCGATCACCTTTGGGTTATGGTTTTTTTCAAAGTCATCTTCCTTTATTATTTACAGATGAGACCATACTTTTGCAAAATCTATATGAGCTATAATGGGGGCAGATAAGATTTTTGCTGTAAAATCTTCTTGGTTTCAGTTGATTCAAATAAAATCGTGAAATATAATAACCTCATAAATGACAATGAAATTCAGTGTCATGAAGAAAGTTGTCATGAAATAAGCAGCTAATTTCGTTTGCAAAATTCCAACAAGTCAAGTTATTGAATAAAATATTGTAATATAGAAAAGATATTTGAGACTGAATTAATTTGGTTGCAAAGGTAGAGAGAAACATGGGGCAAACTTTACTATTTACATCATCTGTTACTCAGCTGCAATTGAGTATGATCAAGTTACATCAACTCTGTCAGGTTCAACTTGATAGACTGTGAGGCTTATGCGGTGACTGCTACATTCTCACTCATAAAAACACCACAAATGACATCAACATAGCCTTCAGCTTACTGTGCGTAGTTGTTATTCCCAAATAGTGGGTAGATACCAGTGGTACACTAAAGTTTTTTGACGGGCATTAAGGTCACAACACCTGTGATTGGGACGAAAGGAGGAGACTTGCAGTATCTGGACATCTAGAAACTGTTGCTGGGGCCCACCAAGAAGTTAGAGACCTCATTGGGCCCACACACCGCAGTGTTTGAAGAAACTAAAACATGTCTAAGTCAAGTCAGTATTTTCAAACTTGATAATCATTGTGACATTCCTCAGATACACTCATACCCCATAATGCAACCAATTTATATCAATTAAACTGACAATCACCGAAAGACTAGGGACAGTACAGGCTACAATATAAAGGCTACAATATAAAGGCTACAATATGTGCAAAGAATGTAAATGATATAGATATGTAAATATTGTACTAACCTGAATGATGAATGTCTTGTCACCAAGGCTAGGTGTCAATCCAACCATGCTCATGAAGCTCGCCTCATCCACAAAATTCTTGATAGCATGAAACACACCCTGGTAAAAATAACCTTGAGATTTCAGAGCTATATACAATCTAATCCATTTCAGCTGTAGCCCATCTTAATAAGCTTGTCAAGACAGTCTAGGATTGTTGATTCCCGGCCCTGGCCATAGACAATGTGCCATACACTCTTGTTTTGTCTATGGCCCTGGATCAGAGACTGTTGACAATGTTCCAGACAAGATTACATCACCCACTATACCAGCTCAACGTCAATAATGATGACTAAAAGGTACAACAACATCACCTCTGTACCCTTAAATTTCACATTAAAACCGCATTATCTTATTCGCATGTTGATATTTCTTGCTCTGAATTGTGGAATGCTGGGCAACCGATAAAATAACACCCAGGCTTGTGAATCTTTTCAGAAAAGAACCACAGATAATAATTTATGCAGCTTCCTAAAAAATTGAACATTACATAGTCTATGTTCACCAATTGGATGGCCTTGTCAACTTAGAGCTACAAGTCAAAATCAAAATTTATTTCGATCGGTTTTTTGTTTTGGTTTCTTTGCACATCAAGGAGAACATCTTCGGATGATGTTTGATGCAATAAAAATGTATAATTATATAAAGTTAAAATCTGATAAAGAGAACTGAGATGCCTCGTTCAACTACTGTTCACTGTCTTACCCTGCCTGTGGCAGATGTTCGCCCATGAATACCGCCCTGTGTGATAGGTTTGCCTGTGACACAAGCTTGAGCATTGATGTCCTGCCATCCCATAGTCTGCGAGTAAGTATCTGCAATCCAGGCCATCTCTCGCTCACCAGTGCCCATATCGGGAGCAGGCACATCAACACCAGGTCCTGCAAAGTACATCAAAATTCCAGTGCAAACTGCTAGTGTTATCATCGAATTACCAGACTAGCCTTGGTGGTTACAGCATTTATTGATGGGTTTATCAGAAAACATAATTTGTACAACCGATTACCGTCATTGATAACTCATAATAAATAATAGGGATTAGGCAAAAACATCTACTAATAGCGACGACTTGCAGTATGCAGAATCCAGTAGAACTACGATCTACCCGTTGTGCAGGCTTATTGACCGCATTCTATGGACATTCTTTCATCATAATGATAATTAATTTGCATCACAAATTACTAACAGTTTTTATCCACCCAGCATATTTACAGGTTGAGCTAATAAAAAGATCTCACTGCCTGCCACTCAAATTGAAAAATAATTCTCCATATGTGGAGATTGCATTATAGTATGAATAAACACTCCTAAATTTTCTACAGCTTGTCAAGCAATATATAGCAAAAACTAGTTGGTATCGAACATATTCTCAAGGCAGACAGGGAGGTCTTGCTATGCAATGGGAATTGCTCATTGATGGAACTAAATATGCACTGACTGAACAACTTGGAAACTAATTTGAAGACCAAGTGAGTGAGTGTGCCATTCTAATTGAAAGCCCCCCTCCATAGAAAGCAACCGATTACTGGGCTTTGCTCAGGCCATATTTAGGCTTTGGACACACTGCAAATTGAGACTAAATGTTAACCACCCTGCCTTATAGATCATACGACCCGCTGATTAAACCCACGACCCTCAAAACTGCTTGATTAAAAAACAAAAGTTTATTCATTGGGGCCCGTAGACATAGTACTTACCAATGAATCCTTTCTTAGCGAGCTCTACAGTCAACCTTCGAGTGATCTTCTCTAGTTCATTGTCAGACCATTCCCGTGGATTAATGGCAACTCCAGCTTTAGCGCCTCCAAATGGCACGTCCACCACGGCGCATTTATATGTCATCAAGGCTGCAAGAGCTTTAACTTCATACTCATCCACCACCGGACTGAATCTGATACCTGTACAAAGTTCAAGAACTTCCGTGTTGATATATTAGTTTGACTCACTGTTTTACTCCTATAGAGCAGAGAATTTAAGTCTCGGATTTTGTCGGCTACTGGTGCATGAGTAATTTGCAATTCTGGGTTTGCACAAGTTGCAGTTTGGCCTTTGAATTGTGCATATTATGCTTAAACTGTTATACCTGCAGCTTGTACATTAGCAAACTTGGTTAATGTAGTCTAGCAGAGAGAGAATATATAGCCTTGTCACGCGGACACTTTCTTTGGTCGCCGTGTGACAAGGGCCCTAGACACAGTAACAATGGATCTAATTTGAGCGCTATACCAGAATGCAATACCCACCTCCTTTACATGGAGTCCTGTGATGACTGTGCTGAGCTCTCCATGCAGACACCAACTCAAGCTCTCCATTATCTCTCTTGATAGGGAATGACATCTCAATTACATTATTCCCTTGTTTGATTTGAGCCAATAAGCCTTTGACTTTCTTGTGTTTCTCTTCATCACTTATTCTCCCCTTCATACCCAAGACAAGCTTGTCTTCAAGCACATTGGCTGCCTTGTCAAAGAACTTCTCAACTGACTGTAGGAATCTCTTTCCTGAGTCTGGATCATGAACCTGAGCAGAATAACTCCTGCTACTCAGGTATGCAGATATTGCAGGCTGGTTGACCTTGGCCAGCTGCAGAGGCCTGCAGTTAACACTTGTTAACGACTTTCTCAGCATGATGAGACCAAGCTGCACTTGATCAAGCAACTTTAAGAACCTCTACCTCAGTTTTCTTCTTGCACACAAACAATTTTGGTTTTTACTACAACCTTGCTGAAAAGTGTGAAAGTGAAAGTTAAGTGGGGTTTCTCCAGACTTGTATAATGGTCTTTTGTGTTCGGTTATTGATACAAAAACTGCTTCAAACTTCCGACTTGTCTAAGAAAAGTACATGTTATAGTCACGTGATGTAAACATTGCCCTGAATCTTGATAAATCTTGGGATACTTTTTGTGGGTGGTAACCAGAACCCCCATTTCATATTCCTCAAATAAACCATGTTTATAAAGGTAAGAGTTGTCCTCTCCAGCAAGCAACTGCTTTTTAGTAGACACAGTGGTGCCAGTATCTGCATTTCTAAAAACAGCAACAAAGATGGCGAAGTGCTGGCAGGTCCAGACAGCTCTACTCTTACTTTTTACCTTCTTTTTAACACTATCAACTGCCAACTCTATATCAGGTAAGGAGAAGATACCATGCTATCACCCTGTAGCCTATTTTTTTGTGTGAGAGACACTCATGAATTGTCTGATGCTGTTTGATAAAAGCTTACCCTCCCCACCACAACAACAATCAACTTCGTCTTCAATTCATCTTTTGTAATATCTATCATTTGTTTCATCTTGGCCAGTCACAAGATTTGATAATTTCAAAATCTCTCTAGTCTCTGGAAAGAATGGTCCTGTCAACAGTATCAGAACAGTTAGTTGATATGTGTTTCCAAAGTATGTGGCAAATTGGTTAGAACAAAACAAGGACTAGGAGTTAGTTTTGGTTTGACTGGATTTCTTGTTGTAAGTGTTACTAACTGTCCTATTCTACTTGACAGTCATTCCTGAATATGACCCCTCTTATATCACTTTCTTAATCCTTCTGCTCAACCTCTGTTTGTCATCATTGAGGAATATGTTAGGTAGGCTACCTTAGCTAGGTAGTTGTATTGAAACCAGCATCCAGTCTACATAGAGAAAGAGGCCCGTTGTAGCTGGGGTTAAATTGAGAGAACAGTTTTTGAGGGTCACAGTCCTTGGAGTATCGATGTTGTGCTGTTGCAGCTATTCAATTTAAGAAATATATTGCCATAATTTAACTCAACTATACTGGATTGTCAACTCGATCCGTGATAATCACTGATGCGTTGGTTGTTAGGGGTAACTTGAGTGAACTGACTTCTGTGTGGTGTAAGTACTATTCCTTCAAAAGGGTTTACGCTAATGTATGAAATTATTTTTTGGCTCAATCGCCCGTTTAATACATATTTTAGAAGGTGAATCAGACGGAGTAAAATGTTTTTGCAATACAGAGCATTGTCGGAGCCACAATAACACTTGCTTTGCCGAGACCAACACAAAGTGCTTCAAACATATTAAAGAGTTTGAAGATGAAAATGGGAAGGATCATGTTTTCTTATTTGGCTGTACTGGGGACGAGGCAGGAACGGTTTTCCAGGTATGGCAGAATAACTTTTCCGATCACTATAGTCCAATGCCTCGAATGAGTTGTCCACTCCCATTTCCAATGATGAATACTAATGATTTTCATGATGAAAAAACATCTGCTGCGGCCAGGATTCGAACCCGGGCCTCCCGCATCAATAACCTATGCCCTATATGATAAATAAGATTCAAAACAGTACCTGGTTTCGCATCAAGAAATTTCTATCGGTACATGCGAATATTGACTTAAATGCTAGTTCCGTGTATAGTTCAGGCTTTAAACTGGTGTCAATTCCATATATGGAAACATAGTGAATGTTGGTTGGATGAAGTATAGAAACAATATATATGACCTGATCAAATAGATCTGAACGTAAGTGGAACAAAGGAAACCAAATTTCCTTTGATATCATGCTTGATGCCCTTGAATCCAGCATGACTGGCTATCCATTGTTTGGACATAATCTCCAGATGTTGAACAAAAGCTCAAGACAGTAAAAGTATATTTTGCAGTTAGAATTATTTTTGACAGTCATCTCTCATTGTTGTATGGACTAGGAGTCTTTCCCCATCATGGTATTAAACATATTTTACTTGATCATTGTAGTGCAATGGCCACCTGTTGCCTGTACATGAAATGACCATCGGATGCTGTGATGATTCTGATTATTGTAACAAGGATCTCATTCCAGAATGGGTTTACTATCCTACCTCTCCACTGCGTGAGTAGAGCTTAGCCTGCCAACCATTGTGTCATTTTCTCTCTCGTTGTCACGGATACGAAGTGCACTTTTTACTTGAGAGATCTTACTGATGATCTCTCTTCTCCTCACGCATAGCTGATTTCATTAGCACTGCAGTAACTTTAGACATGTCTGTTTATGCCACCACAACCATCCATTAGCACTCTAAAGTACCACAATTATTGATGGATTTCAATCATTTGCTGATGATTTTTACAGATATTATATGAACTGGCAAACTGGCTATCAATGAAATTAATCAGATAAGAACCCATTCAATTGTTATAATTTTCTTGAATCACTTTTTAAACTGTTTTCTGTAGGAAAAAGATAGATGCCTATGATAAAACTTATTAATTGATAAGACCTTTGTCATGAATGGCTGGAATTTCAAGTTCAGGACCAAAATCCAAATCATGATCTCTCAACTCCATCCCTCTGACTTAAGCTCTGGCTACACACGCCGTACTATCCATAGGATTGGGAAACTTTTAGTAAGGCTACGGATTGGGCAAAGTGCTACACATGCCTATTAATAGCTAGGCCTATTCCTTTCAATTACAATACAATTTGGGTCTGCTTTGCCTTCCTATTGTTCAACTTGAATGAATTAAACCAATCACTATTTAGTAATTTGAGTAAGCCCCGCCTCTTTCACAAATAACAAAGGAATAGCTGGCCGTACTATGGCTACGGATAGAACCAACAAGTTGGTTAGCCAATCTGAGGCATCTGGCAGAGCTAACCTAGCTATCCTATGCATCTGGCAGTGCTAAAGATGCCCCAATCCTGTGGAAAATACGGCGTGTGTAACCACAACTTTAGTCAGAACTAAACAAACTATTTGTACATTCATGATACCATTGTTTGACAATTATATATATTATACTTTTATGTCATACAGCCACAGATCCACCGATGACTAAACAACAGATGACCCAGATTATTATTCTAGTATCCTGTATTAGTGTTTTTCTGCTAGTCGGAATCATTCTGGTCATTATCCTCATCAGGTGAGTGGAACACACACAGTTGATATCAAATTTGATTTGACCATTTGTCACTAGGACCATTAGACTGGTCATACCAAAACAGCCAAATAAGCTAATGCCCGAGGCAAAAAAAAGGTGATTGACTTGAAGGATATACTGATAATTTTCAAACTGGATATGTCATAAAACAATGAAAAAAAAAGGATTATTGTAATCACCTGCTGGGCAAAGTCCCTCTGTAACTTCAAAAAGGTATATTTCGCTATGCATCAAGTCTCTGGAGCCAAAATGTTGAAAAGCTCCTATCTTGTATGCTAGAAGAGGAGGTAGTTAGCAAAGGTAAAGTATGAAAAGACCCGGGGGGGGGGGGGGGTGGCTTAGATTAACAAGGCCTGTTAGACGCCCTAATTGAATGACAGAAATAGTGAGGATCCTGAGCATGATTTTGCTAACAAAGCCTAGCCAATTCTAATGGAAAGACCACCCCATAACGGCTCTACTCGACAACGAATGTACTTTTACTGCCAGCATGAATATATCAGCGAGTATACTAAGTATATGTAATAATGTAACGGCTGTATCAAATTAATATCTCATATCTATGTGTTTACTTCCCATGGAACAGTTTATCCCATTTTGTGGTGCAATATCTCACTATAAATAGTTGGCTGACACCAACAAAAACCACAATATATATGAGTCAGCTAAATATGGCAACATCTGTTTTATTTATTTAGACACAAGGCATCTAAGACCTCAAAGTCCGGGTCAGATGGTGAGGCCTTTATACCTGACGATGAGTCACTGAGGGATCTGTTGGATCAGTCCTCAGGATCTGGTTCTGGACTTCCTCTACTGGTAAGTCAATCAGCCAAGTGAACATATTTTCCTTCTTACAATAAACATATAAATATCGTATTTAGATGATTATGACTGTCTCCTCTATCGATCTATGATTCATTGAACCATAGAAACAAGTGATAGCATGATTTCTGGGGTAATGAATTCTTGATAGTCTAGTATAGTAGCCTTGTCACCAGGCTAATTTTCTGTAGTAGCCGACATAGGCCAATCAAATTGTACAGTCAATGAAACTTTACTTCGGTTTGTTTCCTCATTTATTTTCTAAGATCCTATGCATGTGCATTTATCAGACAGTGATAAGTGCCTCTGTCTCCAGTGTGAACTTAAATAATGAGGAGAAAGCCCTATTTTTATTGGTTCTCTCTCAATTTGACGTCTTTGTATGATCAACAAGTTGGCCATTGTCTGTAAAGGACGTATTGTTCAATATAAATAGGATGTAAAGAAGCTTCATTAACATTTCCCTGTTGCTTGTTTTCCATACATTATGCATGGGAAATGTCAGTAGTCAGATTTATGCAGAAGGTGCAATAATCATAATCGTAACTGTGTTATGTATGACCAACACTGAATTGTGCCAGAATTACTGATGCAACAAACATGGCTTTTGTTGGAAATTCTAGGATAGTACCAATATAGAAAAAACACACTAAATCTATGGGAAGCACTATCCGCTACTACGTAAGATGCTTGCACTCTCAAATTGTGTAATTGTCCCACATTATGGATAGACGCTGTGTAGGGTCATAACGCAGCAGTGCAATATCTTTGACATCCCATTTTTTCTGATTTATTTTCCATATGATCACATACTCTGAAATAATGACCAGTTTTAACTTTTTAACACCCTTATTCCAGCTTACTATTCTCATAACTGTGTTACGTTTGTCATTACATGGGCAAAGGACTGATCAATCTATATTTACCACGATAGAGTTAATAAAATTCTTTCTCACTATCTTGCAAGTGTCCCACTGATGATTGTAGAAACCAAAAATATTTATATGCTTTGCTATGAACACATTTTACTTACCAATGCCTTGTGTGTTTAGGTACAGCGCACCATCTCCAAACAGATAACCTTAGTTCATACAGTTGGTAAGGGACGTTATGGAGAGGTTTGGAAGGCTAAGTGGAGAGGTGAGGATGTCGCAGTAAAAGTATTCTTCACCACAGAGGAGGCCAGTTGGTTTAGAGAAACAGAACTTTATCAGACTTGTTTACTGAGACACGAGAATGTACTAGGTAAGCAATGATAGTGATAATAGTACACTATGAACTATTTTATTTGATCGAGGTGATTGAGATCTTTAGTATTGGCAGTTAGAAGCTCATATTATTAAGAAAATCCACATCATTTTGTCTTTGCTTCATTCATCTCCACCACCATCCAAATCATCTTTTGCTGCAGAGGAAGCTGTTTATCAGCTCACTTGAAAGTTTCTCTCTCATGAAACGCTATAATCCTATAATTGTTCAAATAGTGATAATGTTAGCAGCCTGTAGAAGACTTAGGGATGTTTTGGTATTATTATAATCCTGGATTTCAATGTTATGCATTATGATAACAATGACAGGTAGTTTAAACACTGTAGCAGGTGCCTGACAGGTGGATTGGTGCTGGTAAGAGCTGCATGACAATGTCAAAATGTTTGATGTTGTCAACATACTTAGTACTTATCCTATGACGATGTGTAATATACAAGATGTTTGTTATTGTATATTTTTACCACTGGTTCTTCATATATGTGAAATATCTCACAGATCTAGTAGTAGTGAGGTAATTATTGGCACTTTTAGTATATATTGATATATAAATATATATTGATATATAAATATATATTGAACCAGAATTATTTGTGGCGTGGAGAGGAGCAGCACTGAAATATTCAAACACGACTCAGTCAGGACGCTAGGATAGTAGGATGGATTGTCATAGGGTTCACCACTATAATTGTTACTGTTATAATATTATAGTTTGTACTGGGGTTAGAGTGCATGTTTGTTGATAATAATGCTTGAATTTACTGTTGTACTCTTCAGAAAGTGTGACTCTGCGTTGACTACCACAAGGGCAAAGTGAACGAGGCACACTTATTTCAGTCGTCACAATTATAACCACGTTTTAAGTCAAGTTACTCCTCTGTGTTTGTTATTTATTCATGTGACCTGGTTTCTTTAGGTTTTATCGCCGCTGACATCAAGGGTACTGGCTCATGGACGCAGCTATTACTGATTAGTGAATTCCATGAGAATGGCTCTCTCCACGATTACTTGCTGACTAAAATATTGACACCTTCAGAGATGTTACGAGCTGTATCATCGATCATCAACGGTCTCTGTCATCTCCATACCGAGATCCACGGCACACAAGGTAAAATATGAATATTGGAATGTTGAGAACATTTATCACCATCTGGTCAGTTCGTTGGGCCTGACCTAGATCAAGTTTAATCCAATTGTCTGCATTCCAGTTGCTCTCTTCCACTGTAAAGCCGGTGTGACCTGCGGATTGGGGGCAACTCTGAATGCAGGCAAATGGACCAAACTTGGTCTAGGTATGACCATTTGCTCCGGAATATGTCCCGCTGAAAACCACACTCTTTGGTGTTAATCACTTGACTTAAGTGTAGGGGTCTTGGTAATATCTCAAACTTAACCTCATAAAAATACAAAATACTTACACCTACAGTCAAACAACAATCCGTACTAATTTGTACTAATTTGCCGTTTGCCGTACTAATTTGCCGATAACATACCACCAGCCGAATTGGAAAGGGGTCGTTAAAGTGGTATGTGACCGCTGGAATGTAAAAAAGGCTTTGCAATGCCATCTCAAATCCCTGTAATGTAACCAACATGCATGTATTTACTATATGTTAATTTGTATTTGCAGGTAAACCAGCGATGGCTCACAGAGATATCAAAACTAAGAATATTTTAGTGAAGAAGAATGGAAGTTGCTGTATTGCCGACTTGGGACTGGCAGTTAAATATAATAGGTACATTTCACTTAATTTTCATTGGAATTTCCTTCATCTATCTGATTGCGGATTAGAAAATAGTTGTGCATTATTAATTGATGTTAATATTGTTATTATTTGATTGTGAAATTATTAATCTGTCTACTTGCGCTCTGAGATGTTAAAATTGTTCCCTCATGAACTATGTGTATTGAGTTTGACCCAATTTGCGTGGATTTTGCGGCTTCCTAGTAGTGTGGGGTATCGATTGTGTATCCAAGTAAATTATGTCCTATTAGATACTTGGGAATACCTTGCTAACAGTACTCTTGAGCCTTGGCTGCGCTTACTTTACCATTACCCAACATTGTTGACATGCCATCTTTTCTGTTTTAGTGATACAAATGAAGTTGACATTGCACCGAATCCTCGACAAGGCACAAAGCGATATATGGCTCCAGAAGTGTTGGCTGATACTATAAATGTAAAGAACTTTGATGCATTCAGACAAGCGGATATGTATTCTCTGGGTCTTGTATTCTGGGAGATCACCAACAGAACTCTCTCAAATGGTATGAAACCTGATGTCTCACACACCTTGCTCTGACCACACTTCTTATCCTATGATCAGTCTGTGATCCCGGATTGGAAGATGTCCCTATTTAGATCACCTTTTTTTACATGAAACATGTAATTTTATTCTTGGTGATTGGTGACACGACTGAAACAAAGTCTTTAGTTCAGTTGAGCCTGTAATCCCCCTCCCCCCCTCTATGAGGGAGTGACTAATAACCGAAACTTCCATGCTGGGAATTGTAAGTATGTACTTAAGTTGTACACTGAAACAAAACCTGATCAATCAAGTGATGTTAGATTTTTGTTGTTTTGACTACTGATGTTATCATATGTTTTGCAGGACGGGCAGAGGATTACAATATTCCATACTATGACCAGGTGGCCAATGATCCAAGTTTTGAAGAGATGAAGTCAGTTGTATACGACAGAAATATCAGACCACATATTAACAACAAATGGTACTCAGATGATGTAAGTTGTGTTTTCAGACTCACATATTTATTAACTTTTCTTTTATGTCAAAGAAAATGGAAAGAAATACATTCCTAAGATGGCACACGTCTCTGTGATGCGCTGCTTGAAAAATAAGCTCACATTTTGAGTTTTCTATAGCTGTAATCTGTATCCAAAATAATTAAACGCACGTTATTACTACGTCTCAAAAAGTGTGATCATATTTTCTAATAAATCTTGTTGGAGTTGTCTGTACAGAGGCTTACCATATCATCAGCAACACCCAGTACTGTAATCTTTCAACAGTTGACTTTTTATATTTGAAAACTTTCATAATAATATGTTTCTTTTTCTGCAGTATCTGAAGGTGTTAGTGAAGCTGATGTCCGAATGTTGGTCTACAAACCCGATGGCTAGATTGACGTCACTTCGAGTCAGAAAAACAATATATAATCTCATCGAAATGCATGAAATGAGCGTCAAGACTGAGCATATATAACCGCCTGCTTGTAAATGGAACAGTTTGTACATACATGACACCTGCTTAAGTATTACACAAATTCTCATTGAATTGCTTGCCGGCTCGCTTCGAGACGGGCCGATGGAAGTCTTCTTGATAAAAGGGAAGTGAGCATGCTGTAAAGTAGCTTGACTGACCGCTACTTTGGTTCAAAACGTGTAATGTACTATAAAATTGACATATCTGATCTGAAAAGGCATCGTGCTAAAAAGTAGGGATTCGATTTGTTGATATGATTTACTATTTACTATGATTTACCTTGAGTCTATTTGCAATTTTTTTGTTGATACTTCGATACGCTGCTGTTGGAATATCCCTGTAACCAAAATCATTTCCACCACCTTTTTTTGCGGACAAAATATTACAGGACACAGTAATGACTTAACTTTACCTCAAAATCTCATAATAGTTACTACACTATGAACATTATCTACATTTTATTATACTCTATTGACAGTGCTTAGTCAAGTTGGCTTATTTTTACTGACCTTTGACCTTTAACTACTCATCTTACCCTTCACCTGGGTCGTCTTTATTTGTGAGTGATGCCCAAAATTTCTCCCTCTTCATTTTACCAAACATTTGCCTTACTACAGGTGTTGAACACTATGTCATAGTGTTTAGCATGTTTTTCTATCAATTTTTTTTCATTTTGCATTATTATCGTTTTTTATCGATATTTCAATACAACATCAGAACATTTTGGTTGTGTAACTTGCAGAGGCATCAAATCAAACTAAATCAAGGTGAAGCTAACTGGGATCCTAATTTCCTAAAACTATTCTACAGTTTATATCTTCAAATTATTTTGACACCTCTTATCACGACAAGTCTGAAGTTATCTGTTAACTTTTTTTGGAACTCTTTTTACCGTGTATCAATAATATAACTACTTTGGGAGAATACACAGTGCATTTGTTACTCTTGTCATGTCTAATATACATCTCCGTAATAAAATCTATGATTATTCCCTTGAAATTGATTTAGATTAGAGCAGGGAGGTACAAACTCCTTGATCAGAGTCACCCTCATTAAAACTTAACTGAACTGGACTTGCGCTAAATATCAGTTGTCCCCCTTGTCTCCGATAGCATTATTAAATATAGATTTTGGCAGCTGTTGTCTCTATCACAAATAAAAAAAATTCACCAATTACAATCATGAAAAGGTGTCACCCTTCTATTACCGCATTCAATGGCAATAGATACACAATAAAGTTTGCAAATAAAACAACACTTCTTTTAAAAATTGGAAAAAGTTGATATCTTTTCATACGTAACCAAGTGAGTCATGAAGGTCACTTTTGAACTAAAAAAACATTCATTTTTTGTGCTGGGCAATTGCTACTGAGTGGTTCTTGGCCCTGAATTTATTCATTCTAAGCAGTAATACATTCAGTTTCTGAAACTGTTGCTGCAGCGCCCTAACTGGATTTCTGGGATAATGCTGGCCATGGCTAGTGGTATTCCACCACTCCATCCAAGCTCATATATATAATGGCATCCATTTTAACGCTACTCACCAGATTGCTTTAGTCCAGCTGTGGGCAATCTGCGGCCTAATGGATAATCTTGTGCTGCCTAATTGTGGCCTTATGAGTGTAAAAATTAGAACACATTAATTTTGTTTTGTGGATGTCTAAAGTAGGTATGGTCCTCTATATGCACGATTCCTTTTTTGGATTTCAAAATAGTGGCCCTTGTGCATGATGCATGAAGCTAAGGTGCAAACATGTTAGCGTATCAAGGGAATTCCTGAGCTATTCTTCACAAAATCATATATATTTTATTGGCAACATAAATGCACTGGTGCAGACTACTACTACTACATTTCAAGATCTTCAATTATAAAAAAAAACCTAGAATGGTGAAAACATTGCGTCTTTGTTATGTGGAAAATAATTTAATCATTTATTACACCATAATATCTTTCTTGACCTTTGGATACTGAAATTGTAAGGCATTTCAGTTTCAGTTTATTTTACATTCAGTATCATTGTATGATAAAACCGAATGTTAACGGTGTAAAGAATAAAAAAAGTCTACGAGGCAAAATTATCACCTGTTCAGATAAGACATAAAAAATGGGAAAAAAGATTTGGCACGTTTTTGTGTTCGGCATACAACAGGTCTAAAGATAGTGTTTCGACGAGAGGATATTCTACTGCATGTATTAAAGTGTACTCTACTAAAAAGTGGATGCTGTGGATCAGAGGCTATTTTGTTAAAATCTCGTTCGCCAAGAGTAATATAAAATCACATACAGAAGATAGCTCCAAAATAGCTAATCTATCATCATAGCTAAGATCCGGCAAAATAAAACGAGAAGCAGTTCTCTGAATCTTTTCGAGCTTGTTCTTATCGCCTTCAGATAAAATGAAAAACCAAGATGGTGAGGCGTAAGTGATAATTGATCTTATATTAGCAGTATAAAACTTTTTGAGTCCTTCGGTGTTTACACCTAAAATCTTTAGTTGCCGTAATAGATAAAGCCTGGAATTACAACTAGATACAATCTTATCTACATTGTTCACAGGGATATAGCCATGTAAACAAACATATTTAAGAAATTATCAGGTGATAAGAGCTGATGAGAGTCGAAACAAGCCGATGCTTCTTACTACATTCCACAGCTTATACTGAATCAGTTTTTGTTGGAACAAAATACTCAAGGCTTAAAGTTACCTGCATTCAAAATTTATGCCTGAATTCCCATTGATATGAATTTATGGAGCAGTGGTAAAATACCTAACGTGGCTATTTGTGGAGATGTGCCATCAGTATAAACTTTGTGTTATGATATAAAGAAAGCTTAAAATATGGCAGCTTTTACGTTATGCATTGATTGACATTGAGGACAGGCCACACTTGGTCGATTTCTCACGATTCGTATATATTAATCCAGTAACACAGTAACTGCAGTAATCCCAGTAACTCAGGCAAGCTGCTTGACAAAAGTTTATGATTCTGAACTTGTGGACCAATCAAAGATGAGAAATGTGGTCCAGCAACTATTCATAAATAGCCATAGCTTGTTCAGGGTCAGATATTTCCCCTCATTCGTATAATATATACCAGTTTGTTCCCTAATTCAGTGGATTCCTGACGACACAACGACACCGTGCTATCCACTTTGTTGTAGCATCGCAATGATTTAATATGCAAGCGTATGAAAATTTACTCAATTTGGCTGCGGTAACTGTAATTTGCTGAACAGTCTGAACGAAACGTAAAAGCTTAATAGAGTTGCTCAGACTAAAATTACTTTTTTGTATTCTTTTCTCTGGTTTACTATTATTCAATAGAGATGGTAACTTCGAGCATCTTCTAACAGTTTGATACACCAAAACCTTTGAGTTTGGGACAGTCTTGAACTCCTGCTCGAACCAAAGACCTATAGTTGACTGTTCTAACACATTCCTTCTCGCTGAAAGATTTAATAAGTCAACAAGTTGTTGGCACCTCCTAATATAGCAATTTAGGGCAAGCAAATGAAGCAATCAATGTGGCAATTCAAATAAAATCTGAGAGGGTTTAGCGAACCACAAGCATTATCCTGATTGCCTCATTAGCCTGCCCTTAATCGTTGTTATTAGGACTGGCAACAGGAACTTGTTGACTCATAAACCTTTTGGCTCTTTGATTCGAACACACCTGACAAGTCTCCCTTTTTGGTAGGGAGCCTCCCAGTTTTTAGGGGTATTTTCCACCTCCTCCCTATCCTCCTTTTTCCTCCCTATTTTCAGCTTCCTTCACCCAGATGACTTTTTAAGCTTCTCGTTGCAAGAAAAACTATGTTTTCCTACCCCCACAGTACATATACCTATATATAATTGCCTATTAACATACTATCTCTCCTCGTTCCTATAAAGTGCAACAATATAATTTGTAAAATCAGGTAAAATTACGCTTTCATAATACGGACGCTCTAGTTTTGGCTCAAAATAAATGACAACAAGGGCCAAATTACACCTTCACTGCTGGACACGCAGAGTGGTACTTCGGGCCGGGAGTTCGTCTGCGGAGACCTCCTGATTTCTGGGTCTACCAACTTGTCATGTATGCCTGAATGATGTTGCAGCCTTTTGAGTTGCGCTTGCGAAAAATGTACCTAACCGCAAATTATACCAATGTCTGAGTATAATTACTCTGCCCGAAAATTTGGATTTCAGATGTGTGACAGTCGCCACTGAAAGTTATATTGGCAGATTGAATCGAGAGGTAAAACCATAACATATAATGTACTTTTTGGAGTTGCCTTTTCATGTGAAGAAACTAATTTTCTGCTGCTGAAGTTTTGTCGAAACTATTCAGTAGCTTACTAACCTTCACTTCCTAGTCTTAGTTATTTTGGGAAATACAACAAGTAGCAAGGAGACGCACTCACTACTACCAGACAATTGTACTCAGGAAACATCTGTTCATAAAGAAAGATAGGTCAGATAGAAGTGATACTGGATACCTGAATATATCGCATTGGTTGACTTACCTCATTGGTTTGTTGTCTTTTTGTTGTATTTTCAATGTTATAAATCTGGACTATTAGATAGAGTGCAATATAAGGTTCAAGTTGTTAGGTGCCACCAAAACAGCAGGACTACAATCACAGGTCTACTGCAAAACCTGGGTGTATGGTAATGATGGAGTGGGTCCCTTCCCTCAGTTTGTTGTATTCTTGTCAATCAACAAAGGGAAACTAACAACTGTTACTGTGGTGGGGGAGTGTCAGTCAGACCAAGGAGTAGTCCTTGGTCAGACTCTGCCTGATCCCCAGGTTATGAGGTAGACCTGTGCCTTCCTCTAACATCTACTGCCTTGTCACATTGAATGGCTCCTGTGTGAGCTTTAGTTAGGAGTTGACTTGCTTTAGTAGAAGGGTTTTCATAAACTCTTGATATGGGACCACATTTTTACCCTCCCCTCCTCTCCTTATGATGCATTATTTACTATCTTCTAGAAATGAGTATTCAGTATTGGCTGTAAGATTCACATATGTGCAAGTACCAAACTCTAACCTCTCCAGCTGCGAGATATGAAGGGACCTATAGGTCAGTCCGGGGACAAACCGCATAGCCTACAGCAGTTAGGCCTGTGTGACCTAAAGCTTGTGTGGGTTTGACCTGGATGTTACAGAAGGCCCATGCATCATTGGACATACAGTCTTGTCTTCGCACATCAGACTGGATGAGACGCGCTCATAGGCATAGGCAAATAAGTGTTTGAGCCTGAGGTTGCTAATGTGTTGGCTTTGATTGGATGGGCTGGGAGGGTACCACTACCAAGTCATTATGGTACTTTCCTGAAAGTACCTTTTGATATGTGAGATTGTGAATAAGGTAGCAATTTTGTTATGTGAATGGGGTCGAACCAAATGATTAATCAATAAAAAGTATGGAGCCACTTCAATAGATATTTTCAGGAGAGTACCATTTGACCTGGCATTTTTTCTCCCACTCAGCACAATGAACTTCCTCTCATTTTTCCATCCACAAATCCGAGATAGTACATTGGCTAGCCTGAGGGGATAGCAAGCTGTAATCACTTGTGCATTGTCAATCGAGACTGTCCAGTGGTCAAGTGCCCCAACAGTCAAGATGTCGATATTTAAACACATTGCCATTGGACTGACATGAAATATGGTATCTTTACTTCCTCGTGCACATTCTTGATATATTCTTTTGCTGGATATGTTGTCAAAACATCCAGTATTAACCTAAAATACAATGCAAAAGACTGTGAGGGCAGTCAAATAGCAATCATCGGCCTGCATGCACAAATCAATGAGCTAACTGTTTGCCAAGGTGGACAGGTAAATCAATCACATGATACACAATGCCTTGACTGCATGTTGCTGGTGAAAACCCCGGGTACCTAAAGAAATACTGAGTAAGGCAGAAGAAAGATTCTCTTGCCTACTTTGCCTTAGTCCATTTTCAGCTAATCACGCCAGGGGGTGACTATCTTCAAAAACATTGATAAAAAATCTTCACTACCCACAAGCTCATCACTTTTTGCGTTCTTGGCTTCTTGTTTGTGTCAGTTACGAGCCTAAAGCCAAGACCACCCCGCCTCCTTATTGGCAAACATCCCTGTTATCTAAATATTTTAGTTCTGATATTTATGTGTTATGCTTCTCTCTGCTCAAGAAACGGGAGTAAATTCATTTGTTATTTAGCTGGCTTGCTCATGTCAAGATATTATGAATGAATATGATATCATGTCAAGTTAAATTATGAAGATTATAGTTTTTGCTGATTTTTTTCATGGATATGAGTGGATAATTGGCACCAGAGGTTCACCTCAAATCCGATACTTACTGTGCATTATCAGTTTAAATCAGTGTGTATCACATGACTACATTGTCACTGCTATCTTGTTAGATAAACGCACTAACATTATCCTCTAATACCACATTGATAAGCTTGTGCCCATTTGCTTGTTAATATTATATGATCATCTACGAATAGCAGCTTTTCATGTTTCATCATTCTTGTAAGCACACAACTATCAACTGCTATCTTCTACTTCTAGAATTTGAACCTGACAGAGAATCAAAGGGTCGTGATGTGATTATATAAGGAGGTATAGTGTGACTGACCATTTGGAGTAACTATGGCAGGTGAAATAGCGAGAGAAGATCCTACAAAGCTGACTCGTTTCGCTGCTCACGATGCTGATATTAAAGCTTCACAGTCTCTCTTTGCTCGATTGTTTCAGCGTGATAAAGGTTGGCGTTTGTACCTGCACTTACATATTCGTTTGTAGTTTGTACCCTCTCCCTATCATGGTTTTTTGGAACACAATGTTTTGAGTAGCTTGTGCCATAAGGTCTTCTAGCTGTGAACAACCAGTAATTACTAATAGAGAAATTGGTTTATGATTTTGATAAATTGCAAGTTATTTTCCTATTATCATGTATTTTGCTGTATTTTGCCTAATTGATCCATTATGATAAGACACGGCAATGTCTTAGTGTGACCTGAGGATTTTTTGCTTGTTTTTTGTGAACCCACTCTCTCCCTCCCTTTCCATTCCTGCAAGCAACGAGAATATTGCAAAGTTTGCTTGATAGTTTCTTTCTGGATTGTCAAGTTCAGAAATAGAAAGTGTCAGTTGGTATTTCATCAGGTTCACAACTCTCATTTAGCCCACTGGTAGTCCTTTTCCATATACTAAGATTACGCCTCTCACACACCAATATTACAAATTATGTCAGCTTGTTCCCTGCAGTTGGGTCAAGGATGCCGTCACTTTCATCCACACCTACTACCTTTTCAACCTGTTGACTGATTTACCTGCTTACCCAGCTAATTTTTTACTTTGTTAGCCAATCAGAATGTGAAATCAAAATCTACACCCCACGCTTCTCATCACTCCCCTCAAGATGAAGACAGCCTCACATCCAATGTGGCAGGTAAGAAAAGAACCCTCCCAATAATAGTTGATTATCTTTCATCACCCTCATTACTTATTTCAATGCATGGCTTTTATCTTATACACCAAGTCCAAGTAGCCGCTGGACAAGGAGGAGCAAGAGTTTGGGGCTCAAACTAATTGATATGAGAAGGCCTGGTTATCTTTCTTTTCAAATTGTTGGTACATTAACCTGTCCGTTTGTACATATAACTTACCTAGTCTGGGTAGATTCATTTTGATCAGGGTTCCTCAAGTGATCAAAAAAATGATTAGGTCTACTTGGGTTTGTAGCTTCTTGTGATCTCAAGCTAGAGAAGAGTGGGCAATGACCATCTCTGAACAATAATGAAATCTCAAATTTTAGTCATGAACTTATGCATTTTTGAATTGGCATTATCTTGTTAGAAATATACATAATTGCATTGTCTAAAGTTTACACTTTCTGAGTCATGTTAATCACACTATTTGGAATAACTGTGAAATTTATAATTATGACACATTAGCAATAATGCTTTTACTACAACATTTATAACAGGATAAAGCCTTAGGACTGCAAAAACTTGTTGATCTAGGTGCAATGAACTCTGATCCTGACTGCTTGTGACATTGTTGATTGGTACTTGCCAACTCACAACCATATGATTTTGGTTTTAACAACCAGTTGTAAAAGCTATACAGTAAGTACATAGTCCCTACTAAGGCTTTAGAGTCTAGTCATTTGAGTACTATTATTTGCTGGTTGCAGAGTCGCAGACAGTGTTTTACCCTACAGAGGATACTAGTGAGGCTCTGACACCAAACAAGAGAAGAGCTGGAGTCAGAGATGAGATGAGAACTCTGAAGAACGTTCTCGGTCGTATCATGAATATACTGGATAAGAAACCATCGCTTAATGAGGTAGGAATACAAGTGGCCATTCTCAGGAAAATGTGCTGAGTCAACAGAACAACAGCATTGAATGATAAATTGAAGCTTTTTGGGCTCTCAGGGAGTCTGTAGCCATTCCACAGGAGTTCGATAATGAGATATCGGCTATGAAAAAACTGACCAAGTGGTATATTTTGATTATGATGCCGTTTATTGCATGGTGTAAATGTAGTTTAACAATCTATACTCAGTATATAGGTGTGTTGTCAACATTGTTATGCCAAGCACCTAGTCCGTCAATGCAAGCACACCCCCACCCACCAAACAAGACAGGCTATGTTATACCTTGGCACCTGTGACTAAAAATATAAAACTTTTTGTGGTGCTGTACCTTTACTAGTTCGGGGAGTTTCATGTTTCAATGAACAAAGTAAGTAATGACTGGTGATATAACCGTTATCCACATTTAATAAACTGCTAGTGTAGTGAGGAGTGTAAGAGTTGAGATACACCTATGAAATGCCACCCAAAGATTTACCCATACCAGTTATCTTCATTTGAACATTTCCCGTCATCCTCGTACAATCTAAACCTCCAAAGAATCTAGGCTCTTTATGCAGCAGTCAAGGTTTGCTTGATTGGTTTGAGCAGATCCAGTCATCTGGTTGCTTCGAGTTGTCTGCTACACAGACACAGTACGCAGATTATTATCTCCTAATTTAGCATGACTATCCTCTGGTACCGGGGTGTCCCTCCATTCCCCTGTCCTGCCTGGAGATGGCTCCGCATACTCTCAAAGCATTAAATCCCAAAATGCACACTCCAATCGCCTAGTTTGCGTGCACAGCTCATGTCTATGCTTTGGCCTATACTTGATATATCCAGTCTTTACTATCCCTATTGCTGGCAAATAAATCTTTGACTGTCATTTATTGTGTGGGAATCCAGTTCAAGCATGCATATAGAAAGCAGCAATGTGCAACATTTAGCTTTGAGACAAAGTTCCTGTGTTCATTTGTTCGGGGCACAATGATTTGCTTTTTCTTACAGGGTTTGCGGCCGTACAAGGACAGTGATTTCCGTCAGTCGTGGATGCCTGACAGTGCCTGTAAGGAGTGTTATGACTGCAGTAGTAAGTTCACCACCTTCCTGCGGAGGCATCACTGTCGTATATGTGGGCAGATCTTCTGTAGCAGGTGCTGTAATCAGGAAGTACCCGGTCGAGTCATTGGCTTTGAAGGTGAGATGATTGCATGTTTTCAATTTTGAAAAAAATTTGTTGTGTATTTGGTCGATCATGTTAGTTGGTTCAAGGAGTAAGGTGGTAGTTACTCCAGGGAGAATGGTTACTCAAGTCACTTTTGATGTGATGAATATTAAATGCTATATTTGATAGTGTGTGATTTTCCATTGAAGTCACAATGTCACAAAACTTGAGACTTGATCACCGAGAGAAACTCACAACTGTGTGATTGTGATAATCTATTTCATTTGCCCGAGATTCAACTTACAGCAAAACACAGTTCTTATTTCCAATCATTATGACAATGTTGCTTCTCAAACAATGCATCAAAAGCTGTATGGGTTAGTCAGGCACTAATTCTCTTTCTCACAGATCACTACTCCAGTAACGATTTAACCTTATCTCGCTGGTATCAGTGATGTGATGTCACAATGCTTATTAATAATCCAACTTTCTCTCTAATTGAAATGAATGCCAAACTTCCCTGTAACTGATACTTGGGTCTGTCGGTCAATCAAAGTAACAATACCCAATCATGTGCCTAGCTTAGCAAAAAGAAACAATCTAATTGGTCCAATTTTCAGATTTTTTTTATCTTTTGAGCGAAGTTGATAAATATGATTTAACATAGGTGGATTGAGAGCGTGTACATATTGTTGCGGTGTAGTGTCAGACTTAATGGATGCATCCGATGATGATCTCGGTGCTCTAAGGGATAATCTAAAAGCTCAGCTATCAGACTCCTCTTCAATGCACGATCTCAGGGGTGCATCTACTCCTTCTCGAAGGTAGGGAAAGAATTCAGCTTCAGCTACATAAGGCACCCAGTTGTGGCTGAACTAAAGTCAGAAGAATAGAATTAATATATAATATTATTAATATATGGATTGTACTTTGCCGGTCTCGACAGGCTTTGTTCGGGGGGGGGGGGGGGGAAATTGGTCACCCCCCCTCCACAAACGAAGCTTGTCAAGACAGGCTAGATTTTACTGTTATGAGCTTTGGATCACTCTGTAGAAGTCATTATGGTGGATAATGATCATCTCAGAACTGAAGACCAGCAGCTCTTTTCTGGTTGGCAGCAATGCATCAGCCATTATCAATAATCTATCCAAGTCTGGTAATCAGGAGATAACGACAATGAACCTGCCTGCTTTGTTGACCTGGAAGGCCTACTTATCAGTATAAGGGCTAATCGTTTTTTGCCTTGTCATTAACATATTGCTGTATTTGATCGACTGATTCCTATGTACTCTTCTCAGGCATGCATTTCTAACCATAGTGGTTGACTAGCAGTCAGTTATTTTCACTGCAATATCTGTCAGCGATAACTGAACACTCCAGAAAATCTCCCTATCAGCAACACCAAACTCCATTTAGCCACAGCCACACCTAATCAATTCTGATTACAGATTATCCTTATCTGATGAATATGATACCAGAGTGTCCGGTTCTCGGATTAACAGCGTGTTCGACCTGGCTCCAACTCAGGAGAACTTAGAGGATATGAGTCATGAAGAGCGTCAAACTTTGGTCAAGGTAAATACTGCGGACATCCTTTTTTACTGATTGCTCAACAGTTAATTGACTTCTGTATTTCGTTTCTATCGATTATGTTCGTGTTAATAGCCACCCCAAGATCTTCTCCGATTTGGAAGTATCTTGGCATGTACCCTAGAAGAGTAATGTATTCGCAAGAGGGAGCATTCACCTTTCTGCATAGTCTTGAGAATGTGAAACTTATCGCTTGCTAACATATTCTCAACCTCTTTATTTGGTATAAGCCCCAACCTAAGCGAACTAAAATCTAGTGCTAGCTAACATTTAGTCGCCTCCGAACTAGCTAAGCTTAACTCTGGCAAACATTTAGTATTGATAATTATTTTGCATTTATATAATGTATTTCATGACCACCACGTGAATGATTGACATCAGTAACAATTTTTGCAGTGTCATCTCGAGCTTAACCCCTTCATTCCAGCTTCTCGCCCAAGTTTCTAACCCGGCCAGGTTGTAAAACTCCATAGTGTGATTTAATACAAACGCTGATGCATAATTTAATTTGTAGATAGCTTTTATCGTCCAGGGTATCTTTTTCTTCTTGACTGGTTTGAGTTTGAAGTCGAATATACTATCTTTCTGTATCTCATCCTCTTCCTTCTCCTTACTGGTTTTGAGGACAGCTCGATATCCGATCTCCTCATCTAGTATACATATATCACTGCTATCGTTCTCCCTCTTATATCCCCATCTGAGAAATAGACATATCGATGAGTTTTGTATGGTTCAAAAGCTGAAAACTCATTCCCTGGGTAGACTATTCTTTTTCATAGCTTGAAGTGCCTCTCAATCGCTGCAATTAACCCTTCTTTCTATGAACTGTTTATAGGAATCCATCATCCATTAGGTTTCTAGTCTTTTTTTGGATTGATTATTATTGTAAAGGAAACTTTCTTTTGAGTTCACAACTTTTACCAATTCACAAGTTTACCTGCACATACACATGTAACTTCCGATAGTATTCTGGCATGTCTGTCCTCTGTTACTACAAGCACCTGTGTATCTGTAGTCTGAGCACTCATCTCTATCTATACACTGGTGATAATCCATACTCCACCTGCAGCATCAAATTATGAGATTACACAGGATTTTTTGCTGTGTTACGTACTACGATATGAGGTATGTGACTGTCCATTTTTGGATTTCCGGTGTTAGACTAGCCGGATGCTCACTAAAGATTTTAAGCAATAGGAATATCATAATTTCACCCATCACGTTGGCCTAAAATAGATCCAATATGGCAATCGACCTTTAGAGCTGAAAACAATGAAAGTAGATAGACAGTCATCTTGTCAGCTCCATCTAGGCCGACAGACACAGGGTATCCATACTTACTCAAAGCCGGCATTCTCTTCCTCACAATTGCATGTGTAGTTTATTTCATTGTTTATCATATCCATAAAGTTTGAATTCTTGTTGTAGTCAACACTACAAGATCCATCTCCTACAAACCTGCACAGATTCTCAGCTGACCTCTTACATTGCTCTGCTGACTTCAGCTGTTCTATAAGCATGAACAAGTGTGTTTAAGTTATGCCTACTAACTTCAAAATGTAGTGGATTTAGATTTATCTGCTCATTCTGGTTGAAGAGGCAACTCTGAGTTTCCCCTTGAATCGCCAATTTCCCTTCAGGATCCCCAGAATGTATGGGAGAAATATCCCAAATTCCCTGGTCTCGCATAGCACAATTATGATCTCTTTTGCCTGCAGTTGGAAATGCTCCTCTGCAAGATGCCGCAAGCTCATTAGTAGAGTGGAAGCTAAATTGGATCCAACTTAATCTTCATTTCACCATCAGTGGTATCGCTGCCCTACATTCCTAGTGAACCCAAAAGTGCTGACTGGACCACTCACCATTTATTTTACCGCAACATACATCAGGACAGAATGAGTATTCAGCGCACGAGTACTCTGTACTCTCATCAGCTCTATAGTCTGTGTTCTTCTCACCATAATAATTCTTGGCAGTGCCAGGGTCCACCGAACCTGTGTTTGTATCGCATCCAAAATGTTCAAGAATTGAGGCATTTCTGTGCAGTGTGTAATAGCACATGAAGTAGCTGGCTGTTGCCCTGAATTGAAACAGCTTCAGTTTATTTTTGAAAGGCTTGTATTGGATGACTCGACGGGTTTTCGATGAGAAGTCAGCAAATCTCTGCTTCAAATTTTTCTTGTACTCATCATCTGAATCCATAATTCTTCCAAATGGAGTAAGCGTAAACGAAGAGTATATTTCATTGATACAATCCTCCACGCTGATCCTGCATAGCCTAGCTAAGGGCTCAGATAGCTGCCTCAAGCGAGGTTTAGGGAAAGACTGGACGAAATATGGAGATAAACCCTCTTGCTGTCTTTTAGATAAAGCATATCTCTGATCAATCTCGTAGAATTTATGCTGTCTCAGCCAAAATGCGATCTTCCTCAGCTTGTCTCCTATGTCATTATCATCTTTCTCCGCTTCTCTCGTAAATTTGTCGTTGGAAGTGCACATCAGCCTCGCTTGTTCCATTATAACAAGGAAAAGCAGTAAGAAGCCAGTATAGTTCATACCTGTAGTAGTTATGATAATTCCAAAGAACAAGTCTTGATATTTAGATGGCATGATGCCATGCTTTCTGTCTTTCATCATGCTTCATTCCGCAAGCTTATATCTGATAACCCTTTTAACTGTGCAGCTAAACTGGTAAATTCAAAACGCCTATTCATATAAGAAATTCACACCGAGCCTGACCATCAAACAACCACTCGAATATTAATCGTTGTTTCTCTTTGCTGTTGGTGAGAAAACTTCTTAAATGAGCGGATACGATTTTCATTTACCGTGTATGGTGAAAAACCATAGACTTCATAATACTGTTTTTTTTATCATTTCTTAATCCACGGCTTTACCAAATACTGAATACCTAAATAATGATTATGACTACTTGCTATCATTATCAAGTCTATGTTAAAAACCTAATTCTTTCTCTGTTGTAGGATTCTGCACAATTGAAGACCCTCTTTTTTGGAATGGTTGATCCAAATAATGGTGTGCAAAGGGCTCCAAAGCGCCATAGACTGAGAACCTACCATGACTGTTTTTATGGACATGAGTTGATAAACTGGTTGAAAGGCAGTGATAAAGCTGGTGATGATTCTCAGGCCATGGTTATAGGACAAGCACTACTGGATGCTAAGTTTGTGATCTGCATGACGGATAATTCAGCTACCTTTCATCAGAATGATGCCCTGTATCAATTCAGAGAGCTGTCAAAGACGGAACAAAGAGATCTCCAAGTGAACATTGAACAAGCATCTCGTTATGAGCAAGATGAACAAAATTGGGACATATCTGGTCTACATGGTATGTCTATGTGTATAGATACTTCCGCATTTTGTATCAGAGAGCAGAGCTTGCCATTCATGTTAGGGGGAATAACTCTTGTGCAATCCTCTCTTCCCAAATACAAACATGGTGTGTGCCTGAGTAATAACAATCAATTATATATTCTCGTTTTTGCTGGCATGAGAATACATGTCCATAAGAAGGCGTCGCCCATTAATTAAACTGAGCAACTGCCTTGGAACCTTGGCTAGATATTATAGTAAAGATGATTTGTTGACATAGTAGCAACGGCTTTTTAGCATCTCTGCTCTGTTTCAGGCGAGTTAGATTTCAGTAACACATTTGGGAGATCAGTCAGCAGTACTGGGACCAATGACAATAAGAGCTCAACCAGGATGAACATCGCCGACTATAACTTTGACTCCGACTCAAAGACAAATATCACACCCTGTAAGTGTCCTAATTTTTTATCACAGTCTATATCATTTCAATAGTGAAATGATTACCATATAGTGCCTAGAAAGGATACATATGTGGATATAAAATTGTTAATAGGCCTGACAGCTATTAAAGGATTAGTTATTTTTTGTTGGGGTTGGCTTATTAAATTGTAAACGATTCAAACTGAACACCAATAAATTCCAGCAAAGGGAGAATATGGGGCACATAAGGCTAGTGAGATACACATACACCTATACAGCTTTTTTGAAGAGAACTGTTTGATAGGATTGGATTGGTAGGAAATTCTTTTAAGGTTGACATCAAAGTAGATGGGCTTGGTTTTGGTGTTGCGCTTTAGTGTGACTACCAGGGTACCAAGACTAATTTTGATTACGCCGTTAATTCGATTAATTTTTCGATGTATGTACACATGCTCTGTTTACAGCTCCAACTCCCATTACACCTCCACAGCTACCCAGTAAGTCTATCGGGTTGTAATTTAATGAGACGCTTTCTGGCTTAAAGTAAACTTAGAATACAGTGCTAGCAATTTCCATATTTTACTCACTCTAACACACTTACAGGTCAATGATAGTAACATGCTTAGATGTAGGCGGTGCTGAGTTTTCTCTGTGTAATGCTCGTTAGTGTGGTTGTGTTTCTGAAAATAAGTTGATTTGTCAAACACACACATGACATGGGTGTTATTTTTCTCACATTACATTTGCTTTTGATTGGAGTGTTGTGACGATTTGTAGATCGCATAAATGAAAAGTGTTCACATCCATTTTCTCCTGTATTGAACTGCTCTCAAGTCTCTATCTCCTTGAACTGACAACAGTTCCAGTTCAATTCTTTTTCACTATTCGGTTGCCAATAGCTGCTTATTAATAGTTATAGAAAGGTATTCAGTGTGGTAATCTTAAGTAACTTGCTGTGCTCAGGAAAAATAGGATGTGGTGTCATAATGTTGGGTAAATTCATGTATTCCACAACTAAACTGTTTGCCTCAGGACTAACGACAGATGTATCTTTGTTTTTGCTTATTCAGACATTATTCTGGATAGAGGGACAACATATGGCAGTAATGAACAGATACATTCTACTAAAGACGAGATACATAATGGAGTACAAATCCCTACTGAAGCTGAAAGCATGAGCACAGAACAAACATCTACCGAAGACCATCAAACTCAAATATATAATCAATTCAAGTAAGAGAGTGCTGTGTTTTGTTTTGTTTTAATCCAGTTTGCGCATGTGCAAACTACAGTGTAAGCTGGTCAATTCAAACTTTATAATTCAAAACTCCTGTTAATTCAGACAAGGAAAATCGGTCCCTTCAGTCAGATCTCAATGCATTCTAATGTCACTTAATTTAGACTCTGCTTAATTGGAACAAATTTTTGTGGTCCCCAGAGGTTTGAATTAAGTGAACTGCACTGTAAATTGAATCAGGTAGAATCAGGCAACTGAGTCAATTCAAATGCGCTCCGGTTCCCAACTTTGACCCCGCCCGCCATTGGATAGATAAAGCTGCCAGAGGCAAAGCAGAAACAGACCGATTGACCCAATTTGCGCCACTACCACCAAAGTGCAGAGAGACTCGTATCGCTGAGTCAATCTGCAAGCAGTATTGTTTGAACCCCAAAACTCATGTTGTCAATATTAATATCCACAAAGAGTGTTGAATTTTATCGAAATTGCTCTAGGAAATTGGTTAGAGTAAACATGACTAAAATTCAATTCAGTTTCAAATATTTGTTATTCTATTTTGTACAGGATATTTTACAAAGATCACTTGAAGAGTATGTGTACACAGCTACTGGAGAGGAACCATCTCCCCCTTATATGGACGGATATACTGTTAGATCTTTGTTCTGGTATAAGTCATTTTGTGCGGCCAGATGTGAGACTGAACAAAGACCATATGGATATCAGCCCTTATATCCATATCAAAAAAGTAAGTCCTCTTAGTGCATCCATCAGTCCTGCACTCATATCCCATCACCATCAAAGATTCGCATTTATATAGAGTAATTTTTTTCGCAGCTCTCCAATTTTTAGCTTCAAGGTTTTCATAGCCATCTCATACATGGAGTCTGGATTAAATTAGGCCTCAGGCTTCCGTACCTTTTTGATGCGAAGTGTTTGTGTTATCAAAATACCTGCTTACATGTCAGATGCTTTCTCATAATGCAAGACGCTTGATGTTACATCCATAAACATATAAATACAATGATATAAAAACATGATATAGATATAAATAAATAGTATTTATATGGTTTTATCTCTTTCCAGGTGCGAAGTGGTAAGCCCGAGGAGAGCGCTGTTACATATGGAGTTATCTGCACTAAGACTGTCATACACAACAAGATGAAGACTAGTATACATTCTCCTAAGATCATGTTACTAGAGTCATCTGTCATGTATCAGAGGGTTACTAACAAACTTACCTCACTCGATCCTCAGATACTGCAGGTTCGGATCATATCACATATCAAAATAGCATTCAAGTATGCGTTACATACTTTTTACTCTTAAATCAATGAGCAAGTCAGTTATAGAAAACTGCATAGCTGCGTATCAGGGCACTGTGGTTTTATAGTAACAATCTTGCTTCACTTGATCCTCAGATACTCCTGGTTTGTATAAAAGTTTGGCGTTTGAGTATTTATACAATATTTTATAGTCGATGTGCGATACACTCATACAAAGGCATAACCACAAAAACGATTATTAATAAGTATTTATATTATGTTTATCTGTGAAAGTTACCTGTGTTATTGTAGGCTCATAAATGCAGCTTTATAAATTTTAATGTGTATAACTTCAAACCGGACCATGTCTCTGAGTGTGGAAGACATACCGTATTTATGATACAAAAGGGAAATAACATGAATTTTTGTCCTTGTATAGTACTTTACACTCTAATGTTGTTGTAGGAGCGGGAGTACCTACAGAATTGTGTGGCAAGGATATGTAAATATAAACCTGATGTTCTGCTGGTAGAGCAGACAGTATCCAGAGTGGCCCAGCAGCTTCTACTTGAGGCTGGTATTACTGTCGTCATCAACGTCAAGAGAGTAAGTTTGATAACAGTAGGACTGATTGATTGTTTGAATTAACTGATTTAATTCTTCAATGTATTCATTACTACGGCAGAGAAAGTTAAATAAATATGTCAATTATGAACTATTATTTAAGTTTGAATTCGCATAGAGAGAGAGAGAGTAGTCTATATATTAACCAAAATGGCCATAGTCTGCATTGTCTAACCTGGGCTGACCATACACCTCCTGTGTAGGGAGTTGTCTTAACAACATCAATGTGGCCACAACTCCCAATTACAAAACATACAGTGCCCAAGATCTAATATTTAACTCCTAACAAATGATAACTTTATGTATATACAAAACTTTGATTTCTGCATCTTTTCTGTTGCAATTTTCCCCTTCATATTTGGCTGGCGTGAAAATTTACCTACTGCACGGTTTTCAGACTGTAATGGAGAGAGTTGCTCGCCTGACGATGGCTGATATCATTCCATCTACAGACAGTCTAATAAATCCCCCTGTACTGGGAACCTGCTATAAGTTCAAGACTGATATTTACAGATTTCATGATGGTGAGTTGGTATCAAAAATATGCTGATATCAGATCAGAGACCTCTGATTAAATCGTATTGTCGTCATAATTGTCATAAGCATCTGGCTTATAAATGAACGTGACTTATAAAATGATAGATGCGGCTTATATCTGAATCTTGTTTTCTGTTGGCCATAGATAGTGACTTATAAGTGCATAGATTGATCACAGAGTTTATGGCTTTGAAATGGTGCATAAATGGTTTAAGTGTGTGGTGACTTGGAAATATGAAACAAAAGATATCTTTGGAAACACAGCAATTCACTTGGTGACTTTATAGTGAGGTTTTACGGTAATCCTCTAAGGTATCCGCTTATGTTTATTTTGTAATGATGACAAACTTTTGACAGGTTACTACAAGACACTGATGGTATTTTCTGGATGCCCTGCTAACCTTGGCTGTACAGTGATACTTCGCAGTCAAAGTTATCCTGAACTTGTCAAGGTATGTTCACTATAAGATATGCTCGATAGTTTCAGTCAGTCCATAAATGCTCACCAGGGTCAGCTACAGCTCTACTCTCTCGTATTATAGCAATGGATATACCACCTGGATATTCGGAAACAAAACAAACTGAACTGAGAAACCAGCCATGGACAAAAATTGTCAATAAAGAGAGAAATTAGAATGTTGTCAACATATGTCAAGGATATGTTGATAGAAATAATGGTCGCAAAAAGAAAACATGGATTTTCCTTTAATCATGAGCCAGCTTATTCCAGTATCAAATGGAAGGGCATAAGTCAAAATGTTTCTGTGGGATGTGTTTGTCCCCTGAACTCTAAATTTGGCGACTCAACCAATATGAGTCCTGGCAAACCCCTTTGCCCCACTCTACCTTCTGACAAAGATTGACAAGACAGGCTTTATCAGTACCTACGTGATTTATCACTGAAATCTAAGATAATTTTATTTTAGGTTAAACCCATTCTGCTTATGCTGGTGAATGCGTACTACCACATTAAACTAGAGGTGTCATATATGGTGGATCAATCTACAAATCCTCCCACAGAAAAGTCACTCAAGGATAAGAAACGCCATTTCAGTGGGGATAGCCGAGAGAGTCGGGAGTCTGAAGGTATATTCTACATTATTCAGAGTTAACATCACAATAAAAAGTGTCATAATGATAATTTGAAACACCAACAAGATTGACGATGATTAAGAGTATATGATCGTATGGCCTTAGATGTAAAGCATAAAAATTTCAGTGGAGTCATATCATGCTATTTTATATTAAAGATAATAGGGTCTTCAAATAAAACCTAGCGTTTAGCAACAAAAAAAAAGAAATAAAATATGGGTCAATATATATCGGATTAAATTAGATTTATTTGGATAAGTCCTCAGTTTATCTATGGTAAGGTATAGTAACAATAGTAATCTATAGCAAGGAAGGTGCGCATATGTTTTGCAGATACTAACTCATTACACCCACAGAATGAAGGTGTCGGCTCACGAGACAGCACCCCTCAAGGTTCACCTCGGGCATCGCCTAGATTATCTCTGCATGGGTCTACACTTACAGCTAACCAGCAATCTACCACTACACAGGGTAAGTCTACTCTTCCACCAAACAGGGTAAGTCTTTTAGACATACAATTTGATGAGTACAAATTTACCTGACTAGCAGCAGTTGGGTTCAGTTCTGTTTCTTTGCTGTTGAAAGCTAAAAGAGAGGAGATATTTTGTTTATATATCATGTAGCAAGGTTTGAATGAAAACAGTTTATTCACACGGCCTTTTTACTGACCTTTTGTGTACAATGCTTCATACATTGTTTCAGAACAAGCACAGCAGACTGTAACAGAACCCAGAAGATTCAGGAATATACTGAGTGATTCCATACTGGATTACTCTCCGTTTGTGAAAATTTATCCTCCATATTTTGAGACAGAGAAGGGAAAGATTTCAGCACTTAGAGGACTTTTCTCAGCCCAGCCTTACTGGTCCCCTCTACTCACAGGTTATTATCTTTGGTCCAATCCACAGCCTTTATACAGTATACATAATTTGGACTTTGAAATTCAGAACTCCTGTCATTTTGGACGCTTAGAGTGTTGTTCACTTAATTCTGACATAGCATAATTAGAACATAATTTGGTGGTCCCCAGAGGCTTAAATAAAGCGCACTGTATATGATGTATGTTAAGCCCAAAGCTGTGCAACACAGTCATGGCATATGCTGTCTCTCTGATGAGCTGGCTTCGGAATAAAATTATACAATAAATTAGGATTCTTTTGTCTCAAGTAGTTTTTTGTCAAATATTTTTTTTTTAAGTTCTTCGTAAAATATCCATTCCCACGACCAATCAGCATGCAGACTGAAATTAATCTGTGATGTATTGGCTGCGTACCAAGATGGAGTGTTTGTAAAGCTCGAACTATTCGTTCCAGATGAAGTGATATTTTATATGCTCTTTATTTGTTTGTTTATTTTATATTATTATTTATTTATTTTTTATGATAATATAGTATATTATATCATTATATATGTTATTATTCGATCTATGCAGGTGCTCAGTTAGTAGCGGAGGAGACACGTACTAGAGGTAATAACGAGTTATATAATCACAGAATGGATCAGGAGAACATCCAATCTCTTACTGCTGAGCTGAGAGACCCTCATCCGTTCATCACATGGGGTGTGAACTGCCCTGTCACTAGTAAACCCTTCAAGGTTAGCCACTTATACCCATAGCTATCCACAGAAATTCTATGTTGCACATGGAAATTTATGATGTTTGTAGAATAGCTCAAGACTAAATATCCTAAGCTATCTTTTTTTTTGCTACCATTGAAGCTATTATCACAGCAGCCAATACTTCCATTTGACTGTAATAACGTTATTTTGTGACAAGTCATGTGATCTGAAGGGAGCCATCAAAACAAGCAAATAAACCAAATCTGGAGGAGCATTTTTTATCTGACTATGTCTCGGGAAGTTCTGCCCATCCATCCTTGAAACTTTACATTACGTAATTAGAGACATCGGTGGATATAATGTGAAAGTAAGAAGGTGATTGGCCAATTAGCCCAGAAGTTATGAGTGAAACACCAGCATTTTGGTACTACGGTAGTAATGAGAGGATGGCAAGGCTGGTTTGACTAGATGACCTGCTGAAATTTCCTTGCCAAGTAAAAATGTTTGTGATGGTTAACCTGATGTTTAAAGATCATGTATATTCATTTTTCTCTTAGATTTTACTTAACTATTGTATTCAGCAGTTTGAACATGAATCAAGTGAGTCACTTGTCATTGTACCGTCACAGTATTGCCTTAGTATAGTCACAGTACAATTTTATATATACATATATATGTTCTTTCAGGATTTGGCTGCTCGGTACAGAATGGGAGGAGCAAGGCTTGTTCTGAAATCTGGTAACTTTATAGAGCAGCAGGGAGGAGGGACCACCATCAACAACGATCCTGATCCTGTAGTTGGTGATATCCCACCTGTGGTAAGTTTCACATGATGAATTTTTAGGCCAAGATGACATGTTTAAGTAGTTGCTATTCTTTATTCCCTTTGGGAATCCCAGATTAAATTAAATTAATAGGAGTCTATTGACTACTTAATTGTTACTATCTATAATATACAACTTCATCTCACATTTTTCTTGCTGGGCCTGAATGATAACGGCTTAAACTGAGATTATCGGCTTTTATGTTGACTATTCCCAAATAAAACAATGCAAAGTTGAAACTTCAATGAGCTTAAATTAACATTCTAAAACAGAGAACATCTTCCAATTAGTAGTAACATAAACTCATAATTGTATCATGCGGAAATAAAACAAGTCAATTTATGAATTTCATCATTTAGGACTTTACATTCTCGGGCAGCAATTTGCCCGATTTGGTCAGCTCCCTGTTAGTTACATTGTGCTATTTTCAGGTGGACTGTTTTGATGTACTTCACCATCAAAGAATCTCGGTATTATTTAGCAGCTACACTGCTGACAACAGATCACATTCATGTGTCAAGCCATGGTGAGTCTGACATGGTAATAATTTGAGAAGTAGCTGTTACAATGTACTTTTATTTAGTCAGCTTGTAGGTTGCCGTGGGGTCCATTGAGCGAAGGGGGAGGGCAAGAGGTTGGGTGCTCAAACTACCTTTTACTATGACAAAGACACTGTGGGTGATTCCATTCTGTTGCTTTCTTTCAGGATTGTTCACATGAACTTCTACAATAAGAATGACATCACACTCGGACATTTCCTAGAACTCTACTGCTTCAGGTTAGTTTTATTGACTGGTACTATATGTTTTGTCAAGCATTTCAGAAAATGTCGCTGAAAATGTGGGCCCTTTAGGATCGAATAACCCTAACATGTACACTGTGTTGAAGAGGGTTGCAGTGATGGAATAGTATGAGTTTGTGGTATACGTGTGCACAACTCAGAGAGTGATTAATGGGCTTGTGAATTATTGCATCAACCCACTCTCTTTGGGAAGGTCAAAATGACAAAATCTTACATGCCTGTTTGCTAATCACAGCAATCATCATGAATGCAATCAGTCATCGGTACGTCAGAATTGTGGGTCATGTCCCACTGATGGAGCATTCTTGTAGTTTCTTCCAGCCACCAGCACCCTCGAGTGTATGTAATTCCTTACAGCTACGATATATATATGAATTGAACTAGGCTAATCAAATTACACACCCAGATTATACAAAGCATCTTGATCTATCTGTAGGAAAACATACAAGTGCCCGAGACAGGATTGTGATATACCGATGTTAGAACACATAAGGAGATTTGTACACGAGTCAGGAAGTCTGTATCTCATAGTGAAGACGATACATGAGCCACCTCAGGATGTGATTAACACCAACTCTCCAGAGGCAGAGAAACGCAGGCCGGATCAGGAGATGACCACCTGGAGCTGGTGTAGGAAATGTGGCCTGGTAAGCAGACCGAACAAAACGGCGATATTTCTTTTTTCTCTTTATTCTGTCAACTATGAAGTAAAAAATAAAATAGATAAAATTTAAGCATATGTTGGCCAGATCGTCTGGCACTAGAGTGGCGGCCTACTATGTATTTGAATTTGTGCCACTGGAGTTCTCTCAAAGATTATTAGCAGCAGACCACCAAGTCATCTGCTTGCATTTTACATCACTTAATGTATCACTCATTATGTACAGAACCACATTCCAATATAAGATGTGGCTTTGTCACTCCCATTCTTCCTAGAGGAATTAAGAATTTGTGATAGGAAAAGGTGACATTTCGTGTAGCCTAGAAATAGGGAAATTTCTGGCTGGCTAATATTTTCTCCAATTATTTACTATATAATATAAACTCTCAGGGCTCAGCTTGCCAAAATTGGTAACTCACTATCATTCAGTTCCCCTAAAGTAGCTAAAACAAACTCATATTCACTCCTCTAGCATATCTGTATAGTTATTGTTACGGTTGTAGGCTACCCCAGTGGTACCTCTCTCTCCCTCCACATGGCACATATCGTTCGCTAAGTTCCTACAGATACGGCTCACCTGTACCCTGACAGGTAGTCAGGCCTCTCCCGATTGTGTTCATTCTGTATCCAAAGACTACTACCAATACTTCAAATACAAGGATATGGTAGCTGTGTTCAAGTGAGTCCATTTTATTCTTTTTTTTTCATCAACTAGCTAGATTCAGTATGCAGTTCAAAGGTCAATTCACTGTATTTTTGTACTTATTTTCACAAACCCAAAAGGCAATACATGTAACTAGTCATTCCTTTTGATATAAGCTAAGCTTTTTTTCTTACTAAGCAAATCAAAAAACAAGGGGCCATGTGATAAGGCTGGTTACGAGGCGTTGCAAAATTATTCAAGTGAAACAGTTCCACTATTCTCATGAAGATTTTGTCATAAATCATTGAATTTGATGTGAACTCACCAATTTCTATTAGGATAAACGTGTCAGTGATATAAGGTTTTTTTCTGATTCAGATATTCCTCAATAACTCTGAGAGAGGCCAGCTTCCCCTCTTCACAAATAACAATCAAGCACAGAATCACCAAGAATGATGTCTCAGCTCAAGTCCAGATCATTCATACTCAGTAAGTCTATCTATTAAAATATGTTCAAACCTCATAGCCAGAGTGTCGCGGGAACGCCAAATTAAATCAGGGTCTTACAAGAGCTGTGTTAAACTGAGTTGAATTGACTCATATTGCTTTTCTTGGCTGCCATATAGTTTGATAGGATGACAATCATTGCTATGGTACATGCTCATAGTTCATGAACACCTATGTAAAAGTCAGGCAAAATACCGCAAACAGCGGCTAAAAGCTACTATGAGTTGATATTGATTTTGATGGCTGCCATAACAAGCTATACGTTTTATTCATTTCTGGATGTCTCTTTTTGTTTATAGTGGACTAGGATTATTCTCAACAGTCACAGAGTCATTTCACAAACTGGAAGCTAACGGGTTGGATACTCAAGGCAAGAAACAAGTACTAAAGGAGCATAAAGAAATGCTTGAGGTAAATTTATTCTCTAGTTAACTATCGAAATACCCTAGAGTTCATCTTCCCCCTGTTTTCTCAGCTCCCTCCTTTCAAAACCCATTCTATTTCTCTCACCTTAAACAACTATCGATAGCTTGTTCTACTATATGTCACATTTTGATTTCCTTGCTTAATTATTAAATGGGTTCATGAGTTTTAGTGGGAAATTAAATGAAAAGCATCGAGTTTATTATTATTCAATCATGATCAGCCCTGCATTGTTAACCACAGTCATAGGTCCAAGTGACTTGATCAATATAATATCGGTTGAAATCTTAAATTGATATCATGGAATGTTTTCAGAAGGAGAAGTCATGGTTTACTGGAGAGATAGACAGAATACAGACTAAGCTAATAGAGGAGAGATTAGCCAGCTCTATACAGCAGCAGGAGAAGATGACTGTAGATCCAGATCACGGTACTCTACACCAGTTAGAGGATGAGCTACTCAAACTCAAGTGTCATCTATCTAGAGCTGTACAACAGTGGAATATCAAGTTAGTCTATTGAGCTCTTACAAATCTCTCTCTTGTCTTTACTTAAGAAGTTAGAGATATTTTGTTACACCTCTTTGTATATAACTCCTCGCTGGTACAAATACAATATGCGGACATTTCTAAGGCTGATTAAGTGATCTCTTATTTTATAAATTATCTCCTAAGATGAGGTGTCCTTAGATCAGGTCTGGTCCAATTTGTCCTACTGGTATGCCGAGTCAAGGGCAAGCAACTCTAAACGAATGCAAGCTAGACCAAACGTGACATCAGGGAGTTTATCTATCAAGTTTGACTGATAAAGAGACGGAACTGTCCTGGTTTCTGGTTATTGTATGCACAATGTAAACAATAATTCACCATTCATTGAACCATTCATGAACTTTAACAAGGTATCTGTTATATCTGCATGTCTAACCAAGGAGTTAGAGACTGTAACTCCTTGGTCTACCATGTTTCACATAGTATTATATATCTACAGAATAGACAGACTGAATACAAAGGAAGATAAAGGAGCTCATCACGAGAAGAAGTTAGTGCGAGCAGTCACTGATGGTAGCCTGCTTTCTCGGCCCTTAGCGCGGAGCCCTGACTTTACCTCCCTCAATATCCCACGTAGCAAGCAGGATTCTATACAGTCTGAGCCGGAGAAGTTCAGCAAAGTTATCAGCAGCGGAAGCTCTAACTCTGATCCTAAGAGTTTAGGTCCAGGTTAGTTGGGAGTCTCTTCTCAATTTAAACTGAGCAAAATTGTTTTAATTTTAACGGAATATTTGTACGTTAGATTTGCTCAACAGTTATCCATCTTACGCATTTCAAAGAATTCATTAAAACAAAACGGATCATTGTGGTGTAGATTTTTTTGCCACCCCTCATATGTTGACTCCCTGACAAGCTCATAACCTTTGATTTGAGTACTATGTCCGAAAAAGATTGACATAATGACAAAACATGAAATGAGTTTACAGGACATGATTTATTTTTCATCCTTTTGATACTTCTACAGTTTCTAGTCATGATCCTGATGGACCTGTGACATCATCTCACATGGAACTAGAGAGGAAGCTGACAGACAGCAGTATTTCCTCTCAGGACTCAGCTGTGGGTAAGTTATCTGATTTATTTTAAGGCCTGTATCCAGTATTCAAGACCTCAAAATGTAGGCAATTTTTGCAGGTAGTCTGGAGTTGTGCAAACTTGTTATCTGTTACTGGTACTGGCACACCAGTTACCCTAGCCAGGTGTTTGTGGAATGGAACTAAAAAAACTGGAGGTCCAGTGTGTGTCTGCACAAAAGATCCCCCTCGGACTCTTCAATATAAGAGTAACGGGAATTCCGTCAGGCAAGGGTATAGTGCATGGCATGGGTCTGAACACCTGTACTCTGGAGGGGATAACTCTCTCTGCAATGAAGATTTAGACTTGGCAGGCAACAGGAAGTTTGGGATAAAAACTCTCAAAACTCCCAATTTCCCTGCAGGCAATGATCATTTAGAGATGCATGTAATTACCTATTCCCTACCATATGTCCCTATTTTTTTCTCATACACAGCAAGCAGTTTATTGATTATTTTTATCTGATCAGATCCTGCAGCTTTGCCGTCTGCGGACTATAATTTAGCTCACTACCATCAAATTGTCAACCATGGACTGAGGGCAGGTGTACGACGTTCCCGTACACTAAACAGCGCAGATTCTGTAGGCTCCTTTGAAGTCTGCGGTAATACGCCAGGTAAGTTTCAAACTGCTATATTCTTATTTTTTGAATAAATTTTATTGACTGACATAATCATTTTGAAGAATGTTTTCCATAAGGAATCAAATATCCAGAAATAACCAGAAATAACCAAAAATAACCAAAAATAACCAAAAATATAAAAAATAACCAGAAATATCTAAAGATATCCAGAGATATCCAAAAATATCATAAATTAATGAGAGAGCATCCAAAGATATTTGCTGAGAAATTCCAAGAATCCGAATCAAACCAAAATGATTTTGGATATGGAAAGCGGTTATATATTATCAAAAAACTTTTGTTGGGAGACAAACTGTTACAAGAATAATGATTTGATTCTACATCGATCTGACTTCCTTAACCTTGACAGTATTGTATGCGTAATAATTATCTATATTTAGTTTGCAGCCCTAAACCTGTGTCCCAGATTGTGAGCAACTGTAGTTTTGATGCAAATTTTTTAATAAAAATAATTCTCATTGTCATAGAATCAACCAGGAGCCCTCCTTTATCACCGCTGGCAGCAGAAAGTATTCGGACAGCTTTATCTAATGGTGATGATGACACAGTAACACCACTAGCAAACACACCTCAGGAAGATGATATATTCGACCCCAGTCCCGAATCCAAACTTGCATCAGGAGATGTATCTAGGGCTCTTGATACTGTCGACGGAAACATGATGTCTGGTGATGATATAGAAGAGTATGAAGATCTCGATAAATTTCCGGCTGAGCTGAATAGAAGGGCAGGCTGGGTTGTTGATTCCAACTCTTCTGTGCCACTACATTACACGCATATCCCTGATACAGGTGATCCTACAAAAGATAAATCAAAGCTTGATGATGGAAAATCAGACATTGCAGGAAGCCTGCCAAACGTAGAATCAGATCACTTTACTGATAAAGTTGATGGTAATGCTGTCTCTGGGGAGAAGGTGGACACGTCCGCAGTCACTATGAGGTTTAAGCATCCAGTTCCTGGGGCTAGCAGTGCACATATTATGAGAACCAAGAGACAGAGGAATCTGAAAAAGTCAAGCAGCAGAATTTTCGGTAAATAAACATGGCTTCTTGGCAGAAAACCATTAACATCTTATAAATGTCTGCACCCTAACTTAGTACACACATGTTTCATACAAATGATGTTCGCTCAAAATTCTTTGGCTACTTAGTCCGCTCCATTCAAAGTTCCACTTTATATCCATCAAAGTCTCATGTCAAACACTGTTAAGTCTCGAGGGTGAAAGCAGTAGCTGAGATGTAGTTGAGTAAAAAATTGAATGGTTATGCACAGTTGCTCAAGTTCCATGCTTGATAAATACAGAACCTTATTGTGATATTTTTAGAGAGTATGACAAGGGCCATACTACCTTCATCAGACGATTCGGTGGTAGCGTTAGTAGAGAACCCATTGTGAGTACACTATACATTTATTACTCTGATCAAGTCATTCCTCTTCCTTTTCTTAAAATATTAGTGCGCAGATATTGTGTCTCAGAGTGCATTAAAGACAGTGTGAGGAATTAAGTCTTGATCCTAATTGCAGAAGCTGATCTCATAATTTTGAGGTCTAATTGCGAGGGCCTTTCTTTTACTTTTACTTTTAATGCAATGGTGAACCAGGCTTTACTCTGAGCACTAAGTGTACATAATACTGATGATCTCAATTGTAAACCTAGATTTGATGTGCTCGGTACGTTCTTCTTGTCTTAATTTTTATTTGTTTTTGAAATTTTCCAGCTCTGAGAATGAACATTACTTACTGTGGCCCACACTGAATGTACCTGTAGTGGTCTATGATGAAGAACCCAGCTCTATCATTGCCTACACTCTGGGGTATGTAAGATATACATTCATTCATCTATTAGGAGTGTAAACCTTTGTATCACATACATTCTAACATACAACGCAGAAAAGGGCAATGCAATTTCAATGACAAATATCTTATACGATTGAAGAATGCAGAATTGGGGATTCAGGTTGGAAAAGTCATAGGGATTATACTCTTTCAATGCAGACCTAAAGATGTGTGGGTGATGTGCGATGTTCTAGCCTTATGACAAATATGCTGTGAAAACCTGAATGTTCTTATCATCCTTAATTTTGCAGCTCAAGTTCTTATGAAGACAGCTTGATAGAAGCCCAAAAGCAACTCATGTTGGAGAAGTAAGTATCCCTAGCTGTCGATCAATGTTGTTTTGTAATATTATAATGGTGGCAACATTTGTATGAAGTAAGTTGTCTTCTCAGTTATCCTCTCATTTATATGGAGAGCACAACTCTTTCAAGGATAAGCAGAGTTTGTTAATTTTAATCAGGGAGTTTTAGAAACGATGATGTTGATTTGTGAATGCTAACAGCTATCACAAAGCTGTCATATGTGCCTTCAGTGTGCTAGCCCTTTCTTATTTGGTAAGCAAAATGGGAAACTGTATGTGTACAAGTATTTTTGACAACAACATATTCCACAACCACACTTAATTTTGTTTCATATTTGATATTGTTTTGCACGGTCTTATATGTCTCTAGGGCAGAATTAAGAGTCTTATAAATATGAAGTTTATTTCATATATAAATATATGTTTTAATTGTAGAAAACCTGCGGGATCTGGGTCTAATGTGGCATTACCAGACAAAGGTAAGTTGCCATTACTGTAACAATAAACAGTGAGGTGTACGGTAATTTACTTATTTTGATTGCTAGCTAGTCATAGTAGAAAAGCTAGGTGTCTCAAAATGCTCAAACTATTACACAGTAGCCATAATTATTGACTTATGACTTACTTTATACTGAATAACATTCCGTCAGCAGAGCGCCCATGGTGATTCGCCGTTCCTTAACAGGTGAAAAAGTTGAGATCAGTATTGATTATTTTGTCAAACTTATGCCAACCACATCCTCTTAGGGTGAAGGATTCGACATAACCACTAGATGCTAGTAGTCCTAACCTTTTCTTGATTACTAATGTGATTTAATGTACAAGTCCGAATTGTCTTTGGTATGATCAGGCGTCCAAGTCACAACATATCGTGAGTAAAACTTCTAGTTCCTAGGCTTTATTTGACCTGATATTGTGATTTGCTTTCTATTATATCTGCTCCCACTTCCATAACACTCAGCTTCTCTCCGCCCGCACATACACTTCTCTTGGTTGTAACCATAGACTTAATAGTATCATTATGTCTATGGGCGTAATACATTGTCGGTTTTTTGTCTGACTGTGCTGTCATTGTTGAGTATATAATGCATGAATACTGAGTTAAATACTCATTTAGGATTTATTCAAGCATTCAACAATAGGTAACTCTTTGGCGCAACATCTTTCACCAAACATGGTGTTGATACACGGAAAATTAAAAAAAGCTCTTGAATTTGTATTTTTGTGAGCGTATAAAGCTGAGTCAATGAAATACTTTTTACACAAGAAATTACCTTGAGAAGAATATTATCAGTTTGGTAAAGTGGATGGATATGAAACATCCAAAATGGGCAGCCCTAGCAATTACAATTGCTAACATAACTTTTTATAGATTAGTTGACCATTTGCTGTCATGTTCAACACGGTCATTGAATGAGTGATTTCATGCTTATAACCCACTCTCCCGCAATCAGCTCTAGACATGAATTTGTTGTAATCTTCATATTGAGTGATTGGCTTGTAACCTTTATAACTGGTAAATGCTCTGCTCTGAAACCGACTTGCAGTAGACCAACATCCACAGCAGGAGAAGCGAAATGAGATTGAGACGATACTATTCGCTACTTCAATATCATCGATAACAGCTGCAATGAGGTCTCGCAACGCCTCACCGCTCACAGCGTCCGGTCAATCGACACCAAGATCAGACACTCCGCCTACTCATCAGATAACTCCGCCCACTCGACAGATGACTCCGCCCATTAATAATGCAAGAGTCAACACAAATTCGTTGTCAGCGGCAGCAAACAGACGATCTGAAGGAGATCATTCCAAGCATGATGACCCCATCGGTAATTCATTCAGTGCATGATCGATTATTTTGCGACCTGGCTGCTTTGAGATCTTGATACATTGTTATGACTTGATTTACTCGAAACCCCATAATAGATATCATTGGTTGCCAGATGAAACTTTCAACAACATAATGCTCTGGTATAACAAGCTTGTATTAAAATCTGTGCTTCGGAAGATCAAGTTTGATCCCGATTGCCTGCTTTTCAGGCCGCTCTTATACTGCTGCCCAGCCGCTGCGGCTTGAGGGGATGTGACTTAAAAGGCAGGCAAATTGTATCAAACTTGATCTAGTGCTTTGGTATTCTTCTCAATAGTCAGTAATATTACTCTCTTTAAACTCACCTAGTGAAATAGTGAAACTCTCTAGGATAAAAATAGGAAATCACATGCTAGATAGGCTCGCTCATTTATATTTAGATGATGTGGATCAGTACAGATTTGGCAAACCTAAGGACAGGAATGACAGCGCTCGTGCAATACAGCATCTAGAAATAGGTGAGTCTTGAATACAGATGGGAATATGTCTGTTACGCTTCCTATTATAACATTATATTCTGACATTTTAAGGACAAGGATGATATTGGTTTGAAATCTATGAATAGCGATACTGGAAGAGAGCATTATTGAGAAATGAAAGTTTGTCGCCCGACGACAAATTATTTTTGTGTCATCAGTGTATTGTTATAGCTTTCCAATTTTATTCTCTTTTCATATCAGTTATTTTATGTTATCAGATAACTTAGCAATTGTTTCCCCCTGTCTGTAACCTTGGAAAGGTTTCTGCAACTCATCCTGGGATTCCCTTCTTCAGGGAAGTCAGTCGTTGGAAACTCAAGGTTATGAGGTTATACAACCGGGATATTCTATTCTCTTTTCTTTCAATCTCCAAATATCAAATTGGGTGAACATACTTTGAAAACTTACCACCCCACCTCCCTTTTTCAAATGATGACAGTATGTGTGGAATTAAGTATTCACCCATTGTAGTCCGGGAGTGGTGGGGGCAACAAGCTATATCAGCGAACATAATTTAATAGTCACTGTGAAGTGAGAATGTAATGTAAAGGTAAAATGAGGTGAGGAATCTTCTATTGACTGGAGCCATTACCAAAAGGATCTTTATGGTGATTATTTCTGGAAACTAAAAATAATCCATTTTTCTCGTTACCAGAGTTTACAGAAAACTCAGTGTCACATGAGAAAATGGCGGTCATAAATTGTAAAGTTTACTTTGCAATTGACTTCAAGAAGCTGAGAAGACAGATATTTCCTGGTGGAGAGAATGAGTGAGTTTATATTCTAAAATATAGAAACTGAAACTGAAACAAAACATTACCTCCACCTGCCTGCACCATTCCGAGAAATGTGTCCAATTTTATTATCTAGTATGTTTTACCAAGGAGTTAGAGACTCCAACTCTAACTCCTTGGTTTTACCTACATCAGTTCCAAAATTCCTATCTGTAATCATATTTGAAGGTATCTGCTAGCAGTTCTCTTTGGATCAGGGCCATTAATACATAAAATCGTGTGTGCAGTATGAAGATCCCCTTCTGCTTTTTCAGAAAAGAGTACCAGGTTACAGTGGGCAAGGGTATGGGGTCAATACCCCATTCAAGCCTTAGGGGGCCAATTAAATAGGGCAGTCAAATAAGACGTGGTGCGAACAAAGAAACAAAAATGTATCACGCAGCCACTCAGAATATTCCTGAATGTTGTAGATTTATCCGCTCTCTAAGACGGTGCTATAAATGGAATGCTAAAGGTGGTAAATCTGGTCTAACCTTCTGCAAAACTAAAGGTTAGTCATAACAGTCAAATCTATATCAGTAATATGGCAACACTGAGTGATGATAATGAGCAGAGACTATATTCATGTAATATAACCTTATTTATAACATTATATTACATATTATATATCACTACCAGAGAGTCATCCTTACCACTGTGTTTGATGAGTTTTACCTTGTGGCTTTGACTCTTTTGGACTTGCCCTGAAAATCAATCAAGCTGAAGAATACTCTGCAGACTTTATCTTCCCAAAGCACTTAATTTACTTATTAATTTTTCCTATTGTATATTCTTACTATAAATGCAGATGAGAGATTCATCATGAAACAGATGAGTAGAGCAGAGATTCAGTCATTCATCGAGTTTGGTCCGAGTTATTTTGAGTATCTGACCAAATCACTAGCAGACAAACAAGCACAGGTAAATGATCTTTGTCTTACTACTTAATTCTTTTAAGGTGTTTGCACATCTTGGATTTTTTATTTCTAAGACTAATTACTCATTCCACTAATCATAACTTCCTCAAATCATAATGTCATGGCAAAATCCTCGTTATCAAAAAGGAATCTTTTATCCAGGTTGCCTGCATTTGGAAATGTTCTCCATCTGCGGATTGTCAATAGATGGGTCACAACTCCAAAATGCAGGCAAACTTGATCTAGGTGTTAGCAGGGAGTTTGGTACAAACTCCCCTGGAGTTGGGTTCAAACTCCCCTGCTTTAAGTCCTGGTTTCAGTCATTGGGAAATCACTCTTAGTAGGATCGTTGTTTTTTCTCATTATAGAAGAACTGTGCCCTAGCTCGGATTCTTGGAGTATATACTCTGAAGCTAAAGAACTTCCAGACTAACGCTGAGTTTGAACAAGACGTGCTCATTATCGAAAACCTATTCTATGGCCACAAAATCACCAAGGTTGGTTACAAGATTACGCTTCTGTTTTTTGTGTGGTTCATGCTATAAATTTAGTAGTTCAATAGAATGGTTTAGAAAAAATTTAAACAGATATATAGCATGTGCTCAGCCAGGTAAGAGTGTTGACTCTCACCTGGCATCTCAATACCTAACCCCCACATAAATATTGTACACTTTTATTCATTTCCTAACTTTATCATCCCTTGTCAGCCCTGCTAGCGAGGGGGTTGTGATAAGCTTTTTCTTTAAGTCTGGCTTTATTGAACTTTGAATATGACTACTACTGCATGTGTGCATGCTTCGTTATTGGTGAATTTGTTGTTTATTGTTGGTATTTATTCTGTTCTTTTTGTTGTAGACTTTTGATCTGAAAGGTTCAGAGAGAAATAGGCTGGTAAATAAGGAGGGCCAGTCAGGAACTGTACTTCTCGATGAAAACTTCATGAAATGCAAGAAGCTAGATTTTCTTTTTTGTTCTATGATAATTGAGCTTGGTCACTTTTCAACACAATGTTACATAGTTGATGGATTTCTTTTACCAATATGAGTGATTAATGCCGACAAGAGCAAATTAGACCATGTGCAACAAAAAGATGAAAGTTAAATGATTTTGGAACTAAAAATTTTGAAAACTAAATTTAGTTGTGTCCAAATGATGGTCTTCTCATTTGTAAGCAACTGATATACAATGTACCATGGAGAGATCTCAAAGATTGATAACATGGGTTCCATTTTTGTTACAATAGACTCCAAGCACAGCCCTATCTATGTGAGAGCTCACACTAAGAAGGTCCTTATGGAGACATTATTTGCTGACAGCCTGTTTCTAGCAGACCACACAGTGATGGACTATTCGCTGCTCTGTGGTATAGACAAGGATACCAATGAGCTTGTCATCGGCATCATCGGTAAGCCAATATAGAGAGTAGACAACTACTGTAGCATTAGCTTTTGTATTAGCATTATTCTTTGAAGCATTATATTTCCAGTTTAATGCATATAATATTAGTCTTGCAGAAAACATTAAACTCCCGCTTATTGGTGGGATGGCGTCTCATCATGTATTATGGCTAACCTTAGTCCCTACCTCCATATTGCAGATATAAAGAAGGCAAATGAAGAGTTGCCTCCAGCAGATATCGGGTGAATGGGCGGACTAGTTCTTGTTATTTTTCAAAATAAGAAGTAATTCTTCTGCCATCATATTCAATCTTCCATGTTTGTATTTCCTTTCTTCAGATTACATTAGAACATTCACATGGGACAAGAAGCTGGAGACGGTATTCAAATCTTCTGTTCCTAACTCAAAGATGCCAACGATAGTGTCTCCCAAAGTGTATCGTACTAGATTCCTAGAGGCCATGGATAGATATTTCAATGTCGTACCTAACCGATGGACTGGCCTCGCTAATGATGATTGCTAGGCTCAATAAGTAGGGAATGATATAGCATTGTAAAATATTTATCTGACTTATTCAAATAACTTCTTAGCATTATTAATTTTATTTATGAGATTATGTAAATGTGCTATAATGCCTATCATAGCTAATTTACACAGCATTCAATATCCGTCAACAATCAGCTATCAAATCGTTCTATACAAATTATTGTATTTTTATTTTATGACTGTTCTAATTTTGTACATTCCTTGTTTGCTTTCTACATTTTAAACACATTGTTTGATTGGTGGGAAATTAAGTGACTTGAGGCTGACCTTCATGTAACTCATCTCTTAATTTAAACCATGTACAAACAGCAGCAAAGTTTTTTATTTATTTACTTGAATCAATTTATGGTGCTATCAATAAACACAAAGCTATTTTATTGTAAATCCGAACATTTACGTCATCATAACGATCATTGGTTGTTAATTAAGAGGGACAAAACATTGAGCCCAAAAGACAAATGGATAACCTCGGCTTCACAACTATGTGAGAATGAAATATAATCCATGGTTTGATAAACTTGATATTCACTATGTTTCCATGTGTCGATTTTGTAAGGATTTCGGGAGTAATTGCCCCATGGAAACGGCATTAAATTCAAATTCCGATTGTGACGAATGACTTTTTGAACGCGAATATCCATACCGTGTTTATTCGACCTATTTCCTAATTGGCGGCGTGGCTGAATGGTTAGCCGCTTGCACACAATGCCTTCAAAGGGATTGCACGCGGGATTACACACGGGAGGCCGGGGTTAAAATCCCGGCCGCGGCAAATTCTTTTCATATTTTTCCCATCATGGGAATGGTTAGAATCCACTGGATTCTAACCATTCGAAATTGGAGTGAACCACAAAATCGAAGCATGGAAACATAGTGAATGGGTGGTACAAAAACAACCTATGATGCTTTCTCATCATAATAATTCCAACCCTACAAAAGCTAAGTCAATGAAGTTTTCTAGGATATAGAATAGACAGATCAGCTGGCCCAGCAAGACAAAGTGATATCTGGAGATTTTGTTGGACTGAGTTTTGAAATTTACAGCATATGAACACGTTATACAGCCATTTAAATAAACTGTGTATATGGAGAAGTAAAAAGTGGTCCAAGCTTTATTTTTTTTGGTTTTGCGACATGGTACTTAGCTGAGCTCCGCCAGCCCTAAGTCATTGTGAGCTAGTTGCCAATGAAAAATATCCAAAATACATCTGTTGGATTACTTGGCGAGCTCAAAGTATAGTTGTATCTAGTCTTGTACCATATCCAGGTTGGATAGGTTGTATATAGCTGACATCCATATTAGGCATGTCGACAGCGTGAGCTACAGGAGGCAGGTTATTAGCCCACTCATCATCGTAATCATAGATATCGTATCTACTCCTCTTGGCTTCTGTCTCTTGGACAGGATTTGGTTTTGGTTTGACACAGAAAGCTTTCAATAGCGCTCCTATTGTGAAATAGAGTCCAACGATGACCGGCACCCCGACAAGAGTGACTGTGATAATGTAGATTGATGGATTCGGTGCATCAGGCCAAGGATAAGTCGTTATCTCCATGGTGGTCGTTGCTACAAAATGTACAAATTAAGAGACTTTATTTTGTTTTAAATGCTTCCTTGTGATCTTTAATAGAGTCTATGATTGGGGTTGTTGTAATCAAAGCTTGTATCGCATTAGGACAAGAGCAAACAGTCAGGCCTATTTACCTGGTAGAGTACTTTTCTTTCAAGCAAATGGCTTCGGGTTCTTTTCATTACCTATGTCCATGTGTTAGCTAGCCTTCAATGAGTGTACTAAGCGAAAGCATAAGTAAGAACCTAATAGCAATATATCAAACATCATAGACTTAGATGGGCTGAAAATAAAGCACAAATTTACCACAGGCCTCCTCATTTTCACAGGTTTGATCGTATATCTCCCAGTTACTTCCTTCACAGTTTCTGCCTCCACCGCTGGGTTGAGGATTGGTGCAGAGTCTCATACGGGTTCTTGTTATTGTACCGTATCCACATGTCGTACTACAAGCTGTGTCACTCCACTGTCCCCACGCTGACCAACCTCCATGTACTGTCATGATAGTATTTAATATATATATATATATATATATACATAATATATTGTATATAACATCATAGAAAGTTATAATATATATTTCTTAGATAAGACTGGTAGGCTGCAAGTATTGCATGTAAGCATTGGAAGTATTTATCCTTAGTCTTTATGCAGATTTTCTACCCAGCATGCCGGTTATTTGATCTTTATCACCAAAGACGATAGGTTCAAGATTACATCACAGAGTAAGGATATATCCTTACTTTCTGATTACATCATTATTTCTTATCTGAACCTGACTAAAACTCGAGTTCATTGATCAGATCAGTGATCAGATTAGCGGTAAAACCAATTTCCCTGTCATTCTCTTGCACTGCCCACTCAATCAATTTTTAGCAGTCATCCACCCAACACCTCTATTCTTGTATTATTATCACTGACTCATATGCTTAGAGTTTACATATAATATGTATATATAATAGTATATAATAACTCTACGCTCACACTCTCTGACTCATATGAGGATTATATTAAAATATCACCATCACATATTGTTTTATTGCCGTAATATTAAAGTTGCATTTACATCATAATATGCAGTCACCACAGAGCTACCTTATCTTATCTGATTTTAATTTAATATTTCACTTACGGAAGCATGGATCGGTGTTACATGCATAAATAGAATAATTAGTCGCAGATCCCGGACAACCTGGACCAGCAGTAGAGTCTGTACATGTACGTCTCCTTATTGTTGTCATACTTCCGGTACCACAGGCTTTATCGCACGCTGAGTATGGCTCATATCCACCCCACACTGTCCATCCCCCATCTACAATATCATGAGAACCATATTGATAATATGACTACAACACATTTACAGATATTTCATTTTCAATAACTAGTTGATAAGATCCATCTAAATATAAATTTGACTCTTTGTTTTAAGCTGACGACCTGTGTGTTCCCCATGGGGATACACACTTACATATATTTTGACTGAAATCTTTCTAACCACTTGATAGCAGTATCATAATATTCATATATAAGTGGATATTTAGCGTAATTTTCAAATAATTTTTACCCAGGATTCACAAAACGCCGTTGGGGATTTGAATATTGTTTTATATGTTGTTTGGTCATCAATGCTCCCCAATTATAAGGATACTGAGCTAGAGACTGACAGATTGATCAAAACAAGTTATTAGTTTAGTGCAGTCTTCTAAGGGCAGAAGTTCATGAGGGTTACAGATTCCTGGGTTTACATAGCTTGAGTTCCCAAACTCTTGCCCCCCACACAGCTGGGGTTGATGTACTCTACTCACAGCTACAGTAGACGGGTAGATCACACACTACGGTCTGAGCGTCTTCACCTTCACAATATTCTCTTGGACATTCCCTTGATCTTCGTCTGTTTCCCCACTCACATTGACCTGCACATGAGTTCCAGTTAGTCCATTCGCTCCACCAGCCTAGTCCTAATGAATAGGGCAGAATTTCATTGTAAAATAACAATATGCAGAAAAACCCTCCTAAGACAAGATTTACCAACCTTTTTCTTGTAAAAGCCAAAGAGTGAATTGTTTTGACAAATATTTTTATCCTTTTTTTTTTGTTATGTTCAGAAGGTGGCGATTTGACTTTGGCATTATGTGGTCCTTGTGCATTTATTTATTAATTATTTAATTATTATTATTTATTAATTTATTATAATTTTCCAACTTGCCCCCTAAGTCATCAAGTTTGCTTGTCATCTGATATGGAGAAGCCTTCAAATTCGGACAGAGTTTGTCAAACGAAGTTTTAAAATCCAAGATTGAATTAATATGCCATGACATTCTTGTTTCTGGGTAGCAACTTGGTTTTTGCATCATAAAATTGATGTTCAATAATTCTTGACTTCCAACCTTCCTTCAGTAATATACCACACACTAACAGAATGCAGCCCAACCCTGTCGTTTTTTAAGGGAGCATCGCTGGCAAAAATTAACAATTCAAACAACTAAGTACAAATCATTACCTGGGGTGTAAAAAAGTGTAGTGCCGATATCAAGTAGTGTTGTATCAGGCGCTGCAGTTGTATCAGGCGCTGCAGTTGCAGGAGCTGCAGTTGTAGGCGCTGCTGTTGGAGCTGCCTCTGCTGTAGAAGTAGATGCTGTCGAAGCTGCTGATGCCGTGGATTGAGCTCTGATAATACCACTTGGTAGCGCCAATGCGCCTACCAGGACAAACAATTTCAGAACTGGAAAATAATAAAAAATGTTATATCTGCTTTAATTGTTTTAATCACGGTCATGAGAAATAGGCAGAATTGACATCCTAAATGTAATCCCTGCAATATTATCTGCTTGAGTACTCGGTGTAAACTTTTACTGATAATTACACGGCTATGATGCGGCGACATGCTCTGAATTTTCTTATTAGGAAACAAGATCAATCCCTAGTGCTGTTTTTTTTACAAACCACTTAATTTTTAACTTACTCTTGTTATAACAGAGTCTACCAGTCCTACTCCTCCTCTCCATGATTACCTGCTTACTGTTATAGAAATGCTGCTTAATCGCACATTAGCTTATCCTACAAACATCATTTGTTATCTCAACAACATGAAGCCTCATTGATTTAGCTAAATTTAAGACATAAGAATTTAATTCAAAGAAAAAATCGTTAAGGTTTCAGCTCATCAATAATTCAAAATTTTGAAAATCAAACAAAGTTCAAGGTGGCAATCTTGGAGTAAATGTGAAGGACACCTTAGAATTCCAATCCAATAAAATTACACCTTGTGGTCTGATGTAATCCTTATATTATAACTAGTTCTGTCAGAGTGACTGTTAGCCTGAGTGCTCAAACTGTGCCGGGATAGCTGGTAGTGGCATTTTGTTGATAATAAAATGCTATCCCGTCACAGTTTGATCGCTCAAACTAAGTGGTGATAGAAGAGTAGATTTCTCTGACCGATTTTCCCGTCACAGTTTTCAGAATTTGCTATACACACGTGTTAGTGATGTAAAGCAATAGTATTTACCTTTACATTTCCACTGCATACTTTTCCATCAGATTTTTCCAAAGATATGCGATTTATGAGATTGTCACAAAACGCATATTTTTGGTTTCTCAAAATGATAGCTTATATATAAAGGAAACTGACGGAAACACTCTGATGGAAAAGTCTGCAGTGTAAATGTAAATCTATTTCTTTACATAATTTACACGTCTGTAGCGCACTGAAAAATCCCTCACTGGGTTTCTCACGTTTTAACGCTCATGACATCATCACTTTGTTATCGATGAATATTAGAATGGTTATTGATATGTCAGGGTCGCAGCTAGTCAATCTGAAACCACAGTGAGGAGAAGAGAAGATCGGTTTTGTGATACAATTTAATGTAGACAAGATAGCTATAGAACAACAGCATTATATCAACAAGAAGAAAATCAATTTGTATCAGTACAGAAATATAGACAGCCTTTGCTGCTATTAACTCATGCCTCGCTGCAATCGTGACAATCAGTTCTCAAACATTCAGGGAAAATGAAATGTCTTAGATGCTCATTAGTAAAATTAGTAAAATAAAACTTTGAAATTCACGATATCATTAATATAAAAACGAGATCAGTATATGCCATACATATAATAGTGTTAAGAAAAATAACTTCATGCAATGATATCAATATGAATATTTCTTTCTCAGTTGGAAAGGTAAAAATGTCATTAATTATTGACGATAGTCTGCTATGAAACTATTTTATATGACTGGCCGAATAATTTATATATGGTGATACTTGGGCTATAGAATAAATACAATATATAGATTTACAAAAATATTTGAAATAAACCAATTCTTTTATACCGCTTTGCACAATATTACTTTACATGCATTAAAGGCGGAATTGATTTTATGTACACTAAGGATTATGGGTAAAATACCTATATATGACTAGATTATATGGCAGCCTTCAGCAAAGGTGAGACAGACCAATATATGAATATTACTCAGCTTCTGTTTGATTGGTCAATCATACTGTTTTATCAAGGGGAGCTGTTGACCTGAGGGGAAAACTACCAATTACTGACTAGATAAACGATTCTTCTCTACCAAGTTATAATATATCACAGAGACAAAGGAGTGATAGAACGGTTGTCTGCTGTAGTAGATGTCGTAGTTGTTGAGGTATCAGGCTTCAGTCTTTTTGAGGCATTCTTCAGCGCTTGTCTCTTATTACAGAACCAAACTCTGACCACCTCCCTATCGTAACCTAGCTTGTTAGCCATCACGGTCATCTCACTACCTGCACGGCAAAGTCAACAAATAGGTAAAAATATCTCATAGTTATATGTCTTTATTCCGGATAGAACTGGGAAAATATCATTTTCAACGCAATCAAATGTAGCATAATTCCCATTTTAATTAACAGTTAGACCTTTTCCTGCCTTTTTTGTCACTATCATGAAGATATATGGAAAAGGTGGAAACTATTTATAATTTTGAAAATTGATATAGAAATAGGGGTTCAAAAATGGCATGATTTGAGTTTGTTTATTTTTACCTCGGAAGACCCGTAATGGTGGTTTTGAATGTCCCCGCATTTAATTATTCCCATGGTCGAAATAAAGCTACATACAAAGAATGGCGTCAATTCAACTTCATTTGATCCTCAACCCATATTGCGACATTTTGTTTTCTGAGGGGGACACAATTGCTTATGTCCAACCTTTACAATCATTTTCACATCACAAAACTAACCAGAAGGATGGGTGTTCTTGAGGAAGTACTCGGTCAGTATTTCTACAGCTTGTGGAGTGAATGATGTTCTTCTCTTCCTCTTCTTTGATCTATCTGATGTGGCCGAGCCAGCCATACTGTTACCTCCACACCTGTGTCTCGCCTCTGCCTCCATAAGCCACCTCTCTAACACTGGCTTAATCTTCTGTGCACTCTTCGGCGTAATGTCAAGCTTCTCAAATCTATTGATGGTATTGGAACAATTATTGTGAATGTAAAAAGTAAACAATGCGGGAATATCTATTTTATTTAAGATAGTTTTTTTTATTTTTTATTTTATTGACTGCCATAATCATATCAAAGAATATTTTCCATTAGGAGTAGAAAATACTTTGGTCTAAATATCCAGATGATGCTTGGCTACCTGCTAGCTAATGTGTTGACTCTAACTTATTAGCTGTTAGGTCAGAGGGGGAGTGGTGTAGAACTTTCCACACCCAACAGCCAACCAGATATGAACCAACACATTTGCTGACTACTTATATGCACATTAAGATTGGTTGAGCATTGATAAAATTCCATACCTGCAAATAGCGGATTGACTGTATGCAGGGCCTTCTGCAGCACTGAGGGCGTGTCCTACTTGCGTCTGTGTTAGCCCCATAGCAAGTCTCCTGCTCTTGAACTGCTTGGCAAATTCTTTGATGTCATCCAATATTATTCCATCAATAACAGAACCTGGCTCAGTGCTACTCACCAGCGTTTCATTTGCACCTACATTGACAATTGATATAAAGATATTTGAAGTTTGTTTATTGCCTAAATTCTAATATCCGTCCTGTGATAGGTTGATAGCATCGAATGTACAGCACATACATGGAAAAATAAAAGTAAAAGGAGTCTGAGCTGCATTAGTTAAAAAATCGCATATAAAATTCAAAAAAGGTATTTTGTCTTTTGGTTGTTCTATACTTGGATGGCCTATATTTATCTATTTTTTCTCTACGAGCAGATGTTCTGTTTGTGTTTATTTTAATACGAGAGTTCAAGATATATATTTATATATATATATCATATATAACAATTTTATTTGCTGATCAAGTCATAAATGCCACATACCATGTATAAAACAAATATTGTAATGCATCATTGTTATCAAGTAGGGCATAATGAAGCAATTAGGTTTTGTTTAAAGTTACAAATACTAACACCATATTTTGAAGAACGAACGAGACGTTTTACAAGGGAGTTGTCTTCTTAAGAAGTAGGTAGGGACAACAAACAATAATATTATGTTAAAATTACTTTATGATAGCCTACCTGGTGATTGTGTATCGATGCCAGTGCCCACTGGGCCAGCTGTCACCCCTCCATCCCTATTTAATACCTGTCCACTCATGGTAGTGCTTACTAGTGACTGAATCGAAGGTAGGAACTTGGCAATCTAAATATTGAATAAAATATAATGACGGTCTATGAGGAAAGGCAAAAAAAATTGATGTGTCAAATCGATGAGACTATGCAAAAGTCTTTTACGATCCTGTAATGTACTGTCACCAAAGGGAATATTCTAGTTGGCTTAAATACCATTAAGCTAGCTTATGAGTAAGCTAACAATTTTTTTCATTAGCTGGCACATAATCCTAGTTCCTAATCCACATTAATCCTATTGTGTTTTACCTCTCAATAACAAATTAAGTCTTTACCTGAGAGTTGATATCTGCCATCGATGTCGTAACATCTGACTGCTGAGGCGGCGGCACTAATGTAGAACTCGCTGACGGTGCAGCTTGTAGTTGTGGCGTAGACAGTATAGTGGCTCCTGGGGGTGCTGATAGAAACATGGGTGTTATCATAGAAGAGTTGTTTGTTCCACCCACTGTTTCCGCTGTTATCTTGTTTGTGCCAGTTGTCTGGAAAAGCAAATAGGCTTAGGATTGTTCTAACCCAGAGGAATAATCCCAGGGCTCTATAACTATGCATGACATGACATATTCTTGAACATAACCTGTATTGACAAGCTTTGTTGTGGGGTTCTTCCACCCCCACCCCCTACAACAAAGCTAGTCAAGACAGGATTCCTTGAACATTGAAAAATACAACCAGTTGTTTATTCAATTTGGATATCCACATGTGGAGTGCTTTGACTTGCGCTTTGGCCTCAAACAACTAGGAGTGAGGTTCACACCAAAGTTGCTACGTAACAAAAATAACCTTATATATACAATTCAATAAAAATATGAAACTGGTATAATCTTTGTATAAATATTCTCTGACATCTATGCTAAGCACTGAACACTGTAAACACATGCTATGGAAATCCTATAATATGGTTAACTATAGAATAAAGATGGATTCAGGCCTTCAGAAGTTATTGTGCTGTGCCGTACCTGCGAGAAAGTTTTAGGGTTCAATCTTTGACACAGCATTTACATACATTGCACATGTACAATAAGTATCTCACTACAAATATACAAGAGATTTACAACATAACAGTGGCATCTATCTTATGCTAGACAGTCGGGCATGAACCAAACACAGCATACCAAATAAAGCTGAAGCCAACTGGATGGGTGTGAGTACTGAGAGTGCTTTTGGGAACAGATATTAAAATGCACCATTTTAATAACTTGGAACGAAAATACTTCACGGAATGTCTTTTTTGGTGTGAAATACTTGCTTAATGAATTCCAGTGAAAATGGCACACACCAATTATGAATCAATATGTAACCGTCCTCTCAGTTAATTGATAAACTGAAGCAAACATGATGGCCATCATGTCCAGCACAGACTAAAGGACTCAAATATGCTACATTGTACTACAAATCTCTCAACAACATCTCAGACTAATAACTGAACACGAAACATGCATCTACATGTATGCTAACAACATGCTACAATCTATAAGTGTTAGTAGCAATGTGTTTGTACACCAACAATTTACAAGCATTCACGCTTTTGCTTACATTAGCATCCGGAGTTGTGCCCACTTGACTAGGTATCATTGCGAACTGTTGTAATCCTGCCATTATAGGTGGGTTAGCGAGGATTTGTATTGGTTGTGCCGACCCCATACCGAGAGAAACTGGAATAGTGATATACTGCTGGGCCATGGGGTTACCTGTGTAAGAGAGGTATAGTAAGTCATACATACATACCCTATAGGAGTAAAGTATATGCAGGAGGAAAATATGCTTCACAAAGTGAAACTCCTTGCTAGCTAGCATCTTCTCCCCCTCTTTATTTTATAAAAGCTCCCACCTTAACTAGCTTACATTAGTGCCAGCTTACACAAAATTGCCCTTATGTCCTCTGCGCTAGAATATACATATTTCACTTCTTGGCGTCGCGCTCAAGCAACAATTTATGAATGAAATGGAATTCTAAATGAGTTGATCACTGAGAATTTATTTCGGTCTGATTGCTGTAACAAACGTTTTTATATAAATTCCAAGGTTTGCAAAAATCACTGATATACACTGATATTACTGATACAAAGTTATACTGATGAAATCTCTCCACGAATAGTCATACTGTGTATTTTACCACTGATCCATAAATTCGTATCAATGGCAAATAAAAAATTAATTTTCTCCCACTACTCTTGACCTTTCCATGATGGTGGTAATATTCCATCTGTACCTTGTCTCCAATATAACCATTGTGCCAGTTGTATAACTATTTTACATTGGAAAATTTCCAAGCAGAAAAGAATCCAGATTTACAGATCAGGTTCACTCTTTGGGAAAAGTCACCCGTATACGTGCAAGACCTTCTTTGTTCATGTGTCGAGTTTATGGTTTTTTTAAAAATAAATTGTCGACAATTAGGATTTTTTATAGCAAATCAGCTCTGGAACATTTGAGACCAATTTAAGCATATGGGTTCACTCTTTTACCTTGTGCTTGTGCAGTCATATTTGCTGGTTGGACTGATGGAGGCTGGTTTAGAGGTATAAGGATCTGCTGGTATGGAAGCCCAGTACCATTACTCTGACTAGGGCCAGCTATGAAGAACTGGGGCTGCGCTGCCGGAGCAGTCGTGAACTGAGGCTGTCCAAACATAAAGTGCTGCTGCTGTTGGAGGTTAGAAGTAACTGAACCATTCACATTGACAGGCATAGTAGCTCCATTGATCGGTATCATCGGTGCAATGTTTGGCATTAGTCTGCTACTGCCAACTGTAACGAGAAATAGCTGATTTAAACGGCCAGATGAATAGAACTAGACAGAGACAAGCAACTATCTCGTAAAGTTGATCTTTTGTTATGGCACCTCGGCAGCCTCAGAGTTTGTATTCAGCCGGTTTGGCTACGCTACCAGCAAAGGGCGAAAATCACGCAAGCCGCCACATATTCACTCATTTTAAGCTGCCATGGGTTTAAGATTAAATATGTCGTGTCTCACCTACAAACCATTAACTTGTATACGGCGTTATTGTCACTCAGCTAGTGCCTAGCATCTCTTTTCTCATAGTCATATAAAAAAATGCTTATATATTTATATTTTGCTTTTCAACAATTAGTTCACACCCTTTGGTGTTACAGGAAGAAGCAGAACTCTTGAAACCACATATATAACTACACGGAAGTAAGGAGCACCGTGGGTGGCAAACCGCACACTTGTCACACCTAAGAAGGGTGTATTCACACTAAGCTTGAGCCTTCAGATTAGAATCTCATCTTCAAAATAACTTCCATTCTATTGTGACATGTGGAGAGCTTCATGTCTTAGCTACAGCAAAAGCGTTATCTATGGTGATATAATCCCGCCAAATAAGAAAAATGGCTCCGGTTTAGAACCCTGTGCACCCAAAATTTGGCACACTGAATCTGAATACCTTTCTCCATCTGTGGCAATATTGCATGCCCAAGTTGATCACTAAACCACATTTATTCCACATTCTTTCCATCCTTCCTGTGCTGTCTAATGCTCCTAATATCTCAAGGATATGATGAAAACTAATGCCTATTATTGGTGGCTATTTGCATGTCTTGATTTGAGAATGTCATCATCGAGTAGATGATCCTAAGAAGGCATTTTTTAAATGGAACAAATCTGAAGCCTAAATTCTAAAATCCAAAATCCCTACAACAAAAATTGCAGATCACGCCATGCAGAGAGCCTCTGCTGAAGGCTTTAGTTTTACCCAGTTCTCATTATAACATTTAATATCCAACGAAAAATATAAAACTAGATGGGTATAGACTATTGACTTGTGAACAGCATGAAAATTACTGAAATCACCTGTGTTATACTGGGTGGCTGGCTGGTTACGAGCAGTAGTTGTAGCTATAGATCCCAGTGTTTCAGCGGCAGCTGCTGCCAGCAGATTATTCAGAGCTGTTTGGTCTTCCATCACCTTATTCCTCGGTTCATTCTTCATCGGTTTGCTTGTTGGCTTCTGGGTTATTTTCGCAGTGTCCTCTGTAGATAGCTCTTTTTCATCGGAGGTCTGAAATATCAGTTGCCGATTTGAAATCTTATGAATGTTGCATCACAGTTTTGAGACAGAGACAGAGTCGTGCTGCCTACATTTGCTCCTCTTATTAATGAACAGCCTCCCACTCCAACCCATTCTAAGGAGCACCTATTATGGTTTTGTCCACTTCCTATCATCGTTTTGTTTTTCAAAAACACTCGCATGGTTCTCTACTAAATCCACTTCAAAAATCATATTCTGTGTGTATACTGTATAAAACTTTCAGGTGAAGGAACAGACACAATTTTGTTCAACTTAAAATAACGAGATCACTATAAATTACCTTGTTTACGGTGGTAGAAGGCGAAGGCACCTCTTCTTTAATACTCTTGGCCTCTTCAGTTTTCTCAGCAGTCTTTTCTTGCTCAACACTCGAACTGCACTGTTCAGCCGTTACTGTGTTACTATTTGAACTTTGAACTTGCTCACAAGCTTTCTGACTCGAGGCCGTTTCAGAATTGGTTGATTGTTTGGGCTGCTGGTCGCTGTTCTTTTGCTGATCACTCGTTTCAGCTGATGAGATAGCTTCGGCCTCATCGGCAGCGGCAGCAGTGGTGAGATTATCATTATCAGTAGATTGATCCATAGTATCTTAATCACTAATGAGCCAAATATAACCTCCTGCACTCTTTAATGTTAGGCTTTAATTACGCACTGTAAATACGCAGGTATAACTTCATTACATCAAAACTGTTCGGCAGCCGCGGCTGGCAGCAATTATTATCAACGTACATACCATCAAAATAAAGGTAATCAGCACTTGGCAAAAACTATAAACAGCATTAACATCTTATAATAATAAAAAAGTTTGAAACTCACCTCAATTTTCAATTCCACGCATTTACAGATGAGAGCCGCACAATTACAAATGAAATCTGTGAATAATATGAACTGTGATCAATATAGCTTCGGCTTCAGCAATCTCTTCATCATAGCTGTAATTGGCTCAGAGCAAAAACTGTAATCTATCCCTGCGGGATTACCGTTTATCATGATGATGCATAGTAATGAACTATAATTCCAGCATTGTTTATAGAGCGTAACATATTCCCACTATTGATTTGTCTAAGTTCATTAGCATAATGCCTTGTCAGCCAGTAAATTATTCTGAATTGATAGAGAAGCAGTCTTGAGAGGTAGCCTCAACTTAATCAATATAATGCCATGAAATGATAGTAGTGCCCCGTAATGTGAGAGAATTTGAGAGAACTAGGGTTAAGAACGCCAACGTTCATCATATTGATTTTAGCTACTCTAATTAGCAATCAGTATTGCTTAGCATGATATTATGTTCAAGTTAGGCCATAGCTCTCCAGCAGCGACAGCATAGGCATTACAAGCGCACAGCCAAACTACTGACTACCAACAGTCCAACACTGTATCTACAAAGAGATATCTCCTCATGCATAACTAAAAACATGAGAGTATTCTGTCTTTATTTCCAGTGGAAGGAAATGCAACAAAAACGTCACCAGTTTCTCAGTACATATTTATCTTATATACGTAATACGTTGTTAGTATTGTTTTGCTAAAGAGTTTCGCGTTTGATGTCGCCAAAATAAATTTTCAAAATGTTGGGCATGTATTTGGACACTCATCAGTCTCCATAATGCTTTGGATGTATTACTGTGCTATAGCTTTATACAGAATACAAATCACGTAATGATCATTGTATCTTTTAATGCCCTAAAAAGTTGCCTGACTCAAAAAACTGGGAGAAAATGATCATCAGGATTCTTCGAAAATCCTATACAGTCATAAAACTATGAGCAAGGTATCACGTGGTGATGTATCTAAAAAAAAATAAACATGTTTCTACCGTCTGATCAAGAGTTGTCCATTATATAGTTGTGAAGAGATAACTCCCACTTTCAGAGTCTTTACATTTTACTTTGAGCCGCTAATGTCTTGCAAATTTTGTAAGATTCCAGAATATTTTAATTTGAATATGAATGCCTTCTTACAATGCTCAACTTCTTGTTGTAAGCAGCATCTTATCATCAGGGTGGCATGCAACTTTTTCGTTATTGCATGGTAACACTTGTTTTACGGATGCTTAGTTCCAAACCCTTACACAATAATGATTTACAATTAGTATCAGATAGGAGAACCAGTTAGAATTACAAATATATTCTGCCCAGTTCGTTTTTATCTCAGAAGGATGTCTATGTAATATGATCTCGGGAAACACTATTTTCTCCCTGCATCTGGAAACCTCAACACATCTGTATTAGGTTGGTGTGGATTTATTTGATAACGAGTAGTTATTTTCTTTCTGATTTTTATGAAACAGCAATCTGAGTATATCAACGTGCGCTAAAATTGTCAAGGGATTCCAATACATCAGGTATAAATGTTTCGTTCAGAGATGAACTTTTCGTGTTGTATGAAAATGATCTCAGTTCTTATAATGCACCAAGCCAACACTCAATCTGGTGCCAAAAAGTGTTTTCATTTTGCAAAATAGGATTATCCATTGCACTATCTGTGTGTCAACATGAGAGCTCATTTTTATGCGTGTGTGCACATGTGTGCATACATGACACACCTCATGATTAGTTTTTTAAACTGGGTGGGAAAATATGAGGGTCTAGCTTGTCTTGAGTGTGAACTGGGCCACTGGGCAGTGTGAAAAGGCTAGATGTGAATAGTAAGATTCAACTTTTGTTGACATCTAAATTTAACAGCATTTATTCAACAGCATTAAGGAGGCCTATTATTACTATCATTATAAGTGTGATGCTACCATAGTTCTCAGGTACCACAGCTCATAGTTTTTAAAATGCCCCCCACTTTACCAATTACTCAGACGAGAAAAGTTTTGAACTTGAAAATACAGGCTAAGATTATAATGTAAATCTTTTGCTGTGTTGTTTGGGAGTTGTCTACACAATATGATACAGTGGGACAACTCTTAAACAATCTCTTTGTTTGCAGGCCTTTGATAATCTTGCCTCACATTAACAAGAGCATCAACCCACGTTGATTTGTGTACATATTAGAGTCTCATGATTGGTCAGAAGTAATGTAGTAAAGGGTAGGACAGGTTATTGATTGGTTGATTGAATTTACCCAATCCTCTGATCACTTGTTTCAGCAACATCATTATTGGAGAAGTGGGTGAGAGGTGTTACTCATTTTACACATGTAAGTGGAGAAAGTTATGTCAACACTGCAATGTCTTTTGCTTGTTACTATTTACAAGTCAATATTGAGTGATAAGCATCATGTTGCTCGACACTTTTAGAGGAATTGGATTCTAGTCACTGCATGTGCTTGCTTTAGGTGCTTTAGGCTCTAGTTGGTTGTATGTATGTCTTGTATGTGTATGGTGAGTAACTTTAATTAAGAAGACTGTGTCTGTGGTGTTTTGGAGTGGAAGTGTAGTATGGTTGGAGAAGCAGTGTATCTTTTCGCAGTGGAACTGCTACACAGTGCATACCCAGCTGTTAAGTTGGCCGATGGAGAAGAAGTGTGTTCTTCTATCACCCAGGACCTCCTTCCTATTAATCAAGTATGCAATATGAATATATGCCATGATATGATGATATCATGGCATATATTCATATTGCATACTTGAAATCCCCTTCATACTATCCTACATAAGGTTTGCTGGTGTTGGGATGGGGGATCAATTGACACCGATTCATGGTGAAATGCTTATATGCTTTGTAACAGGATCTATGTAGCTAAATCGACGCTTATCAGACATCAGATGTCGGTATATTTCTTATTACTGTTTGCAAGTCGTGTGTGTGTGTGCCATAAAATCCACCAAGGGTTCTATGGGTGTTGTTCCCACAGAGTTTTTCATGGTACTCCTCTAAAGATGCTGGCGCAGAGCAAAGTGCAACGGCACGAAGTATGACTTAGCAATCCAACCATCAACCAACAGCTGTTCGTACCACTTTAGTTGGTTGATTAGGCCTATAAGGGTGGGTGAAGCTATGCATGGATGTTACTGCAAGCTATATGTTTGTTTGGTTGGTTATTGACATTGGTGAAGCACGCACTTGCTCATGATCCCAAAATGTTGAACTGACCTCATCTTGATGTCCACACTGGTGAAGAAGGATGACCTTATACTTCAAAAAACTTCACAAAAATTGAAGCAGTTGTAGGGCCTCAAGGATTTATAAATGAGTTGCTTTTATAACAATTTGTCAGTTATCAGATATATAGTTAGTTACGCTATCGTACGCAATTGAGGCTACTCTCAAGATTTTCTTGACTGGCCACCCTATCTGCGATTTACCTCTGATTTATGGACTGTAGAAGCTGACAGTGGTTGAAACTATATAGAGCCAATCTTTGTTACAACATTTGAATGGCACATGAATTCGACCTTTTCAGGGTATTAAAGTCATGTGAACACAGTATTTCTTTCAATTACTACAATTTATAGTTTTAGGACATGTCAGGTACATGTCACTCTTGACTAAATTGAAAGAAGTTGGAAAAGAAGAGTACGGCCGGACCGAAAGACATAGCTGAGATGAGATTGTGATTTCAATGACTGAGCGGAGATTGTACAAGTAAAGACATGGCTAATGTATGTGGTGTTACACCAGATCCTGGCCATTTCTTCACTAAGAAGAGCTTTCACAAGCCCACCTACTGTCACCACTGTACAGATTTATTATGGGGCCTCATCGGACAAGGATTCATGTGCAAAGGTTTGGATTTATGATGTAGTTTTAGTTAGGTAGCATTTTGAAACTTTTAAGTTTAAATGTAACCGACTTGTATACCATCATTTTATTTTCTGCAGGCAACCATTCTCACTCCCAAACATTTACCCCTACTCCATACTCCATAGGGGTATTACTCCAAAATGCTACCATAGGGGTATGAGCTAACGTAATGTATATCCATTTTAAGTAAAAATAACTTGACTTTATGCGGTCCCAACCTGCATTTAGTTCAATCAAGAGTCCATGGCTGGCTTTTGATGTTTATGCAGACTCCTGCCAAGCTAATTTTTAAGCAGCAATATATCACAGATTTTGTGTTCTAAGGGGTATGTTTAGCTTAACCTTAAACAAAGCATACTGTTAAAATAGCTACAAAAATATCATGATCTAAACTGAAATAGATTTGTTTGGGGTAATTCTCTAAACTTAACTTCGTGATGGTTGTTAAAACATGATGTTATAATAGAGCTATAAAAAGACCTCCGGAGACAGTGTACTATTTGATTTAGTTTACATATTATTAACAATCTGAATATAGCCTCCTCATTGAACAAACCAATTTTCTCTGGTATAAATCCCTTATTATTTCGTATTGAGCTAGTATTTATCCTTGGTAGTTATATGAAATTAGAGATGAGCATTTTCTATGTATTACATTTCACTGTCTATGCTTGACATGCAAACTATTGTTATCAACATGGAACACTAATGTAGTGTCGTGATTTTAAATCAATACCGAGCTTTAGTACAAAAGTGGTTTTAAATATTGCTATCATGCATGCTATAAGCAGAGCAAGAATATAACATGGTATGATGTCTATAGTGTAGTGCTGCTTCAACCGGAGCATCACGCTGAACAATATAGATTCAAGTTCAAATACTTTGAACACTGATAATATTCAGGTCCAAAATTGCAAAATCATGAAGAATGTTTTCTTTTGGGCTATTATGATACTTGCTCATTGGATTACAACTATACTTGTTTTAAAAGGCCATTATAGTGATACAGTTTTTGAGACATTGGAAATGAAAACATATTTCAATATTTTTGACGCTGTGGTATTAACAGGGAGGACAGGAGGGGTACATACCACCCTCCCTGGTATTATCGATGATGAACCAGCCCTTGTTTTCACCTGTTGTATATGAATGTAACATGACATTCTAGGGTAGTGTTAGTTTTATCAGAGCCGTCGGCCATGTTTAAAAAAACATCACCTTGATTTTTTTTCAGTGTGTAACTACGTTATTCATGAGAAATGTCGGAGCCAGGTAGCTACACCATGTACAAGCTACCTAACTGACCATATAAAGGTATGTCCTATCCCAGAAAACCGCCCGAGCATAGGCCTAACCTTGACCTATCCCGGTCAAGGTTATGCCTCTGGTTATGCCTCCGGTGGTTTTCCGATGAGTTTTCCAATAAGTTGCGCATGTCCTTAGTGTCTGTGTGACCCGTGCTTGTATTGCAAATTGACTTTGATTGCTCTCGGCAGGTATAACAACTGTACTCTTAGCCTTGTAACATCTTATACTTGTGACATTTCACATCACATGATGTCATGGAAAAGATTGCAAAGTGGCGCAAAAAAAAAAGAGTGTGAATGACTAGGGAAAAAAATCAGAGGACAGATAAAATTATCTGTTTGACGAACAAAAATAGGTTGCAGAGCTGGGTGATCAAGCGCAGAGCTGCATAGTAGAATAATACATATTATGATTTATTAATTAGACGAATATGCTGCAATGATAGCGCTGAGTAAGTTTTTAAATGCTACATTCATAAGGGGATGCGCTCAGGGCTTTACCCTTTTGTATTGATGTTCCCCGGGGATCACACATGTCTTTTTCAGTGTTATGCTGCAATATGCTAAAACTGAAATCGTCATGAACTTTCTTCTCGTCCTTTTTTCAGCGTGTACTTGCGTTCGTAACAGTTCCAACCGTGAACATAATATAAAATAATATATGAACATATCATATATGACATAGAGTTTACCGAGTGACACAAAAACGTTGTCCGAAATCTTACTAATGAGGTGTATTTGTACTCAAAGTTGAGAAACTTTTAGTAGGACTCGTTAAATAGGCATTTAAAGTTTCCCGACTTGGGCTATAGGTGCTGTTTTAGTACCTGAGTACTATTCTTAGTACAAAAGCCAATTACATTGATTGTCCGGCGTCGCGCTCATTTTGCGATGGTGTCAGCACAGTTTCTTGATCATACAATTGTAGAGGTGTTAAGTTGCTTTCGGATCATCTTCTCTCTATATATATATCATATAAAAGTACAAGGTGGATCAATTTATTAAACCGCACAAGAAGGACATAGACAACACTATCCCATTGATGAATTGACAGTTTGATGATGCCATAGTTTGGTGATAATTAGTCAATGTACGTTATCACGGATTGATTGACCGCTACAAGATTAACGAGATCTCAGTCTGACAGCTTTGGCTAACTAATAGCTGTTCCTGATTACAAACATTGGCACGAAAGGTAGATCAGAATGTGTGCCTCTCGATTCTTACCTGTTAGTCTGAGCTCCCAGACTCCTGCCCCGACCCGACGCCCCTGCCTGATGGCCCCCAGGGCCACCTGTTAGTCTGACCCCCCAAACTCTTGCCCACCCCCTGCCACATGTAAATCTGAGCACCATATTTGGCTAAAGGTGGGTGGGAGAGGGGACCACTGGGTAGAGGATGTTGTCAAAGGCCTTGTGGGTGTTCCGCATTGTGTTTTTGTGCGATATTTAATGTATCAATACTTCCTGGTGGAACAGGAAGCTGAAGCTGTACCATGTGTGGGGCAAGATTATTATTCTGGCTAACACCACAATTATTTTTGTAGAACCCCTCTGCTCACTGCTGGTCGGATAGTAGAACGTATAAGAAGAAGTTCTGTAATGTCTGTCGAAGAAAGCTCGATGACTCGGCAGCGTTCAGATGTGAAGGTAATACCAATATAAGGTCAAATGCAACATACTTAATATCATTGTAGCCATTAATCTGGTCAGGGTGGTCCATCCCCCCCAACCCTCTCGATGTACATGCCAGCCACACAATTTGATAACTAGGTGAAGTATTTGTATCTCTCTCGGTGAACCACATGCCTGCCATATAAAAAAGACAAGTTATAAAAAAAAAGAGTTCATAACTGAAAATAGGACAGTGGACAGGGATTTCCCACCAGATCTTTTAAAAACTCAGCACATTATTGGCCGACCACAGCTCGGTGGTTGTCCTACATTGTCACAATAGTTATTCAATATAACAGCGATCTGTTTCACTTAGTCACCAAACATTCATCTCTAAATGATTTTTTGCTAGTTATAATTAAATTTAGCCTGCAACATAGGTCGGCATTGATAAGTATTGATTTATATTTAGTTATAAGTTTACGTCAGTCAGAGGCTGCTGTGCGGCGGCTAGGCAGCGTGATATATTGTTGTCTCTCCTCTCCTATTATATTACCAAGCTCTATACTATGATGACAGTGCTGAGTTAGCTGCTGTGGTATACTAGTGCCCTTATCTAATTTTACAACAACACGGTCTATATATTGAACAATAGTATTTCTGATGGGTATGCTAACCAGGCAAAGGGGCGACATAATCAATTTAAAAAAAAGGTTAGAATTAAATGAACCACTCATGTTTTGCTTCAGTATACTGAGTTAGAAGCACGGTGTGGTTGAAAGTCAGCACTGCTGTTATAGAGTATAGCTTATGATATAGTAACTGAATTAAGCACTTATGTGCACTGTGAAGAGGGTTGAGAAATGAAACAGCTTGGATGGGTCTGGCTGTTGAGCGCTGACGACACTTGAGTTACTTGAAGAGACAGCTCTGAAAATGAGCTGTCTTAAAATAGTACCTGAGCACTACTGAGCTGTCCTAGATGTGCCGATAGTCTGTCCTTCTCAACACGGAACCTTTATGACTTTTCTTCTTTCACCTTACTCACCTCCCTTCAATAGACAAAAAATAACTACTGCGCAATATTTGCACCTAAACCTGAATATCTCCGATCTATGTATTAAGTTACTCATTGTAATCTGAGAATAGCTCAGTCCGAATGAATGATCAGGGAAGTTGAATTATTCTTTTAAATTTTATGGCGAATTGAATTCATAAGAAAAAAGCGAATGTCGTTTTATTGTCGTTTCGTGGAAGTGAGAATGAAGTTGTGAAATTTCCCCCAGCCTAGTCTTTTGCACCTGCCATTTTTTAAGGTGGTTGTGATGAAACACATTCCAAAAAAACAAAATCTAAACTTTCAAATAGAAAGAGAAAATGAAAATTATACACAATCTGTTTAGGACCATACAATGGTTTATATTCAGTTTTAGTCTTTTTTCCATACTAAGAACAAATAAGTGAAATGCTGCCCATTTTTATTTGTAGTGTGCGAATATTATACACATGCAGAATGTAAAGATTTTGTGGTTAGTGACTGCAAACAATGTGCAAACTACACTCCACACATAGACAAGGTAAGAGTGAGACTTAAAATGATGGACCCATAGACAAAACTATGTCTATGGGGGAACCCAACTGTAATCTGATTGCTCTTCTCATGTGAGCTTGTTGACAATATAAAGAGACTAGAGTATAGTTTAGCTTCTTTGGGGGTGACTGAAATTTGGCTATAAGAGTTGGTTCTCGGTATAAAGAAATAACAGTGTTAGAAATTCTAGCTAGCTATTCCAACCTTTTCTCTGGCAAATGCTTACTCCTCTTGGATATATAACAACAAAGAAGATGTAGATTTAAAAAAAGAAGTATTTCATGTAGTGGTTATTGAATGTGACCTAAACTGTCTGTTTTGTATTTTCAGGATACTGTAGTGCATTTCCATCACTGGCGGGAAGGTAACCTTCCAAGCAGCTCAAAATGTAGTGTATGTAAGAAAACCTGCTGGTCAGGTGACTGCCTCACAGGCTATAGATGTGACTGGTGTGGTCTAACGGTAAGGGGCGTTAACCAACCCACCCACAATACAATCCTAAAAAATTGACTTTACGCCATATTATCCAATAATAAGAATTGGTGCTCTTTTTAGAGAAAATGGACTAATTTTAGAAAATGCCACTATTCAACAACACTCCAACCTTGATGGACTAACTTGTATAGAGAATTGAGTGGTGCAATTTATTCCAGTAAGCGGTAGAGGGGCACTGTTAGTATACATTTGGAGTACATTTTATGCTTGTATTGACGCACATTGTACAATTTAAGTAGACCTGAAGTTGTTGGTCAATACTCAAGGTTCTGTACTACACTAATATCATACAGTAAAGTCGGCCAGACAGTCAATTCTACAGATTGATGCTACCGTGATAAAAATTATTTACATACAGAAATTAAATGCATATTGACTTTGGACTAGGAAATTGGTAACAACTAGTAGCAGCTAATATGCACCCAATATTTAGAGTAAACAGAGTATGTTAGAAGATGCGTTGCAGAACCAGATTTGATGGCCTGCTCATTAGCTCAGCGCTGACGAGTCGGTATACAAAGTCTGTCTAGTTGGTTTGCGTTGCGTTTGCCTTTACGTCATGAGAATAAATCACTCACTCAGTATTCTAACTCTTTTGCATTTAAAACAGGTAGCTTGCATAGCATTATCGTGGGTCCCGAATCAATATTAATTTGCTGACTTGCTGCCGCTGATTATGCTATGGAAATCGGGCCTAATCAGTATCGGGCTATTTTTATCTCTTTCACGTAAATTCTTCAGATAGGCTGAATATTTTTAGTCAATGAAATTTGCATTATATCCCGATTGTGCCAATTAACTGTCGGACCCCGGAGCCCTGTTATCTTTTTGGAGGTAATTATCCTACACTTCCTTACAATGTCAATGCCGTAATAGAGCTGAGCTATCTATATTATTACATCAATACCGACGTGTTGCCTGTCTACTCTGATAGACTGTATAATATTACTGATGTAGTGACAGCGGCAGCATCATCGGCAGCAACACAACGTCAGCAGCGAGTAACATTACCTGAAATCACTACTGGGCTGCTGCTGCCATGCCGCTGACCGGCTCAATTTATTACTCCACCTCAATCAATAAACTACTAGCAACATGTGCATCTGCCCTGCGAGTCTAACACAATATATGCACCACGGTAATGTAGTGCAGCATGAGCTTTAAAAGTTGGATGACATTTTATAAGCTGCAACCCTTGTGTCAGTTAAATATGGCATGTTGAAAATAGCTGAAATCGCTATGATTGCATGATATGATTGATGTATGTTAATATTGTGAGGTATTTTTGTTTTGTAGGCTCACTCAAATTGCCAAAAATGTTTGCCAGCTGAGTGCTCATTTGGTTCGTTGAGGAAGATATACCTACCCCCGTACTCTGTGACGGTACCAAGACTAGAATTCAGCATAGAAACCATACTAAGCTTTACAAAATCATCTGCACCAGGTGAAAATTTCACTCTCCGTCCAATCTATGTTGGCTGAGAGTACAAAGCGCATGTAATGGAAACAATATCACTGATTAAAATTTGCCTCTGATGAATTGATACAGTAGTAACATCTGGAATCAACCCAGGGAGGATGGTCAGGGTTGAGTAACATTACATAAACAGGAGCAATGCGTTTCAACAGAATAGCAATCGCAAAATATCGAATCCTAGTTGAATAGTACTTATTTTCCTTTTCTTTAGCAAGAACAATATCTGACGACTGGTCAAGTGGAGATTCCAAGCCAGACGAAGAAAACAACACCAACACACACGCCCCTGTCACCCCTACTGTGAGCTCCCCTACCACTCTATCCACTCCTCTTCTCAGTGCGAGTGCTTGCAGCATAAGCAGTAGTGGAGGTGCCAAATCACCGAAAGAGAAGAATGAAAAGGATGAAATCGGTGAGAGATTATCAAATTTGAAGTAACCCCAAGTAAAATGCTTCCCACGATTAACTTTTGTGCTCTAAAGCAACACAAGAGTTTGAATTACTTGTAATGTATGAAATTGACCTGTTCAATGAGGCTTCTAAGCGTTCCATAGTTAACTTCAGAACTCATTGTGCGTTTGAGTATAGTTGCTGGTAGGCCGCCTACACAGCATCACAAGAGATATCAGCTTTGCCCGTACCAGTATGTTTGTGGCAAAGCTTTCAATGTAGGGTTTGGCAAATTTATGAGTGAAGAATTTCGAGATAGTAGACACTAAATAACCATTGTTTGCTCTAGCCATTGTGCTGCAATATGCAGTCGATTGTTAGAGTGGTAATTTCGTCATTTTGAACACTGAGAACCTTGAATTCGACTTTGAACATCCTGTGTAGTTTTGCAGGAGTAATTCGTGTTCCCTTTCGACTAAACCGATACATCTTCATGTTAGAATATCTCATTTTAGCAACATGATAGCCCATTCCCTAAAGAAAAGAGTTGTGACCTAATTCCATGGCCATAGAAAATCTCACAATTCAGCCCTCATTGATAACAATAGCTTTATCTGCTCAATCAAACCATTCACCCCAATTTTGGGGGAGATAGAAAGAAATCACACCTCTATTATGACATTCAATGAACAATCACTGCAAGGAGACAATGATAACTTTATGATTTTATGGTTGATCAAGTTGTAAATTGTGTTGTAAAGATGATCCTTGATGTTTCTTATTTCAGATAAGATATTTGTGTATGATGGAGATGATGCATACAAAGAAGGGACATACCATGTCGTGTTTACACCTAAGAATGCCACTGTCGGTGCTGCTCTGGTTAGTATTGCCATGTTGTACTGCCTCATATATTACTGATTGAAGCATGGTGCCTTCATATTTACACAGTAATAACTGTCTCAGGTTATTGACCCTATGAGATCAGTAAATGATTACAATAATTCCACAAAGCTCATCAGCTTCATTTTGCTGTGATTTGTGTTTCATGCAGGCTCAAGTTCATAAGTTCCTCTACTTAAAATCCTGCGATTTGCAATGCAAGTGACCATATGCCACACTGCATTAAGAAGTGGTCCTCGCTGCGGTGTGGTTAGCTTTGATGCTGCGCACACGGTGCTGTCATAACTTATTACATTGTGCTAAATTTTTAATGCCTAAGATTAAATTAATTTGAATCAAAACGAAATACTCAGTTAATACTTGCCTTGTTGTTTTAGGATGAGGCTTTGAGAGTCATATACATGCCACCTGAACCGGAAAAGTTCTATCTTTGTCTTATAGGAATCAATGGAGGTGAGCTCTTTTCCTCTATCACATCTTTTTCGTAGCTGCAGTTCATCAATTTTTGTGCAAACACTTTACTGTGAAAATCACTTTATTCAGACACCATTAGGCCAAATATTTTTGTCTGATATGAATTATCCAGTTTACCCCGTATTTGTCCATGACCTCTGAAAGATAGAATTTTCTCAGAATACCAAAAGTTCTGCAGGTAGTTAAGGCATTTGTGGTAGGTTTTGCACTTGACTTGGCAAATTATCAGCAGAAATATTCTTTTCATAGCTTATGCAAGAGAATTGCCTAGTTTACCGGAGTTGCCCGTCCTTTGGCCTAAATCATTAATAGCGACTAGAATGAAAATCCATCTGAGAGCCTAGAATAGCTTCTATAGTAGTTTTGTGTAATCTACCCTTCTGTTTTGGACTTCAGGCCTCGTTATTAGCTGTCTCATGTGAGCTGTGAGCACAAATTTCAAGCACTAGACTGCCACCCCAAACTCACTTTTACCAGCTAAACAATTTACATCTTACCATAAACACAACAATACAGGTTTGCATCTGTGTAAGGTTGTTAAAACGTTTAAAAGTTATGGTCACTTTAGTCGATGTAATAATATGTGATAATTTTATTTTATTTTGTTAGATGAAACTCGACTTGACGAGAGGTATCCTATAAAATCCCAGCTGAATATCCCCTTCGCTGGAGCCATACCCTCTGTGTATCTGAGACGAAAGGAGAAGGAGAGGGGAGAACTCTTTGTCTACATAGACAGCTTGTTGTGAGTGATATATAAGGATTAAGTAGGCTTCATTGGCTTCCTATAATCTCCTATAATCTGTGTGAGATGTATATATACTAGTGTAAAATGAGTAAATATCCACAAAAATCATGCCTCACAAAATACATCACTCACTTGTGTATTTTTTGTATCAGACACATGATAAAAACATTGCTGTAATGATGTTAGAGCACAGGCTAAATAATAACAGGAACAGGAAACTGCTCTGTGGTACTCCATTTTAGCTGAGTTTGAGTACCTGATGGGAGAAATGTTTCACAAGAATTCTGGCTGAATAATCATCCGAATTAGATTTTGTCTTTTTCCATATGCAGAAGGTGCAGTCTGCTATTAATCATTGAGAAGTTGTTTGAAACCCTGGTTGCCCTTTAACCAATAAAACTTTCTTCTTTGCAACAATGATGATGGCAGTGGTTATAACAAAGTTTTTAATAAATGAAACTATGTTCTTCACAGTATTAGACTTAAATTGCAGCCTTATTACAGTGTATTGATTGTGACTTTGTCAAATATTCCATTATTTAGGCCTTTACAAGAAAAGTCGACCAGTAACTGTGAGTCTATAGCAGTAACCAGAGATATGACAGCTGATCAATGTATGAAGCTGGCACTGTCTCGCTTCGGTCTGCAGGATGAGGATTGTAATAACTTTGTGATGACTACAGTCCAAGTAGATAAAGCTATTACTGATAGAAAACTCCAACTAGATGAATGTCCGTTCAATATCATACAAAACATTGCACAGGTAAGCGCTCAATTGTGTGTGCTGTTAATTGAAGAAAATAGGCTCAATGATTTTCCCATGAGGGTCGATGTTGTCATTATATATCAAAACACTACTGGATGGTGGTAGATGTGCATTTCAGTCACTCAGTTGTTAAGTTTTAGCCTACTGCTTCATTTGGCATCATTTATATATCTTATTTGGAGTTGTCTGAAGATGTTACAGGTGCAAATAACTTCTATTTTGGCCTGAATTTTGAAAGACACAATCACAACCGTTGCATGTTATTATTCCACAGGGATCTGTATGCAGAGCGCGTATGACGAGGTTTTATATACAGATGCTAGAGGACCCACATGGTTCATTGATATCTTTATTTGTTAGCAATCTACCACTTAATCTCTCTCAACGCCAATATAGAATGATACTCTTAGACATCATTGGTCAAGGTAAGTGAATTTTCAGATGCAGTCATAAGCAGCTGATGGAAACACTATTAGAATTTTGTTTCTGTTCAGACTCTCTGAGTTGAAGTGAATGGTGTGCTGTTCTAAGATTGTATTGATTAATGGTGCAAATATTTATGCTAATGCTCCTGGTTTGAATTGGTAAAGAAAGCGTCATATTTCTCTGTGCAGCTGTCGCACACCTCTTTATTGCTGCTTCATTATTCTTGCTTTGATCTTCATTTATTACTATTTACATAGGCGAGTTTACTTTTCTAGAAAATATATGGGACTCATTTGATGTGATATATTATGAATATGGATCCCTTGTACTTACATATAACTCTAAGGAAACAGCCACTAGGGTGTTCAAACTTCTGCAGAACTCAGCGTTTGATGATAAGAATCTTTACGTTATGCTTCTTCCAAACATCCAGGTAATTTTAATTTTGAAAATAAGAACGAGCCCTAAAGAAATAAAACTTATCTTCATTAATTTTACTTTTTTGGGCTTATAGTTATTGGGCTTAGCCATACAGTTTTGTGTTTTGAGACAACTGCCTAGCCGTTTATAAACTGTGATTTACTTTAAATATAAATGTCACTACCCAAGTTTAATTTTTGAAAGGTTTTGGGTGTTGTGTCCGCTGTTTAGACATTTAGTTAGCTATATGTAGGTAGAATGGGCATTCAACCTCAGATTTACTGTTATTTGTAGCCACAGATGATACCAGATGATGATGCACCACTATTAGTATTTGTGAACACAAGAAGCGGAGGCTGTCAGGGGCAGCAACTCATAACATGGTTTAGAAAAGCTCTCAATCCACACCAAGTATTTGATCTCAGCAACGGAGGACCTTTGCCTGGGTATGTGCCATTATTACTGATGCTGACTTATAAATCAAAATCTCTGTGAAAACATCATTATTATAACTCAATTATGCAGAGCAAGTGTCTCGTTACATCCCAAGCAGCCTGGATTCATCAAGGACATTATCTCATTCTCCCTGTGTATAATTATTTAGATATGTTTAGGAGTTTTCCTTTCTCAATAAGTGAGCACACAACTCCCTTAGTGATGATTTCCCTGTGAATGTTCCCATTGTTAATTAAAAATACACTGTAATTTGTATGGACGGTTGTTCTTTTACAGTCTGTATGTGTTTCGTAATGTTAACAACTATAAGATATTAGTATGCGGAGGAGATGGCACTGTAGGCTGGGTTCTACAATGTTTGGACAATGTCGGTCAGGATGCTATATGTGACGCCCCTCCTATTGCTGTTCTTCCACTAGGCACAGGTAGGAAATCCGCCATATACTAGAATAACTTTCAATAACCTCAACATGTATCACCTTTCTCATTGTTGTAGTAAATTTATTTTTTGATTCAAATTTAAATGATAGATATTTTGAAATTATCACACTGTCATATAACTTTTTTGGCAAGTGGTTCTTGCTTAGTTCATAATTTTTCAATGTGGAATCTACCATTTTCATTATGTTCAGGCAATGACTTGGCGCGTGTTTTACGCTGGGGACCTGGTTATACTGGAGCTGAAGATTTGATGAGTTTACTCTATGACATCATAGATGCCGAGGATATTCAGCTAGACAGGTATGTAGTATAGTATAAGTAAAGGTAGACAGGTATGTAGTAGTATAGTATAGTAAGGGTAGACAGGTATGTAGTAGTATAGTATAGTAAGGGTAGACAGGTATGTAGTATAGTATAAGTAAGGGTAGACAGGTATGTAGTAGTATAGTATAGTAAGGGTAGACAGGTATGTAGTAGTATAGTATAGTAAGGGTAGACAGGTATGTAGTATAGTATAAGTAAAGGTAGACAGGTATGTAGTAGTATAGTATAGTAAGGGTAGACAGGTATGTAGTAGTATAGTATAGTAAGAGTAGACAGGTATGTAGTATAGTATAAGTAAGGGTAGACAGGTATGTAGTAGTATAGTATAGTAAGGGTAGACAGGTATGTAGTAGTATAGTATAGTAAGGGTAGACAGGTATGTAGTAGTATAGTATAGTAAGGGTAGACAGGTATGTAGTAGTATAGTATAGTAAGGGTAGACAGGTGTGTAGTAGTATAGTATAGTAAGGGTAGACAGGTATGTAGTAGTATAGTATAGTAAGGGTAGACAGGTATGTAGTAGTATAGTATAGTAAGGGTAGACAGGTATGTAGTAGTATAGTATAGTAAGGGTAGACAGGTATGTAGTAGTATAGTATAGTAAGGGTAGACAGGTATGTAGTAGTATAGTATAGTAAGGGTAGACAGGTATGTAGTAGTATAGTATAGTAAGGGTAGACAGGTATGTAGTAGTATAGTATAGTAAGGGTAGACAGGTATGTAGTAGTATAGTATAGTAAGGGTAGACAGGTATGTAGTAGTATAGTATAGTAAGGGTAGACAGGTATGTAGTAGTATAGTATAGTAAGGGTAGACAGGTATGTAGTAGTATAGTATAGTAAGGGTAGACAGGTATGTAGTAGTATAGTATAGTAAGGGTAGACAGGTATGTAGTAGTATAGTATAGTAAGGGTAGACAGGTATGTAGTAGTATAGTATAGTAAGGGTAGACAGGTATGTAGTAGTATAGTATAGTAAGGGTAGACAGGTATGTAGTAGTATAGTATAGTAAGGGTAGACAGGTATGTAGTAGTATAGTATAGTAAGGGTAGACAGGTATGTAGTAGTATAGTATAGTAAGGGTAGACAGGTATGTAGTAGTATAGTATAGTAAGGGTAGACAGATATGTAGTATAGTATAGTAAGGGTAGACAGGTATGTAGTAGTATAGTATAGTAAGGGTAGACAGGTATGTAGTAGTATAGTATAGTAAGGGTAGACAGGTATGTAGTAGTATAGTATAGTAAGGGTAGACAGGTATGTAGTAGTATAGTATAGTAAGGGTAGACAGGTATATAGTAGTATAGTATAGTAAGGGTAGACAGGTATGTAGTATAGTATAGTAAGGGTAGACAGGTATGTAGTAGTATAGTATAGTAAGGGTAGACAGGTATGTAGTAGTATAGTATAGTAAGGGTAGACAGGTATATAGTAGTATAGTATAGTAAGGGTAGACAGGTATGTAGTAGTATAGTATAGTAAGGGTAGACAGGTATGTAGTAGTATAGTATAGTAAGGGTAGACAGGTATGTAGTAGTATAGTATAGTAAGGGTAGACAGGTATGTAGTAGTATAGTATATAGATAAATAAATATTTATTAGGTGGGAGTAATTCTGTGGCCGTATTTTAGTTTCTCTATTGATTATATTTATTATTTCTATATTTCTGAAAGCTGAATGCAGTTCAGACAGTAATGCATCCCTGTTTTAAGATGGGTGTTCATAGAATCATATTCAAGTCCCAGGTCTTCGGGTCTTTTAGTATGTACTTGAGTCAGTGGTTGAGGATGACCAACTGATCTAGATCCTTCCATTGCCACCCTGAATGACTAAATTAGACAGGTGCTCTCTGAATATTTTCTCTACATGACCTGCCTGGTGTATCCTGGTGAATTTATGTTGCTCAATACGAGGTTGAGTAGATGTTTATGGGTCCACCTCTGGCCTCATAATACCTACAATCAGCACAGATCTTACATGATTGTGATATTACACTTATTCCATCTGGAGTATACTAGATAGGTAGGATAGATTTCTGCCAGGCAAAGGAAATTTACATATGGTTTGGTTTACTTTCACACCAATATCAATTTTCTGGACATGGTTTTATTTTATCATACTACTCACAGATGGACGGTAATATTCCACCCTGAAGAAAAAGAGACGGATGAGACTAAAGTAGCCCTAGCTAATGACACGCAGGTAGCTGATACCAATGAAGACACAACTCAGATGTTTGTTATGAACAATTACATGGGCTTTGGTATAGACGCTGAACTTTCTCTGGACTTCCACAACGCCAGAAAGAAAAATCCGGATAAATTTAACAGCAGGTTAGTCTACTCTCTGAATTACTTGGTTGATTATTTATATTAGATGAAAAATGGGATAGTACTGTTTTAAGCAGTGGTAGAATGGAGTACATGACTACATTGCATAAACACTCTTGCTCTCGCTCAACAGTTGCCTGGCAATGAATAGCGAGGGTGCTTACCAACCTTAGCAACTCTACACCCTCTCACCGCCCGGCCATCCCCCGTCATCATAGGTAAAAGATTGGATAGAGATAAAGTTCTTCAACGTGGTTCACCAAACCAACATTGCGTGACTGTTAATTCGGTTTACATCATAGATGTTTATTCTGAATCCAATTTTCAAATGTTTTTCATTTTTATATTTCTCTTTTGATGACCATGCTACAGTTTTCTAACTCGAATCACCTGAATTGGGTTTACACTAGCTTCATCACGCCACTCTTATTTATTTTGTTATTTGTTCAGGCATGTTAGTTGAACATAGTTCAAAAGTATTCAGTGCTCTTAATCTCATACTTGCAGATTTCACAATAAAGGTGTGTACTTCAAAATGAGTCTGAAAAAGATGACAAACAGGCCATCTAAGCCTCTGAACCAACTGATCAGGATTGAAGTAGACGGGCGTATATTAGAGCTTCCTTCTATTGAGGGTCTTATTATTCTCAATATATTCAGGTATTCATTATGTTATTGTTAACATATTTATGTTGGGTGAAATGATTCTACCTACTCACAATGCTTACTTGTGTAGTTTAAATGCACTCAATGTGGTAAAGACGACTCACAACTTGGTATATCTGTCCAAATTTCAATGGTTTTCGATAATAAATGTCATAAAGTTAAATGTTTTCTGCACTGTTAAAAAAAAAGGCCAAGCTTCATGTTTACGGAAGTTCTTGCCTTTACATCACTGTACATCAATGTGTGGTTGTAGCTGGGCTGCTGGGGCTAACCCATGGGGACCAGGGAAGGACGACTATTTCTTACCCCCTAATCACTGGGATGGTTTACTGGAGGTGGTTGGGGTGACTGGTGTAGCACATATGGGTACTATATCTGGAGGGTTGGGTAACGCTATACGCCTCGCTCAAGGAGCTCATGTAAGTTGTAGCATAAGTACCCAAGATGAGTGAATATTAGCTAGAGTTTCTTAAGCTAGCTGTTAGCTATTATCACTTATAGATATCCAAGTTTGGAGCTTTCATGAAATTTAGAGGGTGAGTAAATGAAAACTATCGATATATCTCACTCCTTGAAGCATGTGTGGATAAAGTAACTTTTCTTCCTGCAAATACCTTACTACTAAAGCGTATTTGACTCCGGGTCATGGATGGCATCGATTTAGCACTGATTACCATTTTCAACTTCTGGATAAAACTGCACAAGTTACTTTTTGATTTCCTTCGAGCCTTTTCCACTTGTTTGATCAAATCTACATCTCTTTATTATGTGTAATTGTGATGTATCTTTTTTTCAGATAAAAATTACACTTGTTGATGATTTGCCAATTCATGTAGATGGTGAACCATGGATTCAGCCCAAAGGGCAGTGTGTCATCCTCAAGTCTGCACTCAAGGTGTGTTTCCAGATCTCATTGACCATAAGTTAGCTGGTACTGAACAGGCTTCATAGACATGGTTCTGACTCCAACGCTTTTATACCACTTGGAAATGTAATGCAAGATATCATAAGAATGATGCTTGGTGTGTGAACAGTAACAATTTAGCTCTAAGTATTGCTCACCGCTTCAGCAACAAATCGTGTGCCAAATAAATGTGCCTGCAGGGTTTTGCAAATTACATCCCTGTACACGATTAGCTCTTCTTCCTCAGGCTACAATGATGAAAAAGTCGAAAGAGAAGAACAAGGTGAAGCGAAGAGATACCGCTCCTGACCTGGCCTTCGCTGATAGACAGGTAGCCCAGGGTACAGCAAGCTTGTCTCTGGGCTCCAGCAGTGACCAGCCGACCTAGAGAAGCCGCAATGAGGTACCCAGGCTAAAAGATGCGTACAGTGTGCGATGAAGTGGAACAGAAGAGCCACTGATAATGATATTGATGATACATCATACACCAATGTCTTCTTGCCTAACAAAGTCTGTGACACAATTCACACCAGCAGCAGCCTTACATAGTAATACATGTTTTGATTGGTCAGGACAGGTCATGTGATAACCTGACATATTGTTATATAACTAGTATTTTATTCCCCACTTTCCTTCCTCCGCCCTCCAAGAACAATACTAACTGATAGCCTGCGCTGTGTGCTGCTAACTTGCCAATCATCGTTTTATTGTCCACAGAAGTTTTTCTCTCACAATCAATTATGTCTGTGTGTCCTACTAGTAGATTTCTGGTAACCTATGACGGGATACCTCTAGTTAATGCTGATGCTAATCTTTTGGATAAAAAATCTCTGTTGTTTTTTACTATTACGGTACACAAAGTTTAGATATATCAGTTTTCATCTTGTCCAATATATGGTGTTTATTTTGTTAACTATTATTTTTTCTAGCAATTTTTTTGAGTAGTGCTGGCCACGCTTGGATTTTACATCAACAATGAGATTACTATAAACTGCAACTAGTCAACATATGCTGACAATCATTATCTGAGCGCAAAAAAAAGAAGTTTTAAAGTCTAACATGTCCTGTTCTCTGCTGAATACTGCTGAATGTTTTTTTGTCATTTCCCTACTTTTCCTCTATTTTGTGTCAACTTATGCTGATTAGAATTATTGTATTAGCAACCTTTGGATATTTAGCTTTTCGGTAGTGGTAGGTCAAATTCATGAGCATTTTTTATGTCTTTAGATGTTCTTCAGATTGACATTTACATGTATGTACATCATAACAGCATTCTGCTGTCGTTTAAGAGCCTGTATTTCACCAATGGGCTGCTGGCAAACCTTTTTACTGTCACTACCTTGTTGGTCTAATATTAACCTGTACGTCTTTGTCAGACTTTTCCCTTTTATTATTGTCTAAGAGCTTCTAAAGTGTAAGAACCATTCTTTTTGTGGTAAGTTCTGTAGGAAAAATACATGGCTGGCCATCAGTTTATTATAATAAATAAATAATAATATAATAAATATAAATAGAATCTTATATTCCATATGCTCACAAACTGCTACATTTTTATGCTCTTACCCATATTAAATACTCTAAACTCTGACATTTTAAAGTGAAAACACTGTCAGAAAAAGTCCTAGGTGCCAACTGATGCTTGGCGTGATCAGGGATAGGCCATATAGGTCATTGCCTGGATATTAACCCACTGCATAGCCTGTGTCTCACAGATTTAAATTACTCAGTCAAGCAAATCATGAGATAAAACCATAACAAATACTTGGTTAATCCTTTCTGCACATGATAATTAGCTTGTTGTTCTGAAAGTCTGCTTTTGAGTGCCAGGTACAATTGTAGAATGCACCAAACCGTTATTAAAATTTTTCAATTGTCCAGTTTGCATGCTGAAATTTGATTCCATACAATAGCGATTGACTGAGTTTTCACTGTAATGTAAGCACGAACCAAAACCTTATTCCGATTCGGTGTAACATGCGTCATTTACATAATTTTAAAATAGTAATGTGTACTGGGTCAGGAAATAGTGAGAGCGAAGACAGCTGCAATGTCAGGGTTCAGCGGCAACATGTTCGTGATACTTCTTCTCAACTTCTTACTCAACTTAAACCAGGTAACAGGAAACTTTATCATACCAATTCATTATAGTTTTTAGATGCTTACTAAAAATAAGAAAAACAATCAAATGACTAGGCTGACTAGAACTTGTACTTGACTTGTATTTCTGATATACAGTCAGCGCTTTAGTAATAGAAGTTAATACAGTGAGATTTCATTGAGTTTGAAATGTTTTTTTTTCTAGACATGGAGTCTGGACTCAGCGACAGTTATGGATATCCGCTCACAGATCAGAGATATGATAGACAGTGATGCAGCTGAAGCTGGGAACGCAAACAGTCTTAGAATGCTTGGAGGGCTGGTCAGACTGTCTTTTCATGACTGTGTTGGTGATAGTTGTGACGGCTGCATCAACAATCACAACCCTGAAAATGCAGGTGTGTAAAGCGACCGACCTTATTAGGTGGTACTAGCCTTATCTCAGCGCCCCCATTTTTTTGTTATTGTCACACAAAAAAACCAATAAAAATGTGGCGTTGAGATAAGGCTATGTGGCATCAGATGTGATGATCTACGCTCACAGAGTACTTTATATTAGTGTCACCACTGTATATATAATGGTTGATAATTTCCACTGACACATCTAGGTGAAGCGATATACATCTTATGGAGTTAATGTCTGTAAAGCAGGTCAATGTCCTTAAATTTCTTTTTATTTTATCGTGAAAAGGTGACACAATTTTGGAAATTTACGCAATCATTTAAAAAAAAAGATGTTGTTTTATCTAACATCACTTAGTGTCTTATTGGCATTGCAGGGTTAGACATATACATAAACAGAACAGAAGAGTTGTATACAGCCTTAGAAGTTAACGGTGAGCCTGTTACTATGAGTAGAGCTGACTTCTGGGCTCTGGCAGGTATTGAAGCTGTATATTACTCTAATGAGCTGGCTACTTCATGTAGAGATTGTCTTCAACACCCTCCGGACATCACGTAAGTGTTCATGAGTAACATCTGCTCCTCGGCACTACCACTCAGCACCCTCCATCGGCTTCACCATCTGTGGGAGGGAAAAGGGTTTGGACTCAAACGGGCACTCACAGTTTTCAGGGTAGCATCATAAAATACCTAAAATGTGTTGATGACTGATTGTTGAAGGAAAGTTGGAATTTGTAATAATTAGGGTTTGGTTTGGTTCTAAGGTAAAGTGATACTGCATGAATTTACAGGTTTCACACAGGACGTGTAGATTGTCCCACCTCACCATGGACAGATGAGATGTGGGTACTTCCCAGTGCACTCGGTGATAACGAACATGTTCTGGAATTCTTTAGTGATCAGTTTGGTTTTGACGAGAAGGAATCTACTGCAATTCTAGGTAAGCGGGAATAAAAGATGAGTCACAGGAGATGATGCAATAAATGTGTCAAACTATGTGGTCCTTTAAGTTTCAGTATAAATTTAAACTACTTGAGCTCACGATTGACCACCTTTTTACAATGATTGATTGAGGATTATGTGCTCTTGTGAAATGAGAGGATAACTACTACTATATTAGTTTCATTTTAATTTGGTCAGTTTGGCGCAGTGGTTAGCGTGTCTGCCACTTGACCAGCCGGTTGTGGGTTCACACCCCATCCGGGACCGAAAGAACCCTCCTGAATGGTATAGCTCTATACAGGAGGATGCTGTCATCAGCCACTGCAGCTCCAGCCTTGTAGCGCTATGCTTCATGCTGGGATAAAGCTGTCAGTGGTTGAAAAGTGGCACTAACGACTCGGAAACCTAGTCGTCACTATAGACCTCTTCCTATACCGCACCTCGGTGCAGTCATTGTCTACCAGACGGACAGCAATATTATTACATTATTAATTTGGTTGATTTATTACATTGTTATCATCAGGTGCATATATTTGATTATGAGTTTTGCACCCTTACTGAATGAGAGAAGTACTACTACCATTTTATTTTTCAATATGATAGTAAGGGCTGTTTATCTTTTCTTTGGTGAACAGGTGCACATACTCTGGGAAGGGCACACAGGGAAGCTTCAGGATTTACAAGTCCCTGGGTACAAAGACAAGACAGACTAGACAATGCCTTCTATATCGATCTCAATAATCAATCAATGAACTGGGTTCAGAGACAAACCGGACGACCAGAAGAAAACTTGTGGTCTTGGGTATGTTAAAAGCTACATTTTTGTTCAATGACTGACTTATCATCAGAGTGTATCTATGATTCATATAACATAGCATATAACAGCTGTAATTCGCTACAAGTAAATCTTTCAGTCACTGTTCAACGATTTATCACACTCCAACTTCAGTATTTTCAGGCTATTTGATGCATCTAACATTGGTATTATCTCACATTTTCTGAAACACAAATTACACTTCAATTTTCAGAAAAGTCAGAATGCTGATGGTAGTTTCTCACGACTGATGTTGAATAGTGACATGGCTCTAATTAAGAACATCAGTGATATGGAGGGTGGAGAGGTATCATGTACATACACATCATGTCCTGATGTTAACACACTGACTGGTGATTGGGTGAGTTCCCATTGGATACTGTATTAATCAACTTATGCAGGCTGGAAACAGCTATTTAAATGTGACCTTACAGTCAAAAAGTTCAGAAATAAGAGCTTAGTGAAGTCCATCAGAAGGCTGAAATAAAAGAAAAAACTCACTGTGGTTTTGGTTGAATGTGGTTTTTAGAATAATAATGTATGTTTTAGGTGCACGACTTTGCTAGTGACAACAGCCTGTGGATCGATGAATTCTCGAAAGCTTTTGAGAAGATGGTAGAATCGGGATGGACTGGGCAGCTGGATGATATGGAAGAAACAATAACAACGGCCAGACCTTTGAATACCAACCCGACTCAAACGCCATCCGATCTGTCCAATGAAGCAATTGCTGACATCCGCTCACAGATTAGGGATATGATAGACAGCGATGCAATAGAATCCAGAGATAGAAGCAGTCTTAGAATGCTTGGGGGGCTGGTTAGACTGTCTTTTCATGACTGTGTTGGTGATAAATGTGATGGATGCATCAACAATCAAAATCCAGAAAACGCAGGTTTGTAAAAATCAAACTCAGATTTATGAAACCCTGAATGTCAATTCATGTATTGTTTGTGAAAAGCTTCAACCCTATTTTCGTTAAAAACTTTATTGGCGTAATTTTCACATGATGAGAAGATTTTTCAGCACTAGCAGTCGAGAAAAAGGGAAAAATACTGAATCAGGATGTAAAAAGGGTTACCATATAAATGACGTTTCGAATGAATTATGCTTCTTGTATAATCTTATTGCAGGGTTGGACATTTACATAAACAGAACAGAGGAGTTGTATACAACCTTAGAATATAACGGTGAACCTGTTATTATGAGTAGAGCTGATTTCTGGGCTCTAGCAGGTATAGAAGCTGTATATTACTCTAATGAGCTGGCTACTTCATGTAGAGATTGTCTTCAGCACCCTCCGGACATCACGTAAGTTGAGACACTGTTTATTTTTTAATCAATTGCAGTTATTTTGTCTTTGCCTACCAAATTTTGCTAAGAAGTGTAAAAGCAACAGTAGGAAAGAGTAAGTTTTAACCAATTTTTCCTATTTATGCTGATTCTTTATGATTTTTTTCCAGGTTCCGTACAGGCAGAACCGATTGTCCCACGTCTCCATGGACTAATGATAACTGGGAGCTTCCCAGCGCCCTCGGAGACAATGAACATGTGGTAGAATTCTTTAGGGAACAATTTGGGTTTGATGAAAAGGAAACTACAGCAATTCTAGGTCAGTCAAATAACCAGATCAAATTTCAGCCGAATAGTTAATACATTCCACAACTTGATAATATGAAAATTATAGATATGCCGCCTCGGATGCTCTTGTTCAAAATATTTAGTACACTCAACTTGATTTGAACCTCTTGGGACTTCCGAATTTTGTCCTAAATGAGCATAAAGCCTGAACTACAATCGACATTAAAAAAAAACACTTTGAACTGATTGGTATAATACACAGGAAGTGAATCCCGCAGCTTTGATTGGTTGTGAATTATGCGCCCTTACAAAATGAGGGGATAACTACTACAATTTAATTTGTTGGCATAATAATTTATAATAAGGGCTGATTTCTTTCTCTGTCGAACAGGTGCACATACCTTAGGAAGGGCACATAGAGAAGCCTCAGGCTTCACAGGCCCCTGGGTACAAAGAAAAGACAGACTAGATAACGCCTTTTATATCGATCTCAATAATAGATCTATGAACTGGGTTCAGGGTTTGACTGGTAGACCAGAAGAGAACCTATGGTCATGGGTATGCTACATCTTTTCAATGACTGCTTTATAGTTTATTACAGTAGCGTTACTGGTTGTATTTTACTGCAAGCAAATATTTCAGGCATTGTTATAGTACAACACACTTAACTTCAAATAACCTTACACTTAGCTGCATGGAATATGACGGAATTTCACAGTTTCCAATCAAAGACTCTTTAAATTTTAGAAAAGGCAGAATGCAGATGGGAGTCTCTCACGACTGATGTTGAATAGTGACATGGCTCTAATTAAGAACATCAGTGATATGGAGGATGGAGAGGTATCCTGTACATACACATCATGTCCTGATGTTAACACAGTGACTGGTGATTGGGTGAGTCCTGATCTAATTTTCCGCTAGTTTACATACTTTTGTCGACAGAAATTAGCTACTTAAATGTGCCCTGACCTTTAGAGTATCTAGAAACTGGTTTTGTTGACACAATCACCCAAAAGATCAAAAGAAAGTAAATCCTCTTTCTGAGAGAGGAGTTGCTCCTCCTTACCTCCTAAAATCAGCTTATTCAGATCTTTTGGATGATGGTAGTCACATCTCCCAATTTTCAGCAGAAATCATAGTTTAGAACTGTGCGAGATGCTAAAAAAGATAAAAACCTGCATAATTTTAAAAATATTTATGACTTAGGTGCATGACTTTGCGAGTGACAACAGCCTGTGGATCGACGAATTTTCCAAAGCTTTTGAAAAGATGGTTGAATCAGGATGGACTGGGCAATTGGATGAAATTGAAGATACGATAACTACAACTAGACCACTAAATACAAACCCCACACAAGCGCCATCTGATCTGTCCGAAGAAGCTGTTGCTGACATCCGCGCACAGATCAGGGATATGATTGACAGTGATGCAGCTGAAGCTGGAAATAGAGACAGTCTTAGAATGCTTGGAGGGCTGGTCAGACTGTCTTTCCATGACTGTGTTGGTGATAAGTGTGACGGCTGCATCAACAATCAAAATCCTGAAAATGCAGGTAGGTAAACACCAAATTATGAATCTTTGGAGAAAATATACACCTGAAGGTGCCGGGGGCTGAAACAATCAGCCCTGAAAGCTCCCCCACTTGGACTCGAACCCACAACTCTTGCAGCACCAATTGTCTGGCAGTGAATAGCCTATGTTTCTCATTCTGTAAGATTGAGAAACATATTAACAGCAACTTCATGTAGTATCTTTTTGCAGGGTTAGACATTTACATAAACAGAACAGAAGAGTTGTATACATCCTTAGAAGTTAACGGTGAGCCTGTTACTATGAGTAGAGCTGACTTCTGGGCTCTGGCAGGATCAGAAGCTGTATATTACTCCAATGAGCTGGCTACTTCATGCAGAGATTGTCTTCAGCACCCTCCGACCATCACGTAAGTGTTTTTGTGTGGCACCTCCTTCCCCGGCAATCCTCATGGTCTTTGAAAGAGCATCATGAATATTCCAAAAATGTTGTTCACTGATGGTTGAAGAAAAACAGGGGTAAGATATTAATATGGTCTGGTTAAGAAGTGTGATTAAATTCTACTGCTTCAGTTTACAGGAATCACACAGGTCGTATAATATAACATCCTTACCTCAAAAGAGGACAACTCTTAAATATGTTAACATTTGTTTGTTGAAACAGGGAGGGTGGGATATACCACCCTCCCACCCACCCTCCCTGGTTGAAACAGGAGGAAAATCAATTTTTTCCACTGATGTTTGATGATCAGGGTCTGAAGAACTTCTGTGCCACAATTAAGTAGATGAGTTGCACCAACGGATCTATATGAAAAATATGCTCTTAAGAGCTTCTGGTCATGAAAAAACAGCCCTCTCTGAATCATCGTATTCAGGATTGTTCAACGAAGCGGAAAATTGATTGAACTGTATATTGTCTCCTCTTGATTTATTTCTCGAACGTGCAGATTGCGGCAAGAAATAAATCAAGAGAAGACAATCTTCGTAGTATAATCAATTTTCCGCAACCTCCATCAACCTTGTGTAAATGTGAAATTTGCATGGACAACTTTTGATCAAATCTGGTCAATGCTGGCGACTTTTTTTTCTAGATTCCGTGAAGGCAGAACCGATTGTCCCACATCTCCATGGACTAATGATAACTGGGAGCTTCCCAGCGCCCTCGGAGACAACGAACATGTGGTAGAATTCTTTAGGGAACAATTTGGATTCGATGAAAAGGAAACTACAGCTATTCTAGGTCAGTCGAATAACCAGACAACATCTTGCAAAAACTATTACCTCCTATAATCTCAAACATGGGAAATTTACAATTACATATCCAAATCGCCTGATATTTGGGACCATATACATTTTTGTTGGGGAGCCACACGTTTGTTGACTACGCAAGTCTTATATATCAGTATTAAAACTGCAGGGCCAGCATAACATTATTTACAACATGTTATTCTTTGAACTGACAGGTGCACATACTCTGGGAAGGGCACACAGGGAAGCTTCGGGCTTTACAAGTCCCTGGGTACAAAGACAAGACAGACTAGATAATGCTTTCTATATTGATCTCAACAATAACTCTATGAACTGGGTTCAGAGCCTGACTGGACGGCCAGAAGAAAACCTATGGTCATGGGTAAGGTAACTCAGATTCTTCTCATTGACCTAAACACAAACGTGAAATATTTCCTCTGATAGCAAACCAAATTGCCTCAACAAATTTTAAGTTTACATATCCTATAGTTTGGTTGTGTATTTTGCAAATCAAACATACTGGCAGCTGGTGTTTGTAATTTGTCTTCAGAAAAGCCGAAGTCCAGATGGCAGTCTCAAGCGTCTCATGTTAAACTCTGATATGGCTCTTATCAGGAACATAAGTGAAATGGAGAATGGAGAAGTTGCCTGCACATACTCTTCATGTCCAGTGGTCACCTCGCAAACAAATAACTGGGTGAGTTTTGGAAAATATTGAAACTGTTGTTTTACATACCAACGAGTACTTTGAATTCTATTGGTTCCTTAGACCTGAACCCTGGTTGGTTCAAATTACCTCGGCCAGCCCCTTCTCAAAGATAAGACGTACCTATTAACAATGACCCTGAGTTGATTAAGGTAGGTGAAGCAAGAGAGTATGCACATTTAGAAACATGAAGCGTTCATTCTATTCCCTTCATATCACATAACACATACACCTACTTCTTGGTCAGGTGGAAGAGTTTGCAGTTGATAACAGCCTCTGGATAGATGAGTTCTCCAAAGCTTTTGAAAAAATGATAGAATCAGGATGGGCGGGCCTTCTAAGGGACATTGGTGCTGGAGGTGGAAATGGAAACACAGATGCTACAGCTACAACCCCTGATAGTTCCCCCTCTCAAGCTACTGTGACTGAAAGCTCAGCTTCTGGAACTACAGCGACATCTGTTACGGCATCAGATATAATAGCCAATATCCGCTCACAGATCAGGGATATGATAGACAGTGATGCAGTAGATTCTGGAAATATGAATAGTCTTAGAATGCTTGGGGGGCTGGTCAGGCTGTCTTTTCATGACTGTGTTGGTGATAAATGTGATGGATGCATCAATAATGGAAACCCTGAAAATGCAGGTAATGTAATGTTATATCTTACGTAATGTTATAAAATGTAATGTTATAAAATGTAATGTTATAAATAAAAAGGGCAAATATCTAAGGCAAAAACTAAGTTTCTGCATAATGAGGGATTGAGGTACTTTTTGTCTACAGTCTGAACATTATCCTTATAATCTTGCTTTTCTGTGACAGGGTTGGACATTTACATAAACAGAACAGAACAGTTGTATACAACTTTAGAATATAATGGTGAGCCTGTCCCTATCAGCAGAGCAGATTTCTGGGCACTCGCAGGTATAGAGGCTGTATATTACTCTAATGAACTGGCTACCTGCAGACGATGTGTGCCTCACCTACCAAACATAATGTAAGCATAACAAAAACACACAATTGTGCAGTCGATTTGCACCCCGACAGCGGCAAAACCCATGTCAAATATATAACACTTGTGATTTGATATTACTGAGAATCTTAATTGCTAATCCTTAGGTTGAAATCACTCAAGATTTTATAATTGATCTAAAGTTATGGCCTACAAAGTTCTAGAGAGGTGACTTACTTCTGCTGAGTGCTCCGTATCTGTCTTAATTCTTCACAATCACCACTCAGTTTTTTTGCATCTATTTTGCTCAAGTCTAAAATTGCCCATTTAGTGTACTTGATGGTGTAATTCCTAATACCCCTCGAGTGGTTGTATGTAAAAAGAGAGATTAAAAGTACCAATAAGTTATTTTATTTTTTTATTACCAGTTTCCATGGGGGTCGCACTGATTGCCCGACCTCACCATGGACTGATGAGATCTGGGAATTTCCGAATGCTCGTGGTGACAATGAGCATACAGTACAGTTCTTCAGGAACCAGTTTGACTTTGATGAGAAAGAGACAGCAGCAATTCTCGGTAGGACAGTGGTTATATTCTTTGAGATGCAATGTTGTCATGTAACAAGTTTAATAACAATGGCTGAAACTGGATACCAATGTACACTTTGAGGCAATATTGAAGTCAATGATAATATGATGGGAAGCATAAATAGCCCACATGTAAGTAATAAGTAAATCACCATAACAATAGAGCAGTCTTTGTTTCTCCAAGTAGTTTATGATGACGATTCCATTATTCTCTGCTCTCACTTATAGGTGCACATACACTAGGTCAAGCTCACAGGGAGGCCTCTGGGTTTACTGGACCCTGGGTAAAAGGTAAGGACAAGCTAGACAATGCATTCTATGTGGATATCAATAACGGGTCTATGAGCTGGATACAGAGAAGGAACGGGAGAGCTGAGGAGAATCTGTGGTCCTGGGTGAGTGTCTTTTAAACCATTCATGATTTTATCAGGACCGTAGTGTAGAAAAAATGGTGGGGGAGGCTAAAAAACAAGGGGTGCTAAATCTACCTAAGTGGGATCCAGCAACCACATGAATTTCTTTTAATTATGATGTTTAGGTCACATCATTTAGTTTTCTAGTAGAGCCAATGCCTCCCTGCTCCCAGTAGTACTAAGGGCCTGTTGACAGAAAATCATCAATTTGCCAAATTGATCTGTTGTAACGAATCACACACAAGTGGTTAATCTCCGAGTGTTGACTTATTGTTATGTTATGTTACAGAAAACTCCAAATGCCGATGGCAGTTTCTCGCGACTGATGCTCAACAGCGATATGGCTTTGATCAAGAATATCAGCAATATGGAAAATGGGGAGGTAGAGTGTACATACGCAACATGTCCTACAGTCAACTCCCAAACAGTCGACTGGGTAAGTTAGACTATTGGTCATCAGCAAGGTATATCTATAGGCTTATTGATGATAGTTATTATCATTACTTCGATGAAACATATTGTTATATCACAGAGCCTCTATAAATAATAACATGATATTTATTAGTCTGAGCCCCCCCAGACTCTTGCCCACCGTCCTGACGACCCCCTCCCCCACCCCGCCTGATCTATATATGAATATAATCATGGAAATATATAATATGGAAGTAAAAAATTATTTAACATTGAAAAGAATAGGAAAAGGTTGACACATCATCATCAGAATCTTTTTGCTACAGGTTGAAGCCTTTGCCGGTGATAATAATCTTTGGATCGATGAATTCTCCAAAGCTTTTCAGAAGATGATAGAGTCAGGGTATTCTGATACAGAGTTACTCGACATTGATGAGATGGCGCTGGAGTATCAGACTATGTGGGGACCTGATAATTCTACTGCAGTAGCCCTGACTCCAGCACTAAGTGCTGTTCCAATCATGACTGCCTTTTCTATAGCATCCCTGTATAATTGATCAGCCAATGTGTTTGCTTTGATCTGATTGGCTGTTGGCTGTGAAGGAGAGCCCAATGCCAGGTCACTAAAAGTACCTATTGAGATCATAGAGTTATCCCCTCTCTATGATTGAGATAATTATAGTGAAAGCGAGACTGGATTACATCCACATTCACTATAATATGTTGTTTTATAATGCTTTATAATATATTAAGACATACAAACTGATGTGCGACATTTAACCGGATGCTTATATATCCACAACTATATTTTGGTAAGCAGTTTGCATATTGAACCAGCTGGTCTAAGTACCCAGACGGTTTGTCTCTGTTTCATGAGTTTGTTAAATTACCAAACAACCATTTTATGATCATTTAAGCGTTGAAAATTGTGTTTGTTAACGTAATGCCAACAACTGGCGCTTCCAGACACCTGAGCACTCAAACAATATAACAGCCACCTCCTTTATATACTTATATTCCTTTATTATCACACTCATTCCATGAAAACAGGATGCAGATACATATGTGTGACATAATTTGGAAGCGTTGGAGTTTTTTCTATTATATAATATCTACGCAGTTGTCTCCAATAATATATGAGGCTAATCCATGATCTACCATAGATATATTTTTTTCTGCAAAGCCTGGAAAGCTTGTTACATTTCATCTTCATTTATAAAAAACACAGAATAGAGTGGTCAACTTTGAGGCCAAACACATATGACCATTGTACCAGCTTTATAATTTTGTGAGATAAGTATTCTTTCTCTGATGCAGATCTGATCACAAAGTCGATATATTAGATTTTCCAGGTACTTTATGTACAGTGGCAAGTATTATGAAAAGAAGGCAGCAGTTTTTAATTTGCAAATGATATCCAAGGTCTGGAAAATATTCAATTAGCGCGACCTCATTACTCGTGAAAGACTTTAATTTGTCACTCTGGAGTTCATTAAACCCATGACCAGATGATTCTCTTGTTATTTTTTTCTAGGGTATGTTTTAGGCTCCTAAGTGTATTAAAATAACAAGTACTTCTTAATGACATATCATCTAATATTCTGGTTACCTCCTTTGTGGACGAATGACACCATTCACAAATTCAACTGCGTACTAAACGGAGGAAATATGAGTTATTTTTGTATTGATCAACAGGAACTTTGTGCAACACATAAATCACATATATATACAAAGACTGGAAATTCATTGCCAGTCATTTGCTCAGAATCCAAGGGTGCAAACTGTCTGTCATTTGCCGAAACAACCATCAATAATTTTTGCTGCGGAGAAGATGGTTGGGAGCTATCAAATATGGCAATTTGAAGCTGTATTATTTCTGTTACTTACACAATTTCTTTCGGCCCACAGCGAAAAACCAAACGTAGGAGGATGGGAGCCCAGCACCTTTAAGTGTAATCACAATGTCACATTTCCAGTACCTGTGCGTTCTGATTTGACGCTTGGCAAACCAATCAGTTTGTCCAGCATTGTGCAATGTATGGCAGCTTGTGGTCTAAATGAGATGTGCATGGCAGCTGGTTTCAACTACAACAATAAGATGTGCATGTATTTATATAATATATATAATTGCAAATATATTTACATATATGATGAAATTTTTTGTGGTCATATTGTTTAGTGCTAGAAAGACCTGGATTTTCTCAGTTTCGATATATCTCTTTCCGTATATTCAATACCATCAAGTGCATATTGTAACGTAAATGTATTGTATTTTTTTCTCTGGTATTGGGGTCAGGACAAGAATTGGACCTTATATTGGACCTCTTACACTATAGCTGTAGACAGGACCGCAGGCGCAATCTAAGCTCCATCTTAGTGCTCTTAGCACAAGGATTTATATATATGATTGAATTTAGCCACACCGCTTCAAAACAGATAAGATGAAATATTGGGATTCACAGCTAGGACCCTTGCAGGAATTACTTCAAACACAGTTTTTAATGATTTTCTTTTACTGTCGTTTAATGTCATTTTCAATTTAAAGACTTCAGCTTTTACTTTTAAAATGTTTTAAATTGGTTATAGATATTTTTTCCGTCTGAAGGCGTCCACATAGTATCAAGTATTCTGATTAAATCGTGTGAATACTCATTACGACAGCCATCAATTCAAAGGTGAACATAGCAAAGGAAATTGTTTTGGATCGATCAACAGGAACAAATTGGCAATCAAACTTTGTGTCATGATGAATATATAAATGAGAATTGAGGATATTTAATGTCAGTTATTTGCTGGAAATCCAAGGGTGCAAACTGACACATATCTGTCAAAGAAACGATCAATACTCTTTGCAGTGGAGAAAATGATTGGGAGCTACAAAATTTCGCAATTTAAATCTGTAATTCTCTTATTGCTTACCCATTCGTCATCGACCAACAGCCTAAAAACAAAACGCAGGAGGATGGGAGCCCAGAACTTTCAAATGTAATCACAACGTCACATTTCCAGTAGCTGTGCTTTCTGATTTGTCGCTTGGTGATCCAATCAGTTTGGCCAGCTTTGCACAATGTATGGCAGCTTGTGGTCTGAATGAGATGTGCATGGCAGCTGACTTCAACTACAACAATAAGATGTGCCAGCTGGTATTCTTTGACATCCAGATGATTAACGGGTTGGCAACACCGGAAAAAGAAAACAACATAGTATGTTCAAAAGGTATGTACCAATAAATGAAGATATATAACACTAATACCCTAACACAAATGGTACCGATAAATAATTTCACCAACATCATGACTAAAGTTAAACTTTCTCATTACAGAATACAGGCCATGCCAAGAACACCAGTACTATAACCCGATCCGTAAGAGCTGTGTTGAATTTTCGAGTAGAAGTGACTCGCCACAGGAGGCTCCAGCCATGTGCGCATTGCAGGAAGGCAGATTGGTGATGTTAAATTCAGTGAAGTCGCTAGCCTGGTTCAGAGTTCTTAGGGAGCTTTATGCAGATGGTAAGTTATACAGTTACCTTTTCCTAAGCTTGAGGAATATCTTTGTTTACAAAAGTATTTCGTTAACAAAATGTATGGTATCGCTGATCTATTATCATGCAAAACTGATTCCTGTCTATTTTATATTATCATATTTATTACAAATCACCCATTACATATGTTGTAGTAACACACGTGCAATGTTTCCTCGAAAGGGATAATCTTTTATTTTGTAATTGCTTTAGAATTCCAATCGAACTACGTAGCTATTGTGGATGCTGAATATGATGTTCTGCTGGAGAGGTTTGTTTGGCACGATAACAGCTCGATAGGGCTTGAGGTGTTGTCTCACACTGAAGGCAAAAATTGCGTTTTGATAGGCGTCAACTTTCAAACCATTAGTTGTCCAAGCTTCGTTACTAAATATGCTTGTGAGATTTTGCTCTGAGATACTTGACTATATGTAAACACACCAAGGAGTTACGCCAAGAAGTAAATCCTTGAATACACTATGATATGTAAGATCTGTCAGGTGGTTTCTGACACTCACTAGTTGTGTCACTGATGAGATGATTGTCATATAAAGTGTGTCATTGTTAATATAATTTTTCAATTTATGTCACATGAAACATTAGGAATGATGAATTGTGGATATCAATAATCATATCATATAATTGAAGTAATATATATTATGTAAACAAATTTTGTGGTTCATATTCTCTACTTGTTTGAAGACCAAATATTTCTCATCTTCAATATTTCTCTTATTTTATTTTTTGTGACTGTCGCTCCACTAAAATAAATATCCTTGATTTTGAACTTTTTTTAATGGCATGTCTGTGATACGTGGTTGAAAGAAATCGGAAGGTGGTTCAACTTAGCCCAGCTAAGATTTGTATCAGTATGCAAGAAGGTTGAGATGTAAATAATAGTTACCAGAGAGATAGATGTTGAGTGTGTCTGTCTGTATGTCCAGGTGAGAGTACGAAAAGAATGGACACCAATGGTGTGTGATAAGTGTGTAACCTTGTTAGGTCAAGTAAGTGAGCTAGTTGACCATCTGTATGTATGCTCAATATATGTATTGGAATACCACCAGTCATGGGTTTTCCCGGCTAAGCCGATGGCATCCCAGAATGCCAGTCGGGGTTTTCCGACTGTGTCAGCGACAGCCCCGAACGCGCCAGTTCCCAGAGCTATGCCAATGTTTTGACCCCACCTTTTCCAAGTTACAACTTAAATAGTGTGCTATTGTGCTGGCTGGAGGAGATAATGACTGGAATAAATACAGTTGAGAATAGCATACAGTAATTATGATGATGACTCAGTAGCTATCAATGCAGAAAGCCTTAGTTGAGTGTAATAATATTTTAATTACTACAGGTTGTGTGTAAAAGTATCTCAATGTCTTAGAAGAAATCTAACCTAATTACTAATATAAGTTAATCATTTTGAAATGAAGGCAAAAAACAATTGATAAAAATTCTCATATTTTAGTTTTAAAAAAACATTCTGTTTCCTTATTGTTTTGCGCTTATTTGGATGGTGTTTGTAGCTTTACAAGATGTTGTTATGTTTTTATCGGCACTAAACTACTACAAGGGGTCCCAGCAATAGGCCATGTAAGGCCAATAACCCTAACACATACGCTGTGTTTCATAGGGTGGCAACGGTGGATTGGAATGTGCTGTGGAATGAGACAACACAACTCCGAGTAGTGAATAGCGGGCTATCTAATTAGCGCCATCGACCCATTCTTTTCTGGGGAACGTGAGATGGCGAGATGGCGAGATGGCGCAATCGGTTAGTGCGCTTGCTATTCACTGCCAGGCGATTAGTGCCGCAGGAGTTGTGGGTTCGAGTCCCACTGTGGGAGCTTTCATTGTTGATTGTTCCAGCCCACAGCACCCTCGGGTGTATACCTCTCCTAAGTAATTATAAAATTTTAGAAGACCTCAACAAATAAATGAATAAATAATGCGTGTGTATAGTGATCGTCACATGATAATATTTTGATTAAGTGATTGTTGCAGTTAGAATACAGGAGGCGTGTGGATTTCGGCATCAAAAGTAAATTTCTGCCTCTGGAAGAATAAATCGAGGGGCAGATTGTTGTATTTGTTCGAGTTTTATTTTGTCTGCATCTACAAGTATGCTTCAACATACCGGACAGGCATAGGCTACGGCAGATTTGATGTTTGCTACATGGAACGCTTTTAGACCTTTACCATCCATGCCCATGAACCAGTTTGAGTTTGATGAGAAAGAGACTGCAGCAATTCTCGGTTGGAAAGTGATAATATTTACACAGATGCTATAATGCAATTGTTGATAGACCCATGTGCTTCTGTTTCGGTTTTGTATTGATAGGCAGAAGAGTTTTTGGTTTATAAGTGTGAGGAGATAACTCCATATTGTTAAACTGAATCCCAGTCTAGGTGCAAAAGTCTTAAGGCTTAACCACATGTAGCCGATATTGAAACGGTTGTAGCAACCTGCCCGCTTTTGTTGCATATTCTGATCTGTTAGAACAAGATAGGGGGCTTAACGGGTTTTGGGCAGGATCAGTGAAAAGGTCAGGCTCAATAATTACTTTTGTGAGGTAGTGGGAACCAGCTGTTCGTCACTAGAAGTTATAATTTTAATATATCATACTCACCAAAGTGCTAGCATTACAACTCGGAACCATGTTTGAATAAATACGAGAGAATCACAAAGAAAGGCAATTCCAAAGAAGAACTACAAATAGATAACACAACAATAAAGAACCAACTTTAGGACATGTATATATATTAAAAGTATCAATTATTTGGTTCCTGGCAAAACCATAAAAATTGCCTTCACCCGAAAATTGTCACCTGGACCCTAAAATTGATTCCAAACCCCATATTGAGGGCCTTAAACCTCCAATCATGATCCCGGAATGTAGAGTCTCAAGCCCCAAAGTTTCAGTCTCAAACCCCAAAAGTTAAAAACTGAAACCCCCAACTTTGGCCCGTTGGATCCTTATCGAACTCCTAACAGTTCAGGCGCTTGAAGATCTCGAATCTGCGGATCGTTTGGCTCTGCGGCTTTGCCTTCTCTGTCAGCGTCTGTTTTAACGACGGTAACTTTTTAGGTATAAAAAGCGTGCCAAACTGCAGCATCAAAAACTTAAATCTCTGTTCGATGCTTATCAAACTCCGACCAGTTCAAGCTCTTACATGTACTGGCCTTATTCAAAATGCAAAATATTGGAATCCTCTGATTAATTGAAGGGGTAATTACGCTGACTTGAAATTGACAAAATATATCAAGGGTGGGCATCTCGCTTTTTTTTCGACCAGATTGAAAAATATGTTTGCTTTTAACTCACCTCATAAGGAGGAGCAACTCTTGCTGATCTCGATTCTGCAGACCGTTTGGCTCTGCGGCTTTTTGTTTTCTGTCAGCGTCCGTTTTAACAACGGTCACTTTTGCTCTAAAAAAACATGCCAAATGGCAGCATCAAAAAATTAAATCTCTGTTTGATTCTCATCAAACTTCGACCAGTTCAAGCTCTTATTGGCCTTATTCAAACTGCAGAATATTGGAATCGGATTACTTGAGGGGGAAATTACGCTGACTTTAAATTTATAAAAATATACCAAGGGTGGGTATCACGCTTTTTTTTCACCCAGATTGAAAAATTGATTTGCTTCTAACTCACCTCATAAGAAGGAGCAACTCTTGCTGATCTCGATTCAGCAGACCGTTTGGCTCTGCGGCCTTTTGTTTTCTGTCAGCGTCCGTTTTAACGACGGTCACTTTTGCTCTAAAAAAACATGCCAAACGGCAGTATCAAAAAATTAAATCTCTGTTTGATTCTCATCAAACATCGACCAGTTCAAGCTCTGATTGGCCTTATTCAAACTGGAGGATATTGGAATCCTCGGATTAATTGAAGGGGTAATTACGCTGACTTGAAATTTATAAAAAATATACCAAGGATGGGTATCACGCTTTTTTTTCACCCAGATTGAATAGTAGATTCACTTCTAACTCACCTCATTAGGAGGAGCAACTCTTGCTGATCTCAATTCTGCAGACCGTTTGGCTCTGCGGCCTTTTGTTTTCTGTCAGCGTCCGTTTTAACGACGGTCACTTTTGCTCTAAAAAAACATGCCAAACGGCAGTATCAAAAAATTAAATCTCTGTTTGATTCTCATCAAACTTCGACCAGTTCAAGCTCTTATTGGCCTTATTCAAACTGCAGAATATTGAAATCCTCGGATTAATTTGAAGGGGTAATTACGCTGACTTTAAATTTATAAAAATATACCAAGGGTGGGTATCACGCTTTTTTTTCGCCCAGATTGAAAAATAGATTCGCTTCTAACTCACCTCATAAGGAGGAGCAACTCTTGCTGATCTCGATTCTGCAGACCGTTTGGCTCTGCGGCCTTTTGTTTTCTGTCAGCGTCAGTTTTAAGGACGGTTACATTTGCTCTAAAAAAACATGCCAAACGGCAGTATCAAAAAATTAAATCTCTGTTTGATTCTCATCAAACATCGACCAGTTCAAGCTCTTATTGGCCTTATTCAAACTGCAGAATATTGGAATCCTCAGATTAATTGAAGTGGTAATTACGTTGACTTTAAATTAATAAAAATATACCAAGGGTGGGTATCACGCTTTTTTTTCGCCCAGATTGAAAAATAGATTCGCTTCTAACTCACCTCATAAGGAGGAGCAACTCTTGCTGATCTCGATTCTGCAGACCGTTTGGCTCTGCGGCCTTTTGTTTTCTGTCATCGTTCGTTTTAATGACGGTCACTTTTGCTGTAAAAAAACATGCCAAACGGCAGTATCAAAAAATTAAATCTCTGTTTGATTCTCATCAAACATCGACTAGTTCAAGCTCTTATTGGCCTTATTCAAACTGCAGAATATTGGAATCCTCGGATTAATTGAAGGGGTAATTACGCTGACTTTAAATTTATAAAAATATACCAAGGATGGGTATCACGCTTTTTTTTCGCCCAGATTGAAAAATAGATTCGCTTCTAACTCACCTCATAAGGAGGAGCAACTCTTGCTGATCTGGATTCTGCAGACCGTTTGGCTCTGCGGCCCTTTGTTTTCTGTCAGCGTCCGTTTTAACGGCGGTCACTTTTGCTCTAAAAAAACATGCCAAACGGCAGCATCAAAAAATTAAATATCTGTTTGATTCTCATCAAACTTCGACCAGTTCAAGCTCTTATTGGCCTCATTCAAACTGCAGAATATTGGAATCTTCGGATTAATTGAAAGGGTAATTACGCTGATTTTAAATTTATAAAAAATATACCAAGGGTGGGTATCACGCTTTTTTTTCGCCCAGATTGAAAAATAGATTCGCTTCTAACTCACCTCATAAGGAGGAGCAACTCTTGCTGATCTCGATTCTGCAGACCGTTTGGCTCTGCGGCCTTTTGTTTCCTGTCATCGTTCGTTTTAATGACGGTCACTTTTGCAGTAAAAAAACATGCCAAACGGCAGTATCAAAAAATTAAATCTCTGTTTGATTCTCATCAAACATCGACTAGTTCAAGCTCTTATTGGCCTTATTCAAACTTCAGAATATTGGAATCCTCGGATTAATTGAAGGGGTAATTACGCTGACTTTAAATTTATAAAAATATACCAAGGATGGGTATCACGCTTTTTTTTCGCCCAGATTGAAAAATAGATTCGCTTCTAACTCACCTCATAAGGAGGAGCAACTCTTGCTGATCTCGATTCTGCAGACAGTTTGGCTCTGCGGCCTTTTGTTTTCTGTCAGCGTCCGTTTTAACGACGGTGACTTTCGCTCTAAAAAAACATGCCAAACGGCAGTATCAAAAAAATAAATCTCTGTTTGATTCTCATCAAACATCGACCAGTTCAAGCTCTTACTGGCCTTATTCAAACTGCAGAATATTGGAATCCTCGGATTAATTGAAGGGGTAATTACGCCGACTTTAAATTTATAAAAAATATACCAAGGGTGGGTATCACGCTTTTTTTTCGCCCAGATTGAAAAATAGATTCGCTTCTAACTCACCTCATAAGGAGGAGCAACTCCTGCTTATCTCGAATCTGCAAACCGTTTGGCTCTGTGGCTTTACATTCTCCGTCAGCGCCCGTTTTAATTAGGGTCACTTTTGCCAAAAAAAACATGCCATACGCCACCGTTCAAAAATGAAAACTCTGTCGAATCATTATCAAACTCCGACCAGTTCAAGCTCTTATCGTCCTTATTCTAAATCCAGAATATTGGAATCATCGGTTTAATAGGGGGGTAATTAAGCTGACTTTAAATTTGCAAAATTATACCAAGGGTGGGTACCACGCTTTTTTTTCGCTCGGATCAAAAAATAGATTTGCTTCTTACTCACCTCATGAGGAGGAGCAACTCCTGCTTATCTCGAATCTGCAAACCGTTTGGCTCTGTGGCTTTTCATTCTCCGTCAGCGCCCGTTTTAATTAGGGTCACTTTTGCTAAAAAATAACATGCCATACGCCACCGTTCAAAAATGAAAACTCTGTCGAATCTTTATCAAACTCCGACCAGTTCAAGCTCTGATCGGCCTTACTCTAAACCCAGAATATTGGAATCATCGGTTTAATAGGGGGGTAATTAAGCTGACTTTAAACTCACAAAATTATACCAAGGGTGGGTATCACGCTTTTTTTTCGCTCGGATCAAAAAATAGATTTGCTTCTAACTCACCTCATGAGGAGGAGCAACTCCTGCTTATCTCGAATCTGCTAACCGTTTGGCTCTGTGGCTTTTCATTCTCCGTCAGCGCCCGTTTTAATTAGGGTCACTTTTGCTAAAAAAAACATGCCATACGCCACCGTTCAAAAATGAAAACTCTGTCGAATCATTATCAAACTCCGACCAGCTCAAGCTCTTATCGGCCTTATTCTAAATCCAGAATATTGGAATCATCGGTTTAATAGGGGGGTAATTAAGCTGACTTTAAATTTGCAAAATTATACCAAGGGTGGGTATCACGCTTTTTTTTCGCTCGGATCAAAAAATAGATTTGCTTCTAACTCACCTCATGAGGAGGAGCAACGCCTGCTTATCTCGAATCTGCAAACCGTTTGGCTCTGTGGCTTTTCATTCTCCGTCAGCGCCCATTTTAATTAGGGTCACTTTTGTTAAAAAAAAACATGCCATACGCCACCGTTCAAAAATGAAAACTCTATCGAATCATTATCAAACTCCGACCAGTTCAAGCTCTTATCGGCCTTACTCTAAATCCAGAATATTGGAATCATCGGTTTAATAGGGGTGTAATTAAGCTGACTTTAAATTTGCAAAATTATACCAAGGGTGGGTATCACGCTTTTTTTTCGCTCGGATCAAAAAATAGATTTGCTTCTAACTCACCTCATGAGGAGGAGCAACTCCTGCTTATCTCGAATCTGCAAACCGTTTGGCTCTGTGGCTTTTCATTCTCCGTCAGCGCCCGTTTTAATTAGGGTCACTTTTGCTAAAAATAACATGCCATACGCCACCGTTCAAAAATGAAAACTCTGTCGAATCATTATCAAACTCCGACAAGTTCAAGCTCTTATCGGCCTTATTCTAAATCCAGAATATTGGAATCATCGGTTTAATAGGGGGGTAATTAAGCTGACTTTAAATTTGCAAAATTATACCAAGGGTGGGTATCATGCTTTTTTTCGCTCGGATCAAAAAATAGATTTGCTTCTAACTCACCTCATGAGGAGGAGCAACTCCTGCTTATCTCGAATCTGCAAGCCGTTTGGCTCTGTGGCTTTTCATTCTCCGTCAGCGCCCGTTTTAATTAGGGTCACTTTTGCTAAAAAAAAACATGCCATACGCCACCGTTCAAAATTGAAAACTCTGTCGAATCTTTATCAAACTCCGACCAGTTCAAGCTCTTATCGGCCTTACTCTAAATCCAGAATATTGGAATCATCGGTTTAATAGGGGGGTAATTAAGCTGACTTTAAATTTGCAAAATTATACCAAGGGTGGGTATCACGCTTTTTTTTCGCTCGGATCAAAAAATAGATTTGCTTCTAACTCACCTCATGAGGAGGAGCAACTCCTGCTTATCTCGAATCTGCAAACCGTTTGGCTCTGTGGCTTTTCATTCTCCAACAACGCCCGTTTTAATTAGGGTCACTTTTGCTAAAAAAAAACATGCCATACGCCACCGTTCAAAAATGAAAACTCTGTCGAATCATTATCAAACTCCGACCAGTTCAAGCTCTTATCGGCCTTATTCTAAATCCAGAATATTGGAATCATCGGTTTAATAGGGGGGTAATTAAGCTGACTTTAAATTTGCAAAATTATACCAAGGGTGGGTATCACGCTTTTTTTTCGCTCGGATCAAAAAATAGATTTGCTTCTAACTCACCTCATGAGGAGGAGCAACTCCTGCTTATCTCGAATCTGCAAACCGTTTGGCTCTGTGGCTTTTCATTCTCCGGCAGCGCCCGTTTTAATTAGGGTCACTTTTGCTAAAATAAAACATGCCATACGCCACCGTTCAAAAATGAAAACTCTGTCGAATCTTTATCAAACTCCGACCAGTTCAAGCTCTTATCGGCCTTACTCTAAATCCAGAATATTGGAATCATCGGTTTAATAGGGGGGTAATTAAGCTGACTTTAAATTTGCAAAATTATACCAAGGGTGGGTATCACGCTTTTTTTTCGCTCGGATCAAAAAATAGATTTGCTTCTAACTCACCTCATGAGGAGGAGCAACTCCTGCTTATCTCGAATCTGCAAACCGTTTGGCTCTGTGGCTTTTCATTCTCCGTCAGCGCCCGTTTTAGTTAGGGTCACTTTTGCTAAAAAAAAACATGCCATACGCCACCGTTCAAAAATGAAAACTCTGTCGAATCATTATCAAAATCCGACCAGTTCAAACTCTTATCGGCCTTATTCTAAATCCAGAATATTGGAATCATCGGTTTAATAGGGGGGTAATTAAGCTGACTTTAAATTTGCAAAATTATACCAAGGGTGGGTATCACGCTTTTTTTTCGCTCGGATCAAAAAATAGATTTGCTTCTAACTCACCTCATGAGGAGGAGCAACTCCTGCTTATCTCGAATCTGCAAACCGTTTGGCTCTGTGGCTTTTCATTCTCCGTCAACGCCCGTTTTAATTAGGGTCACTTTTGCTAAAAAAAACATGCCATACGCCACCGTTCAAAAATGAAAACTCTGTCGAATCATTATCAAACTCCGACCAGTTCAAGCTCTTATCGGCCTTATTCTAAATCCAGAATATTGGAATCATCGGTTTAATAGGGGGGTAATTAAGCTGACTTTAAATTTGCAAAATTATACCAAGGGTGGGTATCATGCTTTTTTTTCGCTCGGATCAAAAAATAGATTTGCTTCTAACTCACCTCATGAGGAGGAGCAACTCCTGCTTATCTCGAATCTGCAAACCGTTTGGCTCTGTGGCTTTTCATTCTCCGGCAGCGCCCGTTTTAATTAGGGTCACTTTTGCTAAAAAAAAACATGCCATACGCCACCGTTCAAAAATGAAAACTCTGTCGAATCTTTATCAAACTCCGACCAGTTCAAGCTCTTATCGGCCTTATTCTAAATCCAGAATATTGGAATCATCGGTTTAATAGGGGGGTAATTAAGCTGACTTTAAATTTGCAAAATTATACCAAGGGCGGGTATCACGCTTTTTTTTCACTCGGATCAAAAAATAGATTTCCTTTAAATCACCTCATGAGGAGGAGCAACTCCTGCTTATCTCGAATCTGCAAACCGTTTGGCTCTGTGGCTTTTCATTCTCCGTCAGCGCCCGTTTTAATTAGGGTCACTTTTGCCAAAAAAAACATGCCATACGCCACCGTTCAAAAATGAAAACTCTGTCGAATCATTATCAAACTCCGACCAGTTCAAGCTCTTATCGTCCTTATTCTAAATCCAGAATATTGGAATCATCGGTTTAATAGGGGGGTAATTAAGCTGACTTTAAATTTGCAAAATTATACCAAGGGTGGGTATCACGCTTTTTTTTCGCTCGGATCAAAAAATAGATTTGCTTCTTACTCACCTCATGAGGAGGAGCAACTCCTGCTTATCTCGAATCTGCAAACCGTTTGGCTGTGTGGCTTTTCATTCTCCGTCAGCGCCCGTTTTAGTTAGGGTCACTTTTGCTAAAAAAAAACATGCCATACGCCACCGTTCAAAAATGAAAACTCTGTCGAATCATTATCAAAATCCGACCAGTTCATGCTCTTATCGGCCTTATTCTAAATCCAGAATATTGGAATCATCGGTTTAATAGGGGGGTAATTAAGCTGACTTTAAATTTGCAAAATTATACCAAGGGTGGGTATCATGCTTTTTTTTCGCTCGGATCAAAAAATAGATTTGCTTCTTACTCACCTCATGAGGAGGAGCAACTCCTGCTTATCTCGAATCTGCAACTCGTTTGGCTCTGTGGCTTTTCATTCTCCGTCAGCGCCCGTTTTAATTAGGGTCACTTTTGCTAAAAAAAAACATGCCATACGCCACCGTTCAAAAATGAAAACTCTGTCGAATCTTTATCAAACTCCGACCAGTTCAAGCTCTTATCGGCCTTACTCTAAATCCAGAATATTGGAATCATCGGTTTAATAGGGGGGTAATTAAGCTGACTTTAAATTCGCAAAATTATACCAAGGGTGGGTATCACGCTTTTTTTTCGCTCGGATCAAAAAATAGATTTGCTTCTAACTCACCTCATGAGGAGGAGCAACTCCTGCTTATCTCGAATCTGCAAACCGTTTGGCTCTGTGGCTTTTCATTCTCCGTCAACGCCCGTTTTAATTAGGGTCACTTTTGCTAAAAAAAAACATGCCATACGCCACCGTTCAAAAATGAAAACTCTGTCGAATCATTATCAAACTCCGACCAGTTCAAGCTCTTATCGGCCTTATTCTAAATCCAGAATATTGGAATCATCGGTTTAATAGGGGGGTAATTAAGCTGACTTTAAATTTGCAAAATTATACCAAGGGTGGGTATCACGCTTTTTTTTCGCTCGGATCAAAAAATAGATTTGCTTCTAACTCACCTCATGAGGAGGAGCAACTCCTGCTTATCTCGAATCTGCAAACCGTTTGGCTCTGTGGCTTTTCATTCTCCGGCAGCGCCCGTTTTAATTAGGGTCACTTTTGCTAAAAAAAAACATGCCATACGCCACCGTTCAAAAACGAAAACTCTGTCGAATCTTTATCAAACTCCGACCAGTTCAAGCTCTTATCGGCCTTACTCTAAATCCAGAATATTGGAATCATCGGTTTAATAGGGGGGTAATTAAGCTGACTTTAAATTTGCAAAATTATACCAAGGGTGGGTATCACGCTTTTTTTTCGCTCGGATCAAAAAATAGATTTGCTTCTAACTCACCTCATGAGGAGGAGCAACTCCTGCTTATCTCGAATCTGCAAACCGTTTGGCTCTGTGGCTTTTCATTCTCCGTCAGCGCCCGTTTTAGTTAGGGTCACTTTTGCTAAAAAAAAACATGCCATACGCCACCGTTCAAAAATGAAAACTCTGTCGAATCATTATCAAAATCCGACCAGTTCAAGCTCTTATCGGCCTTATTCTAAATCCAGAATATTGGAATCATCGGTTTAATAGGGGGGTAATTAAGCTGACTTTAAATTTGCAAAATTATACCAAGGGTGGGTATCATGCTTTTTTTTCGCTCGGATCAAAAAATAGATTTGCTTCTTACTCACCTCATGAGGAGGAGCAACTCCTGCTTATCTCGAATCTGCAACTCGTTTGGCTCTGTGGCTTTTCATTCTCCGTCAGCGCCCGTTTTAATTAGGGTCACTTTTGCTAAAAAAAAACATGCCATACGCCACCGTTCAAAAATGAAAACTCTGTCGAATCTTTATCAAACTCCGACCAGTTCAAGCTCTTATCGGCCTTACTCTAAATCAAGAATATTGGAATCATCGGTTTAATAGGGGGGTAATTAAGCTGACTTTAAATTTGCAAAATTATACCAAGGGTGGGTATCACGCTTTTTGTTCGCTCGGATCAAAAAATAGATTTGCTTCTAACTCACCTCATGAGGAGGAGCAACTCCTGCTTATCTCGAATCTGCAAACCGTTTGGCTCTGTGGCTTTTCATTCTCCGTCAACGCCCGTTTTAATTAGGGTCACTTTTGCTAAAAAAAAACATGCCATACGCCACCGTTCAAAAATGAAAACTCTGTCGAATCATTATCAAACTCCGACCAGTTCAAGCTCTTATCGGCCTTAATCTAAATCCAGAATATTGGAATCATCGGTTTAATAGGGGGGTAATTAAGCTGACTTTAAATTTGCAAAATTATACCAAGGGTGGGTATCACGCTTTTTTTTCGCTCGGATCAAAAAATAGATTTGCTTCTAACTCACCTCATGAGGAGGAGCAACTCCTGCTTATCTCGAATCTGCAAACCGTTTGGCTCTGTGGCTTTTCATTCTCCGTCAGCGCCCGTTTTAATTAGGGTTGTGAGATCTCAAGTTCTCACAGCTCAGGAGATTTCAGATAAAGAGAATGGAGCCAGGTGATACCAGTTGACGTCAACCACATCAGAATAATGTATATAATTAAAGTCCAACCTCCGCCTTTTTGGAGGGGATTAGGCGCTGACATTTAAATGATATAGATAATTAAAGACTTTTTATCAGAAACAAAATCTGGATCAAATCTCCGCTTTTGTCAAGAGGATGGGCAAATGCAATCTCCGGTTTTTTGGCCATGCGCGCCCGCCGTGGTGAACCCCTGTGCATATAAAAACCGGGGGAACATCAAGGCGGGTCAGTTCTGGTTGGAGAGCCCTTGGAGCATGTGTTTCTGGTAAAGTATAGATTGCTTTTCTGGTATCTAACTTAGTTTATTATTCAAGAATAAAAATTGATTTTAATGTCGAAAAGGCATCTCAACTATGAGTCATTAGTAAATTGAACTGACGTCTGCTTGTAACAAAATTGTAAAGAACAATGTTGTGGATAAATTTGATTAGGTAGACAAAACACTTTTTGTATGGAGTTGCCTTCTTCCTCAACCGGAAGAAGTTAACTCCATACAAAATAAACATGAGCAAAATGAATAAAATAGTGGTGACTGTTCTGCTCGGGTATCCGGCCCCAAGTGGGTCGAATATGCGACAGAATTCTGGTGCCCCGAGTGAATTTTAACTTACGACCTTCCAGTTTTGAGACTGATTCGCGATCATGCTGTGTTATTGTCATTATATCCACTTTATTTAGCATCGATCTAGAGTAATATCCATGTGAGTACATGTAGCAGTATCATTTTTCGTCTCTTAGTATTAATCGAGCGTCTCTTAGTATTAATCCAGTGAGACGATGCTGTAGTTTTGTTGCCACAGTTAGCCATAATTCAGTTATCATTATCCATTTCTCAAGATGTGTAGTGGATGTTTCTTCTTCTCTCATACTGTAGTGCTGGTGTGATGCTTGTCATTTTTGGCGATCAGCATGATTGTTTCTTTCCAGTGCCTGTAATAATAAGAGTTAAAGGGCGTTAATCATGCATGAACACATTCACGCTTCGTATCAGCTAGATGTTTTATTTATAGGACATTAACATTATTATTCTATTCTCTAGATATAATTAATGCTGGATAGGATTGTATTCAAACCGAACTTCCCGAGCCGACGACATATTTAACTGAAGAGAGATTAATCACCCATTACAACGTAAGTTGACAAAACAGCCTTTACCTCACAAATCACCAGGTTAAACCTTGAGAAAATTATAGGGTTTGAAAATTCTTTTGAGACGACAAAATTACAACCATGGACAACAAAAGTATTTATAAATGATGGAAAAACTGAAGTGAATTGAAATAGAACTTGTGGGAAATTCTGGTCCAGGAAAAATGCTGGGACGGATAAACAAAATATTTATATGGATACTGGAAAAATATTATTATTACTATGGAGGAAAAAATTGGCGGACAAATTGAAAGGAAATTAGGAGGAAAATTATGGAAAATTGAAACCGGGGAGCTCCAGCGGCAACTAATCACTCCATTTGTATGGAATAGGCCTATAGGGCTAGTTGTCAGAGGCTGCAGACTAATCAATAAATACGCGTACTTAGTTGAGTTAATATCATTCCTTCATTAAAGATTGTCTGAATTCGGCTCAATCTGACAACTGGTCTGACTCTGTACACTTGGGGGGATTGATTGTCCATATGTTATACAAAGAGGATATAAAGGAGGATATAAGGAGGATATTTATTTTATAGGATTTATTTCATTTTTTTTTTCAAGTCTTTTGTCAAAAATCAGGCGCTTTCAACTTCTGATTACAGGATGAAGCTTCAAAACTACTAGCAATTTTCCTTTCATTTAGTTGTTTTGCCTGTGTTTAGAGTTAAGTTCACTAATTTTCTATACAACTTGAAAAGTTTTATTTTTGTTGTCACCAGTATCTTTTTAGATTTGGAGGTAAATAGTTTAAACTAGTGAAACATTTATACTCCCATGTTCTTGCAAGTTGCATTTTATACAAACCCCTTCGGTAGAATGGGATCATTTAACCACGGGGACGGTAAGTCATGCTAGTAATAGGAAGTGACTATAAGAAAATTGCGTAATAATGGACATTGATGTACAATGCTATGTGTATTCAGACATCCAAATTATGTTAAAAAGTTACCCAACAACATACCTGTCACAAGTGGCGGATGCCTTGAGATATCTCATCGCCATACCTGCCAGTTGGTCAGCTTACAGGCTATCATGGGGTTAAACTACCAAATACAAATTGTGATATGAATATAAATATTGCTGGTTTCATGATCATTTTTCTATGGATAATTGCGTGTTGACTGATACCAATGTATTTACAAGACAAGGTAAACCATTGGAAATTTGTGTAGGTGATTTGTCAGGTTGTTTTTAAAAGGATGGTTATTTGTCGGCTCGGGATGGTTCAATGGTCATTTGGGACACTTATATGTATTGCAGTTATATTGCTGCGAACCTCTCAACACAGATAACCCTGTACCGGCAAAACATAGAGTTCACATGTACTTGTTGTTAATAACTCAATGTACATACCTTGTCGCCCAGTTGGGGGATAATCTTTTCAGTTGTAGGTCTAATAATGACTAAGATATGTCGTTGATTACCAAATTGGGAATCTCCGCTATTATAGGTAAGGCCTCATTTATTACTAAGCTAGTTGACTAAGTGCTGAGGTTAGCTGAGTGTTGAAGTCTACTGCACAGCACAACTAACACAAGTAGTTAGTTTCCATAGCAATAGGTATGATTGATGAGTACTATCTAATTAAAAAAATGTCTAATGTATTAGGGGGTTAAATGCTACTAAACCTGCTTAACGGCATAATTTTGCATGACTTCCACTATGATGTTGACAAACTTATTTCAAGTAAATTATTTCATGGTTGGCTGTCAGTGGGCTTGAATTCCCATAGCAGGCGTATCAACCACAACCACGCATAGAAATACAGGAACTAATTTAGAAAGGCATGTCGGATGGTGTATCACCTGTAATTAGATAATATAAGATTTTAGATGCGCATTAGAGTTTTCACGGTCATTTGGGAGTCAAAGTTTGTGATTTATCATTTATTTAGGTAACTATTTAAGGGAGGTCTTAGTATTGGACGTTTGTGTTGTTTATCTGTAATGGTTACTCTTATTGCGCCGTTAAAAATCCGGACGAAGCTTAAGATAGTTGTTTTTTGAAGTTCAAAGTAATTGTAAATGCAGATATCTCTGTATGTTAGTAAAACATGTTTTATCAACTGACCACTAGTTCTGACAACACTACTAGCCTCAAAAGCCTAAATAGCATTAGTGGAATATGGGATGGAGTTTTTATTAGCACTCCATCTATTGGTGTAGGAGGGGATAACTCTCTATTAGCATTAGTTTCATACACATTGGATATTCAATGAACTAAGATTAAATTAAGATAAGGTGTTTGAAGTAATTGAATAAATGAGGATAAATTATGCAATTGATACTTTTTGTATTAGGTAAATAAGAGTGTATGGATTCTAACAAGCATTTGAAGCTAATTATAAATGTAGGCACATGCCAATGACCTTGTCTGTCAGATTTGGATCGCGGGGACCTGGGAGCTTTAGCTGTAGGATTACTCCAATGATTGAAGCATTGTATCCTACTGTTGAGTGATGTGCAGGTTTTTGGGGGAGGGGCCTAGAAGAACTATTCATTTTTGTTTCACTATACTCAGTTTACAGTGTCGGTAAACATTTCTTTAGAATTGCCGTTCACAGCGTCCTGCCGCTCCCTGACTGTCACATGCGGGAATAATCTTTCATGTAGGGTTTGGGTTTCCCTTCCACCTGATGGTAGGGCCTAAGTCACTCGCGACTATGATTCAGTTGTAGTGCAATTAATGTGAGCCTTCCAATATAAAGCAATCAGGGAGGCAAACTGGGCTAACGAGCCTACGTTGGTAGGGTGAGCTTCATGATCACAGGCATTCCAAACTTTGAATCGGCAAAATATTGATGGTATATTCAATTTGAATTGAGTTCTTCTTACAGGGCCACTCCCAGAGACTGCTGATTTGGGCAACAGTGGATGTTGTTATGCCGAGAGCGGTGGGGAGTATGACTGTAGTTTGAATTGTACAGGACCCACGGCAGAATTCTCGGTGGTTAAGGTCATTGGTCAGTGTCATTTGTCTGTTAGTTGTTTGTTAGTTGAAAAATTTAATTCACCAAAAAGGGTGTAGGGCGAAAAATAAGGATTAGCGTTTGGGTTAAAACAGTCATCAGTTTAAATTTGATTGATGAATCAGTAATTTCCAATGGTACCTATCCATTATCCAATATTGAGAGTACCTTACCAGTAGTAATTGAGTGTTTTCTGTAGCAGTAGGTTTAAGTTATAGTTACCATGGTTAAATTTGTAATTTAGGTTTAAGTTATTAGATGGGAAATAATTATACTCTATCCTTCACAAATTATAAAAGTTGTCTGGTTGCCAGTGTCGGTCAGTTGACAACTCCAAGCTAGGAAAAAGTAAATAAATAGTTACTAGTCTAACCAGGTAGTTTATTCAAAGCGCTTTGGCTCAATACTGTATTTGTAAACAAAAATTTGATTGAACGGATCTATCCATAACTTTTATTTCATTCATCACTGGGTTAGTTCATCTGGTTACCATTCCATGCTATATTCTGTGGTTTTCCATGGAATGCCTTGCATTCCGGGTCAACTGATTTGTTTTCAGTGATGCAGTGTAGATGGCCGAGGGGTAATGAGGGAGTGCCAGTACTAAGAGCTATGGTTCAGACGACATAATGGACAATGTCGAGCCAACTATCCTGATGAGCCAGGAATACAATGTAAATAAAGCTTGTGAAGATTTAGACATTTCTCTCACAAGTGCGAAGGGAAATAATTGCGATAATATTATGAGTTTTATTTTTTGTCGCGAGGAAGGAGGATACAACTCCGAATTGAATGCTAAAATTGTCTATTGTGTACATTAAACAATGTTCCTGAATTTGCTTAGAATTGTTGGGAGTGGGAAGTGACCTGTCATTTTGCCTTTAGTGTCATAGTCTTTAGATTAGGTCACCTGATAACCATTCTATGCTATTTCCTTTGGTTCTCCGTGGAATGTCTGGCATTCCGGATTAACCGATTTGTTTTCAGAAGGGAGTGAATGGCTGCTTTCAATGCTGCTTATATAATGGCGATCTAGGATGTATAATCATTCATTATGGTGGGCTGGCTATCCTGATGGACAGGGAGACTCAATAGAAAGGAGATGTCACTAATTGAAAATTACTATGGAGACCCAGGGTGAACTATGGCAGCTTAGCTACCCAAGTGGATCAGGAGGAGATGATCAGAGGAGTGGCAGAGGAAGTGAGACCTCAACTCGGGCAGCGGGGTTCAGCATGAGCCGGAGGCTGTGAGATAACTTCACAGCTTTCTTTGGAGGACCCAGGAGGGTCCGGAGAAGGAGCGGCAGAAACTGTGAGATAACTTCACAGCTTACTTCAGAGCACAGGAGAAACAAGGAGAAGAAGCTGTGAGATAACTTCACAGCTTCCTTTGGTGGACCCAGGAGGGTCAGGAGAAGGAGCGGCAGAGGCTGTGAGATAACTTCACAGCTTCCTTTGGAGGACCCAGGAGGGTCAGGAGAAGGAGCGGCAGAAGCTGTGAGATAACTTCACAGCTTCCTTTGGAGGACCCAGGAGGGTCAGGAGAAGGAGCGGCAGAAGCTGTGAGATAACTTCACAGCTTCCTTTGGAGGACCCAGGAGGGTCAGGAGAAGGAGCGGCAGAAGCTGTGAGATAACCTCACAGCTTTCTCGGATGACTCAGGAGAGTCAATAAAAAGGGAGGGCAGAAGCTGTGAGATCTCAAGTTCTCACAGCTCAGGAGATTTCAGATAAAGAGAATGGAGCCAGGTGATACCAGTTGACGTCAACCACATCAGAATAATGTATATAATTAAAGTCCAACCTCCGCCTTTTTGGAGGGGATTAGGCGCTGACATTTAAATGATATAGATAATTAAAGACTTTTTATCAGAAACAAAATCTGGATCAAATCTCCGCTTTTGTCAAGAGGATGGGCAAATGCAATCTCCGGTTTTTTGGCCATGCGCGCCCGCCGTGGTGAACCCCTGTGCATATAAAAACCGGGGGAACATCAAGGCGGGTCAGTTCTGGTTGGAGAGCCCTTGGAGCATGTGTTTCTGGTAAAGTATAGAGTGCTTTTCTGGTATCTAACTTAGTTTATTATTCAAGAATAAAAATTGATTTTAATGTCGAAAAGGCATCTCAACTATGAGTCATTAGTAAATTGAACTGACGTCTGCTTGTAACAAAATTGTAAAGAACAATGTTGTGGATAAATTTGATTAGGTAGACAAAACACTTTTTGTATGGAGTTGCCTTCTTCCTCAACCGGAAGAAGTTAACTCCATACAAAATAAACATGAGCAAAATGAATAAAATAGTGGTGACTGTTCTGCTCGGGTATCCGGCCCCAAGTGGGTCGAATATGCGACAGGGTCACTTTTGCTAAAGAAAAACATGCCATACGCCACCGTTCAAAAATGAAAACACTGTCGAATCTTTATCAAACTCCAACCAGTTCAAGCTCTTACCGGCCTTACTCTAAATCCAGAATATTGGAATCATCGGTTTAATAGGGGGGTAATTAAGCTGACTTAAAAATTTGCAAAATTATACCAAGGGTGGGTATCACGCTTTTTTTTCGCTCGGATCGAAAAATAGATTTGCTTCTAACTCACCTCATGAGGAGGAGCAACTCCTGCTTATCTCGAATCTGCAAACCGTTTGGCTCTGTGGCTTTTCATTCTCCGTCAGCGCCCGTTTTAATTAGGGTCACTTTTGCTAAAAAAAAACATGCCATACGCCACCGTTCAAAAATGAAAACACTGTCGAATCTTTATCAAACTCCGACCAGTTCAAGCTCTTATCGGCCTTACTCTAAATCCAGAATATTGGAATCATCGGTTTAATAGGGGGGTAATTAAGCTGACTTTAAATTTGCAAAATTATTCCAAGGATGGGTATCACGCTTTTTTTTCGCTCGGATCAAAAAATAGATTTGCTTCTAACTCACCTCATGAGGAGGAGCAACTCCTGCTTATCTCGAATCTGCAAACCGTTTGGCTCTGTGGCTTTTCATTCTCCGTCAGCGCCCGTTTTAATTAGGGTCACTTTTGCTAAAAAAAAACATGCCATACGCCACCGTTCAAAAATGAAAACTCTGTCGAATCTTTATCAAACTCCGACCAGTTCAAGCTCTTATCGGCCTTACTCTAAATCCAGAATATTGCAATCATCGGTTTAATAGGGGGGTAATTAAGCTGACTTTAAATTTGCAAAATTATACCAAGGGTGGGCATCATGCTTTTTTTTCGCTCGGATCAAAAAATAGATTTGCTTCTAACTCACCTCATGAGGAGGAGCAACTCCTGCTTATCTCGAATCTGCAAACCGTTTGGCTCTGTGGCTTTTCATTCTCCGTCAGCGCCCGTTTTAATTAGGGTCACTTTTGCTAAAAAAAACATGCCATACGCCACCGTTCAAAAATGAAAACTCTGTCGAATCATTATCAAACTCCGACCAGTTCAAGCTCTTATCGGCCTTATTCTAAATCCAGAATATTGGAATCATCGGTTTAATAGGGGGGTAATTAAGCTGACTTTAAATTTGCAAAATTATACCAAGGGTGGGTATCATGCTTTTTTTTCGCTCGGATCAAAAAATAGATTTGCTTCTAACTCACCTCATGAGGAGGAGCGACTCCTGCTTATCTCAAATCTGCAAACCGTTTGGCTCTGTGGCTTTTCATTCTCCGTCAGCGCCCGTTTTAATTAGGGTCACTTTTGCTAAAAAAAAACATGCCATACGCCACCGTTCAAAAATAAAAACTCTGTCGAATCTTTATCAACCTCCGACCAATTCAAGCTCTTATCGGCCTTACTCTAAATCCAGAATATTGGAATCATCGGTTTAATAGGGGGGTAATTAAGCTGACTTTAAATATGCAAAATTATACCAAGGGTGGGTATCATGCTTTTTTTTCGCTCGGATAAAAAAATAGATTTGCTTCTAACTTACCTCATGAGGAGGAGCAACTCCTGCTTATCTCGAATCTGCAAACCGTTTGGCTCTGTGGCTTTTCATTCTCCGTCAGCGCCCGTTTTAATTAGGGTCACTTTTGCTAAAAAAAAACATACCATACGCCACCGTTCAAAAATGAAAACTCTGTCGAATCTTTATCAAACTCCGACCAGTTCAAGCTCTTATCGGCCTTACTCTAAATCTAGAATATTGGAATCATCGGTTTAATAGGGGGGTAATTAAGCTGACTTTAAATTTGCAAAATTATACCAAGGGTGGGTATCATGCTTTTTTTTCGCTAGGATCAAAAATAGATTTGCTTCTAACTCACCTCATGAGGAGGAGCAACTCCTGCTCATCTCGAATCTGCAAACCGTTTGGCTCTGTGGCTTTTCATTCTCCGTCAGCGCCCGTTTTAATTAGGGTCACTTTTGCTAAAAAAAAACATGCCATACGCCACCGTTCAAAAATGAAAACTCTGTCGAATCTTTATCAAACTCCGACCAGTTCAAGCTCTTATCGGCCTTACTCTAAATCCAGAATATTGGAATCATCGGTTTAATAGGGGGGTAATTAAGCTGACTTTAAAATTGCAAAATTATACCAAGGGTGGGTATCAAACTTTTTTTTCGCTCGGATCAAAAAATAGATTTGCTTCTAACTCACCTCATGAGGAGGAGCGACTCCTGCTTATCTCAAATCTGCAAACCGTTTGGCTCTGTGGCTTTTCATTCTCCGTCAGCGCCCGTTTTAATTAGGGTCACTTTTGCTAAAAAAAAACATGCCATACGCCACCGTTCAAAAATAAAAACTCTGTCGAATCTTTATCAAACTCCGACCAATTCAAGCTCTTATCGGCCTTACTCTAAATCCAGAATATTGGAATCATCGGTTTAATAGGGGGGTAATTAAGCTGACTTTAAAGTTGCAAAATTATACCAAGGGTGGGTATCATGCTTTTTTTTCGCTCGGATCAAAAAATAGATTTGCTTCTAACTCACCTCATGAGGAGGAGCAACTCCTGCTTATCTCGAATCTGCAAACCGTTTGGCTCTGTGGCTTTTCATTCTCCGTCAGCGCCCGTTTTAATTAGGGTCACTTTTGCTAAAAAAAAACATGCCATACGCCACCGTTCAAAAATGAAAACTCTGTCGAATCTTTATCAAACTCCGACCAGTTCAAGCTCTAATCGGCCTTACTCTAAATCCAGAATATTGGAATCATCGGTTTAATAGGGGGGTAATTAAGATGACTTTAAATTTGCAAAATTATACCAAGGGTGGGTATCATGCTTTTTTTGCGCTCGGATCAAAAAATAGATTTGCTTCTAACTCACCTCATGAGGAGGAGCAACTCCTGCTCATCTCGAATCTGCAAACCGTTTGGCTCTGTGGCTTTTCATTCTCCGTCAGCGCCCGTTTTAATTAGGGTCACTTTTGCTAAAAAAAAACATGCCATACGCCACCGTTCAAAAATGAAAACTCTGTCGAATCTTTATCAAACTCCGACCAGTTCAAGCTCTTATCGGCCTTACTCTAAATCCAGAATATTGGAATCATCGGTTTAATAGGGGGGTAATTAAGCTGACTTTAAATTTGCAAAATTATACCAAGGGTGGGTATCATGCTTTTTTTTCGCTCGGATCAAAAAATAGATTTGCTTCTAACTCACCTCATGAGGAGGAGCAACTCCTGCTTATCTCGAATCTGCAAACCGTTTGGCTCTGTGGCTTTTCATTCTCCGTCAGCGCCCGTTTTAATTAGGGTCACTTTTGCTAAAAAAAAACATGCCATACGCCACCGTTCAAAAATGAAAACTCTGTCGAATCTTTATCAAACTCCGACCAGTTCAAGCTCTTATCGGCCTTACTCTAAATCCAGAATATTGGAATCATCGGTTTAATAGGGGGGTAATTAAGATGACTTTAAATTTGCAAAATTATACCAAGGGTGGGTATCATGCTTTTTTTGCGCTCGGATCAAAAAATAGATTTGCTTCTAACTCACCTCATGAGGAGGAGCAACTCCTGCTCATCTCGAATCTGCAAACCGTTTGGCTCTGTGGCTTTTCATTCTCCGTCAGCGCCCGTTTTAATTAGGGTCACTTTTGCTAAAAAAAAACATGCCATACGCCACCGTTCAAAAATGAAAACTCTGTCGAATCTTTATCAAACTCCGACCAGTTCAAGCTCTTATCGGCCTTACTCTAAATCCAGAATATTGAAATCATCGGTTTAATAGGGGGGTAATTAAGCTGACTTTAAATTTGCAAAATTATACCAAGGGTGGGTAAAACGCTTTTTTTTCGCTCGGATCAAAAAATAGATTTGCTTCTAACTCACCTCATGAGGAGGAGCAACTCCTGCTTATCTCGAATCTGCAAACCGTTTGGCTCTGTGGCTTCTCATTCTCCGTCAGCGCCCGTTTTAATTAGGGTCACTTTTGCTAAAAAAAAACATGCCATACGCCACCGTTCAAAAATGAAAACTCTGTCGAATCATTATCAAACTCCGACCAGTTCAAGCTCTTATCGGCCTTATTCTAAATCAAGAATATTGGAATCATCGGTTTAATAGGGGGGTAATTAAGCTGACTTTAAATTTGCAAAATTATACCAAGGGTGGGTATCATGCTTTTTTTTCGCTTGGATCAAAAAATAGATTTGCTTCTAACTCACCTCATGAGGAGGAGCAACTCCTGCTTATCTCGAATCTGCAAACCGTTTGGCTCTGTGGCTTTTCATTCTCCGTCAGCGCCCGTTTTAATTAGGGTCACTTTTGCTGAAAAAAAACATGCCATACGCCACCGTTCAAAAATAAAAACTCTGTCGAATCTTTATCAAACTCCGACCAGTTCAAGCTCTTATCGGCCTTACTCTAAATCCAGAATATTGGAATCATCGGTTTAATAGGGGGGTAATTAAGCTGACTTTAAATTTGCAAAATTATACCAAGGGTGGGTATCATGCTTTTTTTTCGCTCGGATAAAAAAATAGATTTGCTTCTAACTCACCTCATGAGGAGGAGCAACTCCTGCTTATCTCGAATCTGCAAACCGTTTGGCTCTGTGGCTTTTCATTCTCCGTCAGCGCCCCTTTTAATTAGGGTCACTTTTGCTAAAAAAAAACATGCCATACGCCACCGTTCAAAAATGAAAACTCTGTCGAATCTTTATCAAACTCCGACCAGTTCAAGCTCTTATCAGCCTTACTCTAAATCCAGAATATTGGAATCATCGGTTTAATAGGGGGGTAATTAAGCTGACTTTAAATTTGCAAAATTATACCAAGGGTGGGTATCATGCTTTTTTTTCGCTCGGATCAAAAAATAGATTTGCTTCTAACTCACCTCATGAGGAGGAGCAACTCCTGCTTATCTCGAATCTGCAAACCGTTTGGCTCTGTGGCTTTTCATTCTCCGTCAGCGCCCGTTTTAATTAGGGTCACTTTTGCTAAAAAAAAAACATGCCATACGCCACCGTTCAAAAATAAAAAACTCTGTCGAATCTTTATCAAACTCCGACCAGTTCAAGCTCTTATCGGCCTTATTCTAAATCCAGAATATTGGAATCATCGGTTTAATAGGGGGGTAATTAAGCTGACTTTAAATTTGCGAAATTATACCAAGTGTGGGTATCACGCTTTTATTTCGCTCGGATCAAAAAATAGATTTGCTTCTAACTCACCTCATGAGGAGGAGCAACTCCTGCTTATCTCGAATCTGCAAACCGTTTGGCTCTGTGGCTTCTCATTCTCCGTCAGCGCCCGTTTTAATTAGGGTCACTCTTGCTAAAAAAAAACATGCCATACGCCACCGTTCAAAAATGAAAACTCTGTCGAATCATTATCAAACTCCGACCAGTTCAAGCTCTTATCGGCCTTATTCTAAATCAAGAATATTGGAATCATCGGTTTAATAGGGGGGTAATTAAGCTGACTTTAAATTTGCAAAATTATACCAAGGGTGGGTATCATGCTTTTTTTTCGCTTGGATCAAAAAATAGATTTGCTTCTAACTCACCTCATGAGGAGGAGCAACTCCTGCTTATCTCGAATCTGCAAACCGTTTGGCTCTGTGGCTTTTCATTCTCCGTCAGCGCCCGTTTTAATTAGGGTCACTTTTGCTGAAAAAAAACATGCCATACGCCACCGTTCAAAAATAAAAACTCTGTCGAATCTTTATCAAACTCCGACCAGTTCAAGCTCTTATCGGCCTTACTCTAAATCCAGAATATTGGAATCATCGGTTTAATAGGGGGGTAATTAAGCTGACTTTAAATTTGCAAAATTATACCAAGGGTGGGTATCATGCTTTTTTTTCGCTCGGATAAAAAAATAGATTTGCTTCTAACTCACCTCATGAGGAGGAGCAACTCCTGCTTATCTCGAATCTGCAAACCGTTTGGCTCTGTGGCTTTTCATTCTCCGTCAGCGCCCCTTTTAATTAGGGTCACTTTTGCTAAAAAAAAACATGCCATACGCCACCGTTCAAAAATGAAAACTCTGTCGAATCTTTATCAAACTCCGACCAGTTCAAGCTCTTATCAGCCTTACTCTAAATCCAGAATATTGGAATCATCGGTTTAATAGGGGGGTAATTAAGCTGACTTTAAATTTGCAAAATTATACCAAGGGTGGGTATCATGCTTTTTTTTCGCTCGGATCAAAAAATAGATTTGCTTCTAACTCACCTCATGAGGAGGAGCAACTCCTGCTTATCTCGAATCTGCAAACCGTTTGGCTCTGTGGCTTTTCATTCTCCGTCAGCGCCCGTTTTAATTAGGGTCACTTTTGCTAAAAAAAAAACATGCCATACGCCACCGTTCAAAAATGAAAACTCTGTCGAATCTTTATCAAACTCCGACCAGTTCAAGCTCTTATCGGCCTTATTCTAAATCCAGAATATTGGAATCATCGGTTTAATAGGGGGGTAATTAAGCTGACTTTAAATTTGCAAAATTATACCAAGTGTGGGTATCACGCTTTTTTTTCGCTCGGATCAAAAAATAGATTTGCTTCTAACTCACCTCATGAGGAGGAGCAACTCCTGCTTATCTCGAATCTGCAAACCGTTTGGCTCTGTGGCTTCTCATTCTCCGTCAGCGCCCGTTTTAATTAGGGTCACTCTTGCTAAAAAAAAACATGCCATACGCCACCGTTCAAAAATGAAAACTCTGTCGAATCATTATCAAACTCCGACCAGTTCAAGCTCTTATCGGCCTTACTCTAAATCCAGAATATTGGAATCATCGGTTTAATAGGGGGGTAATTAAGCTGACTTTAAATTTGCAAAATTATACCAAGGGTGGGTATCACGCTTTTTTTTCGCTCGGATCAAAAAATAGATTTGCTTCTAACTCACCTCATGAGGAGGAGCAACTCCTGCTTATCTCGAATCTGCAAACCGTTTGGCTCTGTGGCTTTTCATTCTCCGTCAGCGCCCCTTTTAATTAGGGTCACTTTTGCTAAAAAAAAACATGCCATACGCCACCGTTCAAAAATGAAAACTCTGTCGAATCTTTATCAAACTCCGACCAGTTCAAGCTCTTATCAGCCTTACTCTAAATCCAGAATATTGGAATCATCGGTTTAATAGGGGGGTAATTAAGCTGACTTTAAATTTGCAAAATTATACCAAGGGTGGGTATCATGCTTTTTTTTCGCTCGGATCAAAAAATAGATTTGCTTCTAACTCACCTCATGAGGAGGAGCAACTCCTGCTTATCTCGAATCTGCAAACCGTTTGGCTCTGTGGCTTTTCATTCTCCGTCAGCGCCCGTTTTAATTAGGGTCACTTTTGCTAAAAAAAAAACATGCCATACGCCACCGTTCAAAAATGAAAACTCTGTCGAATCTTTATCAAACTCCGACCAGTTCAAGCTCTTATCGGCCTTATTCTAAATCCAGAATATTGGAATCATCGGTTTAATAGGGGGGTAATTAAGCTGACTTTAAATTTGCAAAATTATACCAAGTGTGGGTATCACGCTTTTTTTTCGCTCGGATCAAAAAATAGATTTGCTTCTAACTCACCTCATGAGGAGGAGCAACTCCTGCTTATCTCGAATCTGCAAACCGTTTGGCTCTGTGGCTTCTCATTCTCCGTCAGCGCCCGTTTTAATTAGGGTCACTCTTGCTAAAAAAAAACATGCCATACGCCACCGTTCAAAAATGAAAACTCTGTCGAATCATTATCAAACTCCGACCAGTTCAAGCTCTTATCGGCCTTACTCTAAATCCAGAATATTGGTATCATCGGTTTAATAGGGGGGTAATTAAGCTGACTTTAAATTTGCAAAATTATACCAAGGGTGGGTATCACGCTTTTTTTTCGCTCGGATCAAAAAATAGATTTGCTTCTAACTCACCTCATGAGGAGGAGCAACTCCTGCTTATCTCGAATCTGCAAACCGTTTGGCTCTGTGGCTTTTCATTCTCCGTCAGCGCCCGTTTTAATTAGGGTCACTTTTGCTGAAAAAAAACATGCCATACGCCACCGTTCAAAAATAAAAACTCTGTCGAATCTTTATCAAACTCCGACCAGTTCAAGCTCTTATCGGCCTTACTCTAAATCCAGAATATTGGAATCATCGGTTTAATAGGGGGGTAATTAAGCTGACTTTAAATTTGCAAAATTATACCAAGGGTGGGTATCATGCTTTTTTTTCGCTCGGATAAAAAAATAGATTTGCTTCTAACTCACCTCATGAGGAGGAGCAACTCCTGCTTATCTCGAATCTGCAAACCGTTTGGCTCTGTGGCTTTTCATTCTCCGTCAGCGCCCGTTTTAATTAGGGTCACTTTTGCTAAAAAAAAACATGCCATACGCCACCGTTCAAAAATGAAAACTCTGTCGAATCATTATCAAACTCCGACCAGTTCGAGCTCTTATCGGCCTTATTCTAAATCCAGAATATTGGAATCATCGGTTTAATAGTGGGGTAATTAAGCTGACTTTAAATTTGCAAAATTATACCAAGGGTGGGTATCACGCTTTTTTTTTGCTCGGATCAAAAAATAGATTTGCTTCTAACTCACCTCATGAGGAGGAGCAACTCCTGCTTATCTCGAATCTGCAAACCGTTTGGCTCTGTGGCTTTTCATTCTCCGTCAGCGCCCGTTTTAATTAGGGTCACTTTTGCTAAAAAAAACATGCCATACGCCACCGTTCAAAAATGAAAACTCTGTCGAATCATTATCAAACTCTGACCAGTTCAAGCTATTATCGGCCTTATTCTAAATCCAGAATATTGGAATCATCGGTTTAATAGGGGGGTAATTAAGCTGACTTTAAATTTGCAAAATTATACCAAGGGTGGGTATCATGCTTTTTTTTCGCTCGGATCAAAAAATAGATTTGCTTCTAACTCACCTCATGAGGAGGAGCAACTCCTGCTTATCTCGAATCTGCAAACCGTTTGGCTCTGTGGCTTTTCATTCTCCGGCAGCGCCCGTTTTAATTAGGGTCACTTTTGCTAAAAAAAAACATGCCATACGCCACCGTTCAAAAATGAAAACTCTGTCGAATCTTTATCAAACTCCGACCAGTTCAAGCTCTTATCGGCCTTATTCTAAATCCAGAATATTGGAATCATCGGTTTAATAGGGGGGTAATTAAGCTGACTTTAAATTTGCAAAATTATACCAAGGGTGGGTATCACGCTTTTTTTTCACTCGGATCAAAAAATAGATTTCCTTTAAATCACCTCATGAGGAGGAGCAACTCCTGCTTATCTCGAATCTGCAAACCGTTTGGCTCTGTGGCTTTTCATTCTCCGTCAGCGCCCGTTTTAATTAGGGTCACTTTTGCCAAAAAAAACATGCCATACGCCACCGTTCAAAAATGAAAACTCTGTCGAATCATTATCAAACTCCGACCAGTTCAAGCTCTTATCGTCCTTATTCTAAATCCAGAATATTGGAATCATCGGTTTAATAGGGGGGTAATTAAGCTGACTTTAAATTTGCAAAATTATACCAAGGGTGGGTATCACGCTTTTTTTTCGCTCGGATCAAAAAATAGATTTGCTTCTTACTCACCTCATGAGGAGGAGCAACTCCTGCTTATCTCGAATCTGCAAACCGTTTGGCTCTGTGGCTTTTCATTCTCCGTCAGCGCCCGTTTTAATTAGGGTCACTTTTGCTAAAAAATAACATGCCATACGCCACCGTTCAAAAGTGAAAACTCTGTCGAATCTTTATCAAACTCCGACCAGTTCAAGCTCTGATCGGCCTTACTCTAAACCCAGAATATTGGAATCATCGGTTTAATAGGGGGGTAATTAAGCTGACTTTAAATTCGCAAAATTATACCAAGGGTGGGTATCACGCTTTTTTTTCGCTCGGATCAAAAAATAGATTTGCTTCTAACTCACCTCATGAGGAGGAGCAACTCCTGCTTATCTCGAATCTGCAAACCGTTTGGCTCTGTGGCTTTTCATTCTCCGTCAGCGCCCGTTTTAGTTAGGGTCACTTTTGCTAAAAAAAAACATGCCATACGCCACCGTTCAAAAATGAAAACTCTGTCGAATCATTATCAAAATCCGAGTAGTTCATGCTCTTATCGGCCTTATTCTAAATCCAGAATATTGGAATCATCGGTTTAATAGGGGGGTAATTAAGCTGACTTTAAATTTGCAAAATTATACCAAGGGTGGGTATCATGCTTTTTTTTCGCTCGGATCAAAAAATAGATTTGCTTCTTACTCACCTCATGAGGAGGAGCAACTCCTGCTTATCTCGAATCTGCAAACCGTTTGGCTCTGTGGCTTTTCATTCTCCGTCAGCGCCCGTTTTAATTAGGGTCACTTTTGCTAAAGAAAAACATGCCATACGCCACCGTTCAAAAATGAAAACACTGTCGAATCTTTATCAAGCTCCAACCAGTTCAAGCTCTTACCGGCCTTACTCTAAATCCAGAATATTGGAATCATCGGTTTAATAGGGGGGTAATTAAGCTGACTTAAAAAATTGCAAAATTATACCAAGGGTGGGTATCACGCTTTTTTTTCGCTCGGATCGAAAAATAGATTTGCTTCTAACTCACCTCATGAGGAGGAGCAACTCCTGCTTATCTCGAATCTGCAAACCGTTTGGCTCTGTGGCTTTTCATTCTCCGTCAGCGCCCGTTTTAATATGGTCACTTTTGCTAAAAAAAAACATGCCATACGCCACCGTTCAAAAATGAAAACACTGTCGAATCTTTATCAAACTCCGACCAGTTCAAGCTCTTATCGGCCTTACTCTAAATCCAGAATATTGGAATCATCGGTTTAATAGGGGGGTAATTAAGCTGACTTTAAATTTGCAAAATTATACCAAGGATGGGTATCACGCTTTTTTTTCGCTCGGATCAAAAAATAGATTTGCTTCTAACTCACCTCATGAGGAGAAGCAACTCCTGCTTATCTCGAATCTGCAAACCGTTTGGCTCTGTGGCTTTTCATTCTCCGTCAGCGCCCGTTTTAATTAGGGTCACTTTTGCTAAAGAAAAACATGCCATACGCCACCGTTCAAAAATGAAAACACTGTCGAATCTTTATCAAACTCCAACCAGTTCAAGCTCTTACCGGCCTTACTCTAAATCCAGAATATTGGAATCATCGGTTTAATAGGGGGGTAATTAAGCTGACTTTAAATTTGCAAAATTATACCAAGGGTGGGTATCATGCTTTTTTTTCGCTCGGATAAAAAAATAGATTTGCTTCTAACTCACCTCATGAGGAGGAGCAACTCCTGCTTATCTCGAATCTGCAAACCGTTTGGCTCTGTGGCTTTTCATTCTCCGTCAGCGCCCGTTTTAATTAGGGTCACTTTTGCTAAAAAAAAACATGCCATACGCCACCGTTCAAAAATGAAAACTCTGTCGAATCATTATCAAACTCCGACCAGTTCGAGCTCTTATCGGCCTTATTCTAAATCCAGAATATTGGAATCATCGGTTTAATAGTGGGGTAATTAAGCTGACTTTAAATTTGCAAAATTATACCAAGGGTGGGTATCACGCTTTTTTTTTGCTCGGATCAAAAAATAGATTTGCTTCTAACTCACCTCATGAGGAGGAGCAACTCCTGCTTATCTCGAATCTGCAAACCGTTTGGCTCTGTGGCTTTTCATTCTCCGTCAGCGCCCGTTTTAATTAGGGTCACTTTTGCTAAAAAAAACATGCCATACGCCACCGTTCAAAAATGAAAACTCTGTCGAATCATTATCAAACTCTGACCAGTTCAAGCTATTATCGGCCTTATTCTAAATCCAGAATATTGGAATCATCGGTTTAATAGGGGGGTAATTAAGCTGACTTTAAATTTGCAAAATTATACCAAGGGTGGGTATCATGCTTTTTTTTCGCTCGGATCAAAAAATAGATTTGCTTCTAACTCACCTCATGAGGAGGAGCAACTCCTGCTTATCTCGAATCTGCAAACCGTTTGGCTCTGTGGCTTTTCATTCTCCGGCAGCGCCCGTTTTAATTAGGGTCACTTTTGCTAAAAAAAAACATGCCATACGCCACCGTTCAAAAATGAAAACTCTGTCGAATCTTTATCAAACTCCGACCAGTTCAAGCTCTTATCGGCCTTATTCTAAATCCAGAATATTGGAATCATCGGTTTAATAGGGGGGTAATTAAGCTGACTTTAAATTTGCAAAATTATACCAAGGGTGGGTATCACGCTTTTTTTTCACTCGGATCAAAAAATAGATTTCCTTTAAATCACCTCATGAGGAGGAGCAACTCCTGCTTATCTCGAATCTGCAAACCGTTTGGCTCTGTGGCTTTTCATTCTCCGTCAGCGCCCGTTTTAATTAGGGTCACTTTTGCCAAAAAAAACATGCCATACGCCACCGTTCAAAAATGAAAACTCTGTCGAATCATTATCAAACTCCGACCAGTTCAAGCTCTTATCGTCCTTATTCTAAATCCAGAATATTGGAATCATCGGTTTAATAGGGGGGTAATTAAGCTGACTTTAAATTTGCAAAATTATACCAAGGGTGGGTATCACGCTTTTTTTTCGCTCGGATCAAAAAATAGATTTGCTTCTTACTCACCTCATGAGGAGGAGCAACTCCTGCTTATCTCGAATCTGCAAACCGTTTGGCTCTGTGGCTTTTCATTCTCCGTCAGCGCCCGTTTTAATTAGGGTCACTTTTGCTAAAAAATAACATGCCATACGCCACCGTTCAAAAGTGAAAACTCTGTCGAATCTTTATCAAACTCCGACCAGTTCAAGCTCTGATCGGCCTTACTCTAAACCCAGAATATTGGAATCATCGGTTTAATAGGGGGGTAATTAAGCTGACTTTAAATTCGCAAAATTATACCAAGGGTGGGTATCACGCTTTTTTTTCGCTCGGATCAAAAAATAGATTTGCTTCTAACTCACCTCATGAGGAGGAGCAACTCCTGCTTATCTCGAATCTGCAAACCGTTTGGCTCTGTGGCTTTTCATTCTCCGTCAGCGCCCGTTTTAGTTAGGGTCACTTTTGCTAAAAAAAAACATGCCATACGCCACCGTTCAAAAATGAAAACTCTGTCGAATCATTATCAAAATCCGAGTAGTTCATGCTCTTATCGGCCTTATTCTAAATCCAGAATATTGGAATCATCGGTTTAATAGGGGGGTAATTAAGCTGACTTTAAATTTGCAAAATTATACCAAGGGTGGGTATCATGCTTTTTTTTCGCTCGGATCAAAAAATAGATTTGCTTCTTACTCACCTCATGAGGAGGAGCAACTCCTGCTTATCTCGAATCTGCAAACCGTTTGGCTCTGTGGCTTTTCATTCTCCGTCAGCGCCCGTTTTAATTAGGGTCACTTTTGCTAAAGAAAAACATGCCATACGCCACCGTTCAAAAATGAAAACACTGTCGAATCTTTATCAAGCTCCAACCAGTTCAAGCTCTTACCGGCCTTACTCTAAATCCAGAATATTGGAATCATCGGTTTAATAGGGGGGTAATTAAGCTGACTTAAAAAATTGCAAAATTATACCAAGGGTGGGTATCACGCTTTTTTTTCGCTCGGATCGAAAAATAGATTTGCTTCTAACTCACCTCATGAGGAGGAGCAACTCCTGCTTATCTCGAATCTGCAAACCGTTTGGCTCTGTGGCTTTTCATTCTCCGTCAGCGCCCGTTTTAATATGGTCACTTTTGCTAAAAAAAAACATGCCATACGCCACCGTTCAAAAATGAAAACACTGTCGAATCTTTATCAAACTCCGACCAGTTCAAGCTCTTATCGGCCTTACTCTAAATCCAGAATATTGGAATCATCGGTTTAATAGGGGGGTAATTAAGCTGACTTTAAATTTGCAAAATTATACCAAGGATGGGTATCACGCTTTTTTTTCGCTCGGATCAAAAAATAGATTTGCTTCTAACTCACCTCATGAGGAGAAGCAACTCCTGCTTATCTCGAATCTGCAAACCGTTTGGCTCTGTGGCTTTTCATTCTCCGTCAGCGCCCGTTTTAATTAGGGTCACTTTTGCTAAAGAAAAACATGCCATACGCCACCGTTCAAAAATGAAAACACTGTCGAATCTTTATCAAACTCCAACCAGTTCAAGCTCTTACCGGCCTTACTCTAAATCCAGAATATTGGAATCATCGGTTTAATAGGGGGGTAATTAAGCTGACTTAAAAATTTGCAAAATTATACCAAGGGTGGGTATCACGCTTTTTTTTCGCTCGGATCGAAAAATAGATTTGCTTCTAACTCACCTCATGAGGAGGAGCAACTCCTGCTTATCTCGAATCTGCAAACCGTTTGGCTCTGTGGCTTTTCATTCTCCGTCAGCGCCCGTTTTAATTAGGGTCACTTTTGCTAAAAAAAAACATGCCATACGCCACCGTTCAAAAATGAAAACACTGTCGAATCTTTATCAAACTCCGACCAGTTCAAGCTCTTATCGGCCTTACTCTAAATCCAGAATATTGGAATCATCGGTTTAATAGGGGGGTAATTAAGCTGACTTTAAATTTGCAAAATTATTCCAAGGATGGGTATCACGCTTTTTTTTCGCTCGGATCAAAAAATAGATTTGCTTCTAACTCACCTCATGAGGAGGAGCAACTCCTGCTTATCTCGAATCTGCAAACCGTTTGGCTCTGTGGCTTTTCATTCTCCGTCAGCGCCCGTTTTAATTAGGGTCACTTTTGCTAAAAAAAAACATGCCATACGCCACCGTTCAAAAATGAAAACTCTGTCGAATCTTTATCAAACTCCGACCAGTTCAAGCTCTTATCGGCCTTACTCTAAATCCAGAATATTGCAATCATCGGTTTAATAGGGGGGTAATTAAGCTGACTTTAAATTTGCAAAATTATACCAAGGGTGGGCATCATGCTTTTTTTTCGCTCGGATCAAAAAATAGAGTTGCTTCTAACTCACCTCATGAGGAGGAGCAACTCCTGCTTATCTCGAATCTGCAAACCGTTTGGCTCTGTGGCTTTTCATTCTCCGTCAGCGCCCGTTTTAATTAGGGTCACTTTTGCTAAAAAAAACATGCCATACGCCACCGTTCAAAAATGAAAACTCTGTCGAATCATTATCAAACTCCGACCAGTTCAAGCTCTTATCGGCCTTATTCTAAATCCAGAATATTGGAATCATCGGTTTAATAGGGGGGTAATTAAGCTGACTTTAAATTTGCAAAATTATACCAAGGGTGGGTATCATGCTTTTTTTTCGCTCGGATCAAAAAATAGATTTGCTTCTAACTCACCTCATGAGGAGGAGCGACTCCTGCTTATCTCAAGTCTGCAAACCGTTTGGCTCTGTGGCTTTTCATTCTCCGTCAGCGCCCGTTTTAATTAGGGTCACTTTTGCTAAAAAAAAACATGCCATACGCCACCGTTCAAAAATAAAAACTCTGTCGAATCTTTATCAACCTCCGACCAATTCAAGCTCTTATCGGCCTTACTCTAAATCCAGAATATTGGAATCATCGGTTTAATAGGGGGGTAATTAAGCTGACTTTAAATATGCAAAATTATACCAAGGGTGGGTATCATGCTTTTTTTTCGCTCGGATAAAAAAGTAGATTTGCTTCTAACTTACCTCATGAGGAGGAGCAACTCCTGCTTATCTCGAATCTGCAAACCGTTTGGCTCTGTGGCTTTTCATTCTCCATCAGCGCCCGTTTTAATTAGGGTCACTTTTGCTAAAAAAAAACATACCATACGCCACCGTTCAAAAATGAAAACTCTGTCGAATCTTTATCAAACTCCGACCAGTTCAAGCTCTTATCGGCCTTACTCTAAATCCAGAATATTGGAATCATCGGTTTAATAGGGGGGTAATTAAGCTGACTTTAAATTTGCAAAATTATACCAAGGGTGGGTATCATGCTTTTTTTTCGCTAGGATCAAAAATAGATTTGCTTCTAACTCACCTCATGAGGAGGAGCAACTCCTGCTCATCTCGAATCTGCAAACCGTTTGGCTCTGTGGCTTTTCATTCTCCGTCAGCGCCCGTTTTAATTAGGGTCACTTTTGCTAAAAAAAAACATGCCATACGCCACCGTTCAAAAATGAAAACTCTGTCGAATCTTTATCAAACTCCGACCAGTTCAAGCTCTTATCGGCCTTACTCTAAATCCAGAATATTGGAATCATCGGTTTAATAGGGGGGTAATTAAGCTGACTTTAAAATTGCAAAATTATACCAAGGGTGGGTATCAAACTTTTTTTTCGCTCGGATCAAAAAATAGATTTGCTTCTAACTCACCTCATGAGGAGGAGCGACTCCTGCTTATCTCAAATCTGCAAACCGTTTGGCTCTGTGGCTTTTCATTCTCCGTCAGCGCCCGTTTTAATTAGGGTCACTTTTGCTAAAAAAAAACATGCCATACGCCACCGTTCAAAAATAAAAACTCTGTCGAATCTTTATCAAACTCCGACCAATTCAAGCTCTTATCGGCCTTACTCTAAATCCAGAATATTGGAATCATCGGTTTAATAGGGGGGTAATTAAGCTGACTTTAAATTTGCAAAATTATACCAAGGGTGGGTATCATGCTTTTTTTTCGCTCGGATCAAAAAATAGATTTGCTTCTAACTCACCTCATGAGGAGGAGCAACTCCTGCTTATCTCGAATCTGCAAACCGTTTGGCTCTGTGGCTTTTCATTCTCCGTCAGCGCCCGTTTTAATTAGGGTCACTTTTGCTAAAAAAAAACATGCCATACGCCACCGTTCAAAAATGAAAACTCTGTCGAATCTTTATCAAACTCCGACCAGTTCAAGCTCTTATCGGCCTTACTCTAAATCCAGAATATTGGAATCATCGGTTTAATAGGGGGGTAATTAAGATGACTTTAAATTTGCAAAATTATACCAAGGGTGGGTATCATGCTTTTTTTGCGCTCGGATCAAAAAATAGATTTGCTTCTAACTCACCTCATGAGGAGGAGCAACTCCTGCTCATCTCGAATCTGCAAACCGTTTGGCTCTGTGGCTTTTCATTCTCCGTCAGCGCCCGTTTTAATTAGGGTCACTTTTGCTAAAAAAAAACATGCCATACGCCACCGTTCAAAAATGAAAACTCTGTCGAATCTTTATCAAACTCCGACCAGTTCAAGCTCTTATCGGCCTTACTCTAAATCCAGAATATTGAAATCATCGGTTTAATAGGGGGGTAATTAAGCTGACTTTAAATTTGCAAAATTATACCAAGGGTGGGTAATACGCTTTTTTTTCGCTCGGATCAAAAAATAGATTTGCTTCTAACTCACCTCATGAGGAGGAGCAACTCCTGCTTATCTCGAATCTGCAAACCGTTTGGCTCTGTGGCTTTTCATTCTCCGTCAGCGCCCGTTTTAATTAGGGTCACTTTTGCTAAAAAAAAACATGCCATACGCCACCGTTCAAAAATGAAAACTCTGTCGAATCTTTATCAAACTCCGACCAGTTCAAGCTCTTATCGGCCTTACTCTAAATCCAGAATATTGAAATCATCGGTTTAATAGGGGGGTAATTAAGCTGACTTTAAATTTGCAAAATTATACCAAGGGTGGGTAATACGCTTTTTTTTCGCTCGGATCAAAAAATAGATTTGCTTCTAACTCACCTCATGAGGAGGAGCAACTCCTGCTTATCTCGAATCTGCAAACCGTTTGGCTCTGTGGCTTCTCATTCTCCGTCAGCGCCCGTTTTAATTAGGGTCACTCTTGCTAAAAAAAAACATGCCATACGCCACCGTTCAAAAATGAAAACTCTGTCGAATCATTATCAAACTCCGACCAGTTCAAGCTCTTATCGGCCTTATTCTAAATCAAGAATATTGGAATCATCGGTTTAATAGGGGGGTAATTAAGCTGACTTTAAATTTGCAAAATTATACCAAGGGTGGGTATCATGCTTTTTTTTCGCTTGGATCAAAAAATAGATTTGCTTCTAACTCACCTCATGAGGAGGAGCAACTCCTGCTTATCTCGAATCTGCAAACCGTTTGGCTCTGTGGCTTTTCATTCTCCGTCAGCGCCCGTTTTAATTAGGGTCACTTTTGCTGAAAAAAAACATGCCATACGCCACCGTTCAAAAATAAAAACTCTGTCGAATCTTTATCAAACTCCGACCAGTTCAAGCTCTTATCGGCCTTACTCTAAATCCAGAATATTGGAATCATCGGTTTAATAGGGGGGTAATTAAGCTGACTTTAAATTTGCAAAATTATACCAAGGGTGGGTATCATGCTTTTTTTTCGCTCGGATAAAAAAATAGATTTGCTTCTAACTCACCTCATGAGGAGGAGCAACTCCTGCTTATCTCGAATCTGCAAACCGTTTGGCTCTGTGGCTTTTCATTCTCCGTCAGCGCCCCTTTTAATTAGGGTCACTTTTGCTAAAAAAAAACATGCCATACGCCACCGTTCAAAAATGAAAACTCTGTCGAATCTTTATCAAACTCCGACCAGTTCAAGCTCTTATCAGCCTTACTCTAAATCCAGAATATTGGAATCATCGGTTTAATAGGGGGGTAATTAAGCTGACTTTAAATTTGCAAAATTATACCAAGGGTGGGTATCATGCTATTTTTTCGCTCGGATCAAAAAATAGATTTGCTTCTAACTCACCTCATGAGGAGGAGCAACTCCTGCTTATCTCGAATCTGCAAACCGTTTGGCTCTGTGGCTTTTCATTCTCCGTCAGCGCCCGTTTTAATTAGGGTCACTTTTGCTAAAAAAAAAACATGCCATACGCCACCGTTCAAAAATGAAAACTCTGTCGAATCTTTATCAAACTCCGACCAGTTCAAGCTCTTATCGGCCTTATTCTAAATCCAGAATATTGGAATCATCGGTTTAATAGGGGGGTAATTAAGCTGACTTTAAATTTGCAAAATTATACCAAGTGTGGGTATCACGCTTTTTTTTCGCTCGGATCAAAAAATAGATTTGCTTCTAACTCACCTCATGAGGAGGAGCAACTCCTGCTTATCTCGAATCTGCAAACCGTTTGGCTCTGTGGCTTCTCATTCTCCGTCAGCGCCCGTTTTAATTAGGGTCACTCTTGCTAAAAAAAAAACATGCCATACGCCACCGTTCAAAAATGAAAACTCTGTCGAATCATTATCAAACTCCGACTAGTTCAAGCTCTTATCGGCCTTACTCTAAATCCAGAATATTGGAATCATCGGTTTAATAGGGGGGTAATTAAGCTGACTTTAAATTTGCAAAATTATACCAAGGGTGGGTATCACGCTTTTTTTTCGCTCGGATCAAAAAATAGATTTGCTTCTAACTCACCTCATGAGGAGGAGCAACTCCTGCTTATCTCGAATCTGCAAACCGTTTGGCTCTGTGGCTTTTCATTCTCCGTCAGCGCCCGTTTTAATTAGGGTCACTTTTGCTAAAAAAAAACATGCCATACGCCACCGTTCAAAAATGAAAACTCTGTCGAATCTTTATCAAACTCCGACCAGTTCAAGCTCTTATCGGCCTTACTCTAAATCCAGAATATTGGAATCATCGGTTTAATAGGGGGGTAATTAAGCTGACTTTAAACTTGCAAAATAATACCAAGGGTGGGAATCACGCTTTTTTTTCGCTCGGATCAAAAAATAGATTTGCTTCTAACTCACCTCATGAGGAGGAGCAACTCCTGCTTATCTCGAATCTGCAAACCGTTTGGCTCTGTGGCTTTTCATTCTCCGTCAGCGCCCGTTTTAATTAGGGTCACTTTTGCTAAAAAAAAACATGCCATACGCCACCGTTCAAAAATGAAAACTCTGTCGAATCATTATCAAACTCCGACCAGTTCAAGCTCTTATCGGCCTTATTCTAAATCAAGAATATTGGAATCATCGGTTTAATAGGGGGTTAATTAAGCTGACTTTAAATTTGCAAAACTATACCAATGGTGGGTATCATGTTTTTTTTGCGCTCGGATCAAAAAATAGATTTGCTTCTAACTCACCTCATGAGGAGGAGCAACTCCTGCTTATCTCGAATCTGCAAACCGTTTGGCTCTGTGGCTTTTCATTGTCCGTCAGCGCCCGTTTTAATTAGGGTCACTTTTGCTAAAAAAAACATGCCATACGCCACCGTTCAATAATGAAAACTCTGTCGAATCTTTATCAAACTCCGACCAGTTCAAGCTCTTATCGGCCTTACTCTAAATCCAGAATATTGGAATCATCGGTTTAATAGGGGGGTAATTAAGCTGACTTTAAATTTGCAAAATTATACCAAGGGTGGGTATCACGCTTTTTTTTCGCTCGGATCAAAAAATAGATTTCCCTCTAACTCACCTCATGAGGAGGAGCAACTCCTGCTTATCTCGAATCTGCAAACCGTTTGGCTCTGTGGCTTTTCATTCTCCGTCAGCGCCCGTTTTAATTAGGGTCACTTTTGCTAAAAAAAAACATGCCATACGCCACCGTTCAAAAATGAAAACTCTGTCGAATCATTATCAAACTCCGACCAGTTCGAGCTCTTATCGGCCTTATTCTAAATCCAGAATATTGGAATCATCGGTTTAATAGTGGGGTAATTAAGCTGACTTTAAATTTGCAAAATTATACCAAGGGTGGGTATCACGCTTTTTTTTCGCTCGGATCAAAAAATAGATTTGCTTCTAACTCACCTCATGAGGAGGAGCAATTCCTGCTTATCTCGAATCTGCAAACCGTTTGGCTCTGTGGCTTTTCATTCTCCGTCAGCGCCCGTTTTAATTAGGGTCACTTTTGCTAAAAAAAAACATGCCATACGTCGCCGTTCAAAAATGAAAACTCTGTCGAATCATTATCAAACTCCGACCAGTTCAAGCTCTTATCGGCCTTATTCTAAATCCAGAATATTGGAATCATCGGTTTAATAGGGGGGTAATTAAGCTGACTTTAAATTTGCAAAATTATACCAAGGGTGGGTATCACGCTTTTTTTTCGCTCGGATCAAAAAATAGATTTGCTTCTAACTCACCTCATGAGGAGGAGCAACTCCTGCTTATCTCGAATCTGCAAACCGTTTGGCTCTGTGGCTTTTCATTCTCCGTCAGCGCCCGTTTTAATTAGGGTCACTTTTGCTAAAAAAAACATGCCATACGCCACCGTTCAAAAATGAAAACTCTGTCGAATCATTATCAAACTCTGACCAGTTCAAGCTATTATCGGCCTTATTCTAAATCCAGAATATTGGAATCATCGGTTTAATAGGGGGGTAATTCAGCTGACTTTAAATTTGCAAAATTATACCAAGGGTGGGAATCACGCTTTTTTTTCGCTCGGATCAAAAAATAGATTTGCTTCTAACTCACCTCATGAGGAGGAGCAACTCCTGCTTATCTCGAATCTGCAAACCGTTTGGCTCTGTAACTTTTCATTCTCCGTCAGCGCCCGTTTTAATTAGGGTCACTTTTGCTAAAAAAAAACATGCCATACGCCACCGTTCAAAAATGAAAACTCTGTCGAATCATTATCAAACTCCGACCAGTTCAAGCTCTTATCGGCCTTATTCTAAATCAAGAATATTGGAATCATCGGTTTAATAGGGGGTTAATTAAGCTGACTTTAAATTTGCAAAACTATACCAATGGTGGGTATCATGTTTTTTTTTCGCTCGGATCAAAAAATAGATTTGCTTCTAACTCACCTCATGAGGAGGAGCAACTCCTGCTTATCTCGAATCTGCAAACCGTTTGGCTCTGTGGCTTTTCATTGTCCGTCAGCGCCCGTTTTAATTAGGGTCACTTTTGCTAAAAAAAAGCATGCCATACGCCACCGTTCAAAAATGAAAACTCTGTCGAATCTTTATCAAACTCCGACCAGTTCAAGCTCTTATCGGCCTTACTCTAAATCCAGAATATTGGAATAATCGGTTTAATAGGGGGGTAATTAAGCTGACTTTAAATTTGCAAAATTATACCAAGGGTGGGTATCACGCTTTTTTTTCGCTCGGATCAAAAAATAGATTTGCTTCTAACTCACCTCATGAGGAGGAGCAACTCCTGCTTATCTCGAATCTGCAAACCGTTTGGCTCTGTGGCTTTTCATTCTCCGTCAGCGTCCGTTTTAATTAGGGTCACTTTTGCTAAAAAAAAACATGCCATACGCCACCGTTCAAAAATGAAAACTCTGTCGAATCATTATCAAACTCCGACCAGTTCGAGCTCTTATCGGCCTTATTCTAAATCCAGAATCTTGGAATCATCGGTTTAATAGTGGGGTAATTAAGCTGACTTTAAATTTGCAAAATTATACCAAGGGTGGGTATCACGCTTTTTTTTCGCTCGGATCAAAAAATAGATTTGCTTCTAACTCACCTCATGAGGAGGAGCAATTCCTGCTTATCTCGAATCTGCAAACCGTTTGGCTCTGTGGCTTTTCATTCTCCGTCAGCGCCCGTTTTAATTAGGGTCACTTTTGCTAAAAAAAAACAAGCCATACGCCACCGTTCAAAAATGAAAACTCTGTCGAATCATTATCAAACTCCGACCAGTTCAAGCTCTTATCGGCCTTATTCTAAATCAAGAATATTGGAATCATCGGTTTAATAGGGGGTTAATTAAGCTGACTTTAACTTTGCAAAACTATACCAATGGTGGGTATCATGTTTTTTTTTCGCTCGGATCAAAAAATAGATTTGCTTCTAACTCACCTCATGAGGAGGAGCAACTCCTGCTTATCTCGAATCTGCAAACCGTTTGGCTCTGTGGCTTTTCATTCTCCGTCAGCGCCCGTTTTAATTAGGGTCACTTTTGCTAAAAAAAAACATGCCATACGCCACCGTTCAAAAATGAAAACTCTGTCGAATCATTATCAAACTCCGACCAGTTCGAGCTCTTATCGGCCTTATTCTAAATCCAGAATATTGGAATCATCGGTTTAATAGTGGGGTAATTAAGCTGACTTTAAATTTGCAAAATTATACCAAGGGTGGGTATCACGCTTTTTTTTCGCTCGGATCAAAAAATAGATTTGCTTCTAACTCACCTCATGAGGAGGAGCAACTCCTGCTTATCTCGAATCTGCAAACCGTTTGGCTCTGTGGCTTTTCATTCTCCGTCAGCGCCCGTTTTAATTAGGGTCACTTTTGCTAAAAAAAAACATGCCATACGCCACCGTTCAAAAATGAAAACTCTGTCGAATCATTATCAAACTCTGACCAGTTCAAGCTATTATCGGCCTTATTCTAAATCCAGAATATTGGAATCATCGGTTTAATAGGGGGGTAATTCAGCTGACTTTAAATTTGCAAAATTATACCAAGGGTGGGTATCACGCTTTTTTTTCGCTCGGATCAAAAAATAGATTTGCTTCTAACTCACCTCATGAGGAGGAGCAACTCCTGCTTATCTCGAATCTGCAAACCGTTTGGCTCTGTGGCTTTTCATTCTCCGTCAGCGCATGTTTTAATTAGGGTCACTTTTGCTAAAAAAAAACATGCCATACGCCACCGTCCAAAAATGAAAACTCTGTCGAATCATTATCAAACTCCGACCAGTTCAAGCTCTTATCGGCCTTATTCTAAATCCAGAATATTGGAATCATCGGTTTAATAGGGGGGTAATTAAGCTGACTTTAAATTTGCAAAATTATACCAAGGGTGGGTATCACGCTTTTTTTTCGCTCGGATCAAAAAATAGATTTGCTTCCAACTCACCTCATGAGGAGGAGCAACTCCTGCTTATCTCGAATCTGCAAACCGTTTGGCTCTGTGGCTTTTCATTCTCCGTCAGCGCCCGTTTTAATTAGGGTCACTTTTGCTAGAAAAAAAACATGCCATACGCCACCGTTCAAAAATGAAAGCTCTGTCGAATCATTATCAAACTCCGACCAGTTCAAGCTCTTATCGGCCTTATTCTAAATCCAGAATATTGGAATCATCGGTTTAATAGGGGGGTAATTAAGCTGACTTTAAATTTGCAAAATTATACCAAGGGTGGGTATCACGCTTTTTTTTCGCTCGGATCCAAAAATAGATTTGCTTCTAACTCACCTCATGAGCAACTCCTGCTTATCTCGAATCTGCAAACCGTTTGGCTCTGTGGCTTTTCATTCTCCGTCAGCGCCCGTTTTAATTAGGGTCACTTTTGCTAAAAAAAACCATGCCATACGCCACCGTTCAAAAATGAAAACTCTGTCGAATCATTATCAAACTCTGACCAGTTCAAGCTCTTATCGGCCTCATTCTAAATCCAGAATATTGGAATCATCGGTTTAATAGGGGGGGAATTAAGCTGACTTTAAATTTGCAAAATTATACCAAGGGTGGGTATCACGCTTTTTTTTCGCTCGGATCAAAAAATAGATTTGCTTCTAACTCACCTCATGAGGAGGAGCAACTCCTGCTTATCTCGAATCTGCAAACCGTTTGGCTCTGTGGCTTTTCATTCTCCGTCAGCGCCCGTTTTAATTAGGGTCACTTTTGCTAAAAAAAAACATGCCATACGCCACCGTTCAAAAATGAAAACTCTGTCGAATCATTATCAAACTCCGACCAGTTCAAGCTCTTATCGGCCTTATTCTAAATCCAGAATATTGGAATCATCGGTTTAATAGGGGGGTAATTAAGCTGACTTTAAATTTGCAAAATTATACCAAGGGTGGGTATCACGCTTTTTTTTCACTCGGATCAAAAAATAGATTTGCTTCTAACTCACCTCATGAGGAGGAGCAACTCCTGCTTATCTCGAATCTGCAAACCGTTTGGCTCTGTGGCGTTTCATTCTCCGTCAGCGCCCGTTTTAATTAGGGTCACTTTTGCAAAAAAAAAACATGCCATACGCCACCGTTCAAAAATGAAAACTCTGTCAAATCATTATCAAACTCCGACCAGTTCAAGCTCTTATCGGCCTTATTCTAAATCCAGAATATTGGAATCATCGGTTTAATAGGGGGGTAATTAAGCTGACTTTAAATTTGCAAAATTATACCAAGGGTGGGTATCACGCTTTTTTTTCGCTCGGATCAAAAAATAGATTTGCTTCTAACTCACCTCATGAGGAGGAGCAACTCCTGCTTATCTCGAATCTGCAAACCGTTTGGCTCTGTGGCTTTTCATTCTCCGTCAGTGCCCGTCTTAATTAGGGTCACTTTTGCTAAAAAAAAACATGCCATACGCCACCGTTCAAAAATGAAAACTCTGTCCAATCATTATCAAACTCCGACCAGTTCAAGCTCTTATCGCCCTTACTCTAAATCCAGAATATTGGAATCATCGGTTTAATAGGGGGGTAATTAAGCTGACTTTAAATTTGCAAAATTATACCAAGGGTGGGTATCACGCTTTTTTTTCGCTCGGATCAAAAAATAGATTTGCTTCTAACTCACCTCATGAGGAGGAGCAACTCCTGCTTATCTCGAATCTGCAAACCGTTTGGCTCTGTGGCTTTTCATTCTCCGTCAGCGCCCGTATAAATTAGGGTCACTTTTGCTAAAAAAAAACATGCCATACGCCACCGTTTAAAAATAAAAACTCTGTCGAATCTTTATCAAACTCCGACCAGTTCAAGCTCTTATCGGCCTTACTCTAAATCCAGAATATTGGAATCATCGGGTTAATAGGGGGGTAATTAAGCTGACTTTAAATTTGCAAAATTATACCAAGGGTGGGTATCACGCTTTTTTTTCGCTCGGATCAAAACATAGATTTGCTTCTAACTCACCTCATGAGGAGGAGCAACTCCTGCTTATCTCGAATCTGCAAACCGTTTGGCTCTGTGGCTTTTCATTCTCCGTCAGCGCCCGTTTTAATTAGGGTCACTTTTGCTAAAAAAAAAAAAACATGCCATACGCCACCGTTCAAAAATGAAAACTCTGTCGAATCATTATCAAACTCCGACCAGTTCAAGGTCTTATCGGCCTTATTCTAAATCCAGAATATTGGAATCATCGGTTTAATAGGGGGGTAATTAAGCTGACTTTAAATTTGCAAAATTATACCAAGGGTGGGTATCACGCTTTTTTTTCGCTCGGATCAAAAAATAGATTTGCTTCTAACTCACCTCATGAGGAGGAGCAACTCCTGCTTATCTCGAATCTGCAAACCGTTTGCCTCTGTGGCTTTTCATTCTCCGTCAGCGCCCGTTTTAATTAGGGTCACTTTTGCTAAAAAAAACATGCCATACGCCACCGTTCAAAAATAAAAAACTCTGTCGAATCTTTATCAAACTCCGACCAGTTCAAGCTCTTATCGGCCTTACTCTAAATCCAGAATATTGGAATCATCGGGTTAATAGGGGGGTAATTAAGCTGACTTTAAATTTGCAAAATTATACCAAGGCTGGGTATCACGCTTTTTTTTCGCTCGGATCAAAAAATAGATTTGCTTCCAACTCACCTCATGAGGAGGAGCAACACCTGCTTATCTCGAATCTGCAAACCGTTTGGTTCTGTGGCTTTTCATTCTCCGTCAGCGCCCGTTTTAATTAGGGTCACTTTTGCTAAAAAAAAACATGCCATACGCCACCGTTCAAAAATAAAAACTCTGTCGAATCTTTATCAAACTCCGACCAGTTCAAGCTCTTATCGGCCTTACTCTAAATCCAGAATATTGGAATCATCGGGTTAATAAGGGGGTAATTAAGCTGACTTTAAATTTGCAAAATTATACCAAGGGTGGGTATCACGCTTTTTTTTCGCTCGGATCAAAAATAGATTTGCTTCTAACTCACCTCATGTGGAGGAGCAACTCCTGCTTATCTCGAATCTGCAAACCGTTTGGCTCTGTGGCTTTTCATTCTCCGTCAGCGCCCGTTTTAATTAGGGTCACTTTTGCTAAAAAAAAACATGCCATACGCCACCGTTCAAAAATAAAAACTCTGTCGAATCTTTATCAAACTCCGACCAGTTCAAGCTCTTATCGGCTTTACTCTAAATCCAGAATATTGGAATCATCGGGTTAATAGGGGGGTAATTAAGCTGACTTTAAATTTGCAAAATTATACCAAGGGTGGGTATCACGCTTTTTTTTCGCTCGGATCAAAAAATAGATTTGCTTCTAACTCACCTCATGAGGAGGAGCAACTCCTGCTTATCTCGAATCTGCAAACCGTTTGGCTCTGTGGCTTTTCATTCTCCGTCAGCGCCCGTTTTAATTAGGGTCACTTTTGCTAAAAAAAAACATGCCATACGCCACCGTTCAAAAATAAAAACTCTGTCGAATCTTTATCAAACTCCGACCAGTTCAAGCTCTTATCGGCCTTACTCTAAATCCAGAATATTGGAATCATCGGGTTAATAGGGGGGTAATTAAGTTGACTTTAAATTTGCAAAACTATACCAAGGGTGGGTATCACGCTTTTTTTTCGCTCGGATCAAAAAATAGATTTGCTTCTAACTCACCTCATGAGGAGGAGCAACTCCTGCTTATCTCGAAACTGCAAACCGTTTGGCTCTGTGGCTTTTCATTCTCCGTCAGCGCCGGTTTTAATTAGGGTCACATTTGCTAAAAAAAAACATGCCATACGCTACCGTTCAAAAATAAAAACTCTGTCGAATCTTTATCAAACTCCGACCAGTTCAAGCTCTTATCGGCCTTACTCTAAATCCAGAATATTGGAATCATCGGGTTAATAGGGGGGTAATTAAGCTGACTTTAAATTTGCAAAATTATACCAAGGGTGGGTATCACGCTTTTTTTTCGCTCGGATAAAAAAATAGATTTGCTTCTAACTCACCTCATGAGGAGGAGCAACTCCTGCTTATCTCGAATCTGCAAACCGTTTGGCTCTGTGGCTTTTCATTCTCCGTCAGCGCCCGTTTTAATTAGGGTCACTTTTGCTAAAAAAAAACATGCCATACGCCACCGTTCAAAAATAAAAACCCTGTCGAATCTTTATCGAACTCCGACCAGTTCAAGCTCTTATCGGCCTTACTCTAAATCCAGAATATTGGAATCATCGGGTTAATAGGGGGGTAATTAAGCTGACTTTAAATTTGCAAAATTATACCAAGGGTGGGTATCACGCTTTTTTTTCGCTCGGATCAAAAAATAGATTTGCTTCTAACTCACCTCATGAGGAGGAGCAACTCCTGCTTATCTCGAATCTGCAAACCGTTTGGCTCTGTGGCTTTTCATTCTCCGTCAGCGCCCGTTTTAATTAGGGTCACTTTTGCTAAAAAAAAACATGCCATACGCCACCGTTCAAAAATAAAAACTCTGTCGAATCTTTATCGAACTCCGACCAGTTCAAGCTCTTATCGGCCTTACTCTAAATCCAGAATATTGGAATCATCGGGTTAATAGGGGGGTAATTAAGCTGACTTTAAATTTGCAAAATTATACCAAGGGTGGGTATCACGCTTTTTTTTCGCTCGGATCAAAAAATAGATTTGCTTCTAACTCACCTCATGAGGAGGAGCAACTCCTGCTTATCTCGAATCTGCAAACCGTTTGGCTCTGTGGCTTTTCATTCTCCGTCAGCGCCCGTTTTAATTAGGGTCACTTTTGCTAAAAAAAAACATGCCATACGCCACCGTTCAAAAATTAAAACCCTGTCGAATCTTTATCGAACTCCGACCAGTTCAAGCTCTTATCGGCCTTACTCTAAATCCAGAATATTGGAATCATCGGGTTAATAGGGGGGTAATTAAGCTGACTTTAAATTTGCAAAATTATACCAAGGGTGGGTATCACGCTTTTTTTTCGCTCGGATCAAAAAATAGATTTGCTTCTAACTCACCTCATGAGGAGGAGCAACTCCTGCTTATCTCGAATCTGCAAACCGTTTGGCTCTGTGGCTTTTCATTCTCCGTCAGCGCCTGTTTTAATTAGGGTCACTTTTGCTAAAAAAAAACATGCCATACGCCACCGTTCAAAAATAAAAACTCTGTCGAATCTTTATCAAACTCCGACCAGTTCAAGCTCTTATCGGCCTTACTCTAAATCCAGAATATTGGAATCATCGGGTTAATAGGGGGGTAATTAAGCTGACTTTAAATTTGCAAAATTATACCAAGGGTGGGTATCACGCTTTTTTTTCGCTCGGATAAAAAAATAGATTTGCTTCTAACTCACCTCATGAGGAGGAGCAACTCCTGCTTATCTCGAATCTGCAAACCGTTTGGCTCTGTGGCTTTTCATTCTCCGTCAGCGCCCGTTTTAATTAGGGTCACTTTTGCTAAAAAAAAACATGCCATACGCCACCGTTCAAAAATAAAAACCCTGTCGAATCTTTATCGAACTCCGACCAGTTCAAGCTCTTATCGGCCTTACTCTAAATCCAGAATATTGGAATCATCGGGTTAATAGGGGGGTAATTAAGCTGACTTTAAATTTGCAAAATTATACCAAGGGTGGGTATCACGCTTTTTTTTCGCTCGGATCAAAAAATAGATTTGCTTCTAACTCACCTCATGAGGAGGAGCAACTCCTGCTTATCTCGAATCTGCAAACCGTTTGGCTCTGTGGCTTCTCATTCTCCGTCAGCGCCCGTTTTAATTAGGGTCACTTTTGCTAAAAAAAAACATGCCATACGCCACCGTTCAAAAATAAAAACTCTGTCGAATCTTTATCGAACTCCGACCAGTTCAAGCTCTTATCGGCCTTACTCTAAATCCAGAATATTGGAATCATCGGGTTAATAGGGGGGTAATTAAGCTGACTTTAAATTTGCAAAATTATACCAAGGGTGGCTATCACGCTTTTTTTTCGCTCGGATCAAAAAATAGATTTGCTTCTAACTCACCTCATGAGGAGGAGCAACTCCTGCTTATCTCGAATCTGCAAACCGTTTGGCTCTGTGGCTTTTTATTCTCCGTCAGCGCCCGTTTTAATTAGGGTCACTTTTGCTAAAAAAAAACATGCCATACGCCACCGTTCAAAAATAAAAACTCTGTCGAATCTTTATCAAACTCCGACCAGTTCAAGCTCTTATCGGCCTTACTCTAAATCCAGAATATTGGAATCATCGGGTTAATAGGGGGGTAATTAAGCTGACTTTAAATTTGCAAAATTATACCAAGGGTGGGTATCACGCTTTTTTTCGCTCGGATCAAAAAATAGATTTGCTTCTAACTCACCTCATGAGGAGGAGCAACTCCTGCTTATCTCGAATCTGCAAACCGTTTGGCTCTGTGGCTTTTCATTCTCCGTCAGCGCCCGTTTTAATTAGGGTCACTTTTGCTAAAAAAAACATGCCATACGCCACCGTTCAAAAATGAAAACTCTGTCGAATCATTATCAAACTCCGACCAGTTCAAGCTCTTATCGGCCTTACTCTAAATCCAGAATATTGGAATCATCGGGTTAATAGGGGGGTAATTAAGCTGACTTTAAATTTGCAAAATTATACCAAGGGTGGGTATCACGCTTTTTTTCGCTCGGATCAAAAAATAGATTTGCTTCTAACTCACCTCATGAGGAGGAGCAACTCCTGCCTATCTCGAATCTGCAAACCGTTTGGCTCTGTGGCTTTTCATTCTCCGTCAGCGCCCGTTTTAATTAGGGTCACTTTTGCTAAAAAAAAACATGCCATACGCCACCGTTCAAAAATAAAAACTCTGTCGAATCTTTATCGAACTCCGACCAGTTCAAGCTCTTATCGGCCTTACTCTAAATCCAGAATATTGGAATCATCGGGTTAATAGGGGGGTAATTAAGCTGACTTTAAATTTGCAAAATTATACCAAGGGTGGGTATCACGCTTTTTTTTCGCTCGGATCAAAAAATAGATTTGCTTCTAACTCACCTCATGAGGAGGAGCAACTCCTGCTTATCTCGAATCTGCAAACCGTTTGGCTCTGTGGCTTTTCATTCTCCGTCAGCGCCCGTTTTAATTAGGGTCACTTTTGCTAAAAAAAAACATGCCATACGCCACCGTTCAAAAATAAAAACCCTGTCGAATCTTTATCGAACTCCGACCAGTTCAAGCTCTTATCGGCCTTACTCTAAATCCAGAATATTGGAATCATCGGGTTAATAGGGGGGTAATTAAGCTGACTTTAAATTTGCAAAATTATACCAAGGGTGGGTATCACGCTTTTTTTTCGCTCGGATCAAAAAATAGATTTGCTTCTAACTCACCTCATGAGGAGGAGCAACTCCTGCTTATCTCGAATCTGCAAACCGTTTGGCTCTGTGGCTTTTCATTCTCCGTCAGCGCCTGTTTTAATTAGGGTCACTTTTGCTAAAAAAAAACATGCCATACGCCACCGTTCAAAAATAAAAACTCTGTCGAATCTTTATCAAACTCCGACCAGTTCAAGCTCTTATCGGCCTTACTCTAAATCCAGAATATTGGAATCATCGGGTTAATAGGGGGGTAATTAAGCTGACTTTAAATTTGCAAAATTATACCAAGGGTGGGTATCACGCTTTTTTTTCGCTCGGATAAAAAAATAGATTTGCTTCTAACTCACCTCATGAGGAGGAGCAACTCCTGCTTATCTCGAATCTGCAAACCGTTTGGCTCTGTGGCTTTTCATTCTCCGTCAGCGCCCGTTTTAATTAGGGTCACTTTTGCAAAAAAAAACATGCCATACGCCACCGTTCAAAAATAAAAACCCTGTCGAATCTTTATCGAACTCCGACCAGTTCAAGCTCTTATCGGCCTTACTCTAAATCCAGAATATTGGAATCATCGGGTTAATAGGGGGGTAATTAAGCTGACTTTAAATTTGCAAAATTATACCAAGGGTGGGTATCACGCTTTTTTTTCGCTCGGATCAAAAAATAGATTTGCTTCTAACTCACCTCATGAGGAGGAGCAACTCCTGCTTATCTCGAATCTGCAAACCGTTTGGCTCTGTGGCTTCTCATTCTCCGTCAGCGCCCGTTTTAATTAGGGTCACTTTTGCTAAAAAAAAACATGCCATACGCCACCGTTCAAAAATAAAAACTCTGTCGAATCTTTATCGAACTCCGACCAGTTCAAGCTCTTATCGGCCTTACTCTAAATCCAGAATATTGGAATCATCGGGTTAATAGGGGGGTAATTAAGCTGACTTTAAATTTGCAAAATTATACCAAGGGTGGCTATCACGCTTTTTTTTCGCTCGGATCAAAAAATAGATTTGCTTCTAACTCACCTCATGAGGAGGAGCAACTCCTGCTTATCTCGAATCTGCAAACCGTTTGGCTCTGTGGCTTTTTATTCTCCGTCAGCGCCCGTTTTAATTAGGGTCACTTTTGCTAAAAAAAAACATGCCATACGCCACCGTTCAAAAATAAAAACTCTGTCGAATCTTTATCAAACTCCGACCAGTTCAAGCTCTTATCGGCCTTACTCTAAATCCAGAATATTGGAATCATCGGGTTAATAGGGGGGTAATTAAGCTGACTTTAAATTTGCAAAATTATACCAAGGGTGGGTATCACGCTTTTTTTCGCTCGGATCAAAAAATAGATTTGCTTCTAACTCACCTCATGAGGAGGAGCAACTCCTGCTTATCTCGAATCTGCAAACCGTTTGGCTCTGTGGCTTTTCATTCTCCGTCAGCGCCCGTTTTAATTAGGGTCACTTTTGCTAAAAAAAACATGCCATACGCCACCGTTCAAAAATGAAAACTCTGTCGAATCATTATCAAACTCCGACCAGTTCAAGCTCTTATCGGCCTTACTCTAAATCCAGAATATTGGAATCATCGGGTTAATAGGGGGGTAATTAAGCTGACTTTAAATTTGCAAAATTATACCAAGGGTGGGTATCACGCTTTTTTTCGCTCGGATCAAAAAATAGATTTGCTTCTAACTCACCTCATGAGGAGGAGCAACTCCTGCCTATCTCGAATCTGCAAACCGTTTGGCTCTGTGGCTTTTCATTCTCCGTCAGCGCCCGTTTTAATTAGGGTCACTTTTGCTAAAAAAAAACATGCCATACGCCACCGTTCAAAAATAAAAACTCTGTCGAATCTTTATCAAACTCCGACCAGTTCAAGCTCTTATCGGCCTTACTCTAAATCCAGAATATTGGAATCATCGGGTTAATAGGGGGGTAATTAAGCTGACTTTAAATTTGCAAAAGTATACCAAGGGTGGGTATCACGCTTTTTTTCGCTCGGATCAAAAAATAGATTTGCTTCTAACTCACCTCATGAGGAGGAGCAACTCCTGCTTATCTCGAATCTGCAAACCGTTTGGCTCTGTGGCTTTTCATTCTCCGTCAGCGCCCGTTTTAATTAGGGTCACTTTTGCTAAAAAAAACATGCCATACGCCACCGTTCAAAAATGAAAACTCTGTCGAATCATTATCAAACTCCGACCAGTTCAAGCTCTTATCGCCCTTACTCTAAATCCAGAATATTGGAATCATCGGGTTAATAGGGGGGTAATTAAGCTGACTTTAAATTTGCAAAATTATACCAAGGATGGGTATCACGCTTTTTTTTCGCTCGGATCAAAAAATAGATTTGCTTCTAAATCACCTCATGAGGAGGAGCAACTCCTGCTTATCTCGAATCTGCAAACCGTTTGGCTCTGTGGCTTTTCATTCTCCGTCAGCGCCCGTTTTAATTAGGGTCACTTTTGCTAAAAAAAAACATGCCATACGCCACCGTTCAAAAATAAAAACTCTGTCGAATCTTTATCAAACTCCGACCAGTTCAAGCTCTTATCGGCCTTACTCTAAATCCAGAATATTGGAATCATCGGTTTAATAGGGGGGTAATTAAGCTGACTTTAAATTTGCAAAATTATACCAAGGGTGGGTATCACGCTTTTTTTTCGCTCGGATCCAAAAATAGATTTGCTTCTAACTCACCTCATGAGCAACTCCTGCTTATCTCGAATCTGCAAACCGTTTGGCTCTGTGGCTTTTCATTCTCCGTCGGCGCCCGTTTTAATTAGGGTCACTTTTGCTAAAAAAAACCATGCCATACGCCACCGTTCAAAAATGAAAACTCTGTCGAATCATTATCAAACTCTGACCAGTTCAAGCTCTTATCGGCCTTATTCTAAATCCAGAATATTGGAATCATCGGTTTAATAGGGGGGGAATTAAGCTGACTTTAAATTTGCAAAATTATACCAAGGGTGGGTATCACGCTTTTTTTTCGCTCGGATCAAAAAATAGATTTGCTTCTAACTCACCTCATGAGGAGGAGCAACTCCTGCTTATCTCGAATCTGCAAACCGTTTGGCTCTGTGGCTTTTCATTCTCCGTCAGCGCCCGTTTTAATTAGGGTCACTTTTGCTAAAAAAAAACATGCCATACGCCACCGTTCAAAAATGAAAACTCTGTCGAATCATTATCAAACTCCGACCAGTTCAAGCTCTTATCGGCCTTATTCTAAATCCAGAATATTGGAATCATCGGTTTAATAGGGGGGTAATTAAGCTGACTTTAAATTTGCAAAATTATACCAAGGGTGGGTATCACGCTTTTTTTTCACTCGGATCAAAAAATAGATTTGCTTCTAACTCACCTCATGAGGAGGAGCAACTCCTGCTTATCTCGAATCTGCAAACCGTTTGGCTCTGTGGCGTTTCATTCTCCGTCAGCGCCCGTTTTAATTAGGGTCACTTTTGCAAAAAAAAAACATGCCATACGCCACCGTTCAAAAATGAAAACTCTGTCGAATCATTATCAAACTCCGACCAGTTCAAGCTCTTATCGGCCTTATTCTAAATCCAGAATATTGGAATCATCGGTTTAATAGGGGGGTAATTAAGCTGACTTTAAATTTGCAAAATTATACCAAGGGTGGGTATCACGCTTTTTTTTTCGCTCGGATCAAAAAATAGATTTGCTTCTAACTCACCTCATGAGGAGGAGCAACTCCTGCTTATCTCGAATCTGCAAACCGTTTGGCTCTGTGGCTTTTCATTCTCCGTCAGTGCCCGTCTTAATTAGGGTCACTTTTGCTAAAAAAAAACATGCCATACGCCACCGTTCAAAAATGAAAACTCTGTCCAATCATTATCAAACTCCGACCAGTTCAAGCTCTTATCGCCCTTACTCTAAATCCAGAATATTGGAATCATCGGTTTAATAGGGGGGTAATTAAGCTGACTTTAAATTTGCAAAATTATACCAAGGGTGGGTATCACGCTTTTTTTTCGCTCGGATCACAAAATAGATTTGCTTCTAACTCACCTCATGAGGAGGAGCAATTCCTGCTTATCTCGAATCTGCAAAGCGTTTGGCTCTGTGGCTTTTCATTCTCCGTCAGCGCCCGTTTTAATTAGGGTCATTTTTGCTAAAAAAAACATGCCATACGCCACCGTTCAAAAATAAAAACTCTGTCGAATCTTTATCAAACTCCGACCAGGTCAAGCTCTTATCGGCCTTACTCTAAATCCAGAATATTGGAATCATCGGGTTAATAGGGGGGTAATTAAGCTGACTTTAAATTTGCAAAATTATACCAAGGGTGGGTATCATGCTTTTTTTTCGCTCGGATCAAAAAATAGATTTGCTTCTAACTCACCTCATGAGGAGGAGCAACTCCTGCTTATCTCGAATCTGCAAACCGATTGGCTCTGTGGCTTTTCATTCTCCGTCAGCGCCCGTTTTAATTAGGGTCACTTTTGCTAAAAAAAAACATGCCATACGCCACCGTTCAAAAATGAAAACTCTGTCGAATCATTATCAAACTCCGACCACTTCAAGCTGTTATCGGCCTTATCCTAAATCCAGGATATTGGAATCATCGGTTTAATAGGGGGGTAAGTAAGCTGACTTTAAATTTGCAAAATTATCCCAAGGGTGGGTATCACGCTTTTTTTTCGCTCGGATCAAAAAATAGATTTGCTTCTAACTCACCTCATGAGGAGGAGCAACTCCTGCTTATCTCGAATCTGCAAACCGTTTGGCTCTGTGGCTTTTCATTCTCCGTCAGCGCCCGTTTTAATTAGGGTCACTTTTGCTAAAAAAAAACATGCCATACGCCACCGTTCAAAAATAAAAACTCTGTCAAATCATTATCAAACTCCGACCAGTTCAAGCTCTTATCGGCCTTATTCTAAATCCAGAATATTGGAATCATCGGTTTAATAGGGGGGTAATTAAGCTGACTTTAAATTTGCAAAATTATACCAAGGGTGGGTATCACGCTTTTTTTTCGCTCGGATCAAAAAATAGATTTGCTTCTAACTCACCTCATGAGGAGGAGCAACTCCTGCTTATCTCGAATCTGCAAACCGTTTGACTCTGTGGCTTTTCATTCTCCGTCAGCGCCCGTTTTAATTAGGGTCACTTTTGCTAAAAAAAAACATGCCATACGTCACCGCTCAAAAATAAAAACTCTGTCGAATCTTTATCAAACTCCGACCTGTTCAAGCTCTTATCGGCCTTACTCTAAATCCAGAATATTGGAATCATCGGGTTAATAGGGGGGTAATTATGCTGACTTTAAATTTGCAAAATTATACCAAGGGTGGGTATCACGCTTTTTTTTCGCTCGGATCAAAAAATAGATTTGCTTCTAACTCACCTCATGAGAAGGAGCAACTCCTGCTTATCTCGAATCTGCAAACCGTTTGGCTCTGTGGCTTTTCATTCTCCGTCAGCGCCCGTTTTAATTAGGGTCACTTTTGCTAAAAAAAAACATGCCATACGCCACCGTTCAAAAATGAAAACTCTGTCGAATCATTATCAAACTCCGACCAGTTCAAGCTCTTATCGGCCTTACTCTAAATCCAGAATATTGGAATCATCGGGTTAATAGGGGGGTAATTAAGCTCACATTAAATTTGCAAAATTATACCAAGGGTGGGTATCACGCTTTTTTTTCGCTCGGATCAAAAAATAGATTTGCTTCTAACTCACCTCATGAGGAGGAGCAACTCCTGCTTATCTCGAATCTGCAAACCGTTTGGCTCTGTGGCTTTTCATTCTCCGTCAGCGCCCGTATAAATTAGGGTCACTTTTGCTAAAAAAAAACATGCCATACGCCACCGTTCAAAAATAAAAACTCTGTCGAATCTTTATCAAACTCCGACCAGTTCAAGCTCTTATCGGCCTTACTCTAAATCCAGAATATTGGAATCATCGGGTTAATAGGGGGGTAATTAAGCTGACTTTAAATTTGCAAAATTATACCAAGGGTGGGTATCACGCTTTTTTTTCGCTCGGATCAAAAAATAGATTTGCTTCTAACTCACCTCATGAGGAGGAGCAACTCCTGCTTATCTCGAATCTGCAAACCGTTTGGCTCTGTGGCTTTTCATTCTCCGTCAGCGCCCGTTTTAATTAGGGTCACTTTTGCTAAAAAAAAAAAAACATGCCATACGCCACCGTTCAAAAATGAAAACTCTGTCGAATCATTATCAAACTCCGACCAGTTCAAGGTCTTATCGGCCTTATTCTAAATCCAGAATATTGGAATCATCGGTTTAATAGGGGGGTAATTAAGCTGACTTTAAATTTGCAAAATTATACCAAGGGTGGGTATCACGCTTTTTTTTCGCTCGGATCAAAAAATAGATTTGCTTCTAACTCACCTCATGAGGAGGAGCAACTCCTGCTTATCTCGAATCTGCAAACCGTTTGCCTCTGTGGCTTTTCATTCTCCGTCAGCGCCCGTTTTAATTAGGGTCACTTTTGCTAAAAAAAACATGCCATACGCCACCGTTCAAAAATAAAAAACTCTGTCGAATCTTTATCAAACTCCGACCAGTTCAAGCTCTTATCGGCCTTACTCTAAATCCAGAATATTGGAATCATCGGGTTAATAGGGGGGTAATTAAGCTGACTTTAAATTTGCAAAATTATACCAAGGCTGGGTATCACGCTTTTTTTTCGCTCGGATCAAAAAATAGATTTGCTTCCAACTCACCTCATGAGGAGGAGCAACACCTGCTTATCTCGAATCTGCAAACCGTTTGGTTCTGTGGCTTTTCATTCTCCGTCAGCGCCCGTTTTAATTAGGGTCACTTTTGCTAAAAAAAAACATGCCATACGCCACCGTTCAAAAATAAAAACTCTGTCGAATCTTTATCAAACTCCGACCAGTTCAAGCTCTTATCGGCCTTACTCTAAATCCAGAATATTGGAATCATCGGGTTAATAAGGGGGTAATTAAGCTGACTTTAAATTTGCAAAATTATACCAAGGGTGGGTATCACGCTTTTTTTTCGCTCGGATCAAAAATAGATTTGCTTCTAACTCACCTCATGTGGAGGAGCAACTCCTGCTTATCTCGAATCTGCAAACCGTTTGGCTCTGTGGCTTTTCATTCTCCGTCAGCGCCCGTTTTAATTAGGGTCACTTTTGCTAAAAAAAAACATGCCATACGCCACCGTTCAAAAATAAAAACTCTGTCGAATCTTTATCAAACTCCGACCAGTTCAAGCTCTTATCGGCTTTACTCTAAATCCAGAATATTGGAATCATCGGGTTAATAGGGGGGTAATTAAGCTGACTTTAAATTTGCAAAATTATACCAAGGGTGGGTATCACGCTTTTTTTTCGCTCGGATCAAAAAATAGATTTGCTTCTAACTCACCTCATGAGGAGGAGCAACTCCTGCTTATCTCGAATCTGCAAACCGTTTGGCTCTGTGGCTTTTCATTCTCCGTCAGCGCCCGTTTTAATTAGGGTCACTTTTGCTAAAAAAAAACATGCCATACGCCACCGTTCAAAAATAAAAACTCTGTCGAATCTTTATCAAACTCCGACCAGTTCAAGCTCTTATCGGCCTTACTCTAAATCCAGAATATTGGAATCATCGGGTTAATAGGGGGGTAATTAAGTTGACTTTAAATTTGCAAAACTATACCAAGGGTGGGTATCACGCTTTTTTTTCGCTCGGATCAAAAAATAGATTTGCTTCTAACTCACCTCATGAGGAGGAGCAACTCCTGCTTATCTCGAAACTGCAAACCGTTTGGCTCTGTGGCTTTTCATTCTCCGTCAGCGCCGGTTTTAATTAGGGTCACTTTTGCTAAAAAAAAACATGCCATACGCTACCGTTCAAAAATAAAAACTCTGTCGAATCTTTATCAAACTCCGACCAGTTCAAGCTCTTATCGGCCTTACTCTAAATCCAGAATATTGGAATCATCGGGTTAATAGGGGGGTAATTAAGCTGACTTTAAATTTGCAAAATTATACCAAGGGTGGGTATCACGCTTTTTTTTCGCTCGGATAAAAAAATAGATTTGCTTCTAACTCACCTCATGAGGAGGAGCAACTCCTGCTTATCTCGAATCTGCAAACCGTTTGGCTCTGTGGCTTTTCATTCTCCGTCAGCGCCCGTTTTAATTAGGGTCACTTTTGCTAAAAAAAAACATGCCATACGCCACCGTTCAAAAATAAAAACCCTGTCGAATCTTTATCGAACTCCGACCAGTTCAAGCTCTTATCGGCCTTACTCTAAATCCAGAATATTGGAATCATCGGGTTAATAGGGGGGTAATTAAGCTGACTTTAAATTTGCAAAATTATACCAAGTGTGGGTATCACGCTTTTTTTTCGCTCGGATCAAAAAATAGATTTGCTTCTAACTCACCTCATGAGGAGGAGCAACTCCTGCTTATCTCGAATCTGCAAACCGTTTGGCTCTGTGGCTTTTCATTCTCCGTCAGCGCCCGTTTTAATTAGGGTCACTTTTGCTAAAAAAAAACATGCCATACGCCACCGTTCAAAAATAAAAACTCTGTCGAATCTTTATCGAACTCCGACCAGTTCAAGCTCTTATCGGCCTTACTCTAAATCCAGAATATTGGAATCATCGGGTTAATAGGGGGGTAATTAAGCTGACTTTAAATTTGCAAAATTATACCAAGGGTGGGTATCACGCTTTTTTTTCGCTCGGATCAAAAAATAGATTTGCTTCTAACTCACCTCATGAGGAGGAGCAACTCCTGCTTATCTCGAATCTGCAAACCGTTTGGCTCTGTGGCTTTTCATTCTCCGTCAGCGCCCGTTTTAATTAGGGTCACTTTTGCTAAAAAAAAACATGCCATACGCCACCGTTCAAAAATAAAAACCCTGTCGAATCTTTATCGAACTCCGACCAGTTCAAGCTCTTATCGGCCTTACTCTAAATCCAGAATATTGGAATCATCGGGTTAATAGGGGGGTAATTAAGCTGACTTTAAATTTGCAAAATTATACCAAGGGTGGGTATCACGCTTTTTTTTCGCTCGGATCAAAAAATAGATTTGCTTCTAACTCACCTCATGAGGAGGAGCAACTCCTGCTTATCTCGAATCTGCAAACCGTTTGGCTCTGTGGCTTTTCATTCTCCGTCAGCGCCTGTTTTAATTAGGGTCACTTTTGCTAAAAAAAAACATGCCATACGCCACCGTTCAAAAATAAAAACTCTGTCGAATCTTTATCAAACTCCGACCAGTTCAAGCTCTTATCGGCCTTACTCTAAATCCAGAATATTGGAATCATCGGGTTAATAGGGGGGTAATTAAGCTGACTTTAAATTTGCAAAATTATACCAAGGGTGGGTATCACGCTTTTTTTTCGCTCGGATAAAAAAATAGATTTGCTTCTAACTCACCTCATGAGGAGGAGCAACTCCTGCTTATCTCGAATCTGCAAACCGTTTGGCTCTGTGGCTTTTCATTCTCCGTCAGCGCCCGTTTTAATTAGGGTCACTTTTGCTAAAAAAAAACATGCCATACGCCACCGTTCAAAAATAAAAACCCTGTCGAATCTTTATCGAACTCCGACCAGTTCAAGCTCTTATCGGCCTTACTCTAAATCCAGAATATTGGAATCATCGGGTTAATAGGGGGGTAATTAAGCTGACTTTAAATTTGCAAAATTATACCAAGGGTGGGTATCACGCTTTTTGTTCGCTCGGATCAAAAAATAGATTTGCTTCTAACTCACCTCATGAGGAGGAGCAACTCCTGCTTATCTCGAATCTGCAAACCGTTTGGCTCTGTGGCTTCTCATTCTCCGTCAGCGCCCGTTTTAATTAGGGTCACTTTTGCTAAAAAAAAACATGCCATACGCCACCGTTCAAAAATAAAAACTCTGTCGAATCTTTATCGAACTCCGACCAGTTCAAGCTCTTATCGGCCTTACTCTAAATCCAGAATATTGGAATCATCGGGTTAATAGGGGGGTAATTAAGCTGACTTTAAATTTGCAAAATTATACCAAGGGTGGCTATCACGCTTTTTTTTCGCTCGGATCAAAAAATAGATTTGCTTCTAACTCACCTCATGAGGAGGAGCAACTCCTGCTTATCTCGAATCTGCAAACCGTTTGGCTCTGTGGCTTTTTATTCTCCGTCAGCGCCCGTTTTAATTAGGGTCACTTTTGCTAAAAAAAAACATGCCATACGCCACCGTTCAAAAATAAAAACTCTGTCGAATCTTTATCAAACTCCGACCAGTTCAAGCTCTTATCGGCCTTACTCTAAATCCAGAATATTGGAATCATCGGGTTAATAGGGGGGTAATTAAGCTGACTTTAAATTTGCAAAATTATACCAAGGGTGGGTATCACGCTTTTTTTCGCTCGGATCAAAAAATAGATTTGCTTCTAACTCACCTCATGAGGAGGAGCAACTCCTGCTTATCTCGAATCTGCAAACCGTTTGGCTCTGTGGCTTTTCATTCTCCGTCAGCGCCCGTTTTAATTAGGGTCACTTTTGCTAAAAAAAACATGCCATACGCCACCGTTCAAAAATGAAAACTCTGTCGAATCATTATCAAACTCCGACCAGTTCAAGCTCTTATCGGCCTTACTCTAAATCCAGAATATTGGAATCATCGGGTTAATAGGGGGGTAATTAAGCTGACTTTAAATTTGCAAAATTATACCAAGGGTGGGTATCACGCTTTTTTTCGCTCGGATCAAAAAATAGATTTGCTTCTAACTCACCTCATGAGGAGGAGCAACTCCTGCCTATCTCGAATCTGCAAACCGTTTGGCTCTGTGGCTTTTCATTCTCCGTCAGCGCCCGTTTTAATTAGGGTCACTTTTGCTAAAAAAAAACATGCCATACGCCACCGTTCAAAAATAAAAACTCTGTCGAATCTTTATCAAACTCCGACCAGTTCAAGCTCTTATCGGCCTTACTCTAAATCCAGAATATTGGAATCATCGGGTTAATAGGGGGGTAATTAAGCTGACTTTAAATTTGCAAAAGTATACCAAGGGTGGGTATCACGCTTTTTTTCGCTCGGATCAAAAAATAGATTTGCTTCTAACTCACCTCATGAGGAGGAGCAACTCCTGCTTATCTCGAATCTGCAAACCGTTTGGCTCTGTGGCTTTTCATTCTCCGTCAGCGCCCGTTTTAATTAGGGTCACTTTTGCTAAAAAAAACATGCCATACGCCACCGTTCAAAAATGAAAACTCTGTCGAATCATTATCAAACTCCGACCAGTTCAAGCTCTTATCGCCCTTACTCTAAATCCAGAATATTGGAATCATCGGGTTAATAGGGGGGTAATTAAGCTGACTTTAAATTTGCAAAATTATACCAAGGATGGGTATCACGCTTTTTTTTCGCTCGGATCAAAAAATAGATTTGCTTCTAAATCACCTCATGAGGAGGAGCAACTCCTGCTTATCTCGAATCTGCAAACCGTTTGGCTCTGTGGCTTTTCATTCTCCGTCAGCGCCCGTTTTAATTAGGGTCACTTTTGCTAAAAAAAAACATGCCATACGCCACCGTTCAAAAATAAAAACTCTGTCGAATCTTTATCAAACTCCGACCAGTTCTAGCTCTTATCGGCCTTACTCTAAATCCAGAATATTGGAATCATCGGGTTAATAGGGGGGTAATTAAGCTGACTTTAAATTTGCAAAATTATACCAAGGGTGGGTATCACGCTTTTTTTTCGCTCGGATCAAAAAATAGAGTTGCTTCTAACTCACCTCATGAGGAGGAGCAACTCCTGCTTATCTCGAATCTGCAAACCGTTTGGCTCTGTGGCTTTTCATTCTCCGTCAGCGCCCGTTTTAATTAGGGTCACTTTTGCTAAAAAAAAACATGCCATACGCCACCGTTCAAAAATGAAAACTCTGTCGAATCATTATCAAACTCCGACCAGTTCAAGCTCTTATCGGCCTTATTCTAAATCCAGAATATTGGAATCATCGGTTTAATAGGGGGGTAATTAAGCTGACTTTAAATTTGCAAAATTATACCAAGGGTGGGTATCACGCTTTTTTTTCGCTCGGATCAAAAAATAGATTTGCTTCTAACTCACCTCATGAGGAGGAGCAACTCCTGCTTATCTCGAATCTGCAAACCGTTTGGCTCTGTGGCTTTTCATTCTCCGTCAGCGCCCGTTTTAATTAGGGTCACTTTTGCTAAAAAAAAACATGCCATACGCCACCGTTCAAAAATAAAAACTCTGTCGAATCTTTATCAAACTCCGACCAGTTCAAGCTCTTATCGCCCTTACTCTAAATCCAGAATATTGGAATCATCGGTTTAATAGGGGGGTAATTAAGCTGACTTTAAATTTGCAAAATTATACCAAGGGTGGGTATCACGCTTTTTTTTCGCTCGGATCACAAAATAGATTTGCTTCTAACTCACCTCATGAGGAGGAGCAATTCCTGCTTATCTCGAATCTGCAAAGCGTTTGGCTCTGTGGCTTTTCATTCTCCGTCAGCGCCCGTTTTAATTAGGGTCATTTTTGCTAAAAAAAACATGCCATACGCCACCGTTCAAAAATAAAAACTCTGTCGAATCTTTATCAAACTCCGACCAGGTCAAGCTCTTATCGGCCTTACTCTAAATCCAGAATATTGGAATCATCGGGTTAATAGGGGGGTAATTAAGCTGACTTTAAATTTGCAAAATTATACCAAGGGTGGGTATCACGCTTTTTTTTCGCTCGGATCAAAAAATAGATTTGCTTCTAACTCACCTCATGAGGAGGAGCAACTCCTGCTTATCTCGAATCTGCAAACCGATTGGCTCTGTGGCTTTTCATTCTCCGTCAGCGCCCGTTTTAATTAGGGTCACTTTTGCTAAAAAAAAACATGCCATACGCCACCGTTCAAAAATGAAAACTCTGTCGAATCATTATCAAACTCCGACCACTTCAAGCTGTTATCGGCCTTATCCTAAATCCAGGATATTGGAATCATCGGTTTAATAGGGGGGTAAGTAAGCTGACTTTAAATTTGCAAAATTATCCCAAGGGTGGGTATCACGCTTTTTTTTCGCTCGGATCAAAAAATAGATTTGCTTCTAACTCACCTCATGAGGAGGAGCAACTCCTGCTTATCTCGAATCTGCAAACCGTTTGGCTCTGTGGCTTTTCATTCTCCGTCAGCGCCCGTTTTAATTAGGGTCACTTTTGCTAAAAAAAAACATGCCATACGCCACCGTTCAAAAATAAAAACTCTGTCGAATCATTATCAAACTCCGACCAGTTCAAGCTCTTATCGGCCTTATTCTAAATCCAGAATATTGGAATCATCGGTTTAATAGGGGGGTAATTAAGCTGACTTTAAATTTGCAAAATTATACCAAGGGTGGGTATCACGCTTTTTTTTCGCTCGGATCAAAAAATAGATTTGCTTCTAACTCACCTCATGAGGAGGAGCAACTCCTGCTTATCTCGAATCTGCAAACCGTTTGACTCTGTGGCTTTTCATTCTCCGTCAGCGCCCGTTTTAATTAGGGTCACTTTTGCTAAAAAAAAACATGCCATACGTCACCGCTCAAAAATAAAAACTCTGTCGAATCTTTATCAAACTCCGACCTGTTCAAGCTCTTATCGGCCTTACTCTAAATCCAGAATATTGGAATCATCGGGTTAATAGGGGGGTAATTATGCTGACTTTAAATTTGCAAAATTATACCAAGGGTGGGTATCACGCTTTTTTTTCGCTCGGATCAAAAAATAGATTTGCTTCTAACTCACCTCATGAGAAGGAGCAACTCCTGCTTATCTCGAATCTGCAAACCGTTTGGCTCTGTGGCTTTTCATTCTCCGTCAGCGCCCGTTTTAATTAGGGTCACTTTTGCTAAAAAAAAACATGCCATACGCCACCGTTCAAAAATGAAAACTCTGTCGAATCATTATCAAACTCCGACCAGTTCAAGCTCTTATCGGCCTTACTCTAAATCCAGAATATTGGAATCATCGGGTTAATAGGGGGGTAATTAAGCTCACATTAAATTTGCAAAATTATACCAAGGGTGGGTATCACGCTTTTTTTTCGCTCGGATCAAAAAATAGATTTGCTTCTAACTCACCTCATGAGGAGGAGCAACTCCTGCTTATCTCGAATCTGCAAACCGTTTGGCTCTGTGGCTTTTCATTCTCCGTCAGCGCCCGTATAAATTAGGGTCACTTTTGCTAAAAAAAAACATGCCATACGCCACCGTTCAAAAATAAAAACTCTGTCGAATCTTTATCAAACTCCGACCAGTTCAAGCTCTTATCGGCCTTACTCTAAATCCAGAATATTGGAATCATCGGGTTAATAGGGGGGTAATTAAGCTGACTTTAAATTTGCAAAATTATACCAAGGGTGGGTATCACGCTTTTTTTTCGCTCGGATCAAAAAATAGATTTGCTTCTAACTCACCTCATGAGGAGGAGCAACTCCTGCTTATCTCGAATCTGCAAACCGTTTGGCTCTGTGGCTTTTCATTCTCCGTCAGCGCCCGTTTTAATTAGGGTCACTTTTGCTAAAAAAAAAAAAACATGCCATACGCCACCGTTCAAAAATGAAAACTCTGTCGAATCATTATCAAACTCCGACCAGTTCAAGCTCTTATCGGCCTTATTCTAAATCCAGAATATTGGAATCATCGGTTTAATAGGGGGGTAATTAAGCTGACTTTAAATTTGCAAAATTATACCAAGGGTGGGTATCACGCTTTTTTTTCGCTCGGATCAAAAAATAGATTTGCTTCTAACTCACCTCATGAGGAGGAGCAACTCCTGCTTATCTCGAATCTGCAAACCGTTTGCCTCTGTGGCTTTTCATTCTCCGTCAGCGCCCGTTTTAATTAGGGTCACTTTTGCTAAAAAAAACATGCCATACGCCACCGTTCAAAAATAAAAAACTCTGTCGAATCTTTATCAAACTCCGACCAGTTCAAGCTCTTATCGGCCTTACTCTAAATCCAGAATATTGGAATCATCGGGTTAATAGGGGGGTAATTAAGCTGACTTTAAATTTGCAAAATTATACCAAGGCTGGGTATCACGCTTTTTTTTCGCTCGGATCAAAAAATAGATTTGCTTCCAACTCACCTCATGAGGAGGAGCAACACCTGCTTATCTCGAATCTGCAAACCGTTTGGTTCTGTGGCTTTTCATTCTCCGTCAGCGCCCGTTTTAATTAGGGTCACTTTTGCTAAAAAAAACATGCCATACGCCACCGTTCAAAAATAAAAACTCTGTCGAATCTTTATCAAACTCCGACCAGTTCAAGCTCTTATCGGCCTTACTCTAAATCCAGAATATTGGAATCATCGGGTTAATAAGGGGGTAATTAAGCTGACTTTAAATTTGCAAATTTATACCAAGGGTGGGTATCACGCTTTTTTTTCGCTCGGATCAAAAATAGATTTGCTTCTAACTCACCTCATGTGGAGGAGCAACTCCTGCTTATCTCGAATCTGCAAACCGTTTGGCTCTGTGGCTTTTCATTCTCCGTCAGCGCCCGTTTTAATTAGGGTCACTTTTGCTAAAAAAAAACATGCCATACGCCACCGTTCAAAAATAAAAACTCTGTCGAATCTTTATCAAACTCCGACCAGTTCAAGCTCTTATCGGCTTTACTCTAAATCCAGAATATTGGAATCATCGGGTTAATAGGGGGGTAATTAAGCTGACTTTAAATTTGCAAAATTATACCAAGGGTGGGTATCACGCTTTTTTTTCGCTCGGATCAAAAAATAGATTTGCTTCTAACTCACCTCATGAGGAGGAGCAACTCCTGCTTATCTCGAATCTGCAAACCGTTTGGCTCTGTGGCTTTTCATTCTCCGTCAGCGCCCGTTTTAATTAGGGTCACTTTTGCTAAAAAAAAACATGCCATACGCCACCGTTCAAAAATAAAAACTCTGTCGAATCTTTATCAAACTCCGACCAGTTCAAGCTCTTATCGGCCTTACTCTAAATCCAGAATATTGGAATCATCGGGTTAATAGGGGGGTAATTAAGTTGACTTTAAATTTGCAAAACTATACCAAGGGTGGGTATCACGCTTTTTTTTCGCTCGGATCAAAAAATAGATTTGCTTCTAACTCACCTCATGAGGAGGAGCAACTCCTGCTTATCTCGAAACTGCAAACCGTTTGGCTCTGTGGCTTTTCATTCTCCGTCAGCGCCGGTTTTAATTAGGGTCACTTTTGCTAAAAAAAAACATGCCATACGCTACCGTTCAAAAATAAAAACTCTGTCGAATCTTTATCAAACTCCGACCAGTTCAAGCTCTTATCGGCCTTACTCTAAATCCAGAATATTGGAATCATCGGGTTAATAGGGGGGTAATTAAGCTGACTTTAAATTTGCAAAATTATACCAAGGGTGGGTATCACGCTTTTTTTTCGCTCGGATAAAAAAATAGATTTGCTTCTAACTCACCTCATGAGGAGGAGCAACTCCTGCTTATCTCGAATCTGCAAACCGTTTGGCTCTGTGGCTTTTCATTCTCCGTCAGCGCCCGTTTTAATTAGGGTCACTTTTGCTAAAAAAAAACATGCCATACGCCACCGTTCAAAAATAAAAACCCTGTCGAATCTTTATCGAACTCCGACCAGTTCAAGCTCTTATCGGCCTTACTCTAAATCCAGAATATTGGAATCATCGGGTTAATAGGGGGGTAATCAAGCTGACTTTAAATTTGCAAAATTATACCAAGGGTGGGTATCACGCTTTTTTTTCGCTCGGATCAAAAAATAGATTTGCTTCTAACTCACCTCATGAGGAGGAGCAACTCCTGCTTATCTCGAATCTGCAAACCGTTTGGCTCTGTGGCTTTTCATTCTCCGTCAGCGCCCGTTTTAATTAGGGTCACTTTTGCTAAAAAAAAACATGCCATACGCCACCGTTCAAAAATAAAAACTCTGTCGAATCTTTATCGAACTCCGACCAGTTCAAGCTCTTATCGGCCTTACTCTAAATCCAGAATATTGGAATCATCGGGTTAATAGGGGGGTAATTAAGCTGACTTTAAATTTGCAAAATTATACCAAGGGTGGGTATCACGCTTTTTTTTCGCTCGGATCAAAAAATAGATTTGCTTCTAACTCACCTCATGAGGAGGAGCAACTCCTGCTTATCTCGAATCTGCAAACCGTTTGGCTCTGTGGCTTTTCATTCTCCGTCAGCGCCCGTTTTAATTAGGGTCACTTTTGCTAAAAAAAAACATGCCATACGCCACCGTTCAAAAATAAAAACCCTGTCGAATCTTTATCGAACTCCGACCAGTTCAAGCTCTTATCGGCCTTACTCTAAATCCAGAATATTGGAATCATCGGGTTAATAGGGGGGTAATTAAGCTGACTTTAAATTTGCAAAATTATACCAAGGGTGGGTATCACGCTTTTTTTTCGCTCGGATCAAAAAATAGATTTGCTTCTAACTCACCTCATGAGGAGGAGCAACTCCTGCTTATCTCGAATCTGCAAACCGTTTGGCTCTGTGGCTTTTCATTCTCCGTCAGCGCCCGTTTTAATTAGGGTCACTTTTGCTAAAAAAAAACATGCCATACGCCACCGTTCAAAAATAAAAACCCTGTCGAATCTTTATCGAACTCCGACCAGTTCAAGCTCTTATCGGCCTTACTCTAAATCCAGAATATTGGAATCATCGGGTTAATAGGGGGGTAATTAAGCTGACTTTAAATTTGCAAAATTATACCAAGGGTGGGTATCACGCTTTTTTTTCGCTCGGATCAAAAAATAGATTTGCTTCTAACTCACCTCATGAGGAGGAGCAACTCCTGCTTATCTCGAATCTGCAAACCGTTTGGCTCTGTGGCTTCTCATTCTCCGTCAGCGCCCGTTTTAATTAGGGTCACTTTTGCTAAAAAAAAACATGCCATACGCCACCGTTCAAAAATAAAAACTCTGTCGAATCTTTATCGAACTCCGACCAGTTCAAGCTCTTATCGGCCTTACTCTAAATCCAGAATATTGGAATCATCGGGTTAATAGGGGGGTAATTAAGCTGACTTTAAATTTGCAAAATTATACCAAGGGTGGCTATCACGCTTTTTTTTCGCTCGGATCAAAAAATAGATTTGCTTCTAACTCACCTCATGAGGAGGAGCAACTCCTGCTTATCTCGAATCTGCAAACCGTTTGGCTCTGTGGCTTTTTATTCTCCGTCAGCGCCCGTTTTAATTAGGGTCACTTTTGCTAAAAAAAAACATGCCATACGCCACCGTTCAAAAATAAAAACTCTGTCGAATCTTTATCAAACTCCGACCAGTTCAAGCTCTTATCGGCCTTACTCTAAATCCAGAATATTGGAATCATCGGGTTAATAGGGGGGTAATTAAGCTGACTTTAAATTTGCAAAATTATACCAAGGGTGGGTATCACGCTTTTTTTCGCTCGGATCAAAAAATAGATTTGCTTCTAACTCACCTCATGAGGAGGAGCAACTCCTGCTTATCTCGAATCTGCAAACCGTTTGGCTCTGTGGCTTTTCATTCTCCGTCAGCGCCCGTTTTAATTAGGGTCACTTTTGCTAAAAAAAACATGCCATACGCCACCGTTCAAAAATGAAAACTCTGTCGAATCATTATCAAACTCCGACCAGTTCAAGCTCTTATCGGCCTTACTCTAAATCCAGACTATTGGAATCATCGGGTTAATAGGGGGGTAATTAAGCTGACTTTAAATTTGCAAAATTATACCAAGGGTGGGTATCACGCTTTTTTTCGCTCGGATCAAAAAATAGATTTGCTTCTAACTCACCTCATGAGGAGGAGCAACTCCTGCCTATCTCGAATCTGCAAACCGTTTGGCTCTGTGGCTTTTCATTCTCCGTCAGCGCCCGTTTTAATTAGGGTCACTTTTGCTAAAAAAAAACATGCCATACGCCACCGTTCAAAAATAAAAACTCTGTCGAATCTTTATCAAACTCCGACCAGTTCAAGCTCTTATCGGCCTTACTCTAAATCCAGAATATTGGAATCATCGGGTTAATAGGGGGGGGTAATTAAGCTGACTTTAAATTTGCAAAAGTATACCAAGGGTGGGTATCACGCTTTTTTTCGCTCGGATCAAAAAATAGATTTGCTTCTAACTCACCTCATGAGGAGGAGCAACTCCTGCTTATCTCGAATCTGCAAACCGTTTGGCTCTGTGGCTTTTCATTCTCCGTCAGCGCCCGTTTTAATTAGGGTCACTTTTGCTAAAAAAAACATGCCATACGCCACCGTTCAAAAATGAAAACTCTGTCGAATCATTATCAAACTCCGACCAGTTCAAGCTCTTATCGCCCTTACTCTAAATCCAGAATATTGGAATCATCGGGTTAATAGGGGGGTAATTAAGCTGACTTTAAATTTGCAAAATTATACCAAGGATGGGTATCACGCTTTTTTTTCGCTCGGATCAAAAAATAGATTTGCTTCTAAATCACCTCATGAGGAGGAGCAACTCCTGCTTATCTCGAATCTGCAAACCGTTTGGCTCTGTGGCTTTTCATTCTCCGTCAGCGCCCGTTTTAATTAGGGTCACTTTTGCTAAAAAAAAACATGCCATACGCCACCGTTCAAAAATAAAAACTCTGTCGAATCTTTATCAAACTCCGACCAGTTCTAGCTCTTATCGGCCTTACTCTAAATCCAGAATATTGGAATCATCGGGTTAATAGGGGGGTAATTAAGCTGACTTTAAATTTGCAAAATTATACCAAGGGTGGGTATCACGCTTTTTTTTCGCTCGGATCAAAAAATAGAGTTGCTTCTAACTCACCTCATGAGGAGGAGCAACTCCTGCTTATCTCGAATCTGCAAACCGTTTGGCTCTGTGGCTTTTCATTCTCCGTCAGCGCCCGTTTTAATTAGGGTCACTTTTGCTAAAAAAAAACATGCCATACGCCACCGTTCAAAAATGAAAACTCTGTCGAATCATTATCAAACTCCGACCAGTTCAAGCTCTTATCGGCCTTATTCTAAATCCAGAATATTGGAATCATCGGTTTAATAGGGGGGTAATTAAGCTGACTTTAAATTTGCAAAATTATACCAAGGGTGGGTATCACGCTTTTTTTTCGCTCGGATCAAAAAATAGATTTGCTTCTAACTCACCTCATGAGGAGGAGCAACTCCTGCTTATCTCGAATCTGCAAACCGTTTGGCTCTGTGGCTTTTCATTCTCCGTCAGCGCCCGTTTTAATTAGGGTCACTTTTGCTAAAAAAAAACATGCCATACGCCACCGTTCAAAAATAAAAACTCTGTCGAATCTTTATCAAACTCCGACCAGTTCAAGCTCTTATCGGCCTTATTCTAAATCCAGAATATTGGAATCATCGGTTTAATAGGGGGGTAATTAAGCTGACTTTAAATTTGCAAAATTATACCAAGGGTGGGTATCACCCTTTTTTTTCGCTCGGATCAAAAAATAGATTTGCTTCTAACTCACCTCATGAGGAGGAGCAACTCCTGCTTATCTCGAATCTGCAAACCGTTTGGCTCTGTGGCTTTTCATTTTCCGTCAGCGCCCGTTTTAATTAGGGTCACTTTTGCTAAAAAAAAACATGCCATACGCCACCGTTCAAAAATAAAAACTCTGTCGAATCTTTTTCAAACTCCGACCAGTTCAAGCTCTTATCGGCCTTACTCTAAATCCAGAATATTGGAATCATCGGGTTAATAGGGGGGTAATTAAGCTGACTTTAAATTTGCAAAATTATACCAAGGGTGGGTATCACGCTTTTTTTCGCTCGGATCAAAAAATAGATTTGCTTCTAACTCACCTCATGAGGAGGAGCAACTCCTGCTTATCTCGAATCTGCAAACCGTTTGGCTCTGTGGCTTTTCATTCTCCGTCAGCGCCCGTTTTAATTAGGGTCACTTTTGCTAAAAAAAAACATGCCATACGCCACCGTTCAAAAATAAAAACTCTGTCGAATCTTTATCAAACTCCGACCAGTTCAAGCTCTTATCGGCCTTACTCTAAATCCAGAATATTGGAATCATCGGGTTAATAGGGGGGTAATTAAGCTGACTTTAAATTTGCAAAATTATACCAAGGGTGGGTATCACGCTTTTTTTCGCTCGGATCAAAAAATAGATTTGCTTCTAACTCACCTCATGAGGAGGAGCAACTCCTGCTTATCTCGAATCTGCAAACCGTTTGGCTCTGTGGCTTTTCATTCTCCGTCAGCGCCCGTTTTAATTAGGGTCACTTTTGCTAAAAAAAAACATGCCATACGCCACCGTTCAAAAATAAAAACTCTGTCGAATCTTTATCAAACTCCGACCAGTTCAAGCTCTTATCGGCCTTACTCTAAATCCAGAATATTGGAATCATCGGGTTAATAGGGGGGTAATTAAGCTGACTTTAAATTTGCAAAATTATACCAAGGGTGGGTATCACGCTTTTTTTTCGCTCGGATCAAAAAATAGATTTGCTTCTAACTCACCTCATGAGGAGGAGCAACTCCTGCTTATCTCGAATCTGCAAACCGTTTGGCTCTGTGGCTTTTCATTCTCCGTCAGCGCCCGTTTTAATTAAGGTCACTTTTGCTAAAAAAAAACATGCCATACGCCACCGTTCAAAAATAAAAACTCTGTCGAATCTTTATCAAACTCCGACCAGTTCAAGCTCTTATCGGCCTTACTCTAAATCCAGAATATTGGAATCATCGGGTTAATAGGGGGGTAATTAAGCTGACTTTAAATTTGCAAAATTATACCAAGGGTGGGTATCACGCTTTTTTTCGCTCGGATCAAAAAATAGATTTGCTTCTAACTCACCTCATGAGGAGGAGCAACTCCTGCTTATCTCGAATCTGCAAACCGTTTGGCTCTGTGGCTTTTCATTCTCCGTCAGCGCCCGTTTTAATTAGGGTCACTTTTGCTAAAAAAAAACATGCCATACGCCACCGTTCAAAAATAAAAACTCTGTCGAATCTTTATCAAACTCCGACCAGTTCAAGCTCTTATCGGCCTTACTCTAAATCCAGAATATTGGAATCATCGGGTTAATAGGGGGGTAATTAAGCTGACTTTAAATTTGCAAAATTATACCAAGGGTGGGTATCACGCTTTTTTTCGCTCGGATCAAAAAATAGATTTGCTTCTAACTCACCTCATGAGGAGGAGCAACTCCTGCTTATCTCGAATCTGCAAACCGTTTGGCTCTGTGGCTTTTCATTCTCCGTCAGCGCCCGTTTTAATTAGGGTCAATTTTGCTAAATAAAAACATGCCATACGCCACCGTTCAAAAATAAAAACTCTGTCGAATCTTTATCAAACTCCGACCAGTTCAAGCTCTTATCGGCCTTACTCTAAATCCAGAATATTGGAATCATCGGGTTAATAGGGGGGTAATTAAGCTGACTTTAAATTTGCAAAATTATACCAAGGGTGGGTATCACGCTTTTTTTTCGCTCGGATCAAAAAATAGATTTGCTTCTAACTCACCTCATGAGGAGGAGCAACTCCTGCTTATCTCGAATCTGCAAACCGTTTGGCTCTGTGGCTTTTCATTCTCCGTCAGCGCCCGTTTTAATTAGGGTCACTTTTGCTTAAAAAAAACATGCCATACGCCACCGTTCAAAAATGAAAACTCTGTCGAATCATTATCAAACTCCGACCAGTTCAAGCTCTTATCGGCCTTACTCTAAATCCAGAATATTGGAATCATCGGGTTAATAGGGGGGTAATTAAGCTGACTTTAAATCTGCAAAATTATACCAAGGGTGGGTATCACGCTTTTTTTTCGCTCGGATCAAAAAATAGATTTGCTTCTAACTCACCTTATGAGGAGGAGCAACTCCTGCTTATCTCGAATCTGCAAACCGTTTGGCTCTGTGGCTTTTCATTCTCCGTCAGCGCCCGTTTTAATTAGGGTCACTTTTGCTAAAAAAAAACATGCCATACGCCACCGTTCAAAAATAAAAACTCTGTCGAATCTTTATCAAACTCCGACCAGTTCAAGCTCTTATCGGCCTTACTCTAAACGCAGAATATTGGAATCATCGGGTTAATAGGGGGGTAATTAAGCTGACTTTAAATTTGCAAAATTATACCAAGGGTGGGTATCACGCTTTTTTTTCGCTCGGATCAAAAAATAGATTTGCTTCTAACTCACCTCATGAGGAGGAGCAACTCCTGCTTATCTCGAATCTGCAAACCGTTTGGCTCTGTGGCTTTTCATTCTCCGTCAGCGCCCGTTTTAATTATGGTCACTTTTGCTAAAAAAAAACATGCCATACGCCACCGTTCAAATATAAAAACTCTGTCGAATCTTTATCAAACTCCGACCAGTTCAAGCTCTTATCGGCCTTACTCTAAATCCAGAATATTGGAATCATCGGGTTAATAGGGGGGTAATTAAGCTGACTTTAAATTTGCAAAATTATACCAAGGGTGGGTATCACGCTTTTTTTTCGCTCGGATCAAAAAATAGATTTGCTTCTAACTCACCTCATGAGGAGGAGCAACTCCTGCTTATCTCGAATCTGCAAACCGTTTGGCTCTGTGGCTTTTCATTCTCCGTCAGCGCCCGTTTTAATTAAGGTCACTTTTGCTAAAAAAAAACATGCCATACGCCACCGTTCAAAAATAAAAACTCTGTCGAATCTTTATCAAACTCCGACCAGTTCTAGCTCTTATCGGCCTTACTCTAAATCCAGAATATTGGAATCATCGGGTTAATAGGGGGGTAATTAAGCTGACTTTAAATTTGCAAAATTATACCAAGGGTGGGTATCACGCTTTTTTTTCGCTCGGATCAAAAAATAGATTTGCTTCTAACTCACCTCATGAGGAGGAGCAACTCCTGCTTATCTCGAATCTGCAAACCGTTTGGCTCTGTGGCTTTTCATTCTCCGTCAGCGCCCGTTTTAATTAGGGTCACTTTTGCTAAAAAAAAACATGCCATACGCCACCGTTCAAAAATGAAAACTCTGTCGAATCATTATCAAACTCCGACCAGTTCAAGCTCTTATCGGCCTTATTCTAAATCCAGAATATTGGAATAATGGGTTTAATAGGGGGGTAATTAAGCTGACTTTAAATTTGCAAAATTATACCAAGGGTGGGTATCACGCTTTTTTTTCGCTCGGATCAAAAAATAGATTTGCTTCTAACTCACCTCATGAGGAGGAGCAACTCCTGCTTATCTCGAATCTGCAAACCATTTGGCTCTGTGGCTTTTCATTCTCCGTCAGCGCCCGTTTTAATTAGGGTCACTTTTGCTAAAAAAAAACATGCCATACGCCACCGTTCAAAAATAAAAACTCTGTCGAATCTTTATCAAGCTCCGACCAGTTCAAGCTCTTATCGGCCTTACTCTAAATCCAGAATATTGGAATCATCGGGTTGATAGGGGGGTAATTAAGCTGACTTTAAATTTGCAAAATTATATCAAGGGTGGGTATCACGCTTTTTTTCGCTCGGATCAAAAAATAGATTTGCTTCTAACTAACCTCATGAGGAGGAGCAACTCCTGCTTATCTCGAATCTGCAAACCGTTTGGCTCTGTGGCTTTTCATTCTCCGTCAGCGCCTGTTTTAATTAGGGTCACTTTTGCTAAAAAAAAACATGCCATACGCCACCGTTCAAAAATAAAAACTCTGTCGAATCTTTGTCAAACTCCGACCAGTTCAAGCTCTTATCGGCCTTACTCTAAATCCAGAATATTGGAATCATCGGGTTAATAGGGGGGTAATTAAGCTGACTTTAAATTTGCAAAATTATACCAAGGGTGGGTATCACGCTTTTTTGTCGCTCGGATCAAAAAATAGATTTGCTTCTAACTCACCTCATGAGGAGGAGCAACTCCTGCTTATCTCGAATCTGCAAACCGTTTGGCTCTGTGGCTTTTCATTCTCCGTCAGCGCCCGTTTTAATTAGGGTCATTTTTGCTAAAAAAAACATGCCATACGCCACCGTTCAAAAATGAAAACTCTGTCGAATCATTATCAAACTCCGACCAGTTCAAGCTCTTATCGGCCTTATTCTAAATCCAGAATATTGGAATCATCGGTTTAATAGGGGGGTAATTAAGCTGACTTTAAATTTGCAAAATTATACCAAGGGTGGGTATCACCCTTTTTTTTCGCTCGGATCAAAAAATAGATTTGCTTCTAACTCACCTCATGAGGAGGAGCAACTCCTGCTTATCTCGAATCTGCAAACCGTTTGGCTCTGTGGCTTTTCATTTTCCGTCAGCGCCCGTTTTAATTAGGGTCACTTTTGCTAAAAAAAAACATGCCATACGCCACCGTTCAAAAATAAAAACTCTGTCGAATCTTTATCAAACTCCGACCAGCTCAAGCTCTTATCGGCCTTACTCTAAATCCAGAATATTGGAATCATCGGGTTAATAGGGGGGTAATTAAGCTGACTTTAAATTTGCAAAATTATACCAAGGGTGGGTATCACGCTTTTTTTCGCTCGGATCAAAAAATAGATTTGCTTGTAACTCACCTCATGAGGAGGAGCAACTCCTGCTTATCTCGAATCTGCAAACCGTTTGGCTCTGTGGCTTTTCTTTCTCCGTCAGCGCCCGTTTTAATTAGGGTCACTTTTGCTAAAAAAAAACATGCCATACGCCACCGTTCAAAAATAAAAACTCTGTCGAATCTTTATCAAACTCCGACCAGTTCAAGCTCTTATCGGCCTTACTCTAAATCCAGAATATTGGAATCATCCGGTTAATAGGGGGGTAATTAAGCTGAATTTAAATTTGCAAAATTATACCAAGGGTGGGTATCACGCTTTTTTTTCGCTCGGATCAAAAAACAGATTTGCTTCTAACTCACCTCATGAGGAGGAGCAACTCCTGCTTATCTCGAATCTGCAAACCGTTTGGCTCTGTGGCTTTTCATTCTCCGTCAGCGCCCGTTTTAATTAGGGTCACTTTTGCTAAAAAAAAACATGCCATACGCCACCGCTCAAAAATAAAAACTATGTCGAATCTTTATCAAACTCCGACCAGTTCAAGCTCTTATCGGCCTTACTCTAAATCCAGAATATTGGAATCATCGGGTTAATAGGGGGGTAATTAAGCTGACTTTAAATTTGCAAAATTATACCAAGGGTGGGTATCACGCTTTTTTTTCGCTCGGATAAAAAATAGATTTGCTTCTAACTCACCTCATGAGGAGGAGCAACTCCTGCTTATCTCGAATCTGCAAACCGTTTGGCTCTGTGGCTTTTCATTCTCCGTCAGCGCCCGTTTTAATTAGGGTCACTTTTGCTAAAAAAAAACGTGCCATACGCCACCGTTCAAAAATGAAAACTCTGTCGAATCATTATCAAGCTCCGACCAGTTCAAGCTCTTATCGGCCTTATTCTAAATCCAGAATATTGGAATCATCGGTTCAATAGCGGGGTAATTAAGCTGACTTTAAATTTGCAAAATTATACCAAGGGTGGGTATCACGCTTTTTTTTCGCTCGGCTCAAAAAATAGATTTGCTTCTAACTCACCTCATGAGGAGGAGCAACTCCTGCTTATCTCGAATCTGCAAACCGTTTGGCTCTGTGGCTTTTCATTCTCCGTCAGCGCCCGTTTTAATTAGGGTCACTTTTGCTAAAAAAAAACATGCCATACGCCACCGTTCAAAAATAAAAACTCTGTCGAATCTTTATCAAACTCCGACCAGTTCAAGCTCTTATCGGCCTTACTCAAAATCCAGAATATTGGAATCATCGGGTTAATAGGGGGGTAATTAAGCTGACTTTAAATTTGCAAAATTATACCAAGGGTGGGTATCACGCTTTTTTTTCGCTCGGATCAAAAAATATATTTGCTTCTAACTTACCTCATGAGGAGGAGCAACTCCTGCTTATCTCGAATCTGCAAACCGTTTGGCTCTGTGGCTTTTCATTCTCCGTCAGCGCCCGTTTTAATTAGGGTCACATTTGCTAAAAAAAAACATGCCATACGCCACCGTTCAAAAATGAAAACTCTGTCGAATCATTATCAAACTCCGACCAGTTCAAGCTCTTATCGGCCTTACTCTAAATCCAGAATATTGGAATCATCGGGTTAATAGGGGGGTAATTAAGCTGACTTTAAATTTGCAAAATTATACCAAGGGTGTGTATCACGCTTTTTTTTCGCTCGGATAAAAAAATAGATTTGCTTCTAACTCACCTCATGAGGAGGAGCAACTCCTGCTTATCTCGAATCTGCAAACCGTTTGGCTCTGTGGCTTTTCATTCTCCGTCAGCGCCCGTTTTAATTAGGGTCACTTTTGCTAAAAAAAAACATGCCATACGCCACCGTTCAAAAATGAAAACTCTGTCGAATCATTATCAAGCTTCGACCAGTTCAAGCTCTTATCGGCCTTATTCTAAATCCAGAATATTGGAATCATCGGTTCAATAGGGGGGTAATTAAGCTGACTTTAAATTTGCAAAATTATACCAAGGGTGGGTATCACGCTTTTTTTTCGCTCGGATAAAAAAATAGATTTGCTTCTAACTCACCTCATGAGGAGGAGCAACTCCTGCTTATCTCGAATCTGCAAACCGTTTGGCTCTGTGGCTTTTCTTTCTCCGTCAGCGCCCGTTTTAATTAGGGTCACTTTTGCTAAAAAAAAACATGCCATACGCCACCGTTCAAAAATGAAAACTCTGTCGAATCATTATCAAGCTCCGACCAGTTCAAGCTCTTATCGGCCTTATTCTAAATCCAGAATATTGGAATCATCGGTTCAATAGGGGGGTAATTAAGCTGACTTTAAATTTGCAAAATTATACCAAGGGTGGGTATCACGCTTTTTTTTCGCTCGGATCAAAAAATAGATTTGCTTCTAACTCACCTCATGAGGAGGAGCAACTCCGGCTTATCTCGAATCTGCAAACCGTTTGGCTCTGTGGCTTTTCATTCTCCGTCAGCGCCCGTTTTAATTAGGGTCACTTTTGCTAAAAAAAAACATGCCATACGCCACCGTTCAAAAATAAAAACTCTGTCGAATCTTTATCAAACTCCGAGCAGTTCAAGCTCTTATCGGCCTTACTCTAAATCCAGAATATTGGAATCATCGGGTTAATAGGGGGGTAATTAAGCTGACTTTAAATTTGCAAAATTTTACCAAGGGTGGGTATCACGCTTTTTTTTTGCTCGGATCAAAAATAGATTTGCTTCTAACTCACCTCATGAGGAGGAGCAACTCCTGCTTATCTCGAATCTGCAAACCGTTTGGATTCTCCGTCAGCGCCCGTTTTAATTAGGGTCACTTTTGCTAAAAAAAAACATGCCATACGCCACCGTTCAAAAATAAAAACTCTGTCGAATCTTTATCAAACTCCGACCAGTTCAAGCTCTTATCGGCCTTACACTAAATCCAGAATATTGGAATCATCGGGTTAATAGGGGGGTAATTAAGCTGACTTTAAATTTGCAAAATTATACCAAGGGTGGGTATCACGCTTTTTTTTCGCTCGGATCAAAAAACAGATTTGCTTCTAACTCACCTCATGAGGAGGAGCAACTCCTGCTTATCTCGAATCTGCAAACCGTTTGGCTCTGTGGCTTTTCATTCTCCGTCAGCGCCCGTTTTAATTAGGGTCACTTTTGCTAAAAAAAAACATGCCATACGCCACCGTTCAAAAATGAAAACTCTGTCGAATCATTATCAAACTCCGACCAGTTCAAGCTCTTATCGGCCTTATTCTAAATCCAGAATATTGGAATCATCGGTTTAATAGGGGGGTAATTAAGCTGACTTTAAATTTGCAAAATTATACCAAGGGTGGGTATCACGTTTTTTTTCGCTCGGATCAAAAAATAGATTTGCTTCTAACTCACCTCATGAGGAGGAGCAACTCTTGCTTATCTCGAATCTGCAAACCGTTTGGCTCTGTGGCTTTTCATTCTCCGTCAGCGCCCGTTTTAATTAGGGTCACTTTTGCTAAAAAAAAACATGCCATACGCCACCGTTCAAAAATAAAAACTCTGTCGAATCATTATCAAGCTCCGACCAGTTCAAGCTCTTATCCGCCTTATTCTAAATCCAGAATATTGGAATCATCGGTTCAATAGGGGGGTAATTAAGCTGACTTTAAATTTGCAAAATTATACCAAGGGTGGGTATCACGCTTTTTTTTCGCTCGGATCAAAAAATAGATTTGCTTCTAACTCACCTGATGAGGAGGAGCAACTCCTGCTTATCTCGAATCTGCAAACCGTTTGGTTCTGTGGCTTTTCATTCTCCGTCAGCGCCCGTTTTAATTAGGGTCACTTTTGCTAAAAAAAACATGCCATACGCCACCGTTCAAAAATAAAAACTCTGTCGAATCTTTATCAAACTCCGACCAGTTCAAGCTCTTATCGACCTTACTCTAAATCCTGAAAATTGGAATCATCGGGTTAATAGGGGGGTAATGAAGCTGACTTTAAATTTGCAAAATTATACCAAGGGTGGGTATCACGCTTTTTTTTCGCTCGGATCAAAAAATAGATTTGCTTCTAACTAGCCTCATGAGGAGGAGCAACTCCTGCTTATCTCGAATCTGCAAACCGTTTGGCTCTGTGGCTTTTCATTCTCCGTCAGCGCCCGTTTTAATTAGGGTCACTTTTGCTAAAAAAAAACATGCCATACGCCACCGTTCAAAAATAAAAACTCTGTCGAATCTTTATCAAACTCCGACCAGTTCAAGCTCTTATCGGCCTTACTCTAAATCCGGAATATTGGAATCATCGGGTTAATAGGGGGGTAATTAAGCTGACTTTAAATTTGCAAAATTATACCAAGGGTGGGTATCACGCTTTTTTTTCGCTCGGATCAAAAAATAGATTTGCTTCTAACTCACCTCATGAGGAGGAGCAACTCCTGCTTATCTCGAATCTGCAAACCGTTTGGCTCTGTGGCTTTTCATTCTCCGTCAGCGCCCGTTTTAATTAGGGTCACTTTTGCTAAAAAAAAACATGCCATACGCCACCGTTCAAAAATAAAAACTCTGTCGAATCTTTATCAAACTCCGACCAGTTCAAGCTCTTATCGGCCTCACTCTAAATCCAGAATATTGGAATCATCGGGTTAATAGGGGGGTAATTAAGCTGACTTTAAATTTGCAAAATTATACCAAGGGTGGGTATCACGCTTTTTTTTCGCTCGGATCAAAAAATAGATTTGCTTCTAACTCACCTCATGAGGAGGAGCAACTCCTGCTTATCTCGAATCTGCAAACCGTTTGGCTCTGTGGCTTTTCATTCTCCGTTAGCGCCCGTTTTAATTAGGGTCACTTTTGCTAAAAAAAAACATGCCATACGCCACCGTTCAAAAATAAAAACTCTGTCGAATCTTTATCAAACTCCGACCAGTTCAAGCTCTAACGGCCTTACTCTAAATCCAGAATATTGGAATCATCGGGTTAATAGGGGGGTAATTAAGCTGACTTTAAATTTGCAAAATTATACCAAGGGTGGGTATCACGCTTTTTTTCGCTCGGATCAAAAAATAGATTTGCTTCTAACTCACCTCATGAGGAGGAGCAACTCCTGCTTATCTCGAATCTGCAAACCGTTTGGCTCTGTGGCTTTTCATTCTCCGTCAGCGCCCGTTTTAATTAGGGTCACTTTTGCTAAAAAAAAACATGCCATACGCCACCGTTCAAAAATAAAAACTCTGTCGAATCTTTATCAAACTCCGACCAGTTCAAGCTCTTATCGGCCTTACTCTAAATCCAGAATATTGGAATCATCGGGTTAATAGGGGGGTAATTAAGCTGACTTTAAATTTGCAAAATTATACCAAGGGTGGGTATCACGCTTTTTTTTCGCTCGGATCAAAAAATAGATTTGCTTCTAACTCACCTCATGAGGAGGAGCAACTCCTGCTTATCTCGAATCTGCAAACCGTTTGGCTCTGTGGCTTTTCATTCTCCGTCAGCGCCCGTTTTAATTAAGGTCACTTTTGCTAAAAAAAAACATGCCATACGCCACCGTTCAAAAATAAAAACTCTGTCGAATCTTTATCAAACTCCGACCAGTTCAAGCTCTTATCGGCCTTACTCTAAATCCAGAATATTGGAATCATCGGGTTAATAGGGGGGTAATTAAGCTGACTTTAAATTTGCAAAATTATACCAAGGGTGGGTATCACGCTTTTTTTCGCTCGGATCAAAAAATAGATTTGCTTCTAACTCACCTCATGAGGAGGAGCAACTCCTGCTTATCTCGAATCTGCAAACCGTTTGGCTCTGTGGCTTTTCATTCTCCGTCAGCGCCCGTTTTAATTAGGGTCACTTTTGCTAAAAAAAAACATGCCATACGCCACCGTTCAAAAATAAAAACTCTGTCGAATCTTTATCAAACTCCGACCAGTTCAAGCTCTTATCGGCCTTACTCTAAATCCAGAATATTGGAATCATCGGGTTAATAGGGGGGTAATTAAGCTGACTTTAAATTTGCAAAATTATACCAAGGGTGGGTATCACGCTTTTTTTCGCTCGGATCAAAAAATAGATTTGCTTCTAACTCACCTCATGAGGAGGAGCAACTCCTGCTTATCTCGAATCTGCAAACCGTTTGGCTCTGTGGCTTTTCATTCTCCGTCAGCGCCCGTTTTAATTAGGGTCAATTTTGCTAAATAAAAACATGCCATACGCCACCGTTCAAAAATAAAAACTCTGTCGAATCTTTATCAAACTCCGACCAGTTCAAGCTCTTATCGGCCTTACTCTAAATCCAGAATATTGGAATCATCGGGTTAATAGGGGGGTAATTAAGCTGACTTTAAATTTGCAAAATTATACCAAGGGTGGGTATCACGCTTTTTTTTCGCTCGGATCAAAAAATAGATTTGCTTCTAACTCACCTCATGAGGAGGAGCAACTCCTGCTTATCTCGAATCTGCAAACCGTTTGGCTCTGTGGCTTTTCATTCTCCGTCAGCGCCCGTTTTAATTAGGGTCACTTTTGCTTAAAAAAAACATGCCATACGCCACCGTTCAAAAATGAAAACTCTGTCGAATCATTATCAAACTCCGACCAGTTCAAGCTCTTATCGGCCTTACTCTAAATCCAGAATATTGGAATCATCGGGTTAATAGGGGGGTAATTAAGCTGACTTTAAATCTGCAAAATTATACCAAGGGTGGGTATCACGCTTTTTTTTCGCTCGGATCAAAAAATAGATTTGCTTCTAACTCACCTTATGAGGAGGAGCAACTCCTGCTTATCTCGAATCTGCAAACCGTTTGGCTCTGTGGCTTTTCATTCTCCGTCAGCGCCCGTTTTAATTAGGGTCACTTTTGCTAAAAAAAAACATGCCATACGCCACCGTTCAAAAATAAAAACTCTGTCGAATCTTTATCAAACTCCGACCAGTTCAAGCTCTTATCGGCCTTACTCTAAACGCAGAATATTGGAATCATCGGGTTAATAGGGGGGTAATTAAGCTGACTTTAAATTTGCAAAATTATACCAAGGGTGGGTATCACGCTTTTTTTTCGCTCGGATCAAAAAATAGATTTGCTTCTAACTCACCTCATGAGGAGGAGCAACTCCTGCTTATCTCGAATCTGCAAACCGTTTGGCTCTGTGGCTTTTCATTCTCCGTCAGCGCCCGTTTTAATTATGGTCACTTTTGCTAAAAAAAAACATGCCATACGCCACCGTTCAAATATAAAAACTCTGTCGAATCTTTATCAAACTCCGACCAGTTCAAGCTCTTATCGGCCTTACTCTAAATCCAGAATATTGGAATCATCGGGTTAATAGGGGGGTAATTAAGCTGACTTTAAATTTGCAAAATTATACCAAGGGTGGGTATCACGCTTTTTTTTCGCTCGGATCAAAAAATAGATTTGCTTCTAACTCACCTCATGAGGAGGAGCAACTCCTGCTTATCTCGAATCTGCAAACCGTTTGGCTCTGTGGCTTTTCATTCTCCGTCAGCGCCCGTTTTAATTAAGGTCACTTTTGCTAAAAAAAAACATGCCATACGCCACCGTTCAAAAATAAAAACTCTGTCGAATCTTTATCAAACTCCGACCAGTTCTAGCTCTTATCGGCCTTACTCTAAATCCAGAATATTGGAATCATCGGGTTAATAGGGGGGTAATTAAGCTGACTTTAAATTTGCAAAATTATACCAAGGGTGGGTATCACGCTTTTTTTTCGCTCGGATCAAAAAATAGATTTGCTTCTAACTCACCTCATGAGGAGGAGCAACTCCTGCTTATCTCGAATCTGCAAACCGTTTGGCTCTGTGGCTTTTCATTCTCCGTCAGCGCCCGTTTTAATTAGGGTCACTTTTGCTAAAAAAAAACATGCCATACGCCACCGTTCAAAAATGAAAACTCTGTCGAATCATTATCAAACTCCGACCAGTTCAAGCTCTTATCGGCCTTATTCTAAATCCAGAATATTGGAATAATGGGTTTAATAGGGGGGTAATTAAGCTGACTTTAAATTTGCAAAATTATACCAAGGGTGGGTATCACGCTTTTTTTTCGCTCGGATCAAAAAATAGATTTGCTTCTAACTCACCTCATGAGGAGGAGCAACTCCTGCTTATCTCGAATCTGCAAACCATTTGGCTCTGTGGCTTTTCATTCTCCGTCAGCGCCCGTTTTAATTAGGGTCACTTTTGCTAAAAAAAAACATGCCATACGCCACCGTTCAAAAATAAAAACTCTGTCGAATCTTTATCAAGCTCCGACCAGTTCAAGCTCTTATCGGCCTTACTCTAAATCCAGAATATTGGAATCATCGGGTTGATAGGGGGGTAATTAAGCTGACTTTAAATTTGCAAAATTATATCAAGGGTGGGTATCACGCTTTTTTTCGCTCGGATCAAAAAATAGATTTGCTTCTAACTAACCTCATGAGGAGGAGCAACTCCTGCTTATCTCGAATCTGCAAACCGTTTGGCTCTGTGGCTTTTCATTCTCCGTCAGCGCCTGTTTTAATTAGGGTCACTTTTGCTAAAAAAAAACATGCCATACGCCACCGTTCAAAAATAAAAACTCTGTCGAATCTTTGTCAAACTCCGACCAGTTCAAGCTCTTATCGGCCTTACTCTAAATCCAGAATATTGGAATCATTGGGTTAATAGGGGGGTAATTAAGCTGACTTTAAATTTGCAAAATTATACCAAGGGTGGGTATCACGCTTTTTTGTCGCTCGGATCAAAAAATAGATTTGCTTCTAACTCACCTCATGAGGAGGAGCAACTCCTGCTTATCTCGAATCTGCAAACCGTTTGGCTCTGTGGCTTTTCATTCTCCGTCAGCGCCCGTTTTAATTAGGGTCATTTTTGCTAAAAAAAACATGCCATACGCCACCGTTCAAAAATGAAAACTCTGTCGAATCATTATCAAACTCCGACCAGTTCAAGCTCTTATCGGCCTTATTCTAAATCCAGAATATTGGAATCATCGGTTTAATAGGGGGGTAATTAAGCTGACTTTAAATTTGCAAAATTATACCAAGGGTGGGTATCACCCTTTTTTTTCGCTCGGATCAAAAAATAGATTTGCTTCTAACTCACCTCATGAGGAGGAGCAACTCCTGCTTATCTCGAATCTGCAAACCGTTTGGCTCTGTGGCTTTTCATTTTCCGTCAGCGCCCGTTTTAATTAGGGTCACTTTTGCTAAAAAAAAACATGCCATACGCCACCGTTCAAAAATAAAAACTCTGTCGAATCTTTATCAAACTCCGACCAGCTCAAGCTCTTATCGGCCTTACTCTAAATCCAGAATATTGGAATCATCGGGTTAATAGGGGGGTAATTAAGCTGACTTTAAATTTGCAAAATTATACCAAGGGTGGGTATCACGCTTTTTTTCGCTCGGATCAAAAAATAGATTTGCTTGTAACTCACCTCATGAGGAGGAGCAACTCCTGCTTATCTCGAATCTGCAAACCGTTTGGCTCTGTGGCTTTTCTTTCTCCGTCAGCGCCCGTTTTAATTAGGGTCACTTTTGCTAAAAAAAAACATGCCATACGCCACCGTTCAAAAATAAAAACTCTGTCGAATCTTTATCAAACTCCGACCAGTTCAAGCTCTTATCGGCCTTACTCTAAATCCAGAATATTGGAATCATCCGGTTAATAGGGGGGTAATTAAGCTGAATTTAAATTTGCAAAATTATACCAAGGGTGGGTATCACGCTTTTTTTTCGCTCGGATCAAAAAACAGATTTGCTTCTAACTCACCTCATGAGGAGGAGCAACTCCTGCTTATCTCGAATCTGCAAACCGTTTGGCTCTGTGGCTTTTCATTCTCCGTCAGCGCCCGTTTTAATTAGGGTCACTTTTGCTAAAAAAAAACATGCCATACGCCACCGCTCAAAAATAAAAACTATGTCGAATCTTTATCAAACTCCGACCAGTTCAAGCTCTTATCGGCCTTACTCTAAATCCAGAATATTGGAATCATCGGGTTAATAGGGGGGTAATTAAGCTGACTTTAAATTTGCAAAATTATACCAAGGGTGGGTATCACGCTTTTTTTTCGCTCGGATAAAAAATAGATTTGCTTCTAACTCACCTCATGAGGAGGAGCAACTCCTGCTTATCTCGAATCTGCAAACCGTTTGGCTCTGTGGCTTTTCATTCTCCGTCAGCGCCCGTTTTAATTAGGGTCACTTTTGCTAAAAAAAAACGTGCCATACGCCACCGTTCAAAAATGAAAACTCTGTCGAATCATTATCAAGCTCCGACCAGTTCAAGCTCTTATCGGCCTTATTCTAAATCCAGAATATTGGAATCATCGGTTCAATAGCGGGGTAATTAAGCTGACTTTAAATTTGCAAAATTATACCAAGGGTGGGTATCACGCTTTTTTTTCGCTCGGCTCAAAAAATAGATTTGCTTCTAACTCACCTCATGAGGAGGAGCAACTCCTGCTTATCTCGAATCTGCAAACCGTTTGGCTCTGTGGCTTTTCATTCTCCGTCAGCGCCCGTTTTAATTAGGGTCACTTTTGCTAAAAAAAAACATGCCATACGCCACCGTTCAAAAATAAAAACTCTGTCGAATCTTTATCAAACTCCGACCAGTTCAAGCTCTTATCGGCCTTACTCAAAATCCAGAATATTGGAATCATCGGGTTAATAGGGGGGTAATTAAGCTGACTTTAAATTTGCAAAATTATACCAAGGGTGGGTATCACGCTTTTTTTTCGCTCGGATCAAAAAATATATTTGCTTCTAACTTACCTCATGAGGAGGAGCAACTCCTGCTTATCTCGAATCTGCAAACCGTTTGGCTCTGTGGCTTTTCATTCTCCGTCAGCGCCCGTTTTAATTAGGGTCACATTTGCTAAAAAAAAACATGCCATACGCCACCGTTCAAAAATGAAAACTCTGTCGAATCATTATCAAACTCCGACCAGTTCAAGCTCTTATCGGCCTTACTCTAAATCCAGAATATTGGAATCATCGGGTTAATAGGGGGGTAATTAAGCTGACTTTAAATTTGCAAAATTATACCAAGGGTGTGTATCACGCTTTTTTTTCGCTCGGATAAAAAAATAGATTTGCTTCTAACTCACCTCATGAGGAGGAGCAACTCCTGCTTATCTCGAATCTGCAAACCGTTTGGCTCTGTGGCTTTTCATTCTCCGTCAGCGCCCGTTTTAATTAGGGTCACTTTTGCTAAAAAAAAACATGCCATACGCCACCGTTCAAAAATGAAAACTCTGTCGAATCATTATCAAGCTTCGACCAGTTCAAGCTCTTATCGGCCTTATTCTAAATCCAGAATATTGGAATCATCGGTTCAATAGGGGGGTAATTAAGCTGACTTTAAATTTGCAAAATTATACCAAGGGTGGGTATCACGCTTTTTTTTCGCTCGGATAAAAAAATAGATTTGCTTCTAACTCACCTCATGAGGAGGAGCAACTCCTGCTTATCTCGAATCTGCAAACCGTTTGGCTCTGTGGCTTTTCTTTCTCCGTCAGCGCCCGTTTTAATTAGGGTCACTTTTGCTAAAAAAAAACATGCCATACGCCACCGTTCAAAAATGAAAACTCTGTCGAATCATTATCAAGCTCCGACCAGTTCAAGCTCTTATCGGCCTTATTCTAAATCCAGAATATTGGAATCATCGGTTCAATAGGGGGGTAATTAAGCTGACTTTAAATTTGCAAAATTATACCAAGGGTGGGTATCACGCTTTTTTTTCGCTCGGATCAAAAAATAGATTTGCTTCTAACTCACCTCATGAGGAGGAGCAACTCCGGCTTATCTCGAATCTGCAAACCGTTTGGCTCTGTGGCTTTTCATTCTCCGTCAGCGCCCGTTTTAATTAGGGTCACTTTTGCTAAAAAAAAACATGCCATACGCCACCGTTCAAAAATAAAAACTCTGTCGAATCTTTATCAAACTCCGAGCAGTTCAAGCTCTTATCGGCCTTACTCTAAATCCAGAATATTGGAATCATCGGGTTAATAGGGGGGTAATTAAGCTGACTTTAAATTTGCAAAATTTTACCAAGGGTGGGTATCACGCTTTTTTTTTGCTCGGATCAAAAATAGATTTGCTTCTAACTCACCTCATGAGGAGGAGCAACTCCTGCTTATCTCGAATCTGCAAACCGTTTGGATTCTCCGTCAGCGCCCGTTTTAATTAGGGTCACTTTTGCTAAAAAAAAACATGCCATACGCCACCGTTCAAAAATAAAAACTCTGTCGAATCTTTATCAAACTCCGACCAGTTCAAGCTCTTATCGGCCTTACACTAAATCCAGAATATTGGAATCATCGGGTTAATAGGGGGGTAATTAAGCTGACTTTAAATTTGCAAAATTATACCAAGGGTGGGTATCACGCTTTTTTTTCGCTCGGATCAAAAAACAGATTTGCTTCTAACTCACCTCATGAGGAGGAGCAACTCCTGCTTATCTCGAATCTGCAAACCGTTTGGCTCTGTGGCTTTTCATTCTCCGTCAGCGCCCGTTTTAATTAGGGTCACTTTTGCTAAAAAAAAACATGCCATACGCCACCGTTCAAAAATGAAAACTCTGTCGAATCATTATCAAACTCCGACCAGTTCAAGCTCTTATCGGCCTTATTCTAAATCCAGAATATTGGAATCATCGGTTTAATAGGGGGGTAATTAAGCTGACTTTAAATTTGCAAAATTATACCAAGGGTGGGTATCACGTTTTTTTTCGCTCGGATCAAAAAATAGATTTGCTTCTAACTCACCTCATGAGGAGGAGCAACTCTTGCTTATCTCGAATCTGCAAACCGTTTGGCTCTGTGGCTTTTCATTCTCCGTCAGCGCCCGTTTTAATTAGGGTCACTTTTGCTAAAAAAAAACATGCCATACGCCACCGTTCAAAAATAAAAACTCTGTCGAATCATTATCAAGCTCCGACCAGTTCAAGCTCTTATCCGCCTTATTCTAAATCCAGAATATTGGAATCATCGGTTCAATAGGGGGGTAATTAAGCTGACTTTAAATTTGCAAAATTATACCAAGGGTGGGTATCACGCTTTTTTTTCGCTCGGATCAAAAAATAGATTTGCTTCTAACTCACCTGATGAGGAGGAGCAACTCCTGCTTATCTCGAATCTGCAAACCGTTTGGTTCTGTGGCTTTTCATTCTCCGTCAGCGCCCGTTTTAATTAGGGTCACTTTTGCTAAAAAAAACATGCCATACGCCACCGTTCAAAAATAAAAACTCTGTCGAATCTTTATCAAACTCCGACCAGTTCAAGCTCTTATCGACCTTACTCTAAATCCTGAAAATTGGAATCATCGGGTTAATAGGGGGGTAATGAAGCTGACTTTAAATTTGCAAAATTATACCAAGGGTGGGTATCACGCTTTTTTTTCGCTCGGATCAAAAAATAGATTTGCTTCTAACTAGCCTCATGAGGAGGAGCAACTCCTGCTTATCTCGAATCTGCAAACCGTTTGGCTCTGTGGCTTTTCATTCTCCGTCAGCGCCCGTTTTAATTAGGGTCACTTTTGCTAAAAAAAAACATGCCATACGCCACCGTTCAAAAATAAAAACTCTGTCGAATCTTTATCAAACTCCGACCAGTTCAAGCTCTTATCGGCCTTACTCTAAATCCGGAATATTGGAATCATCGGGTTAATAGGGGGGTAATTAAGCTGACTTTAAATTTGCAAAATTATACCAAGGGTGGGTATCACGCTTTTTTTTCGCTCGGATCAAAAAATAGATTTGCTTCTAACTCACCTCATGAGGAGGAGCAACTCCTGCTTATCTCGAATCTGCAAACCGTTTGGCTCTGTGGCTTTTCATTCTCCGTCAGCGCCCGTTTTAATTAGGGTCACTTTTGCTAAAAAAAAACATGCCATACGCCACCGTTCAAAAATAAAAACTCTGTCGAATCTTTATCAAACTCCGACCAGTTCAAGCTCTTATCGGCCTCACTCTAAATCCAGAATATTGGAATCATCGGGTTAATAGGGGGGTAATTAAGCTGACTTTAAATTTGCAAAATTATACCAAGGGTGGGTATCACGCTTTTTTTTCGCTCGGATCAAAAAATAGATTTGCTTCTAACTCACCTCATGAGGAGGAGCAACTCCTGCTTATCTCGAATCTGCAAACCGTTTGGCTCTGTGGCTTTTCATTCTCCGTTAGCGCCCGTTTTAATTAGGGTCACTTTTGCTAAAAAAAAACATGCCATACGCCACCGTTCAAAAATAAAAACTCTGTCGAATCTTTATCAAACTCCGACCAGTTCAAGCTCTAACGGCCTTACTCTAAATCCAGAATATTGGAATCATCGGGTTAATAGGGGGGTAATTAAGCTGACTTTAAATTTGCAAAATTATACCAAGGGTGGGTATCACGCTTTTTTTTCGCTCGGATCAAAAAATAGATTTGCTTCTAACTCACCTCATGAGGAGGAGCAACTCCTGCTTATCTCGAATCTGCAAACCGTTTGGCTCTGTGGCTTTTCATTCTCCGTCAGCGCCCGTTTTAATTAGGGTCACTTTTGCTAAAAAAAACATGCCATACGCCACCGTTCAAAAATAAAAACTCTGTCGAATCTTTATCAAACTCCGACCAGTTCAAGCTCTTATCGGCCTTACTCTAAATCCAGAATATTGGAATCATCGGGTTAATAGGGGGGTAATTAAGCTGACTTTGAATTTGCAAAATTATACCAAGGGTGGGTATCACGCTTTTTTTTCGCTCGGATCAAAAAATAGATTTGCTTCTAACTCACCTCATGAGGAGGAGCAACTCCTGCTTATCTCGAATCTGCAAACCGTTTGGCTCTGTGGATTTTCATTCTCCGTCAGCGCCCGTTTTAATTAGAGTCACTTTTGCTAAAAAAAACATGCCATACGCCACCGTTCAAAAATAAAAACTCTATCGAATCTTTATCAAACTCCGACCAGTTCAAGCTCTTATCGGCCTTACTCTAAATCCAGAATATTGGAATCATCGGGTTAATAGGGGGGTAATTAAGCTGACTTTAAATTTGCAAAATTATACCAAGGGTGGGTATCACGCTTTTTTTTCGCTCGGATCAAAAAATAGATTTGCTTCTAACTCACCTCATGAGGAGGAGCAACTCCTGCTTATCTCGAATCTGCAAACCGTTTGGCTCTGTGGCTTTTCATTCTCCGTCAGCACCCGTTTTAATTAGGGTCACTTTTGCTAAAAAAAAAACATGCCATACGCCACCGTTCAAAAATAAAAACTCTGTCGAATCATTATCAAACTCCGACCAGTTCAAGCTCTTATCGGCCTTATTCTAAATCCAGAATATTGGAATCATCGGTTTAATAGGGGGGTAATTAAGCTGACTTTAAATTTGCAAAATTATACCAAGGGTGGGTATCACGTTTTTTTTCGCTCGGATCAAAAAATAGATTTGCTTCTAACTCACCTCATGAGGAGGAGCAACTCTTGCTTATCTCGAATCTGCAAACCGTTTGGCTCTGTGGCTTTTCATTCTCCGTCAGCGCCCGTTTTAATTAGGGTCACTTTTGCTAAAAAAAAACATGCCATACGCCACCGTTCAAAAATAAAAACTCTGTCGAATCATTATCAAGCTCCGACCAGTTCAAGCTCTTATCCGCCTTATTCTAAATCCAGAATATTGGAATCATCGGTTCAATAGGGGGGTAATTAAGCTGACTTTAAATTTGCAAAATTATACCAAGGGTGGGTATCACGCTTTTTTTTCGCTCGGATCAAAAAATAGATTTGCTTCTAACTCACCTGATGAGGAGGAGCAACTCCTGCTTATCTCGAATCTGCAAACCGTTTGGTTCTGTGGCTTTTCATTCTCCGTCAGCGCCCGTTTTAATTAGGGTCACTTTTGCTAAAAAAAACATGCCATACGCCACCGTTCAAAAATAAAAACTCTGTCGAATCTTTATCAAACTCCGACCAGTTCAAGCTCTTATCGACCTTACTCTAAATCCTGAAAATTGGAATCATCGGGTTAATAGGGGGGTAATGAAGCTGACTTTAAATTTGCAAAATTATACCAAGGGTGGGTATCACGCTTTTTTTTCGCTCGGATCAAAAAATAGATTTGCTTCTAACTAGCCTCATGAGGAGGAGCAACTCCTGCTTATCTCGAATCTGCAAACCGTTTGGCTCTGTGGCTTTTCATTCTCCGTCAGCGCCCGTTTTAATTAGGGTCACTTTTGCTAAAAAAAAACATGCCATACGCCACCGTTCAAAAATAAAAACTCTGTCGAATCTTTATCAAACTCCGACCAGTTCAAGCTCTTATCGGCCTTACTCTAAATCCGGAATATTGGAATCATCGGGTTAATAGGGGGGTAATTAAGCTGACTTTAAATTTGCAAAATTATACCAAGGGTGGGTATCACGCTTTTTTTTCGCTCGGATCAAAAAATAGATTTGCTTCTAACTCACCTCATGAGGAGGAGCAACTCCTGCTTATCTCGAATCTGCAAACCGTTTGGCTCTGTGGCTTTTCATTCTCCGTCAGCGCCCGTTTTAATTAGGGTCACTTTTGCTAAAAAAAAACATGCCATACGCCACCGTTCAAAAATAAAAACTCTGTCGAATCTTTATCAAACTCCGACCAGTTCAAGCTCTTATCGGCCTCACTCTAAATCCAGAATATTGGAATCATCGGGTTAATAGGGGGGTAATTAAGCTGACTTTAAATTTGCAAAATTATACCAAGGGTGGGTATCACGCTTTTTTTTCGCTCGGATCAAAAAATAGATTTGCTTCTAACTCACCTCATGAGGAGGAGCAACTCCTGCTTATCTCGAATCTGCAAACCGTTTGGCTCTGTGGCTTTTCATTCTCCGTTAGCGCCCGTTTTAATTAGGGTCACTTTTGCTAAAAAAAAACATGCCATACGCCACCGTTCAAAAATAAAAACTCTGTCGAATCTTTATCAAACTCCGACCAGTTCAAGCTCTAACGGCCTTACTCTAAATCCAGAATATTGGAATCATCGGGTTAATAGGGGGGTAATTAAGCTGACTTTAAATTTGCAAAATTATACCAAGGGTGGGTATCACGCTTTTTTTTCGCTCGGATCAAAAAATAGATTTGCTTCTAACTCACCTCATGAGGAGGAGCAACTCCTGCTTATCTCGAATCTGCAAACCGTTTGGCTCTGTGGCTTTTCATTCTCCGTCAGCGCCCGTTTTAATTAGGGTCACTTTTGCTAAAAAAAACATGCCATACGCCACCGTTCAAAAATAAAAACTCTGTCGAATCTTTATCAAACTCCGACCAGTTCAAGCTCTTATCGGCCTTACTCTAAATCCAGAATATTGGAATCATCGGGTTAATAGGGGGGTAATTAAGCTGACTTTAAATTTGCAAAATTATACCAAGGGTGGGTATCACGCTTTTTTTTCGCTCGGATCAAAAAATAGATTTGCTTCTAACTCACCTCATGAGGAGGAGCAACTCCTGCTTATCTCGAATCTGCAAACCGTTTGGCTCTGTGGCTTTTCATTCTCCGTCAGCGCCCGTTTTAATTAGAGTCACTTTTGCTAAAAAAAACATGCCATACGCCACCGTTCAAAAATAAAAACTCTTTCGAATCTTTATCAAACTCCGACCAGTTCAAGCTCTTATCGGCCTTACTCTAAATCCAGAATATTGGAATCATCGGGTTAATAGGGGGGTAATTAAGCTGACTTTAAATTTGCAAAATTATACCAAGGGTGGGTATCACGCTTTTTTTTCGCTCGGATCAAAAAATAGATTTGCTTCTAACTCACCTCATGAGGAGGAGCAACTCCTGCTTATCTCGAATCTGCAAACCGTTTGGCTCTGTGGCTTTTCATTCTCCGTCAGCACCCGTTTTAATTAGGGTCACTTTTGCTAAAAAAAAAACATGCCATACGCCACCGTTCAAAAATAAAAACTCTGTCGAATCTTTATCAAACTCCGACCAGTTCAAGCTCTTATCGGCCTTACTCTAAATCCAGAATATTGGAATCATCGGGTTAATAGGGGGGTAATTAAGCTGACTTTAAATTTGCAAAATTATACCAAGGGTGGGTATCACGCTTTTTTTTCGCTCGGATCAAAAAATAGATTTGCTTCTAACTAGCCTCATGAGGAGGAGCAACTCCTGCTTATCTCGAATCTGCAAACCGTTTGGCTCTGTGGCTTTTCATTCTCCGTCAGCGCCCGTTTTAATTAGGGTCACTTTTGCTAAAAAAAAACATGCCATACGCCACCGTTCAAAAATAAAAACTCTGTCGAATCTTTATCAAACTCCGACCAGTTCAAGCTCTTATCGGCCTTACTCTAAATCCGGAATATTGGAATCATCGGGTTAATAGGGGGGTAATTAAGCTGACTTTAAATTTGCAAAATTATACCAAGGGTGGGTATCACGCTTTTTTTTCGCTCGGATCAAAAAATAGATTTGCTTCTAACTCACCTCATGAGGAGGAGCAACTCCTGCTTATCTCGAATCTGCAAACCGTTTGGCTCTGTGGCTTTTCATTCTCCGTCAGCGCCCGTTTTAATTAGAGTCACTTTTGCTAAAAAAAACATGCCATACGCCACCGTTCAAAAATAAAAACTCTGTCGAATCTTTATCAAACTCCGACCAGTTCAAGCTCTTATCGGCCTTACTCTAAATCCAGAATATTGGAATCATCGGGTTAATAGGGGGGTAATTAAGCTGACTTTAAATTTGCAAAATTATACCAAGGGTGGGTATCACGCTTTTTTTTCGCTCGGATCAAAAAATAGATTTGCTTCTAACTCACCTCATGAGGAGGAGCAACTCCTGCTTATCTCGAATCTGCAAACCGTTTGGCTCTGTGGCTTTTCATTCTCCGTCAGCGCCCGTTTTAATTAGGGTCACTTTTGCTAAAAAAAAACATGCCATACGCCACCGTTCAAAAATAAAAATTCTGTCGAAACTTTATCAAACTCCGACCAGTTCAAGCTCTTATCGGCCTTACTCTAAATCCAGAATATTGGAATCATCGGGTTAATAGGGGGGTAATTAAGCTGACTTTAAATTTGCAAAATTATACCAAGGGTGGATATCACGCTTTTTTTTCGCTCGGATCAAAAAATAGATTTGCTTCTAACTCACCTCATGAGGAGGAGCAACTCCTGCTTATCTCGAATCTGCAAACCGTTTGGCTCTGTGGCTTTTCATTCTCCGTCAGCACCCGTTTTAATTAGGGTCACTTTTGCTAAAAAAAAAACATGCCATACGCCACCGTTCAAAAATAAAAACTCTGTCGAATCTTTATCAAACTCCGACCAGTTCAAGCTCTTATCGGCCTTACTCTAAATCCAGAATATTGGAATCATCGGGTTAATAGGGGGGTAATTAAGCTGACTTTAAATTTGCAAAATTATACCAAGGGTGGGTATCACGCTTTTTTTTCGCTCGGATCAAAAAATAGATTTGCTTCTAACTAGCCTCATGAGGAGGAGCAACTCCTGCTTATCTCGAATCTGCAAACCGTTTGGCTCTGTGGCTTTTCATTCTCCGTCAGCGCCCGTTTTAATTAGGGTCACTTTTGCTAAAAAAAAACATGCCATACGCCACCGTTCAAAAATAAAAACTCTGTCGAATCTTTATCAAACTCCGACCAGTTCAAGCTCTTATCGGCCTTACTCTAAATCCGGAATATTGGAATCATCGGGTTAATAGGGGGGTAATTAAGCTGACTTTAAATTTGCAAAATTATACCAAGGGTGGGTATCACGCTTTTTTTTCGCTCGGATCAAAAAATAGATTTGCTTCTAACTCACCTCATGAGGAGGAGCAACTCCTGCTTATCTCGAATCTGCAAACCGTTTGGCTCTGTGGCTTTTCATTCTCCGTCAGCGCCCGTTTTAATTAGGGTCACTTTTGCTAAAAAAAAACATGCCATACGCCACCGTTCAAAAATAAAAATTCTGTCGAATCTTTATCAAACTCCGACCAGTTCAAGCTCTTATCGGCCTTACTCTAAATCCAGAATATTGGAATCATCGGGTTAATAGGGGGGTAATTAAGCTGACTTTAAATTTGCAAAATTATACCAAGGGTGGATATCACGCTTTTTTTTCGCTCGGATCAAAAAATAGATTTGCTTCTAACTCACCTCATGAGGAGGAGCAACTCCTGCTTATCTCGAATCTGCAAACCGTTTGGCTCTGTGGCTTTTCATTCTCCGTCAGCGCCCGGTTTAATTAGGGTCACTTTTGCTAAAAAAAAACATGCCATACGCCACCGTTCAAAAATAAAAACTCTGTCGAATCTTTATCAAACTCCGACCAGTTCAAGCTCTTATCGGCCTTACTCTAAATCCAGAATATTGGAATCATCGGGTTAATAGGGGGGTAATTAAGCTGACTTTAACTTTGCAAAATTATACCTAGGGTGGGTATCACGCTTTTTTTTCGCTCGGATCAAAAAATAGATTTGCTTCTAACTCACCTCATGAGGAGGAGCAACTCCTGCTTATCTCGAATCTGCAAACCGTTTGGCTCTGTGGCTTTTCATTCTCCGTCAGCGCCCGTTTCAATTAGGGTCACTTTTGCTAAAAAAAAACATGCCATACGCCACCGTTCAAAAATAAAAACTCTGTCGAATCTTTATCAAACTCCGACCAGTTCAAGCTCTTATCGGCCTTATTCTAAATCCAGAATATTGGAATCATCGGGTTAATAGGGGGGTAATTAAGCTGACTTTAAATTTGCAAAATTATACCAAGGGTGGGTATCACGCTTTTTTTTCGCTCGGATCAAAAAATAGATTTGCTTCTAACTCACCTCATGAGGAGGAGCAACTCCTGCTTATCTCGAATCTGCAAACCGTTTGGCTCTGTGGCTTTTCATTCTCCGTCAGCGCCCGTTTTAATTAGGGTCACTTTTGCTAAAAAAAAACATGCCATACGCCACCGTTCAAAAATAAAAACTCTGTCGAATCTTTATCAAACTCCGACCAGTTCAAGCTCTTATCGGCCTTACTCTAAATCCAGAATATTGGAATCATCGGGTTAATAGGGGGGTAATTAAGCTGACTTTAAATTTGCAAAATTATACCAAGGGTGGGTATCACGCTTTTTTTTCGCTCGGATCAAAAAATAGATTTGCTTCTAACTCACCTCATGAGGAGGAGCAACTCCTGCTTATCTCGAATCTGCAAACCGTTTGGCTCTGTGGCTTTTCATTCTCCGTCAGCGCCCGTTTTAATTAGGGTCACTTTTGCTAAAAAAAAACATGCCATACGCCACCGTTCAAAAATAAAAACTCTGTCGAATCTTTATCAAACTCCGACCAGTTCAAGCTCTTATCGGCCTTACTCTAAATCCAGAATATTGGAATCATCGGGTTAATAGGGGGGTAATTAAGCTGACTTTAAATTTGCAAAATTATACCAAGGGTGGGTATCACGCTTTTTTTTCGCTCGGATCAAAAAATAGATTTGCTTCTAACTCACCTCATGAGGAGGAGCAACTCCTGCTTATCTCGAATCTGCAAACCGTTTGGCTCTGTGGCTTTTCATTCTCCGTCAGCGCCCGTTTTAATTAGGGTCACTTTTGCTAAAAAAAAACATGCCATACGCCACCGTTCAAAAATGAAAACTCTGTCGAATCATTATCAAACTCCGACCAGTTCAAGCTCTTATCGGCCTTATTCTAAATCCAGAATATTGGAGTCATCGGTTTAATAGGGGGGTAATTAAGCTGACTTTAAATTTGCAAAATTATACCAAGGGTGGGTATCACGCTTTTTTTTCGCTCGGATCAAAAAATAGATTTGCTTCTAACTCACCTCATGAGGAGGAGCAACTCCTGCTTATCTCGAATCTGCAAACCGTTTGGCTCTGTGGCTTTTCATTCTCCGTCAGCGCCCGTTTTAATTAGGCTCACTTTTGCTAAAAAAAAACATGCCATACGCCACCGTTCAAAAATAAAAACTCTGTCGAATCTTTATCAAACTCCGACCAGTTCAAGCTCTTATCGGCCTTACTCTAAATCCAGAATATTGGAATCATCGGGTTAATAGGGGGGTAATTAAGCTGACTTTAAATTTGCAAAATTATACCAAGGGTGGGTATCACGCTTTTTTTTCTCTCGGATCAAAAAATAGATTTGCTTCTAACTCACCTCATGAGGAGGAGCAACTCCTGCTTATCTCGAATCTGCAAACCGTTTGGCTCTGTGGCTTTTCATTCTCCGTCAGCGCCCGGTTTAATTAGGGTCACTTTTGCTAAAAAAAAACATGCCATACGCCACCGTTCAAAAATAAAAACTCTGTCGAATCTTTATCAAACTCCGACCAGTTCAAGCTCTTATCGGCCTTACTCTAAATCCAGAATATTGGAATCATCGGGTTAATAGGGGGGTAATTAAGCTGACTTTAAATTTGCAAAATTATACCTAGGGTGGGTATCACGCTTTTTTTTCGCTCGGATCAAAAAATAGATTTGCTTCTAACTCACCTCATGAGGAGGAGCAACTCCTGCTTATCTCGAATCTGCAAACCGTTTGGCTCTGTGGCTTTTCATTCTCCGTCAGCGCCCGTTTCAATTAGGGTCACTTTTGCTAAAAAAAAACATGCCATACGCCACCGTTCAAAAATAAAAACTCTGTCGAATCTTTATCAAACTCCGACCAGTTCAAGCTCTTATCGGCCTTATTCTAAATCCAGAATATTGGAATCATCGGGTTAATAGGGGGGTAATTAAGCTGACTTTAAATTTGCAAAATTATACCAAGGGTGGGTATCACGCTTTTTTTTCGCTCGGATCAAAAAATAGATTTGCTTCTAACTCACCTCATGAGGAGGAGCAACTCCTGCTTATCTCGAATCTGCAAACCGTTTGGCTCTGTGGCTTTTCATTCTCCGTCAGCGCCCGTTTTAATTAGGGTCACTTTTGCTAAAAAAAAACATGCCATACGCCACCGTTCAAAAATAAAAACTCTGTCGAATCTTTATCAAACTCCGACCAGTTCAAGCTCTTATCGGCCTTACTCTAAATCCAGAATATTGGAATCATCGGGTTAATAGGGGGGTAATTAAGCTGACTTTAAATTTGCAAAATTATACCAAGGGTGGGTATCACGCTTTTTTTTCGCTCGGATCAAAAAATAGATTTGCTTCTAACTCACCTCATGAGGAGGAGCAACTCCTGCTTATCTCGAATCTGCAAACCGTTTGGCTCTGTGGCTTTTCATTCTCCGTCAGCGCCCGTTTTAATTAGGGTCACTTTTGCTAAAAAAAAACATGCCATACGCCACCGTTCAAAAATAAAAACTCTGTCGAATCTTTATCAAACTCCGACCAGTTCAAGCTCTTATCGGCCTTACTCTAAATCCAGAATATTGGAATCATCGGGTTAATAGGGGGGTAATTAAGCTGACTTTAAATTTGCAAAATTATACCAAGGGTGGGTATCACGCTTTTTTTTCGCTCGGATAAAAAAATAGATTTGCTTCTAACTCACCTCATGAGGAGGAGCAACTCCTGCTCATCTCGAATCTGCAAACCGTTTGGCTCTGTGGCTTTTCATTCTCCGTCAGCGCCCGTTTTAATTAGGGTCACTTTTGCTAAAAAAAAACATGCCATACGCCACCGTTCAAAAATAAAAACTCTGTCGAATCTTTATCAAACTCCGACCAGTTCAAGCTCTTATCGGCCTTACTCTAAATCCAGAATATTGGAATCATCGGGTTAATAGGGGGGTAATTAAGCTGACTTTAAATTTGCAAAATTATACCAAGGGTGGGTATCACGCTTTTTTTTCGCTCGGATCAAAAAATAGATTTGCTTCTAACTCACCTCATGAGGAGGAGCAACTCCTGCTTATCTCGAATCTGCAAACCGTTTGGCTCTGTGGCTTTTCATTCTCCGTCAGCGCCCGTTTTAATTAGGGTCACTTTTGCTAAAAAAAAACATGCTATACGCCACCGTTCAAAAATAAAAACTCTGTCGAATCTTTATCAAACTCCGACCAGTTCAAGCTCTTATCGGCCTTACTCTAAATCCAGAATATTGGAATCATCGGGTTAATAGGGGGGTACTTAAGCTGACTTTAAATTTGCAAAATTATACCAAGGGTGGGTATCACGCTTTTTTTTCGCTCGGATCAAAAAATAGATTTGCTTCTAACTCACCTCATGAGGAGGAGCAACTCCTGCTTATCTCGAATCTGCAAACCGTTTGGCTCTGTGGCTTTTCATTCTTCGTCAGCGCCCGTTTTAATTAGGGTCACTTTTGCTAAAAAAAGCATGCCATACGCCACCGTTCAAAAATGAAAACTCTGTCGAATCATTATCAAACTCCGACCAGTTCAAGCTCTTATCGGCCTTATTCTAAATCGTGAATATTGGAATCATCGGTTTAATAGGGGGGTAATTAAGCTGACTTTAAATTTGCAAAATTATACCAAGGGTGGGTATCACGCTTTTTTTTCGCTCGGATCAAAAAATAGTTTTGCTTCTAACTCACCTCATGAGGAGGAGCAACTCCTGCTTATCTCAAATCTGCAAACCGTTTGGCTCTGTGGCTTTTCATTCTCCGTCAGCGCCCGTTTTAATAAGGGTCACTTTTGCTAAAAAAAAACATGCCATACGCCACCGTTCAAAAATAAAAACTCTGTCGAATCTTTATCAAACTCCGACCAGTTCAAGCTCTTATCGGCCTTACTCTAAATCCAGAATATTGGAATCATCGGGTTAATAGGGGGGTAATTAAGCTGACTTTAAATTTGCAAAATTATACCTAGGGTGGGTATCACGCTTTTTTTTCGCTCGGATCAAAAAATAGATTTTCTTCTAACTCACCTCATGAGGAGGAGCAACTCCTGCTTATCTCGAATCTGCAAACCGTTTGGCTCTGTGGCTTTTCATTCTCCGTCAGCGCCCGTTTCAATTAGGGTCACTTTTGCTAAAAAAAAACATGCCATACGCCACCGTTCAAAAATAAAAACTCTGTCGAATCTTTATCAAACTCCGACCAGTTCAAGCTCTTATCGGCCTTATTCTAAATCCAGAATATTGGAATCATCGGGTTAATAGGGGGGTAATTAAGCTGACTTTAAATTTGCAAAATTATACCAAGGGTGGGTATCACGCTTTTTTTTCGCTCGGATCAAAAAATAGATTTGCTTCTAACTCACCTCATGAGGAGGAGCAACTCCTGCTTATCTCGAATCTGCAAACCGTTTGGCTCTGTGGCTTTTCATTCTCCGTCAGCGCCCGTTTTAATTAGGGTCACTTTTGCTAAAAAAAAACATGCCATACGCCACCGTTCAAAAATAAAAACTCTGTCGAATCTTTATCAAACTCCGACCAGTTCAAGCTCTTATCGGCCTTACTCTAAATCCAGAATATTGGAATCATCGGGTTAATAGGGGGGTAATTAAGCTGACTTTAAATTTGCAAAATTATACCAAGGGTGGGTATCACGCTTTTTTTTCGCTCGGATCAAAAAATAGATTTGCTTCTAACTCACCTCATGAGGAGGAGCAACTCCTGCTTATCTCGAATCTGCAAACCGTTTGGCTCTGTGGCTTTTCATTCTCCGTCAGCGCCCGTTTTGATTAGGGTCACTTTTGCTAAAAAAAAACATGCCATACGCCACCGTTCAAAAATAAAAACTCTGTCGAATCTTTATCAAACTCCGACCAGTTCAAGCTCCTATCGGCCTTACTCTAAATCCAGAATATTGGAATCATCGGGTTAATAGGGGGGTAATTAAGCTGACTTTAAATTTGCAAAATTATACCAAGGGTGGGTATCACGCTTTTTGTTCGCTCGGATAAAAAAATAGATTTGCTTCTAACTCACCTCATGAGGAGGAGCAACGCCTGCTCATCTCGAATCTGCAAACCGTTTGGCTCTGTGGCTTTTCATTCTCCGTCAGCGCCCGTTTTAATTAGGGTCACTTTTGCTAAAAAAAACATGCCATGCGCCACCGTTCAAAAATAAAAACTCTGTCGAATCTTTATCAAACTCCGACCAGTTCAAGCTCTTATCGGCCTTACTCTAAATCCAGAATATTGGAATCATCGGGTTAATAGGGGGGTAATTAAGCTGACTTTAAATTTGCAAAATTATACCAAGGGTGGGTATCACGCTTTTTTTTCGCTCGGATCAAAAAATAGATTTGCTTCTAACTCACCTCATGAGGAGGAGCAACTCCTGCTTATCTCGAATCTGCAAACCGTTTGGCTCTGTGGCTTTTCATTCTCCGTCAGCGCCCGTTTTAATTAGGGTCACTTTTGCTAAAAAAAAACATGCCATACGCCACCGTTCAAAAATAAAAACTCTGTCGAATCTTTATCAAACTCCGACCAGTTCAAGCTCTTATCGGCCTTATTCTAAATCCAGAATATTGGAATCATCGGTTTAATAGGGGGGAAATTAAGCTGACTTTAAATTTGCAAAATTATACCAAGGGTGGGTATCACGCTTTTTTTTCGCTCGGATCAAAAAATAGATTTGCTTCTAACTCACCTCATGAGGAGGAGCAACTCCTGCTTATCTCGAATCTGCAAATCGTTTGGCTCTGTGGCTTTTCATTCTCCGTCAGCGCCCGTTTTAATTAGGGTCACTTTTGCTAAAAAAAAACATGCCATACGCCACCGTTCAAAAATAAAAACTCTGTCGAATCTTTATCAAACTCCGACCAGTTCAAGCTCTTATCGGCCTTACTCTAAATCCAGAATATTGGAATCATCGGGTTAATAGGGGGGTAATTAAGCTGACTTTAAATTTGCAAAATTATACCTAGGGTGGGTATCACGCTTTTTTTTCGCTCGGATCAAAAAATAGATTTGCTTCTAACTCACCTCATGAGGAGGAGCAACTCCTGCTTATCTCGAATCTGCAAACCGTTTGGCTCTGTGGCTTTTCATTCTCCGTCAGCTTCCGTTTTAATTAGGGTCACTTTTGCTAAAAAAAAACATGCCATACGCCACCGTTCAAAAATAAAAACTCTGTCGAATCTTTATCAAACTCCGACCAGTTCAAGCTCTTATCGGCCTTATTCTAAATCCAGAATATTGGAATCATCGGTTTAATAGGGGGGTAATTAAGCTGACTTTAAATTTGCAAAATTATACCAAGGGTGGGTATCACGCTTTTTTTTCGCTCGCATCAAAAAATAGATTTGCTTCTAACTCACCTCATGAGGAGGAGCAACTCCTGCTTATCTCGAATCTGCAAACCGTTTGGCTCTGTGGCTTTTCATTCTCCGTCAGCGCCCGTTTTAATTAGGGTCACTTTTGCTAAAAAAAACCATGCCATACGCCACCGTTCAAAAATAAAAACTCTGTCGAATCTTTATCAAACTCCGACCAGTTCAAGCTCTAATCGGCCTTATTCTAAATCCAGAATATTGGAATCATCGGTTTAATAGGGGGGTAATTAAGCTGACTTTAAATTTGCAAAATTATACCAAGGGTGGGTATCACGCTTTTTATTCGCTCGGATCAAAAAATAGATTTGCTTCTAACTCACCTCATGAGGAGGAGCAACTCCTGCTTATCTCGAATCTGCAAACCGTTTGGCTCTGTGGCTTTTCATTCTCCGTCAGCGCCCGTTTTAATTAGGGTCACTTTTGTTAAAAAAAACATGCCATACGCCACCGTTCAAAAATGAAAACTCTGTCGAATCATTATCAAACTCCGACCAGTTCAAGCTCTTATCGGCCTTATTCTAAATCCAGAATATTGGAATCATCGGTTTAATAGGGGGGTAATTAAGCTGACTTTAAATTTGCAAAATTATACCAAGGGTGGGTATCACGCTTTTTTTTCGCTCGCATCAAAAAATAGATTTGCTTCTAACTCACCTCATGAGGAGGAGCAACTCCTGCTTATCTCGAATCTGCAAACCGTTTGGCTCTGTGGCTTTTCATTCTCCGTCAGCGCCCGTTTTAATTAGGGTCACTTTTGCTAAAAAAAAACATGCAATACGCCACCGTTCAAAAATAAAAACTCTGTCGAATCTTTATCAAACTCCGACCAGTTCAAGCTCTTATCGGCCTTACTCTAAATCCAGAATATTGGAATCATCGGTTAAATAGGGGGGTAATTAAGCTGACTTTAAATTTGCAAAATTATACCAAGGGTGGGTATCACGCTTTTTTTTCGCTCGGATCAAAAAATAGTTTTGCTTCTAACTCACCTCATGAGGAGGAGCAACTCCTGCTTATCTCGAATCTGCAAACCGTTTGGCTCTGTGGCTTTTCATTCTCCGTCAGCGCCCGTTTTAATTAGGGTCACTTTTGCTTAAAAAAAACATGCCATACGCCACCGTTCAAAAATAAAAACTCTGTCGAATCTTTATCAAACTCCGACCAGTTCAAGCTCTTATCGGCCTTACTCTAAATCCAGAATATTGGAATCATCGGGTTAATAGGGGGGTAATTAAGCTGACTTTAAATTTGCAAAATTATACCAAGGGTGGGTATCACGCTTTTTTTTCGCTCGGATCAAAAAATAGATTTGCTTCTAACTCACCTCATGAGGAGGAGCAACTCCTGCTTATCTCGAATCTGCAAACCGTTTGGCTCTGTGGCTTTTCATTCTCCGTCAGCGCCCGTTTTAATTAGGGTCACTTTTGCTTAAAAAAAACATGCCATACGCCACCGTTCAAAAATAAAAACTCTGTCGAATCTTTATCAAACTCCGACCAGTTCAAGCTCTTATCGGCCTTACTCTAAATCCAGAATATTGGAATCATCGGGTTAATAGGGGGGTAATTAAGCTGACTTTAAATTTGCAAAATTATACCAAGGGTGGGTATCACGCTTTTTTTTCGCTCGGATCAAAAAATAGATTTGCTTCTAACTCACCTCATGAGGAGGAGCAACTCCTGCTTATCTCGAATCTGCAAACCGTTTGGCTCTGTGGCTTTTTATTCTCCGTCAGCGCCCGTTTTAATTAGGGTCACTTTTGCTAAAAAAAAAACATGCCATACGCCACCGTTCAAAAATAAAAACTCTGTCGAATCTTTATCAAACTCCGACCAGTTCAAGCTCTTATCGGCCTTACTCTAAATCCAGAATATTGGAATCATCGGGTTAATAGGGGGGTAATTAAGCTGACTTTAAATTTGCAAAATTATACCAAGGGTGGGTATCACGCTTTTTTTTCTCTCGGATCAAAAAATAGATTTGCTTCTAACTCACCTCATGAGGAGGAGCAACTCCTGCTTATCTCGAATCTGCAAACCGTTTGGCTCTGTGGCTTTTCATTCTCCGTCAGCGCCCGTTTTAATTAGGGTCACTTTTGCTAAAAAAAAACATGCTATACGCCACCGTTCAAAAATAAAAACTCTGTCGAATCTTTATCAAACTCCGACCAGTTCAAGCTCTTATCGGCCTTATTCTAAATCCAGAATATTGGAATCATCGGTTAAATAGGGGGGTAATTAAGCTGACTTTAAATTTGCAAAATTATACCAAGGGTGGGTATCACGCTTTTTTTTCGCTCGGATCAAAAAATAGTTTTGCTTCTAACTCACCTCATGAGGAGGAGCAACTCCTGCTTATCTCGAATCTGCAAACCGTTTGGCTCTGTGGCTTTTCATTCTCCGTCAGCGCCCGTTTTAATTAGGGTCACTTTTGCTTAAAAAAAACATGCCATACGCCACCGTTCAAAAATAAAAACTCTGTCGAATCTTTATCAAACTCCGACCAGTTCAAGCTCTTATCGGCCTTACTCTAAATCCAGAATATTGGAATCATCGGGTTAATAGGGGGGTAATTAAGCTGACTTTAAATTTGCAAAATTATACCAAGGGTGGGTATCACGCTTTTTTTTCGCTCGGATCAAAAAATAGATTTGCTTCTAACTCACCTCATGAGGAGGAGCAACTCCTGCTTATCTCGAATCTGCAAACCGTTTGGCTCTGTGGCTTTTCATTCTCCGTCAGCGCCCGTTTTAATTAGGGTCACTTTTGCTTAAAAAAAACATGCCATACGCCACCGTTCAAAAATAAAAACTCTGTCGAATCTTTATCAAACTCCGACCAGTTCAAGCTCTTATCGGCCTTACTCTAAATCCAGAATATTGGAATCATCGGTTAAATAGGGGGGTAATTAAGCTGACTTTAAATTTGCAAAATTATACCAAGGGTGGGTATCACGCTTTTTTTTCGCTCGGATCAAAAAATAGTTTTGCTTCTAACTCACCTCATGAGGAGGAGCAACTCCTGCTTATCTCGAATCTGCAAACCGTTTGGCTCTGTGGCTTTTCATTCTCCGTCAGCGCCCGTTTTAATTAGGGTCACTTTTGCTTAAAAAAACATGCCATACGCCACCGTTCAAAAATAAAAACTCTGTCGAATCTTTATCAAACTCCGACCAGTTCAAGCTCTTATCGGCCTTACTCTAAATCCAGAATATTGGAATCATCGGGTTAATAGGGGGGTAATTAAGCTGACTTTAAATTTGCAAAATTATACCAAGGGTGGGTATCACGCTTTTTTTTCGCTCGGATCAAAAAATAGATTTGCTTCTAACTCACCTCATGAGGAGGAGCAACTCCTGCTTATCTCGAATCTGCAAACCGTTTGGCTCTGTGGCTTTTCATTCTCCGTCAGCGCCCGTTTTAATTAGGGTCACTTTTGCTTAAAAAAAACATGCCATACGCCACCGTTCAAAAATAAAAACTCTGTCGAATCTTTATCAAACTCCGACCAGTTCAAGCTCTTATCGGCCTTACTCTAAATCCAGAATATTGGAATCATCGGGTTAATAGGGGGGTAATTAAGCTGACTTTAAATTTGCAAAATTATACCAAGGGTGGGTATCACGCTTTTTTTTCGCTCGGATCAAAAAATAGATTTGCTTCTAACTCACCTCATGAGGAGGAGCAACTCCTGCTTATCTCGAATCTGCAAACCGTTTGGCTCTGTGGCTTTTCATTCTCCGTCAGCGCCCGTTTTAATTAGGGTCACTTTTGCTAAAAAAAAACATGCCATACGCCACCGTTCAAAAATAAAAACTCTGTCGAATCTTTATCAAACTCCGACCAGTTCAAGCTCTTATCGGCCTTATTCTAAATCCAGAATATTGGAATCATCGGTTAAATAGGGGGGTAATTAAGCTGACTTTAAATTTGCAAAATTATACCAAGGGTGGGTATCACGCTTTTTTTTCGCTCGGATCAAAAAATAGTTTTGCTTCTAACTCACCTCATGAGGAGGAGCAACTCCTGCTTATCTCGAATCTGCAAACCGTTTGGCTCTGTGGCTTTTCATTCTCCGTCAGCGCCCGTTTCAATTAGGGTCACTTTTGCTAAAAAAAAACATGCCATACGCCACCGTTCAAAAATAAAAACTCTGTCGAATCTTTATCAAACTCCGACCAGTTCAAGCTCTTATCGGCCTTATTCTAAATCCAGAATATTGGAATCATCGGGTTAATAGGGGGGTAATTAAGCTGACTTTAAATTTGCAAAATTATACCAAGGGTGGGTATCACGCTTTTTTTTCGCTCGGATCAAAAAATAGATTTGCTTCTAACTCACCTCATGAGGAGGAGCAACTCCTGCTTATCTCGAATCTGCAAACCGTTTGGCTCTGTGGCTTTTCATTCTCCGTCAGCGCCCGTTTTAATTAGGGTCACTTTTGCTAAAAAAAAACATGCCATACGCCACCGTTCAAAAATAAAAACTCTGTCGAATCTTTATCAAACTCCGACCAGTTCAAGCTCTTATCGGCCTTACTCTAAATCCAGAATATTGGAATCATCGGGTTAATAGGGGGGTAATTAAGCTGACTTTAAATTTGCAAAATTATACCAAGGGTGGGTATCACGCTTTTTTTTCGCTCGGATCAAAAAATAGATTTGCTTCTAACTCACCTCATGAGGAGGAGCAACTCCTGCTTATCTCGAATCTGCAAACCGTTTGGCTCTGTGGCTTTTCATTCTCCGTCAGCGCCCGTTTTAATTAGGGTCACTTTTGCTAAAAAAAAACATGCCATACGCCACCGTTCAAAAATAAAAACTCTGTCGAATCTTTATCAAACTCCGACCAGTTCAAGCTCTTATCGGCCTTATTCTAAATCCAGAATATTGGAATCATCGGGTTAATAGGGGGGTAATTAAGCTGACTTTAAATTTGCAAAATTATACCAAGGGTGGGTATCACGCTTTTTTTTCGCTCGGATCAAAAAATAGATTTGCTTCTAACTCACCTCATGAGGAGGAGCAACTCCTGCTTATCTCGAATCTGCAAACCGTTTGGCTCTGTGGCTTTTCATTCTCCGTCAGCGCCCGTTTTAATTAGGGTCACTTTTGCTAAAAAAAAACATGCCATACGCCACCGTTCAAAAATAAAAACTCTGTCGAATCTTTATCAAACTCCGACCAGTTCAAGCTCTTATCGGCCTTACTCTAAATCCAGAATATTGGAATCATCGGGTTAATAGGGGGGTAATTAAGCTGACTTTAAATTTGCAAAATTATACCTAGGGTGGGTATCACGCTTTTTTTTCGCTCGGATCAAAAAATAGATTTGCTTCTAACTCACCTCATGAGGAGCAGCAACTCCTGCTTATCTCGAATCTGCAAACCGTTTGGCTCTGTGGCTTTTCATTCTCCGTCAGCGCCCGTTTTAATTAGGGTCACTTTTGCTAAAAAAAAACATGCCATACGCCACCGTTCAAAAATAAAAACTCTGTCGAATCTTTATCAAACTCCGACCAGTTCAAGCTCTTATCGGCCTTACTCTAAATCCAGAATATTGGAATCATCGGGTTAATAGGGGGGTAATTAAGCTGACTTTAAATTTGCAAAATTATACCAAGGGTGGGTATCACGCTTTTTTTTCGCTCGGATCAAAAAATAGATTTGCTTCTAACTCACCTCATGAGGAGGAGCAACTCCTGCTTATCTCGAATCTGCAAACCGTTTGGCTCTGTGGCTTTTCATTCTCCGTCAGCGCCCGTTTTAATTAGGGTCACTTTTGCTAAAAAAAAACATGCCATACGCCACCGTTCTAAAATAAAAACTCTGTCGAATCTTTATCAAACTCCGACCAGTTCAAGCTCTTATCGGCCTTACTCTCAATCCAGAATATTGGAATCATCGGGTTAATAGGGGGGTAATTAAGCTGACTTTAAATTTGCAAAATTATACCAAGGGTGGGTATCACGCTTTTTTTTCGCTCGGATCAAAAAATAGATTTGCTTCTAACTCACCTCATGAGGAGGAGCAACTCCTGCTTATCTCGAATCTGCCAACCGTTTGGCTCTGTGGCTTTTCATTCTCCGTCAGCGCCCGTTTTAATTAGGGTCACTTTTGCTAAAAAAAAACATGCCATACGCCACCGTTCAAAAATAAAAACTCTGTCGAATCTTTATCAAACTCCGACCAGTTCAAGCTCTTATCGGCCTTACTCTAAATCCAGAATATTGGAATCATCGGGTTAATAGGGGGGTAATTAAGCTGACTTTAAATTTGCAAAATTATACCAAGGGTGGGTATCACGCTTTTTTTTCGCTCGGATCAAAAAATAGATTTACTTCTAACTCACCTCATGAGGAGGAGCAACTCCTGCTTATCTCGAATCTGCAAACCGTTTGGCTCTGTGGCTTTTCATTCTCCGTCAGCGCCCGTTTTAATTAGGGTCACTTTTGCTAAAAAAAAACATGCCATACGCCACCGTTCAAAAATAAAAACTCTGTCGAATCTTTATCAAACTCCGACCAGTTCAAGCTCTTATCGGCCTTACTCTAAATCCAGAATATTGGAATCATCGGTTTAATAGGGGGGTAATTAAGCTGACTTTAAATTTGCAAATTTATACCAAGGGTGGGTATCACGCTTTTTTTCGCTCGGATCAAAAAATAGATTTGCTTCTAACTCACCTCATGAGGAGGAGCAACTCCTGCTTATCTCGAATCTGCAAACCGTTTGGCTCTGTGGCTTTTCATTCTCCGTCAGCGCCCGTTTTAATTAGGGTCACTTTTGCTAAAAAAAAACATGCCATACGCCACCGTTCAAAAATAAAAACTCTGTCGAATCTTTATCAAACTCCGACCAGTTCAAGCTCTTATCGGCCTTATTCTAAATCCAGAATATTGGAATCATCGGGTTAATAGGGGGGTAATTAAGCTGACTTTAAATTTGCAAAATTATACCAAGGGTGGGTATCACGCTTTTTTTTCGCTCGGATCAAAAAATAGATTTGCTTCTAACTCACCTCATGAGGAGGAGCAACTCCTGCTTATCTCGAATCTGCAAACCGTTTGGCTCTGTGGCTTTTCATTCTCCGTCAGCGCCCGTTTTAATTAGGGTCACTTTTGCTAAAAAAAACATGCCATACGCCACCGTTCAAAAATAAAAACTCTGTCGAATCTTTATCAAACTCCGACCAGTTCAAGCTCTTATCGGCCTTACTCTAAATCCAGAATATTGGAATCATCGGGTTAATAGGGGGGTAATTAAGCTGACTTTAAATTTGCAAAATTATACCAAGGGTGGGTATCACGCTTTTTTTTCGCTCGGATCAAAAAATAGATTTGCTTCTAACTCACCTCATGAGGAGGAGCAACTCCTGCTTATCTCGAATCTGCAAACCGTTTGGCTCTGTGGCTTTTCATTCTCCGTCAGCGCCCGTTTTAATTAGGGTCACTTTTGCTAAAAAAAAACATGCCATACGCCACCGTTCAAAAATAAAAACTCTGTCGAATCTTTATCAAACTCCGACCAGTTCAAGCTCTTATCGGCCTTATTCTAAATCCAGAATATTGGAATCATCGGGTTAATAGGGGGGTAATTAAGCTGACTTTAAATTTGCAAAATTATACCAAGGGTGGGTATCACGCTTTTTTTTCGCTCGGATCAAAAAATAGATTTGCTTCTAACTCACCTCATGAGGAGGAGCAACTCCTGCTTATCTCGAATCTGCAAACCGTTTGGCTCTGTGGCTTTTCATTCTCCGTCAGCGCCCGTTTTAATTAGGGTCACTTTTGCTAAAAAAAAACATGCCATACGCCACCGTTCAAAAATAAAAACTCTGTCGAATCTTTATCAAACTCCGACCAGTTCAAGCTCTTATCGGCCTTACTCTAAATCCAGAATATTGGAATCATCGGGTTAATAGGGGGGTAATTAAGCTGACTTTAAATTTGCAAAATTATACCTAGGGTGGGTATCACGCTTTTTTTTCGCTCGGATCAAAAAATAGATTTGCTTCTAGCTCACCTCATGAGGAGCAGCAACTCCTGCTTATCTCGAATCTGCAAACCGTTTGGCTCTGTGGCTTTTCATTCTCCGTCAGCGCCCGTTTTAATTAGGGTCACTTTTGCTAAAAAAAAACATGCCATACGCCACCGTTCAAAAATAAAAACTCTGTCGAATCTTTATCAAACTCCGACCAGTTCAAGCTCTTATCGGCCTTACTCTAAATCCAGAATATTGGAATCATCGGGTTAATAGGGGGGTAATTAAGCTGACTTTAAATTTGCAAAATTATACCAAGGGTGGGTATCACGCTTTTTTTTCGCTCGGATCAAAAAATAGATTTACTTCTAACTCACCTCATGAGGAGGAGCAACTCCTGCTTATCTCGAATCTGCAAACCGTTTGGCTCTGTGGCTTTTCATTCTCCGTCAGCGCCCGTTTTAATTAGGGTCACTTTTGCTAAAAAAAAACATGCCATACGCCACCGTTCAAAAATAAAAACTCTGTCGAATCTTTATCAAACTCCGACCAGTTCAAGCTCTTATCGGCCTTACTCTAAATCCAGAATATTGGAATCATCGGTTTAATAGGGGGGTAATTAAGCTGACTTTAAATTTGCAAATTTATACCAAGGGTGGGTATCACGCTTTTTTTCGCTCGGATCAAAAAATAGATTTGCTTCTAACTCACCTCATGAGGAGGAGCAACTCCTGCTTATCTCGAATCTGCAAACCGTTTGGCTCTGTGGCTTTTCATTCTCCGTCAGCGCCCGTTTTAATTAGGGTCACTTTTGCTAAAAAAAAACATGCCATACGCCACCGTTCAAAAATAAAAACTCTGTCGAATCTTTATCAAACTCCGACCAGTTCAAGCTCTTATCGGCCTTACTCTAAATCCAGAATATTGGAATCATCGGTTTAATAGGGGGGTAATTAAGCTGACTTTAAATTTGCAAAATTATACCAAGGGTGGGTATCACGCTTTTTTTCGCTCGGATCAAAAAATAGATTTGCTTCTAACTCACCTCATGAGGAGGAGCAACTCCTGCTTATCTCGAATCTGCAAACCGTTTGGCTCTGTGGCTTTTCATTCTCCGTCAGCGCCCGTTTTAATTAGGGTCACTTTTGCTAAAAAAAAAACATGCCATACGCCACCGTTCAAAAATAAAAACTCTGTCGAATCTCTATCAAACTCCGACCAGTTCAAGCTCTTATCGGCCTTACTCTAATTCCAGAATATTGGAATCATCGGGTTAATAGGGGGGTAATTAAGCTGACTTTAAATTTGCAAAATTATACCAAGGGTGGGTATCACGCTTTTTTTTCGCTCGGATCAAAAAATAGATTTGCTTCTAACTCACCTCATGAGGAGGAGCAACTCCTGCTTGTCTCGAATCTGCAAACCGTTTGGCTCTGTGGCTTTTCATTCTCCGTCAGCGCCCGTTTTAATTAGGGTCACTTTTGCTAAAAAAAACATGCCATACGCCACCGTTCAAAAATAAAAACTCTGTCGAATCTTTATCAAACTCCGACCAGTTCAAGCTCTTATCGGCCTTACTCTAAATCCAGAATATTGGAATCATCGGGTAAATAGGGGGGTAATTAAGCTGACTTTAAATTTGCAAAATTATACCAAGGGTGGGTATCACGCTTTTTTTTCGCTCGGATCAAAAAATAGATTTGCTTCTAACTCACCTCATGAGGAGGAGCAACTCCTGCTTATCTCGAATCTGCAAACCGTTTGGCTCTGTGGCTTTTCATTCTCCGTCAGCGCCCGTTTTAATTAGGGTCACTTTTGCTAAAAAAAAAACATGCCATACGCCACCGTTCAAAAATAAAAACTCTGTCGAATCTTTATCAAACTCCGACCAGTTCAAGCTCTTATCGGCCTTACTCTAAATCCAGAATATTGGAATCATCGGGTTAATAGGGGGGTAATTAAGCTGACTTTAAATTTGCAAAATTATACCAAGGGTGGGTATCACGCCTTTTTTTCGCTCGGATCAAAAAATAGACTTGCTTCTAACTCACCTCATGAGTAGGAGCAACTCCTGCTTATCTCGAATCTGCAAACCGTTTGGCTCTGTGGCTTTTCATTCTCCGTCAGCGCCCGTTTTAATTAGGGTCACTTTTGCTAAAAAAAAACATGCCATACGCCACCGTTCAAAAATAAAAACTCTGTCGAATCTTTATCAAACTCCGACCAGTTCAAGCTCTTATCGGCCTTACTCTAAATCCAGAATATTGGAATCATCGGGTTAATAGGGGGGTAATTAAGCTGACTTTAAATTTGCAAAATTATACCAAGGGTGGGTATCACGCTTTTTTTTCGCTCGGATCAAAAAATAGATTTGCTTCTAACTCACCTCATGAGGAGGAGCAACTCCTGCTTATCTCGAATCTGCAAACCGTTTGGCTCTGTGGCTTTTCATTCTCCGTCAGCGCCCGTTTTAATTAGGGTCACTTTTGCTAAAAAAAAACATGCCATACGCCACCGTTCAAAAATAAAAACTCTGTCGAATCTTTATCAAACTCCGACCAGTTCAAGCTCTTATCGGCCTTACTCTAAATCCAGAATATTGGAATCATCGGTTTAATAGGGGGGTAATTAAGCTGACTTTAAATTTGCAAAATTATACCAAGGGTGGGTATCACGCTTTTTTTCGCTCGGATCAAAAAATAGATTTCCTTCTAACTCACCTCATGAGGAGGAGCAACTCCTGCTTATCTCGAATCTGCAAACCGTTTGGCTCTGTGGCTTTTCATTCTCCGTCACCGCCCGTTTTAATTAGGGTCACTTTTGCTAAAAAAAAAACATGCCATACGCCACCGTTCAAAAATAAAAACTCTGTCGAATCTCTATCAAACTCCGACCAGTTCAAGCTCTTATCGGCCTTACTCTAAATCCAGAATATTGGAATCATCGGGTTAATAGGGGGGTAATTAAGCTGACTTTAAACTTGCAAAATTATACCAAGGGTGGGTATCACGCTTTTTTTTCGCTCGGATCAAAAAATAGATTTGCTTCTAACTCACCTCATGAGGAGGAGCAACTCCTGCTTATCTCGAATCTGCAAACCGTTTGGCTCTGTGGCTTTTCATTCTCCGTCAGCGCCCGTTTTAATTAGGGTCACTTTTGCTAAAAAAAAACATGCCATACGCCACCGTTCAAAAATAAAAACTCTGTCGAATCTTTATCAAACTCCGACCAGTTCAAGCTCTTATCGGCCTTACTCTAAATCCAGAATATTGGAATCATCGGGTTAATAGGGGGGTAATTAAGCTGACTTTAAATTTGCAAAATTATACCAAGGGTGGGTATCACGCTTTTTTTTCGCTCGGATCAAAAAATAGATTTGCTTCTAACTCACCTCATGAGGAGGAGCAACTCCTGCTTATCTCGAATCTGCAAACCGTTTGGCTCTGTGGCTTTTCATTCTCCGTCAGCGCCCGTTTTAATTAGGGTCACTTTTGCTAAAAAAAAACATGCCATACGCCACCGTTCAAAAATAAAAACTCTGTCGAATCTTTATCAAATCCGACCAGTTCAAGCTCTTATCGGCCTTACTCTAAATCCAGAATATTGGAATCATCGGTTTAATAGGGGGGTAATTAAGCTGACTTTAAATTTGCAAAATTATACCAAGGGTTGGTATCACGCTTTTTTTCGCTCGGATCAAAAAATAGATTTGCTTCTAACTCACCTCATGAGGAGGAGCAACTCCTGCTTATCTCGAATCTGCAAACCGTTTGGCTCTGTGGCTTTTCATTCTCCGTCAGCGCCCGTTTTAATTAGGGTCACTTTTGCTAAAAAAAAACATGCCATACGCCACCGTTCAAAAATAAAAACTCTGTCGAATCTTTATCAAACTCCGACCAGTTCAAGCTCTTATCGGCCTTACTCAAAATCCAGAATATTGGAATCATCGGTTTAATAGGGGGGTAATTAAGCTGACTTTAAATTTGCAAAATTATACCAAGGGTGGGTATCACGCTTTTTTTCGCTCGGATCAAAAAATAGATTTCCTTCTAACTCACCTCATGAGGAGGAGCAACTCCTGCTTATCTCGAATCTGCAAACCGTTTGGCTCTGTGGCTTTTCATTCTCCGTCACCGCCCGTTTTAATTAGGGTCACTTTTGCTAAAAAAAAAACATGCCATACGCCACCGTTCAAAAATAAAAACTCTGTCGAATCTCTATCAAACTCCGACCAGTTCAAGCTCTTATCGGCCTTACTCTAAATCCAGAATATTGGAATCATCGGGTTAATAGGGGGGTAATTAAGCTGACTTTAAACTTGCAAAATTATACCAAGGGTGGGTATCACGCTTTTTTTTCGCTCGGATCAAAAAATAGATTTGCTTCTAACTCACCTCATGAGGAGGAGCAACTCCTGCTTATCTCGAATCTGCAAACCGTTTGGCTCTGTGGCTTTTCATTCTCCGTCAGCGCCCGTTTTAATTAGGGTCACTTTTGCTAAAAAAAAAACATGCCATACGCCACCGTTCAAAAATAAAAACTCTGTCGAATCTTTATCAAACTCCGACCAGTTCAAGCTCTTATCGGCCTTACTCTAAATCCAGAATATTGGAATCATCGGGTTAATAGGGGGGTAATTAAGCTGACTTTAAATTTGCAAAATTATACCAAGGGTGGGTATCACGCTTTTTTTTCGCTCGGATCAAAAAATAGATTTGCTTCTAACTCACCTCATGAGGAGGAGCAACTCCTGCTTATCTCGAATCTGCAAACCGTTTGGCTCTGTGGCTTTTCATTCTCCGTCAGCGCCCGTTTTAATTAGGGTCACTTTTGCTAAAAAAAAACATGCCATACGCCACCGTTCAAATATAAAAACTCTGTCGAATCTTTATCAAATCCGACCAGTTCAAGCTCTTATCGGCCTTACTCTAAATCCAGAATATTGGAATCATCGGTTTAATAGGGGGGTAATTAAGCTGACTTTAAATTTGCAAAATTATACCAAGGGTTGGTATCACGCTTTTTTTCGCTCGGATCAAAAAATAGATTTGCTTCTAACTCACCTCATGAGGAGGAGCAACTCCTGCTTATCTCGAATCTGCAAACCGTTTGGCTCTGTGGCTTTTCATTCTCCGTCAGCGCCCGTTTTAATTAGGGTCACCTTTGCTAAAAAAAAACATGCCATACGCCACCGTTCAAAAATAAAAACTCTGTCGAATCTTTATCAAACTCCGACCAGTTCAAGCTCTTATCGGCCTTACTATAAATCCAGAATATTGGAATCATCGGGTTAATAGGGGGGTAATTAAGCTGACTTTAAATTTGCAAAATTATACCAAGGGTGGGTATCACGCTTTTTTTTCGCTCGGATCAAAAAATAGATTTGCTTCAAACTCACCTCATGAGGAGGAGCAACTCCTGCTTATCTCGAATCTGCAAACCGTTTGGCTCTGTGGCTTTTCATTCTCCGTCAGCGCCCGTTTTAATTAGGGTCACTTTTGCTAAAAAAAAACATGCCATACGCCACCGTTCAAAAATAAAATCCTTGTCGAATCTTTATCAAACTCCGACCAGTCCAAGCTCTTATCGGCCTTACTCTAAATCCAGAATATCGGAATCATCGGGTTAATAGGGGGGTAATTAAGCTGACTTTAAATTTGCAAAATTATACCAAGGGTGGGTATCACGCTTTTTTTTCGCTCGGATCAAAAAATAGATTTGCTTCAAACTCACCTCATGAGGAGGAGCAACTCCTGCTTATCTCGAATCTGCAAACCGTTTGGCTCTGTGGCTTTTCATTCTCCGTCAGCGCCCGTTTTAATTAGGGTCCCTTTTGCAAAAAAAAAATGCCATACGCCACCGTTCAAAAATAAAATCTCTGTCGAATCTTTATCAAACTCCGACCAGTTCAAGCTCTTATCGGCCTTACTCTAAATCCAGAATATCGGAATCATCGGGTTAATAGGGGGGTAATTAAGCTAACTTTAAATTTGCAAAATTATACCAAGGGTGGGTATCACGCTTTTTTTTCGCTCGGATCAAAAAATAGATTTGCTTCTAACTCACCTCATGAGGAGGAGCAACTCCTGCTTATCTCGAATCTGCAAACCCTTTGGCTCTGTGGCTTTTCATTCTCCGTCAGCGCCCGTTTTAATTAGGGTCACTTTTGCTAAAAAAATCATGCCATACGCCACCGTTCAAAAATAAAAACTCTGTCGAATCTTTATCAAACTCCGACCAGTTCAAGCTCTTATCGGCCTTACTCTAAATCCAGAATATTGGAATCATCGGGTTAATAGGGGGGTAATTAAGCTGACTTTAAATTTGCAAAATTATACCAAGGGTGGGTATCACTCTTTTTTTTCGCTCGGATCAAAAGATAGATTTGCTTCTAGCTCACCTCATGAGGAGGAGCAACTCCTGCTTATCTCGAATCTGCAAACCCTTTGGCTCTGTGGCTTTTCATTCTCCGTCAGCGCCCGTTTTAATTAGGGTCACTTTTGCTAAAAAAGAACATGCCATACGCCACCGTTCAAAAATAAAAACTCTGTCGAATCTTTATCAAACTCCGACCAGTTCAAGCTCTTATCGGCCTTACTCTAAATCCAGAATATTGGAATCATCGGGTTAATAGGGGGGTAATTAAGCTGACTTTAAATTTGCAAAATTATACCAAGGGTGGGTATCACGCTTTTTTTTCGCTCGGATCAAAAAATAGATTTGCTTCTAACTCACCTCATGAGGAGGAGCAACTCCTGCTTATCTCGAATCTGCAAGCCGTTTGGCTCTGTGGCTTTTCATTCTCCGTCAGCGCCCGTTTTAATTAGGGTCACTTTTGCTAAAAAAAAACATGCCATACGCCACCGTTCAAAAATAAAAACTCTGTCGAATCTTTATCAAACTCCGACCAGTTCAAGCTCTTATCGGCTTTACTCTAAATCCAGAATATTGGAATCATCGGGTTAATAGGGGGGTAATTAAGCTGACTTTAAATTTGCAAAATTATACCAAGGGTGGGTATCACGCTATCTTTTCGCTCGGATCAAAAAATAGATTTGCTTCTAACTCACCTCATGAGGAGGAGCAACTCCTGCTTATCTCGAATCTGCAAACCGTTTGGCTCTGTGGCTTTTCATTCTCCGTCAGCGCCCGTTTTAATTAGGGTCACTTTTGCTAAAAAAAAACATGCCATACGCCACCGTTCAAAAATAAAAACTCTGTCGAATCTTTATCAAACTCCGACCAGTTCAAGCTCTTATCGGCCTTACTCTAAATCCAGAATATTGGAATCATCGGGTTAATAGGGGGGTAATCAAGCTGACTTTAAATTTGCAAAATTATACCAAGGGTGGGTATCAGGCTTTTTTTTCGCTCGGATCAAAAAATAGATTTGCTTCTAACTCACCTCATGAGGAGGAGCAACTCCTGCTTATCTCGAATCTGCAAACCGTTTGGCTCTGTGGCTTTTCATTCTCCGTCAGCGCCCGTTTTAATTAGGGTCACTTTTGCTAAAAAAAACATGCCATACGCCACCGTTCAAAAATAAAAACTCTGTCATATCTTTATCAAACTCCGACCAGTTCAAGCTCTTATCGGCCTTACTCTAAATCCAGAATATTGGAATCATCGGGTTAATAGGGGGGTAATTAAGCTGACTTTAAATTTGCAAAATTATACCAAGGGTGGGTATCACGCTTTTTTTTCGCTCGGATCAAAAAATAGATTTGCTTCAAACTCACCTCATGAGGAGGAGCAACTCCTGCTTATCTCGAATCTGCAAACCGTTTGGCTCTGTGGCTTTTCATTCTCCGTCAGCGCCCGTTTTAATTAGGGTCACTTTTGCTAAAAAAAAACATGCCATACTCCACCGTTCAAAAATAAAATCTCTGTCGAATCTATATCACACTCCGACCAGTTCAAGCTCTTATCGGCCTTACTCTAAATCCAGAATATTGGAATCATCGGGTTAATAGGGGGGTAATTAAGCTGACGTTAAATTTGCAAAATTATACCAAGGGTGGGTATCACGCTTTTTTTTCGCTCGGATCAAAAAATAGATTTGCTTCTAACTCACCTCATGAGGAGGAGCAACTCCTGCTTATCTCGAATCTGCAAACCGTTTGGCTCTGTGGCTTTCCATTCTCCGCCAGCGCCCGTTTTAATTAGGGTCACTTTTGCTAAAAAAAAACATGCCATACGCCACCGTTCAAAAATAAAATCTCTGTCGAATCTTTATCAAACTCCGACCAGTTCAAGCTCTTATCGGCCTTACTCTAAATCCAGAATATCGGAATCATCGGGTTAATAGGGGGGTAATTAAGCTGACTTTAAATTTGCAAAATTATACCAAGGGTGGGTATCACGCTTTTTTTTCGCTCGGATCAAAAAATAGATTTGCTTCTAACTCACCTCATGAGGAGGAGCAACTCCTGCTTATCTCGAATCTGCAAACCGTTTGGCTCTGTGGCTTTCCATTCTCCGTCAGCGCCCGTTTTAATTAGGGTCACTTTTGCTAAAAAAAAACATGCCATACGCCACCGTTCAAAAATAAAAACTCTGTCGAATCTTTATCAAACTCCGACCAGTTCAAGCTCTTATCGGCCTTACTCTAAATCCAGAATATTGGAATCATCGGGTTAATAGGGGGGTAATTAAGCTGACTTTAAATTTGCAAAATTATACCAAGGGTGGGTATCACGCTTTTTTTTCGCTCGGATCAAAAAATAGATTTGCTTCTAACTCACCTCATGAGGAGGAGCAACTCCTGCTTATCTCGAATCTGCAAACCGTTTGGCTCTGTGGCTTTTCATTCTCCGTCAGCGCCCGTTTTAATTAGGGTCACTTTTGCTAAAAAAAAACATGCCATACGCCACCGTTCAAAAATAAAAACTCTGTCATATCTTTATCAAACTCCGACCAGTTCAAGCTCTTATCGGCCTTACTCTAAATCCAGAATATTGGAATCATCGGGTTCATAGGGGGGTAATTAAGCTGACTTTAAATTTGCAAAATTATACCAAGGGTGGGTATCACGCTTTTTTTTCGCTCGGATCAAAAAATAGATTTGCTTCAAACTCACCTCATGAGGAGGAGCAACTCCTGCTTATCTCGAATCTGCAAACCGTTTGGCTCTGTGGCTTTTCATTCTCCGTCAGCGCCCGTTTTAATTAGGGTCACTTTTGCTAAAAAAAAACATGCCATACTCCACCGTTCAAAAATAAAATCTCTGTCGAATCTATATCAAACTCCGACAAGTTCAAGCTCTTATCGGCCTTACTCTAAATCCAGAATATTGGAATCATCGGGTTAATAGGGGGGTAATTAAGCTGACTTTAAATTTGCAAAATTATACCAAGGGTGGGTATCACGCTTTTTTTTCGCTCGGATCAAAAAATAGATTTGCTTCTAACTCACCTCATGAGGAGGAGCAACTCCTGCTTATCTCGAATCTGCAAACCGTTTGGCTCTGTGGCTTTCCATTCTCCGCCAGCGCCCGTTTTAATTAGGGTCACTTTTGCTAAAAAAAAACATGCCATACGCCACCGTTCAAAAACAAAATCTCTGTCGAATCTTTATCAAACTCCGACCAGTTCAAGCTCTTATCGGCCTTACTCTAAATCCAGAATATCGGAATCATCGGGTTAATAGGGGGGTAATTAAGCTGACTTTAAATTTGCAAAATTATACCAAGGGTGGGTATCACGCTTTTTTTTCGCTCGGATCAAAAAATAGATTTGCTTCTAACTCACCTCATGAGGAGGAGCAACTCCTGCTTATCTCGAATCTGCAAACCGTTTGGCTCTGTGGCTTTCCATTCTCCGTCAGCGCCCGTTTTAATTAGGGTCACTTTTGCTAAAAAAAAACATGCCATACGCCACCGTTCAAAAATAAAAACTCTGTCGAATCTTTATCAAACTCCGACCAGTTCAAGCTCTTATCGGCCTTACTCTAAATCCAGAATATTGGAATCATCGGGTTAATAGGGGGGTAATTAAGCTGACTTTAAATTTGCAAAATTATACCAAGGGTGGGTATCACGCTTTTTTTTCGCTCGGATCAAAAAATAGATTTGCTTCTAACTCACCTCATGAGGAGGAGCAACTCCTGCTTATCTCGAATCTGCAAACCGTTTGGCTCTGTGGCTTTTCATTCTCCGTCAGCGCCCGTTTTAATTAGGGTCACTTTTGCTAAAAAAAAACATGCCATACGCCACCGTTCAAAAATATAAACTCTGTCGAACCTTTATCAAACTCCGACCAGTTCAAGCTCTTATCGGCCTTACTCTAAATCCAGAATATTGGAATCATCGGGTTAATAGGGGGGTAATTAAGCTGACTTTAAATTTGCAAAATTATACCAAGGGTGGGTATCACGCTTTTTTTTCGCTCTGATCAAAAAATAGATTTGCTTCTAACTCACCTCATGAGGAGGAGCAACTCCTGCTTATCTCGAATCTGCAAACCGTTTGGCTCTGTGGCTTTTCATTCTCCGTCAGCGCCCGTTTTAATTAGGGTCACTTTTGCTAAAAAAAAACATGCCATACGCCACCGTTCAAAAATAAAAACTCTGTCGAATCTTTATCAAACTCCGACCAGTTCAAGCTCTTATCGGCCTTACTCTAAATCCAGAATATTGGAATCATCGGGTTAATAGGGGGGTAATTAAGCTGACTTTAAATTTGCAAAATTATACCAAGGGTGGGTATCACGCTTTTTTTTCGCTCGGATCAAAAAATAGATTTGCTTCTAACTCACCTCATGAGGAGGAGCAACTCCTGCTTATCTCGAATCTGCAAACCGTTTGGCTCTGTGGCTTTTCATTCTCCGTCAGCGCCCGTTTTAATTAGGGTCACTTTTGCTAAAAAAAAACATGCCATACGCCACCGTTCAAAAATAAAAACTCTGTCGAATCTTTATCAAACTCCGACCAGTTCAAGCTCTTATCGGCCTTACTCTAAATCCAAAATATTGGAATCATCGGGTTAATAGGGGGGTAATTAAGCTGACTTTAAATTTGCAAAATTATACCAAGGGTGGGTATCACGCTTTTTTTTCGCTCGGATCAAAAAATAGATTTGCTTCTAACTCACCTCATGAGGAGGAGCAACTCCTGCTTATCTCGAATCTGCAAACCGTTTGGCTCTGTGGCTTTTCATTCTCCGTCAGCGCCCGTTTTAATTAGGGTCACTTTTGCTAAAAAAAAACATGCCATACGCCACCGTTCAAAAATAAAAACTCTGTCGAATCTTTATCAAACTCCGACCAGTTCAAGCTCTTATCGGCCTTACTCTAAATCCAGAATATTGGAATCATCGGGTTAATAGGGGGGTAAATAAGCTGACTTTAAATTTGCAAAATTATACCAAGGGTGGGTATCACGCTTTTTTTTCGCTCGGATCAAAAAATAGATTTGCTTCTAACTCACCTCATGAGGAGGAGCAACTCCTGCTTATCTCGAATCTGCAAACCGTTTGGCTCTGTGGCTTTTCATTCTCCGTCAGCGCCCGTTTTAATTAGGGTCACTTTTGCTAAAAAAAAACATGCCATACGCCACCGTTCAAAAATAAAAACTCTGTCGAATCTTTATCAAACTCCGACCAGTTCAAGCTCTTATCGGCCTTACTCTAAATCCAGAATATTGGAATCATCGGGTTAATAGGGGGGTAATTAAGCTGACTTTAAATTTGCAAAATTATACCAAGGGTGGGTATCACGCTTTTTTTTCGCTCGGATCAAAAAATAGATTTGCTTCTAACTCACCTCATGAGGAGGAGCAACTCCTGCTTATCTCGAATCTGCAAACCGTTTGGCTCTGTGGCTTTTCATTCTCCGTCAGCGCCCGTTTTAATTAGGGTCACTTTTGCTAAAAAAAAACATGCCATACGCCACCGTTCAAAAATAAAAACTCTGTCGAATCTTTATCAAACTCTGACCAGTTCAAGCTCTTATCGGCCTTACTCTAAATCCAGAATATTGGAATCATCGGGTTAATAGGGGGGTAATTAAGCTGACTTTAAATTTGCAAAAATATACCAAGGGTGGGTATCACGCTTTTTTTTCGCTCGGATCAAAAAATAGATTCGCTTCTAACTCACCTCATGAGGAGGAGCAACTCCTGCTTATCTCGAATCTGCAAACCGTTTGGCTCTGTGGCTTTTCATTCTCCGTCAGCGCCCGTTTTAATTAGGGTCACTTTTGCTAAAAAAAAACATGCTATACGCCACCGTTCAAAAATAAAAACTTTGTCGAATCTTTATCAAACTCCGACCAGTTCAAGCTCTTATCGGCCTTACTCTAAATCCAGAATATTGGAATCATCGGGTTAATAGGGGGGTAAATAAGCTGACTTTAAATTTGCAAAATTATACCAAGGGTGGGTATCACGCTTTTTTTTCGCTCGGATCAAAAAATAGATTTGCTTCTAACTCACCTCATGAGGAGGAGCAACTCCTGCTTATCTCGAATCTGCAAACCGTTTGGCTCTGTGGCTTTTCATTCTCCGTCAGCGCCCGTTTTAATTAGGGTCACTTTTGCTAAAAAAAAACATGCCATACGCCACCGTTCAAAAATAAAAACTCTGTCGAATCTTTATCAAACTCCGACCAGTTCAAGCTCTTATCGGCCTTACTCTAAATCCAGAATATTGGAGTCATCGGGTTAATAGGGGGGTAATTAAGCTAACTTTAAATTTGCAAAATTATACCAAGGGTGGGTATCACGCTTTCTTTTCGCTCGGATCAAAAAATAGATTTGCTTCTAACTCACCTCATGAGGAGGAGCAACTCCTGCTTATCACGAATCTGCAAACCGTCTGGCTCTGTGGCTTTTCATTCTCCGTCAGCGCCCGTTTTAATTAGGGTCACTTTTGCTAAAAAAAAACATGCCATACGCCACCGTTCAAAAATAAAAACTCTGTCGAATCTTTATCAAACTCCGACCAGTTCAAGCTCTTATCGGCCTTACTCTAAATCCAGAATATTGGAATCATCGGGTTAATAGGGGGGTAATTAAGCTGACTTTAAATTTGCAAAATTATACCAAGGGTGGGTATCACGCTTTTTTTTCGCTCGGATCAAAAAATAGATTTGCTTCTAACTCACCTCATGAGGAGGAGCAACTCCTGCTTATCTCGAATCTGCAAACCGTTTGGCTCTGTGGCTTTTCATTCTCCGTCAGCGCCCGTTTTAATTAGGGTCACTTTTGCTAAAAAAAAACATGCCATACGCCACCGTTCAAAAATAAAAACTCTGTCGAATCTCTATCAAACTCCGACCAGTTCAAGCTCTTATCGGCCTTACTCTAAATCCAGAATATTGGAATCATCGGGTTAATAGGGGGGTAATTAAGCTGACTTTAAATTTGCAAAATTATACCAAGGGTGGGTATCACGCTTTTTTTTCGCTCGGATCAAAAAATAGATTTGCTTCAAACTCACCTGATGAGGAGGAGCAACTCCTGCTTATCTCGAATCTGCAAACCGTTTGGCTCTGTGGCTATTCATTCTCCGTCAGCGCCCGTTTTAATTAGGGTCACTTTTGCTAAAAAAAAACATGCCATACGCCACCGTTCAAAAATAAAATCTCTGTCGAATCTTTATCAAACTCCGACCAGTTCAAGCTCTTATCGGCCTTACTCTAAATCCAGAATATCGGAATCATCGGGTTAATAGGGGGGTAATTAAGCTGACTTTAAATTTGCAAAATTATACCAAGGGTGGGTATCACGCTTTTTTTTCGCTCGGATCAAAAAATAGATTTGCTTCTAACTCACCTCATGAGGAGGAGCAACTCCTGCTTATCTCGAATCTGCAAACCGTTTGGCTCTGTGGCTTTCCATTCTCCGTCAGCGCCCGTTTTAATTAGGGTCACTTTTGCTAAAAAAAACATGCCATACGCCACCGTTCAAAAATAAAAACTCTGTCGAATCTTTATCAAACTCCGACCAGTTCAAGCTCTTATCGGCCTTACTCTAAATCCAGAATATTGGAATCATCGAGTTAATAGGGGGGTAATTAAGCTGACTTTAAATTTGCAAAATTATACCAAGGGTGGGTATCACGCTTTTTTTTCGCTCGGATCAAAAAATAGATTTGCTTCTAACTCACCTCATGAGGAGGAGCAACTCCTGCTTATCTCGAATCTGCAAACCGTTTGGCTCTGTGGCTTTTCATTCTCCGTCAGCGCCCGTTTTAATTAGGGTCACTTTTGCTAAAAAAAAACATGCCATACGCCACCGTTCAAAAATATAAACTCTGTCGAATCTTTATCAAACTCCGACCAGTTCAAGCTCTTATCGGCCTTACTCTAAATCCAGAATATTGGAATCATCGGTTTAATAGGGGGGTAATTAAGCTGACTTTAAATTTGCAAAATTATACCAAGGGTGGGTATCACGCTTTTTTTTCGCTCTGATCAAAAAATAGATTTGCTTCTAACTCACCTCATGAGGAGGAGCAACTCCTGCTTATCTCGAATCTGCAAACCGTTTGGCTCTGTGGCTTTTCATTCTCCGTCAGCGCCCGTTTTAATTAGGGTCACTTTTGCTAAAAAAAAACATGCCATACGCCACCGTTCAAAAATAAAAACTCTGTCGAATCTTTATCAAACTCCGACCAGTTCAAGCTCTTATCGGCCTTACTCTAAATCCAGAATATTGGAATCATCGGGTTAATAGGGGGGTAATTAAGCTGACTTTAAATTTGCAAAATTATACCAAGGGTGGGTATCACGCTTTTTTCTCGCTCGGATCAAAAAATAGATTTGCTTCTAACTCACCTCATGAGGAGGAGCAACTCCTGCTTATCTCGAATCTGCAAACCGTTTGGCTCTGTGGCTTTTCATTCTCCGTCAGCGCCCGTTTTAATTAGGGTCACTTTTGCTAAAAAAAAACATGCCATACGCCACCGTTCAAAAATAAAAACTCTGTCGAATCTTTATCAAACTCCGACCAGTTCAAGCTCTTATCGGCCTTACTCTATATCCAGAATATTGGAATCATCGGGTTAATAGGGGGGTAATTAAGCTGACTTTAAATTTGCAAAATTATACCAAAGGTGGGTATCACGCTTTTTTTTCGCTCGGATCAAAAAATAGATTTGCTTCTAACTCACCTCATGAGGAGGAGCAACTCCTGCTTATCTCGAATCTGCAAACCGTTTGGCTCTGTGGCTTTTCATTCTCCGTCAGCGCCCGTTTTAATTAGGGTCACTTTTGCTAAAAAAAAACATGCCATACGCCACCGTTCAAAAATAAAAACTCTGTCGAATCTTTATCAAACTCCGACCAGTTCAAGCTCTTATCGGCCTTACTCTAAATCCAGAATATTGGAGTCATCGGGTTAATAGGGGGGTAATTAAGCTAACTTTAAATTTGCAAAATTATACCAAGGGTGGGTATCACGCTTTCTTTTCGCTCGGATCAAAAAATAGATTTGCTTCTAACTCACCTCATGAGGAGGAGCAACTCCTGCTTATCACGAATCTGCAAACCGTCTGGCTCTGTGGCTTTTCATTCTCCGTCAGCGCCCGTTTTAATTAGGGTCACTTTTGCTAAAAAAAAACATGCCATACGCCACCGTTCAAAAATAAAAACTCTGTCGAATCTTTATCAAACTCCGACCAGTTCAAGCTCTTATCGGGCTTACTCTAAATCCAGAATATTGGAATCATCGGGTTAATAGGGGGGTAATTAAGCTGACTTTAAATTTGCAAAATTATACCAAGGGTGGGTATCACGCTTTTTTTTCGCTCGGATCAAAAAATAGATTTGCTTCTAACTCACCTCATGAGGAGGAGCAACTCCTGCTTATCTCGAATCTGCAAACCGTTTGGCTCTGTGGCTTTTCATTCTCCGTCAGCGCCCGTTTTAATTAGGGTCACTTTTGCTAAAAAAAAACATGCCATACGCCACCGTTCAAAAATAAAAACTCTGTCGAATCTCTATCAAACTCCGACCAGTTCAAGCTCTTATCGGCCTTACTCTAAATCCAGAATATTGGAATCATCGGGTTAATAGGGGGGTAATTAAGCTGACTTTAAATTTGCAAAATTATACCAAGGGTGGGTATCACGCTTTTTTTTCGCTCGGATCAAAAAATAGATTTGCTTCAAACTCACCTGATGAGGAGGAGCAACTCCTGCTTATCTCGAATCTGCAAACCGTTTGGCTCTGTGGCTTTTCATTCTCCGTCAGCGCCCGTTTTAATTAGGGTCACTTTTGCTAAAAAAAAACATGCCATACGCCACCGTTCAAAAATAAAATCTCTGTCGAATCTTTATCAAACTCCGACCAGTTCAAGCTCTTATCGGCCTTACTCTAAATCCAGAATATCGGAATCATCGGGTTAATAGGGGGGTAATTAAGCTGACTTTAAATTTGCAAAATTATACCAAGGGTGGGTATCACGCTTTTTTTTCGCTCGGATCAAAAAATAGATTTGCTTCTAACTCACCTCATGAGGAGGAGCAACTCCTGCTTATCTCGAATCTGCAAACCGTTTGGCTCTGTGGCTTTCCATTCTCCGTCAGCGCCCGTTTTAATTAGGGTCACTTTTGCTAAAAAAAACATGCCACACGCCACCGTTCAAAAATAAAAACTCTGTCGAATCTTTATCAAACTCCGACCAGTTCAAGCTCTTATCGGCCTTACTCTAAATCCAGAATATTGGAATCATCGGGTTAATAGGGGGGTAATTAAGCTGACTTTAAATTTGCAAAATTATACCAAGGGTGGGTATCACGCTTTTTTTTCGCTCGGATCAAAAAATAGATTTGCTTCTAACTCACCTCATGAGGAGGAGCAACTCCTGCTTATCTCGAATCTGCAAACCGTTTGGCTCTGTGGCTTTTCATTCTCCGTCAGCGCCCGTTTTAATTAGGGTCACTTTTGCTAAAAAAAAACATGCCATACGCCACCGTTCAAAAATATAAACTCTGTCGAATCTTTATCAAACTCCGACCAGTTCAAGCTCTTATCGGCCTTACTCTAAATCCAGAATATTGGAATCATCGGTTTAATAGGGGGGTAATTAAGCTGACTTTAAATTTGCAAAATTATACCAAGGGTGGGTATCACGCTTTTTTTTCGCTCTGATCAAAAAATAGATTTGCTTCTAACTCACCTCATGAGGAGGAGCAACTCCTGCTTATCTCGAATCTGCAAACCGTTTGGCTCTGTGGCTTTTCATTCTCCGTCAGCGCCCGTTTTAATTAGGGTCACTTTTGCTAAAAAAAAACATGCCATACGCCACCGTTCAAAAATAAAAACTCTGTCGAATCTTTATCAAACTCCGACCAGTTCAAGCTCTTATCGGCCTTACTCTAAATCCAGAATATTGGAATCATCGGGTTAATAGGGGGGTAATTAAGCTGACTTTAAATTTGCAAAATTATACCAAGGGTGGGTATCACGCTTTTTTCTCGCTCGGATCAAAAAATAGATTTGCTTCTAACTCACCTCATGAGGAGGAGCAACTCCTGCTTATCTCGAATCTGCAAACCGTTTGGCTCTGTGGCTTTTCATTCTCCGTCAGCGCCCGTTTTAATTAGGGTCACTTTTGCTAAAAAAAAACATGCCATACGCCACCGTTCAAAAATAAAAACTCTGTCGAATCTTTATCAAACTCCGACCAGTTCAAGCTCTTATCGGCCTTACTCTATATCCAGAATATTGGAATCATCGGGTTAATAGGGGGGTAATTAAGCTGACTTTAAATTTGCAAAATTATACCAAGGGTGGGTATCACGCTTTTTTTTCGCTCGGATCAAAAAATAGATTTGCTTCTAACTCACCTCATGAGGAGGAGCAACTCCTGCTTATCTCGAATCTGCAAACCGTTTGGCTCTGTGGCTTTTCATTCTCCGTCAGCGCCCGTTTTAATTAGGGTCACTTTTGCTAAAAAAAAACATGCCATACGCCACCGTTCAAAAATAAAAACTCTGTCGAATCTTTATCAAACTCCGACCAGTTCAAGCTCTTATCGGCCTTACTCTAAATCCAGAATATTGGAATCATCGGGTTAATAGGGGGGTAATTAAGCTGACTTTAAATTTGCAAAATTATACCAAGGGTGGGTATCACGCTTTTTTTTCGCTCGGATCAAAAAATAGATTTGCTTCTAACTCACCTCATGAGGAGGAGCAACTCCTGCTTATCTCGAATCTGCAAACCGTTTGGCTCTGTGGCTTTTCATTCTCCGTCAGCGCCCGTTTTAATTAGGGTCACTTTTGCTAAAAAAAAACATGCCATACGCCACCGTTCAAAAATAAAAACTCTCTCGAATCATTATCAAACTCCGACCAGTTCAAGCTCTTATCGGCCTTACTCTAAATCCAGAATATTGGAATCATCGGGTTAATAGGGGGGTAATTAAGCTGACTTTAAATTTGCAAAATTATACCAAGGGTGGGTATCACGCTTTTTTTTCGCTCGGATCAAAAAATAGATTTGCTTCTAACTCACCTCATGAGGAGGAGCAACTCCTGCTTATCTCGAATCTGCAAACCGTTTGGCTCTGTGGCTTTCCATTCTCCGTCAGCGCCCGTTTTAATTAGGGTCACTTTTGCTAAAAGAAAACATGCCATACGCCACCGTTCAAAAATAAAAACTCTGTCGAATCTTTATCAAACTCCGACCAGTTCAAGCTCTTATCGGCCTTACTCTAAATCCAGAATATTGGAATCATCGGGTTAATAGGGGGGTAATTAAGCTGACTTTAAATTTGCAAAATTATACCAAGGGTGGGTATCACGCTTTTTTTTCGCTCGGATCAAAAAATAGATTTGCTTCTAACTCACCTCATGAGGAGGAGCAACTCCTGCTTATCTCGAATCTGCAAACCGTTTGGCTCTGTGGCTTTTCATTCTCCGTCAGCGCCCGTTTTAATTAGGGTCACTTTTGCTAAAAAAAAACATGCTATACGCCACCGTTCAAAAATAAAAACTCTGTCGAATCTTTATCAAACTCCGACCAGTTCAAGCTCTTATCGGCCTTACTCTAAATCCAGAATATTGGAATCATCGGGTTAATAGGGGGGGTAATTAAGCTGAATTTAAATTTGCAAAATTATGCCAAGGGTGGGTATCACGCTTTTTTTTCGCTCGGATCAAAAAATAGATTTGCTTTTAACTCACCTCATGAGGAGGAGCAACTCCTGCTTATCTCGAATCTGCAAACCGTTTGGCTCTGTGGCTTTTCATTCTCCGTCAGCGCCCGTTTTAATTAGGGTCACTTTTGCTAAAAAAAAACATGCCATACGCCACCGTTCAAAAATAAAAACTCTGTCGAATCTTTATCAAACTCCGACCAGTTCAAGCTCTTATCGGCCTTACTCTAAATCCAGAATATTGGAATCATCGGGTTAATAGGGGGGTAATTAAGCTGACTTTAAATTTGCAAAATTATACCAAGGGTGGGTATCACGCTTTTTTTTCGCTCGGATCAAAAAATAGATTTGCTTCAAACTCACCTCATGAGGAGGAGCAACTCCTGCTTATCTCGAATCTGCAAACCGTTTGGCTCTGTGGCTTTTCATTCTCCGTCAGCGCCCGTTTTAATTAGGGTCACTTTTGCTAAAAAAAAACATGCCATACGCCACCGTTCAAAAATAAAATCTCTGTCGAATCTTTATCAAACTCCGACCAGTTCAAGCTCTTATCGGCCTTACTCTAAATCCAGAATATCGGAATCATCGGGTTAATAGGGGGGTAATTAAGCTGACTTTAAATTTGCAAAATTAGACCAAGGGTGGGTATCACGCTTTTTTTCGCTCGGATCAAAAAATAGATTTGCTTCTAACTCACCTCATGAGGAGGAGCAACTCCTGCTTATCTCGAATCTGCAAACCGTTTGGCTCTGTGGCTTTTCATTCTCCGTCAGCGCCCGTTTTAATTAGGGTCACTTTTGCTAAAAAAAAACATGCCATACGCCACCGTTCAAAAATAAAAACTCTGTCGAATCTTTATCAAACTCCGACCAGTTCAAGCTCTTATCGGCCTTACTCTAAATCCAGAATATTGGAATCATCGGGTTAATAGGGGGGGTAATTAAGCTGACTTTAAATTTGCAAAATTATACCAAGGGTGGGTATCACGCTTTTTTTTCGCTCGGATCAAAAAATAGATTTGCTTCTAACTCACCTCATGAGGAGGAGCAACTCCTGCTTATCTCGAATCTGCAAACCGTTTGGCTCTGTGGCTTTCCATTCTCCGCCAGCGCCCGTTTTAATTAGGGTCACTTTTGCTAAAAAAAAACATGCCATACGCCACCGTTCAAAAATAAAATCTCTGTCGAATCTTTATCAAACTCCGACCAGTTCAAGCTCTTATCGGCCTTACTCTAAATCCAGAATATCGGAATCATCGGGTTAATAGGGGGGTAATTAAGCTGACTTTAAATTTGCAAAATTATACCAAGGGTGGGTATCACGCTTTTTTTTCGCTCGGATCAAAAAATAGATTTGCTTCTAACTCACCTCATGAGGAGGAGCAACTCCTGCTTATCTCGAATCTGCAAACCGTTTGGCTCTGTGGCTTTCCATTCTCCGTCAGCGCCCGTTTTAATTAGGGTCACTTTTGCTAAAAAAAAACATGCCATACGCCACCGTTCAAAAATAAAAACTCTGTCGAATCTTTATCAAACTCCGACCAGTTCAAGCTCTTATCGGCCTTACTCTAAATCCAGAATATTGGAATCATCGGGTTAATAGGGGGGTAATTAAGCTGACTTTAAATTTGCAAAATTATACCAAGGGTGGGTATCACGCTTTTTTTTCGCTCGGATCAAAAAATAGATTTGCTTCTAACTCACCTCATGAGGAGGAGCAACTCCTGCTTATCTCGAATCTGCAAACCGTTTGGCTCTGTGGCTTTTCATTCTCCGTCAGCGCCCGTTTTAATTAGGGTCACTTTTGCTAAAAAAAAACATGCCATACGCCACCGTTCAAAAATATAAACTCTGTCGAACCTTTATCAAACTCCGACCAGTTCAAGCTCTTATCGGCCTTACTCTAAATCCAGAATATTGGAATCATCGGGTTAATAGGGGGGTAATTAAGCTGACTTTAAATTTGCAAAATTATACCAAGGGTGGGTATCACGCTTTTTTTTCGCTCTGATCAAAAAATAGATTTGCTTCTAACTCACCTCATGAGGAGGAGCAACTCCTGCTTATCTCGAATCTGCAAACCGTTTGGCTCTGTGGCTTTTCATTCTCCGTCAGCGCCCGTTTTAATTAGGGTCACTTTTGCTAAAAAAAAACATGCCATACGCCACCGTTCAAAAATAAAAACTCTGTCGAATCTTTATCAAACTCCGACCAGTTCAAGCTCTTATCGGCCTTACTCTAAATCCAGAATATTGGAATCATCGGGTTAATAGGGGGGTAATTAAGCTGACTTTAAATTTGCAAAATTATACCAAGGGTGGGTATCACGCTTTGTTTTCGCTCGGATCAAAAAATAGATTTGCTTCTAACTCACCTCATGAGGAGGAGCAACTCCTGCTTATCTCGAATCTGCAAACCGTTTGGCTCTGTGGCTTTTCATTCTCCGTCAGCGCCCGTTTTAATTAGGGTCACTTTTGCTAAAAAAAAACATGCCATACGCCACCGTTCAAAAATAAAATCTCTGTCGAATCTTTATCAAACTCCGACCAGTTCAAGCTCTTATCGGCCTTACTCTAAATCCAGAATATTGGAATCATTGGGTTAATAGGGGGGTAATTAAGCTGACTTTAAATTTGCAAAATTATACCAAGGGTGGGTATCACGCTTTTTTTTCGCTCGGATCAAAAAATAGATTTGCTTCTAACTCACCTCATGAGGAGGAGCAACTCCTGCTTATCTCGAATCTGCAAACCGTTTGGCTCTGTGGCTTTTCATTCTCCGTCAGCGCCCGTTTTAATTAGGGTCACTTTTGCTAAAAAAAAACATGCCATACGCCACCGTTCAAAAATAAAAACTCTGTCGAATCTTTATCAAACTCCGACCAGTTCAAGCTCTTATCGGCCTTACTCTAAATCCAGAATATTGGAATCATCGGGTTAATAGGGGGGTAAATAAGCTGACTTTAAATTTGCAAAATTATACCAAGGGTGGGTATCACGTTTTTTTTTCGCTCGGATCAAAAAATAGATTTGCTTCTAACTCACCTCATGAGGAGGAGCAACTCCTGCTTATCTCGAATCTGCAAACCGTTTGGCTCTGTGGCTTTTCATTCTCCGTCAGCGCCCGTTTTAATTAGGGTCACTTTTGCTAAAAAAAAACATGCCATACGCCACCGTTCAAAAATAAAAACTCTGTCGAATCTTTATCAAACTCCGACCAGTTCAAGCTCTTATCGGCCTTACTCTAAATCCAGAATATTGGAATCATCGGGTTAATAGGGGGGTAATTAAGCTGACTTTAAATTTGCAAAATTATACCAAGGGTGGGTATCACGCTTTTTTTTCGCTCGGATCAAAAAATAGATTTGCTTCTAACTCACCTCATGAGGAGGAGCAACTCCTGCTTATCTCGAATCTGCAAACCGTTTGGCTCTGTGGCTTTTCATTCTCCGTCAGCGCCCGTTTTAATTAGGGTCACTTTTGCTAAAAAGAAACATGCCATACGCCACCGTTCAAAAATAAAAACTCTGTCGAATCTTTATCAAACTCCGACCAGTTCAAGCTCTTATCGGCCTTACTCTAAATCCAGAATATTGGAATCATCGGGTTAATAGGGGGGTAATTAAGCTGACTTTAAATTTGCAAAATTATACCAAGGGTGGGTATCACGCTTTATTTTCGCTCGGATCAAAATATAGATTTGCTTCTAACTCACCTCATGAGGAGGAGCAACTCCTGCTTATCTCGAATCTGCAAACCGTTTGGCTCTGTGGCTTTTCATTCTCCGTCAGCGCCCGTTTTAATTAGGGTCACTTTTGCTAAAAAAAAACATGCCATACGCCACCGTTCAAAAATAAAAACTCTGTCGAATCTTTATCAAACTCCGACCAGTTCAAGCTCTTATCGGCCTTACTCTAAATCCAGAATATTGGAGTCATCGGGTTAATAGGGGGGTAATTAAGCTAACTTTAAATTTGCAAAATTATACCAAGGGTGGGTATCACGCTTTCTTTTCGCTCGGATCAAAAAATAGATTTGCTTCTAACTCACCTCATGAGGAGGAGCAACTCCTGCTTATCACGAATCTGCAAACCGTTTGGCTCTGTGGCTTTTCATTCTCCGTCAGCGCCCGTTTTAATTAGGGTCACTTTTGCTAAAAAAAAACATGCCATACGCCACCGTTCAAAAATAAAAACTCTGTCGAATCTTTATCAAACTCCGACCAGTTCAAGCTCTTATCGGCCTTACTCTAAATCCAGAATATTGGAATCATCGGGTTAATAGGGGGGTAATTAAGCTGACTTTAAATTTGCAAAATTATACCAAGGGTGGGTATCACGCTTTTTTTTCGCTCGGATCAAAAAATAGATTTGCTTCTAACTCACCTCATGAGGAGGAGCAACTCCTGCTTATCTCGAATCTGCAAACCGTTTGGCTCTGTGGCTTTTCATTCTCCGTCAGCGCCCGTTTTAATTAGGGTCACTTTTGCTAAAAAAAAACATGCCATACGCCACCGTTCAAAAATAAAAACTCTGTCGAATCTTTATCAAACTCCGACCAGTTCAAGCTCTTATCGGCCTTACTCTAAATCCAGAATATTGGAATCATCGGGTTAATAGGGGGGTAATTAAGCTGACTTTAAATTTGCAAAATTATACCAAGGGTGGGTATCACGCTTTTTTTTCGCTCGGATCAAAAAATAGATTTGCTTCAAACTCACCTGATGAGGAGGAGCAACTCCTGCTTATCTCGAATCTGCAAACCGTTTGGCTCTGTGGCTTTTCATTCTCCGTCAGCGCCCGTTTTAATTAGGGTCACTTTTGCTAAAAAAAAACATGCCATACGCCACCGTTCAAAAATAAAATCTCTGTCGAATCTTTATCAAACTCCGACCAGTTCAAGCTCTTATCGGCCTTACTCTAAATCCAGAATATCGGAATCATCGGGTTAATAGGGGGGTAATTAAGCTGACTTTAAATTTGCAAAATTATACCAAGGGTGGGTATCACGCTTGTTTTTCGCTCGGATCAAAAAATAGATTTGCTTCTAACTCACCTCATGAGGAGGAGCAACTCCTGCTTATCTCGAATCTGCAAACCGTTTGGCTCTGTGGCTTTCCATTCTCCGTCAGCGCCCGTTTTAATTAGGGTCACTTTTGCTAAAAAAAACATGCCATACGCCACCGTTCAAAAATAAAAACTCTGTCGAATCTTTATCAAACTCCGACCAGTTCAAGCTCTTATCGGCCTTACTCTAAATCCAGAATATTGGAATCATCGGGTTAATAGGGGGGTAATTAAGCTGACTTTAAATTTGCAAAATTATACCAAGGGTGGGTATCACGCTTTTTTTTCGCTCGGATCAAAAAATAGATTTGCTTCTAACTCACCTCATGAGGAGGAGCAACTCCTGCTTATCTCGAATCTGCAAACCGTTTGGCTCTGTGGCTTTTCATTCTCCGTCAGCGCCCGTTTTAATTAGGGTCACTTTTGCTAAAAAAAAACATGCCATACGCCACCGTTCAAAAATATAAACTCTGTCGAATCTTTATCAAACTCCGACCAGTTCAAGCTCTTATCGGCCTTACTCGAAATCCAGAATATTGGAATCATCGGGTTAATAGGGGGGTAATTAAGCTGACTTTAAATTTGCAAAATTATACCAAGGGTGGGTATCACGCTTTTTTTTCGCTCTGATCAAAAAATAGATTTGCTTCTAACTCACCTTATGAGGAGGAGCAACTCCTGCTTATCTCGAATCTGCAAACCGTTTGGCTCTGTGGCTTTTCATTCTCCGTCAGCGCCCGTTTTAATTAGGGTCACTTTTGCTAAAAAAAAACATGCCATACGCCACCGTTCAAAAATAAAAACTCTGTCGAATCTTTATCAAACTCCGACCAGTTCAAGCTCTTATCGGCCTTACTCTAAATCCAGAATATTGGAATCATCGGGTTAATAGGGGGGTAATTAAGCTGACTTTAAATTTGCAAAATTATACCAAGGGTGGGTATCACGCTTTTTTCTCGCTCGGATCAAAAAATAGATTTGCTTTTAACTCACCTCATGAGGAGGAGCAACTCCTGCTTATCTCGAATCTGCAATCCGTTTGGCTCTGTGGCTTTTCATTCTCCGTCAGCGCCCGTTTTAATTAGGGTCACTTTTGCTAAAAAAAAACATGCCATACGCCACCGTTCAAAAATAAAAACTCTGTCGAATCTTTATCAAACTCCGACCAGTTCAAGCTCTTATCGGCCTTACTCTATATCCAGAATATTGGAATCATCGGGTTAATAGGGGGGTAATTAAGCTGACTTTAAATTTGCAAAATTATACCAAGGGTGGGTATCACGCTTTTTTTTCGCTCGGATCAAAAAATAGATTTGCTTCTAACTCACCTCATGAGGAGGAGCAACTCCTGCTTATCTCGAATCTGCAAACCGTTTGGCTCTGTGGCTTTTCATTCTCCGTCAGCGCCCGTTTTAATTAGGGTCACTTTTGCTAAAAAAAAACATGCCATACGCCACCGTTCAAAAATAAAAACTCTGTCGAATCTTTATCAAACTCCGACCAGTTCAAGCTCTTATCGGCCTTACTCTAAATCCAGAATATTGGAATCATCGGGTTAATAGGGGGGTAATTAAGCTGACTTTAAATTTGCAAAATTATACCAAGGGTGGGTATCACGCTTTTTTTTCGCTCGGATCAAAAAATAGATTTGCTTCTAACTCACCTCATGAGGAGGAGCAACTCCTGCTTATCTCGAATCTGCAAACCGTTTGGCTCTGTGGCTTTTCATTCTCCGTCAGCGCCCGTTTTAATTAGGGTCACTTTTGCTAAAAAAAAACATGCCATACGCCACCGTTCAAAAATAAAAACTCTCTCGAATCATTATCAAACTCCGACCAGTTCAAGCTCTTATCGGCCTTACTCTAAATCCAGAATATTGGAATCATCGGGTTAATAGGGGGGTAATTAAGCTGACTTTAAATTTGCAAAATTATACCAAGGGTGGGTATCACGCTTTTTTTTCGCTCGGATCAAAAAATAGATTTGCTTCTAACTCACCTCATGAGGAGGAGCAACTCCTGCTTATCTCGAATCTGCAAACCGTTTGGCTCTGTGGCTTTCCATTCTCCGTCAGCGCCCGTTTTAATTAGGGTCACTTTTGCTAAAAGAAAACATGCCATACGCCACCGTTCAAAAATAAAAACTCTGTCGAATCTTTATCAAACTCCGACCAGTTCAAGCTCTTATCGGCCTTTCTCTAAATCCAGAATATTGGAATCATCGGGTTAATAGGGGGGTAATTAAGCTGACTTTAAATTTGCAAAATTATACCAAGGGTGGGTATCACGCTTTTTTTTCGCTCGGATCAAAAAATAGATTTGCTTCTAACTCACCTCATGAGGAGGAGCAACTCCTGCTTATCTCGAATCTGCAAACCGTTTGGCTCTGTGGCTTTTCATTCTCCGTCAGCGCCCGTTTTAATTAGGGTCACTTTTGCTAAAAAAAACATGCCATACGCCACCGTTCAAAAATAAAAACTCTGTCGAATCTTTATCAAACTCCGACCAGTTCAAGCTCTTATCGGCCTTACTCTAAATCCAGAATATTGGAATCATCGGGTTAATAGGGGGGGTAATTAAGCTGAATTTAAATTTGCAAAATTATACCAAGGGTGGGTATCACGCTTTTTTTTCGCTCGGATCAAAAAATAGATTTGCTTTTAACTCACCTCATGAGGAGGAGCAACTCCTGCTTATCTCGAATCTGCAAACCGTTTGGCTCTGTGGCTTTTCATTCTCCGTCAGCGCCCGTTTTAATTAGGGTCACTTTTGCTAAAAAAAAACATGCCATACGCCACCGTTCAAAAATAAAAACTCTGTCGAATCTTTATCAAACTCCGACCAGTTCAAGCTCTTATCGGCCTTACTCTAAATCCAGAATATTGGAATCATCGGGTTAATAGGGGGGTAATTAAGCTGACTTTAAATTTGCAAAATTATACCAAGGGTGGGTATCACGCTTTTTTTTCGCTCGGATCAAAAAATAGATTTGCTTCAAACTCACCTCATGAGGAGGAGCAACTCCTGCTTATCTCGAATCTGCAAACCGTTTGGCTCTGTGGCTTTTCATTCTCCGTCAGCGCCCGTTTTAATTAGGGTCACTTTTGCTAAAAAAGAACATGCCATACGCCACCGTTCAAAAATAAAATCTCTGTCGAATCTTTATCAAACTCCGACCAGTTCAAGCTCTTATCGGCCTTACTCTAAATCCAGAATATCGGAATCATCGGGTTAATAGGGGGGTAATTAAGCTGACTTTAAATTTGCAAAATTAGACCAAGGGTGGGTATCACGCTTTTTTTTCGCTCGGATCAAAAAATAGATTTGCTTCTAACTCACCTCATGAGGAGGAGCAACTCCTGCTTATCTCGAATCTGCAAACCGTTTGGCTCTGTGGCTTTTCATTCTCCGTCAGCGCCCGTTTTAATTAGGGTCACTTTTGCTAAAAAAAAACATGCCATACGCCACCGTTCAAAAATAAAAACTCTGTCGAATCTTTATCAAACTCCGACCAGTTCAAGCTCTTATCGGCCTTACTCTAAATCCAGAATATTGGAATCATCGGGTTAATAGGGGGGGTAATTAAGCTGACTTTAAATTTGCAAAATTATACCAAGGGTGGGTATCACGCTTTTTTTTCGCTCGGATCAAAAAATAGATTTGCTTCTAACTCACCTCATGAGGAGGAGCAACTCCTGCTTATCTCGAATCTGCAAACCGTTTGGCTCTGTGGCTTTTCATTCTCCGTCAGCGCCCGTTTTAATTAGGGTCACTTTTGCTAAAAAAAAACATGCCATACGCCACCGTTCAAAAATAAAAACTCTGTCGAATCTTTATCAAACTCCGACCAGTTCAAGCTCTTATCGGCCTTACTCTAAATCCAGAATATTGGAATCATCGGGTTAATAGGGGGGTAATTAAGCTGACTTTAAATTTGCAAAATTATACCAAGGGTGGGTATCACGCTTTTTTTTCGCTCGGATCAAAAAATAGATTTGCTTCAAACTCACCTCATGAGGAGGAGCAACTCCTGCTTATCTCGAATCTGCAAACCGTTTGGCTCTGTGGCTTTTCATTCTCCGTCAGCGCCCGTTTTAATTAGGGTCACTTTTGCTAAAAAAAAACATGCCATACGCCACCGTTCAAAAATAAACACTCTGTCGAATCTTTATCAAACTCCGACCAGTTCAAGCTCTTATCGGCCTTACTCTAAATCCAGAATATTGGAATCATCGGGTTAATAGGGGGGTAATTAAGCTGACTTTAAATTTGCAAAATTATACCAAGGGTGGGTATCACGCTTTTTTTTCGCTCGGATCAAAAAATAGATTTGCTTCAAACTCACCTCATGAGGAGGAGCAACTCCTGCTTATCTCGAATCTGCAAACCGTTTGGCTCTGTGGCTTTTCATTCTCCGTCAGCGCCCGTTTTAATTAGGGTCACTTTTGCTAAAAAAAAACATGCCATACGCCACCGTTCAAAAATAAAATCTCTGTCGAATCTTTATCAAACTCCGACCAGTTCAAGCTCTTATCGGCCTTACTCTAAATCCAGAATATCGGAATCATCGGGTTAATAGGGGGGTAATTAAGCTGACTTTAAATTTGCAAAATTATACCAAGGGTGGGTATCACGCTTTTTTTTCGCTCGGATCAAAAAATAGATTTGCTTCAAACTCACCTCATGAGGAGGAGCAACTCCTGCTTATCTCGAATCTGCAAACCGTTTGGCTCTGTGGCTTTTCATTCTCCGTCAGCGCCCGTTTTAATTAGGGTCACTTTTGCTAAAAAAAAACATGCCATACGCCACCGTTCAAAAATAAAAACTCTGTCGAATCTTTATCAAACTCCGACCAGTTCAAGCTCTTATCGGCCTTACTCTAAATCCAGAATATTGGAATCATCGGGTTAATAGGGGGGGTAATTAAGCTGACTTTAAATTTGCAAAATTATACCAAGGGTGGGTATCACGCTTTTTTTTCGCTCGGATCAAAAAATAGATTTGCTTCTAACTCACCTCATGAGGAGGAGCAACTCCTGCTTATCTCGAATCTGCAAACCGTTTGGCTCTGTGGCTTTTCATTCTCCGTCAGCGCCCGTTTTAATTAGGGTCACTTTTGCTAAAAAAAAACATGCCATACGCCACCGTTCAAAAATAAAAACTCTGTCGAATCTTTATCAAACTCCGACCAGTTCAAGCTCTTATCGGCCTTACTCTAAATCCAGAATATTGGAATCATCGGGTTAATAGGGGGGTAATTAAGCTGACTTTAAATTTGCAAAATTATACCAAGGGTGGGTATCACGCTTTTTTTTCGCTCGGATCAAAAAATAGATTTGCTTCAAACTCACCTCATGAGGAGGAGCAACTCCTGCTTATCTCGAATCTGCAAACCGTTTGGCTCTGTGGCTTTTCATTCTCCGTCAGCGCCCGTTTTAATTAGGGTCACTTTTGCTAAAAAAAAACATGCCATACGCCACCGTTCAAAAATAAAATCTCTGTCGAATCTTTATCAAACTCCGACCAGTTCAAGCTCTTATCGGCCTTACTCTAAATCCAGAATATCGGAATCATCGGGTTAATAGGGGGGTAATTAAGCTGACTTTAAATTTGCAAAATTATACCAAGGGTGGGTATCACGCTTTTTTTTCGCTCGGATCAAAAAATAGATTTGCTTCAAACTCACCTCATGAGGAGGAGCAACTCCTGCTTATCTCGAATCTGCAAACCGTTTGGCTCTGTGGCTTTTCATTCTCCGTCAGCGCCCGTTTTAATTAGGGTCACTTTTGCTAAAAAAAAACATGCCATACGCCACCGTTCAAAAATAAAAACTCTGTCGAATCTTTATCAAACTCCGACCAGTTCAAGCTCTTATCGGCCTTACTCTAAATCCAGAATATTGGAATCATCGGGTTCATAGGGGGGGTAATTAAGCTGACTTTAAATTTGCAAAATTATACCAAGGGTGGGTATCACGCTTTTTTTTCGCTCGGATCAAAAAATAGATTTGCTTCTAACTCACCTCATGAGGAGGAGCAACTCCTGCTTATCTCGAATCTGCAAACCGTTTGGCTCTGTGGCTTTTCATTCTCCGTCAGCGCCCGTTTTAATTAGGGTCACTTTTGCTAAAAAAAAACATGCCATACGCCACCGTTCAAAAATAAAAACTCTGTCGAATCTTTATCAAACTCCGACCAGTTCAAGCTCTTATCGGCCTTACTCTAAATCCAGAATATTGGAATCATCGGGTTAATAGGGGGGTAATTAAGCTGACTTTAAATTTGCAAAATTATACCAAGGGTGGGTATCACGCTTTTTTTTCGCTCGGATCAAAAAATAGATTTGCTTCAAACTCACCTCATGAGGAGGAGCAACTCCTGCTTATCTCGAATCTGCAAACCGTTTGGCTCTGTGGCTTTTCATTCTCCGTCAGCGCCCGTTTTAATTAGGGTCACTTTTGCTAAAAAAAAACATGCCATACGCCACCGTTCAAAAATAAAATCTCTGTCGAATCTTTATCAAACTCCGACCAGTTCAAGCTCTTATCGGCCTTACTCTAAATCCAAAATATCGGAATCATCGGGTTAATAGGGGGGTAATTAAGCTGACTTTAAATTTGCAAAATTATACCAAGGGTGGGTATCACGCTTTTTTTTCGCTCGGATCAAAAAATAGATTTGCTTCAAACTCACCTCATGAGGAGGAGCAACTCCTGCTTATCTCGAATCTGCAAACCGTTTGGCTCTGTGGCTTTTCATTCTCCGTCAGGGCCCGTTTTAATTAGGGTCACTTTTGCTAAAAAAAAACATGCCATACGCCACCGTTCAAAAATAAATTCTCTGTCGAATCTTTATCAAACTCCGACCAGTTCAAGCTCTTATCGGCCTTACTCTAAATCCAAAATATCGGAATCATCGGGTTAATAGGGGGGTAATTAAGCTGACTTTAAATTTGCAAAATTATACCAAGGGTGGGTATCACGCTTTTTTTTCGCTCGGATCAAAAAATAGATTTGCTTCAAACTCACCTCATGAGGAGGAGCAACTCCTGCTTATCTCGAATCTGCAAACCGTTTGGCTCTGTGGCTTTTCATTCTCCGTCAGGGCCCGTTTTAATTAGGGTCACTTTTGCTAATAAAATCATGCCATACGCCACCGTTCAAAAATAAAAACTCTGTCGAATCTTTATCAAACTCCGACCAGTTCAAGCTCTTATCGGCCTTACTCTAAATCCAGAATATTGGAATCATCGGGTTAATAGGGGGGTAATTAAGCTGACTTTAAATTTGCAAAATTATACCAAGGGTGGGTATCACTCTTTTTTTTCGCTCGGATCAAAAGATAGATTTGCTTCTAACTCACCTCATGAGGAGGAGCAACTCCTGCTTATCTCGAATCTGCAAACCCTTTGGCTCTGTGGCTTTTCATTCTCCGTCAGCGCCCGTTTTAATTAGGGTCACTTTTGCTAAAAAAAAACATGCCATACGCCACCGTTCAAAAATAAAAACTCTGTCGAATCTTTACCAAACTCCGACCAGTTCAAGCTCTTATCGGCCTTACTCTAAATCCAGAATATTGGAATCATCGGGTTAATAGGGGGGTAATTAAGCTGACTTTAAATTTGCAAAATTATACCAAGGGTGGGTATCACGCTTTTTTTTCGCTCGGATCAAAAAATAGATTTGCTTCTAACTCACCTCATGAGGAGGAGCAACTCCTGCTTATCTCGAATCTGCAAACCGTTTGGCTCTGTGGCTTTTCATTCTCCGTCAGCGCCCGTTTTAATTAGGGTCACTTTTGCTAAAAAAAAACATGCCATACGCCACCGTTCAAAAATAAAAACTCTGTCGAATCTTTATCAAACTCCGACCAGTTCAAGCTCTTATCGGCCTTACTCTAAATCCAGAATATCGGAATCATCAAGTTAATAGGGGGGTAATTAAGCTGACTTTAAATTTGCAAAATTATACCAAGGGTGGGTATCACGCTTTCTTTTCGCTCGGATCAAAAAATAGATTTGCTTCTAACTCACCTCATGAGGAGGAGCAACTCCTGCTTATCTCGAATCTGCAAACCGTTTGGCTCTGTGGCTTTTCATTCTCCGTCAGCGCCCGTTTTAATTAGGGTCACTTTTGCTAAAAAAAAACATGCCATACGCCACCGTTCAAAAATAAAAACTCTGTCGAATCTTTATCAAACTCCGACCAGTTCAAGCTCTTATCGGCCTTACTCTAAATCCAGAATATTGGAATCATCGGGTTAATAGGGGGGTAATCAAGCTGACTTTAAATTTGCAAAATTATACCCAGGGTGGGTATCAGGCTTTTTTTTCGCTCGGATCAAAAAATAGATTTGCTTCTAACTCACCTCATGAGGAGGAGCAACTCCTGCTTATCTCGAATCTGCAAACCGTTTGGCTCTGTGGCTTTTCATTCTCCGTCAGCGCCCGTTTTAATTAGGGTCACTTTTGCTAAAAAAAAACATGCCATATGCCACCGTTCAAAAATAAAAACTCTGTCATATCTTTATCAAACTCCGACCAGTTCAAGCTCTTATCGGCCTTACTCTAAATCCAGAATATTGGAATCATCGGGTTAATAGGGGGGTAATTAAGCTGACTTTAAATTTGCAAAATTATACCAAGGGTGGGTATCACGCTTTTTTTTCGCTCGGATCAAAAAATAGATTTGCTTCAAACTCACCTCATGAGGAGGAGCAACTCCTGCTTATCTCGAATCTGCAAACCGTTTGGCTCTGTGGCTTTTCATTCTCCGTCAGCGCCCGTTTTAATTAGGGTCACTTTTGCTAAAAAAAAACATGCCATACTCCACCGTTCAAAAATAAAATCTCTGTCGAATCTATATCACACTCCGACCAGTTCAAGCTCTTATCGGCCTTACTCTAAATCCAGAATATTGGAATCATCGGGTTAATAGGGGGGTAATTAAGCTGACTTTAAATTTGCAAAATTATACCAAGGGTGGGTATCACGCTTTTTTTTCGCTCGGATCAAAAAATAGATTTGCTTCTAACTCACCTCATGAGGAGGAGCAACTCCTGCTTATCTCGAATCTGCAAACCGTTTGGCTCTGTGGCTTTCCATTCTCCGCCAGCCCCCGTTTTAATTAGGGTCACTTTTGCTAAAAAAAAACATGCCATACGCCACCGTTCAAAAATAAACTCTCTGTCAAATCTTTATCAAACTCCGACCAGTTCAAGCTCTTATCGGCCTTACTCTAAATCCAGAATATCGGAATCATCGGGTTAATAGGGGGGTAATTAAGCTGACTTTAAATTTGCAAAATTATACCAAGGGTGGGTATCACGCTTTTTTTTCGCTCGGATCAAAAAATAGATTTGCTTCTAACTCACCTCATGAGGAGGAGCAACTCCTGCTTATCTCGAATCTGCAAACCGTTTGGCTCTGTGGCTTTTCATTCTCCGTCAGCGCCCGTTTTAATTAGGTTCACTTTTGCTAAAAAAAAACATGCCATACGCCACCGTTCAAAAATAAAAACTCTGTCATATCTTTATCAAACTCCGACCAGTTCAAGCTCTTATCGGCCTTACTCTAAATCCAGAATATTGGAATCATAGGGTTAATAGGGGGGTAATTAAGCTGACTTTAAATTTGCAAAATTATACCAAGGGTGGGTATCACGCTTTTTTTTCGCTCGGATCAAAAAATAGATTTGCTTCTAACTCACCTCATGAGGAGGAGCAACTCCTGCTTATCTCGAATCTGCAAACCGTTTGGCTCTGTGGCTTTTCATTCTCCGTCAGCGCCCGTTTTAATTAGGGTCACTTTTGCTAAAAAAAAACATGCCATATGCCACCGTTCAAAAATAAAAACTCTGTCATATCTTTATCAAACTCCGACCAGTTCAAGCTCTTGTCGGCCTTACTCTAAATCCAGAATATTGGAATCATCGGGTTAATAGGGGGGTAATTAAGCTGACTTTAAATTTGCAAAATTATACCAAGGGTGGGTATCACGCTTTTTTTTCGCTCGGATCAAAAAATAGATTTGCTTCTAACTCACCTCATGAGGAGGAGCAACTCCTGCTTATCTCGAATCTGCAAACCGTTTGGCTCTGTGGCTTTCCATTCTCCGTCAGCGCCCGTTTTAATTAGGGTCACTTTTGCTAAAAAAAACATGCCATACGCCACCGTTCAAAAATAAAAACTCTGTCGAATCTTTATCAAACTCCGACCAGTTCAAGCTCTTATCGGCCTTACTCTAAATCCAGAATATTGGAATCATCGGGTTAATAGGGGGGTAATTAAGCTGACTTTAAATTTGCAAAATTATACCAAGGGTGGGTATCACGCTTTTTTTTCGCTCGGATCAAAAAATAGATTTGCTTCTAACTCACCTCATGAGGAGGAGCAACTCCTGCTTATCTCGAATCTGCAAACCGTTTGGCTCTGTGGCTTTTCATTCTCCGTCAGCGCCCGTTTTAATTAGGGTCACTTTTGCTAAAAAAAAACATGCCATACGCCACCGTTCAAAAATAAAAACTCTGTCATATCTTTATCAAACTCCGACCAGTTCAAGCTCTTATCGGCCTTACTCTAAATCCAGAATATTGGAATCATCGGGTTAATAGGGGGGTAATTAAGCTGACTTTAAATTTGCAAAATTATACCAAGGGTGGGTATCACGCTTTTTTTTCGCTCGGATCAAAAAATAGATTTGCTTCAAACTCACCTCATGAGGAGGAGCAACTCCTGCTTATCTCGAATCTGCAAACCGTTTGGCTCTGTGGCTTTTCATTCTCCGTCAGCGCCCGTTTTAATTAGGGTCACTTTTGCTAAAAAAAAACATGCCATACTCCACCGTTCAAAAATAAAATCTCTGTCGAATCTATATCAAACTCCGACCAGTTCAAGCTCTTATCGGCCTTACTCTAAATCCAGAATATTGGAATCATCGGGTTAATAGGGGGGTAATTAAGCTGACTTTAAATTTGCAAAATTATACCAAGGGTGGGTATCACGCTTTTTTTTCGCTTGGATCAAAAAATAGATTTGCTTCTAACTCACCTCATGAGGAGGAGCAACTCCTGCTTATCTCGAATCTGCAAACCGCTTGGCTCTGTGGCTTTCCATTCTCCGCCAGCGCCCGTTTTAATTAGGGTCACTTTTGCTAAAAAAAAACATGCCATACGCCACCGTTCAAAAATAAAATCTCTGTCGAATCTTTATCAAACTCCGACCAGTTCAAGCTCTTATCGGCCTTACTCTAAATCCAGAATATCGGAATCATCGGGTTAATAGGGGGGTAATTAAGCTGACTTTAAATTTGCAAAATTATACCAAGGGTTGGTATCACGCTTTTTTTTCGCTCGGATCAAAAAATAGATTTGCTTCTAACTCACCTCATGAGGAGGAGCAACTCCTGCTTATCTCGAATCTGCAAACCGTTTGGCTCTGTGGCTTTCCATTCTCCGTCAGCGCCCGTTTTAATTAGGGTCACTTTTGCTAAAAAAAAACATGCCATACGCCACCGTTCAAAAATAAAAACTCTGTCGAATCTTTATCAAACTCCGACCAGTTCAAGCTCTTATCGGCCTTACTCTAAATCCAGAATATTGGAATCATCGGGTTAATAGGGGGGTAATTAAGCTGACTTTAAATTTGCAAAATTATACCAAGGGTGGGTATCACGCTTTTTTTTCGCTCGGATCAAAAAATAGATTTGCTTCAAACTCACCTCATGAGGAGGAGCAACTCCTGCTTATCTCGAATCTGCAAACCGTTTGGCTCTGTGGCTTTTCATTCTCCGTCAGCGCCCGTTTTAATTAGGGTCACTTTTGCTAAAAAAAAACATGCCATACGCCACCGTTCAAAAATAAAATCTCTGTCGAATCTATATCACACTCCGACCAGTTCAAGCTCTTATCGGCCTTACTCTAAATCCAGAATATTGGAATCATCGGGTTAATAGGGGGGTAATTAAGCTGACTTTAAAATTGCAAAATTATACCAAGGGTGGGTATCACGCTTTTTTTTCGCTCGGATCAAAAAATAGATTTGCTTCTAACTCACCTCATGAGGAGGAGCAACTCCTGCTTATCTCGAATCTGCAAACCGTTTGGCTCTGTGGCTTTCCATTCTCCGCCAGCGCCCGTTTTAATTAGGGTCACTTTTGCTAAAAAAAAACATGCCATACGCCACCGTTCAAAAATAAAATCTCTGTCGAATCTTTATCAAACTCCGACCAGTTCAAGCTCTTATCGGCCTTACTCTAAATCCAGAATATCGGAATCATCGGGTTAATAGGGGGGTAATTAAGCTGACTTTAAATTTGCAAAATTATACCAAGGGTGGGTATCACGCTTTTTTTTCGCTCGGATCAAAAAATAGATTTGCTTCTAACTCACCTCATGAGGAGGAGCAACTCCTGCTTATCTCGAATCTGCAAACCGTTTGGCTCTGTGGCTTTCCATTCTCCGTCAGCGCCCGTTTTAATTAGGGTCACTTTTGCTAAAAAAAAACATGCCATACGCCACCGTTCAAAAATAAAAACTCTGTCGAATCTTTATCAAACTCCGACCAGTTCAAGCTCTTATCGGCCTTACTCTAAATCCAGAATATTGGAATCATCGGGTTAATAGGGGGGTAATTAAGCTGACTTTAAATTTGCAAAATTATACCAAGGGTGGGTATCACGCTTTTTTTTCGCTCGGATCAAAAAATAGATTTGCTTCTAACTCACCTCATGAGGAGGAGCAACTCCTGCTTATCTCGAATCTGCAAACCGTTTGGCTCTGTGGCTTTTCATTCTCCGTCAGCGCCCGTTTTAATTAGGGTCACTTTTGCTAAAAAAAAACATGCCATACGCCACCGTTCAAAAATAAAAACTCTGTCATATCTTTATCAAACTCCGACCAGTTCAAGCTCTTATCGGCCTTACTCTAAATCCAGAATATTGGAATCATCGAGTTAATAGGGGGGTAATTAAGCTGACTTTAAATTTGCAAAATTATACCAAGGGTGGGTATCACGCTATTTTTTCGCTCGGATCAAAAAATAGATTTGCTTCAAACTCACCTCATGAGGAGGAGCAACTCCTGCTTATCTCGAATCTGCAAACCGTTTGGCTCTGTGGCTTTTCATTCTCCGTCAGCGCCCGTTTTAATTAGGGTCACTTTTGCTAAAAAAAAACATGCCATACTCCACCGTTCAAAAAGAAAATCTCTGTCGAATCTATATCAAACTCCGACCAGTTCAAGCTCTTATCGGCCTTACTCTAAATCCAGAATATCGGAATCATCGGGTTAATAGGGGGGTAATTAAGCTGACTTTAAATTTGCAAAATTATACCAAGGGTGGGTATCACGCTTTTTTTTCGCTCGGATCAAAAAATAGATTTGCTTCTAACTCACCTCATGAGGAGGAGCAACTCCTGCTTATCTCGAATCTGCAAACCGTTTGGCTCTGTGGCTTTTCATTCTCCGTTAGCGCCCGTTTTAATTAGGGTCACTTTTGCTAAAAAAAAACATGCCATACGCCACCGTTCAAAAATATAAACTCTGTCGAATCTTTATCAAACTCCGACCAGTTCAAGCTCTTATCGGCCTTACTCTAAATCCAGAATATTGGAATCATCGGGTTAATAGGGGGGTAATTAAGCTGACTTTAAATTTGCAAAATTATACCAAGGGTGGGTATCACGCTTTTTTTTCGCTCTGATCAAAAAATAGATTTGCTTCTAACTCACCTCATGAGGAGGAGCAACTCCTGCTTATCTCGAATCTGCAAACCGTTTGGCTCTGTGGCTTTTCATTCTCCGTCAGCGCCCGTTTTAATTAGGGTCACTTTTGCTAAAAAAAAACATGCCATACGCCACCGTTCAAAAATAAAAACTCTGTCATATCTTTATCAAACTCCGACCAGTTCAAGCTCTTATCGGCCTTACTCTAAATCCAGAATATTGGAATCATCGGGTTAATAGGGGGGTAATTAAGCTGACTTTAAATTTGCAAAATTATACCAAGGGTGGGTATCACGCTTTTTTTTCGCTCGGATCAAAAAATAGATTTGCTTCAAACTCACCTCATGAGGAGGAGCAACTCCTGCTTATCTCGAATCTGCAAACCGTTTGGCTCTGTGGCTTTTCATTCTCCGTCAGCGCCCGTTTTAATTAGGGTCACTTTTGCTAAAAAAAAACATGCCATACTCCACCGTTCAAAAATAAAATCTCTGTCGAATCTATATCAAACTCCGACCAGTTCAAGCTCTTATCGGCCTTACTCTAAATCCAGAATATTGGAATCATCGGGTTAATAGGGGGGTAATTAAGCTGACTTTAAATTTGCAAAATTATACCAAGGGTGGGTATCACGCTTTTTTTTCGCTCGGATCAAAAAATAGATTTGCTTCTAACTCACCTCATGAGGAGGAGCAACTCCTGCTTATCTCGAATCTGCAAACCGTTTGGCTCTGTGGCTTTCCATTCTCCGCCAGCGCCCGTTTTAATTAGGGTCACTTTTGCTAAAAAAAAACATGCCATACGCCACCGTTCAAAAATAAAATCTCTGTCGAATCTTTATCAAACTCCGACCAGTTCAAGCTCTTATCGGCCTTACTCTAAATCCAGAATATCGGAATCATCGGGTTAATAGGGGGGTAATTAAGCTGACTTTAAATTTGCAAAATTATACCAAGGGTTGGTATCACGCTTTTTTTTCGCTCGGATCAAAAAATAGATTTGCTTCTAACTCACCTCATGAGGAGGAGCAACTCCTGCTTATCTCGAATCTGCAAACCGTTTGGCTCTGTGGCTTTCCATTCTCCGTCAGCGCCCGTTTTAATTAGGGTCACTTTTGCTAAAAAAAAACATGCCATACGCCACCGTTCAAAAATAAAAACTCTGTCGAATCTTTATCAAACTCCGACCAGTTCAAGCTCTTATCGGCCTTACTCTAAATCCAGAATATTGGAATCATCGGGTTAATAGGGGGGTAATTAAGCTGACTTTAAATTTGCAAAATTATACCAAGGGTGGGTATCACGCTTTTTTTTCGCTCGGATCAAAAAATAGATTTGCTTCAAACTCACCTCATGAGGAGGAGCAACTCCTGCTTATCTCGAATCTGCAAACCGTTTGGCTCTGTGGCTTTTCATTCTCCGTCAGCGCCCGTTTTAATTAGGGTCACTTTTGCTAAAAAAAAACATGCCATACGCCACCGTTCAAAAATAAAATCTCTGTCGAATCTATATCACACTCCGACCAGTTCAAGCTCTTATCGGCCTTACTCTAAATCCAGAATATTGGAATCATCGGGTTAATAGGGGGGTAATTAAGCTGACTTTAAAATTGCAAAATTATACCAAGGGTGGGTATCACGCTTTTTTTTCGCTCGGATCAAAAAATAGATTTGCTTCTAACTCACCTCATGAGGAGGAGCAACTCCTGCTTATCTCGAATCTGCAAACCGTTTGGCTCTGTGGCTTTCCATTCTCCGCCAGCGCCCGTTTTAATTAGGGTCACTTTTGCTAAAAAAAAACATGCCATACGCCACCGTTCAAAAATAAAATCTCTGTCGAATCTTTATCAAACTCCGACCAGTTCAAGCTCTTATCGGCCTTACTCTAAATCCAGAATATCGGAATCATCGGGTTAATAGGGGGGTAATTAAGCTGACTTTAAATTTGCAAAAGTATACCAAGGGTGGGTATCACGCTTTTTTTTCGCTCGGATCAAAAAATAGATTTGCTTCTAACTCACCTCATGAGGAGGAGCAACTCCTGCTTATCTCGAATCTGCAAACCGTTTGGCTCTGTGGCTTTCCATTCTCCGTCAGCGCCCGTTTTAATTAGGGTCACTTTTGCTAAAAAAAAACATGCCATACGCCACCGTTCAAAAATAAAAACTCTGTCGAATCTTTATCAAACTCCGACCAGTTCAAGCTCTTATCGGCCTTACTCTAAATCCAGAATATTGGAATCATCGGGTTAATAGGGGGGTAATTAAGCTGACTTTAAATTTGCAAAATTATACCAAGGGTGGGTATCACGCTTTTTTTTCGCTCGGATCAAAAAATAGATTTGCTTCTAACTCACCTCATGAGGAGGAGCAACTCCTGCTTATCTCGAATCTGCAAACCGTTTGGCTCTGTGGCTTTTCATTCTCCGTCAGCGCCCGTTTTAATTAGGGTCACTTTTGCTAAAAAAAAACATGCCATACGCCACCGTTCAAAAATAAAAACTCTGTCATATCTTTATCAAACTCCGACCAGTTCAAGCTCTTATCGGCCTTACTCTAAATCCAGAATATTGGAATCATCGAGTTAATAGGGGGGTAATTAAGCTGACTTTAAATTTGCAAAATTATACCAAGGGTGGGTATCACGCTATTTTTTCGCTCGGATCAAAAAATAGATTTGCTTCAAACTCACCTCATGAGGAGGAGCAACTCCTGCTTATCTCGAATCTGCAAACCGTTTGGCTCTGTGGCTTTTCATTCTCCGTCAGCGCCCGTTTTAATTAGGGTCACTTTTGCTAAAAAAAAACATGCCATACTCCACCGTTCAAAAAGAAAATCTCTGTCGAATCTATATCAAACTCCGACCAGTTCAAGCTCTTATCGGCCTTACTCTAAATCCAGAATATTGGAATCATCGGGTTAATAGGGGGGTAAATAAGCTGACTTTAAATTTGCAAAATTATACCAAGGGTGGGTATCACGCTTTTTTTTCGCTCGGATCAAAAAACAGATTTGCTTCTAACTCACCTCATGAGGAGGAGCAACTCCTGCTTATCTCGAATCTGCAAACCGTTTGGCTCTGTGGCTTTTCATTCTCCGTCAGCGCCCGTTTTAATTAGGGTCACTTTTGCTAAAAAAAAACATGCCATACGCCACCGTTCAAAAACAAAAACTCTGTCGAATCTTTATCAAACTCCGACCAGTTCAAGCTCTTATCGGCCTTACTCTAAATCCAGAATATTGGAATCATCGGGTTAATAGGGGGGTAATTAAGCTGACTTTAAATTTGCAAAATTATACCAAGGGTGGGTATCACGCTTTATTTTCTCTCGGATCAAAAAATAGATTTGCTTCAAACTCACCTCATGAGGAGGAGCAACTCCTGCTTATCTCGAATCTGCAAACCGTTTGGCTCTGTGGCTTTTCATTCTCCGTCAGCGCCCGTTTTAATTAGGGTCACTTTTGCTAAAAAAAAACATGCCATACGCCACCGTTCAAAAATAAAATCTCTGTCGAATCTTTATCAAACTCCGACCAGTTTAAGCTCTTATCGGCCTTACTCTAAATCCAGAATATCGGAATCATCGGGTTAATAGGGGGGTAATTAAGCTGACTTTAAATTTGCAAAATTATACCAAGGGTGGGTATCACGCTTTTTTTTCGCTCGGATCAAAAAATAGATTTGCTTCTAACTCACCTCATGAGGAGGAGCAACTCCTGCTTATCTCGAATCTGCAAACCGTTTGGCTCTGTGGCTTTTCATTCTCCGTCAGCGCCCGTTTTAATTAGGGTCACTTTTGCTAAAAAAAAACATGCCATACGCCACCGTTCAAAAATATAAACTCTGTCGAATCTTTATCAAACTCCGACCAGTTCAAGCTCTTATCGGCCTTACTCTAAATCCAGAATATTGGAATCATCGGGTTAATAGGGGGGTAATTAAGCTGACTTTAAATTTGCAAAATTATACCAAGGGTGGGTATCACGCTTTTTTTTCGCTCTGATCAAAAAATAGATTTGCTTCTACCTCACCTCATGAGGAGGAGCAACTCCTGCTTATCTCGAATCTGCAAACCGTTTGGCTCTGTGGCTTTTCATTCTCCGTCAGCGCCCGTTTTAATTAGGGTCACTTTTGCTAAAAAAAAACATGCCATACGCCACCGTTCAAAAATAAAAACTCTGTCGAATCTTTATCAAACTCCGACCAGTTCAAGCTCTTATCGGCCTTACTCTATATCCAGAATATTGGAATCATCGGGTTAATAGGGGGGTAATTAAGCTGACTTTAAATTTGCAAAATTATACCAAGGGTGGGTATCACGCTTTTTTTTCGCTCGGATCAAAAAATAGATTTGCTTCTAACTCACCTCATGAGGAGGAGCAACTCTTGCTTATCTCGAATCTGCAAACCGTTTGGCTCTGTGGCTTTTCATTCTCCGTCAGCGCCCGTTTTAATTAGGGTCACTTTTGCTAAAAAAAAACATGCCATACGCCACCGTTCAAAAATAAAAACTCTGTCGAATCTTTATCAAACTCCGACCAGTTCAAGCTCTTATCGGCCTTACTCTTAATCCAGAATAATGGAATCATCGGGTTAATAGGGGGGTAATTAAGCTGACTTTAAATTTGCAAAATTATACCAAGGGTGGGTATCACGCTTTTTTTTCGCTCGGATCAAAAAATAGATTTGCTTCTAACTCACCTCATGAGGAGGAGCAACCCTTGCTTATCTCGAATCTGCAAACCGTTTGGCTCTGTGGCTTTTCATTCTCCGTCAGCGCCCGTTTTAATTAGGGTCACTTTTGCTAAAAAAAAACATGCCATACGCCACCGTTCAAAAATAAAAACTCTGTCGAATCTTTATCAAACTCCGACCAGTTCAAGCTCTTATCGGCCTTACTCTAAATCCAGAATATTGGAATCATCGGGTTAATAGGGGGGTAATTAAGCTGACTTTAAATTTGCAAAATTATACCAAGGGTGGGTATCACGCTTTTTTTTCGCTCGGATCAAAAAATAGATTTGCTTCTAACTCACCTCATGAGGAGGAGCAACTCCTGCTTATCTCGAATCTGCAAACCGTTTGGCTCTGTGGCTTTTCATTCTCCGTCAGCGCCCGTTTTAATTAGGGTCACTTTTGCTAAAAAAAAACATGCCATACGCCACCGTTCAAAAATAAAAACTCGGTCGAATCTTTATCAAACTCCGACCAGTTCAAGCTCTTATCGGCCTTACTCTAAATCCAGAATATTGGAATCATCGGGTTAATAGGGGGGTAATTAAGCTGACTTTAAATTTGCAAAATTATACCAAGGGTGGGTATCACGCTTTTTTTTCGCTCGGATCAAAAAATAGATTCGCTTGTAACTCACCTCATGAGGAGGAGCAACTCCTGCTTATCTCGAATCTGCAAACCGTTTAGCTCTGTGGCTTCTCATTCTCCGTCAGCGCCCGTTTTAATTAGGGTCACTTTTGCTAAAAAAAAACATGCCATACGCCACCGTTCAAAAATAAAAAACTCTGTCGAATCTTTATCAAACTCCGACCAGTTCAAGCTCTTATCGGCCTTACTCTAAATCCAGAATATCGGAATCATCGGGTTAATAGGGGGGTAATTAAGCTGACTTTAAATTTGCAAAATTATACCAAGGGTGGGTATCACGCTTTTTTTTCGCTCGGATCAAAAAATAGATTTGCTTCTAACTCACCTCATGAGGAGGAGCAACTCCTGCTTATCTCGAATCTGCAAACCGTTTGGCTCTGTGGCTTTTCATTCTCCGTCAGCGCCCGTTTTGATTAGGGTCACTTTTGCTAAATAAAAACATGCCATACGCCACCGTTCAAAAATAAAAACTCTGTCGAATCTTTATCAAACTCCGACCAGTTCAAGCTTTTATCGGCCTTACTCTAAATCCAGAATATTGGAATCATCGGGTTAATAGGGGGGTAATTAAGCTGACTTTAAATTTGCAAAATTATACCAAGGGTGGGTATCACGCTTTTTTTTCGCTCGGATCAAAAAATAAATTTGCTTCTAACTCACCTCATGAGGAGGAGCAACTCCTGCTTATCTCGAATCTGCAAACCGTTTGGCTCTGTGGCTTTTCATTCTCCGTCAGCGCCCGTTTTAATTAGGGTCACTTTTGCTAAAAAAAACATGCCATACGCCACCGTTCAAAAATGAAAACTCTGTCGAATCATTATCAAACTCCGACCAGTTCAAGCTCTTATCGGCCTTATTCTAAATCCAGAATATTGGAATCATCGGTTTAATAGGGGGTAATTAAGCTGACTTTAAATTTGTAAAATTATACCAAGGGTGGGTATCACGCTTTTTTTTCGCTCGGATCAAAAAATAGATTTGCTTCTAACTCACCTAGTGAGGAGGAGCAACTCCTGCTTATCTCGAATCTGCAAACCGTTTGGCTCTGTGGCTTTTCATTCTCCGTCAGCACCCGTTTTAATTAGGGTCACTTTTGCTAAAAAAAAACATGCCATACGCCACCGTTCAAAAATGAAAACTCTGTGGAATCATTATCAAACTCCGACCAGTTCAAGCTTTTATCGGCCTTATTCTAAATCCAGAATATTGGAATCATCGGTTTAATAGGGGGGTAATTAAGCTGACTTTAAATTTGCAAAATTATAGCAAGGGTGGGTATCACGCTTTTTTTTCGCTCGGATCAAAAAATAGATTTGCTTCTAACTCACCTCATGAGGAGGAGCAACTCCTGCTTATCTCGAATCTGCAAACCGTTTGGCTCTGTGGCGTTTCATTCTCCGTCAGCGCCCGTTTTAATTAGGGTCACTTTTGCTAAAAAAAAACATGCCATACGCCACCGTTCAAAAATAAAAACTCTGTCGAATCTTTATCAAACTCCGACCAGTTCAAGCTCTTATCGGCCTTACTCTAAATCCAGAATATTGGAATCATCGGGTTAATAGGGGGGTAATTAAGCTGACTTTAAATTTGCAAAATTATACCAAGGGTGGGTATCACGCTTTTTTTTCGCTCGGATCAAAAAATAGATTTGCTTCTAACTCACTTCATGAGGAGGAGCAACTCCTGCTTATCTCGAATCTGCAAACCGTTTGGCTCTGTGGCTTTTCATTCTTCGTCAGCGCCCGTTTTAATTAGGGTCACTTTTGCTAAAAAAAAACATGCCATACGCCACCGTTCAAAAATAAAAACTCTGTCGAATCTTTATCAAACTCCGACCAGTTCAAGCTCTTATCGGCCTTACTCTAAATCCAGAATACTGGAATCATCGGGTTAATAGGGGGGTAATTAAGCTGACTTTAAATTTGCAAAATTATACCAAGGGTGGGTATCACGCTTTTTTTTCGCTCGGATCAAAAAATAGATTTGCTTCTAACTCACCTCATGAGGAGGAGCAACTCCTGCTTATCTCGAATCTGCAAACCGCTTGGCTCTGTGGCGTTTCATTCTCTGTCAGCGCCCGTTTTAATTAGGGTCACTTTTGCTAAAAAAAAACATGCCATACGCCACCGTTCAAAAATAAAAACTCTGTCGAATCTTTATCAAACTCCGACCAGTTCAAGCTCTTATCGGCCTTACTCTAAATCCAGAATATTGGAATCATCGGGTTAATAGGGGGGTAATTAAGCTGACTTTAAATTTGCAAAATTATACCAAGGGTGGGTATCACGCTTTTTTTTCGCTCGGATCAAAAAATAGATTTGCTTCTAACTCACCTCATGAGGAGGAGCAACTCCTGCTTATCTCGAATCTGCAAACCGTTTGGCTCTGTGGCTTTTCATTCTCCGTCAGCGCCCGTTTTAATTAGGGTCACTTTTGCAAAAAAAAACATGCCATACGCCACCGTTCAAAAATATAAACTCTGTCGAATCTTTATCAAACTCCGACCAGTTCAAGCTCTTATCGGCCTTACTCTAAATCCAGAATATTGGAATCATCGGGTTAATAGGGGGGTAATTAAGCTGACTTTAAATTTGCAAAATTATACCAAGGGTGGGTATCACGCTTTTTTTTCGCTCGGATCAAAAAATAGATTTGATTCTAACTCACCTCATGAGGAGGAGCAACTCCTGCTTATCTCGAATCTGCAAACCGTTTGGCTCTGTGGCTTTTCATTCTCCGTCAGCGCCCGTTTTAATTAGGGTCACTTTTGCTTAAAAAAAAACATGCCATACGCCACCGTTCAAAAATAAAAACTCTGTCGAATCTTTATCAAACTCCGACCAGTTCAAGCTCTTATCGGCCTTACTCTAAATCCAGAATATTGGAATCATCGGGTTAATAGGGGGGTAATTAAGCTGACTTTAAATTTGCAAAATTATACCAAGGGTGGGTATCACGCTTTTTTTTCGCTCGGATCAAAAAATAGATTCGCTTCTAACTCACCTCATGAGGAGGAGCAACTCCTGCTTATCTCGAATCTGCAAACCGTTTAGCTCTGTGGCTTTTCATTCTCCGTCAGCGCCCGTTTTAATTAGGGTCACTTTTGCTAAAAAAAAACATGCCATACGCCACCGTTCAAAATTAAAAAACTCTGTCGAATCTTTATCAAACTCCGACCAGTTCAAGCTCTTATCGGCCTTACTCTAAATCCAGAATATTGGAATCATCGGGTTAATAGGGGGGTAATTAAGCTGACTTTAAATTTGCAAAATTATACCAAGGGTGGGTATCACGCTTTTTTTTCGCTCGGATCAAAAAATAAATTTGCTTCTAACTCACCTCATGAGGAGGAGCAACTCCTGCTTATCTCGAATCTGCAAACCGTTTGGCTCTGTGGCGTTTCATTCTCCGTCAGCGCCCGTTTTAATTAGGGTCACTATTGCTAAAAAAAACATGCCATACGCCACCGTTCAAAAATAAAAACTCTGTCGAATCTTTATCAAACTCCGACCAGTTCAAGCTCTTATAGGCCTTACTCTAAATCCAGAATATTGGAATCATCGGGTTAATAGGGGGGTAATTAAGCTGACTTTAAATTTGCAAAATTATACCAAGGGTGGGTATCACGCTTTTTTTTCGCTCGGATCAAAAAATAGATTTGCTTCTAACTCACCTCATGAGGAGGAGCAACTCCTGCTTATCTCGAATCTGCAAACCGTTTGGCTCTGTGGCTTTTCATTCTCCGTCAGCGCCCGTTTTAATTAGGGTCACTTTTGCTAAAAAAAAACATGCCATACGCCACCGTTCAAAAATAAAAACTCTGTCGAATCTTTATCAAACTCCGACCAGTTCAAGCTCTTATCGGCCTTACTCTAAATCCAGAATATTGGAATCATCGGGTTAATAGGGGGGTAATTAAGCTGACTTTAAATTTGCAAAATTATACCAAGGGTGGGTATCACGCTTTTTTTTCGCTCGGATCAAAAAATAGATTTGCTTCTAACTCACCTCATGAGGAGGAGCAACTCCTGCTTATCTCGAATCTGCAAACCGTTTGGCTCTGTGGCTTTTCATTCTCCGTCAGCGCCCGTTTTAATTAGGGTCACTTTTGCTAAAAAAAAACATGCCATACGCCACCGTTCAAAAATAAAAACTCTGTCGAATCTTTATTAAACTCCGACCAGTTCAAGCTCTTATCGGCCTTACTCTAAATCCAGAATATTGGAATCATCGGGTTAATAGGGGGGTAATTAAGCTGACTTTAAATTTGCAAAATTATACCAAGGGTGGGTATCACGCTTTTTTTTCGCTCGGATCAAAAAATAGATTTGCTTCTAACTCACCTCATGAGGAGGAGCAACTCCTGCTTATCTCGAATCTGCAAACCGTTTGGCTCTGTGGCTTTTCATTCTCCGTCAGCGCCCGTTTTAATTAGGGTCACTTTTGCTAAAAAAAAACATGCCATACGCCACCGTTCAAAAATAAAAACTCTGTCGAATCTTTATCAAACTCCGACCAGTTCAAGCTCTTATCGGCCTTACTCTAAATCCAGAATGTTGGAATCATCAGGTTAATAGGGGGGTAATTAAGCTGACTTTCAATTTGCAAAATTATACCAAGGGTGGGTATCACGCTTTTTTTTCGCTCGGATCAAAAAATAGATTTGCTTCTAACTCACCTCATGAGGAAGAGCAACTCCTGCTTATCTCGAATCTGCAAACCGTTTGGCTCTGTGGCTTTTCATTCTCCGTCAGCGCCCGTTTTAATTCGGGTCACTTTTGCTAGAAAAAAACATGCCATACGCCACCGTTCAAAAATAAACTCTGTCGAATCTTTATCAAACTCCGACCAGTTCAAGCTCTTATCGGCCTTACTCTAAATCCAGAATATTGGAATCATCGGGTTAATAGGGGGGTAATTAAGCTGACATTAAATTTGCAAAATTATACCAAGGGTGGGTATCACGCTTTTTTTTCGCTCGGATCAAAAAATAGATTTGCTTCTAACTCACCTCATGAGGAGGAGCAACTCCTGCTTATCTCGAATCTGCAAACCGTTTGGCTCTGTGGCTTTTCATTCTCCGTCAGCGCCCGTTTTAATTAGGGTCACTTTTGCTAAAAAAAAACATGCCATACGCCACCGTTCAAAAATAAAAACTCTGTCGAGTCTTTATCAAACTCCGACCAGTTCAAGCTCTTATCGGCCTTACTCTAAATCCAGAATATTGGAATCATCGGGTTAATAGGGGGGTAATTAAGCTGACTTTAAATTTGCAAAATTATACCAAGGGTGGGTATCACGCTTTTTTTTCGCTCGGATCAAAAAATAGATTTGCTTCTAACTCACCTCATGAGGAGGAGCAACTCCTGCTTATCTCGAATCTGCAAACCGTTTGGCTCTGTGGCTTTTCATTCTCCGTCAGCGCCCGTTTTAATTAGGGTCACTTTTGCTAAAAAAAAACATGCCATACGCCACCGTTCAAAAATAAAAACTCTGTCGAACATTTATCAAACTCCGACCAGTTCAAGCTCTTATCGGCCTTACTCTAAATCCAGAATATTGGAATCATCGGGTTAATAGGGGGGTAATTAAGCTGACTTTAAATTTGCAAACTTATACCAAGGGTGGGTATCACGCTTTTTTTTCGCTCGGATCAAAAAATAGATTTGCTTCTAACTCACCTCATGAGGAGGAGCAACTCCTGCTTATCTCGAATCTGCAAACCGTTTGGCTCTGTGGCTTTTCATTCTCCGTCAGCGCCCGTTTTAATTAGGGTCACTTTTGCTAAAAAAAAACATGCCATACGCCACCGTTCAAAAATAAAAACTCTGTCGAATCTTTATCAAACTCCGACCAGTTCAAGCTCTTATCGGCCTTACTCTAAATCCAGAATGTTGGAATCATCAGGTTAATAGGGGGGTAATTAAGCTGACTTTAAATTTGCAAAATTATACCAAGGGTGGGTATCACGCCTTTTTTTCGCTCGGATCAAAAAATAGATTTGCTTCTAACTCACCTCATGAGGAAGAGCAACTCCTGCTTATCTCGAATCTGCAAACCGTTTGGCTCTGTGGCTTTTCATTCTCCGTCAGCGCCCGTTTTAATTTGGGTCACTTTTGCTAGAAAAAAACATGCCATACGCCACCGTTCAAAAATAAACTTTGTCGAATCTTTATCAAACTCCGACCAGTTCAAGCTCTTATCGGCCTTACTCTAAATCCAGAATATTGGAATCATCGGGTTAATAGGGGGGTAATTAAGCTGACTTTAAATTTGCAAAATTATACCAAGGGTGGGTATCACGCTTTTTTTTCGCTCGGATCAAAAAATAGATTTGCTTCTAACTCACCTCATGAGGAGGAGCAACTCCTGCTTATCTCGAATCTGCAAACCGTTTGGCTCTGTGGCTTTTCATTCTCCGTCAGCGCCCGTTTTAATTAGGGTCACTTTTGCTAAAAAAAAACATGCCATACGCCACCGTTCAAAAATAAAAACTCTGTCGAATCTTTATCAAACTCCGACCAGTTCAAGCTCTTATCGGCCTTACTCTAAATCCAGAATATTGGAATCATCGGGTTAATAGGGGGGTAATTAAGCTGACTTTAAATTTGCAAAATTATACCAAGGGTGGGTATCACGCTTTTTTTTCGCTCGGATCAAAAAATAGATTTGCTTCTAACTCACCTCATGAGGAGGAGCAACTCCTGCTTATCTCGAATCTGCAAACCGTTTGGCTCTGTGGCTTTTCATTCTCCGTCAGCGCCCGTTTTAATTAGGGTCACTTTTGCTAAAAAAAAACATGCCATACGCCACCGTTCAAAAATAAAAACTCTGTCGAACATTTATCAAACTCCGACCAGTTCAAGCTCTTATCGGCCTTACTCTAAATCCAGAATATTGGAATCATCGGGTTAATAGGGGGGTAATTAAGCTGACTTTAAATTTGCAAAATTATACCAAGGGTGGGTATCACGCTTTTTTTTCGCTCGGATCAAAAAATAAATTTGCTTCTAACTCACCTCATGAGGAGGAGCAACTCCTGCTTATCTCGAATCTGCAAACCGTTTGGCTCTGTGGCTTTTCATTCTCCGTCAGCGCCCGTTTTAATTAGGGTCACTTTTGCTAAAAAAAAACATGCCATACGCCACCGTTCAAAAATAAAAACTCTGTCGAATCTTTATCAAACTCCGACCAGTTCAAGCTCTTATCGGCCTTACTCTAAATCCAGAATGTTGGAATCATCAGGTTAATAGGGGGGTAATTAAGCTGACTTTAAATTTGCAAAATTATACCAAGGGTGGGTATCACGCTTTTTTTTCGCTCGGATCAAAAAATAGATTTGCTTCTAACTCACCTCATGAGGAAGAGCAACTCCTGCTTATCTCGAATCCGTTTGGCTCTGTGGCTTTTCATTCTCCGTCAGCGCCCGTTTTAATTCGGGTCACTTTTGCTAGAAAAAAACATGCCATACGCCACCGTTCAAAAATAAACTCTGTCGAATCTTTATCAAACTCCGACCAGTTCAAGCTCTTATCGGCCTTACTCTAAATCCAGAATATTGGAATCATCGGGTTAATAGGGGGGTAATCAAGCTGACTTTAAATTTGCAAAATTATACCAAGGGTGGGTATCACGCTTTTTTTTCGCTCGGATCAAAAAATAGATTTGCTTCTAACTCACCTCATGAGGAGGAGCAACTCCTGCTTATCTCGAATCTGCAAACCGTTTGGCTCTGTGGCTTTTCATTCTCCGTCAGCGCCCGTTTTAATTAGGGTCACTTTTGCTAAAAAAAAACATGCCATACGCCACCGTTCAAAAATAAAAACTCTGTCGAATCTTTATCAAACTCCGACCAGTTCAAGCTCTTATCGGCCTTACTCTAAATCCAGAATATTGGAATCATCGGGTTAATAGGGGGGTAATTAAGCTGACTTTAAATTTGCAAAATTATACCAAGGGTGGGTATCATGCTTTTTTTTCGCTCGGATCAAAAAATAGATTTGCTTCTAACTCACCTCATGAGGAGGAGCAACTCCTGCTTATCTCGAATCTGCAAACCGTTTGGCTCTGTGGCTTTTCATTCTCCGTCAGCGCCCGTTTTAATTAGGGTCACTTTTGCTAAAAAAAAACATGCCATACGCCACCGTTCAAAAATAAAAACTCTGTCGAACATTTATCAAACTCCGACCAGTTCAAGCTCTTATCGGCCTTACTCTAAATCCAGAATATTGGAATCATCGGGTTAATAGGGGGGTAATTAAGCTGACTTTAAATTTGCAAACTTATACCAAGGGTGGGTATCACGCTTTTTTTTCGCTCGGATCAAAAAATAGATTTGCTTCTAACTCACCTCATGAGGAGGAGCAACTCCTGCTTATCTCGAATCTGCAAACCGTTTGGCTCTGTGGCTTTTCATTCTCCGTCAGCGCCCGTTTTAATTAGGGTCACTTTTGCTAAAAAAAAACATGCCATACGCCACCGTTCAAAAATAAAAACTCTGTCGAATCTTTATCAAACTCCGACCAGTTCAAGCTCTTATCGGCCTTACTCTAAATCCAGAATGTTGGAATCATCAGGTTAATAGGGGGGTAATTAAGCTGACTTTAAATTTGCAAAATTATACCAAGGGTGGGTATCACGCTTTTTTTTCGCTCGGATCAAAAAATAGATTTGCTTCTAACTCACCTCATGAGGAAGAGCAACTCCTGCTTATCTCGAATCTGCAAACCGTTTGGCTCTGTGGCTTTTCATTCTCCGTCAGCGCCCGTTTTAATTCGGGTCACTTTTGCTAGAAAAAAACATGCCATACGCCACCGTTCAAAAATAAACTCTGTCGAATCTTTATCAAACTCCGACCAGTTCAAGCTCTTATCGGCCTTACTCTAAATCCAGAATATTGGAATCATCGGGTTAATAGGGGGGTAATTAAGCTGACTTTAAATTTGCAAAATTATACCAAGGGTGGGTATCACGCTTTTTTTTCGCTCGGATCAAAAAATAGATTTGCTTCTAACTCACCTCATGAGGAGGAGCAACTCCTGCTTATCTCGAATCTGCAAACCGTTTGGCTCTGTGGCTTTTCATTCTCCGTCAGCGCCCGTTTTAATTAGGGTCACTTTTGCTAAAAAAAAACATGCCATACGCCACCGTTCAAAAATAAAAACTCTGTCGAATCTTTATCAAACTCCGACCAGTTCAAGCTCTTATCGGCCTTACTCTAAATCCAGAATATTGGAATCATCGGGTTAATAGGGGGGTAATTAAGCTGACTTTAAATTTGCAAAATTATACCAAGGGTGGGTATCACGCTTTTTTTTCGCTCGGATCAAAAAATAGATTTGCTTCTAACTCACCTCATGAGGAGGAGCAACTCCTGCTTATCTCGAATCTGCAAACCGTTTGGCTCTGTGGCTTTTCATTCTCCGTCAGCGCCCGTTTTAATTAGGGTCACTTTTGCTAAAAAAAAACATGCCATACGCCACCGTTCAAAAATAAAAACTCTGTCGAACATTTATCAAACTCCGACCAGTTCAAGCTCTTATCGGCCTTACTCTAAATCCAGATTATTGGAATCATCGGGTTAATAGGGGGGTAATTAAGCTGACTTTAAATTTGCAAAATTATACCAAGGGTGGGTATCACGCTTTTTTTTCGCTCGGATCAAAAAATAGATTTGCTTCTAACTCACCTCATGAGGAGGAGCAACTCCTGCTTATCTCGAATCTGCAAACCGTTTGGCTCTGTGGCTTTTCATTCTCCGTCAGCGCCCGTTTTAATTAGGGTCACTTTTGCTAAAAAAAAACATGCCATACGCCACCGTTCAAAAATAAAAACTCTGTCGAATCTTTATCAAACTCCGACCAGTTCAAGCTCTTATCGGCCTTACTCAAAATCCAGAATATTGGAATCATCGGGTTAATAGGGGGGTAATTAAGCTGACTTTAAATTTGCAAAATTATACCAAGGGTGGGTATCACGCTTTTTTTTCGCTCGGATCAAAAAATAGATTTGCTTCTAACTCACCTCATGAGGAGGAGCAACTCCTGCTTATCTCGAATCTGCAAACCGTTTGGCTCTGTGGCTTTTCATTCTCCGTCAGCGCCCGTTTTAATTAGGGTCACTTTTGCTAAAAAAAACATGCCATACGCCACCGTTCAAAAATAAAAACTCTGTCGAATCTTTATCAAACTCCGACCAGTTCAAGCTCTTATCGGCCTTACTCTAAATCCAGAATATTGGAATCATCGGGTTAATAGGGGGGTAATTAAGCAGACTCTAAATTTGCAAAATTATACCAAGGGTGGGTATCACGCTTTTTTTTCGTTCGGATCAAAGAATAGATTTGCTTCTAACTCACCTCATGAGGAGGAGCAACTCCTGCTTATCTCGAATCTGCAAACCGTTTGGCTCTATGGCTTTTCATTCTCCGTCAGCGCCCGTTTTAATTAGGGTCACTTTTGCTAAAAAAAAACATGCCATACGCCACCGTTCAAAAATAAAAACTCTGTCGAATCTTTATCAAACTCCGACCAGTTCAAGCTCTTATCGGCCTTACTCTAAATCCAGAATATTGGAATCATCGGGTTAATAGGGGGGTAATTAAGCTGACTTTAAATTTGCAAAATTATACCAAGGGTGGGTATCACGCTTTTTTTTCGCTCGGATCAAAAAATAGATTTGCTTCTAACTCACCTCATGAGGAGGAGCAACTCCTGCTTATCTCGAATCTGCAAACCGTTTGGCTCTGTGGCTTTTCATTCTCCGTCAGCGCCCGTTTTAATTAGGGTCACTTTTGCTAAAATAAAACATGCCATACGCCACCGTTCAAAAATAAAAACTCTGTCGAATCTTAATCAAACTCCGACCAGTTCAAGCTCTTATCGGCCTTACTCTAAATCCAGAATATTGGAATCATCGGGTTAATAGGGGGGTAATTAAGCTGACTTTAAATTTGCAAAATTATACCAAGGGTGGGTATCACGCTTTTTTTTTGCTCGTATCAAAAAATAGATTTGCTTCTAACTCACCTCATGAGGAGGAGCAACTCCTGCTTATCTCGAATCTGCAAACCGTTTGGCTCTGTGACTTTTCATTCTCCGTCAGCGTCCGTTTTAATTAGGGTCACTTTTGCTAAAAAAAAACATGCCATACGCCACCGTTCAAAAATAAAAACTCTGTCGAATCTTTATCAAACTCCGACCAGTTCAAGCTCTTATCGGCCTTACTCTAAATCCAGAATATTGGAATCATCGGGTTAATAGGGGGGTAATTAAGCTGACTTTAAATTTGCAAAATTATACCAAGGGTGGGTATCACGCTTTTTTTTCGCTCGGATCAAAAAATAGATTTGCTTCTAACTCACCTCATGAGGAGGAGCAACTCCTGCTTATCTCGAATCTGCAAACCGTTTGGCTCTGTGGCTTTTCATTCTCCGTCAGCGCCCGTTTTAATTAGGGTCACTTTTGCTAAAAAAAAACATGCCATACGCCACCGTTCAAAAATAAAAACTCTGTCGAATCTTTATCAAACTCCGACCAGTTCAAGCTCTTATCGGCCTTACTCTAAATCCAGAATATTGGAATCATCGGGTTAATAGGGGGGTAATTAAGCTGACTTTAAATTTGCAAAATTATACCAAGGGTGGGTATCACGCTTTTTTTTCGCTCGGATAAAAAAATAGATTTGCTTCTAACTCACCTCATGAGGAGGAGCAACTCCTGCTTATCTCGAATCTGCAAACCGTTTGGCTCTGTGGCTTTTCATTCTCCGTCAGCGCCCGTTTTAATTAGGGTCACTTTTGCTGAAAAAAACATGCCATACGCCACCGTTCAAAAATAAAAACTCTGTCGAACATTTATCAAACTCCGACCAGTTCAAGCTCTTATCGGCCTTACTCTAAATCCAGAATATTGGAATCATCGGGTTAATAGGGGGGTAATTAAGCTGACTTTAAATTTGCAAAATTATACCAAGGGTGGGTATCACGCTTTTTTTTCGCTCGGATCAAAAAATAGATTTGCTTCTAACTCACCTCATGAGGAGGAGCAACTCCTGCTTATCTCGAATCTGCAAACCGTTTGGCTCTGTGGCTTTTCATTCTCCGTCAGCGCCCGTTTTAATTAGGGTCACTTTTGCTAAAAAAAAACATGCCATACGCCACCGTTCAAAAATAAAAACTCTGTCGAATCTTTATCAAACTCCGACCAGTTCAAGCTCTTATCGGCCTTACTCTAAATCCAGAATATTGGAATCATCGGGTTAATAGGGGGGTAATTAAGCTGACTTTAAATTTGCAAAATTATACCAAGGGTGGGTATCACGCTTTTTTTTCGCTCGGATCAAAAAATAGATTTGCTTCTAACTCACCTCATGAGGAGGAGCAACTCCTGCTTATCTCGAATCTGCAAACCGTTTGGCTCTGTGGCTTTTCATTCTCCGTCAGCGCCCGTTTTAATTAGGGTCACTTTTGCTAAAAAAAACATGCCATACGCCACCGTTCAAAAATAAAAACTCTGTCGAATCTTTATCAAACTCCGACCAGTTCAAGCTCTTATCGGCCTTACTCTGAATCCAGAATATTGGAATCATCGGGTTAATAGGGGGGTAATTAAGCAGACTCTAAATTTGCAAAATTATACCAAGGGTGGGTATCACGCTTTTTTTTCGCTCGGATCAAAGAATAGATTTGCTTCTAACTCACCTCATGAGGAGGAGCAACTCCTGCTTATCTCGAATCTGCAAACCGTTTGGCTCTGTGGCTTTTCATTCTCCGTCAGCGCCCGTTTTAATTAGGGTCACTGTTGCTAAAAAAAACATGCCATACGCCACCGTTCAAAAATAAAAATTCTGTCGAATCTTTATCAAACTCCGACCAGTTCAAGCTCTTATCGGCCTTACTCTAAATCCAGAATATTGGAATCATCGGGTTAATAGGGGGTAATTAAGCTGACTTTAAATTTGCAAAATTATACCAAGGGTGGGTATCACGCTTTTTTTTCGCTCGGATCAAAAAATAGATTTGCTTCTAACTCACCTCATGAGGAGGAGCAACTCCTGCTTATCTCGAATCTGCAAACCGTTTGGCTCTGTGGCTTTTCATTCTCCGTCAGCGCCCGTTTTAATTAGGGTCACTTTTGCTAAAAAAAAACATGCCATACGCCACCGTTCAAAAATAAAAACTCTGTCGAATCTTTATCAAACTCCGACCAGTTCAAGCTCTTATCGGCCTTACTCTAAATCCAGAATATTGGAATCATCGGGTTAATAGGGGGGTAATTAAGCTGACTTTAAATTTGCAAAATTATACCAAGGGTGGGTATCACGCTTTTTTTTCGCTCGGATCAAAAAATAGATTTGCTTCTAACTCACCTCATGAGGAGGAGCAACTCCTGCTTATCTCGAATCTGCAAACCGTTTGGCTCTGTGACTTTTCATTCTCCGTCAGCGCCCGTTTTAATTAGGGTCACTTTTGCTAAAAAAAAACATGCCATACGCCACCGTTCAAAAATAAAAACTCTGTCGAATCTTTATCAAACTCCGACCAGTTCAAGCTCTTATCGGCCTTACTCTAAATCCAGAATATTGGAATCATCGGGTTAATGGGGGGTAATTAAGCTGACTTTAAATTTGCAAAATTATACCAAGGGTGGGTATCACGCTTTTTTTTCGCTCGGATCAAAAAATAGATTTGCTTCTAACTCACCTCATGAGGAGGAGCAACTCCTGCTTATCTCGAATCTGCAAACCGTTTGGCTCTGTGGCTTTTCATTCTCCGTCAGCGCCCGTTTTAATTAGGGTCACTTTTGCTAAAAAAAAACATGCCATACGCCACCGTTCAAAAATAAAAACTCTGTCGAATCTTTATCAAACTCCGACCAGTTCAAGCTCTTATCGGCCTTACTCTAAATCCAGAATATTGGAATCATCGGGTTAATAGGGGGGTAATTAAGCTGACTTTAAATTTGCAAAATTATACCAAGGGTGGGTATCACGCTTTTTTTTCGCTCGGATCAAAAAATAGATTTGCTTCTAACTCACCTCATGAGGAGGAGCAACTCCTGCTTATCTCGAATCTGCAAACCGTTTGGCTCTGTGGCTTTTCATTCTCCGTCAGCGCCCGTTTTAATTAGGGTCACTTTTGCTAAAAAAAAACATGCCATACGCCACCGTTCAAAAATAAAAACTCTGTCGAATCTTTATCAAACTCCGACCAGTTCAAGCTCTTATCGGCCTTACTCTAAATCCAGAATATTGGAATCATCGGGTTAATAGGGGGGTAATTAAGCTGACTTTAAATTTGCAAAATTATACCAAGGGTGGGTATCACGCTTTTTTTTCGCTCGGATCAAAAAATAGATTTGCTTCTAACTCACCTCATGAGGAGGAGCAACTCCTGCTTATCTCGAATCTGCAAACCGTTTGGCTCTGTGGCTTTTCATTCTCCGTCAGCGCCCGTTTTAATTAGGGTCCTTTTTGCTAAAAAAAAACATGCCATACGCCACCGTTCAAAAATAAAAACTCTGTCGAATCTTTATCAAACTCCGACCAGTTCAAGCTCTTATCGGCCTTACTCTAAATCCAGAATATTGGAATCATCGGGTTAATAGGGGGGTAATTAAGCTGACTTTAAATTTGCAAAATTATACCAAGGGTGGGTATCACGCTTTATTTTCGCTCGGATCAAAAAATAGATTTGCTTCTAACTCACCTCATGAGGAGGAGCAACTCCTGCTTATCTCGAATCTGCAAACCGTTTGGCTCTGTGGCTTTTCATTCTCCGTCAGCGCCCGTTTTAATTAGGGTCACTTTTGCTAAAAAAAAACATGCCATACGCCACCGTTCAAAAATAAAAACTCTGTCGAATCTTTATCAAACTCCGACCAGTTCAAGCTCTTATCGGCCTTACTCTAAATCCAGAATATTGGAATCATCGGGTTAATAGGGGGGTAATTAAGCTGACTTTAAATTTGCAAAATTATACCAAGGGTGGGTATCACGCGTTTTTTTCGCTCGGATCAAAAAATAGATTTGCTTGTAACTCACCTCATGAGGAGGAGCAACTCCTGCTTATCTCGAATCTGCAAACCGTTTGGCTCTGTGGCTTTTCATTCTCCGTCAGCGCCCGTTTTAATTAGGGTCACTTTTGCTAAAAAAAACATGCCATACGCCACCGTTCAAAAATAAAAACTCTGTCGAATCTTTATCAAACTCCGACCAGTTCAAGCTCTTATCGGCCTTACTCTAAATCCAGAATATTGGAATCATCGGGTTAATAGGGGGGTAATTAAGCAGACTCTAAATTTGCAAAATTATACCAAGGGTGGGTATCACGCTTTTTTTTCGCTCGGATCAAAGAATAGATTTGCATCTAACTCACCTCATGAGGAGGAGCAACTCCTGCTCATCTCGAATCTGCAAACCGTTTGGCTCTGTGGCTTTTCATTCTCCGTCAGCGCCCGTTTTAATTAGGGTCACTTTTGCTAAAAAAAAACATGCCATACGCCACCGTTCAAAAATAAAAACTCTGTCGAATCTTTATCAAACTCCGACCAGTTCAAGCTCTTATCGGCCTTACTCTAAATCCAGAATATTGGAATCATCGGGTTAATAGGGGGGTAATTAAGCTGACTTTAAATTTGCAAAATTATACCAAGGGTGGGTATCACGCTTTTTTTTCGCTCGGATCAAAAAATAGATTTGCTTCTAACTCACCTCATGAGGAGGAGCAACTCCTGCTTATCTCGAATCTGCAAACCGTTTGGCTCTGTGACTTTTCATTCTCTGTCAGCGTCCGTTTTAATTAGGGTCACTTTTGCTAAAAAAAAACATGCCATACGCCACCGTTCAAAAATAAAAACTCTGTCGAATCTTTATCAAACTCCGACCAGTTCAAGCTCTTATCGGCCTTACTCTAAATCCAGAATATTGGAATCATCGGGTTAATAGGGGGGTAATTAAGCTGACTTTAAATTTGCAAAATTATACCAAGGGTGGGTATCACGCTTTTTTTTCGCTCGGATCAAAAAATAGATTTGCTTCTAACTCACCTCATGAGGAGGAGCAACTCCTGCTTATCTCGAATCTGCAAACCGTTTGGCTCTGTGGCTTTTCATTCTCCGTCAGCGCCCGTTTTAATTAGGGTCACTTTTGCTAAAAAAAAACATGCCATACGCCACCGTTCAAAAATAAAAACTCTGTCGAATCTTTATCAAACTCCGACCAGTTCAAGCTCTTATCGGCCTTACTCTAAATCCAGAATATTGGAATCATCGGGTTAATAGGGGGGTAATTAAGCTGACTTTAAATTTGCAAAATTATACCAAGGGTGGGTATCACGCTTTTTTTTCGCTCGGATCAAAAAATATATTTGCTTCTAACTCACCTCATGAGGAGGAGCAACTCCTGCTTATCTCGAATCTGCAAACCGTTTGGCTCTGTGGCTTTTCATTCTCCGTCAGCGCCCGTTTTAATTAGGGTCACTTTTGCTAAAAAAAAACATGCCATACGCCACCGTTCAAAAATAAAAACTCTGTCGAACATTTATCAAACTCCGACCAGTTCAAGCTCTTATCGGCCTTACTCTAAATCCAGAATATTGGAATCATCGGGTTAATAGGGGGGTAATTAAGCTGACTTTAAATTTGCAAAATTATACCAAGGGTGGGTATCACGCTTTTTTTTCGCTCGGATCAAAAAATAGATTTGCTTCTAACTCACCTCATGAGGAGGAGCAACTCCTGCTTATCTCGAATCTGCAAACCGTTTGGCTCTGTGGCTTTTCATTCTCCGTCAGCGCCCGTTTTAATTAGGGTCACTTTTGCTAAAAAAAAACATGCCATACGCCACCGTTCAAAAATAAAAACTCTGTCGAATCTTTATCAAACTCCGACCAGTTCAAGCTCTTATCGGCCTTTCTCTAAATCCAGAATATTGGAATCATCGGGTTAATAGGGGGGTAATTAAGCTGACTTTAAATTTGCAAAATTATACCAAGGGTGGGTATCACGCTTTTTTTTTCGCTCGGATCAAAAAATAGATTTGCTTCTAACTCACCTCATGAGGAGGAGCAACTCCTGCTTATCTCGAATCTGCAAACCGTTTGGCTCTGTGGCTTTTCATTCTCCGTCAGCGCCCGTTTTAATTAGGGTCACTTTTGCTAAAAAAAAACATGCCATACGCCACCGTTCAAAAATAAAAACTCTGTCGAATCTTTATCAAACTCCGACCAGTTCAAGCTCTTATCGGCCTTACTCTAAATCCAGAATATTGGAATCATCGGGTTAATAGGGGGGTAATTAAGCTGACTTTAAATTTGCAAAATTATACCAAGGGTGGGTATCACGCTTTTTTTTCGCTCGGATCAAAAAATAGATTTGCTTCTAACTCACCTCATGAGGAGGAGCAACTCCTGCTTATCTCGAATCTGCAAACCGTTTGGCTCTGTGGCTTTTCATTCTCCGTCAGCGCCCGTTTTAATTAGGGTCCTTTTTGCTAAAAAAAAACATGCCATACGCCACCGTTCAAAAATAAAAACTCTGTCGAATCTTTATCAAACTCCGACCAGTTCAAGCTCTTATCGGCCTTACTCTAAATCCAGAATATTGGAATCATCGGGTTAATAGGGGGGTAATTAAGCTGACTTTAAATTTGCAAAATTATACCAAGGGTGGGTATCACGCTTTATTTTCGCTCGGATCAAAAAATAGATTTGCTTCTAACTCACCTCATGAGGAGGAGCAACTCCTGCTTATCTCGAATCTGCAAACCGTTTGGCTCTGTGGCTTTTCATTCTCCGTCAGCGCCCGTTTTAATTAGGGTCACTTTTGCTAAAAAAAAACATGCCATACGCCACCGTTCAAAAATAAAAACTCTGTCGAATCTTTATCAAACTCCGACCAGTTCAAGCTCTTATCGGCCTTACTCTAAATCCAGAATATTGGAATCATCGGGTTAATAGGGGGGTAATTAAGCTGACTTTAAATTTGCAAAATTATACCAAGGGTGGGTATCACGCTTTTTTTTCGCTCGGATCAAAAAATAGATTTGCTTCTAACTCACCTCATGAGGAGGAGCAACTCCTGCTTATCTCGAATCTGCAAACCGTTTGGCTCTGTGGCTTTTCATTCTCCGTCAGCGCCCGTTTTAATTAGGGTCACTTTTGCTTAAAAAAAACATGCCATACGCCACCGTTCAAAAATAAAAACTCTGTCGAATCTTTATCAAACTCCGACCAGTTCAAGCTCTTATCGGCCTTACTCTAAATCCAGAATATTGGAATCATCGGGTTAATAGGGGGGTAATTAAGCTGACTTTAAATTTGCAAAATTATACCAAGGGTGGGTATCACGCTTTTTTTCGCTCGGATCAAAAAATAGATTTGCTTCTAACTCACCTCATGAGGAGGAGCAACTCCTGCTTATCTCGAATCTGCAAACCGTTTGGCTCTGTGGCTTTTCATTCTCCGTCAGCGCCCGTTTTAATTAGGGTCACTTTTGCTAAAAAAAAACATGCCATACGCCACCGTTCAAAAATAAAAACTCTGTCGAATCTTTATCAAACTCCGACCAGTTCAAGCTCTTATCGGCCTTACTCTAAATCCAGAATATTGGAATCATCGGGTTAATAGGGGGGTAATTAAGCTGACTTTAAATTTGCAAAGTTATACCAAGGGTGGGTATCACGCTTTTTTTTCGCTCGGATCAAAAAATAGATTTGCTTCTAACTCACCTCATGAGGAGGAGCAACTCCTGCTTATCTCGAATCTGCAAACCGTTTGGCTCTGTGGCTTTTCATTCTCCGTCAGCGCCCGTTTTAATTAGGGTCACTTTTGCTAAAAAAAAACATGCCATACGCCACCGTTCAAAAATAAAAACTCTGTCGAATCTTTATCAAACTCCGACCAGTTCAAGCTCTTATCGGCCTTACTCTCAATCCAGAATATTGGAATCATCGGGTTAATAGGGGGGTAATTAAGCTGACTTTAAATTTGCAAAATTATACCAAGGGTGGGTATCACGCTTTTTTTTCCCTCGGATCAAAAAATAGATTTGCTTCTAACTCACCTCATGAGGAGGAGCAACTCCTGCTTATCTCGAATCTGCAAACCGTTTGGCTCTGTGGCTTTTCATTCTCCGTCAGCGCCCGTTTTAATTAGGGTCACTTTTGCTAAAAAAAAACATGCCATACGCCACCGTTCAAAAATAAAAACTCTGTCGAATCTTTATCAAACTCCGACCAGTTCAAGCTCTTATCGGCCTTACTCTAAATCCAGAATATTGGAATCATCGGGTTAATAGGGGGGTAATTAAGCTGACTTTGAATTTGCAAAAATATACCAAGGGTGGGTATCACGCTTTTTTTTCGCTCGGATCAAAAAATAGATTTGCTTCTAACTCACCTCATGAGGAGGAGCAACTCCTGCTTATCTCGAATCTGCAAACCGTTTGGCTCTGTGGCTTTTCATTCTCCGTCAGCGCCCGTTTTAATTAGGGTCACTTTTGCTAAAAAAAACATGCCATACGCCACCGTTCAAAAATAAAAACTCTGTCGAATCTTTATCAAACTCCGACCAGTTCAAGCTCTTATCGGCCTTACTCTAAATCCAGAATATTGGAATCATCGGGTTAATAGGGGGGTAATTAAGCTGACTTTAAACTTGCAAAATTATACCAAGGGTGGGTATCACGCTTTTTTTTCGCTCGGATCAAAAAATAGATTTGCTTCTAACTCACCTCATGAGGAGGAGCAACTCCTGCTTATCTCGAATCTGCAAACCGTTTGGCTCTGTGGCTTTTCATTCTCCGTCAGCGCCCGTTTTAATTAGGGTCACTTTTGCTAAAAAAAAACATGCCATACGCCACCGTTCAAAAATAAAAACTCTGTCGAATCTTTATCAAACTCCGACCAGTTCAAGCTCTTATCGGCCTTACTCTAAATCCAGAATATTGGAATCATCGGGTTAATAGGGGGGTAATTAAGCTGACTTTAAATTTGCAAAATTATACCAAGGGTGGGTATCACGCTTTTTTTTTCGCTCGGATCAAAAAATAGATTTGCTTCTAACTCACCTCATGAGGAGGAGCAACTCCTGCTTATCTCGAATCTGCAAACCGTTTGGCTCTGTGGCTTTTCATTCTCCGTCAGCGCCCGTTTTAATTAGGGTCACTTTTGCTAAAAAAAACATGCCATACGCCACCGTTCAAAAATAAAAACTCTGTCGAATCTTTATCAAACTCCGACCAGTTCAAGCTCTTATCGGCCTTACTCTAAATCCAGAATATTGGAATCATCAAGTTAATAGGGGGGTAATTAAGCTGACTTTAAATTTGCAAAATTATACCAAGGGTGGGTATCACGCTTTTTTTTTCGCTCGGATCAAAAAATAGATTTGCTTCTAACTCACCTCATGAGGAGGAGCAACTCCTGCTTACCTCGAATCTGCAAACCGTTTGGCTCTGTGGCTTTTCATTCTCCGTCAGCGCCCGTTTTAATTAGGGTCACTTTTGCTAAAAAAAAACATGCCATACGCCACCGTTCAAAAATAAAAACTCTGTCGAATCTTTATCAAACTCCGACCAGTTCAAGCTCTTATCGGCCTTACTCTAAATCCAGAATATTGGAATCATCGGGTTAATAGGGGGGTAATTAAGCTGACTTTAAATTTGCAAAATTATACCAAGGGTGGGTATCACGCTTTTTTTTCGCTCGGATCAAAAAATAGATTTGCTTCTAACTCACCTCATGAGGAGGAGCAACTCCTGCTTATCTCGAATCTGCAAACCGTTTGGCTCTGTGGCTTTTCATTCTCCGTCAGCGCCCGTTTTAATTAGGGTCACTTTTGCTAAAAAAAAACATGCCATACGCCACCGTTCAAAAATAAAAACTCTGTCGAATCTTTATCAAACTCCGACCAGTTCAAGCTCTTATCGGCCTTACTCTAAATCCAGAATATTGGAATCATCGGGTTAATAGGGGGGGTAATTAAGCTGACTTTAAATTTGCAAAATTATACCAAGGGTGGGTATCACGCTTTTTTTTCGCTCGGATCAAAAAATAGATTTGCTTCTAACTCACCTCATGAGGAGGAGCAACTCCTGCTTATCTCGAATCTGCAAACCGCTTGGCTCTGTGGCTTTTCATTCTCCGTCAGCGCCCGTTTTAATTAGGGTCACTTTTGCTAAAAAAAAACATGCCATACGCCACCGTTCAAAAATAAAAACTCTGTCGAATCTTTATCAAACTCCGACCAGTTCAAGCTCTTATCGGCCTTACTCTAAATCCAGAATATTGGAATCATCGGGTTAAAAGGGGGGGTAATTAAGCTGACTTTAAATTTGCAAACTTATACCAAGGGTGGGTATCACGCTTTTTTTTCGCCCGGATCAAAAAATAGATTTGCTTCTAACTCACCTCATGAGGAGGAGCAACTCCTGCTTATCTCGAATCTGCAAACCGTTTGGCTCTGTGGCTTTTCATTCTCCGTCAGCGCCCGTTTTAATTAGGGTCACTTTTGCTAAAAAAAAACATGCCATACGCCACCGTTCAAAGATAAAAACTCTGTCGAATCTTTATCAAACTCCGACCAGTTCAAGCTCTTATCGGCCTTACTCTAAATCCAGAATATTGGAATCATCGGGTTAATAGGGGGGTAATTACGCTGACTTTAAATTTGCAAAATTATACCAAGGGTGGGTATCACGCTTTTTTTTCGCTCGGATCAAAAAATAGATTTGCTTCTAACTCACCTCATGAGGAGGAGCAACTCCTGCTTATCTCGAATCTGCAAACCGTTTGGCTCTGTGGCTTTTCATTCTCCGTCAGCGCCCGTTTTAATTAGGGTCACTTTTGCTAAATAAAAACATGCCATACGCCACCGTTCAAAAATAAAAACTCTGTCGAATCTTTATCAAACTCCGACCAGTTCAAGCTCTTATCGGCCTTACTCTAAATCCAGAATATTGGAATCATCGGGTTAATAGGGGGGTAATTAAGCTGACTTTAAATTTGCAAAATTATACCAAGGGTGGGTATCACGCTTTTTTTTCGCTCGGATCAAAAAATAGATTTGCTTCTAACTCACCTCATGAGGAGGAGCAACTCCTGCTTATCTCGAATCTGCAAACCGTTTGGCTCTGTGGCTTTTCATTCTCCGTCAGCGCCCGTTTTAATTAGGGTCACTTTTGCTAAGAAAAAACATGCCATACGCCACCGTTCAAAAATAAAAACTCTGTCGAATCTTTATCAAACTCCGACCAGTTCAAGCTCTTATCGGCCTTACTCTAAATCCAGAATATTGGAATCATCGGGTTAATAGGGGGGTAATTACGCTGACTTTAAATTTGCAAAATTATACCAAGGGTGGGTATCACGCTTTTTTTTCGCTCGGATCAACAAATAGATTTGCTTCTAACTCACTTCATGAGGAGGAGCAACTCCTGCTTATCTCGAATCTGCAAACCGTTTGGCTCTGTGGCTTTTCATTCTCCGTCAGCGCCCGTTTTAGTTAGGGTCACTTTTGCTAAAAAAAAACATGCCATACGCCACCGTTCAAAAATAAAAACTCTGTCGAATCTTTATCAAACTCCGACCAGTTCAAGCTCTTATCGGCCTTACTCTAAATCCAGAATATTGGAATCATCGGGTTAATATGGGGGTAATTAAGCTGACTTTAAATTTGCAAAATTATACCAAGGGTGGGTATCACGCTTTTTTTTCGCTCGAATCAAAAAATAGATTTGCTTCTAACTCACCTCATGAGGAGGAGCAACTCCTGCTTATCTCGAATCTGCAAACCGTTTGGCTCTGTGGCTTTTCATTCTCCGTCAGCGCCCGTTTTAATTAGGGTCACTTTTGCTAAAAAAAAACATGCCATACGCCACCGTTCAAAAATAAAACTCTGTCGAATCTTTATCAAACTCCGACCAGTTCAAGCTCTTATCGGCCTTACTCTAAATCCAGAATATTGGAATCATCGGGTTAATAGGGGGGTAATTAAGCTGACTTTAAATTTGCAAAATTATACCAAGGGTTGGTATAACGCTTTTTTTTCGCTCGGATCAAAAAATAGATTTGCTTCTAACTCACCTCATGAGGAGGAGCAACTCCTGCTTATCTCGAATCTGCAAACCGTTTGGCTCTGTGGCTTTTCATTCTCCGTCAGCGCCCGTTTTAATTAGGGTCACTTTTGCTAAAAAAAAACATGCCATACGCCACCGTTCAAAAATAAAAACTCTGTCGAATCTTTATCAAACTCCGACCAGTTCAAGCTCTTATCGGCCTTACTCTAAATCCAGAATATTGGAATCATCGGGTTAATAGGGGGGTAATTAAGCTGACTTTAAATTTGCAAAATTATACCAAGGGTGGGTATCACGCTTTTTTTTCGCTCGGATCAAAAAATAGATTTGCTTCTAACTCACCTCATGAGGAGGAGCAACTCCTGCTTATCTCGAATCTGCAAACCGTTTGGCTCTGTGGCTTTTCATTCTCCGTCAGCGCCCGTTTTAATGAGGGTCACTTTTGCTAAAAAAAAACATGCCATACGCCACCGTTCAAAAATAAAAACTCTGTCGAATCTTTATCAAACTCCGACCAGTTCAAGCTCTTATCGGCCTTACTCTAAATCCAGAATATTGGAATCATCGGGTTAATAGGGGGGTAATTAAGCTGACTTTAAGTTTGCAAAATTATACCAAGGGTGGGTATCACGCTTTTTTTTCGCTCGGATCAAAAAATAGATTTGCTTCTAACTCACCTCATGAGGAGGAGCAACTCCTGCTTATCTCGAATCTGCAAACCGTTTGGCTCTGTGGCTTTTCATTCTCCGTCAGCGCCCGTTTTAATTAGGGTCACTTTTGCTAAAAAAAACATGCCATACGCCACCGTTCAAAAATAAAAACTCTGTCGAATCTTTATCAAACTCCGACCAGTTCAAGCTCTTATCGGCCTTACTCTAAATCCAGAATATTGGAATCATCGGGTTAATAGGGGGGTAATTAAGCAGACTCTAAATTTGCAAAATTATACCAAGGGTGGGTATCACGCTTTTTTTTCGCTCGGATCAAAGAATAGATTTGCATCTAACTCACCTCATGAGGAGGAGCAACTCCTGCTCATCTCGAATCTGCAAACCGTTTGGCTCTGTGGCTTTTCATTCTCCGTCAGCGCCCGTTTTAATTAGGGTCACTTTTGCTAAAAAAAAACATGCCATACGCCACCGTTCAAAAATAAAAACTCTGTCGAATCTTTATCAAACTCCGACCAGTTCAAGCTCTTATCGGCCTTACTCTAAATCCAGAATATTGGAATCATCGGGTTAATAGGGGGGTAATTAAGCTGACTTTAAATTTGCAAAATTATACCAAGGGTGGGTATCACGCTTTTTTTTCGCTCGGATCAAAAAATAGATTTGCTTCTAACTCACCTCATGAGGAGGAGCAACTCCTGCTTATCTCGAATCTGCAAACCGTTTGGCTCTGTGGCTTTTCATTCTCCGTCAGCGCCCGTTTTAATTAGGGTCACTTTTGCTAAAAAAAAACATGCCATACGCCACCGTTCAAAAATAAAAACTCTGTCGAATCTTTATCAAACTCCGACCAGTTCAAGCTCTTATCGGCCTTACTCTAAATCCAGAATATTGGAATCATCGGGTTAATAGGGGGGTAATTAAGCTGACTTTAAATTTGCAAAATTATACCAAGGGTGGGTATCACGCTTTTTTTTTGCTCGGATCAAAAAATAGATTTGCTTCTAACTCACCTCATGAGGAGGAGCAACTCCTGCTTATCTCGAATCTGCAAACCGTTTGGCTCTGTGACTTTTCATTCTCTGTCAGCGTCCGTTTTAATTAGGGTCACTTTTGCTAAAAAAAAACATGCCATACGCCACCGTTCAAAAATAAAAACTCTGTCGAATCTTTATCAAACTCCGACCAGTTCAAGCTCTTATCGGCCTTACTCTAAATCCAGAATATTGGAATCATCGGGTTAATAGGGGGGTAATTAAGCTGACTTTAAATTTGCAAAATTATACCAAGGGTGGGTATCACGCTTTTTTTTCGCTCGGATCAAAAAATAGATTTGCTTCTAACTCACCTCATGAGGAGGAGCAACTCCTGCTTATCTCGAATCTGCAAACCGTTTGGCTCTGTGGCTTTTCATTCTCCGTCAGCGCCCGTTTTAATTAGGGTCACTTTTGCTAAAAAAAAACATGCCATACGCCACCGTTCAAAAATAAAAACTCTGTCGAATCTTTATCAAACTCCGACCAGTTCAAGCTCTTATCGGCCTTACTCTAAATCCAGAATATTGGAATCATCGGGTTAATAGGGGGGTAATTAAGCTGACTTTAAATTTGCAAAATTATACCAAGGGTGGGTATCACGCTTTTTTTTCGCTCGGATCAAAAAATATATTTGCTTCTAACTCACCTCATGAGGAGGAGCAACTCCTGCTTATCTCGAATCTGCAAACCGTTTGGCTCTGTGGCTTTTCATTCTCCGTCAGCGCCCGTTTTAATTAGGGTCACTTTTGCTAAAAAAAAACATGCCATACGCCACCGTTCAAAAATAAAAACTCTGTCGAACATTTATCAAACTCCGACCAGTTCAAGCTCTTATCGGCCTTACTCTAAATCCAGAATATTGGAATCATCGGGTTAATAGGGGGGGTAATTAAGCTGACTTTAAATTTGCAAAATTATACCAAGGGTGGGTATCACGCTTTTTTTTCGCTCGGATCAAAAAATAGATTTGCTTCTAACTCACCTCATGAGGAGGAGCAACTCCTGCTTATCTCGAATCTGCAAACCGTTTGGCTCTGTGGCTTTTCATTCTCCGTCAGCGCCCGTTTTAATTAGGGTCACTTTTGCTAAAAAAAAACATGCCATACGCCACCGTTCAAAAATAAAAACTCTGTCGAATCTTTATCAAACTCCGACCAGTTCAAGCTCTTATCGGCCTTACTCTAAATCCAGAATATTGGAATCATCGGGTTAATAGGGGGGTAATTAAGCTGACTTTAAATTTGCAAAATTATACCAAGGGTGGGTATCACGCTTTTTTTTCGCTCGGATCAAAAAATAGATTTGCTTCTAACTCACCTCATGAGGAGGAGCAACTCCTGCTTATCTCGAATCTGCAAACCGTTTGGCTCTGTGGCTTTTCATTCTCCGTCAGCGCCCGTTTTAATTAGGGTCACTTTTGCTAAAAAAAAACATGCCATACGCCACCGTTCAAAAATAAAAACTCTGTCGAATCTTTATCAAACTCCGACCAGTTCAAGCTCTTATCGGCCTTACTCTAAATCCAGAATATTGGAATCATCGGGTTAATAGGGGGGTAATTAAGCTGACTTTAAATTTGCAAAATTATACCAAGGGTGGGTATCACGCTTTTTTTTCGCTCGGATCAAAAAATAGATTTGCTTCTAACTCACCTCATGAGGAGGAGCAACTCCTGCTTATCTCGAATCTGCAAACCGTTTGGCTCTGTGGCTTTTCATTCTCCGTCAGCGCCCGTTTTAATTAGGGTCCTTTTTGCTAAAAAAAAACATGCCATACGCCACCGTTCAAAAATAAAAACTCTGTCGAATCTTTATCAAACTCCGACCAGTTCAAGCTCTTATCGGCCTTACTCTAAATCCAGAATATTGGAATCATCGGGTTAATAGGGGGGTAATTAAGCTGACTTTAAATTTGCAAAATTATACCAAGGGTGGGTATCACGCTTTATTTTCGCTCGGATCAAAAAATAGATTTGCTTCTAACTCACCTCATGAGGAGGAGCAACTCCTGCTTATCTCGAATCTGCAAACCGTTTGGCTCTGTGGCTTTTCATTCTCCGTCAGCGCCCGTTTTAATTAGGGTCACTTTTGCTAAAAAAAAACATGCCATACGCCACCGTTCAAAAATAAAAACTCTGTCGAATCTTTATCAAACTCCGACCAGTTCAAGCTCTTATCGGCCTTACTCTAAATCCAGAATATTGGAATCATCGGGTTAATAGGGGGGTAATTAAGCTGACTTTAAATTTGCAAAATTATACCAAGGGTGGGTATCACGCTTTTTTTTCGCTCGGATCAAAAAATAGATTTGCTTCTAACTCACCTCATGAGGAGGAGCAACTCCTGCTTATCTCGAATCTGCAAACCGTTTGGCTCTGTGGCTTTTCATTCTCCGTCAGCGCCCGTTTTAATTAGGGTCACTTTTGCTTAAAAAAAACATGCCATACGCCACCGTTCAAAAATAAAAACTCTGTCGAATCTTTATCAAACTCCGACCAGTTCAAGCTCTTATCGGCCTTACTCTAAATCCAGAATATTGGAATCATCGGGTTAATAGGGGGGTAATTAAGCTGACTTTAAATTTGCAAAATTATACCAAGGGTGGGTATCACGCTTTTTTTTCGCTCGGATCAAAAAATAGATTTGCTTCTAACTCACCTCATGAGGAGGAGCAACTCCTGCTTATCTCGAATCTGCAAACCGTTTGGCTCTGTGGCTTTTCATTCTCCGTCAGCGCCCGTTTTAATTAGGGTCACTTTTGCTAAAAAAAAACATGCCATACGCCACCGTTCAAAAATAAAAACTCTGTCGAATCTTTATCAAACTCCGACCAGTTCAAGCTCTTATCGGCCTTACTCTAAATCCAGAATATTGGAATCATCGGGTTAATAGGGGGGTAATTAAGCTGACTTTAAATTTGCAAAGTTATACCAAGGGTGGGTATCACGCTTTTTTTTCGCTCGGATCAAAAAATAGATTTGCTTCTAACTCACCTCATGAGGAGGAGCAACTCCTGCTTATCTCGAATCTGCAAACCGTTTGGCTCTGTGGCTTTTCATTCTCCGTCAGCGCCCGTTTTAATTAGGGTCACTTTTGCTAAAAAAAAACATGCCATACGCCACCGTTCAAAAATAAAAACTCTGTCGAATCTTTATCAAACTCCGACCAGTTCAAGCTCTTATCGGCCTTACTCTCAATCCAGAATATTGGAATCATCGGGTTAATAGGGGGGTAATTAAGCTGACTTTAAATTTGCAAAATTATACCAAGGGTGGGTATCACGCTTTTTTTTCCCTCGGATCAAAAAATAGATTTGCTTCTAACTCACCTCATGAGGAGGAGCAACTCCTGCTTATCTCGAATCTGCAAACCGTTTGGCTCTGTGGCTTTTCATTCTCCGTCAGCGCCCGTTTTAATTAGGGTCACTTTTGCTAAAAAAAAACATGCCATACGCCACCGTTCAAAAATAAAAACTCTGTCGAATCTTTATCAAACTCCGACCAGTTCAAGCTCTTATCGGCCTTACTCTAAATCCAGAATATTGGAATCATCGGGTTAATAGGGGGGTAATTAAGCTGACTTTGAATTTGCAAAAATATACCAAGGGTGGGTATCACGCTTTTTTTTCGCTCGGATCAAAAAATAGATTTGCTTCTAACTCACCTCATGAGGAGGAGCAACTCCTGCTTATCTCGAATCTGCAAACCGTTTGGCTCTGTGGCTTTTCATTCTCCGTCAGCGCCCGTTTTAATTAGGGTCACTTTTGCTAAAAAAAACATGCCATACGCCACCGTTCAAAAATAAAAACTCTGTCGAATCTTTATCAAACTCCGACCAGTTCAAGCTCTTATCGGCCTTACTCTAAATCCAGAATATTGGAATCATCGGGTTAATAGGGGGGTAATTAAGCTGACTTTAAACTTGCAAAATTATACCAAGGGTGGGTATCACGCTTTTTTTTCGCTCGGATCAAAAAATAGATTTGCTTCTAACTCACCTCATGAGGAGGAGCAACTCCTGCTTATCTCGAATCTGCAAACCGTTTGGCTCTGTGGCTTTTCATTCTCCGTCAGCGCCCGTTTTAATTAGGGTCACTTTTGCTAAAAAAAAACATGCCATACGCCACCGTTCAAAAATAAAAACTCTGTCGAATCTTTATCAAACTCCGACCAGTTCAAGCTCTTATCGGCCTTACTCTAAATCCAGAATATTGGAATCATCGGGTTAATAGGGGGGTAATTAAGCTGACTTTAAATTTGCAAAATTATACCAAGGGTGGGTATCACGCTTTTTTTTCGCTCGGATCAAAAAATAGATTTGCTTCTAACTCACCTCATGAGGAGGAGCAACTCCTGCTTATCTCGAATCTGCAAACCGTTTGGCTCTGTGGCTTTTCATTCTCCGTCAGCGCCCGTTTTAATTAGGGTCACTTTTGCTAAAAAAAACATGCCATACGCCACCGTTCAAAAATAAAAACTCTGTCGAATCTTTATCAAACTCCGACCAGTTCAAGCTCTTATCGGCCTTACTCTAAATCCAGAATATTGGAATCATCAAGTTAATAGGGGGGTAATTAAGCTGACTTTAAATTTGCAAAATTATACCAAGGGTGGGTATCACGCTTTTTTTTCGCTCGGATCAAAAAATAGATTTGCTTCTAACTCACCTCATGAGGAGGAGCAACTCCTGCTTACCTCGAATCTGCAAACCGTTTGGCTCTGTGGCTTTTCATTCTCCGTCAGCGCCCGTTTTAATTAGGGTCACTTTTGCTAAAAAAAAACATGCCATACGCCACCGTTCAAAAATAAAAACTCTGTCGAATCTTTATCAAACTCCGACCAGTTCAAGCTCTTATCGGCCTTACTCTAAATCCAGAATATTGGAATCATCGGGTTAATAGGGGGGTAATTAAGCTGACTTTAAATTTGCAAAATTATACCAAGGGTGGGTATCACGCTTTTTTTTCGCTCGGATCAAAAAATAGATTTGCTTCTAACTCACCTCATGAGGAGGAGCAACTCCTGCTTATCTCGAATCTGCAAACCGTTTGGCTCTGTGGCTTTTCATTCTCCGTCAGCGCCCGTTTTAATTAGGGTCACTTTTGCTAAAAAAAAACATGCCATACGCCACCGTTCAAAAATAAAAACTCTGTCGAATCTTTATCAAACTCCGACCAGTTCAAGCTCTTATCGGCCTTACTCTAAATCCAGAATATTGGAATCATCGGGTTAATAGGGGGGGTAATTAAGCTGACTTTTAATTTGCAAAATTATACCAAGGGTGGGTATCACGCTTTTTTTTCGCTCGGATCAAAAAATAGATTTGCTTCTAACTCACCTCATGAGGAGGAGCAACTCCTGCTTATCTCGAATCTGCAAACCGCTTGGCTCTGTGGCTTTTCATTCTCCGTCAGCGCCCGTTTTAATTAGGGTCACTTTTGCTAAAAAAAAACATGCCATACGCCACCGTTCAAAAATAAAAACTCTGTCGAATCTTTATCAAACTCCGACCAGTTCAAGCTCTTATCGGCCTTACTCTAAATCCAGAATATTGGAATCATCGGGTTAAAAGGGGGGGTAATTAAGCTGACTTTAAATTTGCAAAATTATACCAAGGGTGGGTATCACGCTTTTTTTTCGCCCGGATCAAAAAATAGATTTGCTTCTAACTCACCTCATGAGGAGGAGCAACTCCTGCTTATCTCGAATCTGCAAACCGTTTGGCTCTGTGGCTTTTCATTCTCCGTCAGCGCCCGTTTTAATTAGGGTCACTTTTGCTAAAAAAAAACATGCCATACGCCACCGTTCAAAGATAAAAACTCTGTCGAATCTTTATCAAACTCCGACCAGTTCAAGCTCTTATCGGCCTTACTCTAAATCCAGAATATTGGAATCATCGGGTTAATAGGGGGGTAATTACGCTGACTTTAAATTTGCAAAATTATACCAAGGGTGGGTATCACGCTTTTTTTTCGCTCGGATCAAAAAATAGATTTGCTTCTAACTCACCTCATGAGGAGGAGCAACTCCTGCTTATCTCGAATCTGCAAACCGTTTGGCTCTGTGGCTTTTCATTCTCCGTCAGCGCCCGTTTTAATTAGGGTCACTTTTGCTAAATAAAAACATGCCATACGCCACCGTTCAAAAATAAAAACTCTGTCGAATCTTTATCAAACTCCGACCAGTTCAAGCTCTTATCGGCCTTACTCTAAATCCAGAATATTGGAATCATCGGGTTAATATGGGGGTAATTAAGCTGACTTTAAATTTGCAAAATTATACCAAGGGTGGGTATCACGCTTTTTTTTCGCTCGGATCAAAAAATAGATTTGCTTCTAACTCACCTCATGAGGAGGAGCAACTCCTGCTTATCTCGAATCTGCAAACCGTTTGGCTCTGTGGCTTTTCATTCTCCGTCAGCGCCCGTTTTAATGAGGGTCACTTTTGCTAAAAAAAAACATGCCATACGCCACCGTTCAAAAATAAAAACTCTGTCGAATCTTTATCAAACTCCGACCAGTTCAAGCTCTTATCGGCCTTACTCTAAATCCAGAATATTGGAATCATCGGGTTAATAGGGGGGTAATTAAGCTGACTTTAAGTTTGCAAAATTATACCAAGGGTGGGTATCACGCTTTTTTTTCGCTCGGATCAAAAAATAGATTTGCTTCTAACTCACCTCATGAGGAGGAGCAACTCCTGCTTATCTCGAATCTGCAAACCGTTTGGCTCTGTGGCTTTTCATTCTCCGTCAGCGCCCGTTTTAATTAGGGTCACTTTTGCTAAAAAAAAACATGCCATACGCCACCGTTCAAAAATAAAAACTCTGTCGAATCTTTATCAAACTCCGACCAGTTCAAGCTCTTATCGGCCTTACTCTAAATCCAGAATATTGGAATCATCGGGTTAATTGGGGGGTAATTAAGCTGACTTTAAATTTGCAAAATTATACCAAGGGTGGGTATCACGCTTTTTTTTCGCTCGGATCAAAAAATAGATTTGCTTCTAACTCACCTCATGAGGAGGAGCAACTCCTGCTTATCTCGAATCTGCAAACCGTTTGGCTCTGTGGCTTTTCATTCTCCGTCAGCGCCCGTTTTAATTAGGGTCACTTTTGCTAAAAAAAAACATGCCATACGCCACCGTTCAAAAATAAAAACTCTGTCGAATCTTTATCAAACTCCGACCAGTTCAAGCTCTTATCGGCCTTACTCTAAATCCAGAATATTGGAATCATCGGGTTAATAGGGGGGGGTAATTAAGCTGACTTTAAATTTGCAAAATTATACCAAGGGTGGGTATCACGCTTTTTTTTCGCCCGGATCAAAAAATAGATTTGCTTCTAACTCACCTCATGAGGAGGAGCAACTCCTGCTTATCTCGAATCTGCAAACCGTTTGGCTCTGTGGCTTTTCATTCTCCGTCAGCGCCCGTTTTAATTAGGGTCACTTTTGCTAAAAAAAAACATGCCATACGCCACCGTTCAAAAAGAAATACACTGTCGAATCTTTATCATACTCCGACCAGTTCAAGCTCTTATCGGCCTTACTCTAAATCCAGAATATTGGAATCATCGGGTTAATAGGGGGGTAATTAAGCTGACTTTAAATTTGCAAAATTATACCAAGGGTGGGTATCACGCTTTTTTTTCGCTCGGATCAAAAAATAGATTTGCTTTTAACTCACCTCATGAGGAGGAGCAACTCCTGCTTATCTCGAATCTGCAAACCGTTTGGCTCTGTGGCTTTTCATTCTCCGTCAGCGCCCGTTTTATTTAGGGTCACGTTTGCTAAAAAAAAACATGCCATACGCCACCGTTCAAAAATAAAAACTCTGTCGAATCTTTATCAACCTCCGACCAGTTCAAGCTCTTATCGGCCTTACTCTAAATCCAGAATATTGGAATCATCGGGTTAATAGGGGGGTAATTAAGCTGACTTTAAATTTGCAAAATTATACCGAGGGTGGGTATCACGATTTTTTTTCGCTCGGATCAAAAAATAGATTTGCTTCTAACTCACCTCATGAGGAGGAGCAACTCCTGCTTATCTCGAATCTGCAAACCGTTTGGCTCTGTGGCTTTTCATTCTCCGTCAGCGCCCGTTTTAATTAGGGTCACTTTTGCTAAAAAAAAACATGCCATACGCCACCGTTCAAAAATAAAACCTCTGTCGAATCTTTATCAAACTCCGACCAGTTCAAGCTCTTATCGGCCTTACTCTAAATCCAGAATATTGGAATCATCGGGTTAATAGGGGGGTAATTAAGCTGACTTTAAATTTGCAAAATTATACCAAGGGTGGGTATCACGCTTTTTTTTCGCCCGGATCAAAAAATAGATTTGCTTCTAACTCACCTCATGAGGAGGAGCAACTCCTGCTTATCTCGAATCTGCAAACCGTTTGGCTCTGTGGCTTTTCATTCTCCGTCAGCGCCCGTTTTAATTAGGGTCACTTTTGCTAAAAAAAAACATGCCATACGCCACCGTTCAAAAATAAAAACTCTGTCGAATCTTTATCAAACTCCGACCAGTTCAAGCTCTTATCGGCCTTACTCTAAATCCAGAATATTGGAATCATCGGGTTAATAGGGGGGTAATTAAGCTGACTTTAAATTTGCAAAATTATACCAAGGGTGGGTATCACGCTTTTTTTTCGCTCGGATCAAAAAATAGATTTGCTTCTAACTCACCTCATGAGGAGGAGCAACTCCTGCTTATCTCGAATCTGCAAACCGTTTGGCTCTGTGGCTTTTCATTCTCCGTCAGCGCCCGTTTTAATTAGGGTCACTTTTGCTAAAAAAAAACATGCCATACGCCACCGTTCAAAAATAAAAACTCTGTCGAATCTTTATCAAACTCCGACCAGTTCAAGCTCTTATCGGCCTTACTCTAAATCCAGAATATTGGAATCATCGGGTTAATTGGGGGGTAATTAAGCTGACTTTAAATTTGCAAAATTATACCAAGGGTGGGTATCACGCTTTTTTTTCGCTCGGATCAAAAAATAGATTTGCTTCTAACTCACCTCATGAGGAGGAGCAACTCCTGCTTATCTCGAATCTGCAAACCGTTTGGCTCTGTGGCTTTTCATTCTCCGTCAGCGCCCGTTTTAATTAGGGTCACTTTTGCTAAAAAAAAACATGCCATACGCCACCGTTCAAAAATAAAAACTCTGTCGAATCTTTATCAAACTCCGACCAGTTCAAGCTCTTATCGGCCTTACTCTAAATCCAGAATATTGGAATCATCGGGTTAATAGGGGGGTAATTAAGCTGACTTTAAATTTGCAAAATTATACCAAGGGTGGGTATCACGCTTTTTTTTCGCTCGGATCAAAAAATAGATTTGCTTCTAACTCACCTCATGAGGAGGAGCAACTCCTGCTTATCTCGAATCTGCAAACCGTTTGGCTCTGTGGCTTTTCATTCTCCGTCAGCGCCCGTTTTAATTAGGGTCACTTTTGCTAAAAAAAAACATGCCATACGCCACCGTTCAAAAATAAAAACTCTGTCGAATCTTTATCAAACTCCGACCAGTTCAAGCTCTTATCGGCCTTACTCTAAATCCAGAATATTGGAATCATCGGGTTAATTGGGGGGTAATTAAGCTGACTTTAAATTTGCAAAATTATACCAAGGGTGGGTATCACGCTTTTTTTTCGCTCGGATCAAAAAATAGATTTGCTTCTAACTCACCTCATGAGGAGGAGCAACTCCTGCTTATCTCGAATCTGCAAACCGTTTGGCTCTGTGGCTTTTCATTCTCCGTCAGCGCCCGTTTTAATTAGGGTCACTTTTGCTAAAAAAAAACATGCCATACGCCACCGTTCAAAAATAAAAACTCTGTCGAATCTTTATCAAACTCCGACCAGTTCAAGCTCTTATCGGCCTTACTCTAAATCCAGAATATTGGAATCATCGGGTTAATAGGGGGGGTAATTAAGCTGACTTTAAATTTGCAAAATTATAACAAGGGTGGGTATCACGCTTTTTTTTCGCTCGGATCAAAAAATAGATTTGCTTCTAACTCACCTCATGAGGAGGAGCAACTCCTGCTTATCTCGAATCTGCAAACCGTTTGGCTCTGTGGCTTTTCATTCTCCGTCAGCGCCCGTTTTAATTAGGGTCACTTTTGCTAAAAAAAAACATGCCATACGCCACCGTTCAAAAATAAAAACTCTCTCGAATCTTTATCAAACTCCGACCAGTTCAAGCTCTTATCGGCCTTACTCTAAATCCAGAATATTGGAATCATCGGGTTAATAGGGGGGTAATTACGCTGACTTTAAATTTGCAAAATTATACCAAGGGTGGGTATCACGCTTTTTTTTCGCTCGGATCAAAAAATAGATTTGCTTCTAACTCACCTCATGAGGAGGAGCAACTCCTGCTTATCTCGAATCTGCAAACCGTTTGGCTCTGTGGCTTTTCATTCTCCGTCAGCGCCCGTTTTATTTAGGGTCACGTTTGCTAAAAAAAAACATGCCATACGCCACCGTTCAAAAATAAAAACTCTGTCGAATCTTTATCAAACTCCGACCAGTTCAAGCTCTTATCGGCCTTACTCTAAATCCAGAATATTGGAATCATCGGGTTAATAGGGGGGTAATTACGCTGACTTTAAATTTGCAAAATTATACCAAGGGTGGGTATCACGCTTTTTTTTCGCTCGGATCAAAAAATAGATTTGCTTTTAACTCACCTCATGAGGAGGAGCAACTCCTGCTTATCTCGAATCTGCAAACCGTTTGGCTCTGTGGCTTTTCATTCTCCGTCAGCGCCCGTTTTATTTAGGGTCACGTTTGCTAAAAAAAAACATGCTATACGCCACCGTTCAAAAATAAACACTCTGTCGAATCTTTATCAAACTCCGACCAGTTCAAGCTCTTATCGGCCTTACTCTAAATCCAGAATATTGGAATCATCGGGTTAATAGGGGGGTAATTAAGCTGACTTTAAAATTGCAAAATTATACCAAGGGTGGGTATCACGATTTTTTTTCGCTCGGATCAAAAAATAGATTTGCTTCTAACTCACCTCATGAGGAGGAGCAACTCCTGCTTATCTCGAATCTGCAAACCGTTTGGCTCTGTGGCTTTTCATTCTCCGTCAGCGCCCGTTTTATTTAGGGTCACGTTTGCTAAAAAAAAACATGCCATACGCCACCGTTCAAAAATAAAAACTCTGTCGAATCTTTATCAAACTCCGACCAGTTCAAGCTCTTATCGGCCTTACTCTAAATCCAGAATATTGGAATCATCGGGTTAATAGGGGGGTAATTAAGCTGACTTTAAATTTGCAAAATTATACCGAGGGTGGGTATCACGATTTTTTTTCGCTCGGATCAAAAAATAGATTTGCTTCTAACTCACCTCATGAGGAGGAGCAACTCCTGCTTATCTCGAATCTGCAAACCGTTTGGCTCTGTGGCTTTTCATTCTCCGTCAGCGCCCGTTTTAATTAGGGTCACTTTTGCTAAAAAAAAACATGCCATACGCCACCGTTCAAAAATAAAAACTCTGTCGAATCTTTATCAAACTCCGACCAGTTCAAGCTCTTATCGGCCTTACTCTAAATCCAGAATATTGGAATCATCGGGTTAATAGGGGGGTAATTAAGCTGACTTTAAATTTGCAAAATTATACCAAGGGTGGGTATCACGCTTTTTTTTCGCCCGGATCAAAAAATAGATTTGCTTCTAACTCACCTCATGAGGAGGAGCAACTCCTGCTTATCTCGAATCTGCAAACCGTTTGGCTCTGTGGCTTTTCATTCTCCGTCAGCGCCCGTTTTAATTAGGGTCACTTTTGCTAAAAAAAAACATGCCATACGCCACCGTTCAAAAATAAAAACTCTGTCGAATCTTTATCAAACTCCGACCAGTTCAAGCTCTTATCGGCCTTACTCTAAATCCAGAATATTGGAATCATCGGGTTAATAGGGGGGTAATTACGCTGACTTTAAATTTGCAAAATTATACCAAGGGTGGGTATCACGCTTTTTTTTCGCTCGGATCAAAAAATAGATTTGCTTCTGACTCACCTCATGAGGAGGAGCAACTCCTGCTTATCTCGAATCTGCAAACCGTTTGGCTCTGTGGCTTTTCATTCTCCGTCAGCGCCCGTTTTAATTAGGGTCACTTTTGCTAAATAAAAACATGCCATACGCCACCGTTCAAAAATAAAAACTCTGTCGAATCTTTATCAAACTCCGACCAGTTCAAGCTCTTATCGGCCTTACTCTAAATCCAGAATATTGGAATCATCGGGTTAATAGGGGGGTAATTAAGCTGACTTTAAATTTGCAAAATTATACCAAGGGTGGGTATCACGCTTTTTTTTCGCTCGGATCAAAAAATAGATTTGCTTCTAACTCACCTCATGAGGAGGAGCAACTCCTGCTTATCTCGAATCTGCAAACCGATTGGCTCTGTGGCTTTTCATTCTCCGTCAGCGCCCGTTTTAATTAGGGTCACTTTTGCTAAAAAAAAACATGCCATACGCCACCGTTCAAAAATAAAAACTCTGTCGAATCTTTATCAAACTCCGACCAGTTCAAGCTCTTATCGGCCTTACTCTAAATCCAGAATATTGGAATCATCGGGTTAATAGGGGGGTAATTAAGCTGACTTTAAATTTGCAAAATTATACCAAGGGTGGGTATCACGCTTTTTTTTCGCTCGGATCAAAAAATAGATTTGCTTTTAACTCACCTCATGAGGAAGAGCAACTCCTGCTTATCTCGAATCTGCAAACCGTTTGGCTCTGTGGCTTTTCATTCTCCGTCAGCGCCCGTTTTAATTAGGGTCACTCTTGCTAAAAAAAAACATGCCATACGCCACCGTTCAAAAATAAAAACTCTGTCGAATCTTTATCAAACTCCGACCAGTTCAAGCTCTTATCGGCCTTACTCTAAATCCAGAATATTGGAATCATCGGGTTAATAGGGGGGTAATTACGCTGACTTTAAATTTGCAAAATCATACCAAGGGTGGGTATCACGCTTTTTTTTCGCTCGGATCAAAAAATAGATTTGCTTCTAACTCTCTTCATGAGGAGGAGCAACTCCTGCTTATCTCGAATCTGCAAACCGTATGGCTCTGTGGCTTTTCATTCTCCGTCAGCCCCCGTTTTAATTAGGGTCACTTTTGCTAAAAAAAAACATGCCATACGCCACCGTTCAAAAATAAAAACTCTGTCGAATCTTTATCAAACTCCGACCAGTTCAAGCTCTGATCGGCCTTACTCTAAATCCAGAATATTGGAATCATCGGGTTAATAGGGGGGTAATTAAGCTGACTTTAAATTTGCAAAATTATACCAAGGGTGGGTATCACGCTTTTTTTTCGCTCGGATCAAAAAATAGATTTGCTTCTAACTCACCTCATGAGGAGGAGCAACTCCTGCTTATCTCGAATCTGCAAACCGTTTGGCTCTGTGGCTTTTCATTCTCCGTCAGCGCCCGTTTTAATTAGGGTCACTTTTGCTAAAAAAAAACATGCCATACGCCACCGTTCAAAAATAAAAACTCTGTCGAATCTTTATCAAACTCCGACCAGTTCAAGCTCTTATCGGCCTTACTCTAAATCCAGAATATTGGAATCATCGGGTTAATAGGGGGGTAATTAAGCTGACTTTAAATTTGCAAAATTATACCAAGGGTGGGTATCACGCTTTTTTTTCGCTCGGATCAAAAAATAGATTTGCTTCTAACTCACCTCATGAGGAGGAGCAACTCCTGCTTATCTCGAATCTGCAAACCGTTTGGCTCTGTGGCTTTTCATTCTCCGTCAGCGCCCGTTTTAATTAGCGTCACTTTTGCTAAAAAAAAACATGCCATACGCCACCGTTCAAAAATAAAAACTCTGTCGAATCTTTATCAAACTCCGACCAGTCCAAGCTCTTATCGGCCTTACTCTAAATCCAGAATATTGGAATCATCGGGTTAATAGGGGGGTAATTAAGCTGACTTTAAATTTGCAAAATTATACCAAGGGTGGGTATCACGCTTTTTTTTCGATCGGATCAAAAAATAGATTTGCTTCTAACTCACCTCATGAGGAGGAGCAACTCCTGCTTATCTCGAATCTGCAAACCGTTTGGCTCTGTGGCTTTTCATTCTCCGTCAGCGCCCGTTTTAATTAGGGTCACTTTTGCTAAAAAAAAACATGCCATACGCCACCGTTCAAAAATAAAAACTCTGTCGAATCTTTATCAAACTCCGACCAGTTCAAGCTCTTATCGGCCTTACTCTAAATCCAGAATATTGGAATCATCGGGTTAATAGGGGGGTAATTAAGCTGACTTTAAATTTGCAAAATTATACCAAGGGTGGGTATCACGCTTTTATTTCGCTCGGATCAAAAAATAGATTTGCTTCTAACTCACCTCATGAGGAGGAGCAACTCATGCTTATCTCGAATCTGCAAACCGTTTGGCTCTGTGGCTTTTCATTCTCCGTCAGCGCCCGTTTTAATTAGGGCCACTTTTGCTAAAAAAAAACATGCCATACGCCACTGTTCAAAAATAAAAACTCTGTCGAATCTTTATCAAACTCCGACCAGTTCAAGCTCTTATCGGCCTTACTCTAAATCCAGAATATTGGAATCATCGGGTTAATAGGGGGGTAATTAAGCTAACTTTAAATTTGCAAAATTATACCAAGGGTGGGTATCACGCTTTTTTTTCGCTCGGATCAAAAAATAGATTTGCTTCTAACTCACCTCATGAGGAGGAGCAACTCCTGCTTATCTCGATTCTGCAAACCGTTTGGCTCTGTGGCTTTTCATTCTCCGTCAGCGCCCGTTTTAATTAGGGTCACTTTTGCTAAAAAAAAACATGCCATACGCCACCGTTCAAAAATAAAAACTCTGTCGAATCTTTATCAAACTCCGACCAGTTCAAGCTCTTATCGGCCTTACTCTAAATCCAGAATATTGGAATCATCGGGTTAATAGGGGGGTAATTAAGCTGACTTTAAATTTGCAAAATTATACCAAGGGTGGGTATCACGCTTTTTTTTCGCTCGGATCAAAAAATAGATTTGCTTCTAACTCACCTCATGAGGAGGAGCAACTCCTGCTTATCTCGAATCTGCAAACCGTTTGGCTCTGTGGCTTTTCATTCTCCGTCAGCGCCCGTTTTAATTAGGGTCACTTTTGCTAAAAAAAAACATGCCATACGCCACCGTTCAAAAATAAAAACTCTGTCGAATCTTTATCAAACTCCGACCAGTTCAAGCTCTTATCGGCCTTACTCTAAATCCAGAATATTGGAATCATCGGGTTAATAGGGGGGAATTAAGCTGACTTTAAATTTGCAAAATTATACCAAGGGTGGGTATCACGCTTTTTTTTCGCTCGGATCAAAAAATAGATTTGCTTCTAACTCACCTCATGAGGAGGAGCAACTTCTGCTTATCTCGAATCTGCAAACCGTTTGGCTCTGTGGCTTTTCATTCTCCGTCAGCGCCCGTTTTAATTAGGGTCACTTTTGCTAAAAAAAAACATGCCATACGCCACCGTTCAAAAATAAAAACTCTGTCGAATCTTTATCAAACCCCGACCAGTTCAAGCTCTTATCGGCCTTACTCTAAATCCAGAATATTGGAATCATCGGGTTAATAGGGGGGTAATTACGCTGACTTTAAATTTGCAAAATTATACCAAGGGTGGGTATCACGCTTTTTTTTCGCTCGGATCAAAAAATAGATTTGCTTCTAACTCACCTCATGAGGAGGAGCAACTCCTGCTTATCTCGAATCTGCAAACCGTTTGGCTCTGTGGCTTTTCATTCTCCGTCAGCGCCCGTTTTAATTAGGGTCACTTTTGCTAAAAAAAACATGCCATACGCCACCGTTCAAAAATAAAAACTCTGTCGAATCTTTATCAAACTCCGACCAGTTCAAGCTCTTATCGGCCTTACTCTAAATCCAGAATATTGGAATCATCGGGTTAATAGGGGGGTAATTAAGCTGACTCTAAATTTGCAAAATTATACCAAGGGTGGGTATCACGCTTTTTTTTCGCTCGGATCAAAAAATAGATTTGCTTCTAACTCACCTCATGAGGAGGAGCAACTCCTGCTTATCTCGAATCTGCAAACCGTTTGGCTCTGTGGCTTTTCATTCTCCGTCAGCCCCCGTTTTAATTAGGGTCACTTTTGCTAAAAAAAAACATGCCATACGCCACCGTTCAAAAATAAAAACTCTGTCGAATCTTTATCAAACTCCGACCAGTTCAAGCTCTTATCGGCCTTACTCTAAATCCAGAATATTGGAATCATCGGGTTAATAGGGGGGTAATTAAGCTGACTTTAAATTTGCAAAATTATACCAAGGGTGGGTATCACGCTTTTTTTTCGCTCGGATCAAAAAATAGATTTGCTTTTAACTCACCTCATGAGGAGGAGCAACTCCTGCTTATCTCGAATCTGCAAACCGTTTGGCTCTGTGGCTTTTCATTCTCCGTCAGCGCCCGTTTTAATTAGGGTCACTTTTGCTAAAAAAAACATGCCATACGCCACCGTTCAAAAATAAAAACTCTGTCGAATCTTTATCAAACTCCGACCAGTTCAAGCTCTTATCGGCCTTACTCTAAATCCAGAATATTGGAATCATCGGGTTAATAGGGGGGTAATGAAGCTGACTTTAAATTTGCAAAATTATACCAAGGGTGGGTATCACGATTTTTTTTCGCTCGGATCAAAAAATAGATTTGCTTTTAACTCACCTCATGAGGAGGAGCAACTCCTGCTTATCTCGAATCTGCAAACCGTTTGGCTCTGTGGCTTTTCATTCTCCGTCAGCGCCCGTTTTAATTAGGGTCACTTTTGCTAAAAAAAAACATGCCATACGCCACCGTTCAAAAATAAAAACTCTGTCGAATCTTTATCAAACTCCGACCAGTTCAAGCTCTTATCGGCCTTACTCTAAATCCAGAATATTGGAATCATCGGGTTAATAGGGGGGTATTTAAGCTGACTTTAAATTTGCAAAATTATACCAAGGGTGGGTATCACGCTTTTTTTTCGCTCGGATCAAAAAATAGATTTGCTTCTAACTCACCTCATGAGGAGGAGCAACTTCTGCTTATCTCGAATCTGCAAACCGTTTGGCTCTGTGGCTTTTCATTCTCCGTCAGCGCCCGTTTTAATTAGGGTCACTTTTGCTAAACAAAAACATGCCATACGCCACCGTTCAAAAATAAAAACTCTGTCGAATCTTTATCAAACCCCGACCAGTTCAAGCTCTTATCGGCCTTACTCTAAATCCAGAATATTGGAATCATCGGGTTAATAGGGGGGTAATTACGCTGACTTTAAATTTGCAAAATTATACCAAGGGTGGGTATCACGCTTTTTTTTCGCTCGGATCAAAAAATAGATTTGCTTCTAACTCACCTCATGAGGAGGAGCAACTCCTGCTTATCTCGAATCTGCAAACCGTTTGGCTCTGTGGCTTTTCATTCTCCGTCAGCGCCCGTTTTAATTAGGGTCACTTTTGCTAAAAAAAACATGCCATACGCCACCGTTCAAAAATAAAAACTCTGTCGAATCTTTATCAAACTCCGACCAGTTCAAGCTCTTATCGGCCTTACTCTAAATCCAGAATATTGGAATCATCGGGTTAATAGGGGGGTAATTAAGCTGACTCTAAATTTGCAAAATTATACCAATGGTGGGTATCACGCTTTTTTTTCGCTCGGATCAAAAAATAGATTTGCTTCTAACTCACCTCATGAGGAGGAGCAACTCCTGCTTATCTCGAATCTGCAAACCGTTTGGCTCTGTGGCTTTTCATTCTCCGTCAGCGCCAGTTTTAATTAGGGTCACTTTTGCTAAAAAAAAACATGCCATAGGCCACCGTTCAAAAATAAAAACTCTGTCGAATCTTTATCAAACTCCGACCAGTTCAAGCTCTTATCGGCCTTACTCTAAATCCAGAATATTGGAATCATCGGGTTAATAGGGGGGTAATTAAGCTGACTCTAAATTTGCAAAATTATACCAAGGGTGGGTATCACGCTTTTTTTTCGCTCGGATCAAAAAATAGATTTGCTTCTAACTCACCTCATGAGGAGGACCAACTCCTGCTTATCTCGAATCTGCAAACCGTTTGGCTCTGTGGCTTTTCATTCTCCGTCAGCGCCCGTTTTAATTAGGGTCACTTTTGCTAAAAAAAAACATGCCATACGCCACCGTTCAAAAATAAAAACTCTGTCGAATCTTTATCAAACTCCGACCAGTCCAAGCTCTTATCGGCCTTACCCTAAATCCAGAATATTGGAATCATCGGGTTAATAGGGGGGTAATTAAGCTGACTTTAAATTTGCAAAATTATACCAAGGGTGGGTATCACGCTTTTTTTTCGCTCGGATCAAAAAATAGATTTGCTTCTAACTCACCTCATGAGGAGGAGCAACTCCTGCTTATCTCGAATCTGCAAACCGTTTGGCTCTGTGGCTTTTCATTCTCCGTCAGCGCCCGTTTTAATTAGGGTCACTTTTGCTAAAAAAAAACATGCCATACGCCACCGTTCAAAAATAAAAACTCTGTCGAATCTTTATCAAACTCCGACCAGTTCAAGCTCTTATCGGCCTTACTCTAAATTCAGAATATTGGAATCATCGGGTTAATAGGGGGGTAATTAAGCTGACTTTAAATTTGCAAAATTATACCAAGGGTGGGTATCACGCTTTTTTTTCGCTCGGATCAAAAAATAGATTTGCTTCTAACTCACCTCATGAGGAGGAGCAACTCCTGCTTATCTCGAATCTGCAAACCGTTTGGCTCTGTGGCTTTTCATTCTCCGTCAGCGCCCGTTTTAATTAGGGTCACTTTTGCTAAAAAAAAACATGCCATACGCCACCGTTCAAAAATAAAAACTCTGTCGAATCTTTATCAAACTCCGACCAGTTCAAGCTCTTATCGGCCTTACTCTAAATCCAGAATATTGGAATCATCGGGTTAATAGGGGGGGTAATTAAGCTGACTTTAAATTTGCAAAATTATACCAAGGGTGGGTATCACGCTTATTTTTCGCCCGGATCAAAAAATAGATTTGCTTCTAACTCACCTCATGAGGAGGAGCAACTCCTGCTTATCTCGAATCTGCAAACCGTTTGGCTCTGTGGCTTTTCATTCTCCGTCAGCGCCCGTTTTAATTAGGGTCACTTTTGCTAAAAAAAAACATGCCATACGCCACCGTTCAAAAATAAAAACTCTGTCGAATCTTTATCAAACTCCGACCAGTTCAAGCTCTTATCGGCCTTACTCTAAATCCAGAATATTGGAATCATCGGGTTAATAGCGGGGTAATTAAGCTGACTTTAAATTTGCAAAATTATACCAAGGGTGGGTATCACGCTTTTTTTTCGCTCGGATCAAAAAATAGATTTGCTTCTAACTCACCTCATGAGGAGGAGCAACTCCTGCTTATCTCGAATCTGCAAACCGTTTGGCTCTGTGGCTTTTCATTCTCCGTCAGCGCCCGTTTTAATTAGGGTCACTTTTGCTAAAAAAAAACATGCCATACGCCACCGTTCAAAAATAAAAACTCTGTCGAATCTTTAACAAACTCCGACCAGTTCAAGCTCTTATCGGCCTTACTCTAAATCCAGAATATTGGAATCATCGGGTTAATAGGGGGGTAATTAAGCTGACTTTAAATTTGCAAAATTATACCAAGGGTGGGTATCACGCTTTTTTTTCGCTCGGATCAAAAAATAGATTTGCTTCTAACTCACCTCATGAGGAGGAGCAACTCATGCTTATCTCGAATCTGCAAACCGTTTGGCTCTGTGGCTTTTCATTCTCCGTCAGCGCCCGTTTTAATTAGGGTCACTTTTGCTAAAAAAAAACATGCCATACGCCACCGTTCAAAAATAAAAACTCTGTCGAATCTTTATCAAACGCCGACCAGTTCAAGCTCTTATCGGCCTTACTCTAAATCCAGAATATTGGAATCATCGGGTTAATAGGGGGGTAATTAAGCTGACTTTAAATTTGCAAAATTATACCAAGGGTGGGTATCACGCTTTTTTTTCGCTCGGATCAAAAAATAGATTTGCTTCTAACTCACCTCATGAGGAGGAGCAACTCCTGCTTATCTCGAATCTGCAAACCGTTTGGCTCTGTGGCTTTTCATTCTCCGCCAGCGCCCGTTTTAATTAGGGTCACTTTTGCTAAAAAAAAACATGCCATACGCCACCGTTCAAAAATAAAAACTCTGTCGAATCTTTATCAAACTCCGACCAGTTCAAGCTCTTATCGGCCTTACTCTAAATCCAGAATATTGGAATCATCGGGTTAATAGGGGGGTAATTAAGCTGACTTTAAATTTGCAAAATTATACCAAGGGTGGGTATCACGCTTTTTTTTCGCTCGGATCAAAAAATAGATTTGCTTCTAACTCACCTCATGAGGAGGAGCAACTCCTGCTTATCTCGAATCTGCAAACCGTTTGGCTCTGTGGCTTTTCATTCTCCGTCAGCGCCCGTTTTAATTAGGGTCACTTTTGCTAAAAAAAACATGCCATACGCCACCGTTCAAAAATAAAAACTCTGTCGAATCTTTATCAAACTCCGACCAGTTTAAGCTCTTATCGGCCTTACTCTAAATCCAGAATATTGGAATCATCGGGTTAATAGGGGGGTAATTAAGCTGACTTTAAATTTGCAAAATTATACCAAGGGTGGGTATCACGCTTTTTTTTCGCTCGGATCAAAAAATAGATTTGCTTCTAACTCACCTCATGAGGAGGAGCAACTCCTGCTTATCTCGAATCTGCAAACCGTTTGGCTCTGTGGCTTTTCATTCTCCGTCAGCGCCCGTTTTAATTAGGGTCACTTTTGCTAAAAAAAAACATGCCATACGCCACCGTTCAATAATAAAAACTCTGTCGAATCTTTATCAAACTCCGACCAGTTCAAGCTCTTATCGGCCTTACTCTAAATCCAGAATATTGGAATCATCGGGTTAATAGGGGGGGTAATTAAGCTGACTTTAAATTTGCAAAATTATACCAAGGGTGGGTATCACGCTTTTTTTTCGCCCGGATCAAAAAATAGATTTGCTTCTAACTCACCTCATGAGGAGGAGCAACTCCTGCTTATCTCGAATCTGCAAACCGTTTGGCTCTGTGGCTTTTCATTCTCCGTCAGCGCCCGTTTTAATTAGGGTCACTTTTGCTAAAAAAAAACATGCCATACGCCACCGTTCAATAATAAAAACTCTGTCGAATCTTTATCAAACCCCGACCAGTTCAAGCTCTTATCGGCCTTACTCTAAATCCAGAATATTGGAATCATCGGGTTAATAGGGGGGTAATTACGCTGACTTTAAATTTGCAAAATTATACCAAGGGTGGGTATCACGCTTTTTTGTCGCTCGGATCAAAAAATAGATTTGCTTCTAACTCACCTCATGAGGAGGAGCAACTCCTGCTTATCTCGAATCTGCAAACCGTTTGGCTCTGTGGCTTTTCATTCTCCGTCAGCGCCCGTTTTAATTAGGGTCACTTTTGCTAAAAAAAACATGCCATACGCCACCGTTCAAAAATAAAAACTCTGTCGAATCTTTATCAAACTCCGACCAGTTCAAGCTCTTATCGGCCTTACTCTAAATCCAGAATATTGGAATCATCGGGTTAATAGGGGGGTAATTAAGCTGACTCTAAATTTGCAAAATTATACCAAGGGTGGGTATCACGCTTTTTTTTCGCTCGGATCAAAAAAAAGATTTGCTTCTAACTCACCTCATGAGGAGGAGCAACTCCTGCTTATCTCGAATCTGCAAACCGTTTGGCTCTGTGGCTTTTCATTCTCCGTCAGCCCCCGTTTTAATTAGGGTCACTTTTGCTAAAAAAAAACATGCCATACGCCACCGTTCAAAAATAAAAACTCTGTCGAATCTTTATCAAACTCCGACCAGTTCAAGCTCTTATCGGCCTTACTCTAAATCCAGAATATTGGAATCATCGGGTTAATAGGGGGGTAATTAAGCTGACTTTAAATTTGCAAAATTATACCAAGGGTGGGTATCACGCTTTTTTTTCGCTCGGATCAAAAAATAGATTTGCTTTTAACTCACCTCATGAGGAGGAGCAACTCCTGCTTATCTCGAATCTGCAAACCGTTTGGCTCTGTGGCTTTTCATTCTCCGTCAGCGCCCGTTTTAATTAGGGTCACTTTTGCTAAAAAAAAACATGCCATACGCCACCGTTCAAAAATAAAAACTCTGTCGAATCTTTATCAAACTCCGACCAGTTCAAGCTCTTATCGGCCTTACTCTAAATCCAGAATATTGGAATCATCGGGTTAATAGGGGGGTAATTAAGCTGACTTTAAATTTGCAAAATTATACCAAGGGTGGGTATCACGATTTTTTTTCGCTCGGATCAAAAAATAGATTTGCTTCTAACTCACCTCATGAGGAGGAGCAACTCCTGCTTATCTCGAATCTGCAAACCGTTTGGCTCTGTGGCTTTTCATTCTCCGTCAGCGCCCGTTTTAATTAGGGTCACTTTTGCTAAAAAAAAACATGCCATACGCCACCGTTCAAAAATAAAAACTCTGTCGAATCTTTATCAAACTCCGACCAGTTCAAGCTCTTATCGGCCTTACTCTAAATCCAGAATATTGGAATCATCGGGTTAATAGGGGGGTAATTAAGCTGACTTTAAATTTGCAAAATTATACCAAGGGTGGGTATCACGCTTTTTTTTCGCTCGGATCAAAAAATAGATTTGCTTCTAACTCACCTCATGAGGAGGAGCAACTTCTGCTTATCTCGAATCTGCAAACCGTTTGGCTCTGTGGGTTTTCATTCTCCGTCAGCGCCCGTTTTAATTAGGGTCACTTTTGCTAAAAAAAAACATGCCATACGCCACCGTTCAAAAATAAAAACTCTGTCGAATCTTTATCAAACTCCGACCAGTTCAAGCTCTTATCGGCCTTACTCTAAATCCAGAATATTGGAATCATCGGGTTAATAGGGGGGGTAATTAAGCTGACTTTAAATTTGCAAAATTATACCAAGGGTGGGTATCACGCTTTTTTTTCGCCCGGATCAAAAAATAGATTTGCTTCTAACTCACCTCATGAGGAGGAGCAACTCCTGCTTATCTCGAATCTGCAAACCGTTTGGCTCTGTGGCTTTTCATTCTCCGTCAGCGCCCGTTTTAATTAGGGTCACTTTTGCTAAAAAAAAACATGCCATACGCCACCGTTTAAAAATATAAACTCTGTCGAATCTTTATCAAACTCCGACCAGTTCAAGCTCTTATCGGCCTTACTCTAAATCCAGAATATTGGAATCATCGGGTTAATAGGGGGGTAATTACGCTGACTTTAAATTTGCAAAATTATACCAAGGGTGGGTATCACGCTTTTTTTTCGCTCGGATCAAAAAATAGATTTGCTTCTAACTCACCTCATGAGGAGGAGCAACTCCTGCTTATCTCGAATCTGCAAACCGTTTGGCTCTGTGGCTTTTCATTCTCCGTCAGCGCCCGTTTTAATTAGGGTCACTTTTGCTAAAAAAAAACATGCCATACGCCACCGTTCAAAAATAAAAACTCTGTCGAATCTTTATCAAACTCCGACCAGTTCAAGCTCTTATCGGCCTTACTCTAAATCCAGAATATTGGAGTCATCGGGTTAATTGGGGGGTAATTAAGCTGACTTTAAATTTGCAAAATTATACCAAGGGTGGGTATCACGCTTTTTTTTCGCTCGGATCAAAAAATAGATTTGCTTCTAACTCACCTCATGAGGAGGAGCAACTCCTGCTTATCTCGAATCTGCAAACCGTTTGGCTCTGTGGCTTTTCATTCTCCGTCAGCGCCCGTTTTAATTAGGGTCACTTTTGCTAAAAAAAAACATGCCATACGCCACCGTTCAAAAATAAAAACTCTGTCGAATCTTTATCAAACTCCGACCAGTTCAAGCTCTTATCGGCCTTACTCTAAATCCAGAATATTGGAATCATCGGGTTAATAGGGGGGGGTAATTAAGCTGACTTTAAATTTGCAAAATTATACCAAGGGTGGGTATCACGCTTTTTTTTCGCCCGGATCAAAAAATAGATTTGCTTCTAACTCACCTCATGAGGAGGAGCAACTCCTGCTTATCTCGAATCTGCAAACCGTTTGGCTCTGTGGCTTTTCATTCTCCGTCAGCGCCCGTTTTAATTAGGGTCACTTTTGCTAAAAAAAAACATGCCATACGCCACCGTTAAAAAATAAAAACTCTGTCGAATCTTTATCAAACCCCGACCAGTTCAAGCTCTTATCGGCCTTACTCTAAATCAAGAATATTGGAATCATCGGGTTAATAGGGGGGTAATTACGCTGACTTTAAATTTGCAAAATTATACCAAGGGTGGGTATCACGCTTTTTTTTCGCTCGGATCAAAAAATAGATTTGCTTCTAACTCACCTCATGAGGAGGAGCAACTCCTGCTTATCTCGAATCTGCAAACCGTTTGGCTCTGTGGCTTTTCATTCTCCGTCAGCGCCCGTTTTAATTAGGGTCACTTTTGCTAAAAAAAACATGCCATACGCCACCGTTCAAAAATAAAAACTCTGTCGAATCTTTATCAAACTCCGACCAGTTCAAGCTCTTATCGGCCTTACTCTAAATCCAGAATATTGGAATCATCGGGTTAATAGGGGGGTAATTAAGCTGACTCTAAATTTGCAAAATTATACCAAGGGTGGGTATCACGCTTTTTTTTCGCTCGGATCAAAAAATAGATTTGCTTCTAACTCACCTCATGAGGAGGAGCAACTCCTGCTTATCTCGAATCTGCAAACCGTTTGGCTCTGTGGCTTTTCATTCTCCGTCAGCCCCCGTTTTAATTAGGGTCACTTTTGCTAAAAAAAAACATGCCATACGCCACCGTTCAAAAATAAAAACTCTGTCGAATCTTTATCAAACTCCGACCAGTTCAAGCTCTTATCGGCCTTACTCTAAATCCAGAATATTGGAATCATCGGGTTAATAGGGGGGTAATTAAGCTGACTTTAAATTTGCAAAATTATACCAAGGGTGGGTATCACGCTTTTTTTTCGCTCGGATCAAAAAATAGATTTGCTTTTAACTCACCTCATGAGGAGGAGCAACTCCTGCTTATCTCGAATCTGCAAACCGTTTGGCTCTGTGGCTTTTCATTCTCCGTCAGCGCCCGTTTTAATTAGGGTCACTTTTGCTAAAAAAAAACATGCCATACGCCACCGTTCAAAAATAAAAACTCTGTCGAATCTTTATCAAACTCCGACCAGTTCAAGCTCTTATCGGCCTTACTCTAAATCCAGAATATTGGAATCATCGGGTTAATAGGGGAGTAATTAAGCTGACTTTAAATTTGCAAAATTATACCAAGGGTGGGTATCACGATTTTTTTTCGCTCGGATCAAAAAATAGATTTGCTTCTAACTCACCTCATGAGGAGGAGCAACTCCTGCTTATCTCGAATCTGCAAACCGTTTGGCTCTGTGGCTTTTCAGTCTCCGTCAGCGCCCGTTTTAATTAGGGTCACTTTTGCTAAAAAAAAACATGCCATACGCCACCGTTCAAAAATAAAAACTCTGTCGAATCTTTATCAAACTCCGACCAGTTCAAGCTCTTATCGGCCTTACTCTAAATCCAGAATATTGGAATCATCGGGTTAATAGGGGGGTAATTAAGCTGACTCTAAATTTGCAAAATTATACCAAGGGTGGGTATCACGCTTTTTTTTCGCTCGGATCAAAAAATAGATTTGCTTCTAACTCACCTCATGAGGAGGAGCAACTCCTGCTTATCTCGAATCTGCAAACCGTTTGGCTCTGTGGCTTTTCATTCTCCGTCAGCGCCCGTTTTAATTAGGGTCACTTTTGCTAAAAAAAAACATGCCATACGCCACCGTTCAAAAATAAAAACTCTGTCGAATCTTTATCAAACTCCGACCAGTTCAAGCTCTTATCGGCCTTACTCTAAATCCAGAATATTGGAATCATCGGGTTAATAGGAGGGTAATTAAGCTGACTTTAAATTTGCAAAATTATACCAAGGGTGGGTATCACGCTTTTTTTTCGCTCGGATCAAAAAATAGATTTGCTTTTAACTCACCTCATGAGGAGGAGCAACTCCTGCTTATCTCGAATCTGCAAACCGTTTGGCTCTGTGGCTTTTCATTCTCCGTCAGTGCCTGTTTTAATTAGGGTCACTTTTGCTAAAAAAAAACATGCCATACGCCACCGTTCAAAAATAAAAACTCTGTCGAATCTTTATCAAACTCCGACCAGTTCAAGCTCTTATCGGCCTTACTCTAAATCCAGAATATTGGAATCATCGGGTTAATAGGGGGGTAAATAAGCTGACTTTAAATTTGCAAAATTATTCCAAGGGTGGGTATCACGCTTTTTTTTCGTTCGGATCAAAAAATAAATTTGCTTCTAACTCACCTCATGAGGAGGAGCAACTCCTGCTTATCTCGAATCTGCAAACCGTTTGGCTCTGTGGCTTTTCATTCTCCGTCAGCGCCCGTTTTAATTAGGGTCACTTTTGCTAAAAAAAAACATGCCATACGCCACCGTTCAAAAATAAAAACTCTGTCGAATCTTTATCAAACTCCGACCAGTTCAAGCTCTTATCGGCCTTACTCTAATTCCAGAATATTGGAATCATCGGGTTAATAGGGGGGTAATTAAGCTGACTTTAAATTTGCAAAATTATACCAAGGGTGGGTATCACGCTTTTTTTTCGCTCGGATCGAAAAATAGATTTGCTTCTAACTCACCTCATGAGGAGGAGCAACTCCTGCTTATCTCGAATCTGCAAACCGTTTGGCTCTGTGGCTTTTCATTCTCTGTCAGCGCCCGTTTTAATTAGGGTCACTTTTGCTAAAAAAAAAACATGCCATACGCCACCGTTCAAAAATAAAAACTCTGTCGAATCTTTATCAAACTCCGACCAGTTCAAGCTCTTATCGGCCTTACTCTAAATCCAGAATATTGGAATCATCGGGTTAATAGGGGGGTAATTAAGCTGACTTTAAATTTGCAAAATTATACCAAGGGTGGGTATCACGCTTTTTTTTCGCTCGGATCAAAAAATAGATTTGCTTCTAACTCACCTCCAGAGGAGGAGCAACTCCTGCTTATCTCGAATCTGCAAACCGTTTGGCTCTGTGGCTTTTCATTCTCCGTCAGCGCCCGTTTTAATTAGGGTCACTTTTGCTAAAAAAAAACATGCCATACGCCACCGTTCAAAAATAAAAACTCTGTCGAATCTTTATCAAACTCCGACCAGTTCAAGCTCTTATCGGCCTTACTCTAAATCCAGAATATTGGAATCATCGGGTTAATAGGGGGGGTAATTAAGCTGACTTTAAATTTGCAAAATTATACCAAGGGTGGGTATCACGCTTTTTTTTCGCCCGGATCAAAAAATAGATTTGCTTCTAACTCACCTCATGAGGAGGAGCAACTCCTGCTTATCTCGAATCTGCAAACCGTTTGGCTCTGTGGCTTTTCATTCTCCGTCAGCGCCCGTTTTAATTAGGGTCACTTTTGCTAAAAAAAAACATGCCATACGCCACCGTTCAAAAATAAAAACTCTGTCGAATCTTTATCAATCTCCGACCAGTTCAAGCTCTTATCGGCCTTACTCTAAATCCAGAATATTGGAATCAACGGGTTAATAGGGGGGTAATTAAGCTGACTTTAAATTTGCAAAATTATACCAAGGGTGGGTATCACGCTTTTTTTTCGCTCGGATCAAAAAATAGATTTGCTTCTAACTCACCTCATGAGGAGGAGCAACTCCTGCTTATCTCGAATCTGCAAACCGTTTGGCTCTGTGGCTTTTCATTCTCCGTCAGCGCCCGTTTTAATTAGGGTCACTTTTGCTAAAAAAAAACATGCCATACGCCACCATTCAAAAATAAAACCTCTGTCGAATCTTTATCAAACTCCGACCAGTTCAAGCTCTTATCGGCCTTACTCTAAATCCAGAATATTGGAATCATCGGGTTAATAGGGGGGTAATTAAGCTGACTTTAAATTTGCAAAATTATACCAAGGGTGGGTATCACGCTTTTTTTTCGCTCGGATCAAAAAATAGATTTGCTTCTAACTCACCTCATGAGGAGGAGCAACTCCTGCTTATCTCGAATCTGCAAACCGTTTGGCTCTGTGGCTTTTCATTCTCCGTCAGCGCCCGTTTTAATGAGGGTCACTTTTGCTAAAAAAAAACATGCCATACGCCACCGTTCAAAAATAAAAACTCTGTCGAATCTTTATCAAACTCCGACCAGTTCAAGCTCTTATCGGCCTTACTCTAAATCCAGAATATTTGAATCATCGGGTTAACAGGGGGGTAATTAAGCTGACTCTAAATTTGCAAAATTATACCAAGGGTGGGTATCACGCTTTTTTTTCGCTCGGATCAAAAAATAGATTTGCTTCTAACTCACCTCATGAGGAGGAGCAACTCCTGCTTATCTCGAATCTGCAAACCTTTTGGCTCAGTGGCTTTTCATTCTCCGTCAGCGCCCGTTTTAATTAGGGTCACTTTTGCTAAAAAAAAACATGCCATACGCCACCGTTCAAAAATAAAAACTCTGTCGAATCTTTATCAAACTCCGACCAGTTCAAGCTCTTATCGGCCTTACTCTAAATCCAGAATATTGGAATCATCGGGTTAATAGGGGGGTAATTAAGCTGACTTTAAATTTGCAAAATTATACCAAGGGTGGGTATCACGCTTTTTTTTCGCTCGGATCAAAAAATAGATTTGCTTCTAACTCACCTCATGAGGAGGAGCAACTCCTGCTTATCTCGAATCTGCAAACCGTTTGGCTCTGTGGCTTTTCATTCTCCGTCAGCGCCCGTTTTAATTAGGGTCACTTTTGCTAAAAAAAAACATGCCATACGCCACCGTTCAAAAATAAAAACTCTGTCGAATCTTTATCAAACTCCGACCAGTTGAAGCTCTTATCGGCCTTACTCTAAATCCAGAATATTGGAGTCATCGGGTTAATTGGGGGGTAATTAAGCTGACTTTAAATTTGCAAAATTATACCAAGGGTGGGTATCACGCTTTTTTTTCGCTCGGATCAAAAAATAGATTTGCTTCTAACTCACCTCATGAGGAGGAGCAACTCCTGCTTATCTCGAATCTGCAAACCGTTTGGCTCTGTGGCTTTTCATTCTCCGTCAGCGCCCGTTTTAATTAGGGTCACTTTTGCTAAAAAAAAACATGCCATACGCCACCGTTCAAAAATAAAAACTCTGTCGAATCTTTATCAAACTCCGACCAGTTCAAGCTCTTATCGGCCTTACTCTAAATCCAGAATATTGGAATCATCGGGTTAATAGGGGGGGGTAATTAAGCTGACTTTAAATTTGCAAAATTATACCAAGGGTGGGTATCACGCTTTTTTTTCGCCCGGATCAAAAAATAGATTTGCTTCTAACTCACCTCATGAGGAGGAGCAACTCCTGCTTATCTCGAATCTGCAAACCGTTTGGCTCTGTGGCTTTTCATTCTCCGTCAGCGCCCGTTTTAATTAGGGTCACTTTTGCTAAAAAAAAACATGCCATACGCCACCGTTAAAAAATAAAAACTCTGTCGAATCTTTATCAAACCCCGACCAGTTCAAGCTCTTATCGGCCTTACTCTAAATCAAGAATATTGGAATCATCGGGTTAATAGGGGGGTAATTACGCTGACTTTAAATTTGCAAAATTATACCAAGGGTGGGTATCACGCTTTTTTTTCGCTCGGATCAAAAAATAGATTTGCTTCTAACTCACCTCATGAGGAGGAGCAACTCCTGCTTATCTCGAATCTGCAAACCGTTTGGCTCTGTGGCTTTTCATTCTCCGTCAGCGCCCGTTTTAATTAGGGTCACTTTTGCTAAAAAAAACATGCCATACGCCACCGTTCAAAAATAAAAACTCTGTCGAATCTTTATCAAACTCCGACCAGTTCAAGCTCTTATCGGCCTTACTCTAAATCCAGAATATTGGAATCATCGGGTTAATAGGGGGGTAATTAAGCTGACTCTAAATTTGCAAAATTATACCAAGGGTGGGTATCACGCTTTTTTTTCGCTCGGATCAAAAAATAGATTTGCTTCTAACTCACCTCATGAGGAGGAGCAACTCCTGCTTATCTCGAATCTGCAAACCGTTTGGCTCTGTGGCTTTTCATTCTCCGTCAGCCCCCGTTTTAATTAGGGTCACTTTTGCTAAAAAAAAACATGCCATACGCCACCGTTCAAAAATAAAAACTCTGTCGAATCTTTATCAAACTCCGACCAGTTCAAGCTCTTATCGGCCTTACTCTAAATCCAGAATATTGGAATCATCGGGTTAATAGGGGGGTAATTAAGCTGACTTTAAATTTGCAAAATTATACCAAGGGTGGGTATCACGCTTTTTTTTCGCTCGGATCAAAAAATAGATTTGCTTTTAACTCACCTCATGAGGAGGAGCAACTCCTGCTTATCTCGAATCTGCAAACCGTTTGGCTCTGTGGCTTTTCATTCTCCGTCAGCGCCCGTTTTAATTAGGGTCACTTTTGCTAAAAAAAAACATGCCATACGCCACCGTTCAAAAATAAAAACTCTGTCGAATCTTTATCAAACTCCGACCAGTTCAAGCTCTTATCGGCCTTACTCTAAATCCAGAATATTGGAATCATCGGGTTAATAGGGGAGTAATTAAGCTGACTTTAAATTTGCAAAATTATACCAAGGGTGGGTATCACGATTTTTTTTCGCTCGGATCAAAAAATAGATTTGCTTCTAACTCACCTCATGAGGAGGAGCAACTCCTGCTTATCTCGAATCTGCAAACCGTTTGGCTCTGTGGCTTTTCAGTCTCCGTCAGCGCCCGTTTTAATTAGGGTCACTTTTGCTAAAAAAAAACATGCCATACGCCACCGTTCAAAAATAAAAACTCTGTCGAATCTTTATCAAACTCCGACCAGTTCAAGCTCTTATCGGCCTTACTCTAAATCCAGAATATTGGAATCATCGGGTTAATAGGGGGGTAATTAAGCTGACTTTAAATTTGCAAAATTATACCAAGGGTGGGTATCACGCTTTTTTTTCGCTCGGATCAAAAAATAGATTTGCTTCTAACTCACCTCATGAGGAGGAGCAACTTCTGCTTATCTCGAATCTGCAAACCGTTTGGCTCTGTGGGTTTTCATTCTCCGTCAGCGCCCGTTTTAATTAGGGTCACTTTTGCTAAAAAAAAACATGCCATACGCCACCGTTCAAAAAGAAAAACTCTGTCGAATCTTTATCAAACTCCGACCAGTTCAAGCTTTTATCGGCCTTACTCTAAATCCAGAATATTGGAATCATCGGGTTAATAGGGGGGGTAATTAAGCTGACTTTAAATTTGCAAAATTATACCAAGGGTGGGTATCACGCTTTTTTTTCGCCCGGATCAAAAAATAGATTTGCTTCTAACTCACCTCATGAGGAGGAGCAACTCCTGCTTATCTCGAATCTGCAAACCGTTTGGCTCTGTGGCTTTTCATTCTCCGTCAGCGCCCGTTTTAATTAGGGTCACTTTTGCTAAAAAAAAACATGCCATACGCCACCGTTCAACAATAAAAACTCTGTCGAATCTTTATCAAACTCCGACCAGTTCAAGCTCTTATCGGCCTTACTCTAAATCCAGAATATTGGAATCATCGGGTTAATAGGGGGGTAATTACGCTGACTTTAAATTTGCAAAATTATACCAAGGGTGGGTATCACGCTTTTTTTTCGCTCGGATCAAAAAATAGATTTGCTTCTAACTCACCTCATGAGGAGGAGCAACTCCTGCTTATCTCGAATCTGCAAACCGTTTGGCTCTGTGGCTTTTCATTCTCCGTCAGCGCCAGTTTTAATTAGGGTCACTTTTGCTAAAAAAAAACATGCCATAGGCCATCGTTCAAAAATAAAAACTCTGTCGAATCTTTATCAAACTCCGACCAGTTCAAGCTCTTATCGGCCTTACTCTAAATCCAGAATATTGGAATCATCGGGTTAATAGGGGGGTAATTAAGCTGACTCTAAATTTGCAAAATTATACCAAGGGTGGGTATCACGCTTTTTTTTCGCTCGGATCAAAAAATAGATTTGCTTCTAACTCACCTCATGAGGAGGAACAACTCCTGCTTATCTCGAATCTGCAAACCGTTTGGCTCTGTGGCTTTTCATTCTCCGTCAGCGCCCGTTTTAATTAGGGTCACTTTTGCTAAAAAAAAACATGCCATACGCCACCGTTCAAAAATAAAAACTCTGTCGAATCTTTATCAAACTCCGACCAGTTCAAGCTCTTATCGGCCTTACTCTAAATTCAGAATATTGGAATCATCGGGTTAATAGGGGGGTAATTAAGCTGACTTTAAATTTGCAAAATTATACCAAGGGTGGGTATCACGCTTTTTTATCGCTCGGATCAAAAAATAGATTTGCTTCTAACTCACCTCATGAGGAGGAGCAACTCCTGCTTATCTCGAATCTGCAAACCGTTTGGCTCTGTGGCTTTTCATTCTCCGTCAGCGCCCGTTTTAATTAGGGTCACTTTTGCTAAAAAAAAACATGCCATACGCCACCGTTCAAAAATAAAAACTCTGTCGAATCTTTATCAAACTCCGACCAGTTCAAGCTCTTATCGGCCTTACTCTAAATCCAGAATATTGGAATCATCGGGTTAATAGGGGGGGTAATTAAGCTGACTTTAAATTTGCAAAATTATACCAAGGGTGGGTATCACGCTTTTTTTTCGCCCGGATCAAAAAATAGATTTGCTTCTAACTCACCTCATGAGGAGGAGCAACTCCTGCTTATCTCGAATCTGCAAACCGTTTGGCTCTGTGGCTTTTCATTCTCCGTCAGCGCCCGTTTTAATTAGGGTCACTTTTGCTAAAAAAAAACATGCCATACGCCACCGTTCAAAAATAAAAACTCTGTCGAATCTTTATCAAACTCCGACCAGTTCAAGCTCTTATCGGCCTTACTCTAAATCCAGAATATTGGAATCATCGGGTTAATAGGGGGGTAATTACGCTGACTTTAAATTTGCAAAATTATACCAAGGGTGGGTATCACGCTTTTTTTTCGCTCGGATCAAAAAATAGATTTGCTTCTAACTCACCTCATGAGGAGGAGCAACTCCTGCTTATCTCGAATCTGCAAACCGTTTGGCTCTGTGGCTTTTCATTCTCCGTCAGCGCCCGTTTTAATTAGGGTCACTTTTGCTAAAAAAAAAACATGCCATACGCCACCGTTCAAAAATAAAACCTTTGTCGAATCTTTATCAAACTCCGACCAGTTCAAGCTCTTATCGGCCTTACTCTAAATCCAGAATATTGGAATCATCGGGTTAATAGGGGGGTAATTAAGCTGACTCTAAATTTGCAAAATTATACCAAGGGTGGGTATCACGCTTTTTTTCGCTCGGATCAAAAAATAGATTTGCTTCTAACTCACCTCATGAGGAGGAGCAACTCCTGCTTATCTCGAATCTGCAAACCGTTTGGCTCTGTGGCTTTTCATTCTCCGTCAGCGCCCGTTTTAATTAGGGTCACTTTTGCTAAAAGAAAACATGCCATACGCCACCGTTCAAAAATAAAAACTCTGTCGAATCTTTATCAAACTCCGACCAGTTCAAGCTCTTAATGGCCTTACTCTAAATCCAGAATATTGGAATCATCGGGTTAATAGGAGGGTAATTAAGCTGACTTTAAATTTGCAAAATTATACCAAGGGTGGGTATCACGCTTTTTTTTCGCTCGGATCAAAAAATAGATTTGCTTTTAACTCACCTCATGAGGAGGAGCAACTCCTGCTTATCTCGAATCTGCAAACCGTTTGGCTCTGTGGCTTTTCATTCTCCGTCAGTGCCCGTTTTAATTAGGGTCACTTTTGCTAAAAAAAAACATGCCATACGCCACCGTTCAAAAATAAAAACTCTGTCGAATCTTTATCAAACTCCGACCAGTTCAAGCTCTTATCGGCCTAACTCTAATTCCAGAATATTGGAATCATCGGGTTAATAGGGGGGTAATTAAGCTGACTTTAAATTTGCAAAATTATACCAAGGGTGGGTATCACGCTTTTTTTCGCTCGGATCAAAAAATAAATTTGCTTCTAACTCACCTCATGAGGAGGAGCAACTCCTGCTTATCTCGAATCTGCAAACCGTTTGGCTCTGTGGCTTTTCATTCTCCGTCAGCGCCCGTTTTAATTAGGGTCACTTTTGCTAAAAAAAAACATGCCATACGCCACCGTTCAAAAATAAAAACTCTGTCGAATCTTTATCAAACTCCGACCAGTTAAAGCTCTTATCGGCCTTACTCTAATTCCAGAATATTGGAATCATCGGGTTAATAGGGGGGTAATTAAGCTGACTTTAAATTTGCAAAATTATACCAAGGGTGGGTATCACGCTTTTTTTTCGCTCGGATCAAAAAATAGATTTGCTTCTAACTCACCTCATGAGGAGGAGCAACTCCTGCTTATCTCGAATCTGCAAACCGTTTGGCTCTGTGGCTTTTCATTCTCCGTCAGCGCCCGTTTTAATTAGGGTCACTTTTGCTAAAAAAAAACATGCCATACGCCACCGTTCAAAAATAAAAACTCTGTCGAATCTTTATCAAACTCCGACCAGTTCAAGCTCTTATCGGCCTTACTCTAAATCCAGAATATTGGAATCATCGGGTTAATAGGGGGGGTAATTAAGCTGACTTTAAATATGCAAAATTATACCAAGGGTGGGTATCACGCTTTTTTTTCGCCCGGATCAAAAAATAGATTTGCTTTTAACTCACCTCATGAGGAGGAGCAACTCCTGCTTATCTCGAATCTGCAAACCGTTTGGCTCTGTGGCTTTTCATTCTCCGTCAGCGCCCGTTTTAATTAGGGTCACTTTTGCTAAAAAAAAACATGCCATACGCCGCCGTTCAAAAATAAAAACTCTGTCGAATCTTTATCAAACTCCGACCAGTTCAAGCTCTTATCGGCCTTACTCTAAATCCAGAATATTGGAATCAACGGGTTAATAGGGGGGTAATTAAGCTGACTTTAAATTTGCAAAATTATACCAAGGGTGGGTATCACGCTTTTTTTTCGCTCGGATCAAAAAATAGATTTGCTTCTAACTCACCTCATGAGGAGGAGCAACTCCTGCTTATCTCGAATCTGCAAACTGTTTGGCTCTGTGGCTTTTCATTCTCCGTCAGCGCCCGTTTTAATTAGGGTCACTTTTGCTAAAAAAAAACATGCCATACGCCACCGTTCAAAAATAAAAACTCTGTCGAATCTTTATCAAACTCCGACCAGTTCAAGCTCTTATCGGCCTTACTCTAAATCCAGAATATTGGAATCATCGGGTTAGTAGGGGGGTAATTAAGCTGACTTTAAATTTGCAAAATTATACCAAGGGTGGGTATCACGCCTTTTTTTCGGTCGGATCAAAAAATAGATTTGCTTTTAACTCACCTCATGAGGAGGAGCAACTCCTGCTTATCTCGAATCTGCAAACCGTTTGGCTCTGTGGCTTTTCATTCTCCGTCAGCGCCCGTTTTAATTAGGGTCACTTTTGCTAAAAAAAAACATGCCATACGCCACCGTTCAAAAATAAAAACTCTGTCGAATCTTTATCAAACTCCGACCAGTTCAAGCTCTTATCGGCCTTACTCTAAATCCAGAATATTGGAATCATCGGGTTAATAGGGGGGTAATTAAGCTGACTTTAAATTTGCAAAATTATACCAAGGGTGGGTATCACGCTTTTTATTCGCTCGGATCAAAAAATAGATTCGCTTTTAACTCACCTCATGAGGAGGAGCAACTCCTGCTTATCTCGAATCTGCAAACCGTTTGGCTCTGTGGCTTTTCATTCTCCGTCAGCGCCCGTTTTAATTAGGGTTACTTTTGCTAAAAAAAAACATGCCATACGCCACCGTTCAAAAATAAAAACTCTGTCGAATCTTTATCAAACTCCGACCAGTTCAAGCTCTTATCGGCCTTACTCTAAATCCAGAATATTGGAATCATCGGGTTAATAGGGGGGTAATTAAGCTGACTCTAAATTTGCAAAATTATACCAAGGGTGGGTATCACGCTTTTTTTTCGCTCCGATCAAAAAATAGATTTGCTTTTAACTCACCTCATGAGGAGGAGCAACTCCTGCTTATCTCGAATCTGCAAACCGTTTGGCTCTGTGGCTTTTCATTCTCCGTCAGCGCCCGTTTTAATTAGGGTCACTTTTGCTAAAAAAAAACATGCCATACGCCACCGTTCAAAAATAAAAACTCTGTCGAATCTTTATCAAACTCCGACCAGTTCAAGCTCTTATCGGCCTTACTCTAAATCCAGAATATTGGAATCATCGGGTTAATAGGGGGGTAATTAAGCTGATTTTAAATTTGCAAAATTATACCAAGGGTGGGTATCACGCTTTTTTTTCGCTCGGATCAAAAAATAGATTTGCTTTTAACTCACCTCATGAGGAGGAGCAACTCCTGCTTATCTCGAATCTGCAAACCGTTTGGCTCTGTGGCTTTTCATTCTCCGTCAGCGCCCGTTTTAATTAGGGTCACTTTTGCTAAAAAAAAACATGCCATACGCCACCGTTCAAAAATAAAAACTCTGTCGAATCTTTATCAAACTCCGACCAGTTCAAGCTCTTATCGGCCTTACTCTAAATCCAGAATATTGGAATCATCGGGTTAATAGGGGGGTAATTAAGCTGACTTTAAATTTGCAAAATTATACCAAGGGTGGGTATCACGCTTTTTTTTCGCTCGGATCAAAAAATAGATTTGCTTCTAACTCACCTCATGAGGAGGAGCAACTCCTGCTTATCTCGAATCTGCAAACCGTTTGGCTCTGTGGCTTTTCATTCTCCGTCAGCGCCCGTTTTAATTAGGGTCACTTTTGCTAAAAAAAAACATGCCATACGCCACCGTTCAAAAATAAAAACTCTGTCGAATCTTTATCAAACTCCGACCAGTTCAAGCTCTTATCGGCCTTACTCTAAATCCAGAATATTGGAATCATCGGGTTAATAGGGGGGTAATTAAGCTGACTTTAAATTTGCAAAATTATACCAAGGGTGGGTATCACGCTTTTTTTTTCGCTCGGATCAAAAAATAGATTTGCTTCTAACTCACCTCATGAGGAGGAGCAACTCCTGCTTATCTCGAATCTGCAAACCGTTTGGCTCTGTGGCTTTTCATTCTCCGTCAGCGCCCGTTTTAATTAGGGTCACTTTTGCTAAAAAAAAACATGCCATACGCCACCGTTCAAAAATAAAAACTCTGTCGAATCTTTATCAAACTCCGACCAGTTCAAGCTCTTATCGGCCTTACTCTAAATCCAGAATATTGGAATCATCGGGTTAATAGGGGGGTAATTAAGCTGACTCTAAATTTGCAAAATTATACCAAGGGTGGGTATCACGCTTTTTTTTCGCTCGGATCAAAAAATAGATTTGCTTCTAACTCACCTCATGAGGAGGAGCAACTCCTGCTTATCTCGAATCTGCAAACCGTTTGGCTCTGTGGCTTTTCATTCTCCGTCAGCGCCCGTTTTAATTAGGGTCACTTTTGCTAAAAAAAAACATGCCATACGCCACCGTTCAAAAATAAAAACTCTGTCGAATCTTTATCAAACTCCGACCAGTTCAAGCTCTTATCGGCCTTACTCTAAATCCAGAATATTGGAATCATCGGGTTAATAGGGGGGTAATTAAGCTGACTCTAAATTTGCAAAATTATACCAAGGGTGGGTATCACGCTTTTTTTTCGCTCGGATCAAAAAATAGATTTGCTTTTAACTCACCTCATGAGGAGGAGCAACTCCTGCTTATCTCGAATCTGCAAACCGTTTGGCTCTGTGGCTTTTCATTCTCCGTCAGCGCCCGTTTTAATTAGGGTCACTTTTGCTAAAAAAAAACATGCCATACGCCACCGTTCAAAAATAAAAACTCTGTCGAATCTTTATCAAACTCCGACCAGTTCAAGCTCTTATCGGCCTTACTCTAAATCCAGAATATTGGTATCATCGGGTTAATAGGGGGGTAATTAAGCTGACTTTAAATTTGCAAAATTATACCAAGGTTGGGTATCACGCTTTTTTTTCGCTCGGATCAAAAAATAGATTTGCTTTTAACTCACCTCATGAGGAGGAGCAACTCCTGCTTATCTCGAATCTACAAACCGTTTGGCTCTGTGGCTTTTCATTCTCCGTCAGCGCCCGTTTTAATTAGGGTCACTTTTGCTAAAAAAAAACATGCCATACGCCACCGTTCAAAAATAAAAACTCTGTCGAATCTTTAGCAAACTCCGACCAGTTCAAGCTCTTATCGGCCTTACTCTAAATCCAGAATATTGGAATCATCGGGTTAATAGGGGGGTAATTAAGCTGACTTTAAATTTGCAAAATTATACCAAGGGTGGGTATCACGCTTTTTTTTCGCTCGGATCAAAAAATAGATTTGCTTTTAACTCACCTCATGAGGAGGAGCAACTCCTGCTTATCTCGAATCTGCAAACCGTTTGGCTCTGTGGCTTTTCATTCTCCGTCAGCGCCCGTTTTAATTAGGGTCACTTTTGCTAAAAAAAAACATGCCATACGCCACTGTTCAAAAATAAAAACTCTGTCGAATCTTTATCAAACTCCGACCAGTTCAAGCTCTTATCGGCCTTACTCTAAATCCAGAATATTGGAATCATCGGGTTAATAGGGGGGTAATTAAGCTGACTTTAAATTTGCAAAATTATACCAAGGGTGGGTATCACGCTTTTTTTTCGCTCGGATCAAAAAATAGATTTGCTTTTAACTCACCTCATGAGGAGGAGCAACTCCTGCTTATCTCGAATCTGCAAACCGTTTGGCTCTGTGGCTTTTCATTCTCCATCAGCGCCCGTTTTAATTAGGGTCACTTTTGCTAAAAAAAAACATGCCATATGCCACCGTTCAAAAATAAAAACTCTGTCGAATCTTTATCAAACTCCGACCAGTTCAAGCTCTTATCGGCCTTACTCTAAATCCAGAATATTGGAATCATCGGGTTAATAGGGGGGTAATTAAGCTGACTTTAAATTTGCAAAATTATACCAAGGGTGGGTATCACGCTTTTTTTTCGCTCGGATCAAAAAATAGATTTGCTTTTAACTCACCTCATGAGGAGGAGCAACTCCTGCTTATCTCGAATCTGCAAACCGTTTGGCTCTGTGGCTTTTCATTCTCCGTCAGCGCCCGTTTTAATTAGGGTCACTTTTGCTAAAAAAAAACATGCCATACGCCACCGTTCAAAAATAAAAACTCTGTCGAATCTTTATCAAACTCCGACCAGTTCAAGCTCTTATCGGCCTTACTCTAAATCCAGAATATTGGAATCATCGGGTTAATAGGGGGGTAATTAAGCTGACTTTAAATTTGCAAAATTATACCAAGGTTGGGTATCACGCTTTTTTTTCGCTCGGATCAAAAAATAGATTTGCTTTTAACTCACCTCATGAGGAGGAGCAACTCCTGCTTATCTCGAATCTACAAACCGTTTGGCTCTGTGGCTTTTCATTCTCCGTCAGCGCCCGTTTTAATTAGGGTCACTTTTGCTAAAAAAAAACATGCCATACGCCACCGTTCAAAAATAAAAACTCTGTCGAATCTTTAGCAAACTCCGACCAGTTCAAGCTCTTATCGGCCTTACTCTAAATCCAGAATATTGGAATCATCGGGTTAATAGGGGGGTAATTAAGCTGACTTTAAATTTGCAAAATTATACCAAGGGTGGGTATCACGCTTTTTTTTCGCTCGGATCAAAAAGTAGATTTGCTTTTAACTCACCTCATGAGGAGGAGCAACTCCTGCTTATCTCGAATCTGCAAACCGTTTGGCTCTGTGGCTTTTCATTCTCCGTCAGCGCCCGTTTTAATTAGGGTCACTTTTGCTAAAAAAAAACATGCCATACGCCACTGTTCAAAAATAAAAACTCTGTCGAATCTTTATCAAACTCCGACCAGTTCAAGCTCTTATCGGCCTTACTCTAAATCCAGAATATTGGAATCATCGGGTTAATAGGGGGGTAATTAAGCTGACTTTAAATTTGCAAAATTATACCAAGGGTGGGTATCACGCTTTTTTTTCGCTCGGATCAAAAAATAGATTTGCTTTTAACTCACCTCATGAGGAGGAGCAACTCCTGCTTATCTCGAATCTGCAAACCGTTTGGCTCTGTGGCTTTTCATTCTCCGTCAGCGCCCGTTTTAATTAGGGTCACTTTTGCTAAAAAAAAACATGCCATATGCCACCGTTCAAATATAAAAACTCTGTCGAATCTTTATCAAACTCCGACCAGTTCAAGCTCTTATCGGCCTTACTCTAAATCCAGAATATTGGAATCATCGGGTTAATAGGGGGGTAATTAAGCTGACTTTAAATTTGCAAAATTATACCAAGGGTGGGTATCACGCTTTTTTTTCGCTCGGATCAAAAAATAGATTTGCTTTTAACTCACCTCATGAGGAGGAGCAACTCCTGCTTATCTCGAATCTGCAAACCGTTTGGCTCTGTGGCTTTTCATTCTCCGTCAGCGCCCGTTTTAATTAGGGTCACTTTTGCTAAAAAAAAACATGCCATACGCCACCGTTCAAAAATAAAAACTCTGTCGAATCTTTATCAAACTCCGACCAGTTCAAGCTCTTATCGGCCTTACTCTAAATCCAGAATATTGGAATCATCGGGTTAATAGGGGGGTAATTAAGCTGACTTTAAATTTGCAAAACTATACCAAGGGTGGGTATCACGCTTTTTTTTCGCTCGGATCAAAAAATAGATTTGCTTTTAACTCACCTCATGAGGAGGAGCAACTCCTGCTTATCTCGAATCTGCAAACCGTTTGGCTCTGTGGCTTTTCATTCTCCGTCAGCGCCCGTTTTAATTAGGGTCACTTTTGCTAAAAAAAAACATGCCATACGCCACCGTTCAAAAATAAAAACTCTGTCGAATCTTTATCAAACTCCGACCAGTTCAAGCTCTTATCGGCCTTACTCTAAATCCAGAATATTGGAATCATCGGGTTAATAGGGGGGTAATTAAGCTGACTTTAAATTTGCAAAATTATACCAAGGGTGGGTATCACGCTTTTTTTTCGCTCGGATCAAAAAGTAGATTTGCTTTTAACTCACCTCATGAGGAGGAGCAACTCCTGCTTATCTCGAATCTGCAAACCGTTTGGCTCTGTGGCTTTTCATTCTCCGTCAGCGCCCGTTTTAATTAGGGTCACTTTTGCTAAAAAGAAACATGCCATACGCCAGTGTTCAAAAATAAAAACTCTGTCGAATCTTTATCAAACTCCGACCAGTTCAAGCTCTTATCGGCCTTACTCTAAATCCAGAATATTGGAATCATCGGGTTAATAGGGGGGTAATTAAGCTGACTTTAAATTTGCAAAATTATACCAAGGGTGGGTATCACGCTTTTTTTTCGCTCGGATCAAAAAATAGATTTGCTTTTAACTCACCTCATGAGGAGGAGCAACTCCTGCTTATCTCGAATCTGCAAACCGTTTGGCTCTGTGGCTTTTCATTCTCCGTCAGCGCCCGTTTTAATTAGGGTCACTTTTGCTAAAAAAAAACATGCCATATGCCACCGTTCAAAAATAAAAACTCTGTCGAATCTTTATCAAACTCCGACCAGTTCAAGCTCTTATCGGCCTTACTCTAAATCCAGAATATTGGAATCATCGGGTTAATAGGGGGGTAATTAAGCTGACTTTAAATTTGCAAAATTATACCAAGGGTGGGTATCACGCTTTTTTTTCGCTCGGATCAAAAAATAGATTTGCTTTTAACTCACCTCATGAGGAGGAGCAACTCCTGCTTATCTCGAATCTGCAAACCGTTTGGCTCTGTGGCTTTTCATTCTCCGTCAGCGCCCGTTTTAATTAGGGTCACTTTTGCTAAAAAAAAACATGCCATACGCCACCGTTCAAAAATAAAAACTCTGTCGAATCTTTAGCAAACTCCGACCAGTTCAAGCTCTTATCGGCCTTACTCTAAATCCAGAATATTGGAATCATCGGGTTAATAGGGGGGTAATTAAGCTGACTTTAAATTTGCAAAATTATACCAAGGGTGGGTATCACGCTTTTTTTTCGCTCGGATCAAAAAGTAGATTTGCTTTTAACTCACCTCATGAGGAGGAGCAACTCCTGCTTATCTCGAATCTGCAAACCGTTTGGCTCTGTGGCTTTTCATTCTCCGTCAGCGCCCGTTTTAATTAGGGTCACTTTTGCTAAAAAAAAACATGCCATACGCCACTGTTCAAAAATAAAAACTCTGTCGAATCTTTATCAAACTCCGACCAGTTCAAGCTCTTATCGGCCTTACTCTAAATCCAGAATATTGGAATCATCGGGTTAATAGGGGGGTAATTAAGCTGACTTTAAATTTGCAAAATTATACCAAGGGTGGGTATCACGCTTTTTTTTTCGCTCGGATCAAAAAATAGATTTGCTTTTAACTCACCTCATGAGGAGGAGCAACTCCTGCTTATCTCGAATCTGCAAACCGTTTGGCTCTGTGGCTTTTCATTCTCCGTCAGCGCCCGTTTTAATTAGGGTCACTTTTGCTAAAAAAAAACATGCCATATGCCACCGTTCAAATATAAAAACTCTGTCGAATCTTTATCAAACTCCGACCAGTTCAAGCTCTTATCGGCCTTACTCTAAATCCAGAATATTGGAATCATCGGGTTAATAGGGGGGTAATTAAGCTGACTTTAAATTTGCAAAATTATACCAAGGGTGGGTATCACGCTTTTTTTTCGCTCGGATCAAAAAATAGATTTGCTTTTAACTCACCTCATGAGGAGGAGCAACTCCTGCTTATCTCGAATCTGCAAACCGTTTGGCTCTGTGGCTTTTCATTCTCCGTCAGCGCCCGTTTTAATTAGGGTCACTTTTGCTAAAAAAAAACATGCCATACGCCACCGTTCAAAAATAAAAACTCTGTCGAATCTTTATCAAACTCCGACCAGTTCAAGCTCTTATCGGCCTTACTCTAAATCCAGAATATTGGAATCATCGGGTTAATAGGGGGGTAATTAAGCTGACTTTAAATTTGCAAAACTATACCAAGGGTGGGTATCACGCTTTTTTTTCGCTCGGATCAAAAAATAGATTTGCTTTTAACTCACCTCATGAGGAGGAGCAACTCCTGCTTATCTCGAATCTGCAAACCGTTTGGCTCTGTGGCTTTTCATTCTCCGTCAGCGCCCGTTTTAATTAGGGTCACTTTTGCTAAAAAAAAACATGCCATACGCCACCGTTCAAAAATAAAAACTCTGTCGAATCTTTATCAAACTCCGACCAGTTCAAGCTCTTATCGGCCTTACTCTAAATCCAGAATATTGGAATCATCGGGTTAATAGGGGGGTAATTAAGCTGACTTTAAATTTGCAAAATTATACCAAGGGTGGGTATCACGCTTTTTTTTCGCTCGGATCAAAAAGTAGATTTGCTTTTAACTCACCTCATGAGGAGGAGCAACTCCTGCTTATCTCGAATCTGCAAACCGTTTGGCTCTGTGGCTTTTCATTCTCCGTCAGCGCCCGTTTTAATTAGGGTCACTTTTGCTAAAAAAAAACATGCCATACGCCACTGTTCAAAAATAAAAACTCTGTCGAATCTTTATCAAACTCCGACCAGTTCAAGCTCTTATCGGCCTTACTCTAAATCCAGAATATTGGAATCATCGGGTTAATAGGGGGGTAATTAAGCTGACTTTAAATTTGCAAAATTATACCAAGGGTGGGTATCACGCTTTTTTTTCGCTCGGATCAAAAAATAGATTTGCTTTTAACTCACCTCATGAGGAGGAGCAACTCCTGCTTATCTCGAATCTGCAAACCGTTTGGCTCTGTGGCTTTTCATTCTCCGTCAGCGCCCGTTTTAATTAGGGTCACTTTTGCTAAAAAAAAACATGCCATATGCCACCGTTCAAAAATAAAAACTCTGTCGAATCTTTATCAAACTCCGACCAGTTCAAGCTCTTATCGGCCTTACTCTAAATCCAGAATATTGGAATCATCGGGTTAATAGGGGGGTAATTAAGCTGACTTTAAATTTGCAAAATTATACCAAGGGTGGGTATCACGCTTTTTTTTCGCTCGGATCAAAAAATAGATTTGCTTTTAACTCACCTCATGAGGAGGAGCAACTCCTGCTTATCTCGAATCTGCAAACCGTTTGGCTCTGTGGCTTTTCATTCTCCGTCAGCGCCCGTTTTAATTAGGGTCACTTTTGCTAAAAAAAAACATGCCATACGCCACCGTTCAAAAATAAAAACTCTGTCGAATCTTTATCAAACTCCGACCAGTTCAAGCTCTTATCGGCCTTACTCTAAATCCAGAATATTGGAATCATCGGGTTAATAGGGGGGTAATTAAGCTGACTTTAAATTTGCAAAATTATACCAAGGGTGGGTATCACGCTTTTTTTTCGCTCGGATCAAAAAATAGATTTGCTTTTAACTCACCTCATGAGGAGGAGCAACTCCTGCTTATCTCGAATCTGCAAACCGTTTGGCTCTGTGGCTTTTCATTCTCCGTCAGCGCCCGTTTTAATTAGGGTCACTTTTGCTAAAAAAAAACATGCCATACGCCACCGTTCAAAAATAAAAACTCTGTCGAATCTTTATCAAACTCCGACCAGTTCAAGCTCTTATCGGCCTTACTCTAAATCCAGAATATTGGAATCATCGGGTTAATAGGGGGGTAATTAAGCTGACTTTAAATTTGCAAAATTATACCAAGGTTGGGTATCACGCTTTTTTTTCGCTCGGATCAAAAAATAGATTTGCTTTTAACTCACCTCATGAGGAGGAGCAACTCCTGCTTATCTCGAATCTACAAACCGTTTGGCTCTGTGGCTTTTCATTCTCCGTCAGCGCCCGTTTTAATTAGGGTCACTTTTGCTAAAAAAAAACATGCCATACGCCACCGTTCAAAAATAAAAACTCTGTCGAATCTTTAGCAAACTCCGACCAGTTCAAGCTCTTATCGGCCTTACTCTAAATCCAGAATATTGGAATCATCGGGTTAATAGGGGGGTAATTAAGCTGACTTTAAATTTGCAAAATTATACCAAGGGTGGGTATCACGCTTTTTTTTCGCTCGGATCAAAAAGTAGATTTGCTTTTAACTCACCTCATGAGGAGGAGCAACTCCTGCTTATCTCGAATCTGCAAACCGTTTGGCTCTGTGGCTTTTCATTCTCCGTCAGCGCCCGTTTTAATTAGGGTCACTTTTGCTAAAAAAAAACATGCCATACGCCACTGTTCAAAAATAAAAACTCTGTCGAATCTTTATCAAACTCCGACCAGTTCAAGCTCTTATCGGCCTTACTCTAAATCCAGAATATTGGAATCATCGGGTTAATAGGGGGGTAATTAAGCTGACTTTAAATTTGCAAAATTATACCAAGGGTGGGTATCACGCTTTTTTTTCGCTCGGATCAAAAAGTAGATTTGCTTTTAACTCACCTCATGAGGAGGAGCAACTCCTGCTTATCTCGAATCTGCAAACCGTTTGGCTCTGTGGCTTTTCATTCTCCGTCAGCGCCCGTTTTAATTAGGGTCACTTTTGCTAAAAAAAAACATGCCATATGCCACCGTTCAAAAATAAAAACTCTGTCGAATCTTTATCAAACTCCGACCAGTTCAAGCTCTTATCGGCCTTACTCTAAATCCAGAATATTGGAATCATCGGGTTAATAGGGGGGTAATTAAGCTGACTTTAAATTTGCAAAATTATACCAAGGGTGGGTATCACGCTTTTTTTTCGCTCGGATCAAAAAATAGATTTGCTTTTAACTCACCTCATGAGGAGGAGCAACTCCTGCTTATCTCGAATCTGCAAACCGTTTGGCTCTGTGGCTTTTCATTCTCCGTCAGCGCCCGTTTTAATTAGGGTCACTTTTGCTAAAAAAAAACATGCCATACGCCACCGTTCAAAAATAAAAACTCTGTCGAATCTTTATCAAACTCCGACCAGTTCAAGCTCTTATCGGCCTTACTCTAAATCCAGAATATTGGAATCATCGGGTTAATAGGGGGGTAATTAAGCTGACTTTAAATTTGCAAAATTATACCAAGGGTGGGTATCACGCTTTTTTTTCGCTCGGATCAAAAAATAGATTTGCTTTTAACTCACCTCATGAGGAGGAGCAACTCCTGCTTATCTCGAATCTGCAAACCGTTTGGCTCTGTGGCTTTTCATTCTCCGTCAGCGCCCGTTTTAATTAGGGTCACTTTTGCTAAAAAAAAACATGCCATACGCCACCGTTCAAAAATAAAAACTCTGTCGAATCTTTATCAAACTCCGACCAGTTCAAGCTCTTATCGGCCTTACTCTAAATCCAGAATATTGGAATCATCGGGTTAATAGGGGGGTAATTAAGCTGACTTTAAATTTGCAAAATTATACCAAGGTTGGGTATAACGCTTTTTTTTCGCTCGGATCAAAAAATAGATTTGCTTTTAACTCACCTCATGAGGAGGAGCAACTCCTGCTTATCTCGAATCTACAAACCGTTTGGCTCTGTGGCTTTTCATTCTCCGTCAGCGCCCGTTTTAATTAGGGTCACTTTTGCTAAAAAAAAACATGCCATACGCCACCGTTCAAAAATAAAAACTCTGTCGAATCTTTAGCAAACTCCGACCAGTTCAAGCTCTTATCGGCCTTACTCTAAATCCAGAATATTGGAATCATCGGGTTAATAGGGGGGTAATTAAGCTGACTTTAAATTTGCAAAATTATACCAAGGGTGGGTATCACGCTTTTTTTTCGCTCGGATCAAAAAATAGATTTGCTTTTAACTCACCTCATGAGGAGGAGCAACTCCTGCTTATCTCGAATCTGCAAACCGTTTGGCTCTGTGGCTTTTCATTCTCCGTCAGCGCCCGTTTTAATTAGGGTCACTTTTGCTAAAAAAAAACATGCCATACGCCACCGTTCAAAAATAAAAACTCTGTCGAATCTTTATCAAACTCCGACCAGTTCAAGCTCTTATCGGCCTTACTCTAAATCCAGAATATTGGAATCATCGGGTTAATAGGGGGGTCATTAAGCTGACTCTAAATTTGCAAAATTATACCAAGGGTGGGTATCACGCTTTTTTTTCGCTCGGATCAAAAAATAGATTTGCTTCTAACTCACCTCATGAGGAGGAGCAACTCCTGCTTATCTCGAATCTGCAAACCGTTTGGCTCTGTGGCTTTTCATTCTCCGTCAGCGCCCGTTTTAATTAGGGTCACTTTTGCTAAAAAAAAACATGCCATACGCCACCGTTCAAAAATAAAAACTCTGTCGAATCTTTATCAAACTCCGACCAGTTCAAGCTCTTATCGGCCTTACTCTAAATCCAGAATATTGGAATCATCGGGTTAATAGGGGGGTAATTAAGCTGACTCTAAATTTGCAAAATTATACCAAGGGTGGGTATCACGCTTTTTTTTCGCTCGGATCAAAAAATAGATTTGCTTTTAACTCACCTCATGAGGAGGAGCAACTCCTGCTTATCTCGAATCTGCAAACCGTTTGGCTCTGTGGCTTTTCATTCTCCGTCAGCGCCCGTTTTAATTAGGGTCACTTTTGCTAAAAAAAAACATGCCATACGCCACCGTTCAAAAATAAAAACTCTGTCGAATCTTTATCAAACTCCGACCAGTTCAAGCTCTTATCGGCCTTACTCTAAATCCAGAATATTGGTATCATCGGGTTAATAGGGGGGTAATTAAGCTGACTTTAAATTTGCAAAATTATACCAAGGTTGGGTATCACGCTTTTTTTTCGCTCGGATCAAAAAATAGATTTGCTTTTAACTCACCTCATGAGGAGGAGCAGCTCCTGCTTATCTCGAATCTACAAACCGTTTGGCTCTGTGGCTTTTCATTCTCCGTCAGCGCCCGTTTTAATTAGGGTCACTTTTGCTAAAAAAAAACATGCCATACGCCACCGTTCAAAAATAAAAACTCTGTCGAATCTTTAGCAAACTCCGACCAGTTCAAGCTCTTATCGGCCTTACTCTAAATCCAGAATATTGGAATCATCGGGTTAATAGGGGGGTAATTAAGCTGACTTTAAATTTGCAAAATTATACCAAGGGTGGGTATCACGCTTTTTTTTCGCTCGGATCAAAAAATAGATTTGCTTTTAACTCACCTCATGAGGAGGAGCAACTCCTGCTTATCTCGAATCTGCAAACCGTTTGGCTCTGTGGCTTTTCATTCTCCGTCAGCGCCCGTTTTAATTAGGGTCACTTTTGCTAAAAAAAAACATGCCATACGCCACTGTTCAAAAATAAAAACTCTGTCGAATCTTTATCAAACTCCGACCAGTTCAAGCTCTTATCGGCCTTACTCTAAATCCAGAATATTGGAATCATCGGGTTAATAGGGGGGTAATTAAGCTGACTTTAAATTTGCAAAATTATACCAAGGGTGGGTATCACGCTTTTTTTTCGCTCGGATCAAAAAATAGATTTGCTTTTAACTCACCTCATGAGGAGGAGCAACTCCTGCTTATCTCGAATCTGCAAACCGTTTGGCTCTGTGGCTTTTCATTCTCCGTCAGCGCCCGTTTTAATTAGGGTCACTTTTGCTAAAAAAAAACATGCCATATGCCACCGTTCAAAAATAAAAACTCTGTCGAATCTTTATCAAACTCCGACCAGTTCAAGCTCTTATCGGCCTTACTCTAAATCCAGAATATTGGAATCATCGGGTTAATAGGGGGGTAATTAAGCTGACTTTAAATTTGCAAAATTATACCAAGGGTGGGTATCACGCTTTTTTTTCGCTCGGATCAAAAAATAGATTTGCTTTTAACTCACCTCATGAGGAGGAGCAACTCCTGCTTATCTCGAATCTGCAAACCGTTTGGCTCTGTGGCTTTTCATTCTCCGTCAGCGCCCGTTTTAATTAGGGTCACTTTTGCTAAAAAAAAACATGCCATACGCCACCGTTCAAAAATAAAAACTCTGTCGAATCTTTATCAAACTCCGACCAGTTCAAGCTCTTATCGGCCTTACTCTAAATCCAGAATATTGGAATCATCGGGTTAATAGGGGGGTAATTAAGCTGACTTTAAATTTGCAAAATTATACCAAGGGTGGGTATCACGCTTTTTTTTCGCTCGGATCAAAAAATAAATTTGCTTTTAACTCACCTCATGAGGAGGAGCAACTCCTGCTTATCTCGAATCTGCAAACCGTTTGGCTCTGTGGCTTTTCATTCTCCGTCAGCGCCCGTTTTAATTAGGGTCACTTTTGCTAAAAAAAAAACATGCCATACGCCACCGTTCAAAAATAAAAACTCTGTCGAATCTTTATCAAACTCCGACCAGTTCAAGCTCTTATCGGCCTTACTCTAAATCCAGAATATTGGAATCATCGGATTAATAGGGGGGTAATTAAGCTGACTTTAAATTTGCAAAATTATACCAAGGGTGGGTATCACGCTTTTTTTTCGCTCGGATCAAAAAATAGATTTGCTTTTAACTCACCTCATGAGGAGGAGCAACTCCTGCTTATCTCGAATCTGCAAACCGTTCGGCTCTGTGGCTTTTCATTCTCCGTCAGCGCCCGTTTTAATTAGGGTCACTTTTGCTAAAAAAAAACATGCCATACGCCACCGTTCAAAAATAAAAACTTTGTCGAATCTTTATCAAACTCCGACCAGTTCAAGCTCTTATCGGCCTTACTCTAAATCCAGAATATTGGAATCATCGGGTTAATAGGGGGGTAATTAAGCTGACTTTAAATTTGCAAAATTATACCAAGGGTGGGTATCACGCTTTTTTTTCGCTCGGATCAAAAAATAGATTTGCTTTTAACTCACCTTATGAGGAGGAGCAACTCCTGCTTATCTCGAATCTGCAAACCGTTTGGCTCTGTGGCTTTTCATTCTCCGTCAGCGCCCGTTTTAATTAGGGTCACTTTTGCTAAAAAAAAACATGCCATACGCCACCGTTCAAAAATAAAAACTCTGTCGAATCTTTATCAAACTCCGACCAGTTCAAGCTCTTATCGGCCTTACTCTAAATCCAGAATATTGGAATCATCGGGTTAATAGGGGGGTAATTAAGCTGACTTTAAATTTGCAAAATTATACCAAGGGTGGGTATCACGCTTTTTTTTCGCTCGGATCAAAAAATAGATTTGCTTCTAACTCACCTCATGAGGAGGAGCAACTCCTGCTTATCTCGAATCTGCAAACCGTTTGGCTCTGTGGGTTTTCATTCTCCGTCAGCGCCCGTTTTAATTAGGGTCACTTTTGCTAAAAAAAAACATGCCATACGCCACCGTTCAAAAATAAAAACTCTGTCGAATCTTTATCAAACTCCGACCAGTTCAAGCTCTTATCGGCCTTACTCTAAATCCAGAATATTGGAATCATCGGGTTAATAGGGGGGTAATTAAGCTGACTTTAAATTTGCAAAATTATACCAAGGGTGGGTATCACGCTTTGTTTTCGCTCGGATCAAAAAATAGATTTGCTTTTAACTCACCTCATGAGGAGGAGCAACTCCTGCTTATCTCGAATCTGCAAACCGTTTGGCTCTGTGGCTTTTCATTCTCCGTCAGCGCCCGTTTTAATTAGGGTCACTTTTGCTAAAAAAAAACATGCCATACGCCATCGTTCAAAAATAAAAACTCTGTCGAATCTTTATCAAACTCCGACCAGTTCAAGCTCTTATCGGCCTTACTCTAAATCCAGAATATTGGAATCATCGGGTTAATAGGGGGGTAATTAAGCTGACTTTAAATTTGCAAAATTATACCAAGGGTGGGTATCACGCTTTTTTTTCGCTCGGATCAAAAAATAGATTTGCTTTTAACTCACCTCATGAGGAGGAGCAACTCCTGCTTATCTCGAATCTGCAAACCGTTTGGCTCTGTGGCTTTTCATTCTCCGTCAGCGCCCGTTTTAATTAGGGACACTTTTGCTAAAAAAAAACATGCCATACGCCACCGTTCAAAAATAAAAACTCTGTCGAATCTTTATCAAACTCCGGCCAGTTCAAGCTCTTATCGGCCTTACTCTAAATCCAGAATATTGGAATCATCGGGTTAATAGGGGGGTAATTAAGCTGACTTTAAATTTGCAAAATTATACCAAGGGTGGGTATCACGCTTTTTTTTCGCTCGGATCAAAAAATAGATTTGCTTTTAACTCACCTCATGAGGAGGAGCAACTCCTGCTTATCTCGAATCTGCAAACCGTTTGGCTCTGTGGCTTTTCATTCTCCGTCAGCGCCCGTTTTAATTAGGGTCACTTTTGCTAAAAAAAAACATGCCATACGCCACCGTTCAAAAATAAAAACTCTGTCGAATCTTTATCAAACTCCGACCAGTTCAAGCTCTTATCGGCCTTACTCTAAATCCAGAATATTGGAATCATCGGGTTAATAGGGGGGTAATTAAGCTGACTTTAAATTTGCAAAATTATACCAAGGGTGGGTATCACGCTTTTTTTTCGCTCGGATCAAAAAATAGATTTGCTTTTAACTCACCTCATGAGGAGGAGCAACTCCTGCTTATCTCGAATCTGCAAACCGTTTGGCTCTGTGGGTTTTCATTCTCCGTCAGCGCCCGTTTTAATTAGGGTCACCTTTGCTAAAAAAAAACATGCCATACGCCACCGTTCAAAATAAAAACTCTGTCGAATCTTTATCAAACTCCGACCAGTTCAAGCTCTTATCGGCCTTACTCTAAATCCAGAATATTGGAATCATCGGGTTAATAGGGGGGTAATTAAGCTGACTTTAAATTTGCAAATTTATACCAAGGGTGGGTATCACGCTTTTTTTTCGCTCGGATCAAAAAATAGATTTGCTTTTAACTCACCTCATGAGGAGGAGCAACTCCTGCTTATCTCGAATCTGCAAACCGTTTGGCTCTGTGGCTTTTCATTCTCCGTCAGCGCCCGTTTTAATTAGGGTCACTTTTGCTAAAAAAAAACATGCCATACGCCACCGTTCAAAAATAAAAACTCTGTCGAATCTTTATCAAACTCCGACCAGTTCAAGCTCTTATCGGCCTTACTCTAAATCCAGAATATTGGAATCATCGGGTTAATAGGGGGGTAATTAAACTGACTTTAAATTTGCAAAATTATACCAAGGGTGGGTATCACGCTTTTTTTTCGCTCGGATCAAAAAATAGATTTGCTTTTAATTCACCTCATGAGGAGGAGCAACTCCTGCTTATCTCGAATCTGCAAACCGTTTGGCTCTGTGGCTTTTCATTCTCCGTCACCGCCCGTTTTAATTAGGGTCACTTTTGCTAAAAAAAAACATGCCATACGCCACCGTTCAAAAATAAAAACTCTGTCGAATCTTTATCAAACTCCGACCAGTTCAAGCTCTTATCGGCCTTACTCTAAATCCAGAATATTGGAATCATCGGGTTAATAGGGGGGTAATTACGCTGACTTTAAATTTGCAAAATTATACCAAGGGTGGGTATCACGCTTTTTTTTCGCTCGGATCAAAAAATAGATTTGCTTTTAACTCACCTCATGAGGAGGAGCAACTCCTGCTTATCTCGAATCTGCAAACCGTTTGGCTCTGTGGCTTTTCATTCTCCGTCAGCGCCCGTTTTAATTAGGGTCACTTTTGCTAAAAAAAAACATGCCATACGCCACCGTTCAAAAATAAAAACTCTGTCGAATCTTTATCAAACTCCGACCAGTTCAAGCTCTTATCGGCCTTACTCTAAATCCAGAATATTGGAATCATCGGGTTAATAGGGGGGTAATTAAGCTGACTTTAAATTTGCAAATTTATACCAAGGGTGGGTATCACGCTTTTTTTTCGCTCGGATCAAAAAATAGATTTGCTTTTAACTCACCTCATGAGGAGGAGCAACTCCTGCTTATCTCGAATCTGCAAACCGTTTGGCTCTGTGGCTTTTCATTCTCCGTCAGCGCCCGTTTTAATTAGGGTCACTTTTGCTAAAAAAAAACGTGCCATACGCCACCGTTCAAAAATAAAAACTCTGTCGAATCTTTATCAAACTGCGACCAGTTCAAGCTCTTATCGGCCTTACTCTAAATCCAGAATATTGGAATCATCGGGTTAATAGGGGGGTAATTAAGCTGACTCTAAATTTGCAAAATTATACCAAGGGTGGGTATCACGCTTTTTTTTCGCTCGGATCAAAAAATAGATTTGCTTTTAACTCACCTCATGAGGAGGAGCAACTCCTGCTTATCTCGAATCTGCAAACCGTTTGGCTCTGTGGCTTTTCATTCTCCGTCAGCGCCCGTTTTAATTAGGGTCACTTTTGCTAAAAAAAAACATGCCATACGCCACCGTTCAAAAATAAAAACTCTGTCGAATCTTTATCAAACTCCGACCAGTTCAAGCTCTTATCGGCCTTACTCTAAATCCAGAATATTGGAATCATCGGGTTAATAGGGGGGTAATTAAGCTGACTTTAAATTTGCAAAATTATACCAAGGGTGGGTATCATGCTTTTTTTTCGCTCGGATCAAAAAATAGATTTGCTTTTAACTCACCTCATGAGGAGGAGCAACTCCTGCTTATCTCGAATCTGCAAACCGTTTGGCTCTGTGGCTTTTCATTCTCCGTCAGCGCCCGTTTTAATTAGGGTCACTTTTGCTAAAAAAAAACATGCCATACGCCACCGTTCAAAAATAAAAACTCTGTCGAATCTTTATCAAACTCCGACCAGTTCAAGCTCTTATCGGCCTTACTCTAAATCCAGAATATTGGAATCATCGGGTTAATAGAGGGGGAATTAAGCTGACTTTAAATTTGCAAAATTATACCAAGGGTGGGTATCACGCTTTTTTTTCGCTCGGATCAAAAAATAGATTTGCTTCTAACTCACCTCATGAGGAGGAGCAACTCCTGCTTATCTCGAATCTGCAAACCGTTTGGCTCTGTGGCTTTTCATTCTCCGTCAGCGCCCGTTTTAATTAGGGTCACTTTTGCTAAAAAAAAACATGCCATACGCCACCGTTCAAAAATAAAAACTCTGTCGAATCTTTATCAAACTCCGACCAGTTCAAGCTCTTATCGGCCTTACTCTAAATCCAGAATATTGGAATCATCGGGTTAATAGGGGGGTAATTAAGCTGACTTTAAATTTGCAAAATTATACCAAGGGTGGGTATCACGCTTTTTTTTCGCTCGGATCAAAAAATAGATTTGCTTTTAACTCACCTCATGAGGAGGAGCAACTCCTGCTTATCTCGAATCTGCAAACCGTTTGGCTCTGTGGCTTTTCATTCTCCGTCAGCGCCCGTTTTAATTAGGGTCACTTTTGCTAAAAAAAAACATGCCATACGCCACCGTTCAAAAATAAAAACTCTGTCGAATCTTTATCAAACTCCGACCAGTTCAAGCTCTTATCGGCCTTACTCTAAATCCAGAAAATTGGAATCATCGGGTTAATAGGGGGGTAATTAAGCTGACTTTAAATTTGCAAAATTATACCAAGGGTGGGTATCACGCTTTTTTTTCGCTCGGATCAAAAAATAGATTTGCTTTTAACTCACCTCATGAGGAGGAGCAACTCCTGCTTATCTCGAATCTGCAAACCGTTTGGCTCTGTGGCTTTTCATTCTCCGTCAGCGCTTGTTTTAATTAGGGTCACTTTTGCTAAAAAAAACATGCCATACGCCACCGTTCAAAAATAAAAACTCTGTCGAATCTTTATCAAACTCCGACCAGTTCAAGCTCTTATCGGCCTTACTCTAAGTCCAGAATATTGGAATCATCGGGTTAATAGGGGGGGTAATTAAGCTGACTTTAAATTTGCAAAATTATACCAAGGGTGGGTATCACGCTTTTTTTTCGCTCGGATCAAATAATAGATTTGCTTCTAACTCACCTCATGAGGAGGAGCAACTCCTGCTTATCTCGAATCTGCAAACCGTTTGGCTCTGTGGCTTTTCATTCTCCGTCAGCGCCCGTTTTAATTAGGGTCACTTTTGCTAAAAAAAAACATGCCATACGCCACCGTTCAAAAATAAAAACTCTGTCGAATCTTTATCAAACTCCGACCAGTTCAAGCTCTTTTCGGCCTTACTCTAAATCCAGAATATTGGAATCATCGGGTTAATAGGGGGGGTAATTAAGCTGACTTTAAATTTGCAAAATTATACCAAGGGTGGGTATCACGCTTTTTTTTCGCCCGGATCAAAAAATAGATTTGCTTTTAACTCACCTCATGAGGAGGAGCAACTCCTGCTTATCTCGAATCTGCAAACCGTTTGGCTCTGTGGCTTTTCATTCTCCGTCAGCGCCCGTTTTAATTAGGGTCACTTTTGCTAAAAAAAAACATGCCATACGCCACCGTTCAAAAATAAAAACTCTGTCGAATCTTTATCAAACTCCGACCAGTTCAAGCTCTTATCGGCCTTACTCTAAATCCAGAATATTGGAATCATCGGGTTAATAGGGGGGTAATTAAGCTGACTTTAAATTTGCAAAATTATACCAAGGGTGGGTATCACGCTTTTTTTTCGCTCGGATCAAAAAATAGATTTGCTTTTAACTCACCTCATGAGGAGGAGCAACTCCTGCTTATCTCGAATCTGCAAACCGTTTGGCTCTGTGGCTTTTCATTCTCCGTCAGCGCCCGTGTTAATTAGGGTCACTTTTGCTAAAAAAAAACATGCCATACGCCACCGTTCAAAAATTAAAAACTCTGTCGAATCTTTATCAAACTCCGACCAGTTCAAGCTCTTATCGGCCTTACTCTAAATCCAGAATATTGGAATCATCGGGTTAATAGGGGGGTAATTAAGCTGACTTTAAATTTGCAAAATTATACCAAGGGTGGGTATCACGCTTTTTTTTCGCTCGGATCAAAAAATAGATTTGCTTCTAACTCACCTCATGAGGAGGAGCAACTCCTGCTTATCTCGAATCTGCAAACCGTTTGGCTCTGTGGCTTTTCATTCTCCGTCAGCGCCCGTTTTAATTAGGGTCACTTTTGCTAAAAAAAAACATGCCATACGCCACCGTTCAAAAATAAAAACTCTGTCGAATCTTTATCAAACTCCGACCAGTTCAAGCTCTTATCGGCCTTACTCTAAGTCCAGAATATTGGAATCATCGGGTTAATAGGGGGGTAATTAAGCTGACTTTAAATTTGCAAAATTATACCAAGGGTGGGTATCACGCTTTTTTTTCGCTCGGATCAAAAAATAGATTTGCTTTTAACTCACCTCATGAGGAGGAGCAACTCCTGCTTATCTCGATTCTGCAAACCGTTTGGCTCTGTGGCTTTTCATTCTCCGTCAGCGCCCGTTTTAATTAGGGTCACTTTTGCTAAAAAAAAACATGCCATACGCCACCGTTCAAAAATAAAAACTCTGTCGAATCTTTATCAAACTCCGACCAGTTCAAGCTCTTATCGGCCTTACTCTAAATCCAGAATATTGGAATCATCGGGTTAATAGGGGGGTAATTAAGCTGACTTTAAATTTGCAAAATTATACCAAGGGTGGGTATCACGCTTTTTTTTCGCTCGGATCAAAAAATAGATTTGCTTTTAACTCACCTCATGAGGAGGAGCAACTCCTGCTTATCTCGAATCTGCAAACCGTTTGGCTCTGTGGCTTTTCATTCTCCGTCAGCGCCCGTTTTAATTAGGGTCACTTTTGCTAAAAAAAAACATGCCATACGCCACCGTTCAAAAATAAAAACTCTGTCGAATCTTTATCAAACTCCGACCAGTTCAAGCTCTTATCGGCCTTACTCTAAATCCAGAATATTGGAATCATCGGGTTAATAGGGGGGTAATTACGCTGACTTTAAATTTGCAAAATTATACCAAGGGTGGGTATCACGCTTTTTTTTCGCTCGGATCAAAAAATAGATTTGCTTTTAACTCACCTCATGAGGAGGAGCAACTCCTGCTTATCTCGAATCTGCAAACCGTTTGGCTCTGTGGCTTTTCATTCTCCGTCAGCGCCCGTTTTAATTAGGGTCACTTTTGCTAAAAAAAAACATGCCATACGCCACCGTTCAAAAATAAAAACTCTGTCGAATCTTTATCAAACTCCGACCAGTTCAAGCTCTTATCGGCCTTACTCTAAATCCAGAATATTGGAATCATCGGGTTAATAGGGGGGTAATTAAGCTGACTTTAAATTTGCAAATTTATACCAAGGGTGGGTATCACGCTTTTTCTTCGCTCGGATCAAAAAATAGATTTGCTTTTAACTCACCTCATGAGGAGGAGCAACTCCTGCTTATCTCGAATCTGCAAACCGTTTGGCTCTGTGGCTTTTCATTCTCCGTCAGCGCCCGTTTTAATTAGGGTCACTTTTGCTAAAAAAAAACATGCCATACGCCACCGTTCAAAAATAAAAACTCTGTCGAATCTTTATCAAACTCCGACCAGTTCAAGCTCTTATCGGCCTTACTCTAAATCCAGAATATTGGAATCATCGGGTTAATAGGGGGGTAATTAAGCTGACTCTAAATTTGCAAAATTATACCAAGGGTGGGTATCACGCTTTTTTTTCGCTCGGATCAAAAAATAGATTTGCTTTTAACTCACCTCATGAGGAGGAGCAACTCCTGCTTATCTCGAATCTGCAAACCGTTTGGCTCTGTGGCTTTTCATTCTCCGTCAGCGCCCGTTTTAATTAGGGTCACTTTTGCTAAAAAAAAACATGCCATACGCCACCGTTCAAAAATAAAAACTCTGTCGAATCTTTATCAAACTCCGACCAGTTCAAGCTCTTATCGGCTTTACTCTAAATCCAGAATATTGGAATCATCGGGTTAATAGGGGGGTAATTAAGCTGACTTTAAATTTGCAAAATTATACCAAGGGTGGGTATCACGCTTTTTTTTCGCTCGGATCAAAATATAGATTTGCTTTTAACTCACCTCATGAGGAGGAGCAACTCCTGCTTATCTCGAATCTGCAAACCGTTTGGCTCTGTGGCTTTTCATTCTCCGTCAGCGCCCGTTTTAATTAGGGTCACTTTTGCTAAAAAAAAACATGCCATACGCCACCGTTCAAAAATAAAAACTCTGTCGAATCTTTATCAAACTCCGACCAGTTCAAGCTCTTATCGGCCTTACTCTAAATCCAGAATATTGGAATCATCGGGTTAATAGAGGGGTAATTAAGCTGACTTTAAATTTGCAAAATTATACCAAGGGTGGGTATCACGCTTTTTTTTCGCTCGGATCAAAAAATAGATTTGCTTCTAACTCACCTCATGAGGAGGAGCAACTCCTGCTTATCTCGAATCTGCAAACCGTTTGGCTCTGTGGCTTTTCATTCTCCGTCAGCGCCCGTTTTAATTAGGGTCACTTTTGCTAAAAAAAAACATGCCATACGCCACCGTTCAAAAATAAAAACTCTGTCGAATCTTTATCAAACTCCGACCAGTTCAAGCTCTTATCGGCCTTACTCTAAATCCAGAATATTGGAATCATCGGGTTAATAGGGGGGTAATTAAGCTGACTTTAAATTTGCAAAATTATACCAAGGGTGGGTATCACGCTTTTTTTTCGCTCGGATCAAAAAATAGATTTGCTTTTAACTCACCTCATGAGGATGAGCAACTCCTGCTTATCTCGAATCTGCAAACCGTTTGGCTCTGTGGCTTTTCATTCTCCGTCAGCGCCCGTTTTAATTAGGGTCACATTTGCTAAAAAAAACATGCCATACGCCACCGTTCAAAAATAAAAACTCTGTCGAATCTTTATCAAACTCCGACCAGTTCAAGCTCTTATCGGCCTTACTCTAAGTCCAGAATATTGGAATCATCGGGTTAATAGGGGGGGTAATTAAGCTGACTTTAAATTTGCAAAATTATACCAAGGGTGGGTATCACGCTTTTTTTTCGCTCGGATCAAAAAATAGATTTGCTTTTAACTCACCTCATGAGGAGGAGCAACTCCTGCTTATCTCGAATCTGCAAACCGTTTGGCTCTGTGGCTTTTCATTCTCCGTCAGCGCCCGTTTTAATTAGGGTCACTTTTGCTAAAAAAAAACATGCCATACGCCACCGTTCAAAAATAAAAACTCTGTCGAATCTTTATCAAACTCCGACCAGTTCAAGCTCTTATCGGCCTTACTCTAAGTCCAGAATATTGGAATCATCGGGTTAATAGGGGGGGTAATTAAGCTGACTTTAAATTTGCAAAATTATACCAAGGGTGGGTATCACGCTTTTTTTTCGCCCGGATCAAAAAATAGATTTGCTTTTAACTCACCTCATGAGGAGGAGCAACTCCTGCTTATCTCGAATCTGCAAACCGTTTGGCTCTGTGGCTTTTCATTCTCCGTCAGCGCCCGTTTTAATTAGGGTCACTTTTGCTAAAAAAAAACATGCCATACGCCACCGTTCAAAAATAAAAACTCTGTCGAATCTTTATCAAACTCCGACCAGTTCAAGCTCTTATCGGCCTTACTCTAAATCCAGAATATTGGAATCATCGGGTTAATAGGGGGGTAATTAAGCTGACTTTAAATTTGCAAAATTATACCGAGGGTGGGTATCACGCTTTTTTTTCGCTCGGACCAAAAAATAGATTTGCTTTTAACTCACCTCATGAGGAGGAGCAACTCCTGCTTATCTCGAATCTGCAAACCGTTTGGCTCTGTGGCTTTTCATTCTCCGTCAGCGCCCGTTTTAATTAGGGTCACTTTTGCTAAAAAAAAACATGCCATACGCCACCGTTCAAAAATAAAAACTCTGTCGAATCTTTATCAAACTCCGACCAGTTCAAGCTCTTATCGGCCTTACTCTAAATCCAGAATATTGGAATCATCGGGTTAATAGGGGGGTAATTAAACTGACTTTAAATTTGCAAAATTATACCAAGGGTGGGTATCACGCTTTTTTTTCGCTCGGATCAAAAAATAGATTTGCTTTTAACTCACCTCATGAGGAGGAGCAACTCCTGCTTATCTCGAATCTGCAAACCGTTTGGCTCTGTGGCTTTTCATTCTCCGTCAGCGCCCGTTTTAATTAGGGTCACTTTTGCTAAAAAAAAACATGCCATACGCCACCGTTCAAAAATAAAAACTCTGTCGAATCTTTATCAAACTCCGACCAGTTCAAGCTCTTATCGGCCTTACTCTAAATCCAGAATATTGGAATCATCGGGTTAATAGGGGGGTAATTAAGCTGACTTTAAATTTGCAAAATTATACCAAGGGTGGGTATCACGCTTTTTTTTCGCTCGGATCAAAAAATAGATTTGCTTTTAACTCACCTCATGAGGAGGAGCAACTCCTGCTTATCTCGAATCTGCAAACCGTTTGGCTCTGTGGCTTTTCATTCTCCGTCAGCGCCCGTTTTAATTAGGGTCACTTTTGCTAAAAAAAAACATGCCATACGCCACCGTTCAAAAATAAAAACTCTGTCGAATCTTTATCAAACTCCGACCAGTTCAAGCTCTTATCGGCCTTACTCTAAATCCAGAATATTGGAATCATCGGGTTAATAGGGGGGTAATTAAGCTGACTTTAAATTTGCAAAATTATACCGAGGGTGGGTATCACGCTTTTTTTTCGCTCGGACCAAAAAATAGATTTGCTTTTAACTCACCTCATGAGGAGGAGCAACTCCTGCTTATCTCGAATCTGCAAACCGTTTGGCTCTGTGGCTTTTCATTCTCCGTCAGCGCCCGTTTTAATTAGGGTCACTTTTGCTAAAAAAAAACATGCCATACGCCACCGTTCAAAAATAAAAACTCTGTCGAATCTTTATCAAACTCCGACCAGTTCAAGCTCTTATCGGCCTTACTCTAAATCCAGAATATTGGAATCATCGGGTTAATAGGGGGGTAATTAAACTGACTTTAAATTTGCAAAATTATACCAAGGGTGGGTATCACGCTTTTTTTTCGCTCGGATCAAAAAATAGATTTGCTTTTAACTCACCTCATGAGGAGGAGCAACTCCTGCTTATCTCGAATCTGCAAACCGTTTGGCTCTGTGGCTTTTCATTCTCCGTCAGCGCCCGTTTTAATTAGGGTCACTTTTGCTAAAAAAAAACATGCCATACGCCACCGTTCAAAAATAAAAACTCTGTCGAATCTTTATCAAACTCCGACCAGTTCAAGCTCTTATCGGCCTTACTCTAAATCCAGAATATTGGAATCATCGGGTTAATAGGGGGGTAATTACGCTGACTTTTAATTTGCAAAATTATACCAAGGGTGGGTATCACGCTTTTTTTTCGCTCGGATCAAAAAATAGATTTGCTTTTAACTCACCTCATGAGGAGGAGCAACTCCTGCTAATCTCGAATCTGCAAACCGTTTGGCTCTGTGGCTTTTCATTCTCCGTCGGCGCCCGTTTTAATTAGGGTCACTTTTGCTAAAAAAAAACATGCCATACGCCACCGTTCAAAAATAAAAACTCTGTCGAATCTTTATCAAACTCCGACCAGTTCAAGCTCTTATCGGCCTTACTCTAAATCCAGAATATTGGAATCATCGGGTTCATAGGGGGGTAATTAAGCTGACTTTAAATTTGCAAAATTATACCAAGGGTGGGTATCACGCTTTTTTTTCGCTCGGATCAAAAAATAGATTTGCTTTTAACTCACCTCATGAGGAGGAGCAACTCCTGCTTATCTCGAATCTGCAAACCGTTTGGCTCTGTGGCTTTTCATTCTCCGTCAGCGCCCGTTTTAATTAGGGTCACTTTTGCTAAAAAAAAACATGCCATACGCCACCGTTCAAAAATAGAAACTCTGTCGAATCTTTATCAAACTCCGACCAGTTCAAGCTCTTATCGGCCTTACTCTAAATCCAGAATATTGGAATCATCGGGTTAATAGGGGGGTAATTAAGCTGACTTTAAATTTGCAAAATTATACCAAGGGTGGGTATCACGCTTTTTTTTCGCTCGGATCAAAAAATAGATTTGCTTTTAACTCACCTCATGAGGAGGAGCAACTCCTGCTTATCTCGAATCTGCAAACCGTTTGGCTCTGTGGCTTTTCATTCTCCGTCAGCGCCCGTTTTAATTAGGGTCACTTTTGCTTAAAAAAAACATGCCATACGCCACCGTTCAAAAATAAAAACTCTGTCGAATCTTTATCAAACTCCGACCAGTTCAAGCTCTTATCGGCCTTACTCTAAATCCAGAATATTGGAATCATCGGGTTAATAGGGGGGGGTAATTAAGCTGACTTTAAATTTGCAAAATTATACCAAGGGTGGGTATCACGCTTTTTTTTCGCTCGGATCAAAAAATAGATTTGCTTCTAACTTACCTCATGAGGAGGAGCAACTCCTGCTTATCTCGAATCTGCAAACCGTTTGGCTCTGTGGCTTTTCATTCTCCGTCAGCGCCCGTTTTAATTAGGGTCACTTTTGCTTAAAAAAAACATGCCATACGCCACCGTTCAAAAATAAAAACTCTGTCGAATCTTTATCAAACTCCGACCAGTTCAAGCTCTTATCGGCCTTACTCTAAATCCAGAATATTGGAATCATCGGGTTAATAGGGGGGGTAATTAAGCTGACTTTAAATTTGCAAAATTATACCAAGGGTGGGTATCACGCTTTTTTTTCGCCCGGATCAAAAAATAGATTTGCTTTTAACTCACCTCATGAGGAGGAGCAACTCCTGCTTATCTCGAATCTGCAAACCGTTTGGCTCTGTGGCTTTTCATTCTCCGTCAGCGCCCGTTTTAATTAGGGTCACTTTTGCTAAAAAAAAACATGCCATACGCCACCGTTCAAAAATAAAAACTCTGTCGAATCTTTATCAAACTCCGACCAGTTCAAGCTCTTATCGGCCTTACTCTAAATCCAGAATATTGGAATCATCGGGTTAATAGGGGGGTAATTACGCTGACTTTAAATTTGCAAAATTATACCAAGGGTGGGTATCACGCTTTTTTTTCGCTCGGATCAAAAAATAGATTTGCTTTTAACTCACCTCATGAGGAGGAGCAACTCCTGCTTATCTCGAATCTGCAAACCGTTTGGCTCTGTGGCTTTTCATTCTCCGTCAGCGCCCGTTTTAATTAGGGTCACTTTTGCTAAAAAAAAACATGCCATACGCCACCGTTCAAAAATAAAAACTCTGTCGAATCTTTATCAAACTCCGACCAGTTCAAGCTCTTATCGGCCTTACTCTAAATCCAGAATATTGGAATCATCGGGTTAATAGGGGGGTAATTAAGCTGACTTTAAATTTGCAAAATTATACCAAGGGTGGGTATCACGCTTTTTTTTCGCTCGGATCAAAAAATAGATTTGCTTTTAACTCACCTCATGAGGAGGAGCAACTCCTGCTTATCTCGAATCTGCAAACCGTTTGGCTCTGTGGCTTTTCATTCTCCGTCAGCGCCCGTTTTAATTAGGGTCACTTTTGCTAAAAAAAAACATGCCATACGCCACCGTTCAAAAATAAAAGCTCTGTCGAATCTTTATCAAACTCCGACCAGTTCAAGCTCTTATCGGCCTTACTCTAAATCCAGAATATTGGAATCATCGGGTTAATAGGGGGGTAATTAAGCTGACTTTAAATTTGCAAAATTATACCAAGGGTGGGTATCACGCTTTTTTTTCGCTCGGACCAAAAAATAGATTTGCTTTTAACTCACCTCATGAGGAGGAGCAACTCCTGCTTATCTCGAATCTGCAAACCGTTTGGCTCTGTGGCTTTTCATTCTCCGTCAGCGCCCGTTTTAATTAGGGTCACTTTTGCTAAAAAAAAACATGCCATACGCCACCGTTCAAAAATAAAAACTCTGTCGAATCTTTATCAAACTCCGACCAGTTCAAGCTCTTATCGGCCTTACTCTAAATCCAGAATATTGGAATCATCGGGTTAATAGGGGGGTAATTAAGCTGACTTTAAATTTGCAAAATTATACCAAGGGTGGGTATCACGCTTTTTTTTCGCTCGGATCAAAAAATAGATTTGCTTTTAACTCACCTCATGAGGAGGAGCAACTCCTGCTTATCTCGAATCTGCAAACCGTTTGGCTCTGTGGCTTTTCATTCTCCGTCAGCGCCCGTTTTAATTAGGGTCACTTTTGCTAAAAAAAAACATGCCATACGCCACCGTTCAAAAATAAAAACTCTGTCGAATCTTTATCAAACTCCGACCAGTTCAAGCTCTTATCGGCCTTACTCTAAATCCAGAATATTGGAATCATCGGGTTAATAGGGGGGTAATTAAGCTGACTTTAAATTTGCAAAATTATACCAAGGGTGGGTATCACGCTTTTTTTTCGCTCGGATCAAAAAATAGATTTGCTTTTAACTCACCTCATGAGGAGGAGCAACTCCTGCTTATCTCGAATCTGCAAACCGTTTGGCTCTGTGGCTTTTCATTCTCCGTCAGCGCCCGTTTTAATTAGGGTCACTTTTGCTAAAAAAAAACATGCCATACGCCACCGTTCAAAAATAAAAACTCTGTCGAATCTTTATCAAACTCCGACCAGTTCAAGCTCTTATCGGCCTTACTCTAAGTCCAGAATATTGGAATCATCGGGTTAATAGGGGGGGTAATTAAGCTGACTTTAAATTTGCAAAATTATACCAAGGGTGGGTATCACGCTTTTTTTTCGCTCGGATCAAAAAATAGATTTGCTTCTAACTCACCTCATGAGGAGGAGCAACTCCTGCTTATCTCGAATCTGCAAACCGTTTGGCTCTGTGGCTTTTCATTCTCTGTCAGCGCCCGTTTTAATTAGGGTCACTTTTGCTAAAAAAAAACATGCCATACGCCACCGTTCAAAAATAAAAACTCTGTCGAATCTTTATCAAACTCCGACCAGTTCAAGCTCTTATCGGCCTTACTCTAAATCCAGAATATTGGAATCATCGGGTTAATAGGGGGGGTAATTAAGCTGACTTTAAATTTGCAAAATTATACCAAGGGTGGGTATCACGCTTTTTCTTCGCTCGGATCAAAAAATAGATTTGCTTTTAACTCACCTCATGAGGAGGAGCAACTCCTGCTTATCTCGAATCTGCAAACCGTTTGGCTCTGTGGCTTTTCATTCTCCGTCAGCGCCCGTTTTAATTAGGGTCACTTTTGCTAAAAAAAAACATGCCATACGCCACCGTTCAAAAATAAAAACTCTGTCGAATCTTTATCAAACTCCGACCAGTTCAAGCTCTTATCGGCCTTACTCTAAATCCAGAATATTGGAATCATCGGGTTAATAGGGGGGTAATTAAGCTGACTTTAAATTTGCAAAATTATACCAAGGGTGGGTATCACGCTTTTTTTTCGCTCGGATCAAAAAATAGATTTGCTTTTAACTCACCTCATGAGGAGGAGCAACTCCTGCTTATCTCGAATCTGCAAACCGTTTGGCTCTGTGGCTTTTCATTCTCCGTCAGCGCCCGTTTTAATTAGGGTCACTTTTGCTAAAAAAAAACATGCCATACGCCACCGTTCAAAAATAAAAACTCTGTCGAATCTTTATCAAACTCCGACCAGTTCAAGCTCTTATCGGCCTTACTCTAAATCAAGAATATTGGAATCATCGGGTTAATAGGGGGGTAATTAAGCTGACTTTAAATTTGCAAAATTATACCAAGGGTGGGTATCACGCTTTTTTTTCGCTCGGATCAAAAAATAGATTTGCTTTTAACTCACCTCATGAGGAGGAGCAACTCCTGCTTATCTCGAATCTGCAAACCGTTTGGCTCTGTGGCTTTTCATTCTCCGTCAGCGCCCGTTTTAATTAGGGTCACTTTTGCTAAAAAAAAACATGCCATACGCCACCGATCAAAAATAAAAACTCTGTCGAATCTTTATCAAACTCCGACCAGTTCAAGCTCTTATCGGCCTTACTCTAAATCCAGAATATTGGAATCATCGGGTTAATAGGGGGGTAATTAAGCTGACTTTAAATTTGCAAAATTATACCAAGGGTGGGTATCACGCTTTTTTTTCGCTCGGATCAAAAAATAGATTTGCTTTTAACTCACCTCATGAGGAGGAGCAACTCCTGCTTATCTCGAATCTGCAAACCGTTTGGCTCTGTGGCTTTTCATTCTCCGTCAGCGCCCGTTTTAATTAGGGTCACTTTTGCTAAAAAAAAAACATGCCATACGCCACCGTTCAAAAATAAAAACTCTGTCGAATCTTTATCAAACTCCGACCAGTTCAAGCTCTTATCGGCCTTACTCTAAATCCAGAATATTGGAATCATCGGGTTAATAGGGGGGGTAATTAAGCTGACTTTAAATTTGCAAAATTATACCAAGGGTGGGTATCACGCTTTTTTTTCGCCCGGATCAAAAAATAGATTTGCTTTTAACTCACCTCATGACGAGGAGCAACTCCTGCTTATCTCGAATCTGCAAACCGTTTGGCTCTGTGGCTTTTCATTCTCCGTCAGCGCCCGTTTTAATTAGGGTCACTTTTGCTAAAAAAAAACATGCCATACGCCACCGTTCAAAAATAAAAACTCTGTCGAATCTTTATCAAACTCCGACCAGTTCAAGCTCTTATCGGCCTTACTCTAAATCCAGAATATTGGAATCATCGGGTTAATAGGGGGGTAATTAAGCTGACTTTAAATTTGCAAAATTATACCAAGGGTGGGTATCACGCTTTTTCTTCGCTCGGATCAAAAGATAGATTTGCTTTTAACTCACCTCATGAGGAGGAGCAACTCCTGCTTATCTCGAATCTGCAAACCGTTTGGCTCTGTGGCTTTTCATTCTCCGTCAGCGCCCGTTTTAATAAGGCTCACTTTTGCTAAAAAAACACATGCCATACGCCACCGTTCAAAAATAAAAACTCTGTCGAATCTTTATCAAACTCCGACCAGTTCAAGCTCTTATCGGCCTTACTCTAAATCCAGAATATTGGAATCATCGGGTTAATAGGGGGGTAATTAAGCTGACTTTAAATTTGCAAAATTATACCAAGGGTGGGTATCACGCTTTTTTTTCGCTCGGATCAAAAAATAGATTTGCTTTTAACTCACCTCATGAGGAGGAGCAACTCCTGCTTATCTCGAATCTGCAAACCGTTTGGCTCTGTGGCTTTTCATTCTCCGTCAGCGCCCGTTTTAATTAGGGTCACTTTTGCTAAAAAAAAACATGCCATACGCCACCGTTCAAAAATAAAAACTCTGTCGAATCTTTATCAAACTCCGACCAGTTCAAGCTCTTATCGGCCTTACTCTAAATCCAGAATATTGGAATCATCGGGTTAATAGGGGGGTAATTAAGCTGACTTTAAATTTGCAAAATTATACCAAGGGTGGGTATCACGCTTTTTCTTCGCTCGGATCAAAAAATAGATTTGCTTTTAACTCACCTCATGAGGAGGAGCAACTCCTGCTTATCTCGAATCTGCAAACCGTTTGGCTCTGTGGCTTTTCATTCTCCGTCAGCGCCCGTTTTAATTAGGGTCACTTTTGCTAAAAAAAAACATGCCATACGCCACCGTTCAAAAATAAAAACTCTGTCGAATCTTTATCAAACTCCGACCAGTTCAAGCTCTTATCGGCCTTACTCTAAATCCAGAATATTGGAATCATCGGGTTAATAGGGGAGTAATTAAGCTGACTTTAAATTTGCAAAGTTATACCAAGGGTGGGTATCACGCTTTTTTTTCGCTCGGATCAAAAAATAGGTTTGCTTCTAACTCACCTCATGAGGAGGAGCAACTCCTGCTTATCTCGAATCTGCAAACCGTTTGGCTCTGTGGCTATTCATTCTCCGTCAGCGCCCGTTTTAATTAGGGTCACTTTTGCTAAAAAAAAACATGCCATACGCCACCGTTCAAAAATAAAAACTCTGTCGAATCTTTATCAAACTCCGACCAGTTCAAGCTCTTATCGGCCTTACTCTAAATCCAGAATATTGGAATCATCGGGTTAATAGGGGGGTAATTAAGCTGACTTTAAATTTGCAAAATTATACCAAGGGTGGGTATCACGCTTTTTTTTCGCTCGGATCAAAAAATAGATTTGCTTTTAACTCACCTCATGAGGAGGAGCAACTCCTGCTTATCTCGAATCTGCAAACCGTTTGGCTCTGTGGCTTTTCATTCTCCGTCAGCGCCCGTTTTAATTAGGGTCACTTTTGCTAAAAAAAAACATGCCATACGCCACCGTTCAAAAATAAAAACTCTGTCGAATCTTTATCAAACTCCGACCAGTTCAAGCTCTTATCGGCCTTACTCTAAATCCAGAATATTGGAATCATCGGGTTAATAGGGGGGTAATTAAGCTGACTTTAAATTTGCAAAATTATACCAAGGGTGGGTATCACGCTTTTTCTTCGCTCGGATCAAAAAATAGATTTGCTTTTAACTCACCTCATGAGGAGGAGCAACTCCTGCTTATCTCGAATCTGCAAACCGTTTGGCTCTGTGGCTTTTCATTCTCCGTCAGCGCCCGTTTTAATTAGGGTCACTTTTGCTAAAAAAAAACATGCCATACGCCACCGTTCAAAAATAAAAACTCTGTCGAATCTTTATCAAACTCCGACCAGTTCAAGCTCTTATCGGCCTTACTCTAAATCCAGAATATTGGAATCATCGGGTTAATAGGGGAGTAATTAAGCTGACTTTAAATTTGCAAAGTTATACCAAGGGTGGGTATCACGCTTTTTTTTCGCTCGGATCAAAAAATAGGTTTGCTTCTAACTCACCTCATGAGGAGGAGCAACTCCTGCTTATCTCGAATCTGCAAACCGTTTGGCTCTGTGGCTATTCATTCTCCGTCAGCGCCCGTTTTAATTAGGGTCACTTTTGCTAAAAAAAAACATGCCATACGCCACCGTTCAAAAATAAAAACTCTGTCGAATCTTTATCAAACTCCGACCAGTTCAAGCTCTTATCGGCCTTACTCTAAATCCAGAATATTGGAATCATCGGGTTAATAGGGGGGTAATTAAGCTGACTTTAAATTTGCAAAATTATACCAAGGGTGGGTATCACGCTTTTTTTTCGCTCGGATCAAAAAATAGATTTGCTTTTAACTCACCTCATGAGGAGGAGCAACTCCTGCTTATCTCGAATCTGCAAACCGTTTGGCTCTGTGGCTTTTCATTCTCCGTCAGCGCCCGTTTTAATTAGGGTCACTTTTGCTAAAAAAAAACATGCCATACGCCACCGTTCAAAAATAAAAACTCTGTCGAATCTTTATCAAACTCCGACCAGTTCAAGCTCTTATCGGCCTTACTCTAAATCCAGAATATTGGAATCATCGGGTTAATAGGGGGGTAATTAAGCTGACTTTAAATTTGCAAAATTATACCAAGGGTGGGTATCACGCTTTTTTTTCGCTCGGATCAAAAAATAGATTTGCTTTTAACTCACATCATGAGGAGGAGCAACTCCTGCTTATCTCGAATCTGCAAACCGTTTGGCTCTGTGGCTTTTCATTCTCCGTCAGCGCCCGTTTTAATTAGGGTCACTTTTGCTAAAAAAAAACATGCCATACGCCACCGTTCAAAAATAAAAACTCTGTCGAATCTTTATCAAACTCCGACCAGTTCAAGCTCTTATCGGCCTTACTCTAAATCCAGAATATTGGAATCATCGGGTTAATAGGGGGGGTAATTAAGCTGACTTTAAATTTGCAAAATTATACCAAGGGTGGGTATCACGCTTTTTTTTCGCCCGGATCAAAAAATAGATTTGCTTTTAACTCACCTCATGAGGAGGAGCAACTCCTGCTTATCTCGAATCTGCAAACCGTTTGGCTCTGTGGCTTTTCATTCTCCGTCAGCGCCCGTTTTAATTAGGGTCACTTTTGCTAAAAAAAAACATGCCATACGCCACCGTTCAAAAATAAAAACTCTGTCGAATCTTTATCAAACTCCGACCAGTTCAAGCTCTTATCGGCCTTACTCTAAATCCAGAATATTGGAATCATCGGGTTAATAGGGGGGTAATTAAGCTGACTTTAAATTTGCAAAATTATACCAAGGGTGGGTATCACGCTTTTTCTTCGCTCGGATCAAAAAATAGATTTGCTTTTAACTCACCTCATGAGGAGGAGCAACTCCTGCTTATCTCGAATCTGCAAACCGTTTGGCTCTGTGGCTTTTCATTCTCCGTCAGCGCCCGTTTTAATAAGGGTCACTTTTGCTAAAAAAAAACATGCCATACGCCACCGTTCAAAAATAAAAACTCTGTCGAATCTTTATCAAACTCCGACCAGTTCAAGCTCTTATCGGCCTTACTCTAAATCCAGAATATTGGAATCATCGGGTTGATAGGGGAGTAATTAAGCTGACTTTAAATTTGCAAAATTATACCAAGGGTGGGTATCACGCTTTTTTTTCGCTCGGATCAAAAAATAGATTTGCTTTTAACTCACCTCATGAGGAGGAGCAACTCCTGCTTATCTCGAATCTGCAAACCGTTTGGCTCTGTGGCTTTTCATTCTCCGTCAGCGCCCGTTTTAATTAGGGTCACTTTTGCTAAAAAAAAACATGCCATACGCCACCGTTCAAAAATAAAAACTCTGTCGAATCTTTATCAAACTCCGACCAGTTCAAGCTCTTATCGGCCTTACTCTAAATCCAGAATATTGGAATCATCGGGTTAATAGGGGGGTAATTAAGCTGACTTTAAATTTGCAAAATTATACCAAGGGTGGGTATCACGCTTTTTTTTCGCTCGGATCAAAAAATAGATTTGCTTTTAACTCACCTCATGAGGAGGAGCAACTCCTGCTTATCTCGAATCTGCAAACCGTTTGGCTCTGTGGCTTTTCATTCTCCGTCAGCGCCCATTTTAATTAGGGTCACTTTTGCTAAAAAAAAACATGCCATACGCCACCGTTCAAAAATAAAAACTCTGTCGAATCTTTATCAAACTCCGACCAGTTCAAGCTCTTATCGGCCTTACTCTAAATCCAGAATATTGGAATCATCGGGTTAATAGGGGGGTAATTAAGCTGACTTTAAATTTGCAAAATTATACCAAGGGTGGGTATCACGCTTTTTTTTCGCTCGGATCAAAAAATAGATTTGCTTTTAACTCACCTCATGAGGAGGAGCAACTCCTGCTTATCTCGAATCTGCAAACCGTTTGGCTCTGTGGCTTTTCATTCTCCGTCAGCGCCCGTTTTAATTAGGGTCACTTTTGCTAAAAAAAAAACATGCCATACGCCACCGTTCAAAAATAAAAACTCTGTCGAATCTTTATCAAACTCCGACCAGTTCAAGCTCTTATCGGCCTTACTCTAAATCCAGAATATTGGAATCATCGGGTTAATAGGGGGGGTAATTAAGCTGACTTTAAATTTGCAAAATTATACCAAGGGTGGGTATCACGCTTTTTTTTCGCCCGGATCAAAAAATAGATTTGCTTTTAACTCACCTCATGAGGAGGAGCAACTCCTGCTTATCTCGAATCTGCAAACCGTTTGGCTCTGTGGCTTTTCATTCTCCGTCAGCGCCCGTTTTAATTAGGGTCACTTTTGCTAAAAAAAAACATGCCATACGCCACCGTTCAAAAATAAAAACTCTGTCGAATCTTTATCAAACTCCGACCAGTTCAAGCTCTTATCGGCCTTACTCTAAATCCAGAATATTGGAATCATCGGGTTAATAGGGGGGTAATTAAGCTGACTTTAAATTTGCAAAATTATACCAAGGGTGGGTATCACGCTTTTTCTTCGCTCGGATCAAAAAATAGATTTGCTTTTAACTCACCTCATGAGGAGGAGCAACTCCTGCTTATCTCGAATCTGCAAACCGTTTGGCTCTGTGGCTTTTCATTCTCCGTCAGCGCCCGTTTTAATAAGGGTCACTTTTGCTAAAAAAAACCATGCCATACGCCACCGTTCAAAAATAAAAACTCTGTCGAATCTTTATCAAACTCCGACCAGTTCAAGCTCTTATCGGCCTTACTCTAAATCCAGAATATTGGAATCATCGGGTTAATAGGGGGGTAATTAAGCTGACTTTAAATTTGCAAAATTATACCAAGGGTGGGTATCACGCTTTTTTTTCGCTCGGATCAAAAAATAGATTTGCTTTTAACTCACCTCATGAGGAGGAGCAACTCCTGCTTATCTCGAATCTGCAAACCGTTTGGCTCTGTGGCTTTTCATTCTCCGTCAGCGCCCGTTTTAATTACTGTCACTTTTGCTGAAAAAAAACATGCCATACGCCACCGTTCAAAAATAAAAACTCTGTCGAATCTTTATCAAACTCCGACCAGTTCAAGCTCTTATCGGCCTTACTCTAAATCCAGAATATTGGAATCATCGGGTTAATAGGGGGGTAATTAAGCTGACTTTAAATTTGCAAAATTATACCAAGGGTGGGTATCACGCTTTTTTTTCGCTCGGATCAAAAAATAGATTTGCTTTTAACTCACCTCATGAGGAGGAGCAACTCCTGCTTATCTCGAATCTGCAAACCGTTTGGCTCTGTGGCTTTTCATTCTCCGTCAGCGCCCGTTTTAATTAGGGTCACTTTTGCTAAAAAAAAACATGCCATACGCCACCGTTCAAAAATAAAAACTCTGTCGAATCTTTATCAAACTCCGACCAGTTCAAGCTCTTATCGGCCTTACTCTAAATCCAGAATATTGGAATCATCGGGTTAATAGGGGGGTAATTAAGCTGACTTTAAATTTGCAAAATTATACCAAGGGTGGGTATCACGCTTTTTCTTCGCTCGGATCAAAAAATAGATTTGCTTTTAACTCACCTCATGAGGAGGAGCAACTCCTGCTTATCTCGAATCTGCAAACCGTTTGGCTCTGTGGCTTTTCATTCTCCGTCAGCGCCCGTTTTAATTAGGGTCACTTTTGCTAAAAAAAAACATGCCATACGCCACCGTTCAAAAATAAAAACTCTGTCGAATCTTTATCAAACTCCGACCAGTTCAAGCTCTTATCGGCCTTACTCTAAATCCAGAATATTGGAATCATCGGGTTAATAGGGGAGTAATTAAGCTGACTTTAAATTTGCAAAGTTATACCAAGGGTGGGTATCACGCTTTTTTTTCGCTCGGATCAAAAAATAGATTTGCTTCTAACTCACCTCATGAGGAGGAGCAACTCCTGCTTATCTCGAATCTGCAAACCGTTTGGCTCTGTGGCTTTTCATTCTCCGTCAGCGCCCGTTTTAATTAGGGTCACTTTTGCTAAAAAAAAAACATGCCATACGCCACCGTTCAAAAATAAAAACTCTGTCGAATCTTTATCAAACTCCGACCAGTTCAAGCTCTTATCGGCCTTACTCTAAATCCAGAATATTGGAATCATCGGGTTAATAGGGGGGTAATTAAGCTGACTTTAAATTTGCAAAATTATACCAAGGGTGGGTATCACGCTTTTTTTTCGCTCGGATCAAAAAATAGATTTGCTTTTAACTCACCTCATGAGGAGGAGCAACTCCTGCTTATCTCGAATCTGCAAACCGTTTGGCTCTGTGGCTTTTCATTCTCCGTCAGCGCCCGTTTTAATTAGGGTCACTTTTGCTAAAAAAAAACATGCCATACGCCACCGTTCAAAAATAAAAACTCTGTCGAATCTTTATCAAACTCCGACCAGTTCAAGCTCTTATCGGCCTTACTCTAAGTCCAGAATATTGGAATCATCGGGTTAATAGGGGGGGTAATTAAGCTGACTTTAAATTTGCAAAATTATACCAAGGGTGGGTATCACGCTTTTTTTTCGCTCGGATCAAAAAATAGATTTGCTTTTAACTCATATCATGAGGAGGAGCAACTCCTGCTTATCTCGAATCTGCAAACCGTTTGGCTCTGTGGCTTTTCATTCTCCGTCAGCGCCCGTTTTAATTAGGGTCACTTTTGCTAAAAAAAAACATGCCATACGCCACCGTTCAAAAATAAAAACTCTGTCGAATCTTTATCAAACTCCGACCAGTTCAAGCTCTTATCGGCCTTACTCTAAATCAAGAATATTGGAATCATCGGGTTAATAGGGGGGGTAATTAAGCTGACTTTAAATTTGCAAAATTATACCAAGGGTGGGTATCACGCTTTTTTTTCGCCCGGATCAAAAAATAGATTTGCTTTTAACTCACCTCATGAGGAGGAGCAACTCCTGCTTATCTCGAATCTGCAAACCGTTTGGCTCTGTGGCTTTTCATTCTCCGTCAGCGCCCGTTTTAATTAGGGTCACTTTTGCTAAAAAAAAACATGCCATACGCCACCGTTCAAAAATAAAAACTCTGTCGAATCTTTATCAAACTCCGACCAGTTCAAGCTCTTATCGGCCTTACTCTAAATCCAGAATATTGGAATCATCGGGTTAATAGGGGGGTAATTAAGCTGACTTTAAATTTGCAAAATTATACCAAGGGTGGGTATCACGCTTTTTTTTCGCTCGGATCAAAAAATAGATTTGCTTTTAACTCACCTCATGAGGAGGAGCAACTCCTGCTTATCTCGAATCTGCAAACCGTTTGGCTCTGTGGCTTTTCATTCTCCGTCAGCGCCCGTTTTAATTAGGGTCACTTTTGCTAAAAAAAAACATGCCATACGCCACCGTTCAAAAATAAAAACTCTGTCGAATCTTTATCAAACTCCGACCAGTTCAAGCTCTTATCGGCCTTACTCTAAGTCCAGAATATTGGAATCATCGGGTTAATAGGGGGGGTAATTAAGCTGACTTTAAATTTGCAAAATTATACCAAGGTTGGGTATCACGCTTTTTTTTCGCTCGGATCAAAAAATAGATTTGCTTTTAACTCACATCATGAGGAGGAGCAACTCCTGCTTATCTCGAATCTGCAAACCGTTTGGCTCTGTGGCTTTTCATTCTCCGTCAGCGCCCGTTTTAATTAGGGTCACTTTTGCTAAAAAAAAACATGCCATACGCCACCGTTCAAAAATAAAAACTCTGTCGAATCTTTATCAAACTCCGACCAGTTCAAGCTCTTATCGGCCTTACTCTAAATCCAGAATATTGGAATCATCGGGTTAATAGGGGGGGTAATTAAGCTGACTTTAAATTTGCAAAATTATACCAAGGGTATGTATCACGCTTTTTTTTCGCCCGGATCAAAAAATAGATTTGCTTTTAACTCACCTCATGAGGAGGAGCAACTCCTGCTTATCTCGAATCTGCAAACCGTTTGGCTCTGTGGCTTTTCATTCTCCGTCAGCGCCCGTTTTAATTAGGGTCACTTTTGCTAAAAAAAAACATGCCATACGCCACCGTTCAAAAATAAAAACTCTGTCGAATCTTTATCAAACTCCGACCAGTTCAAGCTCTTATCGGCCTTACTCTAAATCCAGAATATTGGAATCATCGGGTTAATAGGGGGGTAATTAAGCTGACTTTAAATTTGCAAAATTATACCAAGGGTGGGTATCACGCTTTTTTTTCGCTCGGATCAAAAAATAGATTTGCTTTTAACTCACCTCATGAGGAGGAGCAACTCCTGCTTATCTCGAATCTGCAAACCGTTTGGCTCTGTGGCTTTTCATTCTCCGTCAGCGCCCGTTTTAATTAGGGTCACTTTTGCTAAAAAAAAACATGCCATACGCCACCGTTCAAAAATAAAAACTCTGTCGAATCTTTATCAAACTCCGACCAGTTCAAGCTCTTATCGGCCTTACTCTAAATCCAGAATATTGGAATCATCGGGTTAATAGGGGGGTAATTAAGCTGACTTTAAATTTGCAAAATTATACCAAGGGTGGGTATCACGCTTTTTTTTCGCTCGGATCAAAAAATAGATTTGCTTTTAACTCACCTCATGAGGAGGAGCAACTCCTGCTTATCTCGAATCTGCAAACCGTTTGGCTCTGTGGCTTTTCATTCTCCGTCAGCGCCCGTTTTAATTAGGGTCACTTTTGCTAAAAAAAAACATGCCATACGCCACCGATCAAAAATAAAAACTCTGTCGAATCTTTATCAAACTCCGACCAGTTCAAGCTCTTATCGGCCTTACTCTAAATCCAGAATATTGGAATCATCGGGTTAATAGGGGGGTAATTAAGCTGACTTTAAATTTGCAAAATTATACCAAGGGTGGGTATCACGCTTTTTTTTCGCTCGGATCAAAAAATAGATTTGCTTTTAACTCACCTCATGAGGAGGAGCAACTCCTGCTTATCTCGAATCTGCAAACCGTTTGGCTCTGTGGCTTTTCATTCTCCGTCAGCGCCCGTTTTAATTAGGGTCACTTTTGCTAAAAAAAAAACATGCCATACGCCACCGTTCAAAAATAAAAACTCTGTCGAATCTTTATCAAACTCCGACCAGTTCAAGCTCTTATCGGCCTTACTCTAAATCCAGAATATTGGAATCATCGGGTTAATAGGGGGGGTAATTAAGCTGACTTTAAATTTGCAAAATTATACCAAGGGTGGGTATCACGCTTTTTTTTCGCCCGGATCAAAAAATAGATTTGCTTTTAACTCACCTCATGACGAGGAGCAACTCCTGCTTATCTCGAATCTGCAAACCGTTTGGCTCTGTGGCTTTTCATTCTCCGTCAGCGCCCGTTTTAATTAGGGTCACTTTTGCTAAAAAAAAACATGCCATACGCCACCGTTCAAAAATAAAAACTCTGTCGAATCTTTATCAAACTCCGACCAGTTCAAGCTCTTATCGGCCTTACTCTAAATCCAGAATATTGGAATCATCGGGTTAATAGGGGGGTAATTAAGCTGACTTTAAATTTGCAAAATTATACCAAGGGTGGGTATCACGCTTTTTCTTCGCTCGGATCAAAAGATAGATTTGCTTTTAACTCACCTCATGAGGAGGAGCAACTCCTGCTTATCTCGAATCTGCAAACCGTTTGGCTCTGTGGCTTTTCATTCTCCGTCAGCGCCCGTTTTAATAAGGCTCACTTTTGCTAAAAAAAAACATGCCATACGCCACCGTTCAAAAATAAAAACTCTGTCGAATCTTTATCAAACTCCGACCAGTTCAAGCTCTTATCGGCCTTACTCTAAATCCAGAATATTGGAATCATCGGGTTAATAGGGGGGTAATTAAGCTGACTTTAAATTTGCAAAATTATACCAAGGGTGGGTATCACGCTTTTTTTTCGCTCGGATCAAAAAATAGATTTGCTTTTAACTCACCTCATGAGGAGGAGCAACTCCTGCTTATCTCGAATCTGCAAACCGTTTGGCTCTGTGGCTTTTCATTCTCCGTCAGCGCCCGTTTTAATTAGGGTCACTTTTGCTAAAAAAAAACATGCCATACGCCACCGTTCAAAAATAAAAACTCTGTCGAATCTTTATCAAACTCCGACCAGTTCAAGCTCTTATCGGCCTTACTCTAAATCCAGAATATTGGAATCATCGGGTTAATAGGGGGGTAATTAAGCTGACTTTAAATTTGCAAAATTATACCAAGGGTGGGTATCACGCTTTTTCTTCGCTCGGATCAAAAAATAGATTTGCTTTTAACTCACCTCATGAGGAGGAGCAACTCCTGCTTATCTCGAATCTGCAAACCGTTTGGCTCTGTGGCTTTTCATTCTCCGTCAGCGCCCGTTTTAATTAGGGTCACTTTTGCTAAAAAAAAACATGCCATACGCCACCGTTCAAAAATAAAAACTCTGTCGAATCTTTATCAAACTCCGACCAGTTCAAGCTCTTATCGGCCTTACTCTAAATCCAGAATATTGGAATCATCGGGTTAATAGGGGAGTAATTAAGCTGACTTTAAATTTGCAAAGTTATACCAAGGGTGGGTATCACGCTTTTTTTTCGCTCGGATCAAAAAATAGGTTTGCTTCTAACTCACCTCATGAGGAGGAGCAACTCCTGCTTATCTCGAATCTGCAAACCGTTTGGCTCTGTGGCTTTTCATTCTCCGTCAGCGCCCGTTTTAATTAGGGTCACTTTTGCTAAAAAAAAACATGCCATACGCCACCGTTCAAAAATAAAAACTCTGTCGAATCTTTATCAAACTCCGACCAGTTCAAGCTCTTATCGGCCTTACTCTAAATCCAGAATATTGGAATCATCGGGTTAATAGGGGGGTAATTAAGCTGACTTTAAATTTGCAAAATTATACCAAGGGTGGGTATCATGCTTTTTTTTCGCTCGGATCAAAAAATAGATTTGCTTTTAACTCACCTCATGAGGAGGAGCAACTCCTGCTTATCTCGAATCTGCAAACCGTTTGGCTCTGTGGCTTTTCATTCTCCGTCAGCGCCCGTTTTAATTAGGGTCACTTTTGCTAAAAAAAAACATGCCATACGCCACCGTTCAAAAATAAAAACTCTGTCGAATCTTTATCAAACTCCGACCAGTTCAAGCTCTTATCGGCCTTACTCTAAATCCAGAATATTGGAATCATCGGGTTAATAGGGGGGTAATTAAGCTGACTTTAAATTTGCAAAATTATACCAAGGGTGGGTATCACGCTTTTTTTTCGCTCGGATCAAAAAATAGATTTGCTTTTAACTCACATCATGAGGAGGAGCAACTCCTGCTTATCTCGAATCTGCAAACCGTTTGGCTCTGTGGCTTTTCATTCTCCGTCAGCGCCCGTTTTAATTAGGGTCACTTTTGCTAAAAAAAAACATGCCATACGCCACCGTTCAAAAATAAAAACTCTGTCGAATCTTTATCAAACTCCGACCAGTTCAAGCTCTTATCGGCCTTACTCTAAATCCAGAATATTGGAATCATCGGGTTAATAGGGGGGGTAATTAAGCTGACTTTAAATTTGCAAAATTATACCAAGGGTGGGTATCACGCTTTTTTTTCGCCCGGATCAAAAAATAGATTTGCTTTTAACTCACCTCATGAGGAGGAGCAACTCCTGCTTATCTCGAATCTGCAAACCGTTTGGCTCTGTGGCTTTTCATTCTCCGTCAGCGCCCGTTTTAATTAGGGTCACTTTTGCTAAAAAAAAACATGCCATACGCCACCGTTCAAAAATAAAAACTCTGTCGAATCTTTATCAAACTCCGACCAGTTCAAGCTCTTATCGGCCTTACTCTAAATCCAGAATATTGGAATCATCGGGTTAATAGGGGGGTAATTAAGCTGACTTTAAATTTGCAAAATTATACCAAGGGTGGGTATCACGCTTTTTCTTCGCTCGGATCAAAAAATAGATTTGCTTTTAACTCACCTCATGAGGAGGAGCAACTCCTGCTTATCTCGAATCTGCAAACCGTTTGGCTCTGTGGCTTTTCATTCTCCGTCAGCGCCCGTTTTAATAAGGGTCACTTTTGCTAAAAAAAAACATGCCATACGCCACCGTTCAAAAATAAAAACTCTGTCGAATCTTTATCAAACTCCGACCAGTTCAAGCTCTTATCGGCCTTACTCTAAATCCAGAATATTGGAATCATCGGGTTGATAGGGGAGTAATTAAGCTGACTTTAAATTTGCAAAATTATACCAAGGGTGGGTATCACGCTTTTTTTTCGCTCGGATCAAAAAATAGATTTGCTTTTAACTCACCTCATGAGGAGGAGCAACTCCTGCTTATCTCGAATCTGCAAACCGTTTGGCTCTGTGGCTTTTCATTCTCCGTCAGCGCCCGTTTTAATTAGGGTCACTTTTGCTAAAAAAAAACATGCCATACGCCACCGTTCAAAAATAAAAACTCTGTCGAATCTTTATCAAACTCCGACCAGTTCAAGCTCTTATCGGCCTTACTCTAAATCCAGAATATTGGAATCATCGGGTTAATAGGGGGGTAATTAAGCTGACTTTAAATTTGCAAAATTATACCAAGGGTGGGTATCACGCTTTTTTTTCGCTCGGATCAAAAAATAGATTTGCTTTTAACTCACCTCATGAGGAGGAGCAACTCCTGCTTATCTCGAATCTGCAAACCGTTTGGCTCTGTGGCTTTTCATTCTCCGTCAGCGCCCGTTTTAATTAGGGTCACTTTTGCTAAAAAAAAACATGCCATACGCCACCGTTCAAAAATAAAAACTCTGTCGAATCTTTATCAAACTCCGACCAGTTCAAGCTCTTATCGGCCTTACTCTAAATCCAGAATATTGGAATCATCGGGTTAATAGGGGGGTAATTAAGCTGACTTTAAATTTGCAAAATTATACCAAGGGTGGGTATCACGCTTTTTTTTCGCTCGGATCAAAAAATAGATTTGCTTTTAACTCACCTCATGAGGAGGAGCAACTCCTGCTTATCTCGAATCTGCAAACCGTTTGGCTCTGTGGCTTTTCATTCTCCGTCAGCGCCCGTTTTAATTAGGGTCACTTTTGCTAAAAAAAAAACATGCCATACGCCACCGTTCAAAAATAAAAACTCTGTCGAATCTTTATCAAACTCCGACCAGTTCAAGCTCTTATCGGCCTTACTCTAAATCCAGAATATTGGAATCATCGGGTTAATAGGGGGGGTAATTAAGCTGACTTTAAATTTGCAAAATTATACCAAGGGTGGGTATCACGCTTTTTTTTCGCCCGGATCAAAAAATAGATTTGCTTTTAACTCACCTCATGAGGAGGAGCAACTCCTGCTTATCTCGAATCTGCAAACCGTTTGGCTCTGTGGCTTTTCATTCTCCGTCAGCGCCCGTTTTAATTAGGGTCACTTTTGCTAAAAAAAAACATGCCATACGCCACCGTTCAAAAATAAAAACTCTGTCGAATCTTTATCAAACTCCGACCAGTTCAAGCTCTTATCGGCCTTACTCTAAATCCAGAATATTGGAATCATCGGGTTAATAGGGGGGTAATTAAGCTGACTTTAAATTTGCAAAATTATACCAAGGGTGGGTATCACGCTTTTTCTTCGCTCGGATCAAAAAATAGATTTGCTTTTAACTCACCTCATGAGGAGGAGCAACTCCTGCTTATCTCGAATCTGCAAACCGTTTGGCTCTGTGGCTTTTCATTCTCCGTCAGCGCCCGTTTTAATAAGGGTCACTTTTGCTAAAAAAAACCATGCCATACGCCACCGTTCAAAAATAAAAACTCTGTCGAATCTTTATCAAACTCCGACCAGTTCAAGCTCTTATCGGCCTTACTCTAAATCCAGAATATTGGAATCATCGGGTTAATAGGGGGGTAATTAAGCTGACTTTAAATTTGCAAAATTATACCAAGGGTGGGTATCACGCTTTTTTTTCGCTCGGATCAAAAAATAGATTTGCTTTTAACTCACCTCATGAGGAGGAGCAACTCCTGCTTATCTCGAATCTGCAAACCGTTTGGCTCTGTGGCTTTTCATTCTCCGTCAGCGCCCGTTTTAATTACTGTCACTTTTGCTGAAAAAAAACATGCCATACGCCACCGTTCAAAAATAAAAACTCTGTCGAATCTTTATCAAACTCCGACCAGTTCAAGCTCTTATCGGCCTTACTCTAAATCCAGAATATTGGAATCATCGGGTTAATAGGGGGGTAATTAAGCTGACTTTAAATTTGCAAAATTATACCAAGGGTGGGTATCACGCTTTTTTTTCGCTCGGATCAAAAAATAGATTTGCTTTTAACTCACCTCATGAGGAGGAGCAACTCCTGCTTATCTCGAATCTGCAAACCGTTTGGCTCTGTGGCTTTTCATTCTCCGTCAGCGCCCGTTTTAATTAGGGTCACTTTTGCTAAAAAAAAACATGCCATACGCCACCGTTCAAAAATAAAAACTCTGTCGAATCTTTATCAAACTCCGACCAGTTCAAGCTCTTATCGGCCTTACTCTAAATCCAGAATATTGGAATCATCGGGTTAATAGGGGGGTAATTAAGCTGACTTTAAATTTGCAAAATTATACCAAGGGTGGGTATCACGCTTTTTCTTCGCTCGGATCAAAAAATAGATTTGCTTTTAACTCACCTCATGAGGAGGAGCAACTCCTGCTTATCTCGAATCTGCAAACCGTTTGGCTCTGTGGCTTTTCATTCTCCGTCAGCGCCCGTTTTAATTAGGGTCACTTTTGCTAAAAAAAAACATGCCATACGCCACCGTTCAAAAATAAAAACTCTGTCGAATCTTTATCAAACTCCGACCAGTTCAAGCTCTTATCGGCCTTACTCTAAATCCAGAATATTGGAATCATCGGGTTAATAGGGGAGTAATTAAGCTGACTTTAAATTTGCAAAGTTATACCAAGGGTGGGTATCACGCTTTTTTTTCGCTCGGATCAAAAAATAGATTTGCTTTTAACTCACCTCATGAGGAGGAGCAACTCCTGCTTATCTCGAATCTGCAAACCGTTTGGCTCTGTGGCTTTTCATTCTCCGTCAGCGCCCGTTTTAATTAGGGTCACTTTTGCTAAAAAAAAAACATGCCATACGCCACCGTTCAAAAATAAAAACTCTGTCGAATCTTTATCAAACTCCGACCAGTTCAAGCTCTTATCGGCCTTACTCTAAATCCAGAATATTGGAATCATCGGGTTAATAGGGGGGTAATTAAGCTGACTTTAAATTTGCAAAATTATACCAAGGGTGGGTATCACGCTTTTTTTTCGCTCGGATCAAAAAATAGATTTGCTTTTAACTCACCTCATGAGGAGGAGCAACTCCTGCTTATCTCGAATCTGCAAACCGTTTGGCTCTGTGGCTTTTCATTCTCCGTCAGCGCCCGTTTTAATTAGGGTCACTTTTGCTAAAAAAAAACATGCCATACGCCACCGTTCAAAAATAAAAACTCTGTCGAATCTTTATCAAACTCCGACCAGTTCAAGCTCTTATCGGCCTTACTCTAAGTCCAGAATATTGGAATCATCGGGTTAATAGGGGGGGTAATTAAGCTGACTTTAAATTTGCAAAATTATACCAAGGGTGGGTATCACGCTTTTTTTTCGCTCGGATCAAAAAATAGATTTGCTTTTAACTCATATCATGAGGAGGAGCAACTCCTGCTTATCTCGAATCTGCAAACCGTTTGGCTCTGTGGCTTTTCATTCTCCGTCAGCGCCCGTTTTAATTAGGGTCACTTTTGCTAAAGAAAAACATGCCATACGCCACCGTTCAAAAATAAAAACTCTGTCGAATCTTTATCAAACTCCGACCAGTTCAAGCTCTTATCGGCCTTACTCTAAATCAAGAATATTGGAATCATCGGGTTAATAGGGGGGGTAATTAAGCTGACTTTAAATTTGCAAAATTATACCAAGGGTGGGTATCACGCTTTTTTTTCGCCCGGATCAAAAAATAGATTTGCTTTTAACTCACCTCATGAGGAGGAGCAACTCCTGCTTATCTCGAATCTGCAAACCGTTTGGCTCTGTGGCTTTTCATTCTCCGTCAGCGCCCGTTTTAATTAGGGTCACTTTTGCTAAAAAAAAACATGCCATACGCCACCGTTCAAAAATAAAAACTCTGTCGAATCTTTATCAAACTCCGACCAGTTCAAGCTCTTATCGGCCTTACTCTAAATCCAGAATATTGGAATCATCGGGTTAATAGGGGGGTAATTAAGCTGACTTTAAATTTGCAAAATTATACCAAGGGTGGGTATCACGCTTTTTTTTCGCTCGGATCAAAAAATAGATTTGCTTTTAACTCACCTCATGAGGAGGAGCAACTCCTGCTTATCTCGAATCTGCAAACCGTTTGGCTCTGTGGCTTTTCATTCTCCGTCAGCGCCCGTTTTAATTAGGGTCACTTTTGCTAAAAAAAAACATGCCATACGCCACCGTTCAAAAATAAAAACTCTGTCGAATCTTTATCAAACTCCGACCAGTTCAAGCTCTTATCGGCCTTACTCTAAGTCCAGAATATTGGAATCATCGGGTTAATAGGGGGGGTAATTAAGCTGACTTTAAATTTGCAAAATTATACCAAGGGTGGGTATCACGCTTTTTTTTCGCTCGGATCAAAAAATAGATTTGCTTTTAACTCACATCATGAGGAGGAGCAACTCCTGCTTATCTCGAATCTGCAAACCGTTTGGCTCTGTGGCTTTTCATTCTCCGTCAGCGCCCGTTTTAATTAGGGTCACTTTTGCTAAAAAAAAACATGCCATACGCCACCGTTCAAAAATAAAAACTCTGTCGAATCTTTATCAAACTCCGACCAGTTCAAGCTCTTATCGGCCTTACTCTAAATCCAGAATATTGGAATCATCGGGTTAATAGGGGGGGTAATTAAGCTGACTATAAATTTGCAAAATTATACCAAGGGTATGTATCACGCTTTTTTTTCGCCCGGATCAAAAAATAGATTTGCTTTTAACTCACCTCATGAGGAGGAGCAACTCCTGCTTATCTCGAATCTGCAAACCGTTTGGCTCTGTGGCTTTTCATTCTCCGTCAGCGCCCGTTTTAATTAGGGTCACTTTTGCTAAAAAAAAACATGCCATACGCCACCGTTCAAAAATAAAAACTCTGTCGAATCTTTATCAAACTCCGACCAGTTCAAGCTCTTATCGGCCTTACTCTAAATCCAGAATATTGGAATCATCGGGTTAATAGGGGGGTAATTAAGCTGACTTTAAATTTGCAAAATTATACCAAGGGTGGGTATCACGCTGTTTTTTCGCTCCGATCAAAAAATAGATTTGCTTTTAACTCACCTCATGAGGAGGAGCAACTCCTGCTTATCTCGAATCTGCAAACCGTTTGGCTCTGTGGCTTTTCATTCTCCGTCAGCGCCCGTTTTAATTAGGGTCACTTTTGCTAAAAAAAAACATGCCATACGCCACCGTTCAAAAATAAAAACTCTGTCGAATCTTTATCAAACTCCGACCAGTTCAAGCTCTTATCGGCCTTACTCTAAATCCAGAATATTGGAATCATCGGGTTAATAGGGGAGTAATTAAGCTGACTTTAAATTTGCAAAGTTATACCAAGGGTGGGTATCACGCTTTTTTTTCGCTCGGATCAAAAAATAGATTTGCTTCTAACTCACCTCATGAGGAGGAGCAACTCCTGCTTATCTCGAATCTGCAAACCGTTTGGCTCTGTGGCTTTTCATTCTCCGTCAGCGCCCGTTTTAATTAGGGTCACTTTTGCTAAAAAAAAACATGCCATACGCCACCGTTCAAAAATAAAAACTCTGTCGAATCTTTATCAAACTCCGACCAGTTCAAGCTCTTATCGGCCTTACTCTAAATCCAGAATATTGGAATCATCGGGTTAATAGGGGGGTAATTAAGCTGACTTTAAATTTGCAAAATTATACCAAGGGTGGGTATCACGCTTTTTTTTCGCTCGGATCAAAAAATAGATTTGCTTTTAACTCACCTCATGAGGAGGAGCAACTCCTGCTTATCTCGAATCTGCAAACCGTTTGGCTCTGTGGCTTTTCATTCTCCGTCAGCGCCCGTTTTAATTAGGGTCACTTTTGCTAAAAAAAAACATGCCATACGCCACCGTTCAAAAATAAAAACTCTGTCGAATCTTTATCAAACTCCGACCAGTTCAAGCTCTTATCGGCCTTACTCTAAGTCCAGAATATTGGAATCATCGGGTTAATAGGGGGGGTAATTAAGCTGACTTTAAATTTGCAAAATTATACCAAGGGTGGGTATCACGCTTTTTTTTCGCTCGGATCAAAAAATAGATTTGCTTTTAACTCACATCATGAGGAGGAGCAACTCCTGCTTATCTCGAATCTGCAAACCGTTTGGCTCTGTGGCTTTTCATTCTCCGTCAGCGCCCGTTTTAATTAGGGTCACTTTTGCTAAAAAAAAACATGCCATACGCCACCGTTCAAAAATAAAAACTCTGTCGAATCTTTATCAAACTCCGACCAGTTCAAGCTCTTATCGGCCTTACTCTAAATCAAGAATATTGGAATCATCGGGTTAATAGGGGGGGTAATTAAGCTGACTTTAAATTTGCAAAATTATACCAAGGGTGGGTATCACGCTTTTTTTTCGCCCGGATCAAAAAATAGATTTGCTTTTAACTCACCTCATGAGGAGGAGCAACTCCTGCTTATCTCGAATCTGCAAACCGTTTGGCTCTGTGGCTTTTCATTCTCCGTCAGCGCCCGTTTTAATTAGGGTCACTTTTGCTAAAAAAAAACATGCCATACGCCACCGTTCAAAAATAAAAACTCTGTCGAATCTTTATCAAACTCCGACCAGTTCAAGCTCTTATCGGCCTTACTCTAAATCCAGAATATTGGAATCATCGGGTTAATTGGGGGGTAATTAAGCTGACTTTAAATTTGCAAAATTATACCAAGGGTGGGTATCACGCTTTTTTTTCGCTCGGATCAAAAAATAGATTTGCTTTTAACTCACCTCATGAGGAGGAGCAACTCCTGCTTATCTCGAATCTGCAAACCGTTTGGCTCTGTGGCTTTTCATTCTCCGTCAGCGCCCGTTTTAATTAGGGTCACTTTTGCTAAAAAAAAACATGCCATACGCCACCGTTCAAAAATAAAAACTCTGTCGAATCTTTATCAAACTCCGACCAGTTCAAGCTCTTATCGGCCTTACTCTAAGTCCAGAATATTGGAATCATCGGGTTAATAGGGGGGGTAATTAAGCTGACTTTAAATTTGCAAAATTATACCAAGGGTGGGTATCACGCTTTTTTTTCGCTCGGATCAAAAAATAGATTTGCTTTTAACTCACATCATGAGGAGGAGCAACTCCTGCTTATCTCGAATCTGCAAACCGTTTGGCTCTGTGGCTTTTCATTCTCCGTCAGCGCCCGTTTTAATTAGGGTCACTTTTGCTAAAAAAAAACATGCCATACGCCACCGTTCAAAAATAAAAACTCTGTCGAATCTTTATCAAACTCCGACCAGTTCAAGCTCTTATCGGCCTTACTCTAAATCCAGAATATTGGAATCATCGGGTTAGTAGGGGGGGTAATTAAGCTGACTTTAAATTTGCAAAATTATACCAAGGGTGGGTATCACGCTTTTTTTTCGCCCGGATCAAAAAATAGATTTGCTTTTAACTCACCTCATGAGGAGGAGCAACTCCTGCTTATCTCGAATCTGCAAACCGTTTGGCTCTGTGGCTTTTCATTCTCCGTCAGCGCCCGTTTTAATTAGGGTCACTTTTGCTAAAAAAAAACATGCCATACGCCACCGTTCAAAAATAAAAACTCTGTCGAATCTTTATCAAACTCCGACCAGTTCAAGCTCTTATCGGCCTTACTCTAAATCCAGAATATTGGAATCATCGGGTTAATAGGGGGGTAATTAAGCTGACTTTAAATTTGCAAAATTATACCAAGGGTGGGTATCACGCTGTTTTTTCGCTCGGATCAAAAAATAGATTTGCTTTTAACTCACCTCATGAGGAGGAGCAACTCCTGCTTATCTCGAATCTGCAAACCGTTTGGCTCTGTGGCTTTTCATTCTCCGTCAGCGCCCGTTTTAATTAGGGTCACTTTTGCTAAAAAAAAACATGCCATACGCCACCGTTCAAAAATAAAAACTCTGTCGAATCTTTATCAAACTCCGACCAGTTCAAGCTCTTATCGGCCTTACTCTAAATCCAGAATATTGGAATCATCGGGTTAATAGGGGAGTAATTAAGCTGACTTTAAATTTGCAAAGTTATACCAAGGGTGGGTATCACGCTTTTTTTTCGCTCGGATCAAAAAATAGATTTGCTTCTAACTCACCTCATGAGGAGGAGCAACTCCTGCTTATCTCGAATCTGCAAACCGTTTGGCTCTGTGGCTTTTCATTCTCCGTCAGCGCCCGTTTTAATTAGGGTCACTTTTGCTAAAAAAAAAACATGCCATACGCCACCGTTCAAAAATAAAAACTCTGTCGAATCTTTATCAAACTCCGACCAGTTCAAGCTCTTATCGGCCTTACTCTAAATCCAGAATATTGGAATCATCGGGTTAATAGGGGGGTAATTAAGCTGACTTTAAATTTGCAAATTTATACCAAGGGTGGGTATCACGCTTTTTTTTCGCTCGGATCAAAAAATAGATTTGCTTTTAACTCACCTCATGAGGAGGAGCAACTCCTGCTTATCTCGAATCTGCAAACCGTTTGGCTCTGTGGCTTTTCATTCTCCGTCAGCGCCCGTTTTAATTAGGGTCACTTTTGCTAAAAAAAAACATGCCATACGCCACCGTTCAAAAATAAAAACTCTGTCGAATCTTTATCAAACTCCGACCAGTTCAAGCTCTTATCGGCCTTACTCTAAATCCAGAATATTGGAATCATCGGGTTAATAGGGGGGTAATTAAGCTGACTTTAAATTTGCAAAATTATACCAAGGGTGGGTATCACGCTTTTTTTTCGCTCGGATCAAAAAATAGATTTGCTTTTAACTCACCTCATGAGGAGGAGCAACTCCTGCTTATCTCGAATCTGCAAACCGTTTGGCTCTGTGGCTTTTCATTCTCCGTCAGCGCCCGTTTTAATTAGGGTCACTTTTGCTAAAAAAAAACATGCCATACGCCACCGTTCAAAAATAAAAACTCTGTCGAATCTTTATCAAACTCCGACCAGTTCAAGCTCTTATCGGCCTTACTCTAAGTCCAGAATATTGGAATCATCGGGTTAATAGGGGGGGTAATTAAGCTGACTTTAAATTTGCAAAATTATACCAAGGGTGGGTATCACGCTTTTTTTTCGCTCGGATCAAAAAATAGATTTGCTTTTAACTCACATCATGAGGAGGAGCAACTCCTGCTTATCTCGAATCTGCAAACCGTTTGGCTCTGTGGCTTTTCATTCTCCGTCAGCGCCCGTTTTAATTAGGGTCACTTTTGCTAAAAAAAATCATGCCATACGCCACCGTTCAAAAATAAAAACTCTGTCGAATCTTTATCAAACTCCGACCAGTTCAAGCTCTTATCGGCCTTACTCTAAGTCCAGAATATTGGAATCATCGGGTTAATAGGGGGGGTAACTAAGCTGACTTTAAATTTGCAAAATTATACCAAGGGTGGGTATCACGCTTTTTTTTCGCCCGGATCAAAAAATAGATTTGCTTTTAACTCACCTCATGAGGAGGAGCAACTCCTGCTTATCTCGAATCTGCAAACCGTTTGGCTCTGTGGCTTTTCATTCTCCGTCAGCGCCCGTTTTAATTAGGGTCACTTTTGCTAAAAAAAAACATGGCATACGCCACCGTTCAAAAATAAAAACTCTGTCGAATCTTTATCAAACTCCGACCAGTTCAAGCTCTTATCGGCCTTACTCTAAATCCAGAATATTGGAATCATCGGGTTAATAGGGGGGTAATTAAGCTGACTTTAAATTTGCAAAATTATACCAAGGGTGGGTATCACGCTTTTTTTTCGCTCGGATCAAAAAATAGATTTGCTTTTAACTCACCTCATGAGGAGGAGCAACTCCTGCTTATCTCGAATCTGCAAACCGTTTGGCTCTGTGGCTTTTCATTCTCCGTCAGCGCCCGTTTTAATTAGGGTCACTTTTGCTAAAAAAAAACATGCCATACGCCACCGTTCAAAAATAAAAACTCTGTCGAATCTTTATCAAACTCCGACCAGTTCAAGCTCTTATCGGCCTTACTCTAAGTCCAGAATATTGGAATCATCGGGTTAATAGGGGGGGTAATTAAGCTGACTTTAAATTTGCAAAATTATACCAAGGGTGGGTATCACGCTTTTTTTTCGCACGGATCAAAAAATAGATTTGCTTTTAACTCACATCATGAGGAGGAGCAACTCCTGCTTATCTCGAATCTGCAAACCGTTTGGCTCTGTGGCTTTTCATTCTCCGTCAGCGCCCGTTTTAATTAGGGTCACTTTTGCTAAAAAAAAACATGCCATACGCCACCGTTCAAAAATAAAAACTCTGTCGAATCTTTATCAAACTCCGACCAGTTCAAGCTCTTATCGGCCTTACTCTAAATCCAGAATATTGGAATCATCGGGTTAATAGGGGGGGTAATTAAGCTGACTTTAAATTTGCAAAATTATACCAAGGGTGGGTATCACGCTTTTTTTTCGCCCGGATCAAAAAATAGATTTGCTTTTAACTCACCTCATGAGGAGGAGCAACTCCTGCTTATCTCGAATCTGCAAACCGTTTGGCCCTGTGGCTTTTCATTCTCCGTCAGCGCCCGTTTTAATTAGGGTCACTTTTGCTAAAAAAAAACATGCCATACGCCACCGTTCAAAAATAAAAACTCTGTCGAATCTTTATCAAACTCCGACCAGTTCAAGCTCTTATCGGCCTTACTCTAAATCCAGAATATTGGAATCATCGGGTTAATAGGGGGGTAATTAAGCTGACTTTAAATTTGCAAAATTATACCAAGGGTGGGTATCACGCTGTTTTTTCGCTCGGATCAAAAAATAGATTTGCTTTTAACTCACCTCATGAGGAGGAGCAACTCCTGCTTATCTCGAATCTGCAAACCGTTTGGCTCTGTGGCTTTTCATTCTCCGTCAGCGCCCGTTTTAATTAGGGTCACTTTTGCTAAAAAAAAACATGCCATACGCCACCGTTCAAAAATAAAAACTCTGTCGAATCTTTATCAAACTCCGACCAGTTCAAGCTCTTATCGGCCTTACTCTAAATCCAGAATATTGGAATCATCGGGTTAATAGGGGAGTAATTAAGCTGACTTTAAATTTGCAAAGTTATACCAAGGGTGGGTATCACGCTTTTTTTTCGCTCGGATCAAAAAATAGATTTGCTTCTAACTCACATCATGAGGAGGAGCAACTCCTGCTTATCTCGAATCTGCAAACCGTTTGGCTCTGTGGCTTTTCATTCTCCGTCAGCGCCCGTTTTAATTAGGGTCACTTTTGCTAAAAAAAAACATGCCATACGCCACCGTTCAAAAATAAAAACTCTGTCGAATCTTTATCAAACTCCGACCAGTTCAAGCTCTTATCGGCCTTACTCTAAATCCAGAATATTGGAATCATCGGGTTAATAGGGGGGTAATTAAGCTGACTTTAAATTTGCAAAATTATACCAAGGGTGGGTATCACGCTTTTTTTTCGCTCGGATCAAAAAATAGATTTGCTTTTAACTCACCTCATGAGGAGGAGCAACTCCTGCTTATCTCGAATCTGCAAACCGTTTGGCTCTGTGGCTTTTCATTCTCCGTCAGCGCCCGTTTTAATTAGGGTCACATTTGCTAAAAAAAAACATGCCATACGCCACCGTTCAAAAATAAAAACTCTGTCGAATCTTTATCAAACTCCGACCAGTTCAAGCTCTTATCGGCCTTACTCTAAATCCAGAATATTGGAATCATCGGGTTAATAGGGGGGTAATTAAGCTGACTTTAAATTTGCAAAATTATACCAAGGGTGGGTATCACGCTTTTTTTTCGCTCGGATCAAAAAATAGATTTGCTTTTAACTCACCTCATGAGGAGGAGCAACTCCTGCTTATCTCGAATCTGCAAACCGTTTGGCTCTGTGGCTTTTCATTCTCCGTCAGCGCCCGTTTTAATTAGGGTCACTTTTGCTAAAAAAAAACATGCCATACGCCACCGTTCAAAAATAAAAACTCTGTCGAATCTTTATCAAACTCCGACCAGTTCAAGCTCTTATCGGCCTTACTCTAAGTCCAGAATATTGGAATCATCGGGTTAATAGGGGGGGTAATTAAGCTGACTTTAAATTTGCAAAATTATACCAAGGGTGGGTATCACGCTTTTTTTTCGCTCGGATCAAAAAATAGATTTGCTTTTAACTCACATCATGAGGAGGAGCAACTCCTGCTTATCTCGAATCTGCAAACCGTTTGGCTCTGTGGCTTTTCATTCTCCGTCAGCGCCCGTTTTAATTAGGGTCACTTTTGCTAAAAAAAATCATGCCATACGCCACCGTTCAAAAATAAAAACTCTGTCGAATCTTTATCAAACTCCGACCAGTTCAAGCTCTTATCGGCCTTACTCTAAGTCCAGAATATTGGAATCATCGGGTTAATAGGGGGGGTAACTAAGCTGACTTTAAATTTGCAAAATTATACCAAGGGTGGGTATCACGCTTTTTTTTCGCTCGGATCAAAAAATAGATTTGCTTTTACCTCACATCATGAGGAGGAGCAACTCCTGCTTATCTCAAATCTGCAAACCGTTTGGCTCTGTGGCTTTTCATTCTCCGTCAGCGCCCGTTTTAATTAGGGTCACTTTTGCTAAAAAATAACATGCCATACGCCACCGTTCAAAAATAAAAACTCTGTCGAATCTTTATCAAACTCCGACCAGTTCAAGCTCTTATCGGCCTTACTCTAAATCCAGAATATTGGAATCATCGGGTTAATAGGGGGGTAATTAAGCTGACTTTAAATTTGCAAAATTATACCAAGGGTGGGTATCACGCTTTTTCTTCGCTCGGATCAAAAAATAGATTTGCTTTTAACTCACCTCATGAGGAGGAGCAACTCCTGCTTATCTCGAATCTGCAAACCGTTTTGCTCTGTGGCTTTTCATTCTCCGTCAGCGCCCGTTTTAATTAGGGTCACTTTTGCTAAAAAAAAACATGCCATACGCCACCGTTCAAAAATAAAAACTCTGTCGAATCTTTATCAAACTCCGACCAGTTCAAGCTCTTATCGGCCTTACTCTAAATCCAGAATATTGGAATCATCGGGTTAATAGGGGGGTAATTAAGCTGACTTTAAATTTGCAAAATTATACCAAGGGTGGGTATCACGCTTTTTTTTCGCTCGGATCAAAAAATAGATTTGCTTTTAACTCACCTCATGAGGAGGAGCAACTCCTGCTTATCTCGAATCTGCAAACCGTTTGGCTCTGTGGCTTTTCATTCTCCGTCAGCGCCCGTTTTAATTAGGGTCACTTTTGCTAAAAAAAAACATGCCATACGCCACCGTTCAAAAATAAAAACTCTGTCGAATCTTTATCAAACTCCGACCAGTTCAAGCTCTTATCGGCCTTACTCTAAATCCAGAATATTGGAATCATCGGGTTAATAGGGGGGTAATTAAGCTGACTTTAAATTTGCAAAAGTATACCAAGGGTGGGTATCACGCTTTTTCTTCGCTCGGATCAAAAAATAGATTTGCTTTTAACTCACCTCATGAGGAGGAGCAACTCCTGCTTATCTCGAATCTGCAAACCGTTTGGCTCTGTGGCTTTTCATTCTCCGTCAGCGCCCGTTTTAATTAGGGTCACTTTTGCTAAAAAAAAACATGCCATACGCCACCGTTCAAAAATAAAAACTCTGTCGAATCTTTATCAAACTCCGACCAGTTCAAGCTCTTATCGGCCTTACTCTAAATCCAGAATATTGGAATCATCGGGTTAATAGGGGAGTAATTAAGCTGACTTTAAATTTGCAAAGTTATACCAAGGGTGGGTATCACGCTTTTTTTTCGCTCGGATCAAAAAATAGATTTGCTTCTAACTCACCTCATGAGGAGGAGCAACTCCTGCTTATCTCGAATCTGCAAACCGTTTGGCTCTGTGGCTTTTCATTCTCCGTCAGCGCCCGTTTTAATTAGGGTCACTTTTGCTAAAAAAAAACATGCCATACGCCACCGTTCAAAAATAAAAACTCTGTCGAATCTTTATCAAACTCCGACCAGTTCAAGCTCTTATCGGCCTTACTCTAAATCCAGAATATTGGAATCATCGGGTTAATAGGGGGGTAATTAAGCTGACTTTAAATTTGCAAAATTATACCAAGGGTGGGTATCACGCTTTTTTTTCGCTCGGATCAAAAAATAGATTTGCTTTTAACTCACCTCATGAGGAGGAGCAACTCCTGCTTATCTCGAATCTGCAAACCGTTTGGCTCTGTGGCTTTTCATTCTCCGTCAGCGCCCGTTTTAATTAGGGTCACTTTTGCTAAAAAAAAACATGCCATACGCCACCGTTCAAAAATAAAAACTCTGTCGAATCTTTATCAAACTCCGACCAGTTCAAGCTCTTATCGGCCTTACTCTAAGTCCAGAATATTGGAATCATCGGGTTAATAGGGGGGGTAATTAAGCTGACTTTAAATTTGCAAAATTATACCAAGGGTGGGTATCACGCTTTTTTTTCGCTCGGATCAAAAAATAGATTTGCTTTTAACTCACATCATGAGGAGGAGCAACTCCTGCTTATCTCGAATCTGCAAACCGTTTGGCTCTGTGGCTTTTCATTCTCCGTCAGCGCCCGTTTTAATTAGGGTCACTTTTGCTAAAAAAAAACATGCCATACGCCACCGTTCAAAAATAAAAACTCTGTCGAATCTTTATCAAACTCCGACCAGTTCAAGCTCTTATCGGCCTTACTCTAAATCCAGAATATTGGAATCATCGGGTTAATAGGGGGGGTAATTAAGCTGACTTTAAATTTGCAAAATTATACCAAGGGTGGGTATCACGCTTTTTTTTCGCTCGGATCAAAAAATAGATTTGCTTTTAACTCACATCATGAGGAGGAGCAACTCCTGCTTATCTCGAATCTGCAAACCGTTTGGCTCTGTGGCTTTTCATTCTCCGTCAGCGCCCGTTTTAATTAGGGTCACTTTTGCTAAAAAAAAACATGCCATACGCCACCGTTCAAAAATAAAAACTCTGTCGAATCTTTATCAAACTCCGACCAGTTCAAGCTCTTATCGGCCTTACTCTAAATCCAGAATATTGGAATCATCGGGTTAATAGGGGGGGTAATTAAGCTGACTTTAAATTTGCAAAATTATACCAAGGGTGGGTATCACGCTTTTTTTTCGCCCGGATCAAAAAATAGATTTGCTTTTAACTCACCTCATGAGGAGGAGCAACTCCTGCTTATCTCGAATCTGCAAACCGTTTGGCTCTGTGGCTTTTCATTCTCCGTCAGCGCCCGTTTTAATTAGGGTCACTTTTGCTAAAAAAAAACATGCCATACGCCACCGTTCAAAAATAAAAACTCTGTCGAATCTTTATCAAACTCCGACCAGTTCAAGCTCTTATCGGCCTTACTCTAAATCCAGAATATTGGAATCATCGGGTTAATAGGGGAGTAATTAAGCTGACTTTAAATTTGCAAAGTTATACCAAGGGTGGGTATCACGCTTTTTTTTCGCTCGGATCAAAAAATAGATTTGCTTCTAACTCACCTCATGAGGAGGAGCAACTCCTGCTTATCTCGAATCTGCAAACCGTTTGGCTCTGTGGCTTTTCATTCTCCGTCAGCGCCCGTTTTAATTAGGGTCACTTTTGCTAAAAAAAAACATGCCATACGCCACCGTTCAAAAATAAAAACTCTGTCGAATCTTTATCAAACTCCGACCAGTTCAAGCTCTTATCGGCCTTACTCTAAATCCAGAATATTGGAATCATCGGGTTAATAGGGGGGTAATTAAGCTGACTTTAAATTTGCAAAATTATACCAAGGGTGGGTATCACGCTTTTTTTTCGCTCGGATCAAAAAATAGATTTGCTTTTAACTCACCTCATGAGGAGGAGCAACTCCTGCTTATCTCGAATCTGCAAACCGTTTGGCTCTGTGGCTTTTCATTCTCCGTCAGCGCCCGTTTTAATTAGGGTCACTTTTGCTAAAAAAAAACATGCCATACGCCACCGTTCAAAAATAAAAGCTCTGTCGAATCTTTATCAAACTCCGACCAGTTCAAGCTCTTATCGGCCTTACTCTAAATCCAGAATATTGGAATCATCGGGTTAATAGGGGGGTAATTAAGCTGACTTTAAATTTGCAAAATTATACCAAGGGTGGGTATCACGCTTTTTCTTCGCTCGGATCAAAAAATAGATTTGCTTTTAACTCACCTCATGAGGAGGAGCAACTCCTGCTTATCTCGAATCTGCAAACCGTTTGGCTCTGTGGCTTTTCATTCTCCGTCAGCGCCCGTTTTAATTAGGGTCACTTTTGCTAAAAAAAAACATGCCATACGCCACCGTTCAAAAATAAAAACTCTGTCGAATCTTTATCAAACTCCGACCAGTTCAAGCTCTTATCGGCCTTACTCTAAATCCAGAATATTGGAATCATCGGGTTAATAGGGGGGTAATTAAGCTGACTTTAAATTTGCAAAATTATACCAAGGGTGGGTATCACGCTTTTTTTTCGCTCGGATCAAAAAATAGATTTGCTTTTAACTCACCTCATGAGGAGGAGCAACTCCTGCTTATCTCGAATCTGCAAACCGTTTGGCTCTGTGGCTTTTCATTCTCCGTCAGCGCCCGTTTTAATTAGGGTCACTTTTGCTAAAAAAAAACATGCCATACGCCACCGTTCAAAAATAAAAACTCTGTCGAATCTTTATCAAACTCCGACCAGTTCAAGCTCTTATCGGCCTTACTCTAAGTCCAGAATATTGGAATCATCGGGTTAATAGGGGGGGTAATTAAGCTGACTTTAAATTTGCAAAATTATACCAAGGGTGGGTATCACGCTTTTTTTTCGCTCGGATCAAAAAATAGATTTGCTTTTAACTCACATCATGAGGAGGAGCAACTCCTGCTTATCTCGAATCTGCAAACCGTTTGGCTCTGTGGCTTTTCATTCTCCGTCAGCGCCCGTTTTAATTAGGGTCACTTTTGCTAGAAAAAAACATGCCATACGCCACCGTTCAAAAATAAAAACTCTGTCGAATCTTTATCAAACTCCGACCAGTTCAAGCTCTTATCGGCCTTACTCTAAATCCAGAATATTGGAATCATCGGGTTAATAGGGGGGTAATTAAGCTGACTTTAAATTTGCAAAATTATACCAAGGGTGGGTATCACGCTTTTTTTTCGCCCGGATCAAAAAATAGATTTGCTTTTAACTCACCTCATGAGGAGGAGCAACTCCTGCTTATCTCGAATCTGCAAACCGTTTGGCTCTGTGGCTTTTCATTCTCCGTCAGCGCCCGTTTTAATTAGGGTCACTTTTGCTAAAAAAAAACATGCCATACGCCACCGTTCAAAAATAAAAACTCTGTCGAATCTTTATCAAACTCCGACCAGTTCAAGCTCTTATCGGCCTTACTCTAAATCCAGAATATTGGAATCATCGGGTTAATAGGGGGGTAATTAAGCTGACTTTAAATTTGCAAAATTATACCAAGGGTGGGTATCACGCTTTTTCTTCGCTCGGATCAAAAAATAGATTTGCTTTTAACTCACCTCATGAGGAGGAGCAACTCCTGCTTATCTCGAATCTGCAAACCGTTTGGCTCTGTGGCTTTTCATTCTCCGTCAGCGCCCGTTTTAATAAGGGTCACTTTTGCTAAAAAAAAACATGCCATACGCCACCGTTCAAAAATAAAAACTCTGTCGAATCTTTATCAAACTCCGACCAGTTCAAGCTCTTATCGGCCTTACTCTAAATCCAGAATATTGGAATCATCGGGTTAATAGGGGGGTAATTAAGCTGACTTTAAATTTGCAAAATTATACCAAGGATGGGTATCACGCTTGTTTTTTGCTCGGATCAAAAAATAGATTTGCTTTTAACTCACCTCATGAGGAGGAGCAACTCCTGCTTATCTCGAATCTGCAAACCGTTTGGCTCTGTGGCTTTTCATTCTCCGTCAGCGCCCGTTTTAATTAGGGTCACTTTTGCTAAAAAAAAACATGCCATACGCCACCGTTCAAAAATAAAAACTCTGTCGAATCTTTATCAAACTCCGACCAGTTCAAGCTCTTATCGGCCTTACTCTAAATCCAGAATATTGGAATCATCGGGTTAATAGGGGGGAAATTAAGCTGACTTTAAATTTGCAAAATTATACCAAGGGTGGGTATCACGCTTTTTTTTCGCTCGGATCAAAAAATAGATTTGCTTTTAACTCACATCATGAGGAGGAGCAACTCCTGCTTATCTCGAATCTGCAAACCGTTTGGCTCTGTGGCTTTTCATTCTCCGTCAGCGCCCGTTTTAATTAGGGTCACTTTTGCTAAAAAAAAACATGCCATACGCCACCGTTCAAAAATAAAAACTCTGTCGAATCTTTATCAAACTCCGACCAGTTCAAGCTCTTATCGGCCTTACTCTAAATCCAGAATATTGGAATCATCGGGTTAATAGGGGGGTAATTAAGCTGACTTTAAATTTGCAAAATTATACCAAGGGTGGGTATCACGCTTTTTTTTCGCCCGGATCAAAAAATAGATTTGCTTTTAACTCACCTCATGAGGAGGAGCAACTCCTGCTTATCTCGAATCTGCAAACCGTTTGGCTCTGTGGCTTTTCATTCTCCGTCAGCGCCCGTTTTAATTAGGGTCACTTTTGCTAAAAAAAAACATGCCATACGCCACCGTTCAAAAATAAAAACTCTGTCGAATCTTTATCAAACTCCGACCAGTTCAAGCTCTTATCGGCCTTACTCTAAATCCAGAATATCGGAATCATCGGGGTAATAGGGGAGTAATTAAGCTGACTTTAAATTTCCAAAGTTATACCAAGGGTGGGTATCACGCTTTTTTTTCGCTCGGATCAAAAAATAGATTTGCTTCTAACTCACCTCATGAGGAGGAGCAACTCCTGCTTATCTCGAATCTGCAAACCGTTTGGCTCTGTGGCTTTTCATTCTCCGTCAGCGCCCGTTTTAATTAGGGTCACTTTTGCTAAAAAAAAACATGCCATACGCCACCGTTCAAAAATAAAAACTCTGTCGAATCTTTATCAAACTCCGACCAGTTCAAGCTCTTATCGGCCTTACTCTAAATCCAGAATATTGGAATCATCGGGTTAATAGGGGGGTAATTAAGCTGACTTTAAATTTGCAAAATTATACCAAGGGTGGGTATCACGCTTTTTTTTCGCTCGGATCAAAAAATAGATTTGCTTTTAACTCACCTCATGAGGAGGAGCAACTCCTGCTTATCTCGAATCTGCAAACCGTTTGGCTCTGTGGCTTTTTATTCTCCGTCAGCGCCCGTTTTAATTAGGGTCACTTTTGCTAAAAAAAAACATACCATACGCCACCGTTCAAAAATAAAAACTCTGTCGAATCTTTATCAAACTCCGACCAGTTCAAGCTCTTATCGGCCTTACTCTAAGTCCAGAATATTGGAATCATCGGGTTAATAGGGGGGGTAATTAAGCTGACTTTAAATTTGCAAAATTATACCAAGGGTGGGTATCACGCTTTTTTTTCGCTCGGATCAAAAAATAGATTTGCTTTTAACTCACATCATGAGGAGGAGCAACTCCTGCTTATCTCGAATCTGCAAACCGTTTGGCTCTGTGGCTTTTCATTCTCCGTCAGCGCCCGTTTTAATTAGGGTCACTTTTGCTAAAAAAAAACATGCCATACGCCACCGTTCAAAAATAAAAACTCTGTCGAATCTTTATCAAACTCCGACCAGTTCAAGCTCTTATCGGCCTTACTCTAAATCCAGAATATTGGAATCATCGGGTTAATAGGGGGGGGTAATTAAGCTGACTTTAAATTTGCAAAATTATACCAAGGGTGGGTATCACGCTTTTTTTTCGCCCGGATCAAAAAATAGATTTGCTTTTAACTCACCTCATGAGGAGGAGCAACTCCTGCTTATCTCGAATCTGCAAACCGTTTGGCTCTGTGGCTTTTCATTCTCCGTCAGCGCCCGTTTTAATTAGGGTCACTTTTGCTAAAAAAAAACATGCCATACGCCACCGTTCAAAAATAAAAACTCTGTCGAATCTTTATCAAACTCCGACCAGTTCAAGCTCTTATCGGCCTTACTCTAAATCCAGAATATTGGAATCATCGGGTTAATAGGGGGGTAATTAAGCTGACTTTAAATTTGCAAAATTATACCAAGGGTGGGTATCACGCTTTTTCTTCGCTCGGATCAAAAAATAGATTTGCTTTTAACTCACCTCATGAGGAGGAGCAACTCCTGCTTATCTCGAATCTGCAAACCGTTTGGCTCTGTGGCTTTTCATTCTCCGTCAGCGCCCGTTTTAATAAGGGTCACTTTTGCTAAAAAAAAACATGCCATACGCCACCGTTCAAAAATAAAAACTCTGTCGAATCTTTATCAAACTCCGACCAGTTCAAGCTCTTATCGGCCTTACTCTAAATCCAGAATATTGTAATCATCGGGTTAATAGGGGGGTAATTAAGCTGACTTTAAATTTGCAAAATTATACCAAGGGTGGGTATCACGCTTTTTTTTCGCTCGGATCAAAAAATAGATTTGCTTTTAACTCACCTCATGAGGAGGAGCAACTCCTGCTTATCTCGAATCTGCAAACCGTTTGGCTCTGTGGCTTTTCATTCTCCGTCAGCGCCCGTTTTAATTAGGGTCACTTTTGCTAAAAAAAAACATGCCATACGCCACCGTTCAAAAATAAAAACTCTGTCGAATCTTTATCAAACTCCGACCAGTTCAAGCTCTTATCGGCCTTACTCTAAATCCAGAATATTGGAATCATCGGGTTAATAGGGGGGTAATTAAGCTGACTTTAAATTTGCAAAATTATACCAAGGGTGGGTATCACGCTTTTTCTTCGCTCGGATCAAAAAATAGATTTGCTTTTAACTCACCTCATGAGGAGGAGCAACTCCTGCTTATCTCGAATCTGCAAACCGTTTGGCTCTGTGGCTTTTCATTCTCTGTCAGCGCCCGTTTTAATTAGGGTCACTTTTGCTAAAAAAAAACATGCCATACGCCACCGTTCAAAAATAAAAACTCTGTCGAATCTTTATCAAACTCCGACCAGTTCAAGCTCTTATCGGCCTTACTCTAAATCCAGAATATTGGAATCATCGGGTTAATAGGGGGGTAATTAAGCTGACTTTAAATTTGCAAAATTATACCAAGGGTGGGTATCACGCTTTTTTTTCGCTCGGATCAAAAAATAGATTTGCTTTTAACTCACCTCATGAGGAGGAGCAACTCCTGCTTATCTCGAATCTGCAAACCGTTTGGCTCTGTGGCTTTTCATTCTCCGTCAGCGCCCGTTTTAATTAGGGTCACTTTTGCTAAAAAAAAACATGCCATACGCCACCGTTCAAAAATAAAAACTCTGTCGAATCTTTATCAAACTCCGACCAGCTCAAGCTCTTATCGGCCTTACTCTAAATCCAGAATATTGGAATCATCGGGTTAATAGGGGGGTAATTAAGCTGACTTTAAATTTGCAAAATTATACCAAGGGTGGGTATCACGCTTTTTCTTCGCTCGGATCAAAAAATAGATTTGCTTTTAACTCACCTCATGAGGAGGGGCAACTCCTGCTTATCTCGAATCTGCAAACCGTTTGGCTCTGTGGCTTTTCATTCTCCGTCAGCGCCCGTTTTAATTAGGGTCACTTTTGCTAAAAAAAAACATGCCATACGCCACCGTTCAAAAATAAAAACTCTGTCGAATCTTTATCAAACTCCGACCAGTTCAAGCTCTTATCGGCCTTACTCTAAATCCAGAATATTGGAATCATCGGGTTAATAGGGGAGTAATTAAGCTGACTTTAAATTTGCAAAGTTATACCAAGGGTGGGTATCACGCTTTTTTTTCGCTCGGATCAAAAAATAGATTTGCTTTTAACTCACCTCATGAGGAGGAGCAACTCCTGCTTATCTCGAATCTGCAAACCGTTTGGCTCTGTGGCTTTTCATTCTCCGTCAGCGCCCGTTTTAATTAGGGTCACTTTTGCTAAAAAAAAACATGCCATACGCCACCGTTCAAAAATAAAAACTCTGTCGAATCTTTATCAAACTCCGACCAGTTCAAGCTCTTATCGGCCTTACTCTAAATCCAGAATATTGGAATCATCGGGTTAATAGGGGGGTAATTAAGCTGACTTTAAATTTGCAAAATTATACCAAGGGTGGGTATCACGCTTTTTTTTCGCTCGGATCAAAAAATAGATTTGCTTTTAACTCACCTCATGAGGAGGAGCAACTCCTGCTTATCTCGAATCTGCAAACCGTTTGGCTCTGTGGCTATTCATTCTCCGTCAGCGCCCGTTTTAATTAGGGTCACTTTTGCTAAAAAAAAACATGCCATACGCCACCGTTCAAAAATAAAAACTCTGTCGAATCTTTATCAAACTCCGACCAGTTCAAGCTCTTATCGGCCTTACTCTAAATCCAGAATATTGGAATCATCGGGTTAATAGGGGGGTAATTAAGCTGACTTTAAATTTGCAAAATTATACCAAGGGTGGGTATCACGCTTTTTCTTCGCTCGGATCAAAAAATAGATTTGCTTTTAACTCACCTCATGAGGAGGAGCAACTCCTGCTTATCTCGAATCTGCAAACCGTTTGGCTCTGTGGCTTTTCATTCTCCGTCAGCGCCCGTTTTAATTAGGGTCACTTTTGCTAAAAAAAAACATGCCATACGCCACCGTTCAAAAGTAAAAACTCTGTCGAATCTTTATCAAACTCCGACCAGTTCAAGCTCTTATCGGCCTTACTCTAAATCCAGAATATTGGAATCATCGGGTTAATAGGGGAGTAATTAAGCTGACTTTAAATTTGCAAAGTTATACCAAGGGTGGGTATCACGCTTTTTTTTCGCTCGGATCAAAAAATAGATTTGCTTCTAACTCACCTCATGAGGAGGAGCAACTCCTGCTTATCTCGAATCTGCAAACCGTTTGGCTCTGTGGCTTTTCATTATCCGTCAGCGCCCGCTTTAATTAGGGTCACTTTTGCTAAAAAAAAACATGCCATACGCCACCGTTCAAAAATAAAAACTCTGTCGAATCTTTATCAAACTCCGACCAGTTCAAGCTCTTATCGGCCTTACTCTAAATCCAGAATATTGGAATCATCGGGTTAATAGGGGGGTAATTAAGCTGACTTTAAATTTGCAAAATTATACCAAGGGTGGGTATCACGCTTTTTTTTCGCTCGGATCAAAAAATAGATTTGCTTTTAACTCACCTCATGAGGAGGAGCAACTCCTGCTTATCTCGAATCTGCAAACCGTTTGGCTCTGTGGCTTTTCATTCTCCGTCAGCGCCCGTTTTAATTAGGGTCACTTTTGCTAAAAAAAAACATGCCATACGCCACCGTTCAAAAATAAAAACTCTGTCGAATCTTTATCAAACTCCGACCAGTTCAAGCTCTTATCGGCCTTACTCTAAATCCAGAATATTGGAATCATCGGGTTAATAGGGGGGTAATTAAGCTGACTTTAAATTTGCAAAATAATACCAAGGGTGGGTATCACGCTTTTTTTTCGCTCGGATCAAAAAATAGATTTGCTTTTAACTCACCTCATGAGGAGGAGCAACTCCTGCTTATCTCGAATCTGCAAACCGTTTGGCTCTGTGGCTTTTCATTCTCCGTCAGCGCCCGTTTTAATTAGGGTCACTTTTGCTAAAAAAAAACATGCCATACGCCACCGTTCAAAAATAAAAACTCTGTCGAATCTTTATCAAACTCCGACCAGTTCAAGCTCTTATCGGCCTTACTCTAAGTCCAGAATATTGGAATCATCGGGTTAATAGGGGGGGTAATTAAGCTGACTTTAAATTTGCAAAATTATACCAAGGGTGGGTATCACGCTTTTTTTTCGCTCGGATCAAAAAATAGATTTGCTTTTAACTCACATCATGAGGAGGAGCAACTCCTGCTTATCTCGAATCTGCAAACCGTTTGGCTCTGTGGCTTTTCATTCTCCGTCAGCGCCCGTTTTAATTAGGGTCACTTTTGCTAAAAAAAAACATGCCATACGCCACCGTTCAAAAATAAAAACTCTGTCGAATCTTTATCAAACTCCGACCAGTTCAAGCTCTTATCGGCCTTACTCTAAATCCAGAATATTGGAATCATCGGGTTAATAGGGGGGTAATTAAGCTGACTTTAAATTTGCAAAATTATACCAAGGGTGGGTATCACGCTTTTTTTTCGCTCGGATCAAAAAATAGATTTGCTTTTAACTCACCTCATGAGGAGGAGCAACTCCTGCTTATCTCGAATCTGCAAACCGTTTGGCTCTGTGGCTTTTCATTCTCCGTCAGCGCCCGTTTTAATTAGGGTCACTTTTGCTAAAAAAAAACATGCCATACGCCACCGTTCAAAAATAAAAACTCTGTCGAATCTTTATCAAACTCCGACCAGTTCAAGCTCTTATCGGCCTTACTCTAAGTCCAGAATATTGGAATCATCGGGTTAATAGGGGGGGTAATTAAGCTGACTTTAAATTTGCAAAATTATACCAAGGGTGGGTATCACGCTTTTTTTTCGCTCGGATCAAAAAATAGATTTGCTTTTAACTCACATCATGAGGAGGAGCAACTCCTGCTTATCTCGAATCTGCAAACCGTTTGGCTCTGTGGCTTTTCATTCTCCGTCAGCGCCCGTTTTAATTAGGGTCACTTTTGCTAGAAAAAAACATGCCATACGCCACCGTTCAAAAATAAAAACTCTGTCGAATCTTTATCAAACTCCGACCAGTTCAAGCTCTTATCGGCCTTACTCTAAATCCAGAATATTGGAATCATCGGGTTAATAGGGGGGTAATTAAGCTGACTTTAAATTTGCAAAATTATACCAAGGGTGGGTATCACGCTTTTTTTTCGCCCGGATCAAAAAATAGATTTGCTTTTAACTCACCTCATGAGGAGGAGCAACTCCTGCTTATCTCGAATCTGCAAACCGTTTGGCTCTGTGGCTTTTCATTCTCCGTCAGCGCCCGTTTTAATTAGGGTCACTTTTGCTAAAAAAAAACATGCCATACGCCACCGTTCAAAAATAAAAACTCTGTCGAATCTTTATCAAACTCCGACCAGTTCAAGCTCTTATCGGCCTTACTCTAAATCCAGAATATTGGAATCATCGGGTTAATAGGGGGGTAATTAAGCTGACTTTAAATTTGCAAAATTATACCAAGGGTGGGTATCACGCTTTTTCTTCGCTCGGATCAAAAAATAGATTTGCTTTTAACTCACCTCATGAGGAGGAGCAACTCCTGCTTATCTCGAATCTGCAAACCGTTTGGCTCTGTGGCTTTTCATTCTCCGTCAGCGCCCGTTTTAATAAGGGTCACTTTTGCTAAAAAAAAACATGCCATACGCCACCGTTCAAAAATAAAAACTCTGTCGAATCTTTATCAAACTCCGACCAGTTCAAGCTCTTATCGGCCTTACTCTAAATCCAGAATATTGGAATCATCGGGTTAATAGGGGGGTAATTAAGCTGACTTTAAATTTGCAAAATTATACCAAGGATGGGTATCACGCTTGTTTTTTGCTCGGATCAAAAAATAGATTTGCTTTTAACTCACCTCATGAGGAGGAGCAACTCCTGCTTATCTCGAATCTGCAAACCGTTTGGCTCTGTGGCTTTTCATTCTCCGTCAGCGCCCGTTTTAATTAGGGTCACTTTTGCTAAAAAAAAACATGCCATACGCCACCGTTCAAAAATAAAAACTCTGTCGAATCTTTATCAAACTCCGACCAGTTCAAGCTCTTATCGGCCTTACTCTAAATCCAGAATATTGGAATCATCGGGTTAATAGGGGGGAAATTAAGCTGACTTTAAATTTGCAAAATTATACCAAGGGTGGGTATCACGCTTTTTTTTCGCTCGGATCAAAAAATAGATTTGCTTTTAACTCACATCATGAGGAGGAGCAACTCCTGCTTATCTCGAATCTGCAAACCGTTTGGCTCTGTGGCTTTTCATTCTCCGTCAGCGCCCGTTTTAATTAGGGTCACTTTTGCTAAAAAAAAACATGCCATACGCCACCGTTCAAAAATAAAAACTCTGTCGAATCTTTATCAAACTCCGACCAGTTCAAGCTCTTATCGGCCTTACTCTAAATCCAGAATATTGGAATCATCGGGTTAATAGGGGGGTAATTAAGCTGACTTTAAATTTGCAAAATTATACCAAGGGTGGGTATCACGCTTTTTTTTCGCCCGGATCAAAAAATAGATTTGCTTTTAACTCACCTCATGAGGAGGAGCAACTCCTGCTTATCTCGAATCTGCAAACCGTTTGGCTCTGTGGCTTTTCATTCTCCGTCAGCGCCCGTTTTAATTAGGGTCACTTTTGCTAAAAAAAAACATGCCATACGCCACCGTTCAAAAATAAAAACTCTGTCGAATCTTTATCAAACTCCGACCAGTTCAAGCTCTTATCGGCCTTACTCTAAATCCAGAATATCGGAATCATCGGGGTAATAGGGGAGTAATTAAGCTGACTTTAAATTTCCAAAGTTATACCAAGGGTGGGTATCACGCTTTTTTTTCGCTCGGATCAAAAAATAGATTTGCTTCTAACTCACCTCATGAGGAGGAGCAACTCCTGCTTATCTCGAATCTGCAAACCGTTTGGCTCTGTGGCTTTTTATTCTCCGTCAGCGCCCGTTTTAATTAGGGTCACTTTTGCTAAAAAAAAACATGCCATACGCCACCGTTCAAAAATAAAAACTCTGTCGAATCTTTATCAAACTCCGACCAGTTCAAGCTCTTATCGGCCTTACTCTAAGTCCAGAATATTGGAATCATCGGGTTAATAGGGGGGGTAATTAAGCTGACTTTAAATTTGCAAAATTATACCAAGGGTGGGTATCACGCTTTTTTTTCGCTCGGATCAAAAAATAGATTTGCTTTTAACTCACATCATGAGGAGGAGCAACTCCTGCTTATCTCGAATCTGCAAACCGTTTGGCTCTGTGGCTTTTCATTCTCCGTCAGCGCCCGTTTTAATTAGGGTCACTTTTGCTAAAAAAAAACATGCCATACGCCACCGTTCAAAAATAAAAACTCTGTCGAATCTTTATCAAACTCCGACCAGTTCAAGCTCTTATCGGCCTTACTCTAAATCCAGAATATTGGAATCATCGGGTTAATAGGGGGGGGGTAATTAAGCTGACTTTAAATTTGCAAAATTATACCAAGGGTGGGTATCACGCTTTTTTTTCGCCCGGATCAAAAAATAGATTTGCTTTTAACTCACCTCATGAGGAGGAGCAACTCCTGCTTATCTCGAATCTGCAAACCGTTTGGCTCTGTGGCTTTTCATTCTCCGTCAGCGCCCGTTTTAATTAGGGTCACTTTTGCTAAAAAAAAACATGCCATACGCCACCGTTCAAAAATAAAAACTCTGTCGAATCTTTATCAAACTCCGACCAGTTCAAGCTCTTATCGGCCTTACTCTAAATCCAGAATATTGGAATCATCGGGTTAATAGGGGGGTAATTAAGCTGACTTTAAATTTGCAAAATTATACCAAGGGTGGGTATCACGCTTTTTCTTCGCTCGGATCAAAAAATAGATTTGCTTTTAACTCACCTCATGAGGAGGAGCAACTCCTGCTTATCTCGAATCTGCAAACCGTTTGGCTCTGTGGCTTTTCATTCTCCGTCAGCGCCCGTTTTAATAAGGGTCACTTTTGCTAAAAAAAAACATGCCATACGCCACCGTTCAAAAATAAAAACTCTGTCGAATCTTTATCAAACTCCGACCAGTTCAAGCTCTTATCGGCCTTACTCTAAATCCAGAATATTGTAATCATCGGGTTAATAGGGGGGTAATTAAGCTGACTTTAAATTTGCAAAATTATACCAAGGGTGGGTATCACGCTTTTTTTTCGCTCGGATCAAAAAATAGATTTGCTTTTAACTCACCTCATGAGGAGGAGCAACTCCTGCTTATCTCGAATCTGCAAACCGTTTGGCTCTGTGGCTTTTCATTCTCCGTCAGCGCCCGTTTTAATTAGGGTCACTTTTGCTAAAAAAAAACATGCCATACGCCACCGTTCAAAAATAAAAACTCTGTCGAATCTTTATCAAACTCCGACCAGTTCAAGCTCTTATCGGCCTTACTCTAAATCCAGAATATTGGAATCATCGGGTTAATAGGGGGGTAATTAAGCTGACTTTAAATTTGCAAAATTATACCAAGGGTGGGTATCACGCTTTTTCTTCGCTCGGATCAAAAAATAGATTTGCTTTTAACTCACCTCATGAGGAGGAGCAACTCCTGCTTATCTCGAATCTGCAAACCGTTTGGCTCTGTGGCTTTTCATTCTCTGTCAGCGCCCGTTTTAATTAGGGTCACTTTTGCTAAAAAAAAACATGCCATACGCCACCGTTCAAAAATAAAAACTCTGTCGAATCTTTATCAAACTCCGACCAGTTCAAGCTCTTATCGGCCTTACTCTAAATCCAGAATATTGGAATCATCGGGTTAATAGGGGGGTAATTAAGCTGACTTTAAATTTGCAAAATTATACCAAGGGTGGGTATCACGCTTTTTTTTCGCTCGGATCAAAAAATAGATTTGCTTTTAACTCACCTCATGAGGAGGAGCAACTCCTGCTTATCTCGAATCTGCAAACCGTTTGGCTCTGTGGCTTTTCATTCTCCGTCAGCGCCCGTTTTAATTAGGGTCACTTTTGCTAAAAAAAAACATGCCATACGCCACCGTTCAAAAATAAAAACTCTGTCGAATCTTTATCAAACTCCGACCAGCTCAAGCTCTTATCGGCCTTACTCTAAATCCAGAATATTGGAATCATCGGGTTAATAGGGGGGTAATTAAGCTGACTTTAAATTTGCAAAATTATACCAAGGGTGGGTATCACGCTTTTTCTTCGCTCGGATCAAAAAATAGATTTGCTTTTAACTCACCTCATGAGGAGGGGCAACTCCTGCTTATCTCGAATCTGCAAACCGTTTGGCTCTGTGGCTTTTCATTCTCCGTCAGCGCCCGTTTTAATTAGGGTCACTTTTGCTAAAAAAAAACATGCCATACGCCACCGTTCAAAAATAAAAACTCTGTCGAATCTTTATCAAACTCCGACCAGTTCAAGCTCTTATCGGCCTTACTCTAAATCCAGAATATTGGAATCATCGGGTTAATAGGGGAGTAATTAAGCTGACTTTAAATTTGCAAAGTTATACCAAGGGTGGGTATCACGCTTTTTTTTCGCTCGGATCAAAAAATAGATTTGCTTTTAACTCACCTCATGAGGAGGAGCAACTCCTGCTTATCTCGAATCTGCAAACCGTTTGGCTCTGTGGCTTTTCATTCTCCGTCAGCGCCCGTTTTAATTAGGGTCACTTTTGCTAAAAAAAAACATGCCATACGCCACCGTTCAAAAATAAAAACTCTGTCGAATCTTTATCAAACTCCGACCAGTTCAAGCTCTTATCGGCCTTACTCTAAATCCAGAATATTGGAATCATCGGGTTAATAGGGGGGTAATTAAGCTGACTTTAAATTTGCAAAATTATACCAAGGGTGGGTATCACGCTTTTTTTTCGCTCGGATCAAAAAATAGATTTGCTTTTAACTCACCTCATGAGGAGGAGCAACTCCTGCTTATCTCGAATCTGCAAACCGTTTGGCTCTGTGGCTATTCATTCTCCGTCAGCGCCCGTTTTAATTAGGGTCACTTTTGCTAAAAAAAAACATGCCATACGCCACCGTTCAAAAATAAAAACTCTGTCGAATCTTTATCAAACTCCGACCAGTTCAAGCTCTTATCGGCCTTACTCTAAATCCAGAATATTGGAATCATCGGGTTAATAGGGGGGTAATTAAGCTGACTTTAAATTTGCAAAATTATACCAAGGGTGGGTATCACGCTTTTTCTTCGCTCGGATCAAAAAATAGATTTGCTTTTAACTCACCTCATGAGGAGGAGCAACTCCTGCTTATCTCGAATCTGCAAACCGTTTGGCTCTGTGGCTTTTCATTCTCCGTCAGCGCCCGTTTTAATTAGGGTCACTTTTGCTAAAAAAAAACATGCCATACGCCACCGTTCAAAAGTAAAAACTCTGTCGAATCTTTATCAAACTCCGACCAGTTCAAGCTCTTATCGGCCTTACTCTAAATCCAGAATATTGGAATCATCGGGTTAATAGGGGAGTAATTAAGCTGACTTTAAATTTGCAAAGTTATACCAAGGGTGGGTATCACGCTTTTTTTTCGCTCGGATCAAAAAATAGATTTGCTTCTAACTCACCTCATGAGGAGGAGCAACTCCTGCTTATCTCGAATCTGCAAACCGTTTGGCTCTGTGGCTTTTCATTATCCGTCAGCGCCCGCTTTAATTAGGGTCACTTTTGCTAAAAAAAAACATGCCATACGCCACCGTTCAAAAATAAAAACTCTGTCGAATCTTTATCAAACTCCGACCAGTTCAAGCTCTTATCGGCCTTACTCTAAATCCAGAATATTGGAATCATCGGGTTAATAGGGGGGTAATTAAGCTGACTTTAAATTTGCAAAATTATACCAAGGGTGGGTATCACGCTTTTTTTTCGCTCGGATCAAAAAATAGATTTGCTTTTAACTCACCTCATGAGGAGGAGCAACTCCTGCTTATCTCGAATCTGCAAACCGTTTGGCTCTGTGGCTTTTCATTCTCCGTCAGCGCCCGTTTTAATTAGGGTCACTTTTGCTAAAAAAAAACATGCCATACGCCACCGTTCAAAAATAAAAACTCTGTCGAATCTTTATCAAACTCCGACCAGTTCAAGCTCTTATCGGCCTTACTCTAAATCCAGAATATTGGAATCATCGGGTTAATAGGGGGGTAATTAAGCTGACTTTAAATTTGCAAAATAATACCAAGGGTGGGTATCACGCTTTTTTTTCGCTCGGATCAAAAAATAGATTTGCTTTTAACTCACCTCATGAGGAGGAGCAACTCCTGCTTATCTCGAATCTGCAAACCGTTTGGCTCTGTGGCTTTTCATTATCCGTCAGCGCCCGCTTTAATTAGGGTCACTTTTGCTAAAAAAAAACATGCCATACGCCACCGTTCAAAAATAAAAACTCTGTCGAATCTTTATCAAACTCCGACCAGTTCAAGCTCTTATCGGCCTTACTCTAAGTCCAGAATATTGGAATCATCGGGTTAATAGGGGGGGTAATTAAGCTGACTTTAAATTTGCAAAATTATACCAAGGGTGGGTATCACGCTTTTTTTTCGCTCGGATCAAAAAATAGATTTGCTTTTAACTCACATCATGAGGAGGAGCAACTCCTGCTTATCTCGAATCTGCAAACCGTTTGGCTCTGTGGCTTTTCATTCTCCGTCAGCGCCCGTTTTAATTAGGGTCACTTTTGCTAAAAAAAAACATGCCATACGCCACCGTTCAAAAATAAAAACTCTGTCGAATCTTTATCAAACTCCGACCAGTTCAAGCTCTTATCGGCCTTACTCTAAATCCAGAATATTGGAATCATCGGGTTAATAGGGGGGTAATTAAGCTGACTTTAAATTTGCAAAATTATACCAAGGGTGGGTATCACGCTTATTTTTCGCTCGGATCAAAAAATAGATTTGCTTTTAACTCACCTCATGAGGAGGAGCAACTCCTGCTTATCTCGAATCTGCAAACCGTTTGGCTCTGTGGCTTTTCATTCTCCGTCAGCGCCCGTTTTAATTAGGGTCACTTTTGCTAAAAAAAAACATGCCATACGCCACCGTTCAAAAATAAAAACTCTGTCGAATCTTTATCAAACTCCGACCAGTTCAAGCTCTTATCGGCCTTACTCTAAATCCAGAATATTGGAATCATCGGGTTAATAGGGGGGTAATTAAGCTGACTTTAAATTTGCAAAATTAAACCAAGGGTGGGTATCACGCTTTTTCTTCGCTCGGATCAAAAAATAGATTTGCTTTTAACTCACCTCATGAGGAGGAGCAACTCCTGCTTATCTCGAATCTGCAAACCGTTTGGCTCTGTGGCTTTTCATTCTCCGTCAGCGCCCGTTTTAATTAGGGTCACTTTTGCTAAAAAAAAACATGCCATACGCCACCGTTCAAAAATAAAAACTCTGTCGAATCTTTATCAAACTCCGACCAGTTCAAGCTCTTATCGGCCTTACTCTAAATCCAGAATATTGGAATCATCGGGTTAATAGGGGAGTAATTAAGCTGACTTTAAATTTGCAAAGTTATACCAAGGGTGGGTATCACGCTTTCTTTTCGCTCGGATCAAAAAATAGATTTGCTTCTAACTCACCTCATGAGGAGGAGCAACTCCTGCTTATCTCGAATCTGCAAACCGTTTGGCTCTGTGGCTTTTCATTCTCCGTCAGCCCCCGTTTTAATTAGGGTCACTTTTGCTAAAAAAAAACATGCCATACGCCACCGTTCAAAAATAGAAACTCTGTCGAATCTTTATCAAACTCCGACCAGTTCAAGCTCTTATCGGCCTTACTCTAAATCCAGAATATTGGAATCATCGGGTTAATAGGGGGGTAATTAAGCTGACTTTAAACTTGCAAAATTATACCAAGGGTGGGTATCACGCTTTTTTTTCGCTCGGATCAAAAAATAGATTTGCTTTTAACTCACCTCATGAGGAGGAGCAACTCCTGCTTATCTCGAATCTGCAAACCGTTTGGCTCTGTGGCTTTTCGTTCTCCGTCAGCGCCCGTTTTAATTAGGGTCACTTTTGCTAAAAAAAAACATGCCATACGCCACCGTTCAAAAATAAAAACTCTGTCGAATCTTTATCAAACTCCGACCAGTTCAAGCTCTTATCGGCCTTACTCTAAATCCGGAATATTGGAATCATCGGGTTAATAGGGGGGTAATTAAGCTGACTTTAAATTTGCAAAATTATACCAAGGGTGGGTATCACGCTTTTTCTTCGCTCGGATCAAAAAATAGATTTGCTTTTAACTCACCTCATGAGGAGGAGCAACTCCTGCTTATCTCGAATCTGCAAACCGTTTGGCTCTGTGGCTTTTCATTCTCCGTCAGCGCCCGTTTTAATTAGGGTCACTTTTGCTAAAAAAAAACATGCCATACGCCACCGTTCAAAAATAAAAACTCTGTCGAATCTTTATCAAACTCCGACCAGTTCAAGCTCTTATCGGCCTTACTCTAAATCCAGAATATTGGAATCATCGGGTTAATAGGGGAGTAATTAAGCTGACTTTAAATTTGCAAAGTTATACCAAGGGTGGGTATCACGCTTTTTTTTCGCTCGGATCAAAAAATAGATTTGCTTCTAACTCACCTCATGAGGAGGAGCAACTCCTGCTTATCTCGAATCTGCAAACCGTTTGGCTCTGTGGCTTTTCATTCTCCGTCAGCGCCCGTTTTAATTAGGGTCACTTTTGCTAAAAAAAAACATGCCATACGCCACCGTTCGAAAATAAAAACTCTGTCGAATCTTTATCAAACTCCGACCAGTTCAAGCTCTTATCGGCCTTACTCTAAATCCGGAATATTGGAATCATCGGGTTAATAGGGGGGTAATTAAGCTGACTTTAAATTTGCAAAATTATACCAAGGGTGGGTATCACGCTTTTTTTTCGCTCGGATCAAAAAATAGATTTGCTTTTAACTCACCTCATGAGGAGGAGCAACTCCTGCTTATCTCGAATCTGCAAACCGTTTGGCTCTGTGGCTTTTCATTCTCCGTCAGCGCCCGTTTTAATTAGGGTCACTTTTGCTAAAAAAAAACATGCCATACGCCACCGTTCAAAAATAAAAACTCTGTCGAATCTTTATCAAACTCCGACCAGTTCAAGCTCTTATCGGCCTTACTCTAAATCCAGAATATTGGAATCATCGGGTTAATAGGGGGGTAATTAAGCTGACTTTAAATTTGCAAAATTATACCAAGGGTGGGTATCACGCTTTTTTTTCGCTCGGATCAAAAAATAGATTTGCTTCTAACTCACCTCATGAGGAGGAGCAACTCCTGCTTATCTCGAATCTGCAAACCGTTTGGCTCTGTGGCTTTTCATTCTCCGTCAGCGCCCGTTTTAATTAGGGTCACTTTTGCTAAAAAAAAACATGCCATACGCCACCGTTCGAAAATAAAAACTCTGTCGAATCTTTATCAAACTCCGACCAGTTCAAGCTCTTATCGGCCTTACTCTAAATCCAGAATATTGGAATCATCGGGTTAATAGGGGGGTAATTAAGCTGACTTTAAATTTGCAAAATTATACCAAGGGTGGGTATCACGCTTTTTTTTCGCTCGGATCAAAAAATAGATTTGCTTTTAACTCACCTCATGAGGAGGAGCAACTCCTGCTTATCTCGAATCTGCAAACCGTTTGGCTCTGTGGCTTTTCATTCTCCGTCAGCGCCCGTTTTAATTAGGGTCACTTTTGCTAAAAAAAAACATGCCATACGCCACCGTTCAAAAATAAAAACTCTGTCGAATCTTTATCAAACTCCGACCAGTTCAAGCTCTTATCGGCCTTACTCTAAATCCAGAATATTGGAATCATCGGGTTAATAGGGGGGTAATTAAGCTGACTTTAAATTTGCAAAATTATACCAAGGGTGGGTATCACGCTTTTTCTTCGCTCGGATCAAAAAATAGATTTGCTTTTAACTCACCTCATGAGGAGGAGCAACTCCTGCTTATCTCGAATCTGCAAACCGTTTGGCTCTGTGGCTTTTCATTTTCCGTCAGCGCCCGTTTTAATTAGGGTCACTTTTGCTAAAAAAAAACATGCCATACGCCACCGTTCAAAAATAAAAACTCTGTCGAATCTTTATCAAACTCCGACCAGTTCAAGCTCTTATCGGCCTTACTCTAAATCCAGAATATTGGAATCATCGGGTTAATAGGGGAGTAATTAAGCTGACTTTAAATTTGCAAAGTTATACCAAGGGTGGGTATCACGCTTTTTTTTCGCTCGGATCAAAAAATAGATTTGCTTCTAACTCACCTCATGAGGAGGAGCAACTCCTGCTTATCTCGAATCTGCAAACCGTTTGGCTCTGTGGCTTTTCATTCTCCGTCAGCGCCCGTTTTAATTAGGGTCACTTTTGCTAAAAAAAAACATGCCATACGCCACCGTTCAAAAATAAAAACTCTGTCGAATCTTTATCAAACTCCGACCAGTTCAAGCTCTTATCGGCCTTACTCTAAATCCAGAATATTGGAATCATCGGGTTAATAGGGGGGTAATTAAGCTGACTTTAAATTTGCAAAATTATACCAAGGGTGGGTATCACGCTTTTTTTTCGCTCGGATCAAAAAATAGATTTGCTTTTAACTCACCTCATGAGGAGGAGCAACTCCTGCTTATCTCGAATCTGCAAACCGTTTGGCTCTGTGGCTTTTCATTCTCCGTCAGCGCCCGTTTTAATTAGGGTCACTTTTGCTAAAAAAAAACATGCCATACGCCACCGTTCAAAAATAAAAACTCTGTCGAATCTTTATCAAACTCCGACCAGTTCAAGCTCTTATCGGCCTTACTCTAAATCCAGAATATTGGAATCATCGGGTTAATAGGGGGGTAATTAAGCTGACTTTAAATTTGCAAAATTATACCAAGGGTGGGTATCACGCTTTTTTTTCGCTCGGATCAAAAAATAGATTTGCTTTTAACTCACCTCATGAGGAGGAGCAACTCCTGCTTATCTCGAATCTGCAAACCGTTTGGCTCTGTGGCTTTTCATTCTCCGTCAGCGCCCGTTTTAATTAGGGTCACTTTTGCTAAAAAAAAACATGCCATACGCCACCGTTCAAAAATAAAAACTCTGTCGAATCTTTATCAAACTCCGACCAGTTCAAGCTCTTATCGGCCTTACTCTAAGTCCAGAATATTGGAATCATCGGGTTAATAGGGGGGGTAATTAAGCTGACTTTAAATTTGCAAAATTATACCAAGGGTGGGTATCACGCTTTTTTTTCGCTCGAATCAAAAAATAGATTTGCTTTTAACCCACATCATGAGGAGGAGCAACTCCTGCTTATCTCGAATCTGCAAACCGTTTGGCTCTGTGGCTTTTCATTTTCCGTCAGCGCCCGTTTTAATTAGGGTCACTTTTGCTAAAAAAAAACATGCCATACGCCACCGTTCAAAAATAAAAACTCTGTCGAATCTTTATCAAACTCCGACCAGTTCAAGCTCTTATCGGCCTTACTCTAAATCCAGAATATTGGAATCATCGGGTTAATAGGGGAGTAATTAAGCTGACTTTAAATTTGCAAAGTTATACCAAGGGTGGGTATCACGCTTTTTTTTCGCTCGGATCAAAAAATAGATTTGCTTTTAACTCACCTCATGAGGAGGAGCAACTCCTGCTTATCTCGAATCTGCAAACCGTTTGGCTCTGTGGCTTTTCATTCTCCGTCAGCGCCCGTTTTAATTAGGGTCACTTTTGCTAAAAAAAAACATGCCATACGCCACCGTTCAAAAATAAAAACTCTGTCGAATCTTTATCAAACTCCGACCAGTTCAAGCTCTTATCGGCCTTACTCTAAGTCCAGAATATTGGAATCATCGGGTTAATAGGGGGGGTAATTAAGCTGACTTTAAATTTGCAAAATTATACCAAGGGTGGGTATCACGCTTTTTTTTCGCTCGAATCAAAAAATAGATTTGCTTTTAACCCACATCATGAGGAGGAGCAACTCCTGCTTATCTCGAATCTGCAAACCGTTTGGCTCTGTGGCTTTTCATTTTCCGTCAGCGCCCGTTTTAATTAGGGTCACTTTTGCTAAAAAAAAACATGCCATACGCCACCGTTCAAAAATAAAAACTCTGTCGAATCTTTATCAAACTCCGACCAGTTCAAGCTCTTATCGGCCTTACTCTAAATCCAGAATATTGGAATCATCGGGTTAATAGGGGAGTAATTAAGCTGACTTTAAATTTGCAAAGTTAAACCAAGGGTGGGTATCACGCTTTTTTTTCGCTCGGATCAAAAAATAGATTTGCTTCTAACTCACCTCATGAGGAGGAGCAACTCCTGCTTATCTCGAATCTGCAAACCGTTTGGCTCTGTGGCTTTTCATTCTCCGTCAGCGCCCGTTTTAATTAGGGTCACTTTTGCTAAAAAAAAACATGCCATACGCCACCGTTCAAAAATAAAAACTCTGTCGAATCTTTATCAAACTCCGACCAGTTCAAGCTCTTATCGGCCTTACTCTAAATCCAGAATATTGGAATCATCGGGTTAATAGGGGGGTAATTAAGCTGACTTTAAATTTGCAAAATTATACCAAGGGTGGGTATCACGCTTTTTTTTCGCTCGGATCAAAAAATAGATTTGCTTTTAACTCACCTCATGAGGAGGAGCAACTCCTGCTTATCTCGAATCTGCAAACCGTTTGGCTCTGTGGCTTTTCATTCTCCGTCAGCGGCCGTTTTAATTAGGGTCACTTTTGCTAAAAAAAAACATGCCATACGCCACCGTTCAAAAATAAAAACTCTGTCGAATCTTTATCAAACTCCGACCAGTTCAAGCTCTTATCGGCCTTACTCTAAATCCAGAATATTGGAATCATCGGGTTAATAGGGGGGTAATTAAGCTGACTTTAAATTTGCAAAATTATACCAAGGGTGGGTATCACGCTTTTTTTTCGCTCGGATCAAAAAATAGATTTGCTTTTAACTCACCTCATGAGGAGGAGCAACTCCTGCTTATCTCGAATCTGCAAACCGTTTGGCTCTGTGGCTTTTCATTCTCCGTCAGCGCCCGTTTTAATTAGGGTCACTTTTGCTAAAAAAAAACATGCCATACGCCACCGTTCAAAAATAAAAACTCTGTCGAATCTTTATCAAACTCCGACCAGTTCAAGCTCTTATCGGCCTTACTCTAAGTCCAGAATATTGGAATCATCGGGTTAATAGGGGGGGTAATTAAGCTGACTTTAAATTTGCAAAATTATACCAAGGGTGGGTATCACGCTTTTTTTTCGCTCGAATCAAAAAATAGATTTGCTTTTAACTCACATCATGAGGAGGAGCAACTCCTGCTTATCTCGAATCTGCAAACCGTTTGGCTCTGTGGCTTTTCATTCTCCGTCAGCGCCCGTTTTAATTAGGGTCACTTTTGCTAAAAAAAAACATGCCATACGCCACCGTTCAAAAATAAAAACTCTGTCGAATCTTTATCAAACTCCGACCAGTTCAAGCTCTTATCGGCCTTACTCTAAATCCAGAATATTGGAATCATCGGGTTAATAGGGGGGGTAATTAAGCTGACTTTAAATTTGCAAAATTATACCAAGGGTGGGTATCACGCTTTTTTTTCGCCCGGATCAAAAAATAGATTTGCTTTTAACTCACCTCATGAGGAGGAGCAACTCCTGCTTATCTCGAATCTGCAAACCGTTTGGCTCTGTGGCTTTTCATTCTCCGTCAGCGCCCGTTTTAATTAGGGTCACTTTTGCTATAAAAAAACATGCCATACGCCACCGTTCAAAAATAAAAACTCTGTCGAATCTTTATCAAACTCCGACCAGTTCAAGCTCTTATCGGCCTTACTCTAAATCCAGAATATTGGAATCATCGGGTTAATAGGGGGGTAATTAAGCTGACTTTAAATTTGCAAAATTATACCAAGGGTGGGTATCACGCTTTTTCTTCGCTCGGATCAAAAAATAGATTTGCTTTTAACTCACCTCATGAGGAGGAGCAACTCCTGCTTATCTCGAATCTGCAAACCGTTTGGCTCTGTGGCTTTTCATTCTCCGTCAGCGCCCGTTTTAATAAGGGTCACTTTTGCTAAAAAAAAACATGCCATACGCCACCGTTCAAAAATAAAAACTCTGTCGAATCTTTATCAAACTCCGACCAGTTCAAGCTCTTATCGGCCTTACTCTAAATCCAGAATATTGGAATCATCGGGTTAATAGGGGGGTAATTAAGCTGACTTTAAATTTGCAAAATTATACCAAGGGTGGGTATCACGCTTTTTTTTCGCTCGGATCAAAAAATAGATTTGCTTTTAACTCACCTCATGAGGAGGAGCAACTCCTGCTTATCTCGAATCTGCAAACCGTTTGGCTCTGTGGCTTTTCATTCTCCGTCAGCGCCCGTTTTAATTAGGGTCACTTTTGCTAAAAAAAAACATGCCATACGCCACCGTTCAAAAATAAAAACTCTGTCGAATCTTTATCAAACTCCGACCAGTTCAAGCTCTTATCGGCCTTACTCTAAATCCAGAATATTGGAATCATCGGGTTAATAGGGGGGTAATTAAGCTGACTTTAAATTTGCAAAATTATACCAAGGGTGGGTATCACGCTTTTTCTTCGCTCGGATCAAAAAATAGATTTGCTTTTAACTCACCTCATGAGGAGGAGCAACTCCTGCTTATCTCGAATCTGCAAACCGTTTGGCTCTGTGGCTTTTCATTCTCCGTCAGCGCCCGTTTTAATTAGGGTCACTTTTGCTAAAAAAAAACATGCCATACGCCACCGTTCAAAAATAAAAACTCTGTCGAATCTTTATCAAACTCCGACCAGTTCAAGCTCTTATCGGCCTTACTCTAAATCCAGAATATTGGAATCATCGGGTTAATAGGGGAGTAATTAAGCTGACTTTAAATTTGCAAAGTTATACCAAGGGTGGGTATCACGCTTTTTTTTCGCTCGGATCAAAAAATAGATTTGCTTTTAACTCACCTCATGAGGAGGAGCAACTCCTGCTTATCTCGAATCTGCAAACCGTTTGGCTCTGTGGCTTTTCATTCTCCGTCAGCGCCCGTTTTAATTAGGGTCACTTTTGCTAAAAAAAAACATGCCATACGCCACCGTTCAAAAATAAAAACTCTGTCGAATCTTTATCAAACTCCGACCAGTTCAAGCTCTTATCGGCCTTACTCTAAATCCAGAATATTGGAATCATCGGGTTAATAGGGGGGTAATTAAGCTGACTTTAAATTTGCAAAATTATACCAAGGGTGGGTATCACGCTTTTTCTTCGCTCGGATCAAAAAATAGATTTGCTTTTAACTCACCTCATGAGGAGGAGCAACTCCTGCTTATCTCGAATCTGCAAACCGTTTGGCTCTGTGGCTTTTCATTCTCCGTCAGCGCCCGTTTTAATTAGGGTCACTTTTGCTAAAAAAAAACATGCCATACGCCACCGTTCAAAAATAAAAACTCTGTCGAATCTTTATCAAACTCCGACCAGTTCAAGCTCTTATCGGCCTTACTCTAAATCCAGAATATTGGAATCATCGGGTTAATAGGGGGCTAATTAAGCTGACTTTAAATTTGCAAAATTATACCAAGGGTGGGTATCACGCTTTTTTTTCGCTCGGATCAAAAAATAGATTTGCTTTTAACTCACCTCATGAGGAGGAGCAACTCCTGCTTATCTCGAATCCGCAAACCGTTTGGCTCTGTGGCTTTTCATTCTCCGTCAGCGCCCGTTTTAATTAGGGTCACTTTTGCTAAAAAAAAACATGCCATACGCCACCGTTCAAAAATAAAAACTCTGTCGAATCTTTATCAAACTCCGACCAGTTCAAGCTCTTATCGGCCTTACTCTAAATCCAGAATATTGGAATCATCGGGTTAATAGGGGGGTAATTAAGCTGACTTTAAATTTGCAAAATTATACCAAGGGTGGGTATCACGCTTTTTCTTCGCTCGGATCAAAAAATAGAGTTGCTTTTAACTCACCTCATGAGGAGGAGCAACTCCTGCTTATCTCGAATCTGCAAACCGTTTGGCTCTGTGGCTTTTCATTCTCCGTCAGCGCCCGTTTTAATTAGGGTCACTTTTGCTAAAAAAAAACATGCCATACGCCACCGTTCAAAAATAAAAACTCTGTCGAATCTTTATCAAACTCCGACCAGTTCAAGCTCTTATCGGCCTTACTCTAAATCCAGAATATTGGAATCATCGGGTTAATAGGGGAGTAATTAAGCTGACTTTAAATTTGCAAAGTTATACCAAGGGTGGGTATCACGCTTTTTTTTCGCTCGGATCAAAAAATAGATTTGCTTCTAACTCACCTCATGAGGAGGAGCAACTCCTGCTTATCTCGAATCTGCAAACCGTTTGGCTCTGTGGCTTTTCATTCTCCGTCAGCGCCCGTTTTAATTAGGGTCACTTTTGCTAAAAAAAAACATGCCATACGCCACCGTTCAAAAATAAAAACTCTGTCGAATCTTTATCAAACTCCGACCAGTTCAAGCTCTTATCGGCCTTACTCTAAATCCAGAATATTGGAATCATCGGGTTAATAGGGGGGTAATTAAGCTGACTTTAAATTTGCAAAATTATACCAAGGGTGGGTATCACGCTTTTTTTTCGCTCGGATCAAAAAATAGATTTGCTTTTAACTCACCTCATGAGGAGGAGCAACTCCTGCTTATCTCGAATCTGCAAACCGTTTGGCTCTGTGGCTTTTCATTCTCCGTCAGCGCCCGTTTTAATTAGGGTCACTTTTGCTAAAAAAAAACATGCCATACGCCACCGTTCAAAAATAAAAACTCATTCGAATCTTTATCAAACTCCGACCAGTTCAAGCTCTTATCGGCCTTACTCTAAATCAAGAATATTGGAATCATCGGGTTAATAGGGGGGTAATTAAGCTGACTTTAAATTTGCAAAATTATACCAAGGGTGGGTATCACGCTTTTTTTTCGCTCGGATCAAAAAATAGATTTGCTTTTAACTCACCTCATGAGGAGGAGCAACTCCTGCTTATCTCGAATCTGCAAACCGTTTGGCTCTGTGGCTTTTCATTCTCCGTCAGCGCCCGTTTTAATTAGGGTCACTTTTGCTAAAAAAAAACATGCCATACGCCACCGTTCAAAAATAAAAACTCTGTCGAATCTTTATCAAACTCCGACCAGTTCAAGCTCTTATCGGCCTTACTCTAAGTCCAGAATATTGGAATCATCGGGTTAATAGGGGGGGTAATTAAGCTGACTTTAAATTTGCAAAATTATACCAAGGGTGGGTATCACGCTTTTTTTTCGCTCGGATCAAAAAATAGATTTGCTTTTAACTCACATCATGAGGAGGAGCAACTCCTGCTTATCTCGAATCTGCAAACCGTTTGGCTCTGTGGCTTTTCATTCTCCGTCAGCGCCCGTTTTAATTAGGGTCACTTTTGCTAAAAAAAAACATGCCATACGCCACCGTTCAAAAATAAAAACTCTGTCGAATCTTTATCAAACTCCGACCAGTTCAAGCTCTTATCGGCCTTACTCTAAGTCCAGAATATTGGAATCATCGGGTTAATAGGGGGGGTAATTAAGCTGACTTTAAATTTGCAAAATTATACCAAGGGTGGGTATCACGCTTTTTTTTCGCTCGAATCAAAAAATAGATTTGCTTTTAACCCACATCATGAGGAGGAGCAACTCCTGCTTATCTCGAATCTGCAAACCGTTTGGCTCTGTGGCTTTTCATTTTCCGTCAGCGCCCGTTTTAATTAGGGTCACTTTTGCTAAAAAAAAACATGCCATACGCCACCGTTCAAAAATAAAAACTCTGTCGAATCTTTATCAAACTCCGACCAGTTCAAGCTCTTATCGGCCTTACTCTAAATCCAGAATATTGGAATCATCGGGTTAATAGGGGAGTAATTAAGCTGACTTTAAATTTGCAAAGTTAAACCAAGGGTGGGTATCACGCTTTTTTTTCGCTCGGATCAAAAAATAGATTTGCTTCTAACTCACCTCATGAGGAGGAGCAACTCCTGCTTATCTCGAATCTGCAAACCGTTTGGCTCTGTGGCTTTTCATTCTCCGTCAGCGCCCGTTTTAATTAGGGTCACTTTTGCTAAAAAAAAACATGCCATACGCCACCGTTCAAAAATAAAAACTCTGTCGAATCTTTATCAAACTCCGACCAGTTCAAGCTCTTATCGGCCTTACTCTAAATCCAGAATATTGGAATCATCGGGTTAATAGGGGGGTAATTAAGCTGACTTTAAATTTGCAAAATTATACCAAGGGTGGGTATCACGCTTTTTTTTCGCTCGGATCAAAAAATAGATTTGCTTTTAACTCACCTCATGAGGAGGAGCAACTCCTGCTTATCTCGAATCTGCAAACCGTTTGGCTCTGTGGCTTTTCATTCTCCGTCAGCGGCCGTTTTAATTAGGGTCACTTTTGCTAAAAAAAAACATGCCATACGCCACCGTTCAAAAATAAAAACTCTGTCGAATCTTTATCAAACTCCGACCAGTTCAAGCTCTTATCGGCCTTACTCTAAATCCAGAATATTGGAATCATCGGGTTAATAGGGGGGTAATTAAGCTGACTTTAAATTTGCAAAATTATACCAAGGGTGGGTATCACGCTTTTTTTTCGCTCGGATCAAAAAATAGATTTGCTTTTAACTCACCTCATGAGGAGGAGCAACTCCTGCTTATCTCGAATCTGCAAACCGTTTGGCTCTGTGGCTTTTCATTCTCCGTCAGCGCCCGTTTTAATTAGGGTCACTTTTGCTAAAAAAAAACATGCCATACGCCACCGTTCAAAAATAAAAACTCTGTCGAATCTTTATCAAACTCCGACCAGTTCAAGCTCTTATCGGCCTTACTCTAAGTCCAGAATATTGGAATCATCGGGTTAATAGGGGGGGTAATTAAGCTGACTTTAAATTTGCAAAATTATACCAAGGGTGGGTATCACGCTTTTTTTTCGCTCGAATCAAAAAATAGATTTGCTTTTAACTCACATCATGAGGAGGAGCAACTCCTGCTTATCTCGAATCTGCAAACCGTTTGGCTCTGTGGCTTTTCATTCTCCGTCAGCGCCCGTTTTAATTAGGGTCACTTTTGCTAAAAAAAAACATGCCATACGCCACCGTTCAAAAATAAAAACTCTGTCGAATCTTTATCAAACTCCGACCAGTTCAAGCTCTTATCGGCCTTACTCTAAATCCAGAATATTGGAATCATCGGGTTAATAGGGGGGGTAATTAAGCTGACTTTAAATTTGCAAAATTATACCAAGGGTGGGTATCACGCTTTTTTTTCGCCCGGATCAAAAAATAGATTTGCTTTTAACTCACCTCATGAGGAGGAGCAACTCCTGCTTATCTCGAATCTGCAAACCGTTTGGCTCTGTGGCTTTTCATTCTCCGTCAGCGCCCGTTTTAATTAGGGTCACTTTTGCTAAAAAAAAACATGCCATACGCCACCGTTCAAAAATAAAAACTCTGTCGAATCTTTATCAAACTCCGACCAGTTCAAGCTCTTATCGGCCTTACTCTAAATCCAGAATATTGGAATCATCGGGTTAATAGGGGGGTAATTAAGCTGACTTTAAATTTGCAAAATTATACCAAGGGTGGGTATCACGCTTTTTCTTCGCTCGGATCAAAAAATAGATTTGCTTTTAACTCACCTCATGAGGAGGAGCAACTCCTGCTTATCTCGAATCTGCAAACCGTTTGGCTCTGTGGCTTTTCATTCTCCGTCAGCGCCCGTTTTAATAAGGGTCACTTTTGCTAAAAAAAAACATGCCATACGCCACCGTTCAAAAATAAAAACTCTGTCGAATCTTTATCAAACTCCGACCAGTTCAAGCTCTTATCGGCCTTACTCTAAATCCAGAATATTGGAATCATCGGGTTAATAGGGGGGTAATTAAGCTGACTTTAAATTTGCAAAATTATACCAAGGGTGGGTATCACGCTTTTTTTTCGCTCGGATCAAAAAATAGATTTGCTTTTAACTCACCTCATGAGGAGGAGCAACTCCTGCTTATCTCGAATCTGCAAACCGTTTGGCTCTGTGGCTTTTCATTCTCCGTCAGCGCCCGTTTTAATTAGGGTCACTTTTGCTAAAAAAAAACATGCCATACGCCACCGTTCAAAAATAAAAACTCTGTCGAATCTTTATCAAACTCCGACCAGTTCAAGCTCTTATCGGCCTTACTCTAAATCCAGAATATTGGAATCATCGGGTTAATAGGGGGGTAATTAAGCTGACTTTAAATTTGCAAAATTATACCAAGGGTGGGTATCACGCTTTTTCTTCGCTCGGATCAAAAAATAGATTTGCTTTTAACTCACCTCATGAGGAGGAGCAACTCCTGCTTATCTCGAATCTGCAAACCGTTTGGCTCTGTGGCTTTTCATTCTCCGTCAGCGCCCGTTTTAATTAGGGTCACTTTTGCTAAAAAAAAACATGCCATACGCCACCGTTCAAAAATAAAAACTCTGTCGAATCTTTATCAAACTCCGACCAGTTCAAGCTCTTATCGGCCTTACTCTAAATCCAGAATATTGGAATCATCGGGTTAATAGGGGAGTAATTAAGCTGACTTTAAATTTGCAAAGTTATACCAAGGGTGGGTATCACGCTTTTTTTTCGCTCGGATCAAAAAATAGATTTGCTTTTAACTCACCTCATGAGGAGGAGCAACTCCTGCTTATCTCGAATCTGCAAACCGTTTGGCTCTGTGGCTTTTCATTCTCCGTCAGCGCCCGTTTTAATTAGGGTCACTTTTGCTAAAAAAAAACATGCCATACGCCACCGTTCAAAAATAAAAACTCTGTCGAATCTTTATCAAACTCCGACCAGTTCAAGCTCTTATCGGCCTTACTCTAAATCCAGAATATTGGAATCATCGGGTTAATAGGGGGGTAATTAAGCTGACTTTAAATTTGCAAAATTATACCAAGGGTGGGTATCACGCTTTTTCTTCGCTCGGATCAAAAAATAGATTTGCTTTTAACTCACCTCATGAGGAGGAGCAACTCCTGCTTATCTCGAATCTGCAAACCGTTTGGCTCTGTGGCTTTTCATTCTCCGTCAGCGCCCGTTTTAATTAGGGTCACTTTTGCTAAAAAAAAACATGCCATACGCCACCGTTCAAAAATAAAAACTCTGTCGAATCTTTATCAAACTCCGACCAGTTCAAGCTCTTATCGGCCTTACTCTAAATCCAGAATATTGGAATCATCGGGTTAATAGGGGGCTAATTAAGCTGACTTTAAATTTGCAAAATTATACCAAGGGTGGGTATCACGCTTTTTTTTCGCTCGGATCAAAAAATAGATTTGCTTTTAACTCACCTCATGAGGAGGAGCAACTCCTGCTTATCTCGAATCTGCAAACCGTTTGGCTCTGTGGCTTTTCATTCTCCGTCAGCGCCCGTTTTAATTAGGGTCACTTTTGCTAAAAAAAAACATGCCATACGCCACCGTTCAAAAATAAAAACTCTGTCGAATCTTTATCAAACTCCGACCAGTTCAAGCTCTTATCGGCCTTACTCTAAATCCAGAATATTGGAATCATCGGGTTAATAGGGGGGTAATTAAGCTGACTTTAAATTTGCAAAATTATACCAAGGGTGGGTATCACGCTTTTTCTTCGCTCGGATCAAAAAATAGATTTGCTTTTAACTCACCTCATGAGGAGGAGCAACTCCTGCTTATCTCGAATCTGCAAACCGTTTGGCTCTGTGGCTTTTCATTCTCCGTCAGCGCCCGTTTTAATTAGGGTCACTTTTGCTAAAAAAAAACATGCCATACGCCACCGTTCAAAAATAAAAACTCTGTCGAATCTTTATCAAACTCCGACCAGTTCAAGCTCTTATCGGCCTTACTCTAAATCCAGAATATTGGAATCATCGGGTTAATAGGGGAGTAATTAAGCTGACTTTAAATTTGCAAAGTTATACCAAGGGTGGGTATCACGCTTTTTTTTCGCTCGGATCAAAAAATAGATTTGCTTCTAACTCACCTCATGAGGAGGAGCAACTCCTGCTTATCTCGAATCTGCAAACCGTTTGGCTCTGTGGCTTTTCATTCTCCGTCAGCGCCCGTTTTAATTAGGGTCACTTTTGCTAAAAAAAAACATGCCATACGCCACCGTTCAAAAATAAAAACTCTGTCGAATCTTTATCAAACTCCGACCAGTTCAAGCTCTTATCGGCCTTACTCTAAATCCAGAATATTGGAATCATCGGGTTAATAGGGGGGTAATTAAGCTGACTTTAAATTTGCAAAATTATACCAAGGGTGGGTATCACGCTTTTTTTTCGCTCGGATCAAAAAATAGATTTGCTTTTAACTCACCTCATGAGGAGGAGCAACTCCTGCTTATCTCGAATCTGCAAACCGTTTGGCTCTGTGGCTTTTCATTCTCCGTCAGCGCCCGTTTTAATTAGGGTCACTTTTGCTAAAAAAAAACATGCCATACGCCACCGTTCAAAAATAAAAACTCTGTCGAATCTTTATCAAACTCCGACCAGTTCAAGCTCTTATCGGCCTTACTCTAAATCCAGAATATTGGAATCATCGGGTTAATAGGGGGGTAATTAAGCTGACTTTAAATTTGCAAAATTATACCAAGGGTGGGTATCACGCTTTTTTTTCGCTCGGATCAAAAAATAGATTTGCTTTTAACTCACCTCATGAGGAGGAGCAACTCCTGCTTATCTCGAATCTGCAAACCGTTTGGCTCTGTGGCTTTTCATTCTCCGTCAGCGCCCGTTTTAATTAGGGTCACTTTTGCTAAAAAAAAACATGCCATACGCCACCGTTCAAAAATAAAAACTCTGTCGAATCTTTATCAAACTCCGACCAGTTCAAGCTCTTATCGGCCTTACTCTAAGTCCAGAATATTGGAATCATAGGGTTAATAGGGGGGGTGATTAAGCTGACTTTAAATTTGCAAAATTATACCAAGGGTGGGTATCACGCTTTTTTTTCGCTCGGATCAAAAAATAGATTTGCTTTTAACTCACATCATGAGGAGGAGCAACTCCTGCTTATCTCGAATCTGCAAACCGTTTGGCTCTGTGGCTTTTCATTCTCCGTCAGCGCCCGTTTTAATTAGGGTCACTTTTGCAAAAAAAAAACATGCCATACGCCACCGTTCAAAAATAAAAACTCTGTCGAATCTTTATCAAACTCCGACCAGTTCAAGCTCTTATCGGCCTTACTCTAAATCCAGAATACTGGAATCATCGGGTTAATAGGGGGGGTAATTAAGCTGACTTTAAATTTGCAAAATTATACCAAGGGTGGGTATCACGCTTTTTTTTCGCCCGGATCAAAAAATAGATTTGCTTTTAACTCACCTCATGAGGAGGAGCAACTCCTGCTTATCTCGAATCTGCAAACCGTTTGGCTCTGTGGCTTTTCATTCTCCGTCAGCGCCCGTTTTAATTAGGGTCACTTTTGCTAAAAAAAAACATGCCATACGCCACCGTTCAAAAATAAAAACTCTGTCGAATCTTTATCAAACTCCGACCAGTTCAAGCTCTTATCGGCCTTACTCTAAATCCAGAATATTGGAATCATCGGGTTAATAGGGGGGTAATTAAGCTGACTTTAAATTTGCAAAATTATACCAAGGGTGGGTATCACGCTTTTTCTTCGCTCGGATCAAAAAATAGATTTGCTTTTGACTCACCTCATGAGGAGGAGCAACTCCTGCTTATCTCGAATCTGCAAACCGTTTGGCTCTGTGGCTTTTCATTCTCCGTCAGCGCCCGTTTTAATAAGGGTCACTTTTGCTAAAAAAAAACATGCCATACGCCACCGTTCAAAAATAAAAACTCTGTCGAATCTTTATCAAACTCCAACCAGTTCAAGCTCTTATCGGCCTTACTCTAAATCCAGAATATTGGAATCATCGGGTTAATAGGGGGGTAATTAGGCTGACTTTAAATTTGCAAAATTATACCAAGGGTGGGTATCACGCTTTTTTTTCGCTCGGATCAAAAAATAGATTTGCTTTTAACTCACCTCATGAGGAGGAGCAACTCCTGCTTATCTCGAATCTGCAAACCGTTTGGCTCTGTGGCTTTTCATTCTCCGTCAGCGCCCGTTTTAATTAGGGTCACTTTTGCTAAAAAAAAACATGCCATACGCCACCGTTCAAAAATAAAAACTCTGTCGAATCTTTATCAAACTCCGACCAGTTCAAGCTCTTATCGGCCTTACTCTAAATCCAGAATATTGGAATCATCGGGTTAATAGGGGGGTAATTAAGCTGACTTTAAATTTGCAAAATTATACCAAGGGTGGGTATCACGCTTTTTTTTCGCTCGGATCAAAAAATAGATTTGCTTTTAACTCACCTCATGAGGAGGAGCAACTCCTGCTTATCTCGAATCTGCAAACCGTTTGGCTCTGTGGCTTTTCATTCTCCGTCAGCGCCCGTTTTAATTAGGGTCACTTTTGCTAAAAAAAAACATGCCATACGCCACCGTTCAAAAATAAAAACTCTGTCGAATCTTTATCAAACTCCGACCAGTTCAAGCTCTTATCGGCCTTACTCTAAATCCAGAATATTGGAATCATCGGGTTAATAGGGGGGTAATTAAGCTGACTTTAAATTTGCAAAATTATACCAAGGGTGGGAATCACGCTTTTTCTTCGCTCGGATGAAAAAAATAGATTTGCTTTTAACTCACCTCATGAGGAGGAGCAACTCCTGCTTATCTCGAATCTGCAAACCGTTTGGCTCTGTGGCTTTTCATTCTCCGTCAGCGCCCGTTTTAATTAGGGTCACTTTTGCTAAAAAAAAACATGCCATACGCCACCGTTCAAAAATAAAAACTCTGTCGAATCTTTATCAAACTCCGACCAGTTCAAGCTCTTATCGGCCTCACTCTAAATCCAGAATATTGGAATCATCGGGTTAATAGGGGAGTAATTAAGCTGACTTTAAATTTGCAAAGTTATACCAAGGGTGGGTATCACGCTTTTTTTTCGCTCGGATCAAAAAATAGATTTGCTTCTAACTCACCTCATGAGGAGGAGCAACTCCTGCTTATCTCGAATCTGCAAACCGTTTGGCTCTGTGGCTTTTCATTCTCCGTCAGCGCCCGTTTTAATTAGGGTCACTTTTGCTAAAAAAAAACATGCCATACGCCACCGTTCAAAAATAAAAACTCTGTCGAATCTTTATCAAACTCCGACCAGTTCAAGCTCTTATCGGCCTTACTCTAAATCCAGAATATTGGAATCATCGGGTTAATAGGGGGGTAATTAAGCTGACTTTAAATTTGCAAAATTATACCAATGGTGGGTATCACGCTTTTTTTTCGCTCGGATCAAAAAATAGATTTGCTTCTAACTCACCTCATGAGGAGGAGCAACTCCTGCTTATCTCGAATCTGCAAACCGTTTGGCTCTGTGGCTTTTCATTCTCCGTCAGCGCCCGTTTTAATTAGGGTCACTTTTGCTAAAAAAAAACATGCCATACGCCACCGTTCAAAAATAAAAACTCTGTCGAATCTTTATCAAACTCCGACCAGTTCAAGCTCTTATCGGCCTTACTCTAAATCCAGAATATTGGAATCATCGGGTTAATAGGGGGGTAATTAAGCTGACTTTAAATTTGCAAAATTATACCAAGGGTGGGTATCACGCTTTTTTTTCGCTCGGATCAAAAAATAGATTTGCTTTTAACTCACCTCATGAGGAGGAGCAACTCCTGCTTATCTCGAATCTGCAAACCGTTTGGCTCTGTGGCTTTTCATTCTCCGTCAGCGCCCGTTTTAATTAGGGTCACTTTTGCTAAAAAAAAACATGCCATACGCCACCGTTCAAAAATAAAAACTCTGTCGAATCTTTATCAAACTCCGACCAGTTCAAGCTCTTATCGGCCTTACTCTAAATCCAGAATATTGGAATCATCGGGTTAATAGGGGGGTAATTAAGCTGACTTTAAATTTGCAAAATTATACCAAGGGTGGGTATCACGCTTTTTTTTCGCTCGGATCAAAAAATAGATTTGCTTTTAACTCACATCATGAGGAGGAGCAACTCCTGCTTATCTCGAATCTGCAAACCGTTTGGCTCTGTGGCTTTTCATTCTCCGTCAGCGCCCGTTTTAATTAGGGTCACTTTTGCTAAAAAAAAACATGCCATACGCCACCGTTCAAAAATAAAAACTTTGTCGAATCTTTATCAAACTCCGACCAGTTCAAGCTCTTATCGGCCTTACTCTAAATCCAGAATATTGGAATCATCGGGTTAATAGGGGGGGTAATTAAGCTGACTTTAAATTTGCAAAATTATACCAAGGGTGGGTATCACGCTTTTTTTTCGCCCGGATCAAAAAATAGATTTGCTTTTAACTCACCTCATGAGGAGGAGCAACTCCTGCTTATCTCGAATCTGCAAACCGTTTGGCTCTGTGGCTTTTCATTCTCCGTCAGCGCCCGTTTTAATTAGGGTCACTTTTGCTAAAAAAAAACATGCCATACGCCACCGTTCAAAAATAAAAACTCTGTCGAATCTTTATCAAACTCCGACCAGTTCAAGCTCTTATCGGCCTTACTCTAAATCCAGAATATTGGAATCATCGGGTTAATAGGGGGGTAATTAAGCTGACTTTAAATTTGCAAAATTATACCAAGGGTGGGTATCACGCTTTTTCTTCGCTCGGATCAAAAAATAGATTTGCTTTTAACTCACCTCATGAGGAGGAGCAACTCCTGCTTATCTCGAATCTGCAAACCGTTTGGCTCTGTGGCTTTTCATTCTCCGTCAGCGCCCGTTTTAATAAGGGTCACTTTTGCTAAAAAAAAACATGCCATACGCCACCGTTCAAAAATAAAAACTCTGTCGAATCTTTATCAAACTCCGACCAGTTCAAGCTCTTATCGGCCTTACTCTAAATCCAGAATATTGGAATCATCGGGTTAATAGGGGGGTAATTAAGCTGACTTTAAATTTGCAAAATTATACCAAGGGTGGGTATCACGCTTTTTTTTCGCTCGGATCAAAAAATAGATTTGCTTTTAACTCACCTCATGAGGAGGAGCAACTCCTGCTTATCTCGAATCTGCAAACCGTTTGGCTCTGTGGCTTTTCATTCTCCGTCAGCGCCCGTTTTAATTAGGGTCACTTTTGCTAAAAAAAAACATGCCATACGCCACCGTTCAAAAATAAAAACTCTGTCGAATCTTTATCAAACTCCGACCAGTTCAAGCTCTTATCGGCCTTACTCTAAATCCAGAATATTGGAATCATCGGGTTAATAGGGGAGTAATTAAGCTGACTTTAAATTTGCAAAGTTATACCAAGGGTGGGTATCACGCTTTTTTTTCGCTCGGATCAAAAAATAGATTTGCTTCTAACTCACCTCATGAGGAGGAGCAACTCCTGCTTATCTCGAATCTGCAAACCGTTTGGCTCTGTGGCTTTTCATTCTCCGTCAGCGCCCGTTTTAATTAGGGTCACTTTTGCTAAAAAAAAACATGCCATACGCCACCGTTCAAAAATAAAAACTCTGTCGAATCTTTATCAAACTCCGACCAGTTCAAGCTCTTATCGGCCTTACTCTAATTCCAGAATATTGGAATCATCGGGTTAATAGGGGGGTAATTAAGCTGACTTTAAATTTGCAAAATTATACCAAGGGTGGGTATCACGCTTTTTCTTCGCTCGGATCAAAAAATAGATTTGCTTTTAACTCACCTCATGAGGAGGAGCAACTCCTGCTTATCTCGAATCTGCAAACCGTTTGGCTCTGTGGCTTTTCATTCTCCGTCAGCGCCCGTTTTAATAAGGGTCACTTTTGCTAAAAAAAAACATGCCATACGCCACCGTTCAAAAATAAAAACTCTGTCGAATCTTTATCAAACTCCGACCAGTTCAAGCTCTTATCGGCCTTACTCTAAATCCAGAATATTGGAATCATCGGGTTAATAGGGGGGTAATTAAGCTGACTTTAAATTTGCAAAATTATACCAAGGGTGGGTATCACGCTTTTTTTTCGCTCGGATCAAAAAATAGATTTGCTTTTAACTCACCTCATGAGGAGGAGCAACTCCTGCTTATCTCGAATCTGCAAACCGTTTGGCTCTGTGGCTTTTCATTCTCCGTCACCGCCCGTTTTAATTAGGGTCACTTTTGCTAAAAAAAAACATGCCATACGCCACCGTTCAAAAATAAAAACTCTGTCGAATCTTTATCAAACTCCGACCAGTTCAAGCTCTTATCGGCCTTACTCTAAATCCAGAATATTGGAATCATCGGGTTAATAGGGGGGTAATTAAGCTGACTTTAAATTTGCAAAATTATACCAAGGGTGGGTATCACGCTTTTTCTTCGCTCGGATCAAAAAATAGATTTGCTTTTAACTCACCTCACGAGGAGGAGCAACTCCTGCTTATCTCGAATCTGCAAACCGTTTGGCTCTGTGGCTTTTCATTCTCCGTCAGCGCCCGTTTTAATTAGGGTCACTTTTGCTAAAAAAAAACATGCCATACGCCACCGTTCAAAAATAAAAACTCTGTCGAATCTTTATCAAACTCCGACCAGTTCAAGCTCTTATCGGCCTTACTCTAAATCCAGAATATTGGAATCATCGGGTTAATAGGGGGGTAATTAAGCTGACTTTAAATTTGCAAAATTATACCAAGGGTGGGTATCACGCTTTTTTTTCGCTCGGATCAAAAAATAGATTTGCTTTTAACTCACCTCATGAGGAGGAGCAACTCCTGCTTATCTCGAATCTGCAAACCGTTTGGCTCTGTGGCTTTTCATTCTCCGTCAGCGCCCGTTTTAATTAGGGTCACTTTTGCTAAAAAAAAACATGCCATACGCCACCGTTCAAAAATAAAAACTCTGTCGAATCTTTATCAAACTCCGACCAGTTCAAGCTCTTATCGGCCTTATTCTAAATCCAGAATATTGGAATCATCGGGTTAATAGGGGGGTAATTAAGCTGACTTTAAATTTGCAAAATTACACCAAGGGTGGGTATCACGCTTTTTCTTCGCTCGGATCAAAAAATAGATTTGCTTTTAACTCACCTCATGAGGAGGAGCAACTCCTGCTTATCTCGAATCTGCAAACCGTTTGGCTCTGTGGCTTTTCATTCTCCGTCAGCGCCCGTTTTAATTAGGGTCACTTTTGCTAAAAAAAAACATGCCATACGCCACCGTTCAAAAATAAAAACTCTGTCGAATCTTTATCAAACTCCGACCAGTTCAAGCTCTTATCGGCCTTACTCTAAATCCAGAATATTGGAATCATCGGGTTAATAGGGGGGTAATTAAGCTGACTTTAAATTTGCAAAATTATACCAAGGGTGGGTATCACGCTTTTTTTTCGCTCGGATCAAAAAATAGATTTGCTTTTAACTCACATCATGAGGAGGAGCAACTCCTGCTTATCTCGAATCTGCAAACCGTTTGGCTCTGTGGCTTTTCATTCTCCGTCAGCGCCCGTATTAATTAGGGTCACTTTTGCTAAAAAAAAACATGCCATACGCCACCGTTCAAAAATAAAAACTCTGTCGAATCTTTATCAAACTCCGACCAGTTCAAGCTCTTATCGGCCTTACTCTAAATCCAGAATATTGGAATCATCGGGTTAATAGGGGGGGTAATTAAGCTGACTTTAAATTTGCAAAATTATACCAAGGGTGGGTATCACGCTTTTTTTTTCGCCCGGATCAAAAAATAGATTTGCTTTTAACTCACCTCATGAGGAGGAGCAACTCCTGCTTATCTCGAATCTGCAAACCGTTTGGCTCTGTGGCTTTTCATTCTCCGTCAGCGCCCGTTTTAATTAGGGTCACTTTTGCTAAAAAAAAACATGCCATACGCCACCGTTCAAAAATAAAAACTCTGTCGAATCTTTATCAAACTCCGACCAGTTCAAGCTCTTATCGGCCTTACTCTAAATCCAGAATATTGGAATCATCGGGTTAATAGGGGGGTAATTAAGCTGACTTTAAGTTTGCAAAATTATACCAAGGGTGGGTATCACGCTTTTTTTTCGCTCGGATCAAAAAATAGATTTGCTTTTAACTCACCTCATGAGGAGGAGCAACTCCTGCTTATCTCGAATCTGCAAACCGTTTGGCTCTGTGGCTTTTCATTCTCCGTCAGCGCCCGTTTTAATTAGGGTCACTTTTGCTAAAAAAAAACATGCCATACGCCACCGTTCAAAAATAAAAACTCTGTCGAATCTTTATCAAACTCCGACCAGTTCAAGCTCTGATCGGCCTTACTCTAAATCCAGAATATTGGAATCATCGGGTTAATAGGGGAGTAATTAAGCTGACTTTAAATTTGCAAAGTTATACCAAGGGTGGGTATCACGCTTTTTTTTCGCTCGGATCAAAAAATAGATTTGCTTTTAACTCACATCATGAGGAGGAGCAACTCCTGCTTATCTCGAATCTGCAAACCGTTTGGCTCTGTGGCTTTTCATTCTCCGTCAGCGCCCGTTTTAATTAGGGTCACTTTTGCTAAAAAAAAACATGCCATACGCCACCGTTCAAAAATAAAAACTCTGTCGAATCTTTATCAAACTCCGACCAGTTCAAGCTCTTATCGGCCTTACTCTAAATCCAGAATATTGGAATCATCGGGTTAATAGGGGGGGTAATTAAGCTGACTTTAAATTTGCAAAATTATACCAAGGGTGGGTATCACGCTTTTTTTTCGCCCGGATCAAAAAATAGATTTGCTTTTAACTCACCTCATGAGGAGGAGCAACTCCTGCTTATCTCGAATCTGCAAACCGTTTGGCTCTGTGGCTTTTCATTCTCCGTCAGCGCCCGTTTTAATTAGGGTCACTTTTGCTAAAAAAAAACATGCCATACGCCACCGTTCAAAATTAAAAACTCTGTCGAATCTTTCTCAAACTCCGACCAGTTCAAGCTCTTATCGGCCTTACTCTAAATCCAGAATATTGGAATCATCGGGTTAATAGGGGGGTAATTAAGCTGACTTTAAATTTGCAAAATTATACCAAGGGTGGGTATCACGCTTTTTCTTCGCTCGGATCAAAAAATAGATTTGCTTTTAACTCACCTCATGAGGAGGAGCAACTCCTGCTTATCTCGAATCTGCAAACCGTTTGGCTCTGTGGCTTTTCATTCTCCGTCAGCGCCCGTTTTAATAAGGGTCACTTTTGCTAAAAAAAACATGCCATACGCCACCGTTCAAAAATAAAAACTCTGTCGAATCTTTATCAAACTCCGACCAGTTCAAGCTCTTATCGGCCTTACTCTAAATCCAGAATATTGGAATCATCGGGTTAATAGGGGGGTAATTAAGCTGACTTTAAATTTGCAAAATTATACCAAGGGTGGGTATCACGCTTTTTTTTCGCTCGGATCAAAAAATAGATTTGATTTTAACTCACCTCATGAGGAGGAGCAACTCCTGCTTATCTCGAATCTGCAAACCGTTTGGCTCTGTGGCTCTTCATTCTCCGTCAGCGCCCGTTTTAATTAGGGTCACTTTTGCTAAAAAAAAACATGCCATACGCCACCGTTCAAAAATAAAAACTCTGTCGAATCTTTATCAAACTCCGACCAGTTCAAGCTCTTATCGGCCTTACTCTAAGTCCAGAATATTGGAATCATCGGGTTAATAGGGGGGGTAATTAAGCTGACTTTAAATTTGCAAAGTTATACCAAGGGTGGGTATCACGCTTTTTTTTCGCTCGGATCAAAAAATAGATTTGCTTTTAACTCACATCATGAGGAGGAGCAACTCCTGCTTATCTCGAATCTGCAAACCGTTTGGCTCTGTGGCTTTTCATTCTCCGTCAGCGCCCGTTTTAATTAGGGTCACTTTTGCTAAAAAAAAACATGCCATACGCCACCGTTCAAAAATAAAAACTCTGTCGAATCTTTATCAAACTCCGACCAGTTCAAGCTCTTATCGGCCTTACTCTAAATCCAGAATATTGGAATCATCGGGTTAATAGGGGGGTAATTAAGCTGACTTTAAATTTGCAAAATTATACCAAGGGTGGGTATCACGCATTTTTTTCGCTCGGATCAAAAAATAGATTTGCTTTTAACTCACCTCATGAGGAGGAGCAACTCCTGCTTATCTCGAATCTGCAAACCGTTTGGCTCTGTGGCTTTTCATTCTCCGTCAGCGCCCGTTTTAATTAGGGTCACTTTTGCTAAAAAAAAACATGCCATACGCCACCGTTCAAAAATAAAAACTCTGTCGAATCTTTATCAAACTCCGACCAGTTCAAGCTCTTATCGGCCTTACTCTAAATCCAGAATATTGGAATCATCGGGTTAATAGGGGAGTAATTAAGCTGACTTTAAATTTGCAAAGTTATACCAAGGGTGGGTATCACGCTTTTTTTTCGCTCGGATCAAAAAATAGATTTGCTTTTAACTCACCTCATGAGGAGGAGCAACTCCCGCTTATCTCGAATCTGCAAACCGTTTGGCTCTGTGGCTTTTCATTCTCCGTCAGCGCCCGTTTTAATTAGGGTCACTTTTGCTAAAAAAAAACATGCCATACGCCACCGTTCAAAAATAAAAACTCTGTCGAATCTTTATCAAACTCCGACCAGTTCAAGCTCTTATCGGCCTTACTCTAAATCCAGAATATTGGAATCATCGGGTTAATAGGGGGGTAATTAAGCTGACTTTAAATTTGCAAAATTATACCAAGGGTGGGTATCACGCTTTTTCTTCGCTCGGATCAAAAAATAGATTTGCTTTTAACTCACCTCATGAGGAGGAGCAACTCCTGCTTATCTCGAATCTGCAAACCGTTTGGCTCTGTGGCTTTTCATTCTCCGTCAGCGCCCGTTTTAATTAGGGTCACTTTTGCTAAAAAAAAACATGCCATACGCCACCGTTCAAAAATAAAAACTCTGTCGAATCTTTATCAAACTCCGACCAGTTCAAGCTCTTATCGGCCTTACTCTAAATCCAGAATATTGGAATCATCGGGTTAATAGGGGGGTAATTAAGCTGACTTTAAATTTGCAAAATTATACCAAGGGTGGGTATCACGCTTTTTTTTCGCTCGGATCAAAAAATAGATTTGCTTTTAACTCACCTCATGAGGAGGAGCAACTCCTGCTTATCTCGAATCTGCAAACCGTTTGGCTCTGTGGCTTTTCATTCTCCGTCAGCGCCCGTTTTAATTAGGGTCACTTTTGCTAAAAAAAAACATGCCATACGCCACCGTTCAAAAATAAAAACTCTGTCGAATCTTTATCAAACTCCGACCAGTTCAAGCTCTTATCGGCCTTACTCTAAATCCAGAATATTGGAATCATCGGGTTAATAGGGGAGTAATTAAGCTGACTTTAAATTTGCAAAGTTATACCAAGGGTGGGTATCACGCTTTTTTTTCGCTCGGATCAAAAAATAGATTTGCTTTTAACTCACCTCATGAGGAGGAGCAACTCCCGCTTATCTCGAATCTGCAAACCGTTTGGCTCTGTGGCTTTTCATTCTCCGTCAGCGCCCGTTTTAATTAGGGTCACTTTTGCTAAAAAAAAACATGCCATACGCCACCGTTCAAAAATAAAAACTCTGTCGAATCTTTATCAAACTCCGACCAGTTCAAGCTCTTATCGGCCTTACTCTAAATCCAGAATATTGGAATCATCGGGTTAATAGGGGGGTAATTAAGCTGACTTTAAATTTGCAAAATTATACCAAGGGTGGGTATCACGCTTTTTCTTCGCTCGGATCAAAAAATAGATTTGCTTTTAACTCACCTCATGAGGAGGAGCAACTCCTGCTTATCTCGAATCTGCAAACCGTTTGGCTCTGTGGCTTTTCATTCTCCGTCAGCGCCCGTTTTAATTAGGGTCACTTTTGCTAAAAAAAAACATGCCATACGCCACCGTTCAAAAATAAAAACTCTGTCGAATCTTTATCAAACTCCGACCAGTTCAAGCTCTTATCGGCCTTACTCTAAATCCAGAATATTGGAATCATCGGGTTAATAGGGGAGTAATTAAGCTGACTTTAAATTTGCAAAGTTATACCAAGGGTTGGTATCACGCTTTTTTTTCGCTCGGATCAAAAAATAGATTTGCTTCTAACTCACCTCATGAGGAGGAGCAACTCCTGCTTATCTCGAATCTGCAAACCGTTTGGCTCTGTGGCTTTTCATTCTCCGTCAGCGCCCGTTTTAATTAGGGTCACTTTTGCTAAAAAAAAACATGCCATACGCCACCGTTCAAAAATAAAAACTCTGTCGAATCTTTATCAAACTCCGACCAGTTCAAGCTCTTATCGGCCTTACTCTAAATCCAGAATATTGGAATCATCGGGTTAATAGGGGGGTAATTAAGCTGACTTTACGTTTGCAAAATTATACCAAGGGTGGGTATCACGCTTTTTTTTCGCTCGGATCAAAAAATAGATTTGCTTTTAACTCACCTCATGAGGAGGAGCAACTCCTGCTTATCTCGAATCTGCAAACCGTTTGGCTCTGTGGCTTTTCATTCTCCGTCAGCGCCCGTTTTAATTAGGGTCACTTTTGCTAAAAAAAAACATGCCATACGCCACCGTTCAAAAATAAAAACTCTGTCGAATCTTTATCAAACTCCGACCAGTTCAAGCTCTTATCGGCCTTACTCTAAATCCAGAATATTGGAATCATCGGGTTAATAGGGGAGTAATTAAGCTGACTTTAAATTTGCAAAGTTATACCAAGGGTGGGTATCACGCTTTTTTTTCGCTCGGATCAAAAAATAGATTTGCTTTTAACTCACATCATGAGGAGGAGCAACTCCTGCTTATCTCGAATCTGCAAACCGTTTGGCTCTGTGGCTTTTCATTCTCCGTCAGCGCCCGTTTTAATTAGGGTCACTTTTGCTAAAAAAAAACATGCCATACGCCACCGTTCAAAAATAAAAACTCTGTCGAATCTTTATCAAACTCCGACCAGTTCAAGCTCTTATCGGCCTTACTCTAAATCCAGAATATTGGAATCATCGGGTTAATAGGGGGGGTAATTAAGCTGACTTTAAATTTGCAAAATTATACCAAGGGTGGGTATCACGCTTTTTTTTCGCCCGGATCAAAAAATAGATTTGCTTTTAACTCACCTCATGAGGAGGAGCAACTCCTGCTTATCTCGAATCTGCAAACCGTTTGGCTCTGTGGCTTTTCATTCTCCGTCAGCGCCCGTTTTAATTAGGGTCACTTTTGCTAAAAAAAAACATGCCATACGCCACCGTTCAAAATTAAAAACTCTGTCGAATCTTTCTCAAACTCCGACCAGTTCAAGCTCTTATCGGCCTTACTCTAAATCCAGAATATTGGAATCATCGGGTTAATAGGGGGGTAATTAAGCTGACTTTAAATTTGCAAAATTATACCAAGGGTGGGTATCACGCTTTTTCTTCGCTCGGATCAAAAAATAGATTTGCTTTTAACTCACCTCATGAGGAGGAGCAACTCCTGCTTATCTCGAATCTGCAAACCGTTTGGCTCTGTGGCTTTTCATTCTCCGTCAGCGCCCGTTTTAATAAGGGTCACTTTTGCTAAAAAAAACATGCCATACGCCACCGTTCAAAAATAAAAACTCTGTCGAATCTTTATCAAACTCCGACCAGTTCAAGCTCTTATCGGCCTTACTCTAAATCCAGAATATTGGAATCATCGGGTTAATAGGGGGGTAATTAAGCTGACTTTAAATTTGCAAAATTATACCAAGGGTGGGTATCACGCTTTTTTTTCGCTCGGATCAAAAAATAGATTTGATTTTAACTCACCTCATGAGGAGGAGCAACTCCTGCTTATCTCGAATCTGCAAACCGTTTGGCTCTGTGGCTCTTCATTCTCCGTCAGCGCCCGTTTTAATTAGGGTCACTTTTGCTAAAAAAAAACATGCCATACGCCACCGTTCAAAAATAAAAACTCTGTCGAATCTTTATCAAACTCCGACCAGTTCAAGCTCTTATCGGCCTTACTCTAAGTCCAGAATATTGGAATCATCGGGTTAATAGGGGGGGTAATTAAGCTGACTTTAAATTTGCAAAGTTATACCAAGGGTGGGTATCACGCTTTTTTTTCGCTCGGATCAAAAAATAGATTTGCTTTTAACTCACATCATGAGGAGGAGCAACTCCTGCTTATCTCGAATCTGCAAACCGTTTGGCTCTGTGGCTTTTCATTCTCCGTCAGCGCCCGTTTTAATTAGGGTCACTTTTGCTAAAAAAAAACATGCCATACGCCACCGTTGAAAATAAAAACTCTGTCGAATCTTTATCAAACTCCGACCAGTTCAAGCTCTTATCGGCCTTACTCTAAATCCAGAATATTGGAATCATCGGGTTAATAGGGGGGTAATTAAGCTGACTTTAAATTTGCAAAATTATACCAAGGGTGGGTATCACGCTTTTTTTTCGCTCGGATCAAAAAATAGATTTGCTTTTAACTCACCTCATGAGGAGGAGCAACTCCTGCTTATCTCGAATCTGCAAACCGTTTGGCTCTGTGGCTTTTCATTCTCCGTCAGCGCCCGTTTTAATTAGGGTCACTTTTGCTAAAAAAAAACATGCCATACGCCACCGTTCAAAAATAAAAACTCTGTCGAATCTTTATCAAACTCCGACCAGTTCAAGCTCTGATCGGCCTTACTCTAAATCCAGAATATTGGAATCATCGGGTTAATAGGGGAGTAATTAAGCTGACTTTAAATTTGCAAAGTTATACCAAGGGTGGGTATCACGCTTTTTTTTCGCTCGGATCAAAAAATAGATTTGCTTTTAACTCACCTCATGAGGAGGAGCAACTCCCGCTTATCTCGAATCTGCAAACCGTTTGGCTCTGTGGCTTTTCATTCTCCGTCAGCGCCCGTTTTAATTAGGGTCACTTTTGCTAAAAAAAAACATGCCATACGCCACCGTTCAAAAATAAAAACTCTGTCGAATCTTTATCAAACTCCGACCAGTTCAAGCTCTTATCGGCCTTACTCTAAATCCAGAATATTGGAATCATCGGGTTAATAGGGGGGTAATTAAGCTGACTTTAAATTTGCAAAATTATACCAAGGGTGGGTATCACGCTTTTTCTTCGCTCGGATCAAAAAATAGATTTGCTTTTAACTCACCTCATGAGGAGGAGCAACTCCTGCTTATCTCGAATCTGCAAACCGTTTGGCTCTGTGGCTTTTCATTCTCCGTCAGCGCCCGTTTTAATTAGGGTCACTTTTGCTAAAAAAAAACATGCCATACGCCACCGTTCAAAAATAAAAACTCTGTCGAATCTTTATCAAACTCCGACCAGTTCAAGCTCTTATCGGCCTTACTCTAAATCCAGAATATTGGAATCATCGGGTTAATAGGGGAGTAATTAAGCTGACTTTAAATTTGCAAAATTATACCAAGGGTGGGTATCACGCTTTTTTTTCGCTCGGATCAAAAAATAGATTTGATTTTAACTCACCTCATGAGGAGGAGCAACTCCTGCTTATCTCGAATCTGCAAACCGTTTGGCTCTGTGGCTTTTCATTCTCCGTCAGCGCCCGTTTTAATTAGGGTCACTTTTGCTAAAAAAAAACATGCCATACGCCACCGTTCAAAAATAAAAACTCTGTCGAATCTTTATCAAACTCCGACCAGTTCAAGCTCTTATCGGCCTTACTCTAAATCCAGAATATTGGAATCATCGGGTTAATAGGGGGGTAATTAAGCTGACTTTAAATTTGCAAAATTATACCAAGGGTGGGTATCACGCTTTTTCTTCGCTCGGGTCAAAAAATAGATTTGCTTTTAACTCACCTCATGAGGAGGAGCAACTCCTGCTTATCTCGAATCTGCAAACCGTTTGGCTCTGTGGCTTTTCATTCTCCGTCAGCGCCCGTTTTAATTAGGGTCACTTTTGCTAAAAAAAAACATGCCATACGCCACCGTTCAAAAATAAAAACTCTGTCGAATCTTTATCAAACTCCGACCAGTTCAAGCTCTTATCGGCCTTACTCTAAATCCAGAATATTGGAATCATCGGGTTAATAGGGGAGTAATTAAGCTGACTTTAAATTTGCAAAGTTATACCAAGGGTGGGTATCACGCTTTTTTTTCGCTCGGATCAAAAAATAGATTTGCTTCTAACTCACCTCATGAGGAGGAGCAACTCCTGCTTATCTCGAATCTGCAAACCGTTTGGCTCTGTGGCTTTTCATTCTCCGTCAGCGCCCGTTTTAATTAGGGTCACTTTTGCTAAAAAAAAACATGCCATACGCCACCGTTCAAAAATAAAAACTCTGTCGAATCTTTATCAAACTCCGACCAGTTCAAGCTCTTATCGGCCTTACTCTAAATCCAGAATATTGGAATCATCGGGTTAATAGGGGGGTAATTAAGCTGACTTTAAATTTGCAAAATTATACCAAGGGTGGGTATCACGCTTTTTTTTCGCTCGGATCAAAAAATAGATTTGCTTTTAACTCACCTCATGAGGAGGAGCAACTCCTGCTTATCTCGAATCTGCAAACCGTTTGGCTCTGTGGCTTTTCATTCTCCGTCAGCGCCCGTTTTAATTAGGGTCACTTTTGCTAAAAAAAAACATGCCATACGCCACCGTTCAAAAATAAAAACTCTGTCGAATCTTTATCAAACTCCGACCAGTTCAAGCTCTTATCGGCCTTACTCTAAATCCAGAATATTGGAATCATCGGGTTAATAGGGGAGTAATTAAGCTGACTTTAAATTTGCAAAGTTATACCAAGGGTGGGTATCACGCTTTTTTTTCGTTCGGATCAAAAAATAGATTTGCTTTTAACTCACATCATGAGGAGGAGCAACTCCTGCTTATCTCGAATCTGCAAACCGTTTGGCTCTGTGGCTTTTCATTCTCCGTCAGCGCCCGTTTTAATTAGGGTCACTTTTGCTAAAAAAAAACATGCCATACGCCACCGTTCAAAAATAAAAACTCTGTCGAATCTTTATCAAACTCCGACCAGTTCAAGCTCTTATCGGCCTTACTCTAAATCCAGAATATTGGAATCATCGGGTTAATAGGGGGGTAATTAAGCTGACTTTAAATTTGCAAAATTATACCAAGGGTGGGTATCACGCTTTTTCTTCGCTCGGATCAAAAAATAGATTTGCTTTTAACTCACCTCATGAGGAGGAGCAACTCCTGCTTATCTCGAATCTGCAAACCGTTTGGCTCTGTGGCTTTTCATTCTCCGTCAGCGCCCGTTTTAATAAGGGTCACTTTTGCTAAAAAAAAACATGCCATACGCCACCGTTCAAAAATAAAAACTCTGTCGAATCTTTATCAAACTCCGACCAGTTCAAGCTCTTATCGGCCTTACTCTAAATCCAGAATATTGGAATCATCGGGTTAATAGGGGGGTAATTAAGCTGACTTTAAATTTGCAAAATTATACCAAGGGTGGGTATCACGCTTTTTTTTCGCTCGGATCAAAAAATAGATTTGATTTTAACTCACCTCATGAGGAGGAGCAACTCCTGCTTATCTCGAATCTGCAAACCGTTTGGCTCTGTGGCTCTTCATTCTCCGTCAGCGCCCGTTTTAATTAGGGTCACTTTTGCTAAAAAAAAACATGCTATACGCCACCGTTCAAAAATAAAAACTCTGTCGAATCTTTATCAAACTCCGACCAGTTCAAGCTCTTATCGGCCTTACTCTAAGTCCAGAATATTGGAATCATCGGGTTAATAGGGGGGGTAATTAAGCTGACTTTAAATTTGCAAAGTTATACCAAGGGTGGGTATCACGCTTTTTTTTCGCTCGGATCAAAAAATAGATTTGCTTTTAACTCACATCATGAGGAGGAGCAACTCCTGCTTATCTCGAATCTGCAAACCGTTTGGCTCTGTGGCTTTTCATTCTCCGTCAGCGCCCGTTTTAATTAGGGTCACTTTTGCTAAAAAAAAACATGCCATACGCCACCGTTCAAAAATAAAAACTCTGTCGAATCTTTATCAAACTCCGACCAGTTCAAGCTCTTATCGGCCTTACTCTAAATCCAGAATATTGGAATCATCGGGTTAATAGGGGGGTAATTAAGCTGACTTTAAATTTGCAAAATTATACCAAGGGTGGGTATCACGCTTTTTTTTCGCTCGGATCAAAAAATAGATTTGCTTTTAACTCACCTCATGAGGAGGAGCAACTCCTGCTTATCTCGAATCTGCAAACCGTTTGGCTCTGTGGCTTTTCATTCTCCGTCAGCGCCCGTTTTAATTAGGGTCACTTTTGCTAAAAATAAACATGCCATACGCCACCGTTCAAAAATAAAAACTCTGTCGAATCTTTATCAAACTCCGACCAGTTCAAGCTCTTATCGGCCTTACTCTAAATCCAGAATATTGGAATCATCGGGTTAATAGGGGAGTAATTAAGCTGACTTTAAATTTGCAAAGTTATACCAAGGGTGGGTATCACGCTTTTTTTTCGCTCGGATCAAAAAATAGATTTGCTTTTAACTCACCTCATGAGGAGGAGCAACTCCCGCTTATCTCGAATCTGCAAACCGTTTGGCTCTGTGGCTTTTCATTCTCCGTCAGCGCCCGTTTTAATTAGGGTCACTTTTGCTAAAAAAAAACATGCCATACGCCACCGTTCAAAAATAAAAACTCTGTCGAATCTTTATCAAACTCCGACCAGTTCAAGCTCTTATCGGCCTTACTCTAAATCCAGAATATTGGAATCATCGGGTTAATAGGGGAGTAATTAAGCTGACTTTAAATTTGCAAAGTTATACCAAGGGTGGGTATCACGCTTTTTTTTCGCTCGGATCAAAAAATAGATTTGCTTTTAACTCACATCATGAGGAGGAGCAACTCCTGCTTATCTCGAATCTGCAAACCGTTTGGCTCTGTGGCTTTTCATTCTCCGTCAGCGCCCGTTTTAATTAGGGTCACTTTTGCTAAAAAAAAACATGCCATACGCCACCGTTCAAAAATAAAAACTCTGTCGAATCTTTATCAAACTCCGACCAGTTCAAGCTCTTATCGGCCTTACTCTAAATCCAGAATATTGGAATCATCGGGTTAATAGGGGGGGTAATTAAGCTGACTTTAAATTTGCAAAATTATACCAAGGGTGGGTATCACGCTTTTTTTTCGCCCGGATCAAAAAATAGATTTGCTTTTAACTCACCTCATGAGGAGGAGCAACTCCTGCTTATCTCGAATCTGCAAACCGTTTGGCTCTGTGGCTTTTCATTCTCCGTCAGCGCCCGTTTTAATTAGGGTCACTTTTGCTAAAAAAAAACATGCCATACGCCACCGTTCAAAAATAAAAACTCTGTCGAATCTTTATCAAACTCCGACCAGTTCAAGCTCTTATCGGCCTTACTCTAAATCCAGAATATTGGAATCATCGGGTTAATAGGGGGGTAATTAAGCTGACTTTAAATTTGCAAAATTATACCAAGGGTGGGTATCACGCTTTTTCTTCGCTCGGATCAAAAAATAGATTTGCTTTTAACTCACCTCATGAGGAGGAGCAACTCCTGCTTATCTCGAATCTGCAAACCGTTTGGCTCTGTGGCTTTTCATTCTCCGTCAGCGCCCGTTTTAATAAGGGTCACTTTTGCTAAAAAAAAACATGCCATACGCCACCGTTCAAAAATAAAAACTCTGTCGAATCTTTATCAAACTCCGACCAGTTCAAGCTCTTATCGGCCTTACTCTAAATCCAGAATATTGGAATCATCGGGTTAATAGGGGGGTAATTAAGCTGACTTTAAATTTGCAAAATTATACCAAGGGTGGGTATCACGCTTTTTCTTCGCTCGGATCAAAAACTAGATTTGCTTTTAACTCACCTCATGAGGAGGAGCAACTCCTGCTTATCTCGAATCTGCAAACCGTTTGGCTCTGTGGCTTTTCATTCTCCGTCAGCGCCCGTTTTAATTAGGGTCACTTTTGCTAAAAAAAAACATGCCATACGCCACCGTTCAAAAATAAAAACTCTGTCGAATCTTTATCAAACTCCGACCAGTTCAAGCTCTTATCGGCCTTACTCTAAATCCAGAATATTGGAATCATCGGGTTAATAGGGGAGTAATTAAGCTGACTTTAAATTTGCAAAGTTATACCAAGGGTGGGTATCACGCTTTTTTTTCGCTCGGATCAAAAAATAGATTTGCTTCTAACTCACCTCATGAGGAGGAGCAACTCCTGCTTATCTCGAATCTGCAAACCGTTTGGCTCTGTGGCTTTTCATTCTCCGTCAGCGCCCGTTTTAATTAGGGTCACTTTTGCTAAAAAAAAACATGCCATACGCCACCGTTCAAAAATAAAAACTCTGTCGAATCTTTATCAAACTCCGACCAGTTCAAGCTCTTATCGGCCTTACTCTAAATCCAGAATATTGGAATCATCGGGTTAATAGGGGGGTAATTAAGCTGACTTTAAATTTGCAAAATTATACCAAGGGTGGGTATCACGCTTTTTTTTCGCTCGGATCAAAAAATAGATTTGCTTTTAACTCACCTCATGAGGAGGAGCAACTCCTGCTTATCTCGAATCTGCAAACCGTTTGGCTCTGTGGCTTTTCATTCTCCGTCAGCGCCCGTTTTAATTAGGGTCACTTTTGCTAAAAAAAAACATGCCATACGCCACCGTTCAAAAATAAAAACTCTGTCGAATCTTTATCAAACTCCGACCAGTTCAAGCTCTTATCGGCCTTACTCTAAATCCAGAATATTGGAATCATCGGGTTAATAGGGGAGTAATTAAGCTGACTTTAAATTTGCAAAGTTATACCAAGGGTGGGTATCACGCTTTTTTTTCGCTCGGATCAAAAAATAGATTTGCTTTTAACTCACATCATGAGGAGGAGCAACTCCTGCTTATCTCGAATCTGCAAACCGTTTGGCTCTGTGGCTTTTCATTCTCCGTCAGCGCCCGTTTTAATTAGGGTCACTTTTGCTAAAAAAAAACATGCCATACGCCACCGTTCAAAAATAAAAACTCTGTCGAATCTTTATCAAACTCCGACCAGTTCAAGCTCTTATCGGCCTTACTCTAAATCCACAATATTGGAATCATCGGGTTAATAGGGGGGGTAATTAAGCTGACTTTAAATTTGCAAAATTATACCAAGGGTGGGTATCACGCTTTTTTTTCGCCCGGATCAAAAAATAGATTTGCTTTTAACTCACCTCATGAGGAGGAGCAACTCCTGCTTATCTCGAATCTGCAAACCGTTTGGCTCTGTGGCTTTTCATTCTCCGTCAGCGCCCGTTTTAATTAGGGTCACTTTTGCTAAAAAAAAACATGCCATACGCCACCGTTCAAAAATAAAAACTCTGTCGAATCTTTATCAAACTCCGACCAGTTCAAGCTCTTATCGGCCTTACTCTAAATCCAGAATATTGGAATCATCGGGTTAATAGGGGAGTAATTAAGCTGACTTTAAATTTGCAAAGTTATACCAAGGGTGGGTATCACGCTTTTTTTTCGCTCGGATCAAAAAATAGATTTGCTTTTAACTCACATCATGAGGAGGAGCAACTCCTGCTTATCTCGAATCTGCAAACCGTTTGGCTCTGTGGCTTTTCATTCTCCGTCAGCGCCCGTTTTAATTAGGGTCACTTTTGCTAAAAAAAAACATGCCATACGCCACCGTTCAAAAATAAAAACTCTGTCGAATCTTTATCAAACTCCGACCAGTTCAAGCTCTTATCGGCCTTACTCTAAATCCAGAATATTGGAATCATCGGGTTAATAGGGGGGGTAATTAAGCTGACTTTAAATTTGCAAAATTATACCAAGGGTGGGTATCACGCTTTTTTTTCGCCCGGATCAAAAAATAGATTTGCTTTTAACTCACCTCATGAGGAGGAGCAACTCCTGCTTATCTCGAATCTGCAAACCGTTTGGCTCTGTGGCTTTTCATTCTCCGTCAGTGCCCGTTTTAATTAGGGTCACTTTTGCTAAAAAAAAACATGCCATACGCCACCGTTCAAAAATAAAAACTCTGTCGAATCTTTATCAAACTCCGACCAGTTCAAGCTCTTATCGGCCTTACTCTAAATCCAGAATATTGGAATCATCGGGTTAATAGGGGGGTAATTAAGCTGACTTTAAATTTGCAAAATTATACCAAGGGTGGGTATCACGCTTTTTCTTCGCTCGGATCAAAAAATAGATTTGCTTTTAACTCACCTCATGAGGAGGAGCAACTCCTGCTTATCTCGAATCTGCAAACCGTTTGGCTCTGTGGCTTTTCATTCTCCGTCAGCGCCCGTTTTAATAAGGGTCACTTTTGCTAAAAAAAAACATGCCATACGCCACCGTTCAAAAATAAAAACTCTGTCGAATCTTTATCAAACTCCGACCAGTTCAAGCTCTTATCGGCCTTACTCTAAATCCAGAATATTGGAATCATCGGGTTAATAGGGGGGTAATTAAGCTGACTTTAAATTTGCAAAATTATACCAAGGGTGGGTATCACGCTTTTTTTTCGCTCGGATCAAAAAATAGATTTGATTTTAACTCACCTCATGAGGAGGAGCAACTCCTGCTTATCTCGAATCTGCAAACCGTTTGGCTCTGTGGCTCTTCATTCTCCGTCAGCGCCCGTTTTAATTAGGGTCACTTTTGCTAAAAAAAAACATGCCATACGCCACCGTTCAAAAATAAAAACTCTGTCGAATCTTTATCAAACTCCGACCAGTTCAAGCTCTTATCGGCCTTACTCTAAGTCCAGAATATTGGAATCATCGGGTTAATAGGGGGGGTAATTAAGCTGACTTTAAATTTGCAAAGTTATACCAAGGGTGGGTATCACGCTTTTTTTTCGCTCGGATCAAAAAATAGATTTGCTTTTAACTCACATCATGAGGAGGAGCAACTCCTGCTTATCTCGAATCTGCAAACCGTTTGGCTCTGTGGCTTTTCATTCTCCGTCAGCGCCCGTTTTAATTAGGGTCACTTTTGCTAAAAAAAAACATGCCATACGCCACCGTTCAAAAATAAAAACTCTGTCGAATCTTTATCAAACTCCGACCAGTTCAAGCTCTTATCGGCCTTACTCTAAATCCAGAATATTGGAATCATCGGGTTAATAGGGGGGTAATTAAGCTGACTTTAAATTTGCAAAATTATACCAAGGGTGGGTATCACGCTTTTTTTTCGCTCGGATCAAAAAATAGATTTGCTTTTAACTCACCTCATGAGGAGGAGCAACTCCTGCTTATCTCGAATCTGCAAACCGTTTGGCTCTGTGGCTTTTCATTCTCCGTCAGCGCCTGTTTTAATTAGGGTCACTTTTGCTAAAAAAAAACATGCCATACGCCACCGTTCAAAAATAAAAACTCTGTCGAATCTTTATCAAACTCCGACCAGTTCAAGCTCTTATCGGCCTTACTCTAAATCCAGAATATTGGAATCATCGGGTTAATAGGGGAGTAATTAAGCTGACTTTAAATTTGCAAAGTTATACCAAGGGTGGGTATCACGCTTTTTTTTCGCTCGGATCAAAAAATAGATTTGCTTTTAACTCACCTCATGAGGAGGAGCAACTCCCGCTTATCTCGAATCTGCAAACCGTTTGGCTCTGTGGCTTTTCATTCTCCGTCAGCGCCCGTTTTAATTAGGGTCACTTTTGCTAAAAAAAAACATGCCATACGCCACCGTTCAAAAATAAAAACTCTGTCGAATCTTTATCAAACTCCGACCAGTTCAAGCTCTTATCGGCCTTACTCTAAATCCAGAATATTGGAATCATCGGGTTAATAGGGGAGTAATTAAGCTGACTTTAAATTTGCAAAGTTATACCAAGGGTGGGTATCACGCTTTTTTTTCGCTCGGATCAAAAAATAGATTTGCTTTTAACTCACATCATGAGGAGGAGCAACTCCTGCTTATCTCGAATCTGCAAACCGTTTGGCTCTGTGGCTTTTCATTCTCCGTCAGCGCCCGTTTTAATTAGGGTCACTTTTGCTAAAAAAAAACATGCCATACGCCACCGTTCAAAAATAAAAACTCTGTCGAATCTTTATCAAACTCCGACCAGTTCAAGCTCTTATCGGCCTTACTCTAAATCCAGAATATTGGAATCATCGGGTTAATAGGGGGGGTAATTAAGCTGACTTTAAATTTGCAAAATTATACCAAGGGTGGGTATCACGCTTTTTTTTCGCCCGGATCAAAAAATAGATTTGCTTTTAACTCACCTCATGAGGAGGAGCAACTCCTGCTTATCTCGAATCTGCAAACCGTTTGGCTCTGTGGCTTTTCATTCTCCGTCAGCGCCCGTTTTAATTAGGGTCACTTTTGCTAAAAAAAAACATGCCATACGCCACCGTTCAAAAATAAAAACTCTGTCGAATCTTTATCAAACTCCGACCAGTTCAAGCTCTTATCGGCCTTACTCTAAATCCAGAATATTGGAATCATCGGGTTAATAGGGGGGTAATTAAGCTGACTTTAAATTTGCAAAATTATACCAAGGGTGGGTATCACGCTTTTTCTTCGCTCGGATCAAAAAATAGATTTGCTTTTAACTCACCTCATGAGGAGGAGCAACTCCTGCTTATCTCGAATCTGCAAACCGTTTGGCTCTGTGGCTTTTCATTCTCCGTCAGCGCCCGTTTTAATAAGGGTCACTTTTGCTAAAAAAAAACATGCCATACGCCACCGTTCAAAAATAAAAACTCTGTCGAATCTTTATCAAACTCCGACCAGTTCAAGCTCTTATCGGCCTTACTCTAAATCCAGAATATTGGAATCATCGGGTTAATAGGGGGGTAATTAAGCTGACTTTAAATTTGCAAAATTATACCAAGGGTGGGTATCACGCTTTTTTTTCGCTCGGATAAAAAAATAGATTTGATTTTAACTCACCTCATGAGGAGGAGCAACTCCTGCTTATCTCGAATCTGCAAACCGTTTGGCTCTGTGGCTCTTCATTCTCCGTCAGCGCCCGTTTTAATTAGGGTCACTTTTGCTAAAAAAAAACATGCCATACGCCACCGTTCAAAAATAAAAACTCTGTCGAATCTTTATCAAACTCCGACCAGTTCAAGCTCTTATCGGCCTTACTCTAAATCCAGAATATTGGAATCATCGGGTTAATAGGGGGGTAATTAAGCTGACTTTAAATTTGCAAAATTATACCAAGGGTGGGTATCACGCTTTTTTTTCGCTCGGATCAAAAAATAGATTTGCTTTTAACTCACCTCATGAGGAGGAGCAACTCCTGCTTATCTCGAATCTGCAAACCGTTTGGCTCTGTGGCTTTTCATTCTCCGTCAGCGCCCGTTTTAATTAGGGTCACTTTTGCTAAAAAAAAACATGCCATACGCCACCGTTCAAAAATAAAAACTCTGTCGAATCTTTATCAAACTCCGACCAGTTCAAGCTCTTATCGGCCTTACTCTAAATCCAGAATATTGGAATCATCGGGTTAATAGGGGAGTAATTAAGCTGACTTTAAATTTGCAAAGTTATACCAAGGGTGGGTATCACGCTTTTTTTTCGCTCGGATCAAAAAATAGATTTGCTTTTAACTCACCTCATGAGGAGGAGCAACTCCCGCTTATCTCGAATCTGCAAACCGTTTGGCTCTGTGGCTTTTCATTCTCCGTCAGCGCCCGTTTTAATTAGGGTCACTTTTGCTAAAAAAAAACATGCCATACGCCACCGTTCAAAAATAAAAACTCTGTCGAATCTTTATCAAACTCCGACCAGTTCAAGCTCTTATCGGCCTTACTCTAAATCCAGAATATTGGAATCATCGGGTTAATAGGGGGGTAATTAAGCTGACTTTAAATTTGCAAAATTATACCAAGGGTGGGTATCACGCTTTTTCTTCGCTCGGATCAAAAAATAGATTTGCTTTTAACTCACCTCATGAGGAGGAGCAACTCCTGCTTATCTCGAATCTGCAAACCGTTTGGCTCTGTGGCTTTTCATTCTCCGTCAGCGCCCGTTTTAATTAGGGTCACTTTTGCTAAAAAAAAACATGCCATACGCCACCGTTCAAAAATAAAAACTCTGTCGAATCTTTATCAAACTCCGACCAGTTCAAGCTCTTATCGGCCTTACTCTTAATCCAGAATATTGGAATCATCGGGTTAATAGGGGAGTAATTAAGCTGACTTTAAATTTGCAAAATTATACCAAGGGTGGGTATCACGCTTTTTTTTCGCTCGGATCAAAAAATAGATTTGATTTTAACTCACCTCATGAGGAGGAGCAACTCCTGCTTATCTCGAATCTGCAAACCGTTTGGCTCTGTGGCTTTTCATTCTCCGTCAGCGCCCGTTTTAATTAGGGTCACTTTTGCTAAAAAAAAACATGCCATACGCCACCGTTCAAAAATAAAAACTCTGTCGAATCTTTATCAAACTCCGACCAGTTCAAGCTCTTATCGGCCTTACTCTAAATCCAGATTATTGGAATCATCGGGTTAATAGGGGGGTAATTAAGCTGACTTTAAATTTGCAAAATTATACCAAGGGTGGGTATCACGCTTTTTCTTCGCTCGGATCAAAAAATAGATTTGCTTTTAACTCACCTCATGAGGAGGAGCAACTCCTGCTTATCTCGAATCTGCAAACCGTTTGGCTCTGTGGCTTTTCATTCTCCGTCAGCGCCCGTTTTAATTAGGGTCACTTTTGCTAAAAAAAAACATGCCATACGCCACCGTTCAAAAATAAAAACTCTGTCGAATCTTTATCAAACTCCGACCAGTTCAAGCTCTTATCGGCCTTACTCTAAATCCAGAATATTGGAATCATCGGGTTAATAGGGGAGTAATTAAGCTGACTTTAAATTTGCAAAGTTATACCAAGGGTGGGTATCACGCTTTTTTTTCGCTCGGATCAAAAAATAGAGTTGCTTCTAACTCACCTCATGAGGAGGAGCAACTCCTGCTTATCTCGAATCTGCAAACCGTTTGGCTCTGTGGCTTTTCATTCTCCGTCAGCGCCCGTTTTAATTAGGGTCACTTTTGCTAAAAAAAAACATGCCATACGCCACCGTTCAAAAATAAAAACTCTGTCGAATCTTTATCAAACTCCGACCAGTTCAAGCTCTTATCGGCCTTACTCTAAATCCAGAATATTGGAATCATCGGGTTAATAGGGGGGTAATTAAGCTGACTTTAAATTTGCAAAATTATACCAAGGGTGGGTATCACGCTTTTTTTTCGCTCGGATCAAAAAATAGATTTGCTTTTAACTCACCTCATGAGGAGGAGCAACTCCTGCTTATCTCGAATCTGCAAACCGTTTGGCTCTGTGGCTTTTCATTCTCCGTCAGCGCCCGTTTTAATTAGGGTCACTTTTGCTAAAAAAAAACATGCCATACGCCACCGTTCAAAAATAAAAACTCTGTCGAATCTGTATCAAACTCCGACCAGTCCAAGCTCTTATCGGCCTTACTCTAAATCCAGAATATTGGAATCATCGGGTTAATAGGGGAGTAATTAAGCTGACTTTAAATTTGCAAAGTTATACCAAGGGTGGGTATCACGCTTTTTTTTCGCTCGGATCAAAAAATAGATTTGCTTTTAACTCACATCATGAGGAGGAGCAACTCCTGCTTATCTCGAATCTGCAAACCGTTTGGCTCTGTGGCTTTTCATTCTCCGTCAGCGCCCGTTTTAATTAGGGTCACTTTTGCTAAAAAAAAACATGCCATACGCCACCGTTCAAAAATAAAAACTCTGTCGAATCTTTATCAAACTCCGACCAGTTCAAGCTCTTATCGGCCTTACTCTAAATCCAGAATATTGGAATCATCGGGTTAATAAGGGGGGTAATTAAGCTGACTTTAAATTTGCAAAATTATACCAAGGGTGGGTATCACGCTTTTTTTTCGCCCGGATCAAAAAATAGATTTGCTTTTAACTCACCTCATGAGGAGGAGCAACTCCTGCTTATCTCGAATCTGCAAACCGTTTGGCTCTGTGGCTTTTCATTCTCCGTCAGCGCCCGTTTTAATTAGGGTCACTTTTGCTAAAAAAAAACATGCCATACGCCACCGTTCAAAAATAAAAACTCTGTCGAATCTTTATCAAACTCCGACCAGTTCAAGCTCTTATCGGCCTTACTCTAAATCCAGAATATTGGAATCATCGGGTTAATAGGGGGGGTAATTAAGCTGACTTTAAATTTGCAAAATTATACCAAGGGTGGGTATCACGCTTTTTTTTCGCCCGGATCAAAAAATAGATTTGCTTTTAACTCACCTCATGAGGAGGAGCAACTCCTGCTTATCTCGAATCTGCAAACCGTTTGGCTCTGTGGCTTTTCATTCTCCGTCAGCGCCCGTTTTAATTAGGGTCACTTTTGCTAAAAAAAAACATGCCATACGCCACCGTTCAAAAATAAAAACTCTGTCGAATCTTTATCAAACTCCGACCAGTTCAAGCTCTTATCGGCCTTACTCTAAATCCAGAATATTGGAATCATCGGGTTAATAGGGGGGTAATTAAGCTGACTTTAAATTTGCAAAATTATACCAAGGGTGGGTATCACGCTTTTTCTTCGCTCGGATCAAAAAATAGATTTGCTTTTAACTCACCTCATGAGGAGGAGCAACTCCTGCTTATCTCGAATCTGCAAACCGTTTGGCTCTGTGGCTTTTCATTCTCCGTCAGCGCCCGTTTTAATAAGGGTCACTTTTGCTAAAAAAAAACATGCCATACGCCACCGTTCAAAAATAAAAACTCTGTCGAATCTTTATCAAACTCCGACCAGTTCAAGCTCTTATCGGCCTTACTCTAAATCCAGAATATTGGAATCATCGGGTTAATAGGGGGGTAATTAAGCTGACTTTAAATTTGCAAAATTATACCAAGGGTGGGTATCACGCTTTTTTTTCGCTCGGATCAAAAAATAGATTTGCTTTTAACTCACCTCATGAGGAGGAGCAACTCCTGCTTATCTCGAATCTGCAAACCGTTTGGCTCTGTGGCTTTTCATTCTCCGTCAGCGCCCGTTTTAATTAGGGTCACTTTTGCTAAAAAAAAACATGCCATACGCCACCGTTCAAAAATAAAAACTCTGTCGAATCTTTATCAAACTCCGACCAGTTCAAGCTCTTATCGGCCTTACTCTAAATCCAGAATATTGGAATCATCGGGTTAATAGGGGGGTAATTAAGCTGACTTTAAATTTGCAAAATTATACCAAGGGTGGGTATCACGCTTTTTCTTCGCTCGGATCAAAAAATAGATTTGCTTTTAACTCACCTCATGAGGAGGAGCAACTCCTGCTTATCTCGAATCTGCAAACCGTTTGGCTCTGTGGCTTTTCATTCTCCGTCAGCGCCCGTTTTAATTAGGGTCACTTTTGCTAAAAAAAAACATGCCATACGCCACCGTTCAAAAATAAAAACTCTGTCGAATCTTTATCAAACTCCGACCAGTTCAAGCTCTTATCGGCCTTACTCTAAATCCAGAATATTGGAATCATCGGGTTAATAGGGGAGTAATTAAGCTGACTTTAAATTTGCAAAGTTATACCAAGGGTGGGTATCACGCTTTTTTTTCGCTCGGATCAAAAAATAGATTTGCTTCTAACTCACCTCATGAGGAGGAGCAACTCCTGCTTATCTCGAATCTGCAAACCGTTTGGCTCTGTGGCTTTTCATTCTCCGTCAGCGCCCGTTTTAATTAGGGTCACTTTTGCTAAAAAAAAACATGCCATACGCCACCGTTCAAAAATAACAACTCTGTCGAATCTTTATCAAACTCCGACCAGTTCAAGCTCTTATCGGCCTTACTCTAAATCCAGAATATTGGAATCATCGGGTTAATAGGGGGGTAATTAAGCTGACTTTAAATTTGCAAAATTATACCAAGGGTGGGTATCACGCTTTTTTTTCGCTCGGATCAAAAAATAGATTTGCTTTTAACTCACCTCATGAGGAGGAGCAACTCCTGCTTATCTCGAATCTGCAAACCGTTTGGCTCTGTGGCTTTTCATTCTCCGTCAGCGCCCGTTTTAATTAGGGTCACTTTTGCTAAAAAAAACATGCCATACGCCACCGTTCAAAAATAAAAACTCTGTCGAATCTTTATCAAACTCCGACCAGTTCAAGCTCTTATCGGCCTTACTCTAAATCCAGAATATTGGAATCATCGGGTTAATAGGGGAGTAATTAAGCTGACTTTAAATTTGCAAAGTTATACCAAGGGTGGGTATCACGCTTTTTTTTCGCTCGGATCAAAAAATAGATTTGCTTTTAACTCACATCATGAGGAGGAGCAACTCCTGCTTATCTCGAATCTGCAAACCGTTTGGCTCTGTGGCTTTTCATTCTCCGTCAGCGCCCGTTTTAATTAGGGTCACTTTTGCTAAAAAAAAACATGCCATACGCCACCGTTCAAAAATAAAAACTCTGTCGAATCTTTATCAAACTCCGACCAGTTCAAGCTCTTATCGGCCTTACTCTAAATCCAGAATATTGGAATCATCGGGTTAATAGGGGGGGTAATTAAGCTGACTTTAAATTTGCAAAATTATACCAAGGGTGGGTATCACGCTGTTTTTTCGCCCGGATCAAAAAATAGATTTGCTTTTAACTCACCTCATGAGGAGGAGCAACTCCTGCTTATCTCGAATCTGCAAACCGTTTGGCTCTGTGGCTTTTCATTCTCCGTCAGCGCCCGTTTTAATTAGGGTCACTTTTGCTAAAAAAAACATGCCATACGCCACCGTTCAAAAATAAAAACTCTGTCGAATCTTTATCAAACTCCGACCAGTTCAAGCTCTTATCGGCCTTACTCTAAATCCAGAATATTGGAATCATCGGGTTAATAGGGGAGTAATTAAGCTGACTTTAAATTTGCAAAGTTATACCAAGGGTGGGTATCACGCTTTTTTTTCGCTCGGATCAAAAAATAGATTTGCTTTTAACTCACATCATGAGGAGGAGCAACTCCTGCTTATCTCGAATCTGCAAACCGTTTGGCTCTGTGGCTTTTCATTCTCCGTCAGCGCCCGTTTTAATTAGGGTCACTTTTGCTAAAAAAAAACATGCCATACGCCACCGTTCAAAAATAAAAACTCTGTCGAATCTTTATCAAACTCCGACCAGTTCAAGCTCTTATCGGCCTTACTCTAAATCCAGAATATTGGAATCATCGGGTTAATAGGGGGGGTAATTAAGCTGACTTTAAATTTGCAAAATTATACCAAGGGTGGGTATCACGCTTTTTTTTCGCCCGGATCAAAAAATAGATTTGCTTTTAACTCACCTCATGAGGAGGAGCAACTCCTGCTTATCTCGAATCTGCAAACCGTTTGGCTCTGTGGCTTTTCATTCTCCGTCAGTGCCCGTTTTAATTAGGGTCACTTTTGCTAAAAAAAAACATGCCATACGCCACCGTTCAAAAATAAAAACTCTGTCGAATCTTTATCAAACTCCGACCAGTTCAAGCTCTTATCGGCCTTACTCTAAATCCAGAATATTGGAATCATCGGGTTAATAGGGGGGTAATTAAGCTGACTTTAAATTTGCAAAATTATACCAAGGGTGGGTATCACGCTTTTTCTTCGCTCGGATCAAAAAATAGATTTGCTTTTAACTCACCTCATGAGGAGGAGCAACTCCTGCTTATCTCGAATCTGCAAACCGTTTGGCTCTGTGGCTTTTCATTCTCCGTCAGCGCCCGTTTTAATAAGGGTCACTTTTGCTAAAAAAAAACATGCCATACGCCACCGTTCAAAAATAAAAACTCTGTCGAATCTTTATCAAACTCCGACCAGTTCAAGCTCTTATCGGCCTTACTCTAAATCCAGAATATTGGAATCATCGGGTTAATAGGGGGGTAATTAAGCTGACTTTAAATTTGCAAAATTATACCAAGGGTGGGTATCACGCTTTTTTTTCGCTCGGATCAAAAAATAGATTTGATTTTAACTCACCTCATGAGGAGGAGCAACTCCTGCTTATCTCGAATCTGCAAACCGTTTGGCTCTGTGGCTCTTCATTCTCCGTCAGCGCCCGTTTTAATTAGGGTCACTTTTGCTAAAAAAAAACATGCCATACGCCACCGTTCAAAAATAAAAACTCTGTCGAATCTTTATCAAACTCCGACCAGTTCAAGCTCTTATCGGCCTTACTCTAAGTCCAGAATATTGGAATCATCGGGTTAATAGGGGGGGTAATTAAGCTGACTTTAAATTTGCAAAGTTATACCAAGGGTGGGTATCACGCTTTTTTTTCGCTCGGATCAAAAAATAGATTTGCTTTTAACTCACATCATGAGGAGGAGCAACTCCTGCTTATCTCGAATCTGCAAACCGTTTGGCTCTGTGGCTTTTCATTCTCCGTCAGCGCCCGTTTTAATTAGGGTCACTTTTGCTAAAAAAAAACATGCCATACGCCACCGTTCAAAAATAAAAACTCTGTCGAATCTTTATCAAACTCCGACCAGTTCAAGCTCTTATCGGCCTTACTCTAAATCCAGAATATTGGAATCATCGGGTTAATAGGGGGGTAATTAAGCTGACTTTAAATTTGCAAAATTATACCAAGGGTGGGTATCACGCTTTTTTTTCGCTCGGATCAAAAAATAGATTTGCTTTTAACTCACCTCATGAGGAGGAGCAACTCCTGCTTATCTCGAATCTGCAAACCGTTTGGCTCTGTGGCTTTTCATTCTCCGTCAGCGCCCGTTTTAATTAGGGTCACTTTTGCTAAAAAAAAACATGCCATACGCCACCGTTCAAAAATAAAAACTCTGTCGAATCTTTATCAAACTCCGACCAGTTCAAGCTCTTATCGGCCTTACTCTAAATCCAGAATATTGGAATCATCGGGTTAATAGGGGAGTAATTAAGCTGACTTTAAATTTGCAAAGTTATACCAAGGGTGGGTATCACGCTTTTTTTTCGCTCGGATCAAAAAATAGATTTGCTTTTAACTCACCTCATGAGGAGGAGCAACTCCCGCTTATCTCGAATCTGCAAACCGTTTGGCTCTGTGGCTTTTCATTCTCCGTCAGCGCCCGTTTTAATTAGGGTCACTTTTGCTAAAAAAAAACATGCCATACGCCACCGTTCAAAAATAAAAACTCTGTCGAATCTTTATCAAACTCCGACCAGTTCAAGCTCTTATCGGCCTTACTCTAAATCCAGAATATTGGAATCATCGGGTTAATAGGGGAGTAATTAAGCTGACTTTAAATTTGCAAAGTTATACCAAGGGTGGGTATCACGCTTTTTTTTCGCTCGGATCAAAAAATAGATTTGCTTTTAACTCACATCATGAGGAGGAGCAACTCCTGCTTATCTCGAATCTGCAAACCGTTTGGCTCTGTGGCTTTTCATTCTCCGTCAGCGCCCATTTTAATTAGGGTCACTTTTGCTAAAAAAAAACATGCCATACGCCACCGTTCAAAAATAAAAACTCTGTCGAATCTTTATCAAACTCCGACCAGTTCAAGCTCTTATCGGCCTTACTCTAAATCCAGAATATTGGAATCATCGGGTTAATAGGGGGGGTAATTAAGCTGACTTTAAATTTGCAAAATTATACCAAGGGTGGGTATCACGCTTTTTTTTCGCCCGGATCAAAAAATAGATTTGCTTTTAACTCACCTCATGAGGAGGAGCAACTCCTGCTTATCTCGAATCTGCAAACCGTTTGGCTCTGTGGCTTTTCATTCTCCGTCAGCGCCCGTTTTAATTAGGGTCACTTTTGCTAAAAAAAAACATGCCATACGCCACCGTTCAAAAATAAAAACTCTGTCGAATCTTTATCAAACTCCGACCAGTTCAAGCTCTTATCGGCCTTACTCTAAATCCAGAATATTGGAATCATCGGGTTAATAGGGGGGTAATTAAGCTGACTTTAAATTTGCAAAATTATACCAAGGGTGGGTATCACGCTTTTTCTTCGGTCGGATCAAAAAATAGATTTGCTTTTAACTCACCTCATGAGGAGGAGCAACTCCTGCTTATCTCGAATCTGCAAACCGTTTGGCTCTGTGGCTTTTCATTCTCCGTCAGCGCCCGTTTTAATAAGGGTCACTTTTGCTAAAAAAAAACATGCCATACGCCACCGTTCAAAAATAAAAACTCTGTCGAATCTTTATCAAACTCCGACCAGTTCAAGCTCTTATCGGCCTTACTCTAAATCCAGAATATTGGAATCATCGGGTTAATAGGGGGGTAATTAAGCTGACTTTAAATTTGCAAAATTATACCAAGGGTGGGTATCACGCTTTTTTTTCGCTCGGATAAAAAAATAGATTTGATTTTAACTCACCTCATGAGGAGGAGCAACTCCTGCTTATCTCGAATCTGCAAACCGTTTGGCTCTGTGGCTCTTCATTCTCCGTCAGCGCCCGTTTTAATTAGGGTCACTTTTGCTAAAAAAAAACATGCCATACGCCACCGTTCAAAAATAAAAACTCTGTCGAATCTTTATCAAACTCCGACCAGTTCAAGCTCTTATCGGCCTTACTCTAAATCCAGAATATTGGAATCATCGGGTTAATAGGGGGGTAATTAAGCTGACTTTAAATTTGCAAAATTATACCAAGGGTGGGTATCACGCTTTTTTTTCGCTCGGATCAAAAAATAGATTTGCTTTTAACTCACCTCATGAGGAGGAGCAACTCCTGCTTATCTCGAATCTGCAAACCGTTTGGCTCTGTGGCTTTTCATTCTCCGTCAGCGCCCGTTTTAATTAGGGTCACTTTTGCTAAAAAAAAACATGCCATACGCCACCGTTCAAAAATAAAAACTCTGTCGAATCTTTATCAAACTCCGACCAGTTCAAGCTCTTATCGGCCTTACTCTAAATCCAGAATATTGGAATCATCGGGTTAATAGGGGAGTAATTAAGCTGACTTTAAATTTGCAAAGTTATACCAAGGGTGGGTATCACGCTTTTTTTTCGCTCGGATCAAAAAATAGATTTGCTTTTAACTCACCTCATGAGGAGGAGCAACTCCCGCTTATCTCGAATCTGCAAACCGTTTGGCTCTGTGGCTTTTCATTCTCCGTCAGCGCCCGTTTTAATTAGGGTCACTTTTGCTAAAAAAAAACATGCCATACGCCACCGTTCAAAAATAAAAACTCTGTCGAATCTTTATCAAACTCCGACCAGTTCAAGCTCTTATCGGCCTTACTCTAAATCCAGAATATTGGAATCATCGGGTTAATAGGGGGGTAATTAAGCTGACTTTAAATTTGCAAAATTATACCAAGGGTGGGTATCACGCTTTTTCTTCGCTCGGATCAAAAAATAGATTTGCTTTTAACTCACCTCATGAGGAGGAGCAACTCCTGCTTATCTCGAATCTGCAAACCGTTTGGCTCTGTGGCTTTTCATTCTCCGTCAGCGCCCGTTTTAATTAGGGTCACTTTTGCTAAAAAAAAACATGCCATACGCCACCGTTCAAAAATAAAAACTCTGTCGAATCTTTATCAAACTCCGACCAGTTCAAGCTCTTATCGGCCTTACTCTAAATCCAGAATATTGGAATCATCGGGTTAATAGGGGAGTAATTAAGCTGACTTTAAATTTGCAAAATTATACCAAGGGTGGGTATCACGCTTTTTTTTCGCTCGGATCAAAAAATAGATTTGATTTTAACTCACCTCATGAGGAGGAGCAACTCCTGCTTATCTCGAATCTGCAAACCGTTTGGCTCTGTGGCTTTTCATTCTCCGTCAGCGCCCGTTTTAATTAGGGTCACTTTTGCTAAAAAAAAACATGCCATACGCCACCGTTCAAAAATAAAAACTCTGTCGAATCTTTATCAAACTCCGACCAGTTCAAGCTCTTATCGGCCTTACTCTAAATCCAGAATATTGGAATCATCGGGTTAATAGGGGGGTAATTAAGCTGACTTTAAATTTGCAAAATTATACCAAGGGTGGGTATCACGCTTTTTCTTCGCTCGGATCAAAAAATAGATTTGCTTTTAACTCACCTCATGAGGAGGAGCAACTCCTGCTTATCTCGAATCTGCAAACCGTTTGGCTCTGTGGCTTTTCATTCTCCGTCAGCGCCCGTTTTAATTAGGGTCACTTTTGCTAAAAAAAAACATGCCATACGCCACCGTTCAAAAATAAAAACTCTGTCGAATCTTTATCAAACTCCGACCAGTTCAAGCTCTTATCGGCCTTACTCTAAATCCAGAATATTGGAATCATCGGGTTAATAGGGGAGTAATTAAGCTGACTTTAAATTTGCAAAGTTATACCAAGGGTGGGTATCACGCTTTTTTTTCGCTCGGATCAAAAAATAGATTTGCTTCTAACTCACCTCATGAGGAGGAGCAACTCCTGCTTATCTCGAATCTGCAAACCGTTTGGCTCTGTGGCTTTTCATTCTCCGTCAGCGCCCGTTTTAATTAGGGTCACTTTTGCTAAAAAAAAACATGCCATACGCCACCGTTCAAAAATAAAAACTCTGTCGAATCTTTATCAAACTCCGACCAGTTCAAGCTCTTATCGGCCTTACTCTAAATCCAGAATATTGGAATCATCGGGTTAATAGGGGGGGTAATTAAGCTGACTTTAAATTTGCAAAATTATACCAAGGGTGGGTATCACGCTTTTTTTTCGCCCGGATCAAAAAATAGATTTGCTTTTAACTCACCTCATGAGGAGGAGCAACTCCTGCTTATCTCGAATCTGCAAACCGTTTGGCTCTGTGGCTTTTCATTCTCCGTCAGCGCCCGTTTTAATTAGGGTCACTTTTGCTAAAAAAAAACATGCCATACGCCACCGTTCAAAAATAAAAACTCTGTCGAATCTTTATCAAACTCCGACCAGTTCAAGCTCTTATCGGCCTTACTCTAAATCCAGAATATTGGAATCATCAGGTTAATAGGGGGGTAATTAAGCTGACTTTAAATTTGCAAAATTATACCAAGGGTGGGTATCACGCTTTTTCTTCGCTCGGATCAAAAAATAGATTTGCTTTTAACTCACCTCATGAGGAGGAGCAACTCCTGCTTATCTCGAATCTGCAAACCGTTTGGCTCTGTGGCTTTTCATTCTCCGTCAGCGCCCGTTTTAATAAGGGTCACTTTTGCTAAAAAAAAACATGCCATACGCCACCGTTCAAAAATAAAAACTCTGTCGAATCTTTATCAAACTCCGACCAGTTCAAGCTCTTATCGGCCTTACTCTAAATCCAGAATATTGGAATCATCGGGTTAATAGGGGAGTAATTAAGCTGACTTTAAATTTGCAAAGTTATACCAAGGGTGGGTATCACGCTTTTTTTTCGCTCGGATCAAAAAATAGATTTGCTTTTAACTCACCTCATGAGGAGGAGCAACTCCCGCTTATCTCGAATCTGCAAACCGTTTGGCTCTGTGGCTTTTCATTCTCCGTCAGCGCCCGTTTTAATTAGGGTCACTTTTGCTAAAAAAAAACATGTCATACGCCACCGTTCAAAAATAAAAACTCTGTCGAATCTTTATCAAACTCCGACCAGTTCAAGCTCTTATCGGCCTTACTCTAAATCCAGAATATTGGAATCATCGGGTTAATAGGGGGGTAATTAAGCTGACTTTAAATTTGCAAAATTATACCAAGGGTGGGTATCACGCTTTTTTTTCGCTCGGATCAAAAAATAGATTTGCTTTTAACTCACCTCATGAGGAGGAGCAACTCCTGCTTATCTCGAATCTGCAAACCGTTTGGCTCTGTGGCTTTTCATTCTCCGTCAGCGCCCGTTTTAATTAGGGTCACTTTTGCTAAAAAAAAACATGCCATACGCCACCGTTCAAAAATAAAAACTCTGTCGAATCTTTATCAAACTCCGACCAGTTCAAGCTCTTATCGGCCTTACTCTAAATCCAGAATATTGGAATCATCGGGTTAATAGGGGAGTAATTAAGCTGACTTTAAATTTGCAAAGTTATACCAAGGGTGGGTATCACGCTTTTTTTTCGCTCGGATCAAAAAATAGATTTGCTTTTAACTCACCTCATGAGGAGGAGCAACTCCCGCTTATCTCGAATCTGCAAACCGTTTGGCTCTGTGGCTTTTCATTCTCCGTCAGCGCCCGTTTTAATTAGGGTCACTTTTGCTAAAAAAAAACATGCCATACGCCACCGTTCAAAAATAAAAACTCTGTCGAATCTTTATCAAACTCCGACCAGTTCAAGCTCTTATCGGCCTTACTCTAAATCCAGAATATTGGAATCATCGGGTTAATAGGGGGGTAATTAAGCTGACTTTAAATTTGCAAAATTATACCAAGGGTGGGTATCACGCTTTTTCTTCGCTCGGATCAAAAAATAGATTTGCTTTTAACTCACCTCATGAGGAGGAGCAACTCCTGCTTATCTCGAATCTGCAAACCGTTTGGCTCTGTGGCTTTTCATTCTCCGTCAGCGCCCGTTTTAATTAGGGTCACTTTTGCTAAAAAAAAACATGCCATACGCCACCGTTCAAAAATAAAAACTCTGTCGAATCTTTATCAAACTCCGACCAGTTCAAGCTCTTATCGGCCTTACTCTAAATCCAGAATATTGGAATCATCGGGTTAATAGGGGAGTAATTAAGCTGACTTTAAATTTGCAAAATTATACCAAGGGTGGGTATCACGCTTTTTTTTCGCTCGGATCAAAAAATAGATTTGATTTTAACTCACCTCATGAGGAGGAGCAACTCCTGCTTATCTCGAATCTGCAAACCGTTTGGCTCTGTGGCTTTTCATTCTCCGTCAGCGCCCGTTTTAATTAGGGTCACTTTTGCTAAAAAAAAACATGCCATACGCCACCGTTCAAAAATAAAAACTCTGTCGAATCTTTATCAAACTCCGACCAGTTCAAGCTCTTATCGGCCTTACTCTAAATCCAGAATATTGGAATCATCGGGTTAATAGGGGGGTAATTAAGCTGACTTTAAATTTGCAAAATTATACCAAGGGTGGGTATCACGCTTTTTCTTCGCTCGGATCAAAAAATAGATTTGCTTTTAACTCACCTCATGAGGAGGAGCAACTCCTGCTTATCTCGAATCTGCAAACCGTTTGGCTCTGTGGCTTTTCATTCTCCGTCAGCGCCCGTTTTAATTAGGGTCACTTTTGCTAAAAAAAAACATGCCATACGCCACCGTTCAAAAATAAAAACTCTGTCGAATCTTTATCAAACTCCGACCAGTTCAAGCTCTTATCGGCCTTACTCTAAATCCAGAATATTGGAATCATCGGGTTAATAGGGGAGTAATTAAGCTGACTTTAAATTTGCAAAGTTATACCAAGGGTGGGTATCACGCTTTTTTTTCGCTCGGATCAAAAAATAGATTTGCTTCTAACTCACCTCATGAGGAGGAGCAACTCCTGCTTATCTCGAATCTGCAAACCGTTTGGCTCTGTGGCTTTTCATTCTCCGTCAGCGCCCGTTTTAATTAGGGTCACTTTTGCTAAAAAAAAACATGCCATACGCCACCGTTCAAAAATAAAAACTCTGTCGAATCTTTATCAAACTCCGACCAGTTCAAGCTCTTATCGGCCTTACTCTAAATCCAGAATATTGGAATCATCGGGTTAATAGGGGGGGTAATTAAGCTGACTTTAAATTTGCAAAATTATACCAAGGGTGGGTATCACGCTTTTTTTTCGCCCGGATCAAAAAATAGATTTGCTTTTAACTCACCTCATGAGGAGGAGCAACTCCTGCTTATCTCGAATCTGCAAACCGTTTGGCTCTGTGGCTTTTCATTCTCCGTCAGCGCCCGTTTTAATTAGGGTCACTTTTGCTAAAAAAAAACATGCCATACGCCACCGTTCAAAAATAAAAACTCTGTCGAATCTTTATCAAACTCCGACCAGTTCAAGCTCTTATCGGCCTTACTCTAAATCCAGAATATTGGAATCATCAGGTTAATAGGGGGGTAATTAAGCTGACTTTAAATTTGCAAAATTATACCAAGGGTGGGTATCACGCTTTTTCTTCGCTCGGATCAAAAAATAGATTTGCTTTTAACTCACCTCATGAGGAGGAGCAACTCCTGCTTATCTCGAATCTGCAAACCGTTTGGCTCTGTGGCTTTTCATTCTCCGTCAGCGCCCGTTTTAATAAGGGTCACTTTTGCTAAAAAAAAACATGCCATACGCCACCGTTCAAAAATAAAAACTCTGTCGAATCTTTATCAAACTCCGACCAGTTCAAGCTCTTATCGGCCTTACTCTAAATCCAGAATATTGGAATCATCGGGTTAATAGGGGAGTAATTAAGCTGACTTTAAATTTGCAAAGTTATACCAAGGGTGGGTATCACGCTTTTTTTTCGCTCGGATCAAAAAATAGATTTGCTTTTAACTCACCTCATGAGGAGGAGCAACTCCCGCTTATCTCGAATCTGCAAACCGTTTGGCTCTGTGGCTTTTCATTCTCCGTCAGCGCCCGTTTTAATTAGGGTCACTTTTGCTAAAAAAAAACATGTCATACGCCACCGTTCAAAAATAAAAACTCTGTCGAATCTTTATCAAACTCCGACCAGTTCAAGCTCTTATCGGCCTTACTCTAAATCCAGAATATTGGAATCATCGGGTTAATAGGGGAGTAATTAAGCTGACTTTAAATTTGCAAAGTTATACCAAGGGTGGGTATCACGCTTTTTTTTCGCTCGGATCAAAAAATAGATTTGCTTTTAACTCACATCATGAGGAGGAGCAACTCCTGCTTATCTCGAATCTGCAAACCGTTTGGCTCTGTGGCTTTTCATTCTCCGTCAGCGCCCGTTTTAATTAGGGTCACTTTTGCTAAAAAAAAACATGCCATACGCCACCGTTCAAAAATAAAAACTCTGTCGAATCTTTATCAAACTCCGACCAGTTCAAGCTCTTATCGGCCTTACTCTAAATCCAGAATATTGGAATCATCGGGTTAATAGGGGGGGTAATTAAGCTGACTTTAAATTTGCAAAATTATACCAAGGGTGGGTATCACGCTTTATTTTCGCCCGGATCAAAAAATAGATTTGCTTTTAACTCACCTCATGAGGAGGAGCAACTCCTGCTTATCTCGAATCTGCAAACCGTTTGGCTCTGTGGCTTTTCATTCTCCGTCAGCGCCCGTTTTAATTAGGGTCACTTTTGCTAAAAAAAAACATGCCATACGCCACCGTTCAAAAATAAAAACTCTGTCGAATCTTTATCAAACTCCGACCAGTTCAAGCTCTTATCGGCCTTACTCTAAATCCAGAATATTGGAATCATCGGGTTAATAGGGGGGTAATTAAGCTGACTTTAAATTTGCAACATTATACCAAGGGTGGGTATCACGCTTTTTCTTCGCTCGGATCAAAAAATAGATTTGCTTTTAACTCACCTCATGAGGAGGAGCAACTCCTGCTTATCTCGAATCTGCAAACCGTTTGGCTCTGTGGCTCTTCATTCTCCGTCAGCGCCCGTTTTAATTAGGGTCACTTTTGCTAAAAAAAAACATGCCATACGCCACCGTTCAAAAATAAAAACTCTGTCGAATCTTTATCAAACTCCGACCAGTTCAAGCTCTTATCGGCCTTACTCTAAGTCCAGAATATTGGAATCATCGGGTTAATAGGGGGGGTAATTAAGCTGACTTTAAATTTGCAAAGTTATACCAAGGGTGGGTATCACGCTTTTTTTTCGCTCGGATCAAAAAATAGATTTGCTTTTAACTCACATCATGAGGAGGAGCAACTCCTGCTTATCTCGAATCTGCAAACCGTTTGGCTCTGTGGCTTTTCATTCTCCGTCAGCGCCCGTTTTAATTAGGGTCACTTTTGCTAAAAAAAAACATGCCATACGCCACCGTTCAAAAATAAAAACTCTGTCGAATCTTTATCAAACTCCGACCAGTTCAAGCTCTTATCGGCCTTACTCTAAATCCAGAATATTGGAATCATCGGGTTAATAGGGGGGTAATTAAGCTGACTTTAAATTTGCAAAATTATCCCAAGGGTGGGTATCACGCTTTTTTTTCGCTCGGATCAAAAAATAGATTTGCTTTTAACTCACCTCATGAGGAGGAGCAACTCCTGCTTATCTCGAATCTGCAAACCGTTTGGCTCTGTGGCTTTTCATTCTCCGTCAGCGCCCGTTTTAATTAGGGTCACTTTTGCTAAAAAAAAACATGCCATACGCCACCGTTCAAAAATAAAAACTCTGTCGAATCTTTATCAAACTCCGACCAGTTCAAGCTCTTATCGGCCTTACTCTAAATCCAGAATATTGGAATCATCGGGTTAATAGGGGAGTAATTAAGCTGACTTTAAATTTGCAAAGTTATACCAAGGGTGGGTATCACGCTTTTTTTTCGCTCGGATCAAAAAATAGATTTGCTTTTAACTCACCTCATGAGGAGGAGCAACTCCCGCTTATCTCGAATCTGCAAACCGTTTGGCTCTGTGGCTTTTCATTCTCCGTCAGCGCCCGTTTTAATTAGGGTCACTTTTGCTAAAAAAAAACATGCCATACGCCACCGTTCAAAAATAAAAACTCTGTCGAATCTTTATCAAACTCCGACCAGTTCAAGCTCTTATCGGCCTTACTCTAAATCCAGAATATTGGAATCATCGGGTTAATAGGGGGGTAATTAAGCTGACTTTAAATTTGCAAAATTATACCAAGGGTGGGTATCACGCTTTTTCTTCGCTCGGATCAAAAAATAGATTTGCTTTTGACTCACCTCATGAGGAGGAGCAACTCCTGCTTATCTCGAATCTGCAAACCGTTTGGCTCTGTGGCTTTTCATTCTCCGTCAGCGCCCGTTTTAATTAGGGTCACTTTTGCTAAAAAAAAACATGCCATACGCCACCGTTCAAAAATAAAAACTCTGTCGAATCTTTATCAAACTCCGACCAGTTCAAGCTCTTATCGGCCTTACTCTAAATCCAGAATATTGGAATCATCGGGTTAATAGGGGAGTAATTAAGCTGACTTTAAATTTGCAAAATTATACCAAGGGTGGGTATCACGCTTTTTTTTCGCTCGGATCAAAAAATAGATTTGATTTTAACTCACCTCATGAGGAGGAGCAACTCCTGCTTATCTCGAATCTGCAAACCGTTTGGCTCTGTGGCTTTTCATTCTCCGTCAGCGCCCGTTTTAATTAGGGTCACTTTTGCTAAAAAAAAACATGCCATACGCCACCGTTCAAAAATAAAAACTCTGTCGAATCTTTATCAAACTCCGACCAGTTCAAGCTCTTATCGGCCTTACTCTAAATCCAGAATATTAGAATCATCGGGTTAATAGGGGGGTAATTAAGCTGACTTTAAATTTGCAAAATTATACCAAGGGTGGGTATCACGCTTTTTCTTCGCTCGGATCAAAAAATAGATTTGCTTTTAACTCACCTCATGAGGAGGAGCAACTCCTGCTTATCTCGAATCTGCAAACCGTTTGGCTCTGTGGCTTTTCATTCTCCGTCAGCGCCCGTTTTAATTAGGGTCACTTTTGCTAAAAAAAAACATGCCATACGCCACCGTTCAAAAATAAAAACTCTGTCGAATCTTTATCAAACTCCGACCAGTTCAAGCTCTTATCGGCCTTACTCTAAATCCAGAATATTGGAATCATCGGGTTAATAGGGGAGTAATTAAGCTGACTTTAAATTTGCAAAGTTATACCAAGGGTGGGTATCACGCTTTTTTTTCGCTCGGATCAAAAAATAGATTTGCTTCTAACTCACCTCATGAGGAGGAGCAACTCCTGCTTATCTCGAATCTGCAAACCGTTTGGCTCTGTGGCTTTTCATTCTCCGTCAGCGCCCGTTTTAATTAGGGTCACTTTTGCTAAAAAAAAACATGCCATACGCCACCGTTCAAAAATAAAAACTCTGTCGAATCTTTATCAAACTCCGACCAGTTCAAGCTCTTATCGGCCTTACTCTAAATCCAGAATATTGGAATCATCGGGTTAATAGGGGGGTAATTAAGCTGACTTTAAATTTGCAAAATTATACCAAGGGTGGGTATCACGCTTTTTTTTCGCTCGGATCAAAAAATAGATTTGCTTTTAACTCACCTCATGAGGAGGAGCAACTCCTGCTTATCTCGAATCTGCAAACCGTTTGGCTCTGTGGCTTTTCATTCTCCGTCAGCGCCCGTTTTAATTAGGGTCACTTTTGCTAAAAAAAAACATGCCATACGCCACCGTTCAAAAATAAAAACTCTGTCGAATCTTTATCAAACTCCGACCAGTTCAAGCTCTTATCGGCCTTACTCTAAATCCAGAATATTGGAATCATCGGGTTAATAGGGGAGTAATTAAGCTGACTTTAAATTTGCAAAGTTATACCAAGGGTGGGTATCACGCTTTTTTTTCGCTCGGATCAAAAAATAGATTTGCTTTTAACTCACATCATGAGGAGGAGCAACTCCTGCTTATCTCGAATCTGCAAACCGTTTGGCTCTGTGGCTTTTCATTCTCCGTCAGCGCCCGTTTTAATTAGGGTCACTTTTGCTAAAAAAAAACATGCCATACGCCACCGTTCAAAAATAAAAACTCTGTCGAATCTTTATCAAACTCCGACCAGTTCAAGCTCTTATCGGCCTTACTCTAAATCCAGAATATTGGAATCATCGGGTTAATAGGGGGGTAATTAAGCTGACTTTAAATTTGCAACATTATACCAAGGGTGGGTATCACGCTTTTTCTTCGCTCGGATCAAAAAATAGATTTGCTTTTAACTCACCTCATGAGGAGGAGCAACTCCTGCTTATCTCGAATCTGCAAACCGTTTGGCTCTGTGGCTCTTCATTCTCCGTCAGCGCCCGTTTTAATTAGGGTCACTTTTGCTAAAAAAAAACATGCCATACGCCACCGTTCAAAAATAAAAACTCTGTCGAATCTTTATCAAACTCCGACCAGTTCAAGCTCTTATCGGCCTTACTCTAAGTCCAGAATATTGGAATCATCGGGTTAATAGGGGGGGTAATTAAGCTGACTTTAAATTTGCAAAATTATACCAAGGGTGGGTATCACGCTTTTTCTTCGCTCGGATCAAAAAATAGATTTGCTTTTGACTCACCTCATGAGGAGGAGCAACTCCTGCTTATCTCGAATCTGCAAACCGTTTGGCTCTGTGGCTTTTCATTCTCCGTCAGCGCCCGTTTTAATTAGGGTCACTTTTGCTAAAAAAAAACATGCCATACGCCACCGTTCAAAAATAAAAACTCTGTCGAATCTTTATCAAACTCCGACCAGTTCAAGCTCTTATCGGCCTTACTCTAAATCCAGAATATTGGAATCATCGGGTTAATAGGGGAGTAATTAAGCTGACTTTAAATTTGCAAAATTATACCAAGGGTGGGTATCACGCTTTTTTTTCGCTCGGATCAAAAAATAGATTTGATTTTAACTCACCTCATGAGGAGGAGCAACTCCTGCTTATCTCGAATCTGCAAACCGTTTGGCTCTGTGGCTTTTCATTCTCCGTCAGCGCCCGTTTTAATTAGGGTCACTTTTGCTAAAAAAAAACATGCCATACGCCACCGTTCAAAAATAAAAACTCTGTCGAATCTTTATCAAACTCCGACCAGTTCAAGCTCTTATCGGCCTTACTCTAAATCCAGAATATTAGAATCATCGGGTTAATAGGGGGGTAATTAAGCTGACTTTAAATTTGCAAAATTATACCAAGGGTGGGTATCACGCTTTTTCTTCGCTCGGATCAAAAAATAGATTTGCTTTTAACTCACCTCATGAGGAGGAGCAACTCCTGCTTATCTCGAATCTGCAAACCGTTTGGCTCTGTGGCTTTTCATTCTCCGTCAGCGCCCGTTTTAATTAGGGTCACTTTTGCTAAAAAAAAACATGCCATACGCCACCGTTCAAAAATAAAAACTCTGTCGAATCTTTATCAAACTCCGACCAGTTCAAGCTCTTATCGGCCTTACTCTAAATCCAGAATATTGGAATCATCGGGTTAATAGGGGAGTAATTAAGCTGACTTTAAATTTGCAAAGTTATACCAAGGGTGGGTATCACGCTTTTTTTTCGCTCGGATCAAAAAATAGATTTGCTTCTAACTCACCTCATGAGGAGGAGCAACTCCTGCTTATCTCGAATCTGCAAACCGTTTGGCTCTGTGGCTTTTCATTCTCCGTCAGCGCCCGTTTTAATTAGGGTCACTTTTGCTAAAAAAAAACATGCCATACGCCACCGTTCAAAAATAAAAACTCTGTCGAATCTTTATCAAACTCCGACCAGTTCAAGCTCTTATCGGCCTTACTCTAAATCCAGAATATTGGAATCATCGGGTTAATAGGGGGGTAATTAAGCTGACTTTAAATTTGCAAAATTATACCAAGGGTGGGTATCACGCTTTTTTTTCGCTCGGATCAAAAAATAGATTTGCTTTTAACTCACCTCATGAGGAGGAGCAACTCCTGCTTATCTCGAATCTGCAAACCGTTTGGCTCTGTGGCTTTTCATTCTCCGTCAGCGCCCGTTTTAATTAGGGTCACTTTTGCTAAAAAAAAACATGCCATACGCCACCGTTCAAAAATAAAAACTCTGTCGAATCTTTATCAAACTCCGACCAGTTCAAGCTCTTATCGGCCTTACTCTAAATCCAGAATATTGGAATCATCGGGTTAATAGGGGAGTAATTAAGCTGACTTTAAATTTGCAAAGTTATACCAAGGGTGGGTATCACGCTTTTTTTTCGCTCGGATCAAAAAATAGATTTGCTTTTAACTCACATCATGAGGAGGAGCAACTCCTGCTTATCTCGAATCTGCAAACCGTTTGGCTCTGTGGCTTTTCATTCTCCGTCAGCGCCCGTTTTAATTAGGGTCACTTTTGCTAAAAAAAAACATGCCATACGCCACCGTTCAAAAATAAAAACTCTGTCGAATCTTTATCAAACTCCGACCAGTTCAAGCTCTTATCGGCCTTACTCTAAATCCAGAATATTGGAATCATCGGGTTTATAGGGGGGGTAATTTAGCTGACTTTAAATTTGCAAAATTATACCAAGGGTGGGTATCACGCTTTTTTTTCGCCCGGATCAAAAAATAGATTTGCTTTTAACTCACCTCATGAGGAGGAGCAACTCCTGCTTATCTCGAATCTGCAAACCGTTTGGCTCTGTGGCTTTTCATTCTCCGTCAGCGCCCGTTTTAATTAGGGTCACTTTTGCTAAAAAAAAACATGCCATACGCCACCGTTCAAAAATAAAAACTCTGTCGAATCTTTATCAAACTCCGACCAGTTCAAGCTCTTATCGGCCTTTCTCTAAATCCAGAATATTGGAATCATCGGGTTAATAGGGGGGTAATTAAGCTGACTTTAAATTTGCAAAATTATACCAAGGGTGGGTATCACGCTTTTTCTTCGCTCGGATCAAAAAATAGATTTGCTTTTAACTCACCTCATGAGGAGGAGCAACTCCTGCTTATCTCGAATCTGCAAACCGTTTGGCTCTGTGGCTTTTCATTCTCCGTCAGCGCCCGTTTTAATAAGGGTCACTTTTGCTAAAAAAAAACATGCCATACGCCACCGTTCAAAAATAAAAACTCTGTCGAATCTTTATCAAACTCCGACCAGTTCAAGCTCTTATCGGCCTTACTCTAAATCCAGAATATTGGAATCATCGGGTTAATAGGGGGGTAATTAAGCTGACTTTAAATTTGCAAAATTATACCAAGGGTGGGTATCACGCTTTTTTTTCGCTCGGATCAAAAAATAGATTTGCTTTTAACTCACCTCATGAGGAGGAGCAACTCCTGCTTATCTCGAATCTGCAAACCGTTTGGCTCTGTGGCTTTTCATTCTCCGTCAGCGCCCGTTTTAATTAGGGTCACTTTTGCTAAAAAACAACATGCCATACGCCACCGTTCAAAAATAAAAACTCTGTCGAATCTTTATCAAACTCCGACCAGTTCAAGCTCTTATCGGCCTTACTCTAAATCCAGAATATTGGAATCATCGGGTTAATAGGGGAGTAATTAAGCTGACTTTAAATTTGCAAAGTTATACCAAGGGTGGGTATCACGCTTTTTTTTCGCTCGGATCAAAAAATAGATTTGCTTTTAACTCACCTCATGAGGAGGAGCAACTCCCGCTTATCTCGAATCTGCAAACCGTTTGGCTCTGTGGCTTTTCATTCTCCGTCAGCGCCCGTTTTAATTAGGGTCACTTTTGCTAAAAAAAAACATGCCATACGCCACCGTTCAAAAATAAAAACTCTGTCGAATCTTTATCAAACTCCGACCAGTTCAAGCTCTTATCGGCCTTACTCTAAATCCAGAATATTGGAATCATCGGGTTAATAGGGGAGTAATTAAGCTGACTTTAAATTTGCAAAGTTATACCAAGGGTGGGTATCACGCTTTTTTTTCGCTCGGATCAAAAAATAGATTTGCTTTTAACTCACATCATGAGGAGGAGCAACTCCTGCTTATCTCGAATCTGCAAACCGTTTGGCTCTGTGGCTTTTCATTCTCCGTCAGCGCCCGTTTTAATTAGGGTCACTTTTGCTAAAAAAAAACATGCCATACGCCACCGTTCAAAAATAAAAACTCTGTCGAATCTTTATCAAACTCCGACCAGTTCAAGCTCTTATCGGCCTTACTCTAAATCCAGAATATTGGAATCATCGGGTTAATAGGGGGGGTAATTAAGCTGACTTTAAATTTGCAAAATTATACCAAGGGTGGGTATCACGCTTTTTTTTCGCTCGGATCAAAAAATAGATTTGCTTTTAACTCACCTCATGAGGAGGAGCAACTCCTGCTTATCTCGAATCTGCAAACCGTTTGGCTCTGTGGCTTTTCATTCTCCGTCAGCGCCCGTTTTAATTAGGGTCACTTTTGCTAAAAAAAAACATGCCATACGCCACCGTTCAAAAATAAAAACTCTGTCGAATCTTTATCAAACTCCGACCAGTTCAAGCTCTTATCGGCCTTACTCTAAATCCAGAATATTGGAATCATCGGGTTAATAGGGGGGTAATTAAGCTGACTTTAAATTTGCAAAATTATACCAAGGGTGGGTATCACGCTTTTTCTTCGCTCGGATCAAAAAATAGATTTGCTTTTAACTCACCTCATGAGGAGGAGCAACTCCTGCTTATCTCGAATCTGCAAACCGTTTGGCTCTGTGGCTTTTCATTCTCCGTCAGCGCCCGTTTTAATAAGGGTCACTTTTGCTAAAAAAAAACATGCCATACGCCACCGTTCAAAAAAAAAAACTCTGTCGAATCTTTATCAAACTCCGACCAGTTCAAGCTCTTATCGGCCTTACTCTAAATCCAGAATATTGGAATCATCGGGTTAATAGGGGGGTAATTAAGCTGACTTTAAATTTGCAAAATTATACCAAGGGTGGGTATCACGCTTTTTTTTCGCTCGGATCAAAAAATAGATTTGATTTTAACTCACCTCATGAGGAGGAGCAACTCCTGCTTATCTCGAATCTGCAAACCGTTTGGCTCTGTGGCTCTTCATTCTCCGTCAGCGCCCGTTTTAATTAGGGTCACTTTTGCTAAAAAAAACATGCCATACGCCACCGTTCAAAAATAAAAACTCTGTCGAATCTTTATCAAACTCCGACCAGTTCAAGCTCTTATCGGCCTTACTCTAAGTCCAGAATATTGGAATCATCGGGTTAATAGGGGGGGTAATTAAGCTGACTTTAAATTTGCAAAGTTATACCAAGGGTGGGTATCACGCTTTTTTTTCGCTCGGATCAAAAAATAGATTTGCTTTTAACTCACATCATGAGGAGGAGCAACTCCTGCTTATCTCGAATCTGCAAACCGTTTGGCTCTGTGGCTTTTCATTCTCCGTCAGCGCCCGTTTTAATTAGGGTCACTTTTGCTAAAAAAAAACATGCCATACGCCACCGTTCAAAAATAAAAACTCTGTCGAATCTTTATCAAACTCCGACCAGTTCAAGCTCTTATCGGCCTTACTCTAAATCCAGAATATTGGAATCATCGGGTTAATAGGGGGGTAATTAAGCTGACTTTAAATTTGCAAAATTATACCAAGGGTGGGTATCACGCTTTTTTTTCGCTCGGATCAAAAAATAGATTTGCTTTTAACTCACCTCATGAGGAGGAGCAACTCCTGCTTATCTCGAATCTGCAAACCGTTTGGCTCTGTGGCTTTTCATTCTCCGTCAGCGCCCGTTTTAATTAGGGTCACTTTTGCTAAAAACAAACATGCCATACGCCACCGTTCAAAAATAAAAACTCTGTCGAATCTTTATCAAACTCCGACCAGTTCAAGCTCTTATCGGCCTTACTCTAAATCCAGAATATTGGAATCATCGGGTTAATAGGGGAGTAATTAAGCTGACTTTAAATTTGCAAAGTTATACCAAGGGTGGGTATCACGCTTTTTTTTCGCTCGGATCAAAAAATAGATTTGCTTTTAACTCACCTCATGAGGAGGAGCAACTCCCGCTTATCTCGAATCTGCAAACCGTTTGGCTCTGTGGCTTTTCATTCTCCGTCAGCGCCCGTTTTAATTAGGGTCACTTTTGCTAAAAAAAAACATGCCATACGCCACCGTTCAAAAATAAAAACTCTGTCGAATCTTTATCAAACTCCGACCAGTTCAAGCTCTTATCGGCCTTACTCTAAATCCAGAATATTGGAATCATCGGGTTAATAGGGGGGTAATTAAGCTGACTTTAAATTTGCAAAATTATACCAAGGGTGGGTATCACGCTTTTTCTTCGCTCGGATCAAAAAATAGATTTGCTTTTAACTCACCTCATGAGGAGGAGCAACTCCTGCTTATCTCGAATCTGCAAACCGTTTGGCTCTGTGGCTTTTCATTCTCCGTCAGCGCCCGTTTTAATTAGGGTCACTTTTGCTAAAAAAAAACATGCCATACGCCACCGTTCAAAAATAAAAACTCTGTCGAATCTTTATCAAACTCCGACCAGTTCAAGCTCTTATCGGCCTTACTCTAAATCCAGAATATTGGAATCATCGGGTTAATAGGGGAGTAATTAAGCTGACTTTAAATTTGCAAAATTATACCAAGGGTGGGTATCACGCTTTTTTTTCGCTCGGATCAAAAAATAGATTTGATTTTAACTCACCTCATGAGGAGGAGCAACTCCTGCTTATCTCGAATCTGCAAACCGTTTGGCTCTGTGGCTTTTCATTCTCCGTCAGCGCCCGTTTTAATTAGGGTCACTTTTGCTAAAAAAAAACATGCCATACGCCACCGTTCAAAAATAAAAACTCTGTCGAATCTTTATCAAACTCCGACCAGTTCAAGCTCTTATCGGCCTTACTCTAAATCCAGAATATTGGAATCATCGGGTTAATAGGGGGGTAATTAAGCTGACTTTAAATTTGCAAAATTATACCAAGGGTGGGTATCACGCTTTTTCTTCGCTCGGATCAAAAAATAGATTTGCTTTTAACTCACCTCATGAGGAGGAGCAACTCCTGCTTATCTCGAATCTGCAAACCGTTTGGCTCTGTGGCTTTTCATTCTCCGTCAGCGCCCGTTTTAATTAGGGTCACTTTTGCTAAAAAAAAACATGCCATACGCCACCGTTCAAAAATAAAAACTCTGTCGAATCTTTATCAAACTCCGACCAGTTCAAGCTCTTATCGGCCTTACTCTAAATCCAGAATATTGGAATCATCGGGTTAATAGGGGAGTAATTAAGCTGACTTTAAATTTGCAAAGTTATACCAAGGGTGGGTATCACGCTTTTTTTTCGCTCGGATCAAAAAATAGATTTGCTTTTAACTCACCTCATGAGGAGGAGCAACTCCCGCTTATCTCGAATCTGCAAACCGTTTGGCTCTGTGGCTTTTCATTCTCCGTCAGCGCCCGTTTTAATTAGGGTCACTTTTGCTAAAAAAAAACATGCCATACGCCACCGTTCAAAAATAAAAACTCTGTCGAATCTTTATCAAACTCCGACCAGTTCAAGCTCTTATCGGCCTTACTCTAAATCCAGAATATTGGAATCATCGGGTTAATAGGGGGGTAATTAAGCTGACTTTAAATTTGCAAAATTATACCAAGGGTGGGTATCACGCTTTTTATTCGCTCGGATCAAAAAATAGATTTGCTTTTAACTCACCTCATGAGGAGGAGCAACTCCTGCTTATCTCGAATCTGCAAACCGTTTGGCTCTGTGGCTTTTCATTCTCCGTCAGCGCCCGTTTTAATTAGGGTCACTTTTGCTAAAAAAAAACATGCCATACGCCACCGTTCAAAAATAAAAACTCTGTCGAATCTTTATCAAACTCCGACCAGTTCAAGCTCTTATCGGCCTTACTCTAAATCCAGAATATTGGAATCATCGGGTTAATAGGGGAGTAATTAAGCTGACTTTAAATTTGCAAAGTTATACCAAGGGTGGGTATCACGCTTTTTTTTCGCTCGGATCAAAAAATAGATTTGATTTTAACTCACCTCATGAGGAGGAGCAACTCCTGCTTATCTCGAATCTGCAAACCGTTTGGCTCTGTGGCTTTTCATTCTCCGTCAGCGCCCGTTTTAATTAGGGTCACTTTTGCTAAAAAAAAACATGCCATACGCCACCGTTCAAAAATAAAAACTCTGTCGAATCTTTATCAAACTCCGACCAGTTCAAGCTCTTATCGGCCTTACTCTAAATCCAGAATATTGGAATCATCGGGTTAATAGGGGGGTAATTAAGCTGACTTTAAATTTGCAAAATTATACCAAGGGTGGGTATCACGCTTTTTCTTCGCTCGGATCAAAAAATAGATTTGCTTTTAACTCACCTCATGAGGAGGAGCAACTCCTGCTTATCTCGAATCTGCAAACCGTTTGGCTCTGTGGCTTTTCATTCTCCGTCAGCGCCCGTTTTAATTAGGGTCACTTTTGCTAAAAAAAAACATGCCATACGCCACCGTTCAAAAATAAAAACTCTGTCGAATCTTTATCAAACTCCGACCAGTTCAAGCTCTTATCGGCCTTACTCTAAATCCAGAATATTGGAATCATCGGGTTAATAGGGGAGTAATTAAGCTGACTTTAAATTTGCAAAGTTATACCAAGGGTGGGTATCACGCTTTTTTTTCGCTCGGATCAAAAAATAGATTTGCTTTTAACTCACCTCATGAGGAGGAGCAACTCCCGCTTATCTCGAATCTGCAAACCGTTTGGCTCTGTGGCTTTTCATTCTCCGTCAGCGCCCGTTTTAATTAGGGTCACTTTTGCTAAAAAAAAACATGCCATACGCCACCGTTCAAAAATAAAAACTCTGTCGAATCTTTATCAAACTCCGACCAGTTCAAGCTCTTATCGGCCTTACTCTAAATCCAGAATATTGGAATCATCGGGTTAATAGGGGGGTAATTAAGCTGACTTTAAATTTGCAAAATTATACCAAGGGTGGGTATCACGCTTTTTCTTCGCTCGGATCAAAAAATAGATTTGCTTTTAACTCACCTCATGAGGAGGAGCAACTCCTGCTTATCTCGAATCTGCAAACCGTTTGGCTCTGTGGCTTTTCATTCTCCGTCAGCGCCCGTTTTAATTAGGGTCACTTTTGCTAAAAAAAAACATGCCATACGCCACCGTTCAAAAATAAAAACTCTGTCGAATCTTTATCAAACTCCGACCAGTTCAAGCTCTTATCGGCCTTACTCTAAATCCAGAATATTGGAATCATCGGGTTAATAGGGGGGTAATTAAGCTGACTTTAAATTTGCAAAATTATACCAAGGGTGGGTATCACGCTTTTTTTTCGCTCGGATCAAAAAATAGATTTGATTTTAACTCACCTCATGAGGAGGAGCAACTCCTGCTTATCTCGAATCTGCAAACCGTTTGGCTCTGTGGCTTTTCATTCTCCGTCAGCGCCCGTTTTAATTAGGGTCACTTTTGCTAAAAAAAAACATGCCATACGCCACCGTTCAAAAATAAAAACTCTGTCGAATCTTTATCAAACTCCGACCAGTTCAAGCTCTTATCGGCCTTACTCTAAATCCAGAATATTGGAATCATCGGGTTAATAGGGGGGTAATTAAGCTGACTTTAAATTTGCAAAATTATACCAAGGGTGGGTATCACGCTTTTTCTTCGCTCGGATCAAAAAATAGATTTGCTTTTAACTCACCTCATGAGGAGGAGCAACTCCTGCTTATCTCGAATCTGCAAACCGTTTGGCTCTGTGGCTTTTCATTCTCCGTCAGCGCCCGTTTTAATTAGGGTCACTTTTGCTAAAAAAAAACATGCCATACGCCACCGTTCAAAAATAAAAACTCTGTCGAATCTTTATCAAACTCCGACCAGTTCAAGCTCTTATCGGCCTTACTCTAAATCCAGAATATTGGAATCATCGGGTTAATAGGGGAGTAATTAAGCTGACTTTAAATTTGCAAAGTTATACCAAGGGTGGGTATCACGCTTTTTTTTCGCTCGGATCAAAAAATAGATTTGCTTTTAACTCACCTCATGAGGAGGAGCAACTCCCGCTTATCTCGAATCTGCAAACCGTTTGGCTCTGTGGCTTTTCATTCTCCGTCAGCGCCCGTTTTAATTAGGGTCACTTTTGCTAAAAAAAAACATGCCATACGCCACCGTTCAAAAATAAAAACTCTGTCGAATCTTTATCAAACTCCGACCAGTTCAAGCTCTTATCGGCCTTACTCTAAATCCAGAATATTGGAATCATCGGGTTAATAGGGGGGTAATTAAGCTGACTTTAAATTTGCAAAATTATACCAAGGGTGGGTATCACGCTTTTTCTTCGCTCGGATCAAAAAATAGATTTGCTTTTAACTCACCTCATGAGGAGGAGCAACTCCTGCTTATCTCGAATCTGCAAACCGTTTGGCTCTGTGGCTTTTCATTCTCCGTCAGCGCCCGTTTTAATTAGGGTCACTTTTGCTAAAAAAAAACATGCCATACGCCACCGTTCAAAAATAAAAACTCTGTCGAATCTTTATCAAACTCCGACCAGTTCAAGCTCTTATCGGCCTTACTCTAAATCCAGAATATTGGAATCATCGGGTTAATAGGGGAGTAATTAAGCTGACTTTAAATTTGCAAAGTTATACCAAGGGTGGGTATCACGCTTTTTTTTCGCTCGGATCAAAAAATAGATTTGCTTTTAACTCACATCATGAGGAGGAGCAACTCCTGCTTATCTCGAATCTGCAAACCGTTTGGCTCTGTGGCTTTTCATTCTCCGTCAGCGCCCGTTTTAATTAGGGTCACTTTTGCTAAAAAAAAACATGCCATACGCCACCGTTCAAAAATAAAAACTCTGTCGAATCTTTATCAAACTCCGACCAGTTCAAGCTCTTATCGGCCTTACTCTAAATCCAGAATATTGGAATCATCGGGTTTATAGGGGGGGTAATTTAGCTGACTTTAAATTTGCAAAATTATACCAAGGGTGGGTATCACGCTTTTTTTTCGCCCGGATCAAAAAATAGATTTGCTTTTAACTCACCTCATGAGGAGGAGCAACTCCTGCTTATCTCGAATCTGCAAACCGTTTGGCTCTGTGGCTTTTCATTCTCCGTCAGCGCCCGTTTTAATTAGGGTCACTTTTGCTAAAAAAAAACATGCCATACGCCACCGTTCAAAAATAAAAACTCTGTCGAATCTTTATCAAACTCCGACCAGTTCAAGCTCTTATCGGCCTTTCTCTAAATCCAGAATATTGGAATCATCGGGTTAATAGGGGGGTAATTAAGCTGACTTTAAATTTGCAAAATTATACCAAGGGTGGGTATCACGCTTTTTCTTCGCTCGGATCAAAAAATAGATTTGCTTTTAACTCACCTCATGAGGAGGAGCAACTCCTGCTTATCTCGAATCTGCAAACCGTTTGGCTCTGTGGCTTTTCATTCTCCGTCAGCGCCCGTTTTAATAAGGGTCACTTTTGCTAAAAAAAAACATGCCATACGCCACCGTTCAAAAATAAAAACTCTGTCGAATCTTTATCAAACTCCGACCAGTTCAAGCTCTTATCGGCCTTACTCTAAATCCAGAATATTGGAATCATCGGGTTAATAGGGGGGTAATTAAGCTGACTTTAAATTTGCAAAATTATACCAAGGGTGGGTATCACGCTTTTTTTTCGCTCGGATCAAAAAATAGATTTGCTTTTAACTCACCTCATGAGGAGGAGCAACTCCTGCTTATCTCGAATCTGCAAACCGTTTGGCTCTGTGGCTTTTCATTCTCCGTCAGCGCCCGTTTTAATTAGGGTCACTTTTGCTAAAAAACAACATGCCATACGCCACCGTTCAAAAATAAAAACTCTGTCGAATCTTTATCAAACTCCGACCAGTTCAAGCTCTTATCGGCCTTACTCTAAATCCAGAATATTGGAATCATCGGGTTAATAGGGGAGTAATTAAGCTGACTTTAAATTTGCAAAGTTATACCAAGGGTGGGTATCACGCTTTTTTTTTCGCTCGGATCAAAAAATAGATTTGCTTTTAACTCACCTCATGAGGAGGAGCAACTCCCGCTTATCTCGAATCTGCAAACCGTTTGGCTCTGTGGCTTTTCATTCTCCGTCAGCGCCCGTTTTAATTAGGGTCACTTTTGCTAAAAAAAAACATGCCATACGCCACCGTTCAAAAATAAAAACTCTGTCGAATCTTTATCAAACTCCGACCAGTTCAAGCTCTTATCGGCCTTACTCTAAATCCAGAATATTGGAATCATCGGGTTAATAGGGGAGTAATTAAGCTGACTTTAAATTTGCAAAGTTATACCAAGGGTGGGTATCACGCTTTTTTTTCGCTCGGATCAAAAAATAGATTTGCTTTTAACTCACATCATGAGGAGGAGCAACTCCTGCTTATCTCGAATCTGCAAACCGTTTGGCTCTGTGGCTTTTCATTCTCCGTCAGCGCCCGTTTTAATTAGGGTCACTTTTGCTAAAAAAAAACATGCCATACGCCACCGTTCAAAAATAAAAACTCTGTCGAATCTTTATCAAACTCCGACCAGTTCAAGCTCTTATCGGCCTTACTCTAAATCCAGAATATTGGAATCATCGGGTTAATAGGGGGGGTAATTAAGCTGACTTTAAATTTGCAAAATTATACCAAGGGTGGGTATCACGCTTTTTTTTCGCCCGGATCAAAAAATAGATTTGCTTTTAACTCACCTCATGAGGAGGAGCAACTCCTGCTTATCTCGAATCTGCAAACCGTTTGGCTCTGTGGCTTTTCATTCTCCGTCAGCGCCCGTTTTAATTAGGGTCACTTTTGCTAAAAAAAAACATGCCATACGCCACCGTTCAAAAATAAAAACTCTGTCGAATCTTTATCAAACTCCGACCAGTTCAAGCTCTTATCGGCCTTACTCTAAATCCAGAATATTGGAATCATCGGGTTAATAGGGGGGTAATTAAGCTGACTTTAAATTTGCAACATTATACCAAGGGTGGGTATCACGCTTTTTCTTCGCTCGGATCAAAAAATAGATTTGCTTTTAACTCACCTCATGAGGAGGAGCAACTCCTGCTTATCTCGAATCTGCAAACCGTTTGGCTCTGTGGCTTTTCATTCTCCGTCAGCGCCCGTTTTAATAAGGGTCACTTTTGCTAAAAAAAAACATGCCATACGCCACCGTTCAAAAATAAAAACTCTGTCGAATCTTTATCAAACTCCGACCAGTTCAAGCTCTTATCGGCCTTACTCTAAATCCAGAATATTGGAATCATCGGGTTAATAGGGGGGTAATTAAGCTGACTTTAAATTTGCAAAATTATACCAAGGGTGGGTATCACGCTTTTTTTTCGCTCGGATCAAAAAATAGATTTGATTTTAACTCACCTCATGAGGAGGAGCAACTCCTGCTTATCTCGAATCTGCAAACCGTTTGGCTCTGTGGCTCTTCATTCTCCGTCAGCGCCCGTTTTAATTAGGGTCACTTTTGCTAAAAAAAACATGCCATACGCCACCGTTCAAAAATAAAAACTCTGTCGAATCTTTATCAAACTCCGACCAGTTCAAGCTCTTATCGGCCTTACTCTAAGTCCAGAATATTGGAATCATCGGGTTAATAGGGGGGGTAATTAAGCTGACTTTAAATTTGCAAAGTTATACCAAGGGTGGGTATCACGCTTTTTTTTCGCTCGGATCAAAAAATAGATTTGCTTTTAACTCACATCATGAGGAGGAGCAACTCCTGCTTATCTCGAATCTGCAAACCGTTTGGCTCTGTGGCTTTTCATTCTCCGTCAGCGCCCGTTTTAATTAGGGTCACTTTTGCTAAAAAAAAACATGCCATACGCCACCGTTCAAAAATGAAAACTCTGTCGAATCTTTATCAAACTCCGACCAGTTCAAGCTCTTATCGGCCTTACTCTAAATCCAGAATATTGGAATCATCGGGTTAATAGGGGGGTAATTAAGCTGACTTTAAATTTGCAAAATTATACCAAGGGTGGGTATCACGCTTTTTTTTCGCTCGGATCAAAAAATAGATTTGCTTTTAACTCACCTCATGAGGAGGAGCAACTCCTGCTTATCTCGAATCTGCAAACCGTTTGGCTCTGTGGCTTTTCATTCTCCGTCAGCGCCCGTTTTAATTAGGGTCACTTTTGCTAAAAACAAACATGCCATACGCCACCGTTCAAAAATAAAAACTCTGTCGAATCTTTATCAAACTCCGACCAGTTCAAGCTCTTATCGGCCTTACTCTAAATCCAGAATATTGGAATCATCGGGTTAATAGGGGAGTAATTAAGCTGACTTTAAATTTGCAAAGTTATACCAAGGGTGGGTATCACGCTTTTTTTTCGCTCGGATCAAAAAATAGATTTGCTTTTAACTCACCTCATGAGGAGGAGCAACTCCCGCTTATCTCGAATCTGCAAACCGTTTGGCTCTGTGGCTTTTCATTCTCCGTCAGCGCCCGTTTTAATTAGGGTCACTTTTGCTAAAAAAAAACATGCCATACGCCACCGTTCAAAAATAAAAACTCTGTCGAATCTTTATCAAACTCCGACCAGTTCAAGCTCTTATCGGCCTTACTCTAAATCCAGAATATTGGAATCATCGGGTTAATAGGGGGGTAATTAAGCTGACTTTAAATTTGCAAAATTATACCAAGGGTGGGTATCACGCTTTTTCTTCGCTCGGATCAAAAAATAGATTTGCTTTTAACTCACCTCATGAGGAGGAGCAACTCCTGCTTATCTCGAATCTGCAAACCGTTTGGCTCTGTGGCTTTTCATTCTCCGTCAGCGCCCGTTTTAATTAGGGTCACTTTTGCTAAAAAAAAACATGCCATACGCCACCGTTCAAAAATAAAAACTCTGTCGAATCTTTATCAAACTCCGACCAGTTCAAGCTCTTATCGGCCTTACTCTAAATCCAGAATATTGGAATCATCGGGTTAATAGGGGAGTAATTAAGCTGACTTTAAATTTGCAAAATTATACCAAGGGTGGGTATCACGCTTTTTTTTCGCTCGGATCAAAAAATAGATTTGATTTTAACTCACCTCATGAGGAGGAGCAACTCCTGCTTATCTCGAATCTGCAAACCGTTTGGCTCTGTGGCTTTTCATTCTCCGTCAGCGCCCGTTTTAATTAGGGTCACTTTTGCTAAAAAAAAACATGCCATACGCCACCGTTCAAAAATAAAAACTCTGTCGAATCTTTATCAAACTCCGACCAGTTCAAGCTCTTATCGGCCTTACTCTAAATCCAGAATATTGGAATCATCGGGTTAATAGGGGGGTAATTAAGCTGACTTTAAATTTGCAAAATTATACCAAGGGTGGGTATCACGCTTTTTCTTCGCTCGGATCAAAAAATAGATTTGCTTTTAACTCACCTCATGAGGAGGAGCAACTCCTGCTTATCTCGAATCTGCAAACCGTTTGGCTCTGTGGCTTTTCATTCTCCGTCAGCGCCCGTTTTAATTAGGGTCACTTTTGCTAAAAAAAAACATGCCATACGCCACCGTTCAAAAATAAAAACTCTGTCGAATCTTTATCAAACTCCGACCAGTTCAAGCTCTTATCGGCCTTACTCTAAATCCAGAATATTGGAATCATCGGGTTAATAGGGGAGTAATTAAGCTGACTTTAAATTTGCAAAGTTATACCAAGGGTGGGTATCACGCTTTTTTTTCGCTCGGATCAAAAAATAGATTTGCTTTTAACTCACCTCATGAGGAGGAGCAACTCCCGCTTATCTCGAATCTGCAAACCGTTTGGCTCTGTGGCTTTTCATTCTCCGTCAGCGCCCGTTTTAATTAGGGTCACTTTTGCTAAAAAAAAACATGCCATACGCCACCGTTCAAAAATAAAAACTCTGTCGAATCTTTATCAAACTCCGACCAGTTCAAGCTCTTATCGGCCTTACTCTAAATCCAGAATATTGGAATCATCGGGTTAATAGGGGGGTAATTAAGCTGACTTTAAATTTGCAAAATTATACCAAGGGTGGGTATCACGCTTTTTCTTCGCTCGGATCAAAAAATAGATTTGCTTTTAACTCACCTCATGAGGAGGAGCAACTCCTGCTTATCTCGAATCTGCAAACCGTTTGGCTCTGTGGCTTTTCATTCTCCGTCAGCGCCCGTTTTAATTAGGGTCACTTTTGCTAAAAAAAAACATGCCATACGCCACCGTTCAAAAATAAAAACTCTGTCGAATCTTTATCAAACTCCGACCAGTTCAAGCTCTTATCGGCCTTACTCTAAATCCAGAATATTGGAATCATCGGGTTAATAGGGGAGTAATTAAGCTGACTTTAAATTTGCAAAATTATACCAAGGGTGGGTATCACGCTTTTTTTTCGCTCGGATCAAAAAATAGATTTGATTTTAACTCACCTCATGAGGAGGAGCAACTCCTGCTTATCTCGAATCTGCAAACCGTTTGGCTCTGTGGCTTTTCATTCTCCGTCAGCGCCCGTTTTAATTAGGGTCACTTTTGCTAAAAAAAAACATGCCATACGCCACCGTTCAAAAATAAAAACTCTGTCGAATCTTTATCAAACTCCGACCAGTTCAAGCTCTTATCGGCCTTACTCTAAATCCAGAATATTGGAATCATCGGGTTAATAGGGGGGTAATTAAGCTGACTTTAAATTTGCAAAATTATACCAAGGGTGGGTATCACGCTTTTTCTTCGCTCGGATCAAAAAATAGATTTGCTTTTAACTCACCTCATGAGGAGGAGCAACTCCTGCTTATCTCGAATCTGCAAACCGTTTGGCTCTGTGGCTTTTCATTCTCCGTCAGCGCCCGTTTTAATTAGGGTCACTTTTGCTAAAAAAAAACATGCCATACGCCACCGTTCAAAAATAAAAACTCTGTCGAATCTTTATCAAACTCCGACCAGTTCAAGCTCTTATCGGCCTTACTCTAAATCCAGAATATTGGAATCATCGGGTTAATAGGGGAGTAATTAAGCTGACTTTAAATTTGCAAAGTTATACCAAGGGTGGGTATCACGCTTTTTTTTCGCTCGGATCAAAAAATAGATTTGCTTTTAACTCACCTCATGAGGAGGAGCAACTCCCGCTTATCTCGAATCTGCAAACCGTTTGGCTCTGTGGCTTTTCATTCTCCGTCAGCGCCCGTTTTAATTAGGGTCACTTTTGCTAAAAAAAAACATGCCATACGCCACCGTTCAAAAATAAAAACTCTGTCGAATCTTTATCAAACTCCGACCAGTTCAAGCTCTTATCGGCCTTACTCTAAATCCAGAATATTGGAATCATCGGGTTAATAGGGGGGTAATTAAGCTGACTTTAAATTTGCAAAATTATACCAAGGGTGGGTATCACGCTTTTTCTTCGCTCGGATCAAAAAATAGATTTGCTTTTAACTCACCTCATGAGGAGGAGCAACTCCTGCTTATCTCGAATCTGCAAACCGTTTGGCTCTGTGGCTTTTCATTCTCCGTCAGCGCCCGTTTTAATTAGGGTCACTTTTGCTAAAAAAAAACATGCCATACGCCACCGTTCAAAAATAAAAACTCTGTCGAATCTTTATCAAACTCCGACCAGTTCAAGCTCTTATCGGCCTTACTCTAAATCCAGAATATTGGAATCATCGGGTTAATAGGGGAGTAATTAAGCTGACTTTAAATTTGCAAAATTATACCAAGGGTGGGTATCACGCTTTTTCTTCGCTCGGATCAAAAAATAGATTTGATTTTAACTCACCTCATGAGGAGGAGCAACTCCTGCTTATCTCGAATCTGCAAACCGTTTGGCTCTGTGGCTTTTCATTCTCCGTCAGCGCCCGTTTTAATTAGGGTCACTTTTGCTAAAAAAAAACATGCCATACGCCACCGTTCAAAAATAAAAACTCTGTCGAATCTTTATCAAACTCCGACCAGTTCAAGCTCTTATCGGCCTTACTCTAAATCCAGAATATTGGAATCATCGGGTTAATAGGGGGGTAATTAAGCTGACTTTAAATTTGCAAAATTATACCAAGGGTGGGTATCACGCTTTTTCTTCGCTCGGATCAAAAAATAGATTTGCTTTTAACTCACCTCATGAGGAGGAGCAACTCCTGCTTATCTCGAATCTGCAAACCGTTTGGCTCTGTGGCTTTTCATTCTCCGTCAGCGCCCGTTTTAATTAGGGTCACTTTTGCTAAAAAAAAACATGCCATACGCCACCGTTCAAAAATAAAAACTCTGTCGAATCTTTATCAAACTCCGACCAGTTCAAGCTCTTATCGGCCTTACTCTAAATCCAGAATATTGGAATCATCGGGTTAATAGGGGAGTAATTAAGCTGACTTTAAATTTGCAAAGTTATACCAAGGGTGGGTATCACGCTTTTTTTTCGCTCGGATCAAAAAATAGATTTGCTTTTAACTCACCTCATGAGGAGGAGCAACTCCCGCTTATCTCGAATCTGCAAACCGTTTGGCTCTGTGGCTTTTCATTCTCCGTCAGCGCCCGTTTTAATTAGGGTCACTTTTGCTAAAAAAAAACATGCCATACGCCACCGTTCAAAAATAAAAACTCTGTCGAATCTTTATCAAACTCCGACCAGTTCAAGCTCTTATCGGCCTTACTCTAAATCCAGAATATTGGAATCATCGGGTTAATAGGGGGGTAATTAAGCTGACTTTAAATTTGCAAAATTATACCAAGGGTGGGTATCACGCTTTTTCTTCGCTCGGATCAAAAAATAGATTTGCTTTTAACTCACCTCATGAGGAGGAGCAACTCCTGCTTATCTCGAATCTGCAAACCGTTTGGCTCTGTGGCTTTTCATTCTCCGTCAGCGCCCGTTTTAATTAGGGTCACTTTTGCTAAAAAAAAACATGCCATACGCCACCGTTCAAAAATAAAAACTCTGTCGAATCTTTATCAAACTCCGACCAGTTCAAGCTCTTATCGGCCTTACTCTAAATCCAGAATATTGGAATCATCGGGTTAATAGGGGGGTAATTAAGCTGACTTTAAATTTGCAAAATTATACCAAGGGTGGGTATCACGCTTTTTTTTCGCTCGGATCAAAAAATAGATTTGATTTTAACTCACCTCATGAGGAGGAGCAACTCCTGCTTATCTCGAATCTGCAAACCGTTTGGCTCTGTGGCTTTTCATTCTCCGTCAGCGCCCGTTTTAATTAGGGTCACTTTTGCTAAAAAAAAACATGCCATACGCCACCGTTCAAAAATAAAAACTCTGTCGAATCTTTATCAAACTCCGACCAGTTCAAGCTCTTATCGGCCTTACTCTAAATCCAGAATATTGGAATCATCGGGTTAATAGGGGGGTAATTAAGCTGACTTTAAATTTGCAAAATTATACCAAGGGTGGGTATCACGCTTTTTCTTCGCTCGGATCAAAAAATAGATTTGCTTTTAACTCACCTCATGAGGAGGAGCAACTCCTGCTTATCTCGAATCTGCAAACCGTTTGGCTCTGTGGCTTTTCATTCTCCGTCAGCGCCCGTTTTAATTAGGGTCACTTTTGCTAAAAAAAAACATGCCATACGCCACCGTTCAAAAATAAAAACTCTGTCGAATCTTTATCAAACTCCGACCAGTTCAAGCTCTTATCGGCCTTACTCTAAATCCAGAATATTGGAATCATCGGGTTAATAGGGGAGTAATTAAGCTGACTTTAAATTTGCAAAGTTATACCAAGGGTGGGTATCACGCTTTTTTTTCGCTCGGATCAAAAAATAGATTTGCTTTTAACTCACCTCATGAGGAGGAGCAACTCCCGCTTATCTCGAATCTGCAAACCGTTTGGCTCTGTGGCTTTTCATTCTCCGTCAGCGCCCGTTTTAATTAGGGTCACTTTTGCTAAAAAAAAACATGCCATACGCCACCGTTCAAAAATAAAAACTCTGTCGAATCTTTATCAAACTCCGACCAGTTCAAGCTCTTATCGGCCTTACTCTAAATCCAGAATATTGGAATCATCGGGTTAATAGGGGGGTAATTAAGCTGACTTTAAATTTGCAAAATTATACCAAGGGTGGGTATCACGCTTTTTCTTCGCTCGGATCAAAAAATAGATTTGCTTTTAACTCACCTCATGAGGAGGAGCAACTCCTGCTTATCTCGAATCTGCAAACCGTTTGGCTCTGTGGCTTTTCATTCTCCGTCAGCGCCCGTTTTAATTAGGGTCACTTTTGCTAAAAAAAAACATGCCATACGCCACCGTTCAAAAATAAAAACTCTGTCGAATCTTTATCAAACTCCGACCAGTTCAAGCTCTTATCGGCCTTACTCTAAATCCAGAATATTGGAATCATCGGGTTAATAGGGGAGTAATTAAGCTGACTTTAAATTTGCAAAATTATACCAAGGGTGGGTATCACGCTTTTTTTTCGCTCGGATCAAAAAATAGATTTGATTTTAACTCACCTCATGAGGAGGAGCAACTCCTGCTTATCTCGAATCTGCAAACCGTTTGGCTCTGTGGCTTTTCATTCTCCGTCAGCGCCCGTTTTAATTAGGGTCACTTTTGCTAAAAAAAAACATGCCATACGCCACCGTTCAAAAATAAAAACTCTGTCGAATCTTTATCAAACTCCGACCAGTTCAAGCTCTTATCGGCCTTACTCTAAATCCAGAATATTGGAATCATCGGGTTAATAGGGGGGTAATTAAGCTGACTTTAAATTTGCAAAATTATACCAAGGGTGGGTATCACGCTTTTTCTTCGCTCGGATCAAAAAATAGATTTGCTTTTAACTCACCTCATGAGGAGGAGCAACTCCTGCTTATCTCGAATCTGCAAACCGTTTGGCTCTGTGGCTTTTCATTCTCCGTCAGCGCCCGTTTTAATTAGGGTCACTTTTGCTAAAAAAAAACATGCCATACGCCACCGTTCAAAAATAAAAACTCTGTCGAATCTTTATCAAACTCCGACCAGTTCAAGCTCTTATCGGCCTTACTCTAAATCCAGAATATTGGAATCATCGGGTTAATAGGGGAGTAATTAAGCTGACTTTAAATTTGCAAAGTTATACCAAGGGTGGGTATCACGCTTTTTTTTCGCTCGGATCAAAAAATAGATTTGCTTTTAACTCACCTCATGAGGAGGAGCAACTCCCGCTTATCTCGAATCTGCAAACCGTTTGGCTCTGTGGCTTTTCATTCTCCGTCAGCGCCCGTTTTAATTAGGGTCACTTTTGCTAAAAAAAAACATGCCATACGCCACCGTTCAAAAATAAAAACTCTGTCGAATCTTTATCAAACTCCGACCAGTTCAAGCTCTTATCGGCCTTACTCTAAATCCAGAATATTGGAATCATCGGGTTAATAGGGGGGTAATTAAGCTGACTTTAAATTTGCAAAATTATACCAAGGGTGGGTATCACGCTTTTTCTTCGCTCGGATCAAAAAATAGATTTGCTTTTAACTCACCTCATGAGGAGGAGCAACTCCTGCTTATCTCGAATCTGCAAACCGTTTGGCTCTGTGGCTTTTCATTCTCCGTCAGCGCCCGTTTTAATTAGGGTCACTTTTGCTAAAAAAAAACATGCCATACGCCACCGTTCAAAAATAAAAACTCTGTCGAATCTTTATCAAACTCCGACCAGTTCAAGCTCTTATCGGCCTTACTCTAAATCCAGAATATTGGAATCATCGGGTTAATAGGGGAGTAATTAAGCTGACTTTAAATTTGCAAAATTATACCAAGGGTGGGTATCACGCTTTTTTTTCGCTCGGATCAAAAAATAGATTTGATTTTAACTCACCTCATGAGGAGGAGCAACTCCTGCTTATCTCGAATCTGCAAACCGTTTGGCTCTGTGGCTTTTCATTCTCCGTCAGCGCCCGTTTTAATTAGGGTCACTTTTGCTAAAAAAAAACATGCCATACGCCACCGTTCAAAAATAAAAACTCTGTCGAATCTTTATCAAACTCCGACCAGTTCAAGCTCTTATCGGCCTTACTCTAAATCCAGAATATTGGAATCATCGGGTTAATAGGGGGGTAATTAAGCTGACTTTAAATTTGCAAAATTATACCAAGGGTGGGTATCACGCTTTTTCTTCGCTCGGATCAAAAAATAGATTTGCTTTTAACTCACCTCATGAGGAGGAGCAACTCCTGCTTATCTCGAATCTGCAAACCGTTTGGCTCTGTGGCTTTTCATTCTCCGTCAGCGCCCGTTTTAATTAGGGTCACTTTTGCTAAAAAAAAACATGCCATACGCCACCGTTCAAAAATAAAAACTCTGTCGAATCTTTATCAAACTCCGACCAGTTCAAGCTCTTATCGGCCTTACTCTAAATCCAGAATATTGGAATCATCGGGTTAATAGGGGAGTAATTAAGCTGACTTTAAATTTGCAAAGTTATACCAAGGGTGGGTATCACGCTTTTTTTTCGCTCGGATCAAAAAATAGATTTGCTTTTAACTCACCTCATGAGGAGGAGCAACTCCCGCTTATCTCGAATCTGCAAACCGTTTGGCTCTGTGGCTTTTCATTCTCCGTCAGCGCCCGTTTTAATTAGGGTCACTTTTGCTAAAAAAAAACATGCCATACGCCACCGTTCAAAAATAAAAACTCTGTCGAATCTTTATCAAACTCCGACCAGTTCAAGCTCTTATCGGCCTTACTCTAAATCCAGAATATTGGAATCATCGGGTTAATAGGGGGGTAATTAAGCTGACTTTAAATTTGCAAAATTATACCAAGGGTGGGTATCACGCTTTTTCTTCGCTCGGATCAAAAAATAGATTTGCTTTTAACTCACCTCATGAGGAGGAGCAACTCCTGCTTATCTCGAATCTGCAAACCGTTTGGCTCTGTGGCTTTTCATTCTCCGTCAGCGCCCGTTTTAATTAGGGTCACTTTTGCTAAAAAAAAACATGCCATACGCCACCGTTCAAAAATAAAAACTCTGTCGAATCTTTATCAAACTCCGACCAGTTCAAGCTCTTATCGGCCTTACTCTAAATCCAGAATATTGGAATCATCGGGTTAATAGGGGAGTAATTAAGCTGACTTTAAATTTGCAAAATTATACCAAGGGTGGGTATCACGCTTTTTTTTCGCTCGGATCAAAAAATAGATTTGATTTTAACTCACCTCATGAGGAGGAGCAACTCCTGCTTATCTCGAATCTGCAAACCGTTTGGCTCTGTGGCTTTTCATTCTCCGTCAGCGCCCGTTTTAATTAGGGTCACTTTTGCTAAAAAAAAACATGCCATACGCCACCGTTCAAAAATAAAAACTCTGTCGAATCTTTATCAAACTCCGACCAGTTCAAGCTCTTATCGGCCTTACTCTAAATCCAGAATATTGGAATCATCGGGTTAATAGGGGGGTAATTAAGCTGACTTTAAATTTGCAAAATTATACCAAGGGTGGGTATCACGCTTTTTCTTCGCTCGGATCAAAAAATAGATTTGCTTTTAACTCACCTCATGAGGAGGAGCAACTCCTGCTTATCTCGAATCTGCAAACCGTTTGGCTCTGTGGCTTTTCATTCTCCGTCAGCGCCCGTTTTAATTAGGGTCACTTTTGCTAAAAAAAAACATGCCATACGCCACCGTTCAAAAATAAAAACTCTGTCGAATCTTTATCAAACTCCGACCAGTTCAAGCTCTTATCGGCCTTACTCTAAATCCAGAATATTGGAATCATCGGGTTAATAGGGGAGTAATTAAGCTGACTTTAAATTTGCAAAGTTATACCAAGGGTGGGTATCACGCTTTTTTTTCGCTCGGATCAAAAAATAGATTTGCTTTTAACTCACCTCATGAGGAGGAGCAACTCCCGCTTATCTCGAATCTGCAAACCGTTTGGCTCTGTGGCTTTTCATTCTCCGTCAGCGCCCGTTTTAATTAGGGTCACTTTTGCTAAAAAAAAACATGCCATACGCCACCGTTCAAAAATAAAAACTCTGTCGAATCTTTATCAAACTCCGACCAGTTCAAGCTCTTATCGGCCTTACTCTAAATCCAGAATATTGGAATCATCGGGTTAATAGGGGGGTAATTAAGCTGACTTTAAATTTGCAAAATTATACCAAGGGTGGGTATCACGCTTTTTCTTCGCTCGGATCAAAAAATAGATTTGCTTTTAACTCACCTCATGAGGAGGAGCAACTCCTGCTTATCTCGAATCTGCAAACCGTTTGGCTCTGTGGCTTTTCATTCTCCGTCAGCGCCCGTTTTAATTAGGGTCACTTTTGCTAAAAAAAAACATGCCATACGCCACCGTTCAAAAATAAAAACTCTGTCGAATCTTTATCAAACTCCGACCAGTTCAAGCTCTTATCGGCCTTACTCTAAATCCAGAATATTGGAATCATCGGGTTAATAGGGGAGTAATTAAGCTGACTTTAAATTTGCAAAATTATACCAAGGGTGGGTATCACGCTTTTTTTTCGCTCGGATCAAAAAATAGATTTGATTTTAACTCACCTCATGAGGAGGAGCAACTCCTGCTTATCTCGAATCTGCAAACCGTTTGGCTCTGTGGCTTTTCATTCTCCGTCAGCGCCCGTTTTAATTAGGGTCACTTTTGCTAAAAAAAAACATGCCATACGCCACCGTTCAAAAATAAAAACTCTGTCGAATCTTTATCAAACTCCGACCAGTTCAAGCTCTTATCGGCCTTACTCTAAATCCAGAATATTGGAATCATCGGGTTAATAGGGGGGTAATTAAGCTGACTTTAAATTTGCAAAATTATACCAAGGGTGGGTATCACGCTTTTTCTTCGCTCGGATCAAAAAATAGATTTGCTTTTAACTCACCTCATGAGGAGGAGCAACTCCTGCTTATCTCGAATCTGCAAACCGTTTGGCTCTGTGGCTTTTCATTCTCCGTCAGCGCCCGTTTTAATTAGGGTCACTTTTGCTAAAAAAAAACATGCCATACGCCACCGTTCAAAAATAAAAACTCTGTCGAATCTTTATCAAACTCCGACCAGTTCAAGCTCTTATCGGCCTTACTCTAAATCCAGAATATTGGAATCATCGGGTTAATAGGGGAGTAATTAAGCTGACTTTAAATTTGCAAAGTTATACCAAGGGTGGGTATCACGCTTTTTTTTCGCTCGGATTACCTCCGACCAGTTCAAGCTCTTAGAGTCGCTTTATCACCGATACAACCAGTACCTGCAGGGGCGTATATTCTAAAAAATTTCACTCACTGACTTTTCAGAGATGAGCATAATAATCGGGCGCAGAGGGTGTGAGAGGGGCGCTTAAGCGCCCTCCCACCACGGAAATCTTTGCATATCGGTAGCAAAATGGTGCAAGCAGAGAGGTATTTCAATAGCTCACTGAGCTGTTGGGTACTTTCAGAAAACAACTCAATAGCAGTAGAAGATTACGGTAAAAATGCTCCAGTTATAAAGCACCCATTTGAAAAAAAGCTGACCTTGATGGGATTCGAACCCACAACCATCTTATTGACAGTAATCATTAGGCAGACGCTCTACACACTGAGCTATTCAGCCACTCACGGACATAAGTGGGCCGTGAGTGCTAATATACGCCACTGAGTACCTGCTATCTGCCGTGTGGTTTTCACTCCGCCCCTCTGTTTATAGTCTTCATAAAATTGGAAGTTATATCCTATTGATGAAAAACATATTATTGATTCACTTAATTTTTAGTGCAAATACACCTGATAATATTACTGACCCCAGTGCTTTTCCACTGCTCTAGCCTCACTCTTTATCAGTCAGCCTATACTTACCTGTGCTTCTGTCATTTTTGAGGATGGGTGCAACAAGTTGACCTTGATTAATGTGTGTATTACCATTGGTGTACAATTCTATGCAACATGCTGATTGGTTCACACTTTAAACTGCTTTCACCTAGAATTATTGCATGCTTAATTGATAACCCAAGAGATATTATTAGATCTCAATCATCAAGAAAGATAGACAGTTGTTTATGTACATGAGCATTTCAGCCTCACAGGGAAGTACGGAACATTAACCAGTAACCTATTTATTGACTGTAGATGCTGCAAATACTTTATTATGATTACATTTTACACCAATTCACAAGTCTGTGAGACCAAGGAGTTAGAGACAATAGCATGAGAATTAATGTGACAATGGTTTTTTCAATATTATGATTATAGTATGACTCTAAAACATGTTTTTCTCTAACTTCTTGATGAGACAAACATGCTTTTGTAGCCATACTATAATCATACTGTTGAATAAAAAACCATTTTCACCTTGATTCTTATGCTATTGTTCTGGCTGTCACTATTATTAGGGAGTTAGAGACTCCAACTCCAACTCCTTGCTTTGATCTTTTGCATAGTAACCTAAACCTCCCTGCCTAAACTCATCATCAGTCTCCTCTGTTTCCACCCTGAGCTGTTAGGTCTCAGCACTCAATATTAGTACTTTTTGAAGCAGATTCTATTATTTTTAACTTGAATGATTACAGTGTATGTAATTGTCTTTATTCATTGTATTTTCTGAATTCTGTTAATTGATATTATAGACATGAAGCTTAAAACTCCCAATTCTATAGATGAAGAAGATTCAGTATCTCTCAAAAAAACTTTTTATTTATAGTGAAGATTGCAACTTGCATAACATATGCAGGAGGCATGACAGTTTCACAGCTCCCCCCCCCAACAGCCGCAGCGTTGGTGGTTAACAGCTTTTCCAGGTTTGCATTGTTGCCTTACAAGCATAAGATCCTGGCTCGATTACTGGCTGGCGCACAGTTTTACAATTGGCAGTAAGTGCTAGGGCTATCATGGCTTCCAAAGAGTTTTTATTGATCTTCACCAAGTTCAACCAGCTCGGATTATTGAATAACTACATGGAATTACAAGGTACCAACATGCTTCTCTCCTTGGTGTCCCACTTATAATTTTTGGGTTAATTGACATTACCTTCTTGTTCTCACCAATATCCATCCATCCATCCATCAATGTCTCCAATTACATACTGTAAATTTTCAAGGATTGTGGTCCATAACTTCCTAAGAGATAGCCTGCTTTTGTTTATTTGCTTGTGTTGATGGCTCTCTGCAGGTCACATGACACATGACTTAATTCACCCTAATGAAAGCATTGGCTGTTGTGATAAAAGCTTTTATAGTAGCGATAAGATAGTTCCGGAAATTAATCTTGAGCTATTCGAATCGCAGAATTAGGATTTAGTGCTGCCTTCGACATGGAAATTATCGGTAACGATGAGCTTATACACACTATATATTATAGTGCATCTCGCAGAACACTTCGGCTTTTCGAATATCTAATCACGTTAATCTATATTTGTTACAAGCTTCAATGTAACTATAAATATTGCGCAGGAGACAATCACAGAATGAATAGCGATCATGAATGACATATATGTACATTATTATTAGACATAAGAATATACAGTCAGAAATTAGTGAAATTAGTATTAATTTGACAGAAAAATTTGAGGTGATAGCAACAATTTCATTTTGATGCCCTATTATTTTCAGCACAACAAAATGAGAGGAGATAAGTCATATACGTCACCTTGGCTGGGCTCCATTTCTTGTAATGCTTCGCCCACCCAGCACTCGGGTCTTGGGACACTCAATGCCTCACGTTGGGCTCTGACGCAGCACAGCCTGAACATATTGTGCACCAAGAGCAACTTGACAGGTATTATTATTATTTAAATATCTTCACACTTAAAGAAATTTGTGATAATAGGTTGAAAACCAGAGATTTTTTTGTTCTCGCTGACAATCTGGTACTAAATGCAGTAAATACTAGCACAAAGGTGCAAAAATATGGGTAATACTGTACTTATAAACTTTTATAATAGATAGAATATCACCTTCTTGTTTCTAGCGGTTAGATTAGGAAATCTCAAGATAACCTCCCTGTAGGATGTACACATTTCTTTCTAGGGGTTGCTCAGTTCGCCTGTTATTTCTCTTAGTGGTATAGATTTTTTTTTTTACATTTTTATTGGCAGTCTATTTCATTCCAGTAGCGGAATGTTTTCCGAATAGTGCCGAAAAAAAAGGAAAAGGAAAAGAGAAAAAAAAAGGAAAGCTTGAGACTGAAGATGAGTTAAAATGTTTCAGCAGTGAGGTGGAAATAGATAGGATGTCTTTGAGAAGAGAGAAAATAAAAATGTTAAGATATTTTCATTATAGTATTGTGCAGAGGCAAAACTTGTTGCAGAGATAAAAAAATAATGTTATAAATGAAACAAAAGATATTTGAATACGCCAGATTTAAATGATGTTACTTTGCTCAGTGAGCGTATTGACAAAGGAAGATTATTAAAAGATGAAGCAATTGCTTGATTGAGTTTATCATTAGGAGGTAAAATAAGAAAATTATCGCGCTTGGGGTATCTTCGATTTCTAGAAAAAAAAAGATCATTAATATAGCTAGGTGTGATGTTATACATTATTCTGTAGGCATAGAGAGAACTAAAATACATAAGAAGACTAGGATGTGGCAATATTTTTAAAGTACGACATAAAAAAAATGTATTTGATAATTGAACTGGATTGTAATGAATATTTGCAATAATTCTTAGCGCAGCTTTCTGATAAACATAAAGTGAATCTAGCTGATATTTTGGACTGATATTCAAGAAAAATTGTATTCCATTTATGATGTGGCAATGTATGAATTGAAAGTAAAACTGTCTGGCTGATTGTGTGGTCAAAAATGTTCTGCATAATTGTAACAAATTGGTACTTTTTTGTATTTTAGTTTTTATATATTCAATATGATTATCAAATGACATCGAATCACTAATTGTAAATCCGAGTAGTTTAGTGGTAGATGATCGTAACAGGGTGGTATTGGAGAATTTTAAATCAAATTCATGTTTTGCATTGCCAAAAACAAGGTAATGGGATTTTTTTATATTTATGGTCATCCGATTATTATGGCACCATTCTTGGATGACACCCAAGTCACCCCTACAATGTTGCTCCAGAGACTGTGGATCTTTCTGATGGCATATAAATACAGTATCGTCTGCGTACGCATAAGCAGTTGAGGACAGGGGTAAATTTAACATATCATTTATGAACACAAGAAATAAAGTTGGAGCTAAAATTGAACCCTGTGGGACACCTATGTTAATTGGTTTTTTTTTCTGACGCAATTTGATTATAAAATACATATTGTTGCCGGTCATCAAGAAATGATTTTATCTACTTCAATGAGGGACCAATTATTTTATAGGAAGCGAGTTTATTAAACAAGATATCATGGTTTACACAGTCGAAAGCCTTACAGAAGTCCAAGAACATTCCTATAACACACCTATTTTTTTGCTTTTGGTGGAGCACATCTGACACCACTTTATGTACAGCATCAGAGCAAGAGTAATTACTTCTGAATCCTGATTGAAGAGGGTGAATAGCTTTTATGTCAGTCAGGAAAGTCATTAAACATTTATTTATATGTTTTTCAAAAATCTTTGACAATATAGGCAGAATCGATATAGGTCTGTAATTCGATGGATCATTCGGATCTCCACCCTTAAAAACAGGGGTTACTCTAGCTGTCTTCCAACATTTGGGGAAATCACCCTCAATAAGAATCTGATTGAAGATGTCGGTCAATATATTAACGACAAAAGGGAGCGTCTTTTTAAGCATCATAACTGAGATACCATCAGGACCAGTCGATTTCTTATCAGAAAAAGATTTGAGATATAGGCAAATTGATGCAGGAGTAAATCTTTTAAAGTTAGACAAGAATTTTTCCCGAGAGTTTGTCGGTAGTATTATCTCTGATTTCAGGGGTATTTTTTGAATGATTTTCCTTTCTAAACCCATGACCTAGTATATCAGCGATTGTTGAGAAATGATTGTTCAGGTCTTTGCTGGTAAGAGTTGAAGAAGGGCTGGAAGACTTTTTCTTTGTCTTTCCGATGTTGAGGGCATCCCAAATTGGTTTTGTATTATTATTTGCTGAGTTTTTAACCAAACCAGAAAAATACGTCTTCTTTTTTTTGTTTATAAGATTTGTAACTAAATTTCTCTGCTTTTTGTAATCATCCCAGTTTTGAGAGTATATAAGTACACACACATAGATAGAGGGTTTACTCCTGAGGTAACCATCTTGCAGGATATACACAATATACTGAACCGATTTTAAGATCAACTCAATGTGGACACTGCATGCAAATCACCACTGAGCGTGATGATTAGATATAGCTTTGAAAACTCATGAAATAATTCAAATCTGTTTCACAAGTTGTCTTTCCCTTTTATAATGCAAGATTACTCCTCACTTTACTGGATCACAGTGAAATTATAATAGAGAAGAGATAAAGCTTTGAAAAGTCAAGGATTAATTTTGTATGCTAAATTTTTACCCAATTCATTATGTTGAATCTGTGATACATCAAATTTTACAAATTTTATCAGTGCACCCTATATAAACATTTTATGATCAGAGAATGAGACGAGTACAAAACACACACACATACTTATAAGTCAATCAGCAAATAAAGTTGATTTTTCGTAAAAAGAATAGTCAGCAAAGAGAAAATAAATAAGTTATGTTAATGTGATGTCAGTGTCAAAACTAAACAATCTATACAATTGTATCGATTGATAGGTCACAAAGTGTGGAATGACTTGAGTGAACATTTGGTAGAGCATAGTTAGGGGTAAACCGATCCAGTAGATCATCAGATATTTTCATGTCTCTGTATGACATTGAGTGATTCTTCGTCATAGTAGTTTGAATTTATCACTAACACAGCCGCAAGCTGCACACTTGCATTGACTGAAATGACAGAATTTGTTGCTTTGATTGATCTAGATTATTGTTTGTCAAACATTGTGGAAAAGGGCACATTTATAGCAGGTTTGACTTGGAAGGCAGCAAGATATATTTTGGTCTAATTTGGATTACAAGGTAAAGTTTTGCATCAATTACTTGGTAAAAAAATGGGAATTCATGCGCCTCATTTTGTATGCATTTCGAGTGGTTGGGCAAAGGGCGGGGCTGGTCTGGGAGAGGTACCTTAACACCCTCAAGCAAAGGGAAGTTCATTTCAAATGATTGTCAAATAGGCTATCTGGAATCTGTAAACTGCAGCTTTAAGTGTCTATGTGGGTAGGACTGATCTTTAGTATCACACATTATATCAGATCTATGCTTCAAGCGATGCTGGAATACGGTTGTGCAGCATGGCTCGGAAATTCCCTAATATACTAATATATGTATGTACATTAGCTAAAAGTGTGATGCAAATGGCCACGATTTTTAATACAAGAAAAATTTTGAAAATATTTGTAGAGAGGGTAATGCATACTTGAACACGATGTGTGACAGTGATTGACAGGACGCGAATGTGTAACAGTTTTCCAGACACGCAAGGCTACAATGAGGCATCAAAAAATAACCAATCAGGTCGCTGCAGGAAAAAGAAGGCTGCAGGTTGCCCACACCTGTTGTGAATGTTTGGATTGTAAATGACCACCATTTCCTAAAGAGCTAGGGGGAAAAAATCTTCAGAACATTGTTTGATAAAATCTCACCATATACTCAAGGTGGTTTTTGATCAGATCAAGCATGGCAAACATAATCCACTGTTAATCCCTAAGACAGCACCCTAATCAGCTGCCTGTATATCTGTAGTGTGTTAATCTGAGGACGAACAATTTTGTTCAGTTTCAGCAGACCAAGGAGTTAAGCTCCTTGAGCAGACACAGCTGAATTTAACAGTGAAAAAATGAGCCTCTTAGAACAGAAAAAAAATCAAAGCTTTGTAAGGATTAACACATTTTGAGCAAAAGCGGCCGCAGTATTAAATGAGGAATGGTTTGTTGACGACCTTCGATTATTTTCAATCAGACTTAAGCTTTCAGTTAAAACAATTCACTGTGTTAGCCAAGCAACGAGCATCACTAGAAATTGTGTCTTGTTCCATGGGTTCCCTACGCTGATGAGGAGCCGAGGCTGTATGGTGTGAATCGAGTTAGGTGTACTTCATCTTTGTGATTCGCATAGATCTTTGCAACTATCATTGTGCTGATAGTAGCAGGCAACTCAAACAATACTGAACACAGTAGCAAACCATGAGCAAAATATAAACCTGCATTGGGGTTTACCTCCACCTGCAGATAGGCTGAAATAGAAAAGATCTTCTGAAGTCACCATTCATAAGGTTTCATCATTTTCAACATTTTTCTCTGGTATTCCTACTGTGTTGTGTAACTTTTTGAACAAGTTGAGTGGCAGAAAATGCCTATGGTCAGCTCTGAACACTTTATGGACAAGATCAATTGTGATGGAATCATAGACCTATAATAGTCCCTGGATGGAATACACAATTTAACTTAAGGGGAAGGCCAATTTTGATTATTTCTATTTTTTTTCAAGCTTTCTCAGTCAACATGATTTTTTTTTAATTCTTATAGGGGGGGAGGGGGGGGTGGTAGGGATACCTCCCTTACTAAATTTAAAAAAAATCAAGCAACAAATAATTGCACAAGAATGTTAGTTGCCAACCTTGTTTGAGAAGCAGCTCCTGTATCTCAACTACCTAGTGTAATTTATACATTCAACTTAATCACATTGTGAGAACACTTGAATGTGCCAGGCTTCTGTCCTCCCATGCTGGATATTTGGCTGTTGGCCAATAAAGAATGGGAAAGCAATAAAATAATTTAAGCTTTAAATTGCGAAATTTGGTAGCTCTCAAACACTTTCTCAACTGCAAAAAGTATTGATCGCTCCCAGCAAATGACTGACAATAAATATCCACAATTCTCATTTATATATACATCATGTATATTGACATAAAGTCTTGATGCAAACAAGGTTTCTGTTAATCGATTCGAAAAAACTATTTCCTTTGCTATGTTCACCTTTGAATCCATGGCCGCGGTAATGAGTATTCAAAAAATTTAAACAGAATGCTTGATGCCGTTTGGTCGCTCTCGGACTGAAAAAATATCCATATCCAATTTAAAACAAGGTCAAATGAATAACTGCAGTCTTTAAACGGCAACCATAAATGGGCAGTAAAGAATATGCTAGGCAGCATATGTTTTGTGCATGATGCGGTGCAAAACTCAATGTAGTTCCTGACTCTAAGTGTAACACTTCAGTTTAGGGGAGGTTCCAAGACATTGCTGTAATAAGCACAGGCTAAATAATAATAGGAACAGGAAGCTGCTCTGTGGTATTCTATTTTAGCTGAGTTAGAGTACCTGATTGATGAAATGTTTCACGAGAATTCTGGCTGAATAATTATTCGAATTAGATTTTGTCTTTTTCCCTATGCAGAAAGTGCAATCTGCTATCAATCAATGAGAAGTTGTTTGAAACCCTGGTTGCCCCTTAAATGGAAAATGATATTAAATGGCAGTAAAAGATACTCATTGAAAACTGTTTTTGAAGTAAATCCTGCAATGGTCCTAGCTGTGAATCCCAGTATCGCATCTTATCTGCTGCGAAGCAGTGTGGCTAAATTCAATCAAATATCTTGTGCTAAGAACATTGAGATGGAGCTTTGATGGCACCTGCGATCCCACCTACAGCTATCGTGTAAGGTACAACACCCATATTTGACCAAAGACAGGCCTGTTGAACCACTGCTCAAAGAAAATAAACCTTTTAAGGGTTTTCAAGGCTGTTTGAAAGCAAGAGTTGAAAAGTTTTGCCCCCCTCCCCTTGTCCATATGCTCTCGTCAACAGAGCTTTTCAATACAGCATTACCCCTATTGTGGTGTAATGACCTGAAGGCAATTAATTGTTAATTGTTTGCATTAATTTTTAAATTCCCATCATCAAATATAGTAGCCCATGTTGATGCTGAGTATGATGATCTGCTGGAGAGTTTTTTTGGCACGATAATAGCTTAATAGAGTTAGAGTATTTATCTCACACTGACGGTGAATGTAAAAGTTACTTTTTGCTGGGGAGAAAAATGGCAATTCAGAACTGTAATAGTTCTGTTGCTTACACAATCTCCTTTGGCCAACAGCCAAATATCGAGAATGGGAGAAGGGGAGCCTAGATCATTCAGGTGTACTCGCAACGTCACATTTCCGATTGCCGTGTATTCTGATTTGTCCCTTGGCGATCCAATCAGTTTGTCCAGCTTTGTAAAATGTATGGCGGCTTGTGGTCTAAATGAAATATGCATGGCAACTGGTTTCAACTACAACAACAACATGTGCCAGCTGGTATTCTTTGACATCCAGATGATTAACGGGTTGGCCGCATCAGAAAAAGAAAACAACATAGTATGTTCAAAAGGTATGTACCAATAAATGAAAATATATAACACTGGTTTCCAATTCTGGTTAGAGAAATGTCTGGCAACAAGTTTGGGTGGTCTAAAGATTCAGGTTGTTATCAGGTTATCTTGGAGAAAACCCGTCACAGTTCTCCTTAGGGTCTAATCAAAATTAATCCTCATTTTCCGGCATAATCTTCTCATAAGATTTGTTTATAACATACTTTTGTTGATTTAAAAACCACAATAAAAACACATAATAATAATAATGAGAATAATAATAATAAGCTGTTGGATGATGGTGGATGGTCGGCTACTGATAGCGTCTTCATAAACCTTTAATGGCTCAAGTTAACTTTTCTTATTACAGAATACAGGCCGTGCCAAGAACACCAGTACTTCAATCCGATCCGTAAGAGCTGTGTGGAATTCAAGCATAAAATTGACTCACCACATGATGCTTAAAAAACATGTGCAGTACAGCAAAGCAGATTGGTTATGTTGAATTCGGCAAAGACCATAGCTTGGTTCAGAGTACTCAAGAAACTGTATGGTAAGTTGGAAAGCTTCCTCTTGTTTAGGGATAAACAAATCTAATCGGGTAACAAAGGTTATTAGATGAAATAATAAAATTTAAGTCATAACCGATTTATTATCAAGCAATTGATAAAACTTACCCCTGTAAGTTGTCTACTATCAGGTCCATTGCCGATTGTGCTGCCTAAACCACATACCATGTTCCTCTCAATGAAGTTTTGTGATCATTTTTTTGTTTCTATTTTTTTTTTCTGGCACTGAGTGCAAAACATTTCCAATGAGATGACATTGGCTTCCAATAAAAGTATATAAATATAATTTTAGAATTTCGGCCACCAAGTTATGTATGCATTGTTTGTGCTGAATATGATGTTCTGCTGGAGAGGTTTGTTTGGTACGATAACAGCTCGATAGGGCTTGAGGAGTTGTTTTGCGTCGATGGTAATGATTGCGTTCTGATGACCACCAAATTCAATGCCGCAAGCTGTCTAAGCTACTATACTGGATACGCCTGTGAGATTTCGCTCTGAAATACTTGACACCTATGAAATCATATTCTGAGATCTAAGTTGTGTCAGGTGGTGTCTGACACTGCCTGGTTGTGTCACTTAATGAATTGATGCTCGTTGTTTAAACTTATGTTTTCCATTATCTTTCATTTGATGCCACGTAAAACATTCGAAAATAAATTTTATATAGATTTTCCTTTTTTTTCCGAAGCAGATTAAGTCAGGGACTTCTATCCATGAATGGGGATATTTATAGAAATATATAAAAATCATTACAAATGTATATGATTACAATTTCTGTGGCTCATATTCTCTAATGTTACAATGACCAAAGTGTTCTCAATTTCAATGTTTCTCTTTTCGTACACAATAATGGTTAGTGCATATTGTTTTTTTTCCTGTATGACATTCAACTTACAATATATATCTTTGGTGAGCAACATAAGATGACTCTGGAAGAATTCGATAATCAGTGATAGATCTTCTGGATCCAATGTCTGCATCAAGATGTTGTCAAAAAGTCATCCGTTAAACTACGATAGCCCAAGAGTTATATCTTTTTCCCTTAACCCTTGAACTGCGCCGATTCAAGGCCCAATCATAAAAATTCTGTGTACCAGAACACACAAATCAGAAAAAAAAAATTTAATTCTCTCCTACTGTAGAATAGTTTGTTTTGACCTGCGTTGATGTTGTCTTGCCTCGGTCTCAGTAGGGGAGGTATTGGGAATGGACAAGAATCGGACCTTGTATTGGACCTCTTACACGATAGCTGTAGACAGGACCGCAGGCGCAATCGAAGCTCCATCTTAGTGCTCTTAGCACAAGGATTTGTATATATGATTTAGTTTTGCCACACCGCTTCGCAACACATAAGAATAGGGCTGTGAAAATATTGCGTTATTTAGAAGATTAACGAAATTAATCCATAATAAGATTAATCTGATTGATTCAAAGATTAATTTTAATCTTAAATTTCACCTTATTGGCTGTTGAGGCCAATGAGAACATGCGATATCGAGATGAAAAGTATAGGGCTATGCTGATTGCAAGAAAAAGGTTTAAAAGTCTGGTCAGGTTTTCTAAAAACAAAACTAAAGGTGATTAAATTTACATGTAGCTATGAAATAATGACTCAATCACTCAAAGAAAGTTTCATATTTTGAGAGGAAAGCTCATCATTAGTCCATATCTATAAAAAAAGATATTGTTGTGGTTTGAGTTCTGCTTCAGTGAGTGGTCCTGTAATCAACCAGATGGGAAGATTGAAATTAAGAGTAATTGCAGATTAACTGAACATGTCACGGTTAAGATTAAGATCAATTTTCTTAAACCTTGCACAGCCCTATATAAGAAGGAATATTGGGATTCACAGCTAGGACCCTTGCAGGATTTATGTCAAAAGCAGTTTTAAAGGCCAAGCCCAATGAAGTTCTAAGTGTTGTCATGTTTTACTTTAGGTGATGAGCTTTCAGATGAGCCATTGGACAAGATTCTACACCTACCACAACCAGATCTGCTGATGCTCAAAGATGACATCTCCATCAAACAGTCAATAAATTCAGTCACATTGAGAAACCATTTAAATGTCCTTGACCTTCTGACGTCATAGACAGTGTTGAACATCTGCCACTAATGGTTTTTACTGTTTGTATCATCCATTGTTATTTGATTGTTCCTAGCAAAAATATCCAATAAAAATGAAGGTGATTGTAGCCTGATATCTTATTCACTTATTCCAAAGATTTTGAGGGGATCTGTACCATCACTCCCCTAATATTTGGTATCATATATCATATATTCGGTATCACAGTAATTTAAGAAAACACTGCTTGTGACGTCATGAGCTGGGACCATGACTGTTTTCATGAAGCATCAGCTTTGAGCATCAACAGATCTGCCTGTGGTAGGTGTTGAGTTTTGTCCAATGGCTCAAATGAGAGCGTAGAACCTCATGAAAAACATACAGTAAGTTAGAACTTCATTGGGCTTGGCCTTTAAGTGATTATCTTTTACTGCCATTTAATATCATTTTCAAATTAAAAACTTTAAATATGATAGGGATATTATTTCCGCCCAGAGGCGATTGTAAGAATTTTTCACTTCTAAATCACGCAGTTTAATGATTATCTTTTACTGCTATTTTATATGATCTTCAAATCGGATATGGATATCTTTTCCGACTGAAGGCGATTGAAAGAATATTTTACATCTAAATCATATGGTAGCATTTTCAAATTGAAAACTGGCAGTTTTGATTTGAAAGTGATTTAAAATGGATATGGATATTTTCTGGCCAAAGTAAAATTGAAGGAGTTTTGCACTTTCAAATGAAAATTGGTATCGAGTATTCTGATAACATCCTGTGAAACTCATCACAGCAAAATTGAATCCAATGGTGAAATAAGGAAATAAGGTTTTTTCAGATTGATCAACAGGAACCTCGGTTGCACCCAAACTTTATGTCATACATACATGATGAATATATAAATGTGAACTGAGGATATTTATTGTCAGTTATTTGCTGGACATCCAAGGGTGCAAACTGTCACATATCTGTCAAAGTAACGATCAATACTCTTCCCGCGGAGAAAATGATCGGGAGCTACCAAATTTCGCAATTTAAAGCTCTACTTTTTCTGTTGCTTACGCATTTTCCTTCGACCAACAGCCAAATATTCAGCATGGGAGGACGGGAGCCCAGCACTTTCAAGTGTAATCACAACGTCGCCTTTCCGGTAGCTGTGCTTTTTGATTTGACTCTTTGTTATCCAATCAGTTTGGCCAGCTTTGCACAATGTATGGCAGCTTGTGTTCTAAATGAGATGTGCATGGCAGCTGGCTTCAACTACAACAATAAGATGTGCCAGTTAGTATTCTTCGATATCCGGATGATTGATGGGTTGGCCTCACCAGAAAAAGAAAACAACACAGTATGCTCAAAAGGTATGTATCTCTAATTTTTGTAAGTTGTTCCCTCAAAAATTCTATCGACACTGTGTCATATTAAAACTTTAAATTTGGAAACTTCTCACAGCTTCTTCATAATCTAATTAACAGTAATCCTCGTTTTTTGCCAGCAGATTCTTCTCCCAAGCTGGATGGAGATATAGAACCGATAAACAATTTTACGCACTCTTCATGACTAAAGTTTAAATTTATTCTTACAGAATACAGGCCTTGTCAAGAACACCAGTACTTCAACCCGATCCGTAAGAGCTGTGTTGAATTCATCCATAGGAAGGACTCGCCCTGGGAGGCTCAACACAAATGCGCTTTGCAGCAAGGCAGACTGGTCATGTTAAATTCAGCAAAGGCGTTAGCTTGGTTCAGAGAACTTCAGAGATTGTACTCAGCAGGTTAGTTGGACAGTTATCTTTGTTTACAAAAGTATTTAGAAAACATAATAAAATGCAATGTATCACTAATCGATTATCATGCAAAACTGCCCCGCTCTGGTTGTGTTTACATTTTACATTCCCCCATTACATGTGCTGTAGTAACACGCACACAATGTTTCCCGAAAGGGATATTTTATTTATTTTCTAACAGTTTTAGAGTTCCGATGGAATGAAATAGCCATTGTGGATGCTCAATATGATGGTGTGTTGGGGAGGTTTGTTTGGCACGATCACAGCTCGATAGGGCTTGAGGAGTTGTCTCACACTAAAGGCAAAGATTGTGTTGTGATGACCACCAGCACCAACTTTCACACCATTAGTTGTCTAAGCTACTATTCTAGATATGCTTGTGAGATTTCGCTCTGAGATACTTGACACATATGAAATCATATTATGAAATGTAAGTTGTGTCAGGTGGTGTCCGACACTGCCAGGTCGTGTCACTAAAGAGTTGTTGTTCAGGTTAACTGTGTTGCTGCTTGTTTAGATATTTTTTTTGGATTATTTCACATCATGTAAAACATTTGAAAGATGAATAAACGAAAGAATTAATAGCATAAATGAATAAAGAATGAATAAAAATGTTATATATATATAGATGTTAGAAATGCCCAGATTCTTATGGTTGATATTATTCTCGGTTTGAATATTCCTTCTTTTTGTATTCAACAATAGCGTTTGTATATTGTAAATGTTTTTGTTTGTCATTCCACTCAAATGAATATCCTTGATATCAACATCGATGACTCTGAGAGAATTAAATAATCAGTCTGAACCATAGATTTAAAAAGATTCAAAAACTGTTTTTAAATCTATGGTCTGAACCCAGTGACTGCCTCCAGATGTTAACCAGAGCTCATCCTCTGATCTAAATGATAAAAATTGAAAAGCATGATCATCACCTCACTTTCCTTGCTAAATTATGCACTATTTTGAATAAGTATTAACACTTAAGTGCATAGTATAAAAGAACATGTTATTCCAAATCACTCTTTCTGAAAGGGCTGTGCTACGTCTAAATCAACTTATGGTATGCCCACTGCTTATCTCTGGACGACGGTAAGGCGGTGCTTCAAACCGTTATTTTCATATATGAAAGCTAAAGCTAGACTAAATCATAGTGAAAAACTACAGAAATTGTCTAGGGTCAAAAATTTACTTTGATTAATGTGCCAATTTCCACCTTACTTTTTAAATGATAGTGCTGCAGACCACATCTGGAATGGTATAATACCAATGAATTATTTCTATATGTCTGAGCGCAGTGGTGAATTGTACGGGTACTACGTCTATGTTCCCTATTAATTTTATGACGCAACTTATTTTTCATAACCATTCAACTCTGAACTGTATGTTTTTACTATTCATGTGTACATTCTCAAACCAACCGTCATATGTTACATTCATGGGAAAATTTTAAAGATGAGTTTTTTTATTGAAAAAGCGACTCTTTTGAGGGATAATTATTAGTATGTTGTCTTCTTTTTGTACAAGAAAAGACAATCCTAATACTACAAGAATATTCTTAATTAACTAATATTATTCCTATCGGCTGTTGAATGAAAGCCTTCATAAGTCCACTGCATGCAACTTGCTAGTGCACTTATCTTCAAGATTTTTAGGGACCAAAAAAGAGTTTGATTTTCTGTCAGGTTTGTTTTCTATTGAGATTTATTGGTATTTGAACTGAGTGCGGAAAATAGGATTGTCAATATCACCTTCGTAACCCGAACAGGATGTAGAGAGGATATTGGAATGGAAAATTGAACAATTGGGTCAGATACGTCACTCGTCACAGATAAGAAGACTGAGGACATGGGAACCTTCTAAATTAAGAATGACTGCAGAGCAAAGGTATGTGGAACGTGGAGTGTGGAATATCTTTGCATCCTTTATACACTGATTAGAGAGAACGCTTTGAAGGAAAAGGTTTTGAAAAGATAATGATCCATAGCAGTCCGAGTATATCCGAGTATTTGTTCATTGGAACTGTTGAAGCTAGGTGAGCTTGTTACATAAACATGGCAATGAATAAAGTGTTGCTTTTTTATAACTTTATTTAATGATAAGTTAATTCTGTGAAAATGATTATAGTAAATAAATTAGTCCACGTGCAGCCACCTCCTAACTTTCACATCCTAGCTTGCCGAATATGATTTGACTGGTTAAACTGGTAGATTTTTTGAGCTGATACATATGGTTATGTTGTATCTTACATTATGTTGCACAGTAAACAGCTAATTGCAAAAAGGGTGCCAGCAAATTAAAAATTATCAAAAATGAATAAGTTTCATCATAAATGGCTGTAATCCTGGAAAAATAGCAACAATAGCGGCAAAACAAAGAATCAGATCTTTGCGACTATCCAAAGCCAATTATTAAAGCGGAAGCAAAATGTTACCAGTAGTTTCATAGTTCTATACGGAAGATATATGGGTTAATTACAACCGATGTCGGCTGTTTCTTGGTATAGAAGTGGATAGGCCTGGCCTATGAACAATTTTCATGTAATTGTATTGTTTTATATACCATCGGAAAGTTTGTCAATATCCCAGAGAACAAATTTTCAAAGACGTCACATGACATAATGTTATCATTATTCATATAAATCTACTGCTCTAATGAAATCATTCAAGCAAAAGACGCTGGAATTTTCTTTGCATTTCTGATCTCAATGAGCCTAGAATCTTTGGATAAAAATACAAAGCAATGGCTTTGTCCTCTCCCCAATGTTGTCAAAAGAGTTGTTGATTTTGCGACAAAAAGAACACTTTAAAAATACGCTTTGTACCATAAATGTATTTGGGGAGCCTCTTTAATATTATCAAGCTGCTAGCACAAGATATTCTTACTCATATCTATAGGCATCTGAAAAAAACATCTACGGCTCTCATGACAAAACAGTTGGAGTGGGGCGACACCATAGACTTAATATTGTTTTTTCAGTCCATGGGTAACGCTTCTCTTACTTCTTACTGGCCAATTTCTGCTTATTCATAATAGCTCCACCCATTTCTACCAAAATATAATGGTCATGACAAGAGTTTATATTTTTGAAAGGACAATGCGTTCGAAAATAGCATCAGGTGTTGATTGACACTTAATCATTGCACAATTCCATGACACAACTAAATTGAATGTTGGCAGCGCCACTAGGGAGAGTGGGACAATGGTTTTCTTTATTGTCACTCTGAGGGCTTCGTACCCTTGGAAACCTATATTATTGTGATATTATTTTCTCATTTGTTGGGTGCCTCCTCAAGCAGGTGTCCTCTCCTTCCATATGCCACGGGAATTTATCGTTTCATAAGCTCTGTACCAAATATTTTCATATCAATCCATACACCGAACTACCGATTTGTCCGAGATATCCAACCTCCTTCTAGGATATTTGAGGTTTTTGAAGTTTGAAGTTTGTTTATTGCTGTTTCTGAGAAATCTTTCCTAATCTCAATCCTATTGAAGTGAAGGCAAAAATACTTATTGCTTCTAAGGAGCTTAGGTATGCCTCTTGTGGTTGTAGAGGTCACTGCATTTTATGTCAGGCACCCACTAGTTGAAACAGATCTTAAAAAGATGAGCCCATACCTATTCAAAAACATAAATAAAAAACACATTTCCTTCACATTTATGGAATCAAAAAAATAATTTTCATCCTAGTCCAGCCAGGATAGCCAGCTGAATATGATGACAATGAAATAAATAGAAGAAAAATCTCCTGGAATGATATTGCTGATTGAGGGTTTGAATGATACGATTTATTTCAGGTCCAATGCTATACAGGGCAAATTTTCCATAGAGATATTTTACCATGTTGTATACAGCTACTTCAACATCATGTTATCTTGTGACTGAAAATGTTCTTTGTACAACAACTGCATAAGGACCGACCGACAAATATGTCTATATATATTTACCTGACAAATATATCTTATATTCAACTTCTCCCTAATTGTTTCTTCCAGAGGTCACAAAGCCTGTCCAGCGGGTCATCTTTCTTGTCTGTATCCATCTATCTGCCCACCATTCCAGTTCAATGAAGTAGTTCGATTGATGAGCAGTAGTATCACTTTCAAACATATTCTTCCAACGTACAGAACTTGCTTGTTGCTGTTTAATAAGAAACAGAAGATTGGCTGCCTCTAAAGAAGGATGCAAGGTGCCCTAAATCCTCATACTGAGAATGTGATACAAACTAAAAAACTAGAATGCATCCTAGAGGTGAGGCCATAAAAGACCTCTTGAACGCGGGTGTGCAGCGAGCTGCCAAAACTGTACTGGCACTAATCGACCATTGGCAGTGACACTTTAATCTTAGCCAATAGGCCGAGAAGCGATCAGAATTTGCTTTTTTATTATAAGCTAGCTTGGAAGATATTACAGCCACAACCACAACAATTTTTCTTTTTACACTAGCTACGATGGACTGCTGCTACATGTGGCCTAGTGTTCGTTCTAGTTAAAGTCATACAGACATGCAGCTGTTGGTACTTTGTGATGGTGACAGTAGAGCGATTTGCTGTGATATACTTCCCTCTCAAGGCAACTATCTTACCCAATAAACATCTACAGCGCCCCTCCCACATCCATCCCGCCTGGCCCTACCACTTCAAAACCCATGGATACAGCCCTGCTGAGTAACTATATTGAGAACACATTCGAAACCCATAATCTGAATATATTTGGGCATCAATGGAACACTGGTTTTGGTGACTCATAACCTGGAACTATAGAAGCTGCCTTTCTTGATGGAACGCAGCGCCACCATCGCTGTGCAGCAGCGGACGGTCAATGCAACTAGACTGTAGACTATCCTGCAGGCAAGGAGTCTGTACCTCCCTGCTGCAGGCAGACCTGTTTTCCTGAGTGCTGATAACTACTAAATTACAATACAGCCGTCAACAGGATGCAGTTGCACTTGTCCAGTAAGGCTTTAAGGTAATGTCAAAGACTGATCCGAATATCAACATATTATATACCGTTGGAAAGCTGCCGAGCTACTGAAAATGAATGGCTGAACAAAAACTTGATTAGATGACGTTGTGTCATTAAAGGGAGGAAATGAGGCAGAAAACGCTGTTTTTTTCAAAGCAGATGGAGGAGTCAAATTAATTGCAAGAAATTTCAAAACAGGTGGAATGTATACTTAGAGATTGAGTTCATAGTAAAATTTGATTTTCTTTGATATATGACTAGTCTTAATTGACTTTTTACGTCACGCCATACAACGCATTTTTTGTTGTGAAGCCGTGAAAATATGTGAAACTTCAATCATTAATTCAGAACAGATCGTAGGCTCGAAACAAAATTAATTATTATTTTCCCTTAGAGTACACTTCAAATGTCATACATATTGACTTTCAACAAATTAGCTTGCATTTTGCGAAAACAGTGGACTGTCGAATACACCTGATATTTTTCGCAACTTTTGCATAACGTCAAATGTGCTGTCCAAATGACCATTATTGTGGCCAAACAAAGTTCTTTTGAAAGTTCTCACATACGAAGCCGCTTTTATTACCCATGGTGCACGCAGGAAATGCCAACAGATTTTTTCACTGCATCTTCGTTTTTCTTGAATTTAACGCAAAAGAATGGCCAAAAACACCTCAAAAGTCTCAAAAAATAGCTGTTTTTTGGCATTCTTTTGCGTTAAATTCAAGAAAAACGAAGATGCAGGGAAAAAATGTTTTGGCATTTCCTGTGTGCACCATGGCTAATGAAAGCGGCTTCGTATGTGAGAACTTTCAAAAAAACTTTGTTTGGCCACAATAATGGTCATTTGGACAGCACATTTGATGTTATGCAAAAGTTGCAAAAAATATCAGCTGTATTCGAGAGTCTACTGTTTTCGCAATATGTAAGCTAATTTGTTGAAAGTTAATAGGTATGGCATTTGAAGTGTACTCTAAGGGAAAATCATAATTAATTTTGTTTCGAGCCTATGATCTGTTCTGAATTAATGATTGAAATTTCACATATTTTCACGGCTTCACAAAAAAAAAATGCATTGTATGGCGTGACGTAAAAAGTCAGTTTAGACTAGTCATATATCAAAGAAAATCAAATTTTACGATGAACGCAATCTCTAAGTATGCATTCAACCTGGTTTGAAATTTCTTGCATTTAACTTGACTCCCCCATCTGTTTAGGCAAAAACAGCGTTTTCTGCCTCATTTCCTCCCTAAAATGACGCAACGTCATTGGATCAAGTTTTTGTTCAGGTATTCATTTTCAGTAGCTCGGCAGCTTTCCAACGGTATATGATATGTTGATATTCGGATCGGTCTTTGACATTACCTTAAAAGTACATTTGTGAAGTTAATATTTATTTCTGTTGCAATTTCAGACATTAAACTTCTTCACTTGGAGGAAAGGAGTAGCGGCTTGTTCAATCATGCCCATACTTGTTACTGCGATCTTTTCATAGGCTGGAACTCTGCAACATCAAGTAGTGACAACAGAGTCTGTCTCCTGTACAGTCGCGAATATTGATCAACCAGCAGGCATTGGTTTTTCCATCACCAATTCGGCACTGACTGTTGTCTTACCTGTCACAATTTTGCTCTTCCTCAACAGGGCAATTATTGTACGCATAAAACAGATCGTAAACACCGGATACACACCGAATAGCAAGAAAATCTCCAAATTAGATAGTAGTGCTGGCAATCCGTCCTCAAATCATCAGCTCAATTTAGTGATCAGCAACAGCAGAATCACTTCCAAAATATCCGTCATTCAATGTTCTTGGAATGTTATGAGATGGTGGAGATGGCGGAATGCCGACAGGTTCCTGATGACTAGGCAAACACCCGCAACATAGAGAAAGCAATGTATGACGTAAGTACTAGTGTATTACATAGTAGAAAGAAATATAGTGTAAATTAGTCACTTATGAAATGAACACATTGTGTATATCTCCGTTGCGGAAATAACAAGCTGTTTTCTCAGTCCAACCATCCCAAATCCACACAGGATGAGATTTGGTTAGATTTTATGTTTATCTATTCATGAATGCTTGGCAGGGCGCCGAGTGTTATTCAGGGAATATTTTTATTAGTGCAATGCCTTTGAACGCCAGTCTTGATTAAGATCATGCTTGATCCCCTTTCACTGGTCAAGCTGCAGGCAAAAAGTTCAGCGGCGTGACCAGTGGAGGTGGAGCAACTCCAGATGCAGGCATAGGAACCAAACTGGGTCTAGTCTTGATTTTTGCTCTAGTTAGGAAAGCTGCTTATATTGCTTTATGTTACAATGAGGAACAAGGTAATTTGAAATGCTGCTTATTTTGAGGAACGATGATGAATTTACTTTATTCTTCTCCTATAGGAAGGCAACCAGGATGGTGCTGAGTGCTTCTATCGTATTCACTGCATTCATACTGCCCTCATCGGGATTATGGGTGTACCGTCGAACAAGCTCTTACAATGTAGAGTGTAAAACAACCATGGTAGTAACTTTTCTAATAACTACTTTACAGTACCTCAACCATGCTGTGAACTTATTTGTGTATGTTTTGGCAAACAAAAACCTAACAATATGCAAAAAATCACCATTGGCAGTTATTTTGTAACAGCCATCACTTACTACTACAACTACCATCCAGTTAAATACTTTCATAATTTTTATATTATTTTGAGATCTAACTAGCTTTCAGTCAGTGAGGCATATTATACATCTTATCTCATTTCAAACTTTTATTTGGACAGAACAGACTCATAACAAAAATATCCATTTCATTCATACTTTTCCACTCAAGGATACCAGCATTTTCCATATATTATATCAGGACGGTCATTATCAATCAAATTGAATCATATAGGTTACTTCGCAGAAACAAAGACTGACTTAATATGCACATTAGCCTAATCAAGACCAAGTTTTGTCCATTTGCCTGCATTCGGAGTTGCTCCCCTCCCTCCACCTCGCCTAATGGCCTGCGGCGTGACCAGAGGAGCACTGGAATGCAGGCAAAGTGTATCAAACTTGATCTAGCCCAATCTAACATACTTTCACCACCAGAGGTAAATTTAGGTCATAGAGGAAAATATGAGAAGACTGCCAGATCACGCTACATAAGAACAGCACCAAATGCACCATATACATCAAAGTAACAGCGGCACCTTAGTCAGTGATATCTCATTGATTTGAGGTGAAATCATCTAGAATGTTACTGAGATCTGGGTTATCTTCTATCTGACTAGTGAAGGTATATCTGACTAGCTCCTGATCCGTAGCAGTGACTAGAGTTTGGTCGCCTACCACTACACCCTCCTGTTAAATAATACAGTAAATAGTTGCTGATTACAAACTCAAAGGAAGGCTGGAGACAAGATAATCCAGATTCCAGTTTGAGAACAACTTTGATGAGATGAAGAATGAAACATTTGACTTGTTTGTCAAAAATCAATTGTCTCATTGAGATCAGCCACATGGTTTTACAAAAATGTGAAAGTCATATAATTTGAGAACGGATAATATTAGGGTGCTGGTCATAGAAATATATAATAAATAATTGCTCTTTGATAACTAAATGTTATGAACACATCCAGATACCATGTGCAATCTTGAAGAATATAGATGAAGCCTTGAATACAGTTTAGACAGCGCATATTTGTTACTGATACAGAATGGCTACTCAATGAAGCCTGCAATATAAGATATTTCTACAGGTCATCTCACCAGCGGTTGGTGAGTGGTATTCTACAGAAAGTGAGGCTATCAGCAGAGGAGGGGCGCAACTCCAAATACAGGTAAACCCGACAATAAATGCATTAAAAAAAAGAATTGACGTTATGCCTATAACATACCTGATTGACTGTGGTGAGCCATTGATCCAGACTGGTAGTAATAGTACCATCAGCAGATACAATATTAGCTTCACTGGCCACCATTGATGCGCTTACGACTACTGAGTTATCGGTGACCTCATCGCCTTCTACCACGCTGCCGTTCACAGACGCTATTGTTTGTGTGGTGGTAACGACATCGCTGCCAGCAACGGAGTTATATATATCTATAGAACCTGGTATGACTTGAGCTACTGAAGAGGATATCTCCATAGGGGTGGGTATGTGTGCTTCAGAAAATAAAGAGCATATAGAGTTTCGGTGGTAATGAAATAAATGTGTTTTAAATAAAGCAAAACACAAATCGCCAAGGCTGTTTTTCTTGTACGGCAAGAAAAGTTTGAACACCATACAAGCATGTCTCCAATTCACTCAGCAGTATTATTCAAATTAGGTTTCAAGTTTGTATCCAATAGACCCTTCTTGCCAAAACTTCCTCAGTAAAAACTAATTACAGTATTTAGGATACAGCTATTCACAAATAAACTTACTGGTTGAGAGTGGTAGCATGGCTTGTTCCTTCTGCTGCTGTTGACGCTGTCGGGCTTTGTGACACATCTCAGAGTTCACTGAACTGTCTGTACGTGCCGAACCCTTCTCCGATCTCTCCTGTACAGGGCTGCTGATGACTCGAGAAGCAGTGTCAGCTTCGGCAAGCAGAGGAGCGGGTAATATCAGCTCTATATGCTTCTCACCAACTTTGGTATTGACAACTGCATTGTGAGTAAGGTGAAAGTAATGAGTAAACGGAAGACAGATGACAAATACTGATATGCCATATCATAACGACACAACATTTATATTTAAACACATGTTTGGCTAATTTTATCAATATAAGTACACAATTTCCTTTTCTTAGAACTACCAGCTTTGATTCAAATTACAGAAACCATAGCATGAATAAAATGACCAACACCTGATCTCCCTTGGAGGGTATATCTATTAAACAGGTTTAAAACGTTTCTGAGATGTAAAACTCTGTGTTAAGTAAGTTTGATGAATATTATTTTCGTTGATTTCAGTAAGTTCACAATAATAGCTTATATCAGATTTCAAAATATTTCTAGGCCAATTCGCTAAATTAAAATCCATGAAAATTAGTCATGTATCTTGATATATTTACCTGTAAGACCCTGATGGGACTGATTTGGGAGATCAAAGTTCCAGTCTATGGCACCTGTATCAGCTACACTACTTGTGGCTATCACCGTCTCATCCATAATTATGTCCTCCTGTCCCCCAGCGGCCTCAGCTAGTTCTGAAATAACACATCGCATTCTCTTATACAGTTGGATATCATTTTCCGGTGCTATCTGAAAGCCATACTACAGGTTTTCTGAGCTCAATTTTGAGCCTATTCTTTGAGTTGCCAAATGGAGATAGGATATTGCCAAGGATAAGCTCAAATTCGAGCTCAGAAAACTGCCTTATTCACTTGTATGCACTCTTCAACTGATAATTGAGGGCCATATGCAGTCTAACTTTTCTGCAGTGACTTTTTAATCGTGGAATATAGAAGAGCTCCTTTTGAGATGAAACGATAATAGCATGTCTATGTTGTATACAGGAAATATTTGTCTTTCGTGTTTATATTGAAATTCATCGGAATGGAGTAGAAAACTTTTGAACATTTGATAAATTGCTCATACAGTATCCTTCCGATGTCTCGGAAGTGCTATATTTGCCAATTTCAATGCAGAGTGTTGTTGGAGGTTAAAAGAAATGGTTACTAAAGTCACAACAGTGATGGGTAAATGTACAAACCTAGAGAGTACTGCTTTTCCATAACAAGCGGATGGTGGGCGTTTATGTGTTTAATGAGTTGAGGTTTGGTTGAGAATTTGGCCTCACAATGTGCGTCTGGACATATGAGCATCACACGGTTAGCTCTCACTGCGTGTCTCTTTAAATGCATCAACAGCGCACTCCTGGTGGGGAAAGCCATCTTACAACCTGTAATAAGTTGATAAAGAGATGAAAGCAAGGTGATAATTGTTTATCAGCATTGCTGTCGTATTCAAATTGTTTGTTGTTAAACTGCTGACTGTATTGAATGAAGTTAACACATCAGAGCACTACATGGGAAATCCGATAAAAAGATTTCTTTTTAAATGTAATGCTCTGGCCATAAACAGTAAAAGTAATTATCCCCTCTCCATGCATGACAAGATAACTCATGATTTTACTGGACTGGTCAAAGTCGATGTAGTTAATTTATATGAAGCACAATGAGGAAATGCAACAGCTGCCAATTATGATAGAGTAACAAGAACGAAAAACCCACAATACCAGGATTACAAATTTACCCACCTTGTTCGGGACATTTGTACGGTTTTTGTCCACTGTGCATTGCTAGATGGTTCTTCAAATGGTCAGGTCGATTGAATGACTTTGTGCAAATATCACAGACAAACGCCTTTGATTCAGAATGTCTCTTGGAATGTCTGTTGAGGGCTGAGCCAGTGGTGAACGTTGCCGTACAGCCATGAAATTTACATTTGAAAGGCCTATCATCTACAAGACAATGATCGAAAAAATTCAAGTCATGAAAGATTTGGAAAAGGTACACAGATAATGAGCAGAGATCACAGGACCACAAAAACTTACAAATTAACTGTGGTTCGAGTTTGATGATAGCAGCGCTGACTTAGTCGCCGATCAACAAATAATGAACAGCCCTTACAAAGATCAATGACCAACATGTTGATGTATAAAAGACCTACCATTATGATTTCGTAGATGTATATCATATCGACTTTTCCACTTAAATGTTTTACCGCAGCCTTCAATAGGACATGTTAGAGCCATACTATCTCTCTTTTTATGTCCGAGCATGTGCCTGGTCAGACCCAGCTTAGAATGGAACTCCTCACCACAGTCCTCCTCCGGACACCTACATAAACCAGAGGAGAGGTAGTTATATGTTTAAGTTATACACGCTAATGATCGTTCAAACCTAGACAAAGTTTAATCCAGTTTGCCTGCATTCAGAGTTGCTCTCCCACTGATCAGTGAAAGCAGAGCTAACCTGAATGCAGGCAAGCTGGATCAAACCATAGATATTGTGGGGTCCTGCTTTACCTAATGTCCTATCCTATTTTCTTATATGAGACAGGTGTCGTGACTGACAGCATACATCAGTGCAATCATTTTGGTAAAGATATGTAAGTAAAGAGAAATGATAACGAGTAATTTCATGTGCTTATCTCATAGATATAAAACTGATTTTATTTCTATGGCTTATCCACAGGACTATTTTAGATTCAGATATCAGGAGTCAATTTCTGTAATCCAAGCACAGCAAATCTCAGCAATGGAGGTTAAATAAACTCAAAGTGTATCAATAGCATTCTGCATACCCTTTCCCCGCAGAGGAGATTATTGTGCACCTGTAGAGGGTTAACACTGTTGCTTACCTGAACTCTTTAGGTTTATCAGGATGGACCTCTCTGTAATGTTTGTGTAGTTTAGACTCAGCAGTGAATGTAAGCTCACAGAGTTCACACTCTATAGCCCTGTTCCTATCATTGTGTAACATGTCCTGGTGTGTACGCAGATTCCAGATAGAGGCGTATCTCTTCCCGCATGAATCACACTACAACGGGCCAGTAAATCATACTATATGACGACTGCACAAGGCAGGCATTGATCCAGCAGTAAATATGCAGCACTTATAACATTTATAATAATTTGTAAATATTGAACCAAAACGGAGAATTCAGTAGCAAAATCAAAATGTACCAAATCAATTTGAGGAATATGGTAATTTCAGAGTGTATTGTACATCTAATTTTGATGCGGCACACCAAAACCCAACATGCTACCCAGCAATGACGGCAATTCCGAAGAGTATTGTACTTATCATTGCTGATTTACTGGAGTGAAAAGAAAAACACAACCATGTTTGTCCATCAATGTTATAACAGCTTACAACATGATCTTTGATCTTCAGGTGACTTCTCTCATGGTTCCTCAGTCGGTAGGCGTCAGTGAACGCCCATTTACACCCTGGTCGTTGACATTTATATGGCTTCTCCACGGCATGCTTCATCATTTCATGCAGACGTAAGCTGTATGACCTGGGGAATGTTCTCTCACACTGGAGACATCTGTACTTCGGACCATCATTAGTCCCCTATAATGAGAAAGATGAGGCATATAATCACAGCCATTCATTCTATATTGCAGGATAAAGGATGGATACTTACAAGTATGCTCAAATATTAAGATGTGATGCTGGGATGTTTGATAATTTAACCCGTGTCATCACTGATTTTCTCAAATCAGCCATTTTTTAAAAGGTCTTAGACATAGACCTACTAATAATTATTAGTAGGTCTATGGTCTTAGATGAGCTCCCAATGACTGGTGAGATAATATCACACGCCATAGCCAAGACAGTGGGACAGACTGTTAAATTATATACAGTTTCATGGCACAAGGAAATGTTTAATATTGATGACTTGATGATATTCACAGCTAGCAAACAATCCTGACTGCCAGCTTTGAATACTTATAATTGAGCTAGTGGAACAACAGAGAAGTTACCCTCTGCTACTACATTGTATACATTTATGTCGTATTTGAAAGAATAACTTAATAACCCAATTAACATCAGCTAACATAGTTTACAATGAGCGTAATTACTTACCTTGTCAGGAGGTAGCAGCTTTACTTTGGAAACTGGAAGCATCACAAGAGCTGAAAACAAACATTATTCTATCACATCTAGGTGGAACAGACAGAGGGATAATTTTTACGACTTGTCACAGGGGCATAAAAGGTCCTAGCCAGTCCGGAAAAACTTATGAGGGGGCACACCCCTCCCAAAACAACAAAACTTGCCAAGACAGTCTACCAAGATCTGTACTCAGTAGCCGCCAAGTGTTGACAAGTAGAAGTAGTCTTGTCAGTTATGAAATTCATCAATTTTGAGATGATTCCTCTCACACAGAAGATTTCACTTACTTATGGTGGTATCATCATCTGAGGCATTAATAATAACAGGTCTCATCATAGCAGCAGCCTCCCTCAGCTGCCCTGTGTTCACTTTGAACATCTGAAATAACAAATCGATGATTATCAGCTCAACTATGATTTAAATACTTAGCATTAATGAAAATTGGTACTAAAAAAGTATGGCACAGTAATATTATGAACAATATTGCTAACAATGAAACTGATGAAATAGGAAGTGGCCACAGACATCAATACACCATCATTTGTTTGTCTTTGACTAAAGACAGACCTTGCAATTTAGATCACAAACTCACACCTGCCCAACCTTACCTTTTCACCGTGGCTGGTATGTACAGTTATGGTTGTAAGCTCCTGCCCCTTCCCACTGAGTATTATAGGTGCGTGGTCAGAGGATAGAGCTGCCATCTGTTCCTCAGTAAGGGGGCTCTCCCTACCGTCCCCAGACAGCTTGATACTGTCATTCATGGGGTCAGTAGATGGTGCTGGGGCTAGATTTGGTAACTCTTTTGGTCCAACAGACTGCTCAAACTCTAGACCCTGGTCAGGCATTCTCTCTAGTTCTTGAGGGGTCATGAGAGTATTACTCCTGTCTAGTTCACTACCACCGGCCACAACACTGACTCCACGAAGAGGTTTAGCTGTCGAGCTTGTGATTGGAACTGCGTCATCAGTAGAGGTACTAGGCTGATCAATTCTGAAAAAGGTATAAGTAGAAGTAGAGAAACATCGATGGAAGATGAGGTAGACAAACAGAAAAAGAACTGACTAGCTACACAAGACCCAAATTTGTGATCTGCACTAGGTCATAATGATTGCAGCTATTTGAGAGGTTGCAGAATATCTCTCAGAACATGAAACGATACAAGATACGATAACTCCTTGGTCCTGCAACCTCTCTTATATGAGAAAACATCCGAAACATACTTATCATGCATCAGGTCAGATTATCCTACTTACATAAAAGGTGGTGGCCGCTCATCTACCGGCTCTAACCGACTGTCAATGAAGTTGTTAAGAGGAGGAAGGTCCATAACATCACTGAATATATCCAGTATATTCCTAGAGTTTGTGGGGCTGGATATGTCGACATTACACATGGGTAAGGGTAATGACAGATCCAGAGCTGCCAGAATGCCATGGTCGCCTGGAAAGAAGAGCAGCTCATTACATCATATCAGAGAAGTTAGAAAATTGTTGAGTGTAATTAACATTATGTGAAGCTCCCCTGGCCGGAAGGCAGTCGGACGATGGAGAAAGGTGTGTCCAAAGTTAGGGAGCTTAAAAAAGATGCACTCATTCTGATAACCTAACAACCACTGTTGTTTTCCAGGCTCTGAATTGCAAAAAAAGTTACCTTGCCAAAAGAAGTTTATTGACCATTTTTATTTCAGCTGCTTTGTTTTCCTGTCATAAATGCCATTAGACAAATTTCACACTTTGTTTCCTCTGTATATTTAATGGTAAAAATTCTTTTGATGAGAACTTTCTATGTATATGGTAGATACCATGCAAGGAAATGCTTGAAAGACAGCTAAAAACTCACTACAAGGGGTCCCATCAACGGGCCATGTAAGGCCAACAACCCTAACACGTACGCTCTGTCGCAAAGGGTGGCAATGGTGGAGTGGAATGAGCAATGAGACGAGAGAACACAACTCTGTGTAGTGAATAGCGGGCACGCTAATTAGCGCCATCGACCCATTCGTTTTTAAGGGGATAGTGAGATGGAGCAATCGGTTAACACGCTTTCTATTCACTGCTGGGCGATTGGTGCCGCAGAAGTTGTGGGTTCGAACCCCATTGGGAGAGCTTCCAAGGTTGATTGTTCTAGCCCCCTCATGTATACCTCTTCTGGTAGATATCAGCAAGAAACAATGCATTCTGAAATCTACCTTTGAGTGTTCTACTCCAGTCAGAGCTGAGTTCAAAGGCCTCCCAGGCTAAGGAGGACAGAGGTACCGACTTCTCGATATCATCAACATCATCCAGTACATCAGTCGGGTCATCGACTTCATCACAGTCCTTATCGGATAATCTGTCATCATCATCTTCTTCATCACAGTCATCTAGAAAACAAAAAAATATGAATTAAGCCTAGGGAAACATTTAAATCAAACCATGTCCAACCAATTTCACTTCTCGCCTCACATTTACCTTGAGACAAAGCAATGTTCGAATTAAGCTTTATTGCACAATATATTTATATTTAGTTGCCGTGGTGCAATTGATAAGGAATGGATCTTTCAACCGAGAGACCCCGTGTCCGATTCCCAGCGGATCACGGTGGTGCCAGGAAGGGCATCCAACCTCAAATTCTCCTGTGCCACAATAGTACAGTCTGTAAACCCTTGCTCATACAGAAAAAAAACAACTGACATCCAGGTTTCACACTATGTATCACAGGGTAGCAAGACTGAGAAAAACAAACCACAGTTTTTATATGTATTTATTTCATAAAATAGGTTCAAGGATCACACTATACCGATATAGTTACCTGGCAAGTCGGCACTTATAACAGGGAGTCCTTTGTGTTCCAGCTGTGGCGTTGGTGAGTCTACATCTCGGATTATAAGAAGACTTTTATCAGTCGCTGAAACACTGACCACCTGCTTCTAGAAATAGTAAGAGACAAATATTTTGAGATTAATTACTGGGCAAAATCAAACAAATCCTGGGGATCTTTAATTAGAATATGCTATGCTATTACCATGGCGCACAAAATCATCGCTCATTCGATCCTTCAATTAGACAAATACGTTCTCTAACCATTCACTCAAACTGCATATAGTCCCATACATGAGTTACAGGGGAAACCATTGTTCTGTCAATGAGTGAGGGAACGAGACCCGTGCAAGTCTATGGGTCACTCATGTCATATGCATGGATGGATTGCTACTCTAATAATGCTGCAAGTTCCTTTCGATTCCAATTTTCATCATTGTGTGGTGGATGTTTCAAAATCCTCAAACACCCCCAGCCAACGAATCTGGGGGGTCTTTCAATTAGAAACAGCCAAAATCGCAATATTATCGCTCACTCACTGAGTGAGCGATACCTGCTAGGGGTCTCGCTTTCAGATCGCTCAGTCACTTGATGGAACTGTATACATTCTGAGTGAGCGGTTTGGGAGCGCTTTTCTCTAATTGAAACACCAAGAGAGTGATAATTTTGAGCGATGTGATAGTGATGTGATAGTGATGTGATAGTGATAACTTGCTTTAGTAAAAGATCACTCTTTCTAATGGAAAGACCCCCCAGATTCGTTGGCTGTGGTGTTATTATTCCCCCAACCACACACACACACATACAATACATGCATACTTACATAGTATAGTAGTGGCAGTCATCATTGTCAACATTCAACAGTGAGTGACTTGAGTAAGCATGTCTTGATTATTAAGGGTTTGAAGCTTATTTAATTGGAGAGGACACCAAATAACCATATGCATATATACACTATATATGAACAGTTAGTTACAATAATAAATATTATATACATATATAATATTAATCATATATATAATAATATTATTTACAAAAAGGCAGTCTCCCTCTACTTTTGGTTGGTGATAGACTTATTAACAGCAGGGACTCTCATTGAAATTCATAGCTTGTGTTTAAAGTTTGCAAGGCAATTTATTTGAGGCAAAAGTAGTGGAAGCTCAGACAGAAAAGTCTACAAACTTGGCCAGCTGAAGATCAGTGTCTGGAACCCCTACATCCAGCCAAAAGATACTTTAAATCTCTTTGTTTTCTTTATTGCATACCTGATTCATTTTCTCATGCCAGTTGACCCAACCTTCCCATGATGCATTGCTTACTGAAGACTTCCTGTTAGTTTGAAAAGTTGTAGTAGTAAAATCAGGGAACCGGATGATTCCTTCATAAAATATTCTTCTTTTGGCTGCAAATAGGATTAATATAAGCTCACAATGTCAACAAGGCGTTCAACAAGAACAACTGTGGTTACTTCAACAGTGTAAGTTCCTAACTAAGCATATTATCTATCAATCCTATAAGAGAAACACCAGAAACAGTGGAGTGTTATAGTTAGTAAGTATGTAGTCATAATTAATCAAAGAAGAAGAACAATAGACTAGTTATTTATAGAATGGATTGAATGACTCCATTCATCAATATAGTCATGATTTAATGATGTTGGCAATCAACTCAACTGTAGTAAGCCGTAAGTAAGCTACACCAACTGTTTCTGTAAGAAGGGAGGAAGGTGACAGTCACAAGACAAGTTATTACTATTAGGTACAAGGACTGAGTAAAAAAGAGGATCATTTAATAAATGTCAATCAGTCATATTAATCTGCAGTTGAATTGTTTCCTTATATTGCAGTAATCCATCAACTGAAGTGACTATCGACTTTGCTCTTCTGAGAGATGATGATTTTGAGAAGTAAGTCTTATTTTGGCGAGAAGTGGATCAATTGTTTTATGTAGGTGTATGGGTTTTTCAAAGTCATGAGAGATATTTAGACACATTGTCAATGGTTTGGGCTGTTTACATGGCAGCCTAACATCGATGATTGGCTGCAAACGAGTCTTTACGCAAGCCAAACTGGCAAAGGGGCCTACACAATAAGACATGCTAAAAATCTTAGCTTTAGCTCCGCATTAAAATCATGGACATTTGTTATTCGTCAAAGCATGAGCAGTTCATGTATTGCCTCAGATCTACTATTTCTTCATGATCATATGCATGAAGGTAGAAATGGCAATAACGGCTGCATGGGGCTATGCTAAATGAATTTATGTTCCCTGTTACTAGTACTCAAATTTGCACTCTTCAAGTCCTACTTGAATGTATGTGATTGGTTTTGTTCCAGAAGGCCAAAGACTGATTACACGTATTCACGAAGGTAAGGCCCTGGCTTAGCTCCAGTGGCACGGTGTGGTGACTTCTAATATTATAATATACTTAGCTTGACTAATACCATCTCTATAAGATACAATAAACATTTCACATTCATTGTATCCACAAAATTCTTGCACGCTTCATGACTGATTGGATTAGGTGTTTGTGATAGCATCAGCGACGCATTTCTATCATTTGGGTATATAGTATATTTTCAATGTATCATTTCTCCCTATCGGTGCTTTACCTGTGTATAAGTTCTAGCAAACCTTCATTCATGTTGTGTACCATTTTGATGCTACCAAGAGTCGCGGCTAGCACAAGAAGTTGTAAGACATTGCAATGTTGGTGGTTTTCATATAAAATACAGGTGTCAATGTGGTATCATTCCTGCATCAGATTGGAATTATTTGTGGTATAGCGGAGTCAAAGTACAAAAGTACTGTGCATGCAACGAGTCTAAATCCTTTGTCCGCTCATAATTCCTGTATGCGTCACTAGCTAGATCCAAGCAAGGAGATCCTAGCCACCCGCATTCATTTGTTTTGAACTCTTGACACAAGATGACAGTGCCCTTGGTTGGCATAAATGTGTCTGGGAAAGAAGCTGTTCAAAGGTGCTTAGTAGGAGCAAGCTACCCTCATGGAATATCCTGCATTCCATTTGCATGGACATCACAGTCGTTATTGTGATATTTCAGTCCTCATTCATGCTGTTTCTGTAGCATTTCATTTCAGGTAGCAGCATATTCCATCCTTCGTATCCTCATCCCACATTAGTAGAACTAGACTTTTCATTGTTTTTTTAATTCATGTAACGCTCTATACATCCTAGCATAGTTTGTTTGTTTTAACACATTGCTGCAGACTATTATTTGTGCCCTAACATAAAACTGCGCTCTAGCTTGAGCTAAGCCCATTTATTTTCCATATAATACATTGCATTATATTTTGTTTGATTGCTGCTGTGTGTTGTTTGCTAAGATTGATACTTTTGTTTGCAGTGCTACATACTCTTCTAAGTATGTAGACGGGAAGGTAATCAGTCCTAACTTGTCTCGACGCAGACTGTACACTGACGAAATGCTCCGCGATCAGCAGGCATCTAGGTTTGTACTGACTAACACCAGTAGTTCATTTTGTGGTGTTGTATCCTTTTTATGTAATATTTAATGTACTATTGTGTAATTAATCTGCTTAGCTTGTGGCAAACATATTTATAGCCTGTCTGAATTACCTACTAGACATAACAGCTTTGTCAATTCCTGTATATTGATGTTTCACCTGCTCTAAAATTTAGAGTGAGTTTGTCACAACCCCATGTCTACAATCAATGACTAGTATTTATAATCTTTGCTATGTCAAACGCAATGGGCCTTTCATATTTTTGGTCATTTGACAAGAAGGTGCAACTTTCTTTGTGATAGATGTGTCTGTATGCTTTGTACTTATTCATCCATTAGCATTATACCTGGCTACAGATGATCCAGTTGATTATGGGATAATAAGGTTCATCTAAGTCTGTAATTAGCGTTACTTCACGCCTCACATCAGTCATACAAGATTAGGTGTCCGCTGAATGATCTGTTGATTAACAAAACAGCCCACACAACAAAAATGCACAGGTCACTGGTTGCATATGATTGGATTGAGCAGGACCATTAATTCCGGCAGTTATTTTCTCACTTTCCAGTACAAGTACTCAAGATAGATGTGAACTCAGCCCAAAGAGAAATTCCTTGCTTAGAATATGATTCTCCTCGTATTTCAATAGGTCCAACTAACAAGTAAATGGAAAATGATTATTATTATATCTTTTGTCAGTTCCTTGATGAGGCAGCAACAGCAAAAGGCCTCTACAGGGGTGAAGACAGCATCCTCACATGTCCGTGTGTACGGAGGTCGCAGTACACGTAGCAGCCTCCTAGCAGCAAACAACCAGTCTTCATATAACTCAACTAATTTTTCATCAAACAATGTTAACAATAACTCTACTGCCGCTGCCGAAGCAGCTCTGAATGGAAGCTATGTTGCTGCTAACTCATCATCATATAGTAGAAATGCTCTCAACTCATATAGTGGCAATGCTGCCAACTCATACAGTAGAAATGATGCCGACAGCAGTAATATGCAGTCACGAGTCAGGGAGAACGTTGTACAACATACAGTGTATACTACTAGAAACAGTAATCAGACCTCCAACAATACAGACACAAGCTCAACAATGCATCAACAAAACAATAATAACAGCGGTGAGTAACACTTATGTATGATATACAATGGGAGGATGCACTGAGTCACAAGTAGTAAGCAGCAAGTAATCATTGATAACATCTTAATTGATTCAGAGTCATATTTTGCATGGTGTGTGTATGTTGCACTGCAACACCTGCCATAGTAAAAAACTGGTAAGAATGTTATGAATACCTCTCTATACTTTATAAAAGATGTAGAATCGAAGTGTTCACTGTAATTGAAGGTGATAGGACTTTGATACTCTCAGTCTCTAGATAGAATGAAAACAAGTTACTATGCTAAAGGTCTATCACTTGTTCTATAGCTTTGTACTTATGATTTCAGAGGCAATTTTCTCAGAGGATGAAGCAGACTCGAGTATAATGGGCCGCGGTTCTACCACTAAGCGTAAAACAACAAGGCGGGCCAGTAGCCGGTCCCGCTCACCTGGTCGTAATGTAAGAGGAGCTGGATCTACTCGTAAACGCTCCGGTAAGCTTCAGGATGATGACTCAGAGTATAGCTTAGAGTCAGCAGTCGGAAGCGGTGGCAGCAGAAAGTCAGCGAGTTATGCTCTGTCGACTGGGCTCGATAGTGATACAGGTATGTTTTGTATGATTTTCTGGCACTTGGTGAAGTTTGAAGTAATAGTTATCATTGCAGTGACCATAAATGTACACACTTTCTGCGTTGTGAGTCTCTGTCTGAGGTGTTGGATCTAGATATTGTAAGGTTAATCCTTTATAGTAAGGTCCCATACCCTGCAATTCTTATAACTGTCAAAATTTCACTTTTCAATTCTTGCTTATCAAATAATGTTATTGGCTTCAGAGGAGAATAGCCTGGTGCGGTTAACCAATCAAAACACCAGATATAACGCTGAGAGGCAGCAGGCCAAATTTGATGCCGAAGGTAATAAAAGTCGTCACCTTCATGATACTTTGATGACACTGGATCATGATATCATTTGCTTATTTCTATCACATTATGAAATAATGCTTGAAGCATCAATACATCAGCTTCTAACCTGCTAAGTGAGCTCCTATCTTTTACATATTCACAGTAATTGCATGAGATTGATGTGAATGTACCCATGCATAGCATGAGTGGAATCTACCACATGTGTGAGTCGAGCTGAAGATGAGCATGTATCTCGTTGTCAATTGTTGAATGTGAATAAGGCTCTTGCTTTGTTTGTAGATTTGGTGACAGAGAGATCAAGCACAATTATAGACACAGTAGCTACAGGGACACCAATTACAGCCAAGATCATGGGTTGTGTCCTCTTTGTTTATGGCTGCACATGTGAGTATTACCTAGCCTTGGGTATAGTAGGTCTGTGATCACATTTTTATTGAAATTAGGGCTTACCTATCAGATACCAATTTGCCAACCAGGCTGTATAAATAAGTGCATGAGAAGACTATGCTAGAAGTGATTACAATTTTGCACTGTCAGTTTAGAAATTTGGTAAAAGCTAATAACTAAGATATCTGGTGCAAGGAATACCAGTACCAAATAATTTAAAAGAAAGCGAACAAATAATATGTTTTAAATTATAGTCAAAAAACAATCTTCCCTGTTCTTTCTAACTGAGGGCTGCTGTTGACGTCACTTCGTTTGTGCACTCAATGATATCAATGTGGCTGTGGTGGCCATATCTTGAGGACAATTTTGTTGTAATGGTAGTTACAAAGTGCATCTCAGACATAATAATATTTGGAACTATAACGGATATTGATGTTTATATCGACAGGTATATTCATGAACAGAGTATGGTACAGTTTTGGACATCCTGTTTATGCCACATTACAAAGATATCTACTATTGGACACTTGGATCTTATCTCAAGCAGCTACTCGGAAATGTCGAGGATTGTTTCTAGGACTATTATTTCTACTTTTACCTATACTTCTATTGTTGGGAGCAGCATGCAGTATTCACGCGTTGGGCTTTGTCAATGTGCAGTCATGCGGACCTCTCACCGGAGTGTACTATGTTTCTAAGCCGGTATGTGTTTCATGTTTTCATGAATATTATAGTTTTTTGAAAACCTACAACCTACAACAGTTGTGTACTCTCTGAACCTTGCACTCAATGAGTGGGCAACTCCTGACAGGCAAGTAATTGTCTCTGATTACCATTTCCAAGGAGTAACAGCGAATGTTACTGTTACTCCTTGCTATTTCTAACTGACACATTATTGCTAATGTATATCGGTACAATGTTTACGACTCGATGTTGTGTTACAGTCTGATTTGAATGCGCCTGGTATAGGAGCAAACATTAAAAAGACACTTACAGAATTGTTCACATGGAGTGATACGCAGCAGGCTAAGGTTCATATCCCTGCTGACATGCCGAGATCCGAAGTAAACTGGGAATCTGTGATAGATGCTCGGATAGCTGATCTTAGATCAACCATTGATCAAAACTCAAACAAAGTGGTGAGTTTTTTTTCTATGAAATTGTACCGGACATATAACATCATTGCCAGCAATGACTATCCAGCAATGAAAATACAAGGCATAAAATTCATGATGATCAGGTGTTTGCTGTGCCCGCTTAATACCTCTTTCCTCAAAAACACCGTCTTTTGTGCACATATAACTTATTTCAGCTGTATCAGCTGTATTAGCATTAGTATCCAGTATATGGTATTCATATTTCACTTTAGGTTTCTGAACAGAGGCAGAAGAACACAGAATTAGAGGCAGCAGTCAGCACACTGAATAGTGATCTAATCAAAGTTAATACACAACTATCATCTATAACCACAATCATAAGTGATCTCAGCAACCTTAAAATAAAAGTGGCTCAGCTACAGACTGACATAGGTAATTATATATAAGCCGATATAATTGTGGACCATCTTTGCACTCTCTCCAACCTCCACAATCATACCCTGTCATATTTTCACAGGTTTTTAAGATTTGATATTTCGCTATTTCAGAATTATTTTGATATTAATTAATCTTTATATATTTTTCCAAATTTTCCAATGATAGCTTACATAAATTGATATTTTAATCAAAATTCGCTATTATTTTAACCTCTGAACATTTTCTTCCTGAAGGGTATTTAGAATGTATCTAGGTCATGATGAGTATCTAGAAAGTCTATTGTTATCTCTACACACACCTATTTTTAGGAAATATACCTGATCATAGTGATGCCATATCTCAGCTGCAGAGAGATATTATAAGATTACAGACTAAGCTCGGTGAGGTGGATCTGGGAGATCAGCAGCAGCATGGAGAGGCTGGTGTACTCATGTATATCATCAACGAAATCAACAATGTGAGTGTCATCATCATAATCATTATCTTCATCATGGATACAATCATGTATCATATGACTTTTTATGGGAAGTCAAGGCAAGTTATAACTCGCTGCACAATTCGGGTGTTTGTGGCTTTTCATTATGAATCACACCTTTGCTGTGCTCGATCATGCAATGCCAGAAAATGTTGTTTGGAAATATTTGCGCCCTTCAATTCCACCTATATACTTTCTACATCAGAGTCTGCGCTTCCAGATTCTTATTAGATAAGGTTGTACATTTGCTGTGTGAACATTTACTTTAGCTTGCCTCCATCTCCAAATACGTGCTGGGAATCACTGATGAACAGCCTAAGGTATGAAGGAATTCAATTACCAAAAGCTGTTACTGTTGAGCATAATTATTACTAACACTCTTGATTCTCATTGCGACCAGCATGTTCAACAGACTACTGATACTGTGGTTCTCTCAGTCTATCCCTCAATGTATCCTTATTTATTTACAGCTGAAATCGTCAGTGACAAACTCTCAACAGGCAACTACCCCGACACCGATCCCGATGCCCTGCCCTGGGTCTAGCTGTGTATGTGAGAGTGACTTGGCTCTTAGACTGAGAAACCTACACGAGAAGATCATATCTGAGTTTGAATCTAAGGGTGGGTCAGGAGGAACCACACTGTTTGTTAGCTCTGAGAACTCGACAGGTATAAGTGAACAGGTATGTAGTATACATTATACTATTGGATATGATACTTGTTTATAGCCTGCATATCTCATGAGATGGGAGGTTACAGATATCATCAAGTCTTTTTGATCTAAGATAAACCTATCTGTCCTTGGACACAATTATGTAGTGCTGATGCCAGCGGCTCAAACTAGAACAGTATTTCATGTTTTTGTGGAACCTCATATCCCACGCATATTTTGTCATAACGATTGGAACACTTGACAACTGTCTATGAGACAGTTTTCTGAGTTCGGATTTATGCCTCAATTTGGAGTTGTCCTCCTCTCTCCAGGTTGGTACTTTTAACCCACGCCGCATAGGAAAAACATGCTGAAAGAGGGTTTTCTTGAAAACCGCTTATGTTAGGATAAAAAGGATTTTTGATTCAGAATCTGCACCATTGAAAACTGATAGGGACATAGTTTGGGAAACCCTGCGAGACAGGGTTTCCAAATCATTGGAGGCTTGAATGATGATAAATCTTAATTTTAGTGACGAAATTCAAGAAAGATTCTGCCAAATGGTCCGCAAAACTGGCAGAAATTGATATAATTGACTAACCGGATACCAAAAATATTTCCCAAACTATGTCCCTAACAGTTTTCAATGGTGCAGATTCTGAATCAAAAATCCTTTTTATCCTACTATAAGCAGATTTCAAGATAACCCTCTTCTCAGCACGTTTTTCCTATGTGGCGTGGGTTAAAAGTACCAAACTGGAGAGAGGACAACTCCGAATAGAGGCCTAAATCAGAGCTCAGAAAACTGTCTATAGAGTCTGATCATCTGCAATAAAATTTGCAACTTATTCAATACTACAATGTTTTTTTTAGATGGTAAGAAAGATGATACAGGACGAATTAGATATATTTGCAGAGGACCACACAGGCATGCCTGACTTTGCTCTTCAGTCTATGGGTATGTTTTAATATATCATCTGAAATATACCATACATACATTGAGCAAACTATCTACCTGTTCTTTTTACAAAATCTTGACTGCTTGCTTATGCTGTATGAAGTTCATTGTTCACTGACCTTGACGCAGACAGGACGTGACCGTGAAGCCCTTCATTTCCACTCCATTTCATTTAAACACGCATGATGATATTGTATGATGATTGTATACGTTCAGGGGGACAAATAGTGAGCACAAGGAGTTCAGAGACATATTATCAAGAACACGGTATCATGACCTTCCTAGGCCTACCCTTGTACCATCTTTATAAGGATCCCCATGTTGTCATTCAGGTAATGGGCAGCATGGCTAGGGCTCATCTCTATCTATGTTGTTATATCTCAGTGACTGAACCCTCTATGGTTAGACAATCAACCGATCGTGTTATAAAAAGGGGAGACAATTCCAAAACTCTAAATAAATTGACCAAAAATCCACAAAAAAATTGATTGTCGTTATTTTATATTATGATCATACCGAGAGATAATAGTTGGTTGATTGTCTATCTTTGTCTAGCTAACCCCCCCTCGACTATTATTTGGGAAGATTCAGTACACTGAGGTTGACATGGTCGTTGTCGGTATTTTTGTTGATTCTGGTGACGGTAACCTTAGCAATGATTCTATGACTACTATATATACAGGCGCTCAGGTGGTGAGCACTAGATGCTCACAGACCTTCTATCAGGAGACTGGTATAATGACCTTCCTAGGTCTACCTTTATACCACCTTCATAAAGAACCCAGTGTAGTCATTCAGGTAGCTATACCCGTCATGTGAATGCCGCCTTGTTAATGCTTGCGCTTCGGTTCACATCATGCTTATAGCTTTAGACTCCTAGTCAGTTTTCCTGTTACTGTTTCCATCAGATATATGGGTTCTGTTTTACGGGAGATTTTCAATTATTGGTCAGTTTTAGTTAAGAAATAAGTTAACTTCCTTTGCTATCTCACCCGATATTTGTTTACCTGCATAGGCACGCTTTTACGCTATTTCGTATTATGTTGTTGTGTGTTGTACATTATAACCTGGAATAGTTAGAGCTGTGATAATGAGTGTAAGGATTAATGGATGTAATAAATTGGCCAAGGTAACCTCCTCAGTCTGCATTAACCATATAGAATATTAGGAGTGTTAATGGCATGGTAGTTTTTTATCTATTCATGAATGGTGCAGGTAAGTGTTTCCATAGTGATTTAACACTTTCATCAACCTTGTATGTCTGGTTTACATTTCTTAGCCTGGAGTGATCCCTGGGGAGTGCTGGTGTTTCCATGGACAAGCCGGTACTTTGGTAGTAGAAATGGCTGACAATGTGAAATTCAACTCATTCTCCATAGAACACATATCTGCTAAACAGTCTGTAACAGGAGAAATCAGCAGTGCTCCAAAAGAACTAGAGATATATGTGAGTTTGTTTGTTTTATGTTTTATACCCATGGAATGACAACTGCTCCTGAGGCCTTTTGTAATATGATATTTATATGAGAGCAACTTGGCGCCAAATATGGTGGTGGCAACTTTATTTCTCAGTATTCGAGCTGAGACAAAGACTTGTATATATAACCAATATTTTAACAAACATGTATAATCTTATACTGTATAATCTTATAAACTGTATAATCTTAGAGCATTACCATTATCAACATTAACAACACTATTTTTTTGAAGGGTCTGAATTCTGAACTAGACACTAATGGACAGAAGCTAGGAGGTGGCGTATACGACAACAAGGGATCAAGACTCCAGTTCTTCCCTGTGGAGGTGAGTCAAGTTAATTTTCTTTCTACACATACCCTGTCCTCTCCATAGACATTATATTATGAATATCGTATTATATATGACTATGTTGAAACCTTAGTTGACATCAGAATCATCAGAATCTTGAAAAGTCAGTTTTTTGTTGAATGCTGGTTTAGAAGCTTGGTCCTAGCATAATCACGTTACAAATCAGTCGTTTAAGCTAGGGTATTGACCATGTATTGATATTCAATGTGGAATACCCTCCTTCTTCCTATATATATTTTATGTTAACAGCTATCAATGTTTTATTTTAGGATACATCACTACCGGCTTACCCTCTTGTGGAGCTGAGAGTTCTCAGTAACCATGGAAAGGAAGAGTTCACCTGTCTCTACAGATTCAGAGTACATGGGAAGCTGGCTCCTAAATAAATAGTCCTCCAACAGTATCTTAAAGCCTCAATGTGCCTCTAGTATGATGGTAAAAAGGATGCTATATGTCAAATTGGGCTATAACGTGATACAACATAACGCTTGCATAGTAAGATGTGACAAATTTTGAAAGTTGGTTGGGGAGAATTTGAACGGTCATCAGTGCCATCGGACAATACTCTGCTTGTGCTAGCTGAAGCACTGAATTTTTCACTCTGAGATTATCATACTCTTAACTGATCTCCTTTTTAAGCTGCAATGTACAGATATTATTCTTAAACCAGCCTCTGACTAACGGGTATGTAAGATAGTTTCACGTATACACTATCCGCTTTCCTATATGAGATTACACCTACCACCAATTTACCCAATGAGCTTTTATCTGCCTAGTTGCTGTGATACTACAAAACTATTAAATATTTGTATATACTTCAAATACACCATGAAATCAACCTGGATGGTTATTTCCCGATGATTTGGAATCTAGATCTGTAGTGGATTAGATTAGTTTGTAATATATACCGGTATCTGATTATAATATATACAGTATCCAAGAGCATAAGATTCATATACTCCAGAGACATGTAATAATGATAATAATGAAAAAAAAACTTTTAAGGAATACTTGCATATAGCGTACTGTATTATATTTTTGTCTTATTTATGTTGATTTGGTGTAAAGTTTCTGGCATTTCCTTTTTCTCATAGTTTCAGTAGACCTTGCTTATTCTTGCATCATGTGTCTACCTGGAGTTGCTTTTTCATTCTTGCAGAGGTAGTAACTCCAAAATAGGGCTAAGTGTTTCTCTGGTGAATGAATTAATTTTATTGTAAAGTTTATTGCTATTCTTTTTATACATTAGAAGTATGTATATGTCGCTTGGAATCAAAATATTTACCACCCGTGTTTTTTCTTATGGGTTACATTGACTGTAGTATAGTAATGTGCGTGTGTGTACATGTCAATAGTGCGTTAGTTTAACATTAATTCATGCATTCATTTTCCTACATGACAAAATAAAGGAGGAATAAAACTCAACCGGAATTTAAAATTCAAAGAAACTTCGGATGCGTAGTTCAAAAGAAATATTACAATGTACAATTAACCTAACTGGCAAAGTGAGTTGCCTGTAATAAATTGCATTTGTTACAATACAGAATTTAGAATTGACATTTCGGCAGGCATGCAGTTAGCTGACTATGACTACCACTGTCAATTTTTGACCAGTAATTTATATATGCAGCCTGGTATTCATTGTCATAGTTTTTCTTAGAATAACCAGAATTGTGTTTTAAAAGTAACTCAACCTGTGTCCTTAGATATATATATTATATATATAACCAACCACTGATTTGTAATCCTTGTGTGATAATCCTCAGTGGTAATGACTATAACAGTTGACCCCAGATAATTTGCCTTCAGTGTCCCGTGTAGACAAGACTTGATTGAGAGAAGCAGGAAATCATTGATATACTTTGATAATCATAAATCTTAATGACATTGGTCACCATACCACAATTATTTTACTGAATGAAGAGCTTTTCTATCCAGCAGACAGAAAAACAAGGCCTGGATTCCCTTACTAGAATCATTTGTGTTTTATTGAAAGTTATCCAAAATTTTAGGGAGAAGGAGTCGGCTGGTCCTGGTCCTGGCTGGTCACTTAGTCTATGCCTTTACCTCACCAACCATTGTAATTCTATTAACGACCAACAATTCTTGCACAGCCAAATAAACTTTGACAAATTATTTCAATTAAATAATTTATTACACCTTGAATAATAAATACAACTCAGCACAAATAACAAAAATTTGAGTACATAACATAATAATAAAGAAGATAGGTTAGAATTGTGCCCGCAGGTTGAGCACCATGTCAAAATAATACGAAAAAATAAACAACAAAACATTTTAGCTTACTAAAGATCTGCTGCAGACATTGCCGCCGTGAGTTCCAGCTCAATGCTGCAACAGACTGAAGTTTTGTCAAAGTGTTAATTTGACCAGCAATCAGACCAAATTAAATGAATGCGTATAGAGCCATACCTATACAATATGGATATTGATCGAGCCCCATGATTGCCTTATAATACTGATGATATAGTACTCAGTTGGTCATTGTCGTATAACACCAGAAAAGTCGTGCAGTGTACACCCAACTCATAAATCCGTTATAGCCACTGATATGTTATAAATACAATAAAGTTTCACTTGGCATCATAAAAGATGGAGAAGACAGCAATGAGAACAACAACTAAAGCTAAAGACTAGGATGGAAATTCGGTATTTGGTAGTATAAGTGTTCAAACTTTGCCTGGGACGCAAGTAGTAGTGGCATTCCGTTATCGATGATAATTGAATGCTACTACCGGTAACCCCAGCAAAGTCTGAACATGTAAACTACGTAGGTGGTGGTTATCTGTCACTGTACTGGTACCAAACCGTACCAAACTGCCATGTTATCAGGGTGTAAAATCCCTGACATAGCACTGTATAGTGGCAGCCAGCATGAAATGAGAGCATAAGGATCGGACTAGACACTGCGATGCGACGCACACAAATTAATTACACATGGTTGACCAGACAGATTTGGTTATCCATTGCACAACGGAACTTAATTCTGGATCTAATACTAAACGTTAATAAGGCATAATCATCGATGATTGGAAATGTTTTCTGCTTCGTTGTATCATCAGACATAATTAATCTGTACCAGTACTACATTATTATTCTACAGTCGTCTTCTCTCTACCCTGCCCTCAGGGTTTCCGTAGATACAGACTGATTCCCCTCTTTAGCCCCGTTCACTTCTATAAGGGGTGATGGTGGAATTGGCTTTTTATTCCAGTGGAAGTTATTCTCACATTTGAGAAGATCTGCATCAATACCTTGAAAATAAAATCCGAAACATATTGTGGGTGACAGTCTAGAAAAAACTAGATATCAATCATGGTATTGTTATTATCAAAGTATATTTGTAAGCATGTACAAACAATAGTCGTGGACCAGGATTGTCCATATCAAGGGAAGTTAACATAGGATCAGGGAGTTTTGGACAAACTTCCTGATATGACGGGTACGTTGTGATCACAAGATACATGTCTGGGTGGAAAGTTACAAGTTTCCTCCAACTGATCTAGTCGATCCTGACTGTTTAGAGAACACAATAATTGTTTGCTAATTTCTTTGAAACGAATATAGGGTTTGAGATGTTTAATACCATAGAGGAGTATAGTTTTTGCAGGAAGAGAAATTTGCCATTTCTCGCATGCTTGAAATAGCTAGCATTAACTCATCCTGTTCACTTTTTATAGACCTCCGCTTGCCAAAATTAAGGACTAGCTAACATTGAAACACCCCCTAACTAGCTCTAAACTCTAGTTAACATTCACTCAACTAAGATAATGGGGTAGCCTACTGCTGCTGCCTGGACTGGTGGCACCAGTTCAAGTTTGATCCAGTTTGCACGCATTAGGATTTACTACTCTTCCACTGATAAGCCTTAGCCTATTTGCTTGCGGTTGAACGGTGGGGGAGCAAGAAGGTGTAGGTGGGCCTGACGTTTGCGCATGAGGCTTACCACTCTTATGCCTTTTCCTTCCTTTCTTAGCTTGTTCTCTATCGTGTTCCTGATGAAACCCATTATAGTAATCTACAGCCCAGCCGTACACCACTACACCAATAATCATCTTCGCAGTCAAAAGGCTACAACACAATAATAAGGTCAACACTCAGAGTGTCCGATAAAGAAATACAAAACTAGACCAAAAAACTTTAGATTTAAGATTGTAAAACAAGCGATAAATCAATTTTTTTGTAATAATGAAACAATACACACAAACCAAAAAGCCACAACCGCCTTTCGGCATTGTTGAGATTAGAAACATTTTATCCCAACAAAAAATAGCAAAAGGATCTTATTGAGCAGGCTTCATGAAGAAAAATTACCCCCTATCACAGAATATTGGCTCTTTGTTTGGCACTACAACTGAAATAGTCTAGAACTCTCCAATAGCCATCAAAATTGTTCAATGATGTAGAACAACAGTAAAATTTTGGTGCCAATTTCCAACTTCCCTGTCATGATCAACAGGAAAATCCATTATTATATATCTGCCTATATACCATAAAACACATAGTGTATATGTCGACTCACCATAGATAGGCCACTATTGCATTTAGTAAGGCGACAGGTGTTTGTATTTTGACACTTTGATATATAATCTTGATAACTAGACAGGCTAGTGGTAGTGGTATAAGTCCTAGTCTCCTCGACACTTGATCTGATACATCAGAGAAAGCCTAAAATATCAAAGACACCAAGTCAATTATTACAGCATAACAAAATCAGCACAAAAAAATTAAATTAAACAACTAGTCCTAGTCCTTGTCAATCCTCCAATAGTTTAGTGACACATAGCCTGTCTTGACAACTAAGAGATGCAATGCATCAAGCATGGACAAAAGGCAGAATCTTGATCTCATTAGCCTAGTTTGTAATTCTGTCTATGTTCTTGATTGACCAACAGAATTAGAAACTGGGCTAACAGGATCAACATTCTGCCAACTCAACTAACAGGCAATTAAAACAGTGAAAATGGTAGTTTCTATTTATTGAAGATGGACCCTTGAAATATCAATTTACAACAACCCCCCCCCCCCCCGTATTTCACAACAATGTCACATTTGGGAGCACAGTACAACATGTCTAGAAAGATGTTATCGAACCATATTTGATGGCTACGCTCTACATTTTAAATAATGATAACCATGAGGAAATCACCGTGCCAAAAATAAAAAGTTCACACAGAGACTGTTAACCATACAATTCCAAAGTTCGAGATTACTGTATAGTACAGACATCGGGTTTTCAATAAATCCATAGGGCCTATGGATTTTGGACTTTGGATTCAAGCATGAATGTGTGCAACCACATGTCGGTAATCCCCCTCCGTAAATACAGTGACCGGAAAGTCAATAGATTAGATTTATAGTGTCCGGATCCTTCAAGTGACAAGATAACGATTGATCTTTACACTGTCTAATGCCTGCTGATAATACAAAATAGGAATTTAAAGTTGACTCACACTTTTCTTTCGGCTAGTGATGACATCATTGGCTAGCAGTGCAGTGTACTCTCGGTATACTTTTGAAGGAATATTGTTGAATTTGGTAATGAATGCATGTTTGGTATTGTCCACAAACACCTCGCTGAGTAGCAGGACTGTAATATCAGGAACAAGCTCCCAGAACTTGGCTGTGAAATAGATATAAAATACAATCATGAAAAAAACAGGAAATAGGGTGATAATTATAGCAGTAAGCTAATTCTGCTTCAGGCCGATGTCATGATGTTATTTACGATGTCATGATGTTATTTACGGCAGTCATTGCCATGTGTTAAATGTTAAAAATTGCTATAAAGTTAGCATTTTTTCGCCCGGCTGGACTTCCAGCATAAAATGAGCTGAAATGGTTAGTCCCCTGAGATCATACATCATTTTTCTGTTTGTGTTACCGGGGAGAACTAATGTATTCGCAGATGGGAAATTTTGCCATTCCGCTAAGACTTCAAATAGTGAAATTATTCACACAACCTCACAATTTTATAAACACTCCATATGCGCTGGTGAAAATTGGTGCAGGCTAAACTCAACCAGATGATATCTGCTGCTCTCAGGTAGTAATGAATGGTAAAAATCTACTCAGACTGACATGTATCTGTAGAGTAAGCTCACACCTGAGTGCTTTATTTGCATTTTCTGGATAGAATTATCAAAGTTACAGATAGGTTCAACAACCCGAATTTCATCACAGATGATAACAAAGCCAATTGTTTTTATGCCAACTTGCATTGTGAAAACGCCTAGCTGCCTTAGCTAAGTTCAATTTGTATGAATCCTGTCAAATGAACTGGCAGGGGATAGGACAAGTGGTTATTCCTACTACCTCATCTCAGCTCATGGAAGGAGGATCAGCTGGTAGAAAACACAATAGACTCACCTATATCCCAGTTAAAGTCTGTCATATTACGTATACAGACTATGAAGATCAGTACTTGTAAATGAAATCTCTCCCTAACATCGCTACATGCCATCTGGAATAAATTAGTCTTCTCAAACTTCTTGAACACACTGCCTTTCAATTCAACAGCCTAGAAAGTACAATAAAAAACATAATCCCAACAGTCATCTGTGTACTCGCTAACACTGAGCATGAGACAACACAAGCAATGTTCTTCCTCAGCTTGGGAGGGGGGTTAAAACTTGGGGGGCACACACTATGTTATCCTTCTATTGTAGAATTAAAAAAACTTAGATGAAAAAAACTGTTAATTGGTATGGCATGAAGTTAGTGATGGTATATGATAACATGTGAGCAGTCATAACCTACCATGGCAATTTTCTATCACCATTCCCATCTCAACTGGTATTAATCCAGACATTTGCATGTACCGGTTGTCATGGTATCATGACAATACATACAGTACTTCGACCACCATTGTGGTTAGATGGAAAGATACATAAAAGGACACGTCATTCTTCAATGCGTGTATAACCAGGTTCCGGGATTTTTTAAGGATGGTGAGACTTCCTAGAAACCAGTTACATTAACCAGTTAAGTCTAGAATATATGTTGTGCGATTTTAGGAGGACGGAGCGGACTTGAAGTCTGTAATGATAACAATTTGGCCTTACCGTCATTGCCGAATGAGAATGAAATCTTTGCCAAATCTGATGCAATCTTTGCGCTTTTGTTTACCATGCTCACTGAATGGGCTAACAACCAGCCTCATAGCAGTTTACTATATCTAAATGCTGCCCTAATCTGATTGCAAATTTATCCTCAGAAAGATATTTAGCAATAACTAAAAGATTAATAGGCTTTTATAAGGTTATAATTTTGAGTTGAAGCAGATAATACCAGAATGCTATCATAAGATCAAAAGAGGAAACTTAGCTACGCAAATGTCAAGTAAGTACAAAGCAGTCTGATATGATTTTGGGGGGCAAGACTTCTTTTCAATCAAATACAAAGGCAAGGAGTGGGTTGTTCGATATTTCAATCAATGCAGTGCATTTGGCATGCGTGAAATAACTTGCTGTCTGAATACTGAATGAATTGGGCAACAAAATACCTTTCAATCATGAAAGCAAATAACAGCTACACCCTGCGCATGAAAAGTATTGTTGATTTGGGAATAGAAAATAAAGCGACTAGAGTCATCATGCACCAAGCTACGTCACGTTCATTCACAAGAAACTACGTGGCATTTGACAAAGTCTACTGCTTTCGCCACTGATTTATGATATATATATATATATTGTTCATATCAATGGCTTTTGCTGATACATCTTAGTGACAGTGAACTCCCTTTGAGTAAATGCTGCCAGCCCATTATCACATTACTGACTACTTGAGTACTTTGATATACTTACATTATTTGATATAAGGATTGTCAGAAGAGCCTTGTATTGGGAGTTGAATGCCACGTTGAGAGCGGAGGCTTGTAATAGAACTAACATTGAATGTACAACTGTACGAAATACTGAGTTAAAGAAAATTTAACGATCATGTTGCGAAAAAGCAGATTATGAGAAGGCTATTGGTGAGCAGAGCAAGTTTGTTCCCTCTGTGAAGGCGGAGGGATATTGCAAATGTTTGGTATCGAGGTGCCTCCGCCACCACAGAGGGAACAAACTTGTTCTAATTGATGAGAGGGAAAAGCTAGAACGAATGTCGAACATTTACTTTGTTTGGTCATATTCAGTTGGCCTGTCGCCGTTATGACTTTTAAGCTCATGTGGCAGACATTTATGAATTTATGAAAACAGTTCTCGGCAATAACTGGTTAGCAGTTTTTGATCAATTCAATAAGCATACACATCCACCAAGTCTACACTTAGAAGTGGTTTGATGTGGGTTAAATACATGTTGTAGTCCCAGACAGACAATCAAACACTAACCAGTATCAACAGGGGGGTCTGAGAGCCTCTACATACACAAAACACAGCTATTATCAGCATAACAGGCCAGTTCCGTAATTGTAACTGAGATGTTGTTGTATGACAGATCTAGGCGATAATTACAGTGCCTTACATGGCATCATGCGCAGGTAGATAATGCCCTACATCACATGAGCAGGCCTTAATCTCAAGTCAATTTACTCCTAACAGCTAGGATGGCTGTTTTAGAACTTGCAATAAACAAATCTCATCTTCAACTACAAAGCATTTTATGAAAAAATCTTGGGTTGGCTGTTTTTGTAAAGGATACAGACATATATAACACCGGTTATAATGTGACTAAATATAGTGATATATCGTTGATTTCTGGAGTCTGCAATGGTCCACATCAACGCATCCAATATATCCTGCCCAAATGAAGACAATAATCGATCTCCAACCTGCAATTAATATTGAGACAAATCTGGTCATTGGTCTTCTTCCATTCAAAAATCCAACACAAACATGATGCAGCATCAAGTGTGTAGCGTGCAAGTTGAGATGTTATCATTTTGTCACCTTCTGGCAAGGGCTAGCCCTGTTATTGAATTTGTGCAGCTTCATTACAGATTTTGATCCAGACAAACTTACAAATTTCAGCGGTCATGCTGGTCAAACAGAAATTTATTACATAAGTTCCGTGGCTCTGACAACAAGTACTAACAGCATGAGTGATGACCATTATGCAATGCCAAGTGCTCAAACAACTTTATGAGGGGTTACAAGAAGGTTATCCCAATATAGCACCCATCAAGCCCCCATCAGTGCTGCATTGATATACAAAATATATCTGGTTTTTTCTAGATATAAATGTAATAATATTATAATCATAAGTACATAAAAATCCAAAGCACTTTATGGTGGGATGCTGATATCCCAACTAGCAAATCAAAAGTGTTCCCATGATAAAGACCACTACTGTATGCAAATCCTTAGAAGCCCTAACCTTATCTCAAAGGTTCCTTTTTTGTTTTGGCTTTTGAGATAAGGCTATGGATGCCATATTTGAGTATTTTTAATCTAAAAAAGTCGGGAGTCTGGTATAGCCTGCCTACCTCTAACAGGTTGAAGAATATGTATAGTTTTATGATATCCTGTCCCCTGATGATATGATATACCATGGAGGCATCCACTTGTGTCATCAGAAAACATCCCAGAGCGATAATAATACCTTTGACGACATCACATTTCTGCGATGAAGATAAGTACCATCTACATAATAAGAGATGAAAATGGTCAATATTTTATATCAGTCACGCAAATTTGCAGCTGCTTTATGCCTTAATTATTAAAAAAAAACGCTACAAAATCGTCTGCCTGCCATCAGCGCCTAACCAGTTTTATCTGGTAGCCAGCGTATTGTGATCTTAATGATTGATGGTTCTTAAGCTGGCAGTCGTAGATAGATAGATAAAGGCAACAGTGAAGCCATATAAAAAAAACACTATCACCATAAACTTGTTTTCAGCTATTTACATGCCAGTAGAATTTTAAGGAAAGTTCCACAAGGCTCAACCAGTAGTACCGGCATTGCGATGATCGCAGAAAGAAGATAGGGGTTGGTAGTTTATGAATATACAGTGTAAGCTAGTTAATTCAAACTTTATTATCCAAAACTCCTTTTAATTCAGAAAAGGAAAATTGGTCCCTTCATCCAGAATTGTCAATGCATTCTAATGTCACTTAATTCAGACTCTGCTTAGTTAAAACAAGTTTTTGTGGTCCCAAGAGGTTTAAATTAAGTGGTGTGCAATGTAGTTTGACTTACTGTGGTGAGAGAAGTGTCCAGGGTTTGGCCAGACATTTGAGTAATACTATGACCAGCCTGAGCGGCAGGAAGGTAAATATGAAGAGAAACGAATCAACACACTGCAGGAATCCGTATAACATGAACTGTGTGAAAAGAAAATATATGCATCAATAATTGAACAAGTTTATGTAATAGGCACAGCAAAACCACAGTTAATAACGAGCTTTCTGGATTAAGTCTGTACTCTGCAATGCCTAACATCTGCTCAAATGCAGAAAATCTTAACTTAATTTCAAAGAAACCACATTGTCACCTGTGCAGTGTACTAAACAGGTTTAGTTCATTGATCAGTGGTAGCTAAGAGTTTATCATTATTTATTTACCTGTTCACATTCTTTTGGTATTCTGAGAAAAGCATAGACTCGCTCTTTTTTCACATTATAGGCCGCTTCGTTTTCATCTGGGACATACCCTCTAGATAACTCTGACCAGAGGTACGATGTAAAGCCTTCGCGCTCAGCTGGAAATAAAAACAAAACTATGACCCTACTAATATGTCAAACATACAAGAGCTAGTACAATTTCATCCAACATACTTTTTGTAATCGTATGCCTAAACCGCCTACACCTTACCAACAAGGGTATCCTCAGACTGCATCATTGTTGTCTCATCCAGGGGGTCTTACAATTAGAGTGAGCGATACTTTAGGAGCCAAATTACCACAATCACTATGCACAAAATCATTGCTCATTTGGTCTATCGATTAGGCAAACTTGTTCCCAAATCGTTCACTGGTTAGAATGTATGTAGTGCCAATAAGGAGTGAGCAACCTTGGAATGAGACCCCTAGCAAGTCTCACTCAAGCAGCTAGTAGCCTCCAGTTAGTAACTTCGGCAGTTTTTGATCGTAAGACCATCCAGGTGAATTTAGAATTCATCTATCCAGGTCAAACTATACTCAATCCCTCCTGTGAACTTTATGACAGCGCTTATCTTCAAAATGACAGTGCTCTATCTTTATGTCAATGCTAGATAAATACAGAGAAGACCTACCTGGTTCAAAGTTCTTAGATTCATTGTTGGGAGGGTTTAGTCTACCATTAAATTGTTCATGATTTGGCAATGTATCACCGTTTGCTAGGTCATTGTTATGTAGGTTTGCTGAACACCCTGGTTTGAGAGTATTGTGCTGGTCATCTCCTGATTGACCGCAATCTATCCCTCTTCTGTAAAGCTGATATGCATAGTCCGAAGAGTCGGAATAATTTGACGATGGCTCTTTCTCCAGATTTATAATGCCAATGTCATCTGGTTGTCTGTGTACACTTTGGTCAACAGTGTCAGTAGCATGGCTGTTACTGGCTATTTGTTGGGTAGAATGCATCTGCTCGCGTTGAGAGTGATGTATGCTACCTTCAGAGTCATTGTGATGTTGGTGATGAGATTGTTGTTCATGTTCATCACAGATCTTCCTTCTTCTAAGATGAGATTGACTATTAGTATTACTATCTTCTTGATCTTCTACAGCAGTGTCATGCTGGACCAAACTGCTCTGTTTTGGAGTAGTGTTGTGATTGTGAGCATAACCATATCCAGTAACTGGCTTTGTTAATCCTTCAAGAGCCTTTGTTTCTTGTGAAGAAATCCATGTAGGTTTAAGATGTAGTTGATCCATCTTTTTATTTTGGACTCTTTTTATTTTTTCATCACAAAAGTCATGGCAGGGATGGTGTTGATCTTCACCATCACTTATTTCTCCATTTTGAGTGTAATCTTTCATGCTGTTGTTCATTCTCCTCTCATGACTTTTTAATCATGGCAGCAGACACCCAGATAATAATATCCAAACACTAACCATGTCTTACAACCATATAACTTCCCTGTCTGGCTAACCTGAAATGAAGAATCTGAATGTATGTGTGTTGTTTTTCTCAACTTGAACACTCTGAGTCTCTTTCTGCCTCTCACACAAGAGTGTTGGGATTTTCAGACCAAACCGAGGCTGTTGCTAAGAGAAGTTATGCTGTTCACTGTGCAGAGCACATGTTATTACTTGTTGTTTTGACTAAAGTGTGATTGTTTATTTAGCTAGCCCATTGTTGTTAACAATTACCCATCCACTATTGTTTCATACCAGCCTGTTGAGGAAGCTTCAAGGGTACCTGTGACCTATCAACTGTTCATTCATGAGCATTTCTTCCTAACTATTAAAGCATCAAACAGAAAGAAAAGTCATGCCTAAGGGAAGGGCAAGCAATCCATCCACAGACCACATTGGAAACTGGGTAAGTTAACAAAAACTGCATTCAACATTGCCCACTCAGTCTTATGATAATACAATAGTGATTCTGACTATTCAAATCATTGCCAGCCAAGTGGTTAGATATCTTGAAGTTGAGAAATTAAGAACAAATCCATGAACTAATGAACCTGTATAAGCTGTATGCTGCTACATTACTAGTGTTATGATCACCTTGAGTTGAAATAGTATTTGCCTCATCTTACACCAAAGTCAAAGTGTCATATTAAATTAACGATTAATTTGTCCTGTTTTGTTCATCGGAGTCTTTATGTTTTAGTACCAACACAAAAACTGCAAGGAATATCTGGATGTTGGCTCAAGATTAGATGTCACCAGTACTGGTCATATGTTGGATACAAAAAGAGACGCAAGGAAGTCACAACCTGCCGCGGCACCAGATATTTTCAACGGAAAATCTCAATCACTATATAACCAACAAAATCCGTTTTCAGATCACGACCAAAGGAATAGTATACAACTCAAGGGAGAGTATCTTGGAAACGTATGTAACTTGACATGAAACATGATTTGGTTGTTCAGATATTGTTGATCAGTTCCAAATGATTGTTTGCCATTCACCGTTTACCTACATTGGCATATACTATAATATGCAGATACACAAGCAAATATCAAAGCTGATTCCTTCAGTGCTAGCAGTGTTAGAATTTAGGGGGGGGGGGGGGTGCAAGGGGATGTTGTCTCCCTTCCTACTTTGTTTAGGGGGATGCATCCCCTCTATATATCATAAGCATTACGATGGCTTAAATTGATGCATTTTGCGGCCTCCTGGACTCCCGGCCTGGTTGGCATCCCCTACCTCATATTTTCCACTTCTAACACTGAGTGCTAGTAAAGCTGATATTATCAGTATTAAATTAGATGTATTATTATGCAACAACTAAATGTTTAATGTGGGTATAATGATTGTATTCAAACATGCATTAAGTGGTTTGGACTATTTATAAGACGTCAGTAAACCTTTATTAATTGAACAAATCTTTTTTCAAATAGTGCCTATTGTTTTCAAACATTTTGATTAGTGACAGCCTGCACTCAATATAATACATTGAGATTTTATCTGCATACAACTCACAATTTTAATCATTTTCTATGTTACTCATGCCTAAATAATTTAAAATTGATCTAAAATAGGTACAAAATTGGTTTAAAATTCCTGCCAATGGTTGGCTTTAATCTAGAGTAGCAATGAATGTAATAATTGTCCAAGTTGAACCACTATTTATAGTCCAACAGATATCAAACTGCAGAATTGATTACCAAAATTTGGGTCCACTACAAGTGATAGAACCTTCATAAATGACAAAATGTCAGTGCGCTGTATTTGTTAAGATGTTCGGTGTCTGCTTCAGAGAAGCGGAAAATGTTTCAGATAATTATTGAAAAACTGAGATTGTTTCCTTTCACTCTTTTGAAACAACGACAGACAATCGATAACAAGTTATATTTCTTTTCTTTCACAAACAGGTGTTTCTTTGTTTCAGGGAAGAGATACAAGGGCACTTGGGAGAAGGCTTACTGTTGAAGAACAAAACCAACACCGAACTGATGTAGGAGATTTCTTGAAACACCACAGTCGACAAGCGACTGACTCCTTCTTTCATTCCAACTCCATGCTGTCATATGATGAAAAGAAAATACCTCCTATAGAACATAGGTAAGAAAGTTTACCTGTGTACCTCATCAAGGCTTCAGAGCACCTTTAACTAGAGATACATTACAGGTTGTATAGCCAGTGTTCTTGCTATACAACCCGAAGTGAATATGGATATGTACATCCTATTTCACAAATAAAAAGAGTAAAGCCAAGCTTGCTATCTGTACTACGGATAAAGGCGAACATGTTGGTAAGCCAATCAGAGGCATCTGGCAGATCTCACCTAGCAATCCTATGCCTCTGGCCATACTAAAAATACCTTAATCCTATGGAAAATATAGGATCGGTAGCTGGGCAAGATATAATTCTCAACGATTATGCATCACTGTAAAGCAGGGAGCCTAGTCAAATTCTGTACAAGCCTTGCCAAGACAAAATTTCCCTATCATGGAACTATTTGAACTTGTGCTCACCAACAACAAATCCCAAGTAAACGTTGAAGTATTTCAGACCTGAAAGTGCTTTGAAAATTTGGTATTTAGTGGTTCTATCTGTTGTTTCACCGTAAACAGCATAGCATAAACGTCAAAGAGGGTGTGTCACACATGACAAGTCATCCCCGGTGGGGGGGGGGGGGTGTATGAGTCAGGAGGGGGGGGGGCGTTCAGACTATATATTGATTATAAGGATTAAAAATAATATTGCAATTAAAACTCTAGAATTAAAATGAATGGAATTTTCTGCAGGACCTACACTCCAGCAAGAAAGCTGAACAGATAATTTTCAATGTAAGACAAATTTAATAGGTTAGAAAGTAAAGTAAGCTTAGTTTTCAAGACTTTCTAGACATTTCAATCCATATTTCCTTTACTAACATCGCTGTAGGTTTTACTAGAGTGTTGCTCAGTAGAACAGAATGATCCCACCTAGCTTTGTGCATTTCAAAGTCACATGACTGAGGATTTGATCAAACATGATCCAATTTGCCCGAAACCCGGTTGGCTCACATACTACTGGTGGGCTGCCGTCGGTCTGAAGTCAAACGGGAGCAACTCCAAATACAGGCAAATTGGATCATACTTTATCTAACTAGGGAGGGTGTGACATCCCATCCTCTCTGATCTAACTGTAAACCATGCTAAACTTAAACACCAATGACCAACTATACATTTTCTTGTTGTAGACGATTTCCTAAAATGTACAGAGAATCCACTGCGGGACTAGCCGATCTAGACACAACCACCGTCAAACAGTTCCGTGTACAATCTGGCTCACTGCCGTATAAAACACCAAATCAAACTCTCGTGTCTTCCATTGAGCCGTATCTCAAGAGAAATACATGGACATATGCCTTCCATGGACATGGTAAACATGATATCTATCCTAAAGCCTGGGGCGACAAAGTTACAGCTCATCTTCCACAATACAAACCGAAATCACGGCCCACCGTCATCCATAGGGTTCCTAGACACTGCTCCACTTGAATCATCGCCATCCGCAGCCTAGATATGGGGCGTATGTAGTCATTTCTTTGCTCAAAACTTAATTCTCCCAATGATGATCTGATATCCGCAATTATTTTAATAATTTGAAAAGAAAGATAATGGTAGATATGTTATTTTATTATATTAGGATAGATGGTAGGACAATTTTGATTTTACATGTCAGTTTGTTAAGACTTACAGGTTGTGCTAATGTTATCATTAACCCCTACGCTCGGTGAATCAGGTCTGTTTTGGTTGGTCTAACAAAAAGTGTGTTTGTCTCATGAGTCCAATTGCAGTCATGTGTATTTTGTGCCAAAACCTTTTTCATTTTGTAGTCAAATATTTATCCCTTATTTCTCCCCAATAGAATGTTGCTTTGTTTTCATAAATCTTGATGACTATGTTTTCGGTAGAGCATAGTGGTTCTCAATGATTCGTTGTTTAGCAAACAGGAAACAAAGTAAGAGCCGTTATGTAGGCGAAGGTTCGTCTTGTACATCTGTAGCTATTGTGAGCATTATTTTTTTAAGTGCGTATTTGTGAGTGTATTTTAATTTCACTCCGATTCGAGTTTTAGCTTCGCCGTTGGTTGGTCTTTTCGTTGCTCAACTGGTTTCTTATCAGTATTTTATTTTCATGCAATGTTAAATATAATAAATATAATTCTATTAAATTGTGAAAAGTGCTATTTCAAGGGTTTTAAATAATCATAACAACATCTACGCCAACACAAAACACCTAACCAAACAAGCTTAGATATTTCGCCATTTCATTAACTTGTAGGCTCATAATATTTTATTTCCCGTACAACAAGATAAGAAACCAAATTTCATCGATCTAAGCTTTGGTGAACCAACATGTAATGAATATTATCTAATAATCAATAGATTCAGCCAGCTGCCTGCTCTCATGGTACCTTTGCCAAGAGGCTAAATACCCTTTGAGCTCATATACTGTCAACTTTCTGTAAAACCAACCACAAGACATACAGGAAAACAAAACAATAGTGTTCCTAGTTGATATATTCATTTGGGGCGAACAGCAAATTTTTTGACATTGCATGCATCGTATGCAAGAGACAAAAAAGAGACAAGTCATAGCTTTCATCTACCTGAATGGTCTCAGAGGCCGGCCCTGAGGTTGATGAGCATATCTTAAATTATGGAGACGCGAGGATGGTCAAGATAAGGCCATCCAATGAAATATCCCTAAAACCGAGGGTCATGATATAGGCAGGATGGGTCCACACCAGTGGAGATATATCATCTAGCTAGAATTAAGGTTACCTAGCAGGTGATAAATACAAAGTTTTGTAATCAGAAAACTGCGCTGTCTTCACATAAACTTTCAAGTTCAGAAAGTAGATGAAGAAAATAAAGATGATCTCCCCAAGGATTACTTTGTCTCTGATTGTGGTGGCATCACTGGGATTTACATGTGACGCTGGAGCATCCGGACAAATTGAGGTGAGCGGAACGCACTACACTTGAGTGGACCGACAAGTTTTTATTTATTCTACATCAAAACATTTATTCTCAAGCTTTATTGGGCCATTGCTCGAAACTTAATATTTAATTTTGCTTCGTAATGAATTTTGATACACTTTTTTGTTTGTCACTTTCACATAATAAAGTGGTGAAAACTGACAAGACAAGATGAGAAAAAGTAGTGTGGTATGTAGTATGAGTAAGGCTGTATTATGAAGGTGATACGAGTTTGATAGTTGCTGTAAATAAATTATTAAATATTGAATGGATATTTAGGATAGGATTGTCCCTTGTATTCCTTTTCCTTCCGTGTTTTGGTGGTTAGCTATCAATACGCGAATCTGTGATTTTCAAATTACAACCCTGCAGAGTAAGATTGTGCTCAACCGAGGAGTTACCACTTGTCCCAGCATGCTCAATTTGAGAAAAAAGTGATTCATTTTAAGTTTTGTTCTATAGGCAAATTTTCTTTAAATATATCATGTATAATTTTTTCCTTTTCGTAACATAAAGAATTCTATCAAATCATAGAACTTGATGTGTAAATTTGCAGTATTTAATGGGAACTGAAAAATTGAGATTTGAGATCTTTGTTTCCCCTAACTGATTATTTTTTTTATTTTCTGATTTTAGAGTCAACCACAAGAGGAATGCCTGTTGATTAAAGATTATGCAGCCCCAACACCGTATAATGTAGTTGCTGACTGTCCGGAAAACACAGAGACATCTACGAGGGACAAATGTATTAATCTGAACCCCAGTGGGATTGCTAAAATCCCTGTGAGCAATCCCCAGACAGGCTTCACTTATCTGAACATATTTTGTGCTATCTGCCACGGAGAATACAACAAAATAGTGAGGTGGCAGCTTCATATGAGCTGCAATGAATCTGTCCACATTTCCAGCTTAGACAATCTCATCAACCTTGGCTGCAACGATGTTATAATCAAGCCACCAATGGTAAAGCTCAAATCTTGTGGCCGTGTACTTGCACGAAACCGCAGAGAGGCTACAATAGTTCATCAACAAACTGCCAAACAGCCATTTGGTTACTCAACACTGCTCAATTTTGCTGCCGATGGGACCAAACATGTTCTGCTCACATCTGATGCGGAGGAATTTCTTTTCAGAACGAAATGTCACCAAGGACAAATTTTCCAACCTTTCACTCAGCAGTGCTTGAGACCAGATTGCCACGATGATGAGATCCCATACAATGGTGACTGTATCGAAAAAGACCTCAAAATACAAGGCAAAGAAAACATCTGTATGGATTTTTACATCGCATATAAACTATCCGACAATCTTCCCGAACCCATCGCACAGGACGATTTTAAACTGACATTGGTTCAAACACTCATTGAACATTTTGACTTCAGTCCCGAAAATATCATACTTCCAAACAATCTATTCGACAACACGAGTCAATGTCTGAATCCAGAAGGTTTTATGGCAAGCTACATGATGTGGAACTCGACAAATCTGGATGAAATGATGTCTAAGACACCAAAATACATCATCAATACTGCCAAACCCTCTAATGAACATAAGCGTTGTAAAGACACGAACACAAAACAAGAAGACACCAAACTGAGTAAAGTTGTGTTCTCTTTAAAGTTCACAGGTCAGAACTCAGAGTTTGTAGATCTCAATGAAACTCTCAAAGCGCGGCAATTTGAAAAAGTTTTAAATATTTCTTTGTTTGACATTATTTATCGAGGCAATACTTCTGAGAGCACGCTAGCAGGCTCAGGTTGTATATATGACATGGACGCGCAGAGTTTGGAGGAATCATGGTGTCAAGGTTTTGAGCAAAAATATTTCGATGACCAGTTTTATGTGGAATTCAAGGGAACAGATATCATATCAGTTCACATCAAGCAGACAGGGAAAACCTACAGGAAAACTGAATTCCAATATACTGCCGTACTTGATGGTCCGTTTTGGGGTGATATATCACAAGTTGTGTCCACTTGTGATGTGTATCCAGAAATCAAGGCTAACCTCTCAAGTTGTGTGACAGTTCCCCTGAGTTTCAAGAATTATGAACTGATGAACAATAGAAGCATTCATGTACCCATTTTAGATGAGTTCAACGTTCAAATGCCGTTTGAAAATGAGGCTCGCCCCAAAATACAAAGCGTATTCGGACTGAACGAGTATCAATATCTAAATTACGGTGACATAAACTTAAATCTCGAAGACATTATAGACGGGTCAATAAAACCGAACATTTCAATTTGTGTGCCGTCAGCTCTGGTAGAATTGGTATTTGAGCTTGATATGTGGGACAAACTTAAAATAAACCAAAGCTGCAGCTACCTCCAAGACTTTGGACATGGCTCATCCATTGCAGGAGTTGTGTGTTCGGGAGTATCGATGATAGCAATGATAATGATCCTAGTGACGTATTCGATATTCCGTTCGCTGCGAACTCTACCAGGGGTCAGCTTGATGAATCTCACAGTAGCATTGATACTGTCTCAACTCATGTTCCATGTTGGACTCTTAGTACCCAAGGATTGGGAAGACACGAGCTATGTCTGCTTTTCGACTGCCGTGTTGACACATTATTGCACATTAGCGAGTTTCACTTGGATGAACGTTATGGCATACAGCAGTTATCGTGCTTTTGGAGCTAATCTAAAAACCAGACTCATGCAGCTCAACAAAAGGCATCTTCTGTTCAATGCCCTCTACGGCTGGGGTCTACCGGCTATTTTCGTTCTGGTGTGTGCTCTGGTAGACTATGCATACAGAGATAAAAAACATATAGGATACGGGTTAGTTGCAGCAGTGAAAATCGTTGACGAGAGGGATGTTAAGACAGGAAACATCGACAACATTAAGTTGTATTATCGTAGGACCTCATCCTGCTGGATAGGAAACAGCCAAGCAGCAGTGTTGATATTTGGGATACCGCTTTGCTTCTGTATGACTCTGAATCTAGGACTTTTTCTCAAAACTTGTTGGGGTAAGTATGGATACCTCTTCGTTTCCTCATAGCTGAATTCACATTATTTAATACTGAATATGCAATGATACTCAAAAACTCACAACTTCAGTCTCACCTTCCCCGGCCCAAAAGCTTCTTGTTTTCAATCAACAGTAAAATTGAAGTTGTTTCCCCTTTGATTAAACGCGGAAAACTTAAATATTTTCTCCAGATTGTATTAATTCATACGATTACTTTCAGAAAAACTTGCAGGGCCTTTTTGGATCACTTCTTCATTTTTTTACATTGTGTTGCAGGGATGCGAGAAAAGAAACTGGTTGGCCGACCAAGGACTATCCTAAGGAGAGACTCAGGATCAGGAAATATGAAGGAGAGAAGTGAGATGTCAATACATTGTAGACTTTCAGCTCAGTATGGATTCGCATGGTTACTGGCCATTGCTATTGTCCTCCTTGGAACATCAAAGATTGAAACTGAACTTGTCTGCTATATCCTTTACACCCTGAACCTACTCTTCAACATCTTTAATGGACTTGCCGGGTTGTTCATCTTTTTTGCGTTCATATTCAACAAACGCATTTGGCACCTTTACAAGGCACGCTTCGGTTCACAGAAAAACAACAGGCCTCGACAATCTTCGGTTTTCCAGATTAGTAGGTCCAGAATGGCTTCGAGTGGTTCCGAGACTATAAGCCCCCCAGAATCACCCTTCCCAATGACAGCAGAGGATAACAACAACAATTTTCCGATGCAAATCACAGCCTCGAGCGGAACGCGATACTTTATTGAGGAAGAAGAAGAGATGGAGGGTGGAGTGTTGGTCAATGAGTGCACCCACAGTCACTCGGACAGTGGGATATACAGTCAGGTAGGAGAGGCTCACCATGATGATATATCAAGGTCAACCTCAAGAGAGTACTAGCTTCACTACATAGTGGGATTCGAGAAGTCGATTTCCAATATTCCTTTTCATGTCTACCATACCCAAATTGCATTTTTACAAATGTTTAAATATTCTCATCGATTTATAGCCAAATATCGTTGTTTTATACATATTGTTTGGATAAATTTATTCAAACAACTACTTATCCAAATGTTTAATCACGCTATTCCACAGATGCCATGAAATAAATTTATCATAATAAATCCAATTTAATGTATAACAAATCTTAATTTCAAAATTAACATGTACATTCATAGGTCTATGTTATATTCAAGGCTGTCAGAGATCCGGGGTGCTGTTCATAAATATAAGAAATATACTAAAAGTTGATGTGCTGCTATCCGACTACGAATCCGACAAATCCTCAAAGGAATATCACAGGGTAATTCCAAGTGGGTTTTAGTGACATCTCAGATTAGAAGTTGAATTTTAAAATAATTGTCATATGACCTGCTTGTCAGGAAACTTTCACTAACACTGCATTAAACTTCAAGATTGGTATGAATATCATCTCACCGACTGATCGCATTGGTCAAGGTTTGTCCAAAGATTCATAAGGCATGAATTAACCTGAATATGACCTGAGTCTTCCCTTGCGGAAAACATGCAAAATGGACTTAGAAAAAGTCTATGATTTGATTCACAAGCCAGGTTCTAACCAAATTTTACCCGAACATAGAATTGTGTAATGATTCAATTTCAAACTTTCTCTGCACTTCCCTCGATTTGTGCTTCTTCATAGCTTCATAGGCTTCATCATCTGTGGGCAACTCAAATCTGAAATAAAATCAGAACAACAAGGGGTGAATGTTAATCTGGCAAACGAAAAGGTCTGGTTAGATCTTTACACAGAGATTAGCTGTATTTCTATAAAAGCCATCAATATCCCAATGCCTCATTTTGCATAGAGGATTGTAAGATATAAATCTCACCCACTATTGATGATACTAAGGAGTATGATAGTGGGGGCGTATATCATGAAGAATATACCAAAATGGTGTGATGGTAGCAAATTTGTCTAATTTCTAGCTTGGACGATCATATCAACCTTGACTGCAACGATGTTCTTATCAAGCTCAAGGCTAAAACCAAACTCCATGTAACAACAGGTTTACATTCAGATTATCTGGTTCGAAGTCAGTCAACTCAGAATAATAGTATATCTGATAGACATACCTGCATTCGGGGCAAGTGTTAGTTCTCGCTAGCCAGGGAATGATACAAGTTTTGTGGAATTTGTGTGAGCACGGTAATTGTTTTGGAGTGTCTTTCACTGTGTATTCTGCTCTGCATATAGCACACATGAAATCCTCACAAATATCGTCTGCAGAAATCTGTGTAAACAAGATGAGAAATTATGGTTTGTCTCGTGAATGAATGTGTACATGTGTAAGTGTGTAAATTGCCAGTATGTTAACAGCAGTCACTGGTGTGGCTGATCTACTCAAAAGGCTCCGCTAGTTTGCATAATGAATTGGCACACTTATCAGTTGGCCATAAAGGTAGACCCAAATGTTTTATTAGCAGAAGGTTTCATTACTGTCCATGTTGATTATGACTTTGAACAGTGATCAGGTAAATATGTGGTATAATGCCATATGGACTCTAGACCTTCCTAATTCGCGTAACAAAACAAGCAAGCATTAGGACATAACACAAAATATGTCACAAAACAATTTACAATTATCAGCACTCACTTTTACATCAGGCAAGTTGGAAACGAATTCCTTAGATGCAGGCGGTGATGAGTTTATCTGACCAAATAATTCTTCGAACTCCTCTATATATCCTCCCTCCTGAAGCATCCGGGCAAGGTGAAGTAAGCCATCGGGTGATTGTCCCTCAGCAAGTGGCTCACAGTTATGTTCATCAAAGTACGATGCCATTTCTTTAGTATCTGTAAATTTGAACAGTGCAGTTAACGTCAGCTGTTGACCGACATAGTGTATCCAATATGTTCATTTTACTCTTCTAGGCTTACAGGAACAGAAACTTGGTGATGGACTTAGAATTTCACTTCACTACTTGGCTAGACATGGGTGACAGAGAGAGGGAGCGCTTAATCAATTACTTGCATATCTTGAATGTTGAGACACACATTGAAGCAAGCTAGGCTCTCATACCACATGTCACAACCATTTATTAGCTCAGTCAGTTCACCAATGGAGTTATAGGGATTACTTCTAGGTTAACTACCTGGACAATCTTTACAAGGCCTCATCATATTTTGTCTACATTTTACAATTAGTTATTTCTTGCTTGGCCCACCCTCTCCATTCTCAATTTCAATCCCAAGGTGACCTCAATTCATTTAAAACAGTCATATGCACATCAACAACAAGGACACAAGTACTCTGTAGTAAGTATGTAGTATGTTAGCCTGTCTTGACAAAGCTAGTCACTATGTATTGTTACTACTACTGGTAGTACTCACAGGTTTTGGAATTTGGTTTTTCAATTTGACAACTCAAACTTGGTATGGCTGACAGTGCCAAACCTGCTTTGTTAAACAAGCAAATTTAATAATGCAGAGTAACTGAATTTACCTGATGGTTCTGGATAGTTCTGGATACTTTTCTACAAACTTCTTACTAGGCAGGATATGAGTAGGCAAAATATTACTGGGAAAATCCAACAATCCCTCCTCTCACTCATTCAGAGGTGTGATCATGGTGAATGTGATTGGAGGAAACTTTATGAAGTGTCCAATGTCAATTACCCTTGCAAGTGAGTGATTAGACCAATACTGATTGGTCAATCATGTGATATTAAAGATTTCATATTCTCAATATGATTGGACAAAGTGATGGAAAATCCTGACGTCACACTGTTTACAAACGATACAAGGGGTTTCCTGAAACATCCACATGGTTCTAGAAACTTCATGTGTTGTGATAATACTTCATGAATGTTTGAGATGCATCTGGATAACTCTGGATAGCAATGTTATAGTATAAATACCAGGCAATCTGTAAACAGTTTCATTCACTCATCAGAAAAGAAACAGTGCATAACCAGCACAGTACAGAACATACTTTACAGACTGGATCATCATCAGCAGATTAAAGCACAATGGGAAAAGCTATAGGAATAGATCTTGGAACAACATACTCATGTGTTGGAGTCTTCCAGCATGGAAAAGTAGACATCATAGCAAACAGCCAAGGTAAGCTAAGCCATCAATCTTAAAGATTTTATTTTACACAATAAGCTTTGGGCTTTAACCAGTGCCACATTACTGGAAAAATTACTTATGTTTGTCATACAATATTATAATAAATTCATCATTGTCGTAATTATCAGTTAAACACAAAATATAATTGTTATGTTATTTATTAATAAGATTATTTTCATCTTCTTTAGGAAACAGAACGACACCGAGTTATGTCGCCTTCACAGATTCCGAACGACTGATCGGAGATGCTGCCAAAAATCAAGCAGCGCTGAACCCGAGAAACACAATTTTTGATGCAAAGCGATTGATAGGCAGAAAATACACTGATGACACAGTACAGAAGGACATGAAGCAATGGCCATTCACCGTAATCAATGACTCTGGAAAACCAAAATTGCAAGTCGAGTACCAGAATGAAACCAAGACTCTTTCCCCTGAAGAAGTTAGTGCCATGGTTCTCACTAGCATGAAAGAAACTGCAGAAGCATACCTAGGAGAAAAAGTCACAGATGCTGTCATCACAGTGCCAGCTTACTTCAATGACGCACAGAGACAAGCTACCAAAGATGCTGGGGTCATTGCAGGACTGAATGTGAAGAGAATAATCAACGAGCCGACGGCTGCAGCTTTAGCCTACGGATTGGACAAGAACTTGAAGTCGGAGAAAAATGTCCTTATTTTTGACTTGGGTGGTGGCACTTTCGATGTCTCTATCTTAACTATAGATGAAGGATCACTATTTGAAGTCAGGTCAACAGCTGGTGACACACATCTGGGAGGAGAGGACTTTGACGCAAGGCTGGTCGAGCATTTCATTAAAGAGTTCCAGAGAAAGCACAAGAAGGACATCAGTGGAAACGCCAGAGCACTGAGACGACTTCGAACTGCTTGTGAGAGAGCAAAGAGAACATTGTCTAATGGTGCCCAAGCCAGCGTTGAGATTGATTCTTTATTCGAAGGAATCGACTTCTACACAAGTATAACTAGAGCTAGATTTGAAGAACTCTGTTCCGATCAGTTCCGCAGAACCATGGAGCCAGTAGAACTTGCACTAAGAGATGCCAAGATGTCAAAAGCAGACATTGATGAGGTAGTTCTAGTTGGAGGATCAACCAGAATCCCAAAAATCCAGAAACTTCTAGAGGACTTCATGGGAGGGAAACAGCTGAACAGATCCATCAATCCTGACGAAGCCGTTGCTTATGGAGCCGCTGTCCAGGCTGCTATTCTGAATGGTGACCAGCATGAAACAATCAAAGATGTTCTATTGGTGGATGTGGCAGCACTATCTCATGGAATCGAGACAGCAGGAGGAGTTATGACCAACCTCATTGACAGGAACAGCAGAATCCCATGCAAACAGACCAAAACTTTCACCACCTATGCTGACAACCAACCCGCTGTAACCATCAAAGTCTTTGAAGGAGAGAGAGCCATGTCAAAAGATAACAACGAGCTTGGTACTTTTGATCTGACCGGAATTCCACCAGCACCTCGTGGTGTTCCACAAATTGAAGTCACTTTCGATCTGGACGTCAATGGCATTCTCAATGTAACGGCTGCAGATAAGAGCTCTGGAAACTCTAAGAACATCACAATCACAAACGATACAGGCAGACTAAGTCAAGCAGATATCGACAAGATGCTCTCTGAGGCTGAGAAGTACAAAGATGAGGATGACAAACAGAGAAAGAGGCTCACGGCCAGGAATCAACTAGAGAGCTTGGTCTACCAATACAAGCAGGCTGCAGAAAACAACTCATCCAAGCTCTCATCACAGGAACTCGCTACCGTACAACAGACATGCCAACATGTGATTGATTGGATGGACAACAACCAGCTAGCTGAGGTAGAGGAGTATGATGAACAGCTGAGCGAGCTACAGGAAGTCTGCACATCAATCATGACTAAGCTCCACCAGCAGCCCGGTGACAGCAGCCAGCAAACATGTGGAGCACAGGCTAACACTACTAACGGCAGTAGCTCTGGTCCAACTGTGGAAGAGGTTTTCTAAAGTAATTTCACAATGTCTCTGAACTAAAGACAATATTTATCACAATATTGTTGAATTTTTCGTCAACCCAGATTTTATTATCACATACTGTACTAAACTCTCTATATTTTTATACTTTTGATTATTTTTTGTCAATATTCAACCTACCTTCAATCATCATATCATGCTCTACAAATTTCTCAAAATATGTTACCTCATTTATATTTACTTATGATGAATCAAGTTTTTATATCTCAGATTTCTCTTGTGCTTTACCGACTACTACATATTACCTACATATTTGTTTGTTGAAACGCAGCTGTTCTTTATATATAACTAATGCATTGTGAGCATATAATTGTTTTAATTAATCTTATGTAACTTTGTATTGTATTCCATGTATTCCTGTTATCGAGTAATAAAATTAAAGACATAATAAATCTTGTTTGTGAGATGGTTAAACAGCTAAACAGTTAAACAGAAACAACATTGTAAAAACAGGAAATAACCCAACAAAAACCCAATTACCACAAACGAGTAAATCAACTGACTTGTACAAAAAAAAATGCTGCTATCAATAAAGATACTGCCTGGAATTCAATTTGTTATCAAGAAAAACTTAACAGTAAAACTGTGTAAAACAGTACAAAAACAATATCAATACATCATTAAAAATAATTATAAGAAATTTTTAAACAACTGCTTACATTTTGTTGTGCTTGTCAGCTGAAGTTGAAGTGCTCATTGTTGCCTCACAAATCTCGGTCCTTTACGTATCTCTATTGGACCAAAAGGTTCATCCTGTTGTATTACTACATGTCTGCGTTTGGTTACGGCTGAAAAACAAAAGTTAGAGAGTTTATAACCGATAAGAAAATACTTTATTAACAGCAGCTATCTTCTTCCTTTACAATAACAGGACAACTCCTAGTAATGATATGTCAAACAAAACTAAGCTGGGAGTTTGGGGCATGTCCCCAAATCCCTGATTTAAAGCATTAAAAGTTAAAAAAAAATCAGTGCACTAGGTGCTGAAACAAACAATTTCACCATAACCTGCCGAGGTCCGTGGAGTACAAATTGAATTTTGATGAGCTTTGGATAAATTGCCATCAGCTAAGTATCAACAAAAACAATGAGATGTTTCCATCTTGACTGTAATTAGTTGGTCACACGTAAATAGTGGCAGCAAAAAGAAAATTATTATTATCACATACTGAGTAAGCCATGGAATAGCTGGGCAGCCTCCTGTCTGGAGGTAATTCCTGGTCTTATAAGGTCTGTCATACCAGCAAACTCAACCACATTCTCTGTCAACAAGTGCTTCTTTAGACTCCTGACAAAATCAATCATTGGTTGATATATTATATATATATATATAATCCAAGAGAGCACAAATCTGACAATATTCATTTTAATTTTGAAAAAGAAAATATTGGACTTAGGACCTAGGCACCTGCTTCCTAATCTTCCAAAACATGGCATGGCAGAAATGGGCTACTGTATATTAGGTTGAAAACATCCTGATGTTGCATCAGACATTTCATATTGGCTTCACAGCTGTAGATGAATGTTTGAATAAGAGCATAAAACTTACCTAGTAAGTTTATCTCTAATAGACATAGTTCTTGGTGTCAGTGGTGCTGCAGCGGTCGGTCTGTAGTCTTCAGGCCCCTCAATAATCAGTGACGGATCTGGATTCTAATGGAAAACAATTTCATAATCCGTCAGAAATTGGTATGATAGAAATCATATTGAGTCTATATTTATACTATATTAAGTCTATGATAAAAGCCTTCAAATTTATACAAAGAGGTGACTACATATGTATGGAACCAGCTGCTCCACAGACCAAAATCTGCAAATGAAATGGAAATTGGATATACAAAAGTGTAGTATACCTGGCTCTGATCAGTTAGAGCTTGGGGAGGCTGGTATAAGAATGGATCCTCCGGTAGTAGAGGCAGTGCCTTAACCTCAGAGGTAGTCTGCTGACCCTGCTCTGGCTGCTGAGGGGCCATGTCTGTGTGAGCAGCAGTTAAGAACTCCTCAGCATTAGGCGGTGGAAATTCTTCCAGTGGCTGTTGAAGTTCCTCTGCAGGAGTTAACTGATTTTCCTCAAGAGGCGGTAGTAGTTCATCAGGAACAGCGGGAGGAGGAAAATCAGATAATACAGGAGTGTCACCCTGTCCTAGCTCTGAATGAGGGGGGACAATGTACGTCCCTTCTGCGGAGAGTGTCTGATCTGTGGTACTTGCACGTTTTCTCCTTGTGCTTTTCACAGCAAAAAACATAATATAATTTTTAATAACGGAAAATCAGTGGAATATTTGTTCAAAGATTATTCTTCTTCGATCAAAGTGCTTATATAGTCTGAACAAGCACATAATCTGAATGAAATGCAAAAATAAAAACTTAACAAGCAACTCTAAATATATCTCCTTATACCTGGCTTTTGAAGAATCCTTGCCTGTAGCTGGGGTCTGTTGAGCAGAAAGGTCACCACTTCTGTTGACGATAGAGGACACATTGGTAACAGGGGTTTCACCTTGACGCCCGACCTGAAATTTCAAACTATCTGGCTATCATTCATGTCAGAGTTATTTTTTTCTTAAATGCATCAGAGCAATGGTTTATAAATGTATAAACCATTGATATGAATTAATGGATCAGTAGTAACATACACAGTATGGCTATTTGTGAAGAAATTTTATCAGCATATAACTGAGTGTCAGAAGTTTAGCATTTTTTCGCATTGCACTAATTTATGTCCCAATATTTTCAAGAAATGCGAGTGAAATAAAAAGATACTATGTACCTACTTATTTCTATATTACAACATATTTTGACATCGAAGATTTTTCAATTTTGAAGAGGGCAGTTACTGATGTTGATACAAGATATACCTACACTTACCCCAGTAGCGTCAGCTCGTTGTGTTTCTGCCTCTGTAAAATTGTTAGAGCATCTTCATTGTTTAAACAGCATTGTCCCATAAGTCAAAAATAATTTGGAGAACCACTGGTCTAGATTTCACTTCAGTTTTTCCCATGTCAAATATAGTTTGAATTGATACTTCAAGATAACTGATGCTGATTTGGTACATCACATTTGAACTTAATGGTCTGAATTGGATGCTGGGTGCATTCACAAAATAATATTATAATATATAATTAAAATATTACGACAAAATATGGTTTGAATTAGGGTCTCAATCTTGAACACTTTACCTGCGTTTGATGGTATAACTGCAGTGGCTCCGGTCAGCGTACAGAGGTTTTTGAAGAAGTCTTTCATGGGACGGGAGTTGAAGTTTCCTGAAACAAAAAACCTTATATAGTTGCATGATATGAGTTCAAACACAATCAGATATTGCTGTTTAGCAAGAAACAGAAGATTGGGCTGTCCCTAAAGAGGGACGCAAGGTGCCCTAAATCCTTATACTGAGAATGTGATACATCCTAGTAAACTAGAATGCATCCTAGAGGTGAGGCCATAGAAGACCTCCTGAATGTGCCAAAACTGAACTGGCACTAATCGGCCATTGGCAGTGACACTTTGATCTTAGCCAATAGGCTGAGAAGTCAGATATTTTTAGAAATATTGAGATTGAACATATCCTTAGATTTGCATCCTCAGAAGTGAATGATGTGGGGTCGACCAATATTCTGAACACATATAATAACAAAACTTGAACATTGAACAGTGCGAAAAAAACAAAGAAATTCATGCACATGAGATAATCAAACCTTCGCATCCAGGCTGTGTCATGAGGTTTTCTACTTTTTCGACAAACATGGGTAACGACTGCAGATACACAACAAAATTATCCACACTGTAGTTCAAAATACTGAGGTAATCAAGAAGCTTAAGGAATCGATTAATGAAGAAGATTGAGGACATGACTTAGAAGAGAAAGCATAGGTTAGGCTAGCCATAGATGTGTGGTGCAAACCGTGCACAGGATGGGTCATATACATATCAACGCTTCCACTAACGGGAGTTTCATTTTAATGATCATATTTTATGAGATTTGAGATTCATCTGTTTATTTTAGATAACTACAACAGAAATTTTCTGATAGACCTCATCTTTTAGCGCTAGATGTGGGCTGAGTAAATACATTACTTAAAATTATCTAATAAACAACCTTAAATGAGATGCTGTTTACGGCATCTCGTCCGAAAATCTGCACAATGCAAGGTAATTACCGGAGCTTTACATATCTTCTGTCTCTGATCCATCCATTCACTGATCTGATGTTTGGTCAGTCTCCTTGGTTCATCAATGAGAAGATGACGTGGCGTTGGGTGACGTCCTGTTCCAGTTAAAATTCTACCATCATTCTCCAAGGGTGGCAAAACCAGGGTGGCAGAGACCTGGTTTGATATATGATATATAATATACATGATATTACTACTATTGGAAACACAAGTTGTCTTTTGAGCCAATTTGAGAGAATCTCTTTGGCTGAATAAGATCATACATACATGAACTCCGATATTTGAATCAGTCCTGATTGTTGCAACAATCAATGATACTAAATCTTGCATGAGTTTTGCTTGCAGTGGCCGAGAATAAGCGTTATAGCATGGGCATGTTATAAAACATAATTATACACAAAATCTTGAAATAATAAAATATGTTTGTGGGCAGTGCTCACTCGTTGCCGTTTTCTGTTCTGATCGCCCTCCTCCTCTTCGACACTATCTGATAAGGTTGCTCTCTTCTCTGGTCTGCGAGGCTCTACATCAGGTGGGGTTACTGCAGGTGTCTGTTCTAGTATCTCCCGTATAGCTGCCAGATGGGACTCTGACTGCGGAGGAGGGAGTTCCTCCATCGGGAGGTCGTCCGGTATCATCTGAGTGGGGTCAGGCTGAGGAGGCATATCAACAGCAGACTCCTCTGGAAACCTACAAGAGACAACAAACACTAATGACCTTACTGTTAACTAAAAGTGAATTCTGGTATATGCAGATACTTCATAATACTATAACTAAGTCTATGGGTATCTGCAACCTGGTGACATTCACCCTTGACAAGTTATTATCTAGTGTTTAGCTTGTGAATCCGAATTGAAATTTGCCAATTGCTAAAGATCTCCTAAACATGGCAATTTCCACATAATTGGCAATGTATGAAAAACATGTATCATATCCATCCTTCTTACCTCTGGCTGAATGGATCAATCTCTGGGATGTGTTTGATAGGAGAAACCTGAGGTGCCTCAATGTAAAACCTCTCCAGCTCCTCTGCAGGTATGGGATCAAGATCCTGTCCTGGAGCAACCTACAAGAAAATAACAATCACTCTAGTCAAAAACTTATAAAAAAAAAAAATATATATATCTATTTTTAAAATACAAAATATAAAGCAATGAAATATTTAATACAAATTAATATGAATAAATATAAGTATTTATGTAATGATGTAGTATTTGATAGTCAAGCTAGATTTGGTATCATTTATGTATTTGATTCTTGTCCATCTATAACCTCCCAACACAGCATCTGTTGGTGTGCAAATTTTCATTTTTGTCGATGAAGATACCAAAGAAAGCATTCTAGTCGAACCATTACAAAGCCCAAAAAGTCATTCATGTGCTACATAACCTATGTTTCATTTCATTTCTCAAGTGAAGTGCAGACAATGTCAGAGGCTACAACTGTTACACAAACTCATCAACTATCTCACAGGTCTTGACACTGCTTGAAGATTTTCCCCATGAGAAAGCATCAAGATGAAAAAGTGAAAGAATCTGAATTTCACAGCGTTTCCCTTTTCCTCAGTAATCTCAAACAGTTGAAATCATGCTGCGTGGGCTAAAGAGCAGGCAATTGAAGAAAGGGAAACTCCTAACAAAGACTCAAATTTGATCCTAGAAAACTGTCTATACAGTGAAACAAATCATGCTCAGAGACTTATTATTTTACCTGTGAGAAGAGAGGATATAGATGAGAGTTAGCGCTGAGCTCAGTAGAGTAATCCTGTAGGGTTATACTGTGCTGAGGGGCCGTGTGAGGAGGTAATACTCCATACTCTGAAGAAGGATTATCAGATTCATCCCTCAGAAAGTCTATACTCTCCATCAATAAGTCCTAAACATTTGAGCATTTTAAATACAATTCAAACAGGAATCGCTTCAATTACATACATGATCATACCCATCAATGTTTGCAGGTACCTTCACTTTAACTTCCATTCCGATCATAGTGAAATTTAGGTAGTTACAAGGAAGGCAAATTTACGGAATGACACAGCATATTTTAACTTTTTATTTAACCATAATACAATACACACATACAAAACCATATAAATTTGTTATTTAAATTGTGCATTGTCCTTTTAAGTTTGTGTTACAGAAATATTATAACGGACTCATTTTCGGGTAACAACTTGGCAAAACCCTACCCGTATTTAGCCTGATGCCTAACAATCAATCCTGCTGCAAAGTGCAAAAAATTGACTACATTACTCACGACTGTTGATCTGATAAGAGGATTTGATGGATCATCTTGTAGTACATTGGTAGACAGAGAAGAGAAATCCTCATGTAAGCAGGCCCGCCTCTCACTGAGAGGGGCTGATTCAGGCAGAGCCATCAACTCTCTAACAAGTGACTTCTTAATTTTCTTCTCATACTCCATGCAATCAGCTGTAAGAAACATTTAATCTGAAATTAGACTAATGAACTCCTCAGTGATTACACCAAGTTCTGCCCTTTGATGCAAAGAGGGGACAACTTTTTATGCATTTAAAGCATGGATCTTTTGTTATTGGCGAGAATGGTTATCAATGTTGGTTAGACCAGCATAAGGCGAATTAGACATACAAGCATAAGGCCTAATAATATAGCTTAAAATGAGAATATCATACAACATAATGGAATTTATGCAGAATTGGTAATTTCTATTATATCATGATAGATGGCAAAGTTGTCTGACATTCAGCCAAGGTATAACTCACTCAGTAGATGCATATTCTGTTGATAAAATACTTTGACCGTTCCAAACATGAGCTGGGCAGACAGATATAAGGAGAATCTTCTTGTGTGATCACGGCTTGTTCGCACTCTGGCCATGATGTACTCTAATATTTCTTCACTACAATGTTGAAGTAAATTTATTCAAAATTTTGTTTATAATATTTCTTCATCGCTGAGTTTATTCCATGCGCTTTGTTATGATTAGTTTCCAATCTCTGCATAGCTATGTTAAATAGTAGGCGCAGGTCTCAGACTATTAAGCAAAGCTTCAATCCACGGGAAGTGTGACCTGGTGTGATTCACAACTAACCACTTTTTAGCAATGTGCACCCTCTCATATTCTCTTCTTGTGAGAGATTTATTCTGCATAGCAGCCAACCATATGATTCCAAATGAGCCTTGACGTCTCTGCAGGATCTCATGGCAGAAAAACATGATGATCTACAACAATAAAAATCAGAGCAAGATGCGAGCAAGGACTTGTCTTTGAATAAGCGTAATAGCAGTTTTTCTGCTATATATAATTAAAAATATATATAATATATATAATATATATATGCTCTACTATTTTTAGACCAGCACTGAGCTTTCAACTTTTCATCTATTCAATTGGCCTGTATTCATATGATGATTATGGACATCATTTGTTTTGATTTATATTATATAGAATAATAATTAATAAATATAAAAATAATGTGGTTGTTGTGAAGTCATCATCATGATCATCAATCAATCAAGTAGTAAGCTACTCGCTCCTGCTTGGTACAATGACAATCAATGTGAATGTATTATTTATTATTAGGCATAATCAACTAAACTCCTTTGAAATAATGGAAGAAGCACTATCTATCTCATAGATAAAGGCCACCAGCCAAGTTATCCCTTGTCCAACTCTTAATGAGTGAAGTTCATGCACAGAGGTCAAGGAATTGTATTATTTTCAGTGAGTTCATTGCTTCAACCAATGAACTAAACCTTTAGTTAAGTTCATTGCTTCAACTGTCTGTTTTGATTTTCGCGCCAGAATATGTTTCCTGTGGAAGCTGAGGATTTGGGCTATTGAGATTCTTTGTGAATAGGCGGTGTACTCCCAATAAATATATGCTTTTCAAAGCAAGAACATCTGCTAATCAATACTGATGAGTCAAGTAAGAACATGAATCTCTTCAGCAAAAAATGATCATTTTTCTTTTTTGTTCATAGGCTTGCAAACCTGCAACAGATTTCAGATAAATTTACACAACAAACTCACTCTTAGGTCTGTCATACTAAAGAGTCATTACAAATTGGTCATTTATATCAAATTTCACATGACAAAGTCTGCAGTTGCCCATCATGAGGACATTTTTGATGAAGACAATTTATTATAACTCTCATTATTATTATTAATTATATTATATATATTATTTTTATGTCAACAATCAACTCGAGGACTCAGGAGTCAAAGATATACATACTTCCTGTTGGTATAGATCTGTGTCAATATGTTTGTTAGCATATATATATACATTTCTGCATCTTTGTATCCTTTGTTGTTGTTTTTATCACAGGACAGGTCAACTGACTCAGACCTGCCTTTGCTTTGGGTCTTTTGTTTTTGTAATGTTTGACTGGCCAAACGACATTGCCAGCCTCCCTGTTGCCAGAGACCGAGGTAGGTTGTGTTGGAGTGGACCTGTGGTTTGCACATAAGATATTATACTACTATAGCATATATCTATCTATTGTTGTTGAAGATACTTGCAAAGTAGTAAAAATACCTCACCCCCCCCCCCCCCCCCCGTTACAAGCGTTTTCGTCCCTGATCCAACTCACTCGAATACAGAGTACTTGATAGGAGGGCTGGTGTACAGCTAAATTACTTGTTTCAGGCACCCTGCAGATTTACTGTTCATGGTAATGCCTCACTTCTTTAATATTCTTGATAGTTTTTATTGAGTTCTAAAATATTGTTTGATAATGCTGCCAGGCTATAAAGACTACTACTACCCATTGGTGCCCAAACTGGCAATCTCCCTGATTTCCCGTGGATTACACTGGACCAATTGCCGACAGACGGCTTGCCACATCGCCGGAACCTTCAACAGTGAAGTTGGCGATCAACCCAAAATTACTAAGTAAGAAGTAGGTGGAAGCTGCTTGCATATCATATTCTTTTATTTTAATCTACGTCTAAGAACCCTTGCGCCTCTATGGCTCTATTATTCGGTTTCACTGTTAAACTTTTATATGTTCCAGTTTCGGTCACTTGACCAGAACGAGCTATGGAAGAGGAACAAACAACTCTAGGCTCCCTAGAAGAAATATGCATGAACTATGTCTGCAGAAACTTCCAAAAATACCCAGTCGCTCTTATCACATGTAAGTACTATGCTGTTTGAGTCAGTAAATGAGAAAAATCACATTCTAAACAGCGGATTGTTTTCGAAAATCACAGGAGTTTTAGGAATAGCGTATGTGTTTGTTCATTTTTTATTTATTTAATATATTTTAAGGTTTACCACAGCCAATTGTGAATATGCTTGTGGAAAAGCTGAGTCCTCTGAATCTAAGAAGACTGGAGATGGCACTGGAAACACCTGAAGGTAGGTTGCACAAATGGAGGTATAGCCATGCCTATTCCATCTCTGTTAGCACTAAACTTTTGTCAATCAGGGACAAAATATTGATGCAACAACTAGCAGACCCCACTACCTTCTTGTCTGAAGTATCATTTTTAAAAAGTAGCTACGGTGACTCTAGTAAACCTTAGCCCTTTTTATAGCCTATGCATTGGCTCTGATTTGCTTCCTTTCTCACAGCTAATCAGTTTACACCCATTACATTGGCTACCCTCCTGTCAATGTCCTGTTGTTTTTAGGTGCCAACCAAGAGTTATGGCTGAAGCATTATTCAGAGAATTTCGCTATTTACTACAGGAGTATTTTCAAAGCCACTCACACCAACGAGAACATTTTTTGTGTTGTGAATCGAGATGAAAATGATTTCAGAAGAAGATACCTAGAGGACACCTTCCATGTACTGCTGGAAGATGCCAACAAAATAACTATACTACTGCAAAGAGGTAAATAAGATAGCCGCCTCTTATTTTCATAGAACTTGTCACCTTGAATTTGGAATATCATTGTTATATAGAAGAAAATTACAACTGTTACAATATTTTTGTCTAGCTCCAACTTTCAAACGTGCCTATCACATGCATCATTTTTCCAGCCTCAAAAAGGAAGGTGTCATTGAGTTGATTGGTATGTTGTCTGCGAGTCGTAGTCATGCTCTCAAGTCATGCAGTGGTTGGGCATCAGTTTCATCCAAACTCATTTGACCTGAGACTGTGGCTAAATTTTGCTGTTTTCCATAGATCATCATTTTGAATTGATCCATCTGAGGGTACTGAAATGGGTCAAGTTTCGAATTTTGAGCACAGAATATGCCACCCAAAATTTGTAAGCTCGGGTTCCATAGACTAACCTTTGCCATTGTTTGAGATTATTGTCATTATGAAAATAATCTCGATTTGTGTGTTGATGGACTTGATCTATTCGTTTATTTCGTTGATGTTATCGTGCAACAGCTCTATGCACATGAAATGTGAGTAAATTACATGGTTAGTGTAGTTGCTGCAGTAAACATACATTTACTATAAATCACAGGTGTACTAGAAGTCAACTTGGTAAAGACGTCGGATCTGGCAAGTAATCAGGAGAAAGCTTGCTGTCATGTGAAGATGGATCAGATCAAATCAGATATGTTAGTCTGTGCACCGTTTGTGAGATCGCTAAAGGTAAACCCGTGTTTATTTCAGTTGATTGTTTCTCCATACATAACTAAATTTGTAGAAGAAAAAAATAACACATGAGAGAGATAGTACAAAATAAAGGAGTTGCCTTTTACTTGACCATATTTGAGAACACAACTCCCAAAATATTTGACAAAAATCATTTCCATTTTGATACTCACTATTTTTGTGCATATATGTAATTCAATTCCATTATTTTATGTGTTCCAGGTTTTCAGAAGTAAAGTTTTGATGAGTCCTTCACTGAAGGAAGTCCTAGACATTCTCTCAAACTCCGTAAAGTGTATCAGACTCGTGTTTCTGCATGACTACAGAATATTAAGAGAGACTATTCAGTATTTCATGAAGAATGGTCACATACATGATTTTCATACGACATGGCAGCCTCAAAGATGTTCTCTACCTCCTAAATGTTCAGTAGAGATACTCACTCTCTTAGCAGGACTTCAGGTAATTACAATTAACCTCTGAATAATATGCAATCTGTTTCCTCAAATCCGTTGACTAGGGTGAGTAAACAGCCATAGTAATGATAGATGAGCAAAAGCTGACCGCAGATGATCTAATGATTTGGTGAAAAGCATCCCTCAGGGAAATATTCTCCCACTCAGCGTCAGTTTGCCACCCAAATTTCCAGTGTCATAAAAAAGGATATAACTGAAGGCATCATCAGTAAATGGCATAGCTGCTGAAACATTGTATTTTCTCAAATCTTCATGGCTACCAAAACAAAACTAGGCATAAGCGACAATATACCTATCTTTAAAGTTCTTCTTCTACTTTTAGTTACCCAACATTACATTAGTTGATGACCTAGATGAAGCTTCGACATCAACAGCGGAGGCAGATGAGCTGACATGGAACCCATATGATCTGTATGACATTGCTGTAGGTGGCTCTCGGATCACTCAACAAGCTGATGACGTATCATATGAATGCGCTGCCGTACAGTGTGATAAGTCAGCTACTCACGTCAGCATCAGTTCCTTCATGCTGACCCAGAATCAATCAGTACACAAATATGTGGCCAATACATTACTAACTCGCTGGGCTTCTCTGCAGAGTCTTAAACTAGCCTGCCTCAGTAGGTTCATATAGAGCAATTTGTTACAAAATTTGAGCTTCGCTAAATGTATTAAATAACATCTTCTATTCTACTGGTGAAACAGCTGTGGCTCAAGGAGGAGCAACTCCAAATGTTGGCAAATTATATCAAATTATAAATCATATGCCACTGTATAGATGCCATGATGTCGTTTAAATCTGTTCACTGTTTACCTGATATGTTTATCATTTTATTGATAGCGGCAGAAAGAAAAACCATTCGATTGATGGACTTCATGCATAATAAGGCGCAATTTATTTTCCTTGAACAAATGAAACAAAATGGCAGAAGCGAAATGAAGTGGAAACATGTTTGTGTTGATTTTTTGTCTCTGCCTTTCTCCTAACATCTTTTTTACCCACAGATCAGGTTGATATTGACTTGTTCAAGGTGTCTATAGTCCAATTAATAGAACACCGCAGCCTCAGACAGCTGTGCTTTGAAGATACTCAGTTCACCAACCCTATGGATCTCTTTATATCAATACTCAGAATTCTAATCAAGTATGTGCGGTTATTTTCTGTCCATTACGATCTCACTCATCATAAACAGTGCTGTAGGATATATTTTGGGATGTTTTTGGAGGTTTGTAGTGTTAAGTTTCATGTTCGCAGTCAACACCACAGCCTAAAAATATGTCCTCTTTACCATCATATCGATGTGTTGTCTGGATGGACCTCTCGGTGGTGGGCATGCATAGATAGCTGTAGCCTTGACAAAACTTGTCAAAACAGGCTAATTTGTCCGGTGAAGTTACAGGTCACAATCTTGTCTAGACAAGCTGAATTATCTGTGAATATGTTGCAATGGAATTTTGCAGTCTACGTTGAGTTGAAAGGGGAGCCAGCGCTTCGCCATATGTGGTGCCAAAACACAATAATCTGCCATAGAAAACATTCACATGGGGATTTGAAAAACCAGTTTTGGCAGTCTCATGTTGTTGTTGACTCATTACAATATCATTTGTCTGTAATCGGATTTAGGTTTTTATCTTCGGCAATATTTTAGTTCTTTTTTTCAGGAATAAGGATATTGTGATGAATAAGCTTACAATGCTTGGAATAGGCCATCCGTTTGTTGGAGACTTTTCGTCTGAAATTATCCAAGGTATCATTATTTTATGTATTCTGATCAATTTATCCTATTATATGCTGACCATAATGATGTTTTTATTGGCCGTGTAAATTAACCACTTTTGTGATAAAAGTTAGAAGTTATGTATTTGGTGCCACCTTGGGAAAGGTATTGGAACAGGTGCCTTGATACAAAATACGGTTATTTCGGCATCAATCATTTATTTCTCCATTGACAGCTTGCTGACTTTCGAAACCAGGCACATATTGGGCAAGATATTTGTACATTTGTAAAGTGGGTTTATTCCAAATATGAAATGTTGACAATGCCATAAATGCACATGACTGTCGATTGCAGGTGATACTTTTCATGCTGTCACATCCCTAGATCTGAGTTTCTCATCACTAAACCATCCCAAATGCATTCCTACCTTCTGTGAATATCTGAAGAGGGACAAAGCCTTGAGGCTTCTCAATATTAACTGCTGTAAACTGCCTGATGGCGAAACGGCAGCACAACTTCTTAGAGCTATCGGCTGTAAGTGACATTATTATGATAACACAAAAAATTAAAGTCTGTTAAATCTCTTACTTATATTAATCCAATCTGGTGTAAGAACGAGATTGGTTTTAATGGCTTTGGTCTAGTATGAAATGCATTAGGCTTTTTTGAGGGAGAGCTGTCAGCAAACATCAACAGTAGACACACACAGAAAACATTCCACTATTTCTGTCACAGATCAAACCAAAATAGACATATGTAGCCTAAAACTTTCCAATTACATTGTTTGCTGTATGAGAGATCAAGGCCAGCACTCCTTGGTGCCATAAAATTCAGAACAGGGCATCACGCTGATGTAGAAAGACCTAACAAATGACTATTTACTTCCTAAATGTGATAATTAGTTGCTTTCTGGTTCATGGTGATGGTTCACAAATATATAAATACATATTATTTACACGTTAATGGTTATATCTCACTCCCAAACCTGTGAAAGTCTGATTAATTAACAGAAGATCAGAAATCTTACAAGGAAATTGTAATTCAGGCAGCATTTACCAGAAATCAAACAAACTTACATAAGCTACTATGAAGAATCTAGTAATTGGAATCGTTGTTGAGGGATTTTATTTTGACAGTTCTGTGATGGTGCTGTGTGTAAGTTTTCGATCGAATGCTTCTCCTTTTTTATTTACATTTTATTGACTGCCATAATCAATTCGATAAGTAAACAAGTTATCGAGTAAAGAAACACAAAGAAGAAAAAATTCCAATTTATTTGGAAGCCGAAAAAGACATAGTTTTCGGCAAAGAAAGAGATACATGTCTTATGCAATCATACATGAATGCCAGTGATGTATTGGTACAGGAGAATAACAAGGGTTTTATCTCATACCTGATGCCCTTTTGTGACCGATTTCTTGTTGATTACCACATCCATCCGAGAAGCCTCCCCAATGTATTCTAAAATTGTTATAGATTCTTGAAACACCAAGGTGATTCTTGGTTTTCTCAGCTTCTATGAGAATCCCTAGGGCCCAATTTCTTCACTAATTGATTTCACACAGCATGCTCTTGCAACAGTGTTGTAAGCGAACACGAAATTTAATTAAAAGGAGCTTGATTTTCCAATTGGCTCTAGTAAATTTGTGAGTAAACATGGCAAAATCCAAGAAAATTTGAAACATCCCAATTTACACTTACCAAAAGAGAGTAAATTTATTTTCCATTGAAACTTCCCTTGCTGTCGTGTGCCATTAAATTTTAACAGGAACTTCACACATGCCAAGATTCAGCTTTGATTGATAACACTGTTTGGCTGAAACTGAAGCAGGCCTAGTCAATGTTGCTCGAGCCCTATAACTTATGCCAGGGTATGATATGGTTAGCGGTTGTAACTAGTAGTTAACTCAGCTGTATATGTGTGTTACCTGACCTGCATATTTATATATATATATATATATATATATATACCCCATAAACGGATAAAAATATTTATATATGCTTATGATGTTGCTCGACTTCTATATGGATACGTTCGGCCACTTGTGTGTAAGCAAATATTTTATGACTTACTATATTATTTTCAGTCAGCACTATATCAGAACTGATTATAGACTTTAACCCAATCAACAGTGAGCAGGCTGAGGATGCTATGATCGAGATGCTGGAGACCAACCATCACCTGGAAACTCTGTCATGTACCCTCTGCAGCTTTAACCAAACTTTCTGTGAGTTCAGTACAATAGGCTATACTTTTTTAACTTTTACCACAGAGACCTGATTTTTTATGGTTTTGTTTTTACCAATGGCAATGTCTACAACGAATTACACTGCTTGTTTGTCAGTGACTGTAATAAATCCGTTCGCCCAGTCGAGGATCTTGCTCCTTAGCTCAGCACAGTGAACAAAGGTTGCGGAGCTCGAATTGTTGTTGCCCATATTTTGATCCTTGTTTCTGTCTTTTGTTGTGCAAACTCCACAATGATTTTAGTGTTATGATTTTAGCTGCTTTAAGGTGTGGGTGACAAACCCAATCAAACTGGTGTCAGTTTGTTAGGATGCTACCTGGGAATCACCAATTGTGTCAAAAAATTAAAGCACGTGAGGTTGATAATCATGTTAATAATTGAGTGCAAGCCAGGGGGCCGTCGGACTGGGTGGGCAAAGTCTGTGGGGCTCAGACTAGTGCAAGCATGTCTTGACAAGACTTCTTGGTAAAGGGAACAACCACCCCCCATACCTCACCCAACAAAGCTTGTCGAGGTAGGCACACTCCAGCCTAGCTCACGGAGGCAATGATATGGGGCGGTCAAAGTACATGAAATGAGAATGAGCTGCCATTTCTTTTGCAGTGAGAAAAAGACTTCTTCCAGCCGTAGGAAATTTACCTCGTCTTTCTAAGCTTTACCTAGCTGAAAACAGAATTGGTATGGTTTTATAAACACTCTGCTCTATGTGTACATGTATATTTTTTGCGATCAAATAGATCATCACATCCGTCGCATGTTGGCAGTAATTTGGAAATATTCTGTCAACCACCACCATATCTGAGCAAAGCAAATTTGCACTTTGAGGTTCTCTTTTGATTTTGAAATTTGATAAAAGGTTTGCAGCCATACTTCAACAGCTTTACACAGCGGGTCAAAGTGAAGCCAAATTAACCTAATGGCACACTGGTACCCTTATATTTTTTCTAGTTGAGCATTGCACTTGACTGTGTGAATGTTCGACCCGGTTTTTTACCTCTCACCTTTTTACCTATCACATCCGTCGCATTTTGGCAGTAATTTGGAATTATTCTGTCAACCACCACCATATCTGAGCAAAACAAATTTGCACTTTGAGGTTCTCTTTTGATTTTGAAATTTGATAAAAGGTTTGCAGCCATACTTCAACAGCTTTACACAGCGGGCCAAAGTGAAGCCAAATTAACCTAATGGCGCACTGGTACCCTTATATTTTTTCTAGTTGAGCATTGCACTTGACTGTGTGAATGTTCGACTCGGTTTTTTACCTCTCACCAGCTCAAGTATGATTGACCCCAGAGCGTGATCATTATAAGGGACTTTGTATACCATCAGTGTACCTTTTTTGCCTATGATAAGAACCCTGCTGAAACAAATTGTTCAAAGTTCCTAGTGGAAGGTAGCCGAATAATGAAATTTAGCTATAAATGGATTGATTGATGAAATCATGTCACCACATTGAGGCAATGTTAGTCACTGTCCAGCAATGTCCTCTTATCTTCTATCTGGATAGCTGGTATTCACTTTTGATTTACATCTCCGACTGGAGGGCTTGAAACTGTCAATCTGGTGATTGAGAATGCTTCTTGTCCTCGTGAGAGCAAGGAGTGACAGCGGAAATCCCTGTTACTCCTTGGTGAGAGTGTGACATTGTGAAATTAAAGCCCTTGCCAAATTTTAATTTAAACTTATCCTCACTCGTCATTACAACTACATTGCTGCTGCCACAAGATTGCGTTGGCGTGACTTTTGACTCATATATTTTAATTGACACCTTGGCTCATTCAGTCAATGTTCTGTGTTGATGCCCGCAGCGAGTTCAATATGAGAGATTTGATTGCATAACGATGTTCAAATCTTTTTAGATCTCTCTATCTACCTAACAGCATATACTGTACATGTTCCTGCTGCTATTCCCCCCCCCCCCCCCGAGTTGTAATCCTTTACCATCATATATACTTTTATTTTCAATCTACATTTATCTTTTTGAATGTTAATCATACAGCGACATTTGATTTATCTTAGGTGATATAGAAGAACTCAAAGAATTATTGGAAAAGTTACTAACCACTAGGAGTTATCTAAACTATCTAGACCTCAGGTAATATATAAATGGAAGGTCCTGGTACCAGAAGTGAATGATATCGGGCCAAATATCATAAATATATTGATGTGATATATAAATTATCACAGCAGAACTTCCCCAGTCTATAAATTCAAAGAATTAATAATTTATAGAGAATTGAAAGTTACCAAAATCTAGATGTCAGAATCAACTCCCGCCCTTTTTTATTGCAATTCTCTAACTATTTTGATGCAATGACATAATAGTCGTTAGCTTAGGATCATTAAGAGTCCCATTATCCGACGGAGATATTTTTACCATCTATTAATTGATCAATTACAAAACCAGTAACCAGGGAGCATTGTGGATCACAATGGTTGCCTAGGAAATGATTCCAGAGCTCCATATTCCTTGTAATGATGTGATATCATAAAATATGGCCACAATTGATGGCATTCTATATTTATGGCAATTTTCATGAGTTAAAAAATGTACAGAATAGCCACTATAAATTATTGTATATGCGTTACTAGATTTGTGAAGATATAAATACCCTTCCCAAAGCTTTCAGTGGAAATTCTTATGAATATATATTTAGCCAAGTTGGCCCAACAGGTTGTTTTTTATTTGACACCTCCACGGATCATTACCATCTTATGTATAAACTGGTGATGTGTTAGTAACGGGGAGGGTCTCTCAATTAGAATGAGCGATGCTTTTCATTGCAAATTTTCTTATTATCACTCGCTCAAAATTATTGCTTATTTGGTCTTTCAGTTAGACTAATTTGCTCCAAATTGTTTCTCAGAATATTTATAGTTCCATCAATGGGTGGGCGATTTGGGAACGATGCCCTTAGCAGGTCACACTGAGCAATCAGATAGTGATTTTGGCTCTTTATCATTGAAACTGCCCCTGTATACCAATCTTGATATGTCCCTCATATTTTGTAGTTCCAACTTCTTATCCGGTGCTTTCCTGTCAGAAACTGCAGACTCGCTCATAAATCTAAGAGGAGAGAACCAACTACTTTTTAAAGGATTGAATCTCAGTTTTAACTTGGATCGCGGTCACGGGGACGTTGAGCAGAGCAAGGCTATCCGAGCTAAGTATCGAAGGTTATGCCAGCATTTTTTCTGTATGATATTATACGAAGATCCAGCGGAACCAGCACGACACGAACACATGGCTCAGATGTAGACTATGGTGGTGCATATAAGCTCAATGACCTGTGCGATGATACCATACTATGTACACATACATATATACATATACATTTGACATCAATAGAGACCTTTCAAACATTTCCTTAACTTGTTTCCAGTCATAACCCTGTACACATCCAAACAGTGAAAGTTGATTGAGTCTGTTTGGTAATGTTCCACTTTATGTTAAGTATTTCACTCTGTACATTTCAATTTGCTCAATGCTATAAGGTTTCTTTCAGCAGCTTTGCTTCAGAATCATGGTGTTACCTCCAAGATCAATACGTTACCCACACGTAGGTTCAAGAAATTGGTTTGTTATTGAAAGGTGTTCCATGACAAACACTTGTGTGACACATTTCAGCATGGTGTGAGACATAATCTTATTTTCATGAGTACCAGCCCAAACAGCTAAATACGATCCATCAAAGAACAGTTTGAAGTTGTCTTCCCATTGCACTCAAAATTGTAAAAACTCTCCACGTCTACATCTCATCTTTCAAAAAGATCTCTTGTTGTATTATAGTTATGGATCTTTCTCACTTTGGGCCGTCATGGTAATTTGATTTTTACTTGATGTGATTATTTCATTGACCCCCCTCCCCGCCAAGTATAAGTGAATTGTTTGTGTTGTAGATATTCCGCCATGATGCTAGTTGCGCGTTTTTGTGAAGTTGACGTTGATGGAAGCGTTTGTGGGCGGATATATACATGTAGTTTGAACATTGCTCAATGTTGTGTTTACAGTTTTTTATCGCCCGACTATTTTTGTGGACGATTGCATAAAACCGCTGTAGGAAAGGGCCAACGCAGTTGAAATTTTTTGCCACCTAACCTACGGTGTGAAATGGTAGTAAACTGTGTGTAAAAACCACATGGTAGCATAGTTTTGTCATATTTACGTTTGAATACACCAAACACGTTAAACACAGAACATCTGGTTTAGATATCACGTATATACAGTAATGATATGTGTCAAAATGGCAGTTGACCAAATTTTTGATAAAAGAGTTGATACAGATGCTTAGTTTATCTGTAGACCTTTAGTTTTCCACGCTTTTTCATCAAACTACACATAACAGGCTAACACAAAGCATTTCCTGCGTAGGAGTTCATATTGTCTTTATGTTGCCATGGAGGAAAGATTCTAAATCTTGTCACTCGCGCCTCTTCAAAACAAAATTATTCAGTCACTTAACTTATAGGTCTTATTCCATCCCTGAAACAAAGAGTCGGGAAGTACAGCCAGGGTATCTATAATCAAGTGGAAACTGTGGTGTTTCTGAATTAATTTTAATGCAATTTTCACTTCATCACATGCTTTATCACGCCAATAAGCATATGACTTTCTGCCAAGGCACCCTGAAATTGCTGATCTCTCTTCAAAGCCATCATGAGACATGCGATGTAACTTAGTGATTGGCTGACGGCTTATCAGTGTCGGTTATGGCTGCCCATCACGCCTGACAGGAAAGGCCAGAGTCAGATTTGGCGTGATTTGCAATTCATGAGTCATAACGAGGAGGTTTTTGTACATGTAAATATCTATATTATATAATGTACAACCATATAATTAAGCGTACTCGGAGTAGAGAGTAGTAAAAGGGCATTTGAAGTTTAGGATAAGTGCCGCGCTCAGCGATGGTTGGTATAATTCTTCCTGAAAAGTTTATTAAGTCTTCAACCAACTTGGTAAAGCAGCAGTTTACACCAAATTTCTAGCTGATTAATTTAAACAATTAGCATATACCTAGCCCACTTGGAAGTTGAAACCAAAAGCAAAACAAAGAAAACGTGTTGAGCGAACTCAAATATATCGTTCCTATATATATTTAGCATATAGAACTGATGAATCGTTTGAAAATGCTGAAATGTAGCAAAATCTTCATTGTGACAGACTTGGTATGTGGTCATAGAGGCTGCTCTTTTTCATGTCAGTGGCATAGTCCTGTTTTATATAGTATAGGACAGTTAGACTTGTTACTCCTTGGTTAAACTGAGTGTGACCAAGGAGTCTCCAACTCCTTGGTGTGACATAATGTCACTTACTGACTTCTTCCTCATCGCGCTGCATGATTTATATTTCATAAAAGAGAAGCAAACGTTTCATATGTAACCTTCTGACATGACTTAACAAAAATGGAGCTTTCGATTACGTCTAAGAACTTTTTGAGTATAATGGTACCATATGGTTCTTATCAAATAAAAACCGTAATGGTGTAAGAACTTCATGCACTTAGAGTGATTTATCTCAATTTAAGTTATATCTGTGAAAATGTCAAAAAAATGTCATAATAGAAGAACTCGGTTATATGGTGATATATTATAGTATGTGGCCAAGAAAAGAGGAACCAAAAAATCCTAGTTTCCTAGTTTTGTCCTTGTACTATATAGTATTCCCTCTGGAAACTGGAAGATTTATATTTGGGAAAACAAATGATGGTCTCTTAACAAATACAGGGTCCCTGTTATTATACATTTTATATATTAGCAAACAATATCATCTGGTAGGACGTTTTCAATGTTGAGCCACCGAAATGAGAGCAGATGTTGGTTGGACCAAGATTGATTGAATTTATATTCAGTTCACCATCAGCCTATCAAGATCCAAGCCCAAGGTTTCACTCCTCTTCTGGCTTTTTATTTTCACTGTAATAATTCAGTACTAAGAGAATCAATTATAGCCAGAGCGACAGAGGAACACATGTAATTTAGAGGCGTGTGGTGGGTCTTTTCTTTCACAATTCTTTAAAGTCCTGCCAAATATTTTTATGGCATATATTAAAAGGATTAAGAAGCATAAAGTGGAACAGTAACCTCAATTAATTCAAAACCAGAGGTATAGTGTGTTACCATGTCACCAGCTACCATAGATCAGCTTATTACGAAATGCCATGGTTCTATGTAACTTACGTCAATTGTGGAATGACAACACAAGCATGTAACTAAGCAAATCAGCAGAGTATAGGATCACACTGCCTATTTTGGTACGGTACCATTAGCATGCGCTTTCACTTTTAAACTTTTAATTTGAAGGCAGTTTCCTCGTCATTAAGACTAAATTCTAATTATGAGATGAAATTCTAGCGTTATTTATTCAAGGGTAAAACTTGAATACCTGACATCAGTCATTGATATGCTGTTTTGACCAAAGTTGTTGAGGTGAAAGAAATAGGCCTATCAATACACATGTAACCATGCTCTTCAAAGTACACAACTTACTGAATAACTTACTGTGTAGAGTAAATAAATAGACATTCTTATATCATGGACAAATCAAGGAAATATTTCAATCCACCGCAGATAGTTAAAATTTACAACTGTCACATTTTTGCTGTAAATCAGACTGACTAGCACAGGCACTTGTGCCAGTGATTTCACAATCCTACATAATAACAGTTTTATAATTTGGATAAGCAATGCACCCAAATTCAAAACACATCATCACATGATGGTACTACTACTGTATCGTTTATAATTCAATAACAACTTATCTAGTGAATCACCAGTTTGGTATTTTCTTTGTACCCGCCAATATAAAGAAATTTCGACATTTGGGAGTTGTCCAACTTGACCAGTATAGTCCATCATCTCAACTTGACCATTGTCTATTATCTCAACTTGTCCAAAGTTCAATTTTCATTATTTTATTCTCAAAAAAGTATAGTTATGTATACTTAATTTACATCTGTTACAAAAATATATGGCTACAAGCCGAGCACGTAACAATACATGCAATGTCAAATGCTTTGTCCGACTTTACAAAATATAGACAAAATTCCATAGATATATAAGGAGGTTGAGGAAAAAGCTCAAAAATAGATAGAATGTATGATTGTTGGATTGCTTCAAAGTATGCATGTCGCTGCATATAGAAATGGCAAAAGTGGAATCTTAACAAGAATTTACATCACCGAGAGCACCATAAATTCACAATAAATAAATACATGTACGCCATAATTGTGATCCATCACATTTAAAAATAAAAGAGACATGCAAAGAAAAAGAATAGGGATAGGCGATTGATTAGTATGCTTGCATTCTCATTTCAGGCATCATTATTTGGCACCCAGAATTTATATGCTCCATAATTTTCTGTTTGAGGATTACTACTTCATTGTTCAGAGCATGGGCGCTTTGCTGTAGCTCGTTATTGCGGGTTTTGAGATCTGATACTTTGTCCTCGAGGCGGTTGATTCTTTCTAACTTCCTCGTTCTGCACTTTCGGGCTGCGATCCTGTTGCGAGCTCGTTTGCGCTCAAGTTTGATTTTTTCTTGTTCTTCCAGATCTACTGGGATACTGTCCAATCTATTAATATTTTCTACTCTGTCAAGATCATCATCATCGTCATCATCATCGTCGCTGGCACCTAGCGGGCTGTCTGTGATTCGGCTGCTGGCGCCGCTCGGGCTGTGAGGTACCTGGTGATCAGCTGAGAATGTTGAGGTTGATGGCTCTGCTTTGACATTGACAGATCGGTAAGCTGATGAGGCTCCCTGCTGCATGGCTGGATGTTGAGGTAAATGTGGCATAGCTTGTTGGGCTAATCCTGAGGGAGCGAACGGAGGATGCCTTCGAGATACTGTTGGGTTCATCATCATATTGTTAGAATTTTGGTTCATGCTGTTATAGCCTGATGTGAATGTTGGCTGCGAGGAAGACATGGGCATAAGCTGACTGTATGTGCTGGCGATGGGCTTATTCATCTGCATCATGGCTTGTCCCTGCTGCTGATTGTTATTTTGCATGGATGTCGGTGGATTTGCTCCAGGATTATTTGGCATGCCTGAAATAAAATAACGGTACAATAAGTTTTCTGAATAAAAACAGTTATTTCCTTTTACGCAACCTAATGTATTTTGTTTTCATGGGTGGATTGCATTGAACGTACCATAACAAGTCAAGGAACTCATGTTTACTTCAGTTGTTATTCTCATAAATTTGACCATTTAAAAATACCAGTTACAGTCGAAAACAAGTTGGAAATCAAGTTCATATGAGGTGAAAGGATAATTACCTGGTTGTTGATGAAGTTCAGCCAAAGCCTCGACAAATCCTCGGGCATATGCTTCTTGTTCGTCGGTAACGTATTTTGGATATATGAACTGTGATGGAGTTGGAGTAGTTCCAACCATTCCGTTATGAGATATAAGTTTCTCTAGCTCCGGAGAAGCGAGCTGTAGCATATTAGAAAACTTCTGTTGTTTAGTTTTGTCTGTGCCAAAGTCCAATTGCATTGTCTTCTTCATGTGATGAGTTTTGTCACTGTCGTTATCTTGATACAAGCTCATTTCCATCTTACTGCTCTGACTACCAAACACAGAATTGTGATGTTCAGTGGATATCCCCTGTTTATGAATCAGTTTAGAAGCCTGCTGCTCTACGTAATCGCTATGACTAGTTGTCGTACAATATGACTCATTCTGGGTTGTAGTATATTTTATATCTCCAGCGGCAATCACATGTTCTGACTAACATTTCTAAAAATAGAAGATTAAGTCACTGTTCAGTGATGTGATTGGCTATTGCTATTGGTTACTGGGAGGAGCTTGAACAATAGGCGGTGCTTAGCCTACGTCATAACAACAATCCATATTTGGAGGGATTTCCCCTATTTGCTTCCGATCAAAGTGAAACTAGGACTTAGCACATGGTTCCTTATAGCATGAACTTCCTCATTCGAGTGTATACTCATGAGTATTCAAATGTGCGCAAATTTGCATTTCAGCTGACAATCAATGTCTAAACTTCAGTGTACTGAAGTAATCAACAATATTTGGCAATGGGACATTACCCCCTCCCTCTGTTGCTTGAGTTGGGAAGGGATGGTTCAAGGAGTAAAATGGATGGGTGTTAGTGAATGGTTGTTCAGGAGGAGTAAAATGGATGGTTGATATTGAGTGGTTGGTACATTGACCAAGCAACAGAGGGAATTATGGATGCTACAATTTAAGATTAAGATGCCAAGCCACTGCCAAGACACCACAGAGAATATACCCCGAGCACAATCTAGAGCGATCAGTCAAAACTTCCTGTGCATTTTGAGTGCTTATTTATGAGATTGTGGAGAACTCCTCAATCAGACCTTGATTATGATAGGAAGACCCAGAATTTCCCTTGATGAAAACATGTGTCACTCCATCCCAGTTGCCACACACTCACTTTCTCCCTCACATGGGTGCAAGCTGTGATAGAATGATGTATGTATGAATGGTATGCTCATTTCTCCATGTGGTGTCTGAACACCATAGATATTTATCTGTTAGCCGAGTTTAAATTTATATCTCCTAACAGTATTGGTGGTGTGTGCTGTGCCCTAACATATCTCATTGTGTGAATTCCCTAACGGACGAAATTTTGTGGGGGAGGGGGGGGCTTGGCATTGTGGAATTTAAATTTGTATTGATTTTACATTGTCCGTTACACAGATCGAGAACTGGTTCATGAAGGAGTGAAGCTGGATACAAACCAGTACATTATGGATAGTCAGTCGACACTTTTAACACAGGGCCTGGATGGGTCCCCAACCCGCAACTTGAGAAGCAGTTCAGACCGCCCGACACAATTCTTCCGAACGCTGACGGAACAAGCATCACCCTCTGATTCTACTCCTAATCCCGACTCTACCGGACTCCGAGGAGGAAATTCTGGTTTGTTTCCTTGTAATAAGTCAAAGTCAGATCACACTATTGTAACACTTGCTGTCACACGATACCCTGAGGAGATTGGGAAATTTGATGACGGCTGTTGGTGATTTTCCAACTTCCACGTCTTGATAGAGATCTTGTTGTGAAGATCGAGAAGTTGAAATCTTCATCAATTTCACAATAATGTTCTTGCTGCTGGTACTTATATACGAAGTGTTCGCTGTTATGTACTATCGCTTCTTTTTGATCATCTAGTATATTTTTATTTATGTAGATGATGAGTCCCCACTGAACTCTCCTCTGCTGAAAAAGCATCGAATCCACTTGGGAATGACACCGGACAGAGCCATGATAGAAACATCAACATCACGTCTCAATCAATCATCCAACTTTATAGGTGTCAGTAGCAAGCCATCAACAGATCTAGGAAAACTCACATTTGATTCTTCAAATGTTAGCAGCAATCATGAAGTGCGTCCGCGATCAAAAAAGATGGGTAAGCTTGAAATATGCACTACCTCTTTCTTCTGATAAAAGAAAATGTGACCATTTTTCTACGGTAGTTTAGAATTCGAAAGACAAATTTAATTATTTCTTTACAGAAATGTTTAAAGTACCAGATATACCGCCATGGTTGAGAAATGAAGATAATTCTGGACTGATCAAAGCAGCTGGGAAAGACTCAAGGAGCGTTGAACGCAAACGGTCCGAGTCATTCTGTATACCAAGGTTCAAGGACAACCAAAGCTTGCACAGAGGTATTTTATGAAGCTTTCCAGTGTTCAATGTTAAAAATTGACCAAGTTTGATGCTTTGTGTTGTGTTTGTGTAAGGAATTATGTATACTCCTATTGTTGATGGTGCATTTTAGCAATATTCACAGGTCACACAAAGTTGAAATTTAAACTTGGTTTGTTTTGCTATTTTGTTTTTCCGGTAGTTCTTCCTTATTTTGTACGAATGTTATACAGCTGACGCGCTATATTTATTGTTTTTTACCTCTGATTCTAAGCCCCTAGGCACGATATAAACTCGATTTTATTTTGAAGAAGACATTGGAATGTTTGGTTTTTTTGCTCAACTTGACGACAATATTCACATCTTGCCCAATTTTAGACCTCTGTATTGACGGAAGTTTATTAAAATAAATTGGCACATCTTCATTGCCAAATTAAATGATGAGCTTCAATAGCAAACAAGCATTACGTTGATGCAATAATGCCCTTTCAATGTTTACAGATAGAGGAAATACATCTTTTGGGTCAGGTCGTTCGAGGCTCTCTTTGCCAAATTTCCGTACGTCCCCATGGCCTGCCAATGACAGCCTGTCTTATGAGACTAGTATGCCGAGTTTGGCCTGCCATGCTGCCCCTAGCAGGCACGGCTCAAGGGCGGAGGGCATCTCATCCCTGATGATACCTGCAGCACGAAGCAGCTTAATACACGAGAGCCTTCTCCATCAGTCAGAGAGATCCTTCTCTGGATGTGATACTGGATCACGAACTAGTGAGAAATCACATTTCATACCAGGTATAAATAGTAGAATGCTTTTACTTTCCAGGGTCCCGGTGATGAGTGCGTTTATGCAGATATTTCAAAACGATGTGTTATGGTGATATTTCAAAACGATGATTGTAGCCGTTGGTAACACCTGGATGGATTGCTTTGCTTGCCACAGAGCAATGACATATTATTTTGAAAACGTTTCAGTAGGTTTATCCAGATCTGGCATTGGCAAGGAAAACCATAAAACAACACCAAATATTTGCCCTTGATCACCAGACACAACTCAAACCTGGTATCTACACCTCACATTAACAATCAATCAGCGGTGGCCGGGTAGTCGCAACAGTGATAACATGTTATTATGCTTGGAATGTGATGGTATATTGGAATGGTTGATGACGCAATATGATTATGGTGTAGCTCGGCGTAGAATCATCCATATCGCTGTGGTTAAGTAATCTCAGCTTGTTGTTTATACAGATGGTATCTGGTACGCAGCGACAAAAATATCAACAAACAAACAAAGTTCAGTTTCCCATTTACGACATGTTGCTATTGTTGTCCGGCTACATTTAGATAAAAATAGCTCTTAAGATTATGCTTACTATATTAGTAACATGCAAATATCACTTTTGGATACAGATATTTCCTGGTGCCAAATCGTGAATTTATACTGATGTCTAGTTTTGATGCGACGGTAGAAAAAAGAATGGCATCTGTTCGTTAGAAAGTCTTGGTAGATTTATTTTGTTGGTTGAAAAATCACAGCAAACAGAAGCTCATAAAGCATTTTAATCTTTATTGTGTGAAGAGAGAGAAAGCCGAATGACTAGTGATAACTATGAGCTTCTGCGTAGTTAAGACTTCAGAGATTCCTTGGTTTTCTTTGTTTATTTGACTTTTTTACCACCTGATTTTATTACAAGTCATCATTGTTTATGATCTAGGGCATTATTTAATTTCTCAAGTCACACTTCAGCTAAGGATTTGTGAGCCATTTATTGATTTTTTACACATTTAAGATTTTTTTATCCAGATAATCCTCTCAAAGCTGCAAGCCATATCAGTCATCTTGATGACACTACAGACCCAAGACCAGACGACAGCAACTGCAATGCCATCTCATCTGGTGTCCGCTCTGACAGAATGTCTGGCAAAGTCTCCACTCCTGCCTCATCTTCAAGCAGGGTAGACCGATCTGGACCAGCTGAGATAGAAGGTGATGGTGAAATAACAAAGGTACACGTCTTAATTCTTTTTTCTTTACACTATGTCTTATTTGACCGCCCTATTTAACGGGCCCCTTAAGCCCAGATGGCTTCTGTGGGGTAGTGACCCTAAACCCTTGCCCGCCGTTGCCGGATGGACATGTTCTGCCTTTAGTTGTTGGCGGAGTCAATAATCGTAAATTTCCTTATACTCCCGCAGATATTTATCTCGTAGAAATTTGTTGCAAAATTGGTAATGGCACCGAGAAGCTAATTCTCAAAGTTCCATTCATTCAGGTTTCTTCCAGTTATAATTTACAAGTTTTCCTAGTTGGGAAATTAAGGAGAATACCGAGTGCATGTTTGGTAAAACACGTACGACAACTTGAAATTGTAATATTTTATGTTGCACTAGTTTTCCCCTACACAAATGCCTTGTTAGATATAGGACAATGTGTCTTTCGAATTTAATACGCTATCTAGAGACAGATGAAAAAATGAAGGGGATTTTTCTACTTAGTTGGAATTTCAGTGTGAAAATTTTCCACATAATAATTTTTTTCAATTTGATTTCCTGTTTCCTGTGTAATTGCTAGAGGTTTTTAAATTGCGAAATGTGATGATCCCATTGCATAAACCACTTCCTTATCAACGATTTATAAACATGTGCAAGGCCACACACACACACCCCTCACTGATGGTGGTCTGATGGATAGTTTCATTAAATACCAGGGCAAAAAAAAAGAGATTTCTTTGCTGTAAGTACAGGACACCATTATTAAAGCTATAGAACTGCTCATAATTATGCCAAGTGTGATCTTGTAGATGTCAGTATTGTCCACGAAATCCAGAAAATTTGGTAAGGTAAAGTATCTGAGAGAACTTGATATCTTTTGTTTTCATCAGATGCATTACGAACATTTTTTGGCTTCAGCCTTTGACATTTTTTGTGTTTGGAACTCTGTATATCCCTTTGTGCAGGTCTGTTGATTGGTAGAATATCTGTTTTTTGTGTATAATTGCCTTTATGGCCCTCATGATTTTAGTGGTTTTGCTTTCCACTAACCTAGCTCAATCAATTCCAGCCTTTGATTTTCAAGTACTGGTTTGCCAAATGGATCTTGTTTTACGGACAAAACACTACAAGTGATCAGACACATTCCATTTATAATCCCATATATTTACGTGACTTATTGACATACCTCGGTTTATTTGTACCTGTTGTTAACTTGTTTGTTTGTAGACTCTGCTTTGTATTATATGGCAAAAAGGAATGTTGGGAGGTTGCGTTTACAGCACAGAGACAATGAAGCTCCAGTTGGTACAAGACATACCTGAGAGTACCAACTTTCAGCTAACATCTCAGTGTACGTTCTGAGTACTTACCACGTGTCAGCTTACACTAAACACAACTTTACAAGTTGTACTTGAAACTTCTCGCTCTGTGTTTATTGACCAGGGCAGTGGGATCAATTTGCACAATGTAATGAACTTAGTTCCCAAATTTGACCTCTGCCCTTGAGGCTTGTCAGTTTAAAACCTTTATATAATCTGTGACCCTTAAAATAATTTTTCTTTGTGTTCAGTCCGGTTATTTTGCACTAGGTCTAACAACGCACTGGGGATAAGTTTTTTGTTTTGTTGTCTGCGTTGTTTGTTATCAAGAGGTTCTTGTTATCGGCTATCTGATTAGAACAAAAATGATTGATTATTTTGTATGGATAGTAATAAGCTGTATTAAAAAATGGAATCGAGTTTGGATAACATTTCATAATCTTTTATTCATTTATGATCTGAGTGCATTCAGGAATGAGATGAAATCGTGACCTGGCTATCAGATTTCATCTTTGTTAACTTTACGAAACGACTGGCACTAAATGTGTCAGTTTTTTATTTCTTTCTATGCCACTTTGAATTGAACACAAATTGATGTATGAGAAACTCGTAGCGAACACACAGCATTACTGTGTACATTAAAATATTTTAATTGGAGCCCGTTTTTGATGATCAGATAATAATATGAGTTTAGTATTTGATTCTGTATTTTAGTGATATTACAGACAAGTCCAGATGTTGTGCTGACTGGTGCCAAACAAGATGCAAGATTTCTGGAGGCTGTTAAAAATCTAGGTAAAACTGCCACAGCTCAACAAGGGAGAATGGAATTCCATTCCATTCCTATTCCCATTCCATTCTCCCTGGTTCAACAAAGTCTGCAAATATTTTTCTCTTGATCACACATGGTATACAGCTGGCCTTGTGTCTATGAGCTAAATTCTCTCATGCCTTTGTTGTTGTGGCACCAAGACCCACACAAAAGAGAAGTGGATGACCTTGTTAGGCATAACTAAAGTCTAATCAAGGATGTACGGCATGTTTGGACACATATGGGAGGGACAAGATAATCACTTCTTGAAATTCTTATTGTCCTTCTCTGAAGGTGCATCCCTCTTGCTCATTCTGCCGTCGTCACCTCGAAATTCACTTACTCAGTCAGCGATGAGCAACCAAACCTCCAAAGGTACAATTATCCAATGGTACCCCACCACTCACCACTCACGCAACCTTGTATCTGTCACAAATTTTTTGATTCTGCAATGCCACGGAATTCCATGTCTAGTGAATTTCAAGCATGCAATTTTCTTTTACTCAATATTGTGCAGAGGATGTCGCAATAGTATGATTGTTGTTGTAATGATATATTTGACAGTTGCGCAAGAAGCCTCAAACGAAGAATCAGAAAGGACGAATAGATTACAAACAGTAGCTAGTAATGATCTCGGTGAGTGGGATTTTTTGAGTCACTTCTTACGCCTACTATTGAGTATCTGAGCTGTAAACGCGACTGATAAAAACTGTACTTTGTCTGGTGAAAAATATCGAGATAAAAATTTAAAGACGTCATAGCAAAAATATGATGTCATTATGGTATTGTTAGCTATTGTCATTTCAATCGGCCTTGGAAATAATAATTATGACAGCGAGAACTGCCAACCTGCCGGAGGTAACTAAATCAACCTATAAAATATATAGAGGTTACTCATTTTTAACAAATTTTCAAATTTTAAACACCAGCTCAATATATCTGGGGAAAGCGCGCAGCCTTAGGCTCTGACATAAACGTTCATAGCACATCAATTATCGAAAAATTCCATGTTCATTTACATCAACAAAGAAGGATAGCAGGAAGCAGCATCTGTATAATAGAGCTCAATCGCCATGCATATATGTATGTATTATGTATCAGATCATAGCTAAGGGAGGCAGCAGAACAGCTTCTGCATCTCTCTTTGTTGTGAGTGAAGAATGAAGATTGCAGAAGTAGTAGTAGCATTGTATAAAAGTATGGCATAATAATTTGACATAATTATTTATGCAATGATTCACTCACTTTGTTAAACATGATGACATGACAAAAACATTGTTATAGTTCCTGCCTCTCTTTCTTCCTACTATGCCGGCGTTTGACGTAGCTTCTGTGTGATCTGAGTCAGATCAGCAAACGTAGTAAGACCCTAGATAAAAAAAATAGCAGATAAGGTGCATGACTTTTCAAAAGCGTCTGGAAAATCGGAATAACTTCCTTGATGACAGGGTTTATGAAGATTAAAAGCTTTCAAGAGCGTCTAATGAGGAAAAAAAAGTAGATTGTTTTGTAACCATCACACCACCTTGCCAAGGTCTGAGACATACTGAGGTAAATCGTTCATTTTAATCCTCTAACTTCTATGAATATGGATATTTTTATTTATTTAATATTTATTGCGATATATTACACTATATATTACACCAGTACCAGCTTATGAAGGCACCGATGAGCAACGGTTAATTAATTGGCCTAAGAGCAAACAAGTTGCATCAAACTCCACATATTAGAATCTCCATTGACGTATGTTTCTAACATTTGAAGTGAAACTGTTGACAGCCTTGGCAGGGAAATTTCCCATTAATCATGTTATATAGCAATTCCAATGTATAGTCTTAAAACTGAAGCGCATGGTTCATTAAGGGCTACGCTACGCTTGAGTATAGAACCTTCCGTCTTGTAAGACTGGCATGGTTTGCCAAACTTGATGAAAGTGTTGCTATTTCACAGCTTCTGATGCACAATAGGTGAAGATATAAAGTGAGCATGTTGCGCCAGTTGACAGTTGTGATGTACGATTACGTCTATCTTTCTCTCACTTGCTGGGAATCTTCCTAGATGACTCAGAGAAGGGTATACCTCTGACACATTTGATATTGTCTGAGCCAAAAATTTCATCTCAATATCTGACTCATAAACTTTTTGTCTCAAAATTTAGCAGTAAATTGCGCCCATTGGCTAAGGTTATAATTAAATCTGTAAATCATCACATTATTGATGGTTTGAATTTTGCACAATTTTATACTCAGTAATGTGATCATGGCATAATTTCTGGCACCGCCCGCCCGTGTTGATTTTCATACCTCTCTGAATCATTATTGTGCACGCCTGGCACAACCTGTCACCCCAAAACCCATAATACAGAACAGTGCTAGGTATATATACATATATTGATGTATATATCCATACTAGTCACACACATAGGGTCCTACCACTGACATATATTATATGTATATATTATAATAAATTCATTCAATTGGTCCTACAGCTGTTCAAATAGATATACACAGGTACCAGTGTAGTGTTTTTCAACCACCCTAATAGCTGCACTATACTAGCCTAAATACACCCAGCAGGGGGGCCTTCTCTTCGTATACATACATCATTAGGTGACTTTTTTATGAGCTCTACCCATAGATTTAAAAAACAGTTTTTTAAATCTATGGCTCTACCTTATGCTGCCTGACCTCGATCTCATTAATTACCATGATAACGTTCTATACAGGCTATATAGCGTGATACATGAAATTCACTAGCATGTGTATATAACCTTGGCAGGCTGTCAGGGTGGGTGGGTTTCCCCCCTCCCGACAGCCTGCACAGGCTAATGTATATAGTGATGAGCTGTCAGTATATCAGTAATCAGATGGTCTAATTAGCTATGAATCATCATGTAACTCCAAAATCGAAAGTAATAATTGCATAACTAATTACCATAAATAAGCACTAATTGATGATATCAAAAAAGTATCCTGGCACATAATTTTCTTGAACATATGGTTATTTGGATCTACTTAACATTAACCGGAGCTAGAATTCCGGCTCGATATGAATTAATGTATATCAGATTGACCTTTTGGAGGGAAAATTGCTGCTGAAAGAATAAGTGTATGCTGTGTTAACGCGACTGGCAAAATCCCCTTGAGAAAGTTTTCTTTCACTTTCCTTTGTCCAGTGCAAATTGTGCTGTTTGTAACTGGCTCCATAGTTTTATGAATGGCGAGGAATTTGGCTTTGTTTTTGGGGGTGATTCATCAATAGTCTGAAAGCTCCCCAAGCCTGATATTTACATAATACAATCCACTAGCGCAAGCCAATTGAATTGGCTTACACCGGCACTAGTGTTGTCAATAGATTACGGCAATAAAAGGTTCTCCGCTTATAAAATTTCCGGAAGCAAATTCCTTTATCCAACTTGTTATTGAGAGCGCCAAACTGCCAATTATCTAGTTAGGTGTGATGCAATGTTTATCAAAAGTGAAATCTTAAAACTTCACAGGACCATTTGACACTGCCGTTAATAGTCTTGTTATTTTAGTTAAAATTAAGCCCAGCGTATCTCTCTCCGCAAACTGTGTAGATACAATACAAGAAACGTAAATGCCCTGTAGGGATGTCCAGATCATGTTTATAGGTCAGCGCAGTAAATCTAGTTTCCCTATCAGGGCTGTCTGAAGTAAACTACCTTGAATCAATAAGTAAACTTTATATTATCACCGACTGGCGGTGAGTTGATATTTTCAAGTCATCGTCGGTCTTTGTGATCAATGATATTTATTGCTATCGTTATTTTTATATTTCTAGGTTATGAGGTCTCGAGGCAGCGTCTTCGGTCAGCGTGCGAGAGCTCATTAGCAAAAGACCAGGTAGATAAGGAAGCGTTCATCAACTCCACTGTCAACACATCTTATGTCAACATGGTGAGGTCATATCATAGAGTAAGAATATGCCTGGGTTTAGGTTTCGAGCCGCCGCCGGCTCATCAGTAGAATGGAAACGACTAGACTGCGGGCAAATTGGATCAAACTTGATCATATATTGGCGCTCTTTGGCAAGGCATCAATCTCAAAACTAACAAACAACGCCCTTTTTTTTCCTCTCACTCCCTGCTTCACACCACCCTCCAAGTGCATCTGAAAGGATCTCAGACGACTCAAAAAGCCTTCCGTTAACAAACCCGACGGTGGTGGCATGTCGTACAGCGGAAACTTAACAAGTTAATCAAGTTGAGAATCTTCTCACTTGGTGTTAGCTGTGGATATGATATGCTGCCAATGACACAGAGGTGCTGCCTTCGTGCCACTGTATCAATTAGTACCATCTCATGGAAGTATTGACTATTAACCATGTGGGGTAGTGTTGTGTTACGTTCCTTGACGGCATTCACGGCATTCATGTTGCCACATATCAAGATTAAAAGTTTGTTCACTTTCATATCAAGATCAAGGTTTGCCTAATTCACCACTTTCATATTTATTTGATACATTCTTATTCATCAATCCTTGCAACACCCAAAGTACCAGATATTGCTCTCACCACTCCTATTGCTACTTTCGATGAGATGAATCTTCTCTCTGAAGGGTGAACTGTAACGCTTGACACCAGATTTTCATAAATTGAAGTGTTTTGATTGTTATTCAAGTTCATCCACTCTCAAACAATTCCAGCTGCAATTCTAACCAGTACATTAAAATCCAGCCCAGTGGGATGTTCCTTGAAGTCTGCCAGTCTGCGTACCTTCAATGTACTTGGACTGTTGGATCCCCAAAGGAATCAAACAGTGAAATTTCATCAATTTGCTCCCTTCTTGATAATGTAATAAACACGGCTGTCTACCGATATTTCACATATTGACAGAATGACGATACTGCCTTGTGAATTAGGACTTCAACGGGATGCAACGGGATGGGGATAAGGGATGATGGCTTGACTTTATATACGTCTATTGACCGAATGTATTATTTATGGTTCTTCCGCCTTGGATTTATACAAACTGCATACCCAGACATTGGTTGTTTGAGTTCAATTATTAGTCTGGAGATACACAAATATCAGTCTATCTTTGACTTTGTCTTGGCTTGACAAAATTGTTTTCCAGCTAGAGCAAAAAGTTTTAGGAACTTCTTTTTCCATGTCAAGGGTATGTGACGTAGGACAAAAACTACTGGATCCGGCACGCTTAACTGTACCGAACAAATTGAGCGCCTCTTGCAAAAGTTCTGTCCATCTAAGGTCACAAAAGATCTCCCCTTTATGACACATTATCTCCCCTTTACGACACATTATCTTTTGTTTCAGGTAAGGGCAGCTGGCGGACTGTTGCGATATCTGGAGACCAGCTCGGTCTCATTGTTTGTGAACGATAGCACAGAGTCTGAGGTTCCAGTACTCTCTGTTGAACTGTATTTCATGTGAGTACTGCAAGCATGACAAAACCCCACAATTCATTCTAGATCAATTGCAGCGAAGGAATTGCAGTTATGTTGCAAAACTTGAAGATGATTCTCTTTTCAACCTATTTAGTTTATTTATGTAGCTGTAAACAAATTTGTTTTTTTTAATCGGAAACTCTACTTGTCAGCTGTTGTTAGAAACTCAAAAATAGACACAGTCAAGCCAGCAACTTGTTTTTGACTCTGAAGATTTATGCGTGACCATTGAGAAATTCACCGCTTGAGTTGACAGAACCCAAGTGTGTATATATCAAACCCAGCTGATCTGGTGGTCCCTTACCACATTATCATTGCTCAATGACACAAGTTCCTGTGCGCTAAATATTATCACAGAGTAAGGATATATCCTTACTCTGTGATATTATTTACTCGATCCGGTTCATTCAGGCCTTATAAAACTACGCAATCAATTCATGCGTAAAATGTTTTCACTTGAGCTTGATATTGTAAAGCAAAGACCAGGGTCCACATTTTTTGCAATTTTCTTCGGGCACTCAGCGACAACGCAAGTGCTAAAGTTCTCTATCGATGCAACAGGTTGAGGGCCACAGTCCACAATTGTGTGTTTGACAATAACTAAATTGATTATGAAGTTGGCCAATCATTGCTGTAATCTATATTGACTGCTTATCATATTTCAAGCTGACGTCGTTGCTTTCAATCTATTTTAGTATGCAACCTTTCATGGTTGGGTGAAATTGATCAATGACATTCAATCCATAACTGCGTCTGTGCATGCGGTAAAAAACATTGATCCTATTAGTTTCTCCATTGACGGAGTATTTATAACTAAGCCTGTATTGGGCATTCCCAAACTATGACTAATAGCAGCCTTAAAATGAGTCAGAAAATAGTTTTGAAGATTATGAGGCGTATGTATTTGACACGCAGTGATGGGAGTTTCCTTGTTGGTGACTAAGGTTTTTATGTAACTCAGAGGTTTCCCTGCCAGGCATTATTCAAACTATTGTATGCTCAGCCAAGAATGTCTTTTGATTTTTAACTCCTACAACTTTTGACATTGTGTGATTTTGATTCTGTTCTCAATGGCATCCTCCCCCTGGGTCTTATGATGCCAAAATTCTTATTATTCATACCCGAGAGCTGTTACTTCGTAATCATACAAGCAACCTTGTGATAGTCATACAAACAACCTCATAGGTCATAATACAATACAATGTTAGCACTCAAATTGTCACGAATTCACGCTTGCAACAGTGCAACAACAAGGTAGTGTCACATTCCCTGTTTCTCGTATTATCGGCAGCGATACTGGAAATGATTCAGATGTGTGTTGGATTATCACGATTATTTCCTATTTCGTTACAGGAGAAACCAGGTGTGGCTGGATCCTCACACATTTAGGTATGCTGTTATTATTATATGACATCCTTTTTCACACCTTTAACTATCTCTTGCCGTACATTATATATTATACATTGTATATTAAATGGCAACTTTTGAGTGGCTTAAGGTGCTGCCGATTGTATTAGTCAGCCATTGAAATTGACCCACGCCGCTTTGTTTGTTTCATGGGGATGTTGTTGTGTGAAGTTACCGAGTCAGCCGATAACACCTTTGAGACGCTCGATAACTTTTAAGCTGACGGAATGACGTGCAGGTGGCTTGATTAGTCAATTGTCGAAATTTTGAAATTCTCTACGTTCGCCTCTCGTATGGCCAAACATCTCGCAATTTCCAAAGCAAGGCGAAATGTCCTTACTTGTGACAGCGTGTCTAGCAGCTCAGCATTTCCACACACTTTGATGAAATGGAATTTTACTCGAGATGCGCTCCATGTCACATAGAGCATATAATAAACAAGTGTACCAACATCTCGCCTCTATTGACGCTGATTAAGGACCCAAGCAAAGGGATGCCATGTTATCTAGAATGAGTCATAAAGCTAGCTGATAAAATCGTTTTCACACCTAAGTATATCCGTTATTAATACCCTGGATGTTTGCACAGAGCTGTAAATTAACTCATTAAGCTTGCTTGTATCCTGTATAAGAATGTTGGGTACATCCATATTTTGTACCCTCAGTATAGGGTACGTTTTGGCCGAGCTCATCGCAATAACCTTGTTAAGTTTTCGTTGCACTACATGATAAACTCATCAGAGCCAGAAGACCAACACCACTATGTAAAAAATTGTTTACCCACTAAAACAGCAACAGTTTTGGTCAAACAGAAAAAAAATTGATCGCTGGACATAATATAATGTAGAAATCTGCTGAGATTAAACTTTGAGTGCCTCTGAAAGTTCGAAAAAAGTTGATCGTTCATTATCTGATGCTTTTTTTTTAGCTCACTCAGGATAATCCATTTAGCTGACCACCCTTCTGTCTCGCTGGGAGCATTCTACTCCAGAGAAAGCTTCAGTCTGTTTGGTAAGGTTCGGCTAGTCTTCAGCTGGTTAAATTTTATGACCAACAAGCCCCCTGTAGATGTTGACGTGCAAAGCATGGTGATAATCTGGCTGTCAATTATTGCTAGCTACACCCTCGGAATGCTGGATATAGAACCTTAATCCCAAATTAATGCCAATAGTGCAATATAAGTGTAAGCACGGAAATAATATAACACGATAATAAGCCGATATCCACAAACTGCAAATAGCCGGCTGCAATGTTATGGATTCCAAGCCAGCCCAACATTACGCCTTCAGAATATTATCCGATTTTCATTCAACAACATTGTTATAGGGCTGATGGACCGCTGCAAGACCTCTCTTGGCAAAAAGAAACTCAAGTAAAAATAATTCTTGTTCTGTTCCTGGTTTTGCGCCATACCAGCGGGTGTCATTTGGGAACCGATTTTCCCACACTTACACCTCAGTATTTTACTGGTGCCACTCGTTTTTTGTTTTTGGTTTGGGCACTGTGCCCAGCTGCACTAATGCTGGCACCAGCATGGCACCACCCTCCCTGTCCCTGTCCCTGTCTATCTCATTAATATATTATACTGTCAAATCTACACATCATGTTTGAATTGTTGGTTCCTTTTGGACTCATGCTTCTTTGCAGTTTTCTTCTGTATCCAATCGTCGTTTAACCCACTCAAATTGTGCAGTTTCCTGCCTGACGTAATGCTTTGTTAGGGTATTTGACAGCATTGCTTCCTGGTTTAGTTCTATGTACTCAAAATATTGGCCATAATTGATTAAATTTCCAGCGATGATTGTTTCCACATCAGATGCCAGTTTCCTCCAAAAACTTTGCATCTCATCAAAATTATGATGAGTTCCTGATGGGTGGGCAAAACCAAATTAATCATTTTGATGCTCAAGTACAGAGGCTGATGAATTGTAGGAAGTTGTCATCCAAAAAGTCATGCTAACACAACTCCAGTTACTAAATTGTATACACCAGGGAGTTATGTCCCACACACCCTGTATTCACACAACTTTGATCATTGATTGATTGCAATGTACTTCATCAAATTTATATTATTAATAAAATATTCTTTACTTTGTAGGGAATGGTTTCTCTGTCCCAGCAGTGATATGGATCTTCTGAGTGAGAGACTTGACTGTCTGCAGTATTTTGCTCCTGCCAGGAACTCTGAAGTTACCCAGCTCATCAAGAGTAACCTATCCAAACTGAGAAATATGACAGTAAGTGAGGAACCTACTTCTCTCTCACAGCCTAATGTAACTGGCCAAGAGAATGAATCGAAAGGCTGGCTATATCACGGAAGTTATGGCCACATCAAAACCAAGAAAACATGTATTGCTTATAATGGTACTAGCATATTTGAAAAATTTAAATGATAGCAGCTTAGACAAGATGGCTGCTGGATGGTTTTAGCAGTAGCTGCTGAAGTCACCGGAAACTCTCACGCCAACTCATCTAAAGGTTTATCAACCTCGTTGCAATACCGATTATCCCGGAAACTTTAACACCAACTTATCTTAAAGTTTGTCAACCTCGTTGCAATACCGATTATCCCGGAAACTTTAACACCAACTTAACTTAAGGTTTATCACCCTTGTTGCAGTACCGATAATCTTAGATGTGTTATATTTATTTTGCTTTCTGCAGAGAATAGTCTGCAGGATGAGAAATGCTGGACTCATATATACAGACTGGCTGGCAATGCATCGGGTGAGTAAATTACACGTAATGGTCCTACACTGTTTACTGGAGAGAGACCATTGACAACATGTCGTTCTTAGCATTTGGAACTCTGAATTGAGAACACATCATCATTGTTAGCCGATCTTGACAAGATTGTCAAGACATGCTACATCATTTTATAAAAATTTAACTGGAGAATGTCATGAGCTGATTGTTAGGTAAGCATGCGTTGAACTGCACAGTCAGTAAGTGGGTTTACTGGTGGGGGAGAGTCCCTCCAGACAGGGAGTGTGGGCCCTAGTGGAACACATTTTCCTGCCTATTGTGTAAGAAATGTGGAGTCGTGTAACCTAAAAAAGGGATCACAACTCCAATATGTATGTGTTTTGTAGGTTCTTCAAAGTTTGATTATTATCACAGAGATATGCACTCAGCACGTAGAAGAACTCTGCATATTCACGAAGGTGAGTAACTTCCTTTCCATCCAAATAATTTAAAATGCAAACTTTTTATATAATAGAAACGGCCTGCAATCCCGATCGAATTGCGACCTGTTGTTGGATGGTGATGTCTAGGGGTCAGTCAGTCATAGTGATTATTTACTCCCCAAGATTTTAAATACACTCACATGCCTTCTCTTCACACAAAAGAGTTTGGAGAAACGAATCTAGAGATACAATAATTGCGTAACATTTTAAATGTCTATAATTAGATAATTTAGAGAGGTTGCGAAATCTCTAATAAGCCTTCCTGATTCCAACTCTTCGGTGCCTCAAGCATCGAAGAACCTTTGTCCCATGGTGTGCCACAGGATTTCCCTTACCTCAAACATGTTATTACCTTAAAATGAGGTTATAATTTACAACCAATTGCCTCACATGATATAATTGATAATATAATATTTGGCTGTGCTGATGTCAAACATGAAAAAAGTGTGCCTAATGAAAATGAAGACAAAGCACCTTACTCACTGAGCTAAAGAGTCAACTATGAGTTAAAGAGAAAAATACCTATTTCTTTTAGCAAAATCTTGACCCTCTAAATTGAAAAAAAAATTTAGGAAGAGAAGTGTCACTAAATTCAATCCGTTGTTTCTTATCTGCCTGCAGGGTATTTGAAAGGAATTCCTCTGATGGCCTTGTGATAATTTAAACTTTGAACTGAAGATCATATGTTGGACACTGGGAACAGATGCCAAAATTATTGAAAACATATTTTTCATTAGACACTGACAAGCTGTATGTCTATAATATACTATATCTATAATATAATATATAATAATAAAATATAATACTATTATACTATATCTTTAATAGTTTCCGGAGTACAGACAGAGTATCCAGTCAGCTGGACAGATATTGTTTGATATACTGGATGTGGAGCAAACTAAGCTGATGAAATCATTCACTATAAAAACTAACTATGACCCCGAGATGGATAAATGTGAGCTATTATCTGTGTTTGTGCCAGGCTAATAAGGCATACAGAACTTGTCTGTCTATGGAGATTGGTTGGTTTGTACATTGGGGTACTTTGTAGCATGTATATGATGTATGATATACCTCACCCTTAAACTTATATGTTTATGACCTCACCCAATATAAGGCAGCTAATCATAGAAATCTTAAAACATCAATGTGCAATTAGGAGTTGTGTTGTCATGACAAGGAATGGAAACGGCCAATTTCTCTTCCTCAAATGCATGTTGATGTCAGCCGCTGCTTTCTTGACAAAATACTGTTATAATGTATATTCTTATTCTACTGCTTCATGAATTGTTCAGTGTAATTTTTCATGTGAAATTATAAACAGCACATGAGCATCCCATGAGAAGCTTTAAAATCGCAAGCGATCACATATATAGCTAACAATGGAGAGCTCATGGATTCGATTTCTGCTCCTGACTTTATGGCTTTGCCCAATCTTCTCCCTACCCTCTCACCACAATAGTCAGATGAACTTCAAATCATTCAAAATAACCAGAACTTGCAACCTCAGAAAAAATCACACATATCTCAAACTCCTTAAAACCTCATAATCATAAATATACTGACAGCTATACTGACAGCTATACTGACAGCTATACTGACAGCTATACTGACAGCTATACTGACAGCTATACTGACAGCTATACTGACAGCTATACTGACAGCTATACTGACAGCTATACTGACAGCTATACTGACAGCTATACTGACAGCTATACTTGGGAGGAATTGAAAACAACCAAAATTGCTATCTGATTGCTCACTCAATGACTGAGTGATACGTGCTAGGGTCTCACTCAGAAACCGTTCACTCATTCATGGAACTATATACATTCTGAGTGAGCGATTTGGGAGCGATTTTGTCTAATTGAAACACAAAGTGAGTGATAATTTTGTGCGATGTGATTGGGATAATTTGCTTTAGAAAAGTTATCGCTCATTTTTATTGAAATACCCCCCTGAAAGCTATACTGAAAAATAATCTGAAGACCAAGCTGACAAATATACCGGCAACCATACCGACAGCGATACTGACAAGTATACTGACAACATTCTCACCCCACCAACATCGTGAATGTGTTCTATCACCTATTCTCTCGAGTATATGATCTAACATAACTATTCTGCTCTTAAAAAAAGACAAATCTGTCCCTCTTAATAGACAGGCTGTGTTAACTACATAGAGAAGGGTGGTGAAAACTGTTAAAATAGAAAATCAAATAAGGAGTTGTGTTAACACGGCAAGAAAGAGGACGACTAATTTCTCTTCTTGATAACACAATTGTTGGTAATTGCCTATAAATACGGCACTGTCCCTTGTCAACGGCTGTATCATAGACAGGATAGTGAGACAGTGACAGTGGTTTAAATGCCTACTTAGCTACAGTCTGTGTAGCCTGTCATGACAAGCTTGTCAAGACAGTCAGTGCTGATCATGGTCGGAATCTGAGCACTTTCCCCTCTAATAAACCATGCAATGAAACCACGTCCATCTTATATTTCATGCTGCAATCACAAGCTAATAATAATCATTATATATAATTGTATTTTAATTGCTAGTGGTTCAGAGGTGCAGGGACTTGCCTGAGTTACTTGGTGAGAGGCTAACACCACATGTCAGGGAGATCAAACAGATAGTAAAGAGTGCTGTCCATATACATTACTCTTCCCAGGTTTGGTTTTACTTATTCCTTCAGCCCTCGAATTGCGCTGACTGTTATAGGTAGTTCCCCACGCTTGAATGCAGTGATGGCAATTTCTATTTTCAATGATTTTCAAAGACAGTAATAAGGCCTCACAGTCTCAACATGAAGAGATGATGTTGTACACAGATTGAGTAATGAGAGCTTTGAACAGTAGAACTGTAATTTTACCTTTGATGTGCTTAATATATATTAAAAGTAAAGTATCTATCAATACTGTAAAGGTAATGTTACCTTTGATGTGTTAGTTATGTTGGCCACTGCTTCTTATTTTGAGTAGAACCATTTCTCATCAAAAGCAATTATGTCCCATTCCCTTATGCTTTGTTTTACTATTGACTCAGCATTTTGAGCTGATGGCACAGGCCCATGGTCTCGGGCATGCCGTCAATGTCTGCCTTTACCCGCATTTTCATGACCATCAATCTCTAGTTTCAGATTGATTGCAGTAAGAATAGACTGCCTGTGATTATTCTTAAATTTTGATTTTTAAGTGGTTTCATGAATGTGGCAGCTACAGATATGCTTATTACTTGGTTTGAAATGTTGTCATATTTGGGGTTTTAAGGAGTAGGGTGATGAAGCATTGCGTTGACTTTTTGCAGTAAAATGATATGTGGAATGGCCTTTGTGATCAGGGGAATGGATAGCTACAACCCAGATCATATACCCAATACACTTGATGGTCCTTACTTTTACACCTTACCAGTGGCATTCACACTCCAATGGTCAATAGAAGTGTCTGATATCTGAGATCATATCGATGTTTTAGCTGGGATGTCTGTTGATGGTGGATACTACTCCCAGAATGGAGAGAACTGGTGATTATAGTGTGGAGGGACTCAAGCTTGAGGTATTCTGTTATTTATGTCTATCCAAACCGTGTAACAATGCATCACTAAAGCGTGAGCGGGCAACTCCTAGTTCACCCTGATTGTACATCTAAAATAGCTATAATAGATGAAATCGACTGGTTGCACGGATTGGATTTGAGAAAATGCGTGTATTTCCGTGCATAATGACAATAAGAATAGTCTTCTTTGATGTCCTGCACCTCAGATCTTATAAGTACTAACATAATTCATCTTCTTTTTAGTTCTTGACAGAGAAGAATGCCTACTATTCATCTATGTTCACTAGAGGTGAGTAAATAAATACTACTTCTGAAGTTATAGCCCCATCAATAGCTCATAATACACCATTCGTCAGTTTAATAGATAGGATACTGTCTGAAACATTTGTGATCAAACATTTAAATTGTAATATTTTGAAAAATATACCTCAAGGTCACCAACACAATTCCTAATATGGTATGCTTGAGGTCTCTGGCACCATGATTAGACAAATTTATAAATTACTTGATTTTGATACCCAAAAGGCACACACCTATTGAACCTGTCCATCCCAGGTGTTTACCATAGCCCCTACTACAATGGGCGTAAATGTGTGCATGAATCATTGAATACATATAGCATAATTAGTGGAATTAACTTTGTAGCCTCTTGAATACATATTATTATATATTAGCTATATCCATAATATAAAAGGGGAATAGGTATGAAATGTTGGCCGCTTATCAGATTCTGTTGATACCTTGACAAAATTTTATTTTGATCTTTTTGAAGAAATATCAGAAGAATGCGGTGATGTTAAGACTGCTATCACAGGTGGGCCACTACAAATAATCAACAAAATATTCGTCAAACGACTTTTCTATTTTCGATCAGTTTTGATACGAAGGCTATGCGCTGACGATGGAATGTATTTGTGTTCAGTCCTCTTTTTATGATTTACTTTGATAATTTTGAAATTACTATTAAAAGTCTTGTATTCTGGGGTTGCACTAGAGAACAAGTCGTTAATGCCATGTCTTTCGGAAGAGTATTTGGCATACATCCACCGATTCACATTGTGTTTGAGCAACAAGGGGCCATTTGGCAGCATCTCACGTGTAGCAGCCGCTTTAAAAAGCCGTTGTCTGCGCTGGGCTGCATTCTGATATTGATATTGATATAGCCATAAACATATAAATACATATAAATACATATAAATACTTATATTTATATGTTTATTGATATAAAATTGTAGATCGAGCTCTTGTGCTGATGTACCAGTTACAGAATACACTTCTACCTGAGATGGATAGTATGCTCTGCCTGCTCGATCTTTGCTCTCAACTTGATAGGTTAGTGACAATCTACTGAATGAAGGGTGTAGCTTCTACCATACTGACTCTTGTGATCTGACTGGGCATGTAGATCACTGATAAACTAGGCTATCATTACCACAAAGCAGGTGTCGTAAGGCTAAGTATGCATCATGCGTGACTTGAATTTGCGCATGTGCAAGAACAATGAGTTTAGTTTGGGTTCTGATTGCAACTTTGGAAAGGGGAAATGGGATATACCCTGCTTAAACTGTCAATCAGAATCAGCTAATAATAACAAGAGAGGATAACTATTAATAACAAATCCGCATGCTTTGGGGGAGTATGTCATCAGAGCAGGTAGCCAATCAGATGGCTTCGGAATTCCGAGACTCAATTTTGCAGAGATCAGCTCATGCCCAGAGCTGAGCATGCGCAGAATGAGCTTCTACTGTAGACCAAGTTTGCTCCAGTTTGCCTGCGATCGCTACTGATCAGCCTAATAGCTTATAAGTGGAAGGGGAGATAACTCCTATGCAGGCAAACTGGATCCAACTTGATCTAGTTCTGCTGTTATAAATAAAAAATGATATATACCTCAAAAAAATTAAAATACTGATTAAGCTTGATGGCTTTTTTCATCCTAATCCTATTCAACGACTGTTTTCATTTGAATGGCCATTCTCATAAATTACATGAATTTGTGGCTGTTGTACTACATAAATATTGCCGCTCAATTTTATGTGTCACAGGTATTCAGGAAAAAATTGGGGCCAAGGATATACAGGCTGCAATTTTTGGATTCCATCCATTGTTAAAACCTTTTGATTATGCAGAACAACGATCCATGTGCCAAATTGTGAAATGCCAATTCAAATTGTGAAGGGGACCTCATTTTGTCAGCGGTTCCTGGTTCAAATCCATCACATTGGCATTCCATCTCTGTGTGAAAGAGCTATGAAAATTGTAATCTAATTTATGTATCGTTTATTTTCATAAAAAAGTGGAACTATTATGTAAATTTTTAGCTTATTATTTGACTGACTACCTTTGAATTAAGCTTCTGTGGAGTGTGGAATGCATAATTAGCACACAGAGGCATGTGTCATTACTATTGGTTTGAATATACATATACTTTTATTGTCAATCTACAATCAACTTTTTGAATGATTTGACCTATCAAATAACTTAAAAAATAACATAAACATATTCATACTCTATTTGAGAACGAATCATAAACATATTCACACTCTATTTATATGTTTGTTTGTGGATTTAATATTCTGTTATGTTAAATGTGTGACCTACTGCGCCGTTTGTTTTAGCCTGATTGGTCTGAGTTCCTATTGTGCGGAGCTGAACTATGTACGACCCGAGTTGACCAACTCTAATGAGATCGATGTTACAGGCGGAAGGTAAGATAATGGTCTAATCTCACTGACAGAGGTTGCAACCTCAGCGTTACCTTAAGTGATGATCAGCCAAGGCTTATATGTTAGTAATGTGACGTCATGCAAACCGCTCTGCACTCTTGAGGTTGCAACTGCTGATCAAACCTCTGAGGATAAGCTGAGGCTGCCAGCATATATGTTTATAATAGTGACACTGTGCAAACCTCTGAGGTTACAACCACTAAGTGTGTTTTGACCATAAGAAACTTTCTATTTGGTATGCTGGGTGATGGTGCGTTATCACCATTTAGGTACACGTGTATCTATCGATATATACGACTATGTATATATGTGTATACATTTTTAAAATTGACAGTCATGTGTAGCATTATCAACAGTAGTGTTGCATCGTCAAATCTTGATAACAAGGGGCCAAAAAAGTACAGCTCATCAGGCATACAAAAGGAAACAAATTGATTTTATTTTGAAATGTGTTTGAAGTTTCCTCATAATGCAAGATTAATGCTGACTAAGACATTATAGTGTAATCATTTTTATGTTTTGTAGACATGCCCTATTAGAGGCACAAGTTGATAACTATATCTCCAATGACATAACCAGCGGTGGGGAAGATAAACCTAGAGTGATGATTATTACAGGGCCCAATGCCTGTGGCAAGTCTATATACCTCAAACAGGTCAATATACAAATGGCTCTATCAAACGCTTCTGATTATGTAACTGAGATACTTGAGAAATGCTCTGATACATTGTCTATTGTTGGTAGACCTGATAACAAATTTCGATTAGCCAAGTTGAGGACCTTTCTTGAGGGAGGCAATATTTCATCTTGAGTTATGGCAATGCTGTGATGTTTCCAAAAGGAACCACTCATTAATTATGCATGAGTATGTTAATTTAGGGTTGTTTGATAGATTGTTGTGCCAAGTGACCAGTTTTGGAATCTACCCTGTAATAACTTCTGCCTCGTCATTTCATCATATGACATGACAAGATTCGAGCAGCCCAGAGTTGAACTTTAGCCAGCTACTTCCCTATTTTGTAATAACAATGAACCAGATTTAACCTATTGCAAAAAAAAGTCCAGGATATATGTGACAGATTCCATACCTGTCAAGCGCTGGCCAGCAGTCGTCCCCTCACATATTTTAGACGTCACGACGACAGTTTGTCACATGACTTTTTGTTTAGCAGCTGCCCCTTGGCAATCAAATTAATGGGTATGGCATAGCAGTAGCCTTGTCACACGCCGAAACAATAAAAGTATCCGCGTGACAAGCCTAGCGTAGCAGTATCTGATTATCATACAACTTTCTATATTCCATATCCTTTAAATTTTTAAGAATGTTGCTAAAAGTATTCTTGGCATCAATTGATGATTTGTTTATTACAATTTTCAGACGGTGCTGATAGTCTATCTAGCCCACATAGGCTGCATGGTTCCTGCCGAATCCGCTACCATCGGCGTTGTTGATGCCATATTCACTCACTTCCCAATCACTGATTCTATAAACTCGAATGTATCCACATTTACATCGGATCTTAGAAGGATGGCTACAGTCATGTCAAATGCTACTGAAAAATCACTGGTTGTCCTTGATGAGTTCGGAAAAGGAACATGTCCGGTGAGGAACTGGCATAATTGTCTTATCTAACCATCTGTTACTGCATTGGTGTTAGAATAGATCTCTAAATGGTTACCATTTTATGATCCGCAAGCTGTTGGTTTTCATTTTCTTGCATAATCTTTTGGTACACAAAGTTAAGACGCTTAGAGAATGAGAATGAGACGAATACAAAACATACAATGTTCACAGGTATGTTATACAACTAAGATCATTTAAAAACTTTGTCTTTTGTCTGTCAGGTAAATGGTGCAGCTTTCCTACTCTCGATTCTTAAATATTGGTTAGAGAGACCGGAGTTATGTCCCCAAGTGATGCTGGCCTCCCATTTCCACACCATATGTAGGTCAAGCTTGATCAGAAACTCTCCTCTGGCTTCCATGAAGGTAGTGTGTATGATATGTACACATGATTTATATCTTTCATACTACAGTTGTGCTCGTATGAAGGTATAGAGTATGCGATACATACATTGTGATATATGCTATGTCATGCTACAGTTTTGTTAGCAGTTGCACCCTCTAAACCTAATCTCTCCTTGATTTGAAGTACTTGCAATTAATTTTGGAGTACTTTCGTCCCTGACCAGCTTGTTTTACAAGCACTCTACATAATCATCCGCTTTCAGGTGTCTTCCCGATATGTCCAATTCTATTGGTCAATGCAATGCATGCTGCTGTAGAACTGCCCAATATATTCTTGAAGGTGATTCCCAAGAATTGAAACCTTGAATGTTTAGTCGTAGACTGCAGCCATGTCAAATATTCTGCTCGTCTCGAGGTAGGCATGTACTTTTTTGCTGTTTTGACATCATCAGATGATGGACACACATGTTGAAGATGGGGAGATGACATACTTATATGAGCTGGTAGATGGAACAGCAGGAATGAGCCAAGCCGCTAATGTAGCAAAGCTGCTACAGATAACGCAGGACTGCTCAATCAACAAACATAGCAGCCGAAGGGTACGTTGATTGATCAGCAAAAGGCTTGCTGGTCTGCCACCACTGTTTCTTTATACCATGTGTGATGAATATATTTTTTAATAATGTTGTTTGGCGCGATGACTTCTCTTTTTTACTTCTTCCTACTTCAATGTGACATGTGTGATAATAATGTCCTATTACAATGATATTGTTTTGCATTAGTAACAGGTTTTTTGTCACTTTAGGCACTGCACAAAGTACTCTCAGACCCTATCAAACCCCACCCCCCCCCCCCACCCATCCCCCAACTCATCCTGATCCACCTTCTATGCAGCAGTTGTGGTTGTATCAATACATAGATACTATTTTAGAGGCATCAGCAGTCAGATCTTGAGGCACGGAGACATACAAAGCAGAGAGCTAAGATGATGAGTCATGCTGCCTCTCAGATGATGAGTCTGAATCTAAATGATGAGCACAGAGTACAGCAACTGCTCAGCTTTGTATCAGACGAGCAATGACTATGAGACCGTGGTGTCCTACTGCTGAGGTACAGCTAGGTCAAGTTTAATTCATCTGCCTGCATTCCAGTCGCTCCCTTCCATTAGTCACGTCGCTGTGGCGTGATAAGTGGCGGGGGAGCAAGTCCAAATGCAGGCAAAGGGACCAAACTTAGTCTAGGATACAGCTTCCCCTCGGCCCTGGGTGAGCGGCAAAGTGAGTCGCTGTCCAACTGCTGAGATACAGCTTTCCATCTATATCAGAAGCAATGTGAGAAGACATTGTGATTTAACTTGTGGTGTATTCTTTCTTGTTCTGTTTGTCGAGGCGTGTGTACATTGATGATTTTGTCAGACAGAGTTACATCACTGATATTATGATGAAAATATACAATCAATCTAAATTGGGTGCTGTATATCTACTAAACAAAAACATCCAAATAAACAAACCTTTATATTACACCTGGTGTGATGTTTCTTGTTGGTTTCACCCTAGAATGACTTTTATCGTTGGCTGCATTTGCGTCTGATTATTGAAATCTAGATGGTTCGTGTTATTTGATCAGTTTTCATTGGTATCAGTTTTTTATTGTCATGATCGAATAATACTGTATATATATTGTTCAATAAAGATTTTGAAAAGCAAAATAACAAAATATAACAAACTTAGTCTGGTAATGTATAAGTCGGTTAAAATGTGCGAATATATAAACGGATGATAAATTCCCCACTGCTGTATAATATATCTGAGAAGAATGACTCTATGTATAGACTAGAGGAATGCATCTATACAAGACCACAATGACACACTGATCATGTGATATACTATTGCATGTATATCTCTGATCGATAGAGAGTGAATTAATGCACTTAACCAGATTACCATCACAAGGAATTCGGAGTGACGACCCGTGTTTAATTTTACTAATTAGGTGCGGATACATGTTAGGTACTCTTACTAAATTGAGTCTAACGATTAGAGATACACATGATAATAGTGTAGTCTCGATGCCAGTGCGCCAAAATGATATGGGTAAACAAAGTATTCATATAAAAAATTGACCTATAAGATGCAGAAAATAGATCCTTATTATATTATTATGGCCGACTGAAGAGCAGAGATCAGCGACGAATACAAGCCGAAGATTGTGATTGGTTAAAAATAATCCCACTATGATGTCACCAGATTCAGTGAAGTAATAATGCTGCCATAATTGAGATCAATAATGTCACTCCAGAGAGCATCGCTGCATTACCCATAGCTAAAACAAGAAAAAACAGTTACTGTGACAATAGAATTGTATCAGCTGATTGATAGTGGTGAGAATCTGATGTTGAAAAAAAAAAGTACTGGTTAGGTGAGGAAAAGCTTTCAGTGTTCAATCATAGGCAAACCTTTTATTGGCATTCCATTATCAGCCATGTAATCATGGAATGCCACTAAAATCAGCCCATGTAACGTTAGGGCACTCAAAGCGTTTAGGAATGCTCAAAATTACCTATGGCAACTCCGTCCCAGGTATTTTCTAAAATGCATCTTATAGTATTAATGAACAATAATCGCTGCTTAAATTTAATTGTTGCTCTTTTTGGGTATAAGATTATAGCATTACTGGTTTATATATCATATGGTGCTGCCAATAGCAGACAGCTTGCTGTTCTCCCTAATGAACTGCTGCCACAAAGTGGTCATTAAGTTTGTGAACCAAAACCCTCTAAATAAGTTTCCATGCTGCTATTCTTCCACCAGAAATTATCACAATTCAGTATTTGTGGAAGGTAGACGAAGATATTTTTCTAGTAATCTGACACACATGAGTGACATGACAACAACATGCTCAAGACCCATTGACTTAAAGCAGACATGACAGATGTACTTTTTTGTATCATTGGAATGCTCATACTATTGTGAGTAGCAGTATTCCTGCCATAAAGGATTTAAATTTGGAGCTTCAAAAGTTTGTGGAGACCCGATGGGGTCCTCCCAAGGTTTATCTTCCCTGCTGAAAGCGGAAGCCGAAGAACAGAGGAGATGTTGGGCATGTGCAACAAAAAAAGAGAGCTATCATCCATGCATGCCCTATAAATCTAGAACAGGATACAATTTCTAAACATACTCTCCACTGCTGAATTTGAGCCTTTGGTTCAGGGGCAACTTCAAAATCAAAAATCACTTTTTTAAAATTTTTTCAGAAAGTTTGCAAGCATCTGAGAACCTACAAGCTTGCATAACTTTTTGAGATGTGTAAATTGGCATATGGTTGCCCTGCACTTGTCATTTCTGCTTTATTAATAAACCATTATTATCTATGTCTATACTCTTCTAGACCCTGGTTTACGAATTTTGAAAACAATTATATCGTTCACAATTGTTCTAGGGAAGTAAAGTTAGTTTTTTCGTTCTGCTATGGGATTGCTTTGATAAGGAGATGGTTCTTTTTTGCTTTCCTAAATACCTAGCAACTACTGGCAACTAGCAATGGCTACTAGCCACTAGCAACTAGCCCCTAGCCACTAGGATAGGATCGCCATATACATCAACTCCATAATGTACTAACCTGAGCTACACGCATTTATATCCTTCACTTTATAGCTCTCTGTTGCGTAGTCATAAAAATCTCTGGTGAAATTATTTTTGAGCTGTTCTGCATCAGGACCTGGTAAATAGGAAATGGAAAAACTAATTGAAGCTTTTAAATAAAATCGGATGTGCAATTTCTACAAACAATACAATAAATCAGTGGGAATGGTTCCATGACCTTTCTGTGACCATAGTGATATCAGCAAGAATAGAGTGGACAAAACATTTTTAAAGTGTTAGGCCAGAACATAGCGGGATAAAAGTTCCGCACTACCTGCCATGGACATTTAATGCCATGGACATGGAATGCCATGATATGGAACTGTCCTTGAAGCCTATCTGATATTAACACCAAAATCATATTTGGCTTACTATGAAGTTATAATAACTATTCTTACCAGTGAACATTACGCTGACCGCCGTACACGATCCCTTCACGTCACCGTCCTTTACATATACATGATTCAGATCATCCATGAATAAGGAATTTTCTATATTGGTAGCCATGCTATCTCTGTAATCAAATAAATATCATTGAAATCCCAGGTCACAGGTGCGCTTGGTTCTTGCGCCATCAGGCGTGGCATGGTATGTCAAGGTTACAAAGAAGGAGTGGTGAATTATGATCTACTGTATTACAACTAGTGATTTTTTGCGGGAGATTCTCAACTGTTTCAAAATTCAATTGATCAACTCAAGGTTAGCAGTTCCTGATTGGAAATAAACAGAACATGATGTTCAAATTAATCATCATGAAAACTGACAGTACTCACTTAAATGCATCGTTTGGTGTTTCAATATAATATTCTACAGCAAATGTGGAAACGCCATAAGGAATGATATCGGCACAGGCTATTCTGTCTCCTCCCTCGTTAGCAGCGTGTATCACTATCGACTTTCCAATAACTGCAAGAGAGAAGCAAAGAACTAGGTTTCAAAAGCCCGTATTTGGTTTTGCGGACCAAGTTATCCCTACCATCAATGTGCTATCTATAGAGATGATAAACTTGCCTATTACTAGAATAAAATTCATGCACTCATAAGAAGGTCTTCAGAAAAAGCTTCCAATTCCTAGCAAATTTAATGTCTCTGATAGGCTGAATGTGATTTCCCGCCAACCAGCAATACATGAATCGGAGCCAACACATACGCTACCCAATTCAAAGCTCCTAAACTATTGCTTGTTGTGATACATACTCGGGAATTTTCCATTCAGTGACAGATAATCGTCATTGAACACATATCGAGATTGCTCTCCGTTAGCGCCGATTTCGATCCTCCCTAGTTTTCCAGCCTCATCACCCATCTCACATTTCCTTGGGGTAGATTCATCACACTGAGACTGGTAACTCTGAAATATGAGAAAGGGGGAAATATTGGCACATGGTTCTGCATTTGATGGTGTTGCAAATCAAACATAACCGGCAAAGCCTTCATGCCTCTGGATACAGCATATATATATATATCCTTGTGTGATAGCAGTTACACCTAACAATCCAACTTACCGAAGCTGAAACATCAATCTTGAATGGGTTGTAGTGACCGCCAGCCGTCTTACAATCCCCATAGTTCACACTACTCTCATGAACATGCCAGTTGTGCTCGACTGATCCTAGAGCGGCAGCATCGGTGTGTGAGAGCATCACCTCGATGTTAACGTTACTCTCCCCTTCAGAGGTCATCATTTGTGACTGAAAATAAAAACAACTCTGTGTAATTAATCAACTCCTTGAATAAATTGACACGTGAAAACCATTGTATTTAATTTAGTTGGCGACCGCAATCATACAGAAAGATTTGTGAGAGTGTAGCGTGGGTGAATAAAAAGTAGGAGTGAATCTGCTTGAGCTTGAGTTTTTGAGATTATGTGACATATATTATGACGTTGTAAAGGGAGGGTGTGCAATCACTAGTCTAACTTCTCTAATGGCTGCTAGTGCTTTGCACGCCCTTGCTTTACAACTTTATAATAAATGTGACTTATTTTTTTATCTCTTCAATATTTTTGGGTATTCTGTGTACATCTCTACAAATGAGTATTATCCAAAATAAAGCTCATCTATAAGTGCCAGATTGTGGCATTATGCTGTCAAACAGAAGAGGAATGTTTAATAACTCGAAATATCAGCCTTCAGCATTCAGGCGTGCAGAAATATGTGACTAGTCTAACGAGGAACGGTCTCAATGCAGCAGTAAGAAATCCACATAGCAGCAAATCTAATCAGGATAATAGTACATGGCTACCCGAATATTTTTGAGTTAATATCAGATATTTATTGCTTGTCATATTTACTTCCGCTGTCTGCATGCTGTCCAAATAATTAAACATAGTTTGACCCTAAAACAGTCACGGATAAACAAACAAACTTACAAACTTCATGTAGCCAGTCACTGCTCCTACAAAGTCTGCTTTAGCCTCCACAAGTGTTGCATTCATAGCCTCAGTGTCCCACACGGTGTTGGAGCACTTCCAACGCGACCCATCAGCTGATTGGTGAATCACCACGCTACGTCCCACTACAGAGTTGGCTCCACTTAAAGGCAGATTGGTGTCAAAAAACTGCAATTATAAATGGGGGGGGGATAAATTATCAACCATTTATCATGTGGATGAGTACGTGATTTGTAGAATGATTGTGTTGTCACAAAAGTTAAATTTACGAGCTACCGATCCCAAATCTATAACAGCAACTCGTATTTTGAAACACTGATGGGCTGAGAGAAAATGGTTCACATAGAGAGTTTGTACCGGATGTTTTGGGTGGATTTTCATGAATACACATCTCACTCATCGATAGGTAACTAAGAATTTATTCAGGGATAAATAATGTTGAATTAATTTGGATTTCATGGGTAATTCTTTGGAGGTAATGCTGCCTTTCATGGTGGACAAAGAATGACAGAGAACTACCTTGCAGAAATTAAATTACTAACTCATTAGCTTAGCTAATGGAATATCTACTCACCTGTCCCTTAAATGTAGATTCGTCGTTTAGAGTACCAAATTTGCTGGATAAATCTCCTATTTCGTATTTGTCAAAACTATCATCATTTTCCCAGTCAGTAACACCTACAAACAATGTTGTGGAAATGTCAATTGCAAAAGCCCAACAAAGAAATATAAAGATAAACCTCCACTTAGTTTCCATCTTTATGGTTATGTCACTTTGAGGCCACTATCATGATTTGATTGAGTATAATAAGATAATGATGTGCACATGGAATCTAGCGTAATGTAGGTGGCCTATATTTCTCAAACATATACAAATTAAAAACAAAAGTGGATGTAAAATTAAGTCATTCCTCTGATAAAACAATGAATTGCTGTGTTTGTGTCAATAACTAATGGTTTGTGTCGAGTTGTATATAATAGAGAACATAGACTGAGAACTAAAACTTACCGAATGGATTGTAGTGGCCTCCGGTTGTTCCACACACATTATCTCCAGGGTTTCTACTATTCAGTGGGTACATGTGAATGTGGTAACCTCCAGCCATCTCAGCAAGTCCATCCAAGTCCACTTCTAGCGTTGCGACAGCCTTCGGTAGACCATCTGATGCAATCTTAATAGCACCTGTCACTGTATCATCCTCTGAAGGTCCCCACCATATACTCTCTGTTGTTACTGCTGGTGTCAGCTAGAAAACCAGAGTCCGTAAGTTAGTGCATAGGTTTTCAAGCTTCTTACAAACTTAGACTGGACTTAGACTTGGAAGGAGTATATTTTGTACTGCTGTTTTCAGTTAGCAGAAGAAGTGGGGGGTAAATTAGACAAATATTGTAGACTAACTCAAGCCACATATCTTGTTACTGCTCGCAAAAGCTCAGATTAAGACGATTATGTATACCTTAACAAATATTGTGGACTAACTCAGATCTTGTTACTGCTCGTAAAAGCGCCGATTACGCGATTATGTACCGTCGATGTGGACAACAAACGTACCTTTTTCTTGATATCTCCGCAGACGAATCTTGGAGCGCCTCCGTTAGGGTAGTGGATAGTGATTGCCCTGTTGATGATTGTGTACCCTCCTGTTAGTGGCAGTATGTCCGAGTAGAACAGCTTCTCTGGGTTCTCTCTGGTACTGGCTAGGTTGATTTTCTCCTGGTATTTAGCACTGAGGTCTCCAACTTCACATCCTTGTCTGTGCGCTCCACATGTTGGCTCATAGACATTCGTATCTACAGATTGAAAAGTAAATATATGACTTGAAACACAGTTGTTAAGATGTAGAGGTTGGGTGTTTGATGTTTCAGTGGTTCAGTATGAATATCGCAATAAAATTGTGGGTATGTATATCAATATGACAAGGTGACATGGATGACCACACAACATTAAACAGAAACTTGCATAAATCAACATAATTCATTTACTCGTTCTTTCTTACCAGCGATAGGGGCTGCAAATGGATTCCAGTGAGGTCCAGTGGACGAGCATCTTGCATCAGAACCTGGTAGATAGTCATCTCCAACAGGGTCGCGGTGTATGTGCCAGTTATGTTGTAAACTCTCACTCTCCTGAGCGCTTACTAGCTCTACTAACACTGTGGTGTCTGACCAGGGTTTGTTCTCTTCTTGTACAAATGTGATAGTTCCTGTAACCAAACATAATATATTGGATATGAATAAATATACATGAAATTTTCTTCAAAACAAAAATTATATACTGACTTTTTGTAATATACATCGATATACTTTTTATCAACCAACCAATGTTCTAATCGAACACAGGAGCCAAGATCCAAGAAACTAGACTAGACTATGACAAGATTTAAAACACAGACAGCATATTGAGACAGATGTAAATTATATGTTATGAGCAGGTTAACATCCGGTTATGGGTAATATTAAAATTCCATTCATATATTATTTCTATATTATTCTTAACCTAGTGATGTCATGTAATGTTTTCACCGTCTGCAAATAATATGCTCGTTAACTCACCAAAAGCTTCACCATTGAATTCCGCTTGAGCAACAGTCACTGGTCCGGGATAGCCAATAGTAGCACAGATAAATCTGTTACCGTCTGGATAGTGAATAACTATGGATCTACCGACTACACTGTTTTTTCCAAATAGGGGGATGAACATATCCGTATAGTTCTGGGACCAATCATCAGCGCTAGTCAGGAATCCATGTTTAGCACTGAGATCACCAATCTACAATTCAATCACATGCCATAACGACACAACGAACAAAACACACAAAACAAGGAGACTCACGGGAAAGGCACATGTCATGCTTGCAGGCCAATTATTTGAGACTATATTCGATTTAATGTTATCAGGTGATAAGCATCCGGTTTTTGCCTTTTCTTGTTTATCTCCCCTGATTGTCGGAAAATTTACCAAGATAGCAAAAGTGCGTCTGCAGGTCCTGAACCCACAGATTGTCAGCTTCGCAATGGTATATTGGACATAAGGTTACCTTCAATGAGTCAAAATATGCCAAAAATGAGCCTTGGTATCCTGACTATTGGGGGATCACAACTTGATTTAAAATTACCTGCAGTAGGTTAGATGAATAGGCTACAACAAAAAACGGCCATCTGACAGGGGCAGAGTATGTATAGAGTGTTTACCTCATATAGTTCTTGAGTAGCTTGGCTGTTCTGTGATGGGTTGTATCCTGTAGCACCGAATGGATTAAAGTGGCCTCCAGTGCTACCTGATCCACACTGATCTGTGATAGCTTCAAACTGATACGGCAGCGGGTACTCGTGAATATGATAACCGCCTCCGTTGTTATCCAAGTTCTGTTTGAAAGGAAAAGGGTGACATGGTGGGTTAAAGTTTGCAAGTCTGTCTATGTCCGAAGACTGAGAAATAACAGTTCCGCCATATTTGGTGCCAAGTTACTCTCAGTTTGCAGGCAGGTCGGAGCACACCTGGGGCATCAATTGAGCTCAGTAGTCAGAAGACTGAGGCGGGATTCGAACGCTTGAGCACTAGAGGGCAGGTGCTCTAACCAACTGAGCTACCTGAGCTATGTTAAAATGAAATACTATGACTTGGTGTTTAAAATGCTTGCAAGGACACAAGTATATTCCCCGTATTAGGGAGAACCTAGTAAGGAATAAAATCACTTTTATATCATCTTGCGGAAAAAGTAAACAATATAAAAAATCCCCTGCATTGCATTCTGATTACCCAATCTTAAAAAAATTATGGAGCTAGCCACAAGTTTTCCCTCACACAAGACCACTGACTACTGAGCTAACCAAGAAAATTTTAAATCAATCACCCTGGTCACCCGCATTGTCAATAATAAACGTACCGTCAGCTCTACGGTGACATTGGTTGGTGTGTATGGATTGTCTTGGCTGAAGCGCATGAATCCTGTTACTCCTTGTACACTGAATGTGGCCTGAACCTCCTTTCTCTCATACATATGGAAGTTTCCACAAGAATATCCTGTCTCAATATCAACTTTGGCCCAAATTTCTGAAAATTTAATAAAGCGTATAATAGATTATATGCCTATTTATATGTATATATATATAGACTTTTATTGTCAGTCTACAATCACTTGTTAGAATGTTTTGAATTCAGTGGCAGAGAAGATAAGGTGAAGAATTAAGGAAAATCGGAAAGACAAGGAAAAGAAATGCACTAGTAATAATAATAGAAGTGGTTTTAAATGAGTTAGTTTTAAAGAAACCAAAGAAAGAGTGTACATGTTGTCAACACAAGATATGCACAATATATATCCTAAATCTCATCCTACATTACCTTCAGATTCCCAATCTTAAAACACAAATGTAGAAAAAGAACTGTTGATTATAAAGTTTGTTACCAGGGGAGTCATTGTTCAGATTTTTATCGATTGTGATGCATTTTCAATTTTCATATTTCTCCAAAAGACAAATGTAGATTGAATGGTCTTAAATGTGAAAAATGAATATGCTATTGCCTTAGGAAAAATATGTTAAAAACTTACTGGAGTAGTCTACTCGGGCAACAGTAGCCAGAACATGAGAGAAATGTAGAGATGTATCCGCTCCCCCAGCTATGGGTACATTCTTGACTTCAGCCACCAGAGAGGCACCTGAAACGATGTCACATCTGTCGTCTAATACTACTTCCTGTTTCTGAGCTGCCGCTTCGTCAGGTAGAATAGATCCTCGGTATATTCTTAGCCTGAAAAATAAATTTAAACAACAAATTAACGCTGATTTATCCACCCTTGGAATGGAGCTTAATAGGCTTAACATCTCAGAGCCATACCACTGACCTGATTGCAGCCGTAGCAGTAACTGCAGCACTTGCATTTATACCTAGGCATCTTTTTATTTTCTTTGTCATGCCATGTTCAAAACTTATGAAAAACAATCTGACTTATTCCTTCCTATCACTTTCATTTAGCTGTCCGAATAGTGTACTCTATGATGACTACATGAATTACATTTTCCTTTGGTCACTTCCAGGGGCAAAGACAACATGGAGGTTTGGACAAACGCCAAGCCCACCCACAGGCTACCACCTCCGTCTAGATTATCTGTCACTGCCCATATTGGCCACACTTTTGCTTTTGAGGAACTATTCAATTTTTCATGTTATTTCCATAATGATTGATCTTTAATTGACCATTGAAATCCCGCTAAGTGGCAATATTTTATTTTAGATTAGAGCCACAACTCCTGTCCAATAGGATGAAATATGGGAATACCATAGAATTAATAATAAGTCTAAGGGGAAAACAGAACAAACACCCCATTGCTATATTATACCGCAGTGCTTTCTCATAATCTAGTGGTTCTCCAAAAGCACTCAAATAAAAAGGCATTGTTGTAGAGTACACTCCTTGGCATATTTGAGTTTATTTTCACTATTGACAGAATTTATGAGAAAATATCAATTTCTCATCAATTAGCCAGAGCCCATTTGTTATTCCAAAAAAGAAGGAAAGATTTAAAATTAACTCACGTTGTGGTAGATGAAGCGAGAGATTTGGTGTTGAATAAATTAGAGAATATAGCGTATCTGGTGCCAACTCTTCTGACTTCCACTTTACCAGCAACATGTCCCTCGATCGAAGCGTGTAGCAGTATCTCAGACCCTTGTATTGTGGCACATGCTCGCTTATTGTCGTTATAAAGGAGCACTGATCTACCTGTAGAATTATGAAATTGGAGGTGAGCTTTCACTAAGTGAGCATTTGTAAGTTTACACTAGATCCTGGACAAACAGGCGAGACGAAAAGTTCAAACAGTCCGAGTCTATATTATAAGATTAGATTGTGTAGAATGATAGTTGAGATATAAATATGTTATCAAAGAGCCCATCTTATAGCTTGTAATCTGTGAAACAGTTTTAACATCACAGCTGTTCATGTATACACACCTACATGCATACATGCACTCTATCTAATCCCTACCAATTAAACTGTTGGAAATATTATATTTCTTATACTATTAGTATGTACAATGCAACTAATAATGTATTATGGTTAGTTCCGATGTATTATGGTCAGTTCCGATATATATGGTCATTTCTGCGTACAAGTTCCATTACAGGAAACGTAATTTACAAGACTGTGGAGTATCGCTAAGCATCGTTGAAATAACTTGAGTTGAGCGCTAGGCTTATCACCTACCTAGTATAGCATTGTCACCCTGAAGTAGAGAGACACCATTCAACTCCACCTCAGTACCTGCTGTAGTTCTTGAGTCGATAATGTTTTTAAATGGTGAAAGATTTACTACCCTAAAAATTAAATAATATGGAAAATATGTAGACAATAGTATCAACATCCTAATCAACTAATTTGGAAAATAATAAACACTCATAAGTTTATACTCCACTTTACACATTGGACTCTTTTGTACTCTTAAGTCTTAACTAATGTACTATTCTTGTACCCCTCATTTACATCTTACTCTCTTATCTCAAAAGTCTCTTTTTTTCCTTTGGGATAAGGCTAGTTACTCACTAATATAACACTCGCTGTACCTTCCCTATGATTTTTGGCACACTAATATTCCCTGGCAAAACATCGGCACATGCTATCGCTATATGCCGTTTTTCTTCCCCACCCCATCCAAAGGCTTAAATTATCAAATTTCAACCCTACTGATTGTGTTACAGCATCAAATTTGCTGAATTTTTTTGCAGAACTCAAAGCGTATCCGGTAGCTACCCCATATTACTATTATATATGATATTATTATCAGATTCCATTTAAGTCTTCCAGCCAATACAGAGCAGTCACTTGCGTGATGTAATGTTACATTCCTCCCGGCCTATAGATAAAACCGGTGGCTTTTTAATATTCTTGTAAATATCTACTGATAGTGGATCATCAGCCGTATAATGTGACTGTTGAAAGGTGTACATGAGACAGAAAATCACCAAATATGAGTTGATGCCTTTTCAATTTCTATAATAAATGGCTTTCCCTGACAACTGTGACCTGTGAATATATGGCGTTTTGTGTGTTACAAAACTTTACAGGTTACAAAACTTTATGTGTTACAAAACGCAACACAGTGTCCGAAAATCTATTTCTGAAACTGATAAAGATTTCCATTATCAGATAGATATGATCATTACTAACAAACCCTCATATATCATGTGGCTATAACCAAGGAGTACTCACTGCTATAACAGAGACTGTGGCTATAATATGTAATACATGCTCAAAAAGCTTGCTTTTTAAGTGCAATTATTTGTATAATGAGTTTGAACTGCTTCTCAGCGGTTTGTGTGGTTAGATACCCCTTTGCTTTATGAGTAGGACACACATTAACTGGACTGTTGTACATAAGAAAGTTATGAGTTGTATAAACACAGACTAGAAGGCATGCTGATACCCTCGAGATGTAAATATTAGCTAAAGTGACCTAATGTTTTCCTCTGGCTCAAAAATTTGGCTATGTAAGGTTGGAGCTTATGGTTGATATGAAAAGTTGTGTAAATGTTAGCCGGAAAAATTTCATTAATTCTAAGCAGGTCGCTTCCTCTGTCTAATAATTTACACCTCTAGGGTTCACTTTATAAACTTTATAGACTTAAGACTAGAGGGTGTGTTGATGTTTGCGCAGGTTTCGTCACCGGAGTGATACGTACCTTCGACCTAGTTTATCTTCACTACAAGGGTCAGCTTCAGAGAGCAGTACTGGAAATTCTCTGATTTCCCAGTTAAACCAGATGTTATCCACTTTGATATTAATTGTGGCTTTTGTGTTATTTCCGGTATTGTCCATTTCACTAAATACGATATCGCCTATAACTTCAGACATATTGAAGTACGCCATGATAGGTGAGTCTTGTGCATCAATGCCTACAAGAGAAACAGTTTCATAACATGATCACTCTGTCATTACCACTTCAAGATCACGACAATCTCATGTGCACCTTGTGTCTGTTTCCTGCCGAAAGAAGGCTGCACCGGCCAGGCCATGAACGTGTAAGTTAGTTGCAAACAACTTATCTTATGAAGTTTTAAATCATAGCATGATGATGAAAACTAGTATGAAAGCGAAGATGTGATGATATCGGCAAGAAGCACAAACACAGCTAAGCTTTGAGATACGTTAAGCGGCATGCCTCAATTTTCTAACCAGTTATTAAGTCTAAATTATGTTGTAGTAAACAAAACAACTTACACGAAGGGAAAAGCAATAAAACACAGCATACTACTATCCAATGCATTGTTCTAAGAACTGCCTAGATGAGATTTTAGATAATAGTGTCCAACACAATCAAATCTCAGCGATGTACTGACAGTTATCTAGGACAACAACTCGTTATGTCTATTTAACATGGGAGCATTCAGATAAGTATGCAATTTAATCTAACACTTGACCTGCATATGATTGGCTGAATGATAAACACTCATAGTATTCCACCCATAGTTTTAAGGGATTCCAACTCAAGGCTAATTGAAGTATAATCAGACTATAGATATAGGCTCTGGTATAATTATAGCACTCGATCATAGATGACAGATTACATTGACAGAAAGGAAAGGGCATGAATCATTGGAGATAGGTAATAATACTTTTCAGTGTAGATTAAAATTTTCAATTTGTTCTTGGCACAATGAGTTTTGAGCACAAAATTACCAATAAAAAACGTGGTGAAAAGCATAGCCTATCCAAGCAGAATTGAATCTAAATTGAATTTTCATCCTATTGGCCATGTTTCTGCCATATATCAACCCGCCCCCAAAAGTACATTGTTAAATCTGTAACTTGAGAAGATAACATGTGGATAGATGTACTGTTGATAAATAAAACCAGCTGCAATTAATGTTCATTTACCTGCTCCACAGTTCAAAAGGTCGACAGATCCATATCCAGGTACAGAAGATGGATCAAACGATGATGCCATCTGGCTGGCATCTATACCTACAAAACATAAGTAACAGTGACAAACATGATAGGGCTTCCTAGAATTTTCTCAAAAAAATTAACCGGATAAAATTTAAACAAAATATGGCTAAAATTTTTCATTACCTGAATAACTTTACCATAGTGGAAATTAAGGCTGTCACTGTCATAGATAGAAAATTACCTCGTCTGACTACACGACCTATGATTTTGAAAAATGGTAAACAATAAAGCAATCTTACCGGAGAAGAAGACTTGGACAGAAGTACAGTTTCCTCTGGCGATCCCGCTTTTTACATAAACACTCTGTAAGCCGTCAGCATTTACTTCTGTAGCTATCAAATCTGCCATATCATCCCTACAATGAATTCAGAGCCATTTAAAACCACTAGAAAACATATAAAATATAACGGCAATGTTACTTTCATTCTGCATCAAAAAAGCTAAAACTGATAACAAAGTACTTGCAATATGATATTTTACTGGGATCTACTAACCATTGAAAAAAAATTTTCACCTTAATTGGCATTATAATCATTTTAAAGAAAAAATGCTTTACGCTATGTCCAAAAAGAAGAAAAAAAGATGCAGTTTGTACACTTATGTGAATCGAGCTTATAATTTTTGGAGATAAGTGGTAAGTTGTCACTTAAAAGTGGATAGACATTATTAGTTGTACTCACTGGAAAGCTGCTTGTTCTGGTGTAGAGATGTAATATGAGGAGATCTGAGACGCTGGCACAACTGGTACTATGTCTGCACACGCCACTCGAGGTGCACCACTGTTCTCAGCATGTATCACTATAGATCTTCCAATAACTAAAAATAACAAGACATGTAGTTTAAGTATGTAGTTATCTTCTCACAAAATGAAAAAACACAACTCCCAGCTTCATAGAAAGAAATTTGACAAAGCTGAACTGTTTTAACCAAAGTCAATCATCAATGTTGTGACATATTCAACCTACACCAACCTATATAAAGTGATATTATCAAGACTTACTTGAGAAATGGCCGGTGAAATCTAGGAAGTCATCATTGAATACTGCTATGGCTGGCTCGTTTTTAATTCCAATGTCGAGTCTTCCAAGTTTACCTGACTGGTCTCCATATTCACATTTACGTGGTGAGGAACTAGAGCAGGAGGTTGAGTATCCCTACAAGAGAGTAATACGTGTGAGACTATACGAGATCTAATAAGACTTTCGGCAAAGTGATGTTTACACTGACCTATGCAAAGGCTACATCGGAAGTTAAACCGGAGCCCGGGAGAGTTTAGAGCTCTTTCTCTTACACAATGAAATATTTTCCAAACCTTAACCTATATCGGCTTGTTTCACAATAATTATAAGCGTATCAATAGAATTATCTTGTCTTGTCCAAACAGTTGAAGGGCAGTGGTATGAGACAATACTCTTCAGAGAACAGGTGATTGGACACCCATAGTTCTCACAAAGACCCCTAGACTAGACTATTTCTGTTATTTCTCATAGAATATAACCTGATGTCTGTAGGAAGATAATGCTCCACACAGCATATTTGTGATTATGTAAGTTGTTTGAGAACAGTGTGGCTTTAGTGCTTAATTCTATTTTTGTAGTAATGATGAATTCTGTGAATGTGGGGTTAAGTTGCCGAGTGTTGTGGAAAGTGGGTAGGGATAAAGGCAGGGTAATTTTGACTGAGAGTCAGAATTGAACCAAGACCTCCATGGGGATATATAATATATATATATACGTTTGATCTTTTGCGCTAACTAAGCTTCTGATGATTTTCCTGTGTGGTTTCAAATTTCACATGAAGTATACCGAACTTGAAATAGCAGCAGCAACTCCGCTTCCATTTTCCATACTGTCACATAAATTTGCTTTTATTGGGATTTCCCACTTCAATCCAATCCAATCCATGGTATGAAACCAACTCCTGCCCTGTCTAGATGATCAATGGATGGTACCCAAAGGGGAGTCTGGGCGGCTTTAGTTTAATTCTGCTAGTTAGTGGAGGTCAAAATAATAATTGTCTAATCTGTGAAAATGAGCTAGAACATGGAGTTGACAAGATCTTGGAAAAATATATAAAAAAATATTTGGAAAGCAGAAATCAACTTTGGTTTGGGCAGGGATGGCAGTATAGAAAGATACAGCCCTGCAACCCATATAAGTTTAAAGCACTTACAGCAGCACCGACATCAATATTGAAGGGGTTGTAATGCCCTGAGGTGGTAGAGCAATCCTCATTCGCTACTGTCGAGATGTGAACATGCCAGTTATGGTTGATTGATCCAGTAGTGTCAGATTCATTGGAGTACCAGAGTTTGGATATAATATTCACGTCACTTTTTCCTTCAGCAGACACCACTTGGCTCTGTAAGAAAGAGGAAGGAGTATTCAAACAATGTGCTCATAGCTGGTTTGTACAAATCTTAAAATATGGAAATTATTTGTTCATACACAAGTGGGATACAAGCTAATAATAAGCTAATAATATATGTTAATGCTTGAAAGTTATCGCCTCAGAATTTTGAGAGAAGATAACCACAATATACTTTGAACAAAATCATGACTGGGATTTCGAGCCTTATACCTAAAATAGGGAGATATTAGTCAACATAACATCAGCGAACTATACTTCACTGTACTTACAAATCTTATTTCCCCTTGGATGTCACCAGTAAATTCGGCTGTAGCCTCAAATAAAGTGCCGTTCATAGAATCCGAGTCCCATACAGTATCTGCACATTTCCATCGACTTCCATCGGATTTATGAATTACTATACTGCGCCCAACTGCAGCGTTCATTCCACTCAATGGAAGGTTTGTGTCTGTTTCCTAAAGGAAAGACATTACTTGGTGATAAAGATTTATTTCAAAGCGTGCCCATTATGAAATACTTTCTCAGTGCAATTAGTGAAATTTGCATTTTCCACAGCGCTAAAATGGTAATCAGTGGCGGGTATGCTGCCAGGTAGATAGCACCCTTCACAAAATCTGCTATTGTTAGTATACTAAACAAATGCTAATGAAAAGTCAGCAAAAAATTTTCCTTTGGCACAGTAAGCGCTTGAGACTATGCATGCAAAGGTAAGTACTATGAGTTGTCGTCACGATGAAAACTTATTTTTGTCTGTCAACAGTGACTTTGCAAGAATAAGTACATTCCATAACTTTTAGAGTGGTTCACTATATTGGCATGATGTAGGTATCGTTGACAATTGACAATAGTCAATTATTGTGCGCTCTAAATTTCTCTCCTAATCAAAGAAGGATTTCTCAAGGAATTAAACTACGGAATTACGTTTTGATTGTCCACCAATTACAGGGGCAGGAGGAATATTATCAAATGTCACAAATAAAGTTTGTGCATTGCTGCATATCCCTTTTATGGCAATTAGGATATCATTTTCTTTACCTGTATTTTATAAAGGGATGTGCCACTCATTGATCCAAACTTGTTGGACAAATCTCCAATTTCATATTTATCAAAAGACTGTCCTGCATCGTACACTGTAGCTCCTGCCAATAGAAAAACAACAAGTCTATGGCATTCAAGGTAAGGAAGTAATAGTACTCGTACCATCCAATGACTAAGGTATAATGACCGGTTATGCATCTCATGATCTTATGTCCCAGGTCAATCATAAACAACAATTATGTAATATGATGACGCTGTTCCACATGTATAGTTTATTTCTGAGAATAATTGTGGCCATTATCTGATTGGTATAATTCAATTGGGCATGATGCTAGCCTGTCCTAACAAGGATTTGTTGGTGGGGGGATTTGTTCCCCATCAACATAAATTGTCACGACACATCGCATGAATTGCATGAGTATGTTGATATCATCAGAGTTACGCCAAATATGTTGCACAACATTAAATTTTCAAGATCTAGCTTGATATAAACTGATTGCAACTGTATGTTTTCAATTTCACACGCAAAGATAAATAAATGCAGAAAGTGAAATGCTACAGACTGAGGCAGTCCCATGATCCTCGGTTTTCGCCGCATGAAAAGGTAACTCCATAAGAAAGCAACTCAAACTAAAAATAATTTAATTATGTAAGCAGGGAGGGTGGGGCACCCAGCTTCCCTGATGTAAGGCATAAAAATCCTCTATATCACTCACCCAGTGGGTTATAATGACCACCAGTAGTACCGCACACATTGTCCCCAGGTTGAAGGTAGTTCAGTGGGTATGTATGGATGTGGTAACCACCTGCTTGGCTCGCCAACCCCTCCATATCAACCTCAACAGTTGAGACAGCTGTCACTCCGCTTGCTGACATAATCATAGATCCAGTGACAACATCTGCAGGTGCTGGACCATCCCATCTAGTGTCTGTTTTTACAACTGGGAGAAGCTGAAAATAAAAGAAAACAATTATATGAGCTTCGAACTATAACTATTGAATTATCAACATGCCACAAAATGAACTAGTTCTTGCATAGATAGTCCATATCATAATATGGTCAGATATATTTGGCATACCAAAATTATTTTCTGCCATCAGAAGCAAAATCAAAATAAAACTCAAAAAGTCAAACAAAGTACCTTGCGTTTGATGTCAGCACAGACATAACGAGGGGCAGCCGATTGTGCTTGGTGGATGGTAATAGCTCTGTTAATAACGGAGTAAGCTCCTGAGAGTGGAATGTCATCAGTGTAGAAGTATTGGTTGAAGTCAGGACTGGCTGCCATGTCAAGAGTCTCCAGGAATTTACCATTCAGATCTCCAACTTCACAGCCTTGCCTGTGAGCCTGGCATGTTGGACTGTAGATAAGGGAATCTGAAAAGATGAGAAATAATGAGTTGCACAGTTTTCCATCTTCCAGTAGAAGCAAGTATTCATAATCTTTGGTAGAAGAAAGTGCAACTGAACATGAACATGCCAGTATGACCATTACAAAAAATTATGCATTTCTGAATGGTCACGAAAACTGTCGCTGGCGACGGGTGTTGTAAGACATGTGGCAGATGCTGTATGGGACATATCTAACAGCGCTCAAGGCCTCTACAGTATTGTTGTTTAAACACAATACAGCATTGTCATACCCATAAATACATTGTGCTTGAGTGCTGTAGACATATCATATTTAGCACCTGCCACAAGTCTCAGAACACCCCAGTGTCGGGTTGGACTACGTGCCTAAAATATGTCTTAGCATGCAACATGAGCTGCACCAACAAACTCTCAACTATGGTTTTTTCATAAAACTGGCTACTGCCCATACAGAACTGGACTTTTTCTGTAATGACAACTTTGTGCTCTTGCGAGTTTGGAAACAAGAAAATTCACACTACCTCCGACAGCAACATCGAATGGGTTCCAATGTCCAGCAGTAGAGGAGCAACGCCCGGTATCAGAAAGGTAATCGTCCCCCACTTGGCTCGTGTGGATGTGGTATTTGTGTCCAGAGGTCTCTGAACTTCCCTCACCAGAATTTGACATCCTGATGAATAGTGAAGTGTCTCCCCATGGTTTATTCTCCTCTTGTATTAGAGTTATTGAACCTGTAGAAGAGTCGATTGCATGAGTAAATTATAGGTGTGTAAGCTAAGGGATAATCTCTGCAGGTTGATGACCGATTAGTTCAATCCCGACTTTTAATCGGCAAACAATGAAGATAAAGTGAAATTTTCCACATCTGAGCTGGAAAGATTTAATCCGCTTAGGAAGAGGGATCATAAATTATTAGGCTTATTAGTCATTATTAAAAACTATTTCCTTTCAGTTCTGGTTTCAAAGTATGTTTAAAGCCACCACAACAATGTAGCAGAATGCCGATGAATGAAACTACCACACTGGATATGATTACTATACCTTCCACATCTCCATTGAAGTCAGTATTGGCTACGATTACAGGACCAGGGTAGCCGATAGATGCGCACACCCATCTAGCACCAGTAGGTCTGTGTATGACGATAGACCTGCCGACAATGCTGTATTTACCAAACAATGGTGCATACAAGTCCGTGTAAGTTTCATCGATACTAGATTTGTTTTGGAGTGAGCCATATTTCCCACTCAAATCTCCTATCTACAAACACAAAAACTTCAGATTTGAAGACTGCCAGAATATTGGTCAGACAGCATCGGTATTGAATTCCTTGCCAGCTAAGATGAATGGCCCACAGAAAATTAGGAATGAAACTCATGTGAATTTGGTGATGACTGGACATATGAACTTACAAACATATGGCATATGCTCTGACTACTGAGCTTCCCTGACCATTTCTGGGTGTTCCAAATTTCAAATTACAAAAAAAAGCTGACTTTTATATGGATATTGCTCAGTTGGCTGCAAAGCGAGTTGGTGGCATTACATTATCAGTGTTTGAAAACGTAGTGCCACTAACTCGCAATAGGGCTGTCTCAGCACTTAGACTAGTATATGGAAGGTAAGATTTCAAATGATGCAGGGTATGGTCCTCTCCATCATCTACTCATTGATAATCATGAGGGGAATGAAAGACTTTGAAGGTTTTGCCCTGGTGTCACTGAATTGGCATATCATGTCAAGTAATTTCAATCTGTCACAGTTTTCTTGGCATTAAAATAACACTGCGATAATCTCTGAAGACAGTCAATGATGCATTAAACCGAGTGTCTCTCTAACTATTCTTTGTTTACTTTCAAGTAATATGGCGTGTTTCATATTAATTTTAAAACGACTCCAAAATCTATGATTTGTTTATGCCCTGATTTATTGATGATTGATATGTGTTCTACCTCTTTGACATCTTGTGTTGTTCCGACTGATGTTTCGAAAGGTGTGAAATGTCCTCCGGTAGCTGCAGCTCCACATAGGTCAGTGCCCTCGGCATACTGGTAAGGTAGTGGATATACGTGTATGTGATATCCATCACCGTTATTGTCTAGATTCTACAATTTAAAAGTTTGAAACTCCTGAAATTCACAAACTGATCTAGATTCTACAATTCAAAAGTTAAAAACTCTTAAAATTCACAAACAGAGCATATGTATTAACACTATAGGTTGATCTTCCCAGCTGGGAGGCTGGCGCACAAGGGACAATATATTTGGGGGGGGGGTGATAGCTCAGACAATGATATTTCCTTTCATAACAAATACAGGGACTGTTTTATCGGAGACAGGGAATGGATCAGATTATTTGACTGAATCTGTAAATTCAGATCATAGAAACAATATAGCTGATGGATTAATTAAGAATATATCACATCACAGATCACGGTTTTTGTCCATGTCACAGATTGATGAAATGCTAACTCGTGATACAATATAGTATATATCAACCAATGCCAGGCAAATTATATATTATAATATAATATTTAACAAACGATATATTATCATGATATATCAATTGGCCATGTGTGTCATGGGCGAGCTTTATTATGAAGAACAGATAAATGATGGATTTTTATCTTTTGATTAACCAGCAAGATGACATGGCTAAGTTCTCAACCAAGCTTATGGACATGGTTAGAATACCAGACCCAAGAGCCAATTGCTCATGACACTGATGGTCAATTGATATCATGATAATATATTGTTTGTTAAATATTATATATATATATATATGTTATAATATAATATTTAACAAACAATATATCATCATGGTATCAATTGACCATGTGTGTCATAAGGAAGCTTTATTATGAAGAACAAATAAATGATGGATTTTTATCTTTTGATTAACCAGCAAGATGACATGGCAAAGTTATCAACCAAGCTTATGGACATGGTCAGAATACCAGACCCAAGAGCCCTAGCAGATCGTCCACTAGGTGCCCAATCAGTCAAAAATCCTGCTAGAAGGGTTAGTGAAATTTTGTGTACGTTTTCTTTCTCACAATTTTTTGCACATCAATGCAAGCATAATTTCTGAATGAAAATTATGTCAAAGATGTCAAATATAGATCCATAAAGAGTATTCATTCGAGCTGACCTATTACTATTTGTATTCAATCATGTGCAGTTGAATAAGTTTCTAAAAAAACATTGAGGAGTTAAGTCTAGTAATATCTATAGTCTCTGGTAATATGCTAAATTTTAGGTCAGCTAACATTTACTCAACTGCCTCGCTAAAACCCCAACCTAAGCACACAAATTTAGCGCTAGCTGTCATTAAAGGGTGGTCCACATTGTCCCAGATAACACTGGGATGCCATCATCCTAGATGTTATCCCAGATGGTCCTAGTCTTATGTTCACATTACAAAACTTATTCCAGAGAAGCAATTAGGTTTTTATCTGGGATAGTGTTGGGATAATTATGATATATGTTCACATTGTCTAGGAATGTCTCAGATAGTCTTTATGTTGTATTCACATAGTACCCAGATGTAAAATGAGTCTGGGACAGTCTGGGACAGACTGGGACAGTCTGGGACAGTCTGGGACAATCTGGGACAGTATCTGGAAAGTTTGAGGCATACGAACCTGAAGGTTGACATTGACAGTGGTTGGTTTGTAAGGATTCTGCTGAGTGAAAGTTATCTCCCCTTGTACACCATCTCTGCTGAAGATCGCCTGTACTGTCTTTGGTTTGTAATCGTGTAGGTTGGCACAGGAAGTGTCACCATTTACCTCAAGTTTCACCCATCCACCTAAAATAGATGATAACGCAATTGATTGGTGAGTTTTTTTGGTACAATTCTCGAATCAATTAAACCTCGCAATTGCATGCTTGAAATGAAATTGCAAGTTTTGCCAATGATTGGCAATTACTTGGTATTTCGGGACGAGGAAATGAAAAACTGTCACAAGATGGTTGTTGATTGGACTGAGAAACATGAGATAGCAAATAAAAAAACAGGAATGTCCAATCAACAATCATCTTTTGGCTCGAATCAGCAATCCAGAAAACAACCAACACTGCATGACCAATCAAATTAATGGGGCTGTGGTCTACTGAGCTACCTCCCTTTGTACACTGACATCACAAACTTGTAAGCAGGGAAAAGATGCATGCTATAAGAGGCCATCTTGTTATTTGGTAAATATCAATTTTGAACTCTGACTGCAAAGAATGATATAATTGTATTCATGTTACCACATTACCATTCCATTCATGTATCAATGCATCAAATAAAACATTGAGAGTGCAAATTTATGGCAGCCTTTGGAGCCTTGTGACTTACTGCTAAAGTCGTAGCCTGAGGTTTCAATAATTTGCATTGCTCTCTGGCTGCTCCCCCCTCCAGCAACAGGTATGTTCTTAATCTCAGCCACCATATTTGTTGAGGATACACCACTACACCTCTCTCCTACTGTGATGACCTGCTGAGGGATATCCGGTAAATCAGCGTTGACCGTACCACTGTATACGTTCAGGCTGAACAGAAAAAAAAACAGAAGTTAAATATGTTATGTATAATTGGTGGGGAAATTAACAGCTGAAAAGGGAGCCAGTGCAGGGTAGCCACAATCGCTGATTTATTAACCAATAACAAGAATCTCTTCATCTCTTCATCTCTTCAATAAAACGTCTAGAATCTCTTCATACATAACATGACTCCATAGATAAGAAAACATAGATTTATAAATATAAATATCCTGACTTTCTAGGAACACAAATACAAATAAGCAGCTGAAAGGGGGGGGGGGCAGGTCAGGCTTACCAGGTACGGTAAGCTACTAACAACCAAAAATAAAACGACTAGAATCTCTTCTTCATACATGGCAAAAAAGATAGATTCATTCATTGTATCACTGAGTAGAGGTGTCCTTATTTTCTGTTCTTATGGACGAGTGTAAGCTCCTGCGCTCAGTGTAACAAATTAGGACTGTCAGCTAAATTACCGCCCAGCCTAGTAACATGACGGATTACAGAGTGCCATATCCATGGACAATATTTAACTTTTGGGAAATCTCCGGCATACTTAATTTATTCAAGGTAAAACCAGATACCGAAAGGCTTCGTTAAGACGAAATGTAAATTTGACTTCTGTACACAGCTCAAACAAATTTTAATTTATCATTTAATTGATTTTCATGTCTCCCCTACTCAACAAAGTCTATCAAGAGAACAATTGAACTCTGCCCTATATATCAGAACTATTGTTACCAGAAGAAAAATTGTTCAAAGATAATTTGTTGGCTGGTTTTCAGGGAAAGATAATTATCATCACCCGATCATTCAGAATTGTGAAGAAAATCGTTAAAAGCCAATGTTAGGAATCCATGACATATATATATAATGTTGCAAAACCTTTTAGTTTGCGGATAGGAAGTCATGGATTCCTAAAATTGGCTGTCAACGATTTTCTTCACCATTCTGAATGATGCTGTGAGGATATCTTTCCCTGAAAACCAGCCAACAGATTATCTTCGAAAGATTGTGTTTTGGTAACAATAATTTTGGTGGAATTAATTCAGCTAGTGTCTACCGACACCCTGATGTGTCATGCAAAGAGGTTGCCAAGGTAATCTAACAGATGGTTTGTAATCGTTTCAAATCGACTGACCGACTAATCCGCCTAAAGGGGTCAAACATATAACAACCGTAATCCAGTTAATAATGGCTTACGTTGTAGTAGCAGAATCTAGGGAGACAGTACTGAACAGATCGGTGAATATTGCATAGCGAGAGCCTATTTGTCGTATAACTACGTTGCCCGCAGTGTGACCGTTGATGATGGCGTATGTCAGCGGCTCTGGGCCTTGTATGGTGGCGCATGCTCTCGAGTTTCCATTCACCAGAAATAATGTTCGTCCTAAAAATACATCAAAATCAGTGGAGGCAAAAAGTAACACTAAAATAAAAAAAACCAATCAATCATCCGCACCCAAACATCACTTCTTTTTCTAACTGTCCAGTGATGATTCAAGTCAAGATTTATATCGCTGTAATATTTTTATAGGTTTCCTATTTCTAATTTATCAAAGAAGAGGTGGCCTGGTATAGTTACCCAGACTTCTTTATCAGGAGTGATTTATCTTATGCTCTCAGTTGTGAAATATTGCAAAGATATTGCTGAGTAATTGCGAAATTTGAAAGTGAGAGTTTGGGGAATTTGGACTTCCAGTTATTATGAAATAAGAGCCGATATCAAGCTCTTTGCTGATATCATTGCATATCTGTGGTTTATATCCTTGTTGGAGCTTCAAACGTGTGCCGTTTCATGACAAAACAACAACGTATTCGAAGGCGTTTAGGTACACTCAAACTCTGCTCAGGTTCCTAGTAGCGGCATTCTTTTAACAAACGCATCTCATGTTTGGGCTGTGGTTGATGATAGAATGCCACCACTCGCAACCTGGGCATAGTTGAGCACCTAAACTAGTAAATTTAAACCTGGGATTGGAGGGTATTTCTTATTGTTACACCTCAATGTTTCTAATGGTAATTATGTTGCAATTTACAGCCTCCACAATTATGTCAACGCTAATGAAGATTTGTTTACTAGTAACAACTACCCTGGACCATTAAGGGAAAATGTGAGGCAAAATCATTACTCATGCCAACCATTTACTTCTGCTACTTGGGAGTGGGAATGGCATTTCAAATCAAATCAACCTGAGCTTCAGCCTTGGACATGTAACTAGATTGAAATACTGAATATACTGCTGTGCCTGACTCATGAAGGGGATTGGCATGTGGACCAGTGTCAAAAATAAGACTTGTCTAAAATTAGTTCACATACCAAGAATTGCATCAGGACCCTCGAAGAGCGAGACGTCGTCTAAATCTATCTCCGTGTTAGAACCAACATTCGGTACATTCAAGGATTCAGTCAGGTTATGCAATCTACAAACAGAAACAGACAGTCATAGATGTACCTTTGGTGACAAGGCAAGAGTTGCAACAATGAGGAAAATTATATTCAAACGCCGTGTAATGGTTTAATACCATGGTCGATTGATTTGTTCCGGGCACTGATTCGAGCTTTATCATCAAGTTCCGTATATCGGAAATGACTTATCAAATTGGTGACAGTTACAGATTGATCTGTTGAACGTATTCAATTTCCTCGACTGGCCTGGCCAAGTTTGGTCTAAATATGAAGCAATGTAAGTATTTAAAAAAAGTGATTTCAAAACATGACTAAGGTGTATTTGCTGGAAAGTGGTACCCCGCGTTGCGTAAGTGAAGCAGGTAAGTTTGAAATTCTTCTGAAATCTGACAAATCGCAGATGTACTGATCCAAAGTACATCTCAGAATTAAGCTCAAAATTTAGAAACTTTACAAACATCTTTAGGTAGCAAGCAACAATGAAACTGCTAAAATCTTTGTAAGGCCACAAAAGAATTTATTTTTTTGCATTGAAAAGGAAGTGAATTCTATTCTTGTCGATTGGATTTTTCTCTTGTCTTATGTTATGGAAAGGCTACCTTAAAATTGTATCACAAATCACGAAGAGATTGAGTAAATCAGTCAATGATGTTTATTTCACTGTACTACACTGAGGATTTGCTGACGTTGAAACAGACATCAATAAGACCTGATGCTCACAAGCAAACATTCTCTATAGGTTAATGATGAGTACTAGGAAGTCTTTGCTGCTAGTTGGCCTTTGACAACTTAAGCTCCTATGTGAGAGGATTTGTGCACTGTGTGGTAAATTTGAGTGATGCGCGGTCTCCATGGTAAACATTCTTGCCAGATAAAAATCTGCCGCTTTTGCACTTATACCACTGTCTTTTATAACCTTTTGTACTTAAGATTCCTGCACCAAGGAAAGGAACAACTTGCAGCCTAACAGGCTGAGATTTTAGGTTCTTGACACAAAAGGGGATGGTTTTAATAACAAAGAGTTTACTTTAGTTGCTGTAACTTTTTTACTTTTTTAGAATGCGAAGAGGGCTACCAGCATCAGGTAAAACATTTTGTGAGGTTGATGATTATTTTCTTTATACAACAATGAATGTCAAAGATTTTTCTTCATTAGTACAACATGTTGAGGTGCGCAGAGGTTACTGCTTTGTCTGACAGAACTCCTATTCTATGAGATATCTATGCTCTCAAGCAGGCACAAGAGCAACATAAATTGTAAATGCCCATTAAAAACAAGACTCCCTCCTCCCTTATTCACCCAAAAGTCACTCCTTATGTCGGACAGACTACCTATTCTATGAGAAATCTCCGTTCTCTGCACAGACAAGAGCAACACCAATCGTTAATGCCCATTACAAACAAGATACCCCCCTCCCTTATTCAGTATTCACCTGTCTCCGATAATGGAATCTTCACATTTGTGTGATTCGGTTGTAATGACCGGTAATTGGCGGATCTCCCAGCTGTAGCCCTGCAGAGTTGATGGAGTTAGATTGAGTATAAGACGTGTACGATTGCTATCTATCACTCTGAACTCCACGTCTCCCGATATGCCGGCCATATTGAAGTAGGCTTTAATTTGCCCTTCTACACCTGTAAATATGATGGTATAATTATAGAGGTGGACACTGTAAGAGATATGGGGTGTGGATGTAGGTGTGTTTGAACGCTTGCAAGGTTCCTTTATTCTGTTGATTCAGTTTTTGATGTAGCAGACGGTCAAATAGCCTGAAGTCAGATGTCACCAAGATAACGGCAAACGTTGTACACAATTTAGGATGTCGGAGAGTGCTTTCAACTAGTACTTGTACATCTCAGCCGCCATCTTGCGTCTTCCTAACCAGCAGTGCTCAAATTATGTTGATGGCGCTGGTCTGAGTGTACCATGCCCGATCAGCCAGAGTTTATCATCCAGCACTTATCCAATTGTAATGAAGGATATGTCGACACTGTGATTTAGGAATGTTTTTGGGCATTTTGGTTTAGTCCACAGAAAATCAAGTAGAATATTCAGTGGAAAAAATATGTTTTGCGACTATAAATTTTTTACGGCTTGCTATATTACTTGAATTAATGGAACACGACACCCATTTCCTGAAAACCATCATTCCACTAATGACAGGATTAAGTCTGAACCATAATATGAGTTGTAATCCTCGGATAAGTGCTGGATGATAAACTCTGGCTGATCCGGCATGGTACACTCAGACCAACGCAATCAACGTAATTTGTTGGGCCGCAGCAAAGAGAAGGCTCGTGGTGAAATTAAGAAGAAATTTATCATATTACAATTTTTTTGCTGTTGGTTACGAAAATAGATACCAGCTCCATTCACAAGCAATCACGATAAGATTAGATTATAAAAATAGGAGCATGGGGTTCCTCTAATCTCTTGAGTGATTTCAGAGAGTTTGCCAGGGTGGGTTTTGAGTTCACAGAGTATGCTGATATCATACATTTGATAACATTTGTTTTTTAGTTCAACATGACTATAAAATCAACAAACAAATTTCGGACAACAATATTATTCCCTGTTCTTTGCAATTTCAAACAGCACATTAGGATTAAAATAACATATGATATTTACTATACAAAGACCTGTTGTAACAAAATACAACGTAAGTGCAATATCTTTAATACCTGTGGCATAAGTTTGCTGTAAGCAGTAAAAGCATAAATAGGCAAGGCAAGGGATTTTCAAAGCAGCATGGATTTAAAACTACAGACTTTGTAAAAGTAATAGTGTACATAGTAGCTTTGGTCAATTCTGACGTTGACTGATTTAACTCACGACTTCTGCATGAAACTGGTACATTGCATACTATCCCTAGAAGCAATCATCGAGCGATTTTCCATTACAATTTACAATTCCGCCGAACGTTACTTATTCCCCACCTTCCTGGTAACTAACAACATTGTTGATGTACATGGGATCTTTATTTCGCCTAGACAGCAAAACTGATTCAACTTGTGTTGTTTCAACAATGAACATTGTACCTTGAAAATTCCAACCACTAAGCAATCCGACTTAAGTAAGGAGGCCCATCAGAAGAGAAGTTTACATATAATTATTGTTTGTTGCTGTCACATTAGATCTAAATGATTATAATATTCACATCCTAGTCACAAGCTTCCTAATGTCTTCCACAAGAAAAACTGTTGCCGGGTCAACCCGGCACAGGTTGTTACCAAGCTAAAGCATCAGAGAAGCTAGAATCAGCCATTCCTTGGATCAGCAAAAGAGCATTGATTTGCGGAAGAGTAAACCACAGGCAGTTGTTCATGTCTTTCTGAAGCCAAACTTAGCGTTGTACGAGAGAGTTGTCACAGGAATTTAAATGACAATGGGAGTCACATACCTTGAGTTTGTAAAAGCAGAGTTAAAACTAGACAGACTATTCTCCAATCCATCTTCTGGTGGTTGTTTGAGCGTAATTACAATAATGGTGTCTGAGATGTGAGCTCTAACGATCTTAAATGTTAACTGCAGGGATAAGCAGAACGCATGAATTATTATTATAGTGTACAAGCAGGCTGTTTTATATTATATATACATAGCCCCTGGCTTTGTCACCGCTGCGCACTGTGTGATTGTCATGATAGGGGATATCCACATCTATTATGAAATCAAGTCGTTTTGAATGGTGCAATTATAGGAATCATACATCCCCATGCTGGATAGGTGATTATATTTGTTCAATATAGACAAGGTTAACAAATTGGTTGGAGAAGCACAAACGACAAAGTTGATATCGGTTTTGTAGAATGAATTATCAGTACTGAAAACTACTTAGTGTGTTACATATGCACATTAAGGTCATTGTTACTTACAATTGACTGAAAGTTATTTGGGTTAACATACTATATACTATACAAAAGATTATAAATAGTCATTGACTATACAGTATCTTGTACTCTTTCCACCCTTGCACTCAGACGTCGGAATTTCAAACCAAATGGTATGAAAACATTTTACTGTGTGGGTTTGTTCATGCACATGAAATGAACAAGGTAGTTAGCAATTAGGTCACAATTTTACAGAAGACAGCACAAAACCAAAGAAGATCAGATTTCCGGATTGCTGATGTCAGGTCGACAATTAATAACACATAGCTAACAATAATCGTTGAAACAAAGTGGAACTTTGTCCTCAGTTTTCGGCACAAATAATTGTGCAATAAAATACAACCAATGTCCAACCAACCATGGCCAGCCAGGTAATAGACCCTAGGAATGGTCATGGGTAATTAGCCTTAGACAACTGCAGAGCCCCAATTCTATGAATGAAATGGCATCCCCCTTAATGCAGCCCCAACCAATACCCCATAACGTTCAACGTGATCCAGCCAAAATTGGGCTTCCCTCATTGTCAATTAATGGACTCTACCCATCACTTCTTATCTCTCCTTCACTCAGGTAGCTGCTCTCATGAATTAAATTTGTCATCAAATTTTAAATGACTTGCCGAAATAATATCATTAAGGGAAGCAAGTAAAGAGAAGATAATTCTAGGCTTGACAAATTCACTTTGCCGTAGTCAATCACTGAGATTAGAAGCAGGGCTATTTGTCTGGTGCACACGATCATGTCTGTATTCACTATAGAGTGCAGTTCACTTAATTCAAACCTCTGTGGACCACAGAAAATGGTTCCAATTAAGCAGAGTTTGAATTAAGCAGGGAGAATTCTCCCTGAATTAAGTGACATTAGAATGCATTGAGATCTGGCTGAAGGGACCAAATTTCATTGTATGAATTAACAGGAGTTTTGAATTATAAAATTTGAATTAACCAGCTTCATTGTATATGAGTGTATATGACTTGTTCGCACCTCACCTGCGTTGCAGATTTTTTAAGGAAATGTCTATATAGGTAGCTTTGATGAGACCATTCCAAGGTTTTCTACATAAAACTATAACTAAGCAATACTTTTTTTTTGAGACAAGGGAGAGTGCAATCTCCATATATCCCACCCTCCCTGAGTCCCTAGTGAGACAGCATCCGAGATCTGATCCCCACCAACATCCTGTTGACTCTTCTCTCACACCATAAGCTCATTAAATCCAAACTTTATTTTAATCTTTATAATTGGATAATAAGTCAGGTCATTAGCCCCAGCATCATCTTTATTTTGTAAAAAGCACTTGATCACTTAATCTCAATCTAATTGCCACAGAATTGTACACCAATCGCATAAAAAACATTATTTCAATGCTTTAAGTGAGGTTTAAAATAAATCTAAGCTAATCTTAATAAAAATACCCATCACGAGTCACCAGTTGTGGTTTACAGCGGATGCTCTTCCATTAGAGTTTATCTCCCGATACCTGTCCGTATCGTAGGCGGGATGGGTATACCTGCCCGTATCAGAGGCGGGGTACACATTCCCCAGCACTGGTTATTTTAAATCCCTCATCGCAATAACAACTGCTGTCCACCTCATCACATGACGCATACTCGAGAAACTCACACGCTCTCTCAGCAAATAAACCACAGAAATCACCCATTGCAGCTGAAAATATACGTTTACGGATTGGAAATTGTGCTCACATATGTTTATTATGGTAATTTCTTAAAAGGCTCAACCAGTATGATAATGACAGCCTTATGTTTCTGACATCAAGCTCTATAATGCTAACCACATGCAACAAGTGGAGTTAACTCATTCTAACCCATTTTTTCTAATCTCCTCTGTCAACTATGTCACCTCTATCCTAAGATCCATATTCCACATGAAATATTGTGACAAGAAAGGTCCATTCCATTTTCGTTCCATATATACTTTGAAATAACCCAGCCAGAATAACTTGATTACGATTTCCTGCTTTTTATAGGAATCATTTTTCCACAGCATGACATATAAGTCCTGTTAGGATTATGCATACATTGTGCTTAATAAAATAAAATATGCTCTATTTTCAATAGCTAAAAAAAATTTTTTTCATCATCAATGCCTCATTTATTTGAGCTGAGCCGCTCAGCTGGCATAAACGAGGCATTGATGAACGGCTCAGCTGGAATAAATGAGGCATTAGTGAGAGGAAAAAAATTTTTTAACCAATGAAAATAGAACTGTATTTCTGTGATGGAAATCAAGTCAATAATTATAAAAGTCTAACTTTGAGTCAAGGTTACTCAGTTGAAGATGAGTTGAGGTGTTGTAGAAAGCTAAAGTTCAAAACGTAAAAGTTTCTATTCATCAAAATAAACCTAAATGAAGGAAGTGCGTCCTTCACATGCACAGAGATTTTTCTTTTATTCAAGTGTTAATAGATTATATAAAAAGAAGGATCGGAGATATTCTGTTGCCAATGACTTATTTATAATCTTTGCTGTTGCTTACCTGGAATGCATTCAGAGTTATGTTTTATTGTCATTCCTTCATCACATTCACAGCGGTATGTAGCTTCATTGCAAGCAGCATTGGGTATTAAATCACAGGCTAAAGCTGATGTTCCATCACATTCACTGCCCAATATTGCTAAAAAGGAAATCATTCCTGAGAATTAAATTTGTAAGTAAGTTTGTACTGACCAAATGGTAATGGGTGCAAACTTTTATTTTGAAGCATGAAAAATTGAACACATTGTTCTGTCTTATTCTGTTTTACATCACACTACATCCTCACCCTACACTACCTTATATTTATATCAGAGACTATAGATATATCTATAGTCTCTGTTTATATATCAAGTAACACAGGGAACTGAAGTTGTCTTCTTTTTTCTCATGGCAAAATAAATCCACATTATAAAGCGCAACTTTGTTGCCGAAGGGAGTTTGAGACAAACTCCCACACAACCCTGATTGCTGTAGGTGTAAAGTATTGCAAGATTGCTATCACTGAGGAATGCTCGTTATTCATTATTATAATTTTTTGTAGCAATACCTGGTTCACATCTGTCTCCGTTGCCGTTGAGAGTTTTCCCTGCTTCACATAAACATGATTTTGAATCATTTGAAGCGACGAACATGAGCATCTCATTACAGCTACATAACATCATATCTTTATCACAGTATGAGAAGGCTATTTTATTGCAGGCGTGTGGTGACGATATGTCACGGCATTCATCGCCGATCACAGCTAAAACAAATTGCCAGCATAATAATAATCTCAGGAGATATTTTTGGCAAATATACAACAATTCATGTTAGCAAGGACTAGTTTTTGGCTAGTAGAGGTTACAGATTTTATGATATAAAGAGGGTGAGAAAATGTGAGCTATTTCAAACATGTGCGAAAAAGGCAAGTTTGCTCCTGTGAACACGTTACACGTTGCATAACTGTGCATGACTGGCATTGAACACAGTACTAGTCATTATTTATGTTGCAGTTACAAATTCTTAAATCTTTCTTTAAAAGTAGGCCCAGTTTTGGGCGTGGAATTATTTACTTTGCCACAAATCCTGTTGGACCTAATGTAAAGGTATCTAATAAACCCCAGATTAGAATAATCCATTATGATGCCCAGGTTTTCCCCGGGTTTAAAAAGGGGAATGCGTGGTTTCTCTTCATCAAAGGCAAGAGCAATGACCTAAAACAATAACCTCTTGATTACACTGGAAAACATGTAGATGGGATTGGGAAATAGGGAAGGAGCTGTGGATGTTAGTTCCATCGCCAGGTTAACACATCTCAATAAATTTGTTTACATATAGTGAGAATTGCATGGCTGGCATACATAGATGACACCGTATATCTATTTGTTTAATGAGATCTATATGTATATGTATATATTTCATGTAATATGTATACATATATGAATATATATATAATATGATATATAAATATAATATGATATATATATTGTACCTGTCACACATGCATCTAGAGTCTTGTTGAGCGTCAAACCAGGAGCACATACGCATCCTGAACCATCTTCTGATGCAGTAAATGTGTCCTTACACATGCACTCCCCTGTGGAGTTGCATATTGAGTTTTTAAGCTTTTCACAAGCGCCATGTGTGATATCCATCCCACAGTCATCTCCGATCGTTGCTGTTAATACAAAGTAAGATATGTTGTCAAAGTGTGTAAAACATCAGAAGCATTGTTTGTTGCATAGAGAATTTGCAGAACTGAACAGAGTTCCTTATTATGTAATATATCACGCGGTTACGAAATCTGTTCATGTGATTTGCCTTTCAGTTAATTAGAGATATTACTAGTAATAATAAAAACAATAATAAAAACAATAATAATAATAATAATAGATAATAATAATAATAATAATAATAATAATATTAAGAGATATTGGTAATAGTGATAATTACAATAAAAAACCAATAAAAATAGAAGAATCAGGAGCTACACATAAGGTAAGATGTGGATAAACTGTTTCTCCGAATAGAAGGACGATGGCCTGGTAAGGTATCAGTGGATGGGTGTGTGGGACTGGAAGAATGCAGTCTATCAGATTATGTACATTGGTGACATTTCAATAGCGCTTTAAAAGATTAACCAATATTCAAGCTAAGCGGTCAACATGACAAATAGGATGGAATCTATTTACTCCTGCCGTCTGTACCAAAACAAAAAGCTCGTGCCTTAGAAGATTACGTTTGGGATTGGCTGAAGACAGGATGGATGAGGAAGGAAACACAGGGGATGATAAAGATTGTGAGAAGCTTGCGACAGAGATATGGCACTGAGTACATGGGAATTGTGCATTATACATGGGTTCAAAAAGGATAAGAATTTGTAAGACTGCCACGCGGAAACTGGATGATAACGATGACGTGATGGGATTTCAGCATATACTGACAAGATAACAACACTAATGGGCCTGATATTGTTGTAATTGATAAAAAAAAACAGAATGAATCATCATCGCCATTGCTGCGCCAAACAGCTTCAGAGAGAAAACTAAAGAAGTAAGAAAGATTGAAGATTACCATGGCTTGCCCATAGAACTTGAAAGAATGTGGAAGGTGAAGACACAAGCGGTCCCCATGTCAATAAGAATTAAAAATTAATAATAGTAAATGAAATAATAAAGAGATGAGCATTTATTGATTGCAATGAATTTACCACCATCTAACTAAATGATATTGGTCACTCAAATAGCCTTGAAATCATTAACAGGAGAGATCTAAATGGTTCTACTGACTCTATAGCAGTCATGACTGACACGTGAAGTCTATGAGAGAATAAACATACCTGTCAAGCAGCTGTCACCCATGGTATTCAATGTTTTACCAACAGGACAAACACACTTTGTATTATCAGATAGCGGTACAAACGAGGGTTGACATCTGCAGACCGAATCACCACAACATTCGGAGAAGATTATCTTATCACACTGTGTCTTAGTTGATGTGGTGTTACACGCGCCACCAATGTTCACGGTCATCAATGCTACACATAAAGACAGGAGAAAATTATCATGGTCTCCAGCAAAAAAGCCAAAATGTTTTATTATTTGAGGATCCTGTTAAAAGTGAACAGATGTTGTTAATGTCATGCAATTTATCAAGTTATCTGACTGAGTTGTGCGACAAGATTTTGTTCCTAATGTTTCAATCTTCAGTCATCTGTCACATACTATGTATTTACACATAACAAAACACAAATGATTCAGCAAGATCTTTACCTTCATCTGTGCTTTCAGATTCCATCTCTCCATCAATGGAGCTATCTGAATCTTCACTAGGTGGAGTATTCTCCTGAACTTCGTCATTCAATATTCCTTTGATAGTTGACATTATCTTTCTCAACTCTCCTGATTGGGTTGAATTGCTATCAAATCCCTCTAGATCCTCTACTGGAGAGGATGTTTCTGCTAAATCTGTTTCGGTGGATAGTTCATCCTCTTTACTTTCCGTCCCATTTATATCAAAGGCAACATCAGGTAACAGAGCGTTTTCACCTTCTCCATTTTCCATGTCATTTGCTTCAGAAGGTTCTTGTGATGTTTCTGGCTCATCATTCAAAGGTAATTCGGGCTCTGTTTCAGAATCAGTATTGTTATCACCAGTGCTGGCTATTTGTGTGGTAGATTCTAGGACCTCTGGTGCAGTTGGGATTTCACCTTCGCTTATATCAGGGTTCATAGCATTTTCACCTTCTCCATTTTCCATGTCATCTGTTTCAGAAGCCTCTTCTGATGTTTCTGGCACATCATTTGAAGGTAATTCAGGCTCTGTTTCAGAATCAGTATCTCTGTCGCCAGTGCTACTTACTTGTGTGGGAGAATCTGGGACTTCGCGATCTGAAGGGATTTCGCCCTCTGCCATATCAGAGTTTACAGCATTCTCACCCACCCCGTTTTCCATGTCATCTGCTTCAGAAGGTTCATCTGACGTTTCTGGCACTTCACTTAAAAGTAATTCAGGCTCTGTTTCAGAATCAGTATCTCTGTTGCCAGTGCTATTTACTTGTGTGGGAGAATTTGGGACATCAGGTTCTGTGAGGAATTCCGCCTCAACCATATCAGAGTTAATATCATTTTCATCCTCCCCATTTTCAAAGTCTTCTGTGTCAGAAGGTTCTTCTGATGTATCTGGCTCATCATTTAAAGGTAACTCAGGCTCTGAGTCAGAATCAGTGTCCCCGTCACCAGTGCTATTTACTTGTGTGGGAGATTCTTGTACCTCAGGTTCTGTGGGGACTTCAGGTTCTGTCGGGACTTCACCTTCAACCATATCAGAGTTAATAGCATTCTCACCCTCCCCATTTTCCATGTCATTTGTTTCAGAAAGTTCTTCTGATGTTTCTGGCACGTCATTTGAAGGTAATTCAGGTTCTGTTTCAGAGTCAGTGTCTCCGTCACCAGTGCTAACTACTTGTGTGGAAGATTCTTGTACCTCAGGTTCTGTGGGGACTTTAGGTTCTGTGGGGACTTCACCTTCAACCATATCAGAGGTAGTAGCATTCTTACCCTCCCCATTTTCAAAGTCTTCTGTTTCAGAAAGTCCTTCTGATGTTTCTGGGACATCATTTGAAGGTAATTCAGGCTCCGTTTCAGAATCATTACCTCCATCACCAGTGTTTTCTACTTGTATGGGAGAATTTTGGGCTTCAGATTCTGTGGGAATTTCACCCTCGACCATATCAGAGTTAATAGGATTCTCACCGTCCCCATTTGCCGTGTCATCAGTTTCAGAAGGTTCTTTTGATGTTTCTGGCACTTCACTTGAAAGTAATTCAGGCTCGGTTTCCGAATCAGTATCTCCGCCGCCAGTGCTATTTACTTGTGTGGGAGAGTTTGGGACGTCAGGTTCTGTGAGGATTTCCGCCTCAACCATATCAGGGTTTGTAATATTTCCACTCTCTCCATTTTCCATGTCATCTGCGCCATCTGTTTCAGACGGTTCTTCTGATGTTTCTGGCACATCGTTCGATTGTAATTCAGGCTCTGTGTCAAAATCAGTATCTCCATCACCAGTGATGTCTACTTCTGTGGGGGAATTTGGGACTTCAAGTTCTGTTGGGATTTCACCCTCAACCATATCAGAGTTGATAGCGTTCTCACCCTCTGTAGTTGCCGTGTCATCTGCTTCAGTTGGTTCTTCTGATGTTTCTGGCACATCATTCAAAGTTAATTCAGGCTCAGCTTCAGTATCAGTACTGTTATCACCAGTGCTATCTACTTGTGTGGGTGTTCCTTGTGTTCCAGGTTCTGTGGGGACTACTTGTGTGGGAGATTCTTCTGGTTCCTCCGGTTCTGTGGGGGCTTCACCTTCGCTCATATCAGGTAACAGTGCATCTTCACCCTCTCCATTTTCCATGTCACCTGTTTCAGAAGTTTCTTCTATTGTTTCTGGCACATCATTTGAAGGTAATTCAGGTTCCATTTCAGAATCAGTATCTCCGTCACCAGTGCTATTTACTTGTGTGGAAGAATTCGGGACTTCTGGTTCTGTGGGGATTTCATCCTCAACCATATCAGAGTTAGTAGCATTCTCACCCACCCCATTCTCCATGTCATCTGTTTCAGAAGGTTCTTCTGATGTTTCTGGCACATCATTTGAAGGTAATTCAGGTTCCGTTTCAGAATCGGTATCTCCTTCACCAGTGCTATTTATTTGTGTGGGGGAATTTGGGACTTCAGGATCTGTGGGGATTTCACCCTCGACCATATCAGAGTTGATAGCATTCTCACCCTCCCCATTTTCCATGTCATCTGTTTCAGAAGGTTCTTCTGCTGTTTCTGGCACATCAATTAAAGGTAATTCAGGCTCCATTTCAGATTTAGCATCTCCATCACCAGTGCTTTCTTCTTGTGAGGGAGATTCCTGGACTTCAGGTTCAGTGGGGGTTTCACCCTCAACCATATCAGGGTTCACAGTGTTTTCACCCTCTCCATTATCAGTTCCATCTGTTTCAGGAGGCACAACTGATATGTCTGGCATATCATTTAAAGGTAATTCAAGCTCTGTTACAGAATCAGAATTTTTATCACTAGTGCTTTTTTATTGCATGGGAGATTCTGGTACCTCGGGTTCTGTTGGGGTTTCACTTTCGCCCATATCAGGGTTATTAGCATTTTCACCCTCTCCATTTTCTGTGTCTTCTGTTTCAGAAGGTTCTTCTGATGTTTCTGACGCATCATTCATAGATAAATCAGGCTCCGTCTCAGAATTAGTATCGTTACCACTAGCGCTTTCTAATTGTGTGGGAGATCCTGATACCTCGGGTTCTGTTGGGGCTTCACCTTCGCCCATATCAGGTTTCATTGCATTTTCAACCTCTTCATCTTCCTCACTGGTCATTCCAGGACTTGTAGCATTCAGTGAAGCAGAGTTGTCCAACATATCTCCTTGTCCACCCTCCTCTGTATCTAACGGGACATCAGCTTGTATGTCTGGCATATCCTCTACTGTAAATTTGGACAATAAATAGTCAAATAATATTGAAATCGCTGCTCTCTTGGGTTGGTATAATTTAACACAACATTACATCAGAGGTTTTCAAGATTTGCTGGCATTTTACAACATCTGTGTAAGCACGAAATGCAATCGCTGCTTCAAATTTGCATGGGTGTCTTTGTGATTTTAAATCAAGATTAGCTCCTAACAACAAAACATTTGAAGAGTTGACCAGCTAGGAGCATCAGAAACTTAAATGGGGTTAAATGTACAGGACTTCATGGTAATGGATAAGATTTTATAGTAGGAGCTTATATTATCTTTGACACCCGTATGTATGTGGGTATGTTGCCTATATTTGTGTAGTCAGGGTTGACCACTGCAAGTAACCATTTTAAGAGAACCATTCAAATTAACGTTATCAGAAGCTAGCATTTTGTCTAGCTACAACAGTTAGGGCTATCTGTATGTACTGATTAAAGATCAGCAATAGTTTGCAGGCATAAAGCAGACTGACATAAAACTAACCCATTGGTGTCTTTTTTTGGCTGCAAATCAGCCATCAGCCGATATTTTTATATGAGACAGATTTGTATACTCTTACCAGGTATGCATTGCTTGCCATCAGTAGATGGTATGTATAAGCCTTCACATTCACATACGCCCGACGAGCCGCATACAGCATACTCTATACTGTCACAAGCTAGTTGGTTCACTGGAACCTTACAATCACTTCCGAGTCGAGCTAAAGCAATAATAATAATTTATAATACAACGAGAAAAAAGCTTCTCTGTGCATGGGGGAAAACCAGCTTCATATTCTATGCATTATTGCATATCATTCCTAAAATTTATATTACACTATATTGTATAGACGTGGGATTATGGGGTACCTGCCATCTAGGACTCATCAGGGCTTGTTATTTTCTGGAATTCTAGAAATCCCCAGATTCGAACCGTTAAGTCACTTTAGAGAGCAAGCCTGCAACAACAGCCGATAGCAGGGACTGTCCATAGTATTGCAGGGCTTGCCATCAGCATGCACTTAGTACTCATGATACTCTACTACCTGTGTCACAGGAGTCTCCATCAGGATTCAACGTTTTCCCTTCACTGCACATACAGCCTAGTCCGTCAGCACAAGTCCAGAATGTGGGATGGCATTTGCATACATAATCAGCTCCACACATAGAAAAAGGTATGTTTCCACATGAGCCAGGTGTATCAGGAGAGCATTTATCCCCGATAAGAGCTATACAAAAGAGCCGAAGAATAATGAAGAGAATACAAATTGATTTGCACCAGGGTGAATACAGTGCATCACTTCGAAATATGCCAAATATCAAAGTAAGAGACAAGGATGCCATGCATTGTCAACTCAATTTTAGAATTTGAGTTTGTGTATTTATATCAATACTACAGTGGCACATTTAACATGAATGAAGATACACATTATTGCCATTTAATTAAATCAACAAACATTTAAAGGAACATCAGGCTCAAGTACCTTTATCACTAGTCCTGTCTACTTGAGTGGGTGTTTCTTGTACCCCAGGTTCCGTGATAACTTTCACTTCGCTATCACTTTCACCTTCTCCAATATCTGCGCCATCTGGTTCAGGTGACACCACTGATGTTTCTGGCACATCATTCAAAATTAATTCAGGCTTTGTTTCAGAATCAGTCACTTCTTCACCAATGCTGTCTGCTTGAGTGGGTGTTCCTTGTGTGCCAGGTTCTGTGGGGACTTCACCCTCAACCCCATCAGGATTTGTATCGCTTTCAAAATCAGAATCCTCATCACCAGTGCTATCTGCTTGAGTGGGTGTTCCTTGTATGCCAGGTTCTGTGGGGACTTCACCCTCAACCCCATCAGGATTTGTATCGCTTTCAAAATCAGTATCCTCACCACCAGTGCTGTCTATGTGAGGGGGTGTTTCTGGTAATCCAGGGTCCGTTGGGAATTCATCCTCAACCATATCAGGGGCAATATCACTTTCACTTTCTCCATTATCTGCGCCACCTGGTTCAGATGACCCTACTGATGCTTCTGGCACATCATTTGAAGGTAATTCAGACTCTGTTTTAGTATCTTCATCACCAGTGCTGTCTACTTGAGGGGGTGTGCCTGGTATGCCAGGTTCTGAAGGGGTATCACCATCAGCCATATCAGGGTTGGTATCACTTTCACCTTCTCCATTATCTACACCATCTGGTTCAGAAGCCGTTACTGATATTTCTTGAACATCATTTGCAGGTAATTCAAGCTCTGTTTCAGAATCAGTTTCTTCATCACTAGTGCTGTCTACTTGAGGGGGTGTTCCCGGTATGCCAGGTTCTGAAGGGGTATCACCATCAGCCATATCAGGTTTCGTATCACTTTCACCTTCTCCATTATCTACACCATCTGGTTCAGGTGACACTATTGATGTTTCTGTTTCAGAATCAGCATCTTCATCAGCAGTGCTGTCGACTTGAGGGGGAGATTCCTGGACTTCAGGTTCTGTGGGGGTGTCACCCTCAACCATATCAGGGTTTGCAGTATTTTTATCCTCTCCATTTTCCGTGTCATCTGTTTCAGACGGCTCTTCTGATATTTCTGGCACGTCATTTGAAGGTAATTCAGGCTCTGGTCCAGAATCAGTATCTTCATCACCAGTGATATCTACTTGTGTGGGTGTTCCTAGTATGCCAGGTTCTGCGGGGACTTCACCCTCAACCATATCAGGGTTGGTATCACTGTCACCTTCTCCATCATCTGCGCCATCTGGTTCAGATGGCTCTTCTGCTGTTTCTGGCACTTCATTTGAAGGTAATTCAGGCTCTGTTTCAGAAACAGTATCTTCATCACCAGCGCTGTCTACTTGTGTGGGTGTTCCAGGTATAGCAGGTTCTATGGGGACTTCACCCTCAACCGTATCAAGGTTCGTATCACTTTCAAAATCAGAATCCTCATCACCAGTGCTGTCTACTGATGTTTCTGGCACATCATTTAAACGTAATTCAGGCTCAGTTTCAGAAACAGCATCTTCATCACCAGTGTTTTCTACTTGTGAGGGAGATTCCTGGACTTCAGATTCCGTTTGGGTTTCTCCCTCAACCGTTTCTGGGTTCACAGAACTTTCATTCTCTCCATTTTCAGCGTCACTTGTTTCAGAAGGTTCTTCTGGCACATCATTTGAAGGTAATCCAGGCTCTGTTTCAGAATCATTTTCTTCTTCACCAGCGCTGTCTTCTTGAGTGGGTGTTTCTAGTAGTCCAGGTTCCAAGGGGGGTTCACCCTCAACCATATCAGGGTTCACAGTATTTTCTCCCTCTCCATTTACTGTGTCATCTGTTTCTCTCTGTGTTTCTGTCTCATCATTAACAGTTGATCCTTGCTCTGAGTCAGTATCAGTATCTTGATCACCAGTGGCACCAATATTTGTGGAAGATTCTGGCACCTCGGGTTCTGAAGGGGTTCCACCTTCAACCATATTAGGGATTATAGCAGTTTCATTTTTTGCAACATCATCAGTAACCATATCAGAACCTGACATCTTATTTCCTTCTTCACCTTCCTCTGAAGCTGAAGGGACATCAGCTTGTATGTTTGTCAAGCCCTCAACTGTAAATTTAGATAATAATTAGATGAATGTTGACATTGCTGTTGTCTTGGGTCGGCATAAGTCCTGAACTGTAAATTTTGATATAAAAAGATAAAACTGCTTCCTTAGACAGCTATAAATTCAAGAAAGAACACACCATAGGTTTTCTGAAATTATACTTGATGATTAGCCTGTCTCCACAAGCTTGTTGATGGGTCAGACTATTGATGACAAGGCTTAAAAATTCAAAAAGATTTATGGAGGTAATTGTCTCCATATTCAACTGTTACATGTCTAGTGAACGATAGGCTAGTAAGACAAGCCAAGAGCCTTAGGTACCAACTAAACAGGCTAAACATACGGGGCTTCCAATGATCTCCTGTAATGGCAAATTACAAGGTTACTGATGATTAAATTAAATGTAACATTCTAAAATGGGTTAGCAGAGAGAAGCCGTTTGCCTCACAACAACGTTTAGGGCTGTTTGTATGTACTGATTTACTGCCATATGACTTGATTTCATGAGGATTCAGCCTGCTGGTGTCGAAAGTTATGACCATCAGGGAGGGTAATTCCAATACCCTGACATTGATGTCACTTAGAAATGTATGCAATTAACTTATGCCGCCAAAACCTGGTTTTTTTACATGTATTGATTAGTTAATACTGATATGAGGTGCTAATATGCATTGCTAGCGCAGTTGTTAGAGTGACGGTTCACTAGCGATGCGTAGATACGATATCCTCTCAGGGAAATGAGATCGAAAGTGGAGAGGACAACCACAATGTCAAAAAGCTAAAAAAAAACAAACTCTGAAACTCTGCTGGAGAATTCGGTCACATATTAATTAGTTTAATGGAGGGTTCACGCTGACAACTCACAACAACAATTGAATCACGATAAAAATAAATTCCATCTGAACCTGTCTAACAGGCATCTAAGGCATCTTCTTTGAAACAATTTTGAAGGTCAACTGAATACCAAATGGTGACCTTTAGTGATCTTGGCATAAATAATCATATTCGAGCCAAATCCTTTTCAAATTGCCACCCGTCTAATCCAGATTATTGAATTATTTTTAGATCGCTGAAACTCCCAAGGCCAAAATTATAATAAAGGATTAGGGATGGGCACACCATAACCTGTTGGGGCTTTGGGGAGCTTTGACAGCGCAACTGATCGCGCCAATAGCTATAATACATGATGGATTTTCATTGCCTTTTTCCTACCCACGCAGCCAAACACTCGAAGCAACTTATTTCAATTACTGTCATTTAATTGTCTGACTACTATATAGCTCTACAGGCCCTAGTAACACCATCCTTAATCAAACTGTATTGATAAAATTATGATAATAAGCTATGACTTATCATACAGGGGAGCAACTCCTAGTGGGAATGACCTGTGCATACATGAGACAGCAATGGATCGATCACTTACCAGAAACACACTGCTTGCCATCAGTGGATGGTACGTGTAAGCCTTCACATTCACATACGCCTGACGAGCCACATACAGCATATTCTATACTGTCACAGGCTAGTCTGTTCACTGGAGCCGTACAATCACTTCCGAGTCGAGCTAAAACAATTAACAGCTAAAAACATCTCTTTGTGTGTTGTAACAATAAATTCATGCATGTTCTGTTCCATTAAATATCATCCTCCTTGCGTGCAACCAGTATAAATTGCTTTTCCCTTGGATACGAGTTGTACTTCAGGAGAGGGTGGGAGATTCCCAGTTGCTTATCTTATCTTTATCTCTCATTCGACTTGCGCCGAGTTATTTCCTAAGTAGTCCGTCTTTACTGACACAGATATATTCATTGTGGGAATGTTATCCGGCAACTTAGTCCAAGTGCCCAGATGGCTGAGAGTTTGTCTTTGTGGCATTACATTATCAAAATCGTAGTTTCTGCTGTCTGAGCACTTAGACTAGCAACACCTGGATCCTAGCTTATGAACTCAAACAAGAATGTTTGATACTGGAATGTCCCAATTGACGACCAGAACAGTATGAGCGCTGAAACTACAAGGAACACTGAACATAATAACACAACAGATAAGCTACAATATATTGCCTTTAAACACGTAGCTAAACATTAGAAAGCGACCCTGCATCAACAACAGATAGCAAGGGACCTTCCATAGTGTTGCAGGTTCTATCTGTTGTCTGCAAACACATAGTTGTCAAATATATTTCTACCTGTGTCACAGGAGTCTCCATTAGCATTCAATGTTTTCCCTTTGCTGCACATACAGCCTAGTCCATCATCACAAGTCAAGAATGTGGAACGGCATTTGCATTTATTATCAGCTCCGCACAGAGAATAAGGTATGTTTCCACATGAGCTAGGTGAATCGGGAGAGCATTCATCACCAATGCGTGCTATACAAAATAACAGAGGCAGAAATATTTGGCATCAATGAGAGAATCCGGTGTATCAATGGTCATTAAAACCATTTGAAATATTGATCTGAATAAATATGAAACAAGTTGTCCCCTTTCGTCAAAAGAGATGACAACTACAACATATGTATTGGGTACCTTAATAATTTGCTGATTAATGTAGAGATGATGTTAGCTACTGGCCAATTTAGTTAGTTTGGGCGGGCGTTATTTAATTGTAAGCTAGCATTATATTTTGGCTAGCTGAGCTGGAAGTTTATACAAAGTAAAGACGGGTGAGAAATTATGTTGTCTAGTTTTCAAGTTAGCAATTTCAACCATGTGCAAATAGCTATGTTTTCCTCAGAAAACTTTATTCCTTGTAATGTGAGGATAGCTTTGGTTGTTTGTAGCATATCTCTTCCTGAACATGCCCATCATCGAAGACCAAGAGACTATGCAATGACAATCTAATTTTAGATAGATTCTAACAACCATAAACAAATTCATATGTTTATGCTAACAACTTAAGCTCACCTCTCTCGCAGCTGTTGCTTGTGCCATTAAATCTCAAGCCATTAGGACACTCACAGCTCATGCCATCGGTCGCCAACTTGGAACCAAATGAGCATGAACATATCCCTTCCAGGCAGTCAGCAAGCGGAATGTCTTCACAATCTTTATAAGCCCCTTCTCCACCACACACATCTCCAATTCTTACTCCGACAGGCCCTAATTTACGAACATTATAATATAAATAGTTGTTTAATTATTTATGCTAAAGCAAAAATGGGTGTGAAAAATCAGAAGGATTGTTGTCCACTTTTTTAATCTAATATTTTCCAGCAAAGATTGGTGTATGTATCAATGTTGTAATGTCATATCAGAACATAAAACCGAAAGGGCAAGAAGTAGTGATACAACACCAAAAGACAAAGTATAGTCATCTAACAATTAATATTCTCTTTCCATAATATTATATCTGTTTTCTTGTGGCTATCAGGCCATGGTCCGGTATGATCTATAAGACCATGTATAAAAACGAAGAATGTAAAAACAAAGGTGTACGTGTGGTGGATGGTTGTTGTCTGAAGTTGAAAATTTGATCTGTAAAATTTCTTAAAAATTTTCTAAACGAATTGATGGTATGGATGTCTCTCATTGTTTGGATCTTCAAAACTTAATGCTGCTTATTGAAAAACTTGAGTCATATTAATCCTCAAATGGGAGTGTCACCAATTTCTTTCCATTGGTATGACAGTACTCGAGAGTCATGTTATTTTAATGCTGTGTCTTGTTTATCTTGGCGATACCGAAAACTTATATCCGAATCAAAATCCGCTTTTATCATCACATATTTATAGCCCCACAGTCTTTCTTAGCCACAGTGAACATGCCACACCATTAGAAAAAAGAAACATGAGGGCAACACACCAAATACATTAGCTACCTAACAGACAACATAGCATAACCTACCTGCTGTGACCAGGCTTAACAAACCTGAAAAAAAAAGAAAATAAATTTCAATTTGCCTTGTAAAGGACATCTACATCATTTATGTTTCACTGTCTTTTTACAAACTACAACGCCAGTATGTCTGAGGGTCGAGTTGTTGGGTATCGAGGGGAGATGAACCTTGATACTTGGCTTATTGGTGGCCTTGATACTTGACCATTTGTCTGATTGGCTATTGCACGGGCGCGAGAGAGTGCACCAAAGCCAGCTGGTACTTTTTATTCCCCCAAGTATTCATGGATATATAGTGAGAGTACCATCTGGCTCCTCTCCCCTCCAACAGCCAATCAGAGCGGAGCAGGTAAATGGATCACGTTGGGGTGACTATTCTCGATTAATTATATCGACAACAATTTTACCAAAGAAGCTTAGCTTTGCTATCGCTTTGGTCCTGCACTTTGGTTAAAAGACAGTTTGGAGTCAATGTGTATCACTAATGGTCTCAGAAGGTGCAATTATACATTCACCAGTAGGGAAAACCTATGCAGCGTTACGATCAGTATATAACAGACAGAGGTGATTTGGCATGATGATAGCGCTGAAGGCACTTTCAAGTTACTAGTTCCAAGTATTATATTAAGAACATGAACTCCATCCCTTATTTTTCTTTTTTGGAGAAAACAAATAAACAATTACTAAATAAATGAGTATTACATACCTGTGGCTATCCAAAATAAGTTTATTAAACAGCTCATCCCTCCTGAGTTACCACACCATATCCAAGTAAAATATTTATAGTTATGTGAGCCTAAGAGTTGGATGCCTTTTCAAATTTTAGGACATCAAAGACAGATTAATTGAGGCCACCATAGGTTTCAGACTGAGATCTCCACTGTGTGGCTTTGAGGGCATTACTTTACATGTGATTGCACAGTCCAAACATTTTAATTGAATGAGCTGAGGCTAGAAAAGCTGCTACTCCTTCACATCAAACTCTTTGGTTAAACAACCTGTATCATTGTCGCCAATAGCCATTACTCAAACATGCTGTATGCTGCTTTTGTCTGAGATGTGTCAAACAGCACAGCGAACAATGACGACAAAGTTGGATGACCTCAATCGACAAACTCAAATAAAAGATCACCATCTGTATTTAATGGTTTAGCTTATCTGCCAAGGCAGCCATCACTGGCTAATGTATTCAATTACTGCTGTGACCGTCCATCAATGTTACGTGGTTTCATGGTAGACAATATAATACGATCATGTTCTTGCAACCTAAGCCTTTAGTAATTATTACCACCGTTATACTATTTACTATACTATTTGGAAAACTTGAATAAACTAATTTCAGGAAGTGAAGCTCAGAAAAGCAAGTCCACCATATTAGTCAGCTAATAGTTATATATTATTTAATCTATTAAAGGTTGACAGTGACAGGTATATCAAAAGCGAGAACCACACTCTCACTTTTCTTTTTATCTTTGGTCGGAACACATTTTCCAGTCGCGGGGTCGAGAACTTCATTCTCCCCACACTTAGTTGCTAAAATAAAGTAATACATAAATATTTTAAAGAATTTATACTGCAAGTGACATTTGACATTTTTTATTGCGGAATGTTAGCTTTTAATGTGATATGTTTTATTTTGAAATTAGTATTGGTGATCATGTCTTATAGCTATTTTCACAGGTTAACCTCCCAAATATTTGACGTTGAGTCGCAATGACCTCTGAAAGTTCATTTTGGGGCAAAAGTGTTTTTTTTTAATTGAGCCTTCTATGTCGTCAGTGCGGTATCTGATCAGTTTATGCTTTCACCATAAACAGAAAACTTGGAACCAACAGAGGAGTGACATTTTTTTAAAACTTTATGTTTAAGGCCTCTCGCCCATCTTTGAGGCTTAAAATTGATTTTTGGAATAAGGCCATTTCCGATCCCTCATGCAATGCGACTTCAATCATGAAAAAACTGAAATTTCCAAAATATTATACCATTTTGGTCTTGTACTGTCACTTCAATCAATAATTTTACCAGCTTACAGATCCCGTTTGTCACAACTGTAACAAATAATAACCCAAATTTGAATACAACCGTAATTGCACTTTTTTTAATCAGTATTTTGAAACCGATTTTCATGAAATGAATAGAGGGTTTGGATTGACGACACAAACACAGTAGGCTAGACTTACAAGCAGCATCAGCAGTAGGCAGTTTAGTCACTGAGACCTTCACATCTTTTGTTGCAGTCTTTATGGTCTTTGTTGTAGTATAATTTGGTACAAGGAGACACCATTGCCACTCGTTCTGTTGATCTAAGTCACAATAGTTCACAGGACCATTGCACGCCATATTCAGCTTTTCATTGAGAGTGGTTTGAACTGCATGCAAGCTAACCTCTGACTTAGTGGCTGGAATACAAAACTCAAATGGCTGAAGAAAATCCTTTTTTCTCAAGGGGATGTGGTAATAACAGAGAGCCATTTTACATGTGTATCATACTACTTTAGTGGACCCTCGGAAGTTGTCTTCTTGTGTTGTGTAACAATTCTAGATTTTGCAAGCTCTATATTCACAAAAGCTGCATTTCTTTTGAAAATGGTCGTTAAATGCATGAATTTTTTATCAGTAATCAGCCTATCCGCATAATAGTCAAACCATAATAGGATTGACAGGCTAACAATATGCTAATGACAGCAAGATCCATGGTAAGTTTCATACACATATGAATAAAGTATTTATATGTTTGTGGTAAATTAATGGATGCAGAAAGAGAGAAAATGGATCACCTGTGACATCACCGTCATAGACAGCGAAACAAGCCTGTTCTCCCACTGGTCTGCTCTTCATTATTAACTTGTTATCTGCACCTGATTTCCAGTCTAGAACTGTGACCATAGTCTGATTATCTGCGATTTCGGCTAAAATATCAATAATTTATTATCAATAATTTAATATTGTAAAAATAAAAATAATCTAATATATATAAAAACATTGAAATATTGTTTAACACAATAAGCTGCAAATACAGAAAATGAGAAAGTGATTTCAATAAGCAACAAACATCTATATCATCATGTTTGGGGTCAAATATCAGAATTACGATAATCAAAGCAACGCATCAACATTAGCTTCTATGTACTACACACAAAGTTCATGCCTCCAGATTTATTTTCCAACAGGTAGTAGAGTCAGTTCTGTACCCCAAAATAAAACTTACCAGATTTCTCAAACTCTTCTGAACAGGCATATCGAAATGTGTCGTCAGCAGATTTTGGACAGCCTGTTGCCCCATCACCTGAATTCCACATCACATAGACATCACGTGTTACCACGTCTTCCTTATTATCTGACAGCTCCCCAAACTCGATACTGAAGCAATCAGCCTGAGCCCCACATGTCACAGGTGGAGCGTCTTCTAAAATATAAAACATTACAGCTATAAGTATGAGGCGAGCAGTGATAGATAAATACCCAAAAATACAATACACAATGACGAAAAACACAATATGGAGTAAACGACCGCAACTTACATACATTAGATTAAATGACACAGAGCTAGGAACGCAATATTTTATAAGTTTTTATGCAGTTATTATTCTAGCTGTTATTTTGATAGAGCAAATATCAATCAATCAGTTGCTTCAAATGCAATGTATGGGCTGCTGATAGCCACATCTATTAAATCGATGACCTTACCTTGTGACATCGCCACCATCCACATTGCTGAAAAAAACGAGAGCTACATTAAACCTTTGGGTTAACATGATAATTCATCGACAGTTTAATATATCACCTAAATTGGCTTACAGTATATTAAAAAGGCCCCTCAAGCATAAAAAGGGCCAAGCTGAAATCGAGCATAATATCATCCAATGATTTTCAATGACATGAAAAAGGCACAATTTAGTTGAAGTCCACATCCTTTTTATAGACTGAGAATATGAATTAACAAGAGAAAACCGTATAATCTACTTACCAGACAGAAGAGAAATAGTTGTAAAAACAGACGCCATTTTTTCCTAAATTGGTCAGCTATTTAAGTCTTGCAGGAGAAGATCGAGCCTTTCACAAAGTGACACGAGTGAGATAATAGAGACTCCAAGATATCTTTTCATAAAAGCAAGTAAATGCAAGGCCCAGGTTTGTGAAATGGCCCAATCTTTGTAACCAAACAATTAGGAAGTGGCGCCAGGTTTCATTGATGACCGACAACTTGCTGTTGACAGCCCCTTTCTAATCATCATTTTCATCGAACGATATGACACTGCTATATTACGATGATTCGCACAGATGGGCTGGTCATTTCACCAATATTGCACATTGCATGATATGATATAGTGACAGCTGACAGGCCATTAACAATGTACATACACAAAACATATCTTAATTTCCCCGCACAAGATTCAATGTCAATTTTGACACGAAGTTTCTTGGGCATTTCACGTTTCCATTTGAAGTTTTAAAGTTCTCCATTTTAAAGAACGTAAACATTGTGGGGTCGCTAGTAACGGCATTTCATTGTCAACCACCACGTTTGATAGTGGAATGCAACAACCAGCAACCCGGTAAAATTTGAGCACCTAAACATAAATTGAACTTATAGGAACATTTGGTTTAAATGTTTTATATATCTAGTTACCAAAATAAAAATAATAATCAATCATACATTCTACACTCTATACATCACCCATGGACACAAATATAGCATCATCTTATTTGCCCACCAAACAAAACCTCAATGAAAGCCTTACCTACCAACGAATTTACACAACCAATATGTCAATGTCAGGGAAACTTATGCAACAGGTGTTTTGTGTTATAAATAGCCATTGGCCCCAGGATTATCTAGTATCTCTATCCTAGCAAACCTTCTTCCATTCCTGAATACTTCAACAGAAAATCTAACACATACACACACATAACACATTTCTGATAAAATTTTCTGCTACCTGTTAGAATTGGACATGGAGCTGATTGTTGTTCTCAGTTTATTCAGTTTCTCAACTTGAATTTGCACAGAATCCATCGTCTGGTTCAATTTCACCAACACTTGATCCTAAACAAATAAGAAAATTAAAACAGCATATAAATTTTGCCTGAAGTAGTCTGGATTCCTTGAATATTGTGTGATATGAGATGAGGTGAGACTTGCTGAGGACACTCAACTCCATCTTGTCCTGCCCACTCTCTGAAGTGATGGAAAACGAGACAAAATGGAAGTATTACAGCAAGGTGAAATGTAACACAGTATATTATAGTATTGTATATAGTATAGTTTGTTAGAGTATAGTATACAATCAGATCTGATGTTGTGTTTGATATGATTAGAAGTGATAAGACTTTGACATGATTATATTTGTTACACTTCTGTTATCACAGTAGGAAGGAAACTTACAGTTTGCTTATTGAAATCCTGTGAATTGTCGGCAGTCCATGATACTGTATCCAGCAGGTTACCCAGATCGGAGAGTAAAGGGCTGACCATAGAGAAAAACTCCACTACGTGCCTGAAAATACATTGATTGCAAGAAGAATATAAATCAAATTGAGATTAAAACTATCGTTTGAGAATATGCAAGTATTACGCACAGAAATACAAGTACCAAGTTATTTTTTCTTGTCATACCACACAAAAGGGGAGAAAACAAAACCATGTCCTATCATTTTGCTTTTAATTGAATTACATGGTAAGCTATCTTCGCGTTTATACTTCATGGATTAAGATTTAAGTTGCATACTTATTTTACATACATCACTGGTTTTGTGAAACTAACTTCCTCCCATATCAATGTAGACCAATTATCTACAGATAGATCATTCCTCATAACCACAAGGGATTTTTCTCAGTTTTCTAATAATGATATTTCATCTTTTTCATTTTATACTTCCGCATTTTGCTTACTTGTGCTGTGATGCGTCTATGAGTAGATTTTCACCACTGTGTGGCTGCTGGAGCCTGCTTGTTATCATGTTTTTGTTGTCGACTGTTTCCCCCAAATGTGAGCTTAGAGCTGCTAGCCTAGTAAGACGAGTTTCTAAATAAATGAAAGTGAACAGCAATGTATGAGCAGAAATGATGGCTATGATCAACATGTTAGCGACATAGAGTCCTCTGTTATATGGATGTTTTGATTGGATAACACGCTCCCAACAAATGAGATCATACAAATCAAGCTTCTGCGTAGGTAGATGAGGCTTCTGAGGTAATTCGACTTATACTGACAGAAATACAACCACTTTCTGAAATTATACTTTTGATTGATTCATCTGATACTGACAAAAATACTGCCACTTTTCTGACAACTATATTTTTGATGGTCACGCTAAGCTATGTCAATGTCTTGCACAATTTTTGTGCAGATTGGCAGTAGAAGGGATAATAGTATCATAAAAAGACACAAGACCAAGTCAATTCCAGTTTGCCTGCATCCAGAATCGCTTCCCTCCACTGATCAGTCGCTTATCAGGAGAGCAAACCCGAATGAAGGCAAGCTGGATCAAAATTGTGCTTAACGGCCAAACATCACTTGAACTACTCACCTATCTTTGTGAGACTTGTTATGTCATGTGTCTCTTTATCTTGTACAATGCTGTTAATCTGTCGATTCACAGCATTCAGCTTTTCCTCAGCGGCTGTTATATCTGACATAAGGCTCAACATCTTCACGCTGTCAAACGACTCATACACCTTCTGCTGCTGCTCTGTATCAGCTGGCCGGTCAAACTTTAAAAGTGAATGTGAATATTGTTTTTAAAAAGAATCTTTAGGATGAACTGAACATCAGCAAACAAACAGTAGTCAAATTTAAGCAAGGACTGTGCTGTCATGAAACTTAGAATTATCTCCTCATTGGTAATAAGGAGACAACTTGAATTCAAGTTGGATTCAGTTGGATTTCCCCATGAAAATGGGATTCCATTGATTATTTATTGATTGTTTAATATAGATACCAAGGGCGCGAATTTACATATTGTAAAACTGATTACTGTTAAAAAGAGAAGCTACATTGTGTAGTAGTCCTCGCTATACCTTATATCCCAAATCACAGGCAAGAGACATCAATCTTCTTGTGTTGCCATAACGTCTTTCTTCATCAGCATTCCATGGGTTGCATTCATAACTTGTGCTAAACTCCATGATTGAGAGCAGCAGGTATGCTACAAAGAACAATACTGAGATAACTGAACTTTTATACTAGTTTAAGATCTCAAACGCTGCCTGGTTATGGTAGTAGCACTCTGAGAATGTGGTTGGAAATGTTATGCCACTGCCATCATCCTGGGCAACATTTGAGCACTTAAAAGACTAGGCCCTACTTGCATTCACATTTATTCTCACAGCAATATATACTTTCTAAGAATAGAAATATAAATTCTATTCTAACAATGAAAATCGAGACCTGGATGACCCTTACTTACCATATATAGAGTATTTAGACGAGGAGGGCCAGAGAGGGGATCTGGTATGTGAGTCTGCAAAGTGCAATAAACTCAAAATATTTCTTCTCTGTACATATATACATTGACCTTCAATAACGAATAATTGTGTTCACACTCATGGTACATATGGAAACCAGTCGATTGAACATTTAAACCAGAGGGAGGATAAATCTCAATTCACAATCATATGCATGCATGCATATACAATTATTAAGACTTTGATCAGGGAGGGTGCTTTGATGACGAGAAATATAAGATGTGATTACGGAATAATCAAAACATGTATTCTATACTCTTTCAAAACGGACTGTCATACGTTTTGTGGCCTTTGAGTCTGGGGACCGCTGATAAGCGATATTGCCTGTAGTGTTGACTTGACTGTGGGACAATAATAGAAGTATACATCAGTATTTATCAGAGTTCACTTAGGCTAGATAAAAGGGGAGGGGATGTTTTGTCGTCTCTTTCGTTTACACCGAGTATCCATCACCGTACAGTGTGTGTAGATAAATAAGTGCTAAGTGTTTAAGCGATATGATATGGGTCGATATGTAGTAATATAAAATGTATGAGATTGACGGACACAAATGATATTCTTAACAGGCATGGGCCCCTGGGACTAACATGTCTTTACTTTGCCAATGTCCACTGGGTGGTTGATAGTGGACATTGGCAAAGTAAAGACATGTAGTCCCAGGGGCCCATGTTAACAGGCTCAAGCTAGCTAAGGAGATAACGCACAGGAATGACAGAGCCAATATCCGTGACTGTTGTCAATTATCTTTTACTGTTTTGACAAGCTCATGGTGAGTAGGGGGGGGGGGGGGGAGGGGCAATAAACCAAAGCTTGTCAAGGCTATTCTGCTTTTCATACTGCAACCCCAGGTGCCCTGGCCGTAGTAGCTTCCCAAAGCATCATCTACCCAGCCCACAATAAAAAAATGTAAATAAGAGGTAAGTTAGTTACAAAGTAGATTTAGTTTAGTTAGAACTCTTCAATCAATAGTTCACACATTTGCATCTGTACATAATCATAGTCACAATGCATTACTCATTCACAAAAGCACAACTGCACAGATAAGACCACAGACCGAGAGAGGCTCCCAGATCCACTTATGAAACCAGTCCTTCCCCATAATGAGGAATCCTTTCCACATTGAGGAGCCCTTGATGGTTCATCCAAAATATTAATTTCAAACTTTGTTACACAAACTGACTATGACATTACATTACAAAACTAATTATGATAAAATCGTCACATAAAATATGTCTATGCTATACAGCAATTAATGTTATGAATGGAGTGGCTACTTTTGGGGACACAACTCCTATTCAGTCAGTACTACTTTGCCTTAATTAATGTACACAGTCTGTGCTTTGTTCAGAATGATGAGAGTGAAAACATGTGAGTGGTTTTGGAAGCCCATTTCTTAATCAAAGCAGAGTATTGAAACAGTAGATGTACGTGAGCGTTGGACTTAGGATCGCAAGGTCGTAGGTAAGACCCTCACAGGTGCCTGATTTGACTGTTGCTGGTCACTAAGTCTAGCCGACCCCAAAAAACTAGATATGTTCTCTCTCCAACAAGTTGCTAAAGTCACGGCTCGGTGTTCCCAGTTTTCCCAATCCAGAAAGTTTTTCCGAGTCTATTCGCTACGTCTTGACAATGAATGAGAATGGAGATCTTGTTCCATGACTCTTCTAAGACACTACTGCAAATCCCCTTTACACATAGCCAGCTTCACATGAGAACAACACAACAATCACTTATACAGGAATACAGACTATGATACGTCATGTTAAAAACACAAAACCAAAATGATTTAGTCCGAGATTTGTGGTCAACAGAGGTTTTTTTCTCCTGCTCAGTCTATCCTGATTATGGCCTGTTTTTTTGGATTCATTAACTCAAGTTAATTGTTCAGCATCGTTCACAAAAGTTTCTGGAAATGGGAAAAAAACATTATATGTACTATAGTATTTGGTTTCTGTAACATTTATTTGATATAAGCGAAGCAAAAATGACCAAACCCTCATAATGTTATACAGCAAGTTATGATCATTTACTCACAAAGAAATCCACTGGCTATTCAGCTCCTTATACGAGTAGAAAACTTAAAAAAAAAGATTTATCTTCATAAAATCTAGTATTTATAATAATAAGACAACATAAATTAAAAGCATAGATACAGTTTTTTTTAAAACAATAAGTTATTGATAAAGCATAAGATAAAACCTTCAAAATAAAATCGTGTTCAGCTAACCTTTCCATATCAAGAAGCTACTAAAATTGAAAGACTACAAAAACAGAGTAGTGATCATGCAAAATTACAGTCGCATTAGTGAAAAAAAACGTAATAATTAGTAGTAATTGGACATTGGCAAATAAGCCAAAATAATTTGCAGCTCACTCCACGCCCAACATGTTGTTGCATGCACCGCATACACATGACTAGATAACCATCATGGTACTTTCCTCTCACAGCCCAGCATTTAATACTGAAGATATGAGGTGCTGGTCCTTTAGGGTGTGTTCCAATTCTTTTGCATCCAGCTTGAGAGATATCTATAAGCAAACAGAAGTTGTTTCAATAGGGTTTTCTTTAGATTGACATAATTGAGGCGCTTATGGTTTTCAGCAAAGCACTCTAAAGGCCAAGCTACTACGGATGAAGATGAACATGGTTGTTAGCCAATCTTATGCATCTGGCAGATCTAGCCTAGCTATGCTATGCATCTGGATGTACTAAAAGTACTCAAATCCTATGTAAAATACGGTGTGTGTAGCTAGACCTTAAAATGGAAAATAAAACTAAATATTATATTATACTCTTTGCTCATTTACCTTCATCATACGAGCATCTTTAGCTTTCTTGAGTGAGATGAGTCCTCGTGTTTCTAATAACTGACAGAGACCAATGAACTCAGACTGATCAGTTGGAGTTACGTCCCTTTTCTTACAGACTCGACAGTAAGAATCATGAAGCTGTAACAAAAATAATCATATTGGAACTGGGTGTGTGTGCAAAAATGATTGACTTGTGCCCTTGAATCAATTTGATGAGGCGGGAACACAATAAATGATCATCACAATCATCACTCGTCGTATGTTGGACCATTTACCTCCTAAATACACACCCACAGAGGGCAAAACTCCAACATTGATTGTCACCATCAACTTGATGTTCATCTCTTTTAAAGAATTATGTTTCCATATTAGTGCAGAGTATCTCACTTATTACAAAATAAAATGTCTACCCGGTATGCCTACCTTGCCAAGTGTGAGTTCTTTAAGTTTGCTTGTTTTAAGCATCAGCAATAGGGTACAGACTATGAGTTTCTGCTGTAGAGGGAAGGTACTGTTCTGAGTAGAGCTATTAGCGCTGCCGTATACTTCATTAACAACGTTAGCTACCTGAGCTATACCGACTGTGGGTGAGGCAAGTTTTGATTGTGGAGTGCAGGAAAGAGATCCACCTAATAACAAAAATTGTTTGATGAAAGCCTTATGGGATAATGGGTAGTTATTGTAACTTCGTACACCTAGACTTTCAAAACAAAGCTGATTTAATAATATAATATTTTGTTTAATCACTCAAGCACTGACACAAATATATTACCAATATTTTACGGGTATGGCTCTGTCTACACAAGAATCATTTTCACCAACTTACGTCCAAAAGAAATATTGCAGTACAACAAAAACAGAAATAAATAGCAGAAAAAGGCTCAATATCTAATTACCTTTGAGTTTGAGAAGATCAGATTTTCTGCTGGATAGCTGAGCTAGTTCCACGGATCGGCGGCAAATATCCAGAGCCTTTCTCATATCACCAGCTACAGCGGACACCTTTCTGGCACAGAACATCATAGCAGCTTTATCTAACACCTGGTTACCGGGAGTCTGAGGTGTCTACAAAGAAACATAAGCTACTAGTCAATATATGTTCACAAATTTATTACCAAGAAAACAAGTGTAGATGGTTCAGTTGGTTAGAGCGCCAGTCATAAGTTTTAATCCCAATGCAGTCCATTGGCTACCAGGTTTGCTTCGTGATGTGTCATATGATAAGACCACATGCTTTTTATCTGCAATTTAAAAAAAAAACCCAACAGCTGCAATACACCTCAAATTTTAGTTTGTCTTAGAACCCCCTATTCCAGGGATATTGAGTATGTTCGAACATACCTAACAAAAACAACACATAATGCATCATATTCTTATGATAATGTATAATAATATCTATTCTAAGATGCGTACCTGCTGTAGACGAGATTCTATGACAGTGACTATCTGCTCTTTAGTGTACGGAGCAAAGTGTAGTAACTCTGGTTTGTACTCAGATCTCACATTCAGTCTGGGTAATATTCTGTCTGTCAGATCCAGAGCGTTAGCTATACCTGCAGAATAAACACTACATTCAGTGCACACCATGAACAACCTACTTGGATCAGCTGAAAATGGTCACAAAAGGGCAAAATCAGAGTCAGAGCCTCCAGCAAAGCAATTTTTTAGCACCAAATCTGATACACACTTGGTTCACAACGGCTATGATACAAATATATGTGTTGATTTCTAGGCTCTCAGGTGATGTAAGGAATAAATTTCACCTACCAATCAGAACGAGTCGGCTACTGGGAAGACTCGGCCACTCAAAGATAGTATAGAGCACCTCTTGATTCTTTGAATCTAGCTGATCCATCTCATCAAGAACAATTAACACCATTTTACCTAAATAAAGAAATCACCACATATTACAACTGCTGAAACGCTGTGAGACTCACTTTTACATCTCCTTTTCCCAACTGATTGTTTTCGCAACATTTCAATGCAGAGCAATGATCAATGGGTGCGTCAGATCAGCAATGGTTCGTTATTATACTGAACAGCTGTATGGAAATCAATGAAGACATGGTATAGCGTCATCGCGCTGCAAATGTGCAAACGCTTACCTGAACTTGTCAGGTGTTTCTGTATCATCTGACAGGCAGATTTAGCATTCTTCAGAGAGGCAGCCTTTGACCCGAGCATCTCAGTAGCTATACTCTTATACATGGTAAAGGGTGACTTCACAGTCATAGAGTTGATAAACACCTTCTGACCAATGTCCTAAAAAACCAATATCATTTCTACATGAATCCCATACAGCAAAGAAAGTTTATCCTGACAAATCTCCAAAAATTGTGAAAAACTGAACCATTCAATTGACATCTAGTATCAGTTTTGTTTCAAACCTATTATAAGCAAAATAAGACAATGCACTGATTTCTGCCTTAGATACGAAAAATAACAACTAACCAGATGTTCTTGTTCCAGTAGATGCTTGATGACAGCAGTTTTACCAGTCCCTGGTGCTCCAGATATGTACAAACTACCCGGATTCTTCTTATTCACTCGAATATCTAGAAAATTCTTGATCTGGGTGATCTCTTTGTCTCTACACACCACCTCATCTGGCTGCTGTGTATTCAGAGCCTGCTTGGCATGGGTAAACACCTCTACAACATATATATGTAACAAGGTTCCAGCTCATTACATCGTAGCCAGTAAGTAATATTATCAAAGGATACACTTATGAAAACATCTGGTCTGAAAGTTTATGGTATGAACATATTGAACTTACACTAATCTTATACTCATGGCAGAACATCTCATATGAGAGTACTATGAATTCATTGAACCTATCTTGTCTTTATTAAATTACATATCGTACATAGATTTCCCAATTATAAAAGCTGTCATTGAACACATCACTTTGTCTGGGCTTTAAGAGCTGACCAACAAGTACTGACCAAATAAGTTAAATACCCACCATGAAACATCTCAGTTTTGGTAAAGCTTATAGAAGTGAGGTGCTGTAATGAGGAGCATCAACATACATTACGCTGTTCATAACATCAAACTCAATGTTTCAGTTTGTACTAACCTGCCATGTCGGTCTGTATTTTTTCTTTACTCAGACTATCTTTCCTGGGTGACATAATAAGCTTCCTTGGAGATTGGGGTAGCAGTTTTCTGGGTGATTGTAGTTTTCTTGGTGATTTTCTTGGTGATTGCTCCACAAGTCGCTTCAATGAATTAGTGACTTTACGAGGAGATGATCGAACAGTGTCTTTATGTGGTGAAGCTATTTTATCGGTGGTTGACATATAAAGTCTCCTTCGAGGAGACACAGGAAGCTGTTGCTCTTTATCTGAGTTCAATTTAGAAGAAGCACACGATCTCCTGGCAGGGCTGCCTTCAGATGTTACTAATTTTCCTGTGTCTTGAGTATTTAAGGCTTTTCTTGGTGATAATACATTTTGTTTTATGGGTGAACACAAAATGTGCACATCAGTTAGTCTTGGATGGGTTTTAGAGCTTGGAGACACTGTCTTTGTACAAACTGCTTTTCTTGGTGATGTTAGGGTATTTTCTTTACCTCTACCCATGCTGAGCTGCTTTCTAGCAGAAGTTGGCCGTGATTCTGTAAAATACAACCACAATACCATATGAACTCAGCAGGGAAGCATTGGTTTACAACCAAAAAGACAATGCTTTGCTCTAATTCTAGCTGACAGCTGCATTAATTGAACAGATGAAACTGTATTACATTGTGTGACCAAACTGTAAAATAAGATTATAATGCAGCAGTATGATTGTAATGATTACCTAGCATTGAAAGAACCATGGTGTCTTGACAATACTAATGACATGAGAAGAGGGATTACCACAAAGATAAGAAGTGCACTGATGTACTTGCGTACTAATTTGAGTGCAAAGGCTACATGCCTTCAAATGCGATAACACTAAATTTTTATTGTACGACCAGAGACTATAGATATATCTATATCTATAGTCTCTGGTACGACACCAAATAATTCATGTTTTCCTATTATATTTAAATTTTGGACTCCTTACTGATTCACATGCTGATTTTCCATTCTTAGTAAATATACATGGCAGTATTTATCTATTAACACAGTTGTTTAGTTTTTAGGAATACCTCTGTGAATTTGAATGAAATATGCACCACATGGTTAAACTTCAGTATGGTATCCGGATATTACGAATTTCTGAAACAAAGTCTGCTTACCATTACATCCTTGAACAATAATATTACTGTCAAAGAGTTTGCTAGGCGAGAGAGGAAGATTGTCATTCGCTCTTAGTTTAGTAGGAGAGACTGATTCGGCAATGTCATTCTTTGCTCTGCGTTTGGACGGTGTGGGTTTTTTATCATTGGGTATCAATGCTTTAGTAGGTGTAGTTTCACGTGTTCTGATTGCTGCATTTTTACTTTTGGATTTGACAGGTGATTTCTTTCTTGATGAGCGACTTGATTTTTCCTCACATAATAGCACATTATCTACAGATGACAAGACAGGTTTCTTGTTGCTACGTGTTGAGCGAGTTGAGGTTTGGTTGCTGTCTGTGATATCTGCTGTTTTTGTAGTCTTCCTGCGACTGGACTTTCTGACTGGAAATTCTATCTGTGCTTGGACAGGTGCCATCACAAGTGAAATGTATGAGTGATTGTTGACACCTGAAGAAAATGAGAAAAATCATCTAACAGAACCGTGATTGTGAAAACAACAGAAGGTACTAGATTATATATTGTAATGGGTCGATAGGGTCAAACTGTACCACGTCCACAGTCACTATAGTTTAGCATACATATATAACATTATATAAATATACATTCAAGTGGTCTTGCACATAGGCCCCTGGAACTTGCATGTCTTTACTTTGCCAACCAATGTCCAGGGCAGGACCGGTATCAACCCAATAAACACCATACATGATACACCACTGCTTTGACAGTCTGATGCTAAGCTACATGCAGCATGACATAATTAATAACATTATGGTATAGCATTCAATTACAAAAGAGGGATAGATAGGGATTTCAAGAACTTGTGTCTGCATAGTACTAGCTAGTAGTAGACTCAGTCATTCACTCAAGAGAGTGGACAGACAGAGTGAGAAGATAGAATGTGCTGTTAAAAATTGTTCATTCATTCAACATAGTGAGCATGCAGTACATAATCAATGGGACAACATGTGGGTGAGTGGTAGCTTGACCTAGCTTGTCATGACAGGCTAGGTCAGGTAAGTGGCAGAAGAAATGGGAATAAAGATTAGATAGATTATTTCATTTATTTATTTTTCAATAACTAACAATAAATATATATATATATATATGTTATTAGTCATTTATATTCTACTCTCTACAACACTAACCTCTACTTGAGATATTTCACGTTGTCCCTTGAGTTTTGTGTATTTGTAACTGTTGAAGGTTCACAGCTACAGCTCCAAATTCCAGAGAGAGGGATGTGGTTTTGGTGTAATCAACTCTAGTCTGAAGCTCTGACACTAACACCATGTATGTATCTATTCCCGCCACCAAGCTCAGTTATCTCTGATTGGCCAGCATTTCAGGATATTCCAAAGGTTCATAAAACCTGAATTTTCATTTTGGTTAGATATATAAAGTGGTTATTTAAGTAATTACTGACATTAATTTATGCAATTTAAAAGTTATTTTAGTTGTATTAGTATTTTTTCCTGATCAATCTTATGAATAAAAAAAAAAATTTCATGTCTTACAAATGTCTGTCTGTTCTGTCGCTATTTCCGCTAAAAAAGTTCACAAATTTCAATTTTCTCTGAAAATAAGTGTTTTTTTTAGTCAAAGCCTAAGGGATGGGACACACAACAACAGTAGGTCATCAAATGTAAAAAATAACCAGGAACTTTTGTTTGATGTTATGTGGCCTTAAATCAACTGATCACAAGTGGGATGCAGAGAAAAATAAACAAGCCCTGTCTGTGTCGACTTACAGTTACTAAGTTTTACTAGAAATAAAAAAAATAATTATAAATTCATTTACTTACTTACTGCTACTAGGCCTCCTTTTTTAAGTCGTAGTTTGCACTCAAATCAAGGGGTAAGTTTCTTGATTGCACAGACAGAATCAGTTCTAATGAAACCCATAATCCAAGTTTTCATAACCAAACCTATCTATCTCTTCTCTACCTAACTCATTACTTTCATCCTCAGGTCAATTGATTGAGAAAAATAAACCGCTACCTACCTCAAGCTGAAAGACTTGTTACACAGCAACTAGCCTGGAGTTGTAAACCCGCCTTTCATCACCATTAAGGCTTACACAGTGACTTCTTGCTGAACAACAACCACTATAAATCCAAGATGACTAAATCTCCTGTGTAAGTAGCAACAACATTTTTTTGTATATTACTAGTAACAGATGCAGCTGTAAGTGTAGTTGGTATGACTTTTGAGGTGGATATTCATTGTTTTACCTCAATTCATTGCTGGTTTGAGTGTGCAAAATTGATATTTGACCTCAGACTGAATAACCGATTGTGGAACAAAAGTTTACAATATCACAGCTGAGAATGCTGGCGCTGGAAACCTGCCAACTTGCAGGTTAACAAACATTCGTTCCAATTGTAGTGTAAGTCAACACTCATCTGATAATGAGAGTGATACTTTGAAGAAGAAATCGGTAATGAAGGGTCGTAGTTCCCGTCGCAGTCCCTCTCCTATCACATTTGACAAATCAGAGCTGCCTGATCGGAAGTCAGGAAGTAAATCACCAGCAGGTTATGGTGGTGTGAGCTCAACAGATGGTGAAGTCAGTGATTCTGAGGAAGAAGAGCAGCCAACAATGAAAAGTGCTATCGTCCAGTCTGCAAAGAAACCTGCAGTGAAAGATAATTCTGTAGAGCCCCCTTCACCCAGTAGAAGTGGCAGGTAATTAAACCAGATCATCTCATAAATGGTCAAGTTGTTGCTGAGGATAAAGTTTATACAAATCCTATAAGACACTTATCCGCTATTTGTCCTCATTCCCGAGGACAGACAAGAAGCAGATAAGACTAAGTTCCTATTCAAGGATTGTAAAATGTTCTCTTAAAGTATACAATTTCTCCACAAAGAATATCAACTACTATGTCCACAAGCTGGCCATTCTAATTGAGACATGGATAGGGGAGGGGCTAGATGGGTTTTGGGTAAACTGTGGACAAGAGTCGTTATACTATGAGATATCGGCAACTTATAATTGAAACTGCCCCCTGAGTAACTTCTTATGGCAGACATTTGTAAGTCAAGTTAGTATAATTGTCAATATGTTTCTAGGATAACTAATAGCAATTCCTTAATATAATAAAACTATTTAACTATGATAATATAGATTCCATTTTAATCACATCATCAACATGTAAATTTCGATTGTTGTGCATAGTGACAGCCCGCCGAGAGCTAAGAAACGTCGATCAGACTCCAGTAGTGACAAAGAGAAAGAAGAAGCTGATGAGGGGGAAATACCAGACTGGAAGAAAGACAGATCATACTCCCCAGAGGCTAAAGATGGTGTAAAGCAAAGAAACTGGCGACCAGCACCCTCTAGTAGGGAAAGGTAATGTGTACAACAGCATAATATGGAGTTCGTTTTCACTTCATTCTTTAATACCTTGATTGCCTGACACCTACAATCATATTTTTTTCATTTAAGTTTGTAATGATTTTGTTTTGGTAATCGGGTCATATCACTAATAGTTTGTCCCTCAGGCAATTTCTCTCGTCTTTTTGTAAGCAGATTTTTTGTAAGTTGGAACATGAATCCAAAGAATATCGATAAATATTGTAGTTTTGTCTCTCCGCTAGGTCAAAGGTTAGCTGAACTACCAGTTAGCAAAACATTTTTTCTGAACATGTCAACATGGGTGCACAACTTTTCATGAAGTGACCCATTTCATACTAGACTCGATTTCCATTAGAGTAATGATTATTATTTAAATTGGTTCTCTCTCTGACACTTTATAAACAGTGAGGAGAGGAGACAGCGTAGGAAAAAGAGAGAAGAGGAGCGAGAGCGGGAGGACAGAAGTAGGCGGGATGAGAGAAGGCGTAGATTCAATGATAGAGACGATCCCCGAGATGATCGACGTGATGAGCGCAGAGACAGATCAGATCAGGGTAGAGATAACAGAGACAGAAGAGACAGACACCGAGATAGGAGAGAGCGAGATAGAGATGATAGGAGAAGGGATCGCAGAGACGACAGGGATAGAAGATCTCCTAGAAAAGATAGAGATAATGAAAAGGAGAATAAGCAAGAGGAAAAGAAGTAAGTGTGGACCTGAGTACCCATAGTAAATTAATTTTCTTTATTGCTTTGAAATTAAATAAAATGTGCTTGATTGTTATTTTGATTATGAAGTGCTATTGCTAACATGTACATATATGTTATATCGTGTCTTATTTTTCATGCCTGTACTTAGCGGTCACTTGATTTCTTAAGGAGAATATAAAGATTTAAGCTTTTATTCTAAATTTTTAGGCCAGAGAGAAAGAATAAGGAAGCCACTCTAACAACAAAGACCGGTGGTGCTTACATTCCCCCTGCCAAATTAAGAATGATGCAGCAAGCCATCACAGATAAAAGCAGGTATGTTAAAACTCAACCTTGGTTTGTTTACATATTTTACGATATATTGTATAACCATTGACCACTGAATTAGATTCTTCTCTTAGAATGGAAATAGTATCATAGCGTTATATGGTTAGGACACTAAACACAGGGACCCATCTGACTGTTATCTGATTGGCTGTCCCTAGTAGCATGAATAATTAGCCTGAGAAATTGTCTTGTTTACAAAATTGCAAACAGTAATTGAACCCCATACAGTGTCGATGATTAGGGCATTTCTAGATTGCTACTAGGGACTGGCTATTTTTGCAAGCCCTTTGTTTTGCAAAAGAAAGCTAATGATGCTATTCCAGATATGGAATTCAATGCCATTGACATATAATTTTATATGTTTATGTGTATAACACTTTGAAATCAAATAATCTTTCCATTTGACTCCTATGGCACTATGGCCATTTGGCTTCTATAGGGTGGTTTTTATGAGATGGTTGCATGATTTGGGCAGCATTTGAATGTCTATGTTATCAACTTCATTAAATTCTGTTAGTAGGTCATTGTTTGTAGTGCACGTGAATCTATTAAATCATGTACACTGAGTTAGTTAGAAATTGTGGGTGCAGTCAGTCAATATCAATGATATCACAAAAATTCCCACATGTTTGTCAAATATTTTTATTTGAATTTTGGCTATTCTTTCAGTGTTGAGTATCAGAGAATGTCATGGGAAGCTCTAAAGAAGTCTATCAATGGTTTAGTCAACAAAGTAGCCGTTTCAAATATCAAAGATATCATATTTGAGATACTGGAGGAAAACATCATCCGTGGCAGGTAACGCTGATTAGATGGAGTTACATTAATTGTGTGTTGAACAACAGATAACGCAGCATCTTTGATTTATTTCTTACCATGTCTTACCATCATTCACCATAAAAAATCATTGCAAGTCCCAAATAACATGACATTATTTGAATGTTTTGTCTCTCCTGCCAATATGTGAATGATAAATGACATTTATATGGCAGCATATGTTCATCAAAAGAACTTATCTTCAACATACTTTGATGGCGTTTCTCACAGATAATCTTCATTTGTCGTTTGTAGAGGACTGCTGTGCAGGTCCATAGTGCAGGCTCAGACAGCGTCTCCCACCTTCACACACGTGTACGCTGCTCTTGTCTCCGTCATCAACTCAAAGTTTCCACAGATTGGAGAACTCTTACTGAAGCGTGTTGTACTGGCCTTTAGGAGAGGTTATAGAAGGAACGACAAGGCTGTGTGCCTATCTGCTACGCAGTTCATAGCTCATCTCGTCAACCAACAAGTGGTATGGAGAACATCTCTTCAATATACTCTAACCTTGAAAATTCATTCATGTAAACTGAACAGGAAGACCCTGTTGGTTGTCGTTATGTGAAGGATTACTTGTTTTTTTTCAGTTGAATGATAGCAAGACAAAAGGGTGGTTCATGCAAAGAGTAAACTCCTCGGTACATGTATGTGTATTTCTCAGGATATTGACCGTGATTTATTTCCATCTTACAGCGACCCAATATCTGAATTGCCTACTGTACATGTTCACAATGTATGATCTGTATATCTTAACTCGTTACAGGCGCATGAAGTGATAGCGTTAGAAGTGCTCACACTGTTACTGGAGAAGGCGTCTGATGACTCTGTGGAGATAGCAGTAGGTTTTCTGAAGGAGTGCGGTCAGAAATTAACAGAGCTCAGCCCTCGAGGTGTTAACGCTATATTTGAGAGAATGAGATCGGTTCTGCATGAAGCAGAGGTCAACATCCGGGTGCAGTATATGATTGAGGTGAGTGAATCGTTATGTCAAGGTTATCAAAAGTGTAAGGATGATTTCTTATGTTATCATGTATGTTGATGTTGACCGTAGTGATAGGCCCGCGTCTACGTTCCCTCTAGTCTGATAGGCATGATCAATATAGTTTATTTTGAGTATGTTTGATTGATTGATGAGTACTTTATTATCGATATAAATACGTTGAAAAATGTATATTACTGATCTAAAAATAATAGTATAATAAAAAGTATTTAATAAAACTCAAAAGGAGGGAGATCATCACAATCAGCATTAGCATCAGCATGTTTGAATTGCTAACTTGACCAGTAGCCACAGGTAATGCGGGAAGACTTCATTTATTTTATGCATAGAATCATTATATAATATATACTATGATTAAATATAAGTTATCTCTATGATCATTATGCTAGTCTTTGATATTTTTCCTTGTAGGTTATGATGGCTGTCAGAAAAGACAAATTCAAAGACCACGTTGCCGTGGCCGAAGGGTTAGATATAGTGGAGGAGGACGAACAAATCACACATCTGATATCACTAGAGGAGGTTACGCCCGCCAGCGCTGAAGATATGCTCAGTACGTGGGAACACAAGCTAAGCTTGCCTGTCCTGACAAGCTTTGTGTCCCCCCTCCACAACAAAGCTTGTCAAGAATGGCTAATGCTAAGCCCTGTACTATGAATCTGAAAATTAGTTGTAATGTGAATTTTGTTTCATAGATGAGCAAGCTCTATATGATGAATCAGCTCATATATTGTGACCTTGGTTGCTCTGATGAGCCAGAGGATATTTTGACTGAAATTTAAGTTATGAGTGTATTACTGAAAATTTACTCTACTTGCCACAACTCTCAGACAAATTGTCATTGTTTACCTTTGTTTCTGCAGATATATTCAAGGAGGATCCTGAGTTTCAGGCTAATGAGGAGAAGTATAATGAGATTAAGAAGGATGTGCTGGATAAGAATGACGACAGCGGCAGCTCATCAGGAAGTGACTCCGGCAGCGACAGCGGGTCAGACTCAAGTGATGGTAAGCTGCCTGTCTATCACCTACACTAAGTTTTTGACTATTTACTCTCCGGTATGTGAATATTTTGCTCATACAGGACTTTTCCTAATTGCTTTCATGGTATAAGGCTACCTAGAGTAAACAGGGTTTGCACTACAATCTGTCCTGAGCAAAGCTGGTTAAATTTCATTTTGGTATAACACTGGGATTCCTAGATTTCTAAAGAATTTTAACCAGATATGAGTTGCAATGGAAGTAGTCACACTGGCCTTAGAAGCTCACTAAACATTGAATATGTTGTGTATCATGTTTTCAAAAATACATAAAATACTGTTCATGCCTATTGCACACTATTTTATGTGTATCCATTTTTTTTTTTGTATAATTGTAGAAGAAGCTGAAGCAGAGAAACAGAAGATTATAGATATGACAGAAACTAATTTGGTCGGTCTGAGACGTACCATATACTTGACTCTTCAATCAAGTCTTGACTTTGAAGAGGCAGCTCACAAACTTCTCAGACTGCAGCTAAAGCCTGGACAGGAGGGGGAGATGTGTAATATGGTGCTTGATTGTGGAGCTCAACAAAGAACGTATGAGAAATTCTATGGACTTCTCGCACATGTAAGCTTTTTAAATGGATTCAGTTAACCTTTTAGGTTTATAGTTCCACTTCACATATATATATATCTATATAATTAGTTAAATTGTGATGGTACTCACGCTAAAAGAATTAGTTCACTCTCCATCGATCACTTGGTAATTCTTGACTATGATTTGGATTGGGTATGTTACAATTTGAAGTTGTTCTCTCTTTGACATTACTGTACAGAGAGAAGATAACTTTGGTTACATAATGCAAAACCAGGCAGTTTATCCCAAGCTCCCTGAAAAAACTTAGCCACCCCCAATTATTTAGATGGAAAGTAATGGATTATTTTCAAATTTCATTCTTTCAGCGCCTCTGCATGCTGAATAAGGTGTATGTTGAACAATATGAACAAATGTTTGCTATACAATATGAGACTTGTCATAGACTGGACCCGACCAAACTTAGAAATGTGTCCAAGTTCTTTGGCCATCTGCTGCACACAGACGGCATCTCATGGGGTGTTCTCCAGGTATGTACAGTACTTTTCATCTCATCAAACTCATCATCATTTTGATCTTCTTTATTGACTTCAAGCCTAAATGCCAAAATATTGGTCATTGGTATTTGTTATGTTTGTTGAGTAAGTATATCGAAATCCTGAATGTCTCTGCACATTATTTTTGTGGTGCATAAAATGAAGAATTTAAATTTTAGGTCTATGGTTAACAGCATATTAGTTTTACAATAAAATCTTGACGTTCAGTTTGTTCAACCTGATAACTTATTTTTCTGTTTCTTTTTGTGCAGGTGATTAAGATGAACGAAGATGACACAACGTCTTCCAGTAGAATTTTTGTCAAGCAGCTTTTCCTGGAACTAGCCGAATATATGGGATTACCCAAACTCAACGACAGACTGAAAGATGAGTGAGTATAAGCACATGAGAATGGGCATCTCATGCCCAGAAATAGCAATCAAAAATCCAAAATAAGGTTTCCTTAAAGCCTGGCACTGAGATTATTCTATAAGGATCTGTATCTCTGATCGCTAGAGTCAATGTAGTTTGAGTACCCTATGTGTGACAGCCCCTAATTACACAAATTCCATGTCACGGTACTCACGCCACATGCAAGTTACCAACTTGGTTAAGATATTGTAGATTGGAAGATAGATTGAGTGATTTGCAGCAGGCCTACTTGTTATGACTAATTCCATTTGCTTGTGAGAGGATATATATCCATCCCATCAAACTTGCAATGAAAAGCTTTAACTGCTTATGTTGTTTTAAATGAAGAGAAGATTGGTTATAACATGTCCCTTGCTACATGACAATTCAAATTTAGGCAGTTCCTCTCACATCAATTTGTATATTTACAGAACATTACAATGCTACTTTGAGGGAATTCTTCCAAGAGACCATCCTAAGAAGACTAGATTCGCTATCAACTTCTTCACTTCTATCGGTCTCGGAGGCTTAACGTAAGGATTTCATAATTATTCATTATTCATTTATTTATTTATTGAGGTTTTCTGAAAGTTTACAGCTATCATCAGTTGCTAAAAAGTCACATGTTTCTAGAATGATGATTTCACATGACCATCTTGCATAACATAGTGCATTCTGATGACATTGCCAGAATCTTAACCAGACAACCAATCACTTTTCTGTCTATGATTGCTGAGCAAACCATTATACTATATACATCATACTGGATGTTCACCGTTTTGAAACCAAATTTGCTATCACTCGTACATGACTTTTTTATCTGTTTCAGCGATGGATTGAGAGAACATCTGAAGAACATGCCAAAGCCAGGTGCTGCTAAACCCCAGTCTGACAGTAGTAGCAGCAGTGATTCCAGTAGCAGCGGGTCGAGCTCATCATCCGACAGCGATTCGGACTCTGACTAAGCTCTGTCGGCAGTGTAGGTCATTCGCTGTATCATTATCTAAACAGGTCATATATATAAAACATTGAAGTTAATATTGTTTTTTTCCTGGTGTTTCAAAACTCCGATTTATACAGCACTTCGGCTGGTGTAAATGTCATGTCGCTTTTTATCATCTTTCTTATCTTTTCTCATTGTTACATATGATTTATCTGTATTACGATTGGTTGTCAACAGTTGGAACTGATTGGCTAAGGTCTACAAACCGAAGCATTGCTCACAGATAAAATGAAATCTATATAGGATATAGTGATAAAATTCATAGCTTATCGCTGTAAAAATGGTTGCATTAAAGCTTTTCTTTTAACTTGACATTGTAAATATGAGTTATACTTAACCTGAGAATTACCGCGGTGGCCACTTTTTTGAAGATTTTGAACTCCCGAAGCTTGAATATTCAATTGACTATGTATATTCTGTATTAACTACTCAAACTTTATCATTTTAGCATCACTTAGTGAGCGGTTGAGTGATGCGATCATGTACATATTTACTTGATAACGTCTCAATAAAAATGAAATGGTATAAATTTTACTGTGCACACCAAAATGTGATGTAAACCTTGCAAAAGGATAATAAAGTTTTCTGAGATCACAGTTTTCCAATGATGATCATTGACCAACATATCCTGTCTTTAATTCATAGATGAGTCTCTTCAGATCATTATTGAGCAGTAGGACTTGTCAGACAGCAGCCTACCGTTATAGGGTAAGCTGCTTAGAGGTAATCGTTGATTCAATATAGAAATATACAGTGCTAAGTGGGTCCATAAGGCTTGCTTGATGTTCACCTACAATATCTTATATGAGTGCCTTGAGTATTCTCAATCTCAAGATATACTATAAAGTAAACACTTTCCTAGATTGCACTAATGATAATGATTAGCAGTCTTCATCACTGGTAACCAATTAGGTTCATGATCTGATCAGTGTGATCGTATGTTGATAGACTGGCAAGGAAGCAGTTTATATTGGGTTTTATTTCATTTGTTGAAATTAAGCTGCAATTAAAAATGTGAGGATCCATGTGGGCAGTTGTAAACAGGACCTTGTTGTGTATGTGTATGGTAACATTTTCACCTCATCTGTCGGGCGCTTCTCCTGATGTATTGTTTCTATTAGAGATTTGGTCACAACTGTTTTTGGAGCTATGTTCCCCAACTACACACAAGACAATTTTAGTGGATTTTGAGGTGTATGTTTCTTGCTCGTTGTAGCCCCCTACTTTTTAAATCCAAGTTTAGGTACATCCAGTACAGCACTTATTGTCTCCTCTTGCACATTGGTGTCTGCGTCCGTTGTTTTCTCTTCTTCGATGCCAGAATCAATACCTAAGCTGACCAGTTTTACTGTCACTTCATCAAGCCCATTCTCCTGACTTGGTTGCTCAGCCTCATCCTCCTGAAATGAATAGAAACAAGAATAAGGTTTTTGCACCATTACTTTGTGAGCTTAAGATTTATTTATTGAGTTTTTGTTAATGGTGTTGCAATATACTACATCAAAAGACATACATGAAAGAATGTGACAGCCATCATTACTTAGTGAACTTGTAAAGGTTCTTTTCAATAATGGTGCAATTTTCTACAATAATAAGCATACATGAGAGATTGTAACAGCCATCATAGCAGCTAAACATGCGTCATCATGTTTGAGTGTTGCCGATGTCGAAACTTGTAATATGTACTTACTGTGGTCTTTTGAGGAATTGTCCCCTTGTAGATAGGAGAAAATTCTTGAAATCTTATCCATTCTCTAAGATAGTAGCCATCGGTCGATCCTCCATACTTGGTCTTATCCACAGCCTCCTGGAGTGTAGACATATCATAGAGTGCTTCCCCAGGGATGAAATGATCAGTGAGCTCTGGTTCGTAGAAAAGGAACAGCACTCCTTGTATCACCAAATCTATACTTCTGTAGCTTTCTAAAGAATCGTTGAACAATCAATCAAAACAAATACCACATCTACTGAGCAAAGACCTTTCAGCCATTTTCGTCGCTAAAAGTTGGGGGTAGAAGTTATGCACGCTTAGATAAGGCTACTTGCTGGGTATTAGTTTCTGATCAAAGATCATCTTTTTCATGTATTAGTAAGAGCATTTGAAAAGAGGGATTTTTGGTCTACTTCGGTCAACTCACTATCATAACTACCCCAATCTGTGAGAACATTCAGGCAGACATCATAATAATTATCGTAGGTAAAATAGTCGATATTGGGGTGCACTATATGTGGCTTAGCTAACAGTCTTGGAGCAACAGCCGGATAGTTTTTCAGACTCATGGTGAATTCTATCTCACAGTCCTTGTAGACTCCTGAAAAAACCAGAGAACAAGCCATATAATTTGATTCCTCAAATCCCCACCGAGGTCATAGGTCTCTAGTTCAACCTTCTATTGTCAGAGTTGGAAATGAAGGTTTTGTGGGCTATACAATATATATATAGGCTTCACCAATACATATTTATAATATGTTACATTACACCGTTGTTTATATTCTATGAGGGCGATAACGGAAGATAAATGTTTGAACGATACTACTGTGCCAACATCCGATCCCTAATCACGTATGCCTCCCCTGCTTGGTTTTTTATGTTATCTGATCAAGACAGGGATAGATTAGAAAGAATACAGCGATCAGCTAGCAGGATGATTTTACCTGATCTTAGTTATAGTGAGAGATTACAAGTTTTAGCTTTGCCCACCGTATATGATTTTATTTTTGAACTCTCGAAGTGCCATTTTTTACGAATAGCTGATGATCCGACCTATCCACTTTATAATCGAATACCAAGAAATTTTAGTAGGGTTTCCTCTCGCAATAATACCATTTTTAGACCTAAGAGATGTAGAACACAAAAGCGTGCCAAAATGTTTTTTCCTTTTTTTATGACATATTTCAACAATCACTGCTCTTAGTATTTTTTTTTACGCATTGTACACATCCCACACTATCATCATTGATAACGAATGTATCAATAAAATCTAATCTAATCTAATTGTGACTTACCATCATTTGGACAGATAACAAATTCGATACGATCATTTTCGCTTTCGAAATCAAATGTAGATTCTTTCAGCTTCACTTGCCCATCAAACTGGCTCTTGAGGTTCTTCATCAGGGTAGCCAACTCCCTGTGAATCTTCTGCATATCTGTGGACCTGCAAATAAAACCAATCAAGTTCTTTATCATTGGCACTATCAGCCTTGCGAAACGAAACCTACTGGATGTCACAAAGTGATTTTCGATTTTATGATTGCTAGTTGTCATATGCAACTCGAAACATGGTTACTGAATAATAAATATTGTACTTACTGGTTATAGCCGACACAAGCACGAGGTATGTTTCATTGTCAAGAAAAGGTATAATCCACTTTGCCTCAATCCAAAGTTGGCGTTGCCCCCTCCTCAGTCTTAGGGTAGAAATGGTAGCAACCCAGAACAGAACTTAGATCAAACTTGATCAGAAAAATAGGGTGGGCATATCAAAATATTCCATCAAAAATGCTTACCCCATTGTGGCTGTGGCGTGCTAAAATATTCTGATGGAATATGTGTGCATCAACTCCCTCTATGCAAGCTATTGCTGTTGAGGATGCCATCATGATAACGGTGAAGGTGAGCGAGTTAGTCCATGTTGCTTTTTCTACCTTGTTATGGATGTAGTTTTCATGATGTTTCTATATTTATTTCCATTTCTCTTAGCTGTTTGTATTACTCCATTTCCAAGACTGTTCTGAAGATATAGTGTCATTAGGATGCCTAGCTATAATTATATGTATTGAATCAGGCTGATGCAATGTGGCGAAAGCTATTCAATAACTATTCCTAACTGAATTCAATGCTGAACGCAATGAGGAAGTTATTGCTCAAAGTAGCTCAAAATCTTAATCAAATGTAAAGCTATTGCTGGCCATTGCTGATTGCACCTGGCTTGTTTGAAAATTGTATGAGCCAAGGATTAGTCTTCTGTCACATGGCCTATTGCACCACTTTAGGAGGAGAACTGGAATTCAGAGAACATTATAATAAATTACAATTGGTACTCGTGCTTTATAAACAGTAAAGTATGATTGTTCTTAGCTGTCTTCTAATGCTTTGTGGACCATAAGAGTAGGCAAACAAACATGTATACATATAGTTTTTGCTTAGGATACTTGGGAACTTAGTATTGAGTGCGGCATACTGCTGTAATTCCAAGCTAATTTGGTGACTTGCCACTAGTTTCAGGTCGAATCAGTTGTCGGCAATACATACACCATCGTTACCTTCATGCTTGTGCATATGAGTTTTTACATCTAAAAAAGGCCCAACTTGTCCGGGTCAAATTGATGAAATGAAACTTAAATCCAGGATAGACAAACGCTGCCAAAATACCTGTATGGATTTTCGTATGCCTTTCTCTGCTCATTCGAAAAAATTTGGAAACCCAAATTCATCAAGAGGTTGCTCTAATTATAAACGGTTCCTATACAATGATACCGGAGAGTTCCATCAAGTCGGTTTGGGAATAAGTATTTACAGACTGACTAGGAAACAGGTTTTTATAAGTTTTTTTTACAGAAATGTTGAATTAAGTCTGTATTTAAAAAAGTGTTTGAGTGTCAAGAAATGGGGACATATAGCCTTGTCACGCGATGACCGGTTTTGGGTTTCTTGGTTTGTTTCGGTTACCTCAAAAACAAAAAAAGAAGCTGCGTAACAAGGCTAGGGGTCATATAGGAGGTAGTAAGTGATTTGAAGCGCAAGTGAACGTGACAAGATTGGGATTTTTTAAACTGCTGTCTAAATAAGTACAGTACAATAGCAGCTGATGATTAAGCTCATCTTGGATGCACCAATGTTATCAGCAGAATGAACCTAGACCAAGTATGGTCCATTTGCCTGCATTCGGAGTTGCCCCCCCCTCCACTTGTCACAAGGCGTGATCTGCAGAAGGGGAGCATCTGGAATACAGGCAAAGTGGATAAACAGCCAGTTAGTTAGTTATCTATTTTATTTTATCTTTAGACAAAATAAAAACAACTACGCCTCTTTTTGCAGGCAAAATGTATGTACAATTATGTTTCAAATGATATAGTCTGAAGGTTAGTTAGGTACTTTGTGGATATATAGGGAAAGTGGAAAACTTCGTTTTAATTCGAACTTGATAAAACAACTTGGATTTGAGGCTAAACACAAAAATGAAAAATCCCAAGTTTGATGTGATAATAAAAATTAAATCAAATGTGTCTATGAATTTTATGCTATGGGTAACATATTGAAAGGCAGGTTATGATGTGGCACTTTGAACTGAACTGAAAAGGAAAGAAAAACAAGCAACAGGTCTGCATATGGATATGAATATATTAGTGTTGAGCAAGATATGACTCAAAATTATATATATGTACAAAAAGGAAACAAAACAAATGGCGATTTGATATTTATGGATTGTAATGAATCACGTTTGGTAGGAAGCATATCAAGTTGAACATGTTGATGTTAAAATATGAAACGCTTTGGTTTTACGATAAAATAAAAAATTGAAAAGAGAATATTTGCATCTAGGGTTTCGAAAGTAGCTGCGACTCTCCGTATGCTTGGTTCTCTGTTTATACATCATCTATCTCTGTTTACAATCTGTTCTGGTGTTGTCCGCTGAGTGGGACCATCATGGTCCCCGTACCCTCACCCAGCAGTATGGCCTACTCTACCTCTTAGGGTGACCTGACCAGTGACTGTATTCTGGATGGAGGGGTCTTGCTCCATTAGTTAGGTAGGTTGCTTGACTTCGTTTTTGCTGTGGATTTACCGACAAAATCTCCCACTCTGTTCAATGTAAGAGATGAGAGACATGTGGTCCGCTTGGTCTAGATCAATGTTGTCTCTTAGACATATGTAATTTTGGCATTTGTTTAAGAAGTGGAAGACAGTTTCATCCTCCATGAGGCATGAGCAAGTTGGTGTGTATGTCTGCCTCACTTCATATAGGAAGGCTCGAAGTTTTGTTTGACCTGTCATGAGGCTGCATAGCTGTCCAGCCAAGGTAAACTGTTCTAGTAGTAGGAAGCTAACTATTTAAGGTTTAATACCCACTAATTCGTGTAGATTTTTCATCTCATTTAAGTAGCTTGGTAGTTATATTGAAATAAAGATGAAGAGAAATTATAAAATGAATTATTATAAACAGCTGAATGCTGAATCAAATGCACTTATATTTTAATTACCTCAGTAAAGTTCTGAAAATCAAGTTAATGAGGATGAGACATTGAAAATTCTGATTACTCGGCAAGTCTTCTAGAGGCATCCTAATTGTCTTTGTATGCTGCTCCTTGTAAATGTCTAAACTGTCAACTTTTGATACAACACCAATATCATCATTCTGGGCTGTGTTGTCAAGGCGAGCGTTTCTGTGTATGATGACACTTCGACTGCAGCTGTCGGGAACTTCACTTCCTGTCCTATTGTCTGTTTTGTCAGAACTTTTTTGGGAGTTATCTTTCCCATCTACGCACAAGACTATTTTAGTAGTCTTCGAGACGTGCGACTGTTCATAGCGCCCAGCTTTTGAAATCAAGTTTTGGATATCATTTGCGTCTTGCTTGTCGTCTTTGGTATCCGTAAGAACAGTACTTATTGTCTCATCTTGCGCATCAGTGTGTACGCCCGTTGTTTCCTCTTCTTTGATGCCAGAATCAGTAGATAAGCTAGCAAGTTCTGCCTCATCGATTTCATTTTCCTGACTTGGTTGTTCAACTTCATCAACTTCAACAACATCCTCCTGAAATAAATAGGATGTTTTTGCATCATTACTTTGTAAGCTTAAATTATTTTGAGGTATATTTAATGATGGAGCGATTTTCTACAATAAAAGTACATGTATGATTATAACCACTATAATAGCAGCTAAACAAACAACATCATATTTGTTTGATGCTTATATCTCAATTTTTTTATGAGTACTTACTGTGGCCTTTTTGGGAATCTGTCCCTTGTAGATAGCAGAAAATTCTGGAAAGGGTATCCAATCACTAATATCAAAGAGATAAGTCGATCCTCCATACTTGGTCTCGTCCACAGCCTCCTGTAGCTCATCCATATCAGAGAATGCTACCGCAGGGTTTACAGCATCATCGAGCTCGGGTTCATAGAATAGGAATAGTACTCCCTGTATCACCAAATCTATAGATCTGTAGCTATCTAAAAAATCAACAAAGCGAGGTAAGTTACACATTTTACAAGCAAAGACCTTTCAGCCTCTTTGTACTGCAAGATAACCACTTGATAGTAGCCTTATCATCTGCCTAAAACGGGGCTGGCTGATTGAGATAAGGCTACTGGTTGGCAAAATGTGATTGGAGAATTGTGATTGGCAAAGCATAGCATTGACAGAATGTACACTTGCGAAATGTAGCGGATCAAGGCTACTTACTAGGCATGAGATTCAAATCAAAGTGTATGTTTTCATGTGTGTAAATACATGTATGAGCAAGTGAGAAGAGGGATTTGATGATTTTTGGTCTACGTAATCAACTCACCATCGTAGGTACCCCATTCTGAGAGAACGTTCAGACAGACATTAGGGTTATAGACATCATAATCAATATTGGGGTGGACTATGCGAGACACGGCTACCACAACTGGCCCACGATCCGGATAGTTTCTCAGACTCATCGTAAATTCTATCTCGCAGTCCTTGTAGACCCCTGAAAAATACCAAGGGAACAAGCTAGATAGTTTGATTCCTCAAATTCCTGTCTTCTATTGAACCTAACACATTTATCTAGTTCAACCTTGTATTGTATTGTCAAAGTTTCATGATACATAATATAACACATATCATATCATATCATATATATATGCAGGTTTACACAGTTTGATAAAAACCCATGTAGGCGAAAACTGAAGATAAATGTTTGAATTGTGACGTACCATCATTTGGACTGATGAGAAAGTCAAGACCACAATCATCCTCGCTTTCGAAATCAAATGTAGATTCTTTCAGCTTAACCTGTCCATCAAATTGGCTCTTGAGGTTTTTCATCAGGGTAGCCACCTCCCTGTAAATCCTCGGCATGTCTGTGCACCTGCAAATAAAGTTAACCAAATTCAATCATCAGGCATCCAAAACGAAACCTACAGTGGCGCAAAGATTTTCGAATAATATCATGTTTTGCTATGCTATAGATGCTATATGTAACATGAAACATGGTAACTGAAACACAATTCAGTATGCTTTGCTATTCAGACAAGACTTGTTGGTCACACCTCGCACTATAAATGTTTTCTGTAAAGAATAGGTAGATAAAGTATGATCCGATCTGCATGTTTTGGAGTTGCGCCCCCCACCCTTTAGTCTTCCAGTAAAAATAGGAGTGACAACTTAGATCTAACTTGATCTGAGGAATAGGACTGGTGTAGCACAATATTTCTTTAAAAATGCTTACCCCATCGTGGCTCTGGTGTGCTAACAGTGTTCTGATAAAATATGTGTTTGTTCCAACTCGCACTATGCAAGCTACTGCTGATGAGGATGCCATATTGCTATCGTTGAAGGCGGACGAGTTAGTCCATGTTGCTTCTTTCTACCTTGTCATGGTTGCAGTTTTCAAACTTTTCTAACCTGTCCGCTTTTCTTAGCTGTCTGTATTAATCCATTTCAAAGTTTATTCTAAAGATAGAGTTGTTAGGATGCCAATTTATATATGTATTGAATCAGGCTGATGCAATGTGGCGAAAGCTATTGAAACACTATACTAAGCTACACTTACACTTACTAAATACAAGGCTCGTAGTAACTCATGTAGCTCGAAATCTCTCTCAATAGTAAAACCTTTGATTCTTTCAGCCTGGCTTGCCTGACTAATTTTGTGATATGCATGAGCTGAGTGTAAATTATTAATCAATACTATATAGCATTGATAAATAAATTAGCCTTGGCTCATTGGTCTTCAGTCACATGGCCTATTGCACCACTACTGGGAATTCCAATGACCAAAATTCCATGAATTGATGTTGTATTACTGATAAATTGCTAACAAGATAAAGATGAAGACAAGTGGTGCAATAATGAATATGATTCCACATAGCCACTTTTGAACTCTACATGATTCACGAGAACACATGAAAAACCATTCGTTGGTTTGGTTTGGGTGTAATCAGTAATCAACACAGCCTGCTGTTGCAATTCTAAGCTATACCTCTGTGCCTCAACTGTTCGGATCAGTTGAAGGTGGTTACTACATCACCATAACCGTGACTGACGCGTAACATGCATAGCTGTGCAGAGTAGACTTGTCAAGTGGCTACAAAACATAGATGTAGGCCCAACTTGTCCTGGTCAAAATAAACTACAATCCGGCTAATAAAATGTATAGCCGGGATACAGCTACCGCCACATACCTGTATGACTTCTTCATTGTGGTACCTTCGCACAAACCGATCATATTTTACCATTCACAGTAAGCAATTGATAGCACCGGGTTGTGCTAATAAAGAGACATGCTAGGCTTGATGAGTTTGCAGCGTCTACAGCTATGTTGTTTAGCACGTCAAGCATACGTGGATGATCTTAGTTCATTGGATCTTCCACGGTTCCAGCTGATCAACATAAATGAAAACAATATGTTAGTATAAGGGTGTTTTAAAGAAGTGTAGTATGTTAAAGATTTTGTCATGACTTGCGAGAGAATGCTTCTTTTTTAGTTTGACAAATAGGTTAGTAGTGGCTCAACCTTCAACTCCCGGTGGTAATATCTCCCCCACACATCACATTAACTAAAGGAGATTGAGATGTAAACACACAATTCACGTAACGTGTTCAAACAAATAATACTACTGCCTGCTTACTGTTGGTGAGCAGAATTCTGTCCGTGACAGCGCATCTGTGTGGTTGCACTTGAAGCTCATGCAGAGGCAGAAAAGATCAAATCATGAAACTCCAAGTTATCTTCTCTTTGTGACAATTGATCGCAACTCTTAAACTTCATCACATTCAGATAACATTCAGATTGTATTAACTCTTTGGTGGCGCTCAATCATTTTTTAATAACGGTCGATGGTGCTGTAATTGCGTCAGCACACTTGCTGTTCACTGTCATGCACTCAGTACCATGGGATCTGTATGTGGGATCAAGTGCCATTTGGGGAGGATTTCTGGAGAGAATATTCGAGCGCCCCACGGTCCGTGTGTTCCTTTTCCTGCTTATACTTGTTCATGTGAAACTATGTGCGAATTCTATCTGTGCCTGGGTGTTGACTTGAGAAACTGTTTCTCTAGTACTATCTGGGTTAACTGTGTACATCTTCATGCCTTGACATTACTATATGGAGTTATCTCACTCTTCATACGTTGGCAAGCAACTTCAAAGCTTGAAATATTTAGAATACATCGGTTCGGCAAAATATTGCCTTGCTAAACTTGTGGTGAATTGGAACAAGATTGGGCTTATGTTTTGTTTTGGGCCACCGTCACTGTCTTAGTCACAATATCTAAAACTTATAGATGCATGTATAATTATCTGCCAGACTTGTCATAATTTTGATGCCTTGACCAATGTCAGAGTTATGACCAGGAAATATCAATCGTAGATGCATAGGTGTGATAATTGATAGCATAATGATGAGTAATTTGCATGCAAATTATAGCACCTTTTTATCAGACATACAGCAGCAATGACAATCACTAAACAGTAACATTTTGTTGTACAGGATGTCCCTATGAATTGGAAATGTAAATATCCCACCATATCAACTAGTCACATTTGTCTAATCATATTGCATCATTGGCGGAATGTCAAAAAATCTGTCTATCTTGTCATCACAATTATTATCAGTGGCGCATTATTAACTTAACCATCGTGATAGTTGAGTCAGCTCTCAGCACATCGGGCAAAGATAAGGTGGCAAACGAAACTGCAGTAACCATCTCTTTTTCCGAGCACTGTTGTCAGTTGTCACCTTGATAAATGACACGGTGTACCAAATTTGTGTGAAGCAAAGGTTAAGAAGGTAACCAATGTCCCATACTATCTTTTTGCCGTATTTATAAAAAAATTGGAAATATTTTCGTAGAGTATAATGGGTGGACTTCCACAATTGTTATGGTTGTAATATTGTGTTGCAATGTCACCAGCGGCGTAGCAATTCTAATCCTACCGCTTTGATTAAGTGCGCCTTGTCTCTGTCGAGCTTACTGTCCCACAGAACAAGTGGGATTATGTAGGTATTTGTAAGAAAAGACGTAGGCTTTGCAAAAAGGATTAGAAACCAAATTAATACCCAGTTTTTATACGTTAATCCCATTGTTAGAAGTTAAATTATTTTTCAATAATTAGTATCGGTTATGAAATATGTCTTTGTGTGATTCATCATTATACATTGTCTACCTTGGAGGATTTTTTGTGGTTTGTTTTCTCCCTGCATTCTTCCTGTGCCAGCTAAATCCTAAGCTGGAAATTTTCCTTAGGAGGATGTAGGACGATGACAATCGATGATAAAAGTGTGACTGAAATGACAAAGTCGGATACTAAATCATCATCTCTAAAATTACATGACATTGCTTGGTTAGGGGATGTAATTATGGCTAGGATTTTCTCATTTAGACTGAATTTTTATTGCTTTATTGTGGTCAAAAGACATGACAGGAATATTGAACACCTAAATGAATAAGGGGTTGATTGGTTTAACTTGAGAGATTAAAGCCATTTGGTGGTTTTTAAACCTCCACCACTCATCGCTCTGCCAAAATAGCACTTTCCAGCTCCTCGTAAATCGCACTTAACCTGCTCTGCTAAGCTGATTAGCTCCGATGACATAACAATGCTATTGTTGCCTGAAAATAAGTCATTTATGTTCTACTCTTTATAAGGGCCTAATTATCCTAGAATGAATGCTCCGCTTTTTTACTCTGGCCATTACTCAAACCATTATTAATGATACACCTGGGTGTTCATTGCGCTTTGTTGTAATATGCCGTCTGGTCGACATCGACCTAGCGTCTATGTGTGTTTTCTTCATCACCTAATTTGCTTGAAAAGGTGGAGAATGTCAACTGGCCTGTCATGCCAAAGTCAGCCCATTGTGTAAACCTTACAAAGACAGCTCTAAGAATTCTAGGTGTTTATGGTAGCAGCGACTGGGCTGCGGGTATACTGCATACACAAATGTGATAAATATCATATTGCAACAGAAAATAAACAGTGGTTAAGTGTGTCAACAGGCTTAGTAGCGCTGAAGAAACCAGGCGAATATTAGCGATTAATAGGTGAGACACTTAGAACTCATGTCATAACCAACATGTCACACTTAATATAAGGACTCCTATTCAACGGCAAAATAATAAGACCTTTTTATTTAGCAGTCAGTTTACAGATTAAGTGTCTTGTTATATCGATTATAATTAGCAGTCTTCATTAACAAAATTTGTGACTTTATCTTTGACTACGGCTTCATATCAGCCTGCAAAACATAGAGTTACGGTCCTTGGCTCGAAGTGTCATACTCTTGTCTTAATCATCGTGTCTTTATACAAGAGACATAGTCTGTGAGGGATGATGTGCTAAGGCTAGGAAAGGCGAGGCCGATCTAAGATGCCGTAGTTATAAGTAGCTTGTTGTGAGTAGTGTTTGCTTATGTGACTCTGCCGGCCACTTGTGACAAGATTAAGATGTCCTCAAAACTTCATGTGATCATCAACACTTGAGAAAATACCGCCGCTGATCCCACAAGCATAGCCAATATCTACTGTCCCTTGCATTGTCGCTGCGACGAAAAAATGGAATGATAATATTGATTTGTCTCTTGTACTCCAGCAGTACAGTATTAGGTCGGGGACAGTGTTTCACATTTTTCCGATTGTCGTTAGCTTTCAATGTAAAATGTTTGTTTCTTTCTTCCAGTACACAATGTGTTAAAGTATGTCATCATTAGACGGCACTCAAAATACCACCGACAACCTTACCACTTAGAGTTGAAATGTGCCCTCGTTGGAGAAGAGAGAGAGTCTGCTTATTTGTTCAGCGGTCTGGAGGGGGTTCTTGTTCACAGGGACTAAACCCAAGAATCAGTGCAAAGATATTGAAAAGTTCTCAGATTTTTCTGTTCCAGCTATGAATACAATGTTATTGTCATCCAATTCTTATTATAATTCTGTGCTTATTAATACAAACACCAACAGACATTATTATGTGTAAATCACAAGAAAAATCTATAATGTCATTTAATCCAATACAAAATGTATTTTGTCATTGTCACAAAACTGCATGGAGAGTCAATAAATTGTGTTTTATTGTCTTTTTGTTGCTTTTGTCACCTTACCGCCCTGAATCAAATGGTGCTGAATTGATTTGCTCTGTTTGTCCTAGATATTGTGTTAGCTGTTATAGCCAAGGACACAGTTCCAATCATACAATGTGATATTCAGGGATATAATCTGTCAACTATCGCATTGTAATTTTAGTTGCGCTCGTCGAGAAGAATTTAGGCAAATATAGCTGTCATAACGCATGACAACATTTTAATTTGAACATAAAAAACCGGCTGATTCAGAAACATAGCATATCCTGTGACAAACAAGTGAAAAACATGTCATTACATCTAGTTTCAATTCCTGTATCCCATATGGCTTGCCTCTTAATTTGCCTGATGCTTATTTTACTGCCACCTGGCGATTCGACCTTGGAAGATCATCTGAAAAAAGTTTCATTTTTATTTAGCTTCTCAAAACTCCAACCTACCCTGTATAGCCTCAAATAATTTACATGGGATCCTTGTTGACATTAGTTGCAATGATTAGCTTGCGATTAGAGGGCTCAGAAGAAAAGAGCTTATTGTTGTCATTAGGAAATCTGAGAAATTTAATGGGTAAAAAACATGGTGATCACCTAATTTTTATCACAATATCTCACCAGCAGTTATTTGTGCTATGTCTGTGTGGAGTTGTGAGCAAGACTCACTTCCGCCCGGCTATTGCTGCTGCAACTGTAGTTATCTACTGCTGTAAGCGTGACCAGTTTTATGTTATTCCCTTCTTGTGCCTTGTTCATTATTTTGGTAAAAGTGACATTTTAAAGTGTTAGTGTGATCCAATTAAGTGAAGCCGTGTAGTTGATTTTGTGGTCGTGCTTTTATCCTAGTGTGACAAATGTCACCATGCGGTACATTTCCTTTACAAGTGTCGAAGAAGAAACAACTGTTTTAATCTTGTCAACAGCAGTCAAGAATGATAAAACAAAGACACCAGTTACTGCGCTGTGGTTACCAGCGGTAATTGGAAGCATATTTGGGTACTGGGTGACTTTTTGTCCCCTGTCCGATTTAGCTCATGTATTTTGATTGTCGTTATTGTTTTGGTTGATGATAAAGGCTGATCACATCATATATAGGTCTATATGAGCTAAGTGTTTGTTGGGTTTGATAGAAGTTCGCTTTTAATCACAAACACATGGGTGACATTCAGAGCTTTGTTGCATGATGCATCAGAGAAGGTCTTTGTTCCTCACAAACAACAGCGCTGCCGCTGCCGTCTTATAATAAGGTGTCAGCCATTTTGACTTTTATACACTAATTAAGAGCCTTCCTGTGAAATTTGTGTGATAAATTTACTTTGTCTGAGCCGCTGAGGTAACTCATTATGAAGCTCTTCAGATGCTACTCTTCTGGACAGTGTCTGGAAAAGTTGGGAATATTTAACTCATTATCTCGGGAAATTTAATGTTGTAATCATGTCAAAAAGTCAGGCAGTAATCACGATATTGACCACATTGTCCAGTGTCTATTTCCCATGGTATGCCCATTTTTCTGAGTTGTCACCGGTTCATGGCGGTTACGGCTTGTCAGATATATTCTTAGGTTTCAGTGACTTCTCCGCAGTACGTGGGTAATAAAATCCTAGTATCCTAGTTTCCGAGGCGGGCAATCACTTCAACTTTTTTTTATATGGTATATGTACATGTACATTAATGTGAATGGAATTTTTGCTCCTTGTGCTGTAGGCTTTTCTAATTCAGTGGACAAAATAAGCCGCAGCCTACGAATTATCATCTAAGCTAATGATGTTCAGTCAAAAGGACAACTCATGAAATGTATAACTAATTACTTAAAGAAATAATTAAGCAGCACGTTCCCTATATTGCTGCCTGCCGCCCATTGTCGATTGTCAAAATGTGAAGCAGCAAGCAGCAGCACTCTATCATAACTTTGAATCACTAAATATGCTGCCGGAATCGAAGTTCCTGTCAGCCAGCAGTTCTTATTAATAGAGTCAGGCTTGATTATGGCATTTATTAGTTGAAAGGACTGCGTCGGGTCCGTCTGTACTCGGCATAAAAACGAAAATTGTTGCCCGTAGACGCAAATATGATGATTTAACTGGACTCCTTCACATTCTAATCACATCTTTACACTAAGCTCCTGGTATGTTGATCCTATCCCATACAGAGAGGTATTATTCACATGGTCCAAAATCAATTAGACAACTTGTCAACTCCTTGGGTAGAGCTTTAACACAGATAATCAATTTAAGAGGTCTAGAAATGATAGAAGAGGTTTCGGTAACACTCTATAATCCCAATGTTCTGGCGGCTTGTAATCTCTATTATTTTATGCTAATTTCTTACACGTCTCTACGAGGCCATACATTGTCATCAAGGTGACCACAGAAACTCTCACCCAATGCGCTTTGCAGTCTCTTAACACCTCATATTTTAGATAATTTAAATGAATTTATAATAATATTGGCAAATTGTAATTAAAAAAGAGTGATGTGAAATGTCTTTGAAGTGAATGTGGTGCTGTGCCAGTTGAATGAATGTCCCAGCACAACGTCAATATTGGTTTGACAATGACCCACCTATCACTTTTCACAAGAAGTTCACCTCAAATAGGAAGCATATATTCAAAAGGGGAAAACAAATTGAATTTTGCCTTTTTTTATTGAAATGTCATGGGGCGTCTAATTATTTGTCAACAAGGCGAAACACAATTAATTGTTAGAGCCTCAATTTTCCAGGGCGTTTTCCTTTTTCACCTCCATCTTTTTCCCTCCACTTCCACTGTCATTATTTTATTCCTGGCTGCCTCGCTCTTTGATATTATTTTTTTCATTTCATCACAATTACAACGGTACCCGTACCATTACCGACACCCTAATATTATGGATATTAATTTGTCAACTAAGCCTTTGAGTCATTACTCATTCATACATGGATCACCACAAAGTGCAGGTATCGGTATCGAGGGGGCCGAGCTTGTAAAGGATGAATTTAATTGGTCATTGTGTCACTAATGCATAATGTGGTATTGTGATGGAATCAGGTGCTTGTTTTAGCATATGGCCGCATGAAGGTAGATAACGTAGAGATTAGAGATTATTGTGCTATAGTTTGAAGGCAATGTGACAAGGCAGGACAAGTGATTAAACAATCATTACATACAATGACATGTAAGCGATAGGGTGTGATATACTTTCTATCAGCTCGTATCAATATCTATCTTCAACTTCCTTCAAGTCACACCAGTACACCGACCGAAAGTCAAACGTGACACAACTACCTGAAGGTGCCTCTGCCTGAGTGAAGCGATATAGCAGCCGAATACAGAATATTGTCACTACGATCACAGCAACACAGATAATAATTGGACAATTAATTCTGCAGTTTCTCTTAGTTTTATTGTTTGATGTACACTTTCGCTGACTTGGGGCAGCACAAAGACATCTGTGCAGTGAGCCGGAAATTAATTAGCTAAGCTTGTTTGTGTGATTATCAGCTCATTGTGGCAGCCCTATTGACTGCAGCATTATTTTGGCAGCTTTGTGACTGCAGATTTTCAATCGTGAGCTCTGATTGGCTAAGGAGTGGAATAGATCGCTGCTGATTGTGGGGTCTTGTCCTTTTACGTCTGAAATTTTGAACCGCATCACAGTTGAATGTGACAGTCCAAACGCAGTGGTCTCAACAATAAATCAAACAACAATACTCTCACATTCACCTGCTCAATGTATGAACTTTCTGTGAGGGTCATCTAGACTTACACTTCGTCAAAATCTTATGCTGACTTTGAGTGGATAAAATGACAGCAATGTCTCTTGGACCTCAAATTACCCAGGTAAGTTTATTTGAACCTTTTTGTATTGTCTCTGACTCAAGTCTAATGGTGAGGGAAACCCTGTCTCAGCGCCAGCTTTGACATGCGTTGTATGTATGTATACATACATACTCGTCAACGGTAGGTTGAAGTTTATTATGAGATTCAGCGGCGCTTCGCACATGTCCCAGCTGGCAAAAACGCGCATTATCCGGTGTCAACATTAATTGAAAGACCTGAATATTAGGATTTGACAATATGACATTTTAAGTAACAAGACGACTTAATGGTTTGCTTTAGCACTCTGATGCCATTTTGTGTCACAAAATTGAGAACCTGAAATCAATCTACAACATAATAATGTTATGCTAATATCCCGGGGCAGCATTTTTTATATGGATTATATGGATGCGACAATACATTATTTGTCTTGGCTTTTCTATTTTGACTGCGAATTAGTCCTAGGCAAATTATATTTATCCTAATCTTTTATTGAGCCTGCGGGTTCTGTTTCTTTACATAGCTCAACACAGATATCTTGGCTCAAACAACTGAGTTTAGCATGTAAACCACTAGATTAAATGTGTACTACATGAAAATATTGCATTACTGATACGAGACAACACTAACATAATTAAGAATGGTACTTTCTCATTTTTGTCATAAATTAATTTTTGTCTCAAATCACCTCTGAGCCAAGCACCTCCCAAAGCAGGCATGAATTTTTTATGTGCACAAGTTTTGCCATATAAAAATTGACAAATTCTACTAATGTTGTTAGTAAAAAATTATCATCGTTTGTGATACATGGTGCTTTTTTGAGCTGTCTTGGGTGTCTTGCCACTGAATCATAAGGCCGAGTGATGATAGACACGCTGGGGTGATGATATCGTTAACATGATCATTTCATTAGAGACCAGATACTGATTTTATCAACGAGCAGATTTTATTAGACAGCCTCATGGGGGACAAGAAAACAAGATAGTAATGAAGTCACATATTCTTCGAATAACTGCTAGAAATTTTTAAATCGCTAAAAAAATTGGCAAACATCCCAACATTATTCCCAGCAGTTGGACTTTGCGAAAAAAAATCTGTAATAATCCATGATGCTGCCGATGGCGCTTGATCCAACGCTGACTTTATAGAGGGGGGATTTGATTTACAAATATCTGTGTGCTGTGCATGTGCATGTGCTGTGCGAATTGGCGATAGAGTTGGCGATAGTTTTTGTTGACGTAGAGGGTAGCAGTATTTCACCAGCCTTTAGCGCTGTAACCATACATCGGTCGTTAATGAGGAGCAGCTTCTACCGAGCATCAATTAGTACTTAAGCTCATCAAAGTACCTGACATTCACGAAAGCCAAAAGTTATGCCTGCTACCAATCTTATTCAATGTATTGTCCAATGTTTTGGTATAAATTATGTGTCTATATAGATATATATGACCTCTGACTGCACAATCTCGCTAAGTAGCTATGATCTTACACAGGCTGCGATCATAATTAATCTAATTATGAAGATATAGGAAAAGAATAGCACAGGATAAAGAATGCTGCCACATTACATCGCTGCTGCGTAATAATTATAGTCAAAAGTCAGCGCGCCATCCAACAACCATGACGAGTTTATGTAACGTCTATTTGTGATTTTATCTCCTCGCGCTGCGTCAGCTTATCTATATATTTTGCGAATGTCTCTGAACAAACACCATCGGATTAATATGAGCTCTGGTTCTATGAGAAACCTGTGGAAGGCACCCCCTCAACAAAGATTTGTGGTAATGTCAATTTTTTTTTGGAATTAATTTTTGCGTGTCTCTTCCTATTTTGCTGCTTACATGAGCATTTCCGACATTTGGCTAACCAAAGGACATTTTAATGTTGGGTTGACAAAGAAATGTTAGTCTGAGACAGGTACACCACTAATGTATTTTCTGATTGCTGTCTCGATGTATGTAATAGACCACAATCTATTCTTTTTTATTTTCTGTTGTTTTTATTTTCAGGCCATAAGATGTACTTTTCCAAAATGTACATGCGAATGTTTCTCCTCAACAAAGGCACAGATCAGGACCTGCCAAAGTTGTAAACACGGATGGGTGGCACACGGTGAGTTGTACTAATCTCCCTGTTCTCTGGGCTGGTGGGTCTTTGTCAGGGGATTTTCATAAACAATACGCAAAAAAAGACAAATTTTATTCATGAAAGGATTACGAGCAAAATTTACCTGCGAAACATTTTCAGAAGTGCTCTGGAATCTTTTAGTAATTAAATTAAGGTAATTAAGCATTGTTAAAACAAAGTTTTACAGCAGTAAATCTTGCATCACAATAGAGTTTATCTAAATAAATCTTTTTCTGGACATCTTTGTCTTCTGTGATTTTAAGTTGACCACAAAACTAATTACCACAGTTTAGTACATTCATGGCTGGAGCAGCAGAGACACAAAGGGTATCATCTTTCCGCACAAAACAACTTGTCAGGGATGAGATTAGCCATGTATCCCCAAATATCATCCACCACTAGCGCGGGTGGTTGTCAGCCGTACCGACTCATGTCAAAATGATCAGTTAAGATCCACAGTAGCTAGAAAAGACTGCGTAACTCTGTTGGCTGTTGCGTAACCATATGACAGCCAGGCAGATTGTCAGGGTGTTTGACTGGCTGACAATAATGATGTGACATGCATGTTGACTACCGACAGCATGTTTTCTTCAGTGATGATAGGATTGACACATGCCAGCGAGGTAGGAGCCTAATTTTAGTCTTACAACAGTAACAGGTGAAATATCTAACTCTGGTCCTGTCACATGTCCGATTATGTAAAGTACAAGAAGAACATCTGTCTGCTCGGTTTTATGGTGGTGGACTTTCTTAACAAACAGCGTAGCAGCCATGATTTGTGCCATTCCGGTGCTCGAATCAAAATCCAGATGAAATCGTACATGTAAGAAATGGCATGAGAAAACGATAACAAGTAGCTTCTTGTGATGACATCATGTTATCACAAGATGATGTAGAGACACTAAAGCAGCCTGTCATTGCCAGAAATACAGATGGCAGTTGTCATAAGATGCTGGTGCTTGTTCTTCTTGCACCGTCTGTAGTCGAAATTAATCTCATATGTGCATCCTGGATATCAAGCTTGCGGTTAAGACAGAAGTAGGGAATTGGAGGAGATAAAGAAAGTTTGATTGATTGTAGTTACATAATCCCTCTTTAGTCTCGCAAATCTCATGTGTGACAATGACAAATCCACTTGTAATAGCCTATAACCCAGACATGAGCAAATCTGTGAAAAACAATTCTGGAAAATGAGTTTTAATCTATACTAATCATATATCAGTGTAGATTTTATTAACCACCCACCCACTTTCGTTTAAAAAAATCAAAGTTTGTGACCAATATTGATAGAAAATGACAAGCATGTTAACCACACGGAGGACATGGAAGCCCATATTAACATAAAACAAAACATGGGTTGGAAAACCCAGATTGCAATGCCAGGCTTCCGTTCCAATCTTAGCAGGCATGACCCCATGTGTAAGATGGTAAATGTATGTCTGATGATGATTGTAACAGCGTTGTCACCATATTCCCATGGGTCATGAGCGAACATCGCTTTGATCTGGGATGGCGAGCGAATGCCCTGCTCATCCCATAAAAACTGTCAAACCATTTACAGCGTTTCGCCATCAGTCATGACTTTCAAATTATAATACTGATGCAGTGATTGTCAATTTGTCATCTGGAATTGCCTAAAGTGTTAATTCAAATTAGCTATACATGTATTCTCAGGCCAGTTAATGGCGGAAATAAAGGTGAGATGCTGGTCTCAACTTTTATTCACCTTGTCCATGTTGTGAAGTGATAACCGATAAGTGTGTGCTACACTTTTTTTATTTCTACATTGTGGTCGTAATGAGCTGATGAAATTGAGTTTTCAGTTCACTCCAAACTAAGGGGACATCAAATTTGCCTCGGGTAATGTGATGTATGGTTAGAAATTATTGACAAACACGCAGTTGTCACAGGCTTGGTACCAAAAGAGCAATTAGGCCTACACACGATGTCTTTTGTCCTTGGAGTTCTTCTTTCCCATATGCCTTATAACAATTAGTGACAAGCCATGCTTCCGTGAGACGACATCAAGTTTTTCCAAAATAATAGCCGGCAGCAAGAACGCAAAACGTCATCTGACACACCAAGAACTGCTCTAGGAATCACAAGCCTCTCCCTGGAGTACAATAGCTGATTGTGCATAGGCCCTGGTTTCCCATTTACATTCTCATGCTTTCACCTAAAACATTCGAACCAAGCTATTTTGTTACTGATTCATTGCATAAAAAATTTGCCTGCGCTTAAAATGTTGACTGCATTTTTTCTGTCATTTTTGGCTTGAGGTTAAACTTGTCACAGGATGAAATATAAGACTTGTAATTGATACGGAAGATCGCCCAGCAAGATGTGATTAAAATATGGTATGTGGGGTTTTCAGGTGGCCCTGATTGACAACCTCATATGATATTATAGTGAGAGGTTCTAATGTTTGTCAACTCTAGGAATCATGATGATAATCTACACTCTATTAGACTGTGGCGTATCTCGTTTCAAAATCCAAATACCTCAAGAAGATGGGCTTTCATCATCAAGCTCATCATTTTTTGTGAGCACTGTCATTCTGTGGCTTGATGAAAAGGGAGATAACTTCAGCAGGTTGAAATTTATTGCATGGCTATTGCACAATTCTCGTTCACTGTGAATGTTGACTGACCGCTCAGTAAATGGATGGGGCATGGCAGCACTCACTCACTCACTCAAAATACCATGCACGTTTAATAGTGGTCATAATTTACACTACATATTAGTCTAAAAGGTTGTATTCCCAGCTAGCTTAGTAATCAAGCATCACAAGATCATCTCGTTTGTGATTACAATACACTGCGCAGCATTTAGGTACCTGTGCTTTGTTTTAAGGAAACGACTGCTGTTAATGAATCGTCTTTATATAATTAGGCACTCAAGCTCCAGTGAAAAGGTCATTAGCTTGCTGTGCTGCGTATATCCACATTATCTTTCTGTCAAACTGACAAAAACAGTAGAGTTACGCTGGCTGTGGCAGCCATTTCACTTAGCCGCTGCCGAAGTGATTGCCTGCCAGCCTGCCTCACGCCATGATCATCATTACCGTAACTTATCTAACTGAATAACAATGGCCGCTCGCAATGTGAAATCCGGTTGATGATTTTATTTCACATAAAACATAAGAGAATGATGTTGAACACAGCATATGAACGGCGATGTGTGATGTCACTTCTCACGCTTGATAAATAAACATTTAGGTGGCCAAGTTTGGATATAGTTTGAATAATATGACAAGCTGTGATCAGACAACTCTAGTTTTGATATTTTGTTTTGTCCACTCACAGTCACAGACGCAGACTCCATTCAGTATGACCGGACGTTTTCAAGTGTTATTACAAACATATTGTAACACTAAATGGTAAAACCGCAAAACCTTTTTACATAAGTGTAGTTCAAATATGGTCATCTCTGATCACATTACTGTCACATTGCTATACAAAGTATAGTCATTGTATAATCAAAGGACATTTGGTGAGGGGCACTTGACAATACTTGGCAGTCTAATCACGCCTGCGACAGCTTGTCACATATTGTCTTTATATATATCGATATTGACATTTTATTATATCTCATGTTCACAGTGTCAAGCAAAGTGATTAAGATAAAATTTTTATGCAATTATGCTGTCCCAGAGTGGCGCTACAGAGCTTGGTTCATAATATGAAGTTGACACACTATTAAAACGATCTTAATTGGTAACTGCTGACAGAACCATTGCGAGGTCGTTGGCACACGGCTCAAGGTGTCACTGCAGTTAGTGGCAGGGGTGTTCATAAATAAAATTATATAAAATCAAATTCATTAGAAAAACAAGCGTTGGCTTGGCTGTGTGGATGAAGATGTTGAGAAAATTTCAATGGCTTTTACTTTCAATGGTACGTATTGAGAAAAAGCGCTGACAAATCAGCAAGAGTGAGTGTCAGTTGATATCTCGCTATTCAGGGGTTCGGCTTGCATCACTGTAACCTATATGGCTAATTAGCAAACGCCATATATATGTACCTACAATGTATTATAAGATAATATGGTTGATGTGTATGATATAAACACATCGCATGCAGCAGGCAAGCTCTGGCTTCTGAAATCATATATTATAAGCAATGACATTCATAGTTGATCTAATGTTCATACAATCACAAACTGCCATTTCTGCCATAACACCTCTATACTATCTTCATTATGTGTGAGCAAATTACGCCTCGCTGCCTGGTACAATGGTGGCAAATATACTACTAATTAGTAATGAAATCAACATATGCCACAAGAGGCAGTGCACACACGCGTCAGCCCAGCCTTGATTGTGTCTGACAAAAGCCAACAGCCCTCTTACTCCATAACATGAACTGATAATAAAACTAAGAACACTCAGCATGCCGAGATGTGATCACTAAATCACAACTTGATAAAGACGGTGACCTGCTGTGTCTCGCCATACGGCACTTTTCAAAACTTGCAAAACCTTATCACATTTTTTTTTCACTCAGAATTAAGCAACTCTTCTGCTACTATTGCTTAGAAATGCACTTTTACATAGGTGGCAAAACTCATCACATTTAAGATCAAACAATTTCAAAGTTGTGAATTTGTGTGTGCTTTGGACTTTATTTGACATACTAATTTGCTATGATACGCCCAGATTTAGTTTCTATGCATAATTTATAATAATAATTTCTTTTTTCAGCAATTGACAAGCTGATTTCTTCGAATCCTTTCGCCGTCCTGGGACAGGTAGAACCAATAAGTCCCAGTGTGGTGTTTGACATAGCCAGCCTAGTGCTCTACGGATGTCAGGCTATCCCCATCAGGTTGAAGGTAGCACTCGACAGACTATTCTCTGCTCTACAACACGAGGAAGTCCTGCAGATTCTTCACGGCTTTGGGTGGTCCTATGAAGACTACGCCCGCGGTTATATACTACAGGTAGGACTGGTAGCCCTTTTGCTTCTTTGTGTCGCCAACCTGCTGATTACATGTATGACTCAAGAAGCTAGAAATAAAATCTCAGGATTATCCAAAGATCCCCTCTGAAAATCCGCTTGATCCGGAAGAGAATTAGTTAGTTAGCCAACACCCCACTTTCTGCTATTAACGTAAGGTGTGTAATTTTCTCTTAGATTTACAGAAAAATCCAGGATGCGCAGCCCTTGATGGACAATTGTACCATCGTCATTCATGGCCTTTTACGAAATTAAAACAAAAAATGCACTGAGACCGAACTGTTTTACCATTCTATAAAATGCTGTTTTTTGTTCTGAGAAGATTAAAAGCCAACTGAATTGTGTATGTGATTAATTGACATGTGTTACGACACATTCTATGGTGACATAAAACACCTATTTGTAACATTGAGACGACAGGTGATAGAAACAGGATTTTATTGCTGTCTTTTCACCGCAATATCCCATGTGGCTAGCAGATAAAAAACACTGTCAACCCCTTCCATTTTTTACAGCACACAGGTACCAAGGGTTGGAGCAAGACCACCCAAGTTTTATATCATTGTGACAAGACTGCAGTTCATAACGAGTTGTTACTGTTGTTTCTAAAAATGTTAACTTTAAGTTTAACCTTTAATAACTCCTGTTAACAGTTCTGAATTTCTTAACCTCACAATGACCTAATAGAGTGACACATTATATTATTTCGCCATGCTGGTCTTCTAACCATAAATATGTGTGCTAAGATGATTGTCGTTTGGGTGTGCTGATAAGACAACCACAAGTTTGGTCTTAATTACCACCATCAGTCAATATGGGCTACCTGTGGCTGTCTAAATAGGCCATCAATTAAATCGATACAAAATATTTTTTATCTGGTTTAATTTGAATTTTCTGGTCATCTTTTTTTAGGATCCTAATGGGAGAGTGTTGGAGAAATACTGCATCATCGCTAGAGAGGAAGAAGGTGTTGTTCTCCAACAGTTCACAAGATTCGCTGAAACCAGGAATATCACTCAAGAGCTGATGCTCCAGGAATCCAAACAAACGCAGGTCAGCGGCCCATAATAGCACATGCCCATGTTTACTCCATCATATTAACAAAAACTTCACACCTTTTCATGAGAATAAAACTGTTTACCAACATTCAGTTTTGCGCCTCAAATCAACAGGTCATCAAAAAGTCAAAATCACCAAAATGTGTTTACATCCATTCTTCATTTGCCTTGCGTCTCATATTGCTGCCATTTCCTGCCCCCATTAACAGTGCCCATCAACGGCAGCGATTTGATATGGAAGTCAAGAAGATCCTGGAATGATCGTAGTCAAAACACAACTCATAACCGTGATACGGAATTCATGACATTCACAACTTTCTGCTATGAGGATATTGTTATCCTGTGATTCATAACAGTAATGGCAGTGTTATTATTCTCAAATTGCAGTAAAATAACATTGCGATGAGATATCTTATCGTCAAGTCTGCACTCCCCAAAACATCCATCAGTAATAAAGTATAAAGGAAATCCGCAAACTTGCTGACTAAGGTGAAAACAAATTGGCTTACTGGAATTTGCGTGTTTTCCACCTCATAACATAATAATATTTGTAACGACTATATCTCTTGTTGTAGGATCTAAATCAGTCTCCACATATGAACCAAGCTAAATCAGACTCAGATATCCGTAAATTTATCGAGAGAAACAACATGTCTCTGATACAGAGCTACAATCTAGCGCTGAGGAGAGCCTTCGATAGCAGCCCCCAGTCATTACTCACAGCGATGGGTGCTGCTTTCCCACCTCATCTCAACCTGGCAGCTGCTGCCGCCCAGTTCGGCAGAGGTTTCCCTGGTGCTGCAGGTATGATGCCTATGCCTCCTGTAGGATTCCCACCTCACACTGTAGAACCTAAACCAGAACCTGTCACTCCCTCTGAACAGCACAGGTAAGGAACTTTATAGAGTCGGGAAGACAATGGCCCAACCTTTCGCCCGCCGGGGACCATAGGCGGGGGGCAAAAGTCTGGGGGCCTCAGGCTACCAACCCCTACAAGTACACGACAACCTTTTTCTTAAATGTACAATTGTTTTGGAATCTACAGTATCATTATTATGCTAATTTGTTTGGTTCAATCAATCCTTTCACCATCATAGTTAATGATGTGACCTTCCATTTTTTACAGGAGAGCGTCAGAGCCTTATGATCTCTCCAAAAGGAGCCCTGAATCTCATTCTAAATCCTGCAGTCCCGCGTCGTCTGCCGGCGGTATTAACCAATCATCTACACTCAACAATAACACTGCTCTACCACCGCCGAGACCTGACAGACTCTCAGATCACGCAATCAGTGGTAAGCCCCTAAACACTCATTAGGCTGTGTTACGCAAACACAGCCAGCTACTGGTGGGATAATGAATGAAGAGGGATTCCAACCAAAACCACTCTTGAGACAGGAGCATCTTGAAAAATATTCAGTCCCACACAAGCGGTGATTTTTTTAATAGCTAATCAAGTGTGGAAAATCTGACCAAAAACATGATTAATCTGAGTACAGTGCATGTATTATCAATAATTAAAATTCGCATCAGCAACAAAGATGGATGATGATTATTAGGAGAAAAGGTATTTTTCAGGGTTCAGCAATGTAGATGGAGACAAATGAGACAGTTGTGGTTGCTCAGTTTTGTCGTTGTTTGAGATGGCCCACTTGCTGCGCAGGTGTCTGTTTAGGAGATCATCCTTAGGGTGGAGTAGGGAAAGTTATCAGTATTTATGGCTACCCGCAACAAGTCATTAAACCCGTTACCATTATGACCTAACCATCTTGCATTTATAATTAATAAAAATAACCTTGCTTTTTAAACTTTTGATCAATAATCAAAACAACAACTCATATCTATGACATCATCAATATTACCTTTTTTAGATTTGTCTTCTTCACTGACCATGAGGAAAGTTTCTTCACCATCGTCTCCCATGAAAAGAACTCCAAGTTCACCGCCAGGTTCTAAGCAAGGCTGGCCTTTTAACAATCCTGCCTTCGGTCAGACTGTCTTTGTGACTAGCAGTGGAAAGAAGAGAGTGCTGTGTACTGCCTGTAACAAAACCTTCTGCGACAAGGGCGCCCTGAAAATTCACTACAGCGCTGTCCATCTAAAGGTAAGTTTAAAAACAGTGACGCCCTTATAATTTAACGCAGAAGTTATATAAACAGGAAGTAAAACTGTTTTATTTTGGGTCATTGTAACCAGAATTATGAGTGATTACTGGCCTTATTGGTGGCCTGGATCACACATCTGTCCACAGATGTTCACTCCTGTCCAAAATTTCCATGTTCTGGGAGTACAAAACTCTTGAGAAATTAATTGAATGAAATACATGTAATCTTGATTGTGTGGTTTTAGGAAATGCACAAATGTTCGATACCCGGATGTAATATGATGTTTAGCTCAAGGAGGAGTAGGAACAGACACAGCGCTAATCCAAACCCTAAACTTCACACACCGCAAACCAGAAGGCCGAGAGAGCGATATGACAGTGGTGAGAATCAAAGATTTGTTTTGATAGATTATCACATATTTTCTTCACAGTTTTTTGCAGTTAATGCATGTTATTTAATCCAAGGATTGCTCTGTTGTTTGATTGCCATAAGCTTTACCTAAAGAAAGCAAGATGCTAAATCATTGGAAACAGACTGACGTGATTCTACACTACAAAGAATTCACCATCGATGGCATCTGCCATAACTTAATTGGGTCAACTTGACAAATAGAAAGACGCGGAATACATTGTGTTCATGTCTTCATAATATTGTGTTTATAGCTCAGGATCAAATGATGGCCATGATGGCAGGTATGACAGGTGCTCCTAAAAGCGGAGGAGACGATTGTGGCAGCTCAATTGACGAGAATGACATGATGTCTTCGTCACAGGATATGACATCACATGGTCCGCAGGGAGACGGTGATTACAGACAGATGGGTGAGAAGAGCGGAGCTCCGTCTGATGATGAGATGGAGGGACTCGAGGGAGACGATTACTCAACGGCTGATACTGGTGCTGCGGATGACGATGACGAGGAGTTGCCTACTCAGGTAAAGGTACGGATGAGGATTCAACTATCTGTCATGCAGCGTGTGATTCGATGTGAACCCTCATTACTAACACCCAAGACCAAGTTTGGTCCATTTGTCTGCATTCGGAGTTGCTCCCCCTCCACTGGTCACGCTGTGGAGGTGCGGTGTGACCATTGGAAGGGAGAAACTGGATAGCAGGCAAATTGGATAAAACTTGATCTACTAACACCCCAACTAACTATTTATAAATCTGATTAATTGATTACTTCTGCAACATCGAGGCTCTCTCAAAAATGCCCCACTTACTGTTTGCACTGAAATATGACTTTTATTCCACCCCTAGACAAAATATGTGAAAGTGATTATTAACGAGAATGGGAAGCATTTTGAGAGGGTTTTGTGCATCTCTGCATGTGATGTGTGTGGATTAACCTGAGGGAAGCACTCCTGCAACATGTTGCAAGAATACAGTTTGGTGTAGTGTCCTTGCTAGTAATAAAACTATGAGAAGCAGAATGAGTATGTCCCTAGCTTGATTAATGAGTTCTGTGTGGTAATTCTGGATGTGAAAGTGAAATTATAATTCATTAAAAAAATATTGAAATTCGGAGCCTTACTAGACTACACATATAGAAGTCAATGTAGGTTTATTTGGTATGTGTCACACAGTTGTGCGAATTAAATGGTGCATTGGGGGGATTTATGGGTAATTTAAGTTAATTACTCTCGCCGCTTACGGATTAGCCAGGGTCTGGTTTGACATTAATGTCTGAAGCCTGCATTCATCGCTCTAGACTTGTCATCTTGAATCACACAAATTATCATAATGTCATATGTATACAAGTTGATGCAATGGTAGGAAATTACAGATATTATTGGATCGGAGAACATTGACAGGTGCCCATTATGGCCATAAGTATGACAAGCGCTTTTTACTGTGCACTGAAGACCATTTACCACCCAAATCTAGAACTCCTTCTGTTTTAATTCTATGTCATAACGATTATGATTTTCTTATTTACAGATAAGGCAAGACAGCCCACTGTATAGAAATAACAAGAGAAAGCGACTGATGCCAACTCGAGTTGCATCCTTCATGGATGCCGGAGATGACGTAAGATCACGGGGTGCTGGAAGTGCCCTTCAGGAGCCGGCCGAGGAGCCACTGAACGTTGATGACAGTCAAGAGCCACCTGTTCTTGGCAACGATATGTTTGTCAGCGAAGCAAGAGAGCCTGGGGAAGTTAGAACAAGATCTCCCGCAGAGCTCGGTGAAGTCATCAGAAAGGAACACAACTCCAACGAAGAAGATGCAGACAATAAACTCAACTTTGTGCCAAAATTCAGTCTACCAAGTACAGATAAGCAGGTGTCTGCAATGCATTCTCTGTTCTCTTCTTTTTTGCCTCCAAACACCGAAGGTCAAGGTAGTGCATTCTGGTCTAAGTTCATACAGCAGACAGCTGCTGCCGCTGCCGCACATAAAGCCAATCAAGAGCTGATAGTAGACAACTCTGAAAGCGAATCAACAACTTCTGACAAAAGGGAAGAAGAACAATACCAGTGTAAAGTGGACGGTTCTGGTGCTACCTTCGACAACCAGGAGAGCAGAGATATGCACTCAGACAATATAAAACTACAAACTCAAAAGTTTGAGAATAAACTTGAAAATGGAAGTGGGGAATCTAACCGTGCTCTTGGATGTCTCTTCTGTGATAAGTCTTTCCCGACTGATGACGCACTGTCTAAACATATACAGGCAGTGCATCGCGGACAAGAGTCTCTGTATAGCGAGCAAACATATTCAACACAACTCGAGGATAGTATGAAATCCAAAACTCCTGTTATTGCGTAAAATATCTGGTAGTAACGATTTAATTGCCACTGAAGAAAAATGACTGCTGCCTTTGAAAGTTGTCTAAACCATGTTACTTTTTACTCTATACCACTAATATGAACTGTATTCTATGGATTACCGGTACATGAATTATCTCCCCTAGATTAATCATACTCACCTACCGCCTTAAATTATTCACTATTGAATACAGCATGTGAAATATCGAACTTTATTTTTCAGCTGTATAACATATAATGACATTTATACTCACATTTAAGAGTAAAATCGTAATTCATCAGAGTTGATTTATTTATTTTTTTCTCGCCTTCATATGTCTCGTATAATTTTTACTGTTAACCAAAATTATCATAATCCTAATGAGATATTATAGATATTGGTCATTTTGATATTTTAATGGCAAGCTCACAGGCAAATCTCTGAATGACAAGTAGGAAACACCAAAGATCGCGAATTTTCTCTAATAATGTTTGCTCTCTGAATATATAGAAAGATTTAGTAACAGCTGGTATTATAATATTACGAATTCTCTGTGAAATTGAATGAGCGTTGATTTAATTTTTTTTCAAAGCCAAATTGGTATTTTTATAGTTGGTGCTGATTAACGCCGCTCACATTTTCTTGTCTGGTACTGACCGTTTTCGAGTTATCTAAACCAGACATTAATTTACAAAGAACCTGGTATTCTGAGTTCAATGTCCCATACCTTTATTCATTGCTCTAACTTATTTATTATTGCCAATAAATTAAAAATTAATTATCATTTTATAATCTCGTACAGCCCTCAATTTTTCCTTTGCTGTTACAGTTGTGCTACCTTTATTTTTTACAGCACCATCATTAGGTTGGATTTGTTTTGTTTTATTTTAGACAATAAAATTTAGTTAAATCAATCAGATTTAATGGTTTGCAAATTTCCTCTTTTGACTTCAAGCTGATTAATGTTGTTACCTAATCCCATTAAATCCTAAAATAATAATTATGAGGTTTAACCTGTCTGAAGTATTCTAAATTCTCACGCAAATCACATTAAAAAAGGGTTCAGTAATATAAATGGATTTTTATTAATACACTGTCTCAACTCACCTGAAAGTTTAATAAGGGATCAGTTACCATTATGGCAAAATCAGCAGGGCAATATGCCAAGATAAAACTTAATGAGTGCAAAAATTAATATCTAATGTCTTTCATAAGAAATGTTAATTTATGGAATTATATTTCGATTCCATATTTTACACCACCTCTAAAAAAGCAGAAGCCATTTGATGTTAGAGAGAACATCTTGAGTAATTGGGTAAATAAGGTTTCATTATGCAACACACTTGTTATCGTATTAATTCTCATTGGTAGGGATTCATTCGCGACATCTCCATCCTATGGTTTACAACATTTGTTGTTCTAGTCATAAACCAGTCGGGTTCAGAATCACTGCTGTTGCTAGGGTGTGTCTCAAAAAGAACAATCCCTGTTGAACTTCATCCCAAATCTCTTCTTGCTCACATGCAAGTCTGAAGATCCACTTTGCTACGCCCTCAATGAAAGGTGTAATTTTTGGCGCATAAAGTACTTAAAAATAAAGTACTTTGTATATCTAATTTGGCTTACTTTAAATTCTTTTTAAGAAGGAACTAAGACAATGACCCAGACATAAGTGTCATTACATGATAACTTGGCACATACGCTCTGAATTACTGGAAACAAGTAGGAAAATTTGTTCTTAGTAAAAAACCATTTACCTAGATGATAAATAATCACAAATGAGTGTTTGCTAATTTGAGCTAATTATGGGAGCACTCAGCTTGCATCATGGGCCTTGCAGAATATCTGATGAGATTTCAAAACCGATCAACGTTAAAACACACTTCAGTTTTACCCACTACCGTCCATATTTAGCCTGAATGAACTCAATCGCCCAAATACCAATGCCAAAGTTACGCTCATTATTTTACCGTGTAGTTTATTTCAAATTAACTTTAATTTGTGATGTAAATAATGGACACAGAGTACCTTGGCTCGCACGCCTATATATTGAGTGTGTAGTCTCTCATATGCTTCTCACTCAAATTACAACAAATTTCATATCGACAGACACTACGCTATTGGGGATAAACTCTATGCTCCCTCATAAGCGGTATCAGACGGTTTTTAAATAGGACAACATATTTCATTCAAACTTACAAATCTGATTTTCCGGACATACAATTCCCGGAAACACATAAAACCAAAGCAGCAATAGCTACCTTTCAAAATGTACTTTTTTTCCGGATTTTCTGTGTTGAATTTTAATGATGGCTTTAAAACTACAAAGTTATTTTAATTAAATGAAACCTCAATTAAATTCAATATTCAGGGTGTTTTGGAGTTTTTTAGCGGAGTACTTCGTCAGTAGGTCTTTGGACCTTGATATTTTGAGATGGTTGCATAAATCACGTTTTAAATTCTTAAAACCTATCTTTTAATTGATACGACTTTTTTTAAATTGTCTTGAAACTATGGTATGTGTACTCTTGACCATTTTAATTAGTTGCTGGTAAGGAAAGTCAACTTGTAAATTTTGATTTATTTTCCAGTTTACATGACATGGGATTGTCAACTATTCACTCATTGTTGAGAATTCAATCAGCCAAGTAGAAGTATTTAGTTAATTTTATTAATAAGTTGTCACCACATCAAACGGATAAGTGTTGTCACACCTCTCAAGCTGTTCACCATATTGTGACAAATTCCATCTCCTTCATAGAATTATGCTAATTGAGATAATTTGGTATGCCGCTTCAGGATGATTGAGTCAATGTTAGGTTACCATCACTTACAGGATGACAAAAGGCAGATCAATGGGCTCCACCAAAACCGCCCTCCTACACCAAGCACTGTCTAGCACTACCGCATTTATAATTTAATTGACGATTGTTTTGTTTATAATTCACTGGGTCAACATACCTATAGTTTTCACGTAGTAAACAAATTAAAAAAGTTGAGAGAGTAATGAAACCAACTCTTAATCCTTGGTAAGACACAGGGCGTTGCCTCTATCCTGGCTAACAGACCAACCTATCACATCTGACTTCTAGATTCTGATATAGTTGTACAATGTAGAGGGCACTCGTCCACCGAATTCAAACCTCTTCACATATCCATTTTTGCCATGATAAAGTGGAGTCTGAATTGAGTGATCGAAACTTAGTTAGATTTGGCTGTAAGAACCAACATCAAAATCTCTATCTGGTTTCAAGTGGAAACAAAGAAAATTTTGTGTTGTTACTTGTTACATCAGAATAACTAGGTACCTAAAGCTTGAGTTCTATGGGTACCTGAGACCTGAACCCAGGTTGCTTCGAGTTACGTCGGCCAACCCCATCCCAAAGACAAGAGCTGAGTGTGCATAAAGCTGCCAAAACTGAAACTGGCACCAATCGGCCATTAGCAGTGATACCTTGATCTTAGCCAATAGGCCGAGAAGCAAGTTGTGTTCCCTTAGACATATATGGAAAACTTATGATATCCCTCATCTCCAAGGTTATTCATCTCATATAGGATTGCAGTGCTTTGAAGTGGTGGCTTGAATATGAAGAGGTTCGTTTTTATCACCGGAGAAGATTGTTGGGGGTACATCATCATTAAAGAGTTCTGGAACACTTCTGACCTAAACGCACCTAGCATGTAATTCATTTTTCCATGTTTTGTGTGTGTATGAGAGCAGTCGTGAAGAGCAAGAAGGTAACTCCTATTTGTAGTGGATTCATAGTTTTATCAGTGTCAATAATACAAATACAAATTGTGACAGTGAAAGTTAATTAAATCTTAGTCATGCTACGCTCCCACCCCCTAAAATTAGATTTCACATTCAGTTGGTTCGTGATTGCAACTCAACCTTTTGAACATGTTTTGTGAAGATCTGATAGCTGACCAATGCGACAATAAAATGTCAATTGGCGAAATGATATACTTCTGTGTTGCAAAATCGCATAACATGTAATTAATATGTAACTAAACGATTTGTTGTCAAAACAGAAGCTGTGTTTCTCAATGATAATGCTCACTGATATTTCCTCGAAAAATGTTATAGGCTGTTCTTTGCCCAGACAACTGTTTCAAAGGTATCTCATGAGAGGAAACTAGTCTTCTAAACATCTTTGTGTTGACACCTGCCATAGGCTGAGCCTCTGGACTTGAAGGATCTTCGATTCTTATTAGGTATAAAGTATAATTTGTTTCATGGCAGTAATATCTTTTTCTTTCTAATTATTATATCAAGAAAACTATAATATATAAGGACATTTTGTAGGGCTATAATGTATCTTTATATAATCAGCAGCTAAAGACTTTAATACACTTGCAGCATCGATTTTATCACGATTATAAATTAAAATGTTGTTTGTAATTCCATTCAGCTCTGTCATTTATTATTTACTTTTTCTTCAGACAACATAAGACCGCTGCAATACAAACTGGACAAAGGTTTGTAGGTCAAAGAGACCGCTATCTGCAGGCTGCATCTGTGATCTCACAAAGCTGATAACTGGCATGTCACTCCCAGATATGATGTTTGGAAATCTGGAGAGGAAGCTGAGCAGATCCATCACACCACCGGCAGATTATTTACCGACAGAGAAAGTCGAACGTGAGTGAACACACTGCCTAGGATCTTCTTAATCATAGGAGCTTTACCTTTAAATATGTTATGTACCTATGTGTTCATAGCCTGATAATCATGGTATGATGTTTCACGGGCTAAATGCAACCTTCTGTACAAGAAATTGACAAACCACACCGAGGTTGGGAGCCGCTGGTAGGCTGAGCTGACCATTCAAGAGATACGGCAAACAGTAGTGCTATACCATGCAACATAACCATAAAAACTGTAATGTTTGTAACACAAACCCACCCTTAGGTGCAATGCCTATCACCAACCATCATCTGCCCTGAGGCTGCAATTTCTTTATAATGTTCTTGAAGGGGGTCCTGGTCAGTTAACTAAACGAGAAATGAGAGGTAAAGGCTTATACTAACCTTGAACATAATATAAATAGTATTTATATGTTTATGATACTAACTGACCAACCAGTATTTTTCCCTTGTCGTGCTGTAATTTCTTGCCTCCTTTTTGTTGTAATGCTGTTTTCCACCGCCAAGGTTAGATATTCTTCGTTAGTTATCTTTCAATATCATCATTTCATATTACGGGTCATCTCGAATCTAGATTAACTTGTTAAAAGTTTCTTAACACAGTAAGACGCCAAACATTTCTCCCAAATGGTATGGCTAAACTGGGATTGAGATAACGTCCATATTCCTTTTTATCTTTCCAATCGACTGTAATTTGAGTTGTGTCCTGACTTCTGACTATTGTTTTATCTCTTTCTTTTCCAATCTTGAAAGGATAAAATAACAGACCTCTAGTGCTTCTTGCGGTTAGGTGATGAACTAGATAGATTCTAGATACGTCTCAGAGAAAAGGAAGCACAACTTCCCAATACCGGGAAAGGTGCTCTGCATTGATGGGAAGAAGCTTGGTCAGTGAATAGATTTAGGTTTGATATCAATCAAAATTAGTTGATAAGAAAACTTCTAAGGCATGTCGTATAAAAAGATACGGTTCATATCCACCATGTTTAAAAGCGCAACCATGCCTATGGGGCCAACCCAGAAAGTAGTTAATAGTTATGGTCAACTAAGGAGGAGGTTACTCCTTGGGTAAACCAGGAAGTTTGGGACAACCAAGGAGTCAACCAAGCAGAAATAATCAAAAGAGAAAAGACAACTCTCAAATATTGGTAAAGCAAATCTATGTTTTGATGTTATAGAGATCAGGGAATGCTTTGATATGTTTGACATTGATCAGGATGGTAGGATATCAGCAGATGAAATAGCTACAATGACGAGGGCTCTCGGACAAAATCCGACTGATGCTGAAGTGATAGATATGCTCAAGCAAGTGGATAATGATGGTAAGACGACGCTGTAAACCATCTCAAGTCATATTGTGAAAACCCCTTGGTGTTGCCAGACTAACCATAAATAAAGCCAGACTGGTATGATATTGATGCAATTTGACGAATGCTGATATCAGGGTCCACAAAGTGAAAATCTAAACATAAAACAGCAGTAATATACAAGTTTGCACGGAACCCATTTTAACCTCGTTTGGTCCGTCTTAGCCTGTATTGACATGCTTCGTTCGTAGGAGGGGGGGGGGGGGGGGAGACAGAGCTTGTCAAGACAGGCTAGGTCCATCTATGCTTTTTAGATTCAACCACATACACTTATGTTTAGGTAATGGATATATTGAATGGCATGAGTTTCTAATACTAATGAAGTCACGAATAAAAGATGAAGAGGCCGTATCCAGAGATATGACAGAGGCTTTTAAAGGTAAGTTTTCTATTATTGATTTATTCTACTGCTGCATAAATGTGGTTCATCATAAGCTTTGTATCAATCTGCTCTGTGGGTAGACACAGGTGAACTCGAATACGTCATATGTCATATATTCCTGACAGACTGGATGACACATCTGACGTATGGTGTAATTTCCTTCGCAAAATCTCACTGACACAGTTAGTAACTAGGAAATATTGACTTATTTTCGATAACTATCTTCATTTCATAGCAGTGACTGGCCGAATGTCAAATGGGAAACCAGTCTATAAAGGGTCATTAATGTTTCAACATCTTATTATTTAATTACAGAGTAAGTTTAAACCATTGTTTACATCGTGGGTAACATAGAACTAACAAAGATGGCCATTTGTTACAGTCTTTGATAGAGATGGCAACGGTACGATAGATTTAGAGGAGTTGAGAGTAGCCCTGACACAGATTGGGGAGACAATGACAGATGAAGATGTGGAGGAAATGTTCACAGCTGCAGATGTAAATCATGATGGATCTCTCGACTACAATGAATTTGTTGATCTCATGTGTGGGGGCTCTATTTTTGATACACCACAGTAGTTAGATTGATAGAAAAGTTGATACGAGAAACAGCAATGGGGCTTTGAATTTATAATTCTCCGTTCTTACCAATAAGTTTATATTATAAACTATAACTACATAGCGTAGGCTAAGCCTATAGATTGCATGCAAGGAGAAACCTTTTCCGAGAGATGATTTTTTGTTCGCAAATCACAAAACATGTTTTTGTGTTCACACGTAATGGTAGTAGAGATAGCGACATAATTTACTCATATTTTATGTTGTTGTACTATACATCGTAATCTTGCATTGAGATGGTAAATTGTTTGTTCTACTAATAAGTATAAGTATCAATAATGTCTTATCTGTGCAATATACATAAACATAATATATTTTTATATATGCTTATTACAATATTGCAGTGTATGAAATTTCACTCAAGATCTGGAACTCCCCAAAGATACACACACCCTAGACTGGCAGACAATAATTGCTCTTTTTCGGGATGGAATGACAATGAATGTACAACTTTATAGTCATGTCTCAGTCTTGTAATCACTTTGCCGGAGATAAGGTCCCACACATACACACAGGAATCTTCTGACCCGCTGTATATGTAGTTATCTTTGCTGTTCATGGAGCATTCCAGTTTGTAATTACTGTTTGAGTGACCTGTGAACTCATTGAGTTGTTTTCCAGTGTCATTGTCTATCAATCTGATGGGGGCACCTTGTAGGCCTGCCAAAGTACATTGAGAGTCTTTTGTGAATGTCGCACAGGATACAGGTGCTCCCAGGAAATCAGCATACATAAATCCAATTCTCATGTCATACCTATCAAGAAGAGTACTCAGTCTCAAGATGCACTCACTGCATTGTGGATGCTCAAAGCTTAGATATGCTGGCTATCAAAAGGACACAAGCTTTCCTTTCATATAGTATTAAATCAACAACAACTGACCATTTACATCCCCAGTCAAAAGATACCTTTAATTGCACCATAAGACACTGAGTGTGTGTGCCAACCATATTACCAACCGTATCATGTCTTATACATGTCTAACACCAATATTGTTCTAATAGAATTTGATTGGCAGCCCTATGAGGACCTTATTCTTGCCTTTGAATAGACAGAAAGTCTTAGCAAAATTTTGAGCTCGGGAGACATAGGTTCAACTAGAAGAGCTAGTTTGGATAATCCTCTGTAAGTGTTACCTGGATGAACTTACACTACAAAAATTCTGCTCCCTTACCTTCGTATAGAACAATCTGCGGATCCAGTAAGTATCTGGGAATCAGTGAGGTAGAGTGACGTTACGTTATCCTTTGCTTCATTCATGGTCTGAGTGGGCTCGTAAGATCTACTCCTCAAATCCCACGCCTTACATGTGCCATCCACAGAGGCAGAAAACAACATAGTAGACTCAAAGTTAAACTTAACTGTGGTGACCTGAAATGGAAGAAGTAATACAATGATAATCTTGAATATAAATTATTATTTAATGGCTCAAACCAACATGTATCATGTGACTGACATAGACAGGACACTATATGGAGCATAAGCATTTAATTTGCACCGAGGCATTTAATTCTTGGTGACTGTACGGCATTGAATTGTGTAGCAGCAATGGTGATATCATTGACTTGCAGTTTACATGCTTGGTTTATTATTTATAACTTGATCAACTATAATCTGGATTGCAATTCAATGATAGCATCATTGCTACCACACAATTTAATGTCATAACGTCACCCACAAATAAATACCTCACTTTGGCTGTAAATGGTGACCTGTCTAGGTTTATTATTGTCTATGGTGACTGATGACATGAATGTTACACTTGTCTCACCTTGTCATCATGTGCTCTAATCTTTCTTATGGTTTTTCCAGTTGACACATCTGTTATGAATACTTTTCTATCCATCCCACCTGTGGCAATTCTACCATTATCCTGTGATGCATCAAGATCTAGGATCTCTGAACCATGGATGCTGCAATGAATGATACATGGGTTATTAGATGTAACAGAGGCCAACGCTTCTTCCTACCGTATTGTCCCAACTAATGATATGAAAATAAGATTTTTAGATGACAAAAATAAGGAGGTCAGCATAGAGTGACTGATCATATGGCTCCCAGCCCTATCTCAGCAGCCCCTAGTCCTATCATGTAGACTTTATGAGAAGCTTTACTCAGTCTGACCAGGGAGAATGGACTGGACAATTTGATTTTAACAGAATTTCTAGCCAGAATTTGTTTTTATCAGAACAGTATATTCATTTTTAAACAAAAAACATATAAAACTTACTTTTTGTACGATTTGATAAGCAGTTGCCGGGATGGATTCCATAACTTGATTGCTTTATCACTACCGCAAGTGAGCATGTAGTTACCGTCTCTGTTGTACCTCACACTTCTTACAGCTCCATGCTCTGTATCTATGATTGCTGTGCGCTCCATTGTTGCTAAGATGAATTTGAAAAACATGCAAAATTACACTGCTGTCGGTGAGGGTGGATGTCAATTATGGGGTATATTTTGTAGCTAGGACAAACCTGGACAGTAATAGGTTTTGACACAACACACCCAAGCTAAGTTGGTCAACTCAAGGAGTATGAGAGTCATATGCTTATGAATATACATATGGTACAGATTGACTTAATTATGTAAAATAGTAGTTTGTCTTGACAAGCTAGTCAAGACAGGTAAAATACTGGATTATTATGCAAGTATTATGATTAAATCATTGCCTACAAGTTCAACTGTGTCCAGCAACTAACAAAATTTAGCTAATATTGAATAGATGGTTGTTATCTGCAGTGGCCCTAAGCAACCTTTTGTCTCTGATTAGGTGGGGCCATCACCTACTCATAAAAACCACACCAAACTCACCATGAGCTCTTTTTATTGAAGAAAAAATTCCACCGGAAATGATACAAAACAATCTTTACTTGAAGAGCTACTATAATTTTTAGCCAATGAAACCTCTATATTCTAACACCAGGCCAATCAGAATCCAGCTTTCAAACAATACACTAAAGTTGAAGAATAGGGAGGCTGAGATAACTGTAATAGACACTAAATCCAGTCCAGGCATGTAATGGAAGGATACATTTAGAATGACTCTGCAAGGATTGTCCGGGCTTCTAGAGCAGCTGGGCCAGCTTGCAAAAGGTTCACAGAATGATGATGAGGCTTCCTATCAACTTGTTGAGGATTTGGCTGAAACTTGTCTGCATGGAGTCACTGCTGAAAATACAGGTTAGAAATCTACCATTCATTCATTGTTTGCTTGATGAATTTCACTGTTATTGTCAACGAGAAACATACATTTCAAAATTAGTTTTCCTTTGTGGTTCTCTTATTCAATTAATCCTCAAATTTTATAGGTTTCTACCAAAGAGTCTTTTAGATTTACTCCAGTCCTAAACAAAAGCTACTAAGCTAGGCTAAACTAAACACTGAGTTAGAAAACAGAAGCTGTCATCTCACTACTAAGGACTCCTTGATCTCCCTGACACTGACACTCAAGCAATCAGTTACTATCCATTCCTAAAAAGGATACTTTAGGATCTGGTTCAGTTGGCTCCTGAAACTGTCCTGTCCTTTTCATATTGGTAGTGGTCCCGCTGTTTGGTCAGCACAGTGAATCTTGGATCTTGGACATCGATGGTCCACAGGCAATGGATTGTGATTTTTATTTCAGATATTGTCATTTCTTCTTTATTTGGAGAGAAGAATGGAATACTAGATATCATCAAAGCAAGCTCCTCTAATGCAGCAGTAAGTGAATTGCCTAATAGCTCCAATAGTAAGATGCTTGATCTATGTCTTGCGAGGCCAATTTTCAGTTTTAGGAAAATCAGCTACTCATTTTCTACAGAATTCCCAGAATCAGTGTTCAATTAGCTTTCCAACGATATATAAAATGTCAAAATCGAACAACGCTGGTATCATAACCTTAATCTAATTCGGTTAAATCATGTTCATTCACTTAGAAAAATGCATAGGGCTGCCAGACTTCCTAACTTAGTGCAGTTGTAAAGTAAAATGCACTAACTTGCCTACACGAGACAGCAACCATAATAATTCAGATAGTCAACGCCTCATTTATTTTCAGCTCAAGCGCTCAACCACTGCACTGCTGGACTGTTTGGCCGGCATTATAAAGAAGTATGGAAAGAATATAAGAAACAGTGCAGACAAGATCAAGGTAAAACTATCATCGGCTGTCGAACTTGAATTCTTAAGCTTAATTGATAATCTGAGAGATATTTCTACATTATGTCTCTTAGATTTGTCACTTTATGCTATACATACTATACATATTACTTTTGCAATCCAAGAAATCATTCTCCAGAGTAGCCTTTGGCGCAACTGAGATTAAAGCAAATAAAAGAACTGACATTATGTATAGAAATGTAAAAGGCTAAGATAATTCTCATACTCTAACCCATCGATATGCTTGAAAAGGGCATGAAGAGTACATATATATGTTTTGGTTCAGTTGTGCGACGACTTATCTACCCCTACTGCCTTCGGCTGTTATAGTAGTGAATGTAGGCCCAATGAATTTTTGTAATGAGTTATCACTTTCCCTTAGCTGGATGTCAGACATTTGTACTACTGTGTCAACAGCATCAAAATTCACGTTTGATAGATGACAAGAACAAATTTTACAACTATTTTTACAGGATACATGCATAACAGTGTATCGAAAGACTTCTATTGCTGCATTGAAAGTAACAGCTCTGCAAACATTTTCTGAGGTAAGGCAGTATTGTGTAAGGTTGCTTTACAACCCGTAACATCAAGGCTTCTGGGATGTACAACATCACTGAATTACAAATTTTATCTCTTTTGACTCTAAGTATTCACACTTTGTAAGTCAATGGCTTCTACATAATCAGATTATGGTTGAAGCTCAGTTTCAGCTCAAGGAACTTGTATTGTCCATGAGCTAAGATCCTGTAAATTACTGCAGATTATGCACTTTTTACTCAGGATTTTGTATGTATATTTGTTAAAATGATGGATGATGGAGATTTTATACTTAAAATTTATTCATGGATCTTTCTAGGTATTACAGTCATATGTGCTGGCCCCACAATGTACAGAACTGGATAAAACTGCTAAAACATTTCTTGTACCAGAACTTGCAAAATCTGATACCCAAGTCAAAGCCACAGGTAACCTCTAAAATAGTCAAAGGTCTATTATTGACCACATGGGGTAGCTGTGTTAGAATTTCTCTAACAACAGTGGCACTTATGTCATTTGAAAAGTGATGAATGTTTTTAGTATTAGGAGTTATCCTCTTAACATCAGAGAGGGGATGACTTACTGCTATTGTTAACAACTACCTTTAGATATAATCATGCAATTAAACTATGATTTGAGCACCTGTTCTCCATTGCATCTAGAGCCACCTTTACTCATACAAAGTAATTTGAAAGTACTTGATTCAATGGATAGTAATTATAGGCATAGATACATGGCTGGTTGGTTGGTGAAGATATGGTGAATATAAATCTAATTAGACTTGCGAGTGTTTCTTAAAAAATGAAGGTTTTTGAAGATTGATTGGTCAAATCAATTAAATCTGTGTTTCTTGAAAGCGATGGGTTGTTTAGCTTTGGCTAAGATATTGCTTAGGCCTATTCTCCAGTGAGTCAAGAATTTAGTGTCTATATAATGTGATTTATAGTATCCACGTTGGTAAAGCCAGTTATGAGACTGTAACCTTTCTCGAGACACTCGACAACAACACTTTAGATGCTAATGTTGTTGTTTTTTATTCTAGTAATGTATGGTTCTGTCTGAGTTGGGTTCACTATCTCTGATAATTTGTGAACCTAATACTAATGTGTTTTGTCTGTTCACAGTAAAGTATGAGATTTTAGTGCTGCTTGGACTCATCTGTAAGACAGCACCATCCTCAATGCAGCCACATTCAGAGAGTCTGGCAGATAAAATTATCGGAATGCTTAATCACCAGGTTTGTACTGTGAAATTTTACAATGCGTTTTGAAAAATAGGCGGTACTTGACTTGTTATGCATACCATAGTGATTGACCACCTGCATGTACTGTTCAAGAGTTTGGATGATGGCTTTTTTGATAATAAGTGAAAAATGGAAATTTTATCAGCTTTTAATAGGATTTCAGATGGTTTTATATTGACAATTTGATGATTCATTATTGTAGAGATCATAATGATAATAATCATCATAATGATCTGCCTCTCCCTATGAACTTGGCGCATTGAGCACACACCTTTCTTTATGATGCATCAACAAAACACAGAATATTATCCTTGGGAACATTGAAACTCAACTCAGTAGACAAAGTAAAGGAAAGCAAAGTAAACAGTCGTCAAACAGTCGTTTTTGTTTTTCACATGGTCTTATTTGCATCATGCGTTGATCGGTGGTTAATAAAAGTTCATAATATAAAGGATTGTTTCAAAAATTAAACTCAATATTATTTGTATTGCAGATGACAAGACAGAAATCATCAGATTCATCCATCATCTCAGGATGTTTCAAATCCCTCTACTATTTCCTCAGTTCATTCGATCGATCAGCCAAACCAGAACAGGTAAATGTCTCTTGAATGAGCACCATCGTTTCTACATTTGAACAATTAACATATTTGAATCAGTTCTTTACTGATTAAACTCTGTTAATTTTCAACTACATCACATACCAATAGAGTTCCATAAACTCATTAGAGTTTAATTTCAAAGCTATTTTCTTGCTGTTCAAGACTCACTTGCAAAGCAAAATAGAGTAGAAAAAAGTCAGATGCATTATGTGGCAGTAAGAGCTCTATTGTTTGGCAACTATTTATTTGTACACAATCCTGACTATAAAAGGGGACAACTCCTCAATCTGCAAAAGAATTTCTGTAATGCTCATTAAAATTTTTGACTGGTTTCAGTACAGTACAATAAAATAGTATTTTTAATTTAACTTTACAGAATGACATTATATTCAAGAGCTTAGCCAAAGCAATAGACCCAAACATCAAAACAAGCCGTTATGATATTCCTAAAGCTGCTCTCGACCTTCTTGCAAAACATGGAGAGCAATTCAGATCACAACTTCTACGCAGTTACAAGGTTTGTGTTAAGATGTTCGTGGTTTTGTAATTTCTTGTTTTATTTCTAACTCAGTCCTAAGATTCTAGACTCAGGCAGGCCTTATAAGAAATAAGTTGATTTTAATTTGAGGTTAGTTGTCTGAACGACATCCATTGTGGTTAAAATCAAATGTCACATAGATAGGCCTTCGATTAGAGAGTGAATACTTTGCGAGATCAACATTGCTTCTGATAATCTGAGCATGACACCACTCAGCCGCTAGTCAGACCTCCTGAGCTCAAGGAAAATCTTTGATGTTGTACCTACATATTTCTTCACCTACACAATAAGTCTGAGACAAGAAATCATAGCATTCGTGATCTATTGCCCTAGAGGTGAAGGTATTTGCTAGATTTTATTTTAGCATATTTAGGGCTGAATCGCTATGAGTTTTTAACATAAATTTATGAGGTAGAGTTCGAATGGTAGCTGGCTATGGATTTTGCCTATTGCAAGTGTGAACGAATAGGTGAAATTCATAGACAGAAAGTAAAATATATTGTGTTATAATAAGAACACTAAAAACTGTGTCCATACTTGTGATTAACAGACTCCCCCATAACTGGTTGTAGGATATGTATGATAGACTGGTAGCCTTCTCAGCCATGCACAATGATCAAGTGAAGAAGTCTACCTTTCCAGCTATTGAGAATTTCCTCAGACAGGTAAGGATGATTATTACGTCAGTTAACACCATCTTATTATTATATGTTTTTGATATTGCGATAAGATTTAACTGCTCCAAAATTGGTGATGGCTTTGGACTTGTTCTATAAATGTTTTGGAGCTTGATGCTCAATCCTGAAAATAAATTCAGATAAACCCTAAGGATTTAATCTAGTAGGGTAAGTCTGAAACCAGTTGGCTTATTGTTTAAAAAAGTATGGCGATTGAAGACAACCAAAATACTCACATTCTATTTAGGAGTGCCGCTAGTAATTGTGTACCAATGTTGCTATAATGTGTGAACAGATTATGCCAGCAACTTGAGTTATTATCATATCAGGAGAACTAATTGGGCAATCTAAGTATAGAACTCTATCGAAACGCTTGACCAACTTGACAATTCTATGAATTCTAGCCTTTGATGTTGTATTCTGACAGATTGGCAGTGAGTTGGTTGATCCTATAGATGAAGCTTTACCTGATGAGAAAAGGAAAGAGATATTTTACTTTTTTCTGAAGGATTTCATGGCTCACATGAAGAGCATCTCCTCCAGTATTAGGTCTGTGTCGCAGGCCATCAGGAGCTATGGGTATTTCGCAGCGGTGAGTGTCTTTCACAAATACAATAGTTGTATACCAGATAAAGCTTATTATGGGCTGATACATTACTGTAAACAATATTCTTGGATTTTCTTAGCAGATCTTTCCAAATTATGCCTGATCATGGAATTTGCAATGCCAAGATGGTGCATTAATAGAAGTTCTATAGAAAGACACTCTTATAATTATAATTGATGTCTGTTTGGTGTCTGATTTGGGGACCAAGATGAACTGCGATGGCACAAACTAAGTCTGCAATATACTGTGCACTCCGCTTTATTCCAACAACGTTGGACGGACCACCAAAGTCTTTTCACATTTCTGTCATATTATGCCGTTAATTCTAGGGATTGTTCCGTCTAGAGGTTGTTCTGCCTAAGGCTTGTTCCACCTAGGGATTGTTCCTCTAGTTTTGAAGGCTGCTTGCGGATTCTGCCTAGGAATACAACTCTAGTTTATTATTTTTTCCACAACTCTTTCCAGGCTATACGAGAGTTCCAGGGAGAGAATGAAGTCCGAGAGATGCTGACTATACTTCTGGAGAAATGTTTCCAGGTTTACACGAGCTCTGAAGAGACGACCGATAATAAAATGACATTCCTTCCCTCATTCATTCAAAGTCTGGCCAGCATTATCAAACATACACATACTGTGAGTGCAATCTACTCTTGCTTATTCTAATCATCTCATGTCTAGAAAAATACAGAGATCGTAGTTTTTGTTATAAAAGATGATGTTAAACCACTGCTTCCACACAGCCAAATGTGTGCTTATTGAGTTATGTATAGCTCAAAACTAATAAATTGAGGCTGCAATCTCAGCACCTAATGAGTAAATAATTTGCACACACTGAAATCAGGTTATGAAATCAATTATCAGCTAGTGCGTAAATTTCATGCCCTGAATTTGAAAATCAGTTTGTGCAAATTATTTGCCCATTAGGTGACAATTCTGAGATTAAAGTTTCAATTAGTTATCTTGAAGGTATACAGAATTCAATGAGCACAAATTTGCTTGAGTGGCAGCAGTAGTTTAAGAATTCTTTAAGCAAAATTCCCCTCTATCAAGTCTGTCACTCTATCAAGTGGAGAGTTAGGGAGGGTTTGATTTCCAGTTTTTATATTGACATACGTTGTCTCCAATACATCAACTAAACTACTTGTTGTGAGTTTTTTGGATAAAATCAACATAGTTGGTATTCATATTATCGAGTAAACATTATAATATGCAGGTCGACGAAGGCGTTTCAGAACCACTGAGAGTTATCTTCTCCCTAGCAATGGAGTTTTATCCAAAGCTGACAGGACCAGTACAGAAGAGTTGTGCCTCCGCTATTATACAGTTCTTATATACAGTGTGTGGTATGAAAAGTAGACCAAGTCATCTGCTATCTGATCTCGGTAGGTATAAACATTTTCCGGTTACGAGTGTACTAAATTGCATTGGTTTAAAAGCTTTCATATGATCACAGGGGTGTTGGCCTTCCAGTTAATCACTTCAGCAATGGTTTGTTAGGCCGTTTCAAACCTGTAATTCATGACATACTAATTCCATCATTTTTATGCGATCAACCTTTCTATGTTATCGAGGAATCTCCCAAATGGCCGATATAGATTTTACCTTGACATAATTTTATCATGAAGTAAAATAGAGTTTGTGTTTGTCATTTAGTGTACCAGGGGTTACTGCAAACATGTATACATCCACCCCTGATGGAGGGAGATCAGCCGGCCCTAGTTACAGATGAAGGTAATAAAGCCGTATCGTACCAGGACTATACTCAACTGTGGATAGATATACTTAGTCCCAGGAAATATACGGTAGGTGTTTCCTGTTTCCTGCAGACAGCCATCATCAGTGACAATATGTTATGATGATAATTTGATGATAATATGATCATAAATCGGCAGCGAATATTACCGTAGAATAATGTTATTTCTAGGGTAACACCAAGGCCCATAACTCCAAAAATCCAATAATCATAACTAAATAGCATAAGTAACCAAGGCATGACGGAACTTACGGCATCGAGTATTTCTCAGTTTTGGCTGAGACAAAGCACACTTGTTGCAAAAGTATCTGTCTGTGGACTGCAGCATGAACCTGTGACCTTCAAACAGTGCATGTGCTCCCCGACGACCTCCCACTTGTGTCAAAACTGATAATAACTTTAATTTGATAATTTTCTTCACACTGGATCATATATCTTCAGTTTTGTATTTGAAGGGAGCCATTAGCATGGATGGACTGAGTGCGTTGGAGACGTGTATGTATGGGGAGTTTATCACTGCCTTACTGAAGATGTGCAGCAAACTAAACCTTGCCTTTACTCCAGATGATGAAGAGGTAACAAAGTTTTCATCTTTTTTGGCCCTCTGTATATGCCCCAATTAAGTAAATATTAGGAAAAGGCATCATATTATTGTTGAAACTGTTGTCCAATCACTGGATCAATTATTCGAATGAAGATAAATGGATAAATTCTGATCTCCTGAGGCCCAAATAATTGGGGATATAAAATTATTAAACACCCTAGATTTGTAAGTTGTAGCAGGTTGAGAACCCTTACAATTTAGTGGAATTCGCAGTTAGCATACATTTAAAGTAGCAGACAACCATAAAAGTTATATTTTGATATTTGATGCGTAATGATTTACTCTTTCTAAACTTGCATGTTAGAAACAAATATTAAACTAGAAAATTTTAATTATTTTAATAGCAAACTCTCTTCCACCATTTTGTTTCAGTATCAGGCATACCCAATATGATTGGCCAAGTGTTAATACTCTCAAAATAAATGTATTGCTGGAAAATGTTGATGTAGCAAATTATTTGTTTCTGGAATTAAAGCAGCTATCTTTCGTTTGTTTTAATCTAATACATAAACATGCATGTCAATTGAAAATTCATTTACAAAAACAATGTTTTTGCCTTCAATAAAAATAAATTACGCTTTTCTATGAGATTATAAACAAAGCATAGCTTCCCAATTTAATTCAGTTTTTTTGAAGTCATAGAGGTTTAGGGGCTGCTGACTGCCCTGCGGTGCAGAACCGGAGCTTATACCTAGGATTTTCATTGTTGAGTATGCTGCCTATCTGTGAAAGTAAATTGCAAGTGTATTCATAACTAGTGGTGCCAGGGTTGTATGCCACTTTAATCAACCTTTAATAAACTCCCACAACTGCTGGCGAAAATTGGTGCTAGCCAACAGTAAGTCACCCAAACTAAACTCACGCTTATACTTACGCAAATACTAAAGCTAATACTTAGTGACAGTCCTACTAGGCCATGTTTGGTATGGTTTTAAAGATCTCAGGCTGAACATAGTGGATCATAGTGATTAATTGCCTCCCCCTGACCACTATGATCCTTGCTAAAATAATTGAAAAAAAACTAATTGCTATTTTCCACAATTTTCATTTTTTTATTTTTTTTATTTGCCCTATGAACACACAATATTTGATTTAATGGGTTAATATATTCACTTTTTTAATAGGACTGACACTTTAAGCTAATACTTCCGCATCCATTCTTGCGTGTACTCATATCAATGAAAGTCGCTGCAATATTGGATTTTTCCCGTTGCAGGATCAAAACACAGAAATTTCTGCTGCCGCTGACAGCAGTACCCAGCAGTCTGCCTTCAGTGATACAGTGAGTCAGGCGTCTGGGACCCCTGTAATGGTCAAGGACTTCCAGATAGTGATTAACATCGCAGACGTCATGAAGAGTGTACTCGCTGACACAAAGACTGATCTATTCTATGAGTGGACATTCACTTACTGTCATACCATCATCAAACTATCAACGCAGTAAGTCATTCTGTTTTGGAAGGTTAAACTATAGAACCATTATTATGTGCATAACGCTCTGACCTTGGCGAACAGTTGGTAAAACTGAACAAACTGCCAGTAGTAACAGTCTTATCAGAGGGAGGCTTCTACCTAATCCCGTAACATGAGCTTCAGATCATCAGGACTGCCGAATATTTTTTGTGGAAAAATAGTAATTTTCGTTTGGGGATATATATTGCTAGGTGGTTATAAGGGCCGCAGGGCGGTGGCACGAGGATAGTGTGCGGGAGGGGTACCAAAGCGCCTTCCTCTCTTATTTTGCATTGATACCCTGAAATTTAGGGCTCTGGAGTATATCTGAAGCCATATATCAATGAAAAGAACTTGAAGAGTAGAGTTAGCAACCCTGCAGATTGCTATGTATTTTTAGTATATTCTAAAGATAAGACCCCAACTGCCATTATAAGTCTATTCATTGGTTGATATTGGTTTTTCAGGTACCCGAGAGTGAGCAGCTTCTACAAGCTCCTCACCAGTGCTATGGGCATCTGCTCGGCTAATGGATACTTTGATTCAACTATAACACCTTCTGGCGCCGGGGATGGGGAGGAAGACATGGACATTCTGTCGGACAATCGAGGTGTTGCATGCGATAAGACACATCAACTCATCACCAAGCATCAGAAAAAGGTATCTGTGTTCATCCTAATTTTATATGAATGCTTTGCAGTTGTTCTCAGGTTTCTCAGACTATGATTATTATGTTAAGTCAGTCAAAAAAAGGGTCCTTTCACACGTATCTTTGTATTTGCATGAGGAAAAGTCGAAATTCATGGTTAGCTGACATTCACTCAACATTGCTACATTATAAAAACATTATATTATAAACTGCAACCTTATCTCGTATAATCTGACACTAGCTAGCGTTAAGTCAAATTTGAAATTTGTTTCTCAAACCTCGTATTTAGCTGGTATTTACTCTGCTAGGATATTTGGCTGTACTTCCATGTGACTGATTATATTATGTTATAATATATCTAGAATAAATATATCTTATACTGTTCTCATTGTACAGGTGGTGACATGTATGAGACAATACAAAGATGATCTACTGATATCGTGTCTCAAGTTTCTCTTTAGTCTGCCTGTGTCTATAATAACTCAGCAGCTACCATCTATGTCTGAAGCCTTGCAGGTAAGACTCGAAATTTACATCTTATTTTGGGACCCACATCTTTGAATTGCTTGTGGTAAGGGGGACGATTATTTGTCACAATAATCCAACCAAAGTGGTTTTTGTGTGTAGTAAAACCAATATTATAAATATATTGATAGCAAGAATGTGAAATAAAAAGGTAGTGATAGGTTTGAGATCACCCCAGCTTCAAAAAACAACCAAAATTAACTTTTTCCAGATGAAGGTGGTTAAAAGGAAGCATATTACCATGATGAGTATTACTATGCATGACTTCTACCATACAAAACTTGTGTTGTTTGTTTGTTAGGTTGGTTTGTCACTTGGCTTGAGTTACCCTCCCTTGATATCTCAATGTCTGAACACATTAAAGCTTCTATTCGCCTCCTTACCAGAGGACGAGAAGCTATCACAGCTCACTGTGCTCTTACCGTACCTGGATAAGTTCTTACAAGCTACAGGTTAGTCATATTGTATGTCTACAGAACACTTTCACAGTTGGTTGTGTTGGAGGTCTTGGTCATTTGATGCCCCAGGTCTGCTTTGACCTGCCTGCAAATTTGGCCGCAAGGGCGGTCTCGCACCTAGAGGCACCTTTCTTTCTCAATTTGCGGACAAAGACAGAACTTGCGATTTCAACCAGCATTATTTTAACCCACACTTTACTCACAGGCCATTGCCAATTGTCCCCAGAAATAAATACTAATTAACCAACAAATTATACAGCTGCTGCCTCATGCCTTTTTTTTGCTGTTAAACTTGCTTTGATTGATTGCCTGTAGGAGCACACTTTTACCTTTTCACATATCCAAAATGCTACTAGGGTCCGGCAATATTTACAAGCCCTTGTTTGCCAAATCAAAGCTAATTATGCCGTATAAGATACGGAGTCCAATGTTTAGCATTACCACTTAGATCAGGCCAGGCTGGTCATTCTCAAAGTCTGACCTTATATGAATAAACACCGGACGATTGTTGTTTGTTCTACATAGATAAATCGGAGGAGAAGGATGAGACAACCCGTAAGGTATTGAAGAATAAACAGCGTCTAAAGTTACCTCCAGCACTGCTGAGATTAGCTGATGTGAAGACAAGTGTGAGTTCTACCATATTAATTCTAATAACTATAAAATATAATTTACCATCCACTACATGAATACCTTTTGTGCATCTATAACTAGTTGATACATTATTATAGGATACACATAAGGACATTTTTGACCTTGTTACCTAAATGGATTTTGACTGCAAACCCAGATGCAGATGCTGCGTGTCTTGATTCGTTCTTGAAAAAAATACATTCAAGGGGAAATACTCTTTGTCCAAGATAACGATATTTTCAGTTGTAATCTTGTTGTGTGGATAATTTTGAATTACCAGGAACTTTTTTTGTAGCTCAAAGACATGTAGGGAAGAAGAAATCAATGATGTTATATGACATATGACTTGACATTTTCCAGTTTAAGAATCATGGACCAAATTTTCTACCCCTATGCATTGTTCACCAATACTCTTTGAAAAAGTTATTCCTTGATACACAGTCAGGTAGAAGTGATATGCAGAAGCTGAAGTTGGAGGTGCTAAAGTTTCTAGGAGAGCTTGGTGGGCAGGATAACCAGCATGTAGTAAGGACAGATCGTCGGGACATCTCACAAATAGCTGTGTCATGGAGCACAACAGAGCATATCAAATTCAGCGTACCATTCAAAGATGCGAAACCTGATATATATCTAGGTGAGCCAATATTATCTGTGGTCATGTTCTGTCAAACAAAAAGTTTTTTAAAGACAGGTTGTATGACAGCAATAAAACCCAATGAAGCCTGGTGAATATTGGGTTTTGACATTTTTTGTTAGATATTTCCTCAAACATCAACACATCATTATGTATGATTGAAATGGGACCATGGAATATATATTTTATAATATTATGTTTACATTCAGAACTCTCTGTTGCAAACAATTCATTTTATTTAATGTACATTTTAGATAAGTTTCTCCCCCGAGCTTGTGAGCTGGCGCTCTCCAGCGGTAACAGACAGACAAAAGTAGCTGCCTGTGAGCTTGTGCACAGTTTGGTGCTTCTATTACTGGGCTGTATTGCCACGCAACCTGAAAATATGCGAAAGCCAGCTGATCATGTGTTCAAGAAGCTATTCCCTGTGCTGCTCAAACTGTCTGTGGATATTGAGCTGGTTAGTTTCTTTCTAAATATACTGATTCTCAAGTTTGGTAGGGCTGATCTATAAACATTTTATATATATTTCTATGTTTAAAGTCTGATCTTGTCAAATCTAGGTCATATTATTGTGAAGTTACTCACTGAGAACTTGAAATGAACTACAAACCAATACGATTCAATGATATTAAATAGTGATACAGTAGCAGTATCATCTGACCTTGCTAATGTTTCAGCTAACCGATTGCGTCATTTCACCTTCGGAGATGGTGAGATGACCCAATCGGTTAGCCGGCTTGCTATTTGCTGCCAGGTGATTAGTGACGCAGGAGTTGTGGGTTTGACCTTCGGGTGTATACCTCTCCTATATTGAGAAGTTGTATGTTGTAGGTATCACAGCAGCTGTTTGAGCCCCTTATGTACCAGCTCATTCATTGGTTTACAGGAAAACCAAAGCTGAAGGAGACAGGAATATTACTGGACACCCTAATGGTCAGTTATGTAATAAAACATATCTTTTGTCTTGTGGTATATGAATAGTACTGGTGGAAGGTGAGGTTATGTAGCTCTGATTTCTGTGCGCAATTATGCTTATATCTTACTGTGACCAATGTACTCCCTCTGCTGTGACTAGATGTTTTTTTTTTCAATCTTAGCTTTTCACTGGTGCTGGGTTATGCTTCAATCCCCTATTGACTTTAGAGATCAGACATCCTCAAATCACATATCTATTCATATTAAAATGTCTTTTTTTTTATAAATATAGTTCGATTGATGTAGTCAGTAGAGTTGTCTCTTCATGCAAAGCATGTATTGACACTCCACATAATTGACGGACCTTTCTTTCAGGTTTTTCTTTCACAAAGTGAAAGCATCATGATAATGATTTGATAGCATGATCCTTTATTTCAATCCATTTATTTACAGGAAGGTGTAGAGTCTGTGAACAATTCTGCTCTCAGAGAATTCTCAGCTAAGTGTGTAGCCGAATATCTCAAATGGTCCATCAAACAGATATCTGTCAAGGTATAGTCTATTGAGCTTTAGACCAGGTTTGATCCAGTTTGCCTGCATTAGGAGTTGCTTCCCCCACTGATCAGCCCTTTTTGCTTGCGGCTTAACAGTGCAAACCCAATCCTGAATGCAGGCCAAACTGGATCAAACTTGATAAAATTGAGCTTCATTATCCTGACAATGGAAACTTTCTCAAGCCTACTGAATGGCTGGTAGGGCTACAATTAATGCTTCTGACACTTTCACTGAGGTATTTATATTATGTTCTATGCTACAACTATATTGTTCCTGAAATCTAACACCATACCAGACCATCATCGATTGAATGCATTCTAACTTGCCATCAACTGCCTTTCATATTGTCAAAAGTATCGCACATATGAAATGTGTACAAAAGCCATCTGAGCCCTCAAGATATAATCATTTTGCAGACTAAAAGTAACCCAATAACATTTATACCAACAAAATTAGGACTCAAAATTAGCATTTGCTCTTATACCACCTCAGCTTGAGCAACTAATCCAAAGCTTGTCCAGTAAGTATGCACATTATCTGTTCTCTTTTCTGTATCGCAACAGCAACTACAGAAGAACAGTGAGTGTGTGAAGCCATTACTAAGGCAGATGTCGTCTATGGCGAGACATCCTAGTTATAGTAAGCGCCTCGGGGCTTGTCTAGTATACAATCATATATACACAATACTGAGAGAGGAAAAGTCACTAGTGGATAAATATACGATGGAGACACTGGTCTGTTTTATTGACTGCTTAGCTCTGGCGCATTCTGATGAGCAGAGTTTAGGTGAGTATTGATATCACGATACTTATATTCATAGTGTCTTAGGAAATATAAGGTTGGGAGGAAGCTTAGTTGGTTAGAGCGACAGTCATTCAGTGCACAAGTGTTGAAGGTTGGGGGTTAGGATATCACTGCAATCCATGGGCTATTGGGGTTTGGTTGGCCCCTTGGTGCGCTCTGTACTGCCTACAAACAGAGTGCAATCCGGGGCTGAAGGCAACCAATATCTCATCGCCCAGGATGTGCAGTGTGATAAGACCCTCTACTTTTAATAAACCATTCAATCAACCATATAACCAAATATGACCATAGAATGATAGTAACTTATGAAAAGCTGCATTATCGTATTATTTTACATCACATTTTTGACTGTGTTGTGTAACTGGAATCCCACACACCCCTATTCTATTTTTTTGGCTTGAATGATTAAGATTCTATTGAGTCACATTTTGTATATATTTAGGGACCCATACAGAGGCAAGGAAATGTCTAAAGCATATTGAAAGGATCTTAAAGGCTAAAAAGGATATGTTCTTGACTCGTTCTGTTGATAGAAGGACACCAATGTAAGTACTTAAAAACTCCTTGATAGGTCTTTAACCTTACTGAGGACTACATGACAAGAGTTGGGTCTGAGGGCTGTGAGTTGAGTCACATGAGGACCTGAGTCACATGTAGCTGCTCTGTTTAGATTTTGATTGTAACTTCTAAATATCACTCATTGTTGTAATATTTTAAAATTTATTGGCACAAGTTACATTTGTCGAGAATGTTTTTGAAAATCAGCCATAGAGGAAAAATGGAAAAATATTCAATTAAGATGAATAAAAAGGCAAACAGAAAAATGACATTTGAGTGACTTACCCATTGAGTTAAATGTAAATTGAACAATACATCATACTAAAGATATTATGGGTAGCAAAGCGCTACTAACATACATGTTGCCCTTTACTTGATTAACTATCCAAACTTCCTTTAAACTTTTCTTCACAGGGGTTGGCCTCCCAATGCTACATTGAAAGACGCAGTTATATGGTTGTTGGGACAGATAGCTCGACCTGAGACTGAATGTAGACACGCCTGTATTGAGCTGATCAGTAATCTGTCATCCTCACTACCAGCAGAGATGAACAGTAACCCTAAACTCATTACATACATCACAGGAAAAGAGGGAATACAATACCTAAGAGATATGTATGTATGATAATTTTCAAAAAACATTGTCTGCGTTCACCAAATGGTGCACATGTACAAGATAGAAACCTTGTAACACTGTATATTCACTGGGTTTCCATATGGTGAGCGGATTGGTTGTTTAAACTATCAGGTCGCGCTCATTGTGAAGACTGAGTTGCAGTTACAGTAGTTGAGATCTGAGCTCAAATCCCAACTGCAGCAGTACAAACCAAGAGGTGACAACTCAGTTCTATCTAGGTAATCCTCAAAAACCACATGGAAACGCAATGACTGCGATTTTAATACAAAGCTAGATGCCACAACTGGGCAATAAGTAAAGTTTAAATTATTGAAGAAAATTCTAACTGCAGTTGTTGAGTTGAGTTGAGATGAGTTGAGTTGAGATGAGTTGAGTTGAGTTGAGTTGAGTTGAGTTGAGTTGAGTTGAGTTGAGTTGAGTTGAGTTGAGTTGAGTTGAGTTGAGTTGAGTTGAGTTGAGTTGAGTTGAGTTGAGTTTATTTGTACATTCATAATTATCTTTTGAAGTGGGGTAGCGAATGTTTACACTAAAAATTATGTCCAGAGTTATAGTAATTCATAAAAAAAGTAAAAAAACTGTTATTCCTCTTCTCTGTCATGTCATGTGGTCATCAATGTAGATGCCTAAAAACTTCATCACCTGGAAGGGATTGATGCTACTATTTTCATAAAATACTGGATTTCGGTGTTCTTGTAAATAATTCTAATAAAGATTCATAATGACAGTCTTGTCAGCATTTAGGAGCATGTGATTGTTTGCTGACCATAGAGCGGTCTATTGAATCGCTGGCACAATTGATTGATTATCAGGGTTGCTAACTTTTAAATAGAAAGTGCTATCATCTGCATACTTGACAGTTTTGAACTTGGAACTGGGAGATCGTTAATGTATATAAGCCACAATATTGGCCCGTGTTTTGTGTCCTGTGGAGCTCGAACATTGATGTCAATGTATTCGGAAGTGGAGCTGTTGAATTTCACACACTGCTTGCGTCTTTTCAGGAAGTGTGCGATGAGTCTGATAATCGGAGGGTGGAAGTATTAATTTTCAAATCATAAGATCTCAAAACAGCCTCTTTCCAGCCTCTCTTTTATATGCTATCAAATAATTGAAGGACCAACCCCAAAAGTTGGTATTTAATGAATAATTGAATTAATAATGAATCAGATATGAAATTCAAGATAATTGAATTTATTTTTTGTATTTTCTTCCATGTCCTGTTAGTACTCGGGACAGTGATTACAATTGTATATCTCAGTCTGAAACCCATGCATGTTTAACATAAATCAAAAAATACAATCTTTCTTTTCTATTCACCCTCAGTTGTGATGGCGTATACAAGACACAGGATGGACATAAGTCCGTGTTAATGCTCACAAGTCCGCTCACCTCTAAAAGGGAGGCGGTGATGAGTGTTAAGGCTGGTGTGCAATGGTTCCACAGAGTACTAGCCAGTCTTGATGCCTACTGTTGGCTCATCGGTAACAGCCTCATTGCTGCACCAAAACTGTTGAGTGGTGAGTTTTATTAATTCAACGCTCATTTTCTGTCACTTGTTAATAATTAGCGCAGTGTAACGGAGAGGTTGCAAAAAATCTCATAGTTGTCTTCTCCTGGTACATGTTTGCCATTAATGTGATTCGGAGTTACACACTCACAATTTTTATAGTAGAAAATATAATCTCTTACCTGGAAACAAAGAAGCTGTCGCACCATATTGAACGTAAAATGAGATGGTTTGCTGATACCAACAAGTTTGAGCACTGAATGACCATCTTACTATCTGATGTTTCAATTCTAGAACTGCCATTGCATGACTCTGGTCGTGACACCTAGACTAGCCTGATACGTTGACATCTGTAGCACAAGTTCTTTTTTCACAGGTTCAGCTCCTATATTCGATGTGATAGAACACTTCATCGATGATATATCAACTAAGTCTCTGCCGGACTTGACCACTGATCCTCTTATGGTTTATACCCCATCGGAGATCGAGGAGTTCAACAGGTACCCAAATTTCCTCTGGTCTGCAAATTACCAAGTTATAGCCTTGTTCTATATCATAAATTCTATTCCATATTCTTGAAGTATTCTATTCTAGGGTCCATTGTATGGAAAAAGTTCCTTGGATAAAATTACCAAGATGCTTGTTTGTGGGCCGTTGGAATAGAAAAAGAGCCTGTAGATTTGCCTTTTTAGTTGTCAGTCTTGCCAGTTTTATGGTCTGTTATGGCATCGGACATAAGACATTTTATTGGTTGATTTGATATACCCTAAGGGGAGTAAAGTATTTGCAAAAGGAAAAGTACTCTTTTTTTCAAATACCCTGAAATAGCTAAGTTATAACCAACTAACATTAAATCAACCTCATCATTCTACACCAGTCAGCTAACAATAAGTCCCCAAACTGGATAATATTCAGTTAGCCAAGGTACTAAGTAATTAGGATGCACTGGGTTATGTATTTACGGTTTATAAAATAGACATTTATGGATCTTTTTACAGAGCTAAGTGTACAATGACAGTTAGACTGTTTGACTTTCTCTCTATACTGATTCACGCTGGAAAAGAGGTAAATACTCTTATCATATATTTTTGTAATATATAATCAATCCCACTTAAATTATGGCTTGTTAGATTTCTCATATCAGCTTGACCCAATGCCGCACGGCCATAGAATGTTAGATCACAAAAAGACACACACCAGATTTTTAGATCATCCAACAACTCAATTTCTCCATCCATTTTATGTTTTCTCTCTATATTGCAGGTGTTACTGGAAGGTGGTGCACTTAACTCTACTTTATGGAGCTTACTAGGAAGCTGTATTGTTGATCCAGAATTAGTTGGGTTTAACATGGCTGACATAGAGATTATCAACTATCTCCCTGGGATCTTAGGTGGAATGATACAAGCACTAAAGAGAGTGCCTCAGTACTTGTCTCAATTCAAGACCAGTGTGAAAGCTCTACTGTCACAGAGGTAATATAAGCTGATCTCTTCATCCATGGAGCTTTTTTGATTTTAACAAAATGCTATTTTGGCTATCATTGCTCAGGAAATATTCAAATGAGTGAAATTAGAAATAGGTTTTTCTTTTGGGATGTCAGGAATACTCAGCTTAACTGCTGAGACATAATAATTTTGAACCTGATTCAATATTATTATGTGGGATTCCCCTGACCAATTGAGCTCTGCTGTATATCTCATGATATGCGCATTTCGTTTTGATTGAAAACTAGGTTCTTCTTTCCAAGTTGTAGACGAACTACGGAATCAAGACAATTATGAAAAACTTTATTGTTGATTTTTTGTCTTGCACAGCTCATACAAGATGAGTGACATACTTGCTACATTTGACACAAACTTGGCAGAAGAACAGCAGCTTAGATATAGATGTGTGACCTCAGGTTATCAGCTGCTCTGTGATGCGGGTGTGCTTAATGACAGCCTACCAACAGGCTTGTCTGCATCAGAGCTCAGTCTACAGCTTACACAAGTTGTTATCAAAGCTTCTACCGTAAGTTACATTTCATAGTTATGAGAGCTTGTCTATAAAGGACCAAGCTCATCCATGTCAATCCTGGAAGCAACGGAAAATGTATTTTTATATTCTATGTATAGATGATTCTTAGTAGACATATCCATTATATATCATGATAAAAGAAAATTAATTTAAATCCAAATACAATTATACAAAATTTGTAGTGTCTTGATGTTCTTTGTAGTTGCCTTACCACAATTAGTTTGAAAAACTTCAGAATTTCAAAGCAATTTGAAGTTCCATGTATTGTTTATGTGTACTTGACCAGTGAACAACAATATGCAAGCAACACTCTAGAGTTTAGTTTAGTCCACTAGCCAAGGTGGGAGTTTGAGCAATAAGGTTGGAAAATGTTAGCCTTATTTTTTGCAAAACCAGCAAACTTTTCCCCCTGCAGCTACCTTACTCCTCAATGGTAACATGTTTTATTATTACAGGCTGTTGGACAGAGAAGTAGAGACCCCACCACTAGTAGACTTCTGGAGTCTTTTTACAGTCTCGCCCTCAGTATGGATGTAAATAGTGCTTCAGTAGTGGAGATGTTGTACAGTGATAAGTCTGATACTGTGTACGCTCATACTCAACAGGTAAAATCTAGTCATAGGGTTCCCAGTCAGTTAGTAAGAGCTTACAACTCCTTACATATCTGCTATATGACCAGTTTGTGTGCTGGTAGTGGCATTTCTCCATTACCCTGGTTGGGATGTGAAAACGGAGGATAATATTGTTACCAGCAACCCGAACAGAGTTAGAGCACTCAAACAACTACATGGCCTACAATTGAGGCTACATGACTCAATATTAAAGACTAAACATGATGCCAGCATGACAATACAAGTTCTTTGGTATTGAGCAGATAAATTCAGATTTGCATATTTCTGCATCTGAACATCAGTGATGATCGATTTGTGATAAATAACTTGTATTGTCATGCTGGCATCATGTTTAGTTTATCACAAATCGATCATCACAGATGTTCAGATTTGCATATTTCTGCATCATCACAGATGTTCAGATGCAGAAATATGCAAATCTGAATTTATCTGCTCAATACCAAAGAACTTGTTGCTGTTTTATAAATTGAGGCATTTTCACTAGCTAGTCATGACTGGGTTTTTAAAATACTTATTGTCATTGCCACAGGAATATACTCATCGACTTAAGATATAAGTATATAATATAGTATATAAAGTCTATGATATACTCAACACCTTTGGTTCAAAAAGGATGAATGTTGGTTGTCTTTATAAATGTGTATGATCTATATTGACATATTTTTGTATCCACCTGTTCTCCCCACAGGTAATATTGAAGTACATGGTTAGTAAAGGGGAGCCTATGGTTAAGGCGGTCATGTCTCACGCCGCCCAGTCACCTAATAAGACCAGCTCATATCTCATAGGTCTACTGGACCATATCAGGACTGCTACATCTGCTGCTGATCTACCTAACAGGTAAATCCACTGATATGTAAAAAAACATGCTTAAACTTGCAGTCATTTATCACTAAACTTGAAAATTTCATATGTTGTACCCTTTGAAGTGAGATAGTACTTCAGTGGGAAAACACAAAAATTGAACCTCTTTTTTGATCACAGTAAGTATTTATCATCATTGAGTTTCAGGACCATAATTAGTCAGCAGGTCATACACAGTCTAGTGGAATGAGTCATTTTAGTAGATTCTGTCTGTAGATGAGAAAAAAGCGATTTCTAATCTATCATCGAGCTGTGCATGGTTAGTTGCAAGTGAACGAGAGACGGAAGCGGACAAGCCCAATGCCCATCGTGCACCTTGCCAAGGATACTATCACTTTACTAGCCCTACAACATTAAGACATGTAACAAAAGTAATAATATCTAGTACTTATCTTACCTTACAAGGGAGAAGACCAATTTGCTGAAGGTGGCAGACTGTGTTTTAGATAACTGGTCATGCCTGAGCGCCTGGTGGAGAAGTAAACCCTTCTCATCCTCTAACCTCACCTTCTGTATCTTCATTCTCAAGAAATCTCTACTTCTGTCTGGGAATGTAAGTAACTCTGTAACCATCATTATATCATAGGTGTTTGGTGAAATGTGGGTTTTATTTAGTGGTTCCCAGATTCAATGAGCTTCGATTAGCAGCTTAAGGTTTTTCATAGATATCGTTGGTTTTTCATTGACATGTGAGAAAGCCAGCCACAGTTGTATTATTTTGTTGAACTAGGATCTAGGGCTAGGACTTAATCTATACGATAGACCAAGATTGGTCTATGATTTATACCCTAAAATAGGAATTGTAACACATTACAGAATTAAACAAGTCAGTCGGTTACATTTTCCCCGTGTTAGAAACTTGTATTCTGTGTAAGGAGAAAACCTGGCAGGCATGTCCTGACATACCGAGCTTTAAAAATGCAACTTCAAGGCATCTGAAATTCTGGTCACATGTTTAGTTGACCTTCATAAACTTAGCACTCATCTTTAGGTATTGAGATTAAAACTAAAAGTTTGTTTTTATTGGTAGTTGGAGAAGAAGAAATGTTTTGGAGAGTTGGTAGAGTTCTTTACACAGACATTACTGTCACCTAACACAGAACACACTCAGATCGTGAGTTTTATCATACCTGTCATAACCTCATATCTTTAGTAGTGCGGTATTCTGGGATATATTCTATAATTATTATGATTCTCACATAGATCGACTAATTATTATTAAGTCAAGGGAAGAATTTATTTACTATTAAATGAATTTAAATGCATTCCCCAAAAATAAATTGCTATACCTACATTGTGCTAGCAAGATTTACTGATTCATGATGTCATATTCCCTTATGGTTATGGTTACAGTTATCTAGCCCTAGATCAAGTTTGCTCCATTTTTCCCCCGTTGGATTTGCCCCCCCCTACTGACACGCCGAAGTAGAGGGGGGGCAATTCCAACGGGAAAAAATGGAGCAAACTTGATCTAATCTAGCCCATATTTATTTAATATCATGTATGCAATCCTGGACCTGAAAGCGTATGCAAAATTGAATGACATTATCAACTTTTATTTTAGTGTGACTTGTTAGACATTCTCCCTGCATTCCTCAGCGGGTCTGAAGGCCATACTGAGAAAATACGGTGAGTCAAACAAATCCGTCTGTTTTCCTGAAATGCATGCTAATGCATTTTGAGATGATACTTAGGCGACATGGTGCATTATAATATATACTTACTGAGATTTTCTTGTGAGTTTGTGAGTTGCTGGAATTCAGTGCATTATAGCTACAGTCATAAAGGAAGGTCTGTTAATTCAAATTTATATTTCATCTCTTTTTTGACAGGTCTGGAGTTCAGTCTTATGTGAACATGAAATTCCCTCTAAAAAGTGATGAACTGCCAGTGAACTCCACGGGTTTCCATGAGTACATAAATGCTTTCCGTAAGGTAGGTCCTTATAAATTTCACAATGATTACTGTAGATCGGTCCTTTGTGAGAAAACTGTAATATATGTCTCAGCTATTAAATTCAGCAATTTACATTTGACAATTACAACCCTCATTTTCTTGCACACGGAAAGAGCAATGACTAGTGTCAATTACGGAATGCTTTGAAGTGATGTAACTAAAGAAGGTTAGCAAAGCCTGAGATGTCAACTAAACATTGCCCGTTATACTAGCTGGAAAACTAGTGGTCCGAATATCTTGTTATTTTTATTCAAATTTTAGTCTTTCCTTAAGGTAATGTCAAAGACCGATCCGAATATCAACATATCATAATATATTGTTGGAAAGCTGCCGAGCTACTGAAAATGAATACCTAATCAAAAACAGCTACTTTTTGGGGACTTTTGAGGTGTTTTTGGGCATTCTTTTGCGTTAAATTCAAGAAAAACAAAGATGCCAAGTGAAAAAATCTGTTGGCATTTCCTGTATGCACCATGGTTAATGAAAGCGGCTTCGTATGTGAGAACTTTCAAAAAATCTTTGTTTGGCCACAATAATGGTCATTTGGTCAGCATATTTGAAGTTATGCAAAAGTGGCGAAAATATTAGCTGTATTCAAGAGTTTACTGTCTTCACAATATGCAGGCTAATTTGTTGAAAGTCAATGTGTATGACATTTGAAGTGTAAATAAATTAAGAGAAAATCATAATTAATTTTGTTTCAAGCCTATGATCTGTTCTTAACTGATGATGAAAATTTCACATATTTTCACGGCTTCACAAATAAAATGCATTGTATGGCGTGACGTAGAAAGTCGATTTAGACTAGTCATATATGAAAGAAAATAAAATTTTTTGATGAACGCAATCTCTAAGTATACATTCCACCTGTTTTGAAATTTCTTGCAGTCAATTTGCCTCCTCAATCTGCATTGGCAAAAACAGTGTTTTCTGCCTCATTTTCTCCCTAAAATGACACAACGTCATCGAATCAAGTTTTTGTTCAGGTATTCATTTTCAGTAGCTCGGCAGCTTTCCAACAGTATATGATATGTTTATATTTGGATCGGTCTTTGAATTACCTTAATAAGTGATTTGCAAACCCTGAATTTTCTTTTATGTAACTTCTCATGATTGCAATTTAAATTTAAGCCACAGGTACCAATGCAAATGAATAGGAGCTGCCAATAGCCAGTGCTGCAAATCATAAAGCTCCAGCTGACACTGAACCAGCTGATTTGTGTGAATCTAAGGAAGATAATAATATATTATTTTATACAGATACTGGAAGCTATGGTGATAGGCAGCGATTTAGATATACTAAAGATAATGCTGACTGTGATATGTAGAGAAGAGTTACACGTACAGGAGGATATGGTACAGGATTACATCAGACGATTTGCTAACAGGTTAGATCTTGTGTCTTTAAGCTGAGCCATCACAGCAACACAGCTGATATATTTTCTCTGTAACCAGATAAAAGTTGTTGGTTAAAATGAAGGTGTCATATCCCTCGTCGCATTCCAAGGCATGAGTGGCCAAATAATGGCTACATTATCTGCACCAAAGGGTTGGTCGTAGGCAGGTCCCAGCACACCTTAATTAAAGACCTTCAACATTTGCATACCCTTTAAAATTTCGTTGATTGGCCATCTTGTAGCCCAAGATATGACAACGTAAAAATGAATACTTATCCAAAGATGTGTAGGTAAAACAAATGTAGGATTTCGTTAGCAAAATCTAATTATTTTGATTTTCAGCAGAAATTTCATCAATTTGTGTCAGACCAAAGATATGCCACAAATAACGTTGGGTTCAGTATAAACTATGACCTATATATATAGTAAATTTGCCACCATTCTGCGTCCGGCGCACTGTGTATCATTTTCGCTCTGTTAGCGTAACTCCTCTTGGAGCATTATGCTCTGAGTATTGCAGTTTGTTCAATGATGAGTAGTAGCGGGCATTGATCAGTAGTTGTAAATAAATATTATTTATTGTATCGACTTATGTTTGTTTGATAAGGATGAGAAAGCTGAACCCAGATCGGCAGATAGAAGCACAGAAGATCTGCTTCAATATGTACAAAGATTCAGCTAACATAAACCAGACCAGTCGGATATCTGCTCTGGACAGAGTTATGATTCCAATCCTACACAGAGCAGACAAGGTCACCAAGATTGAGTTCTTCAAACTATACCTGTTAGACATAAAGAAATGTCTCATCGCACGGGAATCAAAGGTAAATGATCTTCATCCTGTTGTTGTTTTCTATGTACTGACATATTTTCTACAGCACAAATCTGAAACATGTTGACCAAATATAGAAATCAACTCCTCCTGCTCAGCAGTTTGCCTGCAGGTAAGTCTTGTGAAAAAATACTATCTCTGCAGTGCAGCGATGGTGGCACTACCTTCCCACACTGTTCAAGTGATTACTATTGCATGTTCATCTCTGATTGATAGAGAGTGAATTTATTCACCTAGCCTAGCTCGAGTACCATCAGAAGGAATAGGGTGTGACTACCTGAGGTCAATTTCATTATTTCGGGGTGTTCACATGTTAGGTTTTCGTTCTAAATTGATTCTAGAGATACATATGCTTATAGTGAAGTCTTGATGTCAGTGTGCTGCTTTTCACCAGGCAAAACTATCGAGGGTGAATCCAAGGAGTAACTCTAAGGAGAAACTAAGAGTAACTTTAAGTCCTTGGCGAACTAATAAAGAAATTAATTCATCTGCCTTCATGTGTTTGATAGATGTCCCCCGATACCTGGCAGACACAGATTAGAGACAGGGCCTCGTGTTTCAAACTGGTCGAGTTTCTATACAGCAGCCTTCTGAAGGATGAGGTATTTAACGCTGCCTCTTATCTAGCTAAACTATGGGTGTCTGATGACCAAACAGCCTCTTCTAAAGCTGACGCCTGGAAAAACCTCACCAAAGATCTCATCAGGTAATCATAGACGCTGAACTTATGTAGATTTTTTTCCTTATTTATCGATTCTCAGCAGTTATTTTTTTGTGCTGGTGGCATAGTGTCCTCTGTTATTAGTTTTTAAAAATCTATCATTGCAAAAATTTGAGTAAATATTATGCTTACATTACATCCTAGATGCCATCACAAACATTGCTGCCATGCTTGTAACTCGCAACTATGGTATGACAACTCACACATTAATCATCAATAGTGATATGATCTTGTATTTGGAGAAAAAGTACTGACTGAACTCATGGCTGATTCTTCAAATACGAAAACTGCATAACAATGCTATCCGTTACTGCTAGCTGAGGTGTAATAGCATGACGTTATCTAGTCTGAGCCCCCCCCCACACTCATACCTCCCGCCCAACGCCCCACCCTTGTTATCTATTGGCACTAGCTCTGTTAGATTTGTAACTTTGCAGGTAGCTCTGGTAAGTCTAACTTTACCCATGTCAACCAATACTTAACCAGTGCTGTCCCCAGGATTTTCAGTGGAAAGGTGGAAATGGACAAAAGCACCAACAAACAATTTGATGGTTGGGCTATCTGTGTACAAGTAATGCCCGGAACATGTAACAAATGGCTTATGTGCATTGATTGGGCAAGATAGCACCAAATCTCTCCTGAATAAGAATAGTGAATTTTTATCAGGTTTTTCACACTGGCATGTAATACAAAGTCAGCTCAGGATTAAACTCAATCTGAGTTTCTTGTTCTTTGGGTGAGGAGGATAAAAATACCTGATGTCCTAGCAACACATGTATAGCAGATAAAGACAAATCCTGAATTGTTATTTCCTAATGAGAATTGATTTTTACTGAATAAAATTATTATTGACAATAGAAAATCGGAAAGGCTCCTTGTATTAGTGGAGAGGCGTTATAACCCTCCCTGCTGGGGACAGCACTGACTTCTAGGATGGCGTGTGTATTATCTAAAATAGAGTTTTACAGGGATATAATAACTCTACAGATCTAACTTATTCCATAAGATTGTAATGACTGATCAATTATATTAATATAATATCGAGGTCGTTCTTGTTTGTTTTTGTAGGATATGCAAAGACTGTGCAAAGGAGGATATGCGTGGAGAGACTGTTCATCTAGAGCTGCGCAGACGCATGCATTGCGCTGCGTACAATGCATTGATCGCTATAATCTCAAACACCCAGACGGATATCAAGTTTTACCAACAGTTTATATTCTCTGGCGATGCTGCAAAGGTAAGTCCTCAAACTCAAGTTAAGGTAGTGACGGCGCCAGTGATGCCCATGTACATAGGTTTTGGCCCTCTTTATTATGTTTTATACTGGTCTAGATAGCCTAGAGAAAATATCGAAAAATTGAATAACCAACTTTATGCACGGAGTAACAGGGGAAAGGAGAAATAACTTCCTAATTCTTCATATATGTTATTATGACGTTGTCTCCCCTGTTTCTCCTTGCTTACGGTAAGCTAACATTTAATTAAACTTATTGCTTCTCACGAACTCCCATCTCAGCTAACGTCTCGCGGCCACTTTTTTGGCAGTGTGACAAGGATACATAAGTTACACACAGTAAATCTAGAAGGAAGTAGTAATTGGGTTTGGAATGTCCCTTGAAAAAATATTTGAATGTAAAAGTCCCCTACTGAGGTCAGAATATCCAGGGTTCAAAGAGCTTATGATCCTATGGAATTTCAATTTAATTTTAGATAAGTCGATCATGATGTTTGCTTGCTGACTCATTATCGACAAAAAGTTATTTTTATTTGACTTGTTTTTTATTGCTCATTGTCAATACTAAAATACATTAGCTCTCTACTGATGGATATAATGAAAAGATTGAACCACTTTGCCAACGAACGTTTTGAGTTCAGGATCAAAAGGGTTAATTTGTTGGTATTGTCCCTTCAAAATTGCCATCATAAATCAAATGAGAAAAATTTGATAGAATTGCAGATGATAGTATATTGAAACTAAAAATTAAATTGTTAATTAAAACAGGTTATTTGGTGTGTTTATGTGTATGTATAGCGTTTAATGTATCTTTGCAGATAAAAGACGTGTTGTAAAAATGTGCTCTGTAGATTTACAAAAAAAAAGATATTTTTGAAAAAAACTGGAAAACAAAAAATAAAAGTATAAGTATCTAAAATAATGTCTCATAAAATTTGGCACAGTGTGTTCTAAAACAGGACTTTCAGCAGTTAACTCGCTGTTTGGGGATCCTACACTTGCCTGATGGAAGTTTTTCCAGCTCTAAAAGGGGGTCAGTACTAGAAATCATATGAAGAGCTCCGGTTTTTGAATTTGGTTCATATAGAGACTTGACAGATTTACATTCTAAAATGTCACCCCGTCAGCTGCTGGAGATGTTTTTTGTCTTCTTCAGACAAATGCCCATAGAGCTAAATAGGTTTACCGATAACATTTTTATATACAGCTTGGGTAATTCAAAGAACTGAGCCCTGTGCTTGTTGATGTAGGGGGAGGCGGAAATAAACTTAAGAACACATGTACCCTTTTTGCGCACTTATCATGATGATACCCGATCCATGATAGGGTTGTTTTGGATATCATCTCCTAGCAGTCTGTCACTGCTCCCGGTAGTGTCGATGTTATACGGATCGTCCTCCATGTCTCTGTGAGCCAGCGTCATCAGCATTCTCTCCTCTGTTCTCCTCACCTCTGACATCCGTAATATATCCTGTAACTCATCCGCATTTGAGTAAGCATTGTTCATACGCTGATAACCTTCACTGTTGTGACTTGTTTGTGATGTCCTGTTGTTTAAGTCCATTCTCCCCTGGTTGTGTTGTCTCTGTGGACGAAGCTGTTGCACTCGCCGTGGCGGGAGGCTTATACCACCAAGTATTGGTTCTTGGTTGTGTGATAAAGTTGATGATCTTGATTCAGTGGGGATTGACTGATATGGGTTTGTTTCTGCTCTTTCACTTCGAGCTGGTGTAGCAGGTAAAGATCGCTGAGTCTCTATGCCTTGCTGCTGAATTCTCTTCAATCTAAATAATTATAACAAGTCAAAACGCACATATGTATCTGACAGTTGTGCAAATTGTAACAATTGTGACATTTGTGACAATCGTGAGCACTAGGGTCCAGGATTTGAATTTGTGTTCTCTCATATCAATCTTGTTGTTGGTCTTTCTATTGGAACGAGTTCACCCATTTATAGTTTTGATAGTTACCTGGATTTAGTATATCTGAGTTTTGTAACCAGCACAAGGATTATGACGATGAGAAGGGTTGTACTGCCTGCCACACCAGTTATAAAAGCTAAATCTCTCATCTGCAGAGGTTGTCGGTCTTGTGAATCTGTGGGCTCAATTAGGGCCAGATCAGTAACAGCTGAAAGCAGAAGTCAAATGATATGACAACAAATGCTTCCACTTTGATGGAAGACAGCAGTTTTGCTAACATGACTTAGTTGGTATCCATTGGGTCATAAGTCTGGCCATTTGAATTCCTTGTGATTGTAGTTAGCAAAGTAGGAACAGTTGAAAATGATAAAAAAAGCAGCAGCAGCGGACAATTTGAAATATTGATAAAGCTGTTTGATAAATCTCTTTAATTTTTAGTTTTTCTCATACATCTTCAAGACAACTGAGGTCAACTCGAAAGAAATCAAGGGCAGAGCAGGTTCAAAGATACATGTTAATGAATCTCCTTGTGTCAAATTACTTCTTGGGCTTGCCTCCTTCAGGCGCTGCCATTTTGAATTAATATCCAAAGTGAAAAAATTTCTTACATCCGCCGTTTTTGGTTGGGGTTGTTATTTTCCTGTCCGTGACCGATCCTCTATCTGTTGTTGAGTTGGAGGACGACACCAGGGTTCTTGCTGGTGTTGACGTTGTGATAATTGGTCTTATGGGCAGTGTCATGTACTCAGCTTTGACTTTGCATTCATTCCCTATATCCACATGTGAAAAAAAGAATTTAGTAGAAGCGCAATTCTATGGGGCAGCTGTCTATTACAGCCAGATTACAAAGCATCCCACCACATTGATGAACAAGGATTTGGCTGATTGAGCTTCAGTTTATCAAAGAAATGCCACAAAAAATTTATCTTTGATAACATGGCAATGAAGATGATTCAAACGCAGTGACCTACAGGTCAAAGTGTCATGATAATATTGGGGGAAGGGGAGAGGGGTTTAATTTGCTGATTATGTGTTCATGCAGGCAGATTATGTGTGGTAATACTTATGCTTTACTCGTAAACATAGACTTAATATATATTAAGTCTATGGCTGTAAATGAAATGCTGCCTTACCGTCTTGCGTGTAGGAGATATCAAACCTCTTGAGGGAGCTATAAGCGCCGATGACCAAAGCCTGCAGCTTGTATGAAAATCTGACACTTGAAGGCCAGTTGATTTGGCAGGTCTTACTGTCGACATTCTCAGACCCATGAGAACCATCACAAAATGTCTTGATGACATGTCCAGACTCATCCAGCGTGGCTAAGGTGTTATTTAGTCTGAGTGTAACGATGATATCAGCCGTGTGTGGAAGTCGAGTTATACCGTATGTTAACAATTCCGAATTGTACATTGTTTGAGTTGATAAAGCTATGTTTACTTTTGCCACACCTTTGGCGACGGTCACAAATATGTAGGTTCGGTTTTGATTTAGCACCATTTCTTTAGGGTTCTGCAGGTTATCAATCAGTGTACCCACATACAGTGTCTCGTGGTTGTATGCGGGTATCGCTCCATTACCACTATCAGTAACAAAGTACTCATTTTTAAACTGTCCATCAATGATAAATTGCGGAGAGCTGAAGCGTGCATTGTCTCCCTTTCCATCGGTGCGACCAGGGTCCTCACATAGCCCAGCTTTGGCCCAGGTAGAATAACTTACTCGATTCAACAGCCGTAAGCAATGATTCTTACTGTCTACAGCGAGTATAGTCATGTTATCAACTTGCCGGAAGCCTGTTATGTTCTCAAACTCGGCCTCAAGGCCAGGGTATTGCTTGTGCCCGATTCGGCTGCTTCCAAATATGGTAATGCTTTGATTGGTTGTAATGTCCAGGGTCATAACTCTGCTAAATGATGATACGAGCAGCCCGTTAGGATTTGCCATGTCATCTTCTATATGCGAAACTGTCCCGTATCTTGACCATAATATTCGCTTCATTTGTGTTAATCTGTAAAACAAGATGTGCAGATAAAAAATACACCACGCAGTTATGTAGTTGGCTTGGATTGGATTTGAACAACTGTGCAGCAAATAGGGTTTCTGTGGCAAACAACAGATATATATGAATTAATACATATTATAATTTTTATAAATGATCTCGTGCGGCGAGAAACACAGACTTGAATCATTGTGGGTATGCCTAGTGACTAACATTATCATGACTCTATAGTATCACAGAGTAAGGATATATCCTTACTCTGTGTTAGTATACAGGCACAGGTACAGGTACTAAACAAATAAATGGTTAATGTGAGTCTTACTTCCTCCTAACATTAAAGCTCCAATAAACTATCAACTTAACGGGTAGTCTGCCTGCAGTTTAGTTGAAACTCAATAATAGATACAGATAATTTACATGTCTCTGTCTGCAGGGAGGGTGGGAGTATATCCTACCCTCCCTGCTGTCTGTTCATCTTCTAGCTCAATAGAAACAAGTTAGAATTATGTCCCCATCTGCTGATGTTCTGCCTAGTATTTTCTTGCAGACCAAAACCAGAAACCCCCAATGTGTAGGCAAATGACTAGCTGTCAGGAAAAAACTCCATGGGAATAGCATTACCTTTCTTACCTGACTTCCAAATGGGTTGTCGTATTGCATGTTGCGATTCCTTGGACACCTCCTTGCGCCAGGAGGAACGCAAAGATAATCTGCAACGATATTGATTCATTTGAAGCATTAACACATACTATACTACTTTGACATCACATTCTTCCACTCAATATTATATCACAGGAATCATTATCCTCATTATCAGAACATGATGATGTGTTTCCCTCGAGCTAAGTGATGTTTGAGGACTTCAATACACATGCATGTCATGCCACATTTTTGCTAAAACATAGGTCAATCCATGATTTTGTGTCCTGAACAAATAATACAACTAGGGAAAAATTCAAAACTTGGCATTCGATTTTGTGTGTCCCTGCACTAAAGAGACATGTTGACCAAATTAACAAATTTGTATTCGATGCAAAGCAGTTGATAATCGAAGATGCAATCTCATGAATAGTGTAGGCAAAACCATAATAACAGCTTTAGCAACCCTAATGGCATGCTATGTTAAATATGATGGAAAATCTGGGATGCTTGTGCAAAAAACTGATATGAGTAGTGAATAGCTAACTAATAAGCACAATGAAGGTTTATCTCAGAAAGATGACATAATCGGTGAGAACTCGCTCTTGACTGCCGATATGGAACATAAAAAGAGAAAGTTATGTTTATAATAATAGAATTATACCCACAAGCTGCATTCGACATCTGATCATACTGATTTACTTGCTGGTCCGCTCAGTGCTAGACAGATGAATAGTAAAATGCAGCAGTTTCATTCCGACTTCTTTTTTGTTAGTTCTTTTGTTGTTGATATAAGGCCAATGAGCACAGGATTGACACGATAGCTCTGAGCACATAACAAATAATAGACAGTTTTCTGAGCTCTGATTTAGGCCTCAATTTGGAGTTGTCCTCTCTCCAGTTTAGTACTTTTAACCCACGCCGCATAGGAAAAACGTTCTGAAAAGAGGGTTATCTTGCAAACCGCTTATAATAGGTTTAAAATTATTTTTGATTCAGAATCTGCAACATTGAAAACTCATATGGACATAGTTTGGAAAATAATTTTAGTATTTGGATAGTCAATTATAGCATTTTCTGCCTGTTTTGCGGACAATTTGGCAAATTTTTTCACGAGTTTCGTCACTAAAATTAAGATTTATCAACATTCAAGCCTCCAATGATTCAGGGTTTTCAATGGTGCAGACTCTGAATCAAAAATAATTTTTATCCTAACAAAACCGGTTTTCAAGATAACCCTCTTTCAGCAGGTTTCTCCTATGCGGCGTGTGTTAAAAGTACCAAACTGGAGAGAGGACAACTCCAAATTGAGGCATAAATAAGAGCTCAGAAAACTGTCTATTCAAACAGATTATGATGTGAATTGTTGGCAATTGCCCACCAGTGTCATATATACTCTTCGAGCTTACTAGTGGTGTATGTGTTGCGGGAAAGAAAAAAAGGCTTGCTTTTTCTTCAAAATATAATAAAAACTGACATAGTATACGCATAGGAATATATATTAACATGTAGATGCTATATTCAGTACAACTATTGGTGTAAAATAGATATGTATTAGTCGATTGATAACAGTTAGATCAAGAATTGATCCTATTTAGTTAGACTAGAGCAGTAAAGTAGTCACTGGACGAAAAGTTCGGCATATCGACATGCTTGAAATATCTAAATTTAAGGCTCGCTAACATACACACACCCCTATATGGTATATAGAATCCCACTTCAGCTAGCCAAAATTTCTTGCCAGCTAACATTTATTCACACTAGCTAAACTAAAATAAGTTTGCTAACATTTACTCCTCCAGCAAATCAGAAGTTACTTCGTACAATGCATTGATCGCTATAATCTCAAACACCCAGACGGATATCAAGTTATCCAACAGTTTATATTCTCTGGCGACGCTGCAAAGGTAAGTCCTCAACTTAAGTTAAGGTAGAGACGGCGCTAGTGAGGTACATGCACCATGGTTTTATGGCCCTCTTTATTATGTTTGATAGAGGACTGGATACCCTAAAGAAAATAGCGGAAAAAAGTGAATAATAAACGTTAAAGTTAGCTAACATTAATTCAAACTTATTACTTCTCACAAACTCCCACATCAGCTAGCTAAAATTGGTGCTAGCTTACGTTATGTCATCCACAAATACTAGCTTAGCTAAACTCTAGCTAAACATTAACTCCTCTGAGGTAGTTTCACAAATTATCTGCTGAAAGTTGGAGTCGTCTATTGCCATATGCAGTTTGGTTATCTCCTCATATATTGCACTGCAATGATAATATAACGGTTATCATGCCGCTTTCCCTAACAGTTCGATCAGATACATGGCAGTAGGATACAAATGTATGTATATTATATATATATATATGTGTGTATATATATATATATATATATATAAATGCCCACATATATATCTATATACATATATATATATATATATATATATACACAGACTCGGCCGAATCAACTGCCAGTCTAATATTATAACGCCAACATAAAGCAGACTACACTTGATACACATGACACAACAAAGACACAGGGTGACAGAAACCAGCAAGTCAGTGAATAGCCTGCAATTCTGACAATTACTATCCATTCACGTAACAATACCAGTCTTGATTTGGCCAAACACTCTGGCTACCTCAATTGATAGATGTGCTGTTGCGTGCGCTTATCCTTGGACTCACCACCTTCTTCAATTAGAACAGTAGGTTGTTTTACCGCCATATTGGTCTAGGAAATTATTCGGAGGGGAGATTTAACTCGTTATTTCATATGCCACTTGCAACAATAACATCTCATATGTCAATTGCACATATTGCTGATAAGTGAAAAGCGGAGTGGAAAACTGAGTTTTTCAAATAAGTCGCATTGCATCACGGAATGTTGTTACTACTGGTTGTAATCTTATACTGATAGCGGTTTAGATGGCAGAGAGAGCAGCTATCTAGTTTATTTAGTGAATGAGTCATAACTGAATGACCTGGATGATAGTCTCGTAAATAGACTCAAGTTACAACAAAATGTCACATTTCAATCAGGCTGCACGATTCAACACTCAAAGTACCTTATAATAATATTGCAGACCTAAGTAGTTAAATGCTTTGTGAAAAAAACTTGCATAAGCTGATGCAAAACAGTAAAAAGGCATATCCAGTGTAGAATTATTAAAGAGAGCTCCCATGATAAGAATAAACAAGCAAACAAACAGGGTAATTTCTTACCTGGATTGACCCAAAGGTTATCAGAGTTTTCTACGGCTCATACAAGACTTTCAACGATGCTTAAAAGATATAAGCCCGAACAAGTTTTCTTTTGCTGTAGTAGTTACTGGTTAGTGGAACATGGTCGATGTTGAGAGTGATAAAGACTTTTTTGCGCATTCTGTGTTGCTTATTTAGATAACCTTGCTGGGAAACAACCATGTATTGGTAAAGGGCAACACTTTTTACCAGCAGTAGATAGATTAAACACAAAATCAACAATACTGCATTCAAAACAGTTTATAAAAATTATAAAAAAATACATGAAATTGACCATTGAATTTGAGATGTCTTGGGTTGATGGTGTTAAATTAATTGTCAAAACAAAGTCTAAAATATAGATTTCTCACATGTGTCTTTCGACTCATTAGTATATTGTGTCTATGCGGATGTCAGTCATCATATCTGGCACGGCTCAAGGCAATAATCTAGGTTCTTTTGGTAGCATTGATGTTATAGCCTTGTCACCCGGCCTACTAAAGTTACACAAAGTAAATCTAGAAGGAAGTAGTAATTGGGTTTGGAATGTCCCTTGAAAAAATATTTGAATGTAAAAGTCCCCTACTGAGGTCAGATTATCCAGGGTTCAAAGAGCTTATGATCCTATGGAATTTGAATTTAATTTTAGATAAGTCGATCATGATGTTTGCTTGCTGACTCATTATCGACAAAAAGTTATTTTTATTTGACTTGTTTTTTATTGTTCATTGTCAATACTAAAATACATTAGCTCTCTACTGATGGATATAATGACAAGATTGAACCACTTCGCCAACGTTTTGAGTTCAGGATCAAAAGGGTTAATTTGTTGGTATTGTCTCTTCAAAATTGCCATCATAAATCAAATGAGAAAAATTTGATAGAATTGCAGATGATAGTATATTGAAACTAAAAATTAAATTGTTAATTAAAACAGGTTATTTGGTGTGTTTATGTGTATGTATAGCGTTTAATGTATCTTTGCAGATAAAAGACGTGTTGTAAAAATGTGCTCTGTAGATTTACAAAAAAAAGATATTTTTGAAAAAAACTGTGGAAAACAAAAAATAAAAGTATAAGTATCTAAAGTAATGTCTCATAAAATTTGGCACAGTGTGTTCTAAAACAGTACTTTCAGCAGTTTGGGGTTTGGGGATCCTACACTTGCCTGATGGAAGTTTTTCCAGCTCTAAAAGGGGGTCAGTACTAGAAATCATATAAAGAGCTCTGGTTTTTTAATTTGGTTCATATAGAGACTTGACAGATTTACATTCTAAAATGTCACCCCTAAGATGCTTTGCAGTTTTCGTCAGCTGCTGGAGATGTTTTTTGTCTTCTTCAGACAAATGCCCATAGAGCTTAATAGGTTTACCGATAACATTTTTATATACAGGTTGGGTAATTCAAAGAGCTGAGCCCCGTGCTTGTTGATGTAGGGGGAGGCGGAAATAAACTTAAGAACACATGTACCCTTTTTGCGCACTTATCATGATGATACCCGATCCATGATAGGGTTGTTTTGGATATCATCTCCTAGCAGTCTGTCACTGCTCCCGGTAGTGTCGATGTTATACGGATCGTCCTCCATGTCTCTGTGAGCCAGCGTCATCAGCATTCTCTCCTCTGTTCTCCTCACCTCTGACATCCGTAATATATCCTGTAACTCATCCGCATTTGAGTAAGCATTGTTCATACGCTGATAACCTTCACTGTTGTGACTTGTTTGTGATGTCCTGTTTTTTAAGTCCATTCTCCCCTGGTTGTGTTGTCTCTGTGGACGAAGCTGTTGCACTCGCCGTGGCGGAAGGCCTATACCACCATGTATTGGTTCTTGGTTGTGTGATAAAGTTGATGATCTTGATTCAGTGGGGATTGACTGGTATGGGTTTGTTTCTGCTCTTTCACTTCTAGCTGGTGTAGTAGGTAAAGATCGCTGAGTCTCTATGCCTTGCTGCTGAATTCTCTTCAATCTAAATAATTATAACAAGTTAAAAACGCACATATGTATCTGACAGTTGTGCAAATTGTAACAATTGTGACATTTGTGACAATCGTGAGCACTAGGGTCCAGGATTTGAATTTGTGTTCTCTCATATCAATCTTGTTGTTGGTCTTTCTATTTGAACGAGTTCACCTATTTATAGTTTTGATAGTTACCTGGATTTAGTATATCTGAGCTTTGTAACCAGCACAAGGATTATGACAATGAGAAGGGTTATACTGCCTGCCACACCAGTTATAAAAGCTAAATCTCTCATCTGCAGAGGTTGTCGGTCTTGTGAATCTGTGGGCTCAATTAGGGCCAGATCAGTAACAGCTGAAAGCAGAAGTCAAATGATATCACAACAAATGCTTCCACTTTGATGGAAGACAGCAGTTTTGCTAACATGACTTAGTTGGTATCCATTGGGTCATCAGTCTGGCCATTTGAATTCCTTGTGATTGTAGTTAGCAAAGTAGGAACAGTTGAAAATGATAAAAAGAAAAGCAGCAGCGGACAATTTGAAATATTGATAAAGCTGTTTGATAAATCTCTTTTAATTTTTAGTTTTTCTCATACATCTTCAAGACAACTGAGGTCAACTCGAAAGAAATCAAGGGCAGAGCAAGTTCAAAGATACATGTTAATGAATCTCCTTGTGTCAAATTACTTCTTGGGCTTGCCTCCTTCAGGCGCTGCCATTTTGAATTAATATCCAAAGTGAAAAAATTTCTTACATCCGCCGTTTTTGGTTGGGGTTGTTAGATTCCTGTCCGTGACCGATCCTCTATCAGTTGTTGTGTTGGAGGACGACACCAGGGCTGATATGGTAGCGGTTATTGCTGGCTTTGACGTTGTGATAATTGGTCTTATGGGCAGTGTCATGTTCTCAGCTTTGACTTTGCATTCATTCCCTATATCCACATGTAAAAAAAAGAATTTAGTAGAGGCGCAATTCTATTATGGGGCAGCTGTCTATTTCAGCCAGATTACAAAGCATCCCACCACATTGATGAACAAGGACTTGGCTGATTGAGCTTCAGTTTTTCTAAAAAATGCCACTAAACATTTATCTTTGATAACATGCCAACGAAGATGATTCAAAATGCAGTGACCTACAGGTCAAAGTGTCATGATAATATTGGGGGAAGGGGAGAGGGGTTTAATTTGCTGATTATGTATTCATGCAGGCAGATTATGTGTGGTAATACTTATGCTTTACCTGTAAACATAGACTTAATATCTATTAAGTCTATGGCTGTAAATGAAATGCTGCCTTACCGTCTTGCGTATAGGAGTTATCAAACCTCCTGAGGAAGCTATAAGCGCCGATGACCAAAGCCTGCAGCTTGTATGAAAATCTGACACTTGAAGGCCTGTTGATTTGGCAGGTATTACTGTCGCCATTCTCAGACCCATGAGAACCATCACAAAATGTCTTGATGACATGTCCAGACTCATCCAGCGTGGCTAAGGTGTTATTTAGTCTGAGTGTAACGATGATATCAGCCGTGTGTGGAAGTCGAGTTATACCGTATGTTAACAATTCCGAATTGTACATTGTTTGAGTTGCTAAAGCTATGTTTACTTTTGCCACACCTTTGGCGACGGTCACAAATATGTAGGTTCGGTTTTGATTTAGCACCATTTCTTTAGGGTTCTGCAGGTTATCAATCAGTGTACCCACATACAGTGTCTCGTGGTTGTATGCGCGTATCGCTCCATTGCCACTATCAGTAACAAAGTACTCATTTTTAAACTGTCCATCAATGATAAATTGCGGGGAGCTGAAGCGGGCATTGTCTCCCGTTCCATCGGTGCGACCAGGGGTCTCACATTGCCCAGCTTTGCGCCTGGTAGAATAACTTACTCGATTCAACAGCCGTAAGCAATGATTCCTTCTTTCTACAGCGAGTATAGTCATGTTATCAACTTGCCGGAAGCCTGTTATGTCCTCAAACTCCGCGTCAAGGCCAGGGTATTGCTTGTGCCCGCTTTGGCTGCTTCCAAATATGGTAATGCTTTGATTGGTTGTAATGTCCAGGGTCATAACTCTGCTATATGATGATACGAGCAGCCCGTTTGGATTTGCCATGTCATCTTCTATATGCGAAGCTGTCCAGTATCTTGGCCATAATATTCGCTTCATTTGTGTAAATCTTAAAACAAAATGTGCAGATAAAAAATACACTGCACAGCTATGTAATTGGCTTGGATGGATTTGAACAACTGTGTAGCAAATAGGGTTTTTGGTAAACAGTTGGTATATATATATATATATATATTATAATTTTTTATTGATCTCATGCGATGAGATACATAGTTTTGAATCATTATGGGAATGACTAGTGACTAACATTATCATGACTCTCTAGTATACAGGTATTTATCTTTTTAGGCTGTACAAATAAATGGGAAATGTGAGTTAAAGGGGAAACATGAGTTTTACTTCCTCATTGTCAAACTTAATAGGTAGTCTACCTGCAGTGTAGTCAATATCATAATAATACATACAGATAATTTACATGAGTCTGTCTCTTCATCTTCTAGCTAAACAAAATCGACTTTGAATTATGTGCCCATTTGCTGCGTACAATGTATTCATGACCGATGCTCTGCCTAGTATTTTCTCAGAGACCCAAAACCGGAAAATCCTAATGTATAGATAAACGGGTAGCTGTCAGAAAAAAGCCCCTTAGCAAAACATTACCTTCCTTACCTGACTGCAAACTGGGCTGTATGTAGGTATAGATTAACAAGGAGCTGTCAGGAAAAAAGCCCCATGAGCATAGTATTACTTACCCAACTTTTAACTGGGCTGTCGAATTGCATGTTGGGATTCCTTGTGCACTTTCTTGCGCCAGGAGAAAAGCAAAGATAATCTGCAACATTATTTAACTCTTATCACATACTATACTAGCTTTGACATCACATTCTTCCACTCAATATTATATCATAGGAATCATTATCCTTGTCATCAGAACATGTTGATGTGTTGCCCTCCTACTAAGTGATGTTTAGGGACTTCAATACACATGCATGTCATGCCACATTTTTGCTAAAACATAGGTCAATCCATGATTCTGTGTCCTGAACAAATAATACAACTAGGGAAAAATTCAAAACTCATCATTCGATTTTGTGTGTCCCTGCACTAAAGAGACATGCTGACCAAATGAACAATATTTGTATTCGATGCATGCGAAGCGGTTAATAATCGAAGATGCAATCTCATGAATAGTGTAGGCAAAACCACAATAACAGCTTTAGCAACCCTAATGGCATGCTATGCTAAATATGATGGAAAAGCTGGGATGCTTGTGCAAAAAACTGATATGAGTAGTGAATAGCTAACTAATAAGCACAATGAAGGTTTATCTCAGAAGGATGACATAATCGGTGAGAACTCGCTCTTGACTGCCGATATGGAACATAAAAAGAGAAAGTTATGTTTATAATAATAGAATTATACTCACAAGCTGCATTCGACATCTGATCATACTGATTTACTTGCTGGTCCGCTCAGTGCTAGACAGATGAATAGTAAAATGCAGCAGTTTAACTCCGACTTCTTTTTTCTTAGTATTTTTGTTGTTGATATAAGGCCAATGAGCACAGGGTTGACTTGATAGCGCTGAGCACATAACAAATAATTCAAACAGATTATTATGTGAATTGTTGGCAATTGCCCACCAGTGTCATATATCTCATGGAATATATATTAACATGTAGATGCTATATTCAGTACAACTATTGGTGTAAAATAGATATGTATAAGTCGATTGATAACAGTTAGATCAAGAATTGATCCTATTTAGTTAGACTAGAGCAGTAAAGTAGTCACTGGACGAAAAGTTCGGCATATCGACATGCTTGAAATATCTAAATTTAAGGCTCGCTAACATACACACACCCCTATATGGTATATAGAATCCCACTTCAGCTAGCCAAAATTTCTTGCTAGCTAACATTTATTCACACTAGCTAAACTAAAATAAGTTTGCTAACATTTACTCCTCCAGCAAATCAGAAGTTACTTCGTACAATGCATTGATCGCTATAATCTCAAACACCCAGACGGATATCAAGTTATCCAACAGTTTATATTCTCTGGCGACGCTGCAAAGGTAAGTCCTCAACTTAAGTTAAGGTAGAGACGGCGCCAGTGAGGTACATGCACCATGGTTTTATGGCCCTCTTTATTATGTTTGATAGAGGACTGGATACCCTAAAGAAAATAGCGGAAAAAAGTGAATAATAAACGTTAAAGTTAGCTAACATTAATTCAAACTTATTACTTCTCACAAACTCCCACATCAGCTAGCTAAAATTGGTGCTAGCTTACGTTATGTCATCCACAAATACTAGCTTAGCTAAACTCTAGCTAAACATTAACACCTCTGAGGTAGTTTCACAAATTATCTGCTGAAAGTTGGAGTCGTCTGTTGCCATATGCAGTTTGGTTATCGCCTCATATATTGCACTGCAATGATAATATAACGGTTATCATGCCGCTTACCCTAACAGTTCGATCAGATACATGGCAGTAGGATACAAATGTATATATATTATATATATATATATATATGTGTGTGTATATATATATATATATATATATTTATATATATAAATGCCCACATATATATCTATATACATATATATATATATATATATATATATATATACACAGACTCGGCCGAATCAACTGCCAGTCTAATATTATAACGCCAACATAAAGCAGACTACACTTGATACACATGACACAACAAAGACACAGGGTAACAGAAACCAGCAAGTCAGTGAATAGCCTGCAATTCTGACAATTACTATCCATTCACGTAACAATACCAGTCTTGATTTGGCCAAACACTCTGGCTACCTCAATTGATAGATGTGCTGTTGCGTGCGCTTATCCTTGGACTCACCACCTTCTTCAATTAGAACAGTAGGTTGTTTTACCGCCATATTGGTCTAGGAAATTATTCGGAGGGGAGATTTAACTCGTTATTTCATATGCCACTTGCAACAATAACATCTCATATGTCAATTGCACATATTGCTGATAAGTGAAAAGCGGAGTGGAAAACTGAGTTTTTCAAATAAGTCGCATTGCATCACAGAATGTTGTTACTACTGGTTGTAATCTTATACTGATAGCGGTTTAGATGGCAGAGAGAGCAGCTATCTAGTTTATTTAGTGAATGAGTCATAACTGAATGACCTGGATGATAGTCTCGTAAATAGACTCAAGTTACAACAAAATGTCACATTTCAATCAGGCTGCACGATTCAAAACTCAAAGTACCTTATAATAATATTGCAGACCTAAGTAGTTAAATGCTTTGTGAAAAAAACTTGCATAAGCTGATGCAAAACAGTAAAAAGGCATATCCAGTGTAGAATTATTAAAGAGAGCTCCCATGATAAGAATAAACAAGCAAACAAACAGGGTAATTTCTTACCTGGATTGACCCAAAGGTTATCAGAAATTTCTACGGCTCATACAAGACTTTCAACGATGCTTAAAAGATATAAGCCCGAACAAGTTTTCTTTTGCTGTAGTAGTTACTGGTTAGTGGAACATGATCGATGTTGAGAGTGATAAAGACTTTTTTGCGCATTCTGTGTTGCTTATTTAGATAACCTTGCTGGGAAACAACCATGTATTGGTAAAGGGCAACACTTTTTACCAGCAGTAGATAGATTAAACACAAAATCAACAATACTGCATTCAAAACAGTTGTGATTACGACAGGTGTCAAGTTTATAAAAATTATAAAAAAATATATGAAATTGACCATTGAATTTGAGATGTTTTGGGTTGATGATGTTAAATTAATTGTCAAAACAAAGTCTAAAATATAGATTTCTCACAAGTGTCTTTCGACTCATTAGTATATTGTGTCTATGCGGATGTCAGTCATCATATCTGGCACGGCTCAAGGCAATAATCTAGGTTCTTTTGGTAGCATTGATGTTATAGCCTTGTCGCCCGGCCTACTAAAGTTACACACAGTAAATCTAGAAGGAAGTAGTAATTGGGTTTGGAATATCCCTTGAAAAAATATTTGAATGTAAAAGTCCCCCACTGAGGTCAGAATATCCAGGGTTCAAAGAGCTTATGATCCTATGGAATTTAAATTTAATTTTCGATAAGTCGATCATGATGTTTGCTTGCTGACTCATTATCAACATAAAGTTATTTTTATTTGACTTGTTTTTTATTGTTCATTGTCAATACTAAAATACATTAGCTCTCTACTGATGGATATAATGAAAAGATTGAACCACTTTGCCAACGAACGTTTTGAGTTCAGGATCAAAAGGGTTAATTTGTTGGTATTGTCCCTTCAAAATTGCCATCATAAATCAAATGAGAAAAATTTGATAGAATTGCAGATGATAGTATATTGAAACTAAAAATTAAATTGTTAATTAAAACAGGTTATTTGGTGTGTTTATGTGTATGTATAGCGTTTAATGTATCTTTGCAGATAAAAGACGTGTTGTAAAAATGTGCTCTGTAGATTTACAAAAAAAAAGATATTTTTGAAAAAAACTGTGGAAAACAAAAAATAAAAGTATAAGTATCTAAAGTAATGTCTCATAAAATTTGGCACAGTGTGTTCTAAAACAGGACTTTCAGCAGTTTGGGGTTTGGGGATCCTACACATGCCTGATGGAAGTTTTTCCAGCTCTAAAAGGGGGCAGTACTAGAAATCATATAAAGAGCTCTGGTTTTTTAATTTGGTTCATATAGAGACTTGACAGATTTATATTCTAAAATGTCACCCCTAAGATGCTTTGCAGTTTTTGTCAGCTGCTGGAGATGTTTTTTGTCTTCTTCAGACAAATGCCCATAGAGCTTAATAGGTTTACCGATAACATTTTTATATACAGCTTGGGTAATTCAAAGAGCTGAGCCCCGTGCTTGTTGATGTAGGGGGAGGCGGAAATAAACTTAAGAACACATGTACCCTTTTTGCGCACTTATCATGATGATACCCGATCCATGATAGGGTTGTTTTGGATATCATCTCCTAGCAGTCTGTCACTGCTCCCGGTAGTGTCGATGTTATACGGATCGTCCTCCATGTCTCTGTGAGCCAGCGTCATCAGCATTCTCTCCTCTGTTCTCCTCACCTCTGACATCCGTAATATATCCTGTAACTCATCCGCATTTGAGTAAGCATTGTTCATACGCTGATAACCTTCACTGTTGTGACTTGTTTGTGATGTCCTGTTTTTTAAGTCCATTCTCCCCTGGTTGTGTTGTCTCTGTGGACGAAGCTGTTGCACTCGCCGTGGCGGAAGGCCTATACCACCATGTATTGGTTCTTGGTTGTGTGATAAAGTTGATGATCTTGATTCAGTGGGGATTGACTGGTATGGGTTTGTTTCTGCTCTTTCACTTCTAGCTGGTGTAGTAGGTAAAGATCGCTGAGTCTCTATGCCTTGCTGCTGAATTCTCTTCAATCTAAATAATTATAACAAGTTAAAAATGCACATGTATCTGACAGTTGTGCAAATTGTAACAATTGTGACATTTGTGACAATCGTGAGCACTAGGGTCCAGGATTTGAATTTGTGTTCTCTCATATCAATCTTGTTGTTGGTCTTTCTATTGGAACGAGTTCACCTATTTATAGTTTTGATAGTTACCTGGATTTAGTATATCTGAGCTTTGTAACCAGCACAAGGATTATGACGATGAGAAGGGTTGTACTGCCTGCCACACCAGTTATAAAAGCTAAATCTCTCATCTGCAGAGGTTGTCGGTCTTGGGAATCTGTGGGCTCAATAAGGGCCAGATCAGTAACAGCTGAAAGCAGAAGTCAAATGATATCACAACAAATGCTTCCACTTTGATGGAAGACAGCAGTTTTTCTAACATGACGTAGTTGGTATCCATTGGGTCATCAGTCTGGCCATTTGAATTCCTTGTGATTGTAGTTAGCAATGTAGGAACAGTTGAAAATGATAAAAAAAAAAGCAGCAGCAGCGGACAATTTGAAATATTGATAATGCTGTTTGATAAATCTCTTTTAATTTTTATTTTTTCTCATACATCTTCAAGACAACTGAGGTCAACTCGAAAAAAATCAAGGGCAGAGCAGGTTCAAAGATACATGTTAATGAATCTCCTTGTGTCAAATTACTTCTTGGGCTTGCCTCCTTCAGGCGCTGCCATTTGGAATTAATATCCAAAGTGAAAAAATTTCTTACATCCGCCGTTTTTGGTTGGGGTTGTTAGATTCCTGTCCGTGACCGATCCTCTATCAGTTGTTGTGTTGGAGGACGACACCAGAGCAATATCTGCTGATGTGGTAGCGGTTCTTGCTGGTGTTGACGTTGGTCTTATGGGCAATGTCATGTTCTCAGCTTTGACTTTGCATTCATTCCCTATATCCACATGTAAAAAAAAGAATTTAGTAGAGGCGCAATTCTATTATGGGGCAGCTGTCTATTTCAGCCAGATTACAAAGTATCCCACCACATTGATGAACAAGGATTCAGGCTGATTGAGCTTCAGTTTTTCTAAGAAATGCCACCAAAAATTTATCTTTGATAACATGGCAATGAAGATGATTCAAAACGCAGTGACCTTCAGGTCAAAGTGTCATGATAATATTGGGGGAAGGGGAGAGGGGTTTAATTTGCTGATTATGTATTCATGCAGGCAGATTATGTGTGGTAATACTTATGCTTGACCTGTAAACATAGACTTAATATCTATTGAGTCTATGGCTGTAAATGAAATGCTGCCTTACCGTCTTGCGTATAGGAGATATCAAACCTCCTGAGGAAGCTATAAGCGCCGATGACCAAAGCCTGCAGCTTGTATGAAAATCTGACACTTGAAGGCCTGTTGATTTGGCAGGTCTTACTGTCGCCATTCTCAGACCCATGAGAACCATCACAAAATGTCTTGATGACATGTCCAGACTCATCCAGCGTGGCTAAGGTGTTATTTAGTCTGAGTGTAACGATGATATCAGCCGTGTGTGGAAGTCGAGTTATACCGTATGTTAACAATTCCGAATTGTACATTGTTTGAGTTGCCGAAGCTATGTTTACTTTTGCCACACCTTTGGCGACGGTCACAAATATGTAGGTTCGGTTTTGATTTAGCACCATTTCTTTAGGGTTCTGCAGGTTATCAATCAGTGTACCCACATACAGTGTCTCGTGGTTGTATGCGCGTATCGCTCCATTACCACTATCAGTAACAAAGTACTCATTTTTAAACTGTCCATCAATGATAAATTGCGGGGAGCTGAAGCGTGCATTGTCTCCCTTTCCATCGGTGCGACCAGGGTCCTCACATAGCCCAGCTTTGGCCCAGGTAGAATAACTTAATCGATTCAACAGCCGTAAGCAATGATTCTTACTGTCTACAGCGAGTATAGTCATGTTATCAACTTGCCGGAAGCCTGTTATGTCCTCAAACTCCGCCTTAAGGCCAGGGTATGGCTTGTGCCCAGTTCGGCTGCTTCCAAATATGGTAATGCTTTGATTGGTTGTAATGTCCAGGGTCATCACTCTGCTATATGATGATACGAGCAGCCCGTTAGGATTACCCATGTCATCTTCTATATGTGAAGCTGTCCAGTATCTTGACCATAATATTCGCTTCATTTGCGTTAATCTATAAAGCGAGATGTGCAGATAAAAATACACTACGCAGTTATTTAATTCGCTTGGATTTGAACAACTGTCTAGAAAATAGTGTTATCAGAGACTATGGATTATCTATAGTCTCTGGTGATAAACAACGGGTATATTTATTTATATATATATTATATATACATATTGTAATTTTTTTATTCATCTCATGCAATGAGTTACATAGTTTTGAATCATTATGGGAATGACTAGTGACTAACATTATCATCACTCTCTAGTATACAGGGACTTATCTTTTTAGGCTGTACAAATAAATGGGAAATGTGAGTTTTACTTCCTCATTGTCAAACTTAATAGTCTAGTCTAATTGCAGTGTAGTCAATAACACAATAATACATACAGATAATTTAAATGAGTCTGTCTCTTCATCTTCTAGCTAAACAAAAATGACTATGAATTATGTGCCCATTTGCTGCGTACAATGTATTCATGACCGATGCTCTGCCTAGTATTTTCTCAGAGACCCGAAACCGGAAAATCCTAATGTATAGATAAACGGGTAGCTGTCAGAAAAAAGCCCCTTAGCAACACATTACCTTCCTTACCTGACTGCAAACTGGGCTGTATGTAGGTATAGATTAACAAGGAGCTGTCAGGAAAAAAGCCCCATGAGCATAGTATTACTTACCCAACTTTTAACTGGGCTGTCGAATTGCATGTTGGGATTCCTTGTGCACTTTCTTGCGCCAGGAGAAAAGCAAAGATAATCTGCAACATTATTTAACTCTTATCACATACTATACTAGCTTTGACATCACATTCTTCCACTCAATATTATATCATAGGAATCATTATCCTTGTCATCAGAACATGTTGATGTGTTGCCCTCCTACTAAGTGATGTTTAGGGACTTCAATACACATGCATGTCATGCCACATTTTTTCTAAAACATAGGTCAATCCATGATTCTGTGTCCTGAAAAAATAATACAACTTTGGAAAATTCAAAACTCATCATTCGAATTTGTGTGTCCCTGCACTAAAGGGACATGCTGACCAAATGAACAATATTTGTATTCGATGCATGGAAGCAGTTAATAATCGAAGATGCAATCTCATGAATAGTGTAGGCAAAACCACAATAACAGCTTTAGCAACCCTAATGGCATGCTATGTTAAATATGATGGAAAAGCTGGGATGCTTGTGCAAAAAACTGATATGAGTAGTGAATAGCTAACTAATAAGCACAATGAAGGTTTATCTCAGAAAGATGACATAATCGGTGAGAACTCGCTCTTGACTGCCGATATGGAACATAAAAAGAGAAAGTTATGTTTATAATAATAGAATTATACTCACAAGCTGCATTCGACATCTAATCATACTGATTTACTTGCTGGTCCGCTCAGTGCTAGACAGATGAATAGTAATATGCAGCAGTTTAACTCCGACTTCTTTTTTCTTAGTATTTTTGTTGTTGATATAAGGCCAATGAGCACAGGGTTGACTTGATAGCGCTGAGCACATAACAAATAATTCAAACAGATTATTATGTGAATTGTTGGCAATTGCCCACCAGTGCCATATATACTCTTCGAGCTTACTAGTGGTGTATGTGTTGCGGGAAAGAAAAAAAGGCTTGCTTTTTCTTCAAAATATAATAAAAACTGACATAGTTTACGCATAGGAATATATATTAACATGTAGATGCTATATTCAGTACAACTATTGGTGTAAAATAGATATGTATAAGTCGATTGATAACAGTTAGATCAAGAATTGATCCTATTTAATTAGACTAGAGCAGTAAAGTAGTCACTGGACGAAAAGTTCGGCATATCGACATGCTTGAAATATCTAAATTTAAGGCTCGCTAACATACACACACCCCTATATGGTATATAGAATCCCACTTCAGCTAGCCAAAATTTCTTGCCAGCTAACATTTATTCACACTAGCTAAACTAAAATAAGTTTGCTAACATTTACTCCTCCAGCAAATCAGAAGTTACTTCGTACAATGCATTGATCGCTATAATCTCAAACACCCAGACGGATATCAAGTTATCCAACAGTTTATATTCTCTGGCGACGCTGCAAAGGTAAGTCCTCAACTTAAGTTAAGGTAGAGACGGCGCTAGTGAGGTACATGCACCAAGGTTTTATGGCCCTCTTTATTATGTTTGATAGAGGACTGGATACCCTAAAGAAAATAGCGGAAAAAAGTGAAGAATAAACGTTAAAGTTAGCTAACATTAATTCAAACTTATTACTTCTCACAAACTCCCACATCAGCTAGCTAAAATTGGTGCTAGCTTACGTTATGTCATCCACAAATACTAGCTTAGCTAAACATTAACTCCTCTGAGGTAGTTTCACAAATTATCTGCTGAAAGTTGGAGTCGTCTGTTGCCATATGCAGTTTGGTTATCTCCTCATATATTGCACTGCAATGATATTATAACGGTTATCATGCCGCTTTCCCTAACAGTTCGATCAGATACATGGCAGTAGGATACAAATGTATATATATTATATATATATATATGTGTGTGTATATATATATATATATATAAATGCCCACATCTATATACATATATATATATATACACACACAGACTCGGCCGAATCAACTGCCAGTCTAATATTATAACGCCAACATAAAGCAGACTACACTTGATACACATGACACAACAAAGACACAGGGTAACAGAAACCAGCAAGTCAGTGAATAGCCTGCAATTCTGACAATTACTATCCATTCACGTAACAATACCAGTCTTGATTTGGCCAAACACTCTGGCTACCTCAATTGATAGATGTGCTGTTGCGTGCGCCTATCCTTGGACTCACCACCTTCTTCAATTAGAACAGTAGGTTGTTTTACCGCCATATTGGTCTAGGAAATTATTCGGAGGGGAGATTTAACTCGTTATTTCATATGCCACTTGCAACAATAACATCTCATATGTCAATTGCACATATTGCTGATAAGTGAAAAGCGTAGTGGAAAACTGAGTTTTTCAAATAAGTCGCATTGCATCACGGAATGTTGTTACTACTGGTTGTAATCTTATACTGATAGCGGTTTAGATGGCAGAGAGAGCAGGTATCTAGTTTATTTAGTGAATGAGTCATAACTGAATGACCTGGATGATAGTCTCGTAAATAGACTCAAGTTACAACAAAATGTCACATTTCAATCAGGCTGCACGATTCAAAACTCAAAGTACCTTGTAATAATATTGCAGACCTAAGTAGTTAAATGCTTTGTGAAAAAAACTTGCATAAGCTGATGCAAAACAGTAAAAAGGCATATCCAGTGTAGAATTATTAAAGAGAGCTCCCATGATAAGAATAAACAAGCAAACAAACAGGGTAATTTCTTACCTGGATTGACCCAAAGGTTATCAGAGTTTTCTACGGCTCATACAAGACTTTCAACGATGCTTAAAATATATAAGCCCGAACAAGTTTTCTTTTGCTGTAGTAGTTACTGGTTAGTGGAACATGATCGATGTTGAGAGTGATAAAGACTTTTTTGCGCATTCTGTGCTGCTTATTTAGATAACCTTGCTGGGAAACAACCATATATTGGTAGAGGGCAACACTTTTTACCAGCAGTAGATAGATTAAACACAAAATCAACAATACTGCATTCAAAACAGTTGTGATTACGACAGGTGTCAAGTTTATAAAAATTATAAAAAAATATATGAAATTGACCATTGAATTTGAGATGTTTTGGGTTGATGATGTTAAATTAATTGTCAAAACAAAGTCTAAAATATAGATTTCTCACATGTGTCTTTCGACTCATTAGTATATTGTGTCTATGCGGATGTCAGTCATCATATCTGGCACGGCTCAAGGCAATAATCTAGGTTCTTTTGGTAGCATTGATGTTATAGCCTTGTCGCCCGGCCTACTAAAGTTACACACAGTAAATCTAGAAGGAAGTAGTAATTGGGTTTGGAATATCCCTTGAAAAAATATTTGAATGTAAAAGTCCCCCACTGAGGTCAGAATATCCAGGGTTCAAAGAGCTTATGATCCTATGGAATTTAAATTTAATTTTAGATAAGTCGATCATGATGTTTGCTTGCTGACTCATTATCGACAAAAAGTTATTTTTATTTGACTTGTTTTTTATTGTTCATTGTCAATACTAAAATACATTAGGTCTCTACTGATGGATATAATGAAAAGATTGAACCACTTTGCCAACGAACGTTTTGAGTTCAGGATCAAAAGGGTTAATTTGTTGGTATTGTCCCTTCAAAATTGCCATCATAAATCAAATGAGAAAAATTTGATAGAATTGCAGATGATAGTATATTGAAACTAAAAATTAAATTGTTAATTAAAACAGGTTATTTGGTGTGTTTATGTGTATGTATGGCGTTTAATGTATCTTTGCAGATAAAAGACGTGTTGTAAAAATGTGCTCTGTAAATTTACAAAAAAAAAGATATTTTTGAAAAAAACTGTGGAAAACAAAAAATAAAAGTATAAGTATCTAAAATAATGTCTCATAAAATTTGGCACAGTGTGTTCTAAAACAGGACTTTCAGCAGTTAACTCGCTGTTTGGGGATCCTACACTTGCCTGATGGAAGTTTTTCCAGCTCTAAAAGGGGGTCAGTACTAGAAATCATATGAAGAGCTCCGGTTTTTGAATTTGGTTCATATAGAGACTTGACAGATTTACATTCTAAAATGTCACCCCGCCAGCTGCTGGAGATGTTTTTTGTCTTCTTCAGACAAATGCCCATAGAGCTAAATAGGTTTACCGATAACATTTTTATATACAGCTTGGGTAATAAACTTAAGAACACATGTACCCTGTTTGCGCACTTATCATGATGACACCCGATCCATGATAGGGTTGTTTTGGATATCATCTCCTAGCAGTCTGTCACTGCTCCCGGTAGTGTTGATGTTATACGGATCGTCCTCCATGTCTCTGTGAGCCAGCGTCATCAGCATTCTCTCCTCTGTTCTCCTCACCTCTGACATCCGTAATATATCCTGTAACTCATCCGCATTTGAGTAAGCATTGTTCATACGCTGATAACCTTCACTGTTGTGACTTGTTTGTGATGTCCTGTTGTTTAAGTCCATTCTCCCCTGGTTGTGTTGTCTCTGTGGGCGAAGCTGTTGCACTCGCCGTGGCGGAAGGCCTATACCACCATGTATTGGTTCTTGGTTGTGTGATAAAGTTGATGATCTTGATTCAGTGGGGATTGACTGGTATGGGTTTGTTTCTGCTCTTTCACTTCGAGCTGGTGTCGTAGGTAAAGATCGCTGAGTTGTCTTCAATCTAAATAATTATAACAAGTCAAAAACGCACATATGTATCTGACAGTTGTGCAAATTGTAACAATTGTGACATTTGTGACAATCGTGAGCACTAGGGTCCAGGATTTGAATTTGTGATCTCTCATATCAATCTTGTTGTTGGTCTTTCTATTGGAACGAGTTCACCTACTTTTAGTTTTGATAGTTACCTGGATTTAGTATATCTGAGCTTTGTAACCAGCACAAGGATTATGACGATGAGAAGGGTTATAATGCCTGCCACACCAGTTATAAAAGCTAAATCTCTCATCTGCAGAGGTTGTCGGTCTTGTGAATCTGTGGGCTCAATTAGGGCCAGATCAGTAACAGCTGAAAGCAGAAGTCAAATGATATCACAACAAATGCTTCCACTTTGATGGAAGACAGCAGTTTTGCTAACATGACTTAGTTGGTATCCATTGGGTCATCAGTCTGGCCATTTGAATTCCTTGTGATTGCAGTTAGCAAAGTAGGAACAGTTGAAAATGATAAAAAAAAAGCAGCAGCAGCGGACAATTTGAAATATTGATAATGCTGTTTGATAAATCTCTTTTAATTTTTAGTTTTTCTCATACATCTTCAAGACAACTGAGGTCAACTCGAAAGAAATCAAGGGCAGAGCAGGTTCAAAGATACATGTTAATGAATCTCCTTGTGTCAAATTACTTCTTGGGCTTGCCTCCTTCAGGCGCTGCCATTTGGAATTAATATCCAAAGTGAAAAAAGTTCTTACATCCGCCGTTTTTGGTTGGGGTTGTTAGATTCCTGTCCGTGACCGATCCTCTATCAGTTGTTGTGTTGGAGGACGACACCAGAGCAATATCTGCTGATGTGGTAGCGGTTCTTGCTGGTGTTGACGTTGGTCTTATGGGCAGTGTCATGTTCTCAGCTTTGACTTTGCATTCATTCCCTATATCCACATGTAAAAAAAAGAATTTAGTAGAGGCGCAATTCTATTATGGGGCAGCTGTCTATTTCAGCCAGATTACAAAGCATCCCACCACATTGATGAACAAGGATTCAGGCTGATTGAGCTTCAGTTTTTCTAAGAAATGCCACTAAAAATTTATCTTTGATAACATGGCAATGAAGATGATTCAAAACGCAGTGACCTACAGGTCAAAGTGTCATGATAATATTGGGGGAAGGGGAGAGGGGTTTAATTTGCTGATTATGTATTCATGCAGGCAGATTATGTGTGGTAATACTTATGCTTTAGCTGTAAACATAGACTTAATATCTATTAAGTCTATGGCTGTAAATGAAATGCTGCCTTACCGTCTTGCGTATAGGAGTTATCAAACCTCCTGAGGAAGCTATAAGCGCCGATGACCAAAGCCTGCAGCTTGTATGAAAATCTGACACTTGAAGGCCTGTTGATTTGGCAGGTCTTACTGTCGCCATTCTCAGACCCATGAGAACCATCACAAAATGTCTTGATGACATGTCCAGACTCATCCAGCGTGGCTAAGGTGTTATTTAGTCTGAGTGTAACGATGATATCAGCCGTGTGTGGAAGTCGAGTTATACCGTATGTTAACAATTCCGAATTGTACATTGTTTGAGTTGCCGAAGCTATGTTTACTTTTGCCACACCTTTGGCAACGGTCACAAATATGTAGGTTCGGTTTTGATTTAGCACCATTTCTTTAGGGTTCTGCAGGTTATCAATCAGTGTACCCACATACAGTGTCTCGTGGTTGTATGCGCGTATCGCTCCATTGCCACTATCAGTAACAAAGTACTCATTTTTAAACTGTCCATCAATGATAAATTGCGGGGAGCTGAAGCGGGCATTGTCCCCTGTTCCATCGGTGCGACCAGGGGTCCCACATTGCCCAGCTTTGCCACTGGTAGAATTACTTATTCGATTCAAAAGCCGTAAACAATGATTCTTACTGTCTACAGCGAGTATAGTCATGTTATCAACTTGCCGGAAGCCTGTTATGTCCTCAAACTCCGCCTCAAGGCCAGGGTATTGCTTGTGCCCGCTTTGGCTGCTTCCAAATATGGTAATGCTTTGATTGGTTGTAATGTCCAGGGTCATAACTCTGCTATATGATGATACGAGCAGCCCGTTAGGATTACCCATGTCATCTTCTATATGTGAAGCTGTCCAGTATCTTGACCATAATATTCGCTTCATTTGCGTTAATCTATAAAACGAGATGTGCAGATAAAAATACACTACGCAGTTATTTAATTGGCTTGGATTTGAACAACTGTCTAGAAAATAGTGTTATCAGAGACTATGGATTATCTATAGTCTCTGGTGATAAACAACGGGTATATATATATATATATATATTATATATACATATTGTAATTTTTTTATTCATCTCATGCAATGAGTTACATAGTTTTGAATCATTATGGGAATGACTAGTGACTATCATTATCATCACTCTCTAGTATACAGGTACTTATCTTTTTAGGCTGTACAAATAAATGGGAAATGTGAGTTTTACTTCCTCATTGTCAAACTTAATAGTCTAGTCTACCTGCAGTGTAGTCAATAACACAATAATACATACAGATAATTTACATGAGTCTGTCTCTTCATCTTCTAGCTAAACAAAAACGACTTTGAATTATGTGCCCATTTGCTGCGTACAATGTATTCATGACCGATGCTCTGCCTAGTATTTTCTCAGAGACCCAAAACCGGAAAATCCTAATGTATAGATAAACGGGTAGCTGTCAGAAAAAAGCCCCTTAGCACCACATTACCTTCCTTACCTGACTGCAAACTGGGCTGTATGTAGGTATAGATTAACAAGGAGCTGTCAGGAAAAAAGCCCCATGAGCATAGTATTACTTACCCAACTTTTAACTGGGCTGTCGAATTGCATGTTGGGATTCCTTGTGCACTTTCTTGCGCCAGGAGAAAAGCAAAGATAATCTGCAACATTATTTAACTCTTATCACATACTATACTAGCTTTGACATCACATTCTTCCACTCAATATTATATCATAGGAATCATTATCCTTGTCATCAGAACATGATGATGTCACAGAGTAAGGATATACAGAGGGGACAGTTCAATGATAGTTATAGTGCCTGCGGTTTTTGATTCACTGGGGGAAAATTGTGCACAGCTGGATGCCAAAAACTCATTATCTCTATATGTTATAATGGCATTTTTCTTGCAGACATCCCTACCTTTGATGGGCCATAATTCATTCTGTATTTATCCTAAAGACTGATTTCCAACTTTGGAATGTTCAAGCTATACACCATATTATTGTCATTTTTTGCTAGGATTCATAGGCTAAGAGTAATCCAGGTTTTTGAAATGAGTTTTGTCATAGAGATTTACATGTGACAATTGATAGACGGCTGGTCATCAAAATTAGGAAATGTCCGTGCATTGACCTAAGCCCTATGTAAATCTATATGATAAAACTCATTTTAAAAACCTGGATTACTCATAGCCTATGTATCCTAGCAAAAAATGACAATAATATGGTGTATAGCTCGAAGATTGGACATTTCAGAAAAGTTAAAAATCAGTCTTTAGGATAAATACAGAATGAATTATGACCTATCAAAGGTGGCTATGTCTGCATGACAAAACTCCACTGTAACTTATATATATTCTGAAATTGGCAGGTGGCCAGATTGATGAATTTCCCCCAGTGAATAAAAACCGCAGGCACTATAACGATCATTGAAGTGTCCCCTCTGCTTATCCTTACTCTGTGATGATGTGTTGCCCTCCTACTAAGTGATGTTTGAGGGCTTCAATACACATGCATGTCATGCCACATTTTTGTTAAACATAGGTCAATCCATGATTCTGTGTCCTGAAAAAATAATACAACTTTGGAAAATTCAAAACTCATCATTCGAATTTGTGTGTCCCTGCACTAAAGGGACATGCCGACAAATTCACAAATTTGTATTAGATGCGAAGCAGATAATAATTGAAGATGCATTCTCATGCATAGTGTAGGCAAACTCACAATAACAGCTGTACCAACCCCAGACCCCCCCCCCCCCCCATTCCAGGGTTCAGCCTTGAGCACTGTCGAGAAGTTGTGCAATATAGCATTAAGGCTCATGCAACCCTAATGCATTATCTCAGTTGGCAAGAACTTACTAGTGTCTGCTGATATGGAACATGAAAAGAGTAAGTTTACTATGATAGAATTATACCCACAAGCTGTGTACTACATCTGATCATATTAATTCTATAGCCGGTCCGCTCCAAGTAAGGAATTTCGCTCTCTAAAGTTCTGCCTTCCTGAGGGATCACCTAGACCAATGTCTACCATACTACTCTGAGGCTGTACCTGTGAGTTGTCCTAATGATAGTCAAATAGTGGAATACTGCAGTTTCACTCTAACTTCTTTTTCTCTCTTTATTTTGTTTTGATAAGGCTTCATAAAGTTCATAAAGATCACAATAGATTCTTGGCGATTGCCCAACAGTGTAATATATACACTGTGACGGGGGGGGGGGGGGGGCTTCAGACGGGAGGGGGCAAGAGTCTGGGGGCTCAGACTGCACTGTGACCTAACATGTTGCGGGAAGAAAAACAGCTAGCTTTTTTTGGTGTGTAAATTCTTCAAAATATATTAAAAAGGGAAAGTTTATAATATAGATATAGATTATATATAGATATACCATATTCAGCACAACTATGGGTATATAATAGATATGTATGATGTTGATTGGTAACAGTTAGATCAAGAATTAATATTATGTAGTAAAGAAGTCACTGGACGAATAGTTTGTCATATCAGCATGCTTGAAATATCTAAACATACACACACCCTCTTTATTTTTAAATTATATATAATCCCACTTCAGCTAGCCAAAATTTATTGCCAGCTAAAATTTATAGTCACCCCCAAACTAGCTAAACTAAAATAATTTTGCTAACATTTACTCCTCCAGCAAATTAGAAGTTACTCCTGACTCCGCTCTATTGGTAATCTGCTTAACAGTAGAGAGGGAGCCACTCCTGAATGCTGATAATAGGCATATAACTTGATGTAGGTTTCGATAGCGTTGCAATCTTACTTGACACTAAAGGATGTGCAATTTTTATGACTTAACTACCCAACCCGTCTTTGGAACAGCTCTACAAAAGAAGGAAGTTGAGGAATAATATTTGAAATTTCAAATTTTATTGAGATTAAAGATTTATATTGGCAAATTTTCAAATGTCCCATCCTGACCGAATTGTTGATTTTCATGGTTCATAGATCATTTCTTTATTGACTAAGAATGGCATCACAATTATGATCACAAGATCACGATTTGGTCCTAATGACTGGGTTCAAGTTGTTTGTTCACGATACAAAAAATACATTAGCCTCTAATTAGTTTATAAAACAGAAGGCTGGAGTAGAACGTACTGCACTATAGTAAAACCTCCAGTACTATCATTGTACTCTGATCAAGTAAAGATCAATTACAAGCATGAGCATAATTTTGTGTGGCCGTAAAGACAAATTCAAAGTTTAGTTCAATTTAATTGTGAAGCTGGAATTTAAAGGACCAGCACAAGTATAGGCCTAAATCAATTTATCATTGTAGTCATCCCAGTTTTGTTAAACAAACAAATAAATAATAGATAAAAAGGGTGTTTAATCTAAGTTTCAAATTTCAAAAGTCAGTAGTGATGACTAAAATATTGGCATCATGCCACTTGAACCGCGACTGTCATAAGATCCTTGTAATCTGTGGGAATGATAATACTAGGATTTCCAACTATCAGTCATGATCTTGATCCCCTTGCTCGGCTAAATAAGTAGGCACCATAGACTTAATAATAAGTCTATGGTAGGCACCCATGAGGTTGTTTGAGTGGAAAAATTTTCATATGCAAGACCCTCTGACCGTTTTGTCACAAGCCAACTAGCTGAGAAAGACCAATGGCAGGCAACAAAACATCATTCACCACATTAACAAGTTTTTTTTGCGTTATCTGAACTTTGGGAGTTATCATGACTGAGCCCCTGAAACCAATCAGTAGCTATTTTTTCCTTTCTGACAAATCAATGTAATCACAACCTGAAGAAGTTGTTCACTTTGCACAATAACTCCCAGATTGTTAATCCTTGCATCGGGTTGGAATTGGACACTGGACAGTTCCCAAAGTTTGGAAGAATATTTTTGAACTCATATGCAACAAAACACATAAAAGGCTCTATAGATCAGTCTAGAAATACGTTTTTTTTGTACTAATCAGCTTAAATATATTTGATCAGCATACATATATTTTATAGAATGATTAGCTTTCACAGGATAGCACAGCAATCATGATCATGCAATAGTGCAGTCTCATAGTTGCTGACTCCAAGCAAGTTTAAATATAGAAAGAAAGAGCATGGCACCAGGGAGAATGGAAGAACGGAAGAATTCTCCCTGATGGCACCCAAGATACGATATTGCACTGTATTATAACACTGAAATTGAGCAAATTACTGAAGTAACTTGTAATAAATGCATTAATAAAGTTAGTGGAGTGAGTAGACATGTGTTGTTGGCGGTGTTAGTATTTATAGTATACGCGTGTACGTGTGTATTCGTATATGCGTATATGTATATTCATACATTATTCTTTAAAACTCTTATTATGTATGTATGTATGTATATGTATGTATGTATGTATATTGTATTGTTATCAATACTTGATAAAATTCATTGTTGTTTTGCTCTGTGATGCACGGAGAGCAAATTTTACAACACAGCCGCCATCTTGGCGCCAAACAATGATGATACCTAAACTGTGATAAAGTTATTATTAATTTCTCCTATCGGTCTATCGCTGCTCCCTGTAGTGTCAATGTTATACGGATCATCCTCCATGTCTCTGTGAGCCAGTGTCATCAGCATTCTCTCCTCTGTTCTCCTCACCTCTGACATCCGTAATATATCCTGTAACTCATCCGCACTTGAGTAAGCGTTGTTCATACGCTGATAACCTTCACTGTTGCGACTCGTCTGCGATGTCCTGTTGTTTAAGTCCATTCTCACGGAAGCGGTTGTGTCTACTTGTGATGTTGCGATGTTATGGTTGTTTTGTGGCCTTTGGGTATGAAGCTGCCTTACTCGCTGTGGCGGAAGGGCTGCATCCCCATGAATCGGGTCTCGACTGCGAGTTAAACTCGATGATCTCGACTCAGCTGTGATCGACTCGTATTGATGTGTCTCTGATATTTCACTACGTGCTGGTGTCTCAAAGGCTTCTTCCTCTGGCTGCTGTATACTATGCAATCTACCAAAGATCATGTTAGTTATATACTAAAGTGAGAGACTGTAACTACTCTTGATAATTTATCATTCAGAACAGGCTTGGGTTCAGATTTGGGAAAAACTTGGCGAAGAAACTTGTCTGCTACTCAATGAATACTTAATGATGTAATCCAACTAACTTGCACTGCTGCTGTCTGAGCACTGAGACTCACAACAAGCTTATGTCCCACATATACATAGCTATCTGGGTTCTCAGGCTACCACTAGTGGAATATTGTGGGACTGAGCTATCAAACACCCCCAACAAATTGGTAGAGTCCGTGGTAGCCTTACCCTCTTTGTGTGACAACATCAGCAAACATTTCTGGCAGGGCAAGACAAAGCCCTATTTAAAACCAAAGTAAATCTATTCTTGTACATGGGTATAGCCACCTTGATCTAGTGAATTTGAGTTTTTTAACCAGCACAAGAATGACGACAATGAGTAGCATTAGACCTCCAACAAAGCCACTAATCAGAGCTAACTCTCTCATCTGCAGAGGTTGAAAGTCTGCCTCTGTAGTCTGTACCACTGGCTGAGGATTTGGCACACCTGTAGGATTTGAAATGAATGAAACTTGAGAAGGGATAAAGCGGAAATTGCTTTGTGTTACTTATGTTCATCAGTAGTGTGAGACGATAAGACAAGATTTCTCTGCTCAATAACCACAAAAATTGTTTGTGTGCGCTCAATACCACCATTTGTAGGTCAGTTGTAACATAAGCCCTATTTTTGTGCATAAATATGATAATACCTTACCAGTCAAGTTTCCATTGTCGACCGTGGTTTGGTTGTTCCTGGTTGAATTGAAGACTGTGATCATAGCTGTTTTTGAAGTTGTTGGTGATGCTGTTGGTCTTGTTGGTAGTGTCATGTTCTCAGCTTCAACATCACAAGGCTTACCTAAATCAATCATTTGTAAACAGGAAACTAGTTAAGCATATGGTGTGTCATTGCATCGAACATTGAATTAGCTGTCAAGTTAGCATAGATTGAGATAATGACTTCATCTTTGTACTTGGTTTGATTCAATAGGTTTAGTTGATTGCTTATGCGTGTTCCGCATTGAGCTGGAATTACCAGGCATCCAAAAAATGCAGCAGATTGAATTGTTTTTTTTTTTCATTCCATGGAGATTATGTATTATAAATAGTGTGATTACCTCCTTGTGTATATGATATGTCTAATCGTCTGATGAAAGTATTGCAGCCAATCACAAAGGCCTGCAGCTGGTAGGAAAACATGACATTAAAAGGCCTTTTAATCTGGCAGGTATTGTTGTTTCCTTCTTGAGACATGGAATTCCCGTTGCAAAATGTCGCAATGATAATCCCCAAATCAGTGAGTCTCGTGAGTTTGTTGTCGTTTTTGTGGGTTACCAGGAGATCCGTTGAATGAGGGATACGTGTTATTCCTTCTATCGACTGTCTCTCGCACGTCATGTATACATGAAATGACGCAGACGCTATGTTTATTTTTGCCACTCCGTGGTCAACAGTTACAAATATGGTTTCTCTGTTTTGATCCAGAACAAGTTCTTTTGGTTTTGTCAACTTGCTAACGAGTGTTGTAACTAACCCTGTCACAAGGTTGTATGTGCGTATCGTCCCATTGTCACTTCTAGTACTATCTGTAATGAAATACTCATTTTTGTATTGCCCATCGATGATTGAGTGTGGGTATTGGAAATGCGCGTCTGCCACGCCATCAGTGCGACCGCTCCTCGTACATTGTCCAGTGCTGGGATTTGTAGACTCACTTGTTCGATTCAATAGCCGTATACAATGATTCTCACTGTCTACTGCAAGAATAGTCGTTTTGTTGACTTGACGGAATCCTGTTAGGGTATTGAACTCTGCATTCTTGCCAGGGTAATTTTTGTATCCGCTACTGCCGTCGCCAAATAAAGTCTCATCATTTTTTGACGTTGTGTTCAGTGTTCTGATTTTTAAAGAGCTTGAGATGAGCAGCATGCCAGGGTTAGCTTCGTCATCTTCGATATGTGAGGCTGCCCATGTAGGTTTTTCTGCCATCTGTCTCATCTGCTCAAAACTGGAGGAAAAAAGGTTTGGAAATCAAATAAGGTCTGTTATAAATTAGAAAAAAAGTGCAACCTTACTTGCTTACTTACTTTATTTACTTTTGCGAGACATTGGTTATCAGCTTGCTATGCACTAGGCAGGTCAAGATTGCCCTCAAGCTAAACGCAAACTCTGACTGCGCAAACTCTGACGCAAACTCTGACTGGGCTGCCTGTGGTGGCATTGTACTATCAACCGCAGCACACAACTTGTTGGAAATAGGGTCAAATAGTAAAACCGGGGAGAGTCATAGCACTTAATTCTTGTGCTATAAAAATATCAGATAACATTAAATCAAAATATGCACTGATAGGGAATAGGATGAATATGAAAATTAAAATCACACAGCAGTCACTTGAGGTAATGGTTCAACCTAGTATAATGCATCATTGGTATATAATGGCATGCTTATAAGGTGCATGTTGATGCTGCGCAAAGCCTCATCGCTTGGGCCTGCTCTTCCTCACCTGAACTTTATGGCTCCTGCAGTAGATGAACTGCATTTCGTCTCTTCATCAGCTCTTACTTTGGTCACAAGAGCGGCGTAAATCACCTACAAAAGAGTTAAAAGTTTTGATCACAAATTATTTCGTAGTCTTATAAGCTCCTCTGCTACAGGCCCTACTAAATGCCAAATGGTTTATTTCTGAAATGCAGTAAGGCTGGACTAGAATGCTAGATTGTTTACATTTGTTAGGTCTGCGAAGCAATGACCAAGCTACGCTCAACTAAGCTGCTCAAACATTGACGGAAATTTAGATGTGTTGAAGCCGTGCTCTTTGTTGTGACTTTTCATGTAGCTTTTCAGAGAAGAACAGCGAGTGTTGCAAGACTTGAACCTTATTTAACTGGTAGTAGACCACTGTTCACAATGTTCAGGATCTGACAATGAGTGATAAAAGAAAGCTAATGTTATTATGAAATACTTACAAGCTGCACAAGATATATTACCATTCTCGTTTCGTAACTGACCAGTCGTTCCTTCAAACGGCAGTATTTCATTAGCCTTCCTCTTACCTAGCCTACTCAAGACATTATCTATGCTGATATATCACATTTCCATATCCTGCTACAGGAGTGGCTTGCGTCGGTGTGCTCTTAAAATGATAATATGGCAATGCAGTTTCACAATAAAACTGAATCACTACTGACATCACTACTTATTATAAAAACATGAAGAAGGAAGTATACACATAATGCTATAGAGCAGTCACAAATTCGAGGTCAGGTACCAATGCTTATCTGATGTAAATTGCACAAGTCTGAAATTTTCACTAGTGATGGCTGAGCATCACAATGTCATGTTTCTTCCAGTATCAGCCCTTGAAACAATACTCATACCATCCATATTTTTCAATAATTATAGTTCACCGTGACAAGGGGGGGGGGGGCAAAAGATTTTTCAATTGCGGTCAAAAGCAAATTTTTTATTGGCATCTGTCTCAATCTTATAAATAATGTAATAATTACCATTACTTTTTCCCACCTAAGCTAACGAAAAATGGTGCTAGTTAACATTATGTCATCCCCAAACTAGCGTAGTTAATCTCTAGCAATATAATTTTATTTTATCGTCATTTACCTCCACCAGCCATCAGAAAGGGTGTCCGCAACTCATAAACATAGCCAGTGTTACAATATTATTTTGATAGGGATAGGATAGGGATAGAGTTTATTACAGTCTGTGAAAAGAGAAATATGGTGTTTCGACAGCGCTTAAAGTTGAGTCAATGTAAAATTGCTGATGTTACATAGATATAAATAAAAATATAAAAAATAATCTTCACTGAATTCGCTTAACATCAATCAATGTGTGCCCCTGTGCTCATCACTTTTCCCTATTCAGATCTAGCCTTGTCATGCGCATGACAAGGCCAATTCTGATCATAATAAAGGCTGTTGAGAGTGTGAAGCCAGATGAATAAAATGACATGCACAAAACAAATTATTCCTGGAAGATATATTGGTGTCTCCGCACCTGAAAATCTGGGATCCATCTATAGCATATGTGGGCAACCTTTTTTTGAAAAAGGCCACATTTTTCGCAGGCTGCACTCAGTAGGCCTCAACATATATTTCATGCATAAATTTGGAATGTGAGGTATATTTTGGCTCTGTTTATTTTGTACAAACTAAATCGGAATATGTGTCAATAAAGACTGCGGTGTGTTGCGAAAAACATTGACTCGCATGAGCTCAAACAAATTACTTATATTTATCTGCTCATCTGAAGTTCTGTGACATTAACTTACAATCATAATCTTTCAAGTGGTTGAGAAAAGGACAAGGCGGAAGGCTTGTCGAATGAGGGACACTCTGGAAAATCTCAGCCAAAATTCCGGAGCATTTGTAACATGACAACTTTTTGTGACAAATCTGACTGCATAAGCTAAAACGGAATACCTAAATATTTATCTAATCTTCTGAAGTTTTGTGACATTAAGATACATCTACAATTTATCTAAGTTTCAAGTGGTTGAGCAAAGGCAAGGGGACATTTTTCATAAATGCCTGTCAAATGAGAGGCACTCTGGAACATTCCAGCTAACATTCTGGAGCACTTGTAATAAGACATCTACATCCAAAAGTCACGAGAGGATATTTTTGTTTTCACTGTTTTGGGTTTATTTTTTTGCGAATTGATTCTCTTGTAACTACTACTGTTATGATGTTTTGTCAAGTATGACTTGGGAATTCCCTTGATATGTTAGCATGTATGTAGCCTATCTACATGCATGATGAAGACTGGCAAATATTATGAAACTCCAACTGTGCAATTGTGCTAACAGGCGGATATGCATTGGTCTTGTAACGCCACTTTTTTCCCCTTTTTTTAAAAGTGGCAACATGGCAAGGCTGGCTATGCATGCTTTGACATTCACATACAGGAAAACTAATAAATAAGTAATATTTTTTACAGACATCAGGCCACAATAAGGCCGCAAGTGATAACCCATAAGGCCGCACCAGAAAAAAGGCCGCAGGTTGCCCACAGCTGATCTATAGCATAGGTTTGTTTCCAGGTCCAAGGTTTAAATACCCGGCTTTTGTTACGTTGGAGTTACTTCCTCATTAGCAAAGAGATGATAACTTCACTAATATCTCTGGATAGAAAGAATAATAAACATGATAGTCTCAGGATATGGTAAAACTCAGATCATTAAGTTTGATCTAGTTTCCTACATTTGGAGTGCCCCTGTTGATAAGCCGTCAGAGCACATCCAAAAGATCATCAAATTTGGCAAGATAGATCAAATTGATCTATGCAGCTATACAAGTTCCAATTGTTTTGCAAAATCAAGTCACTGCTAGCTGGCTGATATTCAGTACTTTAGCCTCATGCGCTCTCTCAGCACATTCACATTAGCCCCCAAATGTACCATAGCTTGCTGTCACATTCAGATTCTGAAAGTTACTGTAAAATTAGTTTATTTTACAAAAACATACACAAAGTAAGCACAAACTTCATACAAAGTCACCACAAACAATTAATTATTAAATATTTATATAAAACATTATCAGCAAAAAGGACTATATACTACATGAATATTTACGAAGACTGGATGTGTAAGTTCATGGAGTGTTGTTGACTAGGTTAGTTTAAAAAGCTGGTCAGTGAGTAAATTGAGAAAATCTTGATAAGTTCTTCAGGAAATCATAATCTAATCGAAAATAAGTCATTATAAGAGTATTGGAGTAGTAACGGAAGGGTGTCACTAGGCATCGCAGATTATTTTTCACAACGGAAGCTGAATTTCAAGACAATCATAGGTTGGACGACTCTTATAATGATGCACCATCAGTGATAAACGTATTTACAAGATACAAATCTTTTCTATTTAGTGCAAGAGTAAGGACATTAGTTATTTTTCTTTTGATCAAGAGCAATAAATCACCAACCATGCTGGGAATTAGTCCCATGAGGATTCTCTGAATATAAAAAACATGCAATAACTGCAAATATTGTCAAAGGGACTATTAATATAATAATGAGTATAAGGACAGCACCAGCACTAGAACCACTTCCCTCGTGTTTTTGATGAGGTAATTGAGGGGGAGGGTCATATCGAATGACTTTGTTGTCTAAATGATACCATTTGTAGAAAAGTGTCAAGTTTGGGACGTGGTAAAACATGCGTCCTTCAATTCTAAACGCAGTCCCCCAGTTTGAGAGCTCGCCTTCGGTGTGAGCGCCTATCATGTTCTCAACGATGACATGAGCTTCCTTCACTTGACTTACTAACACTCCCATATACACGTCGTCTGTGAACATGTATTTGGTGTCTAAAGCTATCGGGTAGAGTTTTGCAGCTAAGTGGGGAGTAAGTATATACACCAATCCCTGGAACCATACAGGGTACAGTTGGTGTGGCCATAGATCGTATGAGACGTACCATTTACTTTGATTATTCCGGTTCACTTCTTGAGTCAGTAAACGACCTACAGAAAAGTAGAATAGCGACGGTTATATGCATAGATTGAGGCTTATATGAACAAGAGAAGCTAATATTTAGTATAATATGAAATAGAATAAAGAAAGAAGCAGGTTGAACCACACACACACAACCAGCTGTAGTTGCTATGTACTGGGAAGATTTTGTAGCAGGATAGGGCAGGACTGGCTAGCTTTGGGTTGACTAGGGTGATGATGATGGTTGAGTGCACTTAATTTGTGAGTGTGATTAAAACTCACAAGTAATGCTGTTATCTTATCATTATCATCAACGTCTCAAGACTAGAATTCCACTCCAACTAAACTGCCACAAACTTGAAACAACATGATCTACTGTACTAACCTATGTATACATCTTCGTTGCCAGTTTCCAAAGCTTGATGTAGAGTTTTATTAAGTTTTGGAAGCCTTACTTCATGTATCAAAGCATCATCGTCAACTTTCATCACCAGTGATGCATTTGGACAGCCGTCAGAGCTGGATACCCATCTAAAATGCAGACAAGCCATGTTGATCATAAATTCAATATTGACCTGTTAATCCCAAATAGAGTCATTGTATACTGCTTTGGTTAATCAGCAAAGAGCAATTACCTTCTTTAGTGGTATCAAGTAATAACAGAACAAGTTCCCTGAGATTTCCGTTAGCCATTACTTACTACAAGTCCTGTCCTATCATACATGTACACAACAATGTATTGATTCTGTCTGATTATGTAATCATAACCAACGGCAGATGTTAGCTTATCCAATACATCACAGAGTAAGGATGTATTTCCTTACTCTGTGATCTGCCTCTCTTGAACCATAGTCATAATAATAACTGATTGCATTTAGTAATATCTATGTATGACAAACTTTGACTTAGATGATGATTTGTCTTAAATAATTATAATTTCATTTATGAGGCCTAAGCAAAAATCATTCATGATTAATGTAACCTCACTTATCCCAGAGTCCACCTGAGAAGAGGGAATATCATTGGCTAAGTAACATCACACTATAAGCTATAAATGGTAAACACTCTGTCTTGGAGGTCTGCCTGTTGTTTAACACCACTCTTCAATCCTTAAATTGGATTCCTGTTTTATTAATTGGAAAAGTCCATAGAGTCAACCTGCACATTGAAATGTAGAAGTAGACTGGATAGATAGATATAATTATAGGGTTGATTAAAATATAGCCACTCACCTGAGAAATGATATGGCTTTATAAGTATTATTTTGGTAATCGTCTATGAAGTCTGATTGGATGATGTCGTTATACTGTTCGTGCTCATAATGAATATATGTGGTAACATCTTCATTCAAAGATGCACCCGTCACAAACACTATCTTTGTCTTCATACCAAAAGCTAGCTCCAGGTGTTTATCGTTTAACCAAGTACCTCTACATAGCATTCTTCGTTTATGATACTGAAATAGAGGGAGCACAATCGGCTGATGTAAAATCACAAATCTTGCCTATCACACAGTTTGAACCAGGAAAAATATGAATCATTGCGACAAGTTTGGATATAAGATTCTATTGAGCATGCGGACAGTTCTGGGGTCTCCCAATTAGAAATGGGCAATAAATTAGCAGGTCTTAGTTCCATTACCACTGATGAGTGGCAGGTTTTTTGTTGTTGAAGAATTCAATGAGTTTTTTTTACTTGGTCTAACTGATGATTAACCATGTCAGCATATCTTGGTTCAAGCTGTTGATCAGGATGAATATGGACACATGGGTCAAACATAAGGCTGAAGATATGTAGACCAAATTCGTAAAGAAAAATGTTATTCTATACTTTTTGCAATGAATGCATACTCTGTTGGCCCTCTTACCTGAACAGCGCTATGCACGATGATCACGAGTTGTTCATTTGTACACGGTTCGGGGAGCATAGTGAATGAAAATGGATAAGGATTAACATGACTAGAATTGTTTCTATTTCTGTTTGTGATGACAAGGTCATCTAGCACCTTCACTTCTGATTCTTCAGGACCAATCACTGACGCATCTTTATCATATGGTATACTATTCCGTCTAATTTTATTTTTGTGAGCTTTTTTATTGTTGTCACCGGATCCCGAGTGGTAGAACAATAGGAGTACGAAACAAGCCATTAGAGCTGGAATCCCGACTGATTTTGATCTCATTTTTCGGCTTATTTTCCTCCATATCATAGTCATTTGAGTGGTTTAAAGTAGCGAGTTAGTGTGAACTGTGTCTTAATCTAATGAAAATTGTCCAACAGCTAGCATATCTGATAGCCAACCTCTTCCCTCCTTCTTTTTATCGAAGCGCAACTCATTCAAATCATTGATTGATGGTGGTGGCAGGAGTATGATTAAGCCTGTTATGTATGACTATAATTGTTGACTAACGGGCACGATAATAAAGTACTTCTTGAAGACTATATAATGTTATTCAGTGTGTGTCAGTGGTGAACGAAAGTCTGAAACTATATGATGATAGCCAACTTATTTTACTACTAGCTTAATTAGGTCAGCTTCAACCCTGCCCAACTGAAACTGATATTTGCTGTTTGATTGATTGCTAATCAGGCTGACTTGTTGTTGAGGCTGTAGTAGTGTAAGATGTATATATGGCTCCTATATTTGGTATCTGTAGTGTAAGCCTGGCTCCTTGACCTTAGCCTGAGTAGAAGTAGATATATTTGGTAGATGTAAGGAAGGAGTACTCCACTATATAGGAAAGCAGTGTTCCTTATGATTCCTCCTTGATCAGAACAGAGGCTTATTCCTCACAGTCACAGCAATTAACTAAGTTCATTGGTGACATAGGAAATTAGTCATACATTTGTCACACTTTTTTTACTTTCCTCTGCAGTTGTACCCTTGTAGGGCTGGTATTCTAAGGTTACATTGCTAATCCTAGTCATCATTGGTCAATTTACTGAATATTCTCTTTTGATTGGTTAAAGCAAGGAGGTCTCTAACTCCTTGGTTAAAGTACTTGGACTATTGAAATGAACATTGGATTGCATAAACAGACAACTCCCAAAAGAGGTTACTCCCAATAATTCATGATAATAAATGCTTATAAAAACTCACGTTTGTTTATAGTCTCAATACCCTGTGATACTGACTACTGTGTGAGAAACCTAGATGTTTTTTGGTTTGTTTGATTCCGGTATCATCAGTATGGGTCTACGGAGTTTATAGACTAGTGCTAATATGAATAAGAATAGTCCAAGTAGTATTTCAAACTTTTTTCGTGAAGCCATTACCAGCTCAAGTCTGCAGATATGAGTTGAGGGCACTTGGCTTCAGACTTTCTGCTCCAATTTGGGTTAGATTACTTGAAACCCATCATAATACAATAATCATTGAAAACAATGTCCGGGTTGACACTCATCTAGCTTCAAGCACCAGTCTAGGACAAGACAAGTAGTATCTTTGCTTGTTTTGCGAGCTGTCCACCGTGTGGTGTAGCAGCTTTTCATTGTGTGACAGGAAAATACTCAATTATCGATATTGCCTTTGCCTTCCTTAACAACCTTGTGTATATTCATGGTCATATCAGATGCGTCTAGACATGGGCAGAAAAAACGTAGTCCTTGCTACTCTTTTTGCTTCAAATTATACATTATTATTCAATGCAGGGAGTAAGTCATCTTCTTACACCAGGGAGTTCAGGGGTCCTTTCTTATACTCACCAGGTTCTATCTGAGATCTCATTGAAAAAACTATGTTAAAATATACTTGTAAAATGAATGAAATTTAGATAGAATGGGACTTCAGAGTTATAGCAGCGGGTTTTGTCCCTGGCTATACAGCTCCCACCCTCCCTGTACAGAGGCCAAATGATATTGAAATAAAAGGGAAGTTATCCTCACACAACAATTTTGAACCCAACTTCCCCACTACAATCAGCACTACGTCAATAACAGAAGTTGAAAACTATTTCGCCAAATATGAAGATGGTTTAGGATAGGAAAAGTGTGAAGGTAACTCGCCTGCTAGTACATAATTACCCAAACTTCAGCAAGATGAAGACAAGAATTAAAAAGGGTGAAAAAGCAATATATTACAAAATATTATGTGCTTGTGGATGAAAAAAGTTTACATAGTTCTATCAGTACCTAGTTTAAGTGCTCAAACGGTGCAAGATGCTGGTAGAGGCATTTCATTATCAACCACTTTCTCCCCTCCATAACTGCGGCACTTTATGTTTATATCCTTAAACGGAGGGGAGAAAGTGGTTGATAATGAAATGCCTCTACCAGCATCTTGCACCGTTTGAGCACTTAAACTAATCAGTACCAGGTCATTTGTTAACGCATAAAAACAAAGTCTTCTCAAGTCCTTACCAAGACTTTTGTCTATTATCAGAATCACCATGCCCTCCGCACAGCGAACTTAGTGTAATGGCTCGCATGTAATAAATATTATATATCAGGACCCTCTGCTTGCTTTTCAGCTCTGCCATATTTTCGGCATTTTTCGAATATATTGTGTAACACGCCAGGCTATATACAGTATAATGATTACAGGTAAGAGTATAGAAATGCAAAATATGTGGAGTATCAATTTTGCACAAAGGCAGACTTTTGCTTGTCAGGCTATAAATGGTGTGACCACTTCAGTAAGGCATCATAACCATTCTCTCTCAAAACTCTAAGTCTTTCCAGTGCACCTGTGTACCAGTACCAGTACCTTTCCATGTTTGGCATATGGTAGAATGTAGCATTGCGGGCTGACCATAGTTCGGATAAAAAATAGTCTATTGAATAACGAGTCATTGCAGCTGATGCCGAGAGGTTTTGATTCATTATAATCTCAGCCCCAGTGCTCACTTGACTGACAAGCACACCAATGTAGACATCGTCCATGAAAAAGTACGGAACATTTAAAGCTATAGGTACTAGTTTTTCTGCAAGAGATGGAGTTAAGAAATATGCTAGGCCTTGAAACCATGGAGGATAGTTGTCGTAAGGCCATTTTTCTCTTGGCATATACCACTTGTCCAGTTTATCTCGGTTTGGACCCGGATATTTCACCTGATATCCTGCAAAATGAGAAATAACCACTAAAGTGAATTGTTGACGTTATGCTTTATGAAAGTCTCTAGGCAACAGCCATCGGCAAGCCACTGCATATCCAGTGTGGTGTTGTAACGTCATGCTAAGAGAGAGGGGGGTTGGTGAATGGAATAAATAACAAGGACCTAGGGCTATAGCCACCTCCACATGAACCTTAACTTATGCTGCAAATTTTCCAAACCACAGGCAGCGAATCACGTACAGACACAGCGAAATTTAAACAAATTGAACTGCTAAATATCTCACCCATATACACATCACTATTATTTGAGTTGAGAATTTTGGTGATTATTGACACTAGGGTGTCGAGGTTCTCCGGTTGCAGAAGTGAGTCATCGTCAATTTTCATGATAAGTTTGGTTTTTCTGCAGTTAGTTGTTATCCATCTGAAAGGAAAGCGAAAAGTTTAAAAAACTTACCTAAGGATAAGGTATCGGGAAGGGGAGAGGCTCTGTGACTATAACTGATTTAACATATGGATTCTTCATGTCTTTTTCACAACCTTGGGTTCATATTTCAAATCTCTGTGACCAACATGTTAGGATTAACTGACTGAAGCTTGACTTATTTGGCCATTTTAACAATTTTTTAACTAATTTAAACCATTTAAACTTGATTTATAGTGTGAATAAGTGCGATAAGTGCGATGATAATTAGTCTCTGCTTCCTTATAGTCTAATCTCTGAGCTTATCCTCATATTATGATTAGAAGATGCATCTGAATCAAACAGATAGTTTTTGAGGATCTTTTCTCATTTTTAGTCTTGGCAAACAAGCAACTCTAGTACACATAAATTACTACTAGAATGTGGCAGGGAACCTGAGTCTATTTTACTGATTATGGTCTAGCAGGAAATATCCCTCATAAGTGGAACAAAAAAGTTGTGGTCCTGCCCTGCTGAAAGCATTACGGAGCAAATATGGGACTAGGGCAGTATTTACTGTTGTGATCAGTACCCTCTCTGTGTCATTCAATACAGTACAGGGGAGAAAGAAAATCTTCGAAATTAAAGGCCCCTAACTTCTATCACCATTGGCCACTCCAAAATATGTAACACAAATAATGCAATATATTAATCGAGAATTTACCTCATGTAAGACAGCGCCTTGTATGTGTTGTTATAGTAGGATTCAGCAAACTGAGACTGCACCACATCATCATACATATCCAGTTCATAAGATAAGTGTAAGTTAACCGGTGGGTACTGGGAATACCCAACAAAGAATACTATTTTGACCATCAGTCCAATGTAGCTTTGTAGAACTTGTCGGTCTAACCATGTACTGCGTATCAATGAGCGCCTTTTGTGATACTACAAGCACACAACATTTACATAATATAATATATATCAATATGTTTGTGGTACAGACTCAAAAACATACTCCTGGTACTACACTGGTGTTCTATCGCATACTTAGTATTACTTTCCATTTGTACAGTAATAGTTAAACAGCTGAACAATAACAGTCTCCAAACCGAAAAAGAGTGACAGACGATGGTCAAGCACCAGCACACCAATTGACAAAGTTCTTCAGGATGGCTAAAAATGGTGCGAATACCTGAAAGTTAGGTACAAAGAGAAAAGTTAATAAATCAAAACAATTTACAAAAAACAAAGGCTTGTCATGTATGGTTTGAAGTGATAAGACGGATAAATAAGTTATGGGGAGTTTGAAAGTGAAACTTACGTGTGCGGCACTGTGAACTGCTATCACCAGTTCATGCTCAGGCAGACAGGGAGAGGGACTGAGTGTGAAATTAAACGGATACGGATTGCTATTTTTCTCATAGACCCGCTGACCAGCCCATGGTATATACACATCTGTCTCATCAGATACGTCACTGACATGATTCGCTTCCTCTGTCACATCCTCCTCTTCTTCTGTAATGTCATCAGTGTAATCAGGATCTATCCGCACTTCTAGATCTTTTCCTTTTGAGTTCAGGTCTGATTTGTTGCCACCAATGTCTAATTGCTCTTGAATGTCAAGTTTTGTGAATTTACTGACGATCGATCGTCTGACCGGGTTTGGTAGTGGAGTGTATTCTCTGGCTGTTTGACTGTCAGGATTATCATTGTGCTGTGTTTCATTGTTGAGATATACAAATCCTCCAGATATAAGTTTGAGTGCTGTAAAGAACACAGCCAGATATCCTACCGTAACCAACATCATCACCTTCTTCTTCATATTAGTCTCGAACCTTACCAAACCGAATAACAAAATCTTACAAGTCTTAATCTATAGGTGAACAACCAGCACAAGTACCCCTATAACTATCAGCTTTTGCCCTTCTTATGTAAATTTTGATCTTCATTTAACTGACACTGGCTCAGATTAACTTAGAGTTAATCCTAATTTGCAATAAAACGCTGGGATGCTAGGGCTATTAACTACAGCATGTAATTGGTCTGTGCAGATAATGGCAGGAGACAGGAATTAATGTACATTTAGAAGAAATGTTGTTGTGTTTGAAGTGGAAAATTTGTTTTATAGCGGAAATGGTATGACTTTATGCAATAAACCACTCATATGATACAGTAATGATGACTTAATGTATTCTGAGAAATCTTTTAAGCATCAACATCAAATTTTCAACCTATGCAAAATAGCAGAAAACGATTCACCGCTATGAAACAAATCGTCAGCCTAACGCGTTTCCCAGAACCCGGTGTAAATTGCCATAATAGACATCCAGTAATGAGAAGTCTAAGTGCTAAGTGCTCCGATGGCTGCAAGTGCCAGTTTGCGGCATCACATTATCAAACATTCAAGTGATGAGTAAGTTCTGGGCCAGAAACTCACCGCCCGAAACTTTCACATTGCACCAAGTCGTCACAATTAGACGTTCCTCTCTTTTTCTGTTTCAGGGACAATCACCACTGGAGAATATCTGTCCCCAGGATCCATATGTCTTTGAGACTGAGCTATCGGTAAGGCATAGAAAATTCCCTGACAATTTGAGTGTTTAGAAGTTTGTTTTTAATATCAATCTGCAGTATGTGAATGTGTGAATCTGTGAATATTGGGTGACCCAGTAAATTGACTTGGATTTTGGTCATATCCATAGGAAAATTATGCTTTACAAAATTGGCACCATTTTTTTGTAAGTTGATCTCAAGGGTATTACTAGTTACCAGGGTCTATGGATACATTATCTGTATATTATCTTTAGTCTCTGTAGTTACATCATATCAAAATTGAATCAAAGTTATCATCATATCTTAGAATCTCCCAACAGAATTGGGTGTCGCTCTTATAAAAGTCTGTCTATGATTATCATTCTTCCTGCTGTTTTAAGGCGCTGCCGGTTCGTAAGAAGAAGCTTGTATCTATGAGACAAGCTGTAGATGACTCTGAAGAGAGCACAGCAGATACTGTTATATATATGCAGACTGTAAATGAAAGCAGTCTTACTGAGGATCTATCAAAATATGACTTCTCATACTCACAGGTATATAATACATATTACATAATATGTTATCAACTAGCAGGACTGGTGAGAAGGTTGGCTAGGCTGGGTGACAAGGCTATATGGGAACCTCCATCCTAATATTGGAGTTGCTGTTTCGGTTTCATAGAACAAATAGATGAATAGATATTTTTGGTGCTGCATATGTATCAGTTTGTTGATGAGTAATTACCCGCCCCTGACTGGTACTGACGCATATGATTACGCATGAAGGGCAGTTCGTAGCTGCATGTAGAATTTATGAATCTTTGTTCAAACAGAAACAAATCTGCCGGATATGAGATTTATTAAATAATGAAGTAACATTCAGGTAATCACTTATGAATCCTTAATAAAACGTTCTATTTTTTTATTTACCCAGAGTTTGGCAAGTTCTAGACAGCGCAACGAGGACAAAGAAAAGCAGCAACTGGAGTTGCTCTACCCTGAAAGTAACTCTGTAGAGTCATCATCTGCCAAAATATCACAAGGTAAAGTAACTTATGAACTTATTACAATCCAAGCCATGTTCATGTTTTTTATGCTGATCAAACAGATTTGAACTTTAAATATTTCTATTGGCTTCAGAGTTGAAAAACTGGCGTTTTCTTTCTAATAATCTGCGAGTGAATTTCTTTTTTTAAATTGAGCAACACGGGCCCGTACATTTGATTTATGTTCTCAGAGATTTCTTAAGAAGTTCCCCCCTACCATATAGCCGCTGAATATTATTGATCAATCATTTCATCAACTGGAAAAGAGAAGAAGTGCATCACGCCTGTCATATCACTAAAATATTACCAAGCTTACAAAATGAGTTCAGGTTAAACATCTTAGATCAAGACAGTCTCGAGATAATTAGCTTAGTGGGGAAAACATTTATGGGTTGAACGAATTTCAATACCTAAAGCCAAATGAGAGTGACTGTAAGCTCATCCAACCCTAAAATTCAGAGAAATCATACCATTATATTTATTGGATTATACTTAATCCCATAACACCCTAAATTTATTTCCTTGTGTGCCAAACACCAGAAAAATCAGTCATGGTGACATCAGAAGGATGGTCGCAATTGTAACTTTTAAATGTAGATCTCTGGTGTCCATGCAAAATGATAGGTGTCAATAAAGCACTGGGAGCATCTGGCTTTGACGTCTCACAACCATTTACTAATATCAACACCAGAATTGGCAACAAAAAGAAGTCCATAAAACGAATTTATTTAGCTATTATCCCAACAAAAAGTTAGAGTTATATAACTGTTGAAGGTTGATTAAAATAAATCTATGCTGTATCCTAGTACAGCAGGGATTTTTTAATGCTCGGGCTCTGAGAGAATCTAACTGCCTTTCACTTAATTCTGTCAACATGTGCCCAAAGCCTTGCTGTTCCTGTTCACCAGTCAGATTGATTCTGAATATTGTAGGTTTTGTTGAGCTGGAGTCTGATGCACTGAATGAACATGAATGTATGGCAGCGTTTACTGCATTGCTACAGCATATGGTCAGACACGAAATCACACCATCTAACACCAATACGGTATGTCTGAGACTGTGTACAATGATTATAATTGTAATCTCTAAATGAGAGTGACCTCAAAATCAAGTATTTGTCTACTTGTTATGACTCATTTACTAGTACCCAGTGATTTCAGTCACTTTAATTATCGGGTTGTTGTTCCTTACCTCTCTCCTGGCGTCTATACTTAAACTTGTGAGTGTGTTTCTTTCAGGGCGATAGCTTACCTCAGTGGATTGTATGGCTGCGAGATAAGCTTGAGACAGAAACTACTCCGATCAATGTGAAACACTTCATAGCCCGGCTGATCATCAACAATGAAAAGGTACGAGAAGTTATCTGAAGGTTATGTGATTCTATATGAGATAAAAATTGATTGACAACCTGCACACCTCTAATGTAGAAGTAAATGTTGGGTTATTGATATTATTAACGCAGTGGCAATAACCCCATAATGTTATTATTTGGATTTAATTATTTTCTGATCTCTAATAATTTAATATTTTCTCAGAATTAAATCACAGAGTGATATTCTGGTAGTCTGTTATCTGCGGAGTAACGCAAAGAAAACTTCCGATTTTTATATAAACCACACATTATGGCTCTAACGTGTTTGCATCAACCACCAACATATTCTCAGTTCATTGGGGTCAAAACTTCAAAAATATGAAATTTTTGGGACAATGATATGCGCTTTTAATATTGTGTATACAACCTTGCAGCACTGATAACAATATACTCCACAAGGTTTTAATTTTTTACATTGTTGATTGCTGTACAGGTAATAATTTATCATGATTGTTGCAAAGGCTTTGCGCTGACTTCATGTCAACATTACGTCAACACTGAGCTAACTTTGTGTCATTTCACATCTTCATGTTCGATTGTCAGGTATTCAGCCCGTTTGCAGCGCACTTACTACCAGCTTTTGTGAAGTATACCACACAGTGCTATGATGAGCTGCATTACTTCGCTATGGACATGATAGTTCTGATATTGACCTGGTCTTCTACTACAAAACCTGAGGTAAATTTTCAACTATAATGGGTTACACCCTGTTACGCCATAAAATACAGATGACCCCTCACCGGAGGGCCGTCGGGCGAGGGCAAAAGTCCTGGGGGCTCGGACTACTCTATGAACAGTTTTAGAATTTAGGGGGATACAAGGGGATGGTGTCCCCCCTTCCTACTTTGTCTAAGGGGATGCATCCCCCCTATATATTATCACAACCATTACAATGGCAATAAGCTGTGGATTTGCAGGCTTGAGCCCATAATTTATTGATGTATTTTCATTTGTCACCACAGGGCTCCGGCAGTCGAGGCTCCGCCCTGTACCCCGGCCTGGTTGGCATCCCCTACCTCATATTTTCAACTTCTAGCACTGTCTATATGACATCCGGTTGATGACTATCTATATGCTTAAGTGACAAATTAGACGTTTTTGTGTGGTTATATGCTTACAACAACACATTATTCTCATGCTCTAGGGTTGCACTTAAGAGACATGCTTACATTTATGGCTCCAAATTACCTATAATATCTTCGATGAGGTAGGATTGGTAATAAAATTGTAGGATATGGGTGGGTAAACTGTTTGCCAATCATCATTTTGTGAGGATTGTGTAATCTTCCTCTCCCTGCTATGAACATAATCTAAATCAAAATACAACACTCATTTAATGTGTAGGTCATCTAACTTCAGCAGGGTGTATAGTCAACAGAAATAGTAGCATTTGGTAATTCTTTGTGCCTCGATTTTGGAACAGAGAGCAATACACAACGTAATACACACCTTGATGACTTCTACTGTTGAATGAACCATAAAAAAACAATGCTGTTTTATTTGTGTACAGCTCTGTCTTACGTGAAGTAATTATTGGGCTCCACCCTATAGCTCCACCACAGAATTAAATTCTTCTCAGAGAATGGAAATATAAGCACAAGCCTACCCAATTAAAACACCCAACACAGCGGCTGATCTGACAATGATCTTATTGGCTGTCCCACTAGCATGCAGAAGGTAGCCTGGGAAATTGTCTTGTTAACAAAACTGCAAACGGCAACAAAATGCCTTCAGCGTTAATTATTTTGGGCATTTCTACTAAAAAATGCTACTAGGGACAGGCTATTTTTGCAAGTCCTTTTTTGGCAAAATAAAGCTAATTATGCTATACCAGATATGGATTTCAATGGGCTCCACTATTTTAGTTATCAGGCTCTGATTTAGTATGGAACAAGTCTTAATCTCTCTAGGTAATGGTTATTTAGGTCAATTATGTTCCTGTTCTAGTTCTAACGATGCCCTGTTTCCATTGTTTTAGCCTCTCCTTTTCTGGGACTCCCTTGTTACGGTTGATAAGTGAAATTATTATCATGTTAGGAATTTCATTTTAACATCATAAAAACCTCAGAAGATCTTTAGTTAGTGGTCTACTCTCTTCAACATTTGTTATTTTATTGTATATATCATGAATTGGTGTTGTAGAAAGATGCTGTGGGTCAGGCTATGCTGAACAGTTTGGTTGAGTTCATTATGAGAAAGGCTCATCATGAGCGAAAAGGTATTTTCAAGAATAACTTGGAACTTCTGAAAACTTGCTTGGAGAGATGGAGATCATTCATTTGTGTCAATACAAGGTAAGGATGGATCAAGCTTATAATATTATATTATAATAATATAATATAATATTATATTATAATAATATAATATAATATAATATTATATTATAATCATATAATATAATATAATATAATAGTATGAGTGCGTATAATAATGTACAGTTTTATGTCCTTTTCTCATAGATTGATCGGATTGATCACTGTTGCCCTTTAGTACTACTGTTTAGAAACTCTCGCCACCACAGAGGGCTCAAACTCTCCTTACTCTAGAAAGGATTTGCACACACTGATTACATGATATACTATTGCACGAATAACTTTGAGAGAGTGAATTAATTCACTTTGTTTGGAGTACTATCAGAAGGAATTCGGTGTCAAATACATCGTAGGTACTCATACTTCATTGACTGTAACGACCAGAGATACAGTATACTAATAGTGTAGTCTCAATGACAGTGTCCATGCATTAACATCAGAGCTTTGAAAATGATAAATCATAGGTGTGAACTCTACTGTTTATTTTCTGTAGTGTAATAGTAGACTTACTGAAGAACACAAGTGATACAGCCCGAGGTAGTCACATAGTCTCTGCTATTCAGATACTGGGAGTGATTGTGGTCAATAAGATAGACCCATACAACGCAACGTCCTGTCAGAATGTTTCCAAGATTCAGTGAGTAAAATATTATATCTTTATCCTAACCCTGAAACTAAGCCTCACACCGATCAAGTGATATACTACTGCATGTTTATCTCTGATCGATAGAGAGTCAATTAATTCACTTAGCTTGGGTACCATCAGAAGGAATTCAATGTGACGACCCGAGGTCAATTTGATTAACTGTGAGGGGTACATGTTAGGTTCTCATACTAAATTGACTCTAGCGATCAGAGATACACATGCTAATAGTTTAGTCATGATGTCAGTGTGACTTAGCCTTCTAATGGCTCAGAGATGATCATGTATAAATCATGTCAGGAGATTTTCCCTGTAATTTTTCCAAAGTGGCATGTATTGACAGCGATTGAAATTTTTGACTGACATGATTTTGTTAAGTGTCTCGGTCGACTTAAAACAATATCCCTTGCCCTTTTCAGCTGATCTGACTAATTTTAAACAGCCACGATTTATCAAATCTTTTCTCGTTGTTATTGTTTCGTGATAAGTCATCAGTTGTTTTAAAATCTGCTTTATTTTTCCAGATTTTATGCTGAGCTTGCTAAGTGTATGATGCATCGACTGCTGTCCATATACAGCTCCTCAGCAGAGGTTGTCGGACTAGTTTTCAACCTTTTATTGAATGGTGACGACAACTCCAAAGCATTCCTGCAGCAGGTTTGTTATCGATGGCAGTAACACTGTCAGTATATGAGAGATATAATATTCTTTACCAGGAATGGTCAACTGGAAATTTTTTCATAAGTTGGGTTCATGGGCCAAAATCCATGTTAAAAGTGTAAAAGCTGATGTTCATACATTATTTAAAAGATTTACTACATTTTTTGTATTGACCCCTTCTAAGAGGAATCTCAAGAAGGTTTTCATAGAGTTTTGGCCATAGAAAAATGGGGGATGTCATAATTTAGAGCTATTACCTGTTCATCAGCCGACACCAAACTTTTGCATAGTTTTACTGAACGGTATTGTGTTGTTGTCCAAAAAGAGTTATGCAAGGCTTATCAATCTCATTTATCTTTTCTGTAGTATGAACAATTTGTGGAGAAAGGTTTATCTAAGCCTGACACTAAAGTTCATAAGTTCATCGTATGTGTACATGGTATACAGCTACACTATCCTCCTTTCTGTGATAGGTAAGAGTTTCATGTTATTGATCAGAGATAATATTGAGAGAGTTTGCTGGTTTACCATTTATTGATATACAGCATAATTTTCGGTCGACCTCTCTACGCTACTGGGCTGCAGTTTTGTTATTTTGCACAAGGAGGAAATGAATCCCAGTCGCAAAGTAGGAATTTGATTGTTTCCTCCATGAACATAATATAAATAGTCAACATGATTCTAATTTGTCATTTGATATCTTCATCTTCTTCTATTTTCTATTTGTTCCCAGTTGAATGTTTTGTCTGATTTGATCGTTTTTTTGTTGCAGATTTATGAGTAAGGTTCTGTTTGAGATTAGAAGACTACATGGAGATATGAAAGTAAAGGGTTTAGAAATCATCTCTAGTCGTATAGGAAATGCAGAGTCGCCTTTTAAACAGCTCTGTGATATCAACTTCACTGATCTACTCTCCCACAGGTAATCCTCAGCGTTAATTCACTGAACCTTGCCCTTTGACCTTTGGTCATAAGCTATCCTTATCAACATTTGGTGAGCATGATGTTACAGGGTGTTACAGACAAGCTCCTCAAGTATGATCCACATTGAGTTGCCCCCTCCAACTGCAAGCAAAAGGTGACAGGTGACTTTCGATAAAACTTCTACCAGGTTCAAGTCAGCTTCAGGCCATGATTATTATGGGCAACAATTTTAGCCTTTCTGACTGCGTTGTGTTTCAGGAACAGCCAGGTTATGGTCTCATGTTTGAAGTCAATATTCAATATTGTGGATGTGCTGACACCTGATCAGCTAAAGACATGGTTACCGCTGGTGGCTGACTGTCTATCGAATGGCTCAGCATCATGTAGACAGATGGCACACTCTATATTTATGAGAGTGTATAACAAATACAAGAGTGAATCAGAAAATGGGAGTGTCATTGAGAAGCTAGTGACATGTAGTAAAGAGAATTTACTGCTCGGGTTGGCTGACCACCATCAGCCCAACAGGTAATAAATAATTTTTCTACGAAAAGCCTGCTTGATTAAAATATCGTTTAGCTCAGACAGCAAAAGCATATTTTATTGTGTCACAATACTCTTCTCTTGCTCTCAAATCCTAATATACCGGCGTTCTTCAGCTGAGTTTTACATTCAATATTTGCTAGCAGAGACAGGCAGACTGGGTCACTTCACACTCCTCATCGGTAATTTTAATTGATCAGGACACAATCGACTTGATCTTAAAACATGCAATGTTTATATCTATGACTCGGGCTTGGAGGTTAACCAATCCATTTAAAATATTAATCATAAATTGTTATTGCATTATATACTTTTCTTCCCGTTTTCCAGATTGCTGGTTCAGAACTTCTGGTCAGCTGATTCTACTCTCTCAGAGAATATAACCACTAGACTGACTGGTATACTGACACACATGTACAGTCCCAGTACTGAGCCAGAGTTCCTCAGCTACGCTACTAATCTTATCTTTGAACTCACCTCTAAATCTACTGACTTTGATAGAGAGATATTCGGCACCCCACTCTCAGACTGCAAGTTCGAGGTAGGAACTTAGGCTAATACTATGACGATGTATTGTTGTTACTATTTGAAGATATGTCTGTTGCGCGAGCATGCATTTTATGCTTGTCTGCCTTGGCGGCTGACTGCTGTCTTATTCTCCCCGGTGCGGAAAGCAGCTCTACAATCCATCAATCAGGTGGTCGCCTTTCTAGTCACAGACTTCCTGACCATACAGCTGCACGGTTTTTTAAGCTCACACTTATTTTTCACACATCTTTTCCATTTATTGACGAGGAAACTAATTAAAATAAAAGAAAAAGAAAAGAGGTTTATGGACTAAGTCCTGGGTAACGTCACTAACAAATGTTGAAAAAGGTGTGCAAACTCTGATATGATTGTAGGCGTATGCTGTGAATGCCACCTGGACACAGAGGTTCTCGACGCTAGCCCCGATGTTTGCGGATGGAGGTTCTCAGTCTTTAGCTGGGACAGGTGGTAGTCTAGGCTTAGGGATGTTAAGAGAAACTCAGGCTACACAGCAATTCACGGCTACACAGGGTCAACCCGGCGGTAGAGGTATAGATTTTATAAGTTCAATCAATCTTAGCCATATCATCTATTTGGTTGCTCGTAGTCGGAGCTCTAGGGTCCTTTTGATACGATATGCTGCATGACACAAAAAGACCTAAGATATAGGCATGGATGTAGTAGTACGGCAGTTGTTAAATCAGTAGTATCATTGAGAAGGTTGTATCTTAGAGAGAGAATGTTCTTATACATATTGGATTTGGAAACAGCAAAACTTGTCATTAGCGTATTGTGAGTGGAATATTCATAAATGATGTAATAATTTATTAACAAAAACAAAAATCTGGTAGACCGATCAAGAAAAATTACTCCTTGGTCTGATATTCTGACCGATCTAACTATTGATGTATTGAACTTGATGATTACCTCTAGCACAAAAAGCCTATGATTGGATGACTAACAGCACGATGGATGCGAGCCTGGATGCAACAGCCACACTTGGTGAATCCTCATCCCTCCTATTTCAAGTTGGAACTTCCACCAAGAAAAAACCTGTGAGCAGACCCTCGCCGTCGACAAGCAGAAATACAGGACAAGATAGGGACCAGGTGGACAGCAGAATCAATGGTGAGTTCATCAAATATATCGTTTACGGCATCTATATAAATAACACCAACCACCTTTTTTATCATAGAGGTTTTATGTAATATATAATAATGAAAATGTATATACAATATTTAAATAATTTTGGTTACTAAATAAATATTAATGAGTAGTATTAAAAAATTAATAATACTATTAATTCAATAAAATTAATTTCATATTTTAAACAATATTTGAGTATTATGTGATAACGCCAAACCATTTATGCTTACTTCTCCATGTCCCATAATGTTAAAAATAAAAATAAATTTACAATGAATCTGATGAGATTATGCTATAGATTTTTCTGATCAACTCTTCATTTAGCACCGAGTGAGACTAACTCAGAGTTGAGTGCTCTTAGGAGAAGATTCATCAAGGATCAAGAAAGCAGCAGAGTGTTCTTTGCCAAGAAAGAAATGCGTAGAAAGAAAATGGAAGAGGTAATACAATTTATGGCCGCTCAGCCGATATAGTAACATCTGGGTGGCTGCATTTTACATTCTCCTTACAGCTCCGTTCCCTTATCCCATATTTTGTGTAAATATTCTTGATCTAGTAATTTTTATATCAGCTACCACTGCTCCTCTCGAACAAACCTCATAGCTCATTGGCTAAGTGAGCTCAAAGTGTAACTCTATCTATCTGACTGGCAATCTAGGCAAATAAAACTTATAATTTATAGAAATAACCTGGTATAATTCTCTGTAACTTAGTTCCACTTCAGCCTATTTAAAAATCAAAATTATATATGAACGATGTCTATAAAATCTTTAGGGACAAAAGGCAGCTAGTCGTAAGCAGAGGGAGAATCAGGTTACGTTATACAGACAATATAGGATAGGAGATCTACCTGATATACAGATAAAACACTCAGCTGTAATCGCACCTCTACAAGCTCTCGCTCAGGTATGTTAAGATAAGATTTATTTTAACCCCTCACATAAAGGATTAAAATAATTTTTTTTATTGGAGTAGCTTTGAACATGTGACACGTATAAAAAAAACAATTCAGTAAAACAATGACAATGTTTTAGCATATGTGATGAAAAACTATTCAAGTATTTTGATGTTCGGCATACAGGAGGAGACTGTATACCGAAGTACGACTAAATGGACAGGAGGGTGGGCAAATCACAGGCTACAGAAAGGAGTAGCCCTATGGTTATTATTCCAAATAGCCAATCCAGACCCCATACATTATTTTACACTTGCATACAAAATGGAATAAACGATGACCTTGATAACAGATTTTAGTTGGCCTTGCGTTACTACAATTACAGCTACCATCACTTTTGCTGTATTGTTCTATTTTTAGAAAGATGATGCGACTGCTCGTATGCTGTTTCTAGTGATGTTCAGAGCGATACTATCAAACTCTGATGATGACCAATCTGAAGAAACCAAGATCAATATAATGCACACAGTAGAGAAAATACTGAGAGAATCAGAGCAACATCACCCCTCATTTGTTGCATGCCTGCTGGTAATGTACCAAAAATATCACACGACCTGAGCTGAGATTATGCGAATCAGATAATGCTAATCTGATGAGAAAAGACTAAAAATCACATTTGCTCTTGAACTAAAATCTTTTATCAGTGCCAAAACTAGAACAATAAGATACCATGATAGTTTTATACCAGCTAGTATTTGGTTTTTTTAATGAGACTCCATCAGTCACTTAATTTTGCTCCATGCTTGAAGAAAGCGTCCAATAAAATCTTATCTTATCTAATCTTATCTAAAATAGACTTATCCATTGTTGAGCTGCTATCATATAGACCTAGCAAGCCAGCAATTTAATTTTTCTGACAACTCATTGATTCATTCTTATGCATTCTTTTAGGAGCTTGTGGGTGATCTAGCCCCTAAGCTGGAGTTTCCTGACGCAGTTGTCAGTAACACTGGGATACAAGCAAAGCAACAATCAATAGCGTGTCTAGCCTTGGAGCAGAAGGTACAGGGACATGACTCTGAAAGTCACGAACCTAGGTCTAAGCGACGCCGAACTTCTGTGAAACAAGTTCAACCAGATGAAAATGTAGGAGCGTGGACTGAACTTGCTAGGTAAGATGGGCAAAATTTTGTGAGCACAGCTTGAGATCTAGGCACATTTGTTTACTTCACTATTAATAGCGTTGCGTGTTGCGGGTGCATGAGACCGTGCACGCCTTTGTGTGTGAGTTTTTGGTGTGTCTGTGTGTCCTTCTTTGCGTCTGTCTTTGTGTCCATCTGTGCGTCTTTCCGTGTTTGTTGACTATTTGTCTGTTTAATATATTTCATATAGTTGGTACAAAAGGCATGTTTATTGATATCCTACTACACGCCTTCTGGTACCCTTGCATGTCCATCACTACGTTTACATATACGAGATTAACTTGATGTTATTGGAAATTCCAGAATAAAATTGCATTGTGAGATACCATATGGATTTATTCTGCTGCATCACTCCATATTCTCAATAATCACTACTTGCTACCAACGAAGTTGGTTGAAAGGGCAGATACACTGTGATGTACCAAGGAGTAACAGCGAGTTACTCCTCGGTTGTACCCGAGGGGACCAAATATTAAGTTTAGCTTCTTTGGGGGTATATAAGTGTTAGCTAGCTCCTAATTACATAAAGTAAAGAGGGTGAATAATTATAAGATAAGTATAAATTTCACTATTTTCAGTCATGTGCAATAAGGCGAACATTTCCTCCTGCAAATACTTTACTCCTCTTAGGTATTTTGTTTTCAGACTGTACAAATCCACAGAGAGCTATGATTTGGTGCACAGTATAATGAGTAATAAGATAGGCGCTCATGACTTCACTAAGCAGGCTATAGAACTGGAATCTAAATCTCATTATCAGGAGGCTGTAGATCTGTATGAAAAGGTGAGTTAAAAGTCTGATACTAAACAATTACCGGACAGCAGCCTAGAAAACTCAAGTCACTCCTTACAGCATCTGAGTTTTATTCCACACTAAATATTATTGTTTATATTGACGATCAAAACTACACCTATAGATACCATTCATATCAAGTGTACATGAAGGAGAATGTTTAATTGTTTTTTTCGCAGTGAGTCAGGAAAAATAGAGTCCTTTCCCACAAACCCTGCCTTGACAGTAACACATATTCTGTTAGTCTATAGCAGTTTTTTCTCCACGATTTGTGAAATTCAATAAAAATCAGCAGTATATACTATTTTGATTCTTTTTTATTTGTAAAAAAGCTTACCTTTTTAACATTCAGATTTTATGTGAGGAGGAGCTATCTGAAATGTTTGAGCTGACCCTGATAGATGATAGTAGACTGGACTGTATGTATAAGCTGACCAGCTGGTCGGATATGAAGTCTACTATACTCGCTAACCTGGATGATAACTTCTCCAACGTGTGGCAGAATGATGTCAAGGTTATAATGCTCAAACTGGATGTTTCATTTTGTATCTTACATTATGATGTTCATCTTATAAAACTACCCTGCTGACAAATTTTTATGACTCTCTGTATTAGTAATGTTTGGTATGCATAGCCTTACCATACGCTTGGAATGTAACATGAACTTGCCGCAAGCACTTACACACATTACGAGTTGTGTAGGGCTTGACTTAGATTTGGTCTTAAGAATTTGTATCTTCCTTTGCGTGTATAGGCTCACTTTCCAGTTTGGTACTGGCACACCATTCATCCTAGCCATGTCCGCTGTGCGTTTACACATGCAGTAAAAAGATCCCCATCTGCCTCTTAAATATATTATAAAGATTAACCAGGTTTCCAGCAGGCATGGGTATAGGGTGGGGCATGAGTACTATGCGACCCGTCCCTGGACTCAAGAAAGGATAACTCTGCTTCAAATATGATGCTTCCACTTTTTATCTGCATTTTGATTGTTGCAATGTAAAACCTTCTGTAATATTCAATTCCTGCCTTTCGTTGTGCAGGATTTCTACCTGGGAGGTATCATGAAATGTGGAGTTAGGAATCTCATGTCAGGATCGTCTGACTCCACAGACTTCATAAAATTCATAGATGAGAGCTGCCGTGAATCAGAGCAGAGAAAGATCCTCGAGGTATGTCTATATCGAAAACAGTTCCAGTTTAGTGTTAATGCATATTATGCTTTCCAACAAAGATTTACCAACAAAATGGTTAGCAAACTGAAAATCCTTTTCTTCCACTCTAACCATGCACATGTTCATAACCCAATTTTCCATGTGGTGCTCGTAATATCATGCCTGTACATCCTATTGCCCATTAAAAAAATTAATTAGAATGAATAAATTAATATAATATTATTATATTAAATTTAAATCATTTAATGTGAATAAATTAAATTAAATTAATTAAATTATTTACATAGCTTGTTACCCTAAAAGGCGGCGTGATGATACTTTACTGGTATATATATATATATACTTTACTGGTATATATATATATATATTTTACTGGTATATATATATATATACTTTACTGGTATAATAATAAATGGTTGCCAAAGTTGTTTGTTTTGCCTGAAACTCAGAATTCTTGAATATTTCGTCAGATAAATTACAGCGAGGAGTTGGCAATCATACAAATGGCTAATAAGGAGTTTGAGAGGGCGAGTCACTATCATAGACTCTGTACAGACAGGCTACTGTATGAATGGTCTACACTGGATGAGCTAATGTCTGACGCCAGAGTTCATAACCTTCAGTCCCTTCAGGTAATACTCATTATACCCTAGCCGGAGGACCCAACAGTATTGCAGAGAGAAATATTTGCGCAGGCTGGAAGTAGTGGAATATAAGGCTAGCTAGCACTTACTCACTCTCTTTACTTCATATAAGCTCCAAACTTAACTAGCGAAAAATTGTTGCTAGCTAACGTTAAGTCACCCCAAACTAGCTAAACTAAGCTTACTTTACTAGCTAGCTTAGGTCATCTAGGTCACAGTATGCACATCCTTCAAAGTGTTACATGGGCACAATCCAAAATAGAGTTGCTCAAATAAATATCTTTTACTCACAACTTGTCCGTTGGAGATATTTTGGTTGGTGTTTTTGAGCTCTCAAACCCAGGTTTTAATCTGGCTTGTCATCTACATGCAAAATATGCTAGATAGCTTTCAAACTGAGTACCCAAATGAATATCACATCGTACCAAACTATAGACTTAATAATAAGTATATGTACAGATGGTCTTGTTCCAATCAATCTATATACCTCACATGAGCATATTCCTTCCAAATTCCATCCCATTTAGAACCTTGGGGGTTTGTCACAAGTTCTTAGTGTCTGGGCCTTTAGAATCTGTAGGTAGAATTTTTTTGCCTCAATGTGCAAATACAGCTCTATTATTGTATCACAGAAACTAAGGGAGATGGGAGAGTTCTTATCTTTAGTGAGAAAGACAAACTCTGATGCAGAAGATGCTGAAAGTCTCGTGAACAGATGGATTAAAAGGTCACCGGGTCATTTATCATCTACTTCTACATGGGATGATATTATCACTAACAGGTCAGAGATTTTCACATCACGTCTGACATCATGTCAGACATCACGTCAGACATTACGCCAGGCACCATGCCAGGCATCACGTCAGACATTACGCCAGGCACCATGCCAGGCATCACGTCAGACATCATGTTCGACTTCAGTCAGTTCATGTTCGACTTCAGACATCACGTCACACATAACGTCAGGCATAACGTCAGACATAACGTCAGACATAACAACAGACATAACGCCAGACATAACGCCAGACATAATGCCAGACATCACGTCAGACATAACGTCAGACATCATGGATAGCATATGATCGTTACATATTTGTTCGATGACTTACAAAGATTGCATCTCCAAAATGCTTGTTTGATGAGACCAAGACACACAAAGAGGTCATTTAACAACATACCCACTTTGCAACTTTGCAGTGTACAACTCAATCCCGTAAATAATGTACTATAATATTTTACTTTTGACAGGTGCTTTTACACACACATGATGGATAGTATGGACGGTTTAGGTACAAACATGGTCCAATCTCGGGTAGATATGAGGATAAACCAGGCCAAACATGCTGCTAGTCATGATAATGTGGATCTATCAAAGACACTTCTACGAGCTGTGTATAAGGTTCGATATATAGATAGTTCTTATTATGCCATAAACCTGAAAAGGAAGGTCTTTGTAACTCATCACGGCATAGAAAAAGCAGTTCGAAAATGAGACAGCATGTAATGCAGCGTTTTTTGGGTGTTTGCCTGCATCATTCATTACTATATTACATTCCAGTAAAAAGTGATAAAATTCTATAACTGGAATGATTTACCCATTTATAAGGCTTATCAACACATTGACAAAATACTCGAAGATGAAACTTTCTGTCATTAAGGATATTCAGGAGAATGAACTAGGGATGGATGCCAGTTTGAACTGGTCTGCAGCAGGAGTTCAGATAAAACTTAAGTCAGCGAACATTCCAGATATTACACTGCTGTCTAAAATACATCATACCTCTGCTGCACTGCGCTCTATGGGTACGTAAATTAACATCAAACTACCTTACAGTTGTAAATATCATACAATTTCACTGAAATTAAAGGTTCATTTCAATTTTGTTTGGAAAGGTGATAAGGAAATTACAAGTAGCACCCAATAATTTGCTAATATAATGTGAGTAATGTAGTAATCTCCTCACAATTACTTCCTGGAAATTTTGAAAAATGGTTGAACTTTGCTCAACATGAAAATTTTAAATTCTTGAAATTTCTCAGTGTAATCCTGTACTTTTAAAGTCATGATATACGGATGGTTGCAATTTTGGCAATCAAGTCTATCATGATTTTCATATGCAAAAAAAAACAGAAAACATCGAAAATTAAATTGCGATGTGTCCAGTAATACTGTTTGGTTACTACAAGAAGTAAATTTTAATCTTGTAGAAAGTAAGTTCAGGATTTGTGCCAGAATTTCTCAAGTGTCTTTGATCATTTTCTTATTACAGATAAATATAGCAATGCACAAGTTGATGGTGTTATCTCCACAACTGCTTCACTGTCGATGTATGACTGGTATTCACTCAAGAGTAGCCTGTGGAGTTGTCTTTTCTTCTCTGTACTGGAATCCTCTGATACAGAACGAGATGAATGCCTGGAAAACCTGTGCAGAATTACCGGCTGTGAGGAGATAAATCCTGTACGTTCTTATTGATATTATATCTTATGAATATAACGATGACAGCGGCAGCACATATTGGTCAGCTGTGCTTCACTTTGAATGTTCTGAAATGAGTTACAAACTAAGCTATACTAATTCCGCACCAGACCAAACTGAACTCCCTGCATTTTAGTTTTTCTGTATGTCGTAATTTCTTTACACTACGTATGTTAACACCAAGTCTGTAGTTGCAACAATCAGATGTTTTGATCATTCTTAATGTTTAGCCTTGTATTTTAGCATTCTGTAATCTCTGTATGACCTGATGCGCTCCTTGATTGTTGTAGGCAATGTCACACATATCGAAGCAAGCACTCACTAATATTCAGAAAAGTATGACTACTGATCAAACCTCCCACAAAGCGCAGGCTCACATGGATATGGTCCTCTTCTCTGACCAACGACTGAGATATGCAGAAGAAAGTTAGTAACTTATTCATTTCCTGTGAGAACTGCTGCATACTATATTGCATATCAAATCGCACACTGCATACACATACATACATACATGCTGCATATTGAATCGCATACTGCATATTAAAATCGCATACTACATATTAAATCGTATTCTGCATATTAAATGTTATACTGTATATTAAATCGCATACTGCATATTAAATCGCGTACGACATTTTTATGAAGCTTATTTATGGATCAAAAATAGCTTGATTCAACATACCCTGTGATACGTCTGTTTTTATTTTTGTAACAGATGAGGGGGGCTTACTGTCACTGGGTAGTGAGGATGAGATGGCTAAGAATTTGATAATCTCATGTACCAAAGCTCTGAATCTGGGTTCTGACTCTGCACTTAGCTGGATTCCAAGACTACTACAAGTCATAGAACTCTACCCTAGTACCATATCTACATTCGTCAAAGAGGTGAGCATGCGAGCATGTTGCGATGGAAACTTCGTCCGTTATTAGTTGGGTGTACTGGGGAGATGTACAATCGAGGGTGCTGGGAGCTAAAATTGTCAGCCTTGAAAGTTACCCCAGTGGGGCTCGAACCATTGACAGTGAATAGCAAGCATGCTAACAGACTGACAAACTCAACATTTCACCAGATGTATTCAATATGTTTTGTGATTCTTGTTGTTATTGTTAAAGGTTACAAATATTTTCGATTTACTTGTCACTTGATTATTCTTCTTGTCTCAGCGACTGAAGTGATGGCTTTGTTGACATTTCCATTGACAGTTCTTTAATTTCCCTTCCCAATGAATCTTTCTCACTTTTACTTACTTTAACTTTTACATACTTTTTTCTCACTACTTGTAGACCGGTGAGGTACCTAGCTGGATGTTTATAACATGGGTATCTCAGATGATGGCTTTACTGGACACTAATCATTGTACAGCCATACACCATATCATACAGAGCATATCTACTGACTATCCGATGGCCATAGTCTATCCATTTATGATCAGCCATGAGGGATACACATACGGCTCAGCTGGCGACAGTGAGACGGTGGCTAGACAATTTGTGGATAGGTAAGTCAAAGCTAGTAACCAACTTTCAAATGCCTGACAAAACTGTAACCAATCTTGGTATTACTGCTGCAACAGTTTGTCAATACATCCTTATGATAAAGCTTGCAAGGTAACCTAAATAATAATACTGAGAATGTGATGCATCTTAGAAACTAGAATGTATCCTGGGTGCGCGAGGCCATAAGTATTAATACCATTACTGCACACTTTGAAGTTGCCCCCTCGGTTCGTATTTAAATATCATCCTGTATCATTAAAGGGTCAGTACTATTAGAAAAGTGGATATGTTACCCCAGTAAATCAAATATTTTGAGTTCATAGGGCAAATAGAAATAATAAAAAAATGAAAATTGTGGAAAATAGCAATTAGTTTTTTTTCAATTATTTTAGCAAGGATCATGGTGGATCATAGTGGTCAGGGAGAGGGAATAAATCCCTATGATACACTACGATCCCAATTTTCAGACTTTGCAGCAGTTTTACTGCAATTAGGTTCACAGGCTGTTTTATTTGATATTCCCTAATGACTTTCAGTCTGAGATCTTTAAAACGATACCAAACATGGCCTAGTAGGACTGTCACTTTAAGATATTGGATGTATGAAATTATCCCCACAGTGAAGATTCGGCCACTATTTCCCAATATCAAATAATGTGATGTCAGAGTAAGACAATTCATGTGTATAGAGGTGTTGATGATACCTCTTATCAATTTCCAGATTAAAGAGCACACTATCAAAGCTTACATTAGTGGACACCTTCGTACAAGCTCTTGAGCAACTATCACAGCCAGAAGCTTTCTTTGGGGACTGGGTCAGTGATACAAACGAGAAACTCAAACAGAAGAAACCAGATTACAAAGAAATAGGTGAGCTGACAATAATAATCAACTTATTTCTGTTTCTTGTAAAGTGCGGCTCAGTTATTGTCGCACATTAACTCAACCTACCGTTGAAGTAAGTTGTGTTTACAAAGCTGTTATATCATTTACCCTAGACGTGTAAAAGATTTACTGTAAGATACATTCACCATTTCGCAGGCTTGAAATAGTGAAATTGATGGCTAGCTAACATTTAGTCAATCTCATTATATTATCTAACCTCCCACCTTAGCTAGTGAAAGTTTGGTGCTAGCTAATATAAAGTCACCCCTAAACTGGATCAGTTAAATTCGAGCTAGTATTTTCTTCTCTAGGGTATATAGTAGGCAAGATCCTCGAATAGTTTATTGCCTTTGTTCTCAAATACTTATTGATGGAACGCACTTATAGATGCACGAGAAGGTGTGGATTGTGGTGATGCTCGCAGTGTAGATCTAGTGTTGCTTATACAAAGAGAAAAAATATACTAACACACAAGAATTACGTACGGTATACGGTTTGCTATATGATTTACAGGGTATGGTAGATGATGTTTTATTTTATTTTTCACAGAGAGATCGTACATGGAGGTTATGAAGCAGATGTTTGGACAGAAGGAGGAGACTGATGAGATGAGTTTGTATGATCAGCACGCTTATATCGATCATAATGAGTACAAGAAAAGATTCACAAAGGTAGACGACTCCTTAGTACTTACTATAAAGCCTTCCCAGACAGCCTTTCCATTTACATCGAGACTGCATGCGATTTTTCGTACTGCAAACTTTATTTTGTTTATATGATAAGTCGAGTTAAGTAACTTTCTGAATCAGGTTGCACAATTGTTTTCCAAGCAGGAAAACACTGCACTCAGTATGCAGTAAATGAATGAATATTATTCACTGCTTGAGCAATAACATCACTGGTCATCACTGGTCATAAGGTTAGGTGACAAAAAGAAACTTACACAGGGACAAACAATCAGTCTGACTTTGACTTTGTGTTATGCTGCTAGCTAAATTCGACCACTTTTTTGCAGGTTTATAAAGAGAAGGTTGAGAAGGCCTTCGGTATCAAGGGAAAAGAGATATCAAAGCTGGGAAAGGTATGGAGTGACTTCTGATTGGTTTAAGATTAAAGGACAACCAAGGTTTCAAACAACTTCTCATTGATGGCCATTGATTAATAGCAGATTGCACCTTCTGCATGGGGAAAAAGACAAAATATAATGCGGATGATTATTCAGCCAGAATTCTTGTGAAACATTTCTTCCATCAGGTACTCAAACTCAGCTAAAAGAGAATACCACATAGCAGTTTCCTGTTCCTGTTATTATTTAGCCTGTGCTCTATAATTATTACAGCAAAGTCATGGAACCTCCCCTAAACTGAAGTGTTACCCAGCTTAGAGTCAGCAACTACTTTGAGTTTTGCATCGCGTAATGCACAAAGCTGATGCTGCCCAGCACATTATTTGCTACCCATTAAAGGGCAACCAAGGTTTCAAACAACTTCTCATTGGCCCTCATTGATTAATAGCAGATAGCACCTTCTGCAGAGGGAAAAAGACCAAATCTAATTCGGATGATTATTCAGCCAGAATTCTTCTGAAACATTTCATCCATCATGTACTCAAACTCAGCTAAAATAGAATACCACAGAGCAGTTTCCTGTTCCTGTTATTATTTAGCCTGTGCTCTATCATCATTACAGCAATGCCTTGGAACCTCCCCTAAACCGAAGTGTTACCCAGCTTAGAGTCAGCAATTAGTTTGAGTTTTGCATCGCGTAATGCACAAAGCTGATGCTGCCTAGCACATTATTTACTACCTATTAATGCATTGCTGCGAAACCTTGGTTGCCCTTTAATGCATTGCTGCGAAACCTTGGTTGCCCTTTAACTTAAAGGGCAACCAAGGTTTCGCAGCAATGCATTAATGGGCAGCATCAGCTTTGTGCATTACGCGATGCAAAACTCAAAGTAGTTGCTGACTCTAAGCTGGGTAAAACTTCAGTTTAGGGGAGGTTCCATGACTTTGCTGTAATAATTATAGAGCACAGGCTAAATAATAACAGGAACAGGAAACTGCTATGTGGTATTCTCTTTTAGCTAAGTTTGAGTACCTGATGGAAGAAATGTTTCACAAGAATTCTGGCTGAATAATCATCTGAATTATATTTTGTCTTTTTCCCCATGCAGAAGGTGCAATCTGCTATTAATCAATGGCCATCAATGGGAAGTTGTTTGAAACCTTGGTTGCCCTTTAACTTACAGACATTTTGCAGTGAAGAAAAAGGCAAAATAGCATAATAACTTCTTTTATAACTGTAATGGTGTCTATATGAATGTTTTGTTTCAGAAATTCCCTCTACCTTTTGGTTTTCCCAGCAGAATATCAGTCTTACAAATTATTCCTTCCATTGCAGAAATTCAGTCAACACGCAAACCAACTAAGAGGGGATATGAGAGACAGAACTGATATCATGAAGGGGGAATTAGCTCCACCTGGTCAGTGATTTAAAATTGCAAATTCCTATTGGCTCTTGTATTCAGCTTTTAAATAAATGTCTTTGTCTTTAACATTTTATCCATGTAAACATACATACATTTAGATTGAGTGTGTGCGCGTGTGGTGTATGATTACAAAGACTGATTCCTGTGGTGCAAAATATGGCTGGTTATAATGATGGTATAATTTATGTAATATGAATTGTTGGTAACACATTCCCTCTGAACTTTAATCCGGAAAAGACATGTGCTACAACACCTACTCATTTATTTCTGCTTTAGGCCTGCTGAAGGACTACAGCAGGTGGCTGGCTAGATTTCCTGGTGATCTGACTGATTACAAGCTGGAAGTACCCGGACAGTATGGGAACAGCAAGAGAAAACCATTACCGGAGTACCATGTCAATATAGCTGGATTTGATGAAAAGGTATGTCAGTCTTCATTTCTCAGACCAAGTTTGATTTAGGTTATATTAACGCCCAGAACCTTCATCATATTATTCCAGATTTAGACAATTTTGCAATTCTAATCTGGCTGTTTTTCCATCACATTGAGATGAATTATAAGGATGCTTCTCAGTGGTTTTTCTTTATGTATCAGCTTAATTTAATTTAATCAATTTAATTTTGGGAGCCTGTAGCCAAACTTTTTGGGCAGAGACTCGCCAGTAAACATCTCTATGATATCACATACATGAGAAGCTACAGCTGTGCGCTTAACTAGAGTTGTGTCAGCCGCCGTCTGATCTGCATCTAGTAAAAAATCACATCATGTAACAGAAAAATAATAAATTAACTTGAATAAAAGAAGGTCAGGCTGAGAGTTCATTCATTTTACCACTTCCTTTACCTTGTTCGACATTCAATAGCCTGCATGCTACAGGTGATGGTGTTGAGATCTATACGTAAGCCTAAGAGATTGATTATCAGAGGAGATGATGAGAGAGAGTACAAGTTCTTAGTGAAAGGAGGAGAAGATCTGAGGCAGGATCAGAGAATAGAGACTATATTCTCTAATATGAATCAAATGATTTCAAACAGCAGAAAGTGCCAGCGACTGTCACTAGTCACTTATAATGTTATACCTCTCAATACCAGGTAGGATATGTTCATTTTTTGAATGCATAATATTATACCCACCAATCTAGGTCACATGTCTATGTCACATGTCTATGTCACATGTCTAGGTCACATGTCTAGGTCACATGTCTATGTCACATGTCTTGGTCACATGTTTATGTCACAAGCCCTGATCGTCTATGACACCATTACACTTCTTTTAGCCATATATCTATACAGCATGCCTACATCATGTGTCCGTGTCATGTGCCTCTATCTGTCACATGTTGCCATTAGATAAATTCAAGCACATCCATATCACATGTTTAGTCTTCTGCATGACATTTGTGTATACATGTATGTCATGACATGACATGTCTTTCAGGAGCTTGCACATGGAAGGATTTGTTCACTGGTACCGGATGGTTGGCTCCATCTTGCAATACTTTGGACCAGAATACTTCAACTTTATGAATCCGACTTTACCAATCTCTCTGGTTGCCATATTATGTATATTTTATTTGTGTTGGATAGATTGGGTTTGATAGAATGGATTGATGATATATCAACACTGAAGGAACTTATCACTAAAGAGCAGACTACTGCAGAAAGCAGACAGATAGGGCGAGCTTCCAGAGAATGGGATAGTAAATATCCTGATAATACAGCTTACCTCAAGGGTTACAGCTCATTTACTGCTGAGAAGTGCAGTAAATGGTTTTCTGATATGCAGGCTGCAATAGAGGCTGATCCACTGAGGTAAGATGGAGGGGTGGTTAAAAGGTCTGTGACAGATCACTAGCCAATTAGCTGTCAGTGGCAGGTAGGGAGGATTTATCCCGACTTTTCCTGATACCACATTAAGCTAGCTGCTGCATCAACTCTTATACCTTATGTCTATGAGGTAGTCAACTTGCGTGACCTGAATCATGTCGTTTGTAGTCTTGCCCCATAAGCTACCCTATATTTACTCTAAGTGCTCATACTGCTGCAAGTGTGGGTTGGTGGTCTTACAAAATGTAATCTTGCAAAGGCGCACTTACCATACCTTACATTTACCTTGAGCCTGAGTGTTTACCAACTAAGTTCTGACTAACTTTGTAAAGCAATCATATTCATGTGCCTTCAGTTTGTTCAATTTTATATTTCGAGTAAAAGATATACAGTTTGTGGTAGATTGTAACTCAGCCGGAAAGTCATAAATTTTGAGAATCAGAATGCTTATATTTCAATTTCTCTCGCTTGTAGGCGAGTTGTACATAAGATGAGTCGCTCAGTAGAGGCGTATTACATGATCAGAGAGGAGTTTGTGAGTAGTTATGCTGTCATGTGTGTATGTCACTATATACTGGGTATAGGAGACAGACATTTATCTAATGTAGTACTGGATACACAAAGCGGACGCATGGTCGGGATAGACTTCGGACACGCCTTTGGATCTAATGTATCTGTAAGTAGCAATGATGGGGGGTCATTCAATTGGAAAGAGTGATACTTTACTAAAGCAAGTTATCACTATCTCATCGCTCAAAATTATCGCTCATTTGGTCGTTCAATTAGACAAAATTGTTCCCAAATCGCTCACTGGGAATGTATATAGTTCCATCACTGACATGAGCGATCTGAAAGCGAGAGCCTAGCAGGTATTGCTCACTCACTGAGTGAGCTATCAGATTACGAATTTGGCTGCTTCTCATTGAAAGACCCCCCCCCCCCTGTATAACTCGCCGGTGTGCCTAATCCATTTCCATTTCCAGTGTATGTCACAAAGAGAAACCCATCACCCTCCTGGGGGGGTCTTTCATTTACAAACAGCCAAAATCGCAATCTGATCTCCAACTCAATGCTAGGGTCTTGCTAAGAAATTGCTCACTCATCAATGGAACTGTATACTTTCTGAGTGGGAGCGATTTTGTCTAATTGTAAGACCTAAGTGAGAAATAATTTTGAGCGATGTAATAGTGATCATTTGCTTTAGTAAAGCATCACTCATTGTAATTGAATGACCCCAAAATAATCTTCCAGCGCATGGTAATGATTGAGGATAAGTAGTTGCGTTTGATGAGTGTATGCAATCTGCAATGCTTATTTTCATATTTTTTTGTTAGATAATTGATGAGTAGGGTGCGTAAGTCTGAGCTTTGCTTGAAGTTGGACAGACTGATAGGTCTGTGTACCGACTTTACTGTACCTTTTTATGACACTATCACTTTTCAAACACTTAGCTAGAAATCGTTGATTTTGTTACCAATCTTGGTAATTTTTTCAAAGATATACCATTATTATTATTGTTATCATAAAATATGCTACCAGGGACAACTTACACTCTATATATTTACTATATATTTACTATATATTTACTATATATTTACTATATATTTACTATATATTTATTATACATATTACCAGATACTGCCCATACCTGAGCTGGTACCGTTCCGGTTGACTGGTCAGCTGTTTACAGTGATGCAGCCTTATGGTACGACCGGATTATTCGATCAGACTATGATTAACGTCCTCACAGTTATGAGAGAAAACAGAAGACAACTCTTAAATCTACTGGATATATTCATCAAAGAGCCTTCAGTTGATTGGATGGTAGGCACAAACGATTAATTATATGGTATTATATAAAAACTCTATGGTAGGCACCCAAATAAGATTAATGAAATACTAAAATAAAATTTATTTGGGGTGTCCTTATTGTTTATTTTTATTTTCATTATTCACTGAGGGATTTTGCACGTGTTGACCTAAGACTCTTGCAGATTCTATTCTTACCATGTTTTATTAGATCAATTCACGGCGCCAGGCTCAGAAGGCTGATATTGTTGATGATAGCCTTAGTTCATCTAATCCCTCCCAGTCAGGATCTACCGGTACTTCAGTTGGATCCACAGGCTCTCAAGCAGGTGAGATAAGTAGACGTATTCCTAGAAATTAGATGTCAATCTTAGCGTTTTAGACACTCCATGAGGGAGTGACCCGGGCCAGGTTCAGATCTAGCTCAGATAAGGGGGACAGTTTAACCAAGGGGGTCAGGAGTTACTGTTACACCTTGGTTTGGTCTAACACCGTTATGTATGAGAGCGGTACAAGTTTCATATAGCATAAAATGAAGTGTGAAACTTTTAGAGCTCTCCTTTATTGGTCCTACATAAAATTAATTTTTTTGTTTATTTAAATATATTCTTACTCATTAGGCTTCCCATGTGATCCAATCCGTTAATACGATTACTCAACTGATCCATTTAGGTTTACATTTGATTTCACACTCAGAAGAGGTTTTTTCCCCACTAACACAAATAGTTAATAAACTTATTGATAAAATGTTCTTAGTCTAATCAAACATTTCATTCATTACATAAATCGCTGACACAAAATTATAGCCCCGTGTTAAAAAACCTATATCCTGCTTTTTTTATAATATAGATGGTGACACATCATTAATTAACTTTTTTAGCTTTCAGGAGCTGAGATATGCCATTAGTTTTTCACTTTGTATAGGGTGTACGATATAAAATTCATTTGATTGTTCTGATTCTCCCATATATTGATCAAATAGACCTCAAAATATGTAAAAGTTAGTGAATCAAATTTAATGAGAAAGTCGATGCTTTATTCGGTCATTGCTGACAAGTTAGGATATACACTATATTATTTAGCTGACAATAGCAACCTGTACGGATGTTTTTCATAACGTGCCAAAGAAATTTACGGCAAAAGTGATAAACTTTAAGGTTGAATTTTGATGATCATCTTTTTGTCATACTCTTGATTTTTTATTTATTTTGATCCAGACACGGCAGCTGAGTGGTATCCGAGGGAGAAGGTGATGTTTGCTAAGCTCAAGCTGCTCGGAGCTCATCCTCGTTACATCACAGCTGAAGAGTTTAAACTAAACCCAAGTGCCAAGCAGACCATGAGACAGGGGCTATCATACATAGCCGGAAGCCATGACATCAACAAAAATCTGAGACTTAGTGTCGATCAACAAGTCAAGGAGCTGATAGACCAAGCAACAGATCCTAATTTACTAGGCAGGATATTCAAAGGATGGGAACCCTTTGTTTAATATTTCCGAGCTTGTGTGGTATTTAACTTTTTATATATGATTTTTAGACTCTTAAGATTTCAGTGTGTTAATACTGCGTAGCTTCGAGAGGTGAAAACTTTACATGCCATAGTATTCTGCCATCGTGATAAAAAGAAGGTTCAACAATTGAGCCCGTTCTATCACATCACTTAATTCATTATTGTTACATCAATCAACAACTTTATACTATTTTCTGTCCTGTGTGATTTTTATTTCTACTTTTGTACTTCGGTCTAGCTTTGCGATCGTTTCTAATCAATACAAGGATAATTGGTGGTCCGTTATTTTGTGTTTCTCAGCAAGGAGTTAAAGCCAACTTGTTTTCAGTGAGGGCAACACCTTATCAAAGTGGTTTGTCACATCCACGCAACTCTTCATTATGAAAATTTAGCGTCAAAAGTTTGATATGTCACCATTTTACTCTTTACATATATACGTTGCCCCTTTTCTGTGAAAGTCTACTTTAATCTTTAATTACTGGTTTAGATCAGGGCACTAGGGACGATTATCAACTAGATAATCAGTTCATTCATTCTACTTACACCAATCAAGATTCCCAGAATGAATTTATGTACTGGTTACAAGAAACCGATTAGTCATCTTGAACTCATATATTTAGGTTCAGTGGGTTGATACAACAAATTTATATAACTAGTTTGTTGGGGCAGAGACAGCGCCTAAAATGTTGAAGATATCGAATTACATAATATATCATGCTGGGTGGTCTTGTTTTGATTAAATGATGTGAAATTTTTGGTGAAATAATGCATCATGATCATAGGTGCGCAAGCAATATCTAAGAATTGGTACTCTTCAAATTATATACTCACCCAAACTGCAAACAAAATAGCTCATATATATGCTTACTGCCATTAAAGGTAAATGCATTTTGTGTCGTTTATTGCTCAACGCCTTTATGGTGCTTTGATAAACAATTATGCACACAAGAATTGCCAACAGAATTTAACATTGCGTATCAAGGTCTCCAAAGTTTGATGCAGCAGAATGCCTAAACTGTTTCAATTTAGGGGTTTTTAACTCTGATAAAACAACCTTTCTTTCTGCCTCATTTCTTCTATAGAATGACGCAACGTCATCAAATCTAATTTTTGTTGAGCTGTTTTCATTCTCTGTAACTTGACAGCTTCCCAACAGTATACGGAAAGTCATAATGCACCCTGGTGGCATATCCATGACAAAATTACCGCAAAAACCAGATAACGCTATGACAAGATGTAAATTCTCCACAAATAGCTATGCTGTGTATTTACCACTGACCATAAATTCATATCAATGCTTCAGGTCTATACAAAAGGAAAGTGCCCTGATGCCCTATTATTACGTGTGCATTTGAGACCACAGCAGCATTAATATATGATTATAACTGTTGCGTCCCTTGTTTAAGAATCATAATGATAAACATTCAATCAAGAGTTGTAATTACTTTAGGAGGCACAACACTTACACCTCGATCTAGATATTATCTGTGTTTTAATACTAGTGTAAGTACAATCAGGATGGGGCTCCATCGCTGATCTACACTAACTTTTTGAGGGGGGCAATTATACAGAATCTTTAATAGTATATTTGAGTGTGCCTGCGTACAAATCTAATCTTGATCATCTTCATTGACAGGCAAGGACACGTCCAACCATTAGAGATTAAATATATTTTAATGATTTAACGTGTAAAAGTAAGCCCCAATTACCCCTCCCCTCATGCATCAGTGCGGTATATGTGGGCACACTTTGAGAAAACTGTCATTGTGTCGACAGGAGTCAGTGAGATCAAACTGAGCCACGGACGCCACAGGAGCTTAGCTGAGAATGGTGAGAAAATTTTTTTTTTCCTTTGCCTTTGTTCATCCCTTACACACAATAAGCGATGTTGTGTTTACTTTTCAAAGTCTCGAGATTTTTATAACACGCATAATAAATTGTCTGTCAAATAAAAAAAAACAACTTTCATAACAATAATCTTAACATATAACATAACATACAACATATAACACAACCGTTTTACTTCAAGAATCTTTGAATATATCACATACCGATAAAACCCTCATCTAATCAGAATAGATTTCATAGTTATTTCATACGTTTTATTTCAGGTGTTCGCAGATATGAAGTCGGATGTTATGTTGCAGATTCTGCTACTTGTGTGTATTGTCCCTTCTATGACTGGTAAGGTGTTATAAGTATTAACTATTAACATTAACTATTATTTGATCAACTAAAATCAGAACAATTCCTTCCCATTCATGATGTTTTTCCTCATTCTTTTTTTTATTGCAAAACTTTTTTTTAACGTTGTATAACATCTTCAACAAGTACACTAAGATAAGTGATTTGTTTATTTTTATTCTTTAGTTGCTGATCCTTGCACGTGTGGCAGTAGCGCTATATTTACCGTAATCTCGAGTAGCGGCTGTGCAGATTACAGGGTCACACCGACTAATGCCATACAGAGCTGTAGTAATGGACTCATTTTTGACACTGTGGCGTGTTCTTGTAACTTTGTATCAGAAGTGACCTGTCCAACCGGCTGTGCTCCTGGTGAGTCATAGCATAGTTCTCAGTCTCAAGGCTAACAACCAAAAGATTGATGAGTTCAAATTTCCCACAATTCAATACAAAGTGATCACATGACTCCCTTGTTGCCAGATCAGTCACTTTATAAATCATGCTGGAATTGTCGGGGCTTATTGGGATGGGATACTTGATTATTGGTTTAGGATTGATTTCAGTCTAAAAAACAACTTTAGGAAAGTTTGATTTTATTGTACAAAGAAAAAAAAACACTCATGGCTCTAAACAAGAGGAAGCTTATACATGGTTTCATCAGGATCCCTCTGACTGGGCTTATCATGCATGAACCATTGAATCATAGCACGCCTTTAGATTTAAATTCTCTTTTTTAGACTCAGTCTGGAGTTAGTGTTATTGTCTTCTATTTTACTGGTTGCCAAGGCAAATTTGATTATTTCTTGATAGTTATTCAACCCTGCAGTTGAAACTATAAACCATAATATTGTCTTCACTAATTATTATTATAAAATTGTTTAAGCTAAGAAATAGTTCGGGGACTTTTTTCAAAAATAAATCGATGTCAATTTTGTTTCAGATATCACTACAACATTGGCTCCAACGACCACTGAAGTGCCGCTGTGCCCACCGGAGTATGTGCTCAACCCTTTTAGTCAGACCTGTCTGCGCATAGTCACAGAAAAGGAGAACTGGGAGGGTGCTGCCGGTGTATGTGATGAGGATGATGAGTACTTAGCTGTCTTTGACACTGTTGAGTCAATAGAATGGTTCAAAAATCTCCGTCACACTAACCAAAGTAAGCAACAATTTAATAATAATAATAATTTTTTTAAAGGTTAATAAAAACTGTTTAAAAACAGTAATTTCTAAGCATGACATAATAAAATAGGTTTATTGTGAAGAAAGATGCACTTTACAAGAACAAAATTGGAGCATATAGATATGAATGAAAAATTGAAATAGATGTAAATACTTCTTAATTTGATAAAATAGTGTAAATTTTGTGCGGTATAATTGATTTATTACGTTTTATATGAAAAACAATTGAAAAAAATAAGGCCATAGATTATGCCATGGTTTTGAGGATAAGTATGAGATAATTTACAGTATTAGCAGCTTGCTAAATAAAACTTGTTTTATTTGGGTGAGGAATTACTTCATATGCAGCATACTTGCTGCATATACATGAAAAAAGGTAATGACTTGAAGGGTTGAACACAACTTAGCGATCATGTGATAGCGATCAGTTTCTTTCAAGAAAGCCTTATTTCAATATAACATGCAAAAATAATATTCAATAACCATTCAATAATATTTTTTGGGTCACCCTTTTTCGTTTCTTTTTTAATGTTACTTTTGAAAAACATTTTCTCGAAAACGATATAAATGCCAATAAAGTAAAAGAAATAAAATATATATAATATATTTATATATATATTATTATTATTATTATTATATAACCTTTTCACCTTTGCTTGTTTCAGCCTGGAGAGATGCAGGATATGTCTGGATTGGTGGCAGGAAGGAGAATTCGTGGTCAGAGTTTGAATGGTTCGGAAGACTTGAAGATGACCATGGGAATGGCGCTTCTATAACCGTAGGGGATTGGGAGAGCATTCAGCCAGACGGACACGGAGATTGCATAGTGGTGTTTGATAATCATAGAGCGTTCATTTTGAATTCTCTACGTGAAAACTACAAGTGGGCTGACATGTCTTGTTCTGAGCAAAACAGCTTTGTTTGTGAGAAGGTAGAAGAACAAGGTAAAAGGTAGAATAACAAGGTAGTGGTAATGCTATGCTTTTTTTATTTCAAATTTTAAGACTACCGACAGTTCGATAATCCTGATTTTCCTTTTGTGATAAAGAGTGCTGCATTCTGGGATTCTCTTTGATTGCTGTTCCCACGAAGATAATATGCAATCAAAAGAAAAATATTTTTATATTCTTGCGTTCAATCTTATACCTTTCTTTAGATGATAATATTGAGTCATTATTCTAAGTATTATATAAAAAATTATATAAAAATTTATATAAAAATTTCAGAATAATGTGAAAACATCCCATTCTGAATAATTTGGTAGGTGAATCAGAGGGGTATTATAATAAAACAAACTGCCAAAATCATCTTCTGATTATTCCTTGCTGAGACGAACAAGACTTTGTTCACAAATTGCTCACCACTTGTAAAAAAGTATACACCTTTGGAGTGAACAATTTGGGAACGAATTTACCTAGTTAAAATACCAAAAGAGCAAAGTGAAAGTGATGATAGTATGGAGTTGGCTAAAATATCCTCACTCACTCGTTCTAATTGAAGACCCAAGTTTGAGAGTCAACAATGTCACATCATAAAGCTTTTTAAATCATCAATCAATCAGTTCTCAGTCTCAAGGCTAGCAATCAAAAGATTGACGAGTTTAAATTTCCAACAATTCAATACAAAGGGATCACATGTCTTCCTTGTTGCCAGATCAGTAACTTTATAAATCATGCTGGAGTTATCGGGACTTATTGGGAAGGCCAGACAACTCTAAATATTAGAGATGCAATGGGATACTTGATCGTTTGTTTTGGATTGATTTCAGTCTGAAAAAAAACCCTTCCCTAGCGGTTACCACTTCTATTCTATACAGGCATGTAACAGCTGAAGAGGATTACAGGTAATCAGGGATATCTCAGTGTTAGGGGCGGCAGATTTTGGATCATAAGGTCCTGGATTCGAACCCCATAGGATGCACTGTTTGTCTAGATCTACCTGATTTGGCTGTGGGCCATTAGCCTTAGCTGACAAGGAAAGTAAAAGCTGACAATGGCTTGTCACATAGCAATTAACAATTTAATAATGTTGCGATTATCTCTCCTAAATAAACAGGATCTCAGTGAATCAACTTTTAATGACAAGACTAGATATTAAAATTCAGATACTTTTCATACTTTGTATTCATTCATACAATTAATATAATAAATTCATATACATATAATTCGTCTCTTCTAGGAATTTCAAAACCTTTCTGTTGCTGCTTTCGGAAAATAAATGTGTATAATGAAATTAAATCATACAAAGCACAGGATTTGATTTGTCTAGACGTCGTCCCAAAATTGTGGATTTGTGAAAAAAATAGACATAGCAACATGTTCTTTGAAGGTAATTTTCTTCTGACGTGATAACCAGAATCGTTTATCACCTGCATAATTTTAGCCAGTTATGCCACGTCATAATGGTTTGACAGATATTGCATACTTTCATGATATATGCATCCCTTTGTTACCAAATATATTCATTATGACCCAATGTCGCAAATCAATAAGAATATTCCACAGAATAAAGCAATTTTAGGCAATCTAGACCAGAAATAAGCAGGAAAGCTGAAAAATTTTATATGACCAACGGGTTCTAGCAACCCTGCATCTCAAGGATATATAATGGCTTTGATATTGGTTGCATAATATGATGTAATTAAAAGTAGATTTTCTTATCCTGATGTTGAAAGTTCGTCAATGATATATGAAGCAATATTATTTGTTGTTAACACTTCCTCCCCCCCCCCCCCCCATTACCTCTTCTTGAAATTTTGCAGCAGCTCAACACTACACTTAGTCTTCTAACTAAGTTTAAGCCTGGTGAACCTGTTGTCTTCATTGTGGGAACTTTTTTCCTATGTTATTATTAGTATCGATATCATAATCCAAAGTAAAACCCATTTGAATCCCTGTTTGAATGAATAAAGAAATCAGACAATTGTTTTGACAAGCAAGGGACTTCTGGGTATTAAAAAGTTGTCTACCCATTACTTTTAAGCAGACAACTCTGGAAATTCTGATCTTTGCTCAAATAGATGAAGGACACTGACCTGTTTCCGTTGATTCCAGGTTGACAGCTGTGACCGCATCTGGTCAAGTATGCTAAAGTGGGAGGATGTGCTTTAAAGAGTTCCCTTCTAGAACGGTGGTAGACAGTTTTTTAACGAGCTGAAGAAAAGTCTCATTATCCCCGGGTTCAATCAGGTTTAGCTCAATTTCATGCAGAAATCAATCGTTTTATATGTGAGTCTGCCATGCACATAACAAAATTTCCATATCTGTGGCATATAAAGTGTCTACTTTTCATCTCCGGGGCATGGGCTATTTGTACCGACTACTGGGCTCAATTGACCTCCCAGGTGTGCTCCGACCTGCCTGAAAACTGAGAGCACATTGGCGCCGAACACGAATAAGGGAACTGTTATTTCTCAGTCTCCGTACAGAAGCTGACTTGCAATTTTACCCGCTTTAACCCAAATTTAAAAAAAATTCTATTAGTTCTAGATAAGCTGAGCTGCATATATTCTCCCAATAAAACAGCAGACAGCAATTTTTTTTATTTAATTCACTTCCACCTTGTTTTTCTTTGTCCGGAATGAACATTATAGCTGGAGATATTGATTCTTACTCGTTACAGTATGACAATTTTATTCAAAATCGAAATTGTTTTTGTCCCCAAAGCCCTATCATTCGCTTATAAACATATAAATACTATACTAATATGATTAGGCCCTATGTATTTAGGAATTTATATGTTTATGCATTCACCACTCGAGAATCGTGTCCTCACAATCTGTAGATCTGAATACCGTAATTGTGTCATGGTTAATTCGTCATAAATATCAATTTCCGTTAATCTGAAAACTGTGCTCTATGAGAATAAGGGGGGACAATTGTCACTTACAGTGTGTTGCTCAGTAATTATCATCTCGATAACTGTATAATATATCAGCTCAACACCAAAACTTTCCTTTGATATTATCATGGTATAATAATGTTGTTTCGAAAAGAGAACAGCTAGGAGTAATGAGTTCCAGGCAATACACTGTGAGAAAAATGACCAATGTCTAATATCGGAGGTTTTGCTCTGTGAATAAAATGCACAGAAAGGGAATCAAAATGTGTTATAATATTTTATTTGATATACAGCAAATGATCCAATCTGATCAAGGTAAATGAGCAGGTCATTCGAATGGTGTTTTTGGATATCCAAATATGTCAATATCATACTTGTAAACTTCTTGGAGTTGTCTGATTTGTTCCGGCGGAATTTTGTCGAAGTATTCTGAGTATTTGTTTGTATATTTCTGTTTCTGAGGTGGTTTATATTTGGGCTTCAAAGTGAAATTGAGAGCTTTCATCAGATAAGGCTCAGCGCTATCCAATTCCTCAAGCTTTACTGGAAACAATTCAAAGAAATAAACATTATGATTTCAAAAAGAAAATCTTGCTTTGGATCTCTTCCCATAAAGTATGGGGGCAATAGCTTGGAATCTTAAAAGGATCACAATGTTTCAAACAAGTTATCATTGATCAATAGCAGATTGCGTCTCATGCAAATGGGAACAAATTTGATCTTAATCAGATGAATATTCAGTGAGAAATCTCTAGACTAGATCTCTACACTGAATAACACTTCGGGCCAAGGGAGCCTTCAAGACATCGCAGTGATGATCAAATTGCACTGGCTCAAAATAACAGGGACAGGAAACTGCGCTGTGAAGTTCTGTTTTGGCTGAATCTAAGCAGCCTGTATCATGAGACTTCTCACTGAATTATCATTAGATTCATATTAAATCATGTGATCCTTTCTCACAAGATGAAATCTGCCATGGATCAAAGAGAGAGTGTTCATAATATTAGTGTTAACAGGGGCGTAATTTGGGAAAAATGGTAGGGGAGGCAATAAGTAAGTGAAGTTACACCAGGTTTGGTAATGTAAGCTCCTCCTGAGTCCCCAGCCTCAAAAGTGTTTTAATAATATAAATAGCCAATGAAAGTAACTAATGAGCTGATTCTGACATGGAATATTCAATTCTAGAGGAGGCAGAGCGTCCCTGTCTCCCCTAGAACTACGAGCCTGGATAATAATGATAATTTTCCTTACAGACGATGTTATAATCCATCCGGCAGACTCCACATAGCGAAGTGAGTGGGTGAGTGTGGGACTCCCAAAGTACATCTGTGGGCCTTTGTACTAGACAGTCAACAAACTGTTTGAAGCTTGGCTCATTGACATTCTTGTATTTTCTCCAACCATAACATAACCTCTAAAATTGTTTGTGAAACTAAGAGATATTGTATCAAAATGAATGGAAAGAATAAATAGAAAATACTGGGAAGGCCTTGCCACCTTATAGGCTTTTTAGCAACAGGATATCTCTGTTATCTGTAAACTTCCCAGGAAACAAATAAATTAGTAAACCTACGTGTTGCTTTTATAGGAAAAGATTTTAGACGGGTTCTGGAAAACGCGGAAAGGCGGAAAAGCAGTTTCATAGCGGGAAATCGCTTTTTCACCTTGAATTTAATGATGATGCTAAAAAAAACTACTGGAAAGACATTGAGACATCACCGCTGTATCATATGAGTGTCTTTGGTAGAAATCAAGTGATAAAAATAATTTTTTTGGAAAATGCGGATAATATTTTTTTCTTCAAAAATTGATCTCAACGCATAGAAAATGAACTGTAACCCATTAAGATATCATCCCCATCATTTTTCGAACATGTGGAAAAACGATTTTCCGCGTTTTCGAAGACGCGGAAAATGATTTCCGCATGTTCGAAAAAATTATTTTAATCACTTGATTTCTACCAAAAACACTCATATGATACAGTGCTCCCAAATCATAAATAAAATGTATATAGTTCCATCATTGGGTTAGCGATATCTGAGCGAGACCCTATAGCAGGTATCACTGAGTGAGCAATCAGATTGCAATTTTTGCTGTTTCTAATTGAAAGACCCCCTGTACGACTTTTCACTACACGGATTGGGGGGGGGAGGTCATCCCAGATTGACGACAGTATGTACAATATTCATCATAGCAGTAGTAGCCCACTGAGGTATATCAGTGTAGTAGCCACATTATTTAAAATCATGCACCTTTGATGTACTTACACGAAGGCTCCAATGCTTCACTTTAACCTTATCTTGGTATGCTGACACTACTCTTGCCCAGGGGTTTCTTACTATGATGAGTCTGTTCTCTGGTCTATGAGTGTCTAGGATCTTTGACGGTTGCATTGTCATCTTGTCAAAGTAAGCAGTAGCACTCAAGAGCTCTGACGCAGCTCTACAACATATAACCCAACAAGTACATCTATGTGTAAGTCTTCATTGCTGAGAGGGTTTTCCCCTCTAGAGAATAGTTACTGGGACCCCTGATACTCAAGCCTCGTCCTATACCCTTGCTCACTACTCTTTCTATCGGAGAGGCAGAGAGGGATGTTTTTACTGCATGTGGGGTGTGCAAACAAGTATGTCATCACACTGGCAAAAACAAAGTGCAATGCTACAAAAGTGACATATTGATAGCCTAGTCTCTTTATCTATTATTGACTCTGTCTTGAATAACCCCTGTCTTCATAAGTTTGGAAGTCATGTCCACTTACTCATGGGTATCAACCTTCCAGTCTATTCTCAAGTCTTCCATTAGATAGGACTTCCAGGTTGTACTGCCACACTTTGGAGTGGCACAGTAGAAGAGGTCGTGATGCTGAGATAGTATCCATATCCATGTAGTAAGTTTATGTCCAGTGAGATCATAGTTTGGATTTTGCGCTAAGATGATTTGCTCGTTTTCTTTGCAATAGTCTCTCATATGGAGAACTCTCTGCTGACTAGTCTTATTAATAAGCTCTATAGCATTCTCGTAGCTGGCTGCTGTCGGCAGCGAGTTGTGCAGCACTGCATTGTCCACATGTTTAGAGGTAGCTGTTATCAACTGGATATTGTTATTGGTATTTCCAGATTTCAAGTTGAGCTGTATGAAGATGCAGAGTATTATAAATTGGAAAGTTAGCAGGAAGACAACTGCTTTGGTCGTTGGGTTGTTGCAGCAGGAGAGCAGCCCTGTCCCTCTCATGTTTGACTCTTCTACAAAATGAAAATTCAATGTGAGTATTAGACATGGACATAGTCATGAACTGTATATGCTAAATTTAGTCTATGTCATTAGGCCCGAGGTGAATGATCGAGGTGAATGATCGTTCTAGCATCTGGAGTTTGTTATCTCTGTGTGTAATTGGATTTACACAAAGGGAACTTTGACATGCTCACATCTGCTTTCTGATGTGATAGCACTCATCGTATGACTGCAGTAATGTCACGACACCATTGTTTATGGGAATTTCCAACGCTAATTAAGTGCATAATTAAAGTTTGTATGGTGATGGAAAATCGTAAGCAACAATTGTCCATATCAAAGCAATCTCATTAAACTAAAGAACAAAAAAACATTACTCCCAGTCGAACATTTGTGGGTGAAAAAACTCCATCTAGGAGGGTCCTAAATATGTCGTCCCCCCTTAGCTTGTTTAATACAGAATATCTATTTTTCTTTTAACAACTACTCCATTATAAACCCCATGGTTTCTGCGAGAGTCTCAATAAAATCATTATTATTATTATGCTTAGTCTGGTCCTGAAACCAGGACTGTTATATGACAAATTTTAGCAAAGCAGCTTGAAAAAATCCAATGAACTCAAGTTGACCTACCGCCTGCTTTTATATTTTTAGTATGGGACAATGTTAAATACTATGTTTAGCACTATCTTTGGAACCGAGGGAAATAAATCTTAATATGATACAAATAGAAAGTCTACATTTTCAGAGTTGTTTCCTCTATATAAAAGCAAACCCTCAATTGGTGGTCATACCTCCTTGGTCTTACGCCATGGTAAAAAAAACAGAAAGATTGCTCTGGTCCTAATTAGAGTAGCGAGGTCCTCATACTGAGGGAGTGATATAAGCTAGAATTCATCCTAGACTTATGAGGCCATAAATTGTGCAAGCATAAGCATAAAATGTACAGCAAGCTGTCACTAACTGATAGAGGCACTAATCAGACCCTTCGATCTTAGCCAAAGGGTCTTCCTCGTAGACATAGGCCTAATATAAGGTATATGATCTCCCTACATAACAATATGTGACTCACGGATGGACTGGCATTCAGCCATTTCAGACATATTTTCTGTAAAAAAGGGTTTTGGTCAGTGTGTTACGAGGACTACGATGTTAAACACAGCCGCTTAACTCAGCCCATGAATTGCAAAGTGAGGACTTCTCACATGTTTTGTAATACTTTATTGGCAATTCATCATTTATATAAGAAAATATTTTTCAAAAAGTACTATAAAATTGTTCACAGCCATATCCACAGCCATATGCGTACAACCTAGAAAAACTTTGACCCAATTTGCCAGCGGTCAAGTCATTGCCATTCTACTAGTGAACAGGCAGCGGCTCAAAACCAAATAGCAGGCAAATTAGATCCTGCTTGATCTTACAACAACCATAGAGAACAAACGAAGTGTTCTCTGAGGCTGGGCTGGGCAGGCTGGCGGAGATGGGTGGTTGTCCCCCCCCACCCCTAATACTAGTTGATGTGTTAAATCAGGGACCACAACCTGGTAGGTTCAATATCCTCAGCGGCGCACAGTAAAAACATTTGAAAATTACAGTATGTTAACCAAATGTCGAACAATGTGAATCCTTAAAGCCCCACAAGCTTCACAAGTAACAATGGTCAGTAAGTCTAGCTGTATATCACATCAAAGCAAATGATTTGACTCGAGTTTTTACTGGACTACCTACAGTCCTGATAATAAAAAGAGGCTACTTTTACTCCTTAATCACATTTGCTCTGCAAAAGAAGTGAAATCTTTTTCTAGCATAAACATTTACTCGCCCTCTTTACTTACTCTATATATCTTAACTTGACTCTATCTAATACTTACTCAACTAGAATATGCGAAAAATTACTTACCAGAATGTTTTCAAGCGGTAATATCGAATCACCAATCTTCTAAACAGTCAAACGCACTGTAGAATCAATACAGAAACAGTGAACAACACGTTCTAGTTTACTAAGCATTGCTCTAGTGATGCTGCTGACTTGTGAATAACTAATTAATCTAGAACAGGGGTGTTACATAATCTGTTTATTTCTGGCCTTGATAACACGAGGCCATCCCATAAGCTAATTTAGCTGTGGTCAGCAACAGCAGAACATCAGCCAATATAACAATACATAGCAGTAAGGTTATATCACAGAGTAAGGTTATATCACAGAGTAAGGATATATCCTTACTCTGTGGTTTTATCCTCCCTGTATGATAACAATACATAAACGCTAGAGCAAGCTCACAAACTAAGCAAGCAGTAATAATCTCTCATCCCATACAATAATTTGACCAAAGAGGATATCAAATACTATCAGTCTGTTTTTAAATTACTATGATGATGACTGCTGTTTATTTGTATGGCTCTTGAAAAAGCAAAACACATGAATAGGCTGCGGGATGTTATATTTGTTTTTCTGGTCGATGACTCCGGATTATCACGGCCAATTCAATCCTTTTTTTGACATTAGGCAATTAGGCCAAACAGCTGGGTGTTACTATGTCTGAGTTCAAACCTTGCCAAAAATTCAATCAAGTCTTTGTTTCTATCCTGTTCTATTTCCCCATATGTTACCACTCAATCAATTAGAAAGGTAATTCGTCACCTTAATTCCGTATCCATGGAGTAAGCATCAATGCTCAACAAATTTGAGGTGTTAGACTGGAAAATCGCATTATTATGCCAGCTTACCATTTATTCAGCCTGGGTAGGTTATCCTTTCTTAATAGCCATTCAGCCCTCAGACCGGTAACTATAGTAGTAGTAGTAAAGTCTATACCAGCATGTCGCATACGATGCTGTGTGGCTATAGATAGTGATAACATCTGGATAAATTCACAAAAGTATCAGAGTGGCACTAATATATAATTTATGCATGGTCTCATAATCATCCATAGATTAAAACACAGAATAAAGATTATTGTATCAATATTTTATAGACTGTAAACTTATGCTTACTGTTTAAATAGCCCTCTATTAATGAGGGTATTCATCTACTTACTTACTTACTTATTCATCTACTTTAATTACTTTACCTTACCTTACACTGCCTTGTGGCGAAAAAGTGCACATGAGCCCGCAAGACAATTGGCTAATGCTCATCTCATTGTGTCATTTACTATTATATACTATTCTTATCAGCATTGTTATGTATTATAGATTGCATTTATATAAACAAAAACCAACAAAAGGTACCTTGTTGTTCTTCCATATGAATATAAAGATATTGAGGGTATAGTTGATATGAATCAATAGAATGTTAATGTTAATGTTATGTTCTCAGTAAACTACAACTATAGAATAAGTATATTGTGAACTGCCATAATTTTAATCTTAAATTGACAAAGAAATTCTTCTATTAACATGTTTACTGTGAACCTGTGATCTTTATTAAACTACTGTTTGGGATTTTGGGAGGGATCATGGGGCAAACCCTTCAGTCATCAGCCACGGACCAAGAGAATCAATGCTTTGTCAGAAGTCACAGCTTCACCTCTGCGCCTATAACAGAGCCCTGTGACCAGGGAGGGTGGGAGGGTTACAGGCGCAGAGGTGTGGCTGTGACTTCTGACAACATATTGATCAGCTTGGTCAGTGGCTGATGACTGTGCAGACTCTGGTCACTCAGTCTATCTATACAGAGGGTGTCATACACTCCCTTGCTTTCAATTCCTATGAATTGTTGGGTTGTCCCCTTTTTATGCTGGAGAAAACAACTTTGTGTGATAACCAAACGACATCGCTTTATATCAAAATAGTATACGGGGATTGTGTAATCAAGGAGTTCCTTTAACTCCTTGGTGTAACCAACAATCAAACTACTTGTGTATCATACGCTGCCTCCTTCTCTTCCAATCAAATTTCCATTGCTGCTGACTAAGGGACGGTGACTTGACCGATATTTCATTATACCAAGATGCTCATTATGATGAAACTATTTGACGACCGCTGGCACAGATTTTGTACTCAATTGGCCAAAAAGATGTAGCTCGTTCTAATTGAATGACCTTCCAGTGTTTCACCAAACTTTTGCCATTCATAAGCAGGTGGATGGTAAAAAAACATTGTTGTGGTTTCATAGTAGATCAAAAATTTTGGTTAATAAGTGCAATATGTTGTAAGAAGTTAGAATATAGTGTAGCGGTACTATCATCAGATATATTTCATGATTTCAGAACAAAGACGGGCCAAAGTTGCGGTTCAATTTTTCGTTGATTATCTGATCTTCAGATTTAGCTGAATTGTTAAAAATTGATGAGCGTCTTTTAAAATCATAATTTTTTATGACAATTGTGGAATGAGATATAAAATTAATTGCTCGCACACACCCTGGGACCATTACTTCACCAACCACAACACTTACATGCTGACCATTTCAAACAATTTACTAATTGATCCACCGGAAAGCAAAAACATTATGAAAAACAAATCTACAAATACTCCAAAATTCACACCAGCATGTGGCATCTGCTATAAAGTGAAGATTCTCATATTTAACACTCATTTTCTTTTGAATTATTCACTCGGCAACATAATTCGCAAAATAAGGTGTTTACAACACGGATGTATGTTTCTCTTCCTTCTCTCACAGCATGTGACTGCTTTTCAAAGTGAAGATTACTCGACTGTCTACGAGATAAAACCTTTCTGGTTTTGTGGTTCAAACTGTATTTCTCATTGAAATAGTTTTGCACTGATATCTTTAAAAGGTCTAAACCTTGGATGAGACCAGAAACTGTCCACGAAAATTAGGTAACTTTATCAAATGAATTAAAATGTGGTCCAAATTACTCCTACTTCCTATAGCTATGTCTACTCATGGGATGATTGTTTGATATTGTTGTCTATCATACAATCATGCAGTACTGGTACTGAAATATGTAGGTACACCATACATAGGGGTTTTGGTGGTTAATTTTTATTAATGAATTGTCTAATATGGGTTGGTAATCAGTGGAAAAATATTATGATATACTTGATATTGAATCCTGAATTGTGAGATTAAAAATAGCTGAGGAAAAACAAACGAGAAAGAATGAAGATATTATTATATGAGTGTAGATAAAATCAATGAACAAGTTTGAACCAGCAAATAATTCGACACGACGACGTAATATAACACATTGCAGATGTGATTGGATGCTGACTAGATACATGAAAGAAATTATTTCAGTTACGAAAAAAAAAACGAGACTCACACTGACAACAACATAATCCGTTTCATGTCAGAACAATCAATAAATAATTTGCTGACATCAAAGAAATTATACAGTAGAAATATTAATAAATGGAAGTATCATTTATAGTAACATAGTAATACACTTTGAAACACTAAAATATTGTTGTTGATAATAGATTGTCTTACTTTATATTGAAAATATTGAATTTTTGTCTCAATCAAAGCAAACTTTAAAAAGCGCTGCCTGCCCTATGCACATTATGTTTGCCGTATCTCACTTCTACATGAGCATAGGCTCCCTGTAGCACTATACAAGGTGTCACTGACCGACATCCAATGTCTGAGGGCGGCGGTAGGCCCTATATTATAATGCCAGCAGCAGTGAGCGAAGTCAGTCAGTACTGTTTTGTGTAGAAAGTCTACGATCATGTCGTCGACGAGAGATGTCATACTTAGATGTCATGTTAATAATAGATTTCTCACAACCTTTCCATTTCTTTGACTAGCAGCAATTATGACATGGCTTCAGCATCCGCTGGAACAGTCTATAAAAGAAAAAGCAAGGATATGTATATAATATAATAATACTCTATATTCTGTCATGCCAATAATTATCCGTGCAGATGATAATTATTAATGATATTGATGAAAATGCTTAATATTTAATTATCCGATTCAAGTTGGTTGTCCCTAGACTATATAAAGACTCCTATCAGACTAGCTATTAACGTCTTTGACAAGACGGAAAGAATTGAATGGCGCTGACTTTGAAGCGCTGCCGCTCGACATCCGCTGCCCCCAGTTTTCTATTGATTCTTCAGCATTTAGATGCTGATTACTACAGGAACTGACCACTTTGTCATGAATACTCTATACATAAAATTTATATATATTACTTAAGTTCTGGTCAATTTTTACCCCCCTCCAGGTTTACTTTAGGTCATAGCTTCCTCAACCTTTCCTCACTTGAAATCAGAGCCAATCACAAACTTACTCATAATAAACTTTAATTGTTATTATGAGACCATAGTAACAGCATACTATTTAGATAATATATAAATACATGCAAATTCAATAATGTTGCTAAATATAGATTCTGTGCTAGTTCAAAACCATAACTACTATAAGCGTAATTTGTCATTCAACTTTAACGTTGTATAGTAAGTACCCAAAAAGGCATCAATAAATTTGAAAGTATTCCCAATAATTCGGTCATAGTGTTTGATGACGTAGTGCTACAAGTTATTGACACTATAATATAATATTTGTTCCAATATTTTGTTTATCACTGTTAAGTGGGTGCCATGGAGAATACTCTGGTATGCTGACGCTGACGCTGATGTTGACGGATGCGAAATATCTGGTTAGATTGATGATTTGTTTGCCCACACAGAGTTCTTGTATTGTCAGATGTTATTTCATTACGTCACTAGCACCTAGGGGACTGGGTTTCCGTCATAGCTGTGCAATAACCCCAATCCCTGTTTTAGGTCTGGAAAACTGGTGTGAATAATACTCACGAATGGACGAAGTAGGCCATTATTGTCACGCGCGCTGCATGGAAAAATACAGTCCACACCCAATATCCTTGAACACTTTATAGAGATTGTAGGTCAGATATTCTTCTGTTTTGAAAAAATGATATACTTTTTTTTTCTCATAACGCGAAAGATTATGGTGAAAAAATATAGGTGCGCTTCACACATTTATGAACGAAAGTGACGATCATCGCCACTGTATATGTTGTTTTGTAAAAATATACTTACAGTATATTTATACATGTTAAGGTGAACAGCCATAGGCTCTACTTCATAGGTTCAAAGAGGTAAATAAACGGCTCCTTCTCATCCTTTTTCCCGTCCTCTCCTTCTGCGATACATCTCACATAGGCAAGATGTAGGTCTATGTTAGTCTCCAACACTTTCAAGTCTCCATTACTTTCCACCTGAAAATCAAATAAATATATATATATATACACACTATTTTATTTGGCATACAATATCATCGTGGACAGATGTTTTCCATAACGTGCCTTTGTAATTTGTACAAAGTAGAATAAAGTCCTCAGAAAGGCAATTTATTATTTCTGAATTGTTTACCAATAAGTTAAACGGATGGTTACACCAACATCAAAGATAAGAGATAATTAACCTTGTGACTCATAAGTCATACAATTAGCCCAATATTTATGTTTGTTTTCCAAGTTTAACTCAAAATATGAATCATTGAGGGCTGGGTAAGGTTTTTACCTGTGGGGAAATGTTTACAAACAACTATACTATAAATTTGATAAGATCTACACTAGGTGCTATTTATACCTTGTATCCCTCAGTCTCGGATGTAACAGGAACATCGTTGATCGTCCACCTGATTTGTGGTCTTGGTTTGCTAGATCCTTGTGTAGCTCGGCACATCAGTACAGTGGTAACTCCCTCAAACTCATACACAGAATCGGTATACAGATAGATACGCGGCTCCTCGTCATGTGTACCTTGAGGGGAGAGAGCGGAAAATCCAGCGGTTACTTTACATGAAGGTGAATCCTATCACTGGTGGCTGGGTGGTAGAATTGCATAATGTGTGGCGGTGTAAGGTTATGTAAATGATGGGAAGATTATGAATTTACTCTGACAAATGAGTTCAATACTCTAACCTATACAGGTGAGATGGAAGTATGTGTGGTGAATTTTTTGAACCTCTACGGCTTAGCTGTCAATAATCTCTTGAATTTCCCAGTTAAAATATTTCAGGTATGAATAATTATTCTACTTGATTACAGACAGAAAATTTTAATTAATCCACTGAATCGTGGTGATGCAAATGTCGGTCTCTGGGATCAACATAACAGTGGTTAATTACAATCTAGAGAACCTGTTAAAAATACCCGATATTGATGCTGTGCCAAGCATTGGCGGTTAGTTAATATATGAGCACCTACTGTTGTGATATTTGTGGCCGGGTTTGGTCAAAGGTTGGCAAGCCGGTTGGTTTGATAAAAGTATGTTGTCTCAGCCCACGATTCTTGTTCAAAGGAACCCGAAGAGTTCAGGGTGTCAGCTAGCATGGGAAGCATTTTGTGCTCTCTTTAAATATTGAGTCACTCCAATTAGATTGAACGCCAGCATGTAATTATTTAGGTTTGATTTTTTGCTTTTTGTCTAATTATTAATCAATCAACGACAAAGCTAATAATAACACAACATTCAAACATGTCTGAAACACTTACTACGTTTCTGCAGATGAAGGAGGTGATCTAGAACTTGCTCTGCGGATGCAGGCTCGACCACTACTTTATACGTTTGCGCTGTCCTCTCCTCAGGCAGGTCGGCCACACATGAGTATTCGCCGGTGTGCTCGGACGCATTAGCGTGCCTGACCAAAAGACTAGATACGGACAAATACTCATGACCTCCCCACGCATCTCCTTGGACATCGGACATTCTCTCGCCCGGATTCAGGGGAGGAATTATGTTGGAGGTATCATGATCTAATGGACCCTGTAATTAGATAATAAATTATCGTTATGCACATTTTGCCACATTTTTAGAGTTTCTCAATTTAAAAATGTCAAACAGGTACAGTTTGATGTCTTCTTAATAGAGATATCAATCATACAGGGATTATTTTATCTATTATGATATAAATACTTAGTAGTTACCAGTCAAGAGTATATATATATATTTGTCTTGTGATGTTCATATAACAAAAATAGTAACAAAACTCAAAATTGCATTTTGCCAGCAACAAGGAAAACATTTTTACAAGATACAGTTTTATAAAAACTACAGATATTTGATTTGCTTTTTTGTCGCGTTATCCCCCCTTGAAAGAAAATACAAGAAAAGCTACAAATAGGTTTTTTACCTGGTTGATGTGGACGCCATTGAACAGCCAGTGAATAAGAGGTGGTGTTGGGCCGGCCGCCTCACATTCCAGCTCAATGTTGTGGCCCGCTGGTACTGTATGGGTATCGCCTGGTAAAATAAACGGAAACATATTGATAAGACATCGGAAAGGTGTGAAGAGGATGGGTAGCAAAAGTAGGGTCTTATTGATTGGTAAAAAGTCACCTACCTTGTAGCAATTGCATCTTGCACAAGTGTTTAAAAATTGTCAGACCAGCACATTACTTGTGATGATCGACAAGTGTACATGACGAGTATGGTCTGACTTTATGTCAACGCCATATTAGCTGGCACCCCTATCCCGAGACAATGACGGAGAGTAATATCATATCGTATTACAACAGTACGATGAATCATATCTCGCCAACATCTTTTGATGACATAGTCAGGGTTCCGGTAAAAAATAACTAAACTTATCTATACAGGTTGTAAAAACGGTCATATTACACGCAGCAAATTTGTTGACAGCAATATCAAACCAGAACACCCAGTGTAGCTATGCTTAAGCATTGAGCCCTAAGGACCACAGGGGATGGAAATACAGAGCAATAGCTGCGACATTAGACTTAATCTAAAAGAGAGCCTTAATTTCTTGCGATCTCTGCTGTAAAATGTCAATTGCGGACAAACATTTTGAGTAAATTAGGGGCCTCCTGGGAATTGCAGCACATTGCAAACATATAATACACAAGTTAGAAATGATGGGCATTCACTTGTATAGAGATGAATGATTATGAAATTTTGAGAGTCGTCTTACCCAAGGCTGTTTCTGGCGCATTTCTTTTGTAAATTCTGACGCTACGCTTGCTTCGGAGAGATGGCTGTAAAACAAAAAATGCAATGATGAAATGTTTATTAATATATATATATTTTTCAAGTCAATGCAGATGATCAAAATGTTTCTTCATAAACTTGGTTTTCTTCAAAATTTGAATTTTTCAAATATTTAGAAATTCAAAATCTTACCGCACTGTGTGTAGATGAGATAAGTACCAATGCAAATGCCACAATGCAGCTCAGTAACGCTGCCTGCTTCATTATGTCGAGTTGTAGACTGTAGATCTGAATCAGATGAGAAATATTATTATCTATTCAGTTTTTTGTGATGCCGTTTCGCTGACAATTCCTTCCTCAAAGTTGATTACTATTCAAAGAAAGCTGATAATGCTCATAAATTCAAAGTTAGATTGAGGACGTGTTCTGATTGAATTGATGAAAGCTTGTGATCTACACTCTAATGGTCTTGCCTTAATATACTTACCCGCATATGCCATATAACAACTGATGTAACTGTATTATCCAATTGAATAGGCGGAGCTTAATCAGGCGAATAAATTACTCGGGTAATACAACTCCTATTGGATTACAATTAACATTTATGAACCATCTGTACACCAATCAATAGACATTACAGTTTCGAAGAACCTGAAATAATAAATTCATGAATAAATTTTAAATCAATTGTGATGGTAAACGTAACAAAAGATGAGATCTATAATTTTGATGTTGTTAGGTGCCAACGCTTTGTTTTATTGACCTGAGCGGGTTGAGTGCCTACTGCATACAAATCCGAATATATGTTCTACTATTACTGAGTAATGCCCAAATATTTAAACTTTAGTCTTCAATAATCCATCTTTCTAACTGTCCATACCACAACCAGCTTTCGGCCGGCTTCTTTCACGTAAAAATATCATTCTTTTTGTACTTTCGTATCAACAATTCAGGATTATCACTGCTCTTAAACTACTGCTGCCACTCATACAAATTTGTGCTCATTGAATTCTGCATAGCTCCAAGATAATTAATTAAGACTTAAATCTCAAAATTGTCACCTAATGGGCAAATAATTTGCACAAACTGATCTTCAAAATCAGGGCCGATGCGGTAGATAATTAATTTCATACCCTAATTTTGACGATCAGTTTGTGCAAATTATTTGCTCATTAGGTGACAATGCTGAGATTGCAGCCTCACTTTATTAGTTTTGAGCTACACAGAATTCTATAGGCACACATTTGGCTGTGTGGCAGCAGTGGTTTAAGCCTCTATTATACATACTTGCCACCGTTTATTCTTTGTCAAGGTTTAAGATTTTTACTGTAATTGCTCAAATTATGGCAGTTATTATTTCACCATGGTTTCTCCATGGATTCTCAAACCCTTTGGAATATAAAAACATGGCCAAACCTAGCAACTAGAATAATAATTCAATTATATTTTGACAGAATTGGTTAGATGAGTTGGTAGTTGATACCAGTATCCCATACCACTTTTGTGTGGTATCAATATTTCATGTTCCTATAACAATATCATGGGTTTTAAACACCTGCTTTCCAAGTATTATCTTGACATTTCTGATAAATAATTTCGGTTGTGGTTTTCACCAATTTTCTCCTTACCACCTTACCTTCTCCTACACCATACAAATATTTCAATTAACATTTCATTTTAGAGGAAATAGCCATTGTAGACGTGGGTGTAGAATACTAAGCAGAAAGATTAAAGTGCAACCAAGGTTTCAAACAACTTCTCATTGATGGCCATTGATTAATAGCAGATTGCACCTTCTGCATGGGGAAAAAGACAAAATATAATTCGGATGATTATTCAGCCAGAATTCTTGTGAAACATTTCTTCCATCAGGCACTCAAACTCAGCTAAAAGAGAATACCACATAGCAGTTTCCTGTTCCTGTTATTATTTAGCCTGTGCTCTATAATTATTACAGCAAAGTCTTGGAACCTCCCCTAAACTGAAGTGTTACCCAGCTTAGAGTCAGCAAACTACTTTGAGTTTTGCATCGCATAATGCACAAAGCTGATGCTGCCCAGCACATTATTTGCTACCCATTAATGCATTGCTGCGAAACCTTGGTTACCCTTTAACGTGACATCATCAAAAACCTATTGTCATCCAAATCTGTCAAATACACGAACGTCATATCAAATGATCAAAGCAATCGCCTCATACTGGCCATACCGGCCATACCGGCCACAGCACAGTATGACCTTGAGCTAAAAACTGTCCACCCTCTCATACCATACATGTCTGATGACTCATAACTTCTTGCTGTTCGTAGTATATCTAATAGGGCAGTTATTTATTGATTTAATATCCAGAAAGTGACCAACAACTATGATAAATCAACGTGTGACTGTGTGTGTGACATTTGAAGAACAGACGATGACACTGCATTGACATGGCTATGATCTCTGAACTAGATTCAATGCTAAATCTTGACGTAGCTTTACCAGAGACTATAGATATATCTATAGTCTCTGGCTTTACTGCCTGCTGAATCAGATTCAGGAAGGCAATTAACAAAATGATTTTGGTTTTGTTTCTTCATACACTAAAATAGTGAGTTATGTGTGTTGATAGTTCAGTCCATACAAATCACATCTTTTTCGGCAGAATTATAAAGGCAGCCAACAGATACGTATGCGGCCTTCTTCTGTTATTATCATACTAAATTGCTGTGCAATCACAACACAAAAGTCTTTCCACAATAAGGCTAGCTCAATACAATGTATCAGCGCAAAACATCAGATCTGCATCTTTGCGGGGTATAAAGTTTCTTATGCTGCTAGCTATTTACTACAGCCATGGTTGTACAAGCCAAAGTGACTTGCGTAGGTTTGGAGAGTGATCGATGTTGGCAAAGGGATTAGAGCTGCATTGTGGTCTTAGAACCTCCTCTACAGTAGGAAAAACGGAAAGAGCAACTTGTTTTAAAAACAGATTTACCGTGGCCTAGAGCATTTTTGAGTAAACAGTAAAATATTGTATTACACTTCAAAGCGTCATTTAAAAATATTCAGTCGTCACAAATTAGCCAATTGGAATTAATGAGTGGAGTATTGATCACTTTTCGTTTCCTCTCTTGATATTTGTTTACTCTGCTCATATTTCAAGATATTCTCATATCTAAGAGGTATGGCATGATGCCAGATACGAGCCATCAATAAACCTTGAACTGCCAACAGTTTTTTCCTTGCACTTGAGATATTAGCTTCACTCTCCTCAAGACTGATTTGTTGCGCTAAGCAGGATTTAAAAAAAAAACAATCTACTTCTAGTTTTTTATAGTATGTTTAGAGTGATGTCAATAACTTCCTTAAAACAAGAGTACACATGTACTTCTCGGCTAAGTCCCATCGTTATTTTCAAATAGGACAGTAGGAGGATCCTTGAAATTGAGACCAAAGAAAAAAAACAACCTGTTCATGGAGTTGTCTCCACATTTAGATAAAGAAATGATAGCCCAAGATGTTTTGTTGTTGAAATATTTTATTGATTGACTCTAGGGTAGGTTGATGATGAATGATTCCACATTGTAGACCTAGACTTAGACTTTAGGTAAATTATCTCAACTTAAAACTATTTTACCTTGAAAGGTATCTCACCAAAGAACATAGTGAGAGTGAAATGCTCTGACAGCAAAATTTTTGAACCTTCGTTTTTGATTATGCTTTAATATGTAACCCGCTGACCCCTTAAATGTTGTATAGGGTTCTAATTGATGTGCACTTTTGAGGCAGGACGCCCGTGATTCCTAACTAGCAAGTTAAATAGACTTCACCGAGCTTGTATAGATTTAAATAATTTTATTATCGTTTATAATATATTACATGATATGAGTTCACAATATAGAGCCGAACGAACCGTCCTTCTTTCAGTATACCGTGGTGAATCTGCCAAGCTGTAATTACATTTTAATTACATCTCACAATGTATTCTAAACAATACCCACCACCAGATTCATATCATAACCAAAACCATGTCATCTCAGCGCCATCATATTATGTTATAACCACTTCTCAAAATTTTCAAAACAATACCCACCACCAGTGAAAGCGCACCCATTTTATGAGACAATGACAGATCAGATTGTTTCAAACAAAAAAACAAGAGAACAAATGCCAGACTGTTTCAAACCAAGACCGACCTAAGTAAGGCCACATCATATCCCGCTCGTAGTTTGTAACCATGCGATATGGACGAGACACCCTACTGTCCTGAATTTAATCCTTTATAGTTGATTGGACAAAGTGCATTGGCAAAAATCACAAGGTCTGTCTATGTGCAAGGCCAGAGAATTAATGACCGAGGCCGCTATACTCGTCACTTATTTGCTCACAGTTAGCCGGCAAGTTAGATCTTTCGTGTAACAGCAACAGGGCCCAACAGTAGATGTTAGTATGCAGGACATTTAGCACTTGGGTGTTAGAAGGATTGCTGCTATGAGAGTTGTCTAAAACCGTAAGAAAAAGTCAGCTCTTGATTATATCAATGTCATGACATAACGTAACGTAAGGGGGTTCGAAGAGCTCCCATATCACTGATAATATTCATCAGGCATCCAGTCCCTAGCACTCTGCGTGTAGCATCGGAGCAGATTTATATGTGTCTGGCTAGCCTCGACATGTTTTGTTTGATAGTTTAAAAGTTAGAATGCATCGGGTGTCAAGACAATGAAAATTTAAAGACAAAACTACAGTATCAACTAAAAATAAAATATTATCTAAAATATCTAAATATATTATGCATTAAAATCTTTTACAGCCCTTCTTGAGCTTGCATTTTAACTTATATCTGTGATCCCTTGTAGTGCTTAATTAGGAAGGATGCCTCTCATTCTAAGAGTTATGCACTCTCTGAGCAAGAAAAGACAATTCCATGTTTAAATAAAAAGGCTATCCTACACAGGAAATAATAAATGCCACGCCATCGATGACACAGCTGATAATATGCTCCAGCAGTCAAAGACGAAACTTATCACCAGTGGACAGATATGCTTATTGTAAATGGAATTCGAATGTCTTGAAAGAACTGGCACGACTATAATTATACATTCCCAAAATTCCGCAGTGAGATTAACCTATAGGTGAGTCTATACTAAAACATCTGTAGCAGCTTAAATTTTTTTGAGCGTTTTGCAAATTTATGTGCTCATGTTCCCTTTCTTACCAGTTTAAGAAAACAAGTAGATCTCAGGCTGCTGTTGATCAATGTTTCTTATTCCCAATAAGTGTTACCGAGTTATGTAAGCTGACTTGAGGAGACAAGTTGTCCTAAATTTTATTTACACATCATTTTTACCAGTTTTGTATTTGCAAGCAATATAGGCGTGAATTTATTACCATACAACTGGACTCCATGGAACCCGATTCAGTTCCACAGCAGTTGTAGATTATGGCACGATGCTACCCCATATTTTTACAAGTGGAGATTTGACCCTCCATGTCATCTGCCATGGTTAGAGCTGAGACCATAAACTATCTATATTGTGTCAGGCTTCAGTGAATGAAAAAATGTACATTAATATATAAATGATTATTTCAAATTTATACCTATAAGACATCTTGTTGAAACGGTAATCATCCATGCGTAGTGATATTTCAACATTCTTTGATAGGAGTGTGTTAGCACATGCATGAAATTAGTCTCCATTTTACTATCACAATCAGTTTAAATAACAACCACAACCAGTTTTCCTAGAACAATCAGAGGAAGCAGATCTTTGTAAACATCAAGCATCGGAATAACTTTTTAATCTTGGTTATCTGAATCTTGATCAACTCAAACTGCAGCAAACAAGCAGTGTACATAACTGTTTCATAGAAAGGTCATATTATCAACTCCGACATCAAGGTCAAATTTGGATGATATTACTAATCTTCGTGAACTTGGTGCTTGTCTCTCATTGTTGATAAACCGAGTACACAGTGCACAACCAACATGGAGCTGTCGACAGAAGGAAAAACATGCGTACTGATGTCATCAAGAAATCTTTTCTACCAGCCAACAGTGGCTACACCAGGTCAGTGTAAAATCATTAACAAGTGCTCTGTTACATGTTGAACGCTTCTCCTCATCCTGCATCCTCCGAATTTAGGCCATAGGACAAGGCTAGCCTGGGCAGGCTGTCTGGGGTGGATGTGGGGGGGGGGGCGAGGCAAAGACATGGCTATTGATTAATACTGCGTCATTGCTACAGAGCTGCCACCTGAACTTTATAAGCTTTGCCAAATGTCTAGGCTTACCAGGCTTATCAACTGACAGCTGCCTTGTTTAACCCAGGTTTTCGACTCGCGCTCCGTTGATAGTGCTATAGACTTTGACACAACGACACACAGAAAGATGAATATATAGCGTTATATTCATTATTTTTTTAATTTTATAAACTTTGAATGGGTGGCGATTCCTTTGATAATTATACTGATGGAAACTGTTATCTAGGTAATAAACTGAATCCCCCTCCTCTAACTCTATGGTTACACTTTGATGTGCGACTTATTTTTGAGCATGCCAAATTAATGAGAGCAACGCTACTTGTTACTTTGTTGAAGCTGTGTTTTGGTATCTTTGCTTGAGTAGGACGATAACAGTGGTTGTTTATCTATCTTTCAGAGTGGAGTTATGATGTTTTAAAGCTGTTACTCGTGTGGAATGCATTCTGTCAATAGACTTTTGAATTGCGTTGTGTCATTTGTATTCCATAATTCTTACAACATTTTTGGAAGCTACACAAGTTGACACTTAGCACTAACCAGCTCCAAATTACTCAGCATAGTATTCACTACTGTCAAAGATTATAGAGTCATTGCTACTGTGGTGTCAGATCAGTCGTAGCTAATTACATTCCAGTTGGCTTTCACAACTGTATTAATTTGACCAGTCAACTCTATGAATATTTGGGACATTTTTTATATTTTGTATATTTGGGGACTGAGATTGGAAGTCTGAGTTTCAAGGTTTGAAGCTGGCTAAACTGTTTTGTGATTTTGAAAAATATCCCATCAATAAACGGAGAAAGAGATCATCGATTCCATTATCGGTATGTGAGCTCTGGTACATTTGAGTTTTAATTTTTTTAGTGTAAATATCTATTGTAGACAATCAAAGTCAATGTGATGCGTACAACAACAACAATGAAGTACTCAGCAAGCCAAGATCACCAGTAAAACCAGCTCGCAGGGCCACAACAGCTAAACCAAAGAGAGTAACAAGAAACCAAGAATTCAGGTTGGTCTCAATTTACAATATTATAGATTGCTGAACCTATCTGGCATTTTGATCGTCCTCATTGGGCTAGGGAGTGATACAACTTCCCACATATAGGTAGAATCTAGCCTTGTCACATGGCAAAACTGGTAGAAACAGATTGGCGATTCTCGATCTTCTTTTTGCTTTTTAGCAGCTTGTCACGTCCACACCTGTTAGCACCAACAAATAGCTTGCAGGAATGGGATTCTGAGGTTCCAGATCAGATAAGACAAAGGTGGCACATTTTTATGCTGTGCCATCCATCTGTCACAGTGATTTATTTTCATAACCTTCACCTATTGACCCATTCATTTGTATGTTTATGTATGTATCTTTGTATGGTTTTATCATGTTTTGTCTATGGGTGATATACTGGGACAATAATATCTCACCAGTAATGGATGAATTGCCTGAGATGAATATCGCATTTTCGTTTCGACATAAGACTTTGTTGCATTCTTCTAATTCATCAACCGCGTGATGATGGGATGTGCTTTGTGGTGGTGAAACTAGTTGGACCAATCTCTGAACCGATCACTAAACTATGCAGGCCCATAGTTTTAGGGGAGGCAGGGAGGCAGGGAGGCGCTGCCTCCCTTAGAAAGTTAATTACAGTGGCCTAAAACACTATAATTGAATAATCCATGTTTGAATCAGCTCCTCTGGGATTTCCATTTGCTTATTATATGCCTCAATTGAGCTTGCTGGTGATGCTTCTGACTCGCCTCGAACTTATGCCTCCCCTATCATCTTCTCTAAACTACGGCCCTGATATGTTTGATCAATAAACTGAACTCTGCTAGTTCCTTGTTATTGAAAATAAAAAAATGATGTTTTAATGAGTCTGTTTCTTAGAACTTATAAGATGACTTGTTTACCATGGCAGGGTATAAAAACCAGGGTTTGTGTGAGGTAGAAGTTTTTAGGTACCATTCTTGGCAGATTCGTGTCACTCAATTTATATATCTGCTATGCATTTTCACTCCATTTAAATGTTTATGTAAGGTCATAAATATATCGGTTTAAATTGTAGGAAAAGGTCAACCAGTCAACATTCAGATGATAACACGGACCAGCTTCCTACAATGCTAGACATCCCTATTAGATTGGTAAGCAAAATGGTGCAACCCATAATTGTATTTGTATACTAAATTGAGGGAGCGCTATAAATTAGGGATCTGTTATGTAAACCCCATAATTGTATACCAGTCTGTAGCTTGCCTTGACAAGCTTGTCAAGACAGCCTAACTGTAGAAGCACATTGGGTTTATGGTTCACACATGGGGTTATTAGAGAGTAGATAGTAATTCTATAGTTGTATGTTATTATCAAACTTTCTGCAATTTAGGTCATAACTGTAGATCATATCAACTATTATAATTGAGGCTTTCAGGCCACCGGAACCAAATATTTGAGTGTTAATGATGACTAGCCTCTGGGCTTAAGTGGTTAGACAGGTAAGAAATGCATAACATTTCATTATCCCATTTCTGTCAAATTTAGAATCCCGACTTACAACAGTTTGCGCCATCTAACTATTAGTGTGTTAGAAACTATACCATCAGAGAAGCTTGAGGCCACCAGTTATATAAATGGACATGAGACTTTCATCCATTTTAGACTGAAAAGTTAAAAATTGTTTCTTACTGAAAAACGTTAAACATTCCAATGCCAATTCATCAACAGGGTAGTTCAAGTTTAATTATGAGCAGAAACTTGGAATTTGTCAACCAAAATTTAATGCTGGAAACTGGTACCAATAATCATGAACGGGTCGGGTTTTTGCAGGATTTCGCTGTCAAGCGGGACCAGGACGGTCGTTGAGACCCTGATCTATATCGAGGCCCACAAGAGCTGGGAACACCGTAATAATGCGGAGACCGACTGAACATTGAATGCCCCAGACCTCATTAACTTAGATATTTGAATTCAATATTATTTCAATAATGATAAAAATTCGGACAAAGTGCATGCATGTGTCAGGGCCCCAGTAATTATAAATGGATAAATATACCTGTGAGGATTCCAATTTTTGCATTTCTGATCTCATGCGGGATATGACTGTCTCATACATCCTGACTTGCCCCTCCACGGCAGAATCATTGATGAGGTACTGTCTTCCATAAATGGCTCCTTTACTAGTTGTTGCCATAAAGTGGGACATGTTTTCTTGTTCATATCATTCGAATGAGTATTATTCATTGCCCCTTTACTTATTCATAATTTTGGGCATTGTCTTAAGGTGGGCAGATTAGGAGATATTATGCAATACCTTGTATCATTATGTTAATTTTATTTTGTTGGGCACAATTATTGTTTGAGCTCGTGTAGCATGGTGCAAGATTAAAGGAAGGTGTTGGTGACGCACCAGTTCACCATTTCCTTATTGTAGTAGTCTGTGGTGCTGGAAATAACACCATGACGAACTTTTACAAATCATGTAACGCCTGACTTAAAAATTGAGGTCTTAGCCTCTCTTGGTCTCAAGTTCCGGATCTGAGGAAGAATGGGAACTTGATGATAATTCAAAGGTCGTTCTGTTCAATGTTTCAATTTTTTTATTTCAGACTACAAGCATAACAGAGGTGCAGCCAGTAAAGAGAAAAACTACTGTTCTTCTGTCATCTAGAGCGATAGCACAGTCAATCTACCCGGAAGAGCCCGGCAGAAGAAGCAGTAGCAGTGGTGATGTCACAGAGAGGCTCTGTACCATCCCGGTAAATTCTAAATTCGTCCCCATGCAGTAAATTGAGTTGTTGGTGTGAAGAAACTGATGATATATCTTAGAAATGTACAGGAGGAAAAGCTCACCTGAAATAGCGACATTAATGGCTAGCCTTATCTACTTCACCTCATTACATTATATTAACTCCCACCTCAGATAGCAAAGATTGATACTAGCTAACATTAAGTCATCTTCCACTAGCTAAACTTAACTCTAGCTGATATTTACTACTCTAGGGTCGGTGTAAGCAAATGATCGATCATCTTTGTTTGTAGGATACTGAAGATGACTCCAAACATGAGTCACCCTGCCCACCTGAAGAGACACTAGACCAAAGCAATTCATCAGCTCTGTCGGATGCTTCCATGCACAAAGACAATGAAGTAAGTCACTACGGTTTCAAATTTCATCTATGGTAGCTTCCGTAGCAATAATACTGGAGGTAGCATGTCAAAAATACCGATGGCCTTATAAAACGTCATTGATATGTCACAGCACAGAGATGTCACTGCTTGTGTCATACATATTTGACAGGGGAACCATTTGTAGGAGAACAATATCGGGACAGAAATGTCTGAAGCAACGGTCTAACACAATTACACCAGATACCATAGATTATCTATTGGGGACAGTCTATAATCTATTATCTATGTCTATGGTATATAGTATATTATCTAGGTCTTTGTCCTACTATCTACTGTCTCCTAGTGGATGTCAGCATATAATAATAATACATAATACCAATTTATCAATTTCCTGACCATATGTGACCAAATAACAGTTACATCACCTAAGCCTATAACATATTACATTTATAATTGACAGATAAAATCTTGTTTTTGGCTTTATAGTTTGCATGCAGTTACTAAATAGTTTTGTTTGGATTGACCTTGGACCTTGTTATCTTTTGACATGTTGTGTAGATTCAGTATCTTTGCTTTGATCTTTTACAGCCGATGGATAATGAAAAAGTATCACAAGCAAAATTGAAGCGAGGGTAAGTATTATAGTTTATAGTATTATAGTTGCAGTGCAGGGACATAAAACAGGCTGTTAAAAAAGATTTTTGATTATAAAGACTTGCTGTTAGTGGTTATCTGACCCTTTAATTACCCATACAGACATTGTTCTGTTAGCAATGAGTTCAGTCACGACTGAGCTCCTTCAACCTGCTCTGCCATAAGCACCTCTGAGTAGCGAGTGCAATTATTTAGATGAACATTGAAAATTACTATTTTACCACTCAGCTTGTCTGTTGACTCGCTCGCAAATTTTGCTTGTATAATGAGATTGGAATACATGCTCATTTGGAAGCATGCAGCTGGAATCTGGAATGTACTTAGCAAATGTTTTAACTCTGAACTGATTGACTGACAGCCTGGAGCCAACGCATTGACTAGACTATTATGTGTACACCTTGAATGGAATGATCTGCTTGGCGTTGTCCTCAGCCTCTTACAATGCCATTCTGTTACCAGTGTCCGCCTGTCTTGCTGAGTTTTGATTCCTTTACATGGTTTGATTTGAGTTTTGTTCTGAATCTGATAACACTTTCATCTAAGAAATATTTCATGGCCAATCTTCCTGTTGTGCATCAGGTTCCAGTAACGCCAATTGGTTTATCTGCTATAATATAATATATAATATTATATATATATATTATTATATATAATGTAATATTTGTTCTTGAATATCAGCAACAAAAGCATGGGTGTTCAAGGTCACTGTCCTGACAATTAATTCAAATGCACAATAAGATTTATTGTAAGATTCTAGATTCAGTTCTCATTAAATTGTCATATTTTACAGGTATGTTTTGTCAGAGCTTCTCGAAACAGAGCAGAACTATGTGTCGCATCTGAATATCATAGTCAATGTAAGTTATATGAATACTAAACTATACTTCCATCTAGAATTTTTTGACAAGCTCTGTGACAGATTTTTTCCCCCACCCCACTCAACGAAGCTTGTCTCACTTCTTAACTAGTTTGCTTGCAAGCTAGGCAAGCGCCATAATAGTATAGGTGTTACATTGCAGTATGGGTTTCTTAAATGTCTGGAGAATAAGTTTCCCTTTTGCTCGCTAATATTCCGCTAAAGAATCATCCACATATGGAGTTATAGGCAATGTCCAGACAGTCTTGTTTTGTTTAGAGTTTGTGTCATATGGAAAAGCTACCTCAGTACATCATGGTCTCTGCTGCATTGTCCTCACCCCTTGCCTTTCAGTCACCTGACTCTCCAATATCTCTATAGTCAAAAGTATCTTACAGCCAGGGTCAATGTTTAATTGGGATAAAAGTATGATACTTAACATTTTTGATAGCTTCCAAATAGTCACCGCTAGCTTTAAGACCAACCGACCACTGCCAATACCAACAATCAGCAGCACCTGGTAAGTTGTTTTCCCATAGGCTGTATTTGTTTTTTTTTTCTTCATTTGTGCAGGGTTATATGGAGCAGCTCACCAATATGACCTTACCTGAAGGATTAGAGGGTAAAAGCAGGATTGTGTTTGGAAACGTTCGAGCCATACTGAATTTCCATGAGAGGTTTGTTATTGTTTGTTATTTACGTGTTTAATCGTTTTTTAATTGTGTGTATGACAAGTTTAGTCCATGTCGCAATAGGTAACATGTTTTGGGTTTCCTGAACACTCATACCAGTGATCACATGACAAAGATGATAGGTTTTAGGAAAGCTTATTTTTAAACCTCGGCAGATTACAATGACAAAAAGTTGGAAGCAGGGTGAAAAGTAAATTTAACTTGTTTTTCTATTTTGTAGCAAATTTCTACCTGCCATAAAAGAATGCTACGAGAATCCACAAGCGCTTGGTCAGCTCTTCTCAAAATATGTAAGCAGAAAGATTTTTTGCTTGCTTTGACAAATCGTCTCAAAAATTTACAAAAATCTCATTAACATTATGCTTTCTAGTGATTTGTGTTGTACCAGGGAGTCAAATCAAGGAGTTCAAGAGTCTTGAACTCTTTGGTCAAATGCAATCCAAAATGTGATGACAAGGAGTTGTCCTCCATGAAACAAGAGAAAAAATCTCCGATCAAAGTGTTGTTAGTTTCAGAAAACTGATGAAATATGGTATTGAAATTTCTTTTCTTGGTCCTCCTGCTGGGGGTCACATTGAATTTCATTAATTTCCTGTGACGTTATCGTGTTAGTATAGAATTGTGCTTCAATATTTCATGTGCTCATAGTTGCGTATCATTAATGCAGGAAAAACAGTTGAGGCTATATATAACTTACTGCGAGAACAAACCCAGATCTGAATACCTAGTCCGTCAGTATGCTACTGTATTCAAGGTAAGAATTCAGTTCACTGCACAGATTAAATTCACACATTTTAGTTCATACCACCCCTTTTTTCCCTACCAAATCTCACTATCGTCAGTATCTCAGAGTTATTCCCTCCTGTCTTTTCTGAAGCCAAATTATTTTTCACCCCTAATTGGTTGTGCTCGCTAAAGGAGGACAACATAATTTAGTCACAGTTGCTTTATACAAAAAATATTGTTACACATTTTTCCCTTTTTTACAGCAACTAGAAGTCAAGGTCGGTAAGAGATTAAGTGCACAAGATCTGTTGATCAAGCCAGTACAGAGAATAATGAAGTATCAATTGTTACTCAAAGACATTTTAAAATATACTGAGAAAGCCCGCGAGAATACTATCGACCTTCACAAAGCCATGGATGTGATGCTTACCGTGCCAAAAGCTGCCAACAATATGATGGAAGTCGGGAGACTTGAAGGATTTGAGGTATGTGAATATGTTTTGAACTGATTGATTGCAAGAAGAGGATCCAAACATGAACAATAATTGAAAATTGAAGTTTCCTAATTGAAATGAAGCCAAAAAATCTCATATAATACTCAAAAACAGTATTCTGTCTCTTTGTTTTCCTGCACTTATCTGGGCGGTAAAGGTCAACTATAGATATATGTTATTATATTTTAATAATTATCGTATGGATGTAGCACACTCAGTTTGATATAAATTACCTCACATCCTACATTTCAGATCAGAATGCCGGTACATGGTACAATCTTGCTTCAAGATACACTTCCAGTGGCAGAATTTGACATTACCAAGTCAGGCAGCAGAAAATATCGGGAGAGGAGGATCTTTCTGTTTGAGCAGATTGTTATAATCAGCGATATCTATGAGAAGGCTATGACAGGGCTCAGCTACAAATACAGAGCATCAATCAAGGTACATAGAGTCACACCCCTGTGAGCCATAGGCATCTGGAGTTACAAGTATGCATAATTTTCCCATGTCCAGTATATGGTTGATGCTGGACATGGGCAAATTATGCATGCTTGTAACTCCAGATGCCTATGCTGTGAACTGGCCAGCATGCTTACAAGCAATATTATTATGCTTGGCTACTGTTGAAATATATAGGCAAACAGTTTGTTTGTCATTTGGTTCCCTTGATTTATTTTTGGTTTCAGTATTTTTTGCACATCAGGGGGAACATCTAAGGAAGATGGTGAATGCAAATAAAACTGTAATAAATACGCACATTTTATCATCACCTGGTGTAAACTTAAATGTTTTGTGAAATGGTGTACGGCATTCGTACTGAAGTGAGTAATTAAATATGGATTTACCACAACATATAACGAAGTCTAAATTGAAAGATAATTAAAGGGTCAGTCCTATTAGAAAAGTGGATATACTACCCAAGTAAATCAACTATTGTGAGTTCATAAGGCAAATCCATCGGGACAGCCGTCACTCTAGTCTTCGGACTATCTGGCTGAGCCCTTGCTTTTCTTTTATCTGTATCATTTACTAATATGCCAAATTATTTTATTGGATTAAACTAATTTTATAGCATAAACAATAAAAAAAATAAATAAATAAAAAAAAAATAAAAAAAATAAAAAATGAAAATTGTGGAAAATAGCAATTAGTTTTTTTCAATTATTTACTGAAATTAGGTTGACAGGCTGTTTTATTTCATATGCCCTAATGACTTTTCAGCCTGAGATCTTTAAAAAACTACACCAAACATGGCCTAGTAGGGCTGTCACTTTAATGATTTTTGATTTGATTTTTTTAGCTTTCAGATCTGAAACTGGTGGAGAAGGTGTTTGAGGAGCCCACATCTTTTATTTTCTCTGATGTGAAGAACTCTGATATCGATATTTACATCCAAGCGCCTAACTTTAGGGTCAAAGAAGAGTGGATACATCAGGTCAATTCGCTGCTCAGTCATCAGCAAGACTTCCTATCATGTAAGTGTGATTGAAATGGCTGATATGAAGCATACAACATCATTTTAAAGAGCGTGAATTTTTTTATCCCTCCAATATGCTTCATAATTTATTCATTTGTTTAAAGAGGTTTGCTAGAAAGGTCACAGATAACAGAGTAGTTGAAAAGTAACTTGTAGACCTCTAATGCTGACAAGCAGGTATAAGGACAGAACAATCTTTTTCCCTCTGTTGATTGAGTAATATTGCAAAATGTGGGTATCGAGATGTCTTGATACCCGACTTTTGCCATATAACTCACCATCAGATCGAAAAAGCTTGTTCTTGTATAATCATTGGCTACATCAGGTCTCCCACCCTCTCTGGCTACATGACCATTCAAGGCTCATTGATTTGGATTTATCTTCTCAGATATAGAGGGAGGATAATTTCAAACATTGGATTATCTTTATGGCGGTATAATGGAGGAGAGTCGACCACTGTGTGTTTATCACAAAGAAGAATCATATCTATGGCTGTTTTTAATATGCACTGTGAATATCAATAAAAACACTGTTGCTTCTTCAAATGCCCACCTTCAATTTTTGCTGTGCAAAACATCATTTATGTCTCAATTATTGCATTGGAGCCTTTGTGGTACAAATTTAGAATTAGTGCAGGAAATGCTCTAATTTTCTCAAAAATGCTAAAGGGCTTGATGTTTATTGGATATGTGTTTTAGCCTTGCTGAACCCAATGGCAAATCTAAGGTTGAAAGGTAGGTCATCTCGAGTATCAAGGAGTAAGAGCGACCGTCCAGAAATCAAGCCACTCAGCTCACAAGGAATGGTGGACCGTCATGTAAAATCGTATCACTGAGCAGTAGAGGTGCCTATACCACAAATCAACTCGGTACACACCATAGACTTGATAATAATTATTATGTCTATGATACACACATGTTATTTATTTTTCTTGAGTACAATCCTTCTGTTTGATTACTGAATGCCATATACCCAGTAAAAGTGTTGAAGGCCTCACTGCCTTTCAAATATTCCCTGACTTAAAATTATTTGTGATTCAAGACGTGTGATCAGCCAAGGAGCAAAAAACCGTATTTGGTAAACATTTATTTATTTTTCTCAGTGTATATTCATTATTCCGCCAGTAGCCCTTGCAACAAAAACCACTGCTGGTTATTTTTCTATGAGTTTAATATAATTTTGCTTGGCAATCAAAACTATAATATTGTGGAAGGAGATGCATGTAGCATACTTTTGTAATGTTGTAAAATTTACCAATGGAACAAAAAATAAACAATATTATTATTACACGATCATGTTTTGCACACTTCCTGACAGCTTGGCAACTCTTAACTCTGAATTTTTAAGGATGGATAGAGCAATGAAATAGTTTGTTAGTTACAGCGCTATGAACCTTTTAGGAAACGGAATGAAACGAACAATCACAAAAACAAATTTTTACTATGTTTCTCTCTTTTACAGCTGAAAACAGTGAAGCATTGTAAAAAAAGTTTAAAATGAGAGAAAAAACTGATAATCACAATAAATCCTAACAATTGTTTGTGTTCTCAGCTAACAGACTGATGTTCGCTATACTAGCAGGCCGATGTTCACTATGATCAGTAGTAAGCATTGAAGTAATGGATTTGAATTTTGTCAGAAAAATAAACAAAGTTAACTAAATTCTTTGTTTACCAATTCGTCAGATGGAGTTCACATGCCATTTACAACAGATACAAAGGCTATTCTACTGGCCAAAGAGCAAAGAATTTTTACCAGCGAACGTTCCCCTGTTCGCAGTTTTCCTATGGTTGAAAACTGCCAAAAGCATCCTCTGATATTTCAATGCCGAGAGAGTGAACCTTGCCACAGGTATTGCTCTGAGATTTATTATGATCTATTTGTCGACTTATTAGAGGGAAGACAAAAATAATTTCTCCTTTGAAAAAGTTGCAAAGCAGTAGTAATGGGTCAACAACTCCAAGCAAGTACCACAAATAATGTGGGTGTATTTTCTAAGTGTTAGAAATATGTAGCCTTAGCAAGCTGATAGGTCAGGCTAATGTAGTCTTGGACGGACTTTACAAGGGAGTCCCAGCCGCTACCCATGTCTTGTATAATAACACCCATGTGACAGTCACGTGATCATTAATCACATGTACCCACTGATATATATCAGTGCATGTACCAATTATCTAAGAGTACACACTAGAAACTTAGAAGAAAGACTAGTACTTACTGAGTGCAACAGCAGGCAAGAAGTCGGAAGACAGTTGAAATTGATGGGTAAGCTACTAGATGCTAAATGCATACTACAAGTGAATTTTGCATATGTCTGATCTGACCAGTTTCAATGAATTGATAGCACATTCAGCAACTCACTGACCCCCAACTTCCTTCTTTCTAATTGTTGTGTAATCATAATTGTATGGACTACTATGGTATATATATGACATTGTATATATGCCGGTGTTACTGCAGCACATCTATCCAACTTCTTGCTGCCATCAGTATGTCACAAGCTTGTTATTTTGACAGGAAATCAGTCAGTGCTCTACATTTGGTTTGTTATTACACACTATTGTAGCCATTGTGTGTTGGCTGTGATTGGGGCCAATCAGAGTCAACACCTTGGCCAACTGTAGCTCCTTTCACAGAATACTTTGTCATATGCGCAGCAGTTTTTGCAGATCATGTGGTATAGTTGAACAAGATACTGCACAGTGCACAAGCTGCGGCATAGATGTGACAGTATGATAGGCTCCGGAACCCTTGATTATTGTTTGGATGACAAGAGGACTGTTCTTGCCTTGATACTTTGATTGCAATGGGGGTGGGGGGGGGGGGAGGTGAGAGGAAACTGGATTGAGTGGAAGCATAGTATCAGTGAGTCCATGGAGAATTGTCACGGTTGTCACACAAGACTTTTTGTGTTCAATTGCAATAATATCAGTCGCTGGTTATATTCCTCACATTGCACTTTAATTTCTTTTACAGATTGCAGAACTTGAACCATATCTGACACAAAATGGCGTTTTTCGACTTCCTCAGGAGTCTGACTCCTACCAAGATATATGTTCTTGTGCTCTGTCTACTCGCCTACCTACTCAATCAGCTGGACAGGTAATAATCTTACTTTTGAGATTGTACAAGTTTGATTGATTGTATTGCTATCACTATCTGTAAACTTTGTGAGAAAAAGGAGTTTGCTATTTGATATTAACTTATAATCTCACTCAACATTATAGACTATGGTTAAAAATGCTTTTATTTGCTGTCATAATTTCATTGCTTGGTCCAAAGATCAAGAGACTGTGGTTGATGGATCATGCTTAATCATACAATTCGTGGACAGAAGCACCAGCCTGATTCACTTTCATCATAATTTATGTCGTTAGTACATTAGTACTTGAGCACTCACATATGTGATTCACTAAGATTGAATAACTTCTGCAGTGTGATTACTGATCACATGATGAGCGTTTATTGTGCGCTTTTATGAAATTTGGGTTGTTATGCAAAAACAACCGAAGTTGTGTAACTATTGGTTTTTTACTCTTGCAGATACCTATTATCTATCATGGCACAACACATCGCTCACGATCTCAAGTATGGAGATATGGGTTGTCTGAACAGTAAACTATTCAACAGTACTATTAGTGATGAGAAATACTGCAGCCATATAACCAATGAAAAAGAGTAAGTCATGAAGAGAAAATTAAGAGTCTTCTATTTAACTAGTTGATATGTGCATGATGGTCAACACGTATGGAAATAATTGATGATCATCAGACATTGATTTGGTGCTCAAATTAAATGAGACTAGCTGTCATTGACATGTCATTACAATCGCCTGCGGGCTGATAATGAAATGTACTAACATAACCCTCACTAAAGGTTCATCACTTAACTAGGGCTACTTCTGTTTGAATATAAATAAATCGCAAACTTGATTGCCTGTAAATTGAAGAATTGGGTTGATATCCTGTACATGTCTATATACTTCTGCATCAAAAAAGTTATATCACCTGAAACGTGACTTGCAAATCAAACTACACTGCATATTATAATTTGAGATTCATACACACTCCACAATGATATTTGAAGACCTCATACATATTATGTATAAAATAAAATAATAGCATAACATAATATTATATAACATTTTAATCAACCATTATAATATAAGCGCTGTTGTCTGGTTTATCAGAAATGGTCTTCTTATTTTTTCAGGTGCAACAGTGCTAACTATTTTGGAGGGAAGAATGAGAGTGTATGTGTTTGGGACTACACGGGACAAGGAGAAATGTACCAGCTTATAGCAGGGCCAGTCTTCATTGTAATATACACATTCTGTGGTGTATTCATTGGTGAGATTCAAATACTTGCTTTATAGAATCGGTGGTTACAAGAAAAAGTATAACAGGAAAATGTCCTACTGTTCTGTGAAGAAAATGATAGTTATTACAGTTTGTTAATTACTTACTCAATTGTGGAAGTTTGAAAGGATGGTTGATGTTGGTTATCGTTTTCTATCTTAACGATACACTGTTAATATATTAGTACAAAAAAAGCCCAATATATCATGAGCTGTCAATTTTATTGCAAAAAATCAAAATAAATGGGAATAATCTGAATCATCAATATCACACATCAAATGAGTCGGCTCTTTTTTATTTTCAGGATATTTGACGGTTTATTTCAAGAGGAAGACTTTGCTCGCCTTTTTCCTGATTGTCTGGTCAGTCTTCACAGCTCTGAGCGGTCTGAGTAAAACTTATTGGCAACTCGCTCTCACAAGATTCGGCCTTGGCATTGGGTAAGATTACTTGGAATTCAAAAATTCAATCTACATATTAAACTGGACTTCAAGATTTTTGAAGATTGGACTGTCCTAGTTGTTCTAGATTCCATAATGCAGAATATAGAGTATGTCATATACTTTAGAGGAGTATTTGCAGTTGTCCCATTCGAAAAGGCTTGAAAAGTGTAATATATGGCCGACATTTTTTCTCACTCTCTGCTTGATATAAGCCCACACCTAACATAAATTCTCTATAACTCGCTAAACTAAATTCTAGCTAATATTTACCCCTGTGTGGTAATATTATAGTATCCTCATTATTTCGGCTCATTCATGTTATATTGTCCTATAGGCTGTTATTTATTGTTATTTGTAATATTGTATACCAAAGGATTTACCAAGTCAGCGAATATCATATCAAGGTAGAAAACACTGAAGGGCTTTCCAACACTGTCCTTCCAACACTGTCAACATCTTCTACCACTTTCCACTCCTGATGAAATCTGCAATACCAATCTGTATTGACAGTCATAATTTCAGTTACAGGGGTACCAGAGTTTCAGGCGATAAAACAATATCCATGATGAGAAAAGTTCAAATTAAACTGGATGCTAAACTCACATAGAATAGTATTTGAGGGTTAAAGCTTCTCAAACTAGATGAAAATGAGATTATGTTATGCATTTTCCTGTGAATTGCAGCAGAGAGAATGGAATCCATTCTCCTTGATTGCAGCCTGTGCTCTTCCACCATTCTGTTTGTCTTCCCACCTTAAATATAACTTGGTGAGGAGTCAGCAGTCGATTGTGTTTTGCACTGCCTTGTGGCTACAGCTTGCCCTGGATGAGAAGCAATTTATAGCGTGTCCTGAGTTTTCTTAGATGCCTCAATAAACTTTGTGTTTGATAAACTAGGAGCCCCATGAGAATGAGCAGCCTTTTAAGTCACCTCTGCTAGAGAAGGGAGATGTTGGTGTTGCTTTTCCCCTCAATGTGATTGTTTATGTTCATTTTGAATTTCTATTGGCTTAGAATGAGATTTCAACAAGGAGTATATTATGATTTCTTCTGGTCATTAAACCATAAATACTGTAAAAGCCCAAAGATGGCAAAATCTGATTTCTAAACAATCAGGAATACGACTGCCGTAATGAACAACCCAATAAATTGTTGGGTCAAGCACTAAAAAAAAAAGATGAGGTGTTCCTGTTGATATTGCATATATATGAACTCTGATACTCCTGAGATTAACCACACTCATATCATGCATGAAATACTTCCTACCGAATATCAGGGCTTAGCCTTCTTGTGATTGACATGTCTAACTTCTCTTGCACTATCCATTTTCAAATTCCATTGTCAATACAAAATGAATTGGGCGGTGGAAACAACTTCTATCAACTATAATCCATGTTGTGTTGGATTGTAGTGAGGCAGGATGCACACCATTTGCTGCAGCGATCATAGCCGAGATGTTCTCACCGGAGCTCAGAGGAAGTGCTATGGGAATCTATAACTTTGGTATATACTTTGGATATAGTATGTCCTATGCCTTTGGTAACTTTCTGTATGAGGCAAACATTATGGGAGAGGTAAGGACTTGGATAAATACTTCTGATAGCCCCATGCTGAGTTTGCAGGACCTGCTTTTGAACTCCTCTCCCAAATTGCTCACTCTTTAATGAAACTATATACATTCTGAGTGAACAGTTTTGAAACAAATTTTCCTATTTGAAAGCCCAAGTGAGTGAAGATTATGAGTGATAATTTGTATACAAAGTTTTGCCCGCTCAAGTTGAAAAACCCGCCTGTAAAACAGCAATCTATAACTTAGTTGAACAACGCTTCGCTTCAATGTAAGTCTGATTGGAAACCATTTATTTCGACCTTATCGGTATTAAAACTCATGTTAATCTAGTTATGAATTGTAATTAAATTTAATATGTTTCTCTGTGATGTATTTGAGTAGGGCTGGAGATGGGTTTTCTATATCTCAGCGATACCAGGCTTACCGTTAGCAATACTCATATTCTTCACTATAAAAGAGCAGTCCCCACAGCAAGTAGCTGATAAAAAGAACGAGGAGGTATCGGAAGAAAGCCCACTAATCACTGATAACAAACCGCAGCCTTCAGAAATGTATGTTATCCATATCCTTGAACATACTCGCATGCTTATAGTATCATCTAATTGTAAGGCCGGCCTCCTGCTTGCATTACCTTTGGAAATATATGCTATCCATATCCATGAACATATTCGTTTGTTTACCCTTATATTCATTGATATGAATGGCTATTTGTGGAGATATATAACTTTGTGTCAGCAATTGGGTCTATCTAAAATTCTGGCAGCTTTATCATTATGCATTGACTGACGTCTCTGTAACGAGCTTTAAAAACTCAGGCAAGCTGCTTCACAATGTATACCAGGAGTCTGCCGTAGCATTGCTGAACTTTTGGACCAATCAAAGATGAGACATTATTTCCAGTACTCATTCATAAATTGCCATATGCGTGTTCAGAGTCAGATATGTTCCCCTTATCCATGAATATATATCAGTGCTTTTATTGAATGAAAGCCTTGGTCTCATGCCTTTAAGAAAATTAGATTTTTAATGGTAAATTCTGACATGTTTTGTCTGTATTCTGAAGCTATCTTACCCTGATTGCTTTGGGTCCTGTCGAGTCCAGCAATGAACTCATTGAGTCCACCCAGCCTGTAAAAGTATTTTTCCATTTGATTTCACTCTAATTATTAAATTTCCAGGACCTGGAATGAGAAGTTGAAGGAATTATTTTGGGCTTTCCTGTCGCCACCGATCCTCATGCTATGCCTTGCCGGATCAATCAGAAACGCAGGTAATAACTTGATCAGTTTGGTAATATGGGTATTGATATAGGTCAATCTTTCTAACCCTCTCTCTCTTGCAGTCAGTCAATGTGACTAAGATCGTTTTATGGTTTTATTTGGTTGCAGTCCCCCCACAACTCTGTTTTCAGTTATGGCTTGCGAGGAGCTCAGGTTGATCTCTCTCCATTTCATGATTCTTTTTGCAACATCTTTAAATCTGAGTCTAGGCCTTCCCTTATTTCTTTTTCCTTCTTTCAATTGAGAGTACATCAGTTGCCTAGGGAGCCGGTCATTGTCCATCCTATGCACATGGCCTACCCATCAAACCCTAGAGGAGTCAATATTAACCGGAATTTAGTATAGCTAGCTTGTAATGAGTAGATGTTAGCCTACCAATAGTTTCACTGTATCTATGCAAAAAGGCAAACTCATACACTTTGGAGTTGCCTTCTTCGGTCAGTCAGAACCCCCTGATATACTGTGGTATTGACAACCCATTGCCATGTTCTTCTGTTTATATGGTGCAACATAGATGGTTATTATGTGAATTCGGTATCAATTCTGTACATACATACACACACATACTATACATTTGCCTTCCTCTTGACTAAAATTAACTACCCATCATCACCTTTCAGATGACATTATGACATTATGTGAATTCGGTATCAATTCTGTACATACATACACATACTATACATTTGCCTTCCTCTTGACTAAAATTAACTACCCATCATCACCTTTCAGATGACATTATGATGATTGATAATTTCTTTCCATAGGCGGATATGTGTGGGCGGTCAATACGCAGCTATTCTTTCAAAACCAGCACCAGACATCTCAGCAGATTGGATCCTACATGAGCTGGATACCCTTAGTGGGTGGATCTCTGGGCGCATTCTTCGGTGGCTTTATCTCTGATAGATTTGTCAAATCCAGAGGTATCGTTGCCAGAATGGTTGTGCTGGTGATTTCCCAGGTATGTATCTTTTGTCGTCAGGATAAATTACACGAAAAAACGCTGTTATAAAGCTCATTACACACATTAATAAGCCAAGCTAGGCGCTATTGATTGTACATCATAATTTGTTATCACAAGTTATACCAGATACGCAATATCTCTTCTTCTCCCCACCAGCAGTTACAGTAATCAATGATATCTGTATTTTGTAGATGTGTGCAGCTCCGTTCGCACTGATGGCTCTTCTATTACCCGCTCCAGCCTGTTATATCATGCTTCTACCATCAAACATCATCGGTTAGTAATGCTGGCCAATTTAAAAAAGTGTTTGGTGTTAAGATGTTGATCTCAGCTGTTTCTGTAAAAAGAATCTAGATTAGTTTACCCGAGGTGTTCGCCTTAGTTTATCCATTTTTTCAAGCGCAAATTTGTCCTAATTTGGAATCATCCTCTCTTTCTCCCTGACTAGCTCAACTAATGAAAATTTATCGATTTCTCCAGGCCAAACATATAGTTAGTATATATTTTCCTCCTAAAGGGGCATTGGCACATGAGAACCCCGAGGGACTTGGATATGGAGAAAATTGGCCCCAAATGGTGGTAGACATTCTAAGGCCTTTCAATTTCCCTTGTGACAGGGCGGCAAGGCCAATTTTTTGGCCGCGGGACAAGGCTTACTTAATATTGAAAGAAGGATTTTAATTTTGATTCTCATTGTTGATTACAGGTGAGATGTGGATTGGTGTTTGTCTGACCTGCGTTCTTGAGTTGGTTCCTGAGAGAATAAGAGCAGCATCTATAGGATATTATCTGTTTATAATCACAAACATTGGAGGAAATATTCCCCTTCTTGTTCCACCTCTGAAAACAGCTTTCGCTAAGGCCAGCTCTGAGTATGCCCTGAGAAGTAAGTAATTAGAATAATCCAAGGGTGAAGTCGGACTGTTATAATTCGGCTGGCCAACTAAGATTGCTAAAACCCTCCAAGATTGATATTATTCATTCAGGGATTTCAGTTTAGCAAATTGACCTAGAGTTGTTAACTTCACTGATTAAAATAATTATAGTGAATATTCATTTTTGAATTTGCTTCATTTAAATTGTATTTGAGAGATTTGCCCAGATCTAGTGTTTAGCAGATTTAGTTTCTAGTGACTTTTCAATAACCAACACAGTAAAGCTGTTATTCAAATGTGATCTATCATCCTGTAGGGTAGTAAGAATTGTGTAGTATTAAAATACTTGTACCATAAGATTATTTAGGTAACCAAGTAGTTGAGTTGTCTTCTCTTTGTACAAGGCATGACAACTGCAAGACAAAATTTCCAATCTAAGTTTGCACTATTTTTTCCACCCTTTTCTCCCTCTGGCATCCTTGACTGGAGGACATGGCCATGGGCTTGTCTTATCATTCCCATAGTATTTCATGAGAGCATCTTGACAAATATGCTCATCATTGCGGGAGGTCGAACCAAAAATAACTGTTGTCAATGTTGACACATACATACAAAGGTCCTGTATTCACGCCATCACTTATGCCATGCCAGGCTAATGAGGAAATAAGGAAATGTCCAGTAGTCGCCAGGCTTATAAGGAAGCTTTTAGTAGTCTCTGTCACTTTCCTGTCCAGTCATATGTCATCTTATGTCACACAAAAGTAGTTGGCGCTAAATGGTCAGGAAATGCAGTGAGACTCCTATTACCGGGTCTGTAGAACTAGACCTGTAGCTATGTTCATTAAAGGAACCTGCATCTCAAACGAACCATGTACCAAGGACTGCATAATGGATAGGTATTGGTTATGGCTTTCCATTTAACCCAAGTGGGGTGCCAGACCAATCCCCCTTTTTCATGAACGCCAACAACTTGCATATCATTATTTCATATACTTCAATGACAGCGATATTTATCATGTTTACAGATGCACTCATCGTCCTCTTTCCTGGGATGTACGTGGCGTCATCAGTACTCTTTGTGCTGACTATTTTCATCTACAAAGCATGGCAAAGGCGAAGTAACTCCCTGCATGTAGCTGTCGACTAAATGCTGTCGACCAAAGAAGTAGTGACTTCATTGGAGGTTGGTGCGCACTAACTAAAACAATCAAGTTTCTCTCAAGCAGATATCAATACGCTTGGGCGTACATGTACATATAACAGTGTGAAATTCACCTACTGGACACTAGAGGATATGTAATGAAGTTGTTGATGGCTCGATTCATAGCACTCATGTATAAAATTTGACCTGGGGGTAAATATCCAATAGCCCCAGAAAATACAGCGCACATAAGCCGGAACAATGGAAACAGATAAAAATTCATTATATTATCAGACTAATTATGTTATTTATAAACTCAACGGACATCATAACTTTATAGCAACGGATCAATTTTCATTTTTCTTTACATCCTTTCTATTTTGCTTCATTTACTATCCATATTTATAGAAATCTATGTTGTGGTTTGACAGTCACCCCACCCTCTTGTTGATACTGTAGACCTTCTATATCAGCGCAATGTATGCTTGTCCTGAAGTGGGCGGCGGCAGGGGAAACAAAGTAAGGTTTGCCCGCAAACAACAGCATGTCGTTCCTCTTGTTTTATGTAAATTATGCAATTATTATGATGTACAGATGCTATATTGACAGCACAATTGGGAAGTGTTTTACATTTAAGTTCATTACAGTGGTGACAGTGGCGTACATCCTAGATGACAACACACAAAAGGATCATTTTGGGACATTATTATAAAATCGTCTGAGCCATCGAACTCTAATTTGTAACAATAACTTGTGACAACATGTCACTAGCGATGTTATCTTATTAATATTTGCAATAATTATAGTGTAAACTGCTGAAAACAATCGATATTCCATTGGCATGAAACCGCCATCATTTTTATTCAGTCATGTGGTAGATGAAGTGTCATGGAGCAAATAGTCCATTGTCAAGTCACCACTTTAAATGGGGTCAACACTTTACCAGATGTACATATGGAAACCCTAGATGGCGTGCTTAAAACATACTTAACAATGATGGTGATACATTTTTGTGAACTGGTGAGGAATGCAAAAAACGGCAGTTCGTTGAATCCATTCAACAATTCAACAATAAGAGTAGGCGTCAGAAAAGACCTCACAAGTCTCAAGTTTGACGCAAATCTACATAAAAGAGGGGGCAACTCTCAAACAATCAGCCAAAGGGTCTCCAAGGTAAATTTTTTTAGAGTTTTCCAGAATTTTGCAACTTGTACTGGTATTCTCCAAATGATTTCAATTCAGTTGCAGTTACCAACTTGGACCTTTTACTGAATGTCATTCATCATGAGTGTCCAGTAAATGGGGATGGGATCCACAAGTCTCCTAACCCAAAACTATTTTACTGAATGTTTGATGGTAGCCTGCTTTTCTATACCTGGTAATAACCGCTACAGGTCTCACTCAGTAAGGATTTATCCTTAAATTATATTAGCCTATGCTGACATATTCATATGATGATAAATGGGCGGACACGGCTCAGGGGTCTATTGATGTTCACCGACTTATCAATTAACTCATTAACCAACTCTAGTAGCAATTAGAATTTCTGTGGAATCGAGAAAACCAGACATGTATCTGCTATTATTGTAACATTCTCAATCAAATTCAAATGTGGTTGGTCTACTCAAATTCCGCTTGTATATTGCACACATTTACTTATAATACATAAATAACAAACTTTATTTGTATAACAAAATGTATACCATGGGCTGAAATTCTATTCGATTTTCTCTGAACATGTTTGGTAAGGTGTTATGTTTCTATGTAGTGTTATCATTAATGTAAATGGCAGCGTATGTAAACACTTAGCGATCTGTATTAACACTCCGAATTGATACTCTGCTTATCAAATTCATCTTTAACTCTCTAATTGCATGATTCTTGACAGGGAAAGGTAAATCAAAATTGTGTGTCTAGAGTACACTAAACGCAATACATGTCATTAAATTGTTAGACTACTTGTAATTTTATAGCCCATTTCATTGTTACATTTGTTTGAAGAAGAGAAATTGCTGTTTCTAGTTAGAGAGCTGCTTTGTAGATTTTTAACACCACACCACTCGAGTAATGCCAATTGTTTGGGCAGCAGTAAAATGATACAGTGAGTAAAGCCCTTCATCTACAAGTAGCTGATCACATAAAGTGTCGTCGCTGTCCGCTGTCGACAGCACATTATAATACTGATATCACCACTTGGTTTGTCCACCTGTCAAAAATCAATTCAAGTGCTTTTCCCTGCAGCTTTTGATCCTGTCTCACGTGTCTCAAAGAAAGGACCTTTTGGTTTCCTGTTGATTTTTTGAAGCATAAATCATCGCCCGACTTTTCTATGTGAGGCTGTGAGAAATATGAGACCTCTGTGCTGCTATAGCTTAGATACTAGAGAAAGACAGCCACCAACAGTTTTAATGTTTTCCTACTGGTAAATGAGTTGTCTAACAAGGAATTTATCGAGCTAGCATCAGTATCCATCCAATTATTCAGGAAGGGTGGGATACCCTAACACCATCCCTGTTTGAATTCTAAGCAACGCTGCCGGATGATAATTTGGCTGGCCCACACTCAAAGGAACTCATAGAAAATTTAAATGCAAGCCATGAATTATATCTGTCCTGTCGCTGCTATATCAAAAGCTATGACAAGTCAAAATTCACTTTTGTTGTTAATACTAGCAAAACCATTAGCGACATCTACAAAGGTGCAAAAAGTAGGCATTAGTCATATCTAGCACTACCAATCGTCAAAATCTTCAATGCCAGCCGTTTACAACTCATAAGATCAATTAAAACATTTTGCCAAAAATCTCATACATCTAAACATTAATTTTTGACAACACATTTGATATTGTTCGCCAGTAGAGCTGTGAAATTTCCGGCAGGTCTTTATCATTCAGAATTTGTTTAAACAAACTATTCGAAATGTTTTAAGTTATGACTATTAATATTTCTAGGAGTTTACTAATGTGAACATTTTTTGACAAAAGGCTCTTTGATGTTAAATCATGTCCAGAAGCTTGCAAGGACTTGAAACATATCTAATTGTCATCAAGACTTTTTTGTGTGTTATTCTCAACACCACGGTGTTTTTGCGATGTGGTGTGTCAGATAATAGGGTTTCCAATGTCACCATGGACTACCTTAGAGTAAGGGATTTTTATTAGCCGGGCACTGTTGTGGGATTCCATTAACGTCAGGTGCAGTGTCACCAAATTATGTTCGCCGCTTTTTCTCTGTCGGCTGACTCATTATTCCACAGCTGCAGAAATTAAACTCAAGCTAATATAATTGTGAAAATTTGTAAAAAAAAAATGATATAGCCAAGCTTTTTTCCCTGTGAAATGTCAAACCCGAGCCCACACCTGCCAATAATGCCATGTATCCTCAAGCTGTCATAAGGAAGATTATGGCGGTTTATTGGGGATCTTACCATTCAAAGTCATGTGTCTGACAAAAAATAGTGATACAAGACCTTCATTGAAGGTTCTTTGCGAAATCTTCAGTAAAAACTCCCTTTGCACTCTCAAATTGAGAATGTAGAACTATTTTGTCGCTTGCGCTCTCACATATTTTACCAAAGGCTCCAACATTTAATACTGAATCATCGGTGCAATCAATTTAGATACATTTGCGTGTTAAATTGAGACATGTTTAACACAGATAGTGTAAACAGACACAGGTTTGTTTATGGTGATATCTCACCTATCCCCTAACAAATACTAGCTTGACAAGTATATCTATATTTTATAAGGCTGTCGTATTCAAAAACACAAAGCAAGTTTATAAGTGTCGATGCCGCACCGAGGATATCCAGTGCTGCTCGAGTTAGAGGGACAGCCAAGGTCCAGCTTGAGTCTAGACAAGGATATAACTTGCTATGGATTGTCGCAATTTTCATAGATTACTGATCTTTGTGGCAGCTGGCAGGAGACATACTATGTCAAAAAGCCAACATGAAAAGTGAGAATCTGGTTATCAATAATCGAACCCAACCATTCCCCAGTATGTGGTCATAAATAGCAACAATAATGATGTCAACACTATTTTTACTTTTATCCTTTGCCTCCGATAGAGTACAGCCGACATTGTTGCGTGATTATTTCCTTATACAGGTGCCCTCTGCAGAAGTTGTCACCAGTACTAGCGGATTTATTTATAGATGGAAAAAATTTCAATTCAAGAAGCCCAGGTTGGTCTTTCCTCAAATCACAGGTGTGGTCTTGCAGTCGCACTTAAATTAGCAAAATGGCATACCTGATCAATGGCATACCTTCGGTGTGGCATGAAAAATTAGTGTGAGGATCGTGAAAGAAAACATCGAGACTTGGCGAGTGCGTACGGCCGACGCTCCCTAGGTCCGCCTGCCTCATCCTGTTTGAAACAGGGAACACGGGTACGGTCATGATGTCTGAATATTAATACTCCCATAAATGCCTGTCACATATGTGTATATATATTTTGTTTGACAGTTTGTGTAAATCATTAGATATTAACAAGATGTCACTCATTTCTACATCACATAAATCTGCATAAAACATGACAAAAATTGTCACTGCAGTTTTGTGCTATATCATTATTAAGCTTACTAATAAACACGTCTGCTTGGCTTCAAGAATAATGAACCAAACCGCTGATCCTGTACACCCAAAGATGACCAATACATAATTATAAATAGAAGAGAAATGGTGGAACCACCCAGAGAGTGACATAATCAACGAGGATGGAGATAAAACCAGGATATACGCAACTTGCGGATATTTATTATTTTAAAACCATTTTCTCTCATGACCAGCTATTAAATTGTTTTTTAATTGCTGATTCCATCGTAATTTTTAAATGTTACAGCAAGTTTATTTTGAGTTGGCATAAAATTGAAGCTGCTCTGCTAGGACACATAGCGAGGAGATACAATCCAACACCTGCCAATGTGATTATTTATAACATCTGTTGCCACCAAACAAGTATTTGTAAATAATACATGAAAACCTTGTTCTATAAAAATTATCCCTGGCTTCATTAGCTTGTGGTATACTTATCTTATAATCTCTGTTATACCACAGCCATTGAGCTGACCCGCTATGTACGATACACAGTCTATCTGTTATTAGCTTTCTCTCTCCACTTCATAACAATTAATTACACATTTACTGTTACTTTGTTATTATATTATCTCTGGATTCAATTTCATCCCAAGTATCAATTCATCCAGCTGTTGCGCATGTTCGACCCTCAGTCGCATCAGACCTACTTGAGATGTAATTTTGTAATTAACCAAGTATTAATTATTTAAAGCGTACAACTTTTATCCTCGCGGTTCTTTTTGAGTGACTGGAACTGTCGGAAAATTATAGCGATGTCAACTCATCACAGTTAAAATTTCTACACTGAACTGAAAGAGATTTGTGTGCCTTGATAGTGCAAAGCGTCAGTAAATAGTTGTGGCGACGCATATGCCATGGATCTTAACTAAAAAAGAATTTATTATAATATAGTATCGCGTCAAGTTTAGCTGGTTTGACCCCATCGTTTTTTTTATGAATGAACCGAATGAATGAAATGTGGTGAGGATTATAATTGGAGGCAGGTGCTGAATCATGGTATATAATGGTATCACTGTCTCTATACTTCCTTATACTTGAACATCTGAGCTGAACAGAAAGGCAACTTTCATGGTTTGCTGAACACAAGATAAGTCGCACTTTATGCTGTCAACATAGTTTGTGTACTTGTTCGGCTGGGTCGCACAAATAAACCATAAGAATATGTCTGTGGCTCTGATCTTACTGCCTACAAGAAAGCAAGACAAAGAATATTTACTTTTGTCCTGGTATGGTGGATGGTGGATGGTGGTGTATGATTATGCAAAAATTCTTGCATTAGATAAGTGAGAAAAGCTATCGAGGAATTTCCTCCTTTTTTTTGGCCTCATTCACCCAATCAAATTTCAATAATTGCGGAAGTCTCTTTGATTAAATAGCAACATTTTTTGCATTCAAACGGTGACACCTCACATGTTGCCAAACATGTCTTAATTATTATTAATTTTTAAGACAGTCACATGCCGTTTATTAAAGTGGAGCTTTCAATTTTTCTAGTACAAACATATGAATTAAAAAACTTTCCTGCTACACACTTACACAGAATTTTCACTGGTAGCATATACAAGATCAGTCTATCAAGGTGCTCAGACGGCTCCAAGTGCCAGTTTTTGGCATTACATTATCAAACATGATAAAACATGAATGTCATGCTGCAAACTTGCACTTGAAGGAGTCTGAGCGGAAGACTAAAGATTAGTTTATCTAATAATGAAGTTGGCACTTTTTATAAGAATACTTATGGCCATCGCTGCAATGACAGCACTGAAGGTTATACCACATCATGATATTCCGAGATTATCATAAAACTGAATACTGGGTCAAGATTGACTGCAAAGAATTTAATTGAATAGCCAATACGATAGATTGCTATAAATCAAAATGGGACTTCAACATTAATATGTAGGCTATTCCAAAAGCTATATAAAATATAAAAAGGCTATACAGTCAGCCAATATGGTGACCCAATTTATGTTTTCCAACTTTGATTATGCTATCATTATCTGGGAAGCCTGGTAATGAAAGAGGAGAATTTTATCTTTGTTTATTTGACATCACCTTGGTAGAAGCTGATGTGTGTCTAACTTAAATGGCTACATATTGGATGCTGAATACTTTTTTGCTCCATCATTGCCCCTCCATATACCCTAGAAAACCAAAGTCCTCTCAGGAGGAAAAGTTTCTATCTTGCTAGACGTTTTTGCTAGCTACCATTTACACACCCTCTTTAATAAAAGCTCCGACCTTAGCTAGCTATAATAAATGCTAGCTAACATTAAATGACCACAAAAAACTAGCCGAACTAACAGTAGCTGATAATAACTCCAGGATTGGTGGATCTCTCAATGAATATTACACTGGCCAATAGTGATACCAAGTATGAGCTGAAAGCTATGGAGAATTGGTTGTGCTAATTTCGGTTCTACCAGCGGGTTCCGGTTAGATGGATCTAACTTATTCATTACTGGATTTTGGGTTTTAAAAATAAACATAACACTCATGCATGTAGTAAAGCTAAAGTGGCACTATAAATATATTGGTCATCTGATTTTATTTATATGATTATATGGTTATTACGGCAGATTAGAGGAAGCTATTGAAATTCCTTAATTTGTGCCACACAAAAAATTTATGTGATTGGAAACTCAGGGTTGTTACCAAACCCGATCTGCAAGGATGTGTCATTCAGTATATCACTCCAAATATCCGCGCAACTGTCATAAATTCACATTCCAATATATCTACATATATGTGCGCACTCTGACAAGCTAATTCCGTTATATCAATGGGGATACGTGGGAATATTCCAGCATACTAAGAGTTATTTTATTGACTTTTCTGGTGGGCTTTTTTAATTGGAGAATTTAATCGGATTGGAGTATGTCACACTGTGTTAACACCGTTAATCCCCGCTGAAGATGGAAGGACAGCTGGCAACATCTGGCGGTTTAAACTCATCTTCTGGCGGTTTAAACTCATCTTCTCCCATCCAACAGCTTGGCCAGTTTCTGTTACGGAAGACACCTGAAACGATCAGAGGATCATGACTCATGAAATGTAACCACAAACATTGTTTTCATTTCTTAAGCCCTCTAGCAAGGCGTTTCCTGCGATGTGACATGTTGGTGCTTAGCCATTTTATTTGTAGATAAAGGGTTTGATCCACATTGTATACTGGTTGTGTACTTGGGAGCCAACGGTTTTTTTGAGTTGCCATAATCCCAAAGAAAGTTCACATGTATGTTTATTTTCCCAGAGAAAGGATGGCTTGGTTTGTAAAACTCTTTCTGCGATTCTGGTTGGGATGAGTTGACTGATTGCTATACCTGACAATGGTCGCCGTGATTTTAAGTTGCGGTAAAAATAAAAAAGGAGGTACACACACCATACAAAGATCTAGCAAAATGTCTTCCACAAAAACCAGATGGGTGGGCTGATTGCTACTCATGATAATGGATGCCGCGTTTTTATGTACTCGTTCTGGTAAAGAGAAGAAGGCGGCATGCACACATGGTATGAAGACCTAGAGAAATATCTTCCACAGCCGCAAAAAAATCAGAGTAGATCTAAGAAAAGGCCAAAGCCCATGACATGGGGTGGATGCACCTGCCAAAAGTTAATCCGAATGTTAGAAGATGTTTTAGTGCTCCTCAAACAAGCCGATTCCGACATAAGAAATGGATTAAGTTAATCCTTCTCATTCATGAATATCAACAAATTGTCTTTGCAAGTTTTTGCTGTTTGACGTAATTTTTATGAAATTCTTGATAATCGTTAAAATGGTGTTGCTTAATTCCCAGAATCCTACTTGTTTATATGTTTTTTAAGGGTTACAAGAGTTCAGTCCAATGATGAACTGAAGCAAACTCATTGGAACCGTTACGCTAAGGCCAACTAAGATCTCCGATCTCAAAGTTTCTTTCTATTTAACGAGTGGTTTGCTGAGAAGAAAATGACGGTAGACATTGTATTTTCTACGTCATTTCCAAACCTCAAATATGGGCTCAGTTCAGCCTATAGGTGTGTGAAGCTGAATCGAATGTCTTATTTAGGTCTGACAGGCGTAAACACATGACTATCCCAGCATTAGCAGCCCCCCATTTCCAACATTCCAGTCTCACCTATACAGTATCTATGAGGTAGAGATCAAACGTCCTTACTCCGCCGATCATAGCGAGATAAATTACATACAAATAGCAAGCTAAAGGTGTGAAAAACTTAATTGATAGCAAGTAAAAAATGATTGAAGATCAATTGAACCACAACAGTTAAAATCGCATTGCGGTATTAGATGAGATAAGTGTGTACGGTGGTGGTGATATACTGAGTTGTGTTGTGTAGAGATCTATGTCAGATACTGTAAGGGGTTTTATGTACCGACTACCATCGACTCTGATCTACACTGTCGCTAGGCTAACAACTCACACATCACAGACAGTCATACTAACATGAAAACATTCTAATCACCACTTTACATGAGAAAATATCACATTAAATTAATTTTGGCGGTTTACAAAGGGAAAAGTGTCACCAATTGCAGTCGAGCATGGCAATCAAGAATTTTCACAAGATTTTTTGAAGTGCTTCTACTGCCGTTGGTATCTGAACATCAGTTTATCAATGAGATTTCTCCGAAAAAGCTCAACAAAGCAAGTCGATAATAAACGCCCCTTTGAAAGAGAAGACAATAATTATGTGTCAATACTGCGATCGGGGAGTTTGTCTCAAACTCCTACGATTAGCTACCTATGATAGACCAGGGAGTTTTTCCCAAGCTTCTTGGATAGACTGAGGCTGGACGTTGCGGAAAACACCATGATCTATCTAAAACGCTAATCGCATTTCTTCATAGGGCCGTGTATCTCTTTTTTGCCCTGAATTAGATCTAGAAATGGTTGCTCAATGCAATTATCTAAAAATACAATTGATTGTGACTTTGTGAGGTGTTTTATGTATGGCCTTCGGTCAAGTTCAAGAAAACTTAGAAAAAATGTGTTGCGTACTCCTATTATAAAAATAAACCAAACAGTTTAGTGAATTCTCCGCTGCGTCAATTGTGAACGACTCCTTCTTGCACCTGGAAATTGGAAATATGAAAATTTAAATTCATGACATGGTTGGCCGAGGTTAGTGGTTGAGTGACACTTGTAGTAATTCTGCTCTAAAGTATTTTGTAACAAGTTTTAACTCTTGTCAAAGCATAATTAGACACAAGGAAAAGCGGCTAAGGCTTCAGTTTGATGGCATTCTGCCACCAGAGGAAGGATTCCATGGCTGTATTGTGTGGTGAAGACGGACGTCTCCTCAGTACGAAGACTTATTGTAAAAAAAAGCAACAGACTTTGAGCTGTCAAAAGTTAAATATTTTGGAACATGTCAACATTGAGTGATGAGGTTTTAATTATTGAAATGAACTGCTTGTTAGGGAGGTGATTCCATATTCGTCATATTCCTGTCACGGTCCTAGGCGTGATCCCTCGCATATAATTAATAATTAGCTTTGTCACTGCGCCAAAGGAATGATTGTATAATGGAAAATTAAAAACTGAAATTCAAACCCAGACAGACCCTCGCTTGCTCGGTTAAGAAAATTGTTGTATCATTAAAATGGGCAAATAATTTGTGTAATATACAGGTGATTGTATATAACAAGTATTTAGCCTGAAGATTAGCAATAAATGTTACTGTATTACAGCATTTTATTTGCTTAGCAGAAGTTGACATGAGACAATAATAGACAATAATGAGAGATATGGTTGAGATTAACACCCATCTCTACAAGATCAGCTTTGTAACGACACAATATTCGCAGTAAAAATATTGAGTTATGGCTTAGGAGCTTTTGTTGGCCGTATAATAACCGAGCAGAGCGAAGGGCACTCATCCCCACACAAGGCATTATGAATACTGGCAAATTGTAAGATGTATAATATTTTCGATAGTGACAAGTTAAGTCTATAAAATATGCCTAACATCAACTTGTTATGTGTGGCTTATAACACGTCTATTACAATTATGGTGCGCTGCACAATTGAATGGCAACGCTTTGGGGGATCAAGTGTACGGATTGGTCAAGCTGAAGACACACTTGAGGAGTAAGATTATAAAACAATTTAGCAATGTTTTGTTGAAAGGCAATACAAGAAACAACATTGAGCTTCCAATAATCTATACAGCTGTGGGCCTCTAGCAAAAGAGCATACCAATACTTGTCTTTCACATCCACTTATCTATTCACCACCTAGCAGCTTGGTAATCATTTATAAATACTCATCATGGGGATTAAGCAAAACTTATAACATTCACTATCACTGTGACTAACAAGGCCGTCCACTTTGCGATGGTCATTGCACCCTTCTAACCACTTGACAGGTTTTGATATGGGTCGCAGGATTAGTACATAAATTTCATCATATCGTTGTCACAAACAAGTCTACCTATCACCAAACAGCTTAGTGTACCGCCATATGAAAATACAGCTGGAATATCTGGAAATCTTTCGGGGGGGGGGGGGGGGGGTCAATATTTCGAGAGTGAGACACTTTCAGCGGCGGGGCGCATAGGTGCCTGGTGGCTGATTTTTGGCAGCGGTAGCAATGATAGTGGCAAGGCTAGACAGGTTGTTCTTAGCAATATCTTATCTATAATGAGATGTAAGCTGCTTGTAATATTTTGGTAATGTTGACATAATGTATGACATTGTCGCCACCTATTATCAGCTCGAAATAATTCGCCAATCTTAATCCACAGCTGTAAGTGGGTAGTGCATTTTATGAACTACATATTTTATAATATGGGCTCATCATTCATAATTCAAACAATCTATGCCATGTCATGATGTTCAGGGTCATTATTACGTACACAAAATTGGCATCTATATCTGCAAAAACAATGCCACCTTCCTGTTACCACGTTCCAAGGAAAGAAATTAGCAGATCATCGCTGTTGTCTTACTGCTTTACTGGTGTTTGATAATTAAATCTAGAAATAGATTAACAATTCATCTGAATTGGCTGGCATCTCATTATTTACAACTAAAGTCTTCATAAATTCTATCAAAATTTGACATTTTCCCACCTTCTGACAGGTACAAACAGATCAGACATCTGTGAATCCAAAACCCTCCTATGTTATGCTTTGTTTGGATGGCTCTGCAAACACTGATGGTTACATTTTTAGCAGTTCAGACACCAAATTGCTCTGTAATAATTGTCACAGTCAATTATTAAATACATTGTTACAAATTTTGTTTGCCAACGATATGGAAGGATATGGGAATCGATGAAACAATGTTAAACAAGGGCAAATTTACCAAGTAATACCATTAATTACACAATCATTACTAAACAATACACTTTCAGACAACAACTTGACTGGATTTACTTTTTACATAATAATGTACACTTTGTGATTGTCAAAATTGTGTTTAGTTAAATAGCTAGTCGGAATTGAATTAACAGAAGATTCGATAAAGTAACAAGCCAAATGTGCGAGGTATTAATTACTGATTAAACAGCTACCACTCTGCTACCCTGTTTAATTAAACAAGATATGTACATTAGTGCCTGAAAATGTCAATATTAGACATATTTACATGAGAATCAATGTTAGATACATGCAACAGCTGGTCTCCGAACCATCTACCATTAAGGAAAAGTCAGCCGTCAGCCGACAGCTTGTTAGCGCCATGTTTAACACGTACCGCTATCACCTTCTTGGCGATGCCATCACTCCTCTTTTCCCTCTTCTTTCCTTTGACACAAACATCAAATACTTGAGTTTCTTTTTAATCATTCATGAAAGTATGTAATGGGAAAAGTTTTGGAGAAGATCGCTTTGATTCATAAATGTATCAATTGGTATCGAAACATCTTCCAACTCTTGGCAGTAAACTAAAACATGACTGGCATTTTCCTTTGCATGGATCAAAGCCAAACCACTACCGAAATGTATAAGCTTAGTAACACTAATCTAAGGTGTTCGTGGTATTTGACTGTATGTTTTATACGGCATAATATTAAAAGATTTTGGTATTATAACTATTGATGATGGGTAGCTCCTCTAAGTTAAGTGCTTTTCTTGTTCGTGGGATTAAACATGCATTACTTCTGCACAATATAAATGTGTAAACATTTTCAGTTGGTTGTGTACACTGGACTTATAATATGTTTATAGTGGTTTTTCTGCAGATTACTGCTATAGTGAAGATTACCGCTTTAAGTTTAGATTGTTGAAAGTAGAAGTGCTTTTGATGCTCCCATCAGTTTTCCGCCAATTACAGTTAATCCATTTTCAATCACGACAACAATCCATTCTATTTCCTCTCATTGAGGTGTTAATCTTTTAATAGACCAGTGGAAAGTGACAATATGGGGTGTAAAGTGCCTCTGTTCATCAATTGGGATGAATTGGCTATAAACTGGCTGGAGGAAGCCCCTTCAACAACACATGATGAGCAATTCTCTTATTTATTTTATACCACTCAAAGATAAGTGGTCGAAATCTGCAGTTATTGCATGAGAGGGTCAGCTATAGTCAAGTGCTTAGTGGTTTGATTTTTGGGAGTTTCTTTCTTTGCTCTGTCCGTTGATAAGAGAGATAGAGCTGGGATAAACTGATTCACAATCGAGCACCAGCTGGGAATTACTAAGCTTTAGACTGATGGCTTACCACAGACAAGCCACCTTTCGCTTCTCATCTCCGATCCTAGTGATGCATGACTTGACTCAGCAGGTGGCTTGTAATCCGTGTTTTCTCACTTCACATCAAATGCCAGGTCTTGCCAGCACATCTGTTATATGGTTTTATTCTCAACGACTTCCCCTAGAAAACCTTGTTATTTCTCCATTATTCTGGTCAGAGTTCAAAGGCTTGTGGCTGGTATTTTCACACTAATTGAAAACAAGATATATCAGAAAGTGTGAGTTGAAAATGGAAAGTCATTATGGTATTGCAACTAGATACACTAATTGTGGTCGTAAACAATAACCTAGGTCCTTTTGTTTTCAACTATTCATGTTTATAAGTGTTTTTCAGGTGATATTGTGAATGGTAATTGTTGAAAATGTGTGAAAAAAAGCCTCATTTACCTGGGTTTTTTGGTCCTCATTAATCATATTAGCACTCCTTTTAGAAACATTGAAGTGCACTAAATTTTTTTTATGTCTGTAAATTACTGGTGCTAAATACTTTACTCAAACATTGGGGAACAGAACCCAGCGCTGCATTTACTAATAGTTGTAATTTCCACAGTGAAGGTGGCCAGATTTTCTTTGTTGCTGCTTATTAAAATACCCCCAGACAGATTATCGGTTTGTGAACAATGATGTCAAGCACTAAGGTAGTCCTAATCGGTTGGTGTGCTGTTAGTCAGCCCCCACTGCCCAAACCGATTGCATGACAGTCCCAGCATTAACTGGCCTTATTCGTGCAGTTAATGATTTCATCAAAGGCAAATTTATGCATTTAAATACCGAAAATCTATCGAAAATGGTATCAAAATGACTTGGTACGGCAAATAAGTACAATTGGCATACTTTCATGTGCAATAGTTATCAAAGATGGTTATCTGGAAAATTAGTTTACATGATGTGTTAGAAAATTAGTCACAAACAGTGGAAGGTGTCCTCTAATTATTTTGCACAAAAGTGAAGAAAATTTTAATGGGCTAAATCAAAAGGACTGATAAACATTCCTGCTAACAATCAATAACAATCATACATGACATCTTAGGTTGTCATTTCTTACGGTTGAGATTTTGACGCGATGAAAATGACCATAAAAATTCTCTGACGCTTTGCGTTCAGGTGACTCTTCAGATTTGCTGCATATTTTGGCTAAAAGAATTAAAATATGACAAAAAATATTAGCACATCATAAGAATCAGAAGTCCCATCATCTTCCCATTCAGAGGCTTCTGGTGTCTTTGATGTTTGAGTTACATATATTTTTATTATTTAGTTGTACATACATAATATCAAAAGATCGGATATCTTCAGGTGATTATTGTCTGTTTGTGCCATTGAAGATTGATTGATGATAATGTTCCCACAGAGTATCACCACACAGACACACTATCTCTTTAGGAGGAGGAGCATAGCTCCAACTGGCCAATCACAGGCTCCCATTACATTATTATCAATAAACATATTGCATTATTTCAGGAAACCGACCAGCGAAATGAACATGGATTGATTTTGTAAAGCCATGCGACAACACAAAAGGGGTTGTCATTAAACATTAGTGGCTTATTAATTAATGGGCTGTAAGTAAGCTGGAAAGGAGCAAAGGCATTTCATTATCAACAAAAACATAGCGGAGGACGCAAGCAACTTTTTTTGTCGGAGGATCAGACATTTTGTTACTTGGCTCGCTTTACAAACATTGTGACATATTGATGGTGTTGGAGTAAAAGTCTATCAAACATTTATTACACACACATCTCTGCTTGTACACTTGGCGTATATACACATCAAACTTATAAATGAAGATGTCAGCTTTTCCTTTATCTGTTGGTGGATTTCCAAGCCTCGCTCAAGCTCAAGCACAGGTATGTAAAGGTTTTATTTCTAGTGTAGTTTTCAACTTGATCAGTAGAAAAATTCAAGCCAACTTGAACTTGAAAAAAAGTGTAAAGAATCGGGGTAGATCTGTTTGTCTCGGTGTGCAAAGCTGGATAGAGTTCTTTTCTGTGTGGAACTTAGTTAAAAGTAGATCTAAATTATTCTGTGACAGGGACCTTTCCTACATTAGTCAATGATTAGAGCAGTATGAAACGGGCATTCATAACAGGCAGCAGCCAAGTGTTTTTAAAAAAATTGCATCCTAATTGATTGAACCATTTTTCTTTTTTCTTCAGCTGTTAATGTCCGCTGGTGGAGCATTAAATCTACCAACATCTCCCTTAGGGAGCTCACCCAAAGATTTACACAATGGCAATCCGGCAGTCAGCCTGGCTGCCAGTATGACTGGTGGCAGAGTACCTGCTCTCCCAGATCTCACTCTACCAGGACCACCAGCCCCTGGAGGTCTCCTACCCCCACATATGGCAGCTGCCGGTATGATCGATCCCAGAATGCTCTACTCTGCTCTGGTATGTTATTTTTACCTTCAATCTACATCTCGTTGTTGGACTTGAATCAATTCGTTGCTGACAATGATATTGACAAGTATTTAATACATGTAACCATTATTTATGTTGGCTTTCTGCTGAAAATGAAATATGTGCGTCCCTGGGGTGTATTTCCTGTACGTAAAAAAACCAGATGAATTAGGAGGTGTTGATTATTTTAATGCCACTGTATAAATGCCAAAAATAGGCATAATCATTTGTATTTTTAAAATTTCATAACCAACGAATTTTAATAATCTTTTTCTTATTTTCAGAATGGAGGATTTGAAATGAAGGAGAATAATGATGCACTGATGGCATGGAGACAGATTGCTGCCCAAGCCCAGGCTGTTAGTGCTGCTGGAGTTTTACCATATGACCCTCACGCTGCCGCTATGGCTGCTGCCTCATTCCCCTACCAAGCGTGAGTAGAAATAATTGCAACTAAAAAGTAACATTTTTATAAAAAAATACCAAGTGTTGTCTAAGGGATTTTTTTAGTCATACCAAACAATATTCAACCTTGGTTTATGTAAGAGAATATTTTTATTATTATTTTATTGAATAGTTTGGCAGGCTTGGCAAGTCGTCATGGAGCATGAATGGGATCAGATTTTGATTAAATTGACACATGACAAGTTGTTACGGTTATACTAAGTTTTTGAAGTAATTACCATAAACCATGACACCTCGCAGGAGAGAAAATATATCTGCAGAATCCGATAGAACCATGGTATCACCTGTGTTTCCCCATTTGTAACTAAGGAACTAAATACTGTCATCTTATTAATGTGTCGTTTATAATCATTGTTACAGAAAACAATTAGCTGTAAACTCTGAAAATTTTTTAATCTTTTATCAGTTCTTGATAATAACACATGAAAGCAATTTTTTCCCCACCACTTGGCCTCATTTTCACCTTGCAAGCCATAAGAAAAAAAAAGTTACGGCATTTCAAAGCAAGCTTTAGTGATATAACATTGAACTGGATGGGCTATTTTCATCATCAATGTAGGTACTAAAAATAAAAGATTGCTTTGAAGTCATTAGTAGCGGATGTTAACCAGCCACAACAGCTGAACGAAACAGTCTGTAGGAAAACTTGTAAAACGCTACTACCTTTGACACCTTAAGTGTTAAAAACATAAGTTCACCCCTTCTTCGATTACCAGATAAAATTGTTGAGCAGATTTCCACTCCTTTCATCTCATGGTTTTCATGTTTGTTTTTGCTTTTATGGGGACCCAGGTGTTGGCACTTGAACTAGCCGAAATAAAATCTTGCAAAAGAATTGTGTTTGAAAGTTTGGAAATCGCAAGTAAAGAAATCCCACACCTAGCTCTCAAGTTTTCTGACCACCCTCCTGACCTAAAACATGAAGTGTGTGGCCTCACGGGAAGTAGGACCTAACCAGTGTTAAATATCACGCTGCAGCATTCTTTTTATCCACGAAATTAATATTGTTTGTTTTAATTTCACATACAGGTATCCTGGTATGGACCTGAATGGTGCGAGAAGGAAAAATGCAACAAGAGAAACTACTAGCACGCTCAAAGCTTGGCTCTATGAGCACCGAAAAAACCCGTACCCAACAAAAGGGGAAAAGATCATGTTGGCCATCATTACGAAAATGACACTCACTCAAGGTAGGAGTAATGTCATAAGTTACATGCATATTGTCTGATGTTACATATACGTATTACAACAAAATACTGGTTGAACAATATAAAATTACCCAGATTTTCTCCTCTAACCACACGTTACGCTGTAGAACTATCACAAAAACACTTCACCACCTACATTTACATCATTACGTTATTAAACAATCCCGACAACATACAAGTACCGGTATCAGTACAAAATATTGCATGAATTTTGGTCAAGTTTAAAAATCATTCAAACTCAAATGGCAGAAATTGTTGATTATTTTAAGCAATTCTGAAAAAAGATGTTTTGAAATATCTTTTAAACCACAACAACATAACACGTGATTGTTTCAAACATTTAGTCTTGATTTCATTTTTTTTATGCATTTAGTGTCGACATGGTTTGCTAATGCAAGGCGTCGCCTTAAAAAGGAGAATAAGATGACTTGGTCTCCCAGAAACAGAACCGATGACGGTAGTAGTTTGGATGGTGAGGATAAGGAAGAAGACGGAACAGCCGATGACGACAATATCAGTATAGGTGAGTAATCAATTAAATCTTTCATGTATAGAAAACGAAAAATTCAGTGTTATATTTTTGGCAGATTGGACATTTTATTTTTTGTCATATTTCCCGAAGAATTTTAGGTGTAAAATATGGCTGAGAATTGTAAAAATGCCAAACACTTTGTTGTAGCAACTTGCCCTGCAGTTTTCTTGGTCCCTTTAAAACTATATCGGGCAGCTAATTGATTATCAACTACATTGTGGGTATTAATGGCTTAGTGTGTCTTTGGAAAAAATGTTTTTGTTAGGTTTACGGAAGGCCTCAGTGTCGATGGTGGTTTTGTATAGTATCTCTGTAAGCTCAATGGCCCCTCGATTTTAGTTTTTTTGTGGCTTAGTCATGAACGATACAGAGGAGCTAGACCTAATGTATTTGAAGTTCTACCGCTTTAGGAAACCTTAGTCATAAGGTGATCAAAAGGAGCTGGTTGATTACCAGTGTAAATTTCTCAAGCTCAAGTGATTTGAGAATTCCATAAACAAGACATTTAACACCACAGGGAACTTGTAAAAATCGTAATAGTCACCAGCTAAGACCACAAAACAGTGCCAAACCTTGTAATCATTTATACTAATGGAGTATCAAAGATTAATCAACTAGATTAGGACAAGATAAAAAAATGTCACCACCAACGTTTAGATTGCATTATACGAATAGCCGCAGCAGCAAAAGCAACACAACACGCCAGCTAAATTCTTATGCTGATGTTTTGCATGTATAATAAACATTACATCAATAGTTTTACTATTCACTGATGATGACACTTGTGTGAAAGATGCACAGTACCCTTGTTCATGTGAACTAAATCCATGTTTTTTTCTGATGTTTATGCTAAATAAAGCCCTCGTGTCGTCCAATATAAATGCTCTAATATGATGTTAGGTTTGTTAAGATAACATAATTTGTGTACCAGTGTGGGTTAAAAATAGCTTGATAGCATGTACATCCTCTAAATTAATTCCAAATCAATCAGCAAAAAAGAGAGAGTTCGGTGAGCTAGCTGATTTTGTGTGCTTTAACCTGATTTACCGGTTTGAGTTGATGCCTATAATAATCGAAGGAAGAGGAAAAGGAAAAAAGTGCAATTTACTTGTAAACCCAAAATGTATTTTTAGCTTTAAACCAGATGGCGGTTATATTGGGCATTCATTCATAGCAGGCCGGTAACAGGTTTTATGAATGTTCGGTGGTGTAGGCACCAATCGATGTTGCCATCAAATCTTCAAATGGGAACATCGTCACAAATGGAGTGGTGAGCGAGAATGTCATCCATTAGGTACACAGGCCATAAAAAATACTTCAAAGAGAATCTTAGTACATCCTAATACATCCTAACATACCACAAGTTGTTAAACTGTGTGTAACAGTTGTGTCGAATCACAGGAAGGTCTCAAAATATGATATAAATTAAATTTCCACAGTCACTGAGCACAGGCGAAATCAAAAAAGATGAAAGGCTCTGTCAAGTGGCCAACTCAATGGTAACATCTTATAACAATGGAACCACCGAGATCCATATCAAGTTTGATCGTTTTGACAACCTCCTCTAAAAAATAATCCTTAATACCGATCTGATCTAAGCTGAGAAAAAAGGCCAGTTCAGAAGTTGAGCTCCTCTGAAATCGAGCTAATTATTGGATCTGTGTGGGATGGGATGCGCCAATGTTTCAAGCGTTTTGTTGCTGCTGTCAAATCGAGTGTCTTTATCACTTGAACAACTCTGTGTCTTTGTCAATATTGACTGATCAGTTTTAAAAGAATTTTATCAGAAGTTTATGCTAAAAAGTTGTTGGATTGTATTCTAATCCGGCGACACAGTTACATACATGAGAGTCTGGATGCCCGTTTTGATAAAACTTTTCGACATCCATGTACGCAAGCGTAATACACTAATCTGTGATGGAGTTGAATCAAGGGGGGACAAATTCTTAGATAGCCTAGAATTTGGAGCTACTTTTCAATAGAGATAATAGTATTGGTAAATTGAACAATGTGCAATAATAAATATGCCATCTGAAGTACTCTTTTTCACTGAAACTACTTAACGGCAGGAAAAAAGTTACAAGGCAATTAAAACAATTTTGATGTTTTTCATGCAAAATAATAATTGTTTTTATTCAGCAACACTTTTCCTGGACATCTAGTCGTTCGTTAGTTCTGTAGGAAATGGAGTCATCTCATATTCCAATGCATAATTTCTGAGTTATTATATACGGAAAATGAGCAAATATCCTGTCTAGCATAGTGTATAGTAGAATTTCTATTTCCTTTGAGTGATCGGCCACAAAAACACAACCTCGCCTATCATGAGTTGAATGTGATAAAACCCATGTATATTACATCTGCCATTGTTTTTATTTCAATTTATCCATTTTTACTCTTTGCTTTATTCTGCCAATTTTTAATTACTTTGCATTGGATTTTTATATTTAGATTTGAGTGACTTTGAGAGTGAGAGTTCACCACAGAAACAATCATCATCTGCCGTTCAACCACAATCAGCAAGCAGTGGAACCCTTCCCTCACCTAACCAAACGAATGCGCATCCAATCAGCCCGACGTCTGTGACAGCAAGCCCAGCCACTGCTCAAGTATCCCCGAAAGACACTAGCAAGCCAAGAATTTGGTCGTTAGCTGATGTGGCAGCCAGTAAACCGTCAGCTTCTCCCATGTCTAGTGGTGGACCGATCCATCATCAGTCCAGCTCTGTGAGACATCGCCCATACCCTCTACCGAGTGTCAGTAACACTTCATCATTTAGGCCATGGTTTCCTCCCGTAGGAACACCTGCTCATGACAGTTTCGCTTACAGACAATTAGCAAGTCAATCAGCAGCTTTTTGTAACCCACTGATGCCGACAGGTTTACCCACTACAGTAGTCCCTGCACTGAGGATACCTATGATTAGTACGCCAGCTACCAGTATCGGGCAGATCACAACGCTTACACCATCATCTCAACTCAGCCATACCTCAACTTTATCTACTTCTGCGTTATCATCAGGTAAGAAAAGATAACTCTCTACCTCTAACCGGATATTTAATAACACACTGCGATACACCAATTAATTAAACTAATTATATATTTGTGTTAAAGGCCACCAGAAAGTTGCAAATTCCACAATATGTAAAATTAGACGATTGTTAGCACTTGAAAATTATAGCTTCAGATAATACCAGGTTTTAGCGTGTTCATAAACAAAACAGTGCTAGATAATCGCAGGCGACTGACTACAGTCAATCATGTAGACTAGGAGAGGAGTATGTAATCTCCTATTACCCCCTGTTAAATGCCCCTTGTTAAATATGTGTCTGTTATTGCACCTAAACTGTAAACTGGACTAAACATTTAATTACTTTTGTCAGCCACCCAAGCAGTTGGTACTAAAATTTTACAACTTCTAATTAGAAGCTGAGTCTAGTCACTAATTACCAATCATCCCGTTTGTATATTTATTTGTTTGTAACACAATATACCACATGTATCAAAATGTAATGTGAAAGTTTTGGACAGTCCCTGGGTGCACAATAGGGGTGTTACACAGTGACTACCTAAAGATAGGAGTTATAGACCTACGATTATGTCATAATCCAGCTAATCACGCTGATTTTGTGGTTCACTCCCATAGATTTGATGTTCGCACATAATCCCAGACAGGATATAACATGTCCAGTTGGTGTAAACAAAAATTTGATAATCGATCTGGTAAATTTTCAAATATTGTTTGTTTTTCTTCTTTTAGACAAAACAATCAGAGAAGAGGCCAGTTCTAATTCGAGTCAGCTTCACTCCAGCTCATCTAAACAAGAAAGTTGAACACGAACGAGCTAGCTGATAAATTGTCACATAGGATGTTTAATGCACAAGCTCATGGAGGGCTTGTATTTTTTTAACTATTAACTGATGGTACGATGGTAATGAAGTAGTTGAGCTAGTTTGTTGCAATTTTTTTAAACGCTAATTTTTTTCCATGCTCAACTGTTGTCAGAATTCTCATATAATAAGAAGTTTTGACCAGAAAATACAAATCAAGTAACCTTGTAAAATTTTAGTTTGGCAATCACCAATTGATCTGATTTGCAAATCATTATAGAGCTCCAAAACTATCCTCACTATCATATATTGTTGTCTGTGTTATTTTTTCAATTCACCATAGAAACTATAAGCTTTAAGATAACTTAAGCTATAAATATGGCATATCATTTTTTTTGTAAAAACCATGTATGATAATACAGTATTTATGAATCAACTCTATACTTAGCACACAGGGCTGCTCCTGAATTTTATTGTTATGTATAATTCCTGTGACCTACACTATAGGTTTTCTGTTTCCAGCATTTTACAGTGAAACTGTAACCATTGTCTTGTTGATGTTTCTTTTTCTGAAATAAAATAATCGTCTATTGAAATATATTTATTATCCATCACAAATAATTCTGGTGAAGCTCATTCATTTTGTAAGAAGATAACTCCCGACAAGGAGACGTGAATGGCCCTGTTTATGTCATACAAGACTATCTCATATATCTAATTTCGCTCATTTATGATATTCATGAGCCTGGCTACTGGCAATCAGGCACAGGAAATTAGTGGAGCTTGTGTTGAATAACATGTAACCTATTCATAAACATCATCAGTGGCCAGTGAAAATGTGATCATCAAGATAACAGAACAACACAACGTAACATCTTATTCTCTCATTAAAATGATGGCAGATGTTCTTCTGTCTTATAGCTAATATTGGCTGGTAAGACAACAAGCTTCCGTGCCATAAACTATAAATAATGTAACACCACAAGTGAGCAATCTGGAATATCTATTACTTGTTATATAATAGGCATGGAAATTAATTACCTGCATATTCGATGATGGGTTGGTAATTGTTATTTCATGGTCTCTGTTGGTCTATGTAGCAGAATGAATAATTACATGTTGGATGGGATTGATTAGGCTGGATTAGGCACATGGCATTGTCATTAAACGGCCAGTTTGGGCATCTTTAGCTCCAGGTAATTATTACTCAGGAAGTCTTTCTTGTTGCGAGCAAACAGAATAATTATTCTAAGGCAGTAGGCCTATGGCAGTATTACATTATTAACGCTGTTCTCCGATCGTCACTGATCTGATACTCTGTTCAGGTTCAGGTTATTAGGACTCCACTCAGACCTCATCTTCATACCACATGAGCCGTGCAACCAGAATAGTTGAAGATCAACAAACAAAATTACTTATCAAAGCACTAAATGTCAAGATGACATGCAGAATGACTGAATTGTGTTCAACAGAAACTGCTACATATGGCTTTTTATTTTCATGATTGGTGTTCTAACCAAAAGCCATATATGGTCATACCATGAACTACCCTGCTTGGCCTCGTGCAAAATAATCAACGTCACCAACTTGGTGATTAGATATTTTTCATCACATGCTTTATCACATGATTTAAATCAAACTGAGCACTTTTTTTTCTCGATTACAGAAATCTTTGAAATACATTTATTTTACAGGGAACGAAATTCTAGTCTTTTTTCATAGCTAACATATTATTATTGAGTAGCCACAGACAATGGAATTTGAAACTCATGACTTCGCATACTTAGAAAGGAAACAAAATTGGGGTATGACATTTTTAGTTTCCGCTCCTGCCAGCTGTAACAAAGGGCTTCCAAAATGTGCATCTTTCTCTGATCAGTTGTACTGTTGCTAGAATTTGCAGTGCCAGCGCTTTTGTTGTGAAATGATCTGGTTTTACTAAATCACTTAATTCCTCAAATTAAAATATTTCTGACAAAAATTCTATTCCTATCAAGAACACTGATTGGGACGGATTTTGAAATCAAAAGGCTTGGTATGCCTCCCAAAGCACAATTACATTGATTTGCAGGGTGGTTCAATAACTGTGTTAGAAAGAAATTCTCTAAAACTGTTATGTTGGTGTTTACCACCATAGAATTTAATTGTTTATGTCATGCGAATGCAGCCTTTGATATGTGGATGTTGCGTGTTGGTTCGCTACATTAAATGACACGTGCCCCTGCCACCATAGACAACTTTTATGGATTTAAATTAGCTGCTGGCACGTCTGTATTCTATTGTTGATCTCAGCTGGGATTGATTTTCTCTTGCACAAACACCCATAATTGACCACCATCCCAATTGTTTCATGATTTAATTTCTCCAGAATCCGGAGACATTTTTTTTTAATAGCTGCCACCACAGGCGAGAAATGATGTTGTTCTTATTTGTCATAATTGATTTGACATGAGAATTCTGACAATAGCCTATGCTTCCTAGCAATAAATACTAATCGTACTATTAAAACAGGCGTTGTTCCTTAAAATAAACTCTTCTACTTTTGACCTCCCTGGTCAAATTGAACTTGTTCCCCGATTGTAGTTAGTCCGGGTGCAGTAACTCCGGCAAGATGTTAAATAGAATTTGATTTAATGGTGTATTTGAAAATGTTGTAGTTTTAAGGAGGAGGAGGATAGATGCCTAAAATTCTGTTCTTGGCTTGTCTGAGCTCGAGCAATATTCGAGTACTGATTTTTTGATAGTTCAAGCAACTTGAGATAGATTTAATAGCAAATCAATCCTCCAAATAGTCAAATCGCCTCGTTGTCAACAAAGAGGTTAAGATTGATTGCTCTAGATCCAAGCGACACTGCTATTCATGGTGGCCATTCCCAAAAAGATCAAAAAAAGCTCGCAAAGCTTTGAAAAACTCACACAAAGATAGAGTGATTCAAGACTGCTTTTGAAGAAACTGAATCAAATTTAAATGTTTTTAGTTTCAAGCCTTGTGATCTGGCTACGCAGATGTCCAACATGGAAACCGGCTGTTTTATTGGCAGAAACCGAGGCTCGCGTCTTGTGCTTTTTTTCTGTTCTCCTTTCATGCAAACCGCGAGGAAATATTCGATGAATAATTTTTTGACAGCCTTGTGGCGCTGCCTGATCTTGATTTCATATTCATCTCTTTGTCTATTTTTATGACATCGCCTATAATTCATGATTATCTAAAAGCCAAGAACCAGGCTAACAGGAGACGACTCCATTGAAAGTAGACGATTCCATTAGTCTAATTATACCCTGTCCAGAGTTCTAGGTGGGTTTGTTCACATGATATGTTGACAGCTGTATGATTTTTATCTTATTGTATTGGTAGGCTAATGACAGACCATATTCTATAAATCTGCTTGGCAATTTTATTTATTCATCAATTCATAGAAATTATTCTTTCCTTTACAAGTTTGTTCCAACAACCTAGTCACACCAGATCCCAGCAGATAAAACTAGGTGGATCAAAGCTATGCATGTGGTGATATTAGATTTGATGCTTGAATTATTTATCATCACGCAATCATCCCCACACAATATTGAACAGGTAGTTGCTTTGTATTTAGACTCCATCTGATAAAACTCCCTCTAGAATTATTGCAGAATTAAAACTTAATTTCTACTTGTGAAGATCTTGGTGTCTCATGTTAGGCTGTTTAATTATGTTACTCTAGCCTGACCATCCAACTCGGTCAGCCTAATAGTATAGAGCAAAGACATTCTATATTTTATGCAATATTCCTTACTGAGAAATTCCCGTATTTACCTGTACAATCATAATTTGGAACGAAAAGTTGTAGAATTACCTTGTATGCAGTGTACCATTATTGTTCTTGTTTTCTCGACAAGGAGACACAGATGATTGGAAATGGAAACGAGATAGCTTTTATTTGGTCTGTTTGTTTTTTGAATGAAGTGGGTTTGAAGTTTTTGAAGAGAAATATGTTTGACATGCTATGTGATGACAATATGGGTAACGTGAGCTGGGGACTCAAATGTGACATGGCACAACATGTCATTACAAAAAACTACTTGAAATAAAATGTAATTGAGACAAGTTAATGTGTAATTTTACATATGAGACTATGTCAAGAACACACAAGAAACATGCTTTATTTTTCTGCAAACACTCCATGACTCATTCAAAATGCCTTATTTCTTTGAGAAAGTTCATCCAAAACATAGTTTTTCACCAAAATTAGACCCGGCACCCGAACAGCATCATTGAAATCGAGGGCTATCAATGTTTGCTCCTATTATACTTTAAAACACCTTCAGAATAAACTGATGATAATTTTTCATGTTTGAATGTAGATATGTTGATATTTGGTTGGAAAAGAGACTAAGTTTACAATGTATCCAGTAGCATTGGGCGAAGGGCTCTACACAATGCAATAATATACTGGGCACACATTTCAACTTTACGGGAACAGCTGCTGAGGAAACCAAATGTTATGTCTGACAACTCTTATTTCCTCTGCCTACGAAAAACCCCAAATAACCGCCTCTTTCTATGATACAAAGTACCCCTGTAACAGCTTTACAATTCAACCACGGTGTGCGAATCAATATGTAACAAAGATAATGGTTATGAAAAGCCCCTAAAATGCTAGCAGGGTAAGTCTTCCAGCATGACAAGGCTAGGGTTTGCCTAGTCTAAGTGCTCAGACTCCAAGGCGCAGGGAGTTACTTGCGCAAGTAACTCCCTGCGCCTTGGAGTCTGAGCACTTAGCCTAGGGTTTGCCGTCTAAATTCAAAATTAAAGAAGAAATTGTGATTAACTACATAACCATTTCGAACAAGAATGTTTCCCGTTTTAGTCTCAAACTAGTAAAAAATAATCTGTGGGCATTAGTGAGGGGCTCCATACATACTTGAGAAGAGCCAAGGGTATGAAACTGTAAAATGCAAGAAAAATTTGAAGCGCAAAAGTTTCACCACAACGATGCATCAACAAACTGCATTTGCTACAAACATTAGATATCCGGGGAACATGGATGACACGACATGACATTGATTGTTGGGTATCCTTTTCCCGATACAAAACAAATACGGTGATATCATTGTGTAAAAGAATTTTAAAAGCTTGTCAAATCTCATGTTAACAACATTTCCTTCCAAATAGTGGTAATTTATTTACATAAGGGGACCAAATTCACAAATGACATCTTCTATCTGATATATACACAATATATTCTGTGGCAAGAGGGCAACTAGTCATTTGCGTAAATAAGATGCAGACTGAAAACTTGAGGCCGAGTATCTGAATTTTGATCACACTTTTACGGTCAACTGTATAATAGCAGCTCTGGGTCAAGCTAAAGAAAGAGATATAGCTAGGGAGGGTAGGTGTCCATCCCTCCCTGATGTAACAGCCTCCCTGGTAAAACACTCAGCTGATTTAGGTAGTTATGTGCTCTTCATTAAAAGTCTCAAAATATTAAAATCAATCAAATTGAACTAAATTTTGAGTTTGTTCAAACTTAAAACATTGGAAACAATGAAAAGCTCTAAAGGGACTGTCAACGACCAACCCGCCACCTGTAAAATTAATAAATATTTTGCACTGACGTGCAAGTGTATCCAGGAATGTCATCATTACACATGGGTCACGGCTTCAAACCTGCACTATCGCCTCGGGAAACGTTCTAATCTAAATCCATTTCCATACTGCAAGCAGGTTCAAGTATCTTGTACCAGTAGCTAGTTAGGCTCAAGTGCTACATTATTATCACAAAACATTGTAATAAAGACAGAAACACAGAATTAACCAGCCTTTCATCTTTCACTTGCATAACAAGTGCCTCAAAAAAACCTAAACACAATCAAAGTAACTTTGGTTATCATTATACCGAATTGTCTAGTATAATCCAGAGGGCTTGCACCTGTCAATAAGCACTAGAGACTTGTTAATTTCAACTTGATAGAATATTATAGGACAGGCTCGTAGTTCTAGGGGAGGCAGGGACGCTCTGCCTCCCCTAGAATACTGAATAGAATGGCCTAAAAATCTTATAATTGAATATTCCATATCAGAATCAGCTTATTTGCTATTTATATCATTAAAACGCTTTGGAGGCTGGGAACTCAGAGGGGAGCCAACCCAACCTGGTGTTACTTCACACCCTCAATGATTTTTGCCTCCCCTACCATTTCTTCAAAACAACGGCCCTGTTGGACAAATTGACTGTAGCTCGATGCAGGCCTCACAATGTGCCTCTCTTAGCTATGAAGGAGGATCAGAAACACTCGAGCTTCTCGCACTGCGCTATGACTCAGTGCAAGTGTCGGCACGATCACAGGCAAGATGAAAATGTTCAAAAACTTGTGAATTAAACTAATTCAAAACAAAATTTTAATCGTTATGTAAGATTTAAATCAGAAGACTAATGAAGTTGCGAGAGCAAAGCCATTTCACGAAACATAATGTTGATGATGGTAGATTTGGCCGGGCTCTGAGTTGTATGTATGAGAGCGGAATAGACCCTTAGTGAGAATAAACATGGTGTTGTTCGTAAATCAGTCGTTGACTTTTGTTCATTATCAGAAATGTGACAATAACTTGTTGCGACCATGTTTCACTTTGATGCTGACGAAAAGTTACCTAATATAGCGCTTACGGAATCTTTCACTGGTTTTGTGTTATGATTGTCACCGATTTGCTAAGCCATAAATTCCTGTTAGATTATCACTGGTTTGTCACCAGACAAACTTACATCCTTCTCTTGGTCTGAAAGGAAATCTTTTATTGTCCATATTATTCCCATAGTTATTATATACATGTGGTCGCAGTTGTCTAAATCTGATCAAAGAAAAAAATTATTACTGCATTTCAGTCTATGAAGCCACACCATAAAAGTCATTACTCATGGGAAATATCCTGTCACGATACGAAGGCCGTTTCACTTCAAACACTTAATATGAGGAAAAGATGGTGGTTATGTGTTGAATATTCTAAAAATATCATATAAACTTTGCCAAAACACTCTCTTTTTACCATTACAATTGCCGCCTAATGGTGTGACAATGGTGGAAATATTCTATCCTAGAAGCATTAAATAAAATTATAAAACCTCATTTAAAGTTTTGTACAAACTGACACCATCATTGTTTGAAACGACGAAACAGGCAAAAATCACAGAATCATGTTCGTGCGCGCTTCAGTTTGTTTACTCTTCATTATGATTGTTCTTCTTACAGTGTTACATTAGTACAAGTTGTCGAGGGGTTTGTACCCGCAAAATCAACTGAAAAGCTCCTAGCAATCATTTAAGCAGCAGTTTACTGCAAATTCATGGAGGATTATGCAAAAATATCAGAATTGCGGCTGAGGTTTTTTTGATTGCTTACAAGTGCTATCGACAGTAATCTGCTTGTTCATTCTATAGCCTAAGATGATCTGTCAACTTGCACCAGACAAAGCGCAAGACAGCCAGCATGTTGATTAGGACTAGTTACGCAAGGACACTAAAAATTTGTAACAAAACAATGTTTAGTTGTACCCAGTGTGCCGATACTGTATACTCGAGAATGTCAAGGCGGTAAAAGGTTCCCAGCATTCGGAGGCGACATTATCGTGAACATGAGATAGATAGTATTAGAGCCGTAATCTTCTGATGACTAATTTGAATTGGTAATTTTCAGGTGAAGTGAGGGTGTATTGTAGATGATTGCACTTGTTTCTAAATCCTACTCAAGATTGCTTCTTCCACTGAAGAGAGCGCAAAAACCAGAGCTGTTATCGTTTATAACAACTGCTGCCGGGTTTCGCAAAGTTCATATTAGTTTTCATGAAGTAATCGATGACGGCTTTGGTTGATACATATAGAGAGATTTCGATTTGTTTTCATGGAATAAATAATGTGGGAGGTATAGTTTAGGATTCAGGTTAGGAGCAGCTAGGTGAATGTACATGTTAGGTTTTTGGGGTGAGGTGCTATTTAATTATTAATATAAGCCCCTTGTCAAGCTGACTGAAACAAACCATCTAACAGCCACTACAAGATTGTGTTGAAGCAGAAACTTACTTTCAAATGATCGCAATTGGGACTGTTTTCCATAAAACCTATCTAGAGTCTAAAAGGAATTTGCCTACAGGCTCAAAATTTTGTGCACATAATATATATTTCCTCGTGAGAATTTTTTTACAGTGGATAAATTTATTTATTTTGATATCAGAAAAATACAACAAAAAATAAGCTTTACTCATTGATTAAAATAGCAAGAGATTCATCGTAAAGCAATATATCATGGTCCCTGGCCAGTTCAAAAACCTTGACGTCCATTGAGATGAAGTGTGGTAAGTGCTAAACTAAAGCAATATCTAGCAAGTGAAGGGTTTTTATCGACTGCCAACGTCATACATTATGAATGCATTTTAAATTGAAAATTGCCATATGGACGGATGTAATGTGGCAAATGACGCACCAAGCATAAAAAATTACATATTATCCAGAATCATACCACATGCACTTTTAAGAGCTGATGGCCATTTCGCTAGGTTAAAATCTATTGCTTCTCTGAGTGCCTGCAGAAACAGTTTATAGTTGTGTCCACGATCATTTTATGGCTCAATTTTAATTATGTTTACCACAGACCCATTTTAACTCTTTCTCTTGATCCAATGGTGTAAGTATGCTTACATTTCTCCATTTACATTGACACGCATAAGCTCTACTGCCTAAAAATGACATAGTTTTAAAGAAGTTACATCTACACACGATTGTCTTCACATGGAAAAAGAGAAGACAACTACAAACAAGTTGATAGTACATTTTCCAAGTCAATACGAATGGTATAATTAACAGAGGCAGGGCAGGATGTGTCCCGAGATAGGGTACAATATACAGCACAAGTGAGGCACTTTATGGTTGGTGATGTTATGCCATTGAATTGTGTAGAAGAAATGGTGAAATCATTCACAACACAGGTTTTTTATTGATAACTCGATCAATCTTCATTGGATATTGAGTTTTGAGGTAAAGATTAATCAAGTCAAAATCAATACTCAAGATCCGATTGAAATTGATTGGGTTATCAATTTAAATCCCAGATGGTGCACTGGAACTCAATGATAACACTATTGCTACTACTCATGTCGTTATATCACCCACAACTAAATGCCTCGGTGTCTCAATGCCAATGCTCCGTGTGTCCTGTCTAAGTTTGTTGTTTATTGTTTCATGCTACCTTAAACCAGTAGAACACAGGCTTTGGGAAGCCCCATTAAAGACAGTTTTAGCAATTCCAGGGGCAATCCTAAGACTAAGAACGAAATCATTAATTGCCTAATATGTTGGGACGATTGGTTACCTGATTTGGGTTTGAGCTGAGACTTTAATTTGCTGAAGTCAGGAATATTGTTTCTAAGAAAGAGATAGTCAGTTGCAGAGTCCCATATAAAGTTATCAAACATGCAGATCTTGAAATCACAGTCCGTACATCTCAACCTATCACATGCTCTAAAAAATAATAGATGAAACAGTCACCAATGAATGTAAAATTGCAAACACAAACTTTCAGCACTCAGTGACAATCACCTTGAAGAAAGATGACAGGGCACACCTAGTGATGGCAAAGTCTCAGTCCCGGTCTCGTGAGACTTGCCCCCTCGAGACACTGTCTTGTCTCGTCGAGACAGACACTCTTGACGAATATCGAGACTTGTTCATCATAAACACTGTTTTTTTCACGGTTTTTGGTTTTTATTGAAACCAAAAAAACCACAACACCGTGGCAATAAAGTGGAGTTTTCAGTTTTATTGGCACCGATATATGTCTCGGTCTCGTCCGGTCTTGTCTCGAATTTTGTTGCTGTCTCGGTCTCGTCCTGTCTCGCAAAAATCTGACAATTTGCCATCCCTAGGCACACCACAGACTTAATATATAATAAGTCCATGGGGCACACCCATATGGGATCAGAATACCAAACCAGAATAAACTACCAACACATTCCACAATCTTTCAATGACAGTACATTTAAAATATGTTTCCTTGTAACACATTATTGCTGTAATGAGATTTTCGTGATCATCTTTGATTGTTCAACATTTGGCATGAGGAACTTTTTAGACAGAGAGCTTTTATGACATTTTATAACAAATCAACTCTTCCTCTGAAAGAGTTTGATACAGTTTCCACATACCTTGTGTTTGCTATAGTTGTATTCCCAACTGAAGTTGATACTCCTGCTAGGTATGCCTTGAAACATCTGAAAAAAAAAATCTTCTAATACATCAGCTAATAGGTGCTGAGGTTTGCATACGTATGGGCCATTTGAGGATAATATTCTAAATTTTGTTCCCCATGCCATATATGGTTTTAGTACTCCATATGTGATGATTGTATATAGCTTGTGAAATGTTTTTACACGGTATACCGCTCAGATAAAAAATAACTTGACGATCGACCAAATTTGCAGAATGGATATGTGTCAAGAAAGTACTGAGCTATGTCAAGTTAGTACGTTTAATAAAAGAAAGATTGCAACTAGCTATTGCGACAACGACAACAAAATATATAATAAACTTGATTGGTTTGAAGCCAAAAGGAGCTTCTACTATCATAACATTGATTGCCATAAGGAAGACTCAATAACTTCTGAGAAGCAAGTAGGAAATCTTGACAAAAAACCTTGGTTCAACATACTTTTTTTTGCTATCTCCATTCGACTGAGAAGACTGTCCTGCTTGACGAGGCTCAACTTTCTGCAACAAACAAAATACTGCATGTGATACACTACAAATAATATTCCCGATATGTTTGCAGTGGTAAATCTATAATTGTTTGTCACTTTGGCTTCTGGTGTGTCACACAAGCAAAGACACTTTTATTTTACAGAAGAAAATTTGTAGCTTTTTCAATTATTTTATGTCATACCGTGACAACAATTTTTATGTAAGCTGAAAGATTTTTAGTTTTTTAGTACAATTTTACCCAGAGCACCGTGATCCACTTTTATTATCACATGGTAGTATCGGATCTGATAATAAACTAAACTAAAACTAAACTGAACCATGGCAGGCGGACGATAATTTACTATTTTATCAAACGTCAGTCAGTTCCTACATCGAGTAATAGTGAAAGACAAAGGATCAGAGATCAGGATAATATTGATGAGTTGAGCATGCCAAGCCCATGTTTCAGTCAGGAGTCAGGGGTCAGTGTTGGTCTTATGGTTAAGGGTAAAGACTTGTGATCTTATGATCCAGGTTTGATTCCTGGTGCCGGATGTTATTTCTGAATTTGTACTGGCAAGCCGTTCACCCTAGCCAGGTTTATTGGGATCAAGACCCTAGATACAGGACGTTTACTATGTGCTTGCATGCATTAAAAGATTCTCCTCTGCCTCTTTGTAAAATAAGTGACCGGCAATGGGGGACAAGGGTATAGGGTATCTACCGCCGCCTGCGCTTGAGAGGGGATGGTAAATAGGGCGGATAAATTAGACCTAGTGGTCAGAGAATATGTATGCATCTTTCAGAGCTCTTATTGTTCTGATATAAAGAGTGTAGATAATAAATAAGGGGCTGAACCCAGTTCTGTACTCACCAATGGTTCCGTGTCAGGTATAGCGATTATATCATCTATGTCATCATTCAAATCTCCGTACTTAGAACTGTAGCTGAAAATACACTATTTTCATTACATTGACTCAGATAATTAAGGGATTCATTTTCCCACATAACAGTGTAAACCAGATAGACAATAAGTCGGCGCAAAGAAAATGAGACGACATTGGTGTATGCATAAATCATTGATAAGCAGCAGCAGCGTTTTCAACGGCTCTCAACTGATCATAAGCATCTTGAATTTTAGAGAAGCAACAATACTCTTGATTTGAATCATTTCCACACCAACCTCTTCGTCTTCTGTTGACTAGTAACTTGGGTGACAGGTTTTGGCTTCACCAGTTGTTTGACAGGTGCCTTCTTTTTCACATACATATCCTCCACTTCATCTAACAGGGAGTCTATATCATCCGCCATTTCCCCTACAAAACAATATTATGACTGCAGCAAAATCATGTACCATATGATAGAGATTTCTTTTAATTTTTACAGGCCCCCAAGCCTAGGATTTCATCTCAAAGTCCACTCCTTGCAATATTTGGGATATTAAGCATATCAATAGAAAAGCTGGACAGTATGGTAGGAAGGGAACTGTATGGGGGATTTTGTTATCAAAGATGATTTCTTTAATGGATGACAAGACTAAATCACTAGGGAGCAGGGTGTTCTTATGGCCAGGTTCATAAGTTAAAATATAACAACTTCATCCATGGGTCAACTATTAAGTTTGAAAAGACCCACTCAACCTCCTGATCACACTCACTGAGTGAGAACCTGTGCTTAATAAACCACTAATGTGTTGGCCCTGATCTGGCTAATCAGAGCCAGCACATCACAGTACTATATGCCTTTATTTTGTTTGATACTGGAAATTGGCAAAATGAAAGCATGTAAGTCCCAGGGGCCCTGCCCATGGGTAGTGCTGGGTGTCCTTGAGGCTTGGACTGGTGTTATTTACTGACTTCACTCAGACTGACTGAACATTCCTTCTTATTATCCAAAGATTTTACCCTAGCCTCCCTTTGGATCACTCAAATGGGTTCCTTTGTTTGATTTTATTTCCAGTGCCACACAAACTTTTCTTTGATTATATACATGTGAAATGTAAACATGACGATACCAGATAGCAAATGCAACAAGAGAGAAAAATAAATATCTAATTGTGTTTTTTTGTTTTAGATGTTTGTTGATTTGTTGATATGAGAGATTTTTCCTCCAGTACCAAAACACACCAATCAGGAGCAGGCTCACATTGACACAGATATTAAAGTATATTGATTGCACTATTGTAAACGACTTATTTCCGGTTATAATATCAGTGGTGATGGCGGGTAACACAAAACATGAGCATTGAACATGCAAAAGCTCAAAGTATGATTGAAATGCACTGTTTTCGACTGGAGCAAAAGAATTAACTGCTTGATTCATGGTTCCATCTAACTAATGTGTCATGAACAGGGGGTAAGGATCTAAAAAAGATAGACTTTCTCACATAAAAAGAGTCAAAATATCTCTTTTTCTTTATATTTAGCATTACAACAATGAACAAACAATTACTAAACTTTATTTATTTTATCCATTAGTTAGCTAGTATGAGCCACTTACATTTTTTGAAATCGATGATTCATTTACGAAAATGCTTTCTAAATCATCCATCTCAGAGCAGTATTTTTGATGTTTTAAAAGATCACTATGCTAGAAACATAGGCAGTTGTGAAAACATGACAATTGACATACATATTCTTGTAAGTGCAGTGATGGTGCTGGCACTTACTGGCAGGTGGCATTCTCCCTGGTGGCAGCAAGGATTAGGAATGTATATTATATGACCCTCCCTTGTATGCTCAAAATTATCGCTCACTCAATGCATTTCTTTTATGTGTTATAGGTAAGAGAAGCTTAAACAGAGGTTGCATTGCCTACATTAGCATGCATTTCATTTTCACTGGTAAGTTTTGCACTTGATCACAACAAAACTGTGCCAGCTGTTTCATATTCTAGACTTTAACTATGTACCCATAATATACATGTACATTGTGTTCTATGTATACTGATACTTTTGGCTCAACTCAAATGCAAAAGATTTTGTTGCCTGGGTTATTTGAAATTGAAGGCAGTTTGCGTAAATATATATTCATATCTTATTATGACTACAGGTACCCAACAGGAGGGTACAGAAGTGAAGTTATCCCAATTGATGGACACTTTGCATGAGTCTCGCTGCACAATATATAATCAAGTAAGTAGGCAGCGTGATACACGAATTCAGCCGTAAGACAAGTATCGAAATGCAGAACTAAACTAACTAACTTATCTTTGGAAATTTGCAATATGATATGAAATCGTGACTTCTAGATAACGTTATTCCCCTTTATCAATATTGAGGAGTGCCATAGTCAAAAAGAAATTAATTACATGTTCAATTACTTTCATATGGACCGAAGCATTTTGTTTTTATTGCTTTATGGTATAATTCAATCTTGCCTTCATTATTACAGGGTGAAGCTTCATGGGCAAGGCCGACCGACGATCATACAGTGAATTGGTAAGTTGCCCAAGACTTGAAATCCTAGGGAACATGCACTGCTTCTATATTTTCTTCAATCGACTCCTATGTGTGTAAATCATGAAGCAGTCCGAATCAAAACCCTCCCTAATGTTTTACCACACAGCTTATAGAGGCACTTATCTTTTTTATGTGCACATTGTCCCACAGAGCACTTGGGTTCTCGAAGGACAAAGTGCTGCCATTATAATGCGGTCTAATCAGTTATGAGTAAAATCCTTGACCTTGTAGCCGGGCTCTCATCACGAAGTCTTCCATAATGAGACTAGAATTTAAAATATTGAGATTACTTACTGCCATAAACGTACAAATACTTTTACGTTTATGCCTCCCTCCTGCAAAACAGCACAAGGAGCTGGCAGGGTGTGGTAACATATATATTGTTGCTTTCAAGGTGCCCTGCAGAAGATGTACACAATGCACTGGATTTATTGGGTCTACGAGAGACCAATATGACTGTAGTATGTTGCCTTCAGTCCTCCGCTTCCCTGGGGTGAGTTTGTACTACACTAGTAATTTACCACATAGAGCCATAAGCCTCTCGATCAATTCATGCTGCCGTAGGCAGCTACTTAGTCCCAGATGCATGGAAAATCACTTGACAGAAGTAGATATGGGATAAGCTATACCCTATACTCTGCCCTAACCAGTCTCTCGGAATACACACGAGTTATCTTCCTAATCTACAGCATAGTGCCACTCCCATGTTGTGTACGTCCATTTGTTCACATCACACTACCATAGAAGTGTCAAGTATTTGCAGCAGGCTTGAAATAGCAAAGTTTGGCTAGCTAAAATTTACTCAACCGCATTGCTTTATATACTCCCACTTTAGCTAGCGAAAACTAATGCTAAGTAACACTAAGTCACCCTCTATTAGTGTAACCAAAATCTAGGTTAAATTGAATTCTGTAGAATATGACAATGATGAAATATTTACAGCGGTATCGATGAGTTGTTGGGCTCTTTGCTGCGTGCCTCTTACTGTCACAATGCTAGAGTGATTATAATCAGTAACTCTACTGATAGGACATGGTTACATGATTACGTACCTGTATCTGTGGTACCTGAAGTTTCCGATATCAAACCACTGCTGTGGAGAGGTGATCTCTGGCTGGTAAGTGCAACGCTTGACTCGTGGTTTCTAGCTGACGACCTATGTGTTGTGCAGTGGTATGTGCACCACTGTGTAATGTATCATTTATACTTTCAGTAGAAAGAATAAGTTTGATCCAGTTTCCCTGCATTGAGGATCGCTCCCTTGTGAGCTGATGGTAGCTTACCGGTGGGATATGGACGACTCCTGATGCAGTAAAATTGGATCTAGTGTGTCAAAAATATAATTGGTAGCTTATGGTTTGTTTTAATGAGCAGTTCTTTATGGCGATATGCCTTTGCTGCCTTTTAGCTGTATCGGTGAGAAGACATTCATATTGCAATATATTGACATTTTTATTACAGGATGATCTAAGGTGTTGTGGTGCTGAGTTATACCAAAAAAATGAAGATTCCAGTATGCAGGTTCGTTGATAAACATTTCATAATAATGTATAATATACACTTTATTGCTATTTAGTGCCCCTGTCAGGGCCAATGAGAATATGATTACATTGAGATCAACTCATCTATTTAGTGCACCCTTGTACAAGGTGAGGGCGGGCGAGCTAGGGTAATGTATGAAGAGCTCACCTCCATTTGCAGCAATGTAGTGACTGGGATTCCAACCTGCAACTCTCAGATTGAGAAGCTAACCTAACCACCCGGCCACCCATAAATTTTCACAATTATCCATTGTCTTGATAATATCTGCCTCAGTTTCAAGATAAAATAAGCCTCACATGATGGGTTGTTGATTTGATATTAAACTATATTGCCATTTCAGAGATCTGATTTTCATGGCTGTTCATATATGGAGCTGGTCACAAGCGTCAAAGCATCATCTGTTCATGCTTGTATGTTAGGAGACTCGTTTGAAGTGAAGCTGCTTCCTATTGGTGATACCTCTCTCAGTATCACATCTGATCAGGTATGTGATGTTGTTGAGAACACAAGGACTGGTATTAACATTTCAAATCTATCTCATGTTGCAACCGGAAACTTTGGAACCAACTGCCGGTAGTCTTATTTTGTATTACGATTCATTAAAGAAACACGATTCAGAATTATTTATATACATCATTCAGTTTTAGACATTATAATGCTGTTTTTACTTCTAGTCATGCGTAAATGCTAGGCAGTGTTATGTACCAATGCCTGTTCTACTGCCTCAGAAAAACTATCTCATCATCCATCGGTTTCAAACACATGCCAAAAATTCAGTTTTTAATATGAAAGGGAGGTGAATGCTACTATCTATATACATGCATTCAAAATATGTTTAATTTTTCTATTGAAGGACACCGCTCACATTGTGAGGACAGTCTCATGTGAGACACTAGACGATGATGATGATGATGAGAGGTTTATGCAGAAACATAATATAGGAACTGCTGACAGCTGGATGACTTATGTGCTGCAGGATAAGCTCATTAGACCAAGTAAATTTATCTAGTAATGTAATTTGAACATGAAATGTATGATCGGGTGAGATACTTAGGTGTGGTGTTTGTGACGATAGAAATGACAACTTCTAAAATGGTGGAGAAGCGTTAACCTCTTTTGCCCTCTACACATATTTTTTATGCCTACTTATATTGGAAGTTGGTCAGGGTTGGGCACTCTTTGGTCGTTAGACTTCCAACGATAATTTTGCCTTTCCGCTTCTACCCTGATCATTCGAGGAAATCACTCAAAAAACGTAGTGTTGTCAGATCGTTGAACTAAGTACTTTCCTTTAGTCACTTTCGGTAAAAGATACAGACCAATGTTAAAATTAAAAATCCTGTATCACAATAAGAGAATAACAGTACATCTAACTCTAATGGCAACTGTGATTTTTCTTACAGACTATAAGCATCCAGGACCTGCTAAGTATGAGTATTATATGCTGAGTGGAGGGGATGGTCATGTGATGATGTATCAGATACAGCTAGAAAAATTGTCTGAACATCTCGTCACCAGAGAATTCTTCAATCCCGCACCAGACAGGTCAGTAAGCGCCTAGACCAAGTATGATCCATTTGCCTGCATTTGGGGTTGCTCCCCCTCCACTTGTCACACCGGCATGACCAGTGGAGGGGGAACAACTTCGAATGCAGGCAAACTGGATCAAACTTGTTCTCATAAGCGCCAACATGAATAGTAGGGTGGTATGATCGCAGATTGAGAGATGAAGGCATTGCACAGTTAGTCATTTATAAGATCAAAGTTTCAGCAACTAACATTTAGGGAGTGCATACAACTCGAGTTGCCTGCCTTGATAACCTTGGTTGTTAGCTTGTCAAGACAGGCTAAACTCAGACTAGTATTAATGTGCATGTATGTGCACCTCCCTCGCTTGAAACGATAACCCGAAAAAAGGCAACTCCGAATAGTTAAAGTATGAGGCAAAACTCCCTGGGGAGCCTAGTTGGCTGGTTTTTATTTTACAGCTCTCTCCTTTTTCTGTTCCTAAAGACCAATAATGGTAATGTTCAAATACTTTGTTTAAAATGCTCTGGTCAAAATAAAGCTACATTCATACAGTGTTTGTTTCTGTGTTCTATATTATTGTGTTCAGATTTGATAAAACGAATCAATTACTGTTCTTCAGGTTATTTGATGAAAGCACAGAGTCAATATACAACAGTATTTGCACTGACCCATTTCCAGATGAAGATCTACCTCGCCATATTCAGTCACTAAAAATTAAGATTGATTCATTTAAACATGATGGTAAGTCATTAAAGACTACCCAAAGACCATTGCATGTTATAATCAGGCAGTTCCTTATGATAAAGTTTTGTCAGATTTGCATGGTAAGAAAATTCAATGGTCTTCTAGGCATGAATTATTGATATTGGAAAAAGTGCCTCCCATAAGGGAATGTAACTCCCGTTCCCTGCATTATGTTGTCACAGTCAAAATTTTATCACAAGTAACTGCCTGACTATAACATGCAATGGTCTTTGGGTAGTCTTTAATGGTGCGGTGTGCTCACAATAAAAAAGATTTTTGTATTTGATAGCAAGTTTAACATTTCGCTGGTCAATCATGTTACTGTGTATTTGCAACGAGGGGGTATGAGAAGTATCATTTTCTTCATTTACTGGCATTACCAGACATGTAAGAACTTCAGAGGTCCTTGAATGATTATATGTCCAGTGTTATGTTTGTACCAAGTAAAAAGTTATATAAAAAAATTCGCACATCAAACATGGATGGTTGTTGTAAATTCTGAAAATAGGTTATATTGACTAAATAGATATAATCTGTGTGTATTTTACTAATTATGCTTTATGATATTTTTCTCAGTACAGACATCTGTCACTGAGCTGCTCACAAAACCAGATCATTGGCGTGAGAGGCGAGTATTAGAAGATCTCACTAACAGGAGAAATGAAGTGGCCAGGAAGAGAGATAAAAAGAATGGTGTCGACACTGAAACTGCGCAGGAAGGTACAGTGGCTGCTGCATGTACAATCTTTGACTGCCTATACAAATTCTCGTACCCATTTATATGAATTTATGGATCAATGACAAAATACACAGCCTGGCTATATGTGGAGATTTGCCATCATCATAAAACTTTGTGTCAGGATCTGGATAAACCTAAAAATCTGGTATCTGTAACGTTATGCATCGATTGACGTCCCAGTAACAACCTTCAAAAACTCAGGCAAGCTGCGTGACAAAAATTTACAATGGTCAGCTTTATTACGATTCTGAACTTGTGGCCCAATCAAAGAAATATAGTCCAGCAAACATACATAAATAGTCATACGCTTGTTCAGGGTCTGATATGTTCCCCTCATCTATAAAATATATATTAGTGCACGTAGCCAATTGTTCTTACTGGAAATTCCTGAGGTTTTCATTTCTTAGCAACTCCTCTTAGTTTCCTCTTGAGCACAAATGACCTCCTATATTACTATGAGAGGGAGTTCATTACTCATGATGAAGGAAATTGAAAAAGTTGTCTTCTCCTTGGCATGATCTGGGGATGACAACATATTGCTGCAATTTGTATCGTTTGTGATGTTCTTGTACTATCAGTTCTCCTTAAATCACTGGTGCAAGTTATCCAAGTTTTCACAATATTATTGTAGCTTGCTGCAAGTCCCTGGATACTATATGTAGCTATTTTGATGAGTCTGGTATTCCAAAAGACTCAAAGTACTGGTTACCCTCAGGAAACAGAGAGTGCTCAGAAGTATTGACCACTGATTGGCCAAATGTTTATACCGTATATGGACCCGGAATAAGGTAATCACTATTGAATGTGGCGATTCAAGCATAGCATAATTTCTGAAACTGTGATAAATTGTCCGCGTTTATCTGTTTATGTTATAATGGACGGAAATTGAGCGTTTGTATTTTCTCTTTTGAGACCCTTGCAATTGAAGTCAGTCAATGTTGACAGTGCAATTGACCTAAGAGTCCTTTTCTGGTTAAACCAATGAAAGAACTTTGAAAATTGGACGACAGCCATTGTTGAAAACAGCTAGATATATCATGTAATAACTCCATCGTATTCATCCTTTGACTCAAGACTTCGTCTGACTAAGATGTGTGACTTTATGAATACAGCTATCATCACAAAGACGATCCTAACTTGGACCACAGACTGATCATGTACAGAGATAGAGGATTCCCTGAGACTGCATCACTCTTTTCCTCAGATGTTATACATAAAGTAGTCAAGAAATCCAAACCAAAAACACCACAAAAGAATATCCGTAAAACTCCTCGGAAATCAGCCAAAGTTACTACTGTGAGGAAATCACCACGAGGCAAAGCTCCGTTAAATCACAGGTAAGATTTCACCATCAAATTACGTTTTAGTCAGTCATTTCATCTGAGGTCATGGCAATAAATTTGTACGAAAAAATCTTTTGGACCATTGACTTTTGGTAGTCAAGTAGTAAAAAAATGATCGCAGTAATAGCAAAGTGCCTGACTGTTTCAGTGAGACTTTCTGACTCACTTGTAACAAGATTATGTGCAATTCATGCATGTCACCAATTTTTTTTTCAAGTCTCAAAGCTGCTGCAGCAGGGGGTAATGGCAGTTCTCCTCCAATAGTTGATACAAAGAAAGTAGGAGCTCAGTTGCCTCCCCTTGCGGCAACCAACATAACGGCTCCCAGCAGCAGGGCATCAAGTGTAACGAGCGAAACTAGCCAAACAGATATCCGACCCTCTGCAGGTGCAAGTAAGGCTGAGAGGAACCAGAAAAACTTAATGGTTAGTATTCAGGGTCATTATGTGTGTAATGTATTATGTGTAGTAAGTGTATTATAGTGTATTATATACTGTAAAGCCTTTTAATAAAGTCCTCAGTGAATATGACTTATAAAATGATACATTTAGACGCTGCTTATATCTGAATCATGCTTTCCTATTTGTTAGCCATAGGTATTGACCTGTAAGTTTAAAAATTGATCACAGAGGCTCTTATGTGTGGTGACTTGTAAATGTAAAAAGTATTTTTGAAAACTCAGCAATTCACTTGTTTGTATGGTGACTTTTGATGTGAGGTTTAAGTGAGGTTTTATGATAGTGTATGATGTGTTTGGTGTAAAATGAGTAATATGTGTATACCATCAGAGTGTTTATAAAAGAGACATGATGATTATTAGATGTTACATCGAGAAAATTACAAATTTCCAAAATTAAATCACTCATAGTCCTAGCCCTGCCAAGTTACTATACTGTACTGACTCAACAACTTGTGTACTATATACTGTATATCACTGCTTGTCTTGTGTAGAAAGTAAGAAAGGCTGTGAAGAGAGCACTCTATCATCATGGTATAACTCAGGAGAATGCTCAGTATAAAGATTACAGCGCTGAATTATTTGAGTTGGCTATGGTTGGAATTAAGGTAATGTTATTTCTGAACACTATAACTATATGAATAACCTAAAAGTTCCTCTCGTGAGCACAAAGTTGTAATGTTACAGCTGCCGCTGCAGAAGGAATTTGTATGGTAAAGACACTTTCAAGTTTTTTGACCATCCAATCTGGCATTGTTTTCCATGCAGTATTCCTATAGAACATTTTTTTTTTGTATTTGCGAATCAGTTTCTCTTTTCTGATTCTAATTTTGGCGCATGAATTATGTTTGAAGTTTCTTTTCTTGTTTTGTAAATTTCAAAGCAGTGAGTCACCTCATCCATATATGAAACAGGCCAGAATCATAAATACAGGTCAACTGCATGGTATTAACTTGAGCCAATTTAAAAAAAAAATAATTGAATAAGACCTCAATTTTACCTGAATGGTGAGAATGAGTGTTCAAGCTACTAAAATTCAAAACAAGCGCTGTGGAATCAATAAACATTAAAAGACTGGACACGCTTCGTCTAAAATGTTGCCATGGCTATGAACAGTAATAAACCTGATACCATAGACTTATTAATTATTAAGCCTTTTGTTGATCCATATAAACCAGACAGAGTAACTCGATTAGCGACTTTATGCCCAACTCTTCTGATTGGTGGGATATTTTTGTTATTGTAGAAGCTGAAGACATCAGAACATCTAGAGAAGAGGATGAAGGAAATAGCCGAGGTGTACGTGACACCTGCCATCATGGCTGTGGATATGAGAAAGAAACAAGAGACCAAATCATCCAGGCTATCTCAGAAAACAAAGTAACATTGTCTCACTGTCAATTTGACTCCATGCTATTGGGTTGGTAGATAAATTCTGCCTGTAAACAGCAGCTGAGGATATTATTGTAGGTCTAAACCTGCGGTCCGATTTCTGTGAACCTTCTTGGAATACATTGATTTTCTTTCCTTAGTTCAACTACCTCAATTAAGAGACTTGCATGGAGTTTGTTTCACTGTAACATCTGACTGCAATATCTGAAATTACCCCATAATTTGGACCATGACATGTGTTGCACATTCACGTGTGTCCAAATGACCGTATTTCAAACCCACGGGGACATGAAAATGATCTGGTTTTTCATCAAATTTCTGAGTAAATAACATTTCTATCAGCTTTCAATATTATCATTGACTTATTCTATAATAACCAGTGCGTCATGAGTAACGCCTTTACAGATGTATCTGTAATCTAGCGCTGCACATCACCAGCCGAGCATTGTGATCTGATCACTTGAAGCACTTAGTCAGGGTTAAAATGGATTCTGCAAATTCTAAACAACATTTTGATTATTATAATAATAATAATAGTAATAAGCTCTCCAAACCCAATACTCTGAAACTTAAACCTGAGAGTGATAAATGTAATGGGTCTGAGAGGCCAGCGGGTAAAACACCTGCCGATGTGTCAGAGGTTCAGGATTACCCTCTATCTGAGGATAGCGATATACATGGATTAAAACCTGTAAGTATAAACCTATTTATTGCACGACTCCGAACTGGCTTGCACAACTCCGAACTGGCTTGCACTCTCAGTAACATGATTCATCGCCATCTGTAACTATCCACATTTTTATCACAACTTCGACCTAGCTTGAGTTGTCAAATATATCACTTTTCATCGCTCGCTATCTGGAAGTTAACGTTTTTGTGGTTTATTTTTCTCCACAACAAAATCATCTTGATATTGTATAATTTGTTTCCAGGAAGCTTTTGCTCAAACTTTTAAATTCATGCCGTTTGGATCACCATATTTATTCCCAGTATTTTCAAGTGATGTGTTTTATATTTATGTTCTATTATATATATATATATATATATATTATATATTTTGCTAGATATTACGGCAGGAGACGAGCCCGACCCGTAGAGCCGTGTGGGTCGTCATGTTTACTCTGGCTATCATTTTACTACTTCTACAGCTGTGTGAACGAGTCAGATTCTATATCGCTAAGCATCATATAACTAAAACTGACGTCATTCACCCTCAACATCTTGGTGAGTTGCACCGACATAATTGTATCGATGACTCATGTGGATAGAGAATTTTATTCCCTTCATTGAAGATGAGTTTTAGATAAATCTACTGAAACTTTGCCCCGGAAATATTTCATTGGATCATATCAGATTTATAACTATTAGATAGTGACCGCTACAAAAAACTGCTTCTTCTAATCAAGGAGTTAGTAGTTCTATATGTATTATAATTAATACATAATTTCAGTAATGAATGTATGATATTAATACAATACAATCAATATGTTTTTCAGTGGTAAGAACTAACAAATTGTACAGCTGTTACTATTTCTTTTTACTGTGTCGATGTTCAGTAAAAACCTTTGGTTTATACTGTTAGCAATTTTGTTACAGATTTCCCTGCAGTTACAATATGCAACATGAACAAGTATCGAGTATCAGCCATTACACGAGAAGACATTGCCTTTATCGGCCCGGTCATCGGTCTAACAGATGAGAGCTACTTCCTCAAACATTCTCAGCATTACCGACAGGAATGGGTCAGAGACATGTTTGTAAAAACAGATTGGCGCCAAATCAAACGTAAGGGTCAAATTAAGAGTGTTGTTCTGATATTATGTTCTTCAACTGAGCAGTTTTGAATCACACAACAACATTAATTTGGATTGTACAATCATGTACATGTACCTTGATTTCAATCCCAATGTAATTCCCTTTGATATTGACATGTGCCCCAGAATTTATAATGTATACACCTTGTATACACACTGAAATCTTTTGGAATGCCCCCATTCCTGTATCTATGACTTTAAAATAGTATTTTTATCTGTCTGTCAAAGCAGTATTACTCTTGTCCAAGCTCCCAATCAATGAATTTGGTATTATTGCTGTCCAGAATCCCTGGTGAATAGCAGCTTTGATATGGAGGAGTTCACTAACAGAACAGGGCACAGATTTGAGGATATGGTAGTGAGCTGTGACTGGAGAGGACTACCATGTGATCCACTGGACTGGACAGCCTCGTACACACATCACGGTGTGTGCTACACATTCAATCAACAGAGGCTGTCATCTCGTAACATCAGCAAATCTGGAAACGGTTTGTGGCCAAATTTTGATACTCCTTGGGGTGTGTGTGTGTTAGTTAAGGTGCATTTACACTGCGGATTTTTCTGTCAGATTTTGTCTTTCATGTAGGCTATCATTGAGAGCAACCAAAAATCTGCAATTTGTGACAATGTTGCAAAACACTGATTTTTGGTTTCTCCCAATGATAATTTGCTTATATGAAAGGAAAATCTGACCTAATTATCTGACAGAATAATCTCGAGTGTAATTTAAAAACGAATTTGAACATTGAACAACTTGCATAATAATGTCTACAGACTAAAAGCTAACTAATCTTATTTAATCTTAATTGCCAGAGGATCCAGAGAGTTTTTTGTTACCATGTTATCAAAATAACATAAAAACAACATGATATTATTTTTGCTCATATAAACTCGTGCTACACAGTGACTCTGTGAGTTCCAAAATTTGTCTATACATATATATGCGCTATGACTTATCCAAACTTGATTTGTTTACCTTTTCAAAATGATATACACATGAGCTACATGTAACTACAGATTTAGAAAGTTTCCTTTGTTTTAAAATGCTCTTTTGAGCTCACTGAAATTTTAAATTAATTTTGGTGTATATACAAACATTTTACTCAAAAGGCCAATTATCTCAGCTCTTATCATTTAGGATATTTGCATCCATTTATCTGGCCAGGGATTTGCAGTAAGACCATTATGATATTACAGGTAACGGCCTGAGACTGATGCTGAATGTTGAGGAGCATGAGTATATCGAGTCAGCTGATTCGTCAGATCTTGGGTTTATGATAGAGTTACACCACCAGAATCAGCCTCCCTTAGTAACAGAGTTTGGTTTTGGTGTTACATCAGGATTTCACTATCTTATATCTATGAAAATGCAAGAGGTAGGTGAAGTAATGAAACTGCTGCTCAATTTTTAATTCATTAGTCAAGAAATGGTCGGTGGTCCCACTGTGCTTGTTATTTACCTGAAATGGACACAAACCGTATCTGTTTCGTACTTGAACTCAACCTAAAAATTCCTAGACTAGTACCTTCCATCATAAAAATATACACTTTATATATCAGAAATTTATAATTAATAAAAGCCTGATTGGTCAAAAGAATTTTTTATGGATAATTCTAAGCTTGAGCTTTTGTGTGCATCTATTGGATAGCAATAAAGAATGGAGTTATTAGCCCCTTTCGTTTCTATTTTGAACATCATTTATAAAAGTTTCTCCCTACCACACTTACACCGAGACTAAACTATTATCATGCAGTCTTGCATGTGCGAACTGTTGAGGCATACGTTCGTCTCTGCAGCATAGGGCTTGAACTAATTCACCTAGTCTGAGTACCAAAATTGGGAAAACAATGGAAACCCATAATTTAGAAATATTTGGGCCTAAATGGAACACTGGTTTTGATATCTCATAACCTTGAACCTCGGGAGTTGCCTTTCTTGATGGAAGGCAGCGCCACCACCGCTGTGCTGCAGAGATAGACTATGTCACAAGGCTATCCTGCAGGCGCAGTGACTATCATGTGTATCTCTGATCGTAAGAGTCAATTTAGAAAGAGTACCTGACATGTACCCGCCCCTTATTAGTAAATTTTAACTCAGATCGTCACACCGAACTCCTTGTGATGGTACTCAAGCTAAGTGAATTAATTCACCCTCTATCGATCAGAGATATACATGCAATAGCGTATCACGTGATCAGTGTGCCCCACAACATCCATGATATCATCAATATGTACTTTTGCAGGTGCTAAGTCTGCCTCACCCGTATGGTAGCGTCTGTCAGGCAGAACATGAAGACGAAGCAGACTTTGGTGCACCTTACAGTATATCAAGCTGTAGAATCGAGTGCGAGACTATGTTAGTTTATCAGAAGTGTGGGTGTAGGCTTGTGGAGAGTCCCAATATATCACTACCTCTATGTGATCATACTCGATATATGTGTGCTCAGACTGTCTTGGGTAAGGTCATCTTTTCGCTCCTACTCTTATAATTTTTTGCACCTAAAGACTACCCAAAGACCAAACAGACGTTATCACCAATAGGTTTTGTTACATCTGAAAGGAACATCTGAGGTAATTTTTTTAAATTGGAGACTCTAGATTTCCTCTCCGGCTGCAATCTGATATCAGAGTTGCCCATCCTCAGTTTTAAATTTGTGCACCTAAAGATGATTTTGATGTTGGTTTAATCTGAAAACCTGTCTGTCCAGAATATAAGCTATGTTTTCTATTATGCGGTGGTATCAGCACTCCTCATCAGCCTAAAGACAGCATTTAAAAGTTTTTGGTTGATTAAAATATCATGTTTATTTCACTGGATAGACATGTTCTTGATGCCTGAGATTTAAGACTGAGCTCTTCAACATTGAGTTCATTATTGTAATCCACAATTATTTTCAACACAATCGCAAAGATGGAATTCTCGAAAATATATGTGACACAATTGAAGATTGATTTTCTCTCCCTGTATTGTAGCGAGGCTTGAAGCTACAGACAGTTGTGCGTGTGCCAACCCATGTCACTCTATAGAGTATATACCACTGATATCTGCACTTAGGCTGAGAGAAGAAACTGTGGCAATCGTCAAGAAAGGCAACCCTCAACTAGACAAATCGCTGAAAAAGTATGTGATGATGTATGTTTACAATTGCCACTTCGGTTATATTTAAAAAAACCTTTTTTTATAACTTTATTTAAAACTTTAATTATTTTATTTATAGCTTGAGCATTCAATTAGGACTAATTAATGATGACAATAAATTATATGTAATGTAATGGAATGTAAGCATTGGATTGAGTATATTGCCCTTTCCATACATTCTTGATTCATGTACCATTGCTACATACACTAAACCGTCAAACAAATATGTAACAGGCTCCTAAATTCAATTTTGTACAGGGAAAATCTAGCTGTACTAAACATTTATTACCAGGCGATGTCATACGATCTGATCGAGATGGTGCCGGCTTACTCCATAGTTGCGCTTCTCTGTAAGTCTTTGAGATTTTGCTTTCAGCGTTAGATTTCCAGTGGCGTGAAGAACGCCAATTTGAATTATTACTCGTTCCTTTTGGTCAATTTTTCAAAAAGTGTAAAAGTTTGTTTCGTGTAAATATATGACTGTCGTTGCTACAGTGTGCATACAATAGAGGAAAGATTGGTACAGGTTTTGCTTTTACAAGCTTTCATTATGCAAAAGCCATTTCCACTAATTGAAAAGATTAACTGGTAGCATGAATTTTTATCTCTCTAAATATATGTGCATCATTTTACAACCAAACTCCAACTTCTATGAGAAAACCACTCCAGATCGTAAATTTCTACCGAGATATAACCTCTACTCTGCCAACCAGCACAACTCTGTTTTACCCTAGGTGATCTTGGAGGTAATATGGGGCTGTATGTTGGAGCAAGCTTGATGGCAATATTCCAGATAGTTGATAGGATGATTCTGAGTATTCAGCAAAAATTGATAGAGGCACGCAAAAGATGGATCGAGAAAAAAAAAGCTAAGAAAGGCTCGCCACTAGAGACATTAGCATCTTCCATAGTCCCTCCCATTATTACCGTCGAGTATATATACGGAGATGGAGATGGTAAACTTATAAGAACCCTGTCGATCTGATTGGTTATCTTATATCACCAATACTGAGTATTAAAACTTGGTTAGAATAAGTTAATTGGTGAGAGTTGTTCGAGTTTTGAAACCATATCATTTAATTGGGCAATAATATGCAATACAACAACATCTTTGCATCTAGCTCGAAAAACTCTCCCAGTATCCACCCTCTTACTCCATCTAGACATTTTTATAATTGGAAAACAAAGAGCTCATACAGCTCAAGAGTGGTGGATTGCAGCAGGCGCCCACACATGACTAAATTGACAATAACTTGCTGCCTGTGATAGCAACACGCAACGCAGACAGTGCGCTCACTGCTAGACAATTTATTCTTCATATATTTGATTTTATTACATGGAATATTTTATTTGTCTTTTTTTTTGGGTTTCTAGTGCGAACTTCGGTAAATAAAATTTCAAGTTTGACACAATATCATAATAACGTTAGAGTGGCGATTGACACTGACAGGAAGTTGGTTCCTATGTAGTACAGCAAAGTGAAATCTTTATATGGGGACTCTTTTTTTTTCTATGCACTATTTTTTATTTGACTGCCCTATTTAACGGGCCCCTTTAAGAGCAGGTGGCTTGTGTGGGGTAGTACCCTATACCCTTGCCCGCCATTGCCGGCTACTCTTTTTAAGAAGATGCAGCGGGGGATCTAATACTGTGTGCAAGCACACAGTAGTGTATTGTGTTGACTCTCGACAAAGTTGAGGTTTCTTTCATCTCTTTTATAATGATTGCTTACTTTTATCTCTAATACAGTACGATAAGCATATCCACAATGGATACCTATATCAGTAATGTTATCTCAAATTTAGTGTGGAAAACATACACTCATGATTACATGTGTACCACGTGATCAGTGTGCTTATGAGTCATGATGGGTGAATTTTGTTAAGAGGCATCGTAGATGATTAGTGCGACAAGGATCAGTGTCTAAACAGCTCTCCAAATACACCAACATGAGTTTCATGGAGAAATTTTTCGGATCAACGAAGAAGGGCGAGGTCCCTTCTCCTCAGGAGGCTATACAGAAGCTTAGAGACGTCCAGGAGATGCTCACAAAAAAGACAGAACATATAGAGATTAAAGTTGAACATGAACTACAGACCGCTAAAAAGGCAGCAACTAAAAACAAAAGAGGTAGATGGCTGACATTTCATAACTCAAAAATTTTCAACAGCTGGAGGTTGAAATGAGCTGTAGTGTGCATATGGATTTGTAGTATTAGTAATGGTTTTGGTATTTATATTTATTCATGTTAGCCTGGGCAGGCTGTCGTTTTGGGGGTGGGCAGGTCCACCCCTCACCACCCAACCCGGATACGACAGCCTGCCCAGGCTACATTCATGTGATGATGAGTCATTGTGTGGTCTATTACACTTCGGAAATTTTAGTTCCTGCATGATTGAGGTCGCATTGTATAAGGGGACAGAAATGGCCCTATTGCTTATGCAAAAATCAATTTTAACACTCAAAATAGTTCTTAAATATTATTTGGCAGGTTTGAACTGTGAGAATAACTTTATAAGATATGGTAACTAATACAACATCAAAAACTTTCAAAAAACGATATATCGCGTTAAAGGCAACTTCTTGTTTTTGTTTGCATATTAGTATGGATCCTTCTTCATGTACCGCCCCACCGGCATTCATGGTGCTTGTTAATGTGCTCTTGTCTTAGGAGAACATACTTACAAGGAATGTTGGCATTGATGACAGCCAAAACGCAATTGAAAACCTTTGCAAGACCTGACATATTCTGTATTTGGGTTTTTGAAGCAGTATTTGTCCACAATAAATATGCCAAAAAACACGTGGCCCTGAAAGAACTCAAGTCTTAATTGCTCTACCATGGCATGGTGAGGGTGGCCATTACCCCCCCCCCCCCCCATCCTCCCATAACTAAATACTGCTACAACGTTTTTCAAGCTCTTCAGGTCAAAACAAAGCTCATCAAACTATTTGCAAACTTATGACATACAGTTGCACTAGCTGCGTTGAACAGGAAAAAGAGATATGAAAAGCAACTGCAGCAGATCGATGGCACCCTATCAACCATAGAATTCCAGACAGAGGCACTAGAAAATGCGACCACAAACACAGAAGTCCTAAAAGTTATGAAAATATCAGGCCAAGCACTAAAAGGAGCTCATCAAGATCTGTAAGTTGTGAATATGCGTTTGAATTATGTCACTGAGAAAGGATAAATCATAGACTGGGATATACATATTCCCAATGCGCGATTTTACCTTTAACAATTTTGCCGAAGCCGCTCTGCGTAAATGTCAACACTGCCTGCCTTGACTTGACCGCAATGTGACATCATTGCTTTCATCAGCTTGTTTGATCACAACAAAATGATTTTTGTTTTGAGAAATTTATATATCTAATGTTTTTCTTTTTAAATGGAAAAATCTAAAGTTGCTCTTTATTTCTCCACATCTAAGTATTACTATATGATTGTAGTGACGTTGATAAGGTCCAGGATATTATGGATGACATAGCAGAGCAGCATCAGGTCGCTGACGAGATAATTCAAGTGATCAGTTCTCCTGTAGGATTCGGACAAGACTTTGATGAGGTAAGACTCTGATCTGATGTAAAATATAAGCATATAAAATCAAGGAAAATATATAATATTACCCTTATCACAGCGGGCCCAGTTTCGTTGTTATTTTGTGAAAAAAAAAACTTGGGTCGCTGTGATAAGGCTAAAATAATATTGTATTGAATGTGTTGACCTACTTTGCTTCCTTTTGTAGAGTCACCTCAAACACACTAATGAAAGTTTCTCAAATTCTTCAAAAACTTGGTTGTTGTAATTTAAAGTTTATTTAGTTGTGATCGTCAAAGCCCGCTAGCGCTTGTCTATGAAATCATACTATTTTTAATTCCAGTTTCTGACAGCATGAATGAACCGTACTTTTGACGACTATTTAGGCTTTTGTTCATTGTCCAGGATGAGTTAATGGGTGAACTCGAAGAATTAGAGCAAGAAGAAATAGACAACCAAATGGTGGGTATTGGTGAGCCAGGTACTCTGCCTAGTGTACCTTCAGCTAGTGTACCCGCTGCATCCACAAAGGGTAAGCAGTAAATTGAATATGCTCATTACAGTTTGGTGTAAAATCTGCATCTGATCACCAACCATCCAGCTGCACTGTCCAAACTTTTTTTATATTTCTTCGGCATATTATCTTCATATTTTTATAATCCCGTAGCTATCTTTTTCATTTCAGTTGACGTTCTCTATTTATATATTACCTCAATTTAATCGCGAGCAGTAGATAGTCATGTCACAGCACACTACTGTCTTATTATAATGTAAGAGCTCCTGATTTGTTGGACATTTATTTTCAGCACTCGAGTATATCATGTAGGGCGAGCATACCAGATGTGTTAACTCTTTTTTGGTTGGCTGGACCCATCCAACCAATCAGCATATTGGCTAAGCGAATACGATATGTGGGTCTAGTTTTCAGTACTTTTCTGTATGTGTTCTAGGAAAAGAAGATGATGATGAATTGGCACAACTCACAGGCTGGAACGCAGCATAGTCACTTTCTACAGCCCATATGTATTTGGGATAAGAAAGTTCTGAGTTATAGATGTGACAAAATCTTTGGAGAAAATTGTTGAAAGTTTACAGTATATTGATCTGGATTATTTTAAGCCGCGTATGAGAAATGCCTTATTGCCAAGGATGCATGTATTGCATTTAAATACTTTGTTAAGACCCCACTTAAAAACCCCCAATCACATGCTTGAGTTTTATTTTTTGATATCACATCTGCCTCTTGTGCCAAACCAATGGAACCCTTAATCGAAGATTTTTTCATAATTAACCGTCAACAATATTATAGGTCCAACATTTTGAACAAAGATATCAGATGCCACCAAGGCAGCATTTTATAGCATGTTAATTTCAAATCTTTATTGACTTTATAAGACTAATATATATTATTGAAAAAAAAGTAGAGCTTTATAAATATACAGATTGTTGGCTTCCCATCAATAATGTATCCAACTCGGACATTAATTGGACCGATGTATCTGGTAACCTTAGAATCAATGCTACAAAAACCAAACGTTTGACTGCTGACTTTCAGCAGGAATTTTGGAATTCATAGTCTTGGCTAGAACAAGTTTGTTCCATCTGTAGTGGCGGAAGGATGTTTTGTGTTTGATGTGTGGACCGCTGCAAGCAAATTATTGTGGAATTTCATTTTTAAATGTATGGGAGGCCACAAAATCCCTTTTGCAGGGGTCCATGTTCACAAACTGTATCAGATCAAATGCCACCTCAAACTCACTAAAGTGATCACGTCAGTTACGACTGACTGCTTTGAGTTGTCTTGATTTGAGATGTCACAAACAGTCAACTGATTATACTCAAGAGCAGACAAGTCACAAGGGTAACCCAAAATACAAGCATGCCCAGATTTCAAAGGAAAAAGCTACGGAACTCCTTTTTAATAAGTTTAGTAATTTTTTATATTTTATTCAGCATGATTACTGTATCCGGTATTGATACCACTTGATAAGTTATTGATACATATTTGATACATATTTGATACCTATTGATACCTATAGTTACCTATTGAATGGAATACCATAATGTAAGTTAGTTAGTGTGGAATATACACACAATTGATAGCATGTGTACCACTGATCAGTGTGCTTATGAGTCATGAGTGAATTTTGCTTAGAGACATGACAAATAGGTTGCTCTTCAAGTTTTTGAGGTTAAACAGCTGCCAAAATACATCAATGTGGGTATCATGAATATGTTTTTCGGATCAATGAAAAAGGAGGAGGTCCTTTCTCCTATACAGAAGCTCAGAGAATTCCAGGAGAATCTCACGAAAAGGAAAGAATATATAGAGAAAAAAGTGGCCCATGAATTGCAGACTGCTAAAAAAGCTGTAACTAAAAACCAAAGAGGTAAGTAAGTATTTTTGTGTCATTTCAGTAGTACTTTAAATGATCATTGTCAACGGCGAGAGGTTGAAATGAGCTATAGTTTGGATATGGATGTCTGGTTTTGGTATACATTCAGGCATGTGTTGATGAGTTGTTGTGTGGTGTTGATCGATCAATTTTTTTTGCGTACTTATATGATTTCTGTCTCATGTACAATCTTGCGGGCATCTGTGAAGCTTCTTGACATGCCCTTGTCTTAGGAGAACATACTCACGAGTCACTAGGAGTGTGGATGGTTAGAGAAGTCAGTGCAGCTAAAATAAAATTAAAAACCATTGTGAGACCTGCTGAAGTCTGTATTGTGTTCATGAAGCAGTGTTTGTCCACAATAAATGGAACAAAAAGCGTATGGCCTGAAAGAACTCTATTTTCAATTGCGCTAACAAGGTGTGCATGAGGGTGGCCACAACAGCCCCCTCCATACAACGGCGTTCAAGCTTTCAGGTCGAAGTAATTTACGGTGACCACCCAAAAGGCCACTGCCAAAAAGCCACTGGCCATAAAGCCACTGGCCATAAAGTCACTGGCCAAAAGGCCACTGCCAAAAAGCCACTGGCCATAAAGCCACTGGCCAAAAGGCCTCTAGTCATAAAGCCACTGGTCAAAAAGCCACTGCCCAAAAAGCCACTGGTTACATAATAGAAGTCTGATATCAACTTTCCATTGACATGTTTTTTTGGGGCCCGTAACACAAAATTCTAGCTCTTGATATGCCATTTATAAATGATTATTTACTTCTTTTCGCTGATTCCCATTTTAGTAAAGTTAGAAAAGATCCCACCCACCCTTTGCAAATTATCATTTTAAATGACTCAACCTGGACATCTTCTAAGTTCTCACACACTATTTCTGTACCGTAACCCCCAATCAATTCATTAAAAAGTATTTTGATGAACAAATTAAAGTTATCACAAGCAAAAAGTCAGCATTTTTTGATCGAAGCAATGCCACGCTGAGAAGAGACAGCGGTGTAGCTTTTTTGATTTTGACATGCCACATACCAAGCACGAGTGAGTTGCATACCCTACTGGGAACAACAGAAAACTTTGAGCAATAGCGATCGAGTTGAGTCGGTTGGGTTTTTTGGTCATCAATAATAAAAACATTCGATGGATGCACAGATAGATCTTGGTAGAGGCTTGTATTTTTCACAAGAGAGTTTAGTTTTTGTCAAGTATCACATCTGATTTAACCATGTGAGGTCAAAATCGATCACAGGGTGCATTGGGTAAAAATGATACCAAAAATCTTTCCATGTGAATATAAATTATTGTCGCGCTACGAAGAAAAAAATTTTTAAAAACTGCATCGCTGTCTCTGCTCAGTGCGGCATTGCTTCGATCTAAAAGTGCTGACTGTTTAATTGTGATGACTTTAATTTGTCCATCAAGATACATTTTAATGGATTGATTGGGGGTTACGGTCTAGAAATAGTGTGTGAGAAGATGTCCGTTGAGTCATTTAAAATAATTATTTGCAAAGGGTGGGTGGGATCTTTTCTAACTTTACTAAAATGGGAATCAGTGAGTAGAAAAAAAAAATCATCGAAAAATTGTATATCAAGTGCTAGAATTTTGTTTTACAGGCCCGAAAAAACATGTCAACGGAAAGTTGATATCAGACTTCTATGATATAACCATTGAACCAGTGGCTTTTTGGGCAGTGGCTTTTTGATCAGTGGCCTTATGCCCAGTGGCCTTTTGAACAGTGGCCTTATGACTAGTGGCCTTTTGTCCAGTGGCCTAATGGCCAGTGGCCTTTTGGCCGGTGGCTTTATGGCCAGTGGCTTTTTGGCAGTGGCCTTTTGACCCGAAATCCAATTTACGGCGGCCATATCAAACAATCCGCTACTTTATGTCATACAGTTGCCCTAGCTGCGTTGAAAAAGAAAAAGTTGTGTGAAAAGCAACTACAGCAGATCGATGTCACCCTATCAACCATAAAATTCAAGAAAGAGGCACTAGAAAATGCAGCCACAAACACTGAAGCCCTATATGATATGAATGTATCAGGCCGAGCACTAAAAGTAGCTCATCAAAATCTGTAAGTTGTTAACATGCGTTTGGGTTATGTCTCTGAGTATGTAATTTTGCCTTGGTTATGTAAATTAAGTTCACAATTTCTTCCCAGGGTGTCGCTCTAAGTTATTGTCAACCACCTGCCTTGACTTTTACCTGCAATGTGACACTTGCATATTCATTGTTATCATCAACTTGCTTGTTCATAAAAAAAAAAAGATTTTATGTTGTGAAATGTTTGACCTTTTTTTTTCTCTACCTCAATCAGTCTAAAAAATCTCTTTATTTCTTCATGCCAAAGAATTTCTTTACAATTGTAGTTACTTTGATCAGGTTGAGGATCTCATGGATAACCTAGATGAGCAGTGTCAGTGTGAGGGCCCAAACGAAATCAGCCAAGTGGTTAGTCTTCCTGTGGGATTCGAAGAAGACAATGAGGTAAGATTCTGATCTTCGTGTATATTTTATTAATTCATTTGTTTAAAAAGGTTTCCTGGAAGGTTTACAGATAACGGAGTTGTTAAAAAGTAACTTGTTATATAGTATAGTATTATATAGTTTATAATACAAATATATATGGCATGTGGAGACCTACCTTGCATCCTTTTGTATGGTTACCTCATACACGCATTGAGCTTCTTAATTTATATAATGTCTAACTTCAATTTTTCTTCTTTTAGTTTTTATTGTTGTGCTTGCTTTGGCACATTTGGAAGAATATCATTTTTATGATGAAGATTGTTGTCAATACATGTATAGAAAAAAGATTAGTTATAAGCTTGATTATAATTTAAGATTAGTTCAGTGTAATGATTGGAAAAATCTGCAAGTCAATTAATCATAATATTTGGATATCTTTTTACTAAGAGTTTAAATGAACCTACTTTATGCTATTAATTCAAGTTTTGTTAACTTTTTAGGATAAGTTAATGCGTGAACTGGAAGAGTTAGAAAAGGAAGAAATAGACAAACAAATGGTGAATATCGGTGAGCCAGGGACTCTGCCTAGTGTACCTTCAGCCAGTGTGCCCGCTGCATCCACAGAGGGTAAGCAGTAAATTAAATATTCTTATTGAAGTTTGCACACCGATATTTCTTTGCCGTATCTATTAAACAGAAAAGCCATAAACATTAAAACTAATATTTCTGCAAACTAGTACATCGGAGGCACAAAAATTTGTGTCACTGAAAATAAATTGATTCAACCTTTCACCATCCTGTCATTAAAACTTCTATCACTCTCATTAGCTAGGCCAATACGATATGTGGATCTCTTATGGTCATCAGTACTTTTCTTTATTTGTTTTAGGAAAAGAAGATTATGATGAATTGGCAGAGCTCGCTAAATTAGAACAGTTCATGAATGCTGCATAGTAACTCACTACAGTCCATGAGTAACTGTGATAAGATAGCCTCATCTATAATGGCCAATAGCGCTGTGTTGTCACAATAGCTCTGTAACTCTGTAGCTGCAGATAGCTCGATAGCTCTGTAGCTGCAACAAATTCTTTGGAGAAAATCGTCGAAGTTTGACTTTTTGACTTACTACGAGGGATGCATTGAAATATTTTACATGCTTAAGTTTTATTTGTTGATCTCAAATCAGCCTCTTGTCTTGTGCCAAACTAATTACAATATTGATAAGATCTTTTTATTAATTTCAACTGTGAAACTAGAGAAGGTCTTTGACCTATATAGATCAAATGCCACCAATGCAGCTTTTTAATGCTTGTTTAATTTTCATTATTTATTATAAATACTGACTTTTCAAGACTTATTACGTATATTTATATAATGAAAGTAAAGATTTATTAAGTTATAGATTGTTGGCTTGCTACCTCTACCTCCATTCCATATTATGTTAATTATTTGATCAATGCTACAAAAACCAAACGTTTGACTGATTTTCAGCAGGACTTAGGAATATATTGCCTTGGTTAGAAATTTGTTACCTCCGTGGGGGAGGAGGGATATTTAAAATGCTACGTATTGAGGCCTGACTCTTGCAATTTGGTATGATATGATAATGGTGACCCCATTCAGTGTGTAGATATTTTGAAAGCAACTTTAAATGTCAATAAAAGTAAAAACTTATGCACTTGGATAATCACTGAGGCTGAATCAGCAAGCATTGCTGTCACATGATAAGCACATCATTTCCGTGTATCATTTAATTTAGTCCTTTCGTGATACATGCTCAATCTCTTTGTTTTCAATCCGTTTTATATGTGTGTGTACTTAGCAATGTATAAAAGTTTGATCACCTAGCCAACACTTTTGTTATGGACTGTGACGGCATCCAACATTAAGAACCAAGCTGTACTCTTTTGATGAACTTCCATACAAATAGTTTACAATAAAGTTATCAAAAAATGATGCTGGTAAAATATATAAATATTATCCTCTCATTGAGTTAGGGAGGCAACTCCTAATCATAAAAAGGGTAAAACTTTTAACTCTATGGTAAAAACTATATTTTTACCCAGAACTACTTCACATTTGTAACTTATGGAAATAACTCTTTACAGGTATATTATATTGCTGACTTTTAACAGATATGTGGATAAAAAATTGAATTTTAAAAGAATCTTGGAAATCTGCCATCCTGATCAGGAGTAATGAGGCCTGCTCAAGATTCCAGTACTTTTATTATACTACGTAGAGGATTAACTTCACAGCTATCATTTCCGGTAATCCCTAAACAGAAAATTAGTCAACACAGAAGAATTGTCCTACAAAGTTTTGTTGTTAAACAGCTCCCCAAATATATCAACATGAGTTTCATGGAGAAGTTGTTTGGCTCAAAGAAGAAGGGTGAGGTCCCTTCTCCTCAGGAGGCTATACAGAAGCTTAGAGAAGTACAGGAGATGCTCACAAAAAAGTCAGAATTTTTAGAGAAAAAAGTTGATCATGAATTACAGACTGCTAAGAAAGCAGGAACTAAAAACAAAAGAGGTAAGTGGATAGGTGACATTTTGATACTCAATTTAACAAACTCTGTTAAAACAACTGAGGTTATTGGAAGTGTTGGAAAAAATTCATTTTATTGTTATTATTTATACAGCCATTTTTGTCACAAACAGTGAGCTGTTGACATTACTTCATGTTTCAAGTGATAATGAGTCATTATTTTGGGTTCATGATTTGATTGATGAGTCACCAACCAACTGCTGATGACTACCATATGTCAATCAAGGGTCAGACCACATAACTTGGGTTTATATCAAGGCTGAGCAATTCTTGTCGTAGACATAACCTTCTGACTTTATGGGGGCCCTTGTCAAATGTGGTAGTGAAAAACCAATCCAATGTGTGAATAATCTGCAATGTGTTAATTTGGTATTTTGGTTATTGAAGAAAGATTTAAACACAAGATTGAAATCACCTGAGCCTGAAACCAGGTGTCAAGTACCCAACCATGTGTTTGGTGGGGCTGCAACCACACCCTCTCTATAACTATCTACTGTTACCACGGTTTTCAAGCCGTCAAATCTAAACACATTAATATTTTTACGTATCACTCTCAATAGTAAAGCTTCAGCAGTGAGCGTGACCATATTATCTGGACGATACAACAGTTTCCATTGTAATATTTACAGTTGCACTAGCAGCATTGAAAAGGAAGAAGAGATATGAAAAGCAACTGCAGCAGATCGATGGCACCCTATCAACCATAGAATTCCAGACAGAGGCACTGGAAAATGCAAGCACAAACACAGAAGTCCTCAAAGTTATGAAAGTCTCAGGTCAAGCACTAAAAGGAGCTCATCAAAATCTGTAAGTTTGTGATCAGTTCAAACCACTGACTCAGGGGAGAGGAAGTTCATTGGTTTGAATGTTGTCATTTATTTACTCAGCCTTGACTGAGACTGTTCTAACTCCATGCCTACAATGCGAAACTAGCACAGGTCTATTCTTGTACTTATCTAATGTGTTTAATTGCTCTATGATTACAGCGATGTTGATCAGGTTCATGACATTATGGATGACCTTGCTGAGCAGCATGAGGTCGCGAACGAGATCAGCGAAGCAATCAGCGCTCCTGTTGGATTCGGTCAAGATTATGATGAGGTAAGATTTGATATATGGATATATTGTAAACATAAATCTGACTTGTATTGTTTCAATAACCAACCCATGCATCCAGTTCCAATGACTGTCAGAGACCCTAAAAGGCTGTAAACAATTGGATGTTGGAACATCAGATAGCCAAAGTTAGAAGTATCCCCTGCTCGAATATCACTTATATTTTACTATCTATTTCCCGTAAGTTGATCTGTGGCCCTCTAGAATTCTTCTTTTGATCATTAATAATTGATTTTCATTTAATTTTAAAAATAATTGTCTACTTCTCAGGATGAGTTGATGGGTGAACTTGAAGAACTAGAACAAGAAGAAATAGACAGTCAATTACTGAATATTGAAGAGCCAGGAACTCTACCTAGTGTACCATCAGCCAGTGTGCCCGCAGCATCTGCGAAAGGTAAGTGTATTATTCTGATGCTGTATTTTGATTATCATAGCTTGCAATTTCTAACAAATATACCAACCCAAAACATGATATCTAAATAGAGTTACTGTGCCCCATGTGACGCTGGATACATGTGATGAGTAGCAAAGGATAGGGGTATAGAGGCCAAGGGATACGTTTGGTAACTAAATAGGGAGTATCATGTGCTTTGGAATACGATTTTTAGCAGCCCTACTCTTGCACAACAATTGAGTATGTTTCCTTACACAATGCATAGCCTTCCAGGTAGGGAGTATATCATTCCAGGTAGGGAGTATATCATGCGGTATTCTCACGGTCATTTTTTCATGATTTGTAGCACAAGCTGATGACGACGAACTGGCAGAGCTCAATGCTTGGGCTGCTGCATAGACATTCACACTCTCAACCAATAAAGATACCCACTCAAACAGTCGATCACAGATACCAGTAAATGAATAAAAGAGAGTTCTCATCTCTCTGGTGTAGAAAAGGATAATATTTCTCAGTACTCCTCAGCTTATCAGTTCGAATCCATGATGGGTAGAAAATAACCGCATCGCACAGGGTTCAATGCCTTTGGCATGACACATCGTAGTGACCTGTTATGTTCATAGCGCTTACAAGGCATATAACAAATGAACTACCTTACGTTTAGTTTGTCCTGATAATACTACAAGTACATTTCATGGGGTTTTGTACTAGATAGGGAGTTGTGTGTCCAGCAGCAAGTCTCTCAGTTGTGTGGCTTTTTATTCACATAATGCCATCCCGTTTTAATAATAATTTTATTGGCTTGTATAATCGGAGTTGCTGTATGTCTGCTTGTTACTTTCCTATATTATAGAAAATTTGTAGGTGAACATAATTACACCTTTCTGTCTGTCTGTGTACAATATGCCAAATTTTATGAGAGCTACTTCATTTTTAAATAGCTGCTCACTAACAGTAGTTTACTATTGATTACTAAAAATATCATAAACACTGTGCATTATTTTTGCAATAAAAGATTGAAAAAAATTGACTCGGCCGCTTTGCTTATGCCTTAGTTAACAAATAAAATTTTACATGAGGAAATAGAATAAATATTATGTAGTGGTACCAGAGACTATACATTATCTATAGTCTCTGGTGGTACTCCATACAATTACAATACACATTTTTTTAGTATACTAACGGAAATACTGTGGGTTACATGAAACCCAGCCAGAATGCTGTTTGCCCTGTTTCTTTGCCTCATCACATGTAGTGAATAACGACTTGTAAGTATCACTAGCTGCAGGGTCCTCTTGGACTGATTTAGTCTTGGACTTATCCTGTTTGGTTTTAACTTTTGAAGCTCCATTTTGTTCTGCTTTTTTGTCTGTTTTTGAGATCTTTTTCTCTTTTGAGGTAGTTTCGCCAGCTTCAGCTGCGGGTCTTTTCTTACTTTTCTTTGCTAGCTTTGCAGCCAGTCTCCTGGCCAGCATATTAGATTTCATCTTCTCAAAGTCTGCGTCATCACCGTTAAGGATTACAATATTGTCGCTGTTGTATTCTTTACCACACTATAAAATTACATATATAATATGCAAGGCAAGGTCTCATATGATTCATACCAGCCAAATGCAGGTCACTCAGATTTGGTGACACCCTGAATTTGTTATGTTAGTGTTCATACATATAACATTAACCATCATTGTAACTATGGTGATTTTTATCATATATGGATGTGTCTATGATGTCTTTAGTGATATTAATGTTGTGAAATGCATGGATACAACCCTTCCTGATAGTCACGCATCATGAACTCCTTCAAATTTCATACCTTGTGACAGGACTTTGAAGGAACTTCTTTGAGAGCACGTTCAGACATTACACATCCACAGTCCCAAATGAAACAGAATCTGTTAAGTAGGAGGCAAGATGAATAAAATATCATAATACGTAATAGGAGTGGATAAATGCAAATAATTCAACTGTACTGTAACAAATATAATTTCTTAAAATTTTGATGACAGAATTCATACTGAGGAACGTTTTGATGAGCAATCTGATACATCACACAGGTGATGCTAGCAGACTAGCTGAAATATAGCCCATGTGTTAGCTCCGATATGATTGGCTGGATGGTGTGCGGTAGAGAGCCAACGCCAAGTCAGATGGTACTCTCCTGAAAGTATCTATTTATAAATTATAGTGAAGGTATAAGTTATTTATTTTTCACTTTCGTTATATATTGATAGGTTCATTTAGTGACCTGGCATTGGCTCTCTTTCTCACCCAACAACCAATCATACCAGTTGAAATATAACTACCTGTGTTTTCCACTCATCTCCAGACCAGTGACTGGGCAGACATATTTAGAAGCGTCCGAGATGTCCATCTTGTCATCCTCTCTGGACAGAGCAGGGTTATCTGTGAGGTTAAGCTCTTTAACATCTTTCAATCCTCTGAGATGTGAGAACTTATCCAAATCCTTCTTCTCCAGTAAGAATTCAATAACAGACTCCTTGTTGTACAAACTAGAAACAAACAGTGCTGCATTGTATGATCTTAAAAAAAATAGACAGTTTTTCCGGTCACTGGATTTTGCCAATTTAACAATATTATGGCATATCAATAATATCTATATAAATATAAGTAATCCAGTTAGCTCTTAACAACGTTTCAACATCAATCCACAAGACCACGCAATTGCAGACAACAATGGATATACCATTGACCATATAGAAGTAAAATATTCAAACTTCTTTTAACATAATGAGCAAATTTCAAAAATCAATAATTCTGGGCCAGTTCGCTAATGTGAATGTGTACGGACTACGAACCTATGAGGTACTTGAACAGTGGCCACGTGAACATATGAGAAGTTCCATATGTGCACAGGCCACAATGCTACTGTACAGACCGCCATCCCTCTCAAAGGATATACATATTGGTTGGAAATTTTTGCATTTTTAGAATAAGCCAACTAAAAAATTTAAATACTTACTTGCCGTACTCACAAGAGAGAACTGGCTGCTGAAGAGGCAGCTGACTTATCGCACAATCATTCCACTTGTGTTTTTGCTCTGATGTCTTATCCTTCTACAAATCACAGACGTAAATTTGACATCAAAATATTGATAAAATAACTTTAAAAAAGAGTGAGGATAAGTTTGAGCGTAACTTGAAGGATCATATGATTCATGTTTGAATTCAACCGGAGACTCTCACAGTAAGATGTTTTATCTGACTCAGTAGTAGCGGGGATTGCCATGATATGACAATGGAAATAGTTTACAGCCTCTACGTCTGATTCATAAGTCTGTTAGTCGTCAAATAAACTCAATCAGAAACCTAGTCTAAGACCGATGAGATCTGCTAGCAAGTGTCAGACCGATGTACATTAAAACAAACAAACAAATAGCCGATATATATGTGTCATAGAGTGTGAAATGATAAATTACCTTTTCTGGTTTTTTCTTTTCCTTGACGAGTTCATCACGCCTAGGGATTGTTCCTCCATCTGCTCCCATATCTTCATTCAATCAGCTAGTTAAATGGTCTTATATGAAAAACAGAAAGAGAATGATAAAATACCTAGACCTAATTGTATAGGTACAGCAGGGAGTAAATTGGTTCAGTAAATGAAATCAAATACTATGGAACACTATCCATCGCGTATTATTGCTCCATCCATGGGCAATTTGAAAATACAAGATGGCCCAGGCTCAGGCATCACCCAGGCTCAGGCACCACCCAGGCTGAACAGTCCCCCTCCTCTTCTTTTATATTTCAAAAAAATAACAAGGAAACCAGCCAGATGTTTTATTCTACTGTCTTACATCACACTACGCTACAGGCTAAAACTTTGGTGTTCAGTTCATTGGTATAATATAGATTATAATAAGGCTCTGTTGTGTATACATAATAGCCTTATCTCAAAGGCCCCTTGTCTGTTGTTTTGTTTCAAAAAAACAAATCAGAAAAGGGGACTTTGAGATAAGGCTATACCTATACCTATATATATATTTGTGTGTGTGCCTGCCCTGTGTGTTTACTCAATGAAGGGAGTTCATTGGTTTACTGACTGTTAGCGTTAGTCTAGCTATAGCCTGTCTTCTCAAGACAGGCTAGTCTAGCTAGTGTTGGAACTTGGTTGTCCATGTTGATTCTATGTTTATATGATAATTAATATACATCAACTGAAAAGGCATATACAGGTGAATGATTTTTCACCCCTTGGGCCATGAGCTTTATATTAAACAGTCATAGATAAAACAGATAATATGAGTCTATCTTGTTGACTGAGTCTGAGACCAAAACTGAAAATCACTGATTTGTACAATTCATTCTGTGTTGAAAATACTTTACATACTAGATTGTAAATACCATTGTTTGTTATGTGTACTGCGCCAAGCTTTGGAATTTGGGCGACAGGATATCCTACTTGCCTTTATCAATAGACATTTTTCATAGCATCGTATCAATAAAGTTGTGAGAGCTTGTGTCTATGGGCACTTTACTGCTGCATTATTGTCTTTTCCCAACGTTTTCTGTTGACTTTTTCTCCTCTGCAGAAAGAATCATCAACTGTTATTACTTACCAGGAGCTGCCGTTCAATGAATCTTTTATGACAATAGGTGAGTGAGTTGTATCATATATTAAGCTAATGGTATTTTTATTCTCAAAAAACCTACTGAAAAGACAGGTGGTGCGTGGTTTGTGGAATGATGATGAATAGAACTGAATGATGATGGGATGAGAAATTTGCTTTGGAATGTTTGAGGATCTTCCCATTTATCTTATTGTTAGACCTTTTCTCACCCATTAGTTAGAAAGCCTCGTCCTGAATCCCCAGGTCCCCTAATTATAAAATAAAAATACTAATATTAAAATAATATTATTATAGTCCGCCCCGAACTAACTATAATTTTCACTAAATACTGTTTTGAGATTGTGAGGCTTGGGTTTGTTTGTTACTCAGTTACTTGATACTGGACATATATCTGGGTTTGATTATTTAGCTGTGCATAGCTATGCCTTGTCAAGGTCAGCGATGCCCTATTTTATCTAGCTAGTTGGTACCTTATAGGCTTATCACTCTAACTATGGGTAGACAGTACAGTCAGTTTCATTTTGGCATATTTTTATGATCATATACACAGACACACTGCTGTAGATTGACTATGGTGGGAGCAGCCAGCTTGGCGCTTCCTTGACATGCTTATATTGTCTTCGACCCTAAGCTTACTAAGATTCTTCAATATTTTCATAGCAAGCACTGTGGTTCTAATGTGATCTAATGTGATTATTCACACCAAGTAAACACACTTCCACGTGCACTAAATATCGAGGAACTAAGCCCCATATAGAACTGCTCTGTTCACCAGAATGGAGGGTGAAGAAGAGGAAATGGACAAATTGGAAGGTTTGTTGGATCATAAGCGGATAATGTCGCACATTGTTAATCGTGTCTCTTATATATATCATATATGCTGTAATCTCCCTGGCTAGATGGATTTACGATCACCCATAGCTTTCCAGCTTATATGATGCTGTACAATAGATTTGTTAGCCTATATCTCATAATGAAACACATGTTCCTCTTACGGAGTAACAAGTGTTGTGTGCCTACCAAGGGAAAATTTTTACTTTGTACCTGGGGCAACTGTACCTCAAATGAACCATGATATGAATCACCGCCTTTGTTGATGCCTCCTAACACTGATTGTATACAAATTTTTGCCCAATATTTCAGCTATAGTGAGAATGCTGCCTAGTGCCACAGCAATCGATATGAAGGAGGTGCTGTCTGCTTGCCCACTATGTGCTCAGAATAACAGAATAGGCTCCCTAAAACGCTTCAACATCAGTATCGAGGAAAGCTCCATCCTTTGTGATAATGATTTGGTAAGTAATAGTATCGCTGAACATCTCCTCTTAAATAGTATGGGTAGTATTTAATTCCACAAATAACAAAATTGAATAATATTCCCACATAATGGGTTAAAAAACTGATATGCTCACATTGCTGAATCATATAATAATATCTTTGACAAATACTTGTTCCCTGTAAGCCTAATTGGCATGTTAGTACAGGGATAATGAATGGTACAAATAGATTGCAGTTTTCTATATTTCTTATTAAATTATATTTCTATTTTTAGTGCTGGTATACTGGAGATGAAGATTTAAACTCAGATCCTACATCAACATCTCTAGATATAAGTGGCTCAATGCAAGTTGATGACCTCTCATCTTTGACTGCGTTAGATACATTTCTCAATGAAAATGTTACAAATAATACTGACAGTGACAGTTTAGCAGAAAACACAAACACATTAACTCCGCTCCAAACACAGCATCATCAATCTAGTCAACTTCCCAACAGCCAAACAACAGAAACAAAACTACAGATTGCACCAAAACATTCACCAATAACAGTTAAACACACTGAATGTCGTGAGCTAGTTAACAACTCTGATCAAAAGGTCCTTGACCCATACAGGATGCTATGGGCTAACACAGACGCTTTGTGTTGGCTGGATGTTCTTTTGGGTTTCTTGTGTTTCAACACATCAGTGAGGACTGTGGCAAAATATCTCTCCTACTCTTCCATGGTCAAGAAGCTGCTGGTAGCGTATGATGAAGCGCAAGCTCTGCTAGAACCTCTTCAGAAGGGTGACAACCATATTCTACACTCTGTCATGGCTCAAGAAAAGTTACCAAGAACTATTAAATTAGGTAAGATAAATCAAGCACAAAAGACCTAGTCAAGCTTGTGAGCTTTAATTGGTGCGAGTCATGTGTGTTATATACCGACTGCACAGTGAAACAAAAGACTTGTGTTGAATTTGTTTCTGCCATTGTTCAGTCTAGTCAGCTTTTTTTCCTAATTGTTGATCAACTCCAGCGCGATCGTTAGTGATGTAATACTTTTCGCAATAACAATTTCCAATATCCATCTAATAACCTGATACATAGGCCTACATCATAATTGAAAGCTCTCAGTTCTAAATGCCGGAACAAAAAAACACAGAAATTATTTCATGTCTTTATTTTTAGTTTCTTATCTTACCACATACAACCTTTGTTGATTTCACCTGGCGAATTAGAGGCGAATGTTGTTCAGAGATGAATTATTTATACCATGATTTTTCTTTCAGGGGGCGGTTTCAACAGCCCCTTTACAGATTTGTTCAAAGAGCTCATGGAAGTTGAACCCCAGAGATATTCTACCAAAGATATGTGCTCAGCCCAGCGTAAAATTCATCTGGCAGATCTCAAGATGGAGGCTGTGCGAGAAGAGGTATGCTTTTTTTATTTATCGTAAACATAAATTGCACTGTTCAATATCGCGGAGACTCATTTTGGCTTACATTTGGGAGTTGTCCACTTGCGTCTCCATTATGTAGATGGGTAAACAACTCCTTCCAATTTAATCCATTTGATATGAATTGTTTCTGTTAATAGCTATTACCGTAATCCCTCACCTATAAGTCACTGGACTTATAAGTGAATCACCCCCCTCAGAAAAAATAAAAATGCTCCAGCTATAAGACACCCCACAGCTATAAGACACCCCACAGCTCTAAGACACTCACTACACTCACTACAAATGAACTAAGTAGTTTTGGGAAAAGATTGCCCTCAGTGGATTTCGAACTCACAACTCCATGTTTACAAGTCGAACGCTCTACCACTGAGCTATTCATCTTCGGTGATTGTAAGAGGTTTTGATCCAAACTAAATATAATAATGCTTCAAATGATAGTCGCGTCTATATACTACTCTCTTATAGCCGCCTTCACTTATACGTCCCGGATCTATAGGTGAGGGATTACGGCACGTAAATTTGACTGATCTGACTATGGATTAACTTATGATTACCAGTTAAATTATGGGACTAGGATGACGAATTTATGAGGGTGTACTTCGATCAATATGGTATTGCAATGATCAGGGAATTCTTGTGTTTTAGATATGGCAGGTTATAGAACCTGCGCTCAAGTGTCAGAGAGGAAAAGATGACAGCCCTGTATTTGCATTCCCTCTCATACTCGGAACTGATGAGAAAGTGATGTCCCTGTTTGAGACACCTCATACGTGGACTACTAAGTGTGACAAGTGTGGAAACTCCGACTCAATAAGGTCTGTCAGTGAAATCAAATGTAGATCTAACCTCATTTCACGGATTATATTTGTTTACTTTATACCAGTTTCTTTACTTTGTTGCTTTCTGCAAGGTATTGGTACCACTCCCCTGCTGATACACTGGAGAAGCTAAAATTAAAATGCTAATTCGGAGGCAGTTCAGATAACCCAAAATCTTTAAAAAAAAGCTGCAAGATGTAGGAAAAAACATTTGGTGCCTGAGCTTTTGTTGTTATTTACTGGCTACTTACTTAATTACTTACTTACATTTTATTTACTGGTTAGAAATGACATCAATAATTACAGATATACAAGTTTTCTGCTGAATTTCTTGAATGAATTTTCTTCCTATTTACAGCGGGAAGAAGTCTATGATCACATTCCCTAAAGTAGCGGAGGAGTTTGTAATGTACACAAATATGGTTCACACCCGATCATGTATACAGTGTGGAGCTGACGCTCAGAAGAGAGAGCTCACACTTGACAAGTATGTAACCTGTTAATTTTCAAGTCACTGATAAATTATCATCACAGTAGGTCTAGTGTAATAATCTAATTAAGCTTGAATGTTCTAACCAGCAATGTCTTGTATATGTCAGGACTCCCCTTAAATAATGGAATTGGATTGCCACCTGGTATTGATATGAACATTGAAATTCTAATTATTATACCCCCAAAGATGGTTGATTTAAAAATAATGGTTGATTAAAATCAAATTGTCATATCACACGCCACAATCCGAAGCATGGTCGGCAAAATATTAGCTGCTCTCTGTTTGCAGGCAGGTCAGGCGGTATAACAAGATGGGCAGTATATCATTGTTTGTCTTGTTTTCTCATTAACAGGTGCATGGATAATTTAGCTATTCACTTTGCTGATGGTCTCCCTAGCTCAGATGTAGACAGTCTCTCATTCACACTAGGCAACGGTGCCAAGTATGTAGTTGTCGCTGTAATTGAATACAAGACCTCTCCTAATCACTTTGCTCTGTGGCAGAAAGAGCAACCTCTAGATAAAGCTGGTATGTAATCGCTATAGCTGTCATGTCAAAAAACCTGGTATATTTTAATAATGTCATAGAAGCAGAATAATAATCATAAAATTTTAGAAAAAAAAACAGATTAATAAAATAGTGTCCTCTATTGTGTACTACTTTATTGTATCAATGAGTTGACAGTAGCTTCCATCTCCTTGATTGTATCAGCCCTGACCGAATTCAATATACAAAAAAAAGATACAATTAAATTTTGATGGACAACTAGTTGAAATTTGTTTTTATTGTGTAACTGGTGTGAGAATATAAAATAGTATTGCATTTCTTGTTTTAGAAAAGTGGATGGTATACGATGATCTGCGATCTCAGTACGCCAATTTCAGCACAAAAGAATTTACAGCTCCGTCCAACAATATACATGTCGTATTTTGGGAAAAACTTCAAATTCCGAAGTCTTTCAAATCTGCCTCAATTCTCCCTGATGTATCCTCGAAGTCCTCCAAACCTGCCTCAATACTCCCAGATCTATCATCAAGCTCAGACGAATCATTCATCGAGGTACCCTCGTCAAACACCGTAGCCGTTAAGAAGAAGCGCAAATCAGCCCCGGTGAAAAGGAAATGTAAAACCGTAGATATGGACTCATTCGAATCGGCAATGGAGCAACTCAATGCGTTCAGTCCTGAGAAGCAGAGTCGCATGAACGACATACACTCAAAACCTTCAGTTTTACCCAAGAACAATGTTTCTCATATATCTGCAAACTTCCCAAGACAGAAACTGCCTGTGCAGAAGGTTATAAATATGTCAGACTCTGCGTCATCCATGCCTAAACCAAAAATTCAGAAGCAAGTTATTGCAAATCCAAAACCGACATTGCCGGTTCCAATACAGGACAAAAATCCATTGAAAAGCTCGCCTAGTATAACCCCAGTCTCAAAATCTAAAGCACCCCAAACTAGTGTACACTCTGCAAATGCTAGACCAGTAAAATCGAAGGCGGCGACTAATACTTCCATACCCAATAATACCAGTGCCAAGCCATCAACGACAAACCAGTCTTCTAAGAGGCGAGCACCAAAGGATAAAGAAAAGCTGTCCGCCTCCAAGACATCCACAGTACCGGGATTATCAAACAGTGCCAAACAAAAGACCCCAACTTCAGCCTGTACAAATAAACCAACAATTCCAACAGTGACTTCACAACAGTCCAATGGCCAACCAGGCACTGCCCCTCAAGCTGTGCCCCACGTAACAAATATGAATCATGCAGTAGCTTCAAGTGACATGCGTTCCTCATCGCCAAACATTATTGATATGCTTGAATCAATCTCAAGTTATCCACAGCAGAGCCAACAGCCTGCCACTGTGGCTGTGTCATCAGCCAATCCTACTTCTCAGCCATTATCAAAGCCCCGTCAGCTCAAACTCCTTTCAAAGAAGATCACTGCGACTGCAAGAACAGAATCATACAAGCAAGCACCTGTGCGTGGTAGTCAGCCATCACAGCCTGTCTCTAATGGCTCCTACAGTGCCATCATGGATACTCTAGCAGGTGTCAGTAAGAGGAAAAGTTCAGACAGCATTGCTAGATCAGTTAATAAATCTCAAGTTGCAGCAAGAACCAACACGTCATCTGCACCAAAAGTGAAGAAATCTTGCCTCGATCTCGTGCAGCCACTTCTTCTCAAAAGTAAACTCGAGAAACAGAAGATGCTCAGTGGGTATGTCCCTAAGAATGAGAGGCCTGAAGTATCACCAGCACGCAAGAAAGTCAAATTTGATGCACTTGCAGCTCCTGTCAAAAAGGCTAAAAGTTCAGCTAAAAAAGGCTCAAGCGCCAAATCGAAGACCTCCAGCAAAAAAAATCCTGCTTCTTTAGTAACAGCATCTGTAAATAATAATCCTGCTGCTGCCAACAACTCCCTTCAACCATCAGCTCATGTTCCGGCACAGATTTGTGCTTCCTACACATCTGCTATTAGCTATCCGCAAACGCAGACAAACATTAACACTTCCACCTGGCAGATAAACAATCACTCCTCTCATCAGTCGGCCAACTATGCCAACCAATCATATGCAAATTCGCAACCCTACATGAATGGTTTTGACCAGAATGCTTACTCAAATCCTCACGGCTCATCAGGTCTGGCCAATAATGATGATGATAGTTATATATCATCAATGTTGAGCTTTTTGGATGCTCCTTTGCCGGAATCTCAAGATATGCCCTCCCTAGATGATATGTTCAGCGAGTTCTTGTAGACTGGTAAACTGTAATAATATCCTGGATGTGACAATCTTTATGGTTATTACTTCTGTTTTATCATTTTGTTAACTGATTCTGTACCGGTTTAGTGTAATTTGTAAATATTGATTTCTTTTTGTAAACGAAATTATATTTGTTGCCGTCATTTCCGTCTCTCTTAAACTTAAATGTAAAAAAACAGCAATATATAAATTGCTATGTAAATATTTTACATAAAAGTGCAAATAAATATGACATTATTTTTGACCTGATTTTCTTTTCTGATCCATGCATAGCCGAGAGTTTGGAATTGTTACCATCATTTGATATCCCTCATTTGGAACTCCTATATAGACATCAAAGTAAATTCGTTGAAAACATCGTAAGTACTGACCATAGTCTATGGTTCCATCTGTGAAACTAGTGACCCCCCTCTCCTTGGGACTTTATGTGGACATTGAAACCACTGATTTTTAAATATTTTCATATGAAATGTTATGGAATAACCATAAACTTGTAAATACTAAGTATTAATATGTCTATGAGAATAATAGCATTGTGCTGAGTTTCAATGCAAGCATTCTCCCCCAAGTCATGCATAACTCACAGTTAGGATCATGTATGATTCAATTTGCCTGCATGTGGTGTTGCTCCCCCACAAGCCAGCAGCAGCGCACAAGTAATATGTGAGGACTTGGGCTGCAGGCAATTGGATCAAACTTGATCAAATTTTCAGAAAGCCGTATCACTCATATAATCATGGCTTCTTAACCTATCACTTTATAACGTTCTCATTATGTCCATCAAATATTGACATAATAAACCAATGGATGGATGCGCAAAACTTGCTGAGATATACCAGAATCCGTTGACCCTAGCCTGTAGTTATCCCCTCATGAACATAAAGCACACAATTCCTAATATTTTATTGGTGTCTTTATTGGCATGATGTACTATTTTATGATAACTGTTGGGATCAATGCTAACATGATGTGGCGGTATGTTTTTCTATCGCAGAGGAGAGTTGACAGATGAAAAAGAGAGGACTCATCTTGAGGTACAAGAGGCCGGGGATGAGTTCCAGAAAGGATTGGCTCTCGGGGCTCTATCCATTCTATTCGGCGTAATTGGGATAATTTTGCTGATAGTATTTGCCGCATACAATAGCGCAGGGTATCATCCCAACTCAAATTCTCTCAGAATCAGTGGTAAGTGAGTCAATTTAATCAAGTAATCGTCTAACTTATAAACAACACAATCAGGCGCTCTAATTTTACATCCTTGTCAGCGCTCTACACGAGAAAAATCCTAAATAAATTTTTTGACAGCAATTATAATCGAATTTCAGCCATTAATTTATCTACCCAAGGCATTGATACGCCTTACCTGCCCTTGAACGCGCCTTTACAAGAGCATCATTGTACAATTCTTTATATCGGATCGTTTAAGTTTAATTTTTGATTTTCACAGGAATATTCTTACTGGGTCTCGGTGTTGTGGTTGGACTCCCTGCACTGGGTTTCATCTTGCTGTTTTACAAGGACCAGAAAAAGCGCCCCACATGTAGCACTGAGCGAGACGCAGAGGGAGATGTTCTCCCCACCCTGTCTGGAAGGCTCATGGGAAAACTGAGTGAAAGTGAAACTCGAAGACTGGCAAAGAGCGCCACCAAGCTTCAGCAGAAGCTTCAAGCGCTCTCAATGGAACATGGACGTCAGGAATTTGTACCTGGAACTTCCTCTCAGTATCCTACAGATGAGATCAACAAATTCAAGTCTTTTTCCGAATTTGTAAGTAACAATCTTCATTTGAAAAGAATCTTCATTTAACAAGAATCTTTATTTGCCAAGAATCTTCATTTGACAAGAATCTTCATTTGACAGGAAATGGTTGAGACACAAATGTTATCATTTAGGTTTTTTGTGTCAAGGACTTCCTGCAGTGCATTGAGATGTAGATTGCATTGCTGTCTGAGCTATAAGCGAGTCAGCATTGAACAAGCTACATTTGTGTCTCAACTGTCTACAGCAGAGGCACACATGTTCATACGAATATGGTTATAATTACTTTTGCTATTCCATACCTAGAACTGGCGACCTTTAAAACGGGTTGTACAGGGTTTTAATTTGCCAGCAGACACCTGCAGCTCTTCACATCTTCTTGGTCAATACTCTTACAGGGAAGAACGCAGACGGTGTCGAATTTTAATCTGTATCGTGAAAGGCTACTGGCGGAGTATGTCAAGTTGTTTGATTGTGACTGTGATCAAATAACCCATCACAAATCAGAAACTGCTATCGATGACCAAAATTTATCCAGACCTATGGAATGGGTTACAGTCGAACCGCATGATCTTGAGCCTACTGAATTACCTGCCGGCCTACAAACACCATCAAAACTCATATTGCCACCAAACAGTGTGAGAAATTCCATCAGAAGTGGATCACTTAGTCCATATACAGCAACAGATAACCGTTCTGTTAACAGTCAAAGGCTATCAATAGCACAGCCTAATATTACTGCTCAATCGAGTGTCTTATCTTCAGATAGAGGTAGCTTTATCACAGCAGCTGATTCGCTGATGGCTCAGTCAGCGCTGCAATCTACAACTCAATATGCAACCTGTGCGGATGATGTGCTGCAAGAAGGCCTAGACAGCAAAAACCTGAATGATAATAATGTAGGGGAATATAACTTCTTATATCAATCATCTGATTTGGATACATTCAGGACTGCTGAAGAGCCTACTTGACAATCATAGAAATATACATCATGGGATCAATCAATCACACAAATCAAACATGTATTTTTGTGCTATAATAATAGTATATAGAAAACTATTTCTTTCAATAATACTACTTAATCAAATAACTATGGTATAATAAAAGATATGGTGGCTCGTGGAACTTTTCCACATTTAGCTGCTTGTGAAACATTGGCATAAATACCAACAATAGGAAGGAACAGAACAAAAATCACAATAAATTAACACTCATGCTTGTATTGATCAACGGGTGGTATAATTGTATCTACTAGGTAGCCTTTTCCCATGTCCAATTTAGAAGATGGCTTCAAGCAACATTTGTATATCTGTTGTTCCAGCTACGAGTAAATAGCTAGCATTAAAAACTGCGGGGAGAGGGGTAATTTTACAGCAAAAGTGACCCTTTATTTCATATCTACACTATAAAATAAATTCCCTGACTCGAGACTGGCATAACTTGGTCCTTAGAAGTAGGTAGCCTTGTCGTTCAGCCTTTAGGAAGTTTAACTTCAGGATTTTCTCAATCTCGATGTTATCAGCAAAATGACTGGCGTGGATGGCTGGACATTGTTATAATATATCACAATATCAATTAATTATTTAGTATTAATTGGCTGTGTGCAATCTTACAGCACTGAGTAACAACAAAGAAATTTGCCTCTAACGAAAAATTGCGTGACTTTTATCTTGGGTTGACCTTAGGACTTTCCACTTCATGCTCAGTATGAAACCAGCCAAATAATCGGATTGAGGGAAAACCAAAATTTTTGATTTACCTCACAGGAGGGGATTTTGTGTCGGACAATAATATCATCATGGCACAAAAATTAGGTATGAAAATAGAGTCAAATTTGCTGTGAAAGATTCCCTCTACTATACCTAGAACATGATTGTGGTGGCACAAAGCCTTGCATTGTTGAAATGAGAGAAAATAAAACATACATCAAGTAGTTGTCTCTGGTAAAACCGGTATGAAAAGGAAGTCAAAATTAATATGTGTTTAGGCAGTCTCTTACTTGTTTAACCAGTGTAGAAATTTTTTTACTTCCGCAACCATCCTTCTTCAGTATTATGCATTGCATTTCAAAAAGTGATGAGCTATTCCTTCATCTTCATACACAAACCAACTTATTTTAAGCATTGGTAGGACTAGAACTAGTCTCAAATAATTGCCTAACTTATGCACAAACAAAATTCTATTACTCAACTACAGGGAGTGTTACTCCAAATTTACTTGGCATGGCCGTTCATAGCATGTCCGTTTGTACCATTCATACCCTCGACGCCATTTGTGTCATGAATAGGCTTGAGATCTGTGTTGTACAAAGCATCCATGTACTCCATGGCTATCTCTCCAACGAGCGATCTATCGGGTATTGCTTGAGACATCCCATAGATTGCAGCCTGTTAACAAATAATATAAAACTATGAGATCATGTTGATCTGTGCAGGGAGAATGATGGGTTTTGCAGACAGTTTTGGAACCAACACAAGCGGAGCAACAAGAAATAGACTTACAACCCTACATATCAGAACACAGCCATTCTTTATTTTTATAAGGATTACAACTATGTACTGAGATATAATCCTTTTACAGTTTCCATAACAAAGAATACGCTGAATTGTCCTGTCAAGACTGAATGTGATATTTAAGCGTACCTTTCCAGTAGCTTTCTCTTTAGGATCTTTCATGATAACAGCAGTACACTCTCTGACATCTTCTATAAACTCATCAGCTATACCAGGTTGGGTTTGTAGCAGAGTACAACACAGGTGGAAACTAAAGAACAAAACACAGGGTGAGATGAGTGAGATGGAGCAATTAAACTTGTTATGCGCATGTTATTACTGTCGGGCGATTGGTGCTGCACGAGCCGTTGGGTTGAGTCCCCTTTGTCATCACATTTCATCTGGTTTTTTTTGTAAAACAAACAAAGCCGGGCTGCTGAGATAATATATGATCATTTCGGGGAGCACTCTAGATTGATAGTACCCTCGGGTCCAGCTGCTTCCTAAAAGGTGTTTCAAATATGATCACATTTATCTCTGCATTTACTATGCTGCATTCTGGATTTGGTTACATCTAAGTAAGATGAAAAATAATTTTTTTAAGTGAGCATCATAAGAAGGGACAAATCATTATCCATCTGAAACAGGAATAGTATGACCAAATTCTAAGGCGCTAAATAAAACGATTTTGAAAATCCGATAAATGGTTAGGATTTCAGTTTGTGTACCGATAAATGACATAATTTAAAAGTTTCGAGGAACGTCTTCTTTCAGCAGCGAAGCAACCTTATGAGATAGAATCAATGAATACAAACCTGGAGGGGAATTGCAGGGCGTTCAGACTCCATCCTCTCTCAGTGAGGGCTGCGAATAATCGGAGTATATCGAAATCTAAACTGCCCACTGTAACAATCGATACTTTGGGATCACCAAATACAAATATGCCTTCTATATCGCTCAATCTAAAAGAGAGGAAAAAAACTTTCCTAAATAAGACGAGCAACTCTGCTGGGTGCAATTTACATTACTTGTGCATCAACGTAAGTGTCAGTGCATAGAAACTCCTAGCCACGGCAGGGAGATTGGGAATATGCTGTATGGGGGTGGCTGGTAGAAGTGCACACCACATTTTGTAGCTTGAGGTAACTAATGAGCAAAAAAATGAGTTAGTTTATAATCAATGTGTGGGTACAACACATTGCCACTCTCAGATTAAAGTATATATTTCATATGGTATCACAAACTCTATAAGCCGTATTGATTTGATGGGGAATGTATAATGACATTATACAGCCCAATGACTAGTCCAAAGTCTACAGGGTCTAGTACATGGTCAGTTGCTAATTGTGTTACGAGCCCACGTGCATGCAGGACTTACTGTAACTTGGTCTAAATCTCAGTTGTTACATCATAGATTAACTCTGTTATATAGCCTTTTCTTACATCATGGTATTTTCCCTTTGTAACAGCAGAAGCTAGCTATTCAATAAACCCCAAAGATTTAATGAGCCAAGCCAAGCATAATTGGACATTAGACTATTTGATTTTACACCAGCTACTTTTCAATAATGATAATGGGCATTATTTAAATAATGAAAATTAAGATATTGACTTAATATTTAAATCATTTAAGTTTTAAGTCGAAGCCCAAAATCAAGTAGGTGAAGCATATGATAAGATGAGAATAAGGGTACATTTTACAATTTTTCTATTTAGCTGACAATAAAAACATGGCTGGGGGGCCGTCGGATTTGGGGCAAGAGTCTGGGGGGGGGGAGGGGGCTCAGACTATGGCTGGGTGTTTTGCTATAACACGCCACTGAAATTAGGACAGATGCAAAAAAACCAAGGATGAAAGCAATGGAGAAAAGGGGTTGGGGTTGGGAATGATAAAACAATAATGTTTATTATACAAGGATAGTGGAGTTGTGATTAAGGTTACATACTTTTCTATGATACGGCGGGTGGTCTCGATGATTTTCCTGGTAGTATCTACATATCCACTCTCACCATAATACATCATAGTGGCCCAGCAGGCAGCAATAATGGCTCCAGGTCTACTTCCTAAAAATAAACCATAAAAGTGCATGTATAATTTAGTCTACAAACAACTGCAGCAAAATCCCCCAGAAAGTAGACCCAATGTATATGTCTAGTAGGAATTGAAGTTTAAACCAAATTTTTAATTTGGAAAAAGCGACTTAACCTTATGTTAATGACATAATTAAAACATTTTATAATTTCCCTCCCATGCCTATAAAAATACTATTGAAAATTATAACTTACTTTGGCCCTAAAAGTGAATATAATAGTTCTTGGGAAAACCATAAGAACCAGTTTATCTAAAGGAGTACAAGATCTATTTGTCCCAATATTTATGATTTTTCTCCAGTTTAGGGGATTTTGTATCGGACAATAAAATGATCATGGCACCAAAAGTTGCAAGTTACAAAATAGGCATGAGTATAGAGTCAAATTTACTGTGAAAGCCTCCCCTCTACCCTACCTTGAACATGATTGTGGTGGCACAAAGCCTTGCATTGATGAAATGTGAGAAAATATACGTACATCAAGTAGTTGTCTCTGGTAAATCCGGTATGAAAACAAAGTCAAAATTTGTATATGTTTAGGCAGCCTCATTCAACCAGCATAGTAAGATATATTGTTGAAAATTATAACTTACTTCGACAATAAAATTTGGCCCTTAAAGTGAATACTTGGTAATTTTATATGTCATTTTTCTTGATTTTTTAGTTACTTGTCTTTTTAATTCTACACCATATTTTTATCAATATTTCTGTTTTCTGGGTACAAGTCCCAAGGACTTATTCTTCATCAGAATAAAAATGGAATATATATATATATATATATATATATATATATATATATATATATATATATATATATATATATAGTTGTTCTTGGGAGACCCGTAAGAACCAGTTGATCTAAAAGCATAAAGTCCAAATTAGGAGTTGTCCCAACAGTGACACAGTGATGACACCACACATTCAGCATAAATATAATTAATAATAAATATATATAACATGACTTGTATAATGAGATGTGTGTATCTATACCTCCTATAGTTGGGGTGGCGTATATACCGCCAGGCCAATCTGTGATGATATAGTATTGGAATCTCCTCATCTCTGTGGTAGAGTACAATATAACTGATGATCCCTTGGGAGCGAAGCCATACTGCAAACATAACAGTCATACTATGAGCAATGAAGAGATATATTAGATTTTTCTTACATATTTAAAGAGAAAATTCACTGCGCATATAGAGCACAAGCTCCCAACACATTCAGTTGATGTGTTTTTTTTAAATTAATTTTAGTCTATAGCAGTCTAACATCATGCCTGTTACAAATCTGCTAGCATGCATTTGGCAAAATGCAAACAGTTCAAGTCTCCATGGGTATATCTTCTATTATTTAATGGTGGGCAAATCCCTCCAATATGATTTGATCAGAGCAATAATCATAATATTATACCTTGTGGGTATCGCAGGAGATACTAGTTACACCTGGCAGACGGAAATCAAATGGTTTCAGTGGATATCCAGCCTTTTCCATAAACGAGATCAGGAAACCGCCGAGACAGGCATCAACGTGTACCGGTATATCATACTTACGTCCGAGCTAAAATAGAATGATAAGTAGCTGTGACAATTCCATTCAAACGTTCAAGGGGAAAGTAACCCGAGTCAAACGCCCAACGGGATAGTATTCCCATGAGGAAAGGTTCACTATTTTGCCCAGGCTGTAATAGCAAAATTTATTGCTAGCTGACTTATATAAACTTCCGTCTGAGCTGGGATTAATTGGTGTTAGTGCCAGCTAACACCAAATCATCCTCGAATTAACCCAACTAATAGCCACTTTTCTAGGGTAGCGGTTTCAGGCATTTAGATAACTTTTCATGTATTCTATGACCATAATTCAGATGGTATCTAACAGAAAACTTTCATATCATTGAGACTGTCACAAGAAGAGCTAGTTGGTTTATAACATACCTCACTAATCTCCTCGATAGGATCCATAAGACCCAACACAAATTCTGGTGCACTTCCAACTATCTGTAAATACAATAATACAAGGTCTTCATGACACATATCTACAACACTCAATGGGGCAAACTAATAGGTCACTATCTCAGCCATTAGTTATTTCTTAGACTTCATAATTGCATATATATCATTCAAATAACAAATGGTGTCATAAGCTCACACCTATGATGCCTCAATTAGACATGAGAGGGCAAAATCTTATAACATACGACCAGACTAAAGGCAGTTGTTTACTGAAGATATTGATTTATAAGCAGGATAGCAGTTTAATGATTGTCACTACACCTTCAGCTGTTATCGCCAGGTTTGCCATCCCTACCATCATACAGATAACTTACCATACATGTGTTTTTATTGATGAGAGAAGCCATCTTCTTGACATCAACAGTCATGGTTTTAGGGTCTGTAGGTACAGTCTTCAGTACTATGTTAAAGGACAGGCACGCCTGAAATGAGATATGACTGGTCTTCACTTAACTGGTATTCAAGATTATAGATGATTTATCAGCAAAAATATAAGATTTTTATTTGATAATGAGCGTATAACGAGTATGAGTGCCAACAAAGTATTGCTTGATGGGACTAAGACATGCGACTTCAAAAGGCTCTTGCAAGTTTTCCTCCTGTTTATTAAAGAAACCCATATTCTGTCTCTCTTCCATCAGAATGATGAAAAACTGTCAACGAAAATTACTTAGAAAATGAAATAAAAGTGCTTGAACTTTCTGTGAAACACCTAAAAAAAGAGATTTTCTATTTTATAAAATTAATGTACTGCCAATCTTACCTTTTCAAAAGCAGCATGGGCCGACCTTGGTACAACCCTGTCAAAGAAATATCGATGGTATATGTTTAGCATGAGGTATTTATTATAAATAATTTTTATGAATCTACTGTACGAGTATAAGCGCTTAAATTCTGCATTTGTTGCTGGTAGTTACCTTTCATTATCGACCACAACCCTTCCATAGGGATGCGAGCTCCACCAGCTAGCCGGGCCGAGTGTGAACATTAAAACATTAAAGCCACTGCAGTATTTTTCTCCGAATGTAATTTCAAACACAGCATTATGGCAAAGCATCCGCATTCTTACAGAAAAGTAGGAAAACCAATTCAACACAATTTTTTGCTAGCCATTTTCACTCACATCTGTGGGCGTTTGATACCCTTACTGATCGCCCGATCACGGTAAGCCTTACATGCCAACATAATACTCTCAGTGCCACCGGCAGTCATCTACAAAATACAAGTTAGACATGAAAACATCAAAAATCTAGATATCTGGTCAAAGAGAAAACAATACGCTTCTTGACTCAGTCGCATCCTTAGGGATGAAATGTGGTATCAATAATCAATGGTTATATTAGTTTTCATGGTTATAAGTAAGGCAATTTGTGCTAGATAATAAGCCCAACCTGGTCATACAACTCTGACCGACCGACTTGTGTTTGTGTGTCCACACACAAACACAAGGCGGTTGGTATTTGTTTGATATTAGAACTATTCTCATACTCACAGTGCCACAAGCATTGGAGGATCCATTAAACATACTGATACACATCTGTACCACCTCAGCTTCCATCTTTCTCACATCAGGGAACAGATCTCCGTGTAGAGGATTAGTCCAGGCAAACATCTTATATATCTACAAAGGGAAGGCACCGAATACAAACACCTTTATCATTCATCTTACGTACAAACACCACATTCATTTTGAATCATGTTCTGGTTTTTCAAGGTAACTACCAATTTAGCTCAATAAAAAATCAAGTTGATAGGTAAATAAAGAGATGCCTGGCAGCCTAGCTAGTGAAAGGGCAACACATCTGTAGAGGAATTCCTCAATCCCCTACACAATATTTCAATTTCACAAAAACAAATGTATGTTTATGGTGGTATCACAGTTACAAGCCATGAGTTTTGGGAGAAAATATACAAGGTTTTCGAGCTACCATGGTCACGAGCACAGAGACCCACAAGTTAAGAGTTAACCTCCTACCTCTCCATTCAGCTCGGTGAGTTCAGCACCACCATTATACAGAGTACCAGAAGCTCTACCTCGGGAAAACTGGAATTTACCTGAAAGTGTGCAAATCAATATATAATAGTATTATATAATATATAATATGTCAGAGTATGCCTGAAGGTGTGCAAATCAAGATAAAGGTCCAGGTGCATGATGATAGTATTAAAACAGGATCTGTGATGTTTTAGGCTGTATATTCTGGTTTACACATCGATTATAATGGATCAAACTAGATTAATCGTTTTAGGTCTTTTGATTGTCTTAAATTTTAGTTTATGTAGATTGGACAGGCCTTCGTACAACTTAGCAATGTGAAACATAAGGTGCATCTGCATTCTTATTCAAAATGGTACACCTCGGATAGCTATAGTGGACAAGTCAACAACTGAACCTTGACTACAAATTTACCAATTAATGTAATCCAGTATGTCATACCCATCGGAATTTCAGAGCCAGTGCTCAATTCTTATTCAAGAAATGGGCAGAGAAATCAAAACTAACATGACATTGACATGGAACTCCCCACACACCCCAACAACAAACCTGATGAAATATTATTACAACATGAGTTCATATAACTTACTCATTGATTTGTAATCTGAAGCCATTCTGCACACTTCAGCCTAAAACATGAGTAATAATAGATAATTCCACAATTGCATCAAGGATATCCTCATTCAGAAAATAATGTACATATATATCATCATGGCAATAACTCTTTAATCATCCGTGTAGTAACGTTTCATCATAATTGATTTCACTTTTTATCAGATGGACTTTGAACCGGTCACATGATGATTTTCTTTTATTAATTTTATAGATCCTCTTTACAGAAAATAGAGTTTTTCTAGGAGCTTTCAATCACGATAGTAGCAGTGTTTGATGTAATGGTTATTAATTCAAAAATATAATGCTAGCACAATCGATTGGTTACCAGATATCTCACATCCCCGATTTTGTTGAATTCAAGGTCAATACATGATATATAGATAAAATTTGGCATATTGGTATGTGGATGTTGGTTATAAGCTGCAAGGATAACGCAGCGCCAAATTACTTTCTGATGCTGTACAAAACAACCCATGGTTGGCGCAGCACGCGGTGGTATATCTTTCAAGCTTGGTTAGATAAGAAATATTGTGAGATTATTATCTAGACTGGTAGTGATAATATACCAATGCCACTGGGTCATGCTGTGTAACTTATCGTATAGTGATAACTCAATCATATATAATACCAGTTCAATAGGTATTACTATAATATAATAATACCTAACGATTGTTATGTGTGTAGCCGAGGACAATAATAATAAACCCTGAGTACACAAGTACTTAAGTCTGCCGACATCTATTTTGTTTTGGCATTGAGATAATGTTGGTAAATTGGCGGCCTTAATAATATAGCAGCAGAAAGTTTGCTACCAGTATTTCTTTCATAGACATTGGGGTGTCAAATCAGTTAAAAATAGGACAGCACTGAGCAGCTATCTGACCGACATCAGGCCAACTTACCGCTGAGGATCCGTGAGCCGGCAACTGCTTGAGGAAACTCATGCCAGGCTTGAGATCTTTGGCAAAGCCAAGCTGCAGTGACTTGGCAGTCTTATCTATCTCCGCCTGAATTTGATTCCTCACATAAGGTATCTTACGTACAGTCCGAAAAAAGTTTTTCTTTGTTTTGGCAAATCCACCTGAAAGAAGAGGCAGGTATTTTGATGTACAAGTGAATAACCTTTTTCCTTCCATTGTTTTGCCATTTCCATGGAATAACTTCTAGCATTGTCGCCAAGCTACGTTTTTTGGCTCATGACCAACTGACCGACTTTACGGTCCCACTATACCAGCTTCATATTGTTGATTATATGATACCAATTACGGCTCTAGAAGTGTACACAGGTTAGGATAACACAGTGTGTGGTATTGTGATACAATATTGAGTTGTATTTTGCTTTTGTGGTTAAACGCCCAGACAGGAGGTGGTCTAAAGCACTCTGTATATGGGCGGTGGCCGGTAATATTTGCCGGATTATATTGTGCAGCTCTTCTACTGAGCATGGGAACTTTCCATACACAAAAATGTTCATAAAATCTGGAGAGAACAAGAAATAATTCTTAGAAGCAAGATTGATTTTCATTGACCAAAGTTCAAATAATAAACATGGAAGTAGAGAAGCATCTGATAATCTGATAATAGAGGTGCAATGTCATTACATCAATGAACTGAGATAAGTGATAATTCATTGATTTCATACCTTCTCCTTCGAAGAGATATTCCCATAGCCACTGAATGGAAAGTAAAGCTACCATACTGAGTACTATTATCAGCCATGGCTCTATGGCGTGTGTCTCACAAACACCATTTATCCAGTTTCTGGCACATAGAGCGTACTTTACAGCTTCATCCTAGAGAAACAGGGGAAGTTATATTAAGAAGGGTAACTTGGTAACTGCGGTGTATCTGTATAAATGTTCGAAAGTGGCCTACAAATCTTGTTTTCCATGAACAACAACACAACTGTGAGCATCTCTAGAGCGCAAAAAGAAACTTACAATCACTAATTTGCCTACCTGTATCTGTGAGAGTAAATCTGTTTGGGTTCCGTTCTGAGCCATATCCGAAATTTGTGCTATATCATCAAGTAACTATAACAAATTGATCAGGCATATAAAAAAATTGATATGATTCACAATTGAACTCATTCACACCATAATGATTAGCTAATGGTCATAGCCTATCCTATAACTGTATTATATACAGTGTGCACTATATAACCTGGTAAAACCTACCCTATCCTGTCAAACTTCTTTTTGAACACCAAGTTTGTCAAGCAGGCAACACCTACCTAGCTGTGACAATTCTGAGTCCTTGCATAGCCACTGAAATAAAATGTATGCTCAGGTGTTTGTCCCAAATCAAAAATATAGCCATACCAGACCCTCGGCACTAGCATATCAAAGTCAAATAATTGTTACCCGTGATAGAACTAAATATCTCTGTAATCTGGTGATAAAGAGAGCTCATCTGCAGCCTGCCAATTTGGTACTCTTTTAGCCAAACTTGTGGGCATGACTTAATCCCTAAAGTTAATTAAGTAAGACTAGGCCTATATACTTATACTATGTATCTACATTGAAACGGTATTGCTGTCTGTTGATGTTTGGCAATGGACTGCCATGTCAGCCAAACCCTTTAAGGCCCTGCTTATACCACAAGGAACATTAAGGTAAGCTAGCCCAAGGAGTTAGCTAGCCTGTCTTGACAAGCTTGTCAATGTATGCTACAGGCAAGCATGCATGCGTATTATCACTACAAGTTAGTAGCCTAGCCAATGCTAGGTCTATATATAGTAGGCCTACACAGTGAGAGTGACAATACAATAAAAAGGTAAGCATAACTAGGTATGCTAGGACTGTCCTCAACCTCCTAACATGGAAAGCAGGATTGAAAGAGCTACTAGAGTGTATGACATGACGATCTTCATATGCAGGGTACTCTCTGACCTTTAGGACAGGTTCATTCATATAGATAGATAGATAGATAAACAAGTAATAGATGACGATGATTTGACAGAAATCCATCACATCACTGAAGTGAGTAAATGAAAAGGACCAAATTAGTAATAATACCTGCTGATGGATCTCTCTTGGGCTCCCTTGTAAACCACGTTCTCCTTTCTCAGAGTGTGATTTCCTCAGCTCAGAATTCAGAAACCCAAATCGGTTGCTACTCGCTCATCAAACCCAAACAACAGAATGGAAAGTCAGAAGCAAGTGTTTACATAAATTGGGACTTTGACCCTTTTAGCTGTGCCTACTAAATAGCAATGTTGGGGAGACTCTTTGAATTAACCGATAATAATGTTGAAAACATATCATTGGTTCTCAGGCTCTGATTCACAGTTGTAGCTACCAAAGTTTAAAACCTTCTTTTCACTCAAACAAAGAGATAAACAAAAGAAGTGAGTGCAACTAAAGTACACAAAGACAATAGTAAATTGTATATATTGTGATTGTGCACTTTACTAGACTACTTTATTTGGGCTGTGACCCAGAAATAAATAGCCAATAGACTGTCTTATCTTACTCTTAGCACAAAACCAAGACTAAAAGAAGGGTTTTGCCATAAAGCTCTTACTGAAATCTCATAGTTTATTTTCAGTTCTTGGTTGTTTATAATGCAGTGAGCCGAGCTTTGACCATTCTACTAAAAATAAAATCTTGTTTTCTAAATTTCAACCAATGAACCATTGTTTCAACCAACCCAACTCTTTGCTGAAACATTAAGAACAGGAATTACAAGTGAAAAAGGTGGTTGATGTTATGCAGTGAAGCCTATTTCTTAGAGAGGGAGTTAATTAGTTTATGAATTGATGGCCCGATGACTCACTGAATAGGACAGCTTGTTATTATTGGGCCTTTCTAACCAGTCTAATAATGTAATAATAATAACACTAACAGGTCCCCCAGACCAATGAACTGAATGAGAGGGAGCTCATTGCTCTGAGTGTGGATGTGCTCTTTGTTGTTTCTGAACCCAAGCAAAATACAGGCTGGTAAACCATAGAAGCCTGTTGTTCAACAGCAAGTAATCATCATGATCAAGTCACTGTTATTCAGTGCAAAGAGTTAGAGACTCTGGTCTAACTCCTTGGATAGTGTGATGTCTAATTATGGAGAGATATCCCTAGTACTACTTGATACCTGGAGCATAATCGTCTCCTCTGGTGAAAGTTCCAGCAAAGTTTCAGGCTCAATATGTGTTGTAAACCGTATAACCAGATTTTCACCATTTACCACAGAAGGATCTACAAGTATCAAAGAGTCATAGCAAATATTACTCCACAATTTAGAGGTGGAGACAAAGAAGCTCTTTTTGTGGAGGTCAGTGCTGCAGTGAGGTATAAGGTACTGTTGGTTGTGCGTTCTAACACTGCCAGGATGTGGATGAAGGTTGATGTAATCTCCAATGTCAGTCTCTACTTCACCAAAGTGGATGGCTCGGAAGAGTCCAATTCTTCGCCGTTCTCTCCTGGTACTGGTCTAGGTTTTTCAATTCCAGTTGTTATATCAGCTGCGAGGTGCTAGTTTTTTTGTCTGACCGCGGAACATTGTAAACAATGCTTCGTTGATTGTGATTGTATCAGGCTACCATCCTATACTGATGATGCGTCATTGATGCGTAGATGTTTTAGAGAGTAGGGAATAGATCTTCTTGTGAACCCTAACTGGCTGGATGCTTTGTTGATTAGTTATTTCATTTACTTGAAATGAAGTAACTAGTGAGGCAGAAGAAGGGGTTTCCATAGGCAGGGCAGATGTATGGCATAGGTTTTTTTGACAACTGACCTGTTGTCCTGACAGGCGATCTGCCGCACTTTGGGAGATATCGTCTTATCGGGGAAGGGTAGGTAAGGTAGTGGCATGGGACTGCACTCACCAGAGAACAAGTGATTGACACCCATAGTTCTCATGGACTCCTGGACAATGCTTGATTATTTATTACTGGTAGAACACATCATTGCCGTTAGGACGATGAGCATATTGCATCTGTATAGTTGTAGATTTTGTCGTGTTTATGAGAGTTGTCTCATTTTGATGTATCAGTGTTTTGTGAGTGGTGATGATAGAAGTTGGTTTGTTGGTTATAGCCAGGATTAACCCCTTGAGATGGGAGTGGGAATTGAACCCGGGATCTATTGTTTGATAACCATGGATGTGAACAGTTGTACTATCAAAGCTCCTGACTCCGAAAGGTAACATTGTCACCTGTGAAGCGTCAATATGGTTGGTTCATTTTAATGTTAATTTTTTTTTCAATCTGCCAGATCACAAAATTCTTTGGTCCATGGGTAGCCCCTCCTTATGTATGTCAGACTATTTTTCGACCTTTCCTTAGATGTTGGTGATCAGGTATTAAGTTTGTACCAGATGGAAATGTTTTTGTGAGAGTTGAGAGTTTCAATTTGTACATCTGAAATATTCTGTGCTTCGCCTGATATTTGTTAACCCAACTATTACATACCCCTGTCCCCTTACCCCTTCTGATCCATGAAAACAAATACCTCCTTGTAGTAATATTGTGCCCTTTGGCGAAGGTAACCTCATTGTTTTTTTTATTCTTGTTTTACAGGTTGACAATAACTGAGCAAAATGTCGGAATACTGGGTTTCGCAGGGTAGGAAAATGTGTTCTTATTGTAAGTGTTGGATTGCTGACAACAAAGCATCCATAAACTTTCATGAGCAAGGTAAGAAACACAAAGAAATGGTTGTATTGAAGCTGGATGAGCTTCGCAAAAAAGGCTTGCAGGATGCTAGAAATAGAACTGCAGAGGCTGCTGCTATGGCTGCCATAGAGAAAGCCGCACATGAATCCTTTCAAAAAGACGTGGGTGCAGGTAGTGCAAAAGCTTATGGCTCAGTCCCAGTAACAGAGAAACAGGTGACTGCCAAGGAGGAGCCTACAAAATTAGCAAAAACGGAATATATCTCTTCAAGAGCCAAAAAACAAGAGTCAAAGGTGAGTTGAAATCAGTCATGTTGGCAGAGTGAATCACGGGAAGCCATAACTGACCTATAGAGTAGACCCCGAACTATTTTATAATGATAGTTGGTGATTTGATTTGTTGGGTATTGTCCCCCTACCAGCAAAGCTCGTCAACACAGACTAGGTATTCTAGTGCTACACATAGTGAAATTTGAATTTCAGTGTTGTTTTTTTACTCTCTTAGATTCATTGCAGCTGTCTTTACTTAACTACAAATTCCTTTGCTGCACGATTATAGTACAGAGTACAGAAACTGTGTAGCTTTGCTGTAAAATTGAAGATTGAATTATCATTTTCCACTCAAATGTGGTAATTGTTAATCTGTGATTATTACAGGGTCAGTGGGAGCAGGCAACTAATGAAGAAGGCTACACTTATTATTGGAATACAGAAACACACGAGACAAGTTGGACATTACCTAACTCGAGCGAGTCAACGGATACAACAAGTGAATCTCAGCCGCAGACCACAGTCCAGCCATCTGTATGTAGGCAGCTAATAATTCCAAGCCCCCATAACAAACAAACATATCCCATAAACTCATAAATACTGTATTTATATGTTATGATTAGAAGCAACCATTGGTGTGCCAATTTAAGCAAGTCTTTGGCACAACTCTGAGTCTTCAGTTAGGTCAACCTGCTAATTATTAAAGAGTTGTTCCCTCCTTCAATGTGAGTGGACAACTCTTTAGATTTATTCTTCATGAAAATAAAGTTTTTTGTAGTGTGACTGGAACAAGATAGGCAAATCATTAAATACATTACACACCTATCAAATTTAGTTTCATTTCCACACATAGTTATCAACTAGTCTCAGACTCAACTCTATCTGGGTTGCTGCTAACTCTTCTCTTTCTCTATTGTCCAAAATTTGATGGGGAAAATAATATTACCAATAATTCATTAATGTTACAGATACCTAAAAAACCTGTGAAGCGCTCCGCTACTACAGGATTCGGACAGTGGGAGACAGTCCGAGAGGAACCAGTCGTTTATGACGACTTGGGTTTACCAAACCAGCCAGCTTATGAGGGAGAGGAAACAGACGAGCATATAACTGAGCAGGTAAGATTTTTAATTTACTCATATCAGCAGGCCCCATTTTTCCAATTCTTTAGAGTAGCGTTCTCCATTTAATTCGATATTGATTGTTAACACAATTAGGAGACAGAAAGATGGCCAATTAAGCTAAATCTCATGCATTCTTATGTCACTTTATTTCGGCTTTGTATAATTAGGACATCATTTTGTGGTCCGCAGAGGTTTGAATTACGTGGCATGCACTGTAGTTCTGTCTAGGTATTGATCTTTACTTCATATATATGTGGTGCGACTGTGAAATTTATTTTGACATCAAAGAGTTTATAGTTAGCCTGTCTTGTGAAGCTTTGTTGGTGAGAGGGACGATTTGTAGTGGGAACAACACTTTTCTCGACAGGCTTGTCAACAGGGTGTTTGAGACAACTCCCTGTTGACAAGCCTGTCGCGAGGAGAGTTGTCAAGATAGGCTAAGTTTATAGTTTGTATATAGCATTGATCACTTTGTTTTTAGCAAAGTGACGAGGAGATAAACACAGAAGACATTCCTTTACCTACAGAAGACATACCATTACCTTCGGATATATCTGAAGCTAAATTGCCTGATGAGGCAGAATTAGTGACTGATCCCGAAGTACCTGAACGTAAAGGCTTCAAAACTAAGACTGTTACTCTGGCGCCGAGTAAGAAAAATACGACCGGTGATGGAGCACCAAAGTTTAAAAAGCCGAAGTTCAATGCTAATAGGAAATCAAGAAGGAAAGATGATGATTGATAAAATATTGTTATTGTTGAATAGCATTTCTGGCAGCTGGGATTAGAATTATGCATCTATACTGTTGACAGCACGAATCAAATTTACATTGATGAAAGCTAATTTAGAAGCAAGTTGGACTATCTTGGTGTACTGACCTTTGAGCCATCTTCTTTGGTTATAATGAGCAAACTCCAACAAAAATGGTTTGCTAAACGGTTTGTAATCAACAAATATCAGACATTGGGAAACACTTTATAAGGATTTGAACAAAAAAAATGCCGAACTCTGACGAAGAGCCCACTGATGTGTTTGTATGAAGTGGAAATAAAAACAAGCAATTGATATACAATGGGACAATTATATGATAAGAACCGGTATGTAATAAAACTATTATTTACATATAAAATATATTAAATATCTTGAATGAGCAATAATATTTATGTGAGTAACACCAGCCAGCCCTCCATCCTGGGGTTTCTCTCCTGCAGTCTCGGAAGCTGACTTGTGCGAGTATTGTGCTGATTCACATGTGTGTATCAAACACATGTATAGCTGCCAGGAAGTATTTGTTCTATAAATAGAAGGTTGAAAAGCTTAGATAAATTTTGAATTGCAGGTTTTAAACGTTGTAGTGGCATCATAAACAAATCGAGGTAACAAACATGATTTACATCCACCACTCAATTACTTTTTTTATTTCCTATGCTTGCCAAACTAATATTGATGTGTATTTTTGTGAAAAGTCAAGCCAGTAAGTAAGCATTTATCCTTAACTAGTGTGATGAAAAAAATCAGACGACCCCAGGCGTCAAATACCGTGGCATGCTGTCAGATATAAGTACTCAGCAATACCAATTTTATAGAGGTTGTCAAGTGATGAAACTAAATAAGGTAATCAACATATATCTCTGTTGAAACGACATTTGAAATTATCCTGTCTCCTATTGAGCATTGTGTCTAATATCCAAGATGCATGCTATTGCTTTATCTTCAGTTTGAAGACCAATTGACTCCTTCTTCACAGAGCAGAGATGGTGCGCCAGTCGCAGGGGATGCACGGTAGGGGCGAGTTGATGTCAAGCTTGGGTTGCTGCTTTTCATCTACCTCCTAAATTTCAATGGCTAGTATGTACAAAGTTTCCCATGTACCTTTGTCATCCTTCTGGTGTGTAATGGAGGTACTGAACTTTGCCCCAGGTTAACTTCGGTAATGGTGGACACAAAAACATATAAAGCTTTTGGTTTCCACAATGGCGTAAACACCAGGCTGCGGCACTATTTTCCGTTTTTAGTGGTAAAATATATTTGTTTATTCAATTTGCACACAAGTTACTCACAATAATTATACAAAAAACAATTATAGGAATACTGTGTGGGGGTGAATCTCTAACTTGTACTCGAAAAATGATACTAGGTCAAACTTTGTGCCTGAAAGCTGAAAGCGTCAATCATCGGGACTGGCAATTTTTTTAAATTTAGAAATGATGACTTTTGTAACAATATTGTGTTTCACATCGTCAAGAAAAAGTTTTCCATGCAATCAACAAAAGATTTTAAAAGAGAACAGCTGTACCATGATAAGTTAAACATGCTATACAACTAATAGTGGTAATTAAAATGTGCGCATGATACAAAAATAAAATAAATCATTTAGTAGTTTTAGAACCGTTGCTAATACTTTCTTCTTGCTGAATTGTCTCCACGGAAGTTTTGGGGTCAGTATTCTTGAATGACACTAGTAGCCCTTTCTAATAAAGGAGCTCTTTCTTATAAAGGCTAACACAAATTGAGGCCTAGGCCAGCATGCAGAGTTATATTGAAGCAAGCTACAGCATCCTATCCTTCTTCTGGCCTCAGTGCCAACTATGGAATGTCAGTAAGCAGTTATAGCTAGCTAATAATCACCAAGTCTCAAGTCTGTGTCAAATACTAGAAAAGATGGCTGTAGCATGCATTGATCCTGCAAAACAAGATGGACATGCAATGAGCTGATCATAGCTAGCTGCAGGTGTATCCCTTCTTGAGGGGATATCATTTACATCATGCATGGCGCCATCTAATTCTAAGGAAGCAGATCTAGACATTATTAGAATTATCGTCACATTTCATCAATAGAACTACATCAGATTCAGCTCAAAAAATTTCTTGCCCGGATCTTATCAATGGCAAAGCTGGGTATCATTGTATTAGTGCATGATTCAGATATATTAGGAGTTGTGCCCTTTATTATATTAAGAGGACAACTTCAGTACCGGAGGGGCTATTATCCACAGTCTGTTATAGATAGTGTGGATGGGTGCTAAGAGGGACAGAAGAGGAAAAACAATAGCTCATGCCAATTGAATTATGGTTTTCTACAAGCAGCCTAAAATCTTTTTCGGTATCAACTAAACAGCACCATAAATGTATGTAGCAGACTGAGAGCAGGTCAGCTAAAGACCAGGAGCACATGCAGTCCTAATTCTCGGTTACATACCCGGTTGCAAAGCTCTATAAACTGCTCCATAGACAATGCATCATCCTCACCATAGTCACCTCTCTGTGAAAAGATTGCAAACTTGTTGTTGAAATCGAATATGTTCATAAAAGTCAATAGTAATTGAGTAAATCCTATTGACATGGATCAGGCTACCAAACCGAAACCCAATATATACTGTCTCAATGGTAGCTTGGTTTTGAATTTGTACATTATGTATGTAATTATGCTACTCTTTTATTAAAAGTTGACTGCATCATCTTGTCCAATTTGGATTGTTCATAGCCTACTGAATAACTGATTCTCTCTTCTCATGCACACTGTTCATGTGATATGCTATTTCATGTATATCTCTGTTCTTTAAAGCTTGAATTATTCATACAGCCCAATTATCTTCAGGGGGAATTTTGTGTGACTACCTTAAGACAAAATCTAATATTATGGGAACACGGCAAGTTAGGCACTTAAACTAAACTACTAGCTCGATCAGAGTTACCAATGCTAATGCTAATTGTGTATTTTCAGATTCAATCTGCTTCTTCAGGTTTAGTCACATCTCTCAAACACCATCCACAAACCCTTTGTGACAAACCCTTTGTGACAAACCCTTTGTGACAAACCCTTTGTGACAAACCCTTTGTGACAAACCCTTTGTGACAAACCCTTTGTGACAAACCCTTTGTGACAAACCCTTTGTGACAAACCCTTTGTGACAAACCCTTTGTGACAAACCCTTTGTGACAAACCCTTTGTGACAAACCCTTTGTGACAAACCCTTTGTGACAAACCCTTTGTGACACACCCTTTGTGACAAACCCTTTGTGACAAACCCTTTGCCACATATAGGCTGGGGTTGACATTAACCACTATAGATTGTACTGTGACTTTCCCCAGTCTGTCTTGACAAGCTTTGTTGTGGGAGGGGGACAACTCCCCACAAACAGTCTAGATTGTACTCTGGTTTGTCCTTTACCTGATATATTGCATTGACATGTTCAAGTACCGCACACTCGTCTACTGCTGGATCTGTGCATTTTCCCATCATGTCATATATGGAGGTGACAATCTCAGTGAATTCATCCTTTGTTATAACCCCATCACCGTTTATATCATACAGAGTGAACGCCCAGTTGAGCTTCTCTTCCATAGAACCTCTACACAACATGGACAGCGCTCGGACAAACTCCTAAAATGGGAAAAATATATTTTTGTTATCTAGCCGTGAGACTGGATCAACCTAGATGCATTTATTCATCATTGTTTTGCAAAAATTTAGCCAAGTGCGCTATGTAAGCTCTTGTCTTGTGTTATGAGGGGGAGTGAGATAGATGATGGAATAAATCAGTCAGAATACAGGCGATATATGGCACCCATTGTATGCAGAGGCTGTAAGCTCAAGTGAAAACTCGCGCTTTACTCACATCCAAGAGTGAAAAATTCATCGCTATATGCAACGAAGCAATAAATTTAACCGTTCTATATTAGCTTCTTTGCAGCTGTCATAAAACGGGCATTCATATTCCCAATGGGTTATATGATTTGCGTATTGTGCAACCGATTATTACCTCAAAGCTGATCGATCCATTTTTATCCTTGTCGAATGCGTTGAAGACAAAATGAGCGTATGCATTAGAATCTGCAAATAGATTGGCAAAGATATAGGGCAAGATTGACCACTAAACTTGCAAGTACTGGAAGTGACAAACCATTCCAAGTCCCTAGCCATTAAATATAAAGCTATGGAATTGCTTTGATAAAGATTTTAGTCATTCAGATATTTTGTGAATTTGGTCAATTTGACTCAAAGAAAGGACCAACTTGACTCAAGACTTATGGATATTCAGATTTTATATCAATCAAAGCATAGTTTGGCAGGTCGAAAATAAAGTGACAGAGCGGACACTCCCCATACGTGACTGATGAGCATAATTCGTGAAATTATTATTGATAGTATTGGAACAAAAAATTATCCGAGGGCCACATTAGTTGATACTTGACATGCTAAATACTTTTCTCCTGGAGTGCTGAAAGTTGCAGTATGGCATAATAGGCTACAAAGTTTTTACTTACCTCCTTGTGGGAAGAATTGACTGTAGATCTGTTTAAATGTATCTTCATTCACAATACCAGAGGGGCATTCCTGTAACGAGGAGTCAGGTGATTAACTTATCTCAACGTCAATCGATCAGAAAAATTAGCCTAGCTAGACACTTGCTAATAAGCTTCCCCATGATAATGATCATCATATATGTGCACATTCTATGCAAAGTCAATGAATCGGATAACTTCACTGTGATAGTTCGAGAAAGATGGCTTGCTACGGTTACTGGCAGATCTAATCATGGAAAATGTTTTACTCTTGAACATGATTGAATTGTGGAGCGGTCCCAAACAGTTGGCCAAGTTATGTCAATATTGAAAACTTTTTGAAACTTCTTTTCTTGATGACTGTGATCATGTTTTGGGCCACGACTTTAAGCCACGCCCAAGACCAATTATACAAATCAGTGTACTTTTATACAACCCCCATAGGTACATAGATACTGACAGCACGCACAGCCATCTCTTTTGTAATTATATCCGGCGTATATAGTATTTTATTCATGTAACTATTGGAAAGTACATCTGAGCAGTCCGTGACTGAATCCTTTTTTTTCAAGACAATAATATGATTGTGAAGCGTGAGAAAAAATCAGACACCAAAGATTTGCTTGTCATTATCATCAAAAAGGCTTTTTTCTCTCTTTTATGGTATAACTCCCGGGACATCAGACTGTCAGAGAGGCATTCCTGAGTTTCACGACGGGATCAGATGAATTCATCCACTGATGTCATCCCCAACGCCAATGGTTTATAGTATCACTGCCATGTTCAGCAATTGCCACACAGGCTGAAAGGACATTCATGTATCAATGTCTATGGTGGCCTGAAGGCATATCGCAGAACTTTGGTGAGGTAACATGTTCGTACGATTTGTACAGTGTACATTGATACCTAGTCTGAGCCCTCCAGACTCTTGTCCCACCCGTCCGACTGCCTCCTTGATTCACTACCTGTTTAAAGCCTCTGTACATAATCTGTAGTTCCTTCTTGCTGAATTTAGTGTTTTTACAGAGGTTCTCCAGACTCTCCGGTTTATATCTGGCTACCTGGATGTCCAGCTCGTCAGCATCAGCATCTGGAATAACATGATAATAACAATGTTAGTTAGTTAACCAATACCGACTACTGAAAAAATGACTACTGAAAAAATGACGGATATATGAAGTACAAACAGGAGTAAAATACCCTAGCCTTTCCTGACTTAGTCAATATATAATATAAACTCCTCAGTCCTTACCATAAAGTTCAATTGAGTTAAATTCACCTAGTTATTGTAAACTAAAATCAATGATACCTCCTTCAACTTTCTCATCCTTTGCTCTCTGAAGCTTTTCAATGTCTTTTGAGATTTCATTCCCCATTGTGCGTAACTCTGATCTGTGCAGCCTTTCCTCACTAATCGGAATAGCAGACTGATGCTGTTCAGCAGCGAAACTGTTTGAGACAGAATTACGGTTCATTCTGTATTATTCTAACCTGTCTTGCTATTTGAAAGTCTCGTTAGTGTATATCATGAATAATTTATTGGGAATGTGATGCATTATGGATAAAGGAGAGCTACTATATATTTCTGGAGGTGTCGATGCGTTGCATTGGTTTGCTATTTATGGTGATTGTTGCACTAAAATGGGAACTTCTCTATTCTCAGACTAACACCCTGGCAGGACGTGTGTGAAAAATCCAATATTCTTACGCCACTTGTCCTCAAGGGTCAAGGATGATCTGCTCTCTAATATATTCAATATCATATGTCAAGATTCAAGTGCTACTATGAGGCTGTTAACTAGATTAGATGATCAAGAATCCTCATGACAAAGAAGGCGAATTTACAGATCTCTAGAATCTTCTCTTGGATTTAAAATGCCTTTGGGGTTATCTGAAGAACCTCATTTTGTCCTCGAACAAAACAACGAATTGGTATAAGCAACATACGGAGAACTGTAATTCTTACACAAATGACGATGTTTGGTTTATACACAAAACTATATGGTTATCGACTCTGTCTTTCCTTTTTTTCATATCATATCGAATTTTTAAAGAGTTCTTTTTATCACACACAGTAACTCGAGATGGAATCATTGGTTAGTTAACAACAAGAGGTAGCTTTAGAGCTGGGCAGTGAGTTGTCGCTGTTCGCTTGTACAGACCTGGAGTTCTAGGGGAGGCAGGGACGCTCTGCCTCCCTTAGAATGCTCAATAGTGTGGCTTTAAAATGCTATAATTGAATATTCCACTTCAGGATCAGCTCATTTCCATTTGCTATTTATATCATTAAAACGCATTGGAGACTGGGTACTGGGGACTCAGGAGGTGCTTACAATACCCAACCCGGTGTTACTTCACACACTCAAAAATTTCCACCTCCCCTACCAGTTTTCCTAAACTACATCCCTGAGCTATATTGCTCGGCAGCGAGTTGTGCGTTAACCTTGTACCATGTTTGATTATCGTATAGTGCATGTCAGCGATTTACTGTAACAAGCAGTCAATTATTCTACGTTGATAACAGTTTGATATCTTCACAGACCCTTATGGCATTGATTTTCTCTCAGCGATGGTTTTGCTTTTGCGCTGGCGATAATGTATAGAGATCAACAACTACAAGTACATCAGAAATATTTTGTAGAGATTTTCGCTCTCGGTATAAACAAGGAGTTAGACATTATATTTATTGGTATAAACAGAATCGCGTTGCCGTCTGCAAAATGACCAGTACGTAGTTTGTTAAAGGCAAACAGAAACAATATCACTATCCTTCAGTTGCGACTGATTTCATATCTGCTTAACAGCAGTTTGAGTTTAAAATAGACCCCCTTACTTTCTGCCATAGTCTTATATGGTTTAAATTTGAAATACATCTTTCAAAGTTGTTTTCCAAAATCATCTTTGCAAGAGTTTTCAAACTCTTAGAAATTCTATCACTGTACATGCAAAGACAGGAAGCGAGTTGAATATCTGATATATATTAGGTATAATGTTGTGTATGAAATCAGCAGGGAGATCCCGAAAGACCAAAAGCGTAAAAGAACACATAAATTTATTCGTAAACACGTCCCTATTACATCTAGTCAGATATAAATCAAGTTAGCTTTTATTCAACAACACCTAAACTTTTTATTTGCAGTTTCAGGTTTTATCCATTGAATACAAGTCCATGTACCCCACTTAACCCAGCTTAATGTCTGCTGTCAAGTTCAATAGAAGGATCATAAAGGCACTGTGGCCGGACCACACGGTGGTTGACATGGGTGTCAAATGAATTCTTCGTCTGCACTGTGCACTGCACAATCAATATAACAAGAAGTTAATTGATGTTCACAGAAGTGCTACCATACAGCAGGTTCATGTGTTATTGTTTAGGTTATTACCTGCGGGCTTAGTACCGATTCCTTGCTGTAGAATTTCTAATCCGTTGCTGGCAGCAGCACCCATTGATGTAAACAATTACTCCTTTTGTTTTCACTTTGAATAGCTAAGTGTAAGATGACTTAGAAATACGTAAATATTCAGATGTCCGCAAGCGACTTTAAAGCCTAGATCTGTCTGAGAGATGAATAGGAGGCGATGATATTTTTCCCGACTTTCTAGTTAGTTATATAATGACAGCGGAGTAGCTTCGCACAACTGTTTATCAAAGTTTAATATAACCAGATAAATCAATATTTTTAAAATTAATATCTAATATAGACAGAAAGCGCAGAAATAGAGGCAGACTTAGAAGTGTTTAGCAATAATATAACCTCTCATCTTTACTTTAGACTTTTGTTTATTAGTTCAATATTATTCTAATCATGCTTATCCCTGACATTTCCTCTCATTAGAAAGCTGAAACAATCGCCCAGCAGTTTTCTTTAAAGCTACTGCAATTAGGCTGTTTAGAAACTTTTGAACCCGATAACAAGATAAGTCAAGGATGAACCATTTTATTAGCAATTCTGTTGACCTTAAAAATGTTGTCCACGTGCTGAGAATTAAATTCATGTCATTAAATCAGAATTTATAGATTTTCTGCCCATTTGAAAATTTTCCAGCATTCAATTTGATAATTGAAGTATGCAGAATTGCTAATAGGTTTATAGGACGCTTCAGTGCCAGCAGATTTGTGGTGCGAATGGTTAAATCTTTCAGTTTGGCCATAATAATGGATGCCATTTAAATGAATCATTTCATTGATTTCATAGTGCTCAAAATTTTTACTGGTCCTGCTATGAGGAGACAACCCTCATTGTTTTTTTACTTCTATACACACATTCTTATGATAGTTGTTTATCAAGAAACACATACATGGCATGTTCCGCAACAATTTCGACACTTGCAATAAGATGATTCGTAGCTCAGTTGAGTTGCTGAGTTGCAGATGATATTGGTCCAAGATGGAAATTTACACATATCCTCAACATAAAATCGTAAAAAACAATACAATCAACACTTATGTACTTAACTAGCATTCATGTTGATGTTTAATCGATACTGCATATCTATGAATAAATACTGACCGTCCTCAGCATTGCCTGCCTCATCGAGAGGCTGACGTTTTATCAGAGCGAGAAATCGTTGTTTTAATCCACGCTTGTTTCGAGATTTCTTCGTGCTCCGACCTGCGCTGTCATCGCCACGCGTCGCAACATTTGAAGATGCAGCGTACATGTCTAAATCTCAATTTACTTCAGTAGAATTAAACAGAAGCAAGCTGTTTTATGCAAAAGACTCTTTCAATGACCGATCTTGTATGAACTCAACTTCGCAAGCTCTTCGCTGAATTCTCGTAATGCAATAAACTGGTCCAAGAGGTCTGCAGCGTAGCATGGACGAAAATCGGTGCAATATAAACCTGCTGCCGCTTGTTAATCAAATTATAATTGATCACTATTGCAACTTGTAGTCTGATAATCTAATACAAATTTTTCTTTCGTCATCCTTGTAGAATAAATACCAAATAGCCCCTTGATGCCAGTATGCACAGCTGCAAATTGACCTCCCTATAATATGGTAATAACTAGTTAGATACATTCACACAAAAACAGCAACATATATAATGTGCCTATTAATGGGCTATTAGGAGTATAAGATATTGCACTCTAGGGCCATTTTAAATGTAAATTACCTAAGATTTGCATGTTGGAAAAACACAGTAACTAAGGCAAAAGATGGACATGTTCTCTGAAATTTTCATTCACAAAGTTTCATCTTGATGGTCCACGTGGAAATTGCTGTAAATATGTTAGGGCAGAGGGATAGAGGGGGCGGAGGGGGGGCAAGAGTTTCGGGGCTCAAACTAGATTATGATCGCTTTGAATCGATTGGATGTGTAGCTTTCTGTCAACGACAGTGTATCAGCGTTGAAATCTGCTCATAAGTGTAAGAGAATTACGTAACTGATAACATCATGGCTCCGAAACACCCAGCACACGCTGACAAGAAGCTAATTTTCCTCATTAGTTAACTTCATATTTTAATTTCACCACTAACTACAGTCATACATGGCTTGGCGAAGAGAATTTGTGATAAAGAAAGGAGAGGATAAATCCAAATTCCAAAGATTCTGAGAGATAATACCACCCTTCCTGTTAACAGCCTCTCAGGTTACTCATATGTTTTATTTGAATCATAACCGACAAACCTTGGCCTCAAAGAATGGTTCCGGTCAGCAAACCGTCAAGCTAAACTCTCATGGCACGATTGGGCTTATCAGGAATGATGACCCCGGTTGGTCAATTAGGGTTAACTTTCGTCATCAGCACCAAGTTACTCACGCCCCAGTTATCGTAGCTTTTGTTTTATAAAAACATAAATAGTATTTTCAGCAAAATCGTCAGGTTCACAGAGGGAGTCAAAATAAAAGCAACTTTTAATCCTTCATTCAAGCACATCACTAATCAATAAATAAGACATCCAAGTTCCAATGCCTCAGCATGAATGTTTGGCATTATTTGGCACGCTATCAGGCACATATTTGGTCAAAATTTAATTGATATTTTAGCAAAGAAAAGAAAAGCTACCAGTTTCACATTATTTTACCGGGGTCGCTGATGATAAAATATCATTGTATTGGCTACACAGCTTGTTCACACATTTTATAGTATAGTATCCTCAGCCCCTACTGATCTTTTTTCTAGGAAGCTCTCAGAGCAATTCACCAAATCATTGCCCTTAGGTAGCTCCAGTATTCACATTCCTAACCTTCATTACCAGTTTTCGGTGCACAGGGTTTGATTCATCAAACAATTCCTGATGCTTAATCTTATTTGCTGTTTGGATCAATAAACAATTTTATTATACACTGTAAGCCATGCCTTCTCAGGTAAACCCAATTATTTTGCTTCAGAAACACACATACATGTCTTTTGGTCAGCGTTTTCTAGTTCACAGCAATTAGACGCAGGAATATATATCAGCGTGATGTCTGTCTATGCAGGGCCGTAAATAAATAAAAAAATGATAGGGGAGGCAATAATTCTTGGGAGTGCGGAGTAACACCTTGTGAGGGCTACACCTGAGAGGATTAGGATGACGTCCCACCCTCTACGGCATTTTAAGAGTTAGCTTATTCTGACATAAATTATTCAAAGGTAGTGTTTTTAGGCCATTTTATTTGGGATTCTGGGGGAGGCAGCGCCTCTCTGCCTTTCTGCTTCTCTGCCTCTCTGCCTCTATGCCTCTCCTAACACTATGTGCCTGCTATATGTTGTAAGGTAATTTGCATGTCTGGAGTTTTTAACAGTACCATGCAGTACAAAATGTAGGTTATGTGTACATAATTTATGTATTACCCAACGCTGACCGATTTAACAGACACCCCTGTGGTGATTCGGCATGTTGTCTAGTCTGAGACTCTGGGCATGTAATTTTTGATATAATATGAGCATAAGGATTTTTTATACATGAGCAAAAGGATTTTTCCGTCCATACACAGTTGCTCCAGTAATCTAATTCCCTATAATTTACCATTTCGCTTCAAGACTCTAGACTACATAAATTTTTTTTTGTAACACAGAGCGATGTTAAATACTACTTTCTGTATCTTAATTCATTTAGTTTAAATTTGTTCAAAATAGACGCAGTACAACAAGGGTGAAGTGTTCGGTGTGCTGGTCGAGAGTTTTTGAGAGAAGTTCATTGGCTTGAAAGTGTTTTTGGGGAATAATTATGGTGAGGAAACTTGAATGACTGACATTTAAATAAATATTATAAATTCTCAAATATGAGCTCTATACGTAAGATATTACTAACTTTCATTTTCGACGATAGCTTTCTTTTTCTTGAATAACCTGCTGAGAAGCGACATAATAGCTGCCTTCTTTTTGACGGTATTTTCCGAGTCATTGTTGGACATCCCTCCAACAGCTCTTACAGCAAACATCGTCGCTGACTAGTTGATTTCCGTTTTATCCAAGTTGTGTCGGTGGTTTATCGCTGCTTCGACGTCCCACTGAGAATTATTCCAAACAACTAATCCTCGTAGTCTTTGCGCAGTCAAGCACTCTTAGCTTTTAGCAGGTCATCACTAAAGATCTTTTACGTTTTCTTCCCACTGTTTTGTTGGTCAGCAGTAAATAGTATACTGATGAGGTTATCGGTATTTCTATGTATGTTGTATGTGTTTGAGAGGATCAGATCTTACTAAGCTTTATTGAGTAGCTGGTATGATTTTGATCAGCTTGAACACTGACTGCTGTTAAATGCTTGGTTATGTTTCGCAAATAAAAAGCTACATACATACATGTATGTTGCTGCCCGCTGCAGTTAAATAGGCTTATTAATATTGTATAACACATTGCTTGCACGCAGTTCATGCTTTGATCGGTATAACGAACCAGATGCCACTTTGCTTGTGTATTGTTTGGCCGAGGCATCGGCCTATTATGTTGATATCTGTATTGATGTTACTATCAATTATTCACTTAATTCTTCTGTTATACATTTCAAAAGTTCTTGCTGGAAAGTTGATAAGCAAAGCACAGATGTTTGTTAATATGGAAAATAAAATTGTAGGTTGTCTACACAGAGGCAAGTTTAGACCAATGAACTAAACCCTTAGTTCATTGTTTAGACAGCAGAGATTAATCCCTTTGGAGTTTGAATCTCAATTAAGTACAATGCCTTGATGATTCCAGTTAAAATACTCTAACTATGCATTTCACAGAAATGCCGCCTATCGGTCCGACGCAAGTCAAGCTACAGTCATTCAAATGAAACGTTGCAAGTCATAATTATTTTTCAAAATTTATGCTCAAAAGAGTGTGATAAACAATAATGGATCAAGGCAACTCATCAACCCAAGATAAAATAGCCCATCTACCGTTGTACGTTTCCGCAAGGGTGTATCGATTGGTGAGTTTAGTGTGCAGGAAAGAGGCAACACCCTTACGCTTGCCCATTTATGAGTTGAAAGTGACCTAAGCAATAATCAATACTTTTGACTTTCCTAACCAAATGGAATACAGTACCTTACTAAAGCAGCGTAATGATGTAACAACATCATCGCTATTCAATAGTGCAAATGTGTAAGTCGAAATAATAAGACATACCTATATCCAACAGATATTTCACCGCCTTCTTGGTTTTCTTTTCTTGTGTTAAATAAAGTATCGAAACTTGAGGGGTCAAGAATAGGAAACATCAGCGCAGCTGGTATCATCTTACATTCTTTCCAACCTTTGTTACCTAAACTTCTGCCCCCTTCCCTCTACCTGTTGGAAATACAGACTGCAATCCCATAATCTGTTTTTTTTTGAAGATCCTTTAAGCGGCTCCGAGGTGGCTATCCTTTCAATATGTTTAGTGCTTATATGCTTCATGATAAGTTTCTTATGAGGGGAAAAAAAGACCCACCTTGAAAACGATCGAGAAATTACCAAGAAGTTGATCATACTCTTATATTCATGATGCATTTGATAATAACTTTTTTTCAATAATGAGAAACAATATCGACAAAAATCTCTTGCAAAAATTCAAATGGCATGCAAAATAAGAATTTACAATATCAGAACATCACAAAATATAAAAGTTATATAAATAAAAAAGACAGTAATGTTGAAATCACGAGTTATGATGATTGTTTACTAATAACATTTTATTGCACAAATCAAGGTCTGATAAAAACCTTGGATGTCATGTTTGTTAATTACGTCGCGTCAAATGCTATCCGCCATTTTGTTTTATCCTCGATATCAGTGGTATGACCTTCACATTCTAGTTGGCGTAATATATCAAGCAACTAAGAAAAATTTGTATTTCTTGAGAAACTAGAAAAATAAAACAGGACGAAAAATCACATGTTTCCAATACATTCAATTCATGTAACACATTTTCATCGGAATAAATCCAATTTTAAAACCCTACATTACAATACAAAACTTTGGTAATGGTGTATGTATTGAATGTGTTTGTGATAGTCATGACTTGGAACAAAAAAGCTCCTTGATAAGAACTCCTTGTTTTATATTACTTAGGATTTGTTTTCCTATATAATTAGGAGACAACTCATAAAATATACTTGAACATGATTATGGCTAATACTAAATTCTAACATGAATACATCAATATAAAATGAGATTTGAATACGATTATGCTTGCTTGCGCACAACACTGGACAGTTAACAGTTTACTATCCCTATCCATCGCAGGAAACTGACAAGTCAAATATGACCTAGCCTGTCTTGTCAAGCTTGTCAAGACAGGTTAAATATGACCATAATTAATATTATTATGTTTATAAATGCAAATTTTGGCAAGTTTTCTTTAGTGGCTGTCACTTGTAATGTCTAATACTAAAATTAAGCCTGCAGACGAGAGATATTCACACTTTATCTTGCTGCTTTTCTTCTGGTTCTGCCTGCACTGCAAGACTCTTAGTAGGTTCTGTAAAATATAATGAAAGACAATTAGTTTCACCTTGCCTCTTCTTGTTTGGGGGGCTTTAGGCATTATCTGTGGGTATGCTAGCTTCATTCGCATGACTAGTTGACTCTAAATAAGGTTGCTTCAATCAATTAAATCTAGATTGAATTGTGGACAGTAACGACCAAGAAACCTGCCTGATGCGCAGGCATATATCTATGGCTTAGAGCAATAGACTTAATATGTAGGAGTATACTTTTAAGAACAGCAACCCTGTTCGGACCCAAATCTATGTAGCATTTAGACTCTCTACTACTACTGCTACCACTCAAAGAAAACTATCATAGATGGACTGCTAGTTCTTGGTTTCAGGAAAAGGGGAGAAGGTTTGAGAATATTGAGACTTACTAGGAGCTCGATTGGCAGGACGCTTCCTACGCTGAGATTTCTGATATGGTTTACGAGGTACAAACACTACACTACTGTCAGTGCTGTAACCGTTATATGGACTAGAAGGTCGATTAGCTGGTAGATCTTTGTGTGCAGACCTCTGTCTCCGCCTCTTGTTCTGCCCTGTTAACAATAAAGTTGCAGATTTTGAATGACTTGTTTTTTGAAGAAAAAGATAAATTATTTGGGCTAAAGATCAATAATGAGCTGTTTGGTGTATGGATCATAAAGTTCAGATAAATTCACTGCTTCAACAAGCAAAAGATTTATTGATCAACAGTGACAAGGTATGGTGCTCAAAATCATAACATTGTAAACCTGCTTCATTGCTTGTGATAACTGGGAAACAATATCAGAAACTTATATGAGTCTAGTGTGTGCCTTTTCAGAAATTTGAATCATTTCAAGCTACATACGGCTGCAAACTAAAATAAAACTGCTAATATTGCATACCATTTTTGGAGTTGTCCTCGCTGGCAGAGTGAGCTGATTGTGCTGACTGTTGTGAATGTACAGATTTAGCTGTGTTACTTTGATGCGATGATCCCTGAGACTCACTCAGCATAGCTGTCTCCTCTCCAGGCTCCTCCCCTTCCTCCTGAATCTCTCCACCGTCTTCTATCAAACACATTCAGTGAAATTAGCAAAAATCTTCATTGGTGTTTAGTGAAATAAAATTGAAGGTATGGCTGCAATTTTGTATGGCGAGTCAATCTTATGTCTATTATTTCTGATCCCTTATTCAATTCTCAACTCATCTTCTTTCATGAACACGAGAATGTTTCTAACAACATGGATTCGAAACAGGTAACACCTATAACAAGTACATAATGAACTTACCTGGTATGTTGGGATGTCCCTGATAGTGTTGGCCGGGCACCTGCGGAGAACCTGCATTAGGATGCCAGTGATTGGGCAGCCAGTGCATGTCATGTGACCACGGCTCTTCATACTCGGTCTGCTCAGCACATGAGAGACATAATTCATGATCAGACATCGGTAACGAATGATTCCTATGCATGTGAGGAGGAGCCTCTCCGTTTGTAGGCGGATGAGGCGGGTGATGCACAGCACCTTGAGGAGGTCCTCCATGTGGCAATTTTCTATTACCATTATATGGCATGGTGTTGTGTTGGTGTTGATTGACAGCTGCAGGGGTGTACAGATGTAAGAGGTGAGGAGGTGGTATCATCTGGTGTGTGAATGGTGTGATTGGTTCGGTGTTATGCCCTGGTAGTTGATGGTCACTGTAGTCTCTGCACTCAAAGTGAGGCTCAGCGTAATGGTGGGAGTCCGAGCCTGCGGAGTGCGGGTAACATACATGATAAGGATGGTTAGACTGTGCTCCAGAGATGGGATGATATATGTCTCCTGGCGCGGCCCCATACTGATAATTAGGAACTGAGTTGATATGTGGCATTGTAGGATTATAGGGTCTGCCTTGTGCATCAATTTGAAAATGTGCTCTTGGCGACTGTACAGAATGATTGGGTGACAGTCCTCGGTTACATGTGTTACAGCCGTTGCCCATTCTATGCATGGATGTTGTAGGTTGTATGTGAGGCATCCCCTCCACAGCAGGGTCGGGTGAAGCTGCCGAGTACGGAGGGGGATATTGAGGTGGTGGGGGCAGCATATCAGGTAGCATGAATGAGGGTAGACTGGGAGGGGAGCTTCTCTCCCCATAATCAGATCTTCCCATACCGTTAGCCCCGTTATTATCTGTACAGCTGGAATCACAGCTTCCATGTAAAGCGCTGTCCTCACCCCGCGACATGTCACCGATGTCTGCGCCGTGCATCGATCTGGACTGTAACACAGGTACAAAATAAATATCATTATAATTTACAACAAATAATCATATATATACTCATATATAATCATAATATAACACCACAATAAATGTTCTTTCTTAAACGTTCTTTCTTAAAACCAAACTCATTTTTATGACAAAGTATATGCATCTCTTTCTCACAACATATAAGGTTTGTGATAGCTATTAGATCAATCAATCAAGAATGGTGCTAGTCAATGTGTTCAAGCTCGGACCAGACTTTGCTGGGCTGTGGTGGACAATGGAATGCCACTACCAATGACCCAAGCTGCGTATGAGCACCTAATCTAGATGCCAAAATGGTGTATAAATGAGGATAGTCTCCGAGTCATCGACTCGAATCTCCATGAGGCATCTAGTTACCTGATCATTGGGTGTTCTCAGAAGTACAGTGGTAGCATAAGGTCCAGTAGACATAGAGTCGCTCTTCTTATTGTAGAATGTCTTCATGTTAGGATCGTCATAGTTATTATCGTTGATATTATGTCCAGGCAGTTCACTAAACCCAGTTTCTGCTGCCATGAAGCCTGGATGAGGATGGTTCATTCTATGGAGAGTTGCTGCCATTTCTAAAATAAAAAATCGTTATTGCTCAGAAATAACAACAACTATGTTATTATGAAAAGTTTCAGTGAAACATTAGCTGCTGCTCAGTGAGAGCAGACTAACTTTGGACTCTGCGCTATTTGAAATGTCAAAATCAATTATGAGAGCTGCAGCAGAATGATAAGCTATAATTTCAAGTGATATATTTTGGTGTACTAATAAATTTTGATGTATAAAATGGTTCTAATGCACTCTAACACACACTGACATGGAGACTACACTATTATCATGTGTATCTCTGATCATTGGTGTCAACATAGTACGAGTACCTAACATGTTACGCCCCTAAGTTATGAAACTGACCTTAGGTCGTCTCACCAAGATCCATGTCATGGTACTCATGGTAAGTGAATTAATTCAATCTCCATCAATCAGAGATATAAATGCATTAGTATATGACTGTGTCATTGCTGTCAGACTTACGTTGAGATTGTGCGGCGTCCACCTGGTACTGTAGGATTAGATCTTCTGCACCAGCTGAGTTCTGTAGGGGCACTACAAAGTCAACACCCAAATATATAAGTTTCATCTGAGTTGAAAAGCTTTTCAATTATTGGTTATATGAGTAGATAACTTCATTGGTACAGGTACAGGATGGAATAAAGTCCAATCAACTGGGGGAGGGGGGGGGGTGCTTTCATTTGGCTAAAGGTAGTAGAATGAAGGGTTAAGAATAAAAAGCTGTAATCCACATAGTAGAACAGGTGAGTAGCTGACTGAGCCTACCAAGGGGCATTATAAAATGCAGCCAACGGGTAGCTAAGGGAGGTAAGTTAACGACTCAAGACGGGCATTCGGCCACAAGGTATGCGACAAGTATCAAAGGATGAGAAATCCTAATTGAATTTCAAGCTGTTGTCAAGTTCTTGCATGTAAGTAGTTATGTTGAGACCATTTTAGAAAGAAATTAAGGTGAACTAATGATTTCGATTCTCACCTGATAGAGTGTTTTGCTTGCTAGCCTTGTGCAAAGCTCTCCTTCTCCGACACAGACAGATGATGAGTATACATAATATAACCCAGACTAGACCACCCAGAGCTCCAATAAGAGCATGCTGCCACCATGCTGTGTCTTCTGTTGTGGTAGGTACTAAAATAGAACAGATCACTTAGGATTTAGAAATAATTCAGCATCAAAATTTTAAGCAATGCGCTTGCATCGAACGATAGATCCTGGGATTAATAAGCATCTTAGTCAATCATCTGGTTGAATGAAAAATAGTGAAGAAAATGTCTTGAACTCTTTTACCACGCCTCATAAAGATACAAGGTTTGGCACTGCCATCCCTTGAAAACAAGATGACTGAGGCGTGTCACAATAGAAAACGAGGCAAAACACAATCTCGATGCTCTGCATAAGGACACTATGGATTAATAAAGTCGAGAATGGGCAGCTGCAGAACAAGCTATTTTCGAACGTATCAATCATGTAATGTTTGCAAGTTCTATTCGCTTACTTTTCATATGAGTTTGTCTTCCTTATCGCCATTCAAACTTTTTTGACTTAAAGAAACTAAAATTTTCCTTTCCTGTTACAAGGAATCTTATTCTAACGAAAACCCAAAAAAGTGAGCAATAATCCACTACTTACCTTTGGCCTTAGCTTCAATAGTAGTCATCATGCTGACTGGACCTTGACCCTTTGATGTGATTGCTGCCACGCCGATTTCATAGTCTGTATCTCTGTTTAGATTTTCCAGAGCTACGTTGATCACAGTCGCGTTCACTGGGAACATTTTTGTGAGACGGTCATCTGAGGCCTTGCAAATGATCTAAAGCAAGACAGAAGAATGGATCGTTAAATATTGCTGCTATGAAAATAGGTCATTGCTATGACTGGAAAACTGAAAAATCCATAATGATATTTTTTAGATAGACCAACGTTCAACAAATATTCCAATAGTTGTGAGCATATACTATCAAAAACATTATTTTTTATATTTCACAGTGGAGGCAAACAGCTATACCTACCATATAACCAGTTATGATGCCATTTCTCTGACTAATCTTAGGTGGAAGCCAGCTGACAGTAACATAACGAGTTCCCTCGGATACTGAGACCTCTTGGGGTGGTCCTGGTACTGTTAAAAAAATATACAGGTTTATGAAGTATCAAGGGCTTGTATTAGACTGTCTAATACAAAGACTTAATTATATAGCCTACTGATACATTTATCATCAATTCAATGGTATAATGTAATGATACACTGAGCGGTGATAAGGTAACTCCAAAGAAACCATTATCCTTCTACTTAATTTGGATAAAACAAGGATAAAATGGGTCCTAAACTTTATCTAATTGGGTTTTTGGTACGCCCTTAGATCTAAATCTATTATGAATAATAGTATATATATTATTAAGTCTATGAGTAGGCGTGAGATAATAATGGCAGTTGGAAATTTGTGTAAATTCCATGTATATTTCGAGGCCTAAACAAGGTCTGCAAGCAGAGTAAAGACTAGCCTGTCTTGACAGGCTATGTTGAGGGGGGAGGCCGGGAAACACAACAAATTTGGTCAAGACCTTCATTCAGGTGATATACTGACCAGCTTGTTCAGTTAGAGCTCGTTTTAGATTACTCGGCTTTCCACTGTAGTCATGGTAGAATGGAGTGACTGTGACAGTATACTCTGTATACGGACTCAGCATGGTTATAACATGATAGTTAGAAGCGCTGCCGTATATCACCTCATTAGGTGACTGATATCCGCGACTCGCCACTCTCACATAGAAACCCTCCACAAAGGTACGGAACTGGTTGGGCAGCTGAAAAAGGATAAATGTAAGAGTATAAATTACGTTAAATGAGCGAAGTGATAACCCAAAACATTAAAAATTATCTTCAAAATTTTAGTTTAATGGAAAATGATGTCATTTTATAGCCATAGATGGTTCTTTGTCTAGTATTGAGGGTTTAGCTTAAAATTAACTCAGTCAAAGTCGTGAAATTGTATTTGAAAAAACCATATTTTTGAGTACATCTGCTCATCAAAATTTTCAAAATCTATTGCATGATAATTGGATCACAGTACTTTGGGATTAATGTGGTATTAAAAATTTCAAAATTCAAGAATAAATGGTAATTAATAGTAAGTGATTTGAACCCATTCATGAAAAGTACACTGGGATGAGAATTTATACTGGGTTTCTCACCTTCCAAGTGATATTGAGGGCGTTCGATGTCAACACCTCAACCTGCTGAAGATTAACCCTGGTACTATTTATGTTACGCTCTATGTTGTCTCTTGTCCAGGAGTCGACTGTAATGTCGCTGTCTGATGTTAGAGTGGTGATGTAGTTGGATACAGGAGAAGATTCACTGATGCCGTGAGAGTTGTGAGCTCGTACTAACATCAGGTAGGAGGCACCAGGCTGCAGGCCTGAAATACGAGCCCAGGTTTGTGTGGTACTTGGTTCCCTTGTAATCCAACCCTAGAACAGTGCAACAGTAAGGTCAACAAAGGGCTTCATAAAGGATTAGTGCCATTTTCAGCACCAAAACAATGAATCAAGCAGTTGTAAACAGATCTGCAGAAAATCATGGAAAATAAGATAAAAAGATAAATACAGGGGTAGAATTAGCTATGAGATGCAGGAAAGAATACTTGATGAATGTGACATTAGACAGCTATAGAGATTCAAGTCAAACACGTACATCTTTGTTAGATCTAGTGAAGACTTCCACACTATAGAATAGAGCCTCATCCCCGTTAGCTCCCCAGTACAGATTGACACTTTGGTCCGTAATCTCATCAGGGCGAGCCCGAGGTCTTGGAGGGGCTGGAGGTAATAAAGTATCAATCGTGCTCTCCTGTACACCTGAAATAAAACAAAAACATGAGTTTATGAATTTAAATAAGTTGCCATCTAGAAGGCTTAAAGCCGTGAAACACCGAAGAAAGCTGGGGAAGAACAGCTTCCGGGCTGAATGTGTACAGTATTACAATAAACATTTATTTCCATTTCATTCTTCCGTTTTATTTTTCATATCCAGGCTTTTCCAAAGGGCACTAGCATTTTATTTTCTCAGTCCAAGTCACAGGTAAATACACATCCATCCATCCAGATATTATGCATCATTCTTGATAAACATACATAGCAAGCATTCCTTTTAATTTGAATCATAATTTACAGTGGCAGCAAAATTTATGAGAAGCTACATTTTTTAATTAACTTGTCATAAAAACATACTGGTGATTGATGTCAGCTGATAATTACTTAACATGGAACAAGGGGCCTGCTACGTATCATGACCCACCATGAATCACATATTTTATGGAGAGGTTCAATGTTTTAAAAAATTAATTTTTTTAGACATGACATAGACATAGAAATTGTGCTGGTCTATTGAAAACATCAAAATCACTACTAAGAAATCAGGTAGAAGGGATTTTATAAAGTCTGAGTCATGTTTACTGACGGCACCAAATCTCAACAAACAGCTATAACATCTTATAAATGCTACCAGCATAATTATGAAAACACCAGTTCTTCGTTTCAAATGAAACCATACGCGCCAAAACAAACTAATAAATCGATAGCAGATTTGATCATACCTATTATAGTGAGAAACGCTGCCGCGGAGGCATCACCTGATTCGCTTATTGCTAGACATGTATATTCTCCGCTGTCTGTGACCATTATATCTACAGAAAATCAAATTAATACATATACAACAATAATAACATATGTACACTAATCACCATAATTAGAAGGTGAAGTGATATGCTGGACAATTGCTCAATCTAATAATGTTACAACTTCAAAAATCCAATTTCGATGTTGAAAGAATAAGTATCCACGCTGGTTGACAACAATCGACGCAATCTATAACCTGATAAACTCATGAAAAACTGATCCTAAATCAATTTAAATATTAAATTGCTGTGCAAGACAATCGTGGGTGTAAACAACCTTGTTAAATTTGTTATAACGCTATAATGTAACATTACTGCTCATATGTTTGTTATGAACAAGCCGCCCAAACTAAGAAGACAAAAAAAATGGTAAGATGATAGAATAACCACAGACATATTGTCTCGCCCATTAAGAGTTATCTAATTGGATATCAATCATTTCTGCAGATTTAATTTCAGTCACAGTGTATGAATTCTTTGAGGAATGCTCAGATAAGATTGTTTATGTTTGGCTGTAGGCAATTTCCATAAGAATTTCCAGATAATACCTTGTTTTTGCCTGAAATTCAACTTCTTTCCATGTCATGGATGGAAATACCATAAAATGATATTTTGATAAATGGATATTAAATTGGAGTAGCGAATAATTTGGTATTGAAATTAAATTACCATAATTGCTCAGAGCTAGCTTGATCATAACCTAAAATAAAACTCCATAATTGAACTACCACTATTTTATGATAGGTGACACCAATTACAAGCCCAGAAACCACAATCAAAAAACCATCTCCTACCTAAGAGTTGTAAGGAATCATTATGGGATTTCCAGAAATTATCGGTATACATATTGCATACAACCCTCATGATATCCACCCTTGTACAGCACAGGGAACAACTTCTATCAGTGCCATTTTCACAATAAGGCGACATGATCTAACCTAAGTCTCGCGATGGGGCAGGAAATTGGAACCCGGAAACTTGGGCTAGATCACTTGGCCTTATGACTTCACAGTGTTAGACAAAGCTACCAGAGAAACTCAACATACCAGTGATCCTGAGGCTACCCCTGTTGATAGATATCCTGCTGTCAGCGAGTACGGGGCGTCCGCTGTGAGACCACCTTATGGTCGGTGACGGGTTACCTGAGGCTTTACACTCTAACTCCACATCCTCAGTAAGCAGCACGGTGGTGTTCTGAGGTCTGTCTGTTATTACTGGAGGCGGTCTGCTGTCAGCTTCATCTGCAGAAAGTCAGTCATGATGAACAACACTGTCAATTTGGTAGGGAGTAGAGGAGTAAAGTATTCGGAGTATACAGAACATTTTGCCACTTGGGACAGGCTTGAATGAGCTTATTTTGAGGCGACCGATCATTTACTCACCTTCTTTACTTTATATAGACCCCATATCAGCAAGCTCAAATCTAGTGCTAGTGAAAATCAAGTCACCCCAAACTAGCCAAACAAACTCTATAGCTAATAATCACTGCTCTGGGGGAATTTATTGTCACAATTGTCACAAAGTCACCCCATATGCACTCATGTTTTTAGTATTGTTAGTTGGCTTTTTTATTTGTTTTGATGTTTTGTGGTGAAAACATGGAGTGAAGGGGTACAGATAATACATTGGCACAGACATACACAGCACATGGTCTTCAATAATTGTCTTCTTGTGAACATTTGACAATTATAGAACAGGTTTTGCTGCACAAAGGAATCGCATCATTGAGTGTGCTCAGCTACAGGCTAAAGTGATGTTGACCTATCCAGTAAAGATCAAGCAGTATTCAAATTCACATAAGATCCCGTGATACAGTTTAATTGAAAAGCAAAAGATGAGAAAATAATGCAAATTACATATGACACAACTAATTAATCCGTTTTATGAAGATCATGGTTATTTTAGGAACCTCCTTTCAGCTCCCATTCTTTCTTCCAACACAGAGTATAGCCAGCAGACATGTTCAGGCCTGAGTGACATATGATAGAGGTATGCACTTCCCATTTCTTACAATTTAGTTCCCATTGAGTCAGCAAGATGAACTCTTACATAAATACCCCTTACTTGCAGAGAACTTGTATGATATGCAGTGCATTCATTTCGACCAACTCTTATTGGTGAACCTAGGTATTGCTTTACGCTTTTAAATATGCGAGTTTTCACACATCGCACCAGAAACTTGATGCTGCTAGATAAATACTGAACTGTAACATGAATGATTGCATATTCAGCTGTGCAAACTAAACAAGTAAGTTCGGAGTCCCTCTTTTATGAAAAAAATTACCTCTAACACGTAGACTAGCAGTAGAGCTGTTGTGACCGGCAGAGTTTGAAGCGAAGCAGCGGTATTCACCGTCATCGCTAGTTTGAGTATCTGTGATATAGAGAGTACCGTCCTCGACCACTCTAAATCTACCCTTACTCTGACGAGCGTATAGCTGTAACATATCCCCCTGTGCAACAGAAATAAATATGGTCGAATTAATAAATGGATCCAATATTGCTTTGGACTTTGGAGCGTAAGGCATTCCCATGCTAAGTAGTTTAACAAAAAGGAGGGCTATCATAAAAAAAACATGAAGGTCATCTACAATACACATGGCTTGCAAATTTTTCAGCTCTTTCCCAACAACCAGCATTTTTAGCAAAAACAACTATGTGTGGATTCTCTCCTAACCATGAGCTGAATCGGTTTAATTCATATCAGGGCATGTCTAATATTCCTGATGAGGATCCTTGAGACAGTAAAGCTGCATGGTGTCCATACCATACCCCTCACAATTCATGTCTGTCACATGGGGAGCTCTGTAAGAAGCGCCAGCATTGTTTTGCGGCTGTAGGCAATGCAAAGTTCAAATAAGAGTGATATTAGATCTAACCTGTATTTTGCTCCATGAGAAGACAGGGGGCGGGTTACCTGAAACCCCACATCTGAAGCTGACATTGCTGCCCTGGCTCACAGTCTTAGAGGTGGGTGTCTCAAGGAACACTGGCGCTGTGTATACAGTCAGGTGTGCCCGGGCCTGGACCATACCTCCGGTATTCTGTGCTGTACAGCTGTAGCCTGGCAGATAAAAGAGAGTATGATATTCAGACCATGCAGCTTGAATACAGTCTTTGGTATGAAGGTTGTTTTGCGATACTAAATATAAAGATTTTCAGCCCAAACTTTCTTTCTCATTTTAAAAATTGAAAATTGAAATGCATTCAAATATGAATAGGCAATCAAAGTTGGTGACTCGGTCTGAGGAATATATTTGGAAGTTAATTGATTTAATATTCAGTTTAATGAACTTGACAGGCTTATTAAAAAAACACCCCTAGGCCATGTGTTACATCGACCTGAGGATGTTTGTTGACTGTCTGAGATTTTGAATATGTATATCTGATTGTAGCTACTGTGAGAAAGGAAATAAAGCAGACACCTATTTAATATAATAGATCTCACAAAGCCTATCCTAAGGCTGCTTATCTCACAAAAAGTGAATGTCAAAGCGTCAAAAGGGACTGTTAGTCACTGAGTTTCAAATTCTACTTGACAGCAGGAGAAATAGCGACTGCATGATTATGAATGCTCAGCGATTTATCATCCATATAGCCAGTGATTATTATCTTCAGTGAATCCGAAAATTTTGGTTTTGATTACAATCAGCCGCATAATTCCTAATTGTAAAGATCAATTGGGAATTTCTGCATGAATAACCTACTGACTTACTCATATGAGCTTGCTGATTAATTAATTGAAGGCTTGCTATAAAAGTTCAAATGCCAGTACGCAACGCCATGTATAAATGGCTCAAGATCACCTAGCAAGCCGGTTTATAATTTTTTGATTTTTCGATTAATAGTTTGCGATGATAGGCCATTGATGTCGTCACACTCACTGCCTTCATCTGATAAGTTGATATTTGAGATCACAAGGCTGTTATCAGGGTTTACTGTAGATCGCCTGCTGTCCAGTTTGTCATCGACCTTGACCCATGTGATATTAGGCAGTGGGTCACCTCTGGCCTCACACACAAACCTTGCCTCAGCTCCTTCGTTTACATACAGATCTATAGGCGATTTAGTAATTGTTGGAGATTCTACAATAATAACACAGAAAATGGCAATAAACACTCAGCACTAAATAAGCAATCCAATACAATCCAGATGTTGCCCTCAGAAACTGGGATTATGGATTATAAGTATAGGTACTATTGGAATTTATGGAATGAATGAGAAATCTTGAGTTCTCATAGCTAACAAAGGAGCAATAATGCAAATCTATATGGCCAGCATTGTAAACCATTATAGCCTGAAAAGATCAGTTTGCCTGCGAACTTAATCTACAGCGATGTGATATTAATAAAATCGAAGCAATCCAAACCCAAGGCTCATCAATAAGTAAATATCTTCATAGAGGATGAACGTACCAATGACAGTTAGTTTGGCAAGTCGAGAACGCTTTTCAGCTGCCTCGTTCTTAGCCATGCATACATAGAAAGCCTCGTCAGTCTTTCTAACATTGTTAATCACGAGATTTCCGGGAGATTCGATCTTGAAACGAGATTCTGAATCGGCATTAACCAGTGTGCCATTCTTTTCCCACTGAACCTAGAAACAAAAAAACAAATGTACAGTAAATAATTGAGATAGACCGATGGGGGATATAGCATATGAAAGACGGGTCTCGAAGGAGATGTCGACCAAAGCTGCGATCCAAGGGTACAGTCAGGAGGAGTCTCAAAGATCTCGACATACCGACAAATGGGCGAGCAAGTTGGCAAAAAATTATTTAGAAGCAGGAATCATCATCGGAACCGATGGACTGCCAGTAGTGGTAGTATCTCAATCCTACTTTTGGTGGGAAGAATTTCAGGCGGCCTAGTACAAACAGATAATTTACTAAATATGGAAGTTGTGATAACGCAGTTGTGATAACACAGGAAAATCTGTGTTAAATATTTGGATTGCAAAAGACTCAACTGCTAGAACGTAATGAATGAATAAATGACTGTTCATTGCAGTAGTACTTATAGATGGGGTAGTCTAGTCACTATCCTGGGACTGTCAATTACAGCTGCTAATCCCAAGATCCTACTACTTGACATTTATGACTCATAAATTGACTACATAGATAGAGCGAGTTGGTCGTATGACAAATTTGATTGATTTTCACTTTCATCCATCCTCTAACTAACAAGATAATCATAGCAATTATTGCTTACATTCCCGAAATAATCAGCTAGAGGCCTATATATCCTCTAATACATATATTTCGATGAACTTGGTTATTGATGGGTTTTACTGTTTTGCGTCCGATGCCATTTCCAACAGGCATCGCATCGCGACATCAATGTCAAACCAAGCCTATTATAGAAGACAAAGACTATGAAGTTGTGCAATTAATAATATCTTGATAGAAACATGGACTTTGGCTGACTTATAGTTGACTAGAGCATAGGATGCCTACCTGGGGTGTCGGTGTTCCCTGTGGAGGATCACAGTACAATTTTACCGACCTCCCAACAACAACTGATGAGGATTCAGGTTCAGCGGCAAACACATCGTCAATCACTGAAATAAGAATGATAAGTTTGTTATATACATGGCAACAATGGTCCACTATTGTACATATGTACATATGATTTTGTTTTATTAATCAATTTGATGCCCAAATTACATCCTTTGCACTTAGAGCTGTAACTTTCAGATGGACAGTATTTTACTCCATAAAAGTTGGTATGACAAAGATTATCCTAGTTTGCTTTTTGTATGTTGATATTGAAATACAAGGACCTCTCACGAAATTGAGTTTTTATTGCCATCTTCAATATTAATATCATTTTACTTGAACATCGGCAGAACGCCACCTGCCAGCCACAAAACCACAAAACTACAGGAAGCTTTTTTAAGTTTTCATAACTGTTCATGTTATGAGCTGAGTAAGTTTGGCACACAGTCAGTGTAGGTGGGCTGTGTAATCAATCATAGCATGATTATCAGACACTTTGATGACTAGGGCATTTTAAAATATCTTGCTATGACTTCATGCTTCGTACAAGCTTTATACTGGTATGTCTGCTGGTGTAAGAGTTATTGAAACATGGAGGTGTTGATAAAAATCTGTAGGCCTAACCATTACCAAATCTTACTAAGAGAAACTTATATCACATTTTTAGCACTGATCGGTGATATTATATTTAGTTGACCGATGTATGTGAACAGCATCGCTGCGCTCTATTGTGTGGTTGATATAGAAATAGAACCTCTAGGGAAAGATCTATTTAACCTGCTTCCTGACGTTATCTGCCAGATTGTTAACAGTTTTCAGTTAGCCCTATCATGCACATCATGTAATCTTTGTTAACCGGGAATTGGATATGCAACCTACCTGGTATATTTACAGATGCATTCTGGCTAAGGACGAATCCAAAACTGTTGCTGACATTGCAGTAGTATACGCCCACAAATTGCGGAAGGAACTTTAGGATGAATAGATCGCCCTGCTCAGTTTTTGTGATGAGTGATGCTGGGTCACTAGTCTGATCCAATATCTTCTGACCATCTTTATACCATGTTGTTTCGCCTGAGTTCGCTGATTTGCAAGACAGGGTGTATGCTGAGTTAACGGCTGCATATCCAGAATTTGGTTGTGAAGTGATCGTTGGGAGGTTAGCATTCAAACCTAAAATTGATGACAAAATACAATATCATTGGTTGAAAACATAAAACGGAGCGCACTAGCCTTATATCTAGGGGCTTTCATCCCATAGACATGTCCAGGAAGAATAAAAGACATATTATACAATATTATACATACCAGTTATCAAACAGAGTACCAGAAGTATTAGATCTAATCCCATTATATCCGATGACGGCTTGAATTTGCTAGCATCTCAACACCTGAAAAAGACAAGCTGTGAATGATAATGGAGTCATTGGTAACTGAGTCATTGGTGCAACAACAAGGTATTAACTCTCATTGAAGAAAAGGCTTCTCGCTTGATTTTGGGCAGGTTGAGGAAACTGCATGGCTTAAGAACAAATGATTCAAGGATTATCAGTACATGCCTGAGCCAGAATGAAGAAAAGAAAAGATGGGAGTATCCCTGATTCATCTGCAACAGTCTAGTAATTTATACAACAATTATATAAAACCTTTTGTGACACCAAATTTTATTCTGAATGTATTGTGGCAATTCGTTTGAGACTGCAAGGGATAATGAATAGGGCCTATTAAAATTTGATGGGATTTGAACCATGAAAAGGGTATAAGAGGAAATCAGACTCCCAGATGTTTTCAACAATAGTAAGGATCAACTTGTGCGGGAGATATGGTGATTGTGGGATAGGCCCACCCGAAATTCATCAAATGGACTATGGTAATGCATGGTGGACCTCATCAGATGGAGGATCCGGTGTGGGGGTCTGAACAAGGTTATTACTAGTTCCAGCAAATCTCAATTTTAACCAACTTTTCCTGCGGCCAAATTGTGTATGGTGTAACAGTGAGTATGACGGGGTGGTTTGTGGTGGGAAAGTATGTACGGATTCAGCTTCTAATTGTAACCTAAACATTCCTCCCTGTCGCTAGCAAACAATCAGTTGCTCCCTGATAGCTACCAGTGAGTAATGTTTTGCTTTTTTATAATATAGACCCACTCGCCCGACAATATCAACCAACAATTGCTGTCTTCTGATGCTTCATAACAATGGACTGATGAGGGTTTACAAGGACTGTAGGTTGAAGTTGGTATTGGCGTCCCTTGGTATCAATCAAAGACGAGTCTAGTTCACTGAGACTGATTGATTATACTCTTAACCTACTAACTAAGCTTAGTTTAGTAAAAAAGAAGCTGAATAAGAAGTTAATCCATCCATGGACTGGAGTCTCCCAGTTTGTACTCCCTAGGCTAGTAAAAGACTTCATTTATTCAAGGCCAAGGTGGAATGGATTGTTTATTGGGTAAACCTCACTCCACTCCAAGTCCACTGACTGATTCCAGTGATTGATTTGGACTCACACTCACAGTCTCAGACATGACAGTCATCATTCACTCTCAGTAATCAATGGGATGAACTAAACCAGGAGGGAGGTTTAGTTCATTGCACTTGCAGTAGTTAGCCCAATTTATAAGTTTATTGAAACTTACTTGCTCTGAACTGTAATTTTATTGATCAGCTGTTATATGTTGAAACTATGACAGGTAACTTATCTCCATTGCAATCACTGATGTTTAGTGACTGTTGTCCTGCTTGTGATAAGAACGGTCACCAGAAAATTTATCGCATTTTATTGTTTCTTCAAGAGAAAACTGTGTCAAGGCTTAGTGTGTTTATCGGTTGTTACTCATCAAGAGAAGACGGGCGATCTGTGCTACCTGCCCTTGAGATGAGATGTTTCTGTAAAATCACAATATCAGCTATTTCAGCTGACACAATAATTTCATCTTAAGTCATAAATTAAGGAAACAACTCCAACTACATTTGCTTTGGGACAAATGACAAGTAGACAACTTCCACAAGCGCTATCTATTGTGCAAGTTCATGGCTTGTCCCAAATATCCTAGTACAATGTAGATCTTATTACACATTGATAAAATCAGGCAGTCAAGGGAACCTGGTAGGATCTTGACATAGCTCTATCCCACCTCTATTGTTTCTTCGGTATATGATGTACAAAGCGCAGTGCATACTGTGTTTGCTTCTATTTGTTGCTCAGTGGAAACTAAACACAAATTAGTAACGTAAGGAGAAGCTGAACACCGACATCGATACTACATTATTTACATCTTTAGAGTCAAATGAGTGTGACTGTGAGTACCTAATATGTTCCCGCTAGCCTTGTTCACACCGCCACGGGTTTTGGTTATCCAAAACCTGTGAACAAGGCTATGTTCCCGCCCTAATTGATGAGATTTATTTTGTGTCGTCACACCAAAATCCTTGTGATGGTACTTGTACTGAGTGAATTATCTCACTCTCTAGCCATCAGAGATATTTATGCAATAGTTTATCACATGATCAGTGTAGAGAAACTGTGGTAGCATTATTGAACACCCGCCCATCCTCCATTTGGTGAAAATATTGATTTTATTGCATACAAAGGAAGATGAAAACTATTGGTATAAAAATACATGTACTCATACATAGTTTGGAAACTGTCGTAGTCGGAAGGTGATACAAGGCTACACCAGTTCTATCACAACATTCTCTTGCTCAATAAACACAAATTTCTGAACAAAAATTGGTATATATCTTGCAACTAGCACAGAAAAGACACATGGATAATGCACTGAGCAGGCAGATTGCCTTCAGATCTTGAATAAAATAAAACAAAACTCCATACTAAGGATAAAAATTTGAACATTTCGCTTCAGTAAAATTGTTTGGAACGCATTATGACCCACTAAGCAAAGAGAAATGTATCCACACACTTTAATACATTATTATCTGGAACAATCTGCCAGGCAGAAACATGAAGTATTTAGAAAATAAATCCACGCAATATTAAAGATACGATACGATTTACATGTACATAACCAATATGGGTAATAATATTGAGCAAAACACGAGTCTCAATGAAATCCTTCACATCAAATAGAGAGAGTCAATTCCTATTCTGACAACATAGATATGATTATCATATCTATCCATGACCCTCCAATCTTAAAGCTGGTAACAATGGAGGCTATGTGGAACAATTTAATGGTAGCTCCTTGTTGATAATGCTTTACTCCTGAGGACATGTTTTGCTATACTTTAGTGAGGTGATAAACCATTTTTTATGATATTCCCGTTAAGTCTCAAATGCCTCAATATTTTGGTGCGTTTGGCATAAAGATCTGTGAATGCAAATATACAAGTATGAGCAGTGAGACTTAGCGGGGAAGGTATCCATGACATAGGATAGAAGGAATGCGTGTTTAGATAACTTATGTATTATATTGGTGTGAGGTTTGCCATGTTTATGCAATCACAAGTGGCTCATCATCAGAGAAACCTTGTATCATAGGAGAGTCATCATCATCACCATCTATAAATAAAAACATTCGAGTGGTTACAGCCCAATCAGCCGTAGTATCAGTTAATAAAATACTAGGGGCATGACAAAATCTAAATAAATATGACAAGAAATGAAATACCATAGGAGGAGGGGGGGTAAGGTATTTGCAAGAGGAAAGATTAGCTAGTTATACTAGCTAACATCTAACTCAAGCTCATTACTTTACATAAACAGTCACAATAGCCAGCTAAATCTGGTGCTAGCTACCAAAAAGTCATCCAGACACTAGCTAGACTCAACTCTAGCTGATATATACTTCTCTAGGGTATGAAACAACAGCTCTATTCTGTGTCACATGCACCAAAAGATATGCTCTACGATGTAATACATAATATGAATGTATGTAGGTAGTGTAAACCGGATTGTAAGTTTACAATCAGCTGTGGAAGTACCAGCTGGTCTCTTTTAGAGAGCCAACTAGACAGCTTCACTGAAGAGACTCACCACCACAAAAGGGAACATTGTCAGTCTGCTAACATTTATAATGCTATATAAAGCCTAGGAGCACATAAAAAGTAATGTATTTTTACAATACTAACCATAGACTGTATATTAAGTCTATGATACTAACCTCCACTGAATGTTGCGTTGTCAGTTCTTGAGTTGTAGCGACTGCTTGTGAACTCCATGAAGCTTCTCTGTAGACGTTTATGTCTGACACACCACACACCGAGCAGCACGGTGAGAACCATCACAACGACTATAGATACTCCTATACCCACCCACATCGCTAATTTATTGGGTGTCTTGGGGCTTATTTGTTTTCCAGCTGTAACATCAGAGTATATTATATTATATTATATCATGACTTGGGTGATAATTGGTTAGCTCAGTCATACATTAATTCTAGGCCTGTCTTTCAGTATCTGTTATGGACAGACATAATGTCTAGAGTACAATAGTGTACTAGTGCTATCTTAATCACAGTTGTCAGAGAAATGCATTCACAACACAGCATAGCAACAATTAACTCATGGCCTGTGCAAAAAAGGTCATTCACAATAATGTTGTGTACAAATCAATGTCAATTATGACCATAATCATATGCTAAAATAATAAATATTATAATATACATTATACATAATGTACATATATATATAATATAACATTTATAATATAACATATACTATTATACGATTTAGTATACGATTTAGTACATGTTTATGTTTACGACATACAGTAGTAAAATATGAATATCTATCATGCGTATATTTACAGTCAGGGGCAGCTCCTTGAGTAGATGTAATCATTGCCGTTCCGAATTTTCCATAGTAGTATCGATTCTGATATTTCCGTGCATATCTGATTTGTATTGTGTAGTTGGTACTAGTTTTGATATCTGGTATTTGGCAGCTGCCTCGCACCTTCAAGTCCACAGGACCCACCTCGGTGAACTTTTTAGCATCTCCCTCTTTGAATTGGATGAATAACATCTAAAATTGTGATATAGAATGTATAAAAACAATAAAACAAAAACATTTTTTTTCTCAAGTAGCAATATATGTTTATATATATTATACACTTTTTTATTTTTTATTTCACAAGAAAGCCAAATTGCTGTTTTACTCAATTTGATGCTGACATGGTTATTTGGGAATGATTTGAACGAGATGACTTGAATCTTGTTGACCCATCAATACACTTGCTTCGACCTTTACTTACTGCATTGAAGTCGGCGACAGTCTCTATTGGTGTGCCCAGAAATTCTGTCATTGTGTACTGTATGTCTGCTGAACCATTGCCCTGTGACAGAGCGAATCCTGGCTCACGATAGGGATCTGTATAAAGTAAATTCGTATATTTTAACAAATTGTAGTTATCACCATTATACTTAGTAAGCTATCCCGACATGTACCAGGAGCATATGACTCCTGGTCATTTGATCAATTTTCGACCATTGCAGCAAGGACGGTGTCCTTGATTGCAGCTTTTGAAGATCAAACTCGGGATAAGCTTGCACATATCAACAGTGTTGCAAGAAAACCAGAGCTAGCTACAATACAATTGTATTTCATATTATTGAGGTGATAATTCAAAATTAATTATATCAACTGGCCATAACATAATATAAAATAATATAAGTCATGTTCCCATGCATTGGCAAAGCAAGTATTTGAATACAATAAAAAAATTATTATTTTCCTCCTCATTCGAGACTTGTTCCAACTTTGTTGAGGATCTTGATGCAGAATGTACAGCAAAATTATTGTATGTAATAAACAATACAAATCAATCAACCAATCGATCGATCGACAGATCAATCAAGCAATCGAAATAAAAGAAAAATGAGTTGACTTACCTGGTGAGAAGGTCGTTTTTGAGCTATTCTTTCCTCCTTCATTACCATTTTTAATAGTCACCTCATACTGTCCACCTCTTTGTAATTGAAACACCTCATAGTTATTACCTAAAATCGTCTTCTCCTTTGAATCATTGAAATAGCCTGGTGAGTACTCCCGCAGGTACACAACATAAGTCTACAAATAAAAAATGTTCCTATCTACATACAAATTGTCGACATATTTGAGCTTGGTCAATACTTTTAATGAGCAAGACTGAAAAGTGAGCAACTGCATTCAAATTTTGCAACATGATTATCTTGCAAGCATAAACATTGGGTTTCCCATTGAACAGATCGCATTTGAAATGTCATTCGGTTTTTTGGCGCATCATAATAAGTATTATAAAGATTGTTGTTATGACAACTCATTGTGATGCAGCTTTGCAGGGGGGGTCTTTCAATTAAAAACAGCCGAAATCGTAATCTGATCGCTCACTCAATGAGCGAGTCATACCTGCTAGGGTCTCGCTCAGAAATTGCTCACTCATTGATGGAACTATATACATTCCGAGTGAGCGGTTTGAAAGCGATTGTGTCTAATAGAAAGACCAAATGCGTGATAATTTAGAGCCATGTGATAGTGATAATTTGACAGTTAGTAAAGCGTCGCTCATCCTCATTGAAAGACTCCCCTGGCTTGATAACTCACCACATCGACATTATGGCAAGCGGAGTGCCAACTAATGTTGACGTTAGTGACATCACCGTCCTTTGTCGCCCATAACAAGTTGTCTAGACCCTGTGATTGGCTAGAATCTATCTTAACCTGATGAGGTGCTGCATTATCATCTACAAAAAAAACCATGATTGGATTTCATCATGTGAATCACGTATTAAACCAGCTTGAAAAATCAAAACATAATGATAACTATATAATATGCAATTTTTATAGTATTAGTTATTATATATAATATATTATAGATATATATATCTATAATATATATATATATAATCACTAATACTATAAACATTGTATGGTAATCACAGGGTAAAGATGTCCTCTCATACAATGAAAGAGGATACAAAGTACCTGAATAATCTTACGCCTAATTGATCGATGAGATGGTAAGTACTTCTATGCAGTAAAAACATACCTTTCTTTGTTCCGACCTGCTCGATGGTTGAAAGAGGTCCTACAGATGGAGCAACCATTCTGACAGCCACGAAATAGGCCTGACAGCTGGCCAGGTTTTTAACTTGATACTGGTTGGTGGTTGAGAATAATGAGTACTCATACACGCCTTCAGCGAGATCGTCCCTCTGTGATCCCACAACCACCTGGTACTTGGTCGCCTGTGAGAAATAAAATAAAATATAAATGACAATTTTTATGTATGGATACTGCTCATATTATAAAATTTTACATACATATTCTTGGGAAGGTTTTTAGTTACCAAGAGCAAACGACAATTTATACATTTTATGAAGACTGGGTCAAAACAAACCCGTATGGCGTATGTGTTATGACAATACTTTGAAGGGTACATCTTTTATATCACTATTCCCTTTCTGATGGATGAGGCAGTATTACAATATTGTTTCCCTGGAAAAAAACAATTTTGAAAGAGAATTTAATAATAAGGTGTATGAGTGATACATACGGTTGGATAACTGGTCCAGGATATATCGAATCCTGTGGTAGTTGTTTTGCTAATTTTAGTTCCCTGTATGGGGGTGGGATTAGAGCCCGAAGTTTCACAGTAAGCCTGCGTTGATGGACTTGCACAGTCCATCTGATGGACTGACGATTCTCGCTCAAACTCTGCAGTGAATGTGTATCCAGTACCTGGTGACAGGTTATCAACTACAATGAGAAAACTTATTGTAAAGATCTGGCAGACAGAGGAGACAATGAAGAAAAAGTTGCAAGTATCTGGATAGGGAGCATATGGCAATACTTGATGATAAATAAATAAATAGATAGTTTAACCATCAGGTTGGCCTGATCATACCATGAAAATGTTCCCCGGTTGAATAGGGAGACAAAGCATATGACAATACTCGATGATAAATTTAAATGATTTTACCATCTAGTCGGCCTGATCAACCAATTATAATGTTTAGTTTACATGTTGGATGGGGCGGGCGGCTAATGTTCTTGATCGATAAGGAAATAATATATTGAACATAGATTTACCTTTCAAATAAGTGAATGTTCAATATGAGTGGACGGTTGGAATTGTACTTCATATTTATATATGCTAGACATTCTTAAACTACCTGACTCAAGATATTTTGGTCGGGATGATGCAATTTTCCTGACTTAAATATGCTGACATCTGCATATCAGAACGATAGGTCCTCTCATATTGAACGCAATGTTTCATTCTGAGATATAACTCACATGTGTGGTTGAGGGATGTCGATCCATTCAATGGAATTACTGTAGGAACTTCAACACCATCAATATCATGGTATGTAATGTGTACACTATACAAATAGCCATCAGCCTCAGTTTTCCCAACACTCACACCGGTGAAGATCTTTGTATCCGATATTTTTTGGCAAGAGATTTGAGGCGTTTGCAAGGAGAAACAGTGAGTTATATTTGAGGGAGCACCTTGTCCAGCCCCATTAACTGCCCAAACCTGTTGGAAATTGAACATAACACGTTTATTTTTTGCAATCACAGACATCAGGCAGGAGCAGATATCGAAAAATCATATGCACAAATTAAGCAAAAATCGTCTTGTTGCTCTTTTTCTATATTCCTGAGTCAAAATAGCAAAACAAGTCTCCCTAAATGTATGCTTACATTTCAAGCAAAAACCATATTTATCTTATATAAAGATGTCTGACAAAGAGTATCAATCAATCAGTCAGTCAGTCAGTCAGTCAGTCAGTCAGTCAGTCAGTCGGTCGGTCGGTCGGTCGGTCGGTCGGTCGGTCAGTCAGTCAGTCAATCAATCGATTGGTTGGTCGGATGGGTGGTTGTTCAATTGGCCGATTGGTCGATTGATTGATAGATCGATCAATCAATTGACCAATCGGCCAAGCGAACAACCGATCAATCATTCAACCAATCAATCAAACTCTTAATAGTACAGACTGACAACTTCAAAGTGTCATATACAACAGCTTACCTTGATGGTCATAGATGAGTACACCGTTCGGATATTCAGTTCTAGATCTACAGGTATGACAACCGTGTTACTTCCAGGAGACAGTGCAGGCTCCGCATCTCCTCGAGTCCTTGCCAACCTCTATAACAGGTTAGATATATGTTGATATTTAAAAATGGAAAATAGTTGTGAATCAAGGTTTGAATATGCAAGGTGACAAGCATCATAAATGACGAGAACATGACTGTACCCTCGGCAAACATAGCTTAAGTTAGTTTGAGCCCGCCAATTCTTGCCCCCCCCCCCGCCTGATAAGATAATATCAGTATGGTTCTGACAAAATAAATCTTGAAAAACCGGTAACTTTATTATATCTGACATACACTTGTGCCGATGAAGATCTCATAATGGTATTTAGAGATCACTCCGTTAGGATGAAGAGGTGGTCTGAATGAAATACTCCAGTCACCGCTACTTAGGCTGTCATCAACTAGATGTGCTCTAAGGCTGCCAACTGATCCAGGAGCTAAAAATGATAGGAGGATAGGAATTTTAACTTATCATGTGATACAATCATGAAAATATACGAAGGAATTTATTATGCATGTGGTATAAATGTTTGTGGATTGAGGTTTCAGAAGTGATCAACACCCAAACTCCATCTTAGAAAATACCTGAATATAGTTTATGTATATAAACAATAATGATGATTAAAATTATGACGTCTATGGTCCTGACTAATAAAGTTTTCTCCTCCTGACAGGAGAGCACGCCTGAAGCTGACTCAACATTACTGTGTTATTGTAAAGTGCACTGCTTATCAGCAATCATTATGACAATCAAAAACTGATATCATCATAGACGCCCGACACTCACGCCAAGGACTCTTTTTGTAAAGGCGTCTTAGAAAATACTCATCCGCCAAATATTATTTCTTTTGACTTGGTATAAACTGGATTTTGTATAGTTAATGTATGTAAACACTTACGAGCTTCTCTTGTTGAGAGATGAATTTCTTGAGAAGGTACACTGAACTTTTCTTTGCCTCCAATTGTGACCAGGGCTCTCACTCTAAATCTATAGTTTGAGTATGGCTGTAGACCTGTAACTTGTCCCTTTGTGAGTCCTGTCACGGTGGTGGTGCCGTTAATCCAGTTACTTGAGTTGACATGGGCATGGGTATCTGTCACATATCTACAGATGAAACAGTGAAAAAGTATTTTACGAGTACAAAAATCATTAGATAAGTTGTTTCAAGTTTCATGACACAATTTGCCAATGGATCACACCAAAGGTTGGAAAAAAGGAGGAAGAAAAAGAAGAAAGCTCATACAAACAAGAATTCTCTGAGGTGGGCATTGTGGGTACTGTCAGACAACTCTTGCGTTTCGAGTCAACGCATGCATACCTTATTTTGTGTCAATGTTGTTGAATCTATATATCAGCGTTCAAAAAGGCAATTCAATTTGATTTTAGCATCTTAGTCATCCATCATGAGTGGGTCCAAATATATTGCATCAAATTCAACTGGTTAAATGTAAAGATGTATCAGGATATCGGCAGCTTACAGATATTGTATAACGTATCTCGTGTCCCTAGCCGGGTTATTACTGGTCCAGTTGAAGTTCACAGTAGTGCCGGTCATGGCGATCACCTCCACATGAGAGATGGTGGTCGTTGCATCACATTTCTCCTCATCGCTCCCATCATAGCAGTTATAGTGACCGTCGCAGTACATGTCCATATTTATACAGAGACCTGAGCCCTTACACTGGAACTGTCCGGGGCATGAGCGCGGAGCTGCATGAGAATATAATATGTGTGTACGTAAAACAAATAATTAAGAAATGTATAAACATAAATACATTTTATATGAATACATGATATGTAAATAGAAAGTATATATTATATCAATATGTTATGTATATATTTACGTTTTTTTTTCATAATGTTGTTATTGAAGATGAATAAAAGACCATATGGTGAGTTGTCAACATCAACAGTGATCAGGACACGCCCTTACATAGGCCTTATTGTCTATATCAGATATCAATGATTATTTAGTACATAATTATTGTAGCTTATTAGTTTTTACGTAGTTTTGAAAAAGTACATTTAAAACACGATATTTATTAATGACTTACTTGTAGAGCCACTTTGTGAGCACCCCTGTTCATCTGTACCATTGAAGCAGTCATTAATTCCATTACATACTCTATTCTGATCGATACACTGTAATCTATTGAGAGCGCATGGAATCTGATCGCTACCACAGCCTCCTGGTTTACCTAAAATATAAAAGTTCACTTTATGTGTTAAAATAACTTAATATATGTATATGTGTGTATATATATTTATATCAATTGATATAGTCTAAATTGATAACTTTAGCATGCATGCAAGTGTTGAATGTCGTGGGTTCGAATCCTACTGCAGTCCATTGACTACTGGGGTTTGGTTGGCCCCCAGGTGTGATCAGACCTGCCTGCAAACATAGAGCAACCTGGCACAGATATTGCGGTAACCAACATTGCGCCGCCCATGCTTCGGGATGTTGCATGTGATATGACATCTGATTTTTTAATCAACCAGATGAGATGAATTAAGAATGATTAAAGATAATAATGTCCATTTTGACAGCTTACAGTTTTGCTCGTCCTCATGTTGCGGATGACAGTCATTATGACCGTTACAAATCTGATATGGTAGGATACATTTACTTCTGTCACTACATGGATAGCCAAAACATGCTGACCGCGGGGTCGTCGTAAACGGTGTGGTACTGCTTCCATTACCTACAAAATAAGATTGTAAGTTAGTAATGGAAATTAAATATTCAGGCACCCGAACTAAGGAGGTTTATGTAGTAATGAACAATATGAACTGTCACCAAGGTTCCACCCATTCATAATGGGACTAACTAACCTCACAACGGGATGTATGAGTAGGATTTGACCATCAATGTCCGACGGAAATTAATAATTAAAATGTTGATGAATATAAGGCAAAAGAGTCGCTTTCTCTCTGAGCCAGGTTGTGGCAATTGAAAAACTGGAACTGTCAATGTATGTGAATTAGCAGGTTTTAAACATTGCTCAACTTAACTCCTATCCTATAAGATAGAGATATTGTGCTTTGTGAATGTGACAGATTAAATAGTCTGCTGAGAAACTTACTTGGACAGTAAAATTCGTCCCAGCCACCAGGACAGTCGTAGTTTCCATCACACATGGCAGTATAACTCACACATTGACCGCGAGTGTTGTTACACAAACAGACTGTCGGTGTAGGTAACGTGGTTGTGCCTGAAATCATAACATGTGAAATTGTGAACTGAAGAAAATGAGTCACACAGTGTTGTATATGTACCTCCTGGGCTATCTGTGGAATGTGTACATATTGGTCGAAGAAAATGGATCCAACTTTATCATGATCTTTTTTTAACTGTCTATTTGCATACACATGGTTGTGTTAAAACCTTTACAAGCCTTGTTACAATAAATGTGGCACCTTGAATAGTGAAATTGAAAATCAAGTTTGAACATTATTTTTAAGTCAACGGCTGAACAACACTGAGAAAGCCATCTGCTTTTGGTGAATGGCAGCTCTCTGAAGTTCATTTCTAGTTAGGATGTTCTTCATGGAGTTCTTGCTTTCACTGATATATGTCTGCCATGACCACCAATCGCAATGAAGACTGGGTGAATTGACGCTTATGATATATATGGCAAGTACAGAGATGTTGTATCACTTGAAAGAGTTTAGAGTTTATTATATCTACCATCACAGTATCCCTCATGCAAAACATGTAGATAGAATCGGATGGTCTATTAAAAAATAAAAGTTATGCTCTCTATTGGATACAAATGTCTGTTGTTAGAAAATCTCATCAAAAAATGAAAAAAGCTCTATGCTCTTTTTTAATTGCGGGCTCTATCTGGACGTAGTTTAGTGGTAGGAAATGATTTGGTTATTTAGCATTGACTTACTCATAGGGTGTATTGTCGTATAGTTACATCCAAACTCATCATCCCCACCATTACAGTCAGGGAAGCCATCGCACTGCCAGCGTGACGGGATACATCGCGAAGAGTTACGACACCTGAACATGAAAATGTTAGTTGAGTGAATAAATTCATTTCAAAGACTACGGAAGGACCACAGCAATATATAGTCTGGCAGCTAGTTCTGCAGTAATTATGCAATATTTTATCATTTAGAAAATTCAGAGCACTTCTGGTCAAAAATAATGTGTAGTATTAGGGATTGTCCTCCCTTCTCATCTAAGAGCTATGAGGTATTTATGCGCCCTAGTGCTATTTATTGCTGTGGTCCTTCCGAAGTCTTTAAATGTATACTTAGATGAGGATAGCAAATATGGTAATTGAGAAAAATTAATGTAGTCCGCATGTGCCTTCTCCCCAGAGTGTTTTAGGGTTACTCAATCGATTATCAACAGAGTTTCTCATTAAATCCGTCAAAATCTGACACTATATACAGTGAATTCCATGGGTGGATCATTGCATCATATATGCGGAAGAATAGTCCCCTTCTAGATTTTTTTTACTTGCTTGTTCTTTGCAGATAACATTACTTGTCAAAACACAATGTTGTTAGGGCCGTATGAAATTATAAATCCGTGGATAGTGAATTTAAAAGTCATGCCCAAAATCTACAATCTACATGAATATCCGCGTTAATTGGTCTTAAAATTTAGTGGTTCAATAGCATGTATTTACACCTGTCGATAGCAATGGTGATTTTATTTTATAAAAATAAAAGCTAAATCTGACTTACTGGAACTGGCTTGTTGAGCATGTTACATTAGAACAGTGCTGTTCATCCATACCATTGTCGCAGTCCTCTTCGTGATCGCACAGCCAGGTATTGGGTATGCAGTCAATGTTAAATCTCGTTGATGTACATGCAAAGTGAGATGAGCTGCATGTCGCATTAGCGATGGAACCTGAAATTAAATTGAAATTACAAAAATTGTGCTCTCCCTTGGCTGGGACTCATGTTCTATACAAGGTACTACGGGGAAGGCCAGATGAAAGTTCAGCTTCTTCACTTAGATGATTGTACCGTTGCCTTCTTATGTATGCAACAGACTCCAATGCTCTACCGTCACTCACAGGTAGAATAGAGCAACAGAGATAATACTGTGTGCAGTCTCCTTTAAAAGTTAAGATTTGTAATCAAACAATTTCAAATTCTACTACTAACATTTTTAGCTCTACAAATCTTTAAATTCTCAACCACATGTGGCAGACACAAAAACAATAAATATATTTTATATTCACAATGCCGTAAATGTTGAAGAGAAGACTGAGTTAGAACTTACAATTCCTTTCATCGCTCAGATCACCAGCCCCACAGTCGTCCTCTCCGTCACATCTATATGACTGAGGGATACATCTGTGGTTGTCACATGCAAACTGATTGGAGGTGCAGTTTATATTAGCTACAACAGAAAGTATACATATCAGCCTATTTACAACCATCAAATGACAAGGCTACTTCTGACGCAGAGAATATTGGATAAGTGAACATCCTTTGCTTATGCTCCTCAGCTATCCAGCTGCACTGATAGCAGTAGAATAAAACTTTATGTATTGATACACCGCTGCGTCTCATTATAAATGCGATAAAATAATATTACCGAGTCATACAAAGAGCCAAACTGCAACCTGCTACAGTCACAGAATTTTCACTGACCCTGATAAAACCTGTTTGCCTGTATATTTCATCTTCTTATCAGAAAAGGATAAATTGAGATGATATTGACATTGTACTTTAAATCTTGTTAATTTTTTTTAATAGTGTATTTTTTCTTTTTCAAGTTCTTTGCTCGATCACTGCATGAAAAACATTCAAAAAGATGATTGTAGATTGACAATAAAAGTTTATATATTGAAAGGTTATGATACTCACTACAGCCTTGTTCATCGCTCATATCACCACAATCATTATCACCATCGCAGATCCAGCTGGTGTGTATACATCTCTGTGTGGTGACACATAAAAACTCATCACTCAAACATAGCGCAGAATCTGTAAAATGATAGATTACAGGTATAACAATCAATACCTAAGGTCAGCAGTAGAAATCACATATCAAGGGTAAACTCTTAGTAAGAGTAAATGATTCTTGATCTTAATTGGCACACCACCTGATACTGAATACTAGCACTTCAAACTAATGAGCTACAAAACAAAAATATGAGTCCTGTCACGATGGTGGTGGCGTTAATCCAGTCAATTCCAGAATATGATTTTTAACTTTGCAATTTCACATATATTGCTTATTGTTAAGTGTTGCTAGAACTTTGTGTAGGTATAACTCTTCTGCAAGACGTGGTGTTAATGATTTGCCTTCTTTGATGACCTTTGGGGACCTTTAATAAGAGTTTATAATCTTATTTTTAAATCGCTTATATTAATCAACCATAGTGACCTGGTCAAGAATTCACATAAATTCTTGGCCAGCTCACTATATCTAAATTCATGAATTCAATATACTTCTATCCTGTTGGGTTCCATGTGCCCTATCCTTTTCTCACTTGAAGGGATTCAGAGGTCAGTGTTGATGCCATATTATCTGCTATACTCATATATACTACATACCACAGTTGATTTCATCCTCAAGATCACCACAATCATTATCATGATCACAGACCCAGTTACTGTTTATACACCTGCTGCTGTTGCGACACAAGAACTCTCCTGTGCTGCAGGTAGTAGTGCCGCTGTCTGTAACAAACAAGCAGTTAAATTAGACACCGATCGTAAATTAGTAACTAATACTTATTTTATCAACTGAAAACCAATCGCCTATATTGCCCAAGCTTGGGGGCGTCTGGCTGGTGGAAAGAGCCCAAGTGTATTTTTTTGAATTGGACAAGGGGAGGATCAGTTGTCCGAGCGTTGAAATTTTGCATAAAAGGAATGCTTTGGTGTTTCACATTTTCTAAGGGATTACTGTATAATTGCTTATACACTGACTGACAGAGCCTGAGCTATACGCCTGACTTAGTCCTCAGGTGTCACCACATCAAAAGGTAGATCAAGTATGAATCAATTTGCCTACATACGGAGTTGCTCCCCCATCAGAAAGGGATTGGGAACAACCTGAAATGCAGGCAAATTGGATCAAACTTGTTCTAATTAAAAGGCAGCTTACCAATCATGCAGTATCCAGTATGTTTGTCAAAGAATTGGCCTGATCCACAGGAGCACGTGTTCTCTGAGCTGCCATTGATGTATGTATTAGGAGCGCTATACTCAGGACATAGACATACTCTGTTCTGTGATACAGTGACCTCTGGATGACCTTGAGGTACACAGATATTACTACAGGCATCATTAGAGGTGTTCTGGTGTCCACAGCCTGCATCACCTGTCTTGTACTGTTTATCCCAGTTCAACGCCTAAAATTGAGCACATCAAGTGTTCATATACGTCCATTGTTGTGCATATATATTTGTATTTGTTTGTTTTTGGGGTTAAAAAATTCTTATTTCTGTTATTAATAACATACTTTTTGCAAAATCCTCCATAAAGACATGAAATAACAGCATATATATATATATATATATATATCTAAACATAGCAGTGGAACATCTTATTAGCCTCATGTAACATTTGATTCAAAGAATAGATAAGGACTATCCTTGTTCATTCAAAACCATCTGGCATCGGTTTGTCACTCATTTGAAAAAAAAAATTTTTGGAAGGTATGTTGATAACATGGTAACGAGTCATTCAAAATATTTTAATAATTCTAAATTAACTTACCTTGACGGCCATCACTCGGTTACTGAATCCTGATAGCACAGTATAAAATCCAGTACCATCCGCTGCATTTACTGACTTCATCCTGTCGTCCTCCCAGTCAGACCAGTATAGTCGATCCTACAATGAGGACACAAAATTGTAGTAATGTTATATTTACAATGCATACCATCCAATCGACTTCTATATGAGACTCAGGCAAAGTGAATCTGGCACTCACTTGTAACTCACCATACTTCTTTATGAGTGTGACTTTTAAAATGATACACATGGATTCTGTTCATATCAAAATACGGAGAAAGTATTGTGAATTTGGATGATCAAGCAGGATGTCTAAAACCGTTTATATAATAATAAAATTATGATGAATTTGAGAGGGGACCTTGCCAGTTTTTAGATGCCTTGACAATATAAATTGGGCGTTGTACACCAACGCACATACAAAAGTATTTGAAGCACATGACTGACACAAGTGACATGTAAAAGTACAACTGACCTTCATCAACGCCAGAGAGAATGGATGCTTGATTTTATTAGCATCAAAGAGTATATTTTTAAAATCTGAACCATCAAATTTTACAACAACCAGTCTGTGGGTGTTACCATCGATCACATATACCAGCTCCTTATCAGTGTCCACTGTAAGACCTAAATCAATCATACAAACTCAAGGTTACAAATGTCAGGTATGAGTTAAGGTCGTGGCAATTCTGATTAAGACAACATCGCAATCGCAACTCCTCGGGCTAACATGCACCACTATTTAATAAAGCATTCATAATTCTATACATGCACCAACCAAATATAATGTATGTGTGCTGTCATAAATTAAAAAAATCAATTTGTTCTTGGGATGTTGAATGTATCTCATCATATCTTATCAAAATTGAGTTCATATTTGAGGCTCCAGGTGTAGCTACTTACCATTTGGCCATTTCATACTGTGTGCTGTTCCATTTATCAGCGTTGTGATATTAAATCCACTCATGGTGGACTTCATAACTCTAGGGTCATCAGTAGACCAGTCAGTCCAAAACATCACCCTACAAAATATAACATCAATAATTGAGGTACACCAACTATTCTGTCTGATTAAAATGTAGAATGTTTGGAAAGGTATGAAAAAAAAGCTTGGAGTAAGTCATTGTAGAAATATTACTGTACCAAAGAAGATACAGAGTAGACTTTAGTCTGGGGCTTTGGCTTCATTATTGACTGATTTATTTGTCACTCACATACAAGTATGTTGCGCATTTTGTTGTTTAATACACTGCTGTTCACATCGAGCATAGAAAAAAACACAAAAAGTACATAAGAAAAGCTGACATCTCATTGTGGATTGGGTTTACAGAATATTATAGATGGATGACTGAGCATAACTGAAGTTTTCCAGCTGGTATTGTACGTACCCATGTGTGGGTACTACATCGAGGGCCCGAGGCTTCTCAAGTATTGTTGGATGAGTGGCATTGTTCTTAACCAGAGTCCTCCTCCAGTATCTATGAGTGGTGAACACTTCAATCTTAGGAAGTCGAGAATCGACCAGATAAATGTTATCGCTCTCCCAGTCCAAAGATATACACTCTATCTTACCAGTGTCGCCGCTAACTAATGTCATTGGTGTTGTGTATCCAGACTGAGACATGTTGAAATACTGGAAAAAATCGTAAAAGCAGAGAGGTGACTCATAATCCTGGCACATTTAAGTTCTATATATATATATATAACAGGCTTTATTATAGATCAAGGATTTAGACAATGATGAAAAAATCCATAACCGATATTGGTTGAAAGTGTTTAAAAAAATGAGAGAGCTAAGAAAATCTCATGGTGTATTAAAATATATCTCACTGATAAACATAAAAGAGCAACAATATAAATATAAATATTTATTATTATGATTATTATTCTTGTAAACTGTTGTGAGCATGACGAATTTGGTACAAAGGGCTTAAAACTTGTTGTGACAAAGCGCCATAGTAGCTTTCATCAAGTTACTAGCCATACTCGGATATATCTTGCATCTCTCAACTCAAAATGCAGTATGTAGATGTGAAACGGAATTTATCTTACTTTGACAGAATCAGAATCTTGGTCGGCCCAGTAGAGTATATCTCTAGCGTAATCAAACTCTACAGAATAGATTTCACTAACTGTGCTGCCGCGTACAATGAACTCACTTCTGGATGATTCTAAGTCCAGTCTAAAATAGTGTAAAAAAAATATGCAATGAACTTCTTCAAAACCAATACAACCATGAACCTTCTACATCTGGATTGTGATGAAATAAATCCAATTTGACATCTACCAAAAATGTGTTATGAAACGAGATTTGGGACTTATTCTCATTCGTAACAAAACAACACGGAGATTTTGCAGGGCTACACCACCAAACATTCATCTATTGCTGGACCTACTTCGTGCCTCAAGAGTCTGTATACTAAAATAATCTGATAGCACAGGCTGTAGTTGTTATGGTCACGCAAGAACCAAACCTGTCAAAAAAGCTGAAGGAATAACAACAGACAAGTAAGCAGAATAATAAAATGAGATCTTACTTGTATATATTGGTACCAGTAGAGTATATGATAAAGTCAGTTTTATTATCTGGTGGGCATTGCCTGATATCTACTTCATACAGATGGTCCATTCCTCCCTCACAAACGTCACCTGGAATTCTTCTGTAACCTTGTAAGAGAAGAAAATCGAGAAAAATGATAAATGGAAATGAATTATTTGTTTAAATTCCACTTAGTCATCAATATGGCACAGCCTTCATGGTTTCTAGTTTTCAAATCAAATTAAATTATACAGTTGAAAAACAGATTCCAGTATAACTAAAAATCATAGTCACTAGTATTGCGAATCACACAATGACTGCTTTCTCCCTATAGTGCATAATACTTGGAAGGTAAGAAACCATTAGGCTGTCAGATTTTTCCCTCACAACTAGATCCGGCATATAACTGGGTGAAGAAGACTGCGCATTATTGTAGGGTATTTGCTATCAGAGTCTTACCTATTGTGTGGTTGTAAGTTGTGCCATATGGACAGAAGGAAGGTCTACCGATAGTGATATTAACACTTTCATCTCTGACACATTGTATATTTGTCTCCTCTCCTTGTATCTGTTTGGGTAGCGGATCCCACAAGTCCTCTGTTTCATTGGCTGGTCTGAAGCCGTAATCACTGCAAATATGTGAAAGTACCTTTGCAACACAAGATTTTAATCAAATTGATCCACTTTATTGGAATATCTACATGTAAGACATTTTATTCTTTTCTTACATGTAACTCCTTGATGTGAGACATATTACTTCTTTTTTGTTATTGTTTTCAAACACATGGTGCTTCTTGCACTGATCGGTGTAAAATAATTTATCAAAATTATGTTTATCTACATAATTTTGATAAAGAAGCATCTACCAGTATTTATGTTTTCATTATACGTTAGGGTCCCCTAGACCAAGTTTGATCCAGTTTGCCTGCATCCGGAATCGCTTCCTCCCCCACTGATCAGCCACAGCTTATCTGTGGAAAAAGAGCAAACCCCAATGCTGGCAAACTGGATCAAATTTGATCTAGGTTTTGCCGATCCCATGAGGGCCTTTGTTGAACATATAATGTGACTATATCCTATGTTTTATATTCTATATTCTATTTTATATTCTATGTTCTTTTTTATATACTATATTCTCTATAATCTATAATCTATACTCACCATTCATAATCTTCTCTCACACATTTACATGTGAAGTTATAGGACCATCTCTCGTAGTCTCTGCCGTTTATACAGAAGCTGTCAGGTTTCTTTCTCTCGATGGCATCTTGTTCCCCTAGCAGACATGTTTCTGAATTGGTCACGTTAACTCCAGGTGACCACATCTTGTAGTCCATAGCACCACAATTTGTATCTGCAAATTTCATTGTAATGCGGTAATGCGGTAAAATGGCAAGCATTTCAGAAGAAGCATACAGATCGAGTTGAGATTACATCAATTGATAACTGTTTGGAATCATAGTTTCTATTTTTTAGTTTTTATTTGGAAATCCTTCACCTGTGTAGGTAAGGTATACAAAAGCCTGAAATTTGTATCTATCTAAAGTTGTGTTGAATGACAATTCAATTGAAGCTCATTGTGTGTGAAAATGTAGTAAATACTTACGATTGAAGATGGCATTCATACCAAGATGCACAACCTCCCAGGAGTGAGAACCGCCAGCCTTAGACGCCCAGATGGAGAAGTTACCACTTTTACTACCAGGCTCAGTCAGTAATCCATATACTGTGAGTAACTCGGTACTGAATGTGTAGTTATTCCATGTTCTTCCCTCATCATAAGAATATCTATAATGTAAAATGTGCAGTTGAGACTAAGGGAAGAAAACTTGACATAAAAGTATTTTTTCAACGGCCTGGTGAATCGCCTATCGGGATGGTGGTTGTTATGGAATGCTGCTTGCGGTTTCCTAAACTTAAGCTCAAGTGATGAAAATTTAATTAGAATTTCTTGACAGAGCAAACATAGAATGCCAAGGCATGCTAACTTTGAATAGAACCTCCCAGTCATGAAGCTTCCAGGAAAACTCCTGGTCTACCTTGTCCTAAGCAGATTTGGTTTGGAGCTATACAAGTATTGCATTTTGTTGCTCTAATTTATGACTAGCAGAGGAATATATTTGGTCTACAGTCAACACACTCAGCCATAAACTAGTGGTGTCATAAAAATGTAAGTGGGGAGTGAAAACAGCGGTGACTGCCAAATCCCAGCCACTTCTGGTATAGACACTACCTAACCTTGTCATGCGACTCAAAAAAGTAGCCGTGTGAGAAGGCTAGACACTACCTGATAAAGTTAACTCACAATAGTGTCTTGGTAGGCTTGCGGGGTTCGAGCATCACTATCAAGTTTCCGTGATCTCCATAGTTATAAGTAAAGTTTCCTTTAACAATCTGCAATACAAAATATGATATATTATCAACAATGGAGACCAAGAAGTAGATGCTGGATCACTTGTTTTTGCAAACAAAATTTCTGCAGTTTTCTTTTTTTAAAGTAGGACAATCATGATTTGTACCCAAGCATTTTTTGTCGGCACTTTAGGCGAGGAACAACAAGTGCTACTCAAGATGAGAATAAATGCATACAATTTTGCTTTGTCAGAGATCAATTTTGTCTACGTCACATCAACTATTAATTGATCTCAGTCATTTATTGGTTCACATGAATGGTCACCTGACTTTAGTCATGGGTTTTGCGTTAGTCACTACTTCCAAACCCAATAGTAGTTAGTATATATGTATATGTACGAATCCTTATAAAATTTGTTTATGATATTGCTTGTTCTTGGCACCAGAAATAAAATTGGCAATCGCAGTGTGTTTATTACATGGTTAGGACGCAAAAACCTTATTTAACATATCTATCATCTGTATTTAGGCGAAAATCATGCTAATACCACCAGCAACAAGGTTGGACTGCAAAATATGGTATGGTTTGGGGATCAATCACAGAAGATCAGCAGAGGATGTACTGTTTATTATGTACAAAATAAATATAACCGCTAAATCACCATGTTCTGATTTATGGCTATCATAGAAAGTAGTAGAATAGTAGGCACAGCTATGATTACTTAATCTCTCATTCTCTTGAATATGACCACTTTGTTTAATAAATGAAACCACAGGCCTTCTGCAGTTAGTGAAAGTCTAGTGGTTGAGTGCATCTGGACTTTCACATTGCGGCGACCTTGTGACGGAAATATTTTCTAGTATTTTGTGATCAGAGTTTGGCAGCTGAATGCACTTTGCGCATGTGCACCAATCAATTCAGGTAGGTTATCTTTGCACCGTTGCGTTTGGATAAATCCAAATGTGTTGAGTTCCCTGTTCTCCAGTTCGTGTGGGGTGAATTTTCAGTTTGAGAACTCCAGCACATTTGGATTAATCCAAACACTACATTCCAGAGAGACTCATATCACAGAGTCGGTCTGCAAGCGGTTTGAGCAGAATGGGCTAACGGTTTCATTTTTGCGAGGTAGGAATCAACAGAGCATTTTACAAACCATAGAGTTCATTTACGGATAAACCCATAGACAAAAAAACTGTCTATGGATAAACCTTTGCTTCATTTCGACCACCTTATTATTGACACTCAGTAGAGAAACTAAGCTGTTTCTTCACTGTACTGGAGCAATAAAGAGCATTAACCATAACAAATAGAGGAGGAAATAACAAATTCCATCAAGATGAAAACCTGTCATGAATAATAAAGATTTATGGAGAAAAAACGAATTATATGATGATGCAACATGTCCCAAAGGTTCAGCCAACTATTGTTGTCTGTCACTAACCTTCAGTGCTTTGAACTGATAGACTAACCAGTCCTGAGCCCTTTCTACTATCCCCCCTCCCCATATTGGGGTTATTGAACCCTAAATCTTCAAATACCATGAGGCCAGTGCCGGACCTGACCAATCTGGACAACAGCATAAATGATTCTTCATTATTGTCCATGGCAATCAATATACCTCCTTGTTTTGTCATTATTATTTATCGAAGTGTCATGGTCAATGTCATAGTGCCAAAACCAACCTTCAGTGCCAGTCACAATAATGATGGCAAAACTTAACATAAAATATAAGGGGTTCGTAATGGGAATCAACAGCCTTAGTGGGCCCAGGTGGGTCTCAGCACGTAAATATATCTATAGGCTGGAACCCCCTCCGGGGGCTGTTGGGTGGGGGACAAGAGTCTTTGGGACTCGAATACTCTTACCCATAAACATATAAATAAGCATCTATATGTTAATGCTCTTACCTCTTTCCAGCTATATCCAGCATCTGTAGACAGGAAGACAGATGGAGTTGTCTCCTGTTTGAGGGTATAGCCGAGAACACCAGAGCCCATAACCAGGCCTACGGCATTCTCACTGCTCAGGATGGGAGCTACTCTGTAGTTAGGACCAAATAAGAAGTCCTGTAGCAAGTGCAGCGTGCATCCATAGAACTACAACAACATTCGGAAAATAAATATACGGTCATGTATTCATAGATACAGATCATGACACTGCGAAATACATTTTTGCCCTTGTTGGAATATTGGAATAATGTTAATCTCAGATCTGAATATAAAACTTTGACAGTGGACAGTGTCATATTTATTACTTTGACCAATGTGATGTCATGGTCACAGCCTTGGATGCACACCTCTAACCTTAAAATGGCAAGTGAAGGAGAACAGGGAATTGTGAATATGAGTTCGAATTTGATTGTGAGGGTGAAAGATGAAGTTCTTGGGTTTGCATTGTGTTAATTCTAACAAATCAAACCTGTAGCAGGGAGGCCTCGTTTAGTAGTCATATCAGTATATGTACTACATACACCCTAGCAAGTGGCAGAGGAGCTTAAATCAGATCAATGCCATCATGTGGTAAAGGATTTAGTAGTGTCCATCATACCAGGCATGTATATGGTACAAATTACATATTCAGAAAATATCTGAGGTTGGAATATAGATTTCCTCTCTTACACTTAACATGGTAAATATTCGAATTACACAAAAGTGACAATAATAGGACTAATGAGTTAAGAAGGAAATGTGTTGTGTATGTTTGTTTTCACACTCATTTGGTAAGCCTATTAGCAGTTTCACAATAATATGCCCATCGAGTAAATACAAAAAGAGCTGAGGTGCTGAATAGAGTGGAGTGGACTTTTAAGAATAGACAAAGAGCATTTAGCAGTGCCTGTGTTTTGAAGTGCTACCCTGTACCACTGAGCTATTCAAAACAGTTTCATAATATTCTAATGTTCGATGCTTGACTAGGCTTTGATTATATCACATATTATTATATCTAAAGCATTACTTCCTTGTGCACATGATATGCTCACTTATTACTCCCGCCTATTTGCATATAGAAGAGGCTGTATTTGCTCTAGAGGACATGGAGACACTTACTTTAAATTTCTATCAATTTAACATGACATTTGAATTTAATTCCACTAAAGCCTGTGCATATTGAAGAAATCAAAACAAGAAGGATGCATGGAGCAAGACCTAGCTCCATTTCCTTTATCAAACATTAAAGCAAGGAGTACCTCCTTGGTGAAAGCTCTTTGCGCATTAGCTTTTTTTATGTTTATTGTAATTATGTAATGTCTCGCTTTCTATTCCTCGAGCAACTACAACATTCCAAGAACCATGAACGTAATCATCTGTAATGATACCCTGGTGGCAGAAAATGAACTGACCACTGCTATTGCAACACATATCGATACCTACCCAGTAACAATGTGTAAGGCTACCCTGACTATTGAGGTGCGGTGCTTGTATGTGAGTCCACACGGCTCCCTTATCGTATGTGATACGGGTAGTCTGGTTTGTGTCTGCTAAGTCCAGATCTGATGTAGCGTTAGTGATAAATTGTGAGGCTATGTAGATAGCTCTTAGACCTTCAACTTTGTGAACATCGACGAAAGGCTCATCATAGAAACGCCTACAAAATTTAAATATATTAATATCAGATGCTTCCTTGTGTAGTCACATATGGAGTATTTATTAGATTAGCAGGGAAAAGAGACTTTCCCCAGAGTTATTGTGCTCATCTCAAGCAAACATAACATCGCTGCAATACCCTAGATGAGGAAATATTAGCAAAAGTTTAGTTAAGCTAAGGAATAACTGCTTGGTTGAGCTAGTTCGGGAGTGACTTAATATTAGCTAGCATCAATTTTTGCTAGCTAAGATGGGAGATTATAAAAAGTGAAGAGGGCGAGTGAATGTTAGTTATTTCAAGCCTGTGCAAAGATCCAAAAATAATTTACTCCTCTAGGGCACGTTGTTCAACTGAAAATGTTCAGGCCCCCCCCCAAGATTTTAGAGGTACAGCTACTGCACTTGACTGAAAAAAGTTAAGACCAGCTGAAAGCACCTGTCATAATACAAGTAACATTGACAGCTTATTTTTTTGTAATCAATAACAATATCTATCAAAATGAAGTCCCAATAGTCAGACATACAGAGGGAGCAAGCTCTGGATATGCTGGAAATATTGGAGAGAGATTAATGCCTCTTATATTACAGCAAAAGTTATTGACCTGAGCGCATCCATGTAAGATAGATTACCAGTTAATAGGCTATATCCCATATCAGACTCCTTTCAAATATTGATTATATGGAGAATATAAGAGTTAACAGTCACTCTAGGGTATTATAGACAAGAAAACCTAATACAACCAGAGTTGAAAGTCTTTCAAACAGTTCTGATATATATTGCTACTTCAGAGAAGGAAAATATTTGCATGAGGAAATATTCGCGATTTCACCCAGACTTGTAATAGCTAAATTTTAGGCCATATTTTTGTGCTTGCAATCATCAAGTCACTCCAAACTACCAAAGCCAAACTCTAGCCAAAAATTCGCTCATCTCATCTAGGGGTAGTTAATAAAACTTACACTCCAGGCAGTCGAGTTCCTGAGACGGCTCTGGGGCTTATATATACAATGTTAGGTAGTGACAGCGTGTATCTGGTGCCTGTGGTGTCAGATACGTAAAGGTGAGACGACTTTACAGCATGATTCACACACACCATCACTCTGTCATTATCTGCATCGACTATAAAGTACTCCTGCATGAAGAGGAAAGGCAAAATTAGAAATATAATATATAATCCCGATCTGACAGTTTAAACACAATCTGCGTAACGGCATTGTTATCAACATAAGGAAGGGTGTCTACATGTTGAATGCATGGAACATGATTTTTGAGAAAATATGATAGATTGAATTGAGAGATAGGATTTATTTCCCTAGCATTAAATTTGGTCCAATTATTCATGAGTCATGAGATATCATAATGTTTTATGTCTTCTTTTTGCACATTTATCATCAATTTTAGAGTAATACAGACCATACATCCTGTTTACCCATCATCTATTCTAAACTAAAGATCAGTTTTAAGATAATTTGGCTGAATTATACCAGATTTGAGTGGTTTGCCAGAACAGGAAATTGAGCACTTTGGAAAGCTGATCCATTCCTTGAGACAAAAAGATCCTGTGCTCCACCTCCAAGAAGATTCTAAAATCACAAACAAAAGATTGCCAGTCATTGCGATACAACTCAATCAATCAACACGATAACAACAAGCAGTTGATTCATGAAAACAGAATCAAAAAGCCTATTGCAACAACAGCACACACAATTTACATATATATATGGTTATAACATAGTAATCAAAATAAATATTATCGAGGGGTGGTAATAAAAATGATATCAACTTAAGTTGGCGAGATATAAGTGCAGATATTTCAGTGAGTATCATGTTGATAGATTATCATCCTCAAATTGTTACACTATCAGACAAGTTGCAAAACAACATACTTGAGTCTCAACAGTAAATGATGAGATAAATCCCTATAGTACAGTGTCAACAACTTCCAAGACGGGTCGTCTGTCCCAATCTAGACCAAGTTTGGTCCCTTTGCCTGCATTCTGAGTTGCTTCCGATCCATTGGTCACCTCAGTATGACAAGGGACAAGGGAGCAACTGGAATGCAGGCAATTGGACTAAACTTGATCTAGTCCCAATCTACCTTCCAAAAATTGCTCAATCATTTCTTATATGTCACCGCCACAGTGAATTTAACTTACCCTGGATTTAACAGCAAACAGGAAGGATCCTTTAAGTGTGAAGTCATTGACGCCACTGATCATGGTCCTCTGATGAAGTGCACCATCATATGTCAGCTCTACCACGTCAAAGTTATCAAATAGTGTACCGAAAAATGTGGAGACACTCACAAATATTTGATTAGGCACCCAGCCCCTAAAATATAACAATGTGTACAGTGACTTATCCACTATATCTGTTTGGATCATTATTTACATGTTAAAATAATTGAAATTCATCATGTTTTTATCTTCAAAAATTCAATTAAACTGGTATATAATGCTGACATTAATAGATTATCAAGCATATTTATATATTACTGTACTGGGTACAGGCTGTCGCTAATAAATTTACTCATTATCATATCCGCAAGGGTCCACAGTCAACTTCTATCGGAGAGAATAAGACTACATGACAATAAATAGTAAATGTCAAACTTAATGTATGGTGATGCAGAGATTGAATTACTGCTGTGCAAACATAATATCAGATTGTAGTGAGCCTAGTGCTAAGTTACTGGGAGTAAATTGAAAAAAAAAGTATTCTATCACTTAACAACCAATAAACTATGAAAAATGAAGAAAAAGTAAAATGTAGGAATAGGTGAGATCTGCTGGGTATCAAGAGAGAGATCATCAATAGCCCCATAGCCTAGTCTGAGCCCCCAAGACTCTTGCCCCCCTCCCCTGCAGACAGCCCTCGGTAAGGGAAGCCCCATAGCCCCAGCCCCATCAACTAAAAAATAAAAGCAAACTCACCATGCGTAATCTGTAACTCTAGACTTGACTAGGGACCAGCTGAGTCCAAAGTCGTCGGAGACATACAAGTTAGAAGTTGATCGGCTGCCAGTTGGAGTTCCAAGGCACAATATGATGGCATCATCGCTCTTGCTGAAGGTCAACTGGGATGCAGAGAAACCGACATGAACGGCAGTGAAGTTTACCAGATCGCGCGTAGAGATGATTATCTGATTTGTTGGATCCACAAAAATGTAGCTTGTCTGGACAAAAGAAAGTGAATCACGATTGTAATATACACACAGTTGATTGATATTTAGGAGTTATATTCAATCTAGGCCCTAACATGACAAAACTATCATATGATTGGAGAGTAAAGTTACACCACTTGCAGGTTTAATAAATACTAACAGAACGTCATCAGTGCTGATGTGGTTGACTGGTATCTCACTGACAAGGGATGCCACATGGCCTTATTCGTCCAGTATTTGAACTTGATCAGAATCTATGGGATCATTTTATTCTCACCATTGCACGATCGCTGGTTTGTGTACCTCCAGCGTGGTACAAGAAGCCAGGATTTGCTTGCAGTCTTGTGCCATTTGATAGCCTCACACTGAACGGATCTGGCCCCCCTTGCCTTCTTATATCACTGAAGTGGATGCCCCAGTCGTTAGAGACATATATATGCGCAGTTTGATTCCTTGAGGTGGCGCTTCGCGTCAGTACTACTAACTTTGACGTGGTGCCAGCCCAGCTTATGAAGGCATTTGTGTGATTATCATTCAGTGAGTACTGAAAATACAAAGAGAATGTAACAATAGAGCAAGTTCGGTGATATATAGAGTTATTCATACAGATACTCAGCAGTCTCAACATAGAAAACATATATTCATTGACACCAGAGAGCAATTTGCTAAATTTCACATTCTTACGGCTGCAAAAAGTGTCTTGCTCATTGGCCCTTTGACATAACAATAGCACCAAGGTATGGCAGTGGTTTTACTCATTGGTGGCAGGTTGATCATTTAGAAAATCATATAGTTTTGTTCATGTTATGGTCTAAGGCATTGATTCAAAAAATAGTCGTTTTGTTGTGAATATCTGCACACAGATACAGCAGAGTAGTAATGTAATAGATAGACACTACTCATATTGCAAGCAACTGTCTTAAAAGTATAGAAGGAAAAAACGTGTTGACTTGGGAGTCATTGAATCCATACCTGACTTTTGTATGGATGACCAGGGTGGTGGTGAACATCTCTTTTGTGTCTAGTGTGGTCTGAAACCAGTTCCTCCACACCCTCCTGTCCCTGGTGAAGTATTCCTCCAGCAGCAGTTCCCCACTCTTCTACCTCTGAAGGCAAGCTTACTTCCAATACAGTATTTTTAGCATTATTGTCTTTTCTAGCAAATAATTGTCCATGGCACAACAGTAAGATGTTAGCAGCTGCAACAAGCAGTTGCCACCATTGCAGATGCATGGCTAGGTTCAGTTAGATTTCTTTAGCACTCCATTCAGCTTCTTCTTCAACTTTCAATTTTCACAGGAAGCTTTGGTAAGTGAGTATAGGTACCTCCCCTTCCTCACTAGAAGTAAACAAAGTTTGATCACTGATTAGTATTCCGCCTCATAAGCACACTTTTTCATTAATGATATTTGTCTCCTCAAATTTGCCACATATATCCATCACATAAAAATTAAGGTTATATTAGGCCCAACATTCATATCAAGCTTGTTGTAAAAGTAGTAAGAGGTGAGTCAAATACAAAACTATTACATATTATCATATTTTTGTATTCTAACACACAGTCATGTTCTTGCTGATCATTTTCTGTCTAATGGTAAATCATTTACAATATTCGGTATTTCATATAAAGTTACGATATTTCAGGTATTTAATGAAACGCCCACATATAGTTTATTAAATACAAAACACTATATGGTAGTGTCATTAGTAACCTTGGATAATAAATGCCACCATGGCTGAGTATGAAGGTAAATAAAAATTAACTATAACTGTAATACATTCAGCTTTAATCCACCAATATTTCACCAATGATTATGAGTTGTATCACAATTTTCAGGCTTTCAGCAACTACCAGTCTTAACTCAATTGATTCATGAGGTTCATCATCATCTCAATATTTTCCAAAGGGCACTGACTTTCTTTTCTTAACAGTTTTAACTGGTTTGATGTGAGAATACATTGCAAAGGAATTTTAGATTGATTCAAGTACTATGAAATCCCACCTAAGTCTTTCTTAAAACATTTCTATCAGTCTCATTTGGACTGCACATAATCAAACAACCATTCTAAAAGAAGAATTCCAGTCCATGTATCAAATTATTGCTCAACATTTCACCAATGAACTAAACCTTTAGTTCATTGATTTCACCTACACATATTTCATACCTAGCCAGCAGAGGGAGAACATTCTGTGATTGTTCTAACATCATACACATTATCTAGGGATGACCAATCTTTGGATCTATCTATGTTCTTTAGGCCTGTAATTAAACTTATTGCTACTCGGCAAAACTTAAATTCAGGTAGACATTGTGTTGACTTAGCCTGGGCTGGCTGTCAGATCACTGTCAGACAGTCTGCCCAGGCTAGTGTTGACTCTCATTTGGTTGTTTTTGTAATTGAAATAAGGCAAAGAATGGCAATTATTTAGGATAATATGAAGGCTGCGTTACAATGTTGTTGTACATATCTTTCAAAAACATGTGTGACAACATTTCACCATATTAATTTTGTAGTGTTCAGCAGTGAGTCTATTGACCAGACTCTCACCCCGTGCAATCACTGCGGAAGGACTTTTATGCCAGAAACATTGGTGAGTAGTCTTGTTAAGGAACCAGTTTATTTCTATGAAAGAGAAGATCATGATATTATTGTGCAGTCCTCTTGATTTTTGTCGTTTCAAATGATGCGCAAGAGGACAGTCCTCTTGCGCATCATTTGAAACGACAAAAATCAAAAGTCAGTTACAATAACGACCGCGACCCATCTTTTTCAAACTGTAGGCCTATGATGGTGAAACTTGCGCCTGGTTAAAATTTTACTCTGAAAAATGCCATCCTTCCATGCACCATATCACATCGCTCTTGTATATATATATATTATTCTCTACTTCAGGTGAAACACTCTCGGATATGTGCAAAGACATCAAATAAAACACGAAAAGTTTTTCAGTCAGGAAACCAGAGAGCTCAAGGCTCCGATGTTCCTATCACCAGTGTTCTTAAGTCAGGTGCACCTCCTCCAAAACCAAAGGTAATGATAAGTAGATCTATATCAGTTCTCAGTTCAACTTCTGATATAACTTGGTATAGATACAACCTATGAGTGCACATCAGTCTCTAGAATTGTTTTGGCTATATGGCCATTGAAGAAAGATGAGCAGCGTGTTTCAATAGGATTTATTTGCATACCTATGACGTACAACTTAAATCTATAACAATACTTCACTTACTAATATTCTTAATCTTAATAGGGAAATGCATCAAAGAAGAGCAACTGGCGACAGCAACATGAGGAGTTTATCACTGGTCTAAAGGCAGCGCGAGGTGTGAGTGACGCACTCGCTTCGGGAAAACCCCTTCCCCCGGCGCCGCCTCCTGCGACAAATCCCGATTATGTATCGTGTCCCTCCTGTGAACGCAGGTATGTTCCACTGATCAAAAAAGTATTAAATAATTCGTAGTAGTACATTCTTATCACACTAAACTTCTGGAAATTAGAGTGTTCTGACTTTGCTGCTCGTATATATCGTTTTGATTTCTCATAGAACTATTACAAATATAATAATACATTTATCGTCAGCAACAATTTATCATTTCTAATGTTTTTCATAACATTGCTTAACTTTGGTTTTTCACATGTCCATTTATTCATTAATTGGTTGTAATCTGTTTCCAAGTGATCAGGCATCGGAATACTATATGGATTTGCTAATCCTATCCTTCATGGTAAGAATCCATAGTTTGTGGTCTCTAACAATAAGGTGTCAATGTGACATATTGTTCTCTGGATATTTACAGATTTAACCCAGGGGCTGCTGAACGACACATTCCATTTTGCAAAGAGAAAAATAAAAGAATCCCGGACAAAAAAACTATAGATCCAACTGCTATAAGGCGAATGCAGGCCAGAGTCAATGTGAGTCATTAGAATACCATGAAAGTATCTTAGAAATACCAGAATTCCTTCAGCTGAATATTGGTAAAATTAATTTGTAGAGATTAATTTTTGGTGTCAAAGTTGTTTTTCAGCAAAAGGCCAGCCAAAAACAATACAGTTGCTGCATCTTGGGCCCACTCCCATTTGTTGGATGGTGTTATGTAGAAGGTACCAAGCATCTTTATATATTATGTCACATAACTGAAGGGAGTTTATAACGAGTATTTTTTGTCAAACACTACTTAGTAAGCTGTCTATGGAAACGTTTAATATGAACTTAATCTATTTCAGTATAAAACAGCTAAGCCAAGAATCAAGGGGCGTGAAGATACAATGTATAACCCAAATCAATATCAATCTAACTCAGGTTTGTAACCAGTACATTTATAGCCTTGTCACACGGCTATTTTTTTAGTTTTGGGGAGTAGCCTTGTATTTTTTTCGACATCATATGAAAAGTTGTCTTCTACCCCCAAAACAAAAAGTAACCGCATGACAAGGCTAGTGAATTTAAGATATATTATGGCATTCCTTCTGAATGCTGAATGTCTGACTCACCATACCATTGATGACATACCTTTGATATGCCGCTGACTAGCACATTGCACACATAAAAGGTTGTGAATTGCTATATTTGCGTTCTTGGTGTCATATTTGAGTTGTCTTATTATAAGAGATCCTATTACCAAGCATTTTCAAAGTAACAATCACATTGCGTACAAAAAATAATGGATTCACACTTCTGCCTCTGTATTGCCAATGATTTATACAATTCCAGGAAGAGGTGGTAGCGGTAGCGGAGGTGGAGGGGGATTAGAAGCTAATGGTTACAGTGCACCAATGAGAACTGGGAAGACCGAGAGAAACTACAATGACGGATTGAAAATGAGATCAGGATCACTGGATAGGAGGAAAAATTCTGGTTCTGGTGATTCTCGCAAGCCAGCTCTCACCAATAGAGTCAATAGCCATGAGGCCCTATCACGTCTCAATGGCAGCGGCAGCGAGTGAGTACAATTTTCGGCAGATAGGAGTAGGACACCCCCCTCCCCTAGCCTTGTAACAAGGTCATGTAACAAGGCTACCCTCCCCCTTATTTGTACTACTTATCATACCTTTACATACCATGTAATGACATCACGGAACACCTAGGATAAAGAGGGGAGTGAAATTGCAGGTTTACCATTCAAATGTACAACCGATTATTTGTTAAGATTTATTTGATCTAGTATATATTTTTAAATATCAGGTAATTATTGTGTTGAAGAAAACATGCGTGTAGGAATTTTGAAACTAAAACCTTGCTTCTCTCATTGTAGAAATGGCTATGACGGTTATTATTCCCCCTCCCCACCCGGACGCCCTCCATCAGGTTCATATCAGCATAGAACAAGAGACGGCTCGGGTCACTCCGGCCGAGGCCGTGAATCCGGGAGAAGCAACTCCTCAGGTGATAAGAAGACACAGGCTATTAGACACACAAACGGACAGACCAGACAATCTAGTGCATCCAAATTTTGCCATGACTGCGGTAATAAGTACTGTCGCATGGATGCTAAATTTTGTTGTGAATGTGGACTTGAGAGACTTTATGTATAGTCTGGTATGGCTCCTTTCTTTATACAGGTTAATTTGCCTAATGGTTATTCAACTTCCATGCTAGGGAGAGAGATAAAGCTCAAAATTTTGTCACAAATAGTGAAAAATTATAGTATTTATTTTTCTTTTGGCTGGCTATAGATTTTTATCGTTTATGAATAGCGTCATAGTTTAAATTCGAATTTTTTAAAGCAATCATGAAAAATTCCTACATATCCCTAGCAATCTACATAATCATTACATTTTGTGGGTCCTTTCCTCTTGTCTCTACATCAATCCAAAACATTGGGGATGGTGGGATGGCAAAGACGGCTTGCTATTCACTGCCATGCAATTGCAGCAGCATGAGTTGTGAGTTCAAGGCCCACTGGGGGAGCTTTCAAAGCGGTTCCAGCATCCAGCACCCTTGGGTGTTTACCTCTCCTAAAGAGTCTGCTGCCGCTATGCAGTTATTATACACATCACAATCTTTTACTCTACTATCTGGTGCATTTTGATTTTCCTCTTTGTGAGCAATATATTTCCTTTTCTTTCGCTGCTACATTTTTACGTAAGCTTGTGAGTGGCAACCAAATTTTGATGTGGTTTATTGCCACATATTTCTGTCTGTAATCAAGGAGATACTCCTTGCTGTAGATCTTGCAGCGTTTCTGATTTCTTCTGATGGCTCTGAATTCAACCAATTGTGCTGGTTGTGCAATAAATGCACATAAAATAAAATTAAGATTCACCTCATACCTGTATGATAAATCTTAACTATGGTTATAAAGCATATCAATGATGACAGCTGAATACTGACAACCAAACTTTCATTAGAACAGCCCACCTTGATAATAATAATTTTAACAAATCCACTTGATTGTTTTACCATTTATTTTTGCTGCCATTGTCCTATATGTCCAGGTGACTTGATCGGCAAATAAGATTAGTATTGTTATAATACACCATTTATAAAAACAAAAGCATTGATATTTGAAGTGTTAGTTATCTTCTCCTGGATTAAAATAAGGCAACTCATCAATAAGCGGCATAAATTTGTTTATAGACGTTTATACAGGGAGTTTGGGACCAATGTTCTCCCTGCTTAAGAGACGCTTTCAATTGCTGGCTAACAAAGATCAGGTTTCAATTAAAGTAATGTAATAGCACATCATATACCATATTTTAGGTTGAGCAGGATCAATTGACATTTGAGAGAACGTTATTTCCGAGTGGAAGACACCAGTTCAACTAGATATAATGTGTACACATTGATTCATATTATCAAATGCGTAATAATTTTATATGTTCCATATTTTACCAACATGAAATCAATGCTGAGCAGCTATAAAAGCAAGGTATTGATTATAGTCTTGTTAGACCTTTTTGTCAACAGAAATTATAACCATTGTTGGCAAGTGAAATCAATAGTGTAATAATGCTGACGTTGATGAGATATAGATTTTTCCCAAGCCACATCATGTACAGAATATTGGGACAAGGCAGGCTATCACCACTAGTCCATAAAAAATACAGCATAATAGCGGCAGCATTATAGCGGCAGCAAAATGAGTGCCATCTGGGAAAATCATGAAATAAAGGAGAAAATTCTGCTATTGTCTCCGGAGCTCCAGGTAACCGCTTTTGTTTTCAAAAATAACTTGAACAATCAACCTAATTCAAATTTTGCAAACTAATTTCCAGCCATCGAGCAATTAACTTGTTGTTAACTCTCAGGTGACTTGGATAATTTGTTTTCATCCTCCATCTGTTCTGTCGCTCCAATTAATAATAGATAGCCACAGTGACATCAAATCCCAGACGTAATGTACGCTATGAATAGAAAGCTGAAAGTTCTGGGTAACTTTATATATAAGTTGGAGTGGAGAAATCATAAAAGGGAAGGTACCTATCAAAGGCTTAGATCAATAGAGGGCTATTAAATTTGTATTCACTACCACTTAAGTGGAATGAGAGGCTTGAGTGCATGCTGAGTGAAACGTAGGGGGTAACATAACATCAGTCTCTGTCAGTCATCTAACACGAAGCTTGGTCACTAGAGTTTTCACTCGGGAGGGTCAACATGTTTAGCACTAGTGAACAAATGTTCTCTATCAGTCATTGGTGGGACCTTCATACAAAGAGGCTAGACAGGCCAGTCAGCAGGCAGTGTTATGTAAGTAAAGAGGACTTCAAAGGGCTACAACTGATTTCGATGCACCCATCAACGGATAAATAATATTTTTATTTTTATGGATGCACCACTTCATTTTATTCACCAGGCTTCATAAGACCTTGATTTTTACTAATATTTTGAACAACTTGAGATTCCTGACAAATGAATCTGTTTTAGGAGTCATTTCTAAGGGCTGTGGATGCTCTGCACTGTAGAGAAAGTTCGTTTATGCTGACCTTTATAAAAGAAAGCCGGGATGAGCTACGAGACACTCATCAGGAGATTGAGAGAGAACAGGAAGTTCTCAGAGACACGTCAGATTTATTGGGTGAGTAGCAGTTCGGGGAAGGATTCATTAAAGTGGGTGTAGATTACAATGGGACATGTATCCCCACATGATAGATGCTGAGAGGTACACCGTATGGTGTATTTCTCATATTTATTGTAGATCAACCTCCGTGGTTGGCTGAAAGTACCACAACCACTTGCCAATGTTTTTTGGCTCTGATTGGTTAATCGGATGGTTTCCCCAACCAAACTGATCAAAGCCACAACATGGGCTAAACAAAATTGTAATCCCTACTAAAAAAATTTGGATATGGGATGTAATTGTAATCCAGCTGTACAAACAAGGATAATATATAGTCAGATCATTGGCTGGACAATGGACATGTTCATTGCGCTGAAAAGTTCAGAATGTTGCATCATGTGATGAGGATATCTCAATCTGCCATGAGAGCTATATAGTTAATAGTCGTTTACTCGGTCGGTTTCTGCAGTTCACAAAAATATTAGAGTGGTGAGATTGCACATGTGGTAGGTCACTTGCGATTACTGCCATGCCCCGAGTTTAAATTCCCACCAAGAGAGTATTACTTAATTACCTATTCCAGTCGTCTGCAACAACGGTGTATTAATTTCTACATGAAATAGTCTGTCCAATCAAATCGCTATTGAATGTTAGCAAGCCCGAGCGTTCTTTTACAGTACATATGTACCTTTTTAATCCGATCAACGACAGTCTCATTTTATTCTATTTAGCCTCTATTTCAAAGCACATGCATTGATAAATTGTTGATTCTGTTATCAATGGCTTCTACTATCATTGATATATCTATGTCTTATACTGCTGAAAGTGACACCAAAGTAGGTTGTCGGGAATTCTTGGGAAGATGAGGGAGCCATGGTGTACTTGAATTTCAGTTCTTTATTTGAGTTTTGAGTTTGCTTCAGTCCTCACAAGTCTGGTAATGACTATATTGATTTTTTTGCATCTGGTCTGTATGTTTTGACGATGAAGTAAATACAACTGGCGAAGTATCAATACAAATATTTAATTCTAACAAATTTTTTGATAAAATTTTAGCAGGATTCTTTGGGAATTAGATTGGCTTTATTTTATTCCTTCGGCAGCCTTGCTAAAGGCTCTGAATGAGAGAGTGGTCACGCGTCACACTGCATTGGAAATTGAGCAGATGCAATCAACTGAGATGTAGGGTTGCATTATATTTAACCATTAATATACAACATAAATATAAAAATCTTTGAAACGTATTCATTACGCATTTATATATTTATGATACAGTATGCATTCCAAGGTCACAGTACACATGGTGATTGTAGATATACCTAGGTCACTTCATCTTTGTTACGTATTTATTACGTATCTAAATATTGCTGATATATTATATATTTCAATAGGTCACGCTACACATAATTATTGTAAATATACCAAGGTCACTGCAAAATAATAAAATTGATATAAAGCTCTTCTAACATCAAATTAATTTTACAGCTTCAAAGAGAATCTATGGAGATCCAGATGAATGGGAAGACAATATGCATGAAATGAATGCAGTTGAGGACTATCTAAAGAGAAGAAACAATGGTGAGCTAGGTGGATTAGGTCTCCTAACAATAGAGGATGAAAATAAAGCTCGCAAAAAAGCAAAGAAGAAAGAGAAGGAGAAAAAAGAGCGACGCAACAAATCTAGGCAATCAGAAAGGACTGATACATCAATGAGCGTTGAATCCCACGGTGGGGAGCTCTTTGGTATGGTAGATGAGACTGAAAAAGAGAGCAGTAAAAAAGATAAAAAGGAAAAGAAAAAGAAAGACAAGAAAGAGAAGACTGCAATTATTGACCAGCAAGAGGATGAGGCGGCGGCAGAAAAGCCAGAGAAAAAAGAGAAGAAAAAAGAAAAGAAAGAGGCCACAATGGATGTGGCAGGTGAAGAGACAGAAGCTCCGCCAAAGAAAGAAAAGAAAAAGAAGAAGGATAAACACCGGGATCCTGAAGCAGAAGCAGAGCCAAAGAGAGAAAAGACCACTCTCGATGTGGACGATGAGTCTCAAGCAGCCGAGAGTGCAGCAGACAAAGCCAAGGAGGAGGAGAAGGAGAGAAAGAGAGAAGAGAAAGAAAAGAGGAAAGAAGAGAAAGAAAGGAAGAAGTTACAAGAGAAGAGTAGGCGTAAGAGTGAGGAGGTACTCGGTGGTGGTGCTGAAGATGGTTTGGATCTTCTCAGAGTACAGCGAGAAAAGTCAGCTCCTCTTCTTACATCCAGAGAGGCTACAGAGGTGGAAAAGGTAGATATGATTAACTACTCACCCCTTTTCACCAAAAAATCATTAAGTAAACAAATCCAAAATGTACTAGGGAGTATGACGTAGTTCCAGTGATCTTGTCGTGAAAACAAAACAGCATGGAGATGGAAATCGGTCAAATAGTCAATTGTTCTTGTTTTATATATGACAGATTTCCCAATATGAATAATTCTATGACCATATTGGTTAACAGATATGGACTTTGGTTCGATTTCTATGAATCATTAGTTTAAATACAGGAACACCATATTCTTCAATCTCCCTATAATTTTCAACAAATCACTTTTAATACAATTTTGCCATTGAGATTGCTATTTTTATCCTACAGGAAACAAACGTATTGATGCAAGAGTTTCTTACAAGACAAACCACTGACATTGATCAGAAAGCCCAATTTGAGGAGGCAATGCAAAGGAAACTGGCCAAGAAGCGAAATCCGCACGTGGCTGAAGCCGATCAGCTTCTCAAACAACAGGCCTGGGCTGATGAAGCGTAAGTTAATACATCCTGAAAAGTTTTGACATTCCACAAACAAAATATATTCAAACCTTTATGGGTTGGTGTGGTATCAAGCAATATACTCGTCTGATGTTGCTAACAAGCAGATTTAAGCTGAGGGGTCTTGAAATTAATAACTTAGAAATTGCTATCTGAACATCATTTTGCTGAAACGAGAGCGCCGTGCCAGAGGTCTAGTCCCGAATTGGCTTGATGGAACTACATATCTTCTGAGAAAACAATTTGTGAACAAACTATCCTAATTGCGCATCCAAAAAAGTGAGGCCTAGCAGAGCATTCAACCAAAGTGCATGTCAAATATCTGGCAATGAACCACTACCCGGACCATGGCTGATTTCAATCAAAGACTGCGAAAGCCTTATGCGTAAGATATTGAGTTGATGCAATGACATTCAGCTATATATTCAACTTTATATTGGTAATTATATTGATTTTTGGTGTGTCAATAACAGGATTTTCAACTTGATATCACAAAATGACGGAGAACTTTGTCATTGACCTAACAGAGGAAATAATCTCCTAAAAGTCAATTTTGTTCAAGCACCAGCATGAAAATGGGGGATAAGTTCAACCAACTGGAATATGGAAATAAGATTCTCCAATATTTGACTTGACATAAAGGATTTACGGAGGCCTATTGATCTCATTTTACTATGTTAATTTCTATCTTTGAATAGGAGGGACACCGCAAAAGCGAACTTTGAGGCTAAGATGATGGAGAAACTGAAGCAAAAAAGAGAGAAAAGTGGGCTCACCAGCAGAGAAATGTCTTCCCTTGATGAACCTGGATCAGTAGAAGCTGAAAAGCCAAAGAAAGAAAAGAAGAAGAAAAAGAATAAGGTCAGACCACATCCCGACCATCCTCGAAGGCAGTAGTCATTAAATCTTTGAATAAAATATCAAGAACAAAGGCGCCTTTAGCTTCCTTCCCAAGGTCCCGTCTCTCACATGCCCATTCACTAAAATTCCGCTTGAATTAATGCATCAAAATTACGCACACTTCCTGACTGAAACATATCATGGCTCATTTCTGTCATGCCATGCTTTGTTTTCGAAAATCAGGTTGGCTGTAAACCTCAGGTTCATCCGGGTTTCCCTACTAAATAGCTATGTCGTAGTAGTTTTTTTAATCTCATTACCTCAGAGAGAGGATGACTCCATTAACATAAGGTAAATGACTTGTTTTGAGCTAGTTTAAGTTAGGAGGTTGGGAGAGATATCCCATCCTCCCTGGTTTAAGTGCTCAAATGTTGCACGGGTTGATGGTAGTAGCTTTTCATAAATGTTACTTCTAACAACGCAGGCAACATTTAAGCCCATCAAGACTGATCCCAATTATATCAGTCCCCATCCTATCTCCCATAGTGCAATAGCAGTGAAATGTTATGTGATAGAGTATGACTCAGACTCCCAGGGCCTGTATATCTCCAACATGAGGTTGCTGTCAATCCCAATCCTAGTTTGGCCTGGTCTGATGAACAGATGAGCCACAATCCCTAACCTCGATAAGACATGTCCATACTAATGGGATAAAGAGCTGGAATAATAAACGGTCTACTATCCCAGATTTGAAAGCAATCTGTAAGCAGGATTATACGACGCCGCCAGAGATGCCTTTTCGTTCCATCTACCACTACAATATGTTAGACTATATTCATCACCTTTTTTTACAGGATAAAGACAAAGAAGTTGAAGACGGTGCAGATGCAGGGGAGGTAAGTAAATTTTCAAGATCACGCACTTGGTTTCAATTTATATGCTTCTGTTGTTGACCCTGTTTAGTTTACACCGTTTTTCCAGTCCAAAAATCCATCAAAAGATCTTTAGATTGATAGATTTTTTGTGAATGAATTTTTGAAAATGTTAACAAAGGAAAGAATCATCGATTTTCTTCCAGGAGAAAGAAAAGAAAAAGAAGAAGAAAAAGGACAAAGACAGGGATAGAGAAGACGATTGAAGTAATTTATCAACCTAAGACCCGTGCAACTATATGCATCAGATACGTGTGAAGGTGCCAGAAAACTATCATGAGATTCCGAAACACATCGTGATATTCTGCCTGACCCGAGGTGGGTCCTGATTACCAATGGGTGCCCTTCTCCCTACGTTCTATGCTTGCTGGACCAAGCTTGACAGTGCTGAAATCACCCGTAGGTGCCTTTGCTCAATGTACTAACACAATCACAATCTGGTAACAATTAAATCGAGTCTAGTCAATGTTATACAAAATTTGTCTCTCCTGTTACTGACTCACAATGTATTGTTTTTCAAATATCATAATATTTTATGGTATAATATAATATTATATATATATATATAATATTATACATATAATATTACGCGTTACATCAATTTAGAATTGCTTTATCGTAGTAGGGATAACGCTGCTTTGTGATAGAATGCAAAACCAAACTATGCCAAATACAAGTCTTGTTTTTTAGTATTTCTGAATGCTGATGCAGTTTTTTTGGGAGGAATCATAGGTTGTACAAATCAGGGGCGTGACACAACAGTTTTTCAACCTAAATATTCTTCCCATGAAATGACTGTAATATGCAGATTTGAATGTCAAAATGCTGAAAAGGAAGTCAAATTTTCTGAGCTTTCTTATCTCAATCCAGACAACCCTTGACAACCAGCTTTCAACTGCAGATTATTGAGGGGGTTTCAATAACCCCATTTGTTTTACAATACCCCCTCGTTCAAACTGAATACTTTTTATCACCAACATAATGATATGTACGATTTATTACAAACTTTTTGGTGAATATCTTGGTGTGTCACAGCTTGAAAGTTGAGACAAGATAGGTGTTTGTGATGTTCTAGATATAAATGTATATTAGGCTGTAATATTATATTGTAATAAATCTTCAATAAATGACTAGGTACAACTATGATTGCGTATTGCGTTACATATTATGCTGCAGTATTGCACAAAATAAATGCATCTTTGGTGTTTGAAAATTCAAGAAAATGCAACAGAATGATCAGAGAGTCTTTGGTAAAGATTTCTCAAGAAAAAAATGCTTGAAACGTAAAAGTACATTCAAAATAATAAGTATCGAGATACGCTGAGATTCATCACATAATATGGAAGACATCATTGTCTTATACATGATTGATACATAGTATGGAAGACACCATTGTCTCCTTCATGATTGAGCATCACTATAACAACTTGACTGTCTATGATTGCAATTGATAGCCTTAAACGACCTTTGGAACATGTTGAATCACATCCACTGACCACTGTAGTATAAATATGTCTGTATTTGACTAAGGACATGATAACTAGCATTGTGATAATTAATATTTTCACTGACCTCTGAACTTTAAACAGGAAGAAGAATTTCTGATTGTCGCCCTCTAATATCTGAAGCACTTGATGCAGATATAAGATGCTCTTGACTTTCCATCTGCTGAGTAGAATTTAGTGTTTCTAGATCCAATATTGGGAACAAAGTGTTCATGTTTCTGAGAGCAAGTTGACGCTCTCTGCATGCCTTTACTAAAAGTATAACCTAAAAAATATGATAGCTAGTTATCGAGAGCTGGTAGATGCAAGTGAAATATGAACAACCCACAAAGTTAATATTTATGGAACAACCACATAATCTCACTCCTGTTATGAACAGACAACTGCAAATTATATACAATTTCTTGTTACCAAAGTCAGAAATGATCCACAAGTAAGAATAACATGTTACTGTTCAATGACTTCACGGGAAAGAAAAAGTCACTTAATGAAGTCAATGAACTGGAGAGGGAGTTCATTGGTGAACTACTCACTGATATCAAGACTAGAATCACAGTGCAGACTGGAATGACGACTTTTGCCCATATTGATATTACAGGATTCCGCATAGCGTGACCCAATGATGACGAAGAGTGAAGATAGGCTTTTTGTATTATAACTTCAATATGCTTTGCTGTCTGAAAGAATCATAGTAAAAAAGAAAAACAAAATATATAGTTGTATGACAAAATTTCAAGAGAAATACACATGAAAGCCACTTGGTTTTGCGGGGTTACGGCATTTCTGATGAAGCATAATTTATAGGAATATTGCAATGTATTACATGAAAGAGATGACATAGTTTATTTGAGAGCTGAGGACAACATATTTTTCAAATAGTTCCAACTCAATAGATATATTCACTGCATTTCCATTGATCGACCTGAGGCTATTTTCAGGGCTCTTCGAACCATCGAAACACCTGCCAGTTTGCACTGAGCCCGAAGGATCAGTTCGCACTGAGCTGTACGAGCTACAGCTGGCTGGCATGGCTGAGCTGAGCGAATGGCGTCTTTGACTTCAGCATGAGAGGCCCGAGCTCAAATCCCAGAGGTGGCAAATTTGTTTGACGTTTTTTTCTCAGCTCTATCCATGGAAATGGAGTATATTTTGAGGGCGAGCCAAGAGGTGACAACTCAGCTCAATTTAAGCCGACCTCAAAATTCACATGGAAACATGGCGATTATGTTATACTAGGTGCTGTCTATCAACTTGACCTTTCCATTGGCATTTTCTAGGTCTATGGGGGGTTCGCCGTTCAGTTCTTGATTTTAATATACTTATTCATTAGTATGAAATTCCTTTTTGTAGAAATATTAGAGTAAATTAGCTATGAAAGGAGCTGGTAGGCACACTGAAGTCAGTTAGTAAATCTAGCTATTTTAGATTTGATTGCAGTTCAAGCTCATGGTCTTAGGGCCTGGGTGACTATATACAGTTTCACTCAGTCCATTGGAACAAAATTTCAGTGTTGTTGTACAAACATACTACATCTGATTGTAAGTAAATCCACCTCAACACAAAAAACGGAGATGTAGCCACTGGTAGTGAGTATCTAGCAATATTACAGGTCATTTAGATAGCAAGAAACATTACTTAATTAATAAAACTGTGTGTGTGCTTAATCCTAGCCATGTATACTGACCACTGTTGAATTGGTTGAGATTGTTGCTGTGGTGGAGGCATCACTAAGGAGGCCCATCTTGGTGCTCCAGCCTTCTTTCTGGGCTTACGCTGAGCCGTCTTACTTCCTCCCCACTACCTATTCTGAGTTTCGTACAATCTCCAGTTCAACGAATTCTGAGAACAAGAAAAGGCACAGCTAGTCATAATCAGCATTAGCAGGTCAGTTATTTTTTTCAGCAGTTATGTGTGCACCTGTGTTTAGCCAATTTCTGTTTGCCTTTCTTATTTCAAGTTAATAAATGCTTGGAGACTAGTAGAGCAATGAGCTAATTAATTGAGAAGAATGACATAAGAACTAGTGATAAGTTAAAGATAAGCCTCAGTCATCACAAAAGTTAACCCCCTTGTCAAATTCAGGGGGGATGCAGATGGCAAGAATCAGAACAAGGAGTTAATCTTATAGAATGTAAGCAGTATGAGTACATCACTGGACCACTGCAAAATCAGGGTCTCTGGCCATGCTATACCCTTGGTCTGACCAAGGGTACAACATGGCCAATGACCTGATTTTTAAGCGGGCCAGTGATATACTGCTTACACTCTATATCTATACATATATATATATATATATATATATATATATAAATGAATAGAGAAAGATTTCATTTCTTGCTGCTTGAGTGAAGGAGTTCTTTGTAGTATACTCAAGTCAAGGAGTTGGTTAGATGGCCTCTAGAAGAATTGGTCATTTAGACAAGCAGGAACATCTTAATGAGAAGAGTGACACAAGTCTTATACACCTAATGAATGAAGTAATTGGTTACTGACTCACTTTCCATGTGGTATGAAGTTTCCAATCCTTCAGGCAGATCTCTGTTTCTTGTTCTAGTTTCCTATAGACTGTAAATCACAAACTCATGAGTCATCTATTTATGTTTATTGTTTCATCGTTCATCCAAATTACTTTTGTTGTATCAAAGGCTATCCAAGCTGATTGGCTAACACTTTTGCACACCAATATAAATTATGATCCCAATAGTTGTCTTCTTTCTTAGCAGGAGTGCACAATACAACGAAACACATTCAATTAGGATGGTTGAGGATTTTTGAACTAAAATTTCGTTATCACCTCATTAGTTCTTTCAAACAAGCAAAATTGTTCTTAGGATGATTATATAGTTCAATTAAACTGTGGTAATTTGAGAACAAATCCTCTGGCAGATCAATAAAGTAATAAAAAAGATTTCAGCAGAGAACGATCAGACTAATTGTTGTAGTGGTTTGAGTTTTATCCTAGAAATTGGTGAAGTTTCACTGCTATTTGTTGTTGTCCCTTCCCAAATGCAAATGTTATGGGAGACAATTTGAGTACAGGAGGCTAATCGTGTTGCGCATCGCAAAGCCTTTGTCTGCCTATAGTTCCAAGTCAGTGTGAGAAGATAATTTTTTTGTCCACAGTGCTGTGAATGGCTAGTTTAAAAAAAATTATTTTGGCGGTTTTAATAATTTACACAGTTGGAAAACAAATGAAGCTAGAGACAAATCGATTTGGGTTTTTAGACCAGCATGAAATTTGAAATAGTATGATGAAAAGCTTTTACCCAACCTGAAAATGTACAGGGTACCACCTTTGAATTATCTTTTTTAATTTTCAAGTCAGCATAATTTTCCTCAATGTTGACCTTGTACCACTGAACTCAGTTTAGGTGCTGACCAGCCCGATCCCCTTGCCTGTCTCTAGTTCCGAGTCACTCTGACATGTTATAAATTCCATGTACCACTTGACAGCAATAATCATATTGTAACAGGTACAGTCTGCAAAGCTACCAGTCAAATCTGTGTTCTTTGAGAGAATTTGTAGACGTTATTGTTTATGGAACTTAGCACTGCTGTGAAAAAAACTGAGGAATTTTGTTGAGAGAAATTTAAACTAATAAATATAGCTTGAAATACAATATGGATAGGACTTTGCGCCTTATATATAAATAGAAATTGGAAAATTTAGATAAGAGCGAATGCTTCCTATTCCATTCAGAACGTCGTGCAAGTACAATAGCTGAAAATGTCAGTTGCGTCAATAGATGACACAATGATAGTTTGTTATGCTGCTTGCTGCACGCACCTCCTCAGCATTTGACAAAGTTTTATAAAAAAAATGGAAGCTTCTTCAGTGGCATCACAGGTGAGCCATGAATAATTGACACACAAAATATATACTTTTGTCGTATATTAGTGAATATTACATACTAAAAATACATGAAAGCAGCAGAACGCTCAAAGTATTACTAAAGCTTGATTTGCTTCAATAATTTTAATTATTTAATTCGATGATGATCAAGTGTGTAGTGTTTTACATTTCTACGACATATCATATTAAAAGAGTCAACATTGTAGGTTGGCTTGCAGAAAAAAGCACCATATCCCGCAGAAATTAAGAGAATAAGTCGGTTATGGTGTGTAGCACATCGTTGTGGGAATTGCCCAAAAAAGTGTCCGCGTACCAGCTTTCACAAGTGAGTGAATACTGATATTATGATAATGCCTAAAACTGCATAGCCTCTATCTAGCATGTTGATTGGTCATTATTCCTCATGTGTAATACAATGTATTTTTTTTAATGATTCTAAATACCTCCGCTTTTTACCAGTGCTAACACCTGATAGTCCCCCGCTGCTGAGAATTTTGTTTGGCCTATCTTTGTTTCTTCGCTTGCCAACTATTGTAGGTTTCCTATGGCTATCACAAGAAGGGAAGAATGGACAAAGGCAGTTGGGCGAGGAGAGGGATGGGAACCATCAAGGTCTTCAGTCCTCTGCAGTGAACACTTCAAAATCAACCAATTCAAAGTACCACCTGGACTTTCAAGAAGAGCAATGTTGAAATCAGATGCGATTCCGACCGAATTCTGCCCTAAAAGCAACAATGTATGACCATGCTCCGAGTGCATTTATTTTTAGATCAACATGCCTTGACATAGGAAGCTTAAAATAATTACATGACTATATACAACAATTTTTTGTTGGTGGAACAAAATGAAATGCAAATATATCAGTATACAGTATGGTAATGGTAGGACACAAGGCTATCAATTGTATGCATGTAAAGTCTATCACATTGGCATTATATTTGTAGCGCAAAGAAAGGTTGAAAAGAAGAAGAGTCAAAGACACAAACATACAGCAACAAAATGGTGAATTTGAGAGCAACTTAAAATCTGTAGCAATGCTACGGTCATTGGGACATCCGACCAGTCAGAGTAAATTTGATTCCTCATCAGAGAATACGACTAAAACAGTTTCACCAGATATCACAATGCGACCTATCAACCAAAGTGAGAGGATTATCATTAGTGCTATTCAACTGTTCTGTACATCTTTCTTATCATTGCTGCTGCTTGTACTCAAACTTTTATTGTATCGATCAACAATCAAACTCTGCCTGGGTTTCTCGTCATGGCATTCGATTATTAACATGTATGCTCAAAATCTACTATATTTTAACTGTTGAGTTGGTTTTTGTGTTGTTGGCATTGAAAAATCTATAGCTAATAAAAATGTCACCTGCCAGTTTAGCCTACAACTTAAAACGCATTACTGAATAACATTTTCCTTGTAGGAAGAAGGCTAAGAAAAAGTCACAACCCTACCAAGTATACTTACTGCAATGACAATCATGAGAGCGATGACTGAATGAGACAGGGTATTGGTACGGACAAGCCAATCTCCAACATAGCTCTCAGAGTTTGGCTGGTGCCAAGTTTTTAATATGAAACTATGTTTGTTAGCCGATGAATAAATATTTTTAATATTTCATGCTGATACACAATGTTTATTGGGCCGCTGTTTTATCAGTGAGTATGGGTCAATTGTGAAGTTGCTTGCTGTTCTGTCAAGAGAACACAACTCTAGTAATAAGTTGGGACAAACTCCATGTTCAACTTGAGTTCATCATGGACTATTGTGTTTAATACATATGGGGAACCCAATTTAATAAGACCTAATCACACTGTGAACAAGGATTTCAATCCTTGCTGTGAACTAGTATCAATATAATAAATGGATCCTGCCAGGTGTATTAGAGAGACAGAGAGAGATTGTTTTATTGCTTGTCATCAATGATGAAGCAAATTTATAGTGACTGTAAGAAGGCGTTATCATTTAGGAGTCTGATACTAAAAGGTATGAAACTGTTTAAAAAACGAGTTGTGCGGCACTTAGCTGATAAAAATGTTTTCCTACCTGGAACATAATGTTTGTTAAAAATATGGTCTTCGTCATTAATAAAAATTTACTGCAGTACTAAGAGTTCGGATTGAGATCAGATTAGGAATGTCACAGCTGTATGAGGTAGAAAAAGGAGATAATAATCGAGATCTCTCCTTTGCAGTGCAAGAGTTAAACCAAACTTCTGAATTATATAATAAAATCGGAAATATAAGAGATTGCACAAAATACTCACACTGAGTATTGGACGGATAAAAAGATTTGAACTTAGACAATGCATAAAATCTGCTTTTCAATCTGCGAAAAATGTGGTCAGTATTATCAGTCCATTTTAAATCATCATTAAAAATAGTACCCAGATACTTAAAACATTGAACTTTCTCTACTGGGTTGTCATCAATAAAAACATTAGAAGTGACTTCCTGGGATCTACTGAAGTCAAAGATCATCTCCTTGATCTTAGCGGTATTCAGTATAAGACAGTTAGCTTTGCACCATTCGGAAAAATCATTTACGGCTTTAAAATAAAATTCATCACTACTGCTATGAACCAAAAGACCCAAAACAACCATGTCATCAGCATACTTATAGATCTTTATGTTAGGGTGATCAGATTGAACCGTGTCGGTGTAGATGGAAAATAACAATGGAGATAAAACACACCCCTGTGGGCAGCCAGTACTACTAGGTAAAATATCAGATTTATGACTGGAGATTCTAACATGCTGTCGTCGTTCACTGAGAAAAGAATTAACTAATTTTACATAAGGAAAAGGTACACACATATCAATTAATTTATCTGCTAAAAGTTGGGGCGATATCGTATTAAATGCCGAAGAAAAATCTACAAACAAAGCTCTAGCATACCTCCTTGGTGTATCGAGGTGTTGCCTAACACTGTAGTCAAAAGCAATACATGCATCCTTTGTGCTACGAGACTTCCTATAAGCAAATTGGTTTTGATCTAACCTCTGAGTAGCACACAGTCTGTCTGTGATCAAATGCTCAAAAGTCTTCATAACTACTGAGGTCAAGGCGATAGGTTGATAATCATTCAGGGCTGACGCCTTAGGCTTCTTAGGAACAGGAACCACCTCCGATCTCCGCCATAGTTGAGGGATGTAACCAGCAGCCAGGCAGCGATTGAAAAGCGTGTGGATTATATCAGCGAGTTGGTTGGCGCATGATTTTAGAATCTTAGTTGGTACTAAGTCTGGTCCACTAGCTTTCCCGCGTACGCACTTCCCTAAAGCAGCGTTGACCTCAGCAATAGACAGTTTTCTGAGCTCTTATTTATGCCTCAATTCGGAGTTGTCCTCTCTCCAGTTTGGTACTTTTAACCCACACCGCATAGGAAAAACCTGCTGAAAGAGGGTTATTCTGAAAACCGCATATGATAAGATAAAAATGATTTTTGATTCAGAGTCTGCACCATTGAAAACCCTGTGAGACAGGGTTTCCAAATCATTGGAGACTTGAATGTTGATAGATCTTAATTTTAGTGACGAAACTCATGAAAATTTCTGCCAAATTGTCCGCAAAACAGGCAGAAAATGCTTAATTGACTATCCAATTACTAAAATTATTTCCCCAACTTTGTCCATACGAGTTTTCAATGTTGCAGATTCTGAATCAAAAATAATTTTTATCCAATTATAAGCGGTTTTCAAGATAACCCTCTTTTCAGCACGTTTTTCCTATGCGGCGTGGGTTAAAAGTACCAACCTGAAGAGAGGACAACTCCGAATTGAGGCCTAAATCAGAGCTCATAAAACCGTCTATAGTGAAGTCTGGAACATTTGAAGGTGAGTTGTCATGAGGCTGGAACTGGTGTGGTGTTTCGTCACGCTCAAACCTCAGTTAAAACTTGTTGAGGTTATCAGAAAGTTGAGGTAGATCACTTCGGGCAACAGTAGTGTCGACGGAGGGAGTGTTTTTGTTTAGATTGGACATTGATTTAATGCCTCTCCAGGCCTCCTTCATATTCTTACACATTTGATCGAGTTTTCTACTACTGTAAGATTTATTAATGCTGTGCAATAATTATACCATGATTAAAGAGCAATCATGGAAGCTATCGGAGTGATTAATCTGTCATTTTCTCTAAATCAATTTCTCACTGAAAACCTTGGCAATCTTATAATAATTTGATTCAACAGCGATAATATTTGGTCAATAAGACATATAATAGCCAAGTTGTCAATGGGACCCTGGTAAATCGACCCTGTAGAAACTTTGAATTGTTTATTTATATAAACTGATCTCTACACTCCGTTGCCAACACCTTCCAATCAACATAAGCAGAACCGGAACTAGATTAAGTTCTAAAGATCTCGCTTGGTTGCTGGCAGTGGCATATCTAGCTATCGTTATGCTGTGGTTGTTAATGGAATCCCCATGTCACCAACCCGGCAAGGTTTGGGCACCTAAGCTGAATCAGAGCATATAAAAATGTGTTCAAAGAGATGAAACCCTGCTGGTAGATCTTAGGAGGACCAGGATGCAGTGAACTCTGATTTTATTATTAACTAATGGGACTAGAAAAATAAGCAAAAGCTTTCAGTAAGTCAGAAACACAAGCTATCTAAATTCGAAAGTTTCATAATATTCTTGTCAGAATGCACTCTGTTACCGGTTTGCAATGTTCGTCGGTAAGTAGGAAACACAATACTGTTTTAGGACTGCCTGTGACTAAGTCTTTAGAAATGAGGAGTGCTCATGTACTAAGTCGATTGTATATAAAGCCAAAATATTATTTTGATTTAAACTAATAATCAGAAAGCTCCAACAGAGAATGTACTTTAGCTGGGACCTTATCCTTTCCATTGAGTTCCTTGAGTGTGATCACAACCACACATTCAACAGTGACACCCTTCATTTTTTCTATTAGCTGACATGCTGCATCCATTGTTCCTATAACAGAACAGACAAGCTCTGAAATACCCTAGATAATTTGAGCTGCAGTTTAGTTAGGTAGTTGTGGGATGGATATGATATAGATGCATGGATATGGAGGTCAGCACATTTTGATTTTCGGCACCTTTGGAAAGCTGCCGAGATACTCAACAAAAAGTTTTTATCATGAGCAAGGGTCATTTTATCAAAAAAATGATACCAAAAGGCTGTTTTATCAAAGGAGATGGCGGTGTCAAATTGATTGCAGGAAATTAAAAGCAAGTGATATTTATTCTTTTAGATTTAGGTCATACATTTTGGTTTAAAATTAAATACAATGAACCTAAAGTGACTGTTTGCGTCACGTCACAATATGTCTGATCATGTGTCAAATCAATCCCTTATGATGTATCCTGTAACTCATGTATCCTGTATGCTCTGGTTCCTATACCTTGTATGCCTGTGCGAATTGGCAATATTTTTCTATTGCAAATCATTTACTACTCTAGTATAATAAAGATGCAGTTCCTGCATTTACTGGAAGCGCTAAATGTGACAGACACCAGATAAAGTTTGTTTTGTATATGTCATCACAGAGTAAGGATATTTATCCTTACTCATTGATGTCATGATAATAATTAAACAGGCCTATGATAGCTAAAAAGATGATGGTTATCCTCATTTTTGAACTATTTATAATTTATCACAGCAATGTTTAGGTAACATCCTAGAAGAGTATAAATCAGCTAGGGTTATATAGTTCTATTGTAGGCATTGCTGATATAGATCATGAGTAAATGCTAGCTAGCCATAAAGTTCACTAATTTTAAGCACGCACAACAAGGCAAATTTTTCCTCCTGCTAGTTCTTTACTCCTCTAGGGTGTTTGGGCCTTAAATAACAAAATATCTATCAGCTTACCACCAGTGGCTAGCAGATCATCTACAATGACTACCTTCTGTCCTTCCTTTACTGATCCGAGTTTAGCTTCAAAAACATCCTACAAGTGAAATTAAAAATTTCTTTTGCACAAGTAGCTCTTATCCTATATTCATCTGCCAAATCACGCCAGGAAGATTTCGAGCTCGGGCCTGATTTTCTTTGAGCATCAAAGGTTTTTTCCCTCAACTAGCAGGAAAGCGGTTCAGTAGCAATAATTCCATAATTGTAAAAACCCCTCTCCCATAACTCTGCATAACTTTTATCAAAACAGGACACTACAATAAAATTTGCCACCAGTAGGTAAAACATATTAAAATAGGTCAATACGTAAAATAGGTCAAACATACTCACTGAGCCATATTCAAGTTTGTATTCAACAGCTACAGTTTCGCCGGGCAGTTTTCCTTTCTTCCTGATCGGAACAAATGGCAGACCCAGGCGTAGTGATATTATTGGGCCAAATAGAAATCCTCTGGCATCGAGGCCAACAATGACATCAGCATTGAGGTTTTTTATATGCTCTGTCATTATGTCCATCAAATCTCCAAACACAGCAGGGTCCTGAAGAACAGGAAATATGTCTCTACAAAGAGATAATATTTAGAGATGAGGATGCAATATTGTCTCCTGTTGACGAAATGCATTTCATGCCTTCCTCTTTTTTCCATTCTACATATATAATAATTTTATTGTCAGCAACAATTCATAATTTCTAATGTTTTCATGACGTGACATAAATGCAAAAGAGAAAAATAATACTAACGAAGATTCAACAAAAAATAAGACCATGCCAATAAACCTTCAAGTGTTGCAGTAGTCTTTTTTTAAACATATTTACAGTGAGAGTGCTTCTCAATGTAGAGGGTAAAATATTGAAGTTTGTTCCTATTTTATGGTTGATACAGATAATTCAGATGATTTTTTAATCAAATATACACTTACTTGAACACTATACCAGGTTTTGGGAAATCAGGTATGGTTCCTATTGTGGCATTAATCCTCTTGAGCCTCTCATCATGATCTCCTGACATTGCGTACTGTTGGGGTCGGCAACTGTGATAACAAATACGTAAAAAAGTGTGCAACCACCTTGTTAGGACTTATGACTTGCACACCACAGACACCATATACAGCTCAAATCGAGCACTAAGTTGTTGGTGACGTAATGACTTTGGGATATTCTTTTATCGATAACCTGATAAATTTATATCATATTTCTGATACCTATAAACTGATCAGTTATCCATAATAAAATCTGGACTGCTGACTGAAAATCAATGTTAGAACCATTGCCACTACACAGTTCAGCGTCATAACATCACCCATAGATAAGTGCATCAATGCTAATGGTCCATATTGGATCCTGTGTGATGATAGTTTTCCATCAATGAGCGAGCGAATTGGGAATGAGCTGACCTCTACAACGTGACAGTTTTAAATTGAAAGACTGTTCCTCTTAAAATATTGTATCTTGACTACTGGAAGACCGCATTGCAGAAATAAATAACAGGCTAAATTTATCCAATTAAGCTAGACGAATTGATTAAAAAGATATGGAATAGGCTGTTGTGTTGCCAAGACAGGCTACCTGTGGCCAGGCTAGAATAGTAAGTAGATTGCCATGCTGTTCTGAACTTGCCAACACAAGGAGCCAAATGGTTGGTTCATTGGTTGACACCAGCTGCAAATAAAGACTTGTAAGCTCTGCTGGTAGTATCTAAACTAATGCATAACCATACCCTCCCACTCTCTCTGCAAGGGTCATATAATAACCCTTGCTCTCTGCTGCAACAGCTTGATATGACTTATCACGTGATCATTCTCATGCTCGGGCTGAAAGTGTATGAATTGGGTCAGCTGAAGCAAGAAAGAAAAATTTGATTGGCAAAGTTTTGTAATACAACATGTGATTGGCTCATACTTCATTTGGAAATAATTAGAAACTCAGGCTACAGGGCAATTGGTAAATGTGATTTTTTTTACACTATTATCTTAATTTTACCCCGATTCAAAGTCCTAAGTCAAGAAAGTCTAATCAAAATACTCAATTCATTGGTATGCATAGAAGCACATCCTAATGATAAACTGGGTATCAAATGACATTCATTATGCATGCATTGATTATGATTAGGCTACTCTATCTGTGTATTTTCCAAGGAGTTGGTATTTTCTAATCTATATGATGGTTTTGTGCGGAGGGAATTTTTCAAGAGAAATCATAATGAGAGTCAATTCTTAGTCATAGAACTGCCAAATTTTCCAACATTCCAGTATATGTGAGTTGTGACAGTCCTTGGAATAGATCAATCAAGGACTAGGAGTAATGAACTCCCTCTAAGCAATGAACTAGGGTTTAGTTCATTGATTGCTCTAAGAGGCTTTCTAGGTTAGACACTTCTGATGAGTTATAGATCAATGAACTCCCTCTTCCAGGGAGTTCATTGTATAGATAGACCTTCATAGTATGTATGTCCTAGGCTCAATTCACCACTTTGCCTGTTCAGGATAAAATAATGTTGCACAATCGTACATTGACTATTATTTATTTAGCAAGTGAGAAATCATGTACAATAGGCGAAGAAGTCGGTCACCTCGGCTCCGAGGCCCTCCTAGCGACCATGATGATATTCACAGAAGGTATAGAAGTCGTTCACCACTACTACGAGACCCTGCCAATCGGGTAAGCATTAAATTACTCGGTTTCAGGGTGTTAAAAACACTAGAGAATTAAGAATACTCTCTCGCCTGTAAAATATACATTCTCTGGATACAAAAGCATAAGGGAAAGTTTCCTTATCACCCTGGTTTTAGTGAGATGTGCTCTGTTTCTTGTAGGACTCGATCAAAAACAGAAACGCTGATGGCTATGGACGACATCACACTACACAAAACTCAACGCATAGGTACAATGAACCGTCAACATCCCGTCTCCAACATTCGCCATTTGAAAATGGACATGAAAGAGATAGTCACATATCTTCTAGTAAATACAATGATTCTCTTGGATCCTCGACTCAACCATCTAAGCCTGCCTTACATATGCATGTTAAAGACTCTTCAGATATTTTGTGGGGTGGCAACGAAGCTGCAGCTGACTCATTCATAACAACACCGTCAACATACAATTACCAGGGATGTTCAACCACACAATCTACCAGAGACTCACATACAAGTATTGCGAAGGATCCATTTTTTGTGGCACCAGAATCCTCCTATGACAGTAGGCCAGTTTCACCTTTGCCTCCTCCGAGATCTCAGCATTCTCCAAATTTGATGAGCTCTGCTCCTACTATAAGCGAACGCCGGTTTAAGCGTGATTCCACTGATGGTGTCGCTGAAATGACATTTGACTATCACCATCAACCCCAGTCAAAGGGTGCAAATGAAGTTTCACCTCTGCAGACAGTACACAGGTTCCGAGGGTCAGACAGCGATTACCATGAGAGGGTTAAGCCAAGAGCAGACCAAATAAGCAGGTACACAGCCATATCAGTGACATTTGTAAGCATTCAGTTTCCTAAGAGAGAATACTGGCCTTATATGGTGTATGACATTCCAAGTTAACCAATCACATCACAAAGAGGAATCTAGTTCATTTGGTGAAACCAATAAACTCCCTCTTCATTGGTGAAACCAAGGAGTCTATTCCTCCTTGGTGAAAGCGTCATGTTAACCTTTCAATCATCAAATGCTTGTATGATATTTGAATAACTCTGACAGTTTGTTCTCTTCTATACAGTGATGAGATGGAAAGAAGAAAGGATGAGGTGAATTTGTTCAAAGACACCGACGCATACAAACAGTTTGACAAGAGATTTCCGAAGCATATGTAAGGACAAGCAGTGCACCATTAGGGAAAACATAACACCCAAACATTTGCAAGGTTGAGAGCGTCCAACTCTCAACTTCACAAGAGCATAATTAAGAATTTCTTGACCCACTGCTTATATTAGAAAAAGCATCGTCAATGATTTGTTCACAAGACTCAGCTTATGAAATTCAAGATTAATTTTCAATTGACTTCCCAGCGTATCAGAAAGGACTATCCTTGATTTTTTTATTTAGGCAGAACATGACCAAAGAGCGACCAGTTACACCAGATCATCGTAGAGTTCCAGATGGCGAATGGATGACTGTATTTAAGTTGTGGCAAACAGATATTTATACTTATAAGAAAAAGTAAGCAACGATTTAAGTTTGGTTTTAAGTTTGGTACCTACAATAGGTTCAAGACTTGAACATACGTGTCTTGTCTTTCTTGTTGATTGACCATGGTCTTTTGATTTTCATTATTAGTTTCTATAGAGACAAAGTTTGATTTCATTGTACAGTTAAATCAGGAAAACAAATTTGGTAATCTTGGGAAAGTGTGTCATTGCGTCTCAGAAGAGAGTACCAAAAGAACTATCAACCCCTAGTTTGATGTTCTGTCGCAGAGTTCTACTTTCGGTGTCACCCTACTTGAACATTTCTGAACCACATGGAAGTTTCCAGCTACGTATATCCTCTCAATGATTGCTCAAGTTATACGGACACGCAAGCCAATCATTCAATACAAATTTCGGTCATTATGACAACCAACTTTATAGTTTTGTATTTTGCACTTTCAGAGTAAAGCAGGGAATAGAAAACAACGAGGACATACTGATTAGGAGACAAAAGAATATAGATTATATGAAGACACAACCAGATTACGACAATTACATCAGCAGGCTGCCAAGGTATGACTCTGCAACTCATTTAGGAGGAGTAAATTGGGGTTATTTGATGAGTTACGAAATAGAACTTCTGAGTGGGATAAAATTGAAACTGTCTGATGATTCGTCTTTGAGAGCTATTGCTATCATATCGTGTGTAGCTGCTCAAATTGGAGAGGTATACACCTGAGGGTGCTGGGGGCTGGAACAATTAACCTTGAAAGCTGCCCCCGTTGGACTCAAACCCACGACTCTTGCGGCACCAATTGCCTGGCAGTGAATAGCGAGCGCGCTAACATAATCAACCCATCTTTAGTACACTTGTATCTGACTGGCCAGAACATCTCTCTAGTCCTATCTCTTCAAATAATACAACTTAATCTTGGCTCTTATAGGAGTGAAAGACAACCACGTGATCCGCGTACACCTGACAAGTATAAAAAGATGAGTCGGAGAGCCTGGGATGGTCAGATCAAGAGCTGGAAGCTTGGAATACATGATCGAGTATTGGAATTGGAGGCTGAATTATCTCCCTGACACATTATTTATGAGTAGAAAATGAATGAAATGAAAGCTCTTCTTTAACATCTTACAGTTAGGCATGACAAGACAAGCACAAACAGAGCTTGTGAAAGCAGAAATTTATTACTACAGAAGACCGAAGTTATTGTGTTATGGAGTTGTCTGTACAATGCTTAAAAGTGAGAAAGGCTGACAACTCCAGTTGTGGAAATACCTTGTCTCAGGAAGTTTGAGGTGGGAGGATATCCCACCCTTGTATCAGGAAGTTTGAGCAGGGAGGGTTTCAGTCAATGCTCATATCAGGGAGTTCATCTCAAACTCCCTGCTCATATTGCAGTGTTTTAGAATGACGAAACAATCTGATCCTATCAGAGAATTGCTCAATTTACCCAACAACATGAGAAGTATAATGGTCACATGTTTTTTCGAACAATACATGAGCGATTTATTGTAGCAAAATAAAACAAAATCACATGATAACAATGAAGATTTCAACTGTAGCATTACAATTAAGGCTGTACACTAATGTGGGGCCAGGGTGAGTAATGAGTCTTGTTTCTATTATAATCCACTCAAGAACATAAAAACACCTTTTCTGATATCTACTGTATAAACGAGGATTAGATACAAGAGTCAAAGGCATTGCAGAAAAAACTACACTATAGGAATTTTCTATATGAATTTTGCCTTTGGACGCAACACAGACATTGTAAACGATCATAGTACGATGATAATTATAATAGGGACTTGTGATGCGAAACAAAAATCTCATTCCATTCAACTAGTTCCAATGATAAAATTATGAGGTAGAAAAAGCTTTTACAATCTACGCAGCTAAGTGAAGGAGTGTGGTTGTGAGAAATAACAGGGGGGTTGGGTGGAACTATTTAAGCGGGGAGGGGTAGAATGATAAGTTTGGGATGGTTAAGTGGTTATACTGAGAATCAATTTTTGCAGCCAGTGCACAATTCTCACTTAGACTGAAAATTACCTCTTCAGTCGAAGGGTAATTTTCATAATTGAAAAAAAAGACACATAAAAAGATTTCCAACCTAAAGCGGGATTACACTAACAATAATCCATATTGCAAAACTCCCTCTAGTATGTCAGATTACAAAGTAATTTCATAATATTTTTGATATACATTAATGTCTTGAACCTGAAAATGAAAAGCTACAAGGCAGATAAGGCCTTCTATGATATATTCCAGTTTTTTGACTGTGAAATTAGAAGAACATGTGGCAAGATACCTAACTAACTATTTATAGAATCTGTGTTAGTCACGATTTGGACATAAAGATCAGTAAATGCACTCTGTACATGAAAATGGCAAAGAATCTCAGAAAAAAAAAGTGTCGCCGCTTCTAAGTCCTAAAGAGACGAGAAATGATAATTCACAAAAGGTTTCACATTCATTGTCTCTGGACATACAGTGGTTTTGTACAGCTATGAGGAGACATTGGAACGAATCATTAGTATTGCAAATTTGGTCACGCAAAAGGGTAAAGAAAAGATAGTAAGCATCCTATGTATGTAGCTCTAGGTATGTCAGCTGCATAAACAACACAATACAATAAGTGATTGTTGCTATTAAACTTGATTACCATGGCTATATCTTGGGCTAATTAACAAAAAAGTTTAGCACTGAAGTTGCACTATCCAGTCAATTTCAGTATCTTTGATCTGGTAAAGGATTTCGGATGAAAACTTTTTGATAGTATGATTGTTATGCTGCAGTTTCGACATGTGTCCATCAGCCATCAGGCGCTACATGAAGTGGGTACTTTGGGAGTTGCCTTTTCTGCCGCATCCGCTCTGCATATAGGGCATGTCCTGTTCGACTGCAAAAGACATAATAATAAAAAATTAACATAAGCAAGTTGGAACAAAAAGATACGTAATGATCATTTTGACAAGTTACAAATTCCTTTACCATACGGTCATCACCGCTACCACAACAGACAGATAAAATTGGCAAAAACTGACTAAAATACTTTTAATGATAGTATGCTATAATGAGTAAATGGTATAAAGGAGTTAATCATTTATAAGCTTTGGTGTACTGGAAACATCTGCCAACCCATCCATCAATACAGTGATGAAATTCACCACAGTGCCAAGCTATTTCAGCATGCCTAGTTACCCGTATAAATCGTTACTATGGTTATTGCCTTCCCATGCCATAACAGTATGCATAATTAAGTCGATTCGGAAGTTGAACCATGAGGTATCGTGACTATCATCAATGGATGGGGCAACCAGGGCTGAATGAACGCGTATAACAATCCTACTCGATATGTTTATGTTCAAAGGTCTATGACTGAAGAGTGTATTGATAAAGTTAGATATTTGACCTACCCTCAACCATTTATCCACACATTTAGAATGGAACTCATGACAGCATGGTAGAACTCGCAGCGTCTGCTTGGGCTCAAAGTCACACATACACACAACACACGATGTCTGATCCTTAGTAGAATCCCTATTTGAATCTGTGCTGAATCTAAAACAAAGAACACATCACAGGGTTTATTCAATGAGGCTGCAGCGTTTTTAATGCTTCAAAATATCAATTGCCAGCTCATGTTCTATGAATATGTGAGTAACTATTGTCAAGACCTGAGGCTAAATATTCCCAGCTTGCGGAACCCATCATGTTGAAATGTCACATGAAACCACAAGCCAGCATTTATGAACAATCAGGGTACTTGTGTTATCTCCCTGTGGAAATATAAATCATAGGCCATCAACATGCCTATCACAGCTAACTACTGGGGTTTGTTCATATAAACCATCTGTCTATGTGTTTGCATGAATTATCTCCATGGTTCACACAGGTCAAAGATATGTAAATCATGAGCACTTAGTTTAAAAACAACACTTGGTAAAAAGCTATAACAACCAAAAACACGCTGACAATACTTATGACAACTATTAGTACCATTACTTCCTAAAGTGTTCATCGACAGAAACACACTGATCAAATTGTTTATCAGCCTATCCAGGTTTGTCTCATCATCATATCATCATAATGAAATTGTAGACCTAGCTACAGTTTAGTTATTAGATTGAGATTTGTATACTCACTTGTATGAAGGAAGCTGATCTATGTCAGCTTTTGTGAGACCTCTGGGCTTTGCTTCACCGAGTCGCTCAGCCAGATTGAGTAGTGCTTCATAGTTCTCTACTTCTCCGGGCTCCTCAACCAGCTCAGACACCCTGAACGGTCCTGTGGCTCGCTGATGCTGTCCGATCATCGCCCTGTTAAAAAGCAAGAACATGTTAGATCTTTGAACAAACTCTTTTCCGTATTGCAAATGAAACTGTTGACAGGGCCAAGAATACCTGTAGAAAGAAGGCTTTACTGCAGACAAGTAATATTGCTAGGTAGACCGCTACCCTACCCTCATACTATTTATTGGGCGAGGACATCATCTTAGTAATGTGGCTAGTTCCTTCATCAGGATTTACAAGTTTTAAGTGTTATTGTGACGGAGATCAATTGCTTTGGCCAACACTAGAGGACCTACTGCACAACGTTATCTACATGTCTGGTAATAAACTTTTTTGCGTTCACCAGTTCTCAAGATTGCTTTTGTAATTTATAGCTTCTTTGTTCCGAAAAATGCCAAATCTAGCCGCCAGGAATTCTGATGAATGAACTGCACTCATATCCAATATTACTCCAGATCGTTTGAAAGGCCACAACTTCAAGCTGGTAAACAATACCTATGAACACCACAATACAATAAGTGGTTCAAACACTTGGGGATCAATGAATCACAATCAATTGGAAATTCATAGAACCCATGAAAAGTGTTGACCATAATCCTATAGCTAATTTACTTCAGGTTTGCAATGCGATTTTAGAACATTGCAAAAGAATAACACTATTAAACACACTTGCGAGGAATCATTCTCCCTCTGCTGATAGTGGGGAATCAAATGACAAATAGCCTGTTATGTGGGATTGTGGAGTCATTGACGATATAATTTTTGGAATTTCATCAATAATCTATTGAAATTCCATAATAACATGTTTTACATCCGGTGGAAGGCTCGGCTGCTTGTCTATGTATTGGGTTTTGGTTCAAGTGCTGGCTCCTTTATTGAATGAGGCTCAACAGTTTTTCAAATGACCAATTCTTATAGAGGCATGGGATAACATAGCATAACAAGGCTCGTTACACATCAAGATAGAATGTCCCATGAGTCACCGGTGTCATGATGTCAGTTGAGGAACTAAACTTATATCATCGGTATTGACAGATTGACCAAATGGATGGTCTGCTTAGGCTAGCAATACTGACACATAAGATCAGTTTTTTTGTTATTAAGCCGTAAATATAGCCTAAGATATCCTGGACAACTGAAAAGCCTATGCCCTGAACACTTCCGATATCTTATCAAGTCCTCTGCCTGATACCTAGATCATTATAAAAGCTTGAGATAAACTACTATGGCATCACATGGCAGTGACTCCAAGGTGACACATGGGGACTTTTCTAAGGCATTGAGTATAATGAAGCAGTTTTTCTTCACTCACAAAGCCTAGCTAGTTTTTATCGGACAATTAAATATTTTCCGTCCCAAGGAGATTGTATTGTAAACATGTTTCCGATTTTTAATGAAATATATAAATATTTGTTATTAGGCTATCACTGTATTATTTATTACCTATTTTCACACTTTGCCATAACTTTCCACATGATTATTGGGCTATTTCCATCGAACAGTGGCAGATAAAACGAGTTGAAGGTCTCACTTTTGCAACTTTGAAGCCTGTATATATAGACTTTGGTGCGCATGTAGTCAATTATGAAGAACCAAAGGTTGATGTATGGAGGACCCAGTACAGTTCTATGACTTGACCACTTACCACAAGTGTAAGAGAAGGCCAGGGTGTTGGTGATGTGCACCATGTATTTGATGAGGGAGTGCTGCTCCGACACCTGCCGTGGGTATGTGTCTATACCTCCTACTCGGCACTGTTCTGATATATCGGGCGTATGGATTTACAGTAGCAGGAGTGTTTCCTGGTAACGTATCCAATGCTGCTCGCTAAAATCATACATCAACGATGATAAATATGAATCAACAAACTGGAATTGCGATCATGTTTGTGGGCGACGAGCAATGAACCTTAGTTTACACTCTTTCCATCACATATACGACTGGAACTATTCATCTGCACCTGAAATTATTTCCACGATCACAAGTCGCAGCATTCCAAGTCGTCATACGGGAGATTTCTCTCGCAAATTAACCCAAAATAGTGTAATCAGGGAGAATTCAGGGAAATCTCCCTGGTGTAATGTAGGGCAATTTACCTGATGATGAATATGTTCTGGGATGGGCAATATATTAGCTGTAGCTGGCTGAGGAGCAGAGGCTACCTGAAGTGCGGGACATGTCCTCATGTGGTGACGATTCCTGTGTGTTATGTGTTGAGCCTGTGCACCTGCCGCTTGCCTCGTAGACATGTGCTGCTGCTGTTGCCTTACACGTTCTGCCTGTATTTCGTTGATATCCATCATCTAAAAACAGGTCGTAGTAAATTGAATCTCTGATTTTGCGAACGAACGCAGGCACTCTAATGGTATGTCAGTAAATTCATAATGTCTGTTGCTTTAATCATCTAAAATGGCAGCCTATGTTTTTGAAAAAAACCCTCTCATGCACAAGGCTGACCACAACTGAGGGGATGACAAATATATTCCACTGGGAAACCAACCAATTCAAAAGCCATAAAGATCACAAAGGCATCCCAACACGCTAGCCAGATAGGTACCAGAATCAATCATTTATTTATACTAATCAGTTTGATAATAATCACATACACCCAGTAATTGCTTCCCCCTCGCCAAGCTGTATAAATAATCTACCATCATGCCTCAATCTGACAGGCAAGATCTACATTGAGATGCAGTTCAATCACCAAATCTATTCTCCAAACATTTTCCATGTTTATATAGGATGATCTAAGAGTAAAAAACCTGTCAATTGCACATAATTTATCAAATTGATGTGTTTTCATATGTCTTCTTCGCAAACTGCCGACAAAAATAACGATTTATCACAAACCTGTATTCTTCTTTGATTTGCTAGCATGTGAGATTGATTAGATGCGGTGTTGAGTTGCGCCCCTGAGGTCACCGAACCCATGTGTCCTGCTGCAGTTGTAAATGTCATCATTGGATTGATATTGGCAGCGTTGACAGGGTGCTGTTGAAGGTTCTGGTTGCCATTAGGCATTTGCTGCTGATTAGGAAGACGATGAGACGGGGCTTGTTGAACGCAGGGCCATGGCACGTGGAGAGAATTACAAATGTTCTGTTGTGACTGCTGCGCACTCGTTGAGTTTGGCAAATGATTTCCCATGTTATAGAAGGATGCTGCTGGATGAGGGGCGCCTGTACACAAAGCTGCTGCTGGTACTGGATAAGCCGCCGCAGCCCCTGATGCTGGCACCTATAAATTAATAAGAGCAAATTGAATTTCAGTCTGATTGCTATTCCCATCACATTATCGTGCCAATTTAGTTTTCTAATGTAATTTATGAAATTGGTTGGACTGAGTGATGAATAGCAATAAGCACTAAGGCAATAGTCCAAAATTTGTAGCCCTAGTGCTTGACTTATGGTTAAATTTATTCCATTTTCCTTCTTACATACCACCATGTACCATGACCACAAGGAAGGATGGTAGGAACAATCATGGGTCTGAGTAAACTAGTATAGGATACTGGTCCAGCTGACATGTTACAGCAAAAAACATAAAGTGATGGCACTCTATCTACATGAAATGTGAGGGAATGTACATTTGGTGTTCAGGGATACTTGAACACGTACATCCCCACTTCCAACCATTTTAAATATGGCTATGACACGCAAGGGCAGGTAATGATATAACACAGGAACATTCCAACATCTTGAAATTTGTCATTCACAGTCCATTTCATGTGTAACATCTGTGACTTGAAAGCCGGACCTTGAAAATGTTCCAATATCATTACAACAGAGATGGAATCACTAATATTTTTCCGCCAATAGTGAATCATCTTACCCACCATGACCAGGGCGGGTGGGACTGGAATCCAAGATAATAAGCGCCACTAACACCACGTGTTTCCATGGATTGTAATATTACCCACTATGACCAGGGCGGCACTACCACCATAACGTTTCCATGGATCGTAATTTTACCTGTCTTATTTGAGAGAGATCTAAGAGAAAAGGTCTTGGTTGATGGGGTGTGTTCATAGCCGCTGCGGCGTTTGACTGCTGCTGCTGAGCTGCCGCTGCCTGCTGTATATGATTACTAGTAGCTGCGTTAAAGAGATGAGGGTGTTGACTTAGTACAGACTGTGGTATGTTTGAGTGTGCTGCTGCTGCTGCCGCCGCTGTGGCCTGATGCTGTCGCATCTGTGATTGATGATACAGTCGCTGTCTCTCGGACAATGCGTCAAAATCACCTGGACCTGGCGGATACTGACTGTGGTAATGCTGGTGGGATCGGCGGCTTCTCGGGCTGTAAAAAACAATACATATAAGATCTGAATCCCGACAATGTTCCTCCGCCAATGGCTTTAATATCAAGGGGTTGGTCCACATACAGCTTGACTCCAGACCGATCTGAAGTGCTGAAGTGCTGTGCGTTTTTATGAGCATTGTTCTTTATTTATGTATTCCATTTTCAAATGAATGATCATCAAGATACCCACGAGAGGAGGGATAAACATAACCAGCTGCAGAATCTGGAAGATCAATCAAGTGACTAATTTAGAAACCCATTGAAATGTTATCGGCCTGCCATGCCAGGTCCAATGGTGCATAATCAAACAACCCCTAGCTAGCTCCAACAAAGCGGTGTTGGTAGGATGGCAGTACGGGTGAAGTAGGGCATGACAAGAGATATATCTCATCAAACTCAAAACACTGTTGAGAAAAACATCATGAAATCATAGCAGTTTGTTTTCATAAGTGGTTGAAGTTAGATATCACCAAAGGCTCAAATACCATCAATGTGATTTTTAGGCAAGAAGCTGATAAAATGATTATTTTGACAGATAGGTTAGATGTTTGCCAGTCAAAGCCGAAATGATCTGGGAAATAATTCAAGTAGCTGACAAGTGCTTGAAATGTGGCTAGCCTCGGCCATGAGGCCATGAATGGCCATGAATATAGATGTTGCATCAACTCATTACTAATGATGCCGCAAAAAAGAGATAATGTAGGGCCTGGAGGGTATTAAAAGCAATTGATAAAAAGTTTGCTTTCAATCTGGAAAGTAAATAAGTACAACAAATCATACACAGTGATAGTGCTAGTGTAGTGCTTTTACATCTAGCAGATTCATCAGAGGGAACACAAAGAGAATGAAAAAGAAACAGCGGGCAACTAATTCCTACAATAACACTAATGATATGGATAGAGCTTCGCAGAGTGTATCATTCAATGGAGGCGAATCTAGATAATTATAAGTAACAAGTGACACTGAACGCTTGAAAGAAACACCCTTGCGAGAATTTTGCGCTGGCAGGTTTCGGCATAATTAAAACACAAGCTCATGAATAGCATTCTTTTTATGACCCGGCCTATGAATCCCATGAATCGACTTGGCCTGATTGATTAGGTCTAATGTCAACAGCAGCGCTGCACTGACTGAGTGCAAACTGAGCTCAGCCCTTTCTCTAGCACAAAAACCTCCATCCACAATCAATCAGGTCCACTCGCATGCCTATATTACAAGCCCTAGTCCTTGTACACAAACACACAAAACCCACAAAATAAACCGATAATGAGGATGGCGATCATTATTGCTGCTTGCCTCTCTGTGAAATTTTCTCTAGAGGCCATAAGAATACGATTGGGAAACAAATTAGCTCAAAGTCTGAGAGCTAGGGTGTTCTTGCATACTAACTAGTGGCTTGCTGTTTTAATTTCCATATCTTGAGCGCCGATAATGGCAGGCCAGTCATAAAGGAAAGGGATTGTTCATTAGTAAAGCTAAGTTCACAGTAACTTTATTCTAGCAGATCATACAAATTTGAATACCTCGGAAAGCACACATTGAATGATAATGGGTCTTGAAACTTGATTCTTGCCCTAATACCCGTATTCACTGCCACACTATATACTCTAGTCTAGCAGGGTATCGGCACTAACTGGACCAACTACATGTCACTGAGTAATCAAACATAGGCCTAGCAGTCGGGCCTACACAGTTTCCTGTGCGAAACAGGCAACCAAGCTACGTTTTAATCTGGTCTTTTCAGATTATTCTAGAGATTAGTATTATGGTGGCGCTATGTTGGCAACGAAGGTGTAATACTTATATATATCCAACATTTGCGGCGCCTCAAGGATTTTCCGGTCATTTTCTTTTTTCACAGCATTCGCAGCAAAGAGTCATGGAGTAGAAAAGTTGGGGAAAATTCTATTAATGGTGGAAAGTCTTTTATGTGAGAAGCATAGACAACACTAGACTGGACACTGAGCATTAAAAAGTGTCTATGATGATTGATTGAAGTGTACACCATACCTGCGTCTTCCTCTAACAGTACCATGTTCTCGATCATGTACTTGTTGATGAGGCGGTGCTACTATGGACTGTGGCATATGCTGAGCTTGCATCGCTGCAGCAGCGGCAGCTGTTCTCCTGCGTAACGACCGCGGCCTGGAGGCTCGTACAGTATCTGATCCACCGCTGCTAGCACCTGATAAGGTTTGTCCAACTGTCTTCCTTTTCTTCCTACTGGGACTTTCACTCTGAAATGACAGCCAAATATTCATAAGTTATGTACGATGAGAAATCTTTTTGATAATGACTGCGTTGACCTTAAATTTCACACAATTAACTGACATTTTTCAAGTGCGAAGCAGATAGTACTGACATCCATTTGAATTGATAAAAAACAGTGATATGAAGCAGAAAAACCGGCGAAATTCACCGGATTAGTAAGTATCTAAGAATATATAAATACATATTACATACAGAATAATATAAGACTCCACAAGGATGCCAAAAAAGTTTTCTCGTAAGTAGCTAGTAGGAAGCTCAACAGGGTTTCGACCATCCAAAATCAAAACACGACAGCTTGACAGCACAGAATGCTCAATGTGGAAATTGCAAAAAATGGAGCCACTGTGGTTCAAGCAGATACACAGTGTGCTTTGTCCTCAGATGATGCTAGTTCGATAACATAAACTCAAATGAATATCTAACAATCATTGCCACTTTATTTATTGTTTTTCAAGGGAAAACATAAATAAGGGTCTCGCAACACACCAAGAGTAAGATGGCACAGGGGTCAAGCAGATGATCTATAAAAAAAGCTCTCAGGATTCAATTAGGTCGGACACAATGGAGTCTATTGGTATCGGGCTATTCACGACCCCCTAGCGCATTAAGGGGGTGAATCACACAGCTGTAACCACTAAATGTCATAGCCCTTTACATCAAGTGTGGCAATCAATTGATGAAAGTGAGGTAATGTTAGTTTTGGGCCCCAACTAGTAAACAAGCAGTTGTTTTTTGGGCCCCACAAACAAGAAAACACAGCAGCCAAAGTATGGTCCAGTAAACAACTCGTCATAAAGAAAACATTCTAGTGGTGTGCTTATCGGATTTGGGGCATTGCCTGTACATTGCTATTGTATAAACATCAAGTTTATCAGTCAGCGATTCAAAACCATTATAATCTAAAGCCCTCATTCTATCAAATTCACAGCTTGCTTGTCAAACAAAGAAAGAAATCGTATAACCCGTCATGGCAACAACTTTGAGAGAACTTAGGCTAGATAGTAATCATAGTGTCAATGAAGGGGTGTTTATGATAGGCTTAGATCTCTATGATTCACAGGGCTATGTCCAAATAAATCAGTAATCAGATCCAGCCATTCAACGAATTTTACAACATAACCATATCAGTGTACACAATTTATATCAACAAGTGGCACATCCGCCAATTCAATTAAACACAACTTGAACGATAGAATCATCAACCAACCAACTGTGGAAGCCACGATGACGAAACAACCAACCTGAATCTTCATAAGGTTATGAACATGAGGAGAAAAACCTTGGTATACTAAACAGGTATTCATAAATATTTCCTAGGGTGTGATATGTGACCACCGAACTTCAGACCCTGGTCAACACAAACAAGATGATCTTTGGTTATATTCTACTGGCAGTGGGTCTTATAGCGGGTAAATTTATGGCGTTATGATGAGTGTGCAGGGGTATGGTTGTGTTGGAGTGCATTTTGAATAACCGAAGATAGATCGAATCAGTTATGGTTGAAAGATGAAGAAATGGATCATTAGGAAAAGATCATATGCCAACACACTTCTTTCATCTTCAGAGATTTTGGTCGGATCACTGAGATGCCAATTGATGTGGCTACACATATTGGAGAATGAATTGGTGATTACTGATTAGAGCGCAATTTGCTAGAATTCAATTACCACATTATGTAAATTTACCAGGGTCATTCCAATCTGACTGACTTTTATCCAGACTATATCTTAGTGCCGACATAGTGATACTAACCTCGGCGTCTCAGACAAACGAATCCATAGACTTAATATATGAAGTCTATGAACGAATCCCTTGAGTTGTGTTTAACATTTGCTGTTTTCTGAATTCGCAAGCCGCTCACAACACTAATATTCTCACCGGAACTAATAATATGTGTAATATATATCACACTGCTTTAATAATGATGATCAAGATCTTACTGGGTACTTTGAATCGGAAATGTTCAGAGACGGCACGGCAGCATCAACAAGACTTCCTTTCAAAATTTTCCTCTCATTATAGAGGAAACATTGGAACATTCCAGTAGCAAGGTTATACTTAGATGATTACAAACCAGTCAGAATAGGAAGTGACCAAGGTTACTAAAAGGAGTCTTACAACAGAGTGTGCTGTCATAAAACATTTAGATACATACATTTTCCTTCTGATCCGAGCCCAACAAAAACTAAAACACTATGAGTTGATCTACTAGAGAGTATTTTTTGCAATAACAATTACATCATTTAACAAAACAGAACCACCCATGCATAAAACTAACATAAAAAACTGTAGGCCTCTAGGACTTGGTTTAGTGTCGAAACAATACCCTGATATTCTCTGGATTTCGGTAAAAAAAGCTAGAAACACCAATATACGAATGAGAACCAATTTAACCTTGAGCCATTCCATCACAAGCTCAAACCACACTAACACTTTGCTCAAACCAAGGAGTAAACTCTTGCTCAAACCAGGGAGAATTCTTCCTGCTCAATCGGTGCTGACCAACAATGATTTCACCCATATCCAAGATCACCGGCTGATTCCATGTACCAAAATACTGATGTCTCAGTAGGCCTACATGAACCATTGACAAAGCCAAATTACATCTAAGATTTCTTTCATGTTCAACTTACCTGCGATGGTTCAGTCGCTGACCCACTTACAGTGGCGCCGCGCTGGTGCCGACTGGTCGAGGTCGCTCCTGATGACCAGTATTGTGATGAGGAATGATCGCCGTGTGTCGCCGATGATAAGAATGTAGGTGACTGTGGTAGAGACTGGTATCCTAACGTGGCAGCTGATGCCATCTACAATAGTTTCATTCACTCGTGATACTCCACAAGTATGAGGCAAAGAAGAAGGTTATCCTCCAGAAATGAGATAATATCCCTTGGAGAGAGAAGATGGCTGTATAGTATACTACTGAGAGCAAAGTATCTGCTATGCTGCTGAGTACTGACTGCAACAAACTTGACTAGCTACTTCACTTGACTGTTTAATCATTGACCGAAGTGTCGACTAGCTGAATAAGCCTCAATCACCAGCTAATTGTGTAAGCCCTGCTTGTTTTAATCACCATGTAGTTAGCCTAATCCCGGTTGTAATTGCCAGTTGCCGTCCTGTTTCGTCTATGATGCTTTCTTTGCTGGTTAAAAGCAATTGCTGTGAAACCCACAAGACTTTTTGGAGCTAAAATCCAATAATAAAAACCTAGCCACACTGCAGCCCTATACACGAAGCTTCTTTGTGCTACGCTTGATTATAAATGCCAAGGCGTATTGATTCCCATCTCTACACTATGTTTTGCTAAGGCAATCCCACAATGCAACAGTCATAATACTATAATGCTATCCTATAGCGTGCAGTACTCAACAAATGTCTAAGTGCAATACACAGACAAAGGCTATTCAACAACAGGCTAGCTGAACTGATAAGGCTTAATTTTTTAACCACAACTCCAAAGAATAACAGAGAAAACCTCAGGGAATTTTAATCTTTATGCATATTATATTCAACAAAACTACACACAACTTATCAGCTTAGAAGTTGAGAGCCTGAGCAAGCTTTGAATTTGATCCGAATTGACAACATAAACCAATATAGTTTGTGGCTGTAGTTCTGTCAAACGTTTACCGACACACTGTGCTAGTTGAGAATACAAGACATGAAATATCCTTCAGGTAGCTTGCCTGTTTACATCAGGGGTGTTATAACAGCCTCACGGAGCCCTCGTTACACAAACAATGACAAAGACACTTTCAAAACCGTTGGTTTAGATTTCCATGAGCAAATATCCAACACTTCTATTCTGATGCTATTGTTGCCTGTAAATGTCATAGTTTTCCCATGTTGAGGCATAGCTTCAAGATGAGTGAAGCAGTACCAGGCTCCGTTTTGTGATGTTGTCAGCCTTGTAACCAGCAATAAAGGACTGGAGTATATTGTCGCTGTCAGCTCAAAAGAAACCAGGCCACTTAGGTCGACACGAAACACTAGCACATGTTCAAGAGCTCAGGACCTCAGAAACCTCAGTAAACCGCCTTTATTTACTGCTTAGTTCTAAACAAAGCAACTGTACCAGTTTTTTTCAAGAAGTCTTTGTGAGATGGACAAAATAATTCTCTCAATCCTGCAAAGTGTTTTTTGTTCTGTCCATTCATATATTTCCCTAGCAGAGCACCTCTCAAGTACAGGTCCACATGGACCCTAATGACTTGGATACAGAGATTGACACAAAAAAGGAATATGACTATCAGCGATTCCGCCGACCCAAACAGGAAGGTCAGATTCTCCTATGTTTAACCTGATATATACCATAGATACATTCCCTGTGAGGGAGGGAGAGAGGGTGATAGGGAGGGAGGGAGTTCATTGTAAATCCATTCTCCATGTCTACCACTGACCAGCATATATTGTTGTGGTGGGCCTTCCACAATTATCCTACAAGTGTGTCAAATTAAAGTGCCACCATCTCTGGTGCCGCACCGTCCCGTCAGTCGCCAAACAATTCTTAGGTAATATTCTATAAATTTTAAATTATTTGCATAATATGAGGATCTCAAGTTCTGGCCATTCTAAGACATTAATCACTACATTATTTTACTACATTTTTCAGTGTTTACAATCTACAGTTTCCAAGAAATGCATTACACATGCAAAACTGACAAGCACATTAAAATCTCATTCTATTTTCAGATAAAATGATTGATTTCCATAATATCATTTTTACGTCGAAATGTGTCAAAATCACTTCAAATCAAGCTGGTCTTATCCTAGACAGGATCTCATACAGCGTAACATTTCATAACAGGGAATTCATACCATAAAATGCCCATTTCTCAAAGTTTCGGTGATGAAATGAAATATAGCTATGTTTATAATCACATCATGCTGTCACCAATCTGGTTCAAGTATTGCCTCGAAGATTGTGTTCCTCGGAGCAGGAAACTTTCAACGATTTAGAAGAAAAGATTTATGTTGGGAGGCTGGGCCAAATGGCCAAATAGAAATCCTTTGCTTTTTTTATCCATATAGCTATAATGCCCCAGTTACATTGTAGCCTACCACTGTGCCATAATGTATCGGACTTGCTTTGGCACACGGCTACTTTGTTTGCCTTTTGGAGTAACAAAAAGCTGCCGCATGACACTAGTATCAGACTGCGACGCACCAGCCTAAACATAACATTGATATATGCTGGGCTTAGTCATACTCATAACATTGTCAAAGCCACCATCCATCTCTCTATAAACACAATCTGCTGACCTGACCACATGAAAAAGCCGGTGCCATCTGCTTTACGCCAGCCGAGTTTCAATAGCAAATAGGAGGAAGTAGGATGTCACAATGATATCAGCCTGAAATCATGACTGGTTACTTTGGCATGGTAGTGCAATGTCACTGTCATAGTGTTAGCTGCCTATACTTTATACTATATCCTACTGACAGGCGGAGGAAATTACTGCAGGAATTGTAATACTTCATGGAGACACAAACCAAATTACTATAATAATATCTAGCGTTTGAATTCATAATTACACGGGCAGTAAATCCCGTAGCACACAAATGCTATACTTCTAATCATTCAGGAGAGGAGCTTTGCATGTACCATGAGTAATAAATTAATGCCTATTTTCCATCATTTGGATGTGGCTAATAATGGGGCTTTGAAATGCTATGTCTTTGTTCCTCCTAACCAGCCCCAAAGCAACAAAGATAAGACGACAATTATGCCTGGCCACTACGTTTAACCAATGTCTTTGAAATAGAAGTTAAATTAACAGTAAGCTCTGTTTTATCTCAGAAATTATTCAAGTGATAATAAGAAAATGTATAAAGCTATCATGCCATGCTCATGATTCACAAACCGCTTATTGCAACAGAAAACCAAACCGGCTTACAGCCAATATTAGCTTTCAAAACCCCGATGACTGGCGCCCTTGTAGTGCACTACAAAAGAGATTGATTGGGAATTGTATTCCACTAGCTGATACAGCGCAATTAAATCCAAACTTGGTGGATTGAGTTTTATAATGTGATATTTGCATTTCTACCCATGCATAAATATTGTAGTTAATATCTAACCACCCTCCTTGGTACACAAAGTTTTAATTGCTACGAACACAAAGAAACTGCATTGGATGTTGGGTCAAGTGTCATCTTTCAGTTGGCATTATTTTGATTTGATAAGATAACGTAAATTAACAAAATAGAGCCAGCTCTTTACATTTATTCATGAGAAAATTGACTGGGGGATTACTACTCTCATACCCCTAGTCAAAAATAATCAACATTCCACCGAACTGACTCATGAAATCCATGGATGACACAACCACGACAGCACGACAATCCTAAGCTCTTTACAACCAAACCAGATATAACTCTTCTAGCTTCAGTACTGGTTGACACACCACACCTCAGCCTTAGGGGGTAGATAAATCACAACAACTAATCCAAGGTGAAGTACACAGCACTATAAACAAATTTTGTGTGTTGTAGTTGAAGTGGTCTCATAATTGTAAGGCAAGAGGCCGCATTGTAGTGAATGAAAGCAGCCCTAATGAATTGTAATAGTTAGCTACAATATATACTTTTGGATGAAAAGACAACTCCAAACTGTAAACTTCAAGAAAACCAACGACCACAGAACCAGTGCTACACAGATTTGTACAATTTCTGCGAGTGAACTTAGGAATTACATCAGCTACCAACAAATTCTCTGTCCTACTGGTTTGGCATTCCTTATTCAATCACAAACTCCAATTTGAAATTTTTCAAGTTCATCTTCAAGTGCAAAAATATCATACAAGTCATTATCATTAGTATGCAAATAGCTTTTTCCAAAGCCAGGCATTTGATATATGTTTGGAGAGCTCTTTAAGATCTCTATTGACTTTATGAAAAACCTTCAGATGTACAAACCTTAATACTGTGTTCCGAGGACATGATTGCGTTTAGGTAATCATTAGTAATACTGGTTATGTTCTCTTCTATGTCTGCAATTAAAAGGTTTAAACTTTAGCCAATAATTTACAGCCGATTGGTCCAGCCACAGATTTACATATTTGATTATTGAATAATTGTCTGGTTATAGCCATGCAGAAGTCTTAGTGCAGAGATTATGGTAAGTAAGGATATTGCAGAGTCAGAACCACCACACATTATTTACATCTCCGCAGTTCACCGCTAATTCCCCACACCCCACTTATCAATGTACTTAACATTACATTTCTTCCCCCCAAAAATGAAGATTATGCTACTTTCACCAGTCATTTGATCTATGAGGTTAAAAGTTAAGCTATTGTAAATTTAATGAGGGTCGATGAAATCATCTTATGACAGAACTACCTAGAGGCGATCGCCCTATCCTCACCTTGACTGGAGGTCGAAGTACCGATTCCTGAACAGCCTGGAAGTGAGTCAGTGTACGCTATCGGTGATCTTGAGAACTCTCCATCAGATCCAAGGTTAGGCTCTAAGTCTAATATTGGGCTGTCTGCTGGTAGGAACCTCGGGCTACCACTGGCAGAGTTACAGGATGAGGATGAAGATGTAGCCTCCTCAGGCGAGACGATAGTTGATTTGCGCTGCTGATGTAACCGTCTCTTACGCGAGGATCGACGAGGCTTATCTTTTGACACAGGCATACTTCGTTGACTCTTCAGAATACAGCAGCTATAACAGAAATGAAAAGTACTGAACATGAATGGCAAATGAAACTCATTTGTCTGACATCTATTCTTGGGAGCAAACCATACTATTTATATATTATTACTTAGCTATCCTCATTCTGTCAAATAAAAATTCCTAGCATTCACGTTGCTAAGCGAGACAAGACAAGGTAGCAGGTGCGTAGTAGACCTCGGTTAAAAGAAATGAGAAAGTCATTGTCACATTTCTAACGAGAAACTATTCTACTGAACCATTCAACATGTCACAATAACAGAAGAAAACGCCAGGGACTTGAACTATGAACCATTCTATATTTTATGGACTATCAGTAGGTTTACCACTTGTGATTAATATTCCTAGTTTAGGAAAAGCTAGGTCCGTCGTACTCCCTACCATTTAACAAAGTTCAACACATCAAACACTTGAAAGAACAAACTAAAATACCAACCATTCATATATCATATTCTAATGACCTCAGCCTACTGAGAGATAACCACTTAATCCAATAACTTACGATTAAACTTACTTGTTCAAAGCTGATTACGATTACACTCAATATTACAACATTAGAGAGAAAGCCATAACTGTTTAGTTGAGTAAAATTAGAATGGCAAAGATTTCAGTTGTGTGGCAAAAGAATGGACTGTTAGACACACAAGCCTCTGCTCATAATGGATTTCATTTGTGAAATGATCGAAGACCAGTCCAGTTTCATTGTTGGGCTATCACTGTTACCCAACAAGGTAAACATGGGTCATTCAAACAATGATCTGATAATGCTAGTCCAAACTTCATACATCTGGTAAGTTTGTTGACCATTGATACTTTATCATGGATACATAAATGCAGACAAGATTGTATATATCATCAACAAACAAAGGTGATAAAAGCTTGTATTTGGGAACCATGCAGAGAACGCAACTCCTAACATATTGGAAGCGATCAAGCTATGAGCAACCTTCATCACGAAAAAACACCTAATGATAGTGCCCACCCTTAAAAAGGATATTATCACATAAGTGTAGCTTGAGACTAGTGCTTCATATCAAATTATAACCACAGTTGCTGATTCCATGTGATTTCTAAAGCGTATACCACCCAACAGCGATCAAGACCATTACAGCAGCTCTATGAAACTATATGTGTTTAAATCCACCATAAGCAGCAAATAAAGCATGGTAAACTGGATACCAGAAGAACCAAACTCGGAGGGCTCTAACTAACTCACCTCCTTTCTGTTCATTACGCAGGATGTTTATACAAGAGTTTGATTAGAGGGTGGATTTGATGATTTAAATTCACATCACAACCTTGACTTTCAGAACCTACACATTGCAAAGTTCATTGTTAAAAGTTCCCGTCATGCCAGCAGAGGTGAATAAATTACAGTAGGCCTCTGTACTCTTATCTTTCGGACAACATAAATGACATTTTGAAACAAAACTCGTCATGAGGACAACAGAGTATATATGATGCAAAAGGGAAATTGACACTGCTAAAGGAGTAAAGGAGAGGTCCACAACATCCAATGATTTACCCCTCTGTGTTCAACTTTGGTAGTAGAGAGTTTCATGAATTTTGATATACAAATCTCCTCAGACACAAGAGCATCCAGTAGTTGAAGTATTTGCCGAAAAAATATACACATACCACCGGATGCTTGGCCCAATAAATTCCCCATTAAAAGACCCAACATGAGGGAGGATATCGGTGTTGAAATAGTCTTTTCATGCCTCTGTCGCATGGCCTTAGAGAATGTGGGACTGATAGCCTTATAGTCACCCTGAATGACTCGTGCACATGGGCCCAAGGACTCAACAAAAACAACAGAAATTGGCACACGTATGATCAGTGAAACAATGTTAGAAGCATTTAACTTTTGCAAAGGGAAGACTCTGTCTACACTCACTCGACCAAAAGAAAATTGTCTCATAGTAGGCTGCCTCACAAGATTGTATCGGAAGTTGAAACCCACTCTACCCTATGTGAATCACGTGATGAGTTGTTATCCACCACCCAATTAACCGCCTCTACCTCAGAGGTTGTTCATTGTAGAATCAGCTGTGAATCTGAGACATGGGCCTACGGAGTACCCTGCTCTGTTAGGCCTAACCCATCCCAACCACAACAGCTTTATCCAATTATCTAAGGGAGGTGACCATAACACAGTTACCTACAATCAGGTACCTGCCCAAACAATGCTGGATTGACACAAGTTGTTGTCTCAATTTGCCAACAACACAGGCCTTCCACAGTTTGTGCAAAGCCAGTGGTTGAGCGACCCAGTGGTCGGTGAAGCGTGTTGCTGACTTTGATACAATTCGCCAAAGCCAGTCAGGTGATGCTATACCCCAACCCATGTCAAGGAAGGATCTCATTTAGTAAATTTGCATCCATCTGATATATATATTTGATTCCCATGTAGACCTTCCCTGCCCCAATCATGTTGCTTGGCAAGGAAGGCTTACAAGGAAGGCTTGCCATGGCCTCTACCTTAGCCCACTGAGTGCAAAGCCCTCTGCATGTTTGTGAATTAAAGGCTTATCACTAGTCAGTTTGTTATATATTACAGTGTAATAAAACAAAGAGACTAGTACAGTAGCAGTAATAATAGTAGTGGGTAGGGAAAAGAAGCATCAAGGAATGACTATTCTACTACCTACTATTAGGCCTTTATCTTGGAAACACATAAGAAAAATGAGATAACAGACATACACTAAATTGAGTACAACCTGAATGACACAAATAAAGAGACTGGAGAGTCAGAGTGACTTACACTTACTTAGCTGACTGAGATTTTCTAGTCAGTAGTAAGTAGTAGTAGAAAAGAGGATTGATTGACTAGTCTTGAGTAAAACTATCTTATCACAAATACATACATAAAACTGCGTTCCACATAGGACGGCCTACTATTCCCTGTGTTCAAGGTCCCCAGTGTAGAGAAGAAACAGCCAGTGTGATGACAAAATTGCAAGAATTTAGAAAATTATTGCAAATCAATTGTTGATAGCCTAGCCAAGCTTTCTTTGAGTACACTTAAAATTCTAGAGTAAGATGCTTCAGATTTACTCCTTCTAATTATTATCATTATTGGGGGTCTTATCAACGCCCCATTCTGTCATACTAACATCATAATTAAATACTTGGCTATGCTTAACAATGAGAACACAATCCCATCTTGTCAAAATATTCTCAATTTTTGTTTTTATTGGAAGTTGTTCTTCTCAGTCTCTGAGGAGACAACTCGTGAAGAGTACAAACTAAAATTAGAGAGTTTGGGACATCATATTAGGGTTCCATAGCAGATAAAAGTTTGGGAAGATGGGGCAGCATTGAATTGAGGATCTTGCCTACCATGCTTTCTCTTTTCCCGCTCCCTAAGTGGTTCTGATATTGAAACATGTGGAACTCTTGCGATAGGAAAGAGGATATAATACTGTTGGAGCAAAATACTATTGCTCGGCTCAAAAACCTCTTTTGATCCTTCAATTAAACAAAGCTGTTCTGAAATTTTTCACTTAGAATATGCATAGTTTCATCTAGCAACGATAAACTTGAGAATGAGACTGCTAGCAAATCTCATTCCCTATACAAAAAAAATCCGATAATGATTATGGCACCCTTTATAGAAAGACCCCCAAGGCTATCTCAAATTCACACCTGATGGGTACTTCTTGAGGACTGAAAGCCGACATCAATAGTTGTTTGTATTGCCCAGTCTATTGTTGAGAAAATGAAACTTGGCATGGATGATACTGCAATTCAGAGTATTTTTGGGGCAGGTTACACGCATACACTTTATAAAGGCACTCCATAAGGGGAGCAATATGTATATGTTATCCAAAAGCAAAATGTGATGTGCATTGCATGTGCACTGTCTACTGTGGACGGAATGTTAAATAGCATATTCATGTCAGATAAAGCATAACATGTTAAGAGTGTCTAAATTAGGAAAATAATAAGACGACGTCAAACTCCTGGTCTCTCCCTCTCAATTTCTCTGGCATACAAAAAGAAACAATGCTGAGAATACTAAGTTTAACATGGGAATGGGATTATGGTACAGCATTAGACAAACAAAATATAATATTATATAGGTGTCATAGAATGGCGTTAAATGCCAATCCAGGCGCACTTCTGTTTCTATCAAGATTTGTGACAGTTTATTTGAATATCAATTAGTGGCAGCAAGGCGAAGAACTAAGTTTCAGTACATGTTTGAATTTTTACTAAGTGGACATAGCCATTGCGCAAATATGCTCATTTTTTATTTTGCCCAGAGAACCTATTTTTAAAGAAGGCGACAATTCCCATGCCCTAGCTATGCAATTATAGTATTGAAATTCTCAGATCATTTAATCAATAATTGTGTGAATACATCTAAGTGTTTGCGTATACTTGCCGTAGGTAATGCAAAATACTGCTGCCTTTTCAATACCCATTATTGACTAATAGTTCAGCAGTGTTCGGCTGATGATAAGGCAAACAAAAATAATGAGCAAGCAGCACATTCAATGCATTTAGGTCTTGAGAGATTAATTTTGGAGTGTATAGGCTGCCATTTGAAAACAGACTGAAACCCCCTAACACAATGTCTTGACAATATTTCTTTGAATCCTAGATAAGAAATTTAAGCCGTAATATAGCGTTCTCTCCTTCAATAGCATTACAAGTTATTATTGAAGTTTACTCCTAAACAAATGATTAGATATCTTGTGTACACAGCACAGTCAGCACGCTATAATTGTGTATTAGCATTGGTATTATTGGGCTTTTGAAGTTGGAAATACGAGAGGCTGACGCTGCTGCAGAGTATCTAACATGGATTTCAGGAAGTTCAGGATGGGTGGTGAGCTGTCAGACATTAAAGTCATTGTCGATGGAGAGGAATTTCAGCTTCACAGGTTTCCTCTCTACACAAGGTCTGATTTCTTTCTAAAAGAGTTTGCCAAGCTTGGTGGGCAACAATTAGTCACCCTAGATGATTTCCCTGGAGGTGCACCTATATTCACAATCATTGCTGATTTCTGCTACAACATCTCAGTCAACATAACTATGGACAATGTGGTCGGGTTGAGGTGCGCTGCAAGTTACATGGAGATGTACGGATCTGGAAATCTGTTTGAGCGTACTGGTCTACTGATCGAGCAGATTGCTAACGACAGCCGACATGGTCGTAACTTAGAAAAGCTTCTTACCCTGATCTCTACTATTCCAGAGTTTGACTACTATGAAACCACTGAGCAAACCATGGAGATATGTGTAGCGGCATTGGTGTACCACTGGAATAAATACCAGTACGGTACAACCAGCCTCTATGAGGTAACAACTCCAGAGGTGCAGAAAATATTCTTTAACATGGAATTCGAGTTTTTCATCAAGCTCATGCAAGCTTGTAAAGACAAACTGGACAATGATGATGTCTTAAGCGTTCTAGTTTCCGAGTATATTCTATATATACTGAAGAATGACCCTGCCGAAAAGCCTGAGGTTCAAGACATTGAAACAGCAGACTCTGACGAGAAGGATAAAAGTGGGTCAGCAGAAACAACTGAACATCAGTCAGAGGAGGACCAAACAAGCGGAGATGATCAGACTAAGGAGGATCAAATAAATGGAGATGCTGATGCAGACAGTCAGGAGCCAGACAAGCTCACCGATGACACAGTAAGCGACAGCGACCAACAGTCCAACAAAGATGAAGAGGAAGATAAACCTGAAGAAGCAGCTGAAGCTTTAGAATTCAGTGAAGAAAGCCTGAGAATGATCAAGAGACTATTGGACGCTATTCGCCCGTGTCAGATATCACGTAAGATGGCATCAAAATGGCTTTGCCCCCTTCTTGAAGCTTATTCTAAGGTTGACGGCAGCAATGAAGTTCTTGGTAGCATTGCAGCATCAATGGCTAATCAAATGGATGAGGATTGTGTTGCCACTATGTCACAGGATACACTGCTAGCCTTTGCTGACAAAGTGGATGTCGACTGTCTGGGTGCTGGGACCCAAGAGCTGATCATGGAGCACCTGGTCAACCTGTCAGATTCCGATCAACTCTCTATTGACAGTTTTCTAAAACTCAGCCAGAAGATGCCTCTGAACGGGTCACCCTGCCATGACAGCCTTCTCAATATCATATCAAAGCTGAACTCAAATAAAGGTAAGTTGCTTTCTGTAGTGAAAAATTATCATTTATTTCATCTTCCATTTTAACCACCATCTATTTATAGCATTGATCCGGTTGGAGGACCTGTAGTTGATATGTGACGTTTTTTAAGTTGCAGTGTAGGGAATTAGTTTTCTCATATCGTATGCATACTTGCAGAAAAATGTGTAGCACATTAGCACCAGTTCAGTGCTTGCACTTCACCAAATGATGTGATACAATAAACGGGATATTAAACTATCGATTTATTTAAACCAGGTAAGCTCCGAATGGGTCAATAATTAATTTCCAGTCTGTGTACTTGTTATGGGATTTGATAGCAGCTCTTGCAGCTGCATGGTTTGAACTTATTTTCATACTTAGTAATGAAGGAAAGCAGAGACTACATATGAATCTGAACGATGCCAAGCTGATAGTTGTCAAGGACACTGTCAACATTGAATGCAATGATATGATAACATGTTATTGAAATGCTGATACATATGCGAACACATATGTCAGATCGGTAGCTGTGAATGTCTCAGATAACGTTAGAGCATATTTTAGAATATAAGAGCTTAATAAAAGGAAATCCTGCTACAAAATAAGGCTTTGGGCCTCGCATACAATCTGCCAATATTGCATCCCGGTCCCTTTTCAGTCATGAATTTTTCCACCAGCATCACTTGGCTTCGGAAGCAATTAAACCAAAGGCAAAATCAGCAAGAATCGCGTAACAAACTCTTTTGCTAAAGATATTCAGATTGTATTAGATTTCAGGTATTTAGGGGTTTGTATTGTCACACAAATAAACAACAGCCAAAACTGTGTAAGGAACAGCAATTCTTGACACAAGAAAAAAATGTATGGTCAGCGGCTGGGAGAGTCAACTTGTGTCATACATGATTATTCAATATTTGCAAAAGATAAAGGGAGACAATAATTATACTAGGTCAGCTTCGGAATACCTATCATTATCGAGAAACATAATTATCACAATCAGCAACATAGTGCATAAGCCATGCCTTGACCTGAAATCCTCTGATATACCTTTATATTTGTTTTTCTACGAAAACACCCCAATTTAAATGTTTACTGACACGAATTTGTGTTTTTATTTTGAAGATGGGTTCACTGAAGAACAGCTTAAAGAAAGTCTATCGCGAGTAGACATGAAGAAGTGCACAGTAAGATCACTGAGAAGGGCGTCAGAGAATGGCGGTATCCCCTCAAATATCCTAGCTACTGCTGCGCTAGATCTGTGCGATGGACTACAGGAAAAACTAGATGCTTCTACTAAGATCATTCAGGTAAATTTCTTGTTGACCCTGTTGTGCTAAATATGTGTCCTGTAAATGGCCATCCACCACATATATCTGTAAATGGGCCATCTGCTTATGACAAATACCCATCTGACAGGGTTAACTGGCCATCCACTTCATTTTGTAGCAATCTCAAAATGTCACTCAACAACTGATCCGTAATCATCCTATTTGTCATCCGGCAGATGTCTGCGCGGCATTTGGTTAGAACTAGCACAACATCTGGATGGGTTTATTGCCCCGATGCTACGAACCCATCCGCCTCTGTCAATTTAGTGTCCAGATGCCTTTATGAAACCGGATGCCTATTTGGCAACCATCAGATGCCACGTGTACATCCGGCGGTTGCCAAATAGGCATCCGGATGGGTTCTTAACGCAGCAGACCTTACCCCAGTCTGTTCTGACCCTGCTCAGGTTCTGCCCTCGGCTGTCTCATCATAAATGGGCAGGTGTTCTCGATTCTTCGAGTGGTGGTGAACCTGTATGTACAGCAGAATTACACATTACAGCTTATCAGCCCAAAAGAATGAGAGAGTTTTCTTTGCGAATGTATCGATGTATGATAATTCAGTGGTAATCATTAACTCGAGGCTAATTCCCGGAAACAACATTCTGTCTCATGTGATCATTAATAGGGACAGGAGAAAGAAATATCCTCTCTGTCACTGCAGACCTTTGGAATGTTGAGTGTGGATACATCACCCCCTCCAAGACCCATTCACAAGGTCAGTTACATGTGACTCAATCATGAGATGGTCTGACGTATGCATGCTCTGGGTTTTCTGACATCTGGATGGATGTTGATGTTATGTTGTACCTCTTAAGTAATGTGATTATAGATTTTCAAGGCTTAGACTTTTGCATTTCATTATCAACCATCGCCACATGGTAATGGTAAAACTCTACATCTAGAAGTTGTCCTTTCATGTGATCTCATGTGCCAAATTATACATCACATCCGAACTTTTACCTGCAGTGCAACTTACAAGTGAAATGGAAAATGAATTTTCTTTTTATTACTTTGCAGATTGTACCTTATGAGGATATATCATTGTCACACTCCAGCCTGTTCAGTCCAAGAATAGAGGTAGTCGCCCCAAGAGGCAGGGACAGCCCCACAGCAAGGCTCGGGAGGGTGGTCGATGGTTTCTGGTCATCAGATAGAAGATCACCGCCTCTACTCTATGACAGTCCAAATACAAAGCTGTCAGAATTACTTCGAAAGCAAAGAATGCAGCGCTTCAAGTAATATTGTTTGACATGTGGCAGGTGAAACCTGCAAACGAATAAAACCATGTGAAAAAAAAGTATCATTAATCCGTCCATACAGATTTATCTTATAATATTATTCGTTTTGTTTTATTATCTCTTTATATTCACTTGTACTCTTAGATGAATGTAACATGAAGGCCTTTTTACTGACAGGATTATTTGTGTAAATGGGTTTCGGTTGACAGAATAGAACCATCTGCGACAATTTCCATAGATATAATATATATATTGACTGTGTGGCGTTCGAGGAGATTTTTAGATGCACTGTAGTTCTTTTTTACACCTTGACAGAAATAAATATATATTATAAAGCCTCTGTACCATGTTCTTGATCTCCTAGCTAGTCTTGCGGACTAGACTCAGAACAGTGAACTATGGGGCGATTCAAAAAAAATTGAGATCAAGGTTAAATAACTTCATATATTTAGCACATCCACCTATGTCAGAGGTTCAAACAGGTTTATTCAATTAGTTTTGTCCAATTTTAGAGAAATCCTTGGCCTTTTTGGAGGCAAACAGTGATTAAGCACCAGGGTAACCTTGGAACGAAGATCAATTACAAAAAGCCATAGCTTCCATGAGGGTTCCTCTCAGATGTACCATGGGGCTTTATGATTTGTCTGAACTCATTGCAAAATTACTGTAACAATTAAGTTGATAATTCAAAGGATGTGCTGCTTTTATTTTTTTCAATGACTTGAAACAATAACTTGGAAATAGCTAATGCAGTGAGACTAGCATGGGAATAGATAGGATATGAGATATAATCATTTGGTTTCTATTTCAGATGTTACAGCATAACGGATCTTCAAATTTAGTAACTGTCTTTGCATTTTGTACATATTGCCTAATCAGTAAACACGTTTGTCGATTAGAAAAAATAAACTGTACTTCTTAATATTTTTTTCAATGAAATCTCGCAACACAAGGAATATTGCAGTTGACAACAACAAAAGCAGCAATGCAGCCGTGTAGAATATTTTCTCTTCATACTAGCTTATTAGCAGTCATTCTGTTGGCAAAATCATTTGGTAAGTAAAAAAAGGAACCAAAAAAAGCAACTGTTCCCATGTTTTTACCATAGACTTAATAATTATTATTAAGTCTATGGTTTTAACCAATAAGTTAAATTCCTGAAGTAGGTACTTAAAAACCCAAGCATTTCATCGGCAATAGCCGAGGTGATGTTTTCCGTTTGAGATGATCGTTCTGCTGATCTCATGCTTCCAAACTATCGTGATTAAGATATTAAATCGTAGTATTTTGCTATCCTCCAACCATTGCCTTAATAATAAAGTCTATGCCTCCAAGTGACAATTTTCTTTCTTTTCACTTCTCATAGGTTTGAAGGAGAAGTTCATGCTGCAACAGGAGGGGTCCTGTATCAGATACAGTCTGGACAGTACAGTATTAACAGCTCGCAGTGCTATAGAATGTGGAATTTTCTGCTCTCAGGATACTGAGACATGTAATGGATTCGTCTTTTCTCAGATGAAATGTCACATGTACCCTTACGCTGAAGTATGGGAGCACGAATCCTGCGATAAAGATAACAAAGAAAAAAGTTATATGAAGGACGGCCTTGCATCCTCTGTAACCCTTTCGAATGGTGAGGGACAAGATAACAAGTTCTTCACATTTTGTGTTATGTGTTGCTGAAGAGCTTTGTGCTCTGGAGCAACATGGTTAAGGGAGATATGGTGGAGAGGCAAAGTTGGTGTAACTGTCACTGTTTGGCTCTCAAAATAAGCTTGATAATTACATAAAAAATGTATCATGCTTTACAATTTAGATTTGAAATATAAGACATCAAATGTAATTATTTCTTATTTTCTGTCGTCTTATAATGTATTATTGCGTCTCAAAAAAATTTACTTTTCTAATTGAAGACAAACCAGTTGTGGGCTCATCAACACGGGGTAACACAGGGGGGACTCGTTATGATGTCGATCAAGCCACAGACGGAACTACAACCTCTCAAGTTTTTGGATCGGTATATTTCGCCTCAACGGACAGCGAAATGAATCCTTGGTTGAGAGTGGACTTAGAGGATATATTTCATGTAACAGCAGTGAAGATATACGCTAGATCAGACTGCTGTGGAAGTACGTAAGCATATCACTATCATGTGGCCGTTCCTAATTTAAAAAGCCTGTTTAATTTAAATTTAATTCAAATGCTCCGTTGCTTTCTGTATTTTCATTTCCCTTTACTTGTTATAATTTCTGTTTTTCTTGTGTTTCTCATTTTTGGGCATGTTACGGACAACATCCTGCCAGCATGATATTGTCTGCCAAAACAAAAAGAGAATTGTAAAAATAATGTCTCAAACTTGGTTACAATATACTAACATAAATATATATATATATATATAGAGTGTATACATATCTACTTATATATATATATCTATATATGTATATATATATATATATATATATATATATATATATATATATATAATATTACCAGAAGCACATCATTTGTAATGATTTTTATATTAATTTTAGACAACCTGCATGATATTGAGATCCAGGTAGCAATTACACCAGATGATTTGGATTCTGAATATAGTGTCTGCTTTTCTGACGATTCACAATTCAATACTGGACAGGCCAAAACGTTAACCTGTGATAATGTCAAGGTCGGTCGTTACGTCAGATTACAAATAATGAGCACTGCTGAGGAATACTTAGAGGTGGCTGAATTGCGAGTAAGAGGATTTTAAGTTGGTGAATTGTTTTTAAGGACTTCAACAAAACAGGATATGTTGTCAACCAAAGGATCGAAAAGATAAAAAATAAAGATAGTCTGACGTATGAAAAATTATACACGATAGATAGTCTTATGATAATATGAATCAATTATAAATCACTAGTACACAAAAATAACTTATGTGACATGTAAAAATATGGAAATCCAGGTCAAATAATTTTTTATTGTTTTCATAGCTAAAATAAAATAAAATCTTGAAGTTTTTCAAAGCCCTGTGTTTCATATTGCAGCCAACTTGTTGATCAAACTATTAATTCATTCTGAAAATGATTTTGAAAAATATGGGAGGGCAAAACCTCAAACTAATATTTTGAGTCATTTATTTCTTATATTTAAAAAAAAAAAATATTGTACCAGACCATTTATTTCGGAATATCATCATCATTGCAGAGTGGCTGCTTGTATCAATTGTAGGGCCATAAAAATAAGTCTTTTTTATGTTTATGAGTATAGCAAAGTTTCTTTACAAAATATTCTCATGAAGCCTAGGAAAGTACACATGGTCGTGCATTGTAACGCACATTTCCTTTACGAACAACAATCCGTACTACATATCATGGTATCATCAGACTACCAATTTGGCGAAATATTCTTTGAATAACTCAGTCCATAGACATTTTGCCCTTGGTGATTTGATAATAATAATGGCAATGGAAACCGTGAAAATGACAAAAGTATTACAACAGATGTGCCGTCCACCCGAAACAAAGTGTTACAATGCTGTAGGAGGACGAGGAATGGGATACTGGGATCAGCAAATAAAACCCAGAACAGGTAGGCAGATGTTACAAAGTGGAAGCGGTGCTGCTTGTTTGTTACTTGTTAACACATGTGAATGTATCACTTTACTTGGATTATTTCTTCACATGCTGATTAGAAATGAAGAGGTGAGCACGTCAAGAGGGAATAAATGGATTCTGATTTACATTATACCATAATGTGCCTCTTTGATTGGCTCCTCTCTAAGCACTAGAGATGTCCCACAGACAGAGTAATGCATAACACTGTACAGTGTACTCATCTTCATTAAAATTCGGTTGAATCTCAACAGATTCTATTATTAATTGAATCGAACATCTAGGAAAGAAAAAAACAGCCACAGTTCATATCAAAGCAACCTCATAGAAATGAACAAAAAACTAAATTTACTCGGACAAGGTCATGATTGAATGATATGACCGATTTATAAGTGCGAAAACCCAGGGTTTAGAGGGTCAAGAGTATGTTATCCCCCTGTTACAGTTTAAAACTGTTATGATGATCCACTGACAGTATAACAGTAAGCCTAGCCCTAGCTTGCCCAGGCCAGCTCCCAAGCTGCTATACTTGCACCAGAAACTATCAAAAAACAGTATTGGTCAAAGGTAGTCTAGTCAAAGGAAGTCTAGTCAAAGATATTTTAGTGTTAATATGCCACAGGGAGATATAATACTATTGACCTTTCTAGACCCTGGTTTTCGTACTTTGAAGTCAGATATCAGATTCAACAATGATATGAACAGTGGTTGTTTTTTGCTTTCCTAGACACTTAAATACGATTAAAATTTTGTAGACCCCTGATTCGCACTGTATCAATCAATGTTTTACAAGCTCGGAAAAGTTCCGAGTAGTTTTACTATGACAGGTTTTTGGCAACAGTTTTACAGATCATATTTTATTGTCCACGTAGCACAAAGCAAAACTTAGTATGGTTAATAATTTTATCCCAAATAGAACAAGAAAAGAGCACAGAATACACGACAATCTCCACCTCTCAGGACGGTGAGTCTCTGTGCTGGTATGACTTTGGGGACTGGACTCATCCTTATTACCACAAGTCAGAAGGACAGAGCGCTCTCGAGATAGGAATAGCCCCGGTGGTGGACACATGGAATAAGGTGGGTTTCGATTAATAGACAATTTTCTGCGCTCTTCTTTGAGCCTCTATTTGGAGTTGTCTACTCAACAATTACTTGTAACATCCGTGTCAGCACATCCGTAATATTTCCACAGAAAACAGGATCTTTATTCTGCAATATCTGGTTTATCTTTATAACATTTGACACTTGTAATGACAAGTGGTGATGTGCTCAAAGCATCTTAATCTTATCAAAGAGATTAAATTAGCATCGTCTGTTTGTTACAGCATGTGCCGCCACCTATGAATAAATTTGGACGATCCAAACCTCTTACCGCTAAATTACCTCGATACCCTCCACAAGGGCCGAATCACATAGCAATGTCAGAACACAACAGAGCTCAGCCGAGGGTAAGATACAGCAGATTTACTATGCCTGACTTCCTGACGCACTCTCTTCACTCAGTACAGAACCCTCAAGAGAGACACAAACCGATACCGTGTCTACGTGACCAGTATATCCTGTCTAGTGATATCCGACAAAACCTGTGCAAAGACAAGGATTTTCTCAAGCAGAGAGAAGCGTACGAAAAGGTGGCAAAAAACCTTGTGCCACATTTTCCACAACCTGCTGTCGCACCTCCAAAGCCATACTACGGTAATGTGCCATGCAGTCTGGGAGTGAGTTACAATCACAGTGCTTTTCAACCAAAAAAATGGATGGAAAAAGATCATCAAAGTGTGAATATTCCAGGTACAGATATTCACCCTGAGAGAGTATCCGGGATGTACGAAACTCAAGGCTGTATGACTTATGATACTTTTACAACAGGTAATGCTGACACGTATCCTTCTGAAAAGATATTTTCAGCTCAAACCCCAAGCAATCAATTATTGCCAACACAACAGGCCACATACCCCGCAAAGTCACATACAGCAGGAGAATCAGCCCAAGCAATGATTGGTTACACAGATCTTACAGCCCCGAGTTCTCACCAGAAGTCTGTAACCTGGGCAGATGACAATGGGGAGAACATCGAGTCATGTAGGGTTATTGGGTGCAACAGCCCAGGTCAGTACATGAATCTGAACAGCAACAATAACAACAATTTTGATGAGAGAAATAAATACGCTGTAACGGAAAGAAGGCCATGTGACATAGAAGGTCCAGGACCACGTCATCAAGGCTGTAATAATAAGCAGGCCATGAAGCGAGGTAAAGACTTTCATTACTTGGACACAAACTCTGAATACTTCCGACCGGACATTCAAACAGACTATGCCAAGAATGAAGATGTAATCGAGTACAGAATGCCAGACTACCAGGATGGATACCTTGCTCAGCGCAATCCCAGGTGAGCTTCTGCTGCTTGCGGTCAGGCTAATTTAACTGCGCATTTTTTGCATATTATTGGGAAGAACAACCAATTGACCAAAATAGTCTCAAGTCCCATATAATCCTCAGCCTGTTGCGCCACATGAACAATCTGCCCTAGAAGGTAAAGGCACAGTTATCAGATAACAGCACAGCTTCCAATCCTAAATTTTTGATAGAAATGTATGTTGGTTAGGTTACTGACTACCTTATAGCTTGACAATGATTTGTTTTTTTAACTTCAGTGCTAATGACAATGAGCAAAATGGTTCAGCTTGTCAACTGCCCCCAATAGATGAAAGCAATGCAGAGAAGAACCTACGCTTGTCAGCTGCAGCAAAACCACCGAGATATGTAGTGGAATGTGGAGATTTTGGGGAGGAAGATTATCACAAACATTGCAGGAAAGAGGCAGAGAAATATTTGGTAGCGGAACCCAGTATCTACACTCAAAAACTAGCAGCAAAACAAAATCCACACCCTACGTATGTAACTGATTCAGCTGTATTCCATCAACTTTAGCCCGGGCCATGGCGGTCTTGATGCTTTTCCAAGTTTTCCTCTAGATTTGTTGTTGTGAAACACCTGTGTTATTTGTTCTCCATTTACTTTTACATAAAAAAGGACAGCTTTTATCGTATTGAAAAACCATTATACTGTTATCTTAAATTTTCTCCAGTTGTGGAATTTTATTTGCAGGGTATGTTGTCTGCCCATTACGAATGAGAAGACAACCCTGTATTTGGAAACAACTTTTCACTGAGTCTTTGTTATTTCGATTTATACAGGTCACGTCATGAGATTGAATCTGAGAGACTGGCGAAGATGAAGGTGCTACTCGCAACTGATCAACTCAACTATCCATTGTGAGCAGCTGATTGTTATGAAGCCCTCGTTGAAATACTAATATCAAGTACCCTTACATAGATTTCCCAATATTGCTTAAATTGTGTAAACATATAAAAATATAGAACATTATTATTATCCTCATACAGCATGGAGAGAGGAGTCATAGGGTATACCGGACATCATCCCCGCCAAGCTTTAGATCTACCGCCCCTAAAGGAGGAGAGGAATGACGGGATGTATCAAACAACTTACCGTACAATATTCTGCAGGTAAGCAGCAGCATCTCTACACCCTAATATTTGTCTAAGCAGTAGTAAATCTCTCCTACAAGTAACCGCATTGGAAGATCTTCAATACTTGTCAGGCAGAAAACAGGAATTGGAAGGTGCTATTTCACTTTTGCTGAGCTGAAATAATCATTTAAAAAAGTTGAAAGCTCGACAGTTCACTATTTGAATTCAATGATTTTAAGCCAGATGAGTGAACCTAGCGTATAATAGCATATTGGAGAGTACATTGACCAAGTTATATGCAAGTTATCCTTTTCTTTATCACAGCCAGCGGGCAGAGTTGCAACGCAGCTGAAGAATGCAACCTCAAACTATTTTGATCCATAGTATCGGTTTAATAAGGGTGCAACTAACCTCCACTGTTGATGAAATTCCATTATAAAACAAATTGAGAACACTTCCTGTATACCTTGATAACCTGGGTAATAAGAAAGTACTAGGGTACCACAACACCACACTGTTCTTTTATGTCTAACAGGAGAGGGTTTTGTGAAGTCAAATAAGATCAATTTGGTCTCTGAAACAAGGATTGTGCCTCTAGCTGTCAAATGTCATTGACAAGGCATCTCTCCTGAGGAACTAAAATTTTTTCATACACTGTACACTGAGGTCATCATCATAATCTTATGTGTTTAGACATACCTTTGGTTTGATTGTTACAGGAACCCATTTCCATCACATGAGTACGTAAGGTCGAGAACTCGAGCAGGTCACCGGGCACCATTCTCTGACCAGATGACTCTAACAGAACCGTACAATCCTTACCGCAAATGTAAGGGTCTGCAATGTTTGGACCAAGCACAACTAAGATACCAGCCTTCCAAAAAGTCTGATAACGATAATACCAACATGTAGCTGTAGCATTTAGACTACCTCAATACTTGAACAGCTCAGTACATATACAGATTGATGGCAAACAAAATTATAATCAAGTTTCACCATGACATTGGTATGATTTGATATCTCAGACTTAGCCAGTCTTTAGCTCCCCTAAGCTAGGCAGAGAAAAACTGGATAATGACTGGATTAGTTTGCTGGAATTGAAAGGACTAGTAGCTCTCCAGGTTTTATCCCACATTCCATTAGAGGTAGACTGGACAAACCGTGGATTAGCTTCAAATTAGAACCACCCTGATTATTAACCATGGACTAAAGATACCACAATTTATGTGTACTTCACACACTTGAATCAGTGAGCAATTTGAATATCACACTTATGTGTAGCTTGTCTTGACAAGCTTGGTTGGTTGTCTTTCCCCCAACCAAGAAAGCTTGGTAAGACTAGCTAACTGATGTGATGTTTATTGACACTTGGCTTTCAGCACAATTATCGCTTCTCGGCTGTCAGCTAAGTCAATAGGACGTTTGATAGTATAATAATAACTCTCATTATTTGTAGAGTTTTTTTCTCTCCTTTATTTATCCTTTAAATAGAGAATAGTCATGTTCTGATCAGTTTAACACTCTGTAGTAGTTGTACAAATCGAAAACATGTATACAAAATATAGTTATGTAACATACTATGTACTAAATATTTACAGTTCACTTTGTATATAACATACAGGACTTGCATCAATGCCATTTTGTTTCAAGACGAAAATCATAAGTGAACAATTGCCAGTATTGGAATCCTTGACAAACTGATTGTTTTTTTTACATTGTGAGAGACAGCATATAATGCCCCTGGGCTTACCTACTATACCAGCTATCCGCTGTTTATACTTCTAGCCATATTGAGAAGCGCTGATCGACATGTTTTATTCATCCATTTCTTCCTCCTCACCCTTACCTGTGAAAACCAGACTAAATCATACAGGATTACTTCCAAAATGGACAAAACATCGGAGTAGAGCTACATATATCAACCAATAGAATTGAACCAATAAACTGAGCACATTACAATTCTTTTCCCACAGATTTTTTTGTGGCCAACACCAGTTATGTCAGTTTCCATGATATGACCATGAAACGTACAAACACATCAAACCTTATCATTGACCCTACCCACCGTTTGATGCACCATTAGCAGGTGGCGCGAGACCAGGAACTTGATTGACTGCTAGCATGGCTTGCAATTTCTCTACTTCTCCCAGTGTTTTTGCTCCAGCTATAGCTTTCTGACAAAATAACGAAACTTGGCATATCAGTTTCAATACATATTCAAAACATATTTTGAGTTGTCTCTTCTGACACATGTAGAGGACAACTATGATGTAAATAAGTCAATCCAATAGATATCAGGGATTGCGAAGTAATGAAAACCAGCTTATTCATTAGTAACGTAAGAGCGAGGTACAGATGAAATTACGAACGGTAACACTATTTTATTAGAATGACACTCACCCTTATTGCCTCCTCCCTCTCCTTGTCTTTAGTAGACGGCTTCTTACCCAGCTCTGAACCCGGTACAAAAGTTTTTGAGCGCTTTCCAATGTTTGTTGCCAACTCAGCTCCTTTTTTACCTTTGAACAGCACTTTTGCAGCTTTCCTTTCCTATTCATAAGAAGAAATGCATATCAGTATAAATCCAAACATTGTTAACTTCAATAATCACAAGATCACAAAATCCCATGAGAGAGTTAAGGGGGGTCTTTCAATTAAAAACAGCTGAATTTACAATCTGATCGCTCACTCAGCGAGAAACCGGCTAGGGTATCGCTCACAAATCGCTCACTTATTGATGGAACTATTTACATTCTGAGTAAGAAATTTGGGAACAATTTGAGAGATGGGATAGTGATCATTTGCTTTAGTAAAGGATTGCTCACTCTAATTGAAAGGCCCCCTGGCAATTCAATACACAAGTTTTAAAACCACCAAATATTAGATTGTTGATATTTGCTAAATTAGTTTTCTGCATGCGTAAAATATAACATATTCACCTTGAGGCCGACTTTCCTAAAGTCTAATATCCTCAGCTGTGGTACCTTGTTTATTACGTATTGTCTGTAATGTGGCTTTGTTGTGACTGGATTTCCCAATAAACTAAAATGATAAAATTAAAAATACAATCATCTTCTATTTCTTTTATCTTACATGGAATGGGGAGTGATGAGCTGGTGGTAACAAAATCAAACAATAATATTTGATTTTAGAAAGACGTTTGATGACACATCAATGATAGATCTGTCACACAGAAAATAGCATAACTATAGCCTTGTCACACGGCTACTAAAACAAATAAGGTCGCCGTGTGACAGGCGAGCATAACTGGATATGATTAGAACGCTCTTCAGTGAGGGAGGTACATCACCAGCCTGTAATTACAAACTTCGTTTGGGGGGGGGGGTGTGAGAGCTTTGTTGGTTTCCCCCACCACAAAGGATTGCCAAGACAGGCCGGTATCTCACCTGAGTGTCTCAAGTTTTGGCAGTGTAGAGAGAACATCAAGATCTCCGAGCTCTTGCATACTGTTGTTTGTCAAAATTATCGATTCTATGTTGGGCACACTTTCCTCCAGGTTTTCACCGATTCGTCTACAACCATTACATACAATGTGCAAATACTGCTCATTTCGTTTATATATATAAAACTGTGCATAGGTAAATGAGTCTAGACTTGCGAGCCTGTAAGAATATGTAACTGAGGCATAATTTTCTGCGTAAGCACAATTTTAAACTTATATGTTGTGCCATTCAATCACCAAACCAAAATTCTGCTATATACTTTGATTCTCATCTCGATAACCTTTGTTGATAGTTACCAGTACATGAAGTAGATAGAGCTTGAAGGTACATACATGACTTTATTGTTGTTGATGATGATGTGTTTTAATCTTCTGAGAAACGGAAATCCATCCAGCTTTCTTATTTCGTTGTCGGAGAAATCCATTGTGTCAAACTGATCCTGAAAATTATCAATACCATAGTGACATTATAATCACCCTGCTATTTATAAAAGCAAACTCTTAGCATTATATACACAAAGGTGATTACTTAGACAACCATAGCATAATAGGTTACTCCCAAAATAGGTACGGACCTATCACTACCCTCATTTCTTCAGCTTTATAAAAAGATAATAAATACAGGATGATGGAGAACTTACCAATGTAGCTCCCAGATTCTCAATAACCGGTACTTTATAACCTACAGATGAAGTTAAAAATGAGAGAATGACATCTAAGGCAATATAATATTCCACAAAAAAATGTTGGTTGAGACTAATCTCTCTCCTAACTAACTAACTTCGTCTTCTAAGTTAGTTAGTAGAATTGTGCTTAGGGAGTCTTTAACTCCTTGGCTAGCCATAGGTGATGACAATACACTGTCTTGACTCTGGGTGAGTCAGCAGTGGCTCAACACACTTAGACAGGATATATAGTATATGAAAAGCAAAACAACAGAAAGGTGAAACTTATAGCAATGACAATTATATGTGGGAGAAAAATTTTTAAATTATAAGAATTAGAATAGAAAGAAGGTGATGATGAATTGATTGAATTGCTCACCTCTGAAGTCAATTTCTCTATCTTTTACAGGGTTTGTGTATGAAGCACATTGCTCTATAAGTTCTGGGGAGAGCTTCACCATAATTATTTTTTCAGATAAAAGCCTCTTTTGTTCAGATACTGGTAATAATTACACATAAAAGTGTAAGGGATTGAATGAATGGATATCGTTTCAACTTTTCTCAATATGGCTAGTTGATACTGAGGGCATCAAAACACAGTTTAGCACAAAAGTATTTTAATAATACTAATAGGTCCTTCATAAAATTACTTTCTCTCCACCTAGTGAGCCATAAAAATAAATTTGATTTTACTTTATGAAATATTATTTACTCATAATAAATAAACCAATAAATATGATCTATCTTGATTTTTGTTTTGGTGCAGTATTTCTTACTAAACAATTTTCAAACATTAGTAGCTCTATATTACACATGACATGGAGGGCTTGTTGTGGAAGTGGACAAATTACTGGTCTGGTGAGTGTTTTGCTTATTTTCTCTAATTTTTCACACTTAATGCTGATTGATAACAATGACAACATTAAAGGGGCTCCTTGTAGAATGAAGTTCATGGCCAAAACCAGTGAGGGAAGGGTTAAATGCTCATGAACAGGAATGGTTCAAGTATCATCAAGGAAGAAGTGCTAAAAATTCCTAACCTAACAACCTCCTCAAGTCCACCCCACTGTGATTGTCCACTCAACCCTTCCTACCTGGAAAAGATGTACATCCTGTTAAGACTACTGGCTGGGACTTCCACCCTTCACACATTTTCTAGATAGTGAAATAAATGCACTTCAAATTTAGTAAAAAAACTGTACCTACTCAGGAAGATAAGGCAAGGTAGGGGTGGTTGATACTGGACATGGGCAAATTATGCATACTTGTAATTGTAACTCCAGACGCCTATGGTTGGTGGTTAGACTGGTGTAAGTAAATGGTTACCATCAGGTTTCCAACCACTTGGGGACTACTCTAAGGTACTGGGCCTTTTTTTAAACTATGGTACAACCATGTATGTAAAACTGAAGCATTAGTCCTCTTATCCTGAGTAGGACCACAGTGCACAGAATCTTTGGCCAAACCCCAAAACATTGGCTTCACATGGTATGGAGTGAGTTTATATTCGAGCGTTAAGTATATGTACTCAGCTTTTTTCCCCTGTTGACACACTTGAAACTAAGCATTAGCATGCCTATGATCCAATATCTGTTCTTTTTATGAGCCGATGGTTTCTAGATGTTTCGGCTAGTGGTGGAAGGGATAGCGAGTTTTGCCCCTACAGATCAGTTTAAAGCTGGATGTCATAGCCAAGAACACACTTTGTTTTATGCTCATATTTCTTTTTTTATTGTTTTAGGGTGGCAGCCCCGCTGGTTCATATTAGATGATGGAATTCTCTCATATTACAACTCACAGGATGAAGTGGGAAAGGGCTGCAAAGGTTCCATTAAGATGGCTGTTTGTGACGTCTTAGGTATGTTTGTCTATGGACTATGGGACATATCTAGTCATTAAAAGCCAGTAATACATTTACCATTTATTTGTTGAAGGCTTGAGATATAATAGAGTGAACCTTAGAAAAGAGGCCATGAGACAATCATTGTTGACCGGCATCTTGATTCCTGTGCTTGGAAGAGACCCGAAAAAAACTATTGAAACCTGTTCGAGAGAATCAGGCTTCTTTTCCTAAGAATGTATTAATCCTCGCGGCTAAAACTTTTCGGGACGTTGATGCTGTAGCAGGATCTTATCTCATGTGCTGTGTGTTATTCTGATACAATTCAACACTCAGCAGACAGCAATCTTTGTTTTGAGATTAGCCTCCTCAACCTTTCATTTCTCTTACATGGTTTTCAGTCGATCATACCGATTCGTATCGACTTGAACTGAGCATAGCGAGTGAACAGCACTTTTATCTAAAGGCTGCAAACTCAAAAGAGAGACAACAATGGCTTGTAGCTCTCGGGAGCTGCAAGGCCACACTACAAACGCTCTCAGATCCGACAAACTACATATCCGAAAAAGGTGAGAGAAGGACATTTTGCAGTGATACCCATGAGAAGTAAATATTAGCTTTGGGTTATTTTAGCTAACTAAAACATGTTTTAGCTAGGTGGGAGCATATAAATAAAGAAAAGAGGGTGAGCCTGAGGAAAAGTTAGCTCATTGATGTGCGAATAGGCTAACCTTTCCTCCTGCGAGTACTTTACTCCTTTGGGGTATTCAATTACATGACATGCACTAAAATTATTGTAACTGCGAATTGCTTGGTAGCTATTTTAAACATCCAGATTGTATGAAGCACAGAAAATGCCCATCATATATCCGTGGGAATAATCTGCTTGAAATATTATCCTGTCAGAAAAGTTAGCTATCTCAACACACGCAGTCATTGATTACTGATTCTAGTTATTAGTAATCACCTTCTGCTGTAGATGGCAGCTCAGTTATGACAGGATAATTTAGCATAAAACTTCTGTGGCAAATAGTAATTTAGTGTTATCTGATAGAGATTGCATGCCAATTGGTTTAAATGATCAAGCCTTATTATAATACAAAAGTGTATTATCAGTTTGTGTTTTCGGCTTTATAGTTGTGCAAATTTGCTATCACATGTGGCTCACTCACATTGGTCTAACGATACACAGAAGATTTTGTGGTGTCACAAGACTAACGCTTAGCAATTATTAGTCTGTAAGTTGACAATAACAGCTGACTAACCTAGGTGGAATAGGACGCCTACCACATAATCCTTATTCATTGAATTTCCTGTGTTTTGATGTTCACAGAGCATAAAATCCTGCATTCCGGTATGAAACAGAAGAAATCTGAATTGAGAATTTACTGTGATCTGTTGATGCAACAAGTCCACGCTATGAAAGAAGCTAACACAGCTGAGCCTCCTGACCCTCAGGTGAGGACAGTCATGTCACGGTCATAAATACAAAAAACAGGCAGTAACAATGCGTCATTAATACATCTCCATAACCTTATGTCATGATCTGTCGTGAAGAAAATAGAATGGTTACTGGAATGAGATGCATGGGAATGAATATACAATATATCATCTCAAAAATTGAATATTTTGTATTTTTTATAATTTGTATGCGAACTCCTCGCTCCTGCTCTCTTCCAAGTCTGACAAGAACATCATTGACTAGCAAGCTACTGTCTACTGACACTGCATTAAATTAAAGTATATATGGCCTCATCACGAGATCATTGACATTTATTTGTTGTTCTCAAACCAGGAAAAACTGACAAGTAGTGTTACTGTATTTGTCATATTGTGACTATTTATGTCATTTGCAACTTCTAAGTACAATCTCCGATTGTGAAACCAGAATATCGTCCATATAGCAGGTGGCTTCTTAGCGAAATGATCATATCTAACTAAGCTTACCTAAGAAATTTTAAGTGTCGGGTATTTTTTGCAGGCATTGAATATCACACACAAAGCCTACAAGAATTGCTTACCTATATACAGTTGTGCACACAATTGGCTCGGCAAACTGTGCATCACTTTTTTCATGCGATTTTTTATTAACCCAGTGGTGTTGAAAAAAGGCTAGAACAATGAACTTGTTTGTTTCATTGGTAGGAAAACAGTCTTCCACCCTGGGTACAACGCTATGGTCCTTTGATGTAGCCTTGTCATATCGCTCCTTGCCCTTCAGTCCATTCTTTTTCTAAAATGATTTTCCCAGAGAATTTTATGTATTTGCCTGTCTATTCTCCACTACTCCAGTAAAAGATCCTTATAATTGTGCAAGGCATATAGATAAGATTTTTCAACTCTTTTATTTCTACAGAAAGTTGCGCAGTGTTCCACACTCCTCACAGAGACTTGTGACACATTTATACACACGTTAGAAGACTGTATGAAGCTAGTCGATAATCCAACCCGTTCCAGACATTCATCAGGTCGGGAGGTGACCAAACCCTCCTCACCGGTCACACCAAGTATGAAACATACCTTCCCAGGCCCACACTCACCATCTCATGAGAGGTAAGCTTACTCTTATCTAGTACAATAGCGTATGGTCAGTAGTAGCCGTCTTGACAAGCTTTGTTGTAGGGGGGTCCCCCCACAAACCGAACAAAGATTGTCAAGGCAGGATAGGTCAGTAGGATGTTTTTTTTATGTGTTTGTGAATCACTGACCTGTGTGTGACCAAGGAGTTAAACTCCTTGGTGTGACGCAGGTTGAATTTTGGCCAATTTTGTTGTGCATTTTTGTTTGCAATGGATATTATCATAAGCTTACCAATATAAACTGCACCTCCGCAAATTTACCTATCACTATGTTGTGGCAGCCTTCTTTTTTTTACCTTTGAAATATTTGTTAACATGTCTTATAAATTTACCTGGTCATCAGGGTACCAGCAATCTCAAAGCCACTTCTCAAAGCTGTTGTGTGAATCATTCTATCAATAATACCATGCTCTTATACACAACTTCACAAGCATGAGTAGGATTGGCTCTATTACCATCATAGGCAAGCATTAAATGGCCTGATCTGATCGACTGATTACGGTAGTCATCTTTATCTGTCACTCATGTTTGCTCTCACACACACACACACACACACACACACACACACACACACACACACTGAATTGTGACCCATGGTGTTATATACCAATATATGGATGCAAAATCGGCTAGGTAGATTTCAGTGCCAAATTTCAGTATCATGCTTCTCACTCAAGTACTTAGGTTGAATAAGTGAGTGGCATTCTCAAATCGCTTCCTGTTTGCACTGTGTAGATTGCGCGAGCAAGCGATCATTCTAGACAGCCTAAACAGCTTTAAATGTAGCATTCGCCAGTGACTTTGACTGACAAAAATATTCTGATTTCATCCCATTTTAGCTTTACACATTTACCAATTTTACCAGTCTCGTAAGTCCTAATAAGTGGTCCATGAAGTCAATGTTGGAATGTTATAAATTGATATATGTTATATGACTTAATAAATCTAAGACAAGTCACAATCACACATATTCATTTTACTTTTTGTAACTATACAAAAGTGTTTGCTGCTTGCACCATGTTGAATTTTCTAAGTTTGCGCTTTACTAGTAATTATATTGTTGAGCTTTTCAGTTTTTTATGATTTTGCGTTGATGCTAATAATACTATAATATCAGCTTTGCTTCACTCTTCATCCTTGGTTTGGTATTGATAAATGCTTCTTAACATTTGGTAGAAATCTTCCCCGATCCATACTGCGAAAGACCAGACGCTCACATTCCCAGAGTTCTGGTACCGGTACGGACACGGATGCCGAGTCACCCTCTACACACCTTAAAGCATTTAGTAATGGTAGAGTTAGTCCTAAGGCTAATAATGCTTACAATCACACATCATCCACTGCGTAAGCTTTACATGTGCACCTTCAGTAGCTGTGTTCTAGCCTGTCTCGACAAGCTTTGTTGTAGGGGGGGGGGACTCCCACCCACCGAACAAAGCTTGTCAAGGCAGGCTAGCTGTGTTCCTAAGCTGTGTTGTGTCTTTTTAGGGGTTATCATCAGTAAAAAGTCACAGTATTCTGATGCTGAGCTGTGTCTTCAAAACATAATAATGATGCCATTGAGGTACAACTTGTTCAAAAAATATGTTGGTCAAGTGAAGAATCCTAAATGTACATGCTGTATATATCAATTTTATTAGCTGATCAAATCACGAATGACACATAAGACTTTAACAATACATTGAATGATGTTAGTATATGTAAGTATATGTTAGTATATGTATATGAATTTCTAACACAGTAGTCTCGATGTTATTTTTAGCCCCCGTTCCAGTTCTTCCGAGCCAGAAGACACAGACAACAATAATCACAATAAGGAGGCAGAGTTTTCTGATGCCCTCCCTACTCTAAACCATAAGGATGCCGTCCCTTCATCTCATGGGGATACTAGTAATGGTCAACCATCGAGCAGAGAGCTCTCTAAAATCTCAGAGCATGACTCTTCACTCCCCCGCTCAGCTAACTTCTTCAACACCATGGGCTCTAGTTTCATAAACATGTCCGGTACGTTAGACGATGGAGTGAACACTAAAAACTTTACTGCTTGTGCTGCCGAGCTTGCCAGGATATTTGGTAAGTTGACCTTTCAATGACCTTGACCAATGATTTATACCTAAAGGAGTAAATAGTTATTCGATAGAGGCCAGAGTTTATTTTATCGAATTTGTAGGTTAGCTAGTTAATTTTCACCAGCTGTGGTGGAAGTCTATATGAAGTAAAGAGGGTGAGAATTGTTAGCGACCCATGAATTTAGCTATTTTAAGCATGTGCAAAATGGCAAACTTTCCTCCTATGAATACTTTACTATTCTAGGGTATGTTGTTTGCGATATACTTCAAACAAACCTTAACTCACATAATTGATGACTACTGTACTTTTGTCACTTCTATGACTTGACCAACTGCTGTTTCCTATATATAATAATTACCAGATGCACTAAACACTGATAACAAAGTGCAGATTAATCCTATTGATAACCGATAGTGGATAATTGGAGTTATATGTACTTATATTTCAGACAAACTGAGTGCAACAGCGTTCTCTCCTGTGAAAAATGATTTACTTGGTAATGTCAAAGTAAGTACTCGCTATATTGTTTTGTTGTTGATATTATTTTTAGTACTACTAGGAGAGGGAAAATATTGATATTCCCTTATTGTACTATTGGTCCTATTTATTAATAGTTAGTGACGGAAATATCACCGTCATGTTTATTGATGGCAATGCTTGCTTGGAAGTAGCCTGTCTTCACAAGCTTTGTTTGTTAGGTGGGTTGCCCCCCCCCCCCAAACAAAAAGCTTGTTAAAACAGGCTAGCTTGGTAGAAGATCAGACTGATACTTATTATGGCCTGATGATATGAGTATTGTCTTTTACTTTACAGAAAATAGAGATGAAATGGAAAACAGACCCCAGAGGTTTATCTACTCTTCAAAAGCTAGTCGATTATGAAATCAGAAATAAACAACATCTGGACCCTAACTCCGCAACACAGGCACTGCTCTGGCTCACCAGGTATGATGTTCGAACTGTTAAATCATACTTTAACTGGTATCAACCTCTAGCCACAGGTCCGCTAACATGTTCTCACTTTCTAATTGAAAATAATGTCAGCTCCAGAGGCAATTTCCTCCACCATTCGTCCCTATGGTGTCATATCACAGGGAGACCATGCAATAATATTAGTCAGTTGAGGGCAATCCAACTCAGTTGGAAGCAGCACTACTGTGGTGAGAATTCCCTGACCGTTTCAATAACCAGATCTCCCTTTTTTCATGAGTATCTCGTATTATCACTACATTGCTGCCTATTTGTTATAGAGGTCTGCTGTTTGTGTCGAACATATTGGTAGAACTTCCTAAGCAGAGCACACTTCTGATGGCTGTTTCTATCGCCTACGATAGAACCCTTAAGCCTTTCCACAACTTTGTGGTTAAAGGTGTGGTGTCGGTAAGTCAATATTTGCTAAAAAGAGTCAGGAGTGTTGTAGTTCCTACACTTCAATTTCTTAGCTGTGACAGCAGACAAATAGACCTAGTATGTCACAAATAAAACCTTTTTATGACTTTATGCTGACAATGCTGTATGTCAACTTGGCATAACTACCCCCATAACTGGTATGAACCTGTTCAGTTTACAACAACATGACCAGCATTCAAGAACAGTCATACATTTTTTGTCATGTAAAATATATTAATTTTAGATTGGTATGAGAGCTTTGCCGTACAAAGAGAATTTCATAAAATCTTTTGCTGAAGATACTGCCTCGGATGTTACAGAAGAACAATTCCTAGCTTGTGCGCTTAGAGACACGAAACACTATCAAGAATCTGTGATTGAAGTCTGCGCGCCAATCATCGAGTTTTATCGAAAGCATAACATGATCGTTTTACAGGATCAAACAGATTCCTAATAGAATGAATATCTTCTGCATCGACTTAATTCGAAGCTGGCAGTAAAAGTTATGGCTAGCTACACGATGAATTTGAATTATTTAGCGCCGACGAAATAAGACATGATTGTGGTGGGAATCGCTCGAATATCCGGATTGGGTCTGAAAGATACAAGATAGTTCCCAACCACTATGGTCAAATTAATATAATGCTTCATTATTCTGACATATATTAACTTTGTGCAACAAAATTATAATATATGTATATATATATATATATATCAGTGGCAGTGCAGACAAATCATGTTATTTTGAAATACTTATCAAAGATTCTATTTTCCTTAAGCTTAACTTATGATTTCAAATTTTGTTTATTTTGCAACGTTCCTGTTATTGCTCCTATCCTTCCACTAGATGTGTCATATCATACCTCAAATCACTTAACATTTTATATATGCTATAATACTTCGAACTGTATACAATGTTGAGTTTTTTTCATTTATCTCAAAAGAGTTTATTTATGGCAAGGGGTACTGACTGCTAGTTTGTGAATTTATGGTACAGGCATGTAGTTGGCTGCTGACAAGATAAAAATATATATTTAATTGAAATTACACATATATGAACTTCTGTATGGATATTTCTCAGATTATAAAAATGTTTGCTCAAAAAAAATAAAATTGAGGGTCTTCAAAATGTTGAGAAGAGCGAATGATTAAATGGTGGCAATAGATGACAACATGTATACAGTTGTATCGGAAGTATATATCTGTGTAAGGTGTCTAATTCACCATTTCTTCTAATATAAGTAAGAACCATTAGGTTATATCGATCATATTATACATTCAAAATTGGATAGAACCAATTGAAAAGTAGAGCTACAAAATGAAAACATTATTTGAGTTTCTTGGTGAGCCTTAGCTGTATATAGGTGATGACAAGAAGTCCCGTGGTTATAACACCAAATGCCGCAATATTTACCCACAAGTCCCAGTCAGTTTTATAAGCTATGTCATTTCTCTCCATCCACGCATCTTTGCTTCCTTTGACGCTGAAAAACAAAGAATGTGTGATATCAAGGAGTAACAGCGATGGTGATATCAGATCTGTACTTTTTCAAATTTAAGAATTTAAGTTGTTTTTGAATTATTTGACTTCGCCTGTGCATTGTCTTCTAAAACTAGCCCCCTTTGGTGTAACTAAATTTTTTGTGAGAATGCAAGAACAGCAAGGTTTCAAGACATGTGGCGAAATAGTGTGATCCTGAAACTTTTTCGATACCCTACCATAGTACTTTGTATGTTGTAAAAAGCTGACACTGCAGGTAAGGTTGATATATACTCGAGAGGAGTAAAGGTTTCGCAAGAGGAAAGGTTTGTCTATTTGCGTGGGCTTTAAACGGTGGAATTTATGGTCAGCTCAGCTACTTTATATAATCTCCCATCTAAGCTAGTGAGATATTAGTGTTAGCTAACATCATGTCAAAAGTGGCTTACTGGATCAGCGTTCCTCTTACATAAGATTTTTCCTCAGAGGATAATCAGTCTAGCACCATCCTATTGATTCTAATTAATAAGTTTTGCATAATTAATAATGTAAGAATTTGGGAAAAAACACATACATTTCTCACCTTTCTTTCTCACCTAGTCCGCCGTGTTCCGGGATGGGTGGCGGTCCTGCAGGGCACCAAGTTTTATCAGAGAATGCCATCTGATTCTTTCATCAACATCTTCATCTGAGAGGCCCCATCTCAGCATGTCATCCTTCACTGAATTCATCCATCTTTTCTTTGGCCTCCCTCTCTTTCTCTGTATTCTCATCTCAGCCACCATTCTAATATCTTCCTCCCTATCTCTCCTGTGTACATGTCCATACCATTGAAGACGTCTCCTCCTCATACCTATTGCAACCGCTTCTATTTTGGCCTCCTCCTTTATACTCTCATTTGTTTTATGCTCTTCCCAGTCTATATTATAAATGTGTCGGAGCATCCTCATCTCAGTTGCACTTATCTTGTCTTCTTGTCTTTGAGTCAGTGGCCAGATCTCATTTCCATACATCAGTGTAGGTTTTATTGCCGTCTTGTACAATAGAACCTTTGAGCTTGGTGGGAATTTTTTTATCGCAAAGCACTCCTGTCAGCTCTCTCCATCTATTCCATGCCTTCTCTATACTCTTAGCAATTTCTATTCCGCATCCTCCCTCTTGATCTATTGTGGTTCCCAGGTATTTGAATGTTGACACCTGCGGCAGATCAGTTGAACCTTCTCCATCATACTTCTTCATTTCTATCCTTTGTAAGTTTCCGGCTGGCGGTAGATGTTCTGTCTTTAGCCTACTTACTTTTAATCCTGCATCTTCTAAACACCACCCTCAAGTTCTCCAGTCTCTCTTCCATCCTCTCCCTAGTTTCATCGCAGAGAACAAGGTCGTCAGCAGACAGCATTGCCCACGGCGTGTCCTCCTGAATCTCCTCGGTGATGAAATCCAAGATCAAGATGAAAAGGAAAGGGCTAACTGCAGATCCTTGATGTAATCCTACTTCTATCTCAATCTCATCTATTTCACCAACACTTGTCACAACTGATGTTTTGCAGTCCTTGTACATATCCTGAATAAAATACTGAATATGTAGTTGTCTTCTCTGTTCTCGAGAGTTGACAACTACACAATTCGATCCATAACAAAATTATTCTTAGAAATTGGTGAAAATGGATTCAGGGTTAACCAGCCTTTAATTATTTTGAATAAGAGAGAATTAGGTAGCCAACAAAAATTGAGTTGGGAAAATAATATGTAACGAGTAACTCAAGAAAATCATCACAAAAGTATTGTATGTAAAAATGATATATAACAGAAAATATATATTCAACACATTTTCTCCTAGAGGGGCCAGTTTGCCGATTTGTATAATAAACCGTATACAATGTTGAGTTTTTTTCTTTTACAAACATATATATATATACATATATATATACACATATTCAATTACAAATAATATACAAACGCTTGCTCAGAACAGGTAGAAACACGAGACAAATACAAAGCAAAAAAACTAGTTTGAGGGTTTTCAAATTATTGCAAAGATTGAAATATCAAATAAGGTTGCGGCAGCCAGAAATAGGTCTCTGAAGATAACAGTGTACGGTATCATACAGCTGATGTAACTAAAGTATGTGTCTGTGACAGGTGTTATTCTATCTTCTAATATATGTAAGAAGTTGTAGCAATCATATAGAAATTGCGAGATACCAATTGACAAATAGATTTGTAAAGTGAAAGGCACATTATCATTTAAGTTTTTTGATTAGCCTTAGCTGTATATAGGTGATGACAAGAAGTCCCGTGGTTATAACACCAAGTGCTACAATATTCACCCACAAGTCCCAATCAGTTTTATAGGCAATGTCATTTCTCTCCATCCACGCATCTTTGCTTCCTTTGACGCTAAAAATCAAAGAACAGATCCGTACACTTTAATATTTTATTAATTAATTAATTCTAAGCATTTGAATTATTTAACCCTACCAGTGCATTGATCTAGCCCCCTTTGGTGTGATTAAATTCCTTTATGAGACTGAAGACGAGTAAAGTTTCAAAACGTGTGATGCTGAAACTTTTCCGATACTCTACCATAGTATTAGTATGTCTGTCGCACATGTTTTAAAAGCCGACACTGCAGGCAATGTTGGTTAATACTCACAGGAGAAAAAGCTTCTGTTCCCACAGGCTTGTAATGGTGGACTTTATGGCTAGCTTACAGTCACCCAACACCACTGCTTCATAACATTAAGACGACCCTAAACAGTTTTACAGCCTTCAGGGTGCAAGTGAAATTTAATAAGATAACAAATAACATAATGTAGACTCACCAGCTGACAGATACATTGACGCCATCCACATTAATCTCCTGTATAAAATCCACATGTGCGAATTCATTCACTTGTAATGCTTGCATAGCGTAGCTGAATATACTTAGATACTTTGCCCATTTGATCCATTCTCCTAGAGAGTTGAGATTTACTAGTAGACCGCTAAAAAGCTGAGAAAAAAAGGAAAGCCTTTATTTTCTTATTCAGGATTACTTCTTTTGGTTCGATCATTCATATCCTCTTTACAAACTTGAACTTTTACATTTATTTCAACAGTCAAATATTGCATATAATCTGCTCAGTATGTGGATAATACTGTTAATTACAGATACAAACCATTTGAAAAACAAAGATGAGAACAGCAATCAGATTAGCTATGGCACTTGTTCTGGTTGAGGCGCTGGCCACAAAGCATATAGCAGCTCCAGCAAGGGAGGCCATGACGAGGGTGAGCAAGTAGAATAGGAAACTCTGCCATCTATTCACCAGGCCTGTCAAATATATGATTTCATCTTGTTTAACACCCAGACTAGCATTTATATGTGATTTATACAATTAATACACAAGACACGACTAAATTATATTAACACTGACGTAAGTAAATCTTTGAAAATAAATAAAATCTATCTTGGTGAGTAGGAAATGAATTAAAATATATATTACTACAGTAAGCAACAGTCATCCGATTTGAATTTGCCTCCTAAGTATCTACTGCTCAGGCATATGTAATTGATTAGTCAATTTGCCTCACCTATCATCCAATAGGTGATGAATCCAAATATAATGGTTGGGACGCTTCTATTGGGAAGGACATCGCAAAACATTTTGGCAAAGAAGTAAGCTGATACTCTGTAAAATCCGCTGATATTCTCATGCCTGAAAAACAAAGTTAAATTTTTGTGTGAACACACATGAATCCAATGAGAGATTCTCCTAGCTATGCTGAAAACTTCATTAACACTGAAATCAAGAGAAGCCACCTGGTTGATAGCTTCATACTACCCAAGAAAATGTGATAAGAAATATGAAGTATTTTATGTCATTGTAGCCGTAAAGGCTGAAGATTGATAAACCAATTCAAACTATGAAGTACAGGTTTTGTAAGTCAGTTGATAAAATGATTGAACTTACATGAATATTTTCCTTTCATTTATGAAAAGTTCGATAGCAGAGAGATTACCAAATATCAAATTCATTACTGTGAAAAAGAAAGCTCCAACTCTGAAATGAAAATAGATCTTTTATGAATGGGCATGCATTTCATTTTGGTGCAAATACATTATACATACATACATACATTATTATATGGAAGTATGGGGTACATCTATTATTTATATTCTATTTAGCCGTAATATATACAAATTGTTTTAGTTATAAATATGAATACCTAGGCAGACCACAAGCCCCAACAATTTGGAACCAATGAATTTGTAGCTGATTTGAAGTTGCGTACTCATTGATGTTGAACATGTAACTCCAAACACAAATGACAACACCTGCTTACCTGTTTTGAACCCCTGATTCACAGTCATCGGGTGATTGGTAGTAGATAGCACCAGTAATCAGCGCAAAGAACACCATAGTAAAAACCTGAAATTAACATTGAACTTTGAGCAAGACTCATAAAATTGATGAAGATAAAAATTTAAAAACTGAAGAAAAGAAGAGACTGTGGCAGTTGATGAATAATATGGAATTGTCAGAGTAAACATTTATACACAGCTCTCAGCATGTTTGAGGTTCAAGACTAGACCAGATGATTGGGCACTCCCTAATTAGTAATCACCTGTATGACAGATGTATTGGGGTTCCTGATAAGGTTTTTGAATGTTCTTTCACAGAGGTAAGCAAACTGGAGAAAGGGTCCTGTATTATAGCTGAGGTCTTGGATCTCCACTTTAGTAGGCAGTTGTTCACCACTTGTCTCGAGTTGGATGTCATTTGCTGACACCTCTTCTTGCATCTGCTTTCCCCACTTTGACTCTTTAAACCTCCGAGCCAAATTTACAGAGATTTGTTTGACCTGTAGATAAAATAATAATCAGATATGATGATATAGCAATGGCAGATACATTTATCAACCAGCGAAAGCAAAACAGACGCCATGCATTGAGTCAAACTTGGGAGGACAAAAAACGAGGAAGAAACGCTGTGGGCCAGCACGACCAGTTTATAATGATTATTTGCTTCTTCATTCCTATTGTCAAGCAATAAATTCAAGTTTAATCAGATGAATTCAAAAGACAGCTGACAAATAGAATAACAGAAAACAGATTTCAAAATAGTCTTGCGCTTTGAAGAATCACTCGCTCACTCGCTCACCCTCTGAGCATTGCTGTCGGCAGTATCTTGACCAGATTCAATAGCAGCCACATCTGCTTTCTGCATGCTAATACGCGAGTTTTCCTGCTCTATTTCTGGAATACTTGATTCCTTGTTTCCCAGAATAACATCTAAGAAGAAATCTGGGGGGTTATCATGCTCCTCTATCTCGTAACCTACAATATCACATAAAAAACCGATTCTGATCTCAACACAATGTCATATGGAATAGTGTTTTGGTTGTGTAATGGCACCATTTATGCGATACTTTGCATTTTATAAATGAACCTGAACTCTGATTGGTTGCGCCGAAACCTCAACAATTTCTCAACACAATGTAATGTAAAAAAGTGTTTTGGCTGTGTATTGACACCGTAGCATTGACCCAATATTTTGCATTATTTAAATCAACCAATTCGTTGGCTCTGATTGGTTGCATGGGAACCCGAATAACAAATCAGAGCGAAGTTCAGAGGTGCTTGAATCATACTTTTTGCTCGCCTGTCTAACTGCATGGTCAAAACTCCTATCTTGCTGAATAAGAGAAAAGAGGTCTGCTGAAGGCTAGGCAAAAACTCGCCAAAAAATGAGAGTAGTTTATGAAGTCAATATGGCTATGTGGGGCTCCTGATCCCCAAAAAACATACCAAGTGATTTGAAGAAATCTATGCCCTGTATTGCTGGACCTTGATAGATCACCTCTCCATTACCCAATAAACATAGACTGTCACAAAGTTTGAATATCGAGTATCTTGGCTGATGGATGGAAAAGATGATGGTGCTTCCATGTTCAGCAAGCCTTCAACATATCAAAAATGTCATTTGATTGTTAACGTTCACCGCAAGTAGCAATCAGGCTGTTAGTCTCAAGAAGAATATGAAATAGCTGGAATTTATGGTTCTCCCTCTGTTTTTCCCGCAACCATAAAAATCAGTCTATGTATATTTAATAAACATGTAGAGCATCATTTATGTTCTGTATGTTTATAGTGTAGATTGTAAAGCCTATTTTCCTGGTGGATAATGAATAAATCGCTCGGCTGACAACATGTCTGTCATTTTGCTGTGTCACGCAGTTATGTCTGCCTGCTGCAGGCTAGCAAGGTAGAAATATTGGGCAAATAGTGAACCAGGTCTATACCACTTAATTTTATGTGAGAGTTTAACATTATATTGCTGGTTGTGCTTATGGTAATATTGAAATTCCTTGGTAGTATTGACCAACAGATTAATGGCTTAGATCAATATAATGAAGAGCTTTGCAACATAATGATAATGGAGGTTTAAACATCAGCCAGTTTGCAGTAGTTTCAATTCAGATTCAATTCACCCTGAAGAAATGAGCTGATCCGAAACTCGACAAGGGTACGCATTCTGTTTCTGAGTTTATATTGCAGATGACCTACCTTCTGAGGATGAGCATGACGGAGTTGGCTGTAGCAGAGTCCAGACCAGTAGTTGGCTCATCAAGGAACAATACACCTGGTGCAGTAATAAGCTCCATACCCACATTACATCTCTTCCTCTCTCCACCTGATACTCCTCGTATAAACTCATCTCCACATCTAGTGTCTGCACACAACTCTGTAGAGATCAAAGACAGTCACACTGATTTAGTATAAAAGCTTCATGGGTCCCATTAGAGCTATTCCAGACAACAGAAGGACAAAAGTAATATATAGTCCAGCGGCTAGGACTAGCAGTTATGCAATATTTTGACACTGAACAAATTCATAGCACTTTAGGCAGGGAGGGGGAAGGCTTCCTGCTTCAGGTAGAAATGATGCGTAGCGTTAGAAATTCCCCCCACCCCATTCTCATCAATGGCACCTGTGAGGTATCAGAATCTAGTGCTGTACCAGCGCAATATGCTGCAGGTTACGGTGCTGAAAATCTTCTACATTTCCAAGCACCTGTCATACCTAAACTCAACTCTTCGATGACCTTGTCTACTTTTTCGGCTCTTTCTTTTGATGTTGTGCCTTTGGGACAGCGCAGGTCAGCAGAAAACCTCAAGTTCTCTCTGATACTCAAAGTTCCCATTACTACATCATCTTGTACAACATAACCAGACATGAGACGGAAGTTTGAGGGTTGTGTTTGACCATTGATAAGAACCTTCCCAGTCAATCCTCTTGGATCTTTCCTTGCAGCCAATATATCAAGTAATCTGCAAATAGTTTGGGAGTTTAGTATGTGCAGGATAACCACATACCAGCATATCTCAAAAGTCAAAACAAATGGTATAAGTTTTCACTTTCATGAGAAACTTTTACTGCCCATCAAAGCACATCACCAATATCTGACCCACTATGCTCTGATTAATTTATAGTGTTCTAGATACAAATACGAGGTTATTTATATGACAAGACAGTCATTTTGCTCATCGTTCTTCATATAGGCAGGCGAATGGAGACAACACACTATTTACAGATATCAAATTTAAAAGAAACATTTGTTTCTAGATAATGAGCGTTACTCCATCAAACATCATGATAAATTACTTCTAATATTCTGATCTGTTAAGAGTGATCTAATATAGTTCAAGCAGGTGATAGCGACAATGAACTCCCTACCACCCATCCAAGTCATTTATTACAAAATCGGTTTTGCTTGAATAACCTGGAAAATCCCTATATACTTCTTTTTTCCCATAAATTGACACCTCTTATATTATCAGGCGGAAAATATTTCAAAAGTGCAATGACACACTCAAAGCATTCTCTTATGGTGTTTATAACAGGTTAAAGAATAGGTTAAAATAATAACTATATGGATTGAACACATATCCAAATAGCTCTAGACAACTACATATTGTAGAACAACATTATTCCTCTAGCTGATCGGAGAATATGAATCTTCAACACGTTTTTGGGAAACGTGTCATCTAGACAAATGGGTTTTGCTGTTGTAGCCTTGGGAAACTTACGATGACTTTCCACTACCAGTTGGTCCCATTATAGCGTTCATTGTTCCAGGTCTGAATATACCACTACAAAACAAATGTTACATTAACGTGAACCAGAGCAACCAGAGTTGACAGAGGCGGTAGATAATGAAATCTCCATCTAGGGTAAATTACTAGTCTATGTGCTCAGAAGGCTGCAATGCGTGTTAGTGGCATTGCATCAATTTCAAATTGAGTGTTTTAGGCCTATAATGTAATGCCACTAACTGATGATGTGGAAAAGGTTTACTGCATCAAGAACAATAAATTGCTGCCTAAAAACTTGCTGAGGAAAAACCAGGTAGCTGATACCAAAAGTGGTCATTGCAAAAGAACTTGACTAATTCATAGGCAACCAACCTGACATCATTGATGATGGTTTTTGGTTCCTTTTTACAGCATCCTGCAGGGACTGTCACCTCATAGAACAGATTGTGGAACGATACCACCGATCCTTTGTAATGTGATTTAGAAACTTCAGCGCCATTCAGCTGTGAGAAAGTGTACATAATATATGATCTTAGTTTAGTACCTCCAAATCCATTAATTTACCAAATGCTCCATAATGGGTTAAGGTGTTGCATCAAACTTTTGTCGGCAATATTCAATACGTTGCCTATTTTATTATTATTATTACCTTTTTTATTATTTTACACTATTTTTTTATTGTGCACTTTTAATTTGACAGACAATATCACCTAGTCGGATATTTTTCGATTTGTGCCAAATATATAGGCTAACAGATTCAAGTTAAAATAATAATAATATGTAGCTGAGAGCCTGTTTTCATGGCACATTCCGATCTTAATCAAGGGGACAGCATATGCATCTGCTATTACAAGATTGTTAAAGGCGAAAAACATGCTATAGTAATAACCAGGCACAAACTAGCTCTAATAAGCCTACAATTTTCACTCGCTGTCAAGGAGGTGGTAATTTGTGAATCCTAGTAGTACAGAATCTTAGACTGTTTCAACTGATTCCGCCTGATGGGTTGGGAGTTGGGACACAGGTATTTGCTAATTAGTTTGGGCTCAATATAAAGTTGGATTTTGTCCGAAAATTTCAAACTTGGACCTGCCTCGCATACAGGTAAACTTAATTCGAGCAGGGACTCATCTGAATGCCAAAAAGGGGTTTCTTCTGGTTAGAAACTGAATCTAGAATTTTCAGGCATGCATATATTAATGCACTACTCACCTTCATATCCACCATATCGGACAATGTGTCAAGTTCCGGGCCAGCTGAGTTGTGATATCCGGAACTCTTCATACCTCCATTCAACTGCAAAACGAGGATTCAGTAACAAAACGGGACACTGAACACTTATTAAAACATGAGTTTCTCCAACTAAGTCGATTAATTTTAAATATATAAGTAGTTAATATTACTCATAGTATATATCTATTATATTTAAATATTATTGTATTTTCATATATGGAGAAATCTGTTAATACAGGCTACTATCCCGTGCTCATTTAAGCAATTACCCTTTTTTACACACCTCTGGCAAATTACTAGCAAAGTCCACACATTTCGTCTTATCAAGTGGTTCGCTGCTCGGTCTTCTTTTAATCATACGTGATTTAGTTATTATTTGGACCTAATGTAGCGAAAAAGCTAACTTTTTGCTGTTGATACATTTTTATTTATAGTTAGAGTAGGTTAGTTGCCGAACGATGAATATCAAATAACGAGGTCCAGATTTCCAGGTTGGCTTTACCTAGAGTGTGTACTCACCTTGGTACCTGATGGGACAGCGTAGCTTTCTTCAGTTGGTGATAAAAATTATAACTTAGACAAGCAGCAGTGGATTGGTGTCTATGATAATCCTTGATGAGGACACTGGGTAGATTATTTTGGATTCAGAAATTTGGTTATTCGATGCCCTCTTTCTTGACAAAATTTCCAAGTGGACAGTATTTACACCATGATTGAACTCAGACACTCACCTCCATCACTGGCTCATCCCCTACTTCTGCACTGTGCTCAGACATTATTATATCGACTCCTGCACAGCTTAGAGATCAGTATTTAGTTGTTACTAGAGCTTAAACTTTCCGACGTCAATAGTTTGCACAGCGTGCTGATCAAGTCATGCAAAAATTCACCAAGTGCCAGTTTCCTTATAGTATGTCTACCAAGTCTCAGCTATAATTACCGACTGAGATTACCTTTAATTTGTCTCTATGAGTAGCTTCACATAGCTCATGGGTGTGTGATATAATGAAGTTTCATAAGCCTAAAATTTGTCTCTACATTTAGCTTCACATAGCTCATTGGTGTGTGACATAACGTTGTCTCATAAGCATGCTGTGTTTTTATGATTTATACACATTCTTCTGAAGCTTTACTGAACATTAACAATACCACAATAGTTTTGGTAAAGGAGCGACAAATAAACATTAGATAGAACCAATGAGCCAATTCGTTGTATTATCTAGGATTTATTAGAAGAAAATCTGTATCACTTGGCTCTTGGCTGTAAAACCCCATACATGACGATTTGGCTCCGTTCCACATCTGATAGAGCATTTCCCACCCAGCGCAGGGGTTCTGGAGACAATGTGAGCCATCGGATGAGCCCAGTGTAATCAGACAACACCTCACTTAATGCCCCCACATATAGACTGTAGATAATTTGAGGGTTACTTGAGTAAATGACTTTATGTGTATTTACAATCTTTGCACTTGATTCTTGTGTGGATCTCCAGGTATGGCAGACATATTATGTAATAATTTTGAATTTACCTAGACTGTGCTTACACTTAGTTTGACATGTTTTATAATTCAAGGAGAGAGCAGTGTTGATTTGAGAGAGAGAGAGAGTGGACCTGTATCAGTAACAAAAGAACATTAAAGTACTAACTAGTGAATATGTAGACAACAGTCAACAAGTATATAACGTTTTTGAGGCTTTCACCATGAACCACCCTGCCTAAGCCGGTGCGCCCTGCTTGACAGCATAGAGGAATCAAGAACACATAAACAGTTCAGTGTTTTTTGTTACATCCCAATAGCCTTCACTGAGATTATCTGTGCTGATCATTGACTTAATATACTAGTATATTACGTCTATGGTGCTGATACATAGCCTGAAAAATAAATCACTCTTTGGAATGAGGCGCTTGACTGAACCTGCGATTTTAACTATGCATTTTAACTAACATTTTGCTATACGCTAGATGATCAGCACTGACAGAACAGGCTGCATATTCTTAGTTTACTTGGTCTTCTTCTTATTTCAGACAAAGGGGTAAAGGTAAACATTATTACTCCTTGATTCAACATCTTTTCTCCCTCACACGCAATAACAGGAACTGCAGTGCTATATGACGCTCAAAATGTTGGGGCATGCAATAAATGCTCCAGCATTTTAAGGCCATGTAACATTTTCTGCTTTTTGGATGTATCAACTCCCTTGCACTGGCTTGATTGCATAAATGTCTGCAGTGGATTTTTGAGGGAGGAGTTTGCCCATTCTCGAAGTAGGCTGAGACAGTTGAATTATCATTGCTTTAATTTACTCTGCCAGATTTCACTAAAATATTTCAATATTCATAAAAAACAAATTCAATATTTCATACCCTCTACCATTTCTTATGATGTAATAGTGCATTTTGAATGATGGGGATGGGCTTGATAGTAAAATGCAACCAGCAATCATGAGCATAAGATATGCTTGTGTGGTATAACAAAACGTCAACGATTAACTGTACCGCAGGTAACTGAATCATCCTTTCTCTTACTGCCCTATTGATTCAAATTAATGTGCTTTGTGTGAAGCAAATGTTAAATTTATGTTAGATTGAATTTGGGGAAAAAAAAGACATAAGAAAATGTGTGCAGCATGTGTAGTTGTCTTCTCAGTTCTTGAGAGTTGACAACTACGTAAGTAAACCTCATATCAAAACTGTCTGCAAGTGATTTGTTGGAAATAGAGGTTTTAAGAGTTATTTCTGAAACTCCTTGATGGAATCTTTTTTAACTGTATTTCCTAGAAATTGGTGAAAATGGATTCAGGGTTAACCAGCCTTTTATTATTTTGAATTTGAGAAAATTAGGTAACAAACAAAAATTGACCCATGTCAGTGGAGAAACACAACATAATACAGAAACGATTGGCTAAAATTTGCAATAAGTAACTCAAGAAAGTCAGCACAAAGGGTATTTTGTCTGCTGTATCTTGACCAGATTCAATCACAGTCACATCTGCATGCTCAGTATTAATGCGTGCGTTCTCTTTCTCTATTTCTGGAATACTTGATTCTTTGTTTCCCAGAATAACTTCCAAGAAGAAATCTGGGGGGTTATCATACTCCTCCATCTCGTAACCTACATTATCATATAAAAAGTAATTCTCATCACAATGTAATATAGAAAAGCGTTTTGGCTGTGTATTGACACTATAGCATTGACGCAATGTTTTGCATTATTTAAATCAACCGATTAGTTGGCTCTGATTGGTTGCATGGGAACCCGAATAACAAATCAGAGCCAAGTTCAAAGGTGCTTGAATCATACCTTTTCCTAGCCTGTCGATTCAGATACCCAAAAATCTTAGCTTACTTAGCTGATTAAAAGAATAGGGGTCTGCTGAAGACTGGATAAAGACTTGCCAAAATAATGAGAAAAGTCAATAAGGCTATGAGGCTATAATTTCTTATCCCATAAAAACATACCAAGTGATTTGAAGAAATCTATGCCCTGTATTGCTGGGCCATGATAGATCACCTCTCAATTACCCAATAAACATAGACTGTCACAGAGCTTGAATATTGAGTATCTTGGCTGATGGATCGAAAAGATGATGGTACTTCCAAGTTCAGCAAGCCTTCAACATAGCAAAAATTACAGCAAGTTTTTTCCCTCTGTGGTAGGGTCGGGTATCGAGGCGCGACGCCTCGATACTCGACTTTTGCAATATCCCTCCGCAGAGGAAACGGACTTGTACTAATAAAAAAATTCGAGTGGTATAGGGATAATTTCTTTCTTTTTTTACCCTCTACACAATACTGTTGGTTTGAGAATGAATATATTATTTTTTATAATAGGGAACAAAGTACCCTTACAGTAATGGTGAACAAATCACCATCGCGCATAGATTTAGATATAGTTCAGTGACATCTTAACATTCCAGATGTGGGCTGCAGCCAACAACACACTTCTTCTATGGTTTCCAACCCTTGCCAGCGCTCGACTCACTGTTTATCTGTCATTCTGCTGTAACACGCAGCTTTGCTTGTAAGGCTGCATGTTAGCAAAGTAGAAATATTGGGCAAATAGTATACCAATGGTAATGCTGACAATCCTTTGTAGTATCTACCAACAGATCAATGGCTTACAAGTCACACTGAAGGCCACCGAAGAACTGAACTGAACCAAATCTCAGGAGTTTGCATCCTGTTTCTTGGGTATAAAATGCCGATGACCTACCTTCTGAGGATGAGCATGACGGAGTTAGTTGTAGCAGAGTCCAGACCAGTAGTTGGCTCATCAAGGAACAGTACACCTGGTGCCGTAATAAGCTCCATACCCACATTACATCTCTTCCTCTCTCCTCCTGATACTCCTCGTATAAACTCATCTCCACATCTAGTGTCTGCGCACAACTCTGTAATGAACAAAGACAATAACACTTCTCATTAGAGCGATCCAAAGTTATAGAGGGAAAATATTTGGTATAGGTTAGAGTAGAGACACGGGATCAGAAAAACGCTGCCATGCTGATGAAGGTTAAAGGCTCAACAAAACGCTGATTGGTTGACGCTGCGTAATTTTATCAAGGAAATGTGACCCCCGTGTCTTAAACATTTTATTAAGTACAGGTTATGGAGCTTACATTTTTTGCATTTCCCGGCATACCTAAACTCAGCTCTTCAATGACCTTCTCCACTTTTTCGGGTCTTTCTTGCGGCGTTGTGCCCTTGGGACAGCGCAGGTCATCAGAAAACCTCAGGTTCTCTCTGATACTCAAAGTTCCCATTACTACATCATCTTGTACAACATAACCAGACATGAGACGAAAGTTTGAGGGTTGAGGGCGACCATTGATAAGAACCTTCCCAGTTAATCCGCTTAGGTCTTTCCTTGCAGCCAATATATCGAGTAATCTGCAAATAATCTGGGAGTGATATATGGTAATTGAGTTTTATGAAAAACTTTAACTATATATCAAAGCACATCACCAATTTCTGACCCCATATGCCGTCTTTTATTCAATACATGAGAAAACAGTTTACTCATATAGAGGGGAATGATGAGGAACACGCATTTAAAAAAAATCAATGAGAAACAAATATGAAGAGAAAGGTTCTCTATGTGCATGGCATAAAATAGTTTTGTAGTTTAAAAACACACTCAGAATGAATTGCTATGGCTTTTGAAGCAAGTAACATACATTATCCAGATTGCTATTAGCAACTATCTAATCACATGATGTAGATCGATCCCTCCTTGATCAGATCTGATAATATGAACCTTCAATGTGTTTTGCAGAAACTTGTCATCTAAGCCAACAGATTATAGTGCTAAGGCCATAGGACACTTACGATGACTTTCCACTACCAGTAGGTCCCATGATAGCATTCATTGTACCAGGTTTAAATATACCACTACAAAAAATTGTACAGTAACCAGAGTTAGCCGCAGGCGGTAGAGAATTCTCTATCTATGGTAAATGGCAGTGTATATAAATAGTTCCATGACATGCCACTATATCTAATCTATCATAGCGGTAACTACACGGAAAAATTATCCAGCATCAAGATAATAAGTTATTGCTGACCGATTTCAGGGCATTGTACATACTGAGTGGCAAATTTTGACCGATACCCATATGTGACCATCAACTTGGTCTTTCTGGATTAATTTATAGCTCACACACCTGGCATCATTACTGATGGTTTTTGGTTTCTTTTTACAGCATCTTGCTGGGACGTTAACTTCATAGAACAGATTGTGGAACGATACCACTGATCCTTTGTACTGTGAGTGTGATTTAAAAGCCTCACCGACATTAATCTGTATGAAAGTTTACAGATGTTTTAATAATAATATATTATCTTGGTTTATTACCTACAAGTCTGAGCTGTATAACAGGTATAGGTGTTTCATCAAACTTTACAAGCTAGTTATATACTTGATTTCATAGTGGGTATCACCCGATACCCACTATGAAATCAAGTATATAACTAGCTTGTTATTTGATTTGATAAGAGATATTTATATTTAGAGGTGTCAAAGTTACACAATCCAGGCTTTGCTGAGGATTTATTGAAACTTTTGATGGTGAGTTTTGCTCCAGCCAAATTAGTCATTTTGAAGACTTGGTTCCAACTTGCGTGGTAAGTTTTGCTTGCAACCAAATTAGTCATTTTAAAGACTTGGTTCCAAATTGCATGGTAAGATTTGCTTGCAGCCAAATTAGTCATTTTAAAGATTTGGTTCCAATTTGCATGGTAAGTTTTGCTTGCAGCCAAATGAGTCATTTTAAAGATTTGGTTCCAAATTGCATGGTAAGTTTTGCTTGCAGCCAAATTGGTCATTTTAAAGATTTACATAAATGACTTGACACGGCATGGCAATGGGCAATGGCATGGTATTGTATTATCAGAATAAAAATTCAATTCCTCGTCTGAATGCCAATAAGGGTTTCTTCTTAGAATAAACTGAATCAAAAATATTCGGCCACGCAAATATTGCTGCACTACCACCTTAGATACACCGTTCGTATCCACTATATCTGACAATGTGTCAAGTTCTGGGCCGGCTGAGTTATGATATCCGGAACCCTTCATGCCCCCAGTCATCTACAAAAAGAGCTTTCAATAACGGAGCAAGATACTAAACCCTTATTAAAACATGAGTTTCTCAAACAAATTGTTTATTTTATAAATATAGTTATTTTATATTATTTTATATTTTTTCATGGATTGAATCTTTTAAGTTCAAGACAACAATAAGAAGCTCAATATATTTTTTACATCATGAGGAAAGTTCATATCTGTAAAGAATTTAATTTAACAATAATTAATTATTACGTGAATATTGTCTGTGTGTGAACGGCAAAAGAAATCAATTGTTCAAAATCTGAATACTAAGATAAAGCTAACTAGTTAAAAATCTATTGGTAGCAATGAGTCGTTGGCATCCTATAAAGATTTCTGTTTGTTTGATAGCACTCACGTAAAATATGTATATCAATCTGAAATCAACTTCTCTGCTAATCTTTAACTCTTGACTCAACAAAATATGGCACACCAATGTAGAATTATTCCTTTCAAAAAGAGCTCACAGTTTTTTCTCTCTGATAGACTGTGGCTGATTTGTACCACATGTTATACTCAAAAATGGATTGTGTGATTGATCAATTCAAATTATAACGCTGTGACTTAGGCTACTAGGTTGAATAGGTTCAAATGTTGACAACGCAAAAATTATAAAATCTTCAGCTTGGCATAAATATAATCAGTTGTTTCAAAATAGATTCCTGAGTAGAATGCACACATTCAATAGGGTTGCCATTTTAAAAATACAATCATAAAGTCTGGATATTCTGCTAAAACTCACAACCATCTCTTTTACTGGCATTAATGCACATAGCGCTACAGAGGCTTGGACAGAATCAAAATATTGGAATGAATTGGGCGGATCTTTAAAATTCCGCAGCCCATTAATAGTCATGTCATCGGCATACATTTAAGGGCGACCAGGGTTTCAAACAAGTTCTCATTTGATTGATAGCAGATTGCACCTTATACATAGGGAAAAAGAGAAAATCTAAATCGGATGATTATTCAATGAGAATTCTCGTGAAAAATTGCATCCATCAAGTGCTAAAATGCTGCTCAAACTTGGAGTTTCTCATTTGATACAAACGCTTGCTCAGAACAGGTAGAAACACGAGACAAATACAAAGCAAAAAAACAAGTTTGAGGGTTTTCAAATTATTGCAAAGATTGAAATATCAAATAAGGTTGCGGCAGCCAGAAATAAGTCTCTGAAGATAACAGTGTACGGTATCATACAGCTGATGTAACTAAAGTATGTGTCTGTGACAGGTGTCATTCTATCTTCTAACATATGTAAGAAGTTGTAGCGATCATATAGAAATTGCGAGATACCGATTGACAAATAGATTTGTAAAGTGATAGGCACATTATCATTTAAGTTTTTTGATTAGCCTTAGCTCTATATAGGTGATGACAAGAAGTCCCGTGGTTATAACACCAAGTACTACAATATTCACCCACAAGTCCCAATCAGTTTTATAGGCAATGTCATTTCTCTCCATCCACGCATCTTTGCTTCCTTTGACGCTAAAAATCAAAGAACAGATCTGTACACTTTCATATTTTTAGTGTATGTCATTGTATTCATCTCATTCACTGAGAAATAAAATGTTTGTGTAATGTGCTCTCGGTAGAAACTTATAAAATATTGCACCAAAAATAATAAATACATATAAGACACACAATCTATTTAGTTATCTAGTAAAGAGTATACTATTCAAAAGTCTGACACTTTCCCCCCTGAAACATTTGGCATGGATTTGAACTCTGTGTCTTATGGCAGTGTAACGACCTGATGGAAGTTGGTCAAGTATCAGTACAGGCTTGCTGGAGGTGGCAACCATTCGAAGACTTTTAGTCTTGAGTTTACTAATGTAAAGTTCTTCGAGGGGCGTAAAGCTTAGGTCACCTGAGAAATGTTCAGCAGATTTTATGACAGACCTAACTTTTCTCTTGGAATCAGCTGACATGTGTTGGTATAAGACCACAAGATGGTAGGTTAGGACGGATTCGATAAAAGACTTATAGCAGGTGTTAATCAGTTTCTCGTTAACTCCTAGATGATAGTGCTTCGATATGATATAGAGTCTTTGTCGAGCCTTCTTGGTGGTTTAAACAGTATTAGCTGAGAAGTCAAGTTTCTTGGTGACTATGGTCCCGAGGTAGGTGAACTGATCTACTTGTTCAATCTCGCTGTTGTTAATTACGAGTGCTGGCTGCGTAGGGTCATCTCGGGAGTTGCACATGATTAGCTCTTTAGTCTTTTTGGTGTTCAGGATGAGCTCATTATCAGCACACCATTGGCTGACGGAGTCTGCAGCAGATTGAAGATCGAAGGTAGCATTAGCAGAGAGGAGCTCCATAATAACAGTATCATCGGCATACTTAACCAGTCTGATGTTTTCACTAGTGTTCGGCATGTCAACAACATACAGAGAGAAGAGGAGAGGACTGATCACGCAGCCTTGAGGGCTGCCAGTCGATGTACATATTGATGCTGAGGTGTTTAGAGTTGTTTGAACATGCTGTTTACGGTTGGTTAGATAATCGAATACCCAATTAGTGATGTTTGACTGAATGTCATAGGTTTGGAGTTTTCTTATCATGGTAGCCGGGTTTATTGTGTTAAATGCGCTGGAGAAGTCTATAAAGAGTGCTTTCACACTATTCTTAGCATTTCTGTCTAGGTGTTCGGTAACAGTGTCTAATAGAGATATCAACGGATCTTCAGTGGATTTGTTAGGCTGATATGCGAACAGAGTGGGATCGTTAGGATTAGGGGCTAAAGCGTTTCATTACTAGTTGCTCAAGACACTTCCCAACTACAGAAGTTAATTAATTAATTCTAAGCATTTGAATTATTTAACCCTACCAGTGCATTGATCTAGCCCCCTTTGGTGTGATTAAATTTCTTTATGAGACTGAAGACGAGCAAGGTTTCAAAATGTGTGATGCTGAAACTTTTTCGATACCCTACCATAGTATTAGTATGTCTGTCGCACATGTTTTAAAAGCCGACACTGCAGGCAATGTTGGTTAATACTCGCAGGAGAAAAAGCTTCTGTTCCCACAGGCTCGTGTTGGTGGACTTTATGGCTAGCTTACAGTCACCCAACCCCACTGCTTCATATAATATATTGGTATATATGTGTTTAGTGCTTCATAACATTAAGACGACCCTAAACAGTTTTACAGCCTTCAGGGTGCAAGTGAAATTTAATAAGACAACAAATAACATAATGTAGACTCACCAGCTGACAGATACATTGACGCCATCCACGTTAATCTCCTGTATAAAATCCACATGTGCAAATTCATTCACTTGTAATGCTTGCATAGCGTAGCTGAATATACTTAGATACTTTGCCCATTTGATCCATTCTCCTAGAGAGTTGAGATTTACTAGTAGACCGCTAAAAAGCTGAAAAAAAAAGGAAAGCCAACTGTTTTATTTTCTCATTCAGGATTACTTCTTTTGGTTCGATCATTCATATCCTCTTTACAAACTTGAACTTTTACATTTATTTCAACAGTCAAATATTGCATATAATCTGCTCGGTATGTGGATAATACTGTTAATTACAGAAACAAACCATTTGAAAAATAAAGATGAGAACAGCAATCAGACTAGCTCTGGAACTTGTTCTGGTTGAGGCGCTGGCCACAAAGCATATAGCAGCTCCAGCAAGTGATGTCATCACCAGGGTCAGCAAGTAGAATAGGAAACTCTGCCATCTATTCACCAGGCCTGTCAAATATATGATGTCATCTTGATTTACACCCAGACTAGCATTTATATGTGATTTATACAAATTAATCGACAAGACAAGACTAGATTATATTAACACTGACGTAAGTAATGTGACAGCCATCACATGTTATGTATCAGGTCATGACAGTGACCGTTCTGGCTGTCACTGGAAATGCCATAATAATAATCATTTCCTACTCACTTCTAGTGGCAGAAATAATGACATTTTAATAGACATTTATTACATTAATAATGACCAACTTATGGGCTGTGTCCTGGTGTGTGGTGTAACGCTTTGGAGTCTTGATGAGTGTGAGCCAGCCAATTAATTATCACTTTGCTATTGCCTAGTTTTTGCAATTTAATTGATATCATATGATATCCTATTTTCACATCCTTTTGGTAATACTACGTAAGAGATAGTTTTTACTCAGTTTAGTGTGTGTTGTTTGAGAAAGCAATAAAGATGCTGGTGTGCAATTAAAAGTCAATTCGCCCTAGTAACCTCTCAGTGTGCGGCATAGTGGTTAAGTGCCGTCACAGTAAATCTTTGAAAATAAATAAAATCTATCTTGGTGAGTAGGAAATAAATTAAAATATATATTCATACAGTAAGAAACAGTCATCTGATTTGAATTTGCCTCCAAAGTATCTACTGCTCAGGCATATGTAATTGATTAGTCAACTTGCCTCACCTATCATCCAATAGGTGATGAATCCAAATATAATGGTTGGGACGCTTCTACTGGGAAGGACATCGCAAAACATTTTGGCAAAGAAGTAAGCTGATACTCTGTAAAATCCGCTGATATTCTCATGCCTGAAAAACAAAGTTAAATTTTTGTGTGAACACACATGAATCCAAAGAGAGATTCTCCAAGCTATGCTGAAAACTTCATTAACACTGAAATCAAGAGAAGCCAACTGGTTGATAGCTTTATACTACCCAAGAAAATGTGATAAGAAATATGAAGTATTTTATGTTATTGTAGCCGTAAAGGCTGAAGATTGAAAAACCAATTCTGTTTTGTAAGTCAGTTGATAAAATGATTGAACTTACATGAATATTTTCCTTTCATCTATGAAAAGTGCAATAGCAGAGAGATTACCAAATATCAAATTCATTACTGTGAAAAAGAAAGCTCCAACTCTGAAATGGAAATAGAATCTTTTATGAATGGGCGTGCATTTCATTTTGGTGCAAAAAAGTCATTTGCAGTTTTCAAGTGTGGATACATTATTATATGGACGTATGGGGTACATCTATCATTTATATTATATTTAACCGTAATATATACAAATTATCTGGATATAAATATGAACACCTAGGCGGACCACAAGCCCCAACAATTTGGAACCAATGAATTTGTAGCTGATTTGAAGTTGCGTACTCATCCATGTTGAGCATGTAACTCCAAACACAAATGACAACACCTGCTTACCTGTTTTGAACCCCTGATTCACAGTCATCGGGTGATTGGTAGTAGATAACACCAGTAATCAGCGCAAAGAACACAATGGTAAAAACCTGAAATTAACATTGAGCTTTAAGCAAAACTCATAAGATTGATGAATATAAAAATTTAAAAACTGAAAAAAAGATAAGACTGTGGCAGTTGATGAATAATATGGAATTGTCAGAGTAAACATTTATACACAGCTCTCAGCATGTTTGAGGTTCAAGACTAAACCAGATGATTGGGCACTCCCTAATTAGTAATCACCTGTATGACAGATGTATTGGGGTTCCTGATAAGGTTTTTGAATGTTCTTTCACAGAGGTAAGCAAACTGGAGAAAGGGTCCTGTATTATAGCTGAGGTCTTGGATCTCCACTTTAGTAGGCAGTTGTTCACCACTTGTCTCGAGTTGGATGTCATTTGCTGACACCTCTTCTTGCATCTGCTTTCCCCACTTTGACTCTTTAAACCTCCGAGCCAAATTTACAGAGATTTGTTTGACCTGTAGATAAAATAATAATCAGATATGATGATATAGCAATGGCAGATACATTTATCAACCAGCGGAAGCAAAACAGACGCCATGCATTGAGTCAAACTTGGGAGGACAAAAGATGAGGAAGAAACGCTGTGGGCGAGCACGACCAGTTTATAATGATTATTTGCTTCTTCATTCCTATTGTCAAGCAATAAATTCAAGTTTAATCAGATGAATTCAAAAGACAGCTGACAAATAGAATAGCATCAAAATTCAAAATAGTCTTGCGCTTTGAAGAATCGCTCGCTCGCTCACCCTCTGAGCATTGCTGTCGGCAGTATCTTGACCAGATTCAATAGCAGCCACATCTGCTTTCTGCATGCTAATACGCGGGTTTTCCTGCTCTATTTCTGGAATACTTGATTCTTTGTTTCCCAGAATAACATCTAAGAAGAAATCTGGGGGGTTATCATGCTCCTCTATCTCGTAACCTACAATATCACATAAAAAAACGATTCTGATCTCAACACAATGTCATATGGAATAGTGTTTTGGTTGTGTAATGGCACCATTGATGCGATACTTTGCATTTTATAAATGAACCAATTTGTTGGCTCTGATTGGTTGCGCCGAAACCTCAACAATTTCTCAACACAATGTAATGTAAAAAGCGTTTTGGCTGTGTATTGACACCGTAGCATTGACCCAATATTTTGCATTATTTAAATCAACCAATTCGTTGGCTCTGATTGGTTGCATGGAAACCCGAATAACAAATCAGAGCGAAGTTCAGAGGTGCTTGAATCATACTTTTTGCTCGCCTGTCTAACTGCACGGTCAAAACTCTTATCTTGCTGAATAAGAGAAAAGAGGCCTGCTGAAGGCTAGGCAAAAACTTGCCAAATAATGAGAGAAGTTTATGAAGTCAATATGGCTATGTGAGGCTCCTGATCCCCAAAAAACATACCAAGTGATTTGAAGAAATCTATGCCCTGTATTGCTGGACCTTGATAGATCACCTCTCCATTACCCAATAAACATAGACTGTCACAAAGTTTGAATATCGAGTATCTTGGCTGATGGATGGAAAAGATGATGGTGCTTCCATGTTCAGCAAGCCTTCAACATATCAAAAATGTCAATTGATTGTTAACATTCACCGCCATACCTGTCAAGTATCCCGATTTGGTCGGGACCCTCCCTATTTCAAGACCCTAATCACTCTCACTCCCTATCTCCCTATAACCTCCCTATTTCAGCCTCAACATACCGGAAAAAACCAGTTTCTGTTTACACAGGTGCTATAGAAACAAGTTCTGGTCATAGAGTGGTACATCCTGGTACAAAGTGTTACGTTCTGGTCATCCTGGTCATAAAGTGGGTACAAAAGTCGTGAAGTGAATAGACTGATGTAATTAGCAAACAACTGATAGGAAAACAATAAAGAACCAATGTGAGATGACCTCAATTCAACATTATCTGACAGTCTATGAAAAATGGAAATCCCAAGGAATAATAAGGCACTCGTTGACGACAAAATATTCTACACATGCATGTGACTGACTGGTCTAGTAAAAAATAAAATTTTGAACATGTCTTCGCCAAAAAGAAAGAGACCCTATCAACAAGCTGAAAAGTGTACTTCCCATTATCAAAAAGAGTGGGAAACAAAACATACTTTTGTCAAGCAGTCAGGGAAGGGAGATACATATTTTACATGTACCATTTGCAAGAAAGATCTGAACTGTAGCCATGGTGGAGTAAATGATGTGACTAAACACCAAGCCACTAAAGGCCACTCAGAGTTGGAGTCTCAATTGAAAAGAACAGCTAAGCTAACAGGCTTCTTCCCCACCACCAAAAATGATATTGCTGACAAGGTAAGAGGTAAGTTTTGTATCTGAATCAGAGGTCTACTTAGGCCCACAGACAGCTTCAATCTAGGCCAGTAGGTTGAAGCCACACATCATGCAGAATTTAAAAATAACACATCTGTTTGACTTTCCTCCTAGAATGCTGTAGATGCTGTCTTCACTGAAATATGACCTAGAACAAAAATCTGGGGTGCTCAAATTGCTCATATGCTTCGGCAGGCGGGGCGCTGCCCCGAACCCCGTTGGGGGCCTAACACCCCAAACCCCCCAGGTGTTTGTCTCGGCACTTCGTGCCTCGGCCAGGACGCTTCGCGTCCAGGAGGTGTCATGACGCCTTAACTCCCTATTTTTAACCACAGCTACTTGACAGGTATGTTCACCGCAAGTAGCAATCAGGCTGTTAGTCTCAAGAAGAATATGAAATTGCTGGAATTTATGGTTCTCCCTCTGTTTTTTTCCCGGAACCATAAAAATCAGTCTATGTATTTCTAATAAACATGTAGAGTATCATTTATGTTCTGTATGTTTATAGTGTAGATTGTAAAGCCTATTTTCCTGGTGGATAATGAATAAATCGCTCGGCTGACAACATGTCTGTCATTTTGCTGTGTCATGCAGTTATGTCTGCCTGCTGCAGGCTAGCAAGGTAGAAATATTGGGCAAATAGTGAACCAGGTCTATACCACTCAATTTTATGTGAGAGTTTAACATTAAATTGCTGGTTGTGCTTATGGTAATATTGAAATTCCTTGGTAGTATTGACCAACAGATTAATGGCTTAGATCAATATAATGAGGAGCTTTGCAACATAATGATAATGGAGGTTTAAACATCAGCCAGTTTGCAGTAGTTTCAATTCAGATTCAATTCACACTGAAGAAATGAGCTGATCCGAAACTCGACAAGGGTACGCATTCTGTTTCTGAGTTTATATTGCAGATGACCTACCTTCTGAGGATGAGCATGACAGAGTTAGCTGTAGCAGAGTCCAGACCAGTAGTTGGCTCATCAAGAAAGAGTACACCTGGTGCAGTAATAAGCTCCATACCCACATTACATCTCTTCCTCTCTCCTCCTGATACTCCTCGTATAAACTCATCTCCACATCTGGTGTCTGCACACAACTCTGTTATGATCAAAGACAGTCACACTGATTTAGTATAAAAGCTTCATGGGTCCCATTAGAGCTATTCCAGCTATTCCAGACAACAGAAGGACAAAAGTAATATATAGTCCAGCGGCTAGGACTAGCAGTTACGCAATATTTTGACACTGAAAAAATTCATAGCACTTCAGGCAGGGAGGGTGGAAGGCTCCCTGCTTCAGGTAGAAATGATGTGTAGCGTTAGAAATCCCCCCCCCCCCATTCTCATCGATGGCACCTGTGAGGTATCAAAATCTAGTGCTGTACCAGCGCAATATGTTGCAGGTTATGGTGCTGACAATCTTCTACATTTCCAAGCACCTGTCATACCTAAACTCAACTCTTCGATGACCTTGTCTACTTTTTCGGCTCTTTCTTTTGATGTTGTGCCTTTGGGACAGCGCAGGTCAGCAGAAAACCTCAAGTTCTCTCTGATACTCAAAGTTCCCATTACTGCATCATCTTGTACAACATAACCAGACATGAGACGGAAGTTTGAGGGTTGAGGGCGACCATTGATAAGAACCTTCCCAGTCAATCCTCTTGGATCTTTCCTTGCAGCCAATATATCAAGTAATCTGCAAATAGTTTGGGAGTAAAGTATGTGCAGGATAACCACATACCAGCATATCTCAAAACAAATTGTGTAAGTTTTCGCTTTCATGAGAAACTTTTACTGCCCATCAAAGCACATCACCAATATCTGACCCACTATGCTCTGATTAATTTATAGTGTTCTAGATACAAATACGAGGTTATTTTTATGACAAGACAGTCATTTTGCTCATCGTTCTTCACATAGGCAGGGGAATGGAGACAACACACTATTTACAGATATCAATGGGATGAAAAATTTAAAAGAAACATTTGTTTCTAGATAATGAGCGTTACTCCATCAAACATCATAATAAATTACTTCTAATATTCTGATCTGTTGAGAGTGATGTAGTATAGTTCAAGCAGGTGATAGCGACAATGAACTCCCTTCCACCCATCCAAGTCATTTATCAAAAAATCGGGTTTTGTTTGAATAACCTGGAAAATATTTTAAAAGTGCAATGACACACTCAAAGCATTCTCTTATGGTGTTTATAACAGGTCTATGGGCTAAACACATATCCAAATAACCCTAGACAACTACATATTGTAGAACACCATTATTCCTCTAGCTGATCGGAGAATATGAATCTTCAACACGTTTTGGGAAACGTGTCATCTAGACAAATGGGTTTTGCTGTTGTAGCCTTGGGAAACTTACGATGACTTTCCACTACCAGTAGGTCCCATTATAGCGTTCATTGTTCCTGGCCTGAATATACCGCTACAAAACAAATGGTTCATACAACATTACTAACCAGAGCAACCAGAGTTGACAGAGGCGGTAGATCTCCATCTATGTTAAATTACTAGTCTAAGTGCTCTGAAGGCTGCAATTCGTGTTAGTGGCATTGCATCACCAAACACTCAATTTCAAATTGAGTGTTTTATGATGTAATGCCACTAACTGATGATGTGGAAAAGGTTTTCTGCATCAAAAACAATAAATTTCTGCCTTAAAACATGCTGAGGGAAAAATTAGGTAGCTGATACCAAAAGTGATGATTGCAAAAACAACTTGACTAATTCATAGGCCACCAACCTGACATCGTTGATGATGGTTTTTGGTTCTTTTTTACAGCATCCTGCAGGGACTGTCACCTCATAGAACAGATTGTGGAACGATACTACTGATCCTTTGTAATGTGATTTAGAAACTTCAGCGCCATTCAACTGTGAGAAAGTGTACAGATAATGTTTCAATAATATATATATGATATTAGTTTAGTACCTCCAAATCTATTAATTTACCAAGTGCTCCATAATGGGTTAAGGTGTTGCATCAAAGTTTTGCCGGGCAATATTCAATACGTAGTAGCATCAAGGATTTCTTGAAATTCTTGGTAGCATGGCATAATCTTTGATCTGATATATATGTTGTGAGGTGCCAAAGTTACGCAATCCAAGCTTTTGCTGAGGTAGCCATAGAACTGCGGCAGTCCTATGGAGGTAGCTACAGATTGCCGACCAGCCGAACGACCTATTAATCTGTCGTTAGATAGTAATTTATATAAGATTAATCAATAACCATAGTGACTGCTATTGAAAACTTACCCACTTAGAAGGTAGCAACTGATTCAATTCAATTCGATTCAATGACATTGTGCATAACACAATGCTATGAGTGAACGACTAGTTAAAGGGATCGTTGCGTCAGAAATTCCCTGTACCAAGGATTGGGCAGTAGATAGTTATTGCCCATGGCTTTCTATTTAACCCAAGTGATGTGTCTGGTTAATGACCCCGTGACGTAGGAGGGTCCTTATATTATTGCTCATGACTCAAGGCAGTAATAACAAAGGCTATTCATGCATTATAGTGATGTTATTGAATTCATACAAATTGTCATATCTCGCAAACTAAGTGGGATTTCTCCAAATGATCATCTGTGTCCACTAATTGAAACATTGTCTATCATCTAGAAGTAAAAAATTTTGCTAAACTTCATATTTTGAGTGACCCAATGGAACATTGTTTTGGTATTGCTCATGAATATACTAGGTAATTCGGTTGCTTTCACAGCATGGTCTTTGGATTAGCCAATGACATGTTAGTATTTTGTGTTTGTCTATTGATACGCAGTTTTATAGTCTGTTTAGGTAATGAAAGGTATTAGATAGTAAATACGACACTATATCTATCAATGAGCCGGCAAATTTCTCAAGTGATTTTTCAAAGGCTAGGTCAACAACAAATAGTCAACCAGCGTGATATGATGCACTACTTTCAATCCGATAATTGATGATATATTTGAAAAGCCTTGTTCAAGCCAAGCAGGTAAGATGTCAAAAGCTGTCAGCATACATAGAAGGATATTGTACACATGATAATAGGCTTCCTTCCGGACCTGTTTATACTCTTATTCTGCATTAGGATAAACACATCGACAGAGCAGCAGCCAACCTATACTCTAAGAAGTATTGAAAATAATATTTGATATGGTAGATAGAATTATTTTTTGTCGAGAAGTATGACACATTGGTATTGTGTTTATGATACAATCGGTGCTGCTCTGCAATCAATCCAGTAAAAAGGCAAACTTGACCAGTAAAAGTAGCTATTTATAGTTTTTGATGGGTGGAACAACAAATGACGGTAAAGCAAACAACATCCCGGACTCAAGATGTGGTCTTCCATTTATTTTTCATCCATCACTGTGTTTTTTTGCGTAGGTATGCCAAACAGATGCATTGCAGCAGGTTGTGACAGCAAGGACGCCTATGTAAACTCTCAACTCTTTGGATAAAAGCACTTCCGTAAGTGTTAATCACAATTTATAATACTTGTATATTATTTTCCATATTTTCGTCTAAAATACAATCTATTAATGCTGTGTTTTGAGCACAAAAGCGCTGATCTCTACTAGTGTTGCATTATCATGCAAAAAACAGTCACTTTGATCACATTATATGAAATGGCATCAGGTATGCCTGTGTATTGTGCGCTTTCGAACAGACAAGACAATATTATGATTGCTATTATCACATTTTCTGAATTCTGGTTCATTTTTGATTAGATTGAAGTTAAAAAAAGATGCTATTCCCCGAGCTGGTAAACCCTTCGAAACCCTGAGCCAGCAGTGCCTGAGGAAGGCAGCGGTAGTACTAGGGCCTCAAGACGGATTGTAAGAGATATTCTCTCTCCATATTCAAGTTCCAATGCGCAGACATCTTTTACAGGTACGAATCATAATTTATGTGCTACCCATGATTGTACTCTGCTCCGATCGATTTGTAAAGAAAATTCGGTAGCGTGAATCAAAATTTCGCTTGTCACGTTTTGACATGGTGTTATCTTAGTGGTCTTCATCTTGAGCTAACATATCAATTAGTATCTTTGACACTATTATCCGTAATAGTAAATTTTAGCTGCCATAAGAAAATGATGCCGTTTTGTTTGTTTTAGTCTCTATAGGGTGCACTGGGTGTGTATTTATAATTCATTTCTATGCAGCAACATGATTGCACAACCACCGGAAAGAAGGTCATGATGAATTGAAAGCAGCTATGGAAAATTACAGCGTCTTTGAAACTGTAATGTATCTTTTGATATGATGATAGGAATTAATTATTATAGAGGATGGGTGTTCTGAACCAGAATCTGACACAGGTGATACAGTCTCTGGTATTCTTGCCGATGATGAGTGGTTTCCAGAAGAGATGCAAGACCAGAATATACAATCTGGGTCAGCATCTCAGCTTCCAGATTTCGCAAAATAGTGAGTATTTTTTCATGAATTTGGCAAACTAGAAAATATTACAACCTAAATTTTGGTTGAGTAAACTGTAGCAGTATTGCAGAATAGTCCCAGATGATGTTAAGTAATCATCGTCAAAATGTGAATTACTTTACTCAACTCTATTTAAGCAAACTAGGCCACCCAACAGATGAGGCTAATGCGATCATCCCAATATCGAAGCTGTTTGATATATTGAGAGTCTGTAGCTACTGCGTGATTGAACGTTTTCCAAGAATTTAGAAATATTGTTTTTTTCCACTCAATGATATGAGATTGTTTGGGTTCGTCATCAGAATGCGTAAAACAACTGACCAACAAGCAACCCAGTCCCTGATTAACTTGCACTCATAACAACAATTTTTTTAGGTGTTTGAATTGTTTATCATCTATCATGCAATGGCGTGTTTAGCATCACAGCCGTTCTCAGCACACATTGCCTTTATTTCTTCAGACTCCTGGCAGCAGCTTACTTTGAAGGATTTTTGGCAAACATCCCTGGCACTCAGCAACCATTACAGAGACACCAGTATACAGCTGTATTATACTGCTCAAACATTCTCGGTCTTGCCTCGACTGCGCAGCAGCTAACTCTCCAGGTTGCGCTGGCTGTTTGCCACTCCATCCAGGAGAAATATTGCCTTTGATTCACCGATCATTATTTGATGGAAGCCTCTATAGCCGCCCCAGAGCATAATCATCGCCCTCACCATCACTTAACCTTGAATCAGCGATGGTGAACCTCCGAGCCATAATCAGCTTATGAATAAGAACTTCCTTGGCATCTTTGCAATCTATGAACTAGCATGTTATACAAATATATCTGTATTCCAAACAATTTCACACCATAGTGCTAAAATAAATAAACAGGCTGTTGTTGGGGGCTTATTTTATTTTGACCACAATGCAATCTTGCCTGACAGAATATTTATAATCTTTGGATTAGGTTAATCACGTTCCATTTCACCTTGCGTATTATTTATCAGTGATCCAGAATGGATAACAACTCTTTTCACAAGCCCTAGCATTAGATGTTGGTAAAATAAGAGCAGCGTGGGTCATTGAGTCATCGAACCAGCTAAGTAATTGTTTGTGTTTAACCAAGAAGTTTTGTAACTGTATGGTATTCAAATCATCGAACTCACTGTTTGAGAAGCAGTTGTTTCTTTATCTAAATGTATCATTATTATGAAAATAAGTTTATTACAGCTATACAAACACTTGCCTAGGATGGTTGCAATAGCTTTCAAGCTATGAACAAGACACGCTATTCATCATTTTATCATCAGTGAAGGATGTATGTTGAATAATTGTTGATAGAAACAATCTGTGGGTAATATAAACTATAACACTGGTGTATGTCACATTAGCCTTTTGGTATGATCAGAGTTCCCTATAAACATTTGTGGTCTGCAGCAAACATTGTGTCACATCACAATGTTTCCATTGAAGCCGAATCATTCAGGTGTTACCATGGCAATGTAACAACAACAACTATAGCTTTGGGGAATCCAGTTCGGACCTGCCTGGAAAAGTATCAGACTTGCCATATATTTTTTTTAATAACCGACTAATTAAATTTTTAATTACAACTCAATTTCAAAATTTTTTGTTTCTCATAAGTAATGAGAAGTGCATTTCTAAATTATTGCTGCCTCTTCTAGTGGTTTTATGGAATAGCACAATTCTGACGCAACGATTGACTGTTCTAATTGAAACTGGTCCCAGGCCGTTTCGTTCATGGTGGTTTCGTCCTCAAAATGTTTCGCCCCACAATATCTGCTGAATTTTGCTTACATAAACAAGTTAACTCTATCTATTTCTATTAGGTTGTGTGAACCAGCCCTTTTGGTCCACAATCTCTGCTCTCAAGGAAACAAGTTGAGAAATTCGCTAACAAAAAGAAATTAACTCTATTTCTTCAGCTTTGCCTATCCCTTGGCCTTTCTGCCATCTAATTGAAATAGTCATGTGAAGCAGGGAAAATGGCGTGTTCATTCCAATCTTCCTGTGTGAAGCAACAGAAAATTGAGATACAAGGAGGGAGCAACACTAATAACACACTAAGATCATATAAATTGTAGTTTTGTGATCTCTTAATACCGTTCAATGCTATTAGTCGCATTTTAAGAGTATAATTGAATGTAGACAAGCCAAAAAGACGTTCATCATTGGTGTGAGTTTCATCAACCAAGGAGTAAACTCCTTGCTTCAACTATACATGAATGTTTGTGTTACACATCTGGTTAGCACAACACTCCGTGGGCAAACATCAGGTTTAGCATTTTAATCAAGGATTTAACACGCATTTCTGAACTTGCTATGAAATTGCTACCGATTTTAAACTGTATTTTAGATTACACAAAACAGATACGAGTTCGGCCATTCGGTCTGTTCGGCAAAATGTAGATACTGGCTTTGCTGAGGATTAATTTTAACTTTTGATGGTGCCAAATCAAAAATGTAAAATAATAATAAATACTTAAATAAATGGCTTGACAAATCACCCATAAATGCGGTCAAATAAGACCTAGTGCATAGAAGAAAAAAAAAAGAACTTTGTTACCTCACTCTCTCAAATCCAGGCATAATATTGTCATTTATCAAAATATTAATCATTTCCCACTCTACGATCAGCTTGAAAGGACAATCAAACATAGATATATTATATTATGTTATGTCAACGATTCATATTTCCTTACGACTGAGCATAATATGTAGCTGAGAGCCTGTTATCATAGCATATGCATCTGCAAAAAAACATGCTATCACAGAGTAAGGATTATCCTGACTCTGTGATGCTATAGTAATAACCAGGCACAAACTAGCTCTAATAAGCTTACTTGAAATCACTAAAGTCAACACTTACCAAGTCGATAAGCTGATTGTTTTTTTTTTAATCATTTCTACTGTGATTTAGTTTTTTGGACCTAATGTAGCGAAAATGCTAACGCTTTGCTGTTGAAAATTTTTGCGCATATGTAGGGTCTGTTGATCACTAACCGATGCATCTTTTCTTTTTACATCGATGTCAGATGACGAGTTACAGAATTCCAGGCTGGCTTTGCTCACTCAGACTGAGTACTTACTTTGGTACCTGTTAGAGACAGCGTAGTCTTCTTCAGTTGGTGATTTATTTATTTAGAGAACTACGAGACTAGCAACAGTGTATGCTAATTCTTGATGAGGACATTGGGTATATTCACTTGGATTCAAAAATTCGGTAATTCGATGCCCTTTTTCTTGTCAAAACTTCCAAATGGACTGTATTTACACCATAAATTGATCTCTGACACTCACCTCCATCACTGGCTCAACTCCTACTTCTGCGTCGTGCTCAGACATTCTAATGTTGACTCCTTGAGCTTGGAGATCTGTATTTAGTTGTTACCGGAGCTTCCAACTTTATGACATCAATAGTGAGCACAGCGTGCTGATACAAGTCATGCGAAAATTCAAAAGTGCCAGTTTATTTGCAGTGCTTCTACCAAGTCCCAGCTATAATTACAGACTGAGCTTGTGTATATGAGTAGCTTCACATAGCTCATGGGTGTGCGATTTAATGAAGTTTCATAAGCCTTAAATTTGTCTCTACATTTACAATGACGGGATGACACGATGTATTTATAATCTTTGATATTTAGCTTCACATATGCGTTTGTGTGATTTTTTTTTTTTTTCTGAACATTAATAATACCACAATAGTTTTGGCAAAGATTATAAATATGTCATTGGTTTTGGTAAAGGAGCGTCAAATAAGCATTAGATGGAACCAATGAGCCAAATCGTTGTATTATCTATGATTGATTAGAAGAAAGTCTGTATCACTTGGCTCTTGGCTGTAAGACCCCATACATGACGATTTGGCTCGGCTCCGCATCTGATAGTGCGGTTCCCACTGTATCTGATCGAGAAGTTTGGCAACGAATCATTTTATTTATTATACCCTGAAACATAGGTAAATACAGCAATCAAAGAAAGTACACAAAATTGACAAAATAAAAGCCACAAAAAATGCCATGGATAAAATTCTCAGAATTAAATAACAATTTAACCAACCAATTAGGCAAAAAATACTTCACAAAAATTGTAGCCTCTAGCAGCATTAATTAACCTATGATAGAAGGGGTGATAATTACACTGTTATGATACAAATAGTACTTAATTAATTCTTAAAACTTAATTCAACTTACAAATGGTGACTGGTTAGGTCACTTCTTGATCTAATAAGTGTTTCAGGCATACATACTAGTTGATCCATCAGGTTTCTACAGTGAAAAGTAACGAAAAATAAGTAAATAAAATTGTCACAATTAATTTCAGTCGCCTTTTCTTACAAAAATGATTACAATAATACATAGGTAATAATAGTAAAACAAGTATAATAAAACATTAAACTTACATGTCCTCATGAAAAGTCAGTACTTGAATATAATATATACTGCATCTCCCACGTAAGTCAGTATTGTAGTGAAGATGAATTGATAGCCGATAAACTTTGTAAATAAAACTCTGGCTACATTTTTCTGATTAAAGGTGCAGAGAGTAAAATAACGAGAGAGTCCTGCTTTGACTTGCTTCTTTAAGGTAATGACAATATGACTAAGGTAATGATAATAATATGAATTCTGCAGCAATCTGAGTGAGGTCACAACAAATTTGGCCTCATGGTTTTGCTGGCGACCTGACCTGACCTGATGCCACAAATTTAAACAACTTGTCAAACTTTTAATTGATACTGATAAGACACTTGACAATTTACACCAGCAGGATGCTGCATAACCACACAGGAGATAATAATAATTCGATAATTCATGAATAGGCTAATTAAATTTGCAGTTCAAGAAAACATCCCACTGGGGTTCCGGTGAGCCATCGGATGAGCCCAGTGTAATCGAGACAACACCTCACCTAATGCCCCCACATATAGACTGTAGATAATTTGAGTGTTACTTGAGTCGATGACTATATGAGTATTGATAATCTTTGCACTTGATTCTTGTGTGGATTTCCAGGTAGCAGACATATTATGTAATAATTTTGAATTTACCTAGATTGTGCTAACACTTAGTCTGATCTTTTTTATAATTCAAGGAGAGAACAGTGTTCGACTTGAGAGAGAGAGTGACCTGTGCCAGCGCACTAAAATAACTTTAAATTAAAGTACTAGCTAGTGAATATGTAGGCAACAAGGTATATAATGTTTTTAAGGCTTACACCATGAACCTACCTGCCTAAGCCGGTGTGCCCTGCACAAGCCGGTGTGCCCTGCACAAGCCGGTGTGCCCTGCACAAGCCGGTGCGCCCTACCTAAGCCGGTGCGCCCTGCACAAGCCGGTGTGCCCTGCCTAAGCCGGTGCGACCTGCACAAGCCGGTGTGCCCTGCACAAGCCGGTGCGTCCTGCACAAGCCGGTGCGCCCTGCACGACAGCATAGAGGAATCGAGAACAAATATATAGTTCAGTGTTTTTTGTTACACCCCAAAAGCTTCCACTGAGATTATGTGTGATGATGCATGGCCTGAAAATTAAATCAAATCACTTCCTCTTTTTGCTATACGCTGATGATCAGCACTGACAGAACAGGCTGCAAATTCTTAGTTTACATGCTCTACCTCGTACTTCGACCAAGGGGTAAAGGGTAAACATAATTACTCTTTGATTCGACATCTTTTCTCACTCACATAAAATTACAGGAACTGCAGTGCTATATGACGCTCAAAATGTTGGGGCATGCAATAAATGCCCCAGCATTTTGAGGTCATGAAACATTTTCTGCTTTTTGGATGTATCAACTCCCTTGCACTGGCTTGATTGCATAAATGTCTGCAGTGGATTTTTGAGGGAGGAGTTTGCCCATTCTCGAAGTAGGCTGAGACAGTTGAATTATCATTGCTATAATTTACTCTGCCAGATATCACTAAAATATTTCAACATTCATAAAAACAAATTCAATATTTCATACCCTCTACCATTTCTTATGATGTAATAGTGCATTTTGTATGATGGGGATGGGCTTGATAGTAAAATGCAACCAGCAATCAATGAAAGCAATCATGAGCATAAGATATGCTTGTGTGGTATAACAAAACGTCAACGATTAACTGTACTGCAGGTAACTGAATCATCCTTTCTCTTACTGCCCTATTGATTCAAATTTATTTGTTTTGTGTGAAGTAAATGTTAAATTTATGTTAGATTGAATTTGGGGAAAAAAAGACATAAGAAAGTGTGTGCAGAATGTGTAGTTGTCTCCTCAGTTCTTGAGAGTTGACAACTACGTAAGTAAACCTCCTATCAAAACTGTCTGCGAGGGATTTGTTGGAAATAGAGGTTTTAAGAGCTATTTCTGAAACTCCTTGATGGAATCTTTTTTTAACTGTATTTCCTAGAAATTGGTGAAAATGGATTCAGGGTTAACCAGCCTTTTATTATTTTGAATTTGAGAAAATTAGGTAACCAACAAAAATTGACCCATGTCAGTGGAGAAACACAACATAATACAGAAACGATTGGCTAAAATTTGCAATAAGTAACTCAAGAAAATCATCACAAAGGGTATTATAAGTAAAAATGATATATAACAGAAAATATATATTATTCCAGACATCTTCTCCTAGAGTGTTTACTATATCATATATGTGATAATAGGTTACTTATGGGTTGCAAGTATCCTGACGAAACCAGTAACACCTATGCTATTTTATTCAGTGCAGTTAAAGAAGCACTATGCACAATCAAAAGGCTAAAACTGTATTAACTATTATCAGAGGTGTTGTGACACATGCGTTCGTTGTATCGCCAACCGCCGAGAAATATCACCACTCTGATAAGCATGGGGGAAAAAAAGGAAAGACATAACATCGATTGCTTGGCAGATAGTTAAGTATCTTTAAGGCATGGCAGAACAAAGTTGGCCTTGTTATTTATAAGATCATTGTCGATAAAGGATTGCTTGTAATATGGACGGATTTAGTGTTTGAAAAATAGTAAGTTTTATGTGCTTAAATAACTTCTAAACTACAAGATCAGGTCAAGCATAATTTTCAATAATTCATCTCCTTCATACCGAAGAGAAAATCAATCGTGAGCAGCTGCGGCAGCAGTATCCATCACTACTCACATGCAAGCTTGCTGTCAAAGCTACTCAGGGCAATAGCGAATGCCTGAAGAGCACACATTGGGTAGCGGTAATCCATGGTAAACACATCCTCGGCCACTCTGCCAAACTGCATGACTATGTAGTCGACATCATTATCGTGAACAATCTGGAAATTCTTGACAGAAGCCTGGGTGACGCGGCCGTGGAAGTTGAGAACGTAAGATTGGGTTTCCTCATTCCACACTGGCGTCTTGTTGTGCAGCTCAATCAGGTTCTCCATATTCTTACGCTTCCATCTACCCACAATGCCATCGTTCTCATCTTTAGGCTGAACTTCCACTCTCTCCTGGTCCAGGTTCATACCAGGTATGATACAGCTCATCTTGCGAGGGCCTTTGAAGCCCAGTACATTAGTGTCATACACAATAGCGGCCAATTCTTTCCTCACAGCAGCGCCAGCAGCTTTACCTGGGCTGTCACCATTGTCAAACACAGTAAACTGTGTACCGAGGCGGTTAGAGCGAAGCTTACCAACAAAGGTTTCGCTTTCACGTGCTAGATCAGTTGGATCTATTGATATTAAGTAGTTGCTTGTTGCACTCTTCTTGCGTTTTCTTCCAGCTAGAAGGAACACTTTCCTGCCATCTTCCCTCTCCATGTGCAGGTAGTAGGTAGGGTACATGGTTCTATCAACCCCCTTCTTGTCCCTCGTTATACGACACTTGACCTGCATGTTTTGAGGGGCTGGTTTGAATATGAACGACTCCAGGTTGCCTGAGGGGTCAGGCTGCCCATTTGTATAATCATCACCACCTCCGCTTGCGGCAAAGTCCCTGAAACGACAGATGTTAAGCTGTCTAACTCACTCAATATGTGGCACTAATATGATAAATTGGATCAAGGTTGCACACAAATTTCTATGATGTTGACCCTGAAGGGGATCTTTCTGTATTATAATCCATTTACTTGCATAGAGTTGCTTTTGGAGCATTACAAAAGGTTATAAATATTACAAGGAAGTATCACCTAGCCCGGCCATTTTTTGTGTACTAGTTATATGGTCGGTCAAAAATACAGAACATTGTGCTTTCCAGTTGATTGCAATAATTGAGCTGGAATGTGGCCAATTTCAGCCTTTGGTATTTTACTTTTGGGATTACTTTTGTAAACTAATACGTCGGGCTGACTATCTCGTGGATGAAAATTGACCAGCTGTGTACACACTACATTTTAAGCGGATAGAAGTATGTCTTCACTTCACATCACAACTACCTGTTATTGTTAGTTCCGACAGACTGTGGATTTTCTCTGTTGTGGGTGAAGACGGCCGGGGCAGTGCTCGAAACTTCGCCTTGCTGTAAAATATAAATAAATGTGAAATATTATTATGAACCTTGTTAACCACCGATCAATGCATGAAGCAAATAAGATCATGTGAAAACAACAACAAAAAATAAAAGAAACAATAAAAAGGCGTTGACGTATTACACAACAAGGCAACATTAGGTTTGTCAACATTTCGGGAAAAAAACCATTTATCACACTATCGAATTTTTTCGCGAGATGGAAGTCCTTGATAAGTGGTAGCGTAAATCCTGACAATAATCGTGCCTATTAAAGCACAGATTGCCTGTCAAGAGTGTTGACTCAAGACATTAATGCATGTATTAATGATAAAGATACTTGAAACATTGGAAAATCAATAGCAAGCTGTTTACAAGCAATCAATCTCCTAGTGAGACAGCAAAATGGCTGTGCGTATGGGAGCGTCAGTACTAGTTTGTCTGAGACAATTTGTCAACATGAAGGCTATTTTTCTAAAGCGAAAGTACAATTGACTGTTATAAATTAAGTCATAATTGCCTGAGTTTTTCTTCACGTACACATTTTTTGCCTCATTTCAACAATATCGTGCCAAGTGGCAGACTTGTTCTTAGGTGGCAATGCATAACATTGTTGACATAAAACGGCAGCATTATTGGAATTCAGTTATACAAGAGGATCAAATTACTTATTTGCACGGTCACTCTGTCAAATAAGCCATTGATTTCCTTTTTCACACCCTATATTGTTCTGACAATTTAGAGTTAAAACAGAGTAAGTCCTAAGATAACAGTATGTCACACAATTGATTCTAAGGAGAAGCTAACAGTTCTTACTAACTACGATTCCACCCATTTTCATCACAAGGCAAATGATATTTTTTTTAGCTCCTCAAACGATTCAGCTTGGGTAATCTTATATTACTCTTCATGATGATTGCAGACACAGCAAATGTATCATGGTGAGATACAGACATTGTATAATCACAATTGAAAGTCAGTAAATACAAACCACATGGGAGTCGGGAATAACAGCAGTCTCCAAGTCATCCTCGTCATCAGAGCCGAATGCTTTAGCCCGTGTCTCCTCAATTCTCTGAGGAGACGGTTTGGGCGGTGTAACCTCCTCCTGCTGCTGGGCCTGTTTCCTTGACTTGGACTTCTTTTCTCTTTTCTTCTCTTTTTGAACGACATGATCATAAGTTGGGGGCGGTTGTGGTGAGGGTGCTTGAGCCTGGGGAGGGGTCTGCTGGCGGGAGCTTATGCTACTCTGACTTTGCGACTTGGCTGGTATAGAGCTTATTGTGTTGTCATGGTCGGACAGTGATTCTGAATCGGTGTCCTCCAGTGTATCGGGTGACTGAGCCACATTTACCACCTTCACGCTGGTAGAGGTTGGTGGGGTGTCGTTGCTATCATTATAAGCCTCAGGATTGTCATAAGCATAGCGGCTGTGGTTGTCGTGACCCTCTGAGCTAGCATTTACTAGTGGTGTTTTACCATCTCGTCTCCTGGCACTTGATACTTCATTCCTCTCAATCTTGCCAAGCTGATGTCGCCGTTTTTTCTTCTCTTGTTCCTCTAGGATTCGACGCCTTCGCTCAAGCTTGGCTATCCTCATGTCATTGGCAGGAGAGTCGGATCGAGGTTCATTGTCAATCAGACCTGGTGGTGTACCCCAGTCTGCCATCCTACCATAAACCTTCTAAAAGCAAGAGAATTATGAAATTAAGGAAGGTAGGAGAGTTTCTTCGAGCTGTCATGAACTGTCTCCCACAGTATAACATTCCAAAAAAAAAGCTCCCTGACAACAACATAAAAAACACAATAACTCGTGAGTGATTAAGACAGATAAAGCTACTAGAGTAGAACATCTGCTACATCTACGCTGTGACAACAAGAGACACAGAATGATTATAATCTTATCAGGTGTTTTGGCAGCAGCTGCTACCAGATATATCATGACACATGAAATTGTATCACAGAAACCATCAACACAACAAATAAAACATTTACAATTTTTCTTTAGCATTTCACATTGTCTGCTGACATATTTGCCAACAATGCAAGTGCGAGGATGGAGTATAACTTCTCTGTGCAACTAGGTAGTCGAGATGGCAGAACTTCACAACAAGATTATAAAAATAAGTTTCTCACATAAAACAGAATTAATTCAGTGAAATAGTTTCTCAGATGTGTTAGCTAATATAGAATATAAAACTCCACTCAGCAAACAAATATACACAAAACATGATATGAGTGAAAACCGGACCAAGGTACTTCATGGCTCCCTTAGGCCTATGTGGTACAAACTTATGTAGATTTCCCCATTTGATAAAAACCTTGACTCTGCTAAACCGAAAAATCAATTTGTAATCAATTCTCTCGGCACTCATCATGAAATTATTCGACATACCAATTTTGGCGTAAAAAATACATCTCCCCAATGCGCATGTGAAATGTTACACCAGTGAGCACCCTTGGTTAGATGATGGTAGTGATTATTTCCTGGATTTTGGAAACAATATCTGTTGTATATTCTGTTTCATTGTCTAATGATAAGAGATAAAATCACATTAGAGAGTCATATTCGTGGTTCAGCTCTCCAACGGAGACCAAATGAAAGGGACTTCAATCTTTAGGTTGACAAAGACCACCCTTAATTAGGCAGACTCTGACTGTATATAGGTTTTGGCTGAGACTACAGCATCTACTTCTTTGACAAAAGCTGCTTGTGGAATACAGCTCATCTCACCTAATGTCAGACTGGTTATATTGAAAATTACAGACTTTTTATAATTATGATATATCAGCCATGTAAACAGAACTAGGCTCAAGTACAGTACTTCATCAATCAAAGTCCAGAGTGTATGCAGAGCATCATTTATTTATCATATCAACCAACTGATAGATAGGGGGTTGCGGGAACACACACAGCCAGAGAGTGATAGGTGAGAAGTGCATCAGGGTGCATTGAATTTTCCCTTTCTAATCAAAATAATATAGGTAAATATAATATAATGAATATTGTTGAATTAATAAATATAATTATTATTATTATATTTATTAGTTACATATTGGATGATTTCTTGGATGGGATTTGCTCCACTGTCTGTTGCCCATATGATACTTACAAGTAAACTATTGCAGTTCCAATCTTCAGATGGTAGAGATGTAGTTCAGTTAGTGGCCTATAGAGGATTAGAACCACCTGCCAAACTTTATACAAGGAGTGGCATGGATAATAAAAAAATTGTCAGCTGATTGAGAATGGAATGAGTGCACAAGGAATTGCTGCTTATGCGCATGCGTTGGCAACATAGTTACAGTTCATCCGCCTCTAGTAACAAGCAAAACATAGCATCAAAACCTTATTGAAAAGTAAAATAAGCCTTCTCAGATTTTAATAAAATGTAAAAATGTTCAGAATATTGTCTTTATTTGACTTGAATATGCATGAATGTACCATAAAACCATAAAAAACTAGTTGGTTTTAATTAGCGGAATTATTGTCCACTCTCATTGGAGTAAATTTTTCAGCCTTGACACATATAAAGTGGCTGAAATCAAATCAAACTGTACTGGGTTGATTATGGAAAACCCTGAGTACAGTTTCAAGGTTCAGCATCTACATAATCTCATGCTCACTGAAGAAAAAATTTGTGAGAATTACTGTAACAGTGCAACTCCTTGAACAGTGTTATAACAAATAAAAATAATACATAGTTTCAGGCAAGTGTCTCAGTTTTACTAACCAATAACAGACTCATGTGCCATTATGTTGGATGAAACCATAAGTTTATAATTGTTTGGAGCTTTTTCTCCAACCAAAAGCACTGACTGGAGAACCCATATATTATAAATAATGATGATTGAATAACTCTAAGTCTTACTCTAGCTTGCTAGTAGACTTCTTTCTAGGTAGCTAGTACTTCCAGCATGTCATGACAAAGTTCCCCCTACCAAACGAACTGCGAAAGACAGAATCAACTGATTTCTCACCTGTTTAATCATAGAAAAAGGAGCCAGCCAGCTCCACCAAGAGACTATCCCCAAACCTTGACCTCGAATAGAACCCTCATCATGGTTCTGTAATACACCACGACAAAAGCTGAATGTTTTCGATCATCACATCAATCGGCATAACTGAGTTAGTGCTCACTTGACATATGCTAAAACATAGTATAAACAGAGCCACCATATCACCAAACCTCGCGTCTGCTCTTTTCTTCATCTGCACCAGCAAAGATGGAAATCGACTATACGGCAGGAACAGACTCGTCCACTCTGATGGCTTATACCAAATCCCTTTTCTTCGATATTCTCGTACTTGAACTGAAATTAAGGACACACATACTGTCACATCACATGAGCCTTCTACACTCTGATATTGAGAACTCGTCAGGAGAACCAAGAACACACTGGAAGTCTAAACGACTTTAATACCGAAGAATGGTTTTGAGTCTCCGTAGCCTCTACACTGCAGCCAAAAGATATCCTAAATCTAAGGCCCCCGCAAACATGAATGTACAAAAGAGCCTGACAAGCTCAGTGATTTCCGATGCAAATTTTTGTTATGTGTCTCACTCTGTTGGGTGTTCAATGTATAGTACAAGCTTTCAAATCCATTGGGCATGCAATGTTCTTCGTGCGGGGAGTTTAAAACTTATCGGTCTTGCCATGTGACCAAGGTTCAGATCGGTCATTTCATTTCTAAGTCCTTACCACCTCGCATCATGCGCTTCAAAGCCAGCATTCGACTGTTGACAACTTTAATTTCCCTTTTGCAGGAATATTATTGAAAAGCCATGCCAGGAGATAGCAGGAGAAATAATTATCAAGAAGAATCTTTTCATCCAAAGCGTTTCACTGCAGGATCAGTGATTGAAGATACACCATTGGTAAGAGAAGACACATCTCCTACAAGAGATCAGTAATATAAGTAAAGTAATAGTAGGGTGACAAGCCTTTACATCCTACTTCTTAAATGGCACATGATTAGCACATATGTGTGGAATCAACAGCTTCATACTGAATGGAAAAGTCTATCATCAGGGAGGGTGGGAGTATATCCCACCCTCCCTGCTGTCATCTTTTGAAAGTTATGATAAAAATCTTATGACTATGTCTTTGTTATATATACACTAAATTGCCAATCAATTTACGATGTGATGCACCATGAAATTATTTTATTAAAATCAGACAGTATTACAAAAGAATTTGTGGAAATTGGTTGAATGAGAATGTCAGATGCAAGCTGACGTGAAAAAGAAACTGTAAAATTGTGAGAGCAGTTAGCTCGTTACCTCTGGCTCAATGACTATAATCTGTGCCTGGATAATGCACAAGAGGTAGAAATCTTTATGTTTCCTTGAAATTTTGATGATGAATTAGTCTACAGACTCTAACTGTTGATTACCACATCTTGTTAATCAATCTCATATAATGAGATTCATTTTCACACCTTTGCATTCTCTGTCATCTCATATGGGTATTTCATATAATTAAAACACAAATAGGCTAGAAGAGGATGAATCAGCCAAGTGTTAATCGTTAACCTCATTTGTATACGCAACATTGTCTATACTAACTGTGATTCACTTGTTCTATGGCGTGACTGCACCAATGAGTATTTGGTATCTCTGTCTGTAGTGTTGTTATCTCTTACTGAATGAGCCTCCAGGTGGGGTATGCAATAATATACAGCCTCCGATGCTCACATTTCCCATGATTTGCTGAAGCTAGATATACGATATTACAAGTATTTTTCTCAGCAGTCGACAGTTCTTATCCTGAATGTGATTGCTAATTTTAGGTTAACGAAAATGGTCTGAGGAAGGATGAGCGAAAGGAGGCTGATCCCAGACCTTTGTGTGAGTTTTCTTCTCCATCAAACGTCACAAGGAAGCAAACGATTAATTTCCGTTCAAGGAAGTTCACTTATTATTACCATCGTAGCTGATAGAAAAAATTCAGGTTTAAAGTCAAAATTAATTGCCGAATATCACAGCCATGACGGCTTAATATCTTTTTTATCAGACAATAGTGTTGTCAGTAGGCAGCAAAGATATGTAATGACATAATGATGTGACATGTCTGTCTGTATCATTTTACGGCAGCGACATCCCTGCTTATAACACATAATAAACAATTACTCAATACTGTTGTCCTCTTTTAATTTTCAGTTATGGAAACTGGAATTGTTACACGAAGTAAGGGATCATCATATATCGAGATTGGTAACACTAAGGTGATATGTGCCTGGTGAGTGATATGATTCATCCATGATTCTCATAGTAATGACACGTAGCTTGTTTCAAGGAAAATCTGGTCGACATCCAATCGATCTGATATTTGTAATTGCACTTGAATGAAATTTCTCTATTCAGTGTTACCATTACCAGTATAAGATGGGCTTTATTCTTTAACTTGAAAGAAGTTTGCGACTGGGTTGACAACTCATGTCTGTTTTTGTTGTTTTATTACAGTTATGGTCCAAAGCAGCTGCAGACTAAGGACAGTAGTTTTAGTAAAGGAGTTCTCGTTTGCGAGATGAAATATGCCAACTTTGCGCGTTTAGAACACAAGTCAGACCAGACTACTGAAACAGAGAAGGAGTTGTCCTCACTGGTTGTAGATGCACTGAGCCCATGTGTAATATTGGTAAGTGTTAGTTCATGTTGGATATCATGAGGAATAAAATGACTTTCTTACGTTAATTCACTTCCTATCATCTCATTCCCAAACAAATAATTTTGGGGCGACTTGTTGGCTACTTCTTATCTGTCATCAACATGAAGAAATTAGGGATAAAATTGATTTTCAGCGAGTAGAGATACACCTTACCTGTCTGATGATTATCATGGGTGGGTATCCTTAACCTAAGAAAAAAAGCTTGTCTAATCAAGCAGACTGGTTTATATTTATATAAAAGTATTTTGGTAAACAGCGTTAGTTGTGCTCTCGCTAGACTGGAGCGCGTAACTCCTATATTGATATTCTGCATTATGAGCTCAGGGAGTCCCAAACTGCCTGATGAGCTATACATACATCTAATTGGTATAACGACTATATACAATACCAGGACCATATCATAGACTAATGGTTTTGAAGATCAATATCTTTTTATCACATGTCAAGCTTTGACATGTCGCATGAACTTTGAGGCTTTTGGGGTACCATACTGAACAAGGATAGGACACACATAGTATTATTTTTGGTGACTGAATCAAATCGCGATCGCCTACCCGTACATCATTATGGGCTGGCTGTGGCGTTACTAGCATAACCAATGTTTGCTTTTCATGTTCACAGGATAGTTTTCCGAAAGCTCAGGTGGATATGTACATTACAGTCTTAGAAGATGATGGGAGTGGTAAGCTTTTCTGATTTTTTAGAATTGATTCAGTGTTATGTTATGAGGGATTTGATAATAAAGGTGTGAGAAATTGGTAAATTGATTTTCTGCTAGAATTGAAGAGGGGATAATATGAGCTGGAGAGCAATTGACTCAGTGAAAATTTGTTTTCTTTTTTTTCAGTGTTGGCAGCTTCTATAACAGCGACATCATTAGCCCTGGCTGACGCTGGTATTGAGATGTACAGTTTGGCTGTCGGTGCTTCAATGGTGAGCTCAAGTCGTAGTAAATAAAAGACAATGATGGGAAATTGTTGTAGCTTTCACAGTCATCAGAACTAGAGTTCTCCATGTATCCAATTCCAAGAGAAGGATAAATAGTTGCAATATCATAGTATTAATCTTAATTTCAGAGACAGTTGAAAGAATGGACTTTGATTGATCCTGCCTCGCATGAGGAAAGCAGGGTGAGATACAATTATTTATGCTAGTAAAAACGCATTCTATCCTGATGTTTGACAAACAAATCAGAACAATGTTAGCTCAGGTAGTAGCAGTTAGATTTTGGCAGTATGTAGGCCAGTTTTCATGTTTGCTCTCATCATGAGAACACGCTGGCAAAGTTCCTGATTTTTGTTTGTCGAATGTCAATAAAGGGCGTATATTCTCTCCAATAATGTTTGTGAATGTATACTTGGCATTCAAGGCCATGAAAAGCAGATTATGGAGAATAGCACAATAAGCTGTTCTCTACATAAAATTGTTTGTCAAAATTCGTTATTGAAAAAAATAGTTCCTAAAAAATACAGAGCTCAATGTTATACTGGCCTGATATATTTTTATTTTATGTATAATCTATGTATATTCTATGTCTGTTTTATGTATATTCTATGTGTATTCTATGTGTATTCTGTCTTTTAGATAGCACAACTAGGTGACAATACAGGGAGCCTAACTGTGTCATACATGGTCAGCTGGTCACAGATAAGTATGATCTCACAGCAAGGTTATCTTGCTCAAGCCGAGCTGACCCAGGTAAGGGAACAATAGACAGTATTCTGAGCACAAATTTAAGCCTTTGTTTGGAGTAGTCCTCTCGCCATATGGGTACTCTTTTATCCACGCGGCATAAGAAAATGAAGCTGAAATGGGCTTATCTTGGAAACTGCTGTTGAAGCAATGGTCTATTTGGCTTAGCTACATAAGAGACATAGGGAGTATAAGATAAATCATAACATTGCTCTGATCTCAAGGGTCTGAATTTGTTTCCACATTTTTTGAGATTCTTCACTGTTTCAACTTTTTTATAGGGCATCATGACCCTGACTGAGGTTTGCAAGGAAATATATCCCCTCATGCAGAAGGCTCTGCAGAAGTCAGTGAAAAGAAAAACACAGGAGGCTGTCCAAGCACCAAGCTGAGATTCGATAATGATGCATATAATTACATATAATTACTTTTCATATTTTCTTTATACATATGTACATTCATCTATGTCATATCCATAGCTCAAAACAATAAAGTACAGGTACAAAAACATTTCTTCAATAACGACCGTGCTCAAACCTTTGAGATGAAACAAGGCGCTTGCAAAAGCAAAGTGTGTCTTTGTTTCTTATGTTGTACCTGGAGAAAAAAAAGAATCAGATATGTAAATCATAAGTGAAGTCACAGTTTATTCTAGCTGGCTAAACATTTGGATTCAACATGATTATCCCAATTTCAACTTTCCAGACAATCTGTGCTGTGCTGAGAGTAAAGGCAATATGTATTCACATGGGATTAATTATTTGGTAATGTTTTATGTTGTTAAAGAGTTATGATCAAGAATAAAATAAAATCATAGCAACACTCTTGAGATGAAGTATGCGGCAGGTTTTGATTTTTTACTTTTTTGTCATAACTCTGGTCACTGCTGAACATTTCAATCCAAAGGTGTTAGCTGTCGATGCGTTTTCTAGACCAGAATGATTTTTGCAGAGTTGGTTTGGTTTGTGGTCACAAAATGATGAGATGGAGATTTTGTGGCACTTTTTAAGGGAACACCACTTCCTGGTGAAATTTAAGAACGCTTCCCTCTCTAGAACCTCCCTGCCTGAACTCCGTCAGTATTTAACATTTTGGAGTTCATACCATGAAATTAACATTGCTAGGGATGTGTTGCACCTGCGGGCCAGTTTGCGCCATATCCATAAATATAACGTTAAATGAAGACCGGCTTGCTAGCAACTGCCCTCTTGCATTTGCACATAAAAAATACGAAATAGTTTGGATTTGGTAATTAACATCACATCAAGCTATTAAATAAGTGATATCCTATGAAATCTAGGGATTTTAAATTTAGATGCTTGGATGCTGTTGTTGGACGAATTTATTATGAAGGTGTGTTCAGTATTAGATCTGCCAACCAGCCAGAAAAAGATAACAAGTTTGGATAAGAAAAATCTCATCTAATGTTGTAAATTAGGCATTTTGAATGGTTGCATTTATTTCTCTATACATTTGTGTTTTGGCTCATTTCCAGGAATCATTTCCCCAATGTACTATGTCATTATTAGACACGTAAATCTATCAGTATCTTAGAAAACGGAGAAAATGTTGTGAAAAGTGAGACCCTTTTCATAGCACTCATACAAACTGCTAGCCTGTCTTGACAAGCACTGCACCAGTTCGATACAGGCGGTTATTCATGTCTCTGAGTCGATATGCAAGAAGAAATAACCATCCCAAGGAATAATCAAACTTTTTCAGTGAAGAGATATCTAATACTGCGAAATGAGAACCCAGTGAACAAAAATATCTGAATTATATAGGTCGACTTTATTTTTTAGCTTGACTATTTGGTATATTATGTGAGTGTAACTTGAGTTTTCCGTGTGTGATTACGGATTGTCACAAAATCTCACTTGCAGCCATTTTTGTACTCAAACCAGCATCAGTAGCCTACTTAGTTGATGTCCCCTTTCATATATAGCATCTAGTTGCACCTCATTGTTGTAACAGGGCGTTATATAATATGCAAGAAAATGTACTTATCTGAGAAGTAGATGCCTTGTTCACTCACTCTTTGATGTATTTTTTATCATCACTTAGTTTGACCCCATTATGGGTGAGCCAGTGTTTCCTCCAAAAATACTTCCAGCTTAGATATATGGAGTGTTCTCCTTGTCTCTCTATATGTCTGGTGACTTGTTGTTCTGAAATGAAAACCACCTTGAGTTTAAACATGCAATTTGGAGTTGCTCCCCCACTACCGATAAGCTCAAACCCGTCGTGTGCAGAAAAACTGGATCAAACTCGGTCTACGCTTCAATAGCTCTGTGAAAGATGTTGATATTTAACTGCACACATATATGATAATGCTTGGAGCTTTTATAATGATAGCTGCTGCTCAAATACATAACTACTAAATTACCCTTGGTATCAATTGACACCTGGAATCTACAATGTAGTGTACCTTCTACAAGAACAACAACAAATCAGATTTCGCTTGTAACGATCAACACACTCACGTATGGCAATCTTGAGCTCTTGGATTGTGCAGTTGTTCACTACGGCTAATTTGATGGTATCAAGAGGTTGTCTGTTCAAGTACAGAGTAATTGACTGCCCATATTCGACAGCTATCTGCGAATTAACTTCGGGAAGTGACACATCTTCAGGCAGATCTGACAGAAATGGGTCGTCCTAGAATGATGGAAAGTATAGGAATAAACCACATCAGAGTTCCCATTAGATACATATAGAACTGTTCACTCCTTTTGATTGCATATGAAAGATCAATCCTGGTTAAGAATTGCAGCAACCTATCACAAGAATCAGCAACTAGTATTCATGGAATTTATGTTCTTATGTTGAAACCAAAAGCCATCATCAGCTTATTTCATAGACAATGTCACAGATATTCTAAATCTAATGGTTGTTGAGTGGACAAGTCGGTAGAGCAATATTTGAAGACAGTGATAAGAAATGATCAGCTCAGTACAGAAAAAAATCATAACAGCCTCCAGTCAGTTTTTTGACCCGGATAATCTTGTACAGACACCACACAACAAAATTTTAAAATGAGTCATTTCAAAAACTCAAGGTTTAATTCTCTAACTTCTAAAAAACAATATTAAACATGGAGTTGTTCTCTCTTGTTACCTTGCTTCTATGTTTATTCAATATCTAGTGTTTAGCAGATGGCAATACATAGTTTTAGTATAGTTGTAGAGTTGAAGTTTACATCATACCTGACAAGTCTCCCTTTTTGGTAGGGAGCCTCCCAGTTTTTAGGGTCTTTTTCCACTCCCTCCCTATCTCCCTTTTTTCAGCTTCCTTTACCCAAAAATTTCTTTAAGCTTCTTTTTGCAAGGGAAACTATGTTTTTTTTACCCCATCTGTACATATACCCATGTAATTACTTATTACCATTACTGCTTGTATGTAAAATCAAGTAAAATGACGCAATTCATAATATGAAAGCTCAAGTTTTGGCTTAGAAATATGACAAACAAGGGTCGAATTGCACGCTCACTGCATGACGCAGAGTGGTATTCCGGGTTAGAAGATTGTCCGCGGAGACCTCCTGATTTCTGGGTCTACCAACTTGTCATGTATGGTTTACATTCCCACTCAACCAAAATGCCTTCCCCAATCAATAGTTGGGAGCATTAGAGGCGACGCTTTCATGCACTTATTGAAAAAGGCAGTTTAATATAATTTCTGGGCCCATCACAAACTTTGGCAATACTCTACTTGGCTCAGTGTTATATAAAGGGGTGTTACAGCCGTCATGTTACAATTAGCATGTTCTCATACCTTCAGCAGATTCCCAATAGTGGCAGAAACCACACTACATATTTCAACATGAGACAATTCTTCCCATTCTGCCATTCACTAAAGAAAATAAACAAGACAGTCATCTAAGAGTTGCTTTACCCACCCCTGACAAGAGTCAGGTACATATGGCAAAGACAGAGTCGACATATGGACTGGGTGTAGCGTATCTTGGCCAGATTGCTGCTGGGCTATGCTCCAGGGTTCCTTTGGTAATATAATACCACTTGGATAGGCAATGCCATGTGTCATGGACCTGCCATTTACTTACATGGAACAAAATACAAATATACCCCATATCGTAGTGGCCCTTGGATACTGTAAATCATTGCGCATTGTAGGAGTTTATCCATTTGTTTAAATACTGCTCCGAGCTTGTTGACAACCATAAAGTGTATAGATATATATATGAAAAGTTTGCTCCTTCTGTGGTAGCTGAACTCAGGCTTCTGAATCCACAGGTTTTTTAAATCCCCGCAACGCATCAACAAAGGAAACAAACTTTTTCCAATATATGGTAGTATACCCCAGTTACCATAGCTAGGACTAAAGTAAAATTTTTAAATACAGTTTTAGGACCATTAAGTGGTAGGATCGATGATACCCTGTTGACCAACATAAGCCTGATCAGCACCGCAAAGCTATGGAACTCTATCCCACCCAGTAGTCCCATCCTGAGCGGTCATTCGGTGGCCAGCAAAGGCAGATTTGGTGAAGATGGACTTCATGTATGACTGATGGGGCAGTCAAACAATGCAGGGGACCTATGTTTTGGAGTAGACCTGTGGTAGTAACAGCAAGGACTAAGCATAAGTGATGAGTCAACTTTGTCATTTGACTGACTGATTGTCTGTACTCTTTTACTCCTTGGTCTGTCTGTAGTTGTACCAGGGAGAAAGAGCTAACTTTGGACTATTACAATCATCTATGCAGTAAAACTGTCAATGATTATTATCCACCTACACTCACGCCAATGAGCTCTCTCCATTGCTGACACTGGCTGGCCTATTTACATTCGAGGAGTAACAGGGTTACTCCTTAGTCTTTGCTATACCTATCTATACATACCCAATAATATGGAATATGGGTTTTTTTTAGTTCATACTTCAGGGAGACATTGGTTGGTTCAGGGAGAATGGTTTGTTGTAGCCTGTCTTGACTAGCTTGTCAAGACATACTACTTACTTGGTACTTGGTACTTGTCGAGTAATCTCCAACTTCTGATGAAGGTTATTGAGATGTGGAAATCTCATATATCCGTATTTCGTTTCCGGATCAATAACTGATAACCAAATTTAGAAAGCCATACACCCTAACCTGCCACTGGGGGACCTGTAAGCAGCGAGCTGCCTGGTGGAAGTTGGTTCCAAAGCTTCGCAGCTTTGATGAAGAAGCTGTTCATATGAGATACCGTGTTGATATGTGGTATTTGGTATAGCATCTGGTGTCTTCTTGCAAAGCCTGTGGTGGATGTTTGGGGTGCGAGGTAGTCGGTGATCTTAGGTGCTACCTCCTGGAAGTGCATGACTCTGAACAGGCCGAGACGACGGTGTTCTCTTCGTTCGCTAAGCAGCGGCCAGTCCATTGTCTCTATGAGTGCACTGACACTTGTGGTACGATCTGTTCGCTTCAGGTTGTTGACATTTCTGGAAGCATGTCTTTGGATGCTCTCCAGCCATTTACTCTGGGTAGTAGTGATGGTACCGTCCCATGCTGTGCTGGCATACTCGATGACTGGTCGAACCAGCTGTTTGTAGGCTTTCTCTCGAAGCTTAGGCAGGGAAGATGGTATTGTCCTACTTACAAAGCCTAGCCTACTTGATGCTTTGCCACAGATATACGAGGTGTTCAGGCCCCATTTCAGTTGGTTATCTAGTTTGAGACCGAGGTACTTGATGTGGGTAACCTTCGGCATCAGAATGTCGTGGAGTGAGAAGGTGTTGTCTATCATGTTCTTTCTTTTACGGGTGAACTTGATATGCCATGTCCCAGTCAAGCTCCCACTGCTCAAGGGAATTTAGATCTTCCTGGAGCTGCCTACCTTTATCTGCAGAGGCATAGATAATGGTATCATCTGGAAATAGGCGGACATTTGATTTCACACAGCTGGGCAGGACATTAATGATTAATGTAGGCAAGGAATAGAGTGGGGCCGATCACCGAGCCCTGTGGGACACCAGAGGTTACAGCACAAGCAGAAGATGGATAGCCATCAATAACGACTACTTGAGTTCTTCCAGTGAGGTTGGTTGTAGCAAGTTATAACCTGTTACTCTTTGGTTGTAACAATTGTGGTAGAGTAGAGTACTAGAAAATCATCAGAGTACTAAAAAAAACTTTGATATTAAAATGGCTTAGATGGAATCGCATTGACTAGACTTAAATCCTTATCAGATACAAAGAGACCCCCTCTTTCCTTTCAATTAATATGAACTTTTCTTGTTAAATTATGTTATTGGCCGAAATACGTTCAACAGCATTTTCATTGGCTCCTTAAGTCCTTTAATGCAGAACGCTCAAAAATCCGGGGATTCCCCTCTGCTGTGTATTGGATACAGTGGTTTGTCATGTAGTAAAGAAATCCAAACGAGGGAAATTATCCAATAAATAAGGAAGTTATAGCAACATCATAAAGCTTGCAACAGTGCTGTATAGTCAGTAACATATCAAACTGTCATGCGCTTGGACGTGTGTGTGTGGGCGAAGAGGAACATTTTTAAGCAGAGGGAAATCATTTTGGATGTCAATTGTGCAGAATCTTGCATAGTGAGAACACACCATAGGCAAAAGAAGATAGAGAGATATTGAATAAAGACTACAAACATTACTTGTTGAGACTAAGAGTAAGAACGTTAGAGAAGGACCAAGCGCAGCCATCCAGCTAATCTCGATTAAATGCACATAAACGAATAAAAGATTTGTCGAGATGAGGATACAATTACACGATTGGTTACAGGCAAGAGTAGATGACCCACTGTATCAACAGCTTATATGGTGGCAGGACAAGCAGAAAAAGAAGCTGGCGATTCACTGGAAACATGCATCATTCAGTGACTATGAAAATGGTGACTCTGTACTATTCAAGAGTTGGGCAATACAAAATAGTAAGTATAAAAGCAGTAGAAATTCAATAAAATATCACTCCTGCAAGCACGCACGGTGAGAAAGGGAAACATGACATGTGGCCATAAAAATATTGCTTGCTTTTGCTATTTTCACAGACCTTAAAACTGAGGTCAACGATCCATTTCGAACCAGCATAATCAAGCATCAAAATTTGGCAATCACCATCATCCAACATAGTTATCATGCTACTATGCCAAGTTTCTCCTGTAGATACAAAATTGGCAGACTGCAAACTGCTTTAATAAGGTGGGCGGGCCTTAGGGTTTTGCTTTGCTGTGACAAATAATATTAAGTGCAATTAACGCAAAATCTATTAGAGCTCCATGTTTTTCCAATCATTAAAAGTCAGTTCGTCAACATCATATTTCAACAAATTTCAGATAGATATGATGCCATGAAGGAAGACACAGCGGAAGAGATAAAAAGATGGAAGACTAATTTTAGGTGTGCGCTCGCCAGCGCAACCAACATAATAGCTCTGAATGAAGACTGCAGTAGCAAAGGGAAGTCGGCCTACAAGGTCTATCAGATACTAGACAGGCCGGACCCCAAGAAAGTTGAATACAGTAAGTAACAAAACAAATAATGAAAGTAGGCCTAGTTGGTAAGAGGCTTGACATTGATCGATGCACTCAGAGGTAAGCGTAGTTGTGCCAAGTCCTCCATAAAGGTATCATTGACAGTAAAAAACACAAGAAAACGTCATTGGATGCCCATGTAATGATGTGTTTTGTTTATGATCAGTGAAAAGAAGTGCTACAATATTGTATTGCTGCTATAACATCGTATCACTGATGATGAAATGCAAATATCCTACAATCATTTATTTATAGAAAAACTGAGTAACAGAAAAGCTGCTAAGAGCAAACAAAAACCGCAGAATCAAAAACGAGGTTATTATTCCAGGGTAAGTTGAGTGATTGATGTTATAGTTTCAAAGTTTTTGACGAAGGTAAATGTACTCATGAACATACACAAACACAACAGTTAGTTTTGTGTTGCCAATAAAACTATATTGTTTTGGTTAAAGCTATCAAAGCCAAGAGTGAAAGCCGAGCCTTTCTCCCGATCACAGATGAGAAGTATACAACCTACAAAAAAGTCCAATAAATCCAAAAAGGCTCAAGACAGCGCCCTGCCATACACTCAACCCTTCTACCCAGCGACCAAACAAGAGCCAATGGACTATGGCTTTGTGAAGACCAAAGTTGAGCCGAGGGACCATTACAAGTGCATAGAAATGCCCAACGGTGATCTGCCGACTACACTTGACGAGTTGCATGAAGATGAGGATCATGATGGAGGCTATTGCTCAGGCGCATCAGACTGTGCGAGCTACGCTTCTAGTTCACGTGAGTATACCTGGATGCTGAGACAATAGATGCGTGATAGCTTGGCATTTTAAGGTTAAGTGTAAGACCTGGGCTAAGTGGCCTTACGACAATGACATAAAACAGTGTCTACTTACAACTTGATCATTTTTTAAGTGTGTTATTAGAATGTTTACAAAATAACTTCCTCTTAGGTCAAGCCCAGATAACTGTAATTGATAAAAACGAACTGTAACCACAGCAAATATTTATTATTTATGTTGTAGTTATGGAAAACATAGTATAGGTAATATAGTATACGCTATGTCTTTTTCTGATAGGTTCGTCTATAACCTCAGAACCATATCATCATGAGGAGAAGATGGCTCGTCTCGCTCCAGTCGAAACATTACTAAGCGATCGATGCCACTCTGCTGCTGATACCTTCTATGATGAGATTTTCTATGTGGACGAAGGGCACCCAACAGATCTGGTGAGACTGCGAGAACAATATTTTTTGTCTCACTTTTTATTACTTTTATGAGATCACTTGAAAGTCCAACAGATAATCAATTTACATATGTCATTGGAGTGTATTTAAAGAGTAATATGCACTTGGCTGACTTGACAATCTTGCTTTTGGGCCTTGTATGACCTCAAATCGGTATTTGTATCATGATTGAAAATTGTAGACACATGTTTTGTCATTTTGTATGCTTTAAAAAAAACTCAACAGAATAAAATCAATGTTTATAAGTGTTACATTCACAGTATGAATATGGTGGTTGTTTCAAAACCTAATATTGTTCTTTACTTTTCTGCAGCAGGAGACTATCATCAATGATTGGGGTCAAGAGGTCATATGTGAGGAGACCTCAGGACCAAATGTCACAGTGCAAAGATTTGCGGATAAATCAATCAACATCTATGACTACAATCAACAACACAACCTGAACCAAAACTACCAGTCATCATATCAAATCCTAACACACGGCGGAGCACATGCAGGTAAGCCGATGGTGGTGTGATCATAACTTTGCCCGGACTGTCACGAAAAACTAAAAACATAGAACAGCAGTAGAATGAGCAGTCTAAGAAATATGATTGTTAAAAACTTAATGCAGGCTAATGCTGAATTTGGTCGAAGGTTGTCATCATCAGCTGTTATATTACCATGTAATATCATTGAGGCAAAAGCTGAAAGGACAGGACAGTTGGTGGGTTATCATATAATGAGATTGCCTTCCATATTGTGTAAACAGCTTGTAAGCCTGTTGTGCAACCAAACAGCTATTGTACTTTATCACCACTGTCCACTAGATTGAGAACCAACCAAACCCATTGATCTTAATTCTTTCAACAGCCGACTTCTTTCAAGTTTTCATGTGAGGTAGGCAAAAATGCGCCGTCCCTATAGGACATCACAAACAATTATCTTTTTTTTATCACCAGGTCAACAGACTCAACCCATTTCCATGAAACTTATCATATCTCTGCACACCTATTAATGATGAGCACACAATGTAAATACTGTTGGTTGATAAAGAAATTTCTGTTTTGTAGGAATCTATAATCATAACAGCGATATGAGTGGATATTGTCTGACTGACCTATGATGTGTCTACATACTACCTTATATCTATAAAGTTGGAAATAGGGCGCTGTGTCTTACCATTGAACTGTTTTTGTACCAGCAATCATGTTACATGTACATATTATTATTTTATCCATTGAATCCCGGTGTAAATAGATAGTATTTTTTAATGGGCAAATTGTGATAAACATTTTATTTTATACATTTTTGCAAAAGTTTTCAAGTGCATGAAAAGAAAATTGAGCAGCATAAAATTTATTGATGAGCGTTTCTCAGACCAAGGAATCATTGCTCTGATGTTGACTAGGTTGATTTATCATTTTTGTGGACTTTATATGTGCAAACGAACACTTTTTATAAAACTGAATTTTTACGAATACGGTTAAAATTTTCTGTCGCACAATGAACTAAAAATAAATGTACACCCATATAAAAGAAAGGAACATCAGGGTTTTACACTCATTTACCATGACTCACCATTTATTGATTGAGCCAACTATTTGGACAGTGGAAATCCCATTCGAATACAAAGCTTGTTCCGGAGGCTGGGTGTTTATCATAGCCAGTCATCCAAGGTAAAACCTGGAAAACCCACTATTACTGACTTGGGTTTGCCAGTCCAGGGCTTCAGCCTGCCTTGTATATAATTATGCCTGTAAATAATTTCCCGTTTTCCATGATGAAACTGTATCACAAGGTGTCCAATTAAATCCTAGTGAATCACCCAACGGGACTTCACAGACTTTCCATGCTGGGTCAGCAATATAAAATACAATTCCATCCATGCTAAGGCGTTGTTAAATTAAAGATAGGAATGTATATATAGATCAGAGGTCTTATCACAAATTTTCCAATTAGCGCTGTTTGCGTCACACAATTTGCCAACCACTGAATGCCAGTTCTTGCGTATAGTACCCTCCTCACATAGGTCATAATTGAGCTGGATTATAATGACAGGGGATGACACTCATCATTCTTTTACATACACTCACAGAGTAAGGATTTATATATATCCTTACTCTGTGATACACTCCTTGCATAAACCACCACATTTACTAGCAAAAATTCTCTCATTTATCATTAATTAGTTGCCTAATTTTACTCTGAGGTGTAATATTACTCTGAGGTGTAATTTTACTCTGAGGTGTAATTTTACTCTGAGGTGTAATAATTTTACTCTGAGGTGTATAAAAGTATGTATGAACAAATTATTTCATGACAATGAAATTCGAGCAGTCTGGTGAATTACAACAAGAATATGACTTTTGTTGGCCCCATTGCTTTCAAAACAAATTGTGTGGGGTCCAAGATAAATTCTAGTGATAAGTAGGTCAATTGTGCGACTGAGATGTAGCGACATTTGCCACCGCTGAGAGCTGGAGTATGGTCAAAAACCTTGCAGATAATAATCATTATCATTATCATTCAGGAGTAGGGTTGAGGCCGCATCTCCAAACTTTGTATTACTGCCGAGACTCCCAACTTAACATGCGTGAAGATCAAAAGGTGAAATATGTACCCGGCGATGCTATATTTAGTCCTGGGCAACCATTTGGAATTTGATGGCAGCAAATTCTGTAAATTCTAACCAAGAACTACAAACACTACCATTTTGAAATAGTGGTTCATTGGCAAGCAGCCCTACCACTTTCAAACTCAATTGTAAGATGTCATTACTAAATTAAAGTGATAACAAAAGGTCAAGCATGTGACCGAAATGTTGCAACAATCCCTGCAACCGAATGCTAGAAAATTGTTATCATTCTAATAGGTATGTTGCAATAGGGACATCCCAGACTGATTCCAAGATATCCCCTCGAAAACAAGGAAGTTGTGAGAAGTGAGGTTATTTATTACAATAATATATCTTGTTCCGTCCATTCAATTGTGTTATGGAGTCATATTTAAAATTACCACACAGATAGATAACATGACAAAACATAACACATAGTATTTGACAGGCTAAGGGAAAATGACTTAATATGACATGCAGTAAAATTTGTAAATTTAAAAATATCATCGAGCTCTTCACACCAAAAAAGTAGTGAAAACAGATGTGATGCGATGTGATGTGTTTATTCTCATTGAAGAGATCTCTCCTTTAGAGACAGATAGGTGAATCTTCTCAAACAATGAACAGGTGTGCGATGGCTATTACCAAAACATTTATCCATGCTAAATTAAACTTAACATCTTTACAAACTGCAGAGCGTCTCGTATCTAAATATGATCGAAACCATTTCCGTAGACACCAAAACAGAGAATCAATTGGACCAGCTCCAATATCAATGCATTCAGTAAATGCATAACTATCACCTCATAACTAACCAATTTTTAAGTACTCAATAAAACTTTTGTCGTTTGTTAACTGGTTCAGAGCTACCAAATGATCTCTTGTGTCCACCAAATCCACCACCTCTACTGCCGCGGTTAAATCCACCGCCTCCATATCGCTGTCCACCCTGTGATTGGTAACCACCACCAAATGAACCCTGTGACTCCAGCTCAGGTAGCGTAGTAGCACGTTCCAGGCTATCATTAGCATTTTTCTGAGTAAGTGACTCTTCCCACTGCTTCATCTCATCTTCAGGTAAATCAAACACAGCACCCTGTCGAAGAGATATTACAACACAATAATATATATCGAGTTCAGTCAATTGAGTTTGCATAAATTGACACATCATCCGGTTCCTAATATTGGCGTCATTCAAATTGTGCACAGCACAGAGGCTTGCCATCAGGCGTAGCTTTTACCATATTATTAAAGCATACAGCATACAGCACCACAAATTTAAGTGGTGAGACTTCGTATATCAAACATTAAATTAAAAAAAACTACACAGGCTCACTTCCGTTTTAGCTTTACATTGTTATTTGCCTTGCAAGCCACGTTGATAAGTACCTAAGTAGGCAGATACACAACAACAATTTAACCTTGACCTCGCTTCTTGTGGCCTATTAAACTTGATACGCTGAGATACTTCCAGGTCTTTCTTTATCTAAGATAAGTTAGTTGCAGTGCTACTTATAGAAGTTGTAACAAACTGTGACTGAACAACATACCATTTTATCTTTGCATAATCTCATGCTGGCCACTTTGTTTGAGAGGTTTTCATCAATTTTCCTAATCATGTTGTAGACGTAGCCTTTGTATTGTATGACGGTTGTAGTACGATATAAAAATGTCACAAACCCCTGTAACAATATAGAAATAAATAAAATATTGCATGGAGAAATTCACATGATATTGATGTGGTAATCGTGAAGCGCCTAATTTCCAGCATCTGCATCAACAGATACTCTACAAACATACATGTTATTATATTCGTACTAGGATTATTATAAGTAAGAGTGAGCAAGGGGACACGAGAACAAAAAAACAGTCATTGTTATTGGCAGAAGGATTAAATATCATGAGTTGTTATGGCCTTTAAATAAGTACAAAAGATGTATTGATCGACATTTTAATAATCACGCTTGGTAATAATAAAAGCAGAAAGTGCTAAAATATCTAATAGAATCAATGGACTATCAGCCTTTCTGCAGTAGGTCAATGAACTGTCATGAACTTGTCATGCAGCAAAATTTGATGGCAGCAACATAACCTGGCACTAGCTTTATGGATTTTGGGTGTAACCCAATCTGCTAAAATGTGTACTATCAGCAATGACTATTTATAATCTTTGCTATCAGTGAATAGCACGAAAAATATTTTAATGCTTAGATGCCCTTCTGCATACTTTCTTATTATAAAGCTAGACATTGGAACTGCAATCAGCTTCCGCATGAAACAGCTTGGCAGGCAAGCAGACCAAAAATACCAATGTTGACATAACATGATAGAGTTCACAGAATTGTGTAGATACGAAGCTTATGTCTCATATCACCACTCAACATAACTAAAAATCAACCAATTCGACAATAAGGTGATGCATTGAAGAAGATATAGTTGTATATTTTTGTTTATACTTACATTTCTGCCAGAGATGAGGGAGTGGTTTGTTATTGTTGTTTGACCAGTTGCTATAGCCAGAAGGGCGGCAACAGCATCTTTAGCACCTTTAGACTCAATCAACTCCTCCGCAAGAGGAGTGAACTTCTCTATAACATCTGCTCCAATCTCTTCTATGGAGCTAAAATTTAAAATCCACACATTATCATGTAAGCCATATGAGTATCATATGCATAACTTCATAGCATACTTGTAAATCAAGTTATCTTATACATAAATATCATATGGGCATGATGACAATAGAATATGGCATAGCATCTCTCAGGTAACACTCAAAAAAGCCATGTTATTACATTATTATTATCGGCAAACACTGGGGAAAATTAGGTGATCGCCTTTAAAAATTCGTAGATTGGCATGAAGCCAAAATCCAATATAGCTCACTTAGAGCAGACCTAATCAGCATGGAAAAAAATGCCAGTCACAACCACTCAACCTAACCCTATTTATCAAGCCCAAACGCAGCGATTTCTAAGAAGATTGGCATTTGCATAGATAGTAATATGCACAAGTTTCCACCGGTCAAGAACATAGCAAGCAATATATAAATATATTATCAGAATGAAATGATTACATTTTGTACCACTGTCGCATAAATATTTGAAAAGTGAGAGCTACAATGAACTAATGAAAAAAAAATGTAACATCCGATCAGATTGTTCGGAAAAACAATGATACTTTATTTCTCAGCAGAGGGGACAACTATGAGCGCAAGTTCTATCTGAATATCTCAGATGAGGAAACCAACCTCTTAATATCTGTCATTCCTCTGTTCATCATATCATCAGCTGTCGGAACGTTCACACGTTTGAATGACAATTTCTACAAGAAATTCAAATAAATTAAAAAGACAATAGGTGCAAAAGATGAAGTGGTGAGCGTATTTTGCACTGCATCAGGAACTAACAGTCATTTTAGTTCCCTATTCATTTGGTTTTAAACTTCGGATGTGAAACCGATAAGCTAAAGCCCAGCAGTGCCAACAATTGTTTTATTTTAGTCATCCACGCTTCTAAAATTATGTTCTTTGTCCATAGAGTGCAATCACAAGGTCACTTTCAAGCTCGATACCACCTCGTAGATACATGAATTTCACAACTATCTAAGAATGTTCAATAGATTACATAGAAAAAGCAGACAGACTAGTTACAAAATAAATATCGAATCTCATAAGATCATTCGGTTATTAATAGCTGATGACTTATAGCGGACCGCTCCACCCTTATGAGATCGTGTTCAGTCCATCCGCCGTATATACATAGGTTTGATACCACCTGGTAGATGCATGAATTTCAAAACTATCGAGGAATGTTCAATTGTTTATATAAAAAGCGTGTGGAAAAAGCAGCCTGACTAGTTACAAAATAAATATTGCATTAATAGCTGATGACTTACAGCAGATCGCTCCACCCTTATGAGATCGTGTTCAGTCCTTCCGCCGTATATACATATAGAGACTCCTGACTTCCCAGCTCGACCTGTACGACCTGACCTATGTATGTATGACTCAATGTCCTGCAAATAAAACAATTTCTCACATGGGTATACAGGTCAAAGAAGATATTAATATTAACATGCAACTGTGAGTGTAAAATCTTATATCACAGGTTATTAGGGGGAAAAACATCAACCAACCTGTACATAGCAGTTGGGCCCTAAAAGCAAATGCAACCTACAGGGAGAGGGGAGACAACCACTTTAAAATACTATGTTTCTACAAGATTGTCATGATCAAATTGTCATTCAAATAACTGTTCAAGCAAAGCTGGAACATGTATTTATATATCAATATGATGTTCATCTTCATTCTTTGTTGTAATGTAGGAATAATCTGTGGGTGTGAGTTAATAATGATGCCGGGTCTTAGTTTTTCTATATAGCCTATTCTGCAACCATGCGTTTACACACTGTAGAATTGTTCAGTATATGGACCTTGCAATGTGTGATGCAATGCTGGAAACTGGAATCTTTGCATTGGACTTTCTGATGATTACCCGTTTAGGTAAAACCATTATGCGTCAGCATAATCAACTCTGAAATAATCAAATAAACCTAAGCTCTTGACTGAAGCCATCAATTATGCTGAACAAAACACACTGCATTTGATCAAACATTCTCTAGCCTGAACTGAATTGACATTGTTATCCCCATAAAACGCTTTCAATCGTAGCCTTTGTTCCATGACTTTTCTTGCTGCTAAGATTTAGCCAATTGGACATTTGGTTGCAAATAACACTCCTTTATGTATTCAAACGCATTGTTGAAATCTAGATTATAATGCTAGGGGAATCCCCGATTTGGTGACATTACTGTGTTAGCGTGATCATAGTGTTTACTTTATACCAAGTAGCTTAGCAAATTCGGACGATATGAACACTTCTCAGAAAGCGACTGAAATCTTATCACAATTGACCTTGACCTGCCAATTTGCCACACTTAACACTGCCTGGATAATCTGCTAGCTCGATTGCAATGCAATGGCAAATCTTTAAACACACGTCAAAAACCAAGCTTCAAAATGAAATAAATATGATGTTCAAAATTTTTTGAAGTATGATTGGCACAAATTGCCCGCGCACATCTATACACTGTTGCGAGATGTTTTAAACTGTTTTAATGAGGGCATAGTATCAAGAATAGGTTTGAGCGTGCATAAAATGACGCTTGATATCGTCAGAGGGGGTTCTCCAGCTATTAACCTCCCGATGAGCCCAGGAACGTTTGTGTGGGCAACATGTACCGATGTTACGACTTATGCTGATGCTCGCTCAAGCAAATAAAGAAAGTGGTCGACTTCAATGCCTCACTTCTCAGCTTCAGGTGGTCAAAGAGGGCCAGTTTTGGGCTTGTTTAAAATATGACTAGCTGAAGAAAATCCAAATCTTTCTCATGTTCATACATAATTGATGCCCATACTTGAGGCTGGCCTAAATAAGATTTATCTAGGTCATACCGTAGAAATATAAGGCGCACTTTTGGGTAACATGAACTTTAGGAATTAATTTAGATATTTATCAAAAAACCAATGTTGCATACTGTTTGATGTTAACAAAAGATGCTTTTAGAGATTGATGACCTTGGATAAAACATTTTTCAATTTTTATTTCTTTACAAAATTAGATAATGATGCAATGATTGCATAATGACTCAGTGACTATTTTACCCTGGAATTTAGAGACTACTTTATTGCGCAATAGACATTCTAAAGTTGAAATAATTGGCTACCACTGTCTCAATTCAAACATCAGCCAGGAAGTGAAAACCAAGACTGAGTCAGATTTTATGACACATGATTTGAACTTGTTTAAATGATAGTAAGGTTTTGTTACTATCCTGTGTTTGAACAGAGATCAAAGATAATAAATATAGTCTATTCTATGCACATATCATGATAACCAACCGGAATAGAAAAATTGTTCCAGTTGATATTACTTAATTATTTCATTCAAGGAAGCACTTGGAGCTTTCACCAATGACTCATGGTTACACTCAGGTGGTGACTAATGTGTGCGTCCCCCTGGATGACTCATAGCTCGATGCCAATCCAAAAATAGCCTTCCAACCTTTAGTCCGGCAGCACCAAATTTCAAATTGAACTAATTAATTCATAAATAGGAGTCCTCCATGCTTGTGAAACTTTTGCAATGACTGCCTGTCCATCTTTGATATCATGCATTCAATAGTGAAAAATAGAAATGACGGTCAGCAAGGGACATCAAACTAAACTTACAGTTGGGGGACTGGTCTGTATTACAACATCAACTTCAGGAATATCAAGCCCTCTGGCAGCTACATTAGTTGTTACCAGCACTTTGACTATGCCCTCTCTGAATTCCTACAACAGATGAAACGGTGTCCATCGATATAACAGGCGTCCCATAAAAGTGTTTGAAGCTACTAAAAAGACAGTATAAACTGTCCATTCATGTTACTTGGAGCAAATCAAATCTCAAGTTAACTTCTAAGCATTTCACAATAATGAAAATTTTGAGGGTTTCATACCTGTAAGACCCTTTCTCTGGATGCTTGCGGTACATCTCCGTGTAACTTTTGTTTTGCCAGTTTGATCTCAGGACTAATAGACAGCTCGTCCACTTTTCGCTTAGTATCACAGAATATCATTGCCCGACCGCTATCTCCAGTATAATACTGTACCAGCTTACCGAGTACCTCCGGCAGGTCAGTCCAATTAGATTTCACAGCCAAATGCTGCAAAAGGGGTATAAACGATTTTAGTTCAAGCTTGGACACTACAATAAAGCCTCCAAAATTATAAGACATCTATATTAGGCAATTCGCATCGACCTAAGCAGGCACCCTACATTTAGAAATGACGTTAACGAGCAGTTACTGTCACTGATCTCATTACAATTCCTATAAAAATACATGTTCCAGTTGTTTTTGAGGTAGGGTTAATGATGCACATTAACTACACTCACAGTCACATGGGAAGACGTTTGATTGAGAGAGTTCCCAACAAGATCAATGACTGGCGGCATCTTCTTCATGTATTTGGCCGCAGTCTTCTTCACCCAGGCAGGCATCGTGGCAGAGAAAAACAATGTCTGTGGTTTTGATGCAGCTTCTGCAATAATAAACAAATTGAATTATCAATTGGGATTTTTCTGTACAAGGAGTTGATCTTCAGACTTCATAAGCCTTAGACATCTGGAGCAATGTATCCACAGCATGGAGTTACTAGTAAGTATTCATCCAAGTAGGAAGAGAATCATGTGAGATCAGTTTTTTTAAACACATCATGCAAAAATCATAGCCTATCACATGATGTTTGAATAAAGCAAGCAATGAATAATAGGAGTAGGTGGAACACAGTAAAAGGGGAAGTGTAGACTGTGAAAAAGGAGGAAGCAAATATAAAAAAGGCCAATCAACTGTTTTGATTCTAAAGTGACCTTCGGCACATGACTCTTCAGACCCCCCTGGATTAAGCCCATGATTTCTAGTCATATGTACATAGTCATTAAATTACATGTTTGACCAGAACGTTTTTTTATTCACGCTGATAAGAAGAAAGAAACAGAATTAAACATCCTGTTTTTTAAAAACTGGTAAAGAAATTCGAAGCATTGCGATTTGATGCTTGTAAATTTTTTTTTTTGATGTAGGAACTACTTCCTTATTATTTTTGACTGAGAAATGTACCAGATATTTGAATTCATCATTTTGAACTACTTGCACTTATAAAACAACTCTATATCCATCGTATCTCTGTGACATGAATCATAATAGATGACCCTTGAAGTTTAAATCAACTACATTAACATCGCAGCCCATCATTAGCCGTAAAAAATATGACTATGTGACAAGGCTACGACATGACTCTTTCATTGCAATTGAATGAGAGTTTTAAACTTTGGGTTACTACCATGACTTTCAACAACTGCCACAGCACAAACTGCACGTTGAGTTTGAATGATTTTGGGACAGTGATTAAATATCCCCACACAAATTCTAATAAATAGTGATTTTCTTGTTCACATGTCTGAGGCCTATCAGAAGAGCGGGAGCAACTCTTAATGCAGGCAAACTGGATAAAACATGCCGCCTTATCACGCTTCATGTGCTACCTTATAAATGCATTCAAATCGACATCATGACCAACAATGTTAGTAAACCACAGCTCTTCAGAAACTATATGTCGTGTTGGGCAATTCTATGCCCAATTGGATTATTGCCTGTTTACTCTCCTTAAACATTCCACTGTTGAAATTGATTTAGAAAATATAATATGCTCCGAGTAGACCTAAAAGGCAAGACAAACATCTTTTCTGTTGTTTGGAAATGGAGAAATTTGATCTTTTTGTTGCCCCACTTTTTTTATCATCTTCAAATCACTTTTTATTGTTGACTTCTTTGTCGTTTCACTTTCCTTATTATCTTTAGTGGTGATATTCTGAAAGCTTTTAGGCACATCTTTAGTAGTAGAATTATAATGATTACATTTGACTAGTGACCCGTTGTGCCTTAGGCTTATGAGTAGAATGGGAGCAACTCTGAATGCAGGTATATTAGTGCACCAAATAGAAAGAAAGAAATATTACACCACAGTTCACATTGCTGCGAGAGTTGTGAGTGTTTCTGTGATCTGAAGATTACCTATGTTATCTTCATTTAGCAAAAAAATCTTATGCTTACAATCAGGGAGGTACTTGCTTACAATTACCTATATGATTAGACACAGGAACAAGTACTATTCAATAATGACCATAAAAATCAATCATGATATAATAAAATTCTATTATGGCATATAAGTGTTTTATCTTTACAGCTACAGTATGACACTGGTTCTCAGTCACACCAAATTTGACAATTGTGCCTTTGAGGTTTGCTATTCATCCCAGTCATTTGATGCATAAATAACACATACATTAGCCAAAACAGTAAAAAGAAGTGCATAAGATTTATCATTATGCAATCGTTTTTCGAATCAGCTCTTTCACACACAGCAGTTGCAAGTATACACAAATATATGTGAGCCTGAAAAGCGGTGTAGTTCAAGTTTACAGCACGGGTGATGGTTGTGAGTGAGTTTGGATTTTTACAATTAATGACAGGGAGAGGAGATGTGGGGAGAGTGATTCAATAGGCTAACAAGTCTAGCCTTCTAATTTATACACACTGAGATACAAAAATGCTTTCTTTAAATCTATTCAGCTTGTAAAGTCACCTAATTTCCGGAACAAAATAATAGCTTGTAGATACTGTTCATCTCTGTTATATTTTAACATTTACCTTCCTTGTAGGAGTGTGAAATAATCTTCTCAACATCATCAGCAAAGCCCATGTCCAACATCTGATCGACCTCATCAAGAACAACATGCTCCAGTTTACTTGTGTCTAAAACCCCTCTGCCGACCCAATCTAAAACTCTACCTGGAGTTCCTATAAGTATGTCTATACCACTTCGAAGCTCATTTCCTACAAGAATGATACATAGTCAGTAAAACTTTCGAAATTGTTTTTCAAATACATACAGCATAAAAGTCTGTTTATGTATTATCATTTATCACCACATAGTAATAAAACCCACACTGGGTGTCCTTGGTACAGGACTGGTATGGTTTATTTATGACTGTTTTGCAGGCATTTTGATGCTGTGACACAATGGAAAAAGAATTTACCATTCTTACCATCTGATTCTTATAAAACAAAAAGAAAACTCTATCAAGAGGCGTTTGGAAATGACAGACTGGGATTTGTCCTCTCATTGAGTAACATGATCAAGGAGAAAACAACTCTGAGTTACATGGCAGGAGTCCCATACCTTGTCCACCTAGTGGAACACCACCATAGAAGGCTTGAATATTGATTGTACTGCTTCTCAGGTCCTTGAAATCTTTGGCAACCTGGTTCACCAATTCTCTGGTAGGGGCTAGAACAATCACCTGTTTATAAAAACAACCATATCAAATTCAACCACAAGATTAAAACAGAATATTTGCATGAATACACTGGTCATTGAGTGGACCTGAAAAAGCTTTCTCTTCCGCTCTACAAAATGTGACACGCCCTTTTTTTGGGTAAACCTATAAAATTTAATAGATACAGAGCTCTATGGAATGTCAACCACAGTTAACTCTGGCTTATTTGCATTGCAAAATTGTATTGCACATCATTTAAAAAGTTTAGAGTCAAGAGATCACAGAATGGAATGTCACTTACCCTTGGTGCTCTCCCACGAGTCTTATTTGGAGTACCGGACTCAAGCTTTTCCATCAATGGTAAAGCAAATGCCAGCTGTAATTAAAACAAAAGTGACACCTTGTCATCATTAAAGGATTACTTGATTCAGGGAGAATTCTCCCTGTATGATTTAATTATTCAACAAGAAGATTAACGGAGGAAGCACATTATTGCAAAGACCTTATTTTAACTCATTGGGCCTTGTTGTCTCTGTAATAATAGTTTCACACCCTTTTTAAATTGTAGTATTCAATAACTATGAGCAATTCTGTATTTATTTTTGTAAATCACCAGAACAATGGATACACTCTATTGCTAAGCTTTATCAAACAATGACTTCATGTCCATGGAAGCAGATGAGCAATTTGGATGTAGAAACCATACATTTTACTATCATTATTGGTTTCATGGCCATGCTAGACCACATGAGGTAGATTATTACACCAGTTAAACTGCACAAAATACCATTTGATCATATGGTACTTACAACCAGGTAATCCAAACCAGAGATGCTCAAGGCGATATCAAATTTAATCACCAAATCAGTTAGAAAACAAACAATTCTGAGTACCTACCGTTTTACCGGTTCCAGTTCTGGCCTTGGCTATTGTGTCTTCGCCTTCCAAAACCTTCTTATATGTCTCTACTTGGATGGGGAAGAGATAGTTGATACCTTTGGCTAGAAAATCAGGATTGAAGGTATAGGAACACACAAGAAGTACGGAAGATTGTCAGCATTCCGCAGCAGAGAGACAATCTCATCCAGTAAATTATGGTCCAAGAGTCGATCATATCCGGTCTCATAAAATTGAATCAAGACGATTTACTTTTTCAGATGAATAAACTACAGATTAAATATTAAACAACAGCTTCCTAATACCTTTTAACTTGGCAATGGTCTTCTCTCTGATGGGGAAGTTTGAGAATCTGCCAGCAGCATGTTCTGGAGGAACGCCATCATCAGCAACTTCCTCCTCAGTTTTAGATTCACTCTTCTTTGGACTGGTCTCAGCGGTGCCATTTAGTTTCGATTTCTTTTTCTTCTTTGGGGTGGTAGTATCAGCTGGGATGTCATTTTCAGCATCTGATGATTTTTTCTTTTTCTTCTTCTTTTCACCATTGGTCTCCTCCTCACCTTCAGATTTCTTTACTTTCTTGGACTTTTTTTCTTTCTTTTCCGGACTTTGCTTTTCTTCAGAGCCCTTGGCTGACAGCTACAACAAAAAGTCCACCAATTTTGAGTGCCAAAATATCAAAACAACATGATAATCAAATATTTAACAAAATAAATCCCATTCATTCATTGAAGTTAACAGGTAGGATTGGATCAAGGGGATGGAAGCCACTTGATTGATTGACATCATTAATTTACATGGGCTACACTCATGACAGGCAATGGCCATGTTGTATCTTAGTTTATAATCAAAAATTTCATCCCAAACACAGCATTACGGGGTCATGTGGCTACTGCATGCTCTGAAAAACGTCTTTCACTTGATTTACTAAAATACATGCACAGTTTTGAGCAGTAGACATAACTATGTCCCTACACAACTCGACAGAATACGAGAAGTCACTGTGTTAAGCATACATACACCATATTTAACACCATATTCAATTAATTTTTGCCTAATATTTTTAAATCCGTGAATTCTTGCATGTATGTTTATTTGTTTCTGGATAAAAGTCCCTGACTTAATCTTCACCAGAATAAAAATGGAAAATATATATATCTGCTTCTATCACTGCACAGTTTATATCAATAAGATGCCGAGAAAAATTAGGTGGTAGCAAAAATAAGTTACCTGTGTCATGTCCTCATCGATGCCATTCTCGCTAAGTGTCATACTGACGGACCTAGTTCTTGGCTTTTTCAAAACCTCCTGTAGAACGTCAGTTCCATCCTCAGACTTTATCTTCTTGTCCTATCAAAATAATGACATTTTATAGCCAGTTATAGCCTAATTTTATTTCCCTAATGAGAAAACAGCTTGGCCATCTCAGACCTAGTTTCCTGGGATTCATTCTGTGCCCATTCTCTCGTCCCATGCAGAGTTGATTGCAGCATGACTGTGCTGAGGGTCAATTTTAGAAATAAAGTTTGAGTGGGCATGTACAAAATTCACATGTGTCCCGTTATCATCATATACAGCAAGATCCATCTAACTAATAGTGATCCACACATGTGTGTTATCCAAATAAACTTAGCAAGTTGCAGTTTGGGGCTTTATGGGAGACATCAGTTGTGATGTGAAGGTAATTGACCGAGTAGCCTCAGAACTGTGAATGAAACTGTATGGGGAAGACATCAAGTGTGGAACACATTTACTGCTACGATAACAGGTGAAGATATCAAAGCACTAACAATTCATCATAGCAGACACGGGAATACAAGTTAATTGCGTCTGAGAGTTGGTCACCCAATCACAAAAGAAAATCATGCTAGTTACGTGAAACTGCAATCTCTTCAGGCCGACGCCAGCTCATGAAAATAATTCCAAAATTCATAAGAAACCTTTCTTCATGAACAATCTCTCTTCCCAAGCACTATGACTGTGTTTTATCCCCCACTTGTAGGCACCATATCTATGTTCTAGGTGGCTGTTGGTGACCTGTGTGTTTAAACTAAACTTAAATCATGTTTTGACTGTCACTGGACTGGTAATCAACGCCTTCATTGTTTCCCTGAACCAGTAATCATACATTAACATTTAAGCAGTTTGTAGCTTGTTCAAATCAGGAATTTTTGGGCAGTAGCAAATTGTATCCAGCCAGGATTATAATAGTCACAACAATACATATAATATATATATATAATACATACAACATGAATAACTAAACCACATCAACTGTCTGGATATTTTAGTAATTTAGTATCACACAATTTGGACTGATAACTAACTTAGTTATACCGCTAAACGGGGAAGACAGGTAAAGTTTGTACTTAGTTACTAAGTACAAACTTTACCTGTCTTCCCCATTTAGCAGTATTTAAAGTTCAACTCAACTCAACGACAACTGTATCAAAATTTGTTTGTTTTGACTTCTTTTGTTTCAACTTTTATTTAAGCTTAAGTAAAACTACCCCAATAAATAAGTTGAGTGAGTTCATAATAATAATAATAATATCATCACGTTAAATATAATTGAATATAGATTAAGCAGAGAGTAAATGAATATATTTCATAAAAAAAATAAGGTTAGTAAGCTTTCTTTTTAACTAATTCTTTCTTCTAAAAATAAATGACTCTACTTACTTTCTTTGACTTCTTTGTGGTGATATCAGCAGTGATATTTAGCTTCATTTTACTGATGTCGGTATCTGTGAGATTATCAGCCTAAAATATTATGATTAAATGAAGATGTGGCAGAGGTTTAACACCAAAAAGGAGTACTGTAGCTTGGAAATGTGCTGCTGCCTCGCTTCGTCTTCACCACATGTGTGTTCTCTTTAAATAGGAGGCAATAAAGGGTGCAGGTCTATGTTCCGTTCGGATCTATGTTCCGTATGGGTCTATGTTCCGCTGATTTTTGGGTCTTTAGTCCGCTGCTCCTGCCTATACTCAATGCCCATATTATGTTTCGCCCCAACTGATACTTGATAACTCCAAAAAAAGGCAACTCCCTATAATAAAAAAGAGAATACAGGGAGAGTGGGAATCATAGCAAAACCCAACTGTTATCAATGAACCAATGAGTTGGTAATACACTTGAGCTCAACCATTTAAGTTAGGTTTGGCAATATGCCTTATCTTCTCATGGGACAAAAGTTAGCATCACGCCATTTTTAATAACCGATGGAATTTGCATTACAAAAATTTATGCTGTTCTGAATGGGCATTAAAAACAGGCGCTGGCAACAGGTGTTGTAAGACGTGTGGCCTGTGCTGTATGGGACACGTCTTACAGCACTCAAGGCCTATACAGTTTTGTTGTGTTCCATACAGCACCTGCCACAGGTCTTATAACACCCATTGCACCTCAGGAAGTTGTATGAGTGTTTAATGGAACTGAGTACTTAAAATGCATTTAGTACGCAACACTGCCTGCACCATCAAACTCTCTAATATGATATTTTTTATAAGATTGGGGACACAGTTGAAATTAACAGTTGGACAGCATATCGAACGGCAAAGTTCTGTTGAAATACAGATCTGATAATTTCACGCTGGTTATCGTTATGCCGGCTGTTGCTGCCGAGTAAAAGACTCTTTGGTGAAGCCTTTTTAGCAAAATCCTGACAAACAAACGTTGCTCAAAATCCTCGCTCCTTAAGTCTTTCAATTTAGACAAATTCATTTCCAAATTGTCCATTCAGAATATGGTTCCATCATCCAAAAAGCAATATGACTTGCAATTTGACATGTTACAGGCGGAATAATCAGATAGCGATTTTAATGCTTTTTAATCAAACACCAGTTGTCTCCTCTCTCTCCATGGATAGACAACTAGCTGATAATTATAATAATAAAAATTCATTATTAAAAACACTCGTAAAAATTTTTGATTACTAGACATTGAACATTCAACATTATCAATATAAATCGTTTTCATTGATACTTATCACTGAGTTAAATGAAAAATCTAGCTTAGAATTATTATGAATAGCTTGTCAACTTTAGTGACTTAAGCGGTAAAATGCCTCTTTTTGCAGGCGAAAAGATGGTACACAATTATTATATTGTTAAGCAGTGAAACAGGAAAAGTTCCATCTAACATTTGATGTTTTTTGATGTGACTGCAATTATAATAGTATAATCAATGAGTTTTCAAACACTAAATCAACAGTTTGTGTCATCATAGTCTCTGAGAGAAAGGTTTCAGAGATAGGCACACTCTCTAATGTAGCTCAGCCACTCTAAAAATCACCTGCAAAAAATTGTCTCGCTTCTATTCCTAAGTACATAAAAAATGTCATGAGACTGTTTGGAAATAAGGTAACCGGTTCAAACATATTCTGAACTGGGTAAAAACTGATCCAATATAATTGAACAGTGAAAACGTATTTAATCGATAAAATCAATCTACACTTTTTCCCATGTTTTGAATTCAGAGTTTTGGCCCCTTATCAGTTAGGAGCGGAATGATTCAAGGACCATACATGTTCCTCTGTTATAGATTTGTATGTCTATATATATATATATATATATATATATATACATGATATATATACACATAGTATTTATATGAAACTTAACTCTACAACAATGGACTAATTGGGTTTCCCTAGATCATGTTTATGAATGAATGTGATAGGTTACCAAAAGTTGAGATGTAGGAATTATGTTTATTAAGTTTTTGAGATATAAATTAAATATTGAGGAGGGGCACCTTGTTTATATCAGTCAACATGGTAATGAATATGCGGAATGTTTTCAGATTTGCCATGTTATCACTGTTAACAATATACTGTTACCCCTACAGATGTCACAGCTATTGGGGGTAGTTACATGTTGAGTTGGTGAACTGAAAAATCTAGAACCTGACAAGACCAAACTCATGAGTACTAATGCTGCGGATCTGTATTTTTTATATCATAACAGCATCATCCCCGTTTACTGTTGGAATTGTCCAAACAGTGTGATCATGGATTTACGACAGGCGAGCTCTATGTTAAAAGTATGCATGTAATTGCAGTAATTATTGACAGGGCACAATTAAACTAAGACAATCTGCTTGAAAGAGACAGCTGACAGCGCAACCTTGATGGTGAGCTTTCTGGTCAAGGAACCTGATATGAGCGCCCCTACATTTCTTTTCTTGTTTGAATATGAACTTGCTTGACATGAAGGAAACATTGTTGCTGCCGATTTTTGCTCTGATCTGTTTCATTTTATTGTTTAATTTTAAATATACGGAGGCGTGTATATTGAAAATTAGATCATTTTTGGAAGTAGAAACTCTATTTATGATGATCTCTGCAATCGATAGATTCAGCAACACTAGCTGAAAAAGTTGCCAAGTTGAAGATGTATCATTTACCAATCGTCATTTGATTATAGAACCATGGTATAACTTATCATATCAATTTGAATCACAAGGTACTGGTGTGAGTGTATTTGTAGATTTCAAGATCAATGAAACTAATAAAAATCAAACGCGATACTAGAACAACGCTAAAATTGCAAGAATCAAATCTACTCATTGGATCGAATGAAACCATGAACAGGTCTTCAAGAAGCTCAAGCCGGAGTAGTGTATCTGGTTGCTCATTTTAATACATGAAGATATTTTGCAAGGGTCATTTCAGGTAAACAGTATCACCTACTTAACTCGACAACTCTGCTGTTTGCTGCGTCGCAAATGATGCTGGTGGTGGCGTCAAAACCATTTTGATTGCACAGTGAAGTGCATTGAATTCAATTCAATTTCTCTCAATTTTTTCTAGACCACATAACGCTATACTTTGGCACCTTGCAGCGAATATAACATAATACCCTGATGTAGTATATTTTTTGATGTTGTAGAGGTACTCCAAAACCGGGGCAAATCCATTGGAGAAGGCCATCATTAACATACATAATATGAAAAACAATTCAAGTTCCCAGGTTTCAGATATCAATTGTCATTTAATGAGGTTGTATTTTACGACATGGTGAGCTATGTTGGAATTGAAAGATCAGTAGTTCTTCTATAATATTTCAATAAGCAAAAATCAATGCCCATAATGCGGCAGACGAAATACATGTAATGTCTGATTGCCAAAACTATGTTTATAAAAGCAATTTCACATGATACTTTTTTATGTATACCCGAACATAATTTAGGTTCTTACTCCTTAGATGGCTGCAAGTGCGAGTTTGTGGCATCACATTACAACTATTCACTTTTGTTTGATAATGTTTGTAAGGAATTTGATGATGTGATGCCTCAAACTTGCATATACAGCTATCTGAGCACTTTTAACGCATCAGAATGTCTCTTGAAGTACAAATTGGAGTTGTCTGCTACGGGTTGTTGAGCAGACAATCTGAAAGAAGCTTGGCTTTAGCTGCACAGCATATTCCCGAGATCAATTGCTGCGGGACTCAGGCCAAAAGCAAGAGCTAAAATTGACAAAAATTTGTCGTTGGGTGATAGCTCGGCCACCAGACTACCTGTCGAGCAGCTCTGCAGGTTTAGCAGTACCCTGGTGTCCAGCATGTGCATGTGCAATATAGGCACTACGCAAACTAGCAGGTACATCAAGTCTATCATTAAACATGAGACATCCTTTGAACCCGGGCAATTTATGACTGCTTGTTTCTTCGCCAACCCTCGACCAAATACTGCTTGAATTTAACTGCGACATCGTCAGTCACGGTGGCTTCAAACGCCTCTATTTCATGTATATCAGGGACTAAGTCCTCACAAATACTGTCAATAAAGTACTCAACAGCTGCACAGTGCTTCACACTGGCTGCACTGTAAGCCTCGTTGGGTCGGCTCAAACTATCGGCAACAAACATCTTAACACCAAAATTTTTATATCCATACCTCATTATCCTCATTTTGAACCTTTGCACCCTCGGTGGTAGATCACTCAGATCTTTACCACCTAGAATTTGTACCAAGGGTTTATGGACCGTTTCAACTTCAAACTTTCGACCTATCATATACTAGTCAAACTGCCCACATGATGACAAGAGTTTCCTTCTCTACCATCGAAGAGCGTGTCTAAGTGTCAGTCATCTTACGCGAGGCATATTCCAATGGTTGCCAGATATCTTTACCAGATTCCTGGAGCAAAACAGCACCAAACGCGCTGGATATTGATAACAATCGCAACTTGCATATTATTAGGAAGTTGCTTAGTCCTTGGTTTAAAAAAGACAAAATTTTGGTTATCCATCACTCATTACATTGTATTGAAGCTGTTATACTTTATCAAAATACACCATAAAATAATCGTATAAAATGAATTTTAAGCTTTATTCTCAGGGAGAGGAATAAATAATTACCGGAAAATACATTTGAGGTTTGGCTGAGATCTAAGGGAGCACAGAGGATAGAGTTCCATTTTCCCCTATGGGGATTATATAAAAATTATGGAAATGGACCAAAATATAAATCCTCGTTCTTAAATCATTATAAATGGCTACAACGCCCATTAATTTTTTTTAAATCACAACACTGATGCTTCAGTAGGTGTGGTTATTTGTTTGCTTGTAGCTGGTGAATGGTACTGAGTTTCTTTAAGATGCTCTGTCTTTCTATGGCAGTCTAAAAAATAAATAAAGATTACAATATCCAGAAAGCTAGCTGCAACATTGATTGGCATCGCAAAGCAGCCAGAAAAATAACTATTAGTATTAGGTTATTATGGGATTATCATGTTAAAGGTGCTATGCAATAACCAGCCACTAAAGATGCATGTAGTTTTAGCTACCGAGTGGGTACTAGTGTAAAATTAGGTCATTAGGTCATTTTGTGTATAGGTTTGTCATAATTATCTATATGGGTATTTCTATCCCTTGTCCGATATGAGGGAGGGTAGTGGTGTGAGACTGCACATTTCAGAGAGGTAATTGACACCCTAACTCGAAGACTGTTAGACAATTTTTTCTTTCATGTGTGTTTATTGCTAGAGATAAAATTGATAACATATATAGATAAAGTTCAATTGAGTATGACTCAGAGAAAGGCAAAAAAAGATTTAATCAAAAATTGTAGATAATTGCAATAGAAACATGTCAAAAGCAAAGGGACAGTCTTATAGCCTGCGCTAGGGCGTAGACAGCCCAATTGTAAAGCTTGAAGGTCAAATACAAGACACACGTACAGGACAAGTGCCCCTTCCAGCTGCAGTCATCACTGCCCCCCAGATAGGAAGCCAGTGGGTAAAAACAACGGTAATACAGGTCAACCATTGTTTTGCTATCAAAATAAGGGAGAGCTGCCCTAATCAATGTTAAAATTAGGTTGAATTTTCGGCAGTGGTCCACGAGGTAATTCATATCAGTTATATTAGAGTCAAGAATAATGCCTAAAAAATTGTGTTTTACAGCTGAGATCAATTTTATATTCCGCCAAAACAATTTGCTTTTTTGGCGATTTTAAAATAATTTGGAACGTTTTTGAATAATTTAGAGTGAGCCTGTTGGCCATGCACCAAGTTTCAACTTTTGAAATTTCTTGTCTTCATAGGTTTATTACTGATAGACAGCCTCTTTGATGTCGGTAGACTAAGAATGTTCCACACAGTATAGTTGTAGAGTCGTCGTTAGAGAAGTGGCGACTTTTGAGTCAGTTCAGTTGGTGTTGGTTTATGTTGCTCGGCGTGTTATGGGATATGAGCAGGAAGATCTCTCATAACAAGAGGGGAAATTGAACCCAGGACCTCTTGCTATCAAAACTTATAACAACTGACAACAAATTTAGGTATTGTGATTGTAAAAATACTTTCTTTCTGGGGAAAAAAATTTGCTGATTGCTATAAAAAGAAATATAAACACTTCCACAGAGAGAAGCTATTTTTTGGTTACAGTACTTATGGAATGAAAATGAAAGTAACACCTTTGTACATACCCATATCTCGATACGCGGTAGGCATGATGGACACTACCTCCAAGCGGCTCAACACCTCAGCTGATAGTTCACATCCCCGTACATATCAATTCTACTTACCAACCAGCACTGTAGGTCACTCTGAAATAGTGTGAAGATGAACAGATGGACACTTTCTCATCTTAGCACTGGTATCCTGTCATTAGGGATAGGGTGATGGGTTGATGCAGACCTCCCAATCAGGACATATTATGTTTTTCGGTACAAAATTACCTTGATTGAAACTTGGAACCAAAATAGTTTATCCGCAAGGGTAGTTGATATGATGTACATTCAATGTCAATATTTTTACTGCCCAACTGCGAATTACCATATGCATTATGTCTTTCAGCTTTGTTTTTTTTTCAATCCTCATATTGTACCTTCTGGGCTCACTTATGGGGCAAAGGCAAGTGGTATTTTTCACGTTCATGATAACTTAACAAACCTGATGTAGATTGGTGGAAATCATCTCAAGTCGCAGCCAAATGCACAACTAATTTTCTCCGCATAGGATCTGATAAAAATAAAGCAAAATAATTATGTACTTTATGTATATACCTACATGTCCTGGTGTGCTATGGCAAGTGACCAATTCTTAGCTGGAACAGGTAGGGGGCAGGATAAAATATGAAAACTAGCAAAAAAGTCAAGAACAAGACCAACAGTTATTTCTGCAATAGAGGTGGTTGTTTTGTAGATATTATGATATTATGAAAAATTTGCTTGAGGAATGTACAATCCGGTGCCAGACTCAGCCAGTCCCAATCCTGGATAGAGACGGGTTCAGCGACAGGCAGAGCATCCGGCCGGAAAAACTATGCCACAGACTGTAATAAAACCAGAGAGAACCAGACTATGCCAAGGCATCTCCCTTGTTGGGGACCTTGTGGAAAGTAGGCAAGCGAGGTAGACGATTATCAAGCTAGCGGCCCTAAACATTGCTACACTCACAAATAAGAGTAGAGAGATAGCTGATACGATGGTGAGGCGTAACATATGCCTACAGGAGACCAGATGGGAGGAGAAAGGCCTGGAGGAAAGGCAAGATACATTGACGATGGCGTCAAGCTGTACAACAGTGGCGGGATAAGACCGAGGAATGGTGTGGGATGAGTCATGTAACCAGGTAATCTGAGGGGATTATCAATTTGAACTTGGTGACCAAAAGGCAGACCTATAACATCGTTTCTGCCTATGCGAACAGCAAGACTGTGACGCGGAGGCCAAAGACAGATTTTGGACAGTTTGTTGCAGTGCTGCAGATGTGCTTATCTTGGCCGGAGACATGAACGGGCATACTGGAAGTGCAAGTTGATCGCTTAGAGACAAATGTGCAATAGCCATCAACAGTGGAGTTCGAACAGAGATAAAATCGCATAACACAATGAACTACTTCCAGAACCAGGTATAAACAATATGCTAAATTTGTCTTCTCGGACTTTGATAGCTATTCTGCGATGAGAACCTACTATTTGGCAGCCGTCGGTTGCCCAACGGACAAATAGGCTTCCGGTTGCTTTTAACGCTACCGGACATAAAATTCATGGGACAGGATTGGCTTGTAACAGATGCAAATGCACTTTAGACAGAGATGGGTTTTGTTACGGTGGAGTTTGCTGTGAAAGAAACCCATCAGGACGCCTATTTGGTGTCCAACGGTTGCCAAATAGCCATCCGGATGGGTCTGTTTTACAATTGACATCTGCCATGAAGCCATCTGGTTGCAAAATTTGCAACAGGATTGGTTTGTGACTGCCGAGCTTTGAAATTGATATAATGTGAAATGGATATTTGTCATGAGTGGATGGACCTTTAACGTAAAGATTTGTGGTGGACCGGCCACATTTTTCGCATTATAGCTGCAACAAACCCATCCAGACAGGCTTGGAATAGTAATGTTTGCTAAATTAACTCCATCCGGGTAGGTTTTGTTTGAGCAGTAATATTTGCTGTAACCATTCTTCCAGATGAGCCAAATGTGTCCGGTAAATGGCCATCAGCAACATATCTCCATAAAAGGGCCATCCGCTTATGACGAATACCCATGCGGCAATGCTAACTGGCCATCCATTTCACCTTGTATCAATCTCGAAGTGTGACTGTAACAAACCCATCCGAATGGCCATATGGCAACTGATGGTTGCCAACTACTCATCCATATGGGCTTGGAGCAGTAACAAACTCATATGCATAGGCTGAGGATAGACCAGAGATGTGTGGCGGATGGCCATTTACAGAAAACATTTTTAGTACAACAGCTTGTAGCAGTAATACTTTCTGTAACAAACCCATTTGTATGGGCTTGGAGCAGAAATTTTTGGTGTAACAAACCCAACCAAATGGGCTTAGAGCATTAATATTTGCTGTTACAGCCCTATTCAGATGGGGTTGTCGCCCCGATGATGAGTGACTACAATCCATCCTCCTCTGCTACATACCAATCCACCTTTGTCAAATACGTGCCTGGATGCCTTTTATGTAACCGGATGTCTATTTGGCAACTAACAGATGTCGATGCCAGGCAGACATCTAGCGGCTGCAAATAGCAGAAACAGAGAGAAAGCATTTCTCTTTGCCGACATGCCTATATATAGGCCTGAAGTTACCACTGAACTCAATTAAGCATACCATACTTACTTGATACTTGTAGAGTAATCGTTTCTTCATCTGAAGTTTCCAGTATTTTTTCAGGCTCGTCTATCGGTATTAGCCCGTGTCATAGATCGTATAACCAGATTTTCACCATTTACTGTAACCTTAACCTGCCACAGGAGGATCTACAAGTATCAAAGAGTGATAAAAAAGATCATTTCACAATTTAGCGGGGAGACAAAGAATCTCTTTTTGTGGAGGTCAGGGCTGCAGTGAGGTATTAGGTACTGTGGGTTGTGCCTTCTAGAACTGCCAGGATGTGGGTGAAGTTGATGTAATCTCCCATGTCAGTCTCTACTTTACCAAAGTGGATGGCTCGGAAGAGTACAATTCTTCGCCATTCTGGTACTTAGGTTTTTCCATTCTAGTTGTTCAATCAGCTGCGAGGTGCTAGTTGTGTGGTCTGACCGCGGAACATTGTAAACACATGCGCACGGCCTTGCGTTACACAGCTTCGAGCTTTGTTGCTTGTGCTTGCGTCAGGCTACCATCCCATACTGATGATGTGTATTCTAGAATGGGCCTGACGAGTATGGGGCATACATGACATGTTACCCTATTTGGTAGGGTAACACCAGATATAAGGGCTGATTACCCTATGAGACCAGATGATCCCATAACCACCCCACTTTTGCACCTAAGAGCTTAGTGAAGTTTTATATGCTTATTTTGCTGTCATGTGGTCTAGTTTTCAACCTATTATAACAAATTGCATTAGTTTAAACATTAATACATAGTAAAATTCAGTGTAACACTTGCTAGAATTTGGTATATTACAGTTATCTAACAATAAAACTACAGAAAATCAAATATTTTAAGAGCATGGGCGGCTGGGGTGTTACCCGGGGCCGGCGGCGGGAGTATTTTAGGGCCCCCTAGGGCCCCCAGACCAACCCAGCCTTCAAGTTTATACACCACCAGATATAGAGCCCAGCTAACTTGTCATGTATGGTATGGGGTAAGCTTTTGCTCTGAGATGTTTTAGAAAGTATGGTATTGTGTGCTCTTCTTATGAACCCTCACCTTATGCTGGCTGCTTTGTTGGTAATATAGTTGACGTTTTCGTTCCATCTAAGAGAGCTCTCCAGCCTTAATCCTAGGTATTTTACACCCTTTGTCTTCGGGATATCTGTTTCATTATGTATGTGGTTGTTGTTGGCTCCTTTAGTTCTTTTTTGGGTAAATTTAACATGTTCGCATTTGAGAGGATTGAACTCCATCTTCCAACTACTCTCCCATACTTGGAGGGCATCTAGATTTTTTTGGAGCTGGAAAAAGTTTTCACCGGTCGAACAGATGACGTATCGTCTGCGAACACGCGGGTTTTGGATATGACTGAGTCAGCTAGGTCGTTTATGTAGACCAGGAACAGGATTGGGCCAATTACTGAACCCTGGGATGACCTTGGCGTGGGCTATAACTATGGCCATCAACTGTAAATACTTGGGATTGACCTTCTAGTAGACTCTGTACCTAGAAAGTAGCTTGAGGGGTAACTCCGATATAAGCGAGTTTCTGAAGAAGTTATTGTGGTCAACTTGGTCGAAAGCTTTACTGAAGTCTAGGAAACCGGCATCCGCTTCCTCTCCTTTGTCAAACTGTTGTGAAATGTCGCAAATCTGTTCTGTCAGCTGGCTCTCATAGCTTCTGAAACCATGTTGGCGCTTGCTTATTTACCTGCGTATTTACCTGCGTCTTCTTCGTCTCAAGCGCCAGCTCTCCAGCTGTGACTTTAGAAACTTCTGCTCAAAATCGGTTTAACATTTCCGGGTCATTAACATGTGCTTAATTTGTTGCTTTAATCGAGGAATTTTGGAATCTGACTGGCAGCAATGACAATGCAAAAACAACAAATTAAGCAAGCGCCAAAATGGTTTCCAGAAAATACAGAAGCTATGAAAGCAGGACAGTCATATAGTTCCATAAGTTAGGGTTTGCATCACAGGCCTTCTATAGTTGGTGCAAGTCCAGTGGTAGAGTGCCCCAGTGGTCGAGGCCTTTTCTCTCAAGAAAAGGCCTCGGCCACTGGGGCACTCGACCACTGGACTTGCACCAACTACAGAAGGCCTGTGGTTTGCATGTCATCAGCAATGATGTCCTATGCAATAAGTGTACATTCAAACAGGGTTAAATTGATTCAAATCACTTACTCATTGTTCCAATGCACTTAAATAGTCCATCATTAGATAATGTAAGAGTTAAAGTCAGTACATGGACTGGTGACTCAGTGGGGAATATCTTCACAATCTATAGATTCAGCTGTGGAGTTCAGTAACTCCTTGGTTTAGTGGTCTATAATGGGCAAGAAGGTCTAGTCCTATTGATTAATTTAGTCCTTGATAATGGGCTAAACTAACATGGAGCAGTTTGTATGGATGAATAAGGATCGATACAGTGGTCTAAAAAACAGCGGACTATAGACCCATTTCAAGCGGAACATAGACCAGCGGAACATCGGCGAAGCGGAACATAGAACGCACCCGGGCAATAAAGTATTTTAATGTATAGCCCAAAATTCTGGCCCCTTTATGACATATTGTTTTGAAATTGCTGGATCACAGGCTAATAAGCAAAATTGGCCCGACTGAAAAAACCAGATCTGGTTGATTTTGCACAGGCTTCAAAAGCAATCATTGAGATTACACGGCACAGATGCGTGGTTAATAATTAGTTGGAGGGTGATCACAATAGATAAGCTGAGGTAAGTTGTCACTAATTAGTAATTGGAGCATACTGTGATAGTAAAACTATCAATGAAATTACATGCAAAAAAATGAAAGATAATTGTAACTCAACTGTTACGTGTTAGTAAAGTATGTAGTAGTCAAGGCCTGGGCAGGCTATAGACTATAGTAGTCAGTCACTGTCAGTGGAGTGGTGCAAGCAATGTTAACTCCATGAAATTGAAAGTCCATGAAGTATGTATATGTTGACTTCTACATGATCCTTCCATTCTCCCTGTTTCCCTTGTCAATGTGTGAATTTTAATACCATAATTATAATAATCTATGTCAGTGAGTGTGTGTAGTACCATAGGCATCTGGAGTTACAAGCATGTCCAGGGTGGTTGATACTGGACATGCTTGTAACTCAAGATGCCTATGTGTAGTACCAATGAACTAAACCTTTAGTTCATTGGTAGTACTGCTAACTACATACTATAATACTACTAACACTCCCTGGCACTAGGCCCACTACTGCATGATCTACCTATATGCAGAGAATTTAACAGGACATTTAATTGTACCAATAACACTAATTCATCATAATCATAGGATGCAACTCTTTGGTTTGTAAACAATGAATGGGGCCGTAGCGTAGCTTTAGGGCCTACTTTGAGGTACATAGCCTTGTGAGCATAGTGTGTACGGCTGATCAATGAACTGCAAAGTCAATTTTGGGCTGATATTGTGTGGCAAAATGCATGTAGGCCTATACCATACCTATGTCATAGGTGAAAATCTTGTAATCGCTAGCAGTGTGTTATAACTACTTCGGGGCTAGTAACTGCAATTGAAAATTGATATCCATATTTCTTGAGTATTGACACTGGACTTAATTGCACTGCACAATTTAAGTTCCTGACATAATCACCCATTATCTCAATACCTGCTATTTTCTAATATCGAGTATTCCATCCTGTTCTGCCTAGAATCCAGAGGCTGTTGAGTGATAAAAGTTATTATATTACGACTCGATAATTTTGTCTGCCTCTTTTTTCTCTCAACTGTTCATATTATTCTGATACAGATGTGTAACGATCGAGCCGCTGATCATGCCCTGTCGCTGTATGGATGTATTCAGATTCTTGAGATCGTAAGTATATCCTGCCTATAAATTTCCATTGCAATCTTGTTCAGTCATGGGGCTCAGGGTTGTTAAACGTAGCGACTGGGTTATGATACTTTTTTGCATTCATTTTTTTGTAATAAATTCCGATATGTGATCACTGAAAGACTTTTTTTGGTGCATTAAGAGCCAGAGCTCTCATAGCCTAATCTTGTGAACTGAATTTTTTTATAAACAAATTGAACATGCTTTGCAGATATCGACAGCGGTGGCCTTTTGCTGCAGTCTATTAGACTCACATTGGCTCACAGAATCAGGGGGAGGATTCGTCACTATGACCCTACTGATATCGTTAGTTTCTGTTCTCGTCTTCTTTCTCTTCAATTCATGTTGTGATAATACGGGGCTACATAAGATGCAAATTGCAGTAAGTATAAGTTTAAGCTGAGCTGAGGTACCTATTTTATTTAATTTGTTTACTACTTTACTGCCGATTAAAATTTCTTGGTCTTACAATAAACCGATCAATTGTGAATGAACTGAAGTCCTGCTTGAGCCATCAAAAAGCCCTGCATCTTGGGAAAATGTTCATTAAACTAAGTTTATGAAATTCTTGGCAGTGAGCGAGCTAAAACTAATACTGACACACACTCTCTGACACTCAAAGACTCAGTTCCCTATGAATGTGACAGGATAAATGTGCATGGAATTGGTACCCCGGGATAAAGACATAGTTTTTTAGGATTAATCGAAATAATTAAGGGTATCCTTGCAATTCAGAATTAATTGTGACACCTCCTGAATTTGAGACAGTTAAATAGACAGATGGTAATAATACACATATTGTTCCCTTACTGACCAGCCTGAGGCATTGTGGGACAGCTTTATCATCTCCAATATTACTAACTTATTTTACAGGAATGGATAGGATATATTATCACATTTGCGTTACTCGGTATATCTGTGCCAGTTTCAATATATGGCGCCAGTAGGCAATACTTTGAAAGCAACGGGAATGGGAGGACAATGCTAATAGAAAACTCTCATATACACGGAACAATCGTAAGTGTTATCACTGTCTGCTTGAATCAGATTTCTACTTGCAGATGTAAGGGAAGATCACATTTCTGATGGATTTGTGTTGACACAAATAGCTTTTAAGCAAAAACAAACTGAATATACTAGCATTAGCTTATTTTCTTTTGTACTAGGGTTTGTTAGATCATTTGCTAATGAGTCACATCCATTTTCAAGTTCTACTAGTAATCATTCGTTCATGGAAATGAGATAGGGATGATGTAACAGTTAAATTGTCTATTACGCAATCCATTATTGTTATCTACTGTGAATGAAAAACTAAATGTCCATCACTGTTGTGCAGCTAGGTATTTTTTCTCAACGGCTGTTATTATGCATCAGATGCAGAAAAGCAAATTGATAGTAAGCAATCAAAGATATTTAATACTCATTGCCATGGTAGAAAATATGGTTGTAACTGGTAATCAAGTTTAAATTGCACTACAACACAGAAGATTAACGGAATTTGGTCTAAAATTCAATAGAATCTTTAGTCTCGTCTATCAAATAGGAATTTATTTTTACGTTGTATCTTATCTACTTGCAGGTGTTTTTGATACTGTCGTTGATCCTATTTGGTTACCACTTTATTTACTTGACCATTTGTCGGATAAGAGGCGTGCCTTTAGGCAGGAAAACAAATAAAGAAGGCGATGTACAGACACAAAATCAAAACAGTAATCAAAATTAAGTGATTAAAAAAAGTGAGTATAAAACTACAAAAGAAAAGAGATCTAAGCCATGGTCGAAGAATAAATGACCATGTGTTTTCACAACTTATATTGAGCATAACGGAAATGTGTTTTCTACATACATGAGCAATCTCTCAAACAACCAACGCCTTATCAACTTACACTAAACTCAATAGCGTGAATATCTTACTCATGCAATATAATAGTTTTTCAAAACTCTATTTTTCATACTGCTGCCGTATTCAGGGTGCTAGCACTACATACACTGATAATTAGAATTCATTTTACAAGCCAGTGTTGCAATGTTGTAAACTCTTATAAATCTTTATCCGGTGCTGCTCCCGCTTTTCCACTCAATATTATTTTTCTACTCCCTCATTGAGATCTTTATTTTGTAAGAAAGTCTTGTTGCACAGCAAGTTTTGACCATTTTGTTGCCATTATTGCCTTTATTGTAAATATGTAATACCTAATATCTTGAGTACAGACTATAAAAGGCTATTACTAATCGCTATGATCAAGTAAAAGAGTTATCTCTACATGGTCATGCACGTTTTGAAGTAAGAGTTCGCTTGCATATGCAACAATCTTCCTCTTCTTTGCTGCCTTCAAAGTTCCTACCAGAGCTTCAAATATATTAGCACATCTGTCATCAGAGAAGAGTACTCCAAATGTAACTACATACTTTCCTTCAGCATCTGCAATGTAAACGGAATTCAACTCTGAAGTTACGGAGTTCTTATCCATAAATTTAACTTAGATGATTTGTCATTAACCCACAGATATTTTAACATCTCACACAAATGATGTATATAGACTAATAGTAATTGGCTTTATTCCTGAAGAAGCAATGCCTTTACTTGAACTTGTATTATCCCAAGCATTACTCTTTGGCATGACAATGTATTAGCCTACATTGTTTTGTTGGCAGAGCCATCATTAATGAATGTTTAGTTTCTAGTGACAATCTTCTTAGCCCAATGTGTAAAGATGAATGTGTCAAAAGACCGGCTACAATCAAGGAGTACTCACCATATAAATAATATGAAGAAAGAGAACAATACAATTAAGGGGGTTATATATTGAATTAGTACATGTAATATACTTACTTGGTGTTCCTAGTCTTCTTATCTCCTCTTTCAACATTGTTATTTCATGATCAACATTCATAATTAAGCTGTAAGATCAAACAAACTAAAACAAATTTGAGATTAAAGACCAATTATTAGGAAGGAAAACCAGGAAATGGGAAAGGTGGAAATGAAAATGGTAGATATTATACCAGTATTGTTGTGCTACAACAGTTTAGTTTGGTATTATTCATTCAACAACTAAACAGCATAACTCTCTACATAGAAATCAAGGCAATATAAAATGAAAATATATTATACAAATGCTCTGCGATTTTGACAAGACTTGGGTGGTCAGACGACCACAATGCCGGATACTCTGCTTCCTTCTTCACTTCCGGATAGAATAGCTTAGAAATAATACAGGCAGGTAAAACTATTGTGTTTAACTGATATTCCTGACTTTGTATGCAGATAAGACTCACGGACTCAACCCGGAACACTGGCAACAAGATCTCAAATTATCAATTCTCTTTTACTGTTGAAGATTCCAGTTATCCCCATAGAAAATGATTCTGCTGGAGATTCATAATGTCATTGTAGAGGAGACTCTTACACAGAAGTTTGAGAACGCAGCACAAGGGTTTGTTCAGCTCTCCTCTGCTCAATATTACATGATTCATTGCAGAAATTGATGAGTTACATCAATCAATCTCAATCAATGATGATGATGATCATTCATTGAATTTGTTACATCTTAGATTTCATAGTAGACCTAACTTCATGGGTATACCATGTGTGAAAATCCTAAGATAGCCCCATTGGTCCCATCAAAGCTTAAAGCAAGGAGTAACTACTTGCTCAAAGTAGCAGCAATAGCCTATGTCCATATTTAGTGAACACTGTGAGGAAAAAGCAATCCACTTTGCAAGAGTCCATCATCAAACACAAACTATAGGGTCTAATTTTTGAGGGCACCATGTTGTGAATTTCACTCTAGTTATTACATTGACATAGCACTCTGTGTAAATTTATGAGACGGCAGTTGAACTTTTCATTTATGTTTTCCAACACCAATTGCTGACAAACCTTTGTGCTCAAGAAATGTGTCAATACAATCAAGAAGTAACAGGCGGTTACTCCTTGCTTTAACTTGCATGCAAACATTTTTAGTTTCACTAACCTTTTCCACCTGCCTCACATAATAAGTTAGGTGTCAGTCTCATCAAATAAGGATTTTGCTCCTTGTTTCAGTTGCTTCTATAAAGCTCGGTATATCATCTGGTATCCATTTTAATAATTTTATGCTCGAATCCTTCATGGTGAATATTAACAGGTTTTACTTGTTGGAGCTATAAATTGTTTCAATAGAAGCAATATTTCTAATCTCCCAAACCAACTATTAAATTATTGCTAGTCTTTTTAGATAAACATTGTGTTGTAACATAGAGCTTTGTTGTTTCAACATGACAAAGGTGCATGGCATCCTTTGTGTGGAAGAAGAGGATTCCCATCTGGAGCTTATTCAGGTTGATTATGTTCAATTTATAGGAACAAACCAGATGCAGTGGAAATCACAGTTGCAGACTTTGATGGTGTTCTCTACAATATATCAAACCCAGACAATGACAGATCGAAACTTCTTGTCAGTATTTCACTGAAATTCTACAAAGAGCTTCAAGATCACGGCGCTGATGAGGTTAGTAAGAGTCGTTAATCACCCAACCCCAAATTAGCTATGTTGGTTGAAATCGCAAGATTTTTGTCTTTGTCCGAAGACTGAGGGAAAAGGGTCCTAAGGGCACGCCTGCCATATTCGGCGCCAAGTTGCTCTCAATTTGCAGGCAGGTCGGAGCACACCTGGGGCGTCAATTGAGCCCAGTAGTCGGTAGGCTGCAGCGGGACCTCCAACGCTTGCGCCTCAGAGGGCAGGCGCTCTAACCAACTGAGCTACCTACTACTCCTTAAACAACTCCAATTCATTATAGAAAGTGTTCACTCTGGCCTTCCCGTAAACAATGAATGAATACAAAACTAAAACTACAATGTACTTTGTTCCTATCCTTGTAGCTCCTCAAGAGAGAATATAAGGATAGCATCACAACCCCAAAGGATGGTAAGATACACAACGCATTTCCAACAATGGCTTAGTAACTAAATCCGTATAAACTGTTTAAAAAAAAATATATATATATTGCGCTAACATAAATGCATCATAAAAATAATGAAAACGTGGTCTCATTTTGGGAGGTTGTGGTATTATGTTCCCTTTTTGAAAAATTTCACAGAAAATGCATTGATCCCTAGTGCAAGTTGGTATGGATGAATGAAGTGTCCAAGTTTACAGTCTTTTCTTTTTGACTTTCAGGATTCAATGTCAGCTTACTCTACGATTTGGAAAATTTACCTGAAAACCATAAGGAAGCCGCTAAGCATGCTGCGTTATTGAAGCGAAACTGCTTTGCTTCGGTGTTTGAAAAATACTTCAACTTCCAGCGAAACGAGGAATCTGGTAAATCTATCGCTGTCATCCACTATCGAGACGACGAAACTATGTAAGTTGACAGCTATGTGCAGGTATTGACAATAAAAATGAAAAAAAAACTGATAATAATAAATGTTGGGAGGTAGTTCTTAACATTTCTCAGGAATTGTTTTTTTTTAGTAGTGCAGGGTTACTGTGCATTCTTGCAATCTGAGTTTGACATAATTTGAAGGACCCAAAACATCAAATTTAACAGCAACATCAAATTTGGTGAATACCTCATTTAGTTTTTTATTTAGTCTTGTTAACAAACTTTCGGTTTCACTTTATTCCTAATGTTACGCCATTAATCAACAACTATTTTGTAGGTATGTGAATGCACAGACAGACAGAGTGACTGTTATATTCAGTACAGTATTCAAAGATGATGACGATGTTATCATAGGAAAAGTCTTTATGCAGGTAAATAAGGAAACCAAACGATGTATAGCTACATTACTACACATTTGGACACCATTAACACATATTTTCTTATGTATTTCATATACCAAAGGAGGGATAGGGTAACCAAAGTCAGGTTTATTTATGTATTGTTGCTAATCTGATCTATTTGGAGTGACAACTAGAACACAATGATATGATGTGCAGCAGGCTAGTAAGGTTCTTTGTTTAGATTTGTATTGTCATGCCTGATAAATAACACTTCAAATGGAAACCATACCCAAGCATCCAAATCTACTTGTAAGTGTATGCCTGGACACATGAAAAACATTAAGTATTCAAAACATTTGAGATAAGAGTGTATCATGTTGTGGCGCAGCCAAATTCATCGATATATGGAAAATATGGTTTAAAAGCGGCTGATACAATTGTAATTTGTACAACCTTCGATTGAATTTTTGGCGATGAGATGTTCTCTTTTGCTCTGCGGCAATTTTTCGTATCTACACCAATGCGATTGTCGCTAATGTCAAGACTCAGCTCAAGAGTCATCGACAATTTAGGTCCGAATTTCAGCAATGAACTTATTTCAGTTTATTGATCTCAGGGTACTGATACCTTGCAGTTATTATCTTCAATGTTTATTGGGTCTTTCAATCAGATTGCACCTTGTCACCTCCGAGATACAATCTTTTTTATTATTATTATGATTATTATCAACATGACATCTTTATTTTTACCCTTACACAAGAAACGCAGCCATTGATTCCTCTGAAGGGCTTCAATTCACAAAACAAATTGTTGAAGATCTTCCGTAACATACATTATACTGCCCCTGTCTGGAGGGGGGGGGGACGTCTGGCAGGGGCACGAGTCTATGGGGCTCATACTAACATGATATACTTGATTGGGCATCCTTTATTTGATCTGTTCATTATCACACTGACAGGAGTTTAGCGATGGTAGGAGGAGTTATCAGCAGGCACCTCAGGTACTGTTCAGTCATAAGGAGCCTCCTGCAGAGTTAGCCGGTACGGACGCATCTGTCGGTGATAATGTCGGCTATATTACTTTTGGTATGTTAACTATCACTAATCGTGTTTAGGCTATAATTCAAAACTTTCAGGGATCTCTGGTAGACAATTTTTGCACTTACATTGCCCTCATTTATTCTTAGAATATAACATGTCGTTTTGTCTCTGCTAGCATCTCAAGTGGTCCAAATTTGGGGAAAATAGCTTTAAATTTTGTCAAAGACCTACAGCCTTCCTCAGGGGTTATATTCATGTAATTGGTTGATGATATCACAATCGTAAAGTGGATTTACCATCCTCATCAGTCTGTCATTGCAAAATTTCTAGTAGACAAAGTTTTCGACCTGCTCGGTCATCGTCTGAAGCAATCGGTTAATATCAGGTTACAGCACCAGTGACTGGGAAGTAACATTCCTATCAATTGACACAAAATGACCTCACAATACACAAATCAACTGATGAATGCTTCCTTATCTGTTTGACTATTACATGATCAAGATATTACAGATTCAAAATCTTGTAATCATCAAATCATGCAAATTGTGATTTCTCTCTCATGTCTCTGAATTTTATTTTTTGCAGTTCTCTACCCAAGACACATTAGTGAAAAGGCTCAGGATAATACGATCAACCTCATACACACTCTCAGAAACTACCTGCATTACCACATCAAATGCTCCAAGGTAGGCAGAAAGTAGTATTACTAGTATTGATACAACTAGTTCTACTTATATGATGATAATTTTTTGTATGACTGGTAAAAGTGGAATCTGGACTCAATGAACTAAACCATTAGTTCATTGCTGGACTGGTGATGTTATAATGTTACAACATAGGAGTTGTCATTTCTGTGTTCTCTCTTATGAAATGATGGCACGACTTGAACCAATCGTAGTAATATCCTGAACAACAACACATATTGTCTATTATATGTGGGCATGGCATCCTCTTCTTCATAATCAAGTGACTTAATACTCAATTACACAGGCTGGTATAATGAGTTGGAAGTGTTGACACCAATAATATATTATAAGTCCCTATACAAGTATTTATTATATTACATTTCAGGCTTACATACATCAGTGCATGAGAGCAAAAACTAACGACTTCCTCAAAGTTCTCAACAGAGCCAGACCAGAGCCTCCCAAGACAGAGAAGAAAACATTCAGTGGTAGATCAATGGCTAGAACTCAATAATCATCCACAAGACGCAATAAATAAACGTTAACCACAATGATAATGCAGCAAAAGAACATCTTCTACTTGTTGGATATGCACATGTTTTTTAAAACGTTCCATGTGTGGAGGAGTCTCGGTAGTGACGAAAAATTTCAATCAAGTCATACAACTAGGTTAGATAGATGTGGGTTTGGTGAAATGTGGTGTAGATTTCTTGACTTTATCTGAAAACTTAATTAAAATGCTCAGATACTATAATATATTTCTTCTCTAGAGACGCCTTCCACCTTCTTTACGAGCGTAAGACTGAGCCTCACTTGTCCAGACAACATTTCCATTACGAAGCATGTGATTTGAGCTCAGTTTTTTTTTACGGTCTATATTAGTTACCATTTAGCAGATTGATTTTTGTTACTGCTTTTTTGCTGATTACTATTATTATTTGCTACCATCTTGAAACTATTACCCCAATAAAGTGATATAATTATGCAACACAAGTAGTCATAAGATCATGAATGCCTATAAATGATTGAACGGAGATAGGTTTCAATGGAGTTTGTTGTTAACCCTTATGACATGTTCCACATTTCCAGATGTTCTTTGGGATGGGAATCTGTCAATCAAATGATTATCAGTCTCAATCAAGTACATTAAATTCTCGATATTTTTTATATTACCATAAACCATATAAGTGAAACTAATGTATTTATCTAGAATTTCAATGAAACAAACTGTCAATATATGAAAGCTAATGAAAAAGGAATGGCACCAAACAATTTTTGGAGAAGTAAACAAATGGCTCCATATCACTGTAAAAATATTTACATGAATGCATTGGGAAGTTTATGTCTGCATTTGACTATATGATACCCAATGAAACTTTACTCTACTAAATATAACTTACCCTATTTCCAAATATGTTAACCTCGCCAAGGTCATGCAAATTACCATGTCATAGAGTAAAAGCATATATATATATATCAGTATTTTATTGTAAAACGGAAAGCACCAAAATAATGCCTGAAAAATTGTAGAAGGGATGCTGAATGATGGTAATATTGACGATGTCTTACGACCCCAATGTAGAACAAAAATGAACCAAGGCATAGCCTGATAAAAAAAAATGGAGGCGCTTCAGAGCTACATTGACAGCTCGGGTGAAATGCTTTTAGTATTAATAGCCATCAACTAATGCATTTCTAAATATGAAGGAAGAGAAAAATAGTATCATCATTTATAATGGAGGCTATAACGGAAAATTTGCATTTCTGGAGAATTTACTATTAATTTCAGCAAGAATTATAGAGAAATGTTTTTTACGTGAGTCGCTTAGTGACTGGTATAGTTTGCCATAGCTCTCTGATTCACTGATCACTCTACCTGTCCGCGCCGTCTTTGTCTCAGGCTCAGATCGTCCATTACGCATCAATGCAGATGACATTACTGTAAGAAATATTACAAATTGAAAAACACTTTTCATTTCCCAGCTAGTAGCAAGTAGCACATTTTCTAATGTTAGTTGACAGTCAGGGTGGTGCGACCAACAGATGGATACCTTTAGAATCTGACGGTGTTTTCTATGATAATGTTGGCAACTAGGGTAACAAACTGACAAGTCACACAAAAATAGCCCCTTCTTATATTGAAATATTTTCACAACAATCCGGTATTGCAAAATAAATTGGGATATACATTGAATACTAAAACCAGGAGTACAAGTAGCGCTGAAGTAAGATAGAGCATGAAGGACATTCACATATTGTGATTGTGGTAAGAACGATGGGGGATGCTCAATTGCAAGCTTGTGGGCAAGAAATTATACTCCTTGGTATGGGGGTCACCATGCAAGTATAGCAGTCAAATTCATGATAATGATATCACTATCATGGGTTAATAAGGGGATTAAATATATATTGGGCCTATCTATCTACAATATTCTAAGATACAGAAGCTCTCTTCCAGGCAACATAGAGGAATGACTCAATAGATTGTTGTTACAAGAAGTTCACTAGCTAACCTCCTTCGAGAGGGAGAGAGTGTTGGGTAGAAGAATCAATTTCCAATGTGATTGTTATGAATGGTTGATCAGAAAAGGTGAAAGCCCTTCTTGCGGGGTATAAAACAAGGATCCCTTGGTTCACATTGAAGTCATTTGAATAACATTGCTTTCCCATAACACACTGTCCCCTGATTCGTGCTAACATTGAGGATCAGCAAAAACAAACAGAGAGGTACCTTACTGTATAATATATTATACGTAGACAAAGCTTTATGCTAAAACTAGGACAGACAGACCGACAAGTTACATCAGTACTTACATGCAGGTCTATTGCGCTTTTGAGGCAGAATCTCTTCCTCCTGGTCTTCAGTTTTAGGCTCAGAGTCTTCCTTAGCCACTTCTTCTTCCTCTTCTGTCTCCTGCTCTTCTGGTCGAGGGTGGATACGTGGACGCCCCCTCTTTTTCTTTTTCCGCCTAGTTCGAGGTACTTGGCCGTTTGTTGGAGGAGCGTCAGTAGCGTTTGATGTTTGTGTAGATGTGCTTGCCCCTGCTGCAGAGTCTGTTGATTGCCGCTGGGATTTTCTAGTCTAAAAATTTTTGAAGATTTCGCATTTAACGATTAGTTACATATCATCTTACAATTCATTGGAAGAAATGTACTGAACACAGATGTTGATGTGTGCTTTAGAAGCACAAGCATACAGACAATATATATATAATAGCTCAGAGTTCAGAGAACGAATAATGGTCGATTCAGCCAGATTCAAACACTGCTCAATTAGAACAAAGTTTGGTTTGAATTAAGTGACAGAAATTTCGTGCTGAGCTGGAACCTGCAACCCGAAAGCGCAATGCTTTACTGACTGAGCTCTTGAGCTAGAAAAGGAGCAAAAGTTCTCAGGAGCTGAGCCTGCTAACACTCAACCATTTGGCACATTGAGTAAGGTGCTGTACAAATCAACAGCTGTTTTTTTGCTGATTTCAGTCATTTCAGTGACCTACCAAAGTCTTCCTAGCAGCTTGATGAGATTGTTTGGCCAGCTTATAACTGGTAAGCTGCAGAGAATTATGGAAGTACAGACTATTCATTGCCGAGCGTCTCTTTGGTCTACCATTGTCTCTATTTGTCGGCGGTGCGTCAGTATCTACTGAAGCTGGCTCTATAAAGTATATGAGGGTAAAGTGTGATAAGACAGTACTGTTTAACATATTACTTCTGACCATTGCGGCATGCAAGTTGAGATAATTTTAGTGTATATATGATAAATATTAGTATAAAAGAACTTTCTTTTACTTTATTGGCATACTTTTGTTATTATTATTGTTGGCATAATTTTATTATTATTATGGCATAATATATAATTAATATTCAACAGGTTTGTGATAGTGGTGATTATTTTGATTTGCTACACATGAGGTACTATTTCACCATAGAGATAGATACAGCCTACTGGATACACTTACCTTTTTTGGCACACTCTGCCACGGTCTTCGCAAATCTATGACCACATGGGCAAGATTTGCAGGCAACAGGGATCTGTAACAAAAAGGAAGGAAGAATGTAAGAACATTGAAGTAAAAAGATAGTTACATACATTCAATGTCCAATCATAATAGCGTCCAGACTTGAGGTGATACACCACAATTCAACTGTAGAGCTTCAGATATTCCTTTTGCTGAGGGAATATATTTGTGGCCTCTTAATCTTCACTACAGGTGCATGATAAACAAACATAAATATTGAGGAGGAAAAAGTTACATTGGCTGTAAGAACACTTACACAATCTTTGCATTGCGGACAATACTTGTGAACCATTTTTCCAGTCTGATCCTTTTTTTCTCAGAACGTAAACACTGTGATGATATCTCCTACAAATCAATAGGTGACTGTTGGACAGAGTAAGGCAAGTAGAGCAAGTAAGTAAAAGAATTTGGACAGAGTATTGATAAATATGCACTTTGAATGATCTCATATCAATAATCCTACAGATGACAAACACCCTAAGAATACAGCATCAACTAGATATGGAGGTAGGCTATGTGATACCTCACAGTGGCGTATATTAGCACTCACGGCCCACGGATTTCCGTGAGTGGCTGAATAGCTCAGTGTGTAGAGCGTCTGCTTTATAATCACTATTAATATGATTGTTGCGGGTTCGAATCCCATCAAGGTCAGTTTTTTTCTCAAATGGGTGCTTTATAACTGGAGCATTTTTACCGTAATCTTCTACTGCTATTGAGTTGTTTTCTGAAAGTACCCAACAGCTCAGTGAGCTATTGAAATACCTCTCTGCTTGCACTATTTTGCTACCGATAAGCAAAAATTTCCGTGGTGGGAGGGCGCTTATGCGCCCCTCCCACACCCTCCCCGCCACGCCTACGGCGTCTGCCCGATCATTATGCTCATCTCTAAAAAGTCAGTGAGTGAAATTTTTTAGAATATACGCCCCTGATACCTCATTATGGTTGGATATGTAACAGATAGATGATATATATTTACGCCTTTACTTTGCTTGTTAAGACAGGCTACCAAATAGCATGGTTGATACTGGACATTGGCATGTAAGTCCCATCATGGTATATATATCAGTGAAGTAGCAACTGAGGACAGAGAGTGTCAGTGTGGAAAATGAATACTGAAGACAGACATCAGCTCAAAACTGAGGTCTTCATGTGAGGAATTATAAGTTGGAGATTTGAGCACTACCTGTGAGGTTTGTGGGAACAAAATTGGTGGGTGGTATGACCTCCAAATTGGGTAGGGAAATCAAAGACATCTATCTCAGCTCAGTTCTCAGAAAACTAGGTGCATGCTGAATGACATAGAATTCAAAATATAGGTCAAGTACAGATTTAAAGGTAAAGTGAAAGCGCATCCCTGCGCACATGTAGAGCTTTCACTTTCACTCCATCGGTGTGTTGTAAATTGTGTTCTGTGTCATTTGTAATTAAGCTCTTCAAGAGTGAACATTCATTTTTATTTTCCTAGTACCTATTAGTATATGATAAAGAGAGACAAACCCATTCTTAACTGCGACATCAGCTGCCGCAAAAGCATTGGATTTTGTGTTGGACTGACTGCCAAAATGGATTTAGTATCATATCATACTAATGAGACGTTAGCAAGAGACCATCTAAGGCAGCACTAGACAGAACATCAGCTTCAGTTCTCTATATTTTCTCAGGAGAAATCGTTTGGTGACAGTTTGGAAGATTATATGGAAGCTGGTGAGTGAATCCTACTGTATCAAGTTTGAATTTGTAGTCATATGCTGTGAAAGGTGTTGTTGGTTTCTGTGGTGTGCCCATCCACAGCATGATATCAATTTCCAAGGAGGGGGATAGGGTTTAAGCAAAGCGATGCAACAAAATAATTTCAATGCAATGTAAGTAACCAGATTGGATTGTGACAGCTAACTGAGTTATGGCAAGCCCTTCATAATTATTATTTCCCTAGCGAAGGCCGAAGCTATAGAGATGGGTTTGAGGCAAAAAAAAATGGGTGTCATGGATGAGCTGAGGGCATTTTCAAGGAGTGTGTGGTGGATGAACTCTCACACCATATGAGTTCACTGAGTGTGCTCGGTCCTGCCTGTAAACTGAAATGAGCGTTGCATCAAATTATTTCCCTGTCTTTGAATATGAATAGCCCATGCAATGTTATGTACTATTTAAACTCGCTTTCTCTCTAACGTAAATGCATCAGATCATGCGTGGCAAACCTTTTTTTCTGCTTTGGCCTCTTTTTGTTCGGGAACATACCATTTGGCCGCACCACTTTTTGGACAAATTTTACTTGAGGTACACAATAGGGAATATCCAGGTCTGTATCCATTGGTTTTCAAGTGGTAGAGCCAGTCGGGATGGGTGCCTTCATCCTAGGGGGTAAGGGCCTCTCCCAGAAAATCTTTTTATTTCAATATGGAGGCAGTTTTTAGAGATTCCAGCCCTTTTCGGGAAAAAAACTAACAAGCAGGAAACTTTGATTAACAATATCATTTGAGGGACATCATATCCGATCCCTACTTTGTTTGATACTTTGAGTAGGAGGTGGCTCAGTTGGTTAGAGCACCACACCTTTAGCATGCAGATGCTAAAGGTTGAGGGCTCGAATCCTGTGGTCCATCGACTACTGGGGTTTGGTTGGCCCCCAGTGCTGTGCTCCGACCTGCCTGCAAACAGAGAGCAACCTGGTACAGATATTGCAGCCTCGCTACTAGGGCAATGAATTTTGGCGCCCATGTTTCAGAATGTGACATGTGACAAGACATTTGATTTGATCAACCTTTTAATCAATCTTGGATTGAATGTTTCTGTCCTATTGCGTAGGGTGGTAAATGGCTGAGAGCAATATTTTATAGTGATTAAAAGATCACATGGGAATCCTAGGCGGTAGGAACTAGAGCTTGAGTTAACTGCTAACAGTCAAGAAAATATGTGATTTTGGTAGATTGTCTGTGAATAGAATAATAAGAAAAGTCAAAATTCTCTGCAACCAATTTAGAACTTGTGATGTTAGGAGGCTGTGCTTTCTAGCCTTGCCCATTGACGTTGAGGTATGTTTTGAGGCAGACCATTATGCTGAGGAATAGCTCACATGTTTCAGTTTCGAATTTTTTGATGAGCTCTGAACATTATAACGTATATCAATTTGCCAATAAAAGCGGAAGTAGCAGTAAAATGGCGACGGACCCCCTTAGCACCCTGAGATAAACATAAATAGAGTCAATGCATATTCATGCTATTATGGCATGTTAAGGTTTTCTTTTCCCAACTTTACCTGCTTACCTACCTATGAATACACCCCATCTACTCACATAGAGCAACAATTGCAATTTTCAATGTGTGTTAGCTGGTATATATACCTGTTTAGCAGTCTTAGAATGTTGGCTAAAATCACAAGGTCTGTTTCAGCTCAAATACTGAGAAATCAAGCTGCCAAGTTCAGTACAAAATTTGCAGGCAGGTCGGATCCACCGGGGCATCAACAGAACCCATTAGTCAGAAGACTGAAGCGGAAAACGATCCTGTGTGAAGGGCATGCAATCAAACCAGCAGAGCTACTTGCTTATCTTTATCATAATTAGTTAGTTTCACAGCTGTTTTAATCTGCTATTTTTTTTTCTAGCAAGGCTACACTCAAACTGTACGTTTATATTTGGGCAGGTCTCCATCAGCATCAGCCCATACCGATTCCAGGGTCTGTAATTTAAAGCCGTTACAAGGAATTGAGGTGTTGTGTTATGTTTTATACCCTAATTGAGTTAAAAAAATGTGATTAAGCCAGTTTATTCTTGCTGGAATTATGCAGGATAGAGCATGAGCATGCCATAGCGGTTCAATAGTCAGTGTCTACAAAATATCATGCCGAAATAAATGATGCACTTTTATTTATTGGGTGACCTTTGATGATGAATATTATGTGGAGAGGGAATAAATTTTTCTGATTTTTTCCATGTGAGAGTTGTATGCAGACCATTGAAATGTGTTGGTGTGATGGTGAAACATATGAAATAATTATTTTGTATAAACAGCCTAGGCATTCTAATAGTCATATTTGGCCACATCATTCAAATCCTTGTCATATATACAGGTAGCATCTTTTTGTTCAGGTTAGAAGAGATCATTCTTACTTCATTTCCACTCATTGGTAGCTTTCAAGTAACTAAATCCTGTAATATTCTTGGGGGATTTCAGGTTGCAAGGCAAAAGTTTTCCACCTGTAGCAGTACAACATTCTGTCAAAATAAATGCAAGCTTATTTCCTAAAATTCGTCAATTTGTATCAGTGTCATGAATCTCTGCTTTAACTTTCCCAATCATCATTGGTGTATTGTCACAAAAAATTATCCCCCAGCTTGCTAGCAAATATTTTTGCACTCAGTAAAATCTCTCTCTTATCTGGTTGGTGCCTGGTGGTAGGCGCGTGATGAAGAAATTAAAATTACATTGTGCAGACTAACGGATTCATATCTTGTTTTGACTCAGCTGTAGGATGCAGGTCATCTTCATTTCCAAGCGAATAATCACACCAATATTCAACATAAGTGTTGGTACTTATCTAGGAAAATAGGTTTCTAATTGACCAAAGGAAACACTGGACACGGGCAAATGGTAAGAAGCATAGAGCTTCAGGAATCCGCTGCAATTGAATAAACATATATTTGCCCTTATATTTCTATAGGAAGAAAAATTGACTGGGATGATGGGGGTAGGGGTGGATGGTTGTGTGAATATGCACACCAATCTTCCAAGTGAAAAAAGCTGGATAAAATTACGTTAATCTTTTGGAACACTATTCCCTCACCAAACAGGTGAAAGGATAAAACAGGTAGAGCAATCTACTTCACTCTCACAATGATTGGTAATCTGGAGAATCATCTAAGATACCTAAAATATCTGAGACACTGTTTGTTTTGTTTATTGGGTATGAAACATCTTCATGTCTCTGGTACCTTTGTTGCAGGCATGGGTGTAATCAATGATATTGTTCTGTTTCCATTCATACCAGCAAAAATAATTGCCAAGCTGCCTGACATATATGTTCTATGTTTGTGTAAGGAAGCTAATCCTGCTTATGAAGATTTAATCTTATTTTGTAATTACAACATATAATAGAAACACCTTTATTTATCAGCCCCAGATTTGGTTTGATCTTTTTAAATAATAGAACTGTTATGGATGGGGCCATCTTCAGCCAAAAACAATGTCATGAAAATAATTTTGTTTTAGGTGAAGTTTGACATTCTGGTTTAATTAATTGGTCTGCATCACCTAGCCTGCTGGTAAAATAATATAATCTCTCACACCACTGCCTGTAATGGTCAAAAAATTTAAATCATTATTATCAAGTGTTGTAATTTTTAGAGCTATGAAACTGCCCAAGCAAGTCATGCAAAATATTAATTATGTTCCGGTATTAAATTCAGCCTCATATCTTTTTTAAATGGCAAATGACATAGCAAATAGTAATACCTCACTCGTCTATAACAACATGAATCAAGGATTCAAGTTGCTAAGGACTAAAAACTAGTGACATATATTTATGATTTCTTGAAAAAAATCTATTTATACCTTATTCCACAAAACCCAGCTTACTTTCTGTTGTTCTGATATTCTGATCTATACTACTGTTTTTTGTTTAAATTATTCTATAACACACAAGGAGGGACTAGCCCTGGTTACAGCAGTAGAGAAATACAAACATTACCTTGCAGATCAACACTTTTTGGTGCTCACTGACCACATTAGCCTCAAGTGGTTGAAAAGCATAAAGGACACTAATGGCAGACTAGGTCGCTGGTCACAATTGCTTCAGCCGTACAACTATGACATCAAACACAAAAGTGGGAAAACTAATACCAATGCTGATTGCCTTTCCAGGAGGCCTTATGCGCAAACAGAACCACAAACACCGCTTGACCTTGTTCACAACCTTCCTGTGCTCACCACAATTTTGGGTGAATCAGACATTAAAGGTGAATCACAAGCAGACAAACAAATTAGGGGGCCTGCTAAATACAATCCCGTGACACTGATGAGCCTAGGTAGAATGCCTATGACGAAGAATTAAATTTATAGATAGGTTCTACATGATGGAATTGCAATAAGCTAGAGTGGACCAAAGTTTGGTACTGGTGACCCTAGGTTGGGTATATCACAAAAGAGAATAATAGACAATTTGGTGAATTCACATTCATCTATAGTTGGAACTTAATTACTATGGTTGCAACTTAGTTACTATTGGGTATAGTAAATCATGAGTTGTAATTCTCTGAAATATTATTTACTAGTGGGCTGGGGGCTTTGGTTTCCTACCAAATACTAACAAATCATACTTGAATTATTTTCCTTGTAGGGCTCCTGCAAAAGAGAATATAATATTGAGAGAATTGACGGAGTGCACCAGGCTTTTTCGGATGTGGGTTCACAGTATCTGGATTGCAGGCATGGGAAGAAAAGAAGGCCAGGTTTCTGTGAGCAGCGTACTGTAAGTTGCAAACAAAAAGTTGTGAATAATAATATATGTATATATAGATACATGTATATGGTGTTCAGTTGTCTCTACCAATAATATTTCAATTTAGAGATGTTAGGTAGTCTCAGCGTAGTGTGATGTTTGCTGTGCTACATCCATTCATTTTTACTCTACCAAAGACGGTTTGTGTAATAAAGTAGCTGGGTAGAATGAAATCAGGGTAAAAAGCTTTGAGTCTGGTTGTAGAAATATACCCTAGAGTAAGAGTAGAATTGAAGATCGTAGCTTTTGTACTGTGATGTGATCAATTGGATTATTGCGCATCTGACTAATTTATTGTTCCAAAAACTGTATGTGTGAAATATTTTCTGACAAAGAGATGACTACAGATAGTAACACCTCAATCATGCTGCTTGTACAACAACAGTTGATGAAGATAAGAAATTTTTCTTTTCTAGGATCACCCTGATCCAGTGAAACGACGTATACGCATTCAGAACACGATGAAGATGAACTGTCCGGCTAAAGTTTCTATCAAAAAACTGGTACTCTATGATAATTTCAAGGTATGATTCTCAGTGTGCAGGAACTCTTTTGTTTTATTACAGTCATAATCCCACTCCTTAGGCATTATCAACATTAGAATTCAGTTGTCATGAAATACGATATGTATTAGGTTTGAATAATCCTTTTCTTGCTATTTAAATCCTGAGCAGTTTGCAGTACTTGTCCATCCATATCATTTTTTTTCGAGTTTATGTTTAAAAGAGTATTTGAAATACAAATTTGTTTTCACTCCTTTTGCCTTTCAAATGACTGATTAGAGCTTTATTTTTACACCATAATATCAACATCCAGGATACAAAACTTTTCTGTTATTTTGGGAAGGTGAACACAAAACTATTTTTCATCAAAGTTATCCTATATCAGTAATGAGTAATTATAAAAAAAATTAAATTGCTTGCACAAAGACCGTTTAGTGTAGTAATAAGTAGTGGCCACAACAGCACTTGGTATACCACCAACTTATTATCAACTCCCTCCACATTGTTACAGCTGAGCGATTCTGAGCCGACTAGTCAAATGCTCCGTGGAATCCGGCATGGAGTGTCAGAATCACTAAAGGGCCCTGCGCCACACAACATATCCTTCAGCTACAATGAAGGACAATTTCTTCATAATTTCAAAGGTGTTCAATATTGAATTGCTTTCCGGTCCCAGTTTAGTCATTTTGAGTTTTTAAAGCTATCCCTTATTTATCCATTCATTCTTGGGAAAAAAACTCACCAGACTTCCTCGTCACCAGACTGAATAGCCAATATATAAAATACCTCATCATGACAAATCATGGAACAATTAAACATAGCTAAAATGAAAATTGCGAGGGTCTCTCTCCCTCTCCCATTGACAAACTATATACATTCTGAGTGAGCGATTTGGGAACAAATTTGTCTACTTGAAAGACCAAACGAGCAATATTTGAATAAGTGCATCACACAGTCACACTCTGATTGAAAGACCCCTGACTGAGTTGTTCCATTGACAGTGCTCCTATTTTATTCATATTACAGATAATGCTACAAGAACTAGCAGTTAAGTGTGCAGCTGGAGATGAGGAAGCTACATTTATAAAAGGTACTGAAGGAGCCATGTCTCACTTGAAGAGAGCTGCTATGTCCCCAATATTGATTGGTGATAAACAGGTGAGAAATAACTGACTTTTAATGGGGCCCCCCCCCCCCCTACTTATAGTATAGATTATAGATGACCATTTCTTAGCTTATAGGCTTGTTGTAGGCTTATAGATAGATGCAAGTAAAGATATAGATTTATAGATGTTATCAATGCAAAGATATAGATTTATAGATTTCTTAATGTGTCTCTAAAGTGCTGTCAGTGCTGTGTGTCTCCTGTGCTCTCTTTGTGTGTGTATGGTCGTTGTGTAGCAAAGCAAACATTCAGATATGTTTACAATCTAATGGGTTTTCCCCAGGTTTTTGGAATTTTCCAACTGTCAGTCTATTGATGAAATGAGTGGGCCACATGCCATCGCAGCGCGCTTAAGTTTATAGATTGGGATTCTTAATTTATAGATATAATAGACAGTCTTGTGTGGGGGAGCCCCTTTTAATATAAATGACTTAACATTGACCAGCTTGTTACAATATAAATTTTGGACAACACCACTGAATTCTAAATTTGAAGTTATCCTGACATGCTCAAAGGGCACATAACACCTAATATGTTAAGAAAAACGACCTCTAATTTCTGTTTTGGTTCTCTCTTATCAAATACTTAAAGTTGCAAATTTTATGTTGATGTGTCTTTTATTATCAGGATGACAAATTTACGAAATTAGTGCTCCGATGTGCACGAGCTGGAATAGTGGGAGCCAACAGGAAATTTGCGCTAGAGGATTGGTTTTGGTTCAATTACTTGCTTGAGGTAAGCATACCAGCACTTCAAAAGGGTGTTCTAGTGATCAGACATACAAATAAGGGACTCCCTTAATTGTATGTCTGATCACTAGATGTTACATACTCCCTTAAAGGGATTATGTAACATTGAAATATCCATTATCATCGGCAAACAAATATGATGTCCAACCACGTAAAGAGCCCTCAAATACGTATCAAATCAAGGAGTTGGAAGTTTTAACTCTAACGCTGTGATCAAACACAATCTGAATGACAAGAGAGTAATGAGAAACTTGTTTTGTCAACTGGAATTAAGGTAACCTGTTTCATTTCAATCATCCTAGCTGCAAGGCACATTGCTGACTTTTACAGTTGTACTTATATTGGTAAGATGATTGAATCCATAAGGTTTTGAAGTTTTAGCTCTACAGTCATTCTCCAATGTGTATAAGAATAATTATTACAATGTTCAGCTTCCATCTTTTCTGGTCTGGCCCTGGTTGGTAAATATCAAAATACACTTGCCTTGCTGAATTAACCTTTGATTTTATTGTTTTCTAGGTTATTATCAATGGCGTTCAACTAGCTGACAAAGTATCTCCTGGGGAGGCTGAAGAAGCATACCGAAGAAACCTAAACGAAGTGTTGTCCATCTCATTGTGAGACATATCATACAAACTTGCATACCTTGCAATCATTCATTTTTTCCTATAAATGTTCAAAGACAAACCTACAAACCTGTTCTTAATTTCAATTTTATAATCCATGACTTTTATGCCTTCTATGCAGTATTTTTACATAAACTTTTATTCTCAAAAGCAAACCTACAAACCTGTTGTTTATTTCAATTTTGTAATCCATGAATTCTGTGCCTTCTATGCTTTTTATGCCTCTAAACCTACAAACCTGTTGTTTATTTCAGTATTATTTTTACATGTAAGAAGGTGATCGGTATATCTTCAATAATATATCAGTTGAACATCACTAAATTAGTCACACACAGATATTTGAATATTTTCAGGACTTGAGTGTACAAGATCCGAGTCCTAGAATCGTAACAAAATCGACATCATAAAGAGTTATCCACTCTCTGATCAGTGAAATCAGATCTATGTTGTAGCGTGAATAACATGGAATTGATCTTTGCATTCTACTCCTTGGTTTCAAACACTACTGAGTTGTTTTCCATATAAAAATATATGAACTAACATGGTTAAGTGCAGTTGGTCAACCAGACCTTGAGCAATGCATTTGCTTGTGAATTGACAAGCAAATCCAGTCAAATAGACTAAATTTTCAAATCTATGTTTTTCAATCCTACATAGATTTGGTTGTAGGTCAGAGAGTAAACTCATAAAAATATTGTTGGCGTCCCTCGTCTGTTTCATATATATACCATCTATTGTTTATGATTCAAATACTATTCATGGCACATTCCATTCTCGCTGTTGACACTAGTTGCAATCATTAAAATTCTTTGGTTAGACACACTACATCATTTTGTACACATGCATAAGAATTAATACGATAAGGATTTTTTAGTAACACTGCCCGTTCATCATTGCAAAAAAGCAAGCCAAGTAGACTAAGTCCTCAAATCTATGTAAAATAGGTCTACGTAGGATGACATAGATTTGGTTGTTTTGTTCAAAGAGGGGACAACTCGCTCATAAAAAATCGATTTGGCGCTTCGTGTCTGTATTAATCGGGGACCAACTTTCTGTATTAATCAAGAACTACAATCTTTTGAGTGAATGTAAACCTCAATGTATTGCTGTAAAATTAATGTTTTATGTACCATCGAGGTATTGTATCAGTTTCCCTTGCAGCCCACAACACTCCGTATCCTCCTCGATGGCACCAGTTGGAAACCCCCTAAAACTATCAGCTTGACTCACGACGCATACATAAGAATTAATACAATTAATTGCTGTCAATCTCATATTCAAACCGTGCTCAATATGTTTGGTATGTTTGATACCGCTGTTTGCTTTATCTGGAGAAAAAGCAAGCCAAGTAGACTAAGTCATCAAATCTATGTAAAATAACACAACATAGAATGACATAGAATGACATAGAATGACATAGATTTAGGTGTTTTGTTCAAAGAGGGGACGACTAACTCATACAAAAACCGATTTGGCGCTTCTCGTCTGTATTAATCAGGGACCAACTCTCTGTATTAATCAAGCACTACAACCTTTTGAATGAATGTAAACCTCAATGTATTGCTGTAAAATTAATGTTTTATGTACCATTGAGGTATTGTATCAGTTTCCCTTACAACCCGCGACACTCCGTATCCTCCTCGATGACATCAGTTGGAAACCCCCAAATCCCTGAGCTTGACTCACGACGCATAGATAAGAATTAATACATTTAATTGCTGTCAATAACATATTCAGACCGTGTTCGATATTTTTGATATGTTTGATACCGCTGTACACTTTATCTGGAGAAAAAGCAAGCCAAGTAGACTAAGTCATCAATTCTATGTAAAATAACACAACGTAGGATAACATAGATTTGGGTGTTTTGTTCAAAGAGGGGACAACTCACTCATACAAAAACCAATTTGGCGCTTCTCGTCTGTATTAATCAGGGACCAACTCTTTGTATTAATCAAGCACTACAAGCTTTCGAATGAATGTAAACCTCAATGTATTGCTGTAACAATATTTTATATGTGCCATATAGGCATTGGATCAGTTCCCCTCGCAGCCCGCGACACCCCCTATCCACCTTGATAGTGAGACAGGCTGGAAACCCCCAAACCCCTGAGCTTGACTTACTACATATACATAAGAATTAATAGAATTTATTGCAGTAAATCACAGATTCAGACTGTGTTTGATATGTTTGATACTGCGGTCGTTCGTCGGAGAAAAAAGCAAGCCGAGAAGACTAAGTCCCCAAATCTATGTAAAATAACACTACTTAGGATGACATAGATTTGGTTGTTTTGATGAAAGAGGGGACAACTCACTCAACATATTGAATGAGTCCCTGGGCTGTTTCAATCAAGATTTGGAAACCTTTTGAACCAAGGTTAGCTTTCAAACTTAATACCAAGTGCAAATGCAAACTCCTCTGATATTTAAATCACCTGTACCTGGTTCAATACATTATATGTTTTATTAGTGGTAGTTGTCTACTCCTTCCCACGCCGGCCAATTCTATGTCATCTACTTGAAATCTATGTTTGTTATGATCACGTGTCCAAAATATTGACCTAATTCGCGAATTCTTTTGAAAATAGCATTCACCAGAAAACTATACCTGGGCAAAGATGAGTCAACACTGTATACTACATACAAAATGTAATACAGAAGATACCAGCTCCAAATTTTGAAATGTATCCAGTCATTTCTCAGACTACTTCAGTTTCTCAAAAGAATGCAAGGTTAGACAATTTCCTATAAGCTTGTGAAATAAGGGGGTATGGGATAACTCCCCTAATTTTTCACTCAATATTAATTTATTATTATACTGTACAGTTTTTGAATGATGGCTTCTGACTGATATCTCTCAATGTAGACCAGGTATGCTCCCTTTTTTAATAATAGGTATATTTTAAACGCCTCAATACCCGACTTTTTTACATCAGTTGATCCTTCAACCCCACAAAGACTCACATGGACGCCTCCTCAATAATGTTACACGATCATCACTATTGTTTTAAAAGTCTAATATATTGTAAGATTCTCTTGATTCTTTTTCTCTTATTTTCTTGTTAATGGCATGGTCTTATTTGTCGCCTCTGTGACTTTGATCAGCTAGACAATAAATATAAGTATGCTGCAATACCACAGAGGGAACAAATTTGTTCTTCTCTGGATTATAATAGTTTCAATTAGAATTATTCAAATGACAAATGAAAGTTTTTTGTGTGAAAGGCCTCCTGCATAATTACTAACCTTCATTTTTTATTCATGATTACGAACTAAAATAAATTCTGCTTCTGATTATATTATGACAGGGCTCTTGCCGTTTTTTTTGTCACTTTCGTCACAAATGCGGATCATTTTTCTCACTTGAATCTATGTTTATATATTGCTGACTACAATTACGGGTTGCTTGACAGAAAAAACTAATATGTAAAATATAAATCGTATAATATGCTTGTATCTTGTAATACTGTCATAAGGCAAAGTTCAGAAGTGCATCACTGCTCTCATTGATGATATGTCAGTTATGTGACATGCTATGTGTTCTCCGTCTCTTCGCAAAATTAAATGAATCAAATGAGAAATGATTTCCTGATTTAATCAGATTTTCTTATGTAAAAGAAAAGCCAAGCCGCTTCTACAGGGTCTGGATGGTCATTTTGGAAGTCATGGTAAACTCTTATTTCACAGTCATCTCCGAATGTCTTCTTAGCCACAGCGCAAATCAATTCTACAGTCAGCGGCTTGAACAGCAATGGGGAATTGACCTGAAAATCAGAACAATACAAGAATGTCATGATTGTGGCAAAGATTGTGGTAAAGTCACACAATGACAAAATACATCAAAGATTACTTTGGCATTTGTAGATTGTTCACCAGCACTACACGTTGTAGCCAATGTGATGGCTCAGATTCGTCGGTGGGGTTAGAAGAAAAGCAATGCCAGGTCATATAGTACCTTTGTCCTTAGCATTGCCTAATTTATAGTAAATGATGCACAAAATTTGAAGACGAGATGTGGTTCCAAGCCCACAACTCTGGATCTCTCATTGCGCTATCAGGACATGTGATCGTGAGTTCCTAAATCATTAAACAGATCAAAGCCAGCCCAAAAAGTACTTCCATTTATCAATAGCGAGGCAATGCCAATGTCGAAGGTACTTTTCTGCAAGTACCATATGGCCTGATATTGGCTCATCTTTTCCCCACCAACCAACCAACCAAAGCCAAAATTTTGGCTATACACATTGGGCTATATGAATTAATACTTCAGATACTTAGTTGTGGTCAGCTAGAGACTGTCAATCATAAGCCTTGCTCAGCGACTGTAAAATCATATCGTTCATAAATATAGCTATGAGCTTACTCAATGCAATGCACTACTTGCACAGCTTTCTGTTTCTCTCTAGTACACAAATTGCTAGTCTAAGTATTCAGATGGCTGCAAGTGCGAGTTAGTGTCGTGTCATTGCACTATTTAATGCAACTAACTTGCACTTGTAGCTTTCTGAACTCAAGATAAGCGCATTTCATATGGTTGAAGTTGCTTTCCATAGGAGTTACCTCGCAATGTTCCTGGCTAATTTAAAGTTATCTCGATTATCTAGATCGTAACTATTTTGATTTTCGTTTAATATGTTTAACAAAACGTGGTCATTTTTTCTCTCCCCCCCCCCCTCAACTCTGACACATCAGTCCAGGTTAATGCTGTAAGAAACATAGGATAATAACTAGTAACAAAGAACAAATACTCATCATTGGAGTGCAATATTCTTCAAGTGCCATCATTGCGTGTGTTGGTGTCATAGGGATAACTCTATGGTTGGTGTGACATCGTGATTTTAGAAGAATGACCATTTTCATTCACAAGTACTCAACTTGCCACTAAAATATGTAAAAAAGGACAAGCAGGAAAATTATATAATTTATTTATTAACTATTTTGTCGCATTGCGCTTTGAATCATTGGCTTCAACATGCGAAATGACAAGATCATTGTTAGTTTTTGCGCATATTTTCATATTTATAAAATTGTCAATTGAATTTAAAAGAATTATATTATTGTCAGACTACATACTTTGCAACCTGGATTAGCACCATTCTCAACAATATATCCTCGCTCTAAGATGGATTGAAAGTTTCTGAAATCTAGTATTAGTGCACCACCGAGTCGTAGAAGGTCAGCAAAGCCTTGAAAGGTCTTTTGAATATCCTCCTCTTCTCTGATAAGAAGAAATAAAAACATTTTGAGCAAACAGGTATGACAAGATCAATGACATGATGTTATAAGTGCATGACTTGCAAAGCCAATATTAGCATTATAATTGTCTTCTCATTGCTCATAAAGTTGGCAAACTATTTTTACAAGCATGAGTATAAAAAGTTTTGGTCACAAAACAGTACATACCATTCAAATCAGAAATTTACCATAGCAAAGTGTAGCGCAATAAAATGCATGAACTTTTGCGACAAATTAGCTGTTAACAGTGCAGGTACAACTGACATATATGTCAATTTTTTTTAACTCATGTTTGTGGTTCAAGCTTACAGCAGAAATATTAGGGTCCCAAAGCATATTATTAAATCATAGACTTGAGGTAAATCTTTCGCTGACGCCACATTCTCTTTGAGTCCAACCATATCTGACACCAGCATCTCTAGAAGGAAAGACACACTCCTCTGATTATTGTAACTGATAAATATCTATACCCTAGCCTTGGCAGGCTATCACGGATCGGTGAATTGTTGGGGGTCCCCCACCCTACCACCTTAGGCAGCCTGCCCAGGCTATCCGTACCCTAAACTTGGTAATCATGTTAGGTACAGTAGCTTGTTATAAGTAATAGCTCATTCTCAAAATCTATATAAGATAAATAAATTGCAAAATAATATGCTTGTAAGTTCTCCCTCCCCGACGTCCACACAAAAGAGATTGACAACAGCTGAGACCCGAAATCATCATAGGTTTTTTTTCTAGTTTGAGCACCCCAAACTTTCACCCTCTTGCCCCCTTTAGTGTGCCGTAAAATGGACAATAATCTCAACAGTACCCAAACACAGAGATGGAATAGGAGGATTCGGATATTTTCTGACAGAAATCACTTACCCAATTAATTGCTGATCCACTATCAATCAGCACTTGACGATGTTGCTTGCAGATATTTATCATCTCTGGGTTATGATGGGCCCCTACAAGATTGTACCCCATGTCCGATAGCCAAGCTGCATCATGCCTGAAAATTAATAAAAAAAATAGAAATAAGATTTCAAGCAATAAGGCATACAAATTACTAGGTTGAGGCCCCAAACGCTTACAAGAATACCTGAGCGCAGCAGTTTGAGCAAAGATGTTTATCCCGTAGCACAGTGATATAAACTAATCCATATTAGCAAATAATATGCTGCGGTAAAGCAATACTATTATTTATATCAATTTTATTTGTCGATCAAATCGCTTGGACATATTGGACAATCACAAGAAAAAGAAGGCCCAACAATCAAGTCAATTTGTTAGAATGAATTTTATCATAGAACTGGAAGTGTATATTCAGTTCATCTAGTTTTAAAATAGAGGGTCGAGTTTCATGGTCTTCCTCATCATGAATCAAATGCTGTGTACAATATTTCTGATGCCTTCCCTGTTTTTCTTTCCTATTTTAGCATGCTATCACAGAGTAAGAATATTTCCTTACTATGTGATGATATTGTGTGTATTTTCAACAGCGATCTGAAAATGTCAACAGTATCTCCAGTCTTCAGTTTTATTCTTTAACGTTTCTCATGAAACGAATTACAAAAGTATACGTTGAAAATGATAACTGCATTTGTGGTCTTAAAGTGCATCATGGAAAATTTCCTGAAAATTTTCCGTTAACGGTCTGTTCTGAGCAATAACATATAGATCACTGATCAGAATTGACATTTCAAAATAACCAACCCGTTAGCAGTGCCGACATTAAGGATATATCCACCATCACTTTTGTGTTTATTGAGAAGTGGCAGAAGCAAGTCCATGAACTCCTTGGTCCTCATTCCAGGGATAAGCTGATCGCAAGATTGAAAAGCAGTATATATTTTGCAAGGACTTCATCCTTGCTTCCCATCACAGAGAGAAGACTGGACTTGCGGGCTGGCCAAGCTGCCGTCATCCCTATCTCTTCCAAACTATCAGAATTATACAGATTGCACAGACTCGTTGTCACCTGTTATTGGATTGCACTGTGTATGAAATGATTGTGAATGAAGAACAATGACAGTGGTTTCTCTTGTTGGAAGTGCTAAAAACAATATTCCCTACACTAAAAACTCTTCCACAGTCCCTTATGATGTGCCCAAAAACTCTTGAAGCAATGCGCAGAAAGGGTTGATTGGATTAGCATATTTTTATTGTGCATGGCGTGATGTCTCTTTGCACACAGTTGCAGAAAAAAAATGATGGCACGTCTTTGATAGGAATGTCTGCTAGACAAATTATTTTTGAGTTTTCCTAGCTGACCGCAGAGGATTTTTCCATTGGTGAACATAAATCCAGGCACCTAAGCTAAGACAGGCATACAAATTACAACAATCAAGATGACACGACATTGATTGATAGGATAAACTGAAAGTCAATGGCTCAATGCCCTTCTCCTGATTGAATAAAGTATGTTTGCCCTCATATTATAAACGCAGACGCATGCCACACATTGCGCATGTCTTGCTTGCTGATGGAGCATGACAGAATTCCCCATATTACAATAATATTTATCCAATTGGAAGGTCTATCCTTGTGTCATTTCAACCATTTTCGTGCCAGGTGTCAAGTGTTTTGGGTGTGCAACAAAAGAGACTGTAGAAATGTTTTGAGTTAAGAACTTTTTTAAGCGTATCATCATCACTTAGAAACGTCAATGTGTTTGTTGTTGTTTCACCTTTGTTTCATATGCAAAACTGTTTTACTCCAATTTAATTTAATTTAATTTACTGCTATTCAAAATCAGGTGGCAACGCTTGTGCATGTTTACATTTTGGATTGTAGTTTTGGAAGACATCAGGATGTCATCAGCTTGGCCAGCTCTCAAATCTGGTCTCCTCTCGGCGTTGGGAAGTAATAAGGATGAGGTGGACGACAAGATTTATCTTGCTGCCAAAAGTAGGGCTGAGCTGATCCCTGGAACGAGATCTAAGGAGTTCATTGACTGGTTTCTGCCACTTCTCAACAAACACAAAAGTGATGGTGGATATATCCTTGATGTCGGCACTGCTAACGGGTTAGTTATTTTGAAACATCCAATACAAAATCTTATTGCTATGAACAGAGTATGATTGGAAAAATTTCAGGAAGTTTTCTTGTATGCACTTTTTTATCAGGAAGAAGAATAATGAATGTCTGCTACACAACACGGGGGCCGTCGGACGTAGGGGGAGGGGGCAAGAGTCTGGGGGGCTCAGACTTCATGAGACCATGCCGTATACATTTTCATTCATTTTTAAGTTGAAATTGAATTGAATATAAAACTTGTTGTTGTTATATTCAGACATGATGCAGCGTGGCTATCGGACATGGGCTACAATCTGGTAGCTGCCGATCATAACCCTGAGATGATTAATACATGTAAGAAAAATCGGCAGGTGCTGATTGATAGTGGATCAGCAATTAATTGGGGTGAGTCAAGTCCTTTCGTTCAATAGAATGAAAATCCTATACCATTCTATCTCTGTGTTCGTATGCTGTTGTAGTGGTCGATCGATATTGTACAGCAACTGAAACCTGAAATCTCCTCTTCTACCAACGTAAGGAACCGCTCAAGCAAAGCCCACTCATCATGTTCACAAACAGAGCTTAAAATACCTACATGTTTTCCACAGGCTGTGTCACTAATCAATTACCACCCTCCCTGAATCAAGGAGCTAACTCCTTACCTGAATCCATCAACCGTCACATTCCTCATCTGAGTTGTTATCCCTCTATTAGTGTCATGATAACTCCTAACAACACAACTATAACGACTTAATTCTCCGCTGTTATAGATCTCTCTTGTGGAGGCAGCGGGAGTGAAAACCCGTGAACCGTTTAATAGATTATTCCCAAAGCTGATGCTGGACTTCTACTCGTAGAGGAAAAAACCGGTTTCTACCGAATTCAACCTGTTTATATTATGAACTTTTTTTAACCATCGATCAATGCATGAAGCAAATAAGACCATGTGAAAACAAAAAACAAAAGAAGCAATAAGAAGGCATTGACGTATTTATGACTATTTATAAAAAAGGCTTTTTCTGCAAAGAGCAGTATTGGATTTAGGGAGGGTCGTGGTTTTATAATACAAAACGTAGCAGCAATGAGTTTTAGTGAAAAGTTTCATACAGATATACAAACAAAATGGTTTTTGAGTTCGAGCATTAACAATCTACAACACCTGATATGATGACATGATGACATGATATTTATCAATTGCAATAACAAGGGGAGATAATCCTTTGTGTGTTTCCTTCTAGAGATGCTGGTGTCAGATATGGTTGGGCTCAAAGAGAATGTTGCTTTGGCGAAAGATTTACCTCAAGTCTATGATTCAGTAGTGTGCCTTGGGACCCTCATGTTTCTCTTGTAAGTCTTATTAAGTTTACCAGGTTTGTGATTTTTCAAGTTTTTTTCAATTTCTGCTCTTATCTGTGGTGCATACCTGACAAGTCTCCCTTTTTGGTAGGGAGCCTCCCAGTTTTTAGGGGTATTTTCCACCTCCTCCCTATCTCCCTTTTTCCTCCCTTTTTTCAGCTTCCTTCACCCAGACGACTTTTTAAGCTTCTCGTTGCAAGAGAAACTATGTTTTCCTACCCCCACAGTACATATACCTATATATAATTGCCTATTAACATACTATCTCTCCTTGTTCGTATGAAGTGCAACAATATAAATTGTAAAATCAGGTAAAATTACGCATTTCATAATACGAACGCTCTAGTTTTGGCTCAAAATAAATGACAACAAGGGCCAAATTACTCCTTCACTGCTGGACACGCAGAGTGGTACTCCGGGTCAGGAGTTCGTCCGCGGAGGCCTCCTGATTTCTGGGTCTACCAAGTTGTCATGTATGCTGTGGTGATCCGATAATAAGAATTGGTGCAACCAAGGGTGGAAATAGTAATATTACCAGTGGTAAACAAACTGGAACCATGCAGCACCATGCAGCACCATGCACCATGCAGCTATAAGATGGTCCAAAAAATTTGAAGGATATGCATTCTAGACTGCAATTAAAATGAAACCATTTCACTGGCAAAATTTGCGATTGATTGTTTGTTTATGGGATTTCCCGGATATCTGAGCGATGACTGGTTTCTGTATATTATCTCAATGGGCAGTTTGGTGACCAAAACAATTCAAACTTTTGCTTGTGAGATAATTATTTCAGCTACAAGATGTAGAAACAGTTGGTTATTTTGAAAGTTATCTTTTAACGGATAATGAAAAGACAAATTGCTCAACCTCTGTTTACTCAAAATTGTTTTATTTCTCCTTATCAGGGAAGAAGAGGATATTCAAAAGACCTTTCAATGCTTTGCAGACCTATTAAGACCCGGTGGGGCGCTGATACTAGATTTCAGAAACTTTCAATCTGTCTTAGAGCGAGGATATGTGGTGAAGAATGGCGCTCATCCAGGTTGCACAGTATGTAGTCAAAAATGATAAAATTTATCTCAAGTGGAAGATGTACGCAATAACCCAATTTCTGAATGGCACCTGATGAAAGTAATTGAAGAAACTGTTTCCTGACATTTTTTAGTCTTGTCAGCAAGTTTTTTATGGAAAAATTCAATTTTGTCACCCAAGGTGAAATTCATGCTTTGCTCTCCGAGTAGTGAATAGCGATCTCTCTAATTAGCAACATTGACCCATCCTTTTTTGGGATAGTGATATGGCTCAACGCAATTGGTTAGCTTGAGAGCTATTCACTGTCAGACGATTGCTGACGCAGGAGTCATCGGTTCTAGCCCAATCATGGGGGAGCTTTCAAGGCTGATTATTCCAGCCCCGAGCACCCTTGCGTGAATATCTCCTCTGCTCATAAAACAGCACAATGATGAGGACAAAAGAATTTTGCACTCCGATGATACGCGTTCATCATTTATATTCATAGTAGCATAGTGTTACATACTGCTGTAGATACTGGTTGCTGATGAATCACAACCCTCAAAGATGATAGACAGAATAGAACCCTATGTCCTCTACGGTCCAGGAAAAGTTCCTCTCTCAGTCTTTATGAACTACTGTTGGGCTGATGGGTAAGTTGTTACTTGTACTGAACTAATTAAGCTCGGCTGCACAAGGATCTAGGAGAGGCAACTCTTATTGTAAGCAATTTGTATATAGATAGTTGTGCTACTGGCTAATGGTTTTGATGTGTCAAGTAGCTCATTGCATCAAGTGAGCTTATCTGATAGTCATATAAATACAGACACGGCCTGAACAATTCTTAGGTTTGAACAAGGCTAGTCAGATGGGGGGGGGGGGGGGAAACACTATCTGAATAAGCTAATAACTAGCTGTTATTTTCGCCTACTGATTCTACTCTTGTTTTTCCCCTCATGAAATCTTGTCTAAGTCATTAATGCTATTCATGTAATGTTTTATGACGTGGATTACCACATGGTATTGTTTCTGATTTTCAGGTCAGCCTCTCCATTGCTATTCAAGCCGCTGACTGTGGATTTGATCTGCTCTGTAGCAAAGAATACATTCGGAGACAACTGTGAAATAACAGTTTACCATGACTTCCAAACTGACCATCCAGACCCTGTAGAAGCGTCTTGGCTTTTCTTTTATATTAGAAAATCTGATTGATGTGTTTTCAAGCATTAAAAGTACCTGTGCACTTTTGTCGCAGCAGGGAACGCAAAGCATGAAATGAGACAGTATTTAAGAAAAAAGGCATTGGTTTTCCAATGCCATGATGTTACTAAGAAGTTATCAGGATGAGCGGTGATGCACTTCTGAACACTGTCTTTTGACAGTATTACAAGATACAAGCATAGTATCAGATTCATGTTATACCCATTATTTTATTTTATTCCGCTAACTAACATGTAGTTACCCGTAATTGTAGTCAGCAATAAATAGACATTGATAAAAATATAGATGTAAGATAAACTATCAAAATTTATGACAAAAAGGGACAAAAATGACTAGAACTCTGTGGTAGGCTTAGAACAATATCATCAGGTGATATCTGAAATACAAGTCTCAACCAAGACAAAAATTAGAAAATGGCACATATATTAAACAACTTGACGGTTAGAAAAGAATAAATTCTAGCACTTGTGTGTACCAGTGATTGCTCCTCAATATTTGGTTCAGCTAAGGTTGGTAACTTACTAACATACCAATTCATGTCTGTTTATACCTCTTCAGAATGCAAAGGTATCTCAAATGTAGAAAAAACTTGGTCATTGGCTTATTTAATATCATAAGGAGAAAATGCACAGTTTCAGGCCTGAGTTAACACAACACAAAAACATATCTAAAATATTTTTTCGATAGCACTTCACATATTGACTATTTGCGTCGTAATAGTCGAGTTTCAAATTAAAAATATAATCAAATGTGTAGGGAATGTATGATGACTAGAGTAGATGCTGGAATTTTTTATGACAACAGCAGTCATTGCAGCTCTTATAATTTATCAAGGGGAAACTGTCATAGAGTGCTCAGTTTTGTAAGCAACTTCATAGCCTTATCTCGAAGGCTCCTTTTTTGTTTTATTTTGAAAAAGGGACCTTTGAGGTGAGGCTACAACTTAATCTAAGTTAACAGCTCAATTCTCCTCATCACACAACAGAGGCAGTTCATCGCCTGGTCTAAGCTCTGATTGATGATACGGTTTTCTCTGTGAGAAATCTTCATTGTCATCGTTGAGCTGAGCCTGAGTGGTGGTCAGTAAAGGGCTGTGCTGATTGACTATAACATGACCCTGATAGTCTTCTGCTTTCCTATAGAAAAAAGATAAGAAATGACAAATAATTTGGAGTTGTCTCTACATACAAAAGCGAAAGACGATTCTTAATCAAATGTGATTACAGCGTTTTTCGACCCCAACCTCTTTATGATAGAAGCTTAGTGATATAGGTATGGATTAACCCCATCCCAGTAACTAATATGTTGGCTGTGAGAAGTGTGTGGATGTTTGGTATTGACAAATCGATAATCAGCTACTGAGCAGGAGAAAGAAAATCATGTAAGGAGATTCTGCAAACCAGACAATAACCTATACCTATAACCTATATCTAATACCAATGCTTCATAACCAACCTACCTCTGACATGAACTCCTGATCCAGCCAATCAGAGAGAACTTTGCAATACCTAAAATAAAACAATAAGTCTAGTAACACAAGTACAAATTAAAAGTTTATATGGGAATCAATATTAGTAGATGACATAAATATTAAAAAGATATGATTTTTTTCCTAGCGATATTGGTGAAAGTACTATTGATAAAACAGGCCACACAACCTTGCCTAACACAATGATGAGTGATATGCATGCATTCAACACTTAGCACGCATATAATAATCATTCATCAAACAGAAAGCGCTTCAGGGCGTTACGTGATTGAAGGTCACATGCTCTCTTGAGATTCCTGACATTACTCAAACAAGTACACTGTATAATAATATGTAGGCATGTCACTGTACCTGGGTGCGCTCCGGGTATAGCATACACTAAATACATATATAGAAGACCTAACGCTGTGAGGGCTACGAGAGCGTATAACCACTGGGTGGCAAACATTATAGTCAGTGAGCCAAATGCCTGCAAATATAAATGAAATACATAATCTGCACAGTGCTAAACCTTCTTTCATACTTGGATTGATGTAAAAAGGAATCATTCTTGTAATGAAGACAATACCCTGGTAGTCGAAGCGATGAATTGGAACTTAAGTGTCTAAAAAGGTATGATGAGAATTGATGCTAATGAAGTTGTGATATATACAGCTCTACCTGAAACCCTACTGGCATGCGTCTTTTCTATGAGTTCTGTAAAAGTTCTTGACTTATTACTGGGAGAAGTAAGCTAGAGCAAGTAGCTAAGAAACTTACACCGAATAAAGAGAACCATCTGTTACAGAATTGAGAGTACCATGATGGCTTCATTTTGTAAATCTTCTCAGGTTCAAGTGATCTCTGCTCATCCTCAGTGTCTGCAGATATGACAGGGTAATTAACCGCAAAGAGCACTTGATCATAGTGTCACACCGAATATGCACATATAAGTGATTTAGGTTATAGGTAAAATATCCAATTTAACTTACACAGTATTCATTATGCTATTGTAAGGTTTTGTATCATGCAAAGTGAGCATTCAATTTCATATAGTATCTCAAAATGTTATTTGAAATCGACAGAACTGCAATTATTTGTAGTTTCAAGGTTGGTTGCACTACTCAAAGATCACTTCTGACTTGACTAGCCATTTATTGCATGTCACCTAGCGTCATGAATGGATGGCGTGAGTGACGCAAGCTTATAGAGTTATTATATACTATACTATTATATACCATATATATTATATAATAACTCTATGCGCAAGCCCCTCAATCTGAACTTATCAGTTTTGCATGACTGTGGGATGATCAGAGAGATATAAAGGTCCACAGGTGACTAAGTATATGGAGTGAGAGTGGAACAAACCTGTTGGTTTAGCAACGGAATTATTTGTATTAAGATTAAGTTTCTCGTCTGCCGTTGAGACGTAACACGGCTGACCAGTTTGAACTGAGTTTGAGTATTTTCTTTCCTCAGGAAACAGATGATCTAAATCGTTATCTGTCTCATCCCCTTCCCCTCCCTCCTCCTCTACAGGCTGCTGCTGTCTCTGAGACACTGTCTCGTAATCAGGAGGTCTGAAACAGAGATTATAATTTAATATGTAAATTATATATATATAATAAAAACTTTATTTTGAACCAATCAAAGAGGGCAACACACTGGGGCCCCTCTATATAAGTAATGTGCTGCAGATGATACAATGATTATATAGGATGAGGTAACATGAGATGTCCTTGATGATACGCATCAATAAGCTATCACCGGCACTAAATATTTCATGAGAAGGAAGACGGAACAAGTTATAAGATCGCCATTTTTAGTAGAACCACAATATTCACCTGTGTACTACATATATTTCAGCAATCAAAATTCCATGAACTCGACACGCCAAAATCAGAACTGAACTATTGTCACACCGAATAACCTTGACAAATCATCGGCGTTGGTGGGAGGCAAGAGATTGAGGGGCTAAGTCTGGTTGCTTTATATTTCACATCAGCAGCCCCAATAAACTATATAAGACAGAGCCTTACCTATCATTCTCCTCCCTGTTAAGTTCTCCGCTGTTCTGCAGGCTCCCATACCCATTATTACCCTGACTCCCTATGGACTTCTGACTAATATTGCGACGAGGAGCAGGTATTGGTTTATTACTGTTTGTATTGAGATCGGCAGTCATGGCTAATGCAAAGTAGGCATAATCTACAGCTATGTAAGTGATAAGGAATGGCATGGTGACTATAGGTGCAAGGAAGTTCAGATCTCCAACGCAGACAAAGACCAGCGAGGTGAGCCCGACTACTGTCAGAGCCACAACTGGTACCTTATTCGCTCCTCGCTGTAATATGAGAATGAATATATTTATTATGCAAGGTAATGAATAGTGATCCAATCATAAACATGGATAATATATTTTACATGTTTCTGATCTGTTGGGTTCAGGTTTCTGAATTATTAGTAGAATAAAGATGGACTCGTAAGTTTCTATCGGGTTTTTTACCTCCATCTTAGAACTTTTATTTCCTCATAACAGACCTTGTTACCGGACAAATTTTGTTGTGAAGATGTTCCAACACGGCCAATTTGCCCAACTGTTATGTCTGTTTTAAGATATCAGCAAAATAGCTAAATCAGCAGTCAAACTTTATTTAATTTGTGTGTCACAAAATCTGGCTAAAGTAATGTGTTCGAGTGTGATCACAGTGTTGTTGATGTCTAGCTCAGCAAAGTCACATTGATTTCTGTACAAACTACCAGCTTATACAAAAAACTTTCAGACAAATCAGAGCAATTATTCGCAAAGATTACATTTCCTTCCAGCCATTCACAGCCAATTAAGGCTGTTTGTGTTCCAAGATCGGTGATATTATTTCCTAATTACACTACTTGAAACATGCTGCTACACATTACCAAGTCTCATGATCAATAAGCTGTCAACGCCATGATTTTTGCTCACATGCTGATGATGCTACCATTCTACATAAGACATTTTTTTAACTCCACTGTCGGAGGGCATACAAAAAATGGTACTATTTTGCTTGAGGATGGCATCAGTATTTCACCTTTCAAATGTCAGTTTAGATGTTACAAAAAACATTACATAGATACAACATACAGCAGTGTGCACACCTAGCATTGACATGTGGCCGAAACAAAAAACACAATATGCAGCCACGTGTCAAGGCTAGGCATAGTTTAAGCGCTTAAACTGTATCGGGATAGCTGGCAGTAGCATTTCATTATCAACAATTTTCCCAACAGGGGTGAGGGTAGTTGTTGACGATGAAATACTACTACCAGCTATCCCAACACAGTTTAAGCGCTTAAACAAAGCTAGGCACACCACTTTGTGTATATTGTGTTACAGAAGATTGGTTAGAATACATGTGATGACCTCTTACATACCCCTATACTGAGATATGACAATGGAGCTGGAAAGTTGTTCCCTGAGGCTATTGATTGTAGAACACGCGGTGCTCCGTACAGACCCCCCATACATGAGGTTATAGATGATACATATAAGCCTATCAACCACAGGGCACCAAGTGCAGAGACCTATAAAATTCAAGCGTTTGTTAATTTACCAAATTAGTAATAGAAATTGATGAGAGGACTGTAGAAAATGGTTCAAGGGTAAAGGAACCTGTTCCAGCAAGTTACTGATGAAAAATAGTTATTCAATTCACTGTCAGCTGCTGCTGTGCACATGCTGCAGGTGACAGTGATGTGAATCTCGGTCTGAGTGCCCAAGCCGTGTGAAGTATTTACAGGGCCTTTACGAGATGATAATATCCTGTCCCTGCTATATGAACGATCTGAAAAATCTTAATCCAATTGCGTTGCTGGCTTCTTCTCTATCCCTATCGCTAATAATTAGTTGTTACTGGGTTAAATAACACCACTTCGGTTGGAGTGGCGTCATCACTTTACTGCAGAATTTTGATGATGGTAGCACAAGTTCATTCACTGCCACATCAAACATTATTAACTCAATAAAGGCGGCAAGAAGTCGACAATTAGACTGCTAGAAAATGGCTATCATGAAGCAATGCTCTCTCTTTTTCACCTTTATAGGTCATTTCAACATTACATTGCTGCATGTTGATACATTGTTGTGTACTGATTGGTGAGTTTTATACTTACTTTTTCAGACACCATATAGTCTGACTTGAGAGCCCATCTCTCCACCATCGAGCCCAGTATAAGTACAAATATGACATAAAATGATCCGCTACAATATGAACCAAGGTTAACATAAAAAGTGTATAATAATATCATCGAAAAGGTCAAATGCACTTGAAAGAGAATGCCACAACGCCATTCTAAGAACTACCCAGAACAATTAATATTAATTATTAATATTAATTATTAATTATTGTTTACTGTAACTGCTCACCTGAGAAATGTGGCAGCTATCGTTCCCTGTGCTATGGCTTTTCTAGGGTTGTGCAGGTCACCTGACATATTGATACCAGCTAAAACACCACAAGCTGTGGGAAAGAAAACTCCGAACACAGTAAAGAAGCTCTCTCCGAAAGCGTAATCCGGAGCCGTGTTGTTTCTCAGTAAGTGATATGAGAAACCAATCACGCCATCGCCTAAAGTAACCAAGAGAATGGTCAAGTGTCATTTGACTGCAACTGATGATAATAATCTTGTAATTTATAGATTGGATATGTCTTTTAGGCAGTATATTTCCAAGAAAGTTGTTGACATTATATTGATGTGGAACAAGTTCCGTTGGCAATTTTCAGCCGTAGAAAATCAAGATCAAAATTGGAATTAATTTCTACGCAGGTATTGTAGCAGTAAAACGGGAGAATTCCATTTGGGATGAAAATGTTATAAAAAGAGAATATCAATATTTCTGTTTCCAGCTATAATTTTCAATTCCAGATATTATTTCAATGGAAAGTTTGAAGCTCAAATCAGTATATGCAGCCATATCCAAGCTGCAAAAGGCGCTGGTAGAAATAATCAATGTGCATGTAGGCGTAGCCGGAAGAAATCTTCTTGGTTATGGAGAGCACTCAACCTACTGCATTGTAATTAGACACCAAAGTCTTCTCGATATCAAACAAAAGAGCATGTGATCAATGCAGGGATCGAATCGGTGACGCCATCAAATTATGTAATAATATGCCTATGTCACATGATCGTGTGTTGTGCTGGTAATTCAAAGCCAGATGTTGTCAGTATAATAGATTTTATATCCTATAAAAACACAGTCCCTCTTCATCTATATAATGATATCACATGTTAATCCCAATGGTGATGTCATTCAAAGCTTGGTAATGTGAGACGAGACAACTTATTCATTTACCTGCGTGCAAATTACAAATTTGGGTCTTTTGGAATATAATACCAATGGTTGATAAAATGCCCCCTCCCCAGCTCGGCGATCAAATTTTGTTGGTAAAAACAGATGTGTTTTTTAATTTCTGCAGGACCTGCTTTAGAAACTGTCATGTTCATAGATGTTGTTATCAGCAGATCAATTTAAAACTCAACCTTTAACTTGTTGCAACTTACTACCATTTAAAAATCCTAAACAGCCCAGTTCAACTAATACAATACCGACTTAGATGTGGGTACCGAAGGAAGATCTTTTAATCGGGTTAACAGAGCAGCCCAAACTGACTGACATGTCACTTGAAGATGCTGACAGCTGTATATATACTCATAACCCGCACACGATGGCCCTTAGATAGCCCTTACCAGGATCATAGCTGATGAAGGATCCTACGAGAAAATCTACAGCTGCAACCATGATGGTGAATAAGAGTACTAACTGAAGTCGAATCACCCACTTCACACCTGCCACATTGATACCTGCAATATAAAGATATCACAGCGCAGTTGTAACGCTGTTAGAACCCGAAATGGTGGTACCAGGTTTTCTAGTATACCTTGGCCTGCATATGAATAATACATGATTTAAGGTAAATAATATATCAGGGCTCAGGGGCAGACGAAGGTCGGGCTTCTATACACTTTGATATTACTGGCACATAGAGCTTTGATGCTTGAATGGTGTTAAAGCTGCAGGTGATAAAATACTGGCAGCTCATTAAAACGACCTACACTCAGACTACACTCATAGACTGATAGATACAGTTGCCTTCCACACATTCAATGGTTCACACCTAGCCTTGTTACGCGGCATCTTTTGAATTATTGTTAGGAAAAAATGTTGCTGCGTGACAACCCTAGTTCACACATATTAGCCTGGTTACATATTTGCCATATTTTTGTCTAATTACCAGTTGATTCTCCGGTCAAGGTGGCATCAGGTACATCCTGCTAAAGGCAAACAACATAATTGAGGAAAGAACTTATTTGGAGAAGAGCCCCAATAGCAAATCCTCTAATGTATATTCACCAAATGATTTGTTAGTTGTCCAGGGGTCTTTCAATAAAAAACAGCCAAACTCACAATCTGATCGCTCACTCAATTAAGTGAGTGTTACCTGTCAGGGTCTCGCTCAGAAATCTCATACTCATTGATGGAGCGAGATACATTCTGAGTGAGTGATTTTGTCTAATTTAATGACCAAGTCAGTGATAATTTTGAGCGATGTGATATTGATAATTTGCTTAAGTAAAGCATCGCTCATTCTAATTGAAAGACCCCCCTGACTAACATTGAGATACCGATAATGACCGACTGATATAAAATAACAATAGCTATAAGTTTACTCAGACGTACCGGTAAGTAGAAGAAGAGCCCCAATAGCGAATCCTCTCGCTATCCATTTATTCTCAGACATGTTCAGCAAATCTGATATACTCTCACCAAAGCCGATAGTATATAAAGAACAGGAAACCGCCTGTGTAATACATACAAGGAATAACAATAATTAATGTATGAATGTGATGACTACATTTACGTGGAAAATTCTACAGGTGTTAACAGCCAAAGGCTCAACCTTGATGGTCTCCTATATCCCCTGCTTACAGCACATATTTGGCCTTGATAAGAATCAGGTAAGCATCAATTTCAGGGTTGAAAATAGACCTAAGTTTACAGAATTTAATGATTTGCTTGATAAACATGTAACAGAAGGACTGCCCAGTTTGTTTCATTTAGTGTTAACAAACAGTATTGGAGAATTGTGGCGCATTTAACCTAGATGTAATGTTTGGTAACATGATTACATCAACAAATCATACATAATGCAGCCATATCAAAACCAGATGTTACTGTTGGACATCGTTGCAGGTACAAAAATGACCAATTTACACACTGATAAAACCAGCAATAGCAGACAAGAAAATGTTGATGAATAAGGAAACAAAATCAGGCTTTCTCCAAAACAGACCCATATAAATTTTCATTCCATGTCAGTCAATCAGTTTACGACCATATGGAAAATGATTAGCCCGTCGCACGGCCACTTTTTTTGGTTTTGCGAAAGTGGCCGCGTGACAAGGCTAAAAATTGATAATGATAATCGCCGGCGTCCTGATGACCATACCTTGTCTTATCGTATCGCCTGATTGGATGATTCAGTGATTGCATGTTAGAGTAAGCCTTCAGAGTAAATACCCATGAGCTCATAGGCTTAACTATGTTGAAGTGGTCCTGAAGTTAAATCTCTGATTATTGATAACTTTTGTTTACTCACTCTTCGGGAATCGATTAAATTTTAATCACATGGGAATTAAAATTAAAGAGGAGTTGTGTGGGACGAGGCACTTAGAACGCTTGTGGTCAGATCAATCTCAAAATCACACTTTATTATCATATTATAGTACTATGACAAAATTTGTAGGAACCAATGTCTTTTTCAAATAATATACCCTGTAGCCAAATTCACAATTTGACATTTAATCCTGTGTCTGGTTGGCCGTGATTGTTTGATCGTGCCTTAGACAATCCTTACAGTAATGTCAATCACATGCCGGAAGCTGTATCCAATAATTCTGATTGGTATCTATTTTCAACTGATAAGTTAGTCTCATTAAGCTACGCCTGTCAGCAAAAAATTCAGCCAACATCCTTACGTCGGTTAGGTCTCAGGATGAATTTGGTGCTTCAAAAATTAACCCTTCAGGGTTTGATAAACAACCTGTAGTTTTTATATTGAATACATATTAATCAGGGTTCAAAATTCATAAGATTATCCTGGGTGTTACTTTTCTGTACTTACTTGTCCAAAACAATACAGTATTCCCACCGCAGATGCCATTTGACCGCCCAGAACATGTGATAGAAGAAAATACACTCCGCCACGCTCAATCTTACATCGCTCACATATCCCGATACCACTCATGGCCCCGATCGAGGCAACGGACAATGTGATGAATATTATGAGCATGGATAGACCAACTCCAGCATTACCCTGTAAAAACACAGAACTATAGACAAATGGTATTTAGCTTGAAAAGGGAGTCTGGTCCGATCACCTTAAAAAGATTTTAACCATTTTGTTTTATACTGTGGTTACAAATCCAACATTCTCTGTAATGATGTTCAGATTTCACAGAGTTCACTCAAAATATACTTGTTTCAAGCAATCGACTACTGGGGTTTGGTTGGCCCCCAGGTGTGCTCCGACCTGCCTGCAAACTGACAGCAAAATAGGTGCAGATATTGCAGCCTAGTCCCTAACTGGTATTTCGCCGTCCATGCTTCGGGATGTGGCGTGTGATATGGCATCTGATTTTAATCAACCTTAATCAACCAATGCCACATTCTTTTTAATATTCAGACAGGGTTATGCCAATATCGCTAGCTAGAAGGTTTTACAGCATACATGCTTGATCAACAGCTGATCATGCACAAGTATACTGCAAACCTTCTAGCTAACAGTATCGGCATATCTCTGTCTGAATGTCTAGAAAAAATCATAGATCATAGCCTTGGGCATGTAAGTTAACAAGGTAGGGGGTGGTCCTACCCTGTGACCACATATAGTTAATCATTATTTTACATCAGCCTGCACCTAGACTTTGAGCCTGGCGCTAGCACTAATGCCTTATTAGTGGAATCCCCATCATAAATCTAATACTTTGGTAGAATGTTAAAAATAATGCTGGTCAATCAAGACGAGGGTGTTGGAAAAGCTAAAAGCTCAACTCATAACAGACCACCAAGGTATTCTAGAAACAAAGTGATTGTGGTCTCCAATCTAGCTGCGATACAGCCTGACAGGCTGTCACAAACAGCGATAGCACCTGGCATGGAAACATCACTATATGCATATCTCAAATGCTGAAAAAAGCACTACTATTACAAGCATATTATTTAATGTATAAATTGTTCTCATTTGAAACCCAAAAAAATTCATCATGGTTCTCTCCTCAACATGTCCTGTAAGATATTTCTGCTGATAGCAGGAAGTTATACATCTCTTTATTGGGTGTAAACACAAAGAGTGATGTCAGCTAATCATTGTATGCTTACCACCATCCATCCGGTACGCAGGAAAATAATCACACCAAATATGTTCAACATGCAGCTGGTAAAGACTCCATCCCAGGCGCCAAACAAAACTGGCTCTGATATGAAGAAGTTTGCTTTCCACCATGGTTTATCATCTAGTTTCTAATAAAAAAGACAAAGCTATGCATTTATGTTCAGGAATAAATTTTGTGATAGCCTCCCTAGGGAGCAAACCATTTTGGTATGACATTAGGGCCATTTCAACCAGATTTTATACTACCAGGATAGCAGAGGGCACACCACCACCTTTTGTTGGAGGCCATAACATAAGAGCCACTTGGTAGCTGGTAAACTTATATCGTCTTCTGAGATCATAAGTTGGCCAGCCAGCGAGGGAATTAAAAAGTAGGCAACATACTATTTTAGGAAGTGAAAATCAGTGCAACTCTATATACAGATATTCCACAACAGAGAAAATCAATAGTGCCTTACAGCAAATGTCATGTATAATTATAATTATTGAAATCAATAGACACAATTTTGTTATGTTCAGCTTTGGTGCGAACCAAAGTAATAGGTCTAAACAGATAAATAAGTATGTATGTGTTTATGGTAAGAGCCAACTGTACAAAGAGTGCTAGTGGTTCAAGTAATGGCATCCACTGCGAGACATACTGAAGAAGATGAGACAAGATGTAGGAACCAATTTTTGAAGTGAGCTTGCCCATTACTTTCTAATGATTTACTAAGCGGTTTATAACTCAGACGTTCGTGAGATTAATGTGGCAATCCTGATCATTTCATACCGAGCTGCTAGCATATCCATCAATAACATACCACATATAATGATCATATAACTCTAAAATCTCCAATTTGGAATGGGTTGCGGAGGCTCAACAACACAAGATAAATTATATTCGGTAGTATAAAATGCTTTTTGTTTTGCCAGCCTACACTTTATGCTTTATCTTAGGCATGTGGGGATGTTGACATTACCTGCTGTTCTTTGAATAGTTCATTTTCCTCACTATCTGTCTCCTGCTCATAATCATATGCTCTCTCAGCTTCTGCCATGCTTGGCTGCTGTGCCTGAAGCCCATACCTTTCCCAATCAGGCTCTGTAGCGGAGTCTGCTGGAGGATTTGTCATCTTGTATCCTCACAATAAGAATTGATGTCAGTTTTGCACCTGATCCATGTCATGAAACACCTGTCAATATTCAAAGTTCCATTTCGCATTTCAGCAACAATCAAAAGGCGAGACTCAAACACATGAATTCACATCTCACATCGATTTGGGTGATAACCATTATACGCATTCATGAACAAATATCACATCGAAAGGAAGAAAGTCTAACTCATGCATTGGAATAGCGGGCCATAGACATCTGGAGTTACAAAGCATGTGTTTAATTTGCTGATGTCCATGATCTTGGAGTAGTTTACATGCGAAGTAGTTGTAACTCCAGCTGCCAGTATGACCCACACTCTAAGTGCACATATATGTCAGTACAGCCGACACACAGTTAATAGCATGGGGTCAGGCTGTGAGTGCTGTTGGTAGTTGAAGACCCCATTTTCCACTAAACAGACAGCCAGCCCAGACTCTAACCAGTCATGTTTTCTGATACATACATTTAGAGGGCAACAAACATGTTACTAGTTTAGTAGCTGCTGTTAGCTGTAAACCAGTTAACCCCAATAAGCGAATCCCCTCCTTCTATTCCTTGGATGGAACCCCATCATCATGAAGTTCAATGTGTCATGTGTATGTATGCAAGGAGCTAACTCCTTGATGTATGTACATGTCATATGAAGTCAGGAGAAGCTCTGCCTCTTGTACTACTTGGAGGTAAGTGAAAGTATGTGTATGTATATGATTTGTCCTCTGTCTTCGACCGTATAAGTATTAACTCACCTTATTCATTGGCACTGGTGCTCAAGCACCCCACAATGTAGTTTACCAAGCCAGTGAATAAGACTGTTGGCCACTCAGTCAAGAGAGAACTCAGAACAACTGGTCACCTACTCACTCTCAGTTTTCCACCTAAATAATAGCACACACTTTATCATTCTGCGCATGCGCAGCTCTGGGCATGAGCTGATCTCTGCAAAATTGAGCCTCGGAATTCCGAAGCCATCTGATTGGCTACCTGCTCTGGTGACATACTTCCCAAAGCGTGCGGATTTGTTATCAATAGTTATCCTCTCTTGTCATAATTAGCTGATTTTGATTGACAGTTCATGCAGGGGATATCCCATTTCCCCTTTCCAAAGTTGCAATCAGAACCCAAACTAAACTCATTGTTCTTGCACATGCGCGAATTCAAGTCACGCATGATTTATACTTAGCCTTACGACATCTACTTTGTGGTAACTACAGCCTAGTTTATCAGTGATCTACATGCCCAGTCAGATCACGAGAGTCAGTATGACACTTTATTGGAAAATTCCATTCTGCGCATGCTCAGCTCTGGGCATGAGCTGATCTCTGCAAAATTGAGCCTCGGAATTCCGAAGCCATCTGATTGGCTACCTGCTCTGGTGACATACTACCCAAAGTTTTTAACAGTTATCCTCTCTTGTCATTATTAGCTGCTTTTGATTGGCAGTTTATGCAGGGGATATCCCATTTCCCCTTTCCAAAGTTGCAATCAGAACCCAAACTAAACTCATTGTTCTTGCACATGCGCAAATTCAAGTCACGCATGATGCATACTTAGCCTTACGACACCTGCTTTGTGGTAATGATAACCTAGTTTATCAGTGATCTACATGCCCAGTCAGATCACGAGAGTCAGTATGGGAAAATTCCCATATCTAAGTATTATGCAATGTATCAATTCTCAGACTATGTATGAATCCTTAATGTTGTATTGGGAGTTGTGTATTCTTGCACAATGGGGACACAACTTTTAATTAATTTAGCAGTAAAACAAGATCACAAGAAAGGCAATTATGTAGCCTGTCATCACAAAGCTTGTCAAGACAGGCTAGCAAGTTGTTGATTTGACAACACAGGTCTTACCAAATCCATTCCAAGGTTTTTCCATGTACCGAATGGTTTACACAAAATCTTTCAGCGCAAACTCCCCTCTTTGAGGGCTTTAGCTTTGAGTGTAGAGATAAAAAGCATGTAGAGTGCTTTCTTTTGGCAGTTTTCTGGTACTTACCTTTTGATTATTATCGTTGTGACGCTATTGGTAGACCATGGAACATTTGTTCCTGCTGCTGGTGTGTGTTCAGATTATCATCATTTGCATAACCTTTTTTTAAATATCAGTTTAAAAGCAACATAATATATCTCCATAGGCATCAACCTACAGTTCACATACTAAAAAACGGTACTCATTGTTTCACATATCAAAAATTACTCCCCTGGTTCAGTAGACATTTATAGAGGGCTGCCTAGGTTCAAATCTCCATAGTTTTGTTTTTTACTTAAAACAATTGCCCGTCTCATAAATATATGTTGCCAAGAAGCCCCGCGCTCAGTGTAAATTTCTGGCATCATTAAATATGATAACTATATATATTATATATTTCTATATATCTTTCTAAGGTGGAATAACCTGGCTGTCAAGCCAGTGATCACAATACTGGAAAAGGGCAGTATAGATGGTTCGTAGGCATTGATTTTTAAGCAGAGTAATGAGTTACCACATCAACATTATGCCAATCCAACTAAAGCAGTATTGTAACCTAAAGGAAGACTATATATATATATATATATGTATGTGGATATGTATTTTATTCATATATGTATGTGGATAAAATACGAGATGTGTAATTACCGACAGTGAAAACACCTTTTCTTCAAGAACCGCAGTTCCTATGTTTTTCACGGATATGCTAAATTCTTCATCAATTTTTTTTGCAATTCACTCCCAAACTCATGGTGTTGGTTGGTTCCTATTTATTTTGATTATAGAGTATAGATATGACTCAACTCTATAATTTATATCACCACATGAGCTGATGCATAAATAGTCAAATGTTCAATAATTGAAAAACACCTGCAACGCAAATCTTGTAGAGAGCACATGAGAAATGAATGACATTATTGAGCTATACAGCAACGACAGATCTATACAAAACAGTCTGAAAATCATCATGTTTGGTGAAGCATTTGTTTGACAGACTCAGCAAGTTGAAAATAGCATTGGCTTACAGCACTCTGCGGCTCTGACAAAACGATAGGGGTTCCAGCATCAGCGCCCTCTCTTATAGACTTGTTGATTGGGATATCTACTAATATCGGTAAATTAAGTTCTTTGGATAAGTGTTCAGCGCCATCATGTCCAAAAATGTCCACTTGATGTCCACATTTAGGACAAGCAAACATAGACATATTCTGCACCAAACCTAAAACAGGTATATCCACTTTTCTGAACATCTCTGCCCCTTTTCTTGCATCTATCAATGATATATCTTGAGGTGTTGTCACAATTATAGCTCCATCTACATGAATATTTTGAGATATCGAAAGCTGTGTATCACCAGTACCAGGAGGCATGTCAACTACTAAATAATCAAGAGGTCCCCAGCGGACTTTGCGCGTCAGTTGCTGAATAGCTGACATCACCATCAATCCTCGCCACACTATTGGGCTGTCTTTATCTACCAGAAATCCCATGGACATACACTTTATACCATAATTCATCAATGGTAGCATCAAATTCTGGTCATTTAGTTCAGGTGAGTCATCAAGATTCATCATGGTTGGAAGAGAAGGCCCATATACATCTGCATCCATAAGTCCGACTTTACTGGAATTGTCTGCCCCTTTGAGAGCTACAGCTAGGTTGACGGCAGTTGTTGATTTCCCCACACCTCCTTTGCCAGATGCTACAAGAATCACACGATCTACACCAGCAATAGGGAACTTCTTAGGTAAGGGTGGCGATTGCCTTGTAGTTGATGAGGCACGAGCTATGACTTCACCGAACATAAACTGTCTGTGCAGCAAGCTTCTTAATCCAAACTGAAGAGCCATGATATCACGATGTCAATCTACAGCAGAGTCATACCAAACATAGAGCCCGGATTAACATCGATGGAGTTAGGACTGGCCATCAAACACAATTGATGTAAAGGATTATGAATGTAGCCATCCACGTACCATTTTGGCCATGATAATTCGTAACAAGCCAATAATAAAAATCATAATAATATTTGTTGGCTCATTTTGATAGTCAGAAGGGAATTTATCTTCAATTTAGATTATCTGTTGACTTTGAGACGGATTACTCAATTTATGATAGTGTGTATATTTTATACATTAAAATATCAAAAGTATGCCTTTCTATAATAGAAGGTCTACCGCAGAACCTTAGCCTTAAATGTATATGCTTGACTACCTGTATTGCTCCTTTAATTAAGGGAACACAATATAAGAGCATCACAGGCAAGTATATTCTAGTCGAGTTCCACCCGTTTGCAGTACTTCTTGGCTCAGTCGTTCTTTGTCTCGAAACTTCAAAACAACCAGTCTGCTGACTTTGAAAGATATCGGTTTGGACAAGTTGAAATGATAATGGGACTGAAACATAGGGGTGAAATTTGATCACTATATTCTGTGTGATTTGCCGAGCTCTGTGGGGCTTACTGCAAATACGAGCAATGCGGGAAAAGATTACAGCAAGCATAGGTTGTACCGCTAAATATAACTCAGATCAACCTTCAACAGCTGATATGCTTGGTCGCCCTAACCACTCTTATTCAACTTAGTTGAGGGGGATGGAGGAAATTTCCCACCCATACTTAGAAATATGGTCAGCAGCCAACCATGGCAACATCTCTGCTGGGCAGCTCACATGCAGCAAGGGCTTTCAATCCACATAGCAAAATCAACCAAGGTTAAACACTGAACTTGAAAAGCTATAACAACATTACAATGCTTGGTTCTAAGCTTAGACAATGCTTGCAAGTCTGAGGTTATTATGCCTATATTGGCATGGCACTTGCTAGCCTGTCTTGACAAGCTTGTCAAGACAGGCTAGGTTAGGTAGGTCCTTGCAATCATCAATCAATTCAATGATGAGGAGAGTGATTTCACTTTTATACACAACAAGATATATTATATGTCATATATGATACACAGAATGCAGTGTATTGGTATCTCTTAATCACTGAGTAGGAGCTTGCAAAGGTATGGTGTAGGGGTAGACACTGAAATGGCCTTGGGAGGTGGTATTCATGTTCTGGATATTATTTTGAAGGCAAAATACAAAGAGTTGAAAGTGGAATTGCTGCAGTAGTCTAAAAATCTCATTTGGGAAAACTTTGCTTACCATATGTGAGTAATTCGAATTTTGTTAATAAGTCCCTTTATTTTTTTCTTCAAATCATATCATCAAAAGAGATCTTGATAAATATTCAAATTTTTAAATGTAAATTCTAGCTATTAAATATAAATATTTATTTTATTTAATTTTTCGAAATTTTACTCAGGCAAACCGGATTTAACCACGACTGCAAAACAAATTTGCCAACTGGAAAGAGAAAGTGTATGAGAAAACCCACTCCAGAGTCATTCATTCCCTTTTTCATCCTTTAGCTGGTGAGTACTATGTATATAAGTGGCTACCCCATACAGTTTTTTGCTTCTATGGATAAGCTCAACGGCGCAGTTACTCCTTGTTGTCATGTATGTGCTGTATTCACTGCTGTTGTAAGTAGTACCTAGCTAGAGAAGCACAGAAGAAGAGAGAGAGGAGTACACCTACCTAGCTAGAACAGGACTGGCATTACTGATTTCATTACCAATAAACCATCCACTTCTATGAGGACTCATGCTATTATAAAAGCGACACTGACTTACTTATTGGAACTTAGTTTGCACTGCCTAGATTGAGTGTCAAAAGTCAAGCCAATGATTGGGGCTGATATCTAATTAAAGGCTTTACTAACTAATAATACTTACTACTATTAGTCTAATAATATTATATTAGTATAGAACTATTACTCACTGTAAATAGTATACAAATTTATAAAGACTTACTTGTACTGATATACTAGCTACTAGTGAATTGGCTTACCTAGGCAAAATACAATATTTTTAATTGTATTCTCCTCCATAATCATATAAGCCGCCTTCATCCATTGTTTGTCCTACTAGCCTACTACCTATCAAGCCCGGTGTTTTCCACTCTCTCTGTAAACACCTTTAAAATACTGTATGCGGAGATGAATGGAGTATCCCAATCATCACAATAAGCCTTGTTATCTTCCAACTCCTCATTCAGAAAGTCCTAATGACAATCTCTGCAATTTGTAGAAAACAACAGGGGAAATATTACCCATAGGTGTAGTTAACATATCATATCAAGATATTTTGTTTTACTTTGCAGTTACAATATGTACAAAGTAGCTCTTCTATGCTTGTTGGCCTTTGTGCCATTCATTGCTGCTGAGGATGAGGCCACAGCTAATCTGTTGGTGTCCAAAGTAGTTTTGAACAAATACCTTGTCCAAGGCAAAGATCTCACAATAGAGTATAATATCTACAATGTCGGAGACGGGTAAGTTGTTTCAAAACATCTTATATTAGTAATGCCACTCCATACTTCTGTAATGACTACCCTTGCTTCTTTATACATTTATATTTTTGCTTTAAATGCTTGGCTTCTTTGAATGGCATAAACTGTCCCCACATAACTGACAACATAGAACAACTATGTAGTAACAAGTAGTAACAAATATGTGGTTTGCAATGCATTGTTCCTACTTCTAGCGCTGCCTACCAAGTTATGCTCCGTGACGCTACATTCCCACCAAGCGATTTCCAGCCAATCAGCGGTATGGCTGAGGTGAAGTGGGATAAGATCCCTGCTGGTGAGAATGTTACCCACGCTATGGTTGTTATGCCAATGAGACCTGGATACTTCAACTTCACATCTGCAGATGTCACATACAAGACATCAGAAAATGCACAAGAATCACAGGTGTGTAGTTATGATACACATAGATACATCCTGTCAGCTGTTCTTGATTTTTGAAATAAAACAAAAATAAACACGCATCAGATTGCTTGTTAGTATAGTGAAAATATCATACTATACTGTTCCCTACCTCGAAACTCTTGGTCCAAACCTATTATATACTTTTATTGTGCTCTCATATCAATATTCATGTTTATTCATGCTCCTAGGTTGGTTATTCATCAGCACCAGGAGAGGGCGGTATTGTCAGTCTAGTCGACTACGAGAGAGTATTCAGCCCACATGTGGTAAGTTTGCTGTCCTTTAAATAGGTAGCCTATATCGATCAATGTGCGTAAAACATTTTGTTCTTTGATGTGATCAAGCTAATATGAATTATGGATCGCATTCTCCTGATAAATTTTGTTAACTCATAAAACCTACCAACCACATGTCACTCTAAGACTTGATATTGTTGTATAATTATTATTGCCATACATTGCAGCTGAATATCTTTCTCTATCTGTTTTCAGGCTGACTGGGCTGTATTCGCCCTGATGACCGTCCCAACTCTAGCTTTCCCATACTTCCTGTGGTTCCAAAGTCACAGCAAATACCTCCCAAAAGCAAAACGAAGCTAAACCATCTATATGCCTTTACTTAGTCAAATTATTCAAATTGTACATTGTAATATTTGTAGCAATTTTCAATTTTATTTACATTATACAGAATGATGCTCTGTACGTTTAGCTGATAACAATAATACTGAGAGAGCTTTTAGATCAGTAGAGTGATCAATAAAACATGAAAATCCCGTAATACTTTGAATAGGATATTCTTACTGATTCAATATGATGACCATCGCTTAATCTTTTTATAAAAAAAAACATTCCAACAAATCTTTAACAATGTATCTGCTGGCCCCTATGCAATGGTCATATTGAGCAAAAGATAATTACTAGTCACACTTGAGCAAAGTTAATTGCAACAAAATCCACTGCTGTGGCCACTTGGATTCATCTCGTGCAAATACATACACAAGTAAAGCCTCAATTTTATCAAACTCCGTGCCGTGTCCAAGGTACCCAATCTAGATTTTCAATGATATGGGTTGGGGTAAAGGCCCTAGCAAGTGGTTCAAGGCTTCTTTGTAGCACGTCTCTCATCATAGTAATCATTGATGAAAGTCTCAATATGATCTCTGATTGTTTCTTGATTAGGGTTCTGTATCTGCAAAAAAATAATTCAATATAGAGAGTTAAGACAGTGAGAGCGTATGAATGTAATATGTTCAAATGTTTTTATGACTTGTGCAAGCTTCACAGGCATAATATAATGCTGAAATAATGCGCTGCTGGCAGCCTTACCACTTTGTGTGGACGAACATTACTGACATCCTTGAGGAGATTCTTATGTTTTGACGGGTTCTCTGTAAGTTTAAGCGCCTTGTTCATCAGTTCTACAGGATCATTAGTGTATGTCTCCGACTGCAGACCTAGTGATTTCAGTATCCCATCAGCAAACTTTGAATAATGAGCAGTGGCTGAGATTACCAGCGGAACATCAGCACCCAGTGAATGTCTGTCAGCAACAGTTTTTGCAACAGCAGTATGGGGGTCTATAAGATAGCCTGTAATGATAGGAAAATACTGTTTAGTCAGTGCATTACATTCCTTATGAGTGTGGGACTAATTTCAATCAAACTACATGAATACACGCTGCAATTTGCTGTAGGAATTTCATTTGAAACTCAACTGATCACCATCAATGTCAAGATTTCAAAACATAACTTGTGATATTGCTGGGGAGCATACAATACCTGTGCGCTTGAAGACTTCTTTGATAGTATCCTTGCTCTCTTCATCTGTACACCAGTCAGCACTAAAATCCTGCTGCATCTTTCGGAATAGCTGTAACATGCAGCATTAATATAGAGGTTTTAATTCTCATGTCATCCCTTAAATATCAAAAGTCAGCAACGTGGTAAGATTTTTTGGGATCAATCTTTGTTGCTGATGATTTTGCGATACGGTCCGAAATGAGACATTGACAATTATCACATGTGGCCAGACAACCAACAACTTGAAGGATGAAGATGATATATGAAAACAGAAGGAAACTTTTTGGCTTGATGAATTGACCACCCAAATATAAACAAAATTACTGTCATAATGAGAACAAACCTCAGAATCCTTTTTAATTGCAAACTTTCCAGTCTCTTCTAGAGTTTTGAAGAGATGAGCCATTAGGCTGTAGTCATTGCCTGAAGCTGTGTAGAGATATCTCTCCAGGTTAGAAGACCTTAGAATGTCTATAGCTGGCGATAGAGTGGTCATCAACTACAGTGAGATATGTCAATACTTGATCATCTCACAGTCACAAATAAATCAATTTGCACAAGCAAACAATTATTTGGTTATGATATGTTAGCAACGTAAAGATCATGGTTTTTTGAAGTTGTCTTCTTTAATTTTTCAGACTATCTAGTGTCTATTAATATTATCTTTCGTGATACAGAATATAACAGATTTTCCACATCTACATTCACTTACAGTTCTATATCCAATGTCGTATTCTCCCGTTTTGAAGAACTCTGAGAGCACATTGTTGCTGTTGGAAGCAATAGTCATGTTTCTGATGGGTATACCCATTTGCTACAAAAGAGACAGTATTGAATGTTAGCGGCTTAGTGCTAACTTGATCAACAGAAACAGAACCCAAATAAAGAAAGTTGAGGCTTAATTGATACGATTAATTGGTACGAAACATTTTCTAGAAACATCAAATTCTATTTATGGAGAGTGCATATCAACAAAAGGGTGGAGTTTTCTTTGTATTATTTCATGGATTAAGACTATCACAAATGTAATATGTATCGCATGTTTACTCGATGATTTATCCTGCAGTGAGACAGAACATAACAACTGTTCCAAGGTTTTACCAAGCACACGGCCATATCTTGTAATAGCTTGTAAATTCAATAATGAGAGATGCCTAACTCTGACGATGGAAAATAGATTCTTTTGACATTGAGAGCCTTATCAAAATCGGAGATAAAATTCATTATTACCGGCTTGTGGAAATAACTTTGCTTGGACGAGGGTATCATACCTTAGCATAGTAAGCACCCAGAATATTGCCAAAGTTACCAGTTGGTACACATATATCTATTTTATCTCCAAGCTTTATATGACCATCTCGGACCATTACGAGGTATGACCAGGCGTGGTATACGACCTGAGGAAGCAGTCTAGCAAAGTTAATCGAGTTTGCAGCACTAAAAAAGAGAACAACAATGTTTGTATTTTTTCAGATAAATAAATGGAAGACTTTGGGGCTCAGCTAATATAAGTTAAACACAAAATTATAACCTGGAAGTAATATTGATATATTATTTTTGATATTGAAAATATACATAACGATAAAGTGTAAAATCCTATACAATAATTTCACCTTTTCTAAAAATCATTACCAATTTAACTCCAATGGCAAACGAAGTTTGTTTGTGACGTCATGGATCATAAGTTTGTTACCATTACTCTGCGTTACCACCATATGATTGGCCTACAGGCCTAACTCTATTCATACCTTATCCCATATCCTAGTCCGATTCTCATTTTCTCCTCATATTTATGATCCATGAAGATATCCTTTATGGCGGTCTGGCAGTAGTCAAAATCTCCTTTCACACCTGTAAGAATAGAGGTCTTTCAGAGGCTGAATTTTCATGGGAAATACATAACCTTGACTTTTCATGGCTAACATGACTATTTTGACATCATTTCTATCATTAGCTGCATTTATCAGAGAACTTTGCACTTACAAGCAGCTTGATACCATAGGCAAATCAGGATCGATTCGAGAATTTGAAAAAAAATGGGACAGACATGTGAAGTATATATACGTAATAGAGCATGTATCTTGGCGGAAACTCATTGGAGTACAGTAGCTATGAAACAAGCTACAGAAATGTCCACCTCCATTAACGGGGAACATATGACAAGTTAATTGAACATTCCTCACCAATTGAAATTGCCCTTGGACCGTCGAATGAGGTTAGTTGGGCTTTTTGAATAGAGCTGACACCGTCTTCAGGGAAGAGCACCACAACATCTGAATTGTCTGCAAAATAAAGAAAACTTAATAATCATCTCGAACCTATGCGTTTAACGTTACTGTTGTAGAAATTTAATTATTAGCCGCGTTCTATTTGAGCTGAATTACATTAAGCAAAGTAAAATCTTTCTGTGGTTTTTTTCCCACTTTATGTTTGTTAAACCAAGTCACATTAGGGACTCCGATAGCAATATGATGGCTTTATTCAAATTGTTGCCAGATATAATTACGGTGGTAAAATAATTTGCACTCACAACAAAATATTAAAATATTTTTAACAACTCACCAGTGTGTCTCGAGAATGCATTCATCACAGCGCCTCCTGTATCACCTGATGTGGCTACCAATATCAGAGATCTACATAATACAAATTAACCATTCTCTCATCATTGAACAATATGAAACTTCAGAATTATCTTCCATCCTATCTGACAGATTTATTTACAAACACCTTTCGTAATTTAATTGTTAGATTTTGTCAAAATTGGCAAACTTTGCACAAATTCTACACAGCTTCTGGGTAATATAACGTACAAAAACTTTTATATTAATAATAATCGATGGGATATCATCCTGAAAATGCCCATAATTTTTAAGTTACTGACTTAAAATCTAAATTGTCAGATGTCGTTTGTCATATATATTGCTGTAGATGTCATATCAAAACTGATAATAACCTGTCATATATATCACAGAGTAAGGATATATCCTTACTCTGTGATAATATCTTTCTCAAACCACACACCTGACACCAGTCTTCATCCTTTTGACAGCATAATCAAATAATCTGGCAGTCAGTTGCATTGGGATATCTTTGAATGATGCTGTAGGGCCATGAAATAGCTCAAGCAAGTACTGATTGTTCTCCAGGGGCACAATTGGAGCAATATCCTTATGACTGAAGTTCTCATGAGTGTATGCCAAGTCGATCAGTGTTCGCAACTCCTAAAATATAATCAACAAGTGGGTAAACATCATTAGCTATATACATAGTATTATATAATATATAATGAATCTATGTTTATATATGTGAAGTCCATGACAAACAACTGTGCAAATATGGTACTCATGTAATATATTATGGTATCTCTCAAACTCTATTAATGGACACTAACAACACAGCTAGTTAGGTGAGGATTTTATGGCGCTTCGATTTTATGCTGCTTCGGACACACTCAGTTTCTGATAGGGAAGCACAACAAAGCTGCACACAATGGTCTGAGTATTTGGCCATAGAAAACTGTGAAGCTGCCAATTTATTTCGACTGGATTGTTACCATTGGCTACATATCAGTCTCTCAATATAAATTTCCCCTTTCAGACTCCGGCTATTACCTTGGCATATTCGTTAATAATAGGCATTTTCAATTCGCCGCGCGAGAAATTGGCATGACGTACCTTATGGTTGACTTCGGAAGGTGGAATCCATTGTTCCAGTATTTTTAGAGCACAGTCAGTATAAGGCTTATCGACCAGCCTCTCCCACTGCCCGATACTCATGTGTGGAATCTCTGTACTACTTACATAAAGTCCTCTATCAGGGGCCAAACCCTGAACAGTTACATCCAGAAATGTGTCAAACTTTGAGTTTGATCTTGTTGAGCGGAAACCTGCAAATAGATACAGAATGTGATGAAATACATCATGGTATAGCCTTTCAGTGGCATAACAGTAGTTATTCCTATTTTTATGAAAATTTTATAAATAAATATTTCGTTATGAATAACCATTGTTTCCCGTGGTTGGTGTTATAAGGCAAAGCAGTCTGGCTATGACAAAAAAATATAACCGGAATAATCTATTCATACTAATACTGTTTTTTTTTTACAAGAACTGACAGAACAGAATACATAAGCTAACATATTAGAGCAACACATTACCTGTACAAAATCCTGATACCAACAAGAATCGTCAAGAGTGAATTCCACACATCAAAATTTCAGGTTGTCAAATCGAGTCAGGAATAAATGAGGGATTCCACTGTTAGTACAAATGAAGGAATGAATGAGAGGGAGAGGGATCAGGTAGGAAAATCCTTGTCGCAACTGAAATCTCACTATTACAACATTTTTGTACCATTATGACTTGGCCTAGAATGCTACGCATAGAGAATATTCTCAATCACAATCCATTTAAAAATGATTTAACGACAATTGATAGCTAAGTATCAAATGGCCAGCAGTCAGGTTACGCCATTTCCAGGATGTGTGTGTGGGATGCCTCACCTTTCTTCGGCCCCCATCTCTTGAGGAGTTTTGTGATCCTTTTGGCTGTTGCCTCTACTGACTCATTTCTTGGACAGATTACTCTAATATCATAGTGCCTCTCGTAAAACTGCTGTCTATATGAGAGGATGGTATCCATACCAATACCTGCAGAATAGAAAGAATATTATATATATATATATATAATACATATTAAATGGCCTGAATAGAAAATTCTGCTGACAGGAAATTGCCACACTGACACATAGCCACACTTCCTTTTATTCTTACTTAAAATGGGGACAAGAACTGAATTCAATCATGTTGAAACTAACAGGTGCAATGCTGAAAACAAAATCTCTATCAGAGAAAACGAAAGGACAAATTTATATTTTATTTTCAAAGTCAATGCCAGTCACGGTATGGCACTCTATTGTATATTGTGTCTCCGGAACTTTATGTTAAAAAAGGGAAGGGTTTTAAAATAAACAATTAATGACCAAAATTTCCATTTACACAGTAAGTTATGCATGGTGAAGGCTAGGTCCATTGTCTATGAAACTCCTTGGTCAATGGCTAGGTCACAGTTTAGTATCCCACAGTTTCACAGTACATGTATGAACCAAATTGGTACATTACACTATAAGTAAACTGCTGAGTTCATTGATAATTGCACAACCCTTGATTAATTCTATCCCTATATATTTATCACAGTTCTACTAGCCCTGTTCACATGGCCACCCACGGGTTTTGGTTGGTTTGGTTTGGTTGGTTTGGTTGACCAACCAAACCAAAAAACCAAAACCCGTGGCCTGTGAACAGGGCTACAGTTCTACCCCTTGACTCACTGTAGGGAGCGTTGGTCAACCTTAGCTCAAGAGCGGTCAAAATAACCAGTTGCATTGTATTATCCCTTGTCACAGCCGGTACTGTATTATTACAAAAATACTGGTGTCTGACCTAGTTAAAGTTGACCAGGTGCATAAGAGTGTGAATTGATGTTTGAAAGGGATCTTGTGTAATAAACTTGCTAACACTGCCATACATTACATAAGAGTCTGCAGTTTTAGACGGGTTGTTGACCTTTGCCGATGAACTAATTCAAGTCTTGAGGAAACAATATCATACCACATTAATAATAGCAAGAATCCTAAATACTCATTGATAATAGCACTGCTATGAAACCCTAGTAAAGTGATAGCAAATATCTTGCAAAGCTGTTTGGCAAATATGTAATGGTAGGTGTGACTTCGTGTTCACAACGCAGAAAACATTATTGATTCTGACCATGTATGGTTTACAGGAAGCCAGACAAATTACTTTCCTATAGTCTGTGATTAAAATTATTCCACCTTTATCTGCAGTGGAGGTAATCAACACAGTTTATGTCTGTTATCCACAAAACTCAAATAATCTGTATAAAATGCACAGCCTAGGGTTGCACTTCAACAAAAGATAACAACAACAAGTCAGAAGACATAACTTACCTTTTTCCTGGCCAACAATTCGGTTGACCTTCATTACATTCAGTCTATCCAATATGTCTTGTTTCTCCACATCGAGATACACAATGGTTCCTGCAATAAAAAACTCAATAAATATTATTCTATCACGAAATTTCAGTGTTTTAGGCAGAGGCGATGCAATGGTGTACATATAAAATTACTGATATGATGTTTCTTCATAGAGTAACAAAACTTTGGTGTTTAACTAGGACTATGAGAAGTATTATAGCACACAATATATCGGGTTAGTGACATATCTGCATATTCTAATTTATGATGAATCTATTTCTGAAAATGTTGATGCAACGTCGTAATAAAAATAGCTGAACTGCAGTTAAAAGCAGTATATGAAATATTATTGTTTCCTGCATCTCTCATTGTATCTCAAATGTGTATTACATTGCATACTGCAGATGGAATGCCATGATCCACAGCAATTTCAAATTGTCAAAATTTGAGTATAACATCCAACAGTAATATACTGCACGACAAACCGGCCTATCGTTATATTACAACTATTGCCTCACCCAGTTTCCTAGCATAATCCATGGAATCGTCATTCATGGGTTGAGAGCCAGACAATGATATAATGCTTCTCTCGGCCTTAAATTTCATGAAAGTCTGTGCTTCTAAATCTAGCATTTCCTTTCCTCCGACATGCGCTAACTGCAATTACAAGCAATGATATGGAACCTTCATTTGCAATCAAAACCCAAGTCATATGTAAGCAGTGTGCAATGTAAGATAAGTCCCGCGTAGGTAGATTCCATTGTGTTGCAATGGAAATGCGAAATAATAATATCATACACAGTATTGTAGCATAATCCATTATTTTACATGTGAGAGGCTGTTAATCATAGCCTAGGCCTATATGATTTTAGTAGTTCAGACCTTTTCAGCAACAGACATCCCCCAGCTAGGTTCCAGTACGTGATCATCAACATCAATCACTTTCATCTTCAGCAAGGCCCCAAGTTCTCGGGCAACCACCGTTTTTCCAGCACCAGGAGCTCCCATCAATATGATGTTACTCTGATAAATGGAATAAGTGTAAAAATTAAGTGTTTTTAACTTGATCCTAGTGTGTCCTTTAATTTTGATGCACAGGTCATGAGTAGTCCTACTAGTGTGAACATGCAAGTAGCGCTTCGCCTACAAACCAGGAAAAGATATAATAAGGAACAATCACATTACACTACAGGATTAATAGATACTTACACCTCTTTTACATTTGTAGTGCTCAATCTTCTGTGCTGCATATCCTCTGGTTTGTATAGTAGATACCACTGCTGTTGATTGTAAATCTGACAAAGGAGACTTTGATGAGAGACTAGTACCATAAACTCTGGTGGCGGCTGTGAATTTGTAAGGTAATCTGTGAGCTGATGTTGAGCTAGAAAGCTTACTTTTCCTCAAAGCTAATGGTAATCCTGAAGGAAGCTGGATATTATGAGACATTGCAGATGAGGAGCCACCACCGAGAATTGAGCCATCAGGCTCTCTCTTTGTCTTACCACATGCACTAGTAACTGTTTGTGAGCTGTGGCTGCTATGTCTGGAGTTAAGACTATAAAGAGTATTTGTGGTGGTGAATCTTGTAGAAAACTGCCTCTTCAACTTTGAAAAGAATCCACTGAATTTCTGGCTCAGAGAGCCAGACACTTGAGTAAACATGGCTAGTTATCAGTATTCACTCATGTTTAATTTGCAAAAAAAACACTGTCATAAATTAGCTAATAATTGTCAGTGTTACAAGTCAGTTTGCAAAAGTGAGACTGCATAGAGCATGACATCATGCTCAACAATCAAAACCACTCCTTTGTGATAATCTGATAAAAGTGAAAGTCTTCTAGACAGGTAATAAACCTGTCAATTTATAATTTTGTATGTCACATCAGGTCAAGGTCATTTTAAAATTCTCAGACTACAAGCAAATTTATCAACAAAAGGCTTTTTTGTTTATTAATAAGTTGAACATGGGAAAAGATGGTAAAAGTGGTGGGTTCCTCACTCCCAAAGCCATAGCCAACAGAATAAAATCTAAAGGTCTCCAAAAGTTGAGATGGTACTGTCAGATGTGTCAAAAACAATGTAGAGATGAGGTATGATATGATTATTTGTGTACCAACCATAATAATAATCTGCCATATATATGCATATATGTAATATATATTACTACGTAATGTCACTATTGTTACTGTATTGTGTTGTTTTACAAAGATTTGGCTTAGTTCATGGTTTAAACAAGAAATTAGATACTAACACCAAGGAGTAACCCTGTTACTCCAATGAAGAGGGAGTTCATTGGTTACTCCTTGCTAACACCTTGTTTAAACCAAGTATGTCAATGTATATTATGGGATACCAAGGACAGGAGTATCAGCTGTTGCTCCTTGGTAATACATTCACCACCGCCTCAATCCCTGCTCAATCCTTTCATACATCAAACCGCTTCTCTGCCTATTGGCTAAGATCAAAGTGTCATGGCCAATGGCTGATTAGTGCCTGTTTTAGTTCCTGGCAGCTTGCTGCACACTCACGATTAGGAGGTCCACAATGGCCTCACCTCTAGGATGCATTCTAGTTTACTAGGATGTATCACACTCTCAGTACGAGGACTTCGGGCAACTTGCGTCCCTCTTTAGGGGCAGCCCACCCTCTGTTTTGTCATAAACAGGTCTTTCATACATCAAATTATGCTATGTAATGTACTGACTCCTTGTTAAGGCTTGTTAAGACAGATTATCTCCCTCTGTGGTTTACCAGGAAGTTTTATGTGAAGCACTTTGGTCAGAGGTAATTTGTTCTGTTCAATTAGAAACAGCCAAAATCGCAATCTGAGTGAGAATGTGAGTGAGTGATACCTGCTAGGGCTCTCGCTTTCAGATCGCTCACTCAATGATGGAACTGTATACATTTTAAGTGAGCGATTTGGGAGCGATTTTGTCTAATTGAAAGACCAAGTGAGTGATAAATTTGAGCGATGTGATAGTGATAACTTGCTTTAGTAATGCATCGCTCTTTCTAATTGAAAGACCCCTCAGCTTTATGTACTGTGAACTTGCTTTGAATGAGATTGAAATTTTCAGTTTTTATAATCTTCCAATATTATTCAATCTCATCCAAAGCAAAGTGTCTTTGAGCACTCTTATTTTAACAGTATTTTAACATGTTTTCATATACCAATTATAGAATGGGTTTAAGTGCCATACTACGTCAGAATCACATCAGCGACAGTTGCTCCTTTTTGCCGAGAACCCAGATGACTTTCTCGGCACTTATTCTGCGTGAGTAATTTTGTTCTTCTGTTCACATTGTCCAGTTGCCAGCCATAGGTGGCTTTATACTGTTGAAATGTGCTTGGGTATATATGTATTCAGTCTAAACCTAAATTTAATTCTAGTAATGTAAGATAAGATGAGATTTTTATTGGTTGCTTGCATCAGGGATGGAGCAAAATTAAGTGACTGATGGTGGCTCATTTAAAAATCGACTACTAGTATGTATATAACTATCATGGTATCTAGCTGCTCTAGTTTTGGCACTGATGAAAGATCGTCTACCAGGAATATAACAATGGTTAGGAATATGATTCTGATCATTTAAAAAGTTCTCGACAGTACTGCCAACTTCTAACTTTCCTTATGACTGATGCTGAGCTCTGTATTCTTACAAACTAAAATGATGATTTGGCGGTGGACAGGAACGTTGCTAAAACAAATATCCGAGAGGTTGTTTCAAATTATCTGTGATTTACAGGGAATTTAAGGATGGCTACCTTGATTTGTTGAAAAGGCAGTTTGGCACTAAGCGTGTAAGAGCCAATCAGGTATATCAAGACTACATCAACGACAAAGACCACGTCCACATGAACTCAACAGAATGGGAAACTCTGACGGAATTTATCAAATGGCTTGGTAGAGAAGGTTTGTATTGTCAGATACAGCATTACACAAAGCCTCATCTCGCAACACATTCCTTCAATGCTGTGCAAATTCTTCAATTATTTTTCACAAATTAGTTTAAGCCATCATAACAGTTCATCAAACCTTTACCATTCAAAGACGGAACATGAGTGTTGAATCATGCAAGGTTCAAAAGTTTGGTTCTTGCGACAAAGTTTATGCTTGGTGTATTGTAGGTCTATGTGTAGTCGATGAGACTGAAAAAGGTTGGTTTGTGCAGTATATAGATAGAGACCCTGAGACGTTACGCAAAGCTGAGGCAGCTAAAAGTAGGGAAAAGCATGAGAAAGATGATGAAGAGAGGCTAGCTGCTTTTATTCAGGTATTTGAATTATTTTCTATCATATGCATTGTCCAAAACTTCGTTCCTGAGGCTTGTCATATTGGATACAGAAGCTACAATATGTTGATTGATCAGCAAAATCAGTCAACTAACCACAGAATTATTCTGCACTGTGAAAAGGTCTTTATCTGCAGGGTTGACTTTTTAGGTTATCAAATAAGGCTAAGGTGCTGATGAAATCACACAGTCAAGGCCACCAAGCATTCAGGGTGCTTCAGCTTAATATCCTCATGCACAAAGTACATGGGCTTGCATCCTTTCCAGTGCTGAACCAATTGTCAGTGACTTACGAATTTATGTGTTTAGTCCCAAGTAGAGAAGGGAAAAGAAAGTGGACAAAATCATGAGGAGTCAAGACCCACAGAACTAGCTCGAGAAGATGACGATGTTAAAGGTAGGTAACGCGTAATATGGAGAACAGCTCCATTCTAGTAGGAATATTGTATTGTTGGGTTTAGTGCAGCACTCCTCAAAAGATAATGATAATAAGAACAGGTATGATAGTATGGAAAAAACCTTTTTATATAATTACAATTAGAATGAGTGATGATTTTTGGGAAAAATCCTTCACTCATTCAAAGTCCGTCATTCAAAGTCCTCACTCTTTGGGTCTTTCAATTAGACAAATTTGATAGGTATGAGATGGGTGAATTTTGTCGACATCATGGGTATCAAATGATGATGTTTCCTACAAAAAGTATTAAAAACTTACTATGGCCTCATTTCTGTTTTACTTTTAGTTACATTTGGGTTCGGAGAAGCTAATAAATCACAAGCCTCGGCCAGCTCTGCATCATCAGCAAAGTAAGTATAACTACTTTTTGAAATTGTCCATGCATTTCTTGGTCTGGTGTCATTTCTCAGTACAGATTCGTGATCAAAATTATATTTTTCTGATGTAGCATTATTTTACCTTTTAATTTCGTAAATCCTTTTTAATTGATTTTACCCCACGGCTGAAAAGAAAGAATGTCTACCTTTTCTCAACAATTATGTAAAGGAGCCACTATCAATCAGCCAAATATATTTGAGCTTTTGATCTTGTTATCATTCTCAGATCTGCATCATCTAATCCATTGAAAGCGGCTAAATCCGATCAGCCTGTCATGAAGAAGAGGAAAGATGATAGCAGAAAAAGGAAGAGTGCCTTGGATGAAATCATGGAGGTAAGAGTTTAAGACTGAGATCTGAGATCTGAGATCAAGTTTTACAAAAGATCCTAATATTGGCTGTAAGATCTTTGAGGAATGTACATATATCATTAAAATTCTTTATGAAAAAAGGCAAATTCTACTTATAAGGTCTGGGCGGTGATGAATTCGGCAAATCAGGTGCAGTAAGTACCCTAATCCAAACCAGGAATTCTGTGTTTTTTATGACATTATGTATCATAACTCAAATATAATTTTACTTGCTGCCAAACCACCTGCGTCATGCCTCATAATGAGTGATATGTCTTGTATGAGAAATATACATATTAACAAATGGGAGTTATCCTCTCTTAGATACAGTGTAGACAAATCCTTAATCAACATCAATACTTTTTGTGAAATTTAGATGGAGGAAAAGAAAAAGAAAGAAGCTGCTTCTGTTAAGAAAGACTATTGGCTATTCCCTGGTTTGTAACATATTAAAATCATCCTGAACAAGACCGTGGTAGTAGACAACCCCCAACATTTTTACAGGCTTATATTGCAATCAGCTTGTTAACGATTGTAATATAACCCAACAAGTATTGTTTTGAGCATAATATACAACATCAAGATATAACTGTTACTCTTTGATAACATTGGTATTGACTCTCTATTCACCTTCATTTTTGTCATATAGATATAGTGATAAAGATTGTAACTAAGAAGCTTGGTGATAAGTACTACAAGAAGAAGGCAGTTGTGGTTGAGGTTAAAGAAAGGTACAGAGCTGTAGTTAAGTTACTGGATAGTGGAGAGAAACTGAAACTTGACCAAACACACTTGGAAACAGTTTTACCAGCAATTGGTATGTACAATCACCACAGGTCATAATGAGAAACTTTAATGTGATATATTGCTTTTTCTGTTTCCCAGAAACTACTTCTCACACATCAAAAGTCATTCCACTGACACATCGGTAGTTGTAGTACTACTGGAATTTCATGATACCCATACAATATCAAAAATTTTTAACTATATGGTAAAACATGAACTTGTTTTAGAGGTTTGCTGAGCTATGTAGAGTTTGGTTATAGATTTGTCTTGCATTTATTATTTTACATGCTGCTCTTTGTGTTCTTGTGAAACAATACTTTTGCCCATGTGGTCAGGTTTAAATTAAAAGGTTATAGAATGCAATTTAACTTGACTGAGGAATATCCTGGGTTTATATTGAGTAGTGAGTTGCTCTGCTTATTCTTGCCTTTGATTACCAGGTAAAACAGTGTTAGTACTGAACGGTGTATTCAGAGGTGAGGAAGCTGAGATGGTCAAACTAAACGAGTCTAAGTTCTCATGTGATGTAAAAATATCAGCTGTAAGTATTCTCTTCCTGGTTTAGTGATAAGCTAAAGATAAAAGTTATCAGTTTCAAGTTTCGGCTGCCAAATCCATCACCAATCAACTTCAGGTAGCAGGGAAAAAAAGACTCACTGATGACATGCCTGTTCAAATTCTCATAGAAAAGAAAATGCAACTCCATTGCAGTTAACCCTGAAGCTATAAGATATTAGGCTATGCTGTGCTCGGTTTACAGTGCTGCTAAGTAGGATTGCAGATATTCTCGCCGTGGCCCTGGCCACCTACTGAAACTTATTTAACACTCAAGCTGTGCCGAGATAGCGGGTAGTAGTATTCCATTATCAACCACTTTCTTGCGCATAAAATGGTTGATAATGGTATGCTACTGCCAGCTATACAGCACTACTCGAGCGCTTAAACTAACTGAAATCAAATTTCTTTGCCCTGCTCTGAATTTATTTATATTTTTTTCCACCGTACTCCTCTGCTTGACAATATGACTGGTTATATTTTACAGGGACCACTAAAGGGAAAACTTGCCACAGGTATTCCATATGAAGATATAAGTAAACTCCAAGTTAGCTGAACCGTTCAGTTAGCATTACAAACTCAATCATACTATTCATTTGGGACAAGGTGGAATGAGTTGACCGTGGTGGCTGCCTGCTTCGTAAAAGTGGGAGCCTAGTGACAGCCAGTACATTCCTTCAGAAAGTGATAGGAATTGTTGAAGGCGAAATGAGACGATACTTAGCATCAGTCAATTGAGCTCTGGTTTATTTTTACATGCATATTTCAATGTCTTGGTGTAATAGAAAAATAAATTTTTACTGCCTGATAGCCTACTACATATAGTTGAAATAATATCACTGGTTTAATACACTAGAAAAAAAAGAATAATCTAATACTTTTGACTGACAGATCAAAGTATTTTTGAAACAATTGTTTTTGGCACAGGAGTTAAATATTTAACAGAAAAAAGTGTATATACATAATAAATACATATCTCTGGCAATACTGTTTGGTGGAAGCATTAACATACTTTGTTTCACTATAATCGATATGCAAAAAAAAAAATTCTATATATCTAATATTTTGAGGTAACAACAAGGTTGACTAAAGGCACAGGGTTAACTATAAAAGCCCGTAATAAAATGAGTTGATAAGTTCTGTTGCCCATCAATACAGTGAGTTATAGACATCACTATAGCCATGCCCTTCACCAAATCAAATTCTCCATAAGACAAAAATACAAAAATAGAACACTATAGAAACCTTTAGACATTAGCGGATAGCTTCAGAATACTGACCCGAAAGAAAATCAACAAATTCACTAAGAGTATTGTTCAAGCACCTAGACTACTTGTCGTGTGTATGATTCTATGATGGTGTGGCATCATCAACCTCCATACCACTTTCACCCTGAATATTGTCAAATCCTTCTGCACTGATTACAGATCGAGTAGATCCACCATATTGCCTTAGTTTCTTCGCCGCTAAAGCGCTGAATAGCTCAGCAGGAGACGGTGGTGCCCGTCTCTTATCCTCATCTTCCAGTTTGAAGATCTCAGTTGTTTTGAGTTGACCGTCCTCATCTTTGTAGTAGTATGCAAGGATAGCCTCCGTGTGGTCTGCCACAGACATACACTGATCATATGTGTCCACATATTGATTGCATGGAGTTTTATCGCCACCACCCTGAAAATAGAAATGGTCATTCTTATTTTAGTTAATAAAAGATAAGTTCGGGAAGCGACAAGCAATGCGAAGCTCATAAGAGACAAGTTTTGAAGATTTTTATGACAGTGTTCTTAGAAGCGTACGCAAAACCATCCCAACACATGTATTGAATAATATGAGCAAGGAAGCAAATATGCCTTGAGGCACAAACATCCATCTCAGGGCCAATCCCGAATTGACATATAAGGCTAGAATTAACGAATACCAAAGAAAGATTGGAAAATCCCTTGCATTCCAAACAAGTTTTTTGAACTTTGGACTGGGCACTTTGGACTAGATTTTTTATCTTTGATTTCCGACATTGCGTCAAAAGTATACCAAAGCTTTTATCAACGAACTCATGCTCATGCTAGTATTATATTTGTACTGCTATTTATAAAATAGGCAAAGATAAAAAGAGCGAAGTGAATAATTTACCATGAGGAGTGACCGTGGTCAAATGTCACGTCCTCGAATTGCACTCGTGCAACTACATCAACTTAAAGTGGGTCTAAAATTTTCCAGTAGATAGACACTAATTCGGATGGAATAAGAGCAGGCCATCAATTACATATGACTTTTTTGTGCTCAACACTTCATTCTGCAAAGTAGTCATGAGTCATCCATTTTGATAATAATCTTCACATAAAACGTCAGCGGATCACCCGCATCATGTATTTTAACCAGAGATGACTTTTGCTGTACGTAAGTTCTCAGACCAATTAATACCCTGGACATCAATGCAGTATGTGTTATTCTATCTAATGCATCTATAACATACCTCAGAAAATGAGGGACGTCTACTGGTAGCCCGACTTCTGGCTCTGCTTGGGCAGCGGCTAGTGCTGCGACTGGGATTGAGACTTCTCCTGACCACAAAATGTTGGTGTGAATGATCTCCTAAAACAAATTTATTCATATTTTATTAACTGTTCCCTCACAACTATTCAAGGAAAGCAATCTGAAACATGTAGGACATGATCTTTTAAAGCTGGGTACTTAGTCAGATTCTTTCTATGGGGGCAGCGTTGGTCAGATTTCTTTATCGTCAATAAGAGAGTAGGTGAACGACCACTGGTTATGTCATTTAATTCATACACTTATGAAATAGGGAAGGCCATTACCCTCTCTTTGTACACAAGCTTGCACGCAACGGAGCGGGAAAGTGCCTGCAACACTGTTAGTCAATGCAGGCATGCAAACAACTTAGTCCAGTTGCTTTGCTAATAAGTTGCTTTTCAGTCAGTTGCTCTGACAATTAGCATCTCACCTCTCAAAACACTAAAGACACTCACCAGTATCCACTACATCAAATGTTGGATCGAGAGATTTATTTTCTGGATATTTCTCTCTGAGATTGTGGATGTATTCTATGTTTTCTGTGGTGCTCAGTCCTACACCAAAGCCGATTCTCTGGTCATTGATACGGGCGTGTGATGTCATAACCATATCAGACATAACATCAGCTTGTTGAACCTCTGTGATGGCCAACTGACAGACAAACCTAGCAAAAGAAGTTGACATTTGGGTAAAGACTAAAAAACCAACGGCACAAATACAGCAGTCTTTTACCGGTTAAAGCAATGATGTCTGAGGCTTTTATTCAATAGAACTGATGACAGTTGTCAAGATTAGCACAAGCAAAGCAACTGACATGTTGTTGTTAAATTAAGCTTTACAAACCATAGATAGACATGATGATGGTGTTTGCGACCTGTTGTCCAGTTAAAAGAAGTTGTAAAAGATGAAAATGTTCAAGGTGAGACGCTGAGCCAATTGTAATATATATTAAGATGAGCAAGAGTATTATGTTCATTCCCAAAGCCAGGAAAACAAGAATTAGTTTCAACAGTGTAAAAAACTGAGATCAGAGAATGTCTCAGTTCTATTTTTGTTTTGATTTGAAGTTCCGGGTTAAGTTTCTCATTAAATTAGGCAATGACCCAACAAGCTTGTTTGTGCAGAAATAAGGGCTTGTCAATTCCATGATGAATGTTGTTGTTTGTTTCCTCAACACGAGATTTACTTTTTAGAGTACTGGTACAACATCAACTATAGATCTCTCAATAACACCTACATTTATTTCTGAGCAATCTAAAAGATCTACAGAACCTCAAACTTAGCTTACTTCCAAGTCAATGCCCCTAATCTTGTATCATTGTGTTATTCAGATAACTGCACCAAATAAACTTGTTCGATAAAATCGGCATAGGTCAGCCCCTATCTCGGACCCTTATTTTTACCCAATGTCATACAACAATATTCCCAACATGTTGGTCTTTCCTTGATTTTTCAGAAGCATTGACCACTGGTTATTCATTAGCCAGTACCCAACTCATATCATCAGTTAATTGTTAAAACGAGCCTATAATGTGATCTTTACCATGTTCAGATACTTACTTAGCACTATAGTGACTCTTGCCTTTAGTGATGACTTTGCCTGAAAGGAGACTAGCATACCAGATTGCCGTCTCAATAAGCCACTTTACATCACTTGTCAACGATGGCAGCCATTTCAGAATCCTATAATGAGAGATAGAGAAAACACATGATGGGATGGCAGAAAAATTATGCAAATGAGCTACATCCATATGAACAGGATCTAAATGAAACAGGATCTATAAAGTATCTATACCCTGATTCATTACTGATGCTGTGATGGCAGCTACTATCCATGATGGCAGCTACTATCCATGATGGCAGCTACTATCCATGATGGCAGCTACTATCCATGATGGCAGCTACCATCCATTGGTTCAAGACGGAAACACCCAGCCACACCCACACCAAACCCATATCTATTCTCAATATCACAAAATGTGACATTCAACCAATGCAAAAGTCCTGCTGCCAAATGGACTTCAAACTGAATTTTCAAGACAATTTTTAAGGGGGTACCTGTAAGTGAAAGAAACAATAGTTTTTAAAGGGTGAAAAAGTAAGCCATCCTCCTAATAAGGAAGAGATAAACATTGGACTACTACCAGTACCGCTATGACTGTTTGTAATTAGTAATTACTAGGCATAAGTTGCCAAAACCTATTTGGACTTTGAGAACAAGAAACTTTATTATAGAAAGCTTCCCAACATTATCCACTCCCCAATTTCGCTGAGTAATACACTATTGTTTCCGATTTAAGACCTTCAATTGTTGATGGTACTTGTACTTCTTGGTTGGCAAGCCACCATGGGCTACCCACAGCTTATACAACCAATAATAGAAAAAAACGAAACTATTCAATTTTCAAATTATGAATCCTGTTTTTAGATTGAGAGTGAAATTTCTCATGAATATATTTCAGCTGCACAATAAAAACAATCATTCTGAAGTCATATGGAATGGTGATTTGCATTGTATCGAATTATAACAGACAAAAATCTGATAGATTCTAAAAATAACCAATATTGAATACCCAAGAGGAGCAATTACTAGCTTGAGCTCAGTTTGGGGATGACTCGAGGTCAGTTAACACAAACATTCACTAACGAAGGAGGGAGTTTATAAAAATAATGAGGTCGAGTAAATTTCAGCTAGCCATTTCAAATTTTAGAGCTTATTCTCACTATTTCTTAGTAAGTAGGAGTTCCCTAGTCGTCATGCCTGTAGCTTTCATATATATGGCTCAGATGGTAATCTGGCTGTACAAAGATTTGAGCGAAGAGGTGGACAACCTACCTGGTAACAGCCGCCATAGTCACATCGAAAGGTAGATAGATAGGTGAACATATGACAGAAAATGTTCTGTATGGTTTTGTATTTTTCATGTATAGAACATAGCTTCCATTCACTACATTTATCGCATCCTCCAGAGCTACAAAGCAACAAAGGTGAAGATTTACAACTTAGACAAATTTACAGAATGTTTGTGGATGCCAAATCCGATAGCGAGCACATCAAGACTAAGTAAACACCATGTATGAAACTTACAAGTAGTTTTCATGTGAAAAAAAACCAAAAAATACATCATTGGCGTCACAACAGTTTTTTGGAGAGATATGCTCAAGCTAACCTTTGTGATATCCTTTAACTAAAAATGCCCGAGAAATGAGATGCTAACACCTACCTGTTATGACACTGGGATGCAGGTTTTTGTCCTTTGTATGATTGGCCACGCAATGTTCACAGGAGTGCTCCTCATCCTCGTCGAGCTCTTGATAATCGAATTCATCCATATCTCTGCATATGGACTCAGTCCGCCGTGATAGAACAGATCTTATTGCCAAGTGTCTCGAACAGTTCACTAATTCTGTAATCAGAAATAACTAGTTTTCATTCATCCTCAAAGCAAAGAAGAACATGTCAAACCAAGGAGAAACAGGTCCTTGGTCAAACTGTTTTTAGTTCTCAATACACAACTCAACTGCTATCAATAACCATTCAATGTGTACTTTCCCAGGCATAAAGCAGCAAGGTTAAATATTTTGCTCAAATTTATGTCTCATTTTGTAAGGTGCTTCTTCTTACTGTTGGCTTTGAGGTATGCTAGTGTATCTTCGAATCCCTGCTTGCAGATCTCGCTGAGTTTTTCAGGATGAGGTGGGAACATAATTCTCGAAAGTCTGTACAAGTTCCTCATACTGATTTGAATACTGGTGTTTGCACAGTACATGTAGTGCATATTTGTGCAGTCATCTCTGGGACAGATGTCACTCCGTCCAGCAAAAGGTGATACTGTGATAGTGTACCGATCTAGTCTGGGAAGATTGTCACTGAGAGCACCATCAACATATCTCTGCAAACAAAATGATTTATTACATTCACAGACAAGAATAAATTCGGTGTATATCCTGGCCATGAACAAAAATGGAAAAAAATCAAAACTCTGTAGGATTTTATCATTTAAAGTGTGCAAAAGTTGGCGTATAAAACTATCTCTGCCCAATTACTCTTGTTCTTATGCTTTATTCAATAGTTCGATATCTACCAGAGCAGGGAGATTTTTTGAGTCAATGTCACTCAGAGGGACATTGACTCAAAAAATCTCAAAGGATGGATGGATGGATGGACAGACATGAAAGCTAATGCATGCCTCTCTATATACAAGCACAACAGAGCTCACTTTAGATTCTATTTATTTTTATTGACATAGACCCTAGATCTCAAATATGCAACAACTGCACATTTGAAAGGTGTTAATAGGTTAAACAAGATAAGACAGAGTTTTGTTGCATAACGTTTAAAACTTTGAACTAAGGACAAAGAACAAAAGGGAAAGCTGGTATTATTAGATCAACTGTTCATACAATGAACTACAGTTCATTGGCTCATGTAGGCCTGTGAACTGCTTACAAATTAATCCATCAACGATGCCCCAACTTCTGATCTCCTAAAATCTCACAGGAAGCTTATTTGAGCAAAGGATGTTGGATGATTCGAGCATGGAGTTACTCCTGGTATTGAGCAAGGATTCTCTCAGTGGTTTGAGCTCTCTAACGCTGTGCTAGAGTCAGAAGTCATGTTATTGTGAGATGATTTTACTGGAATTGCACCAACTCTCACACACAACCGTTTGATCCCTCAAACAGTCTCTATTATCACTTACCTCGCCGCGGAACTCCGGAGGAACCAAACCTGACCAGAGAGGTATAAATGCACTGCACAGTAAAGCCTACAAAGAAAAATGTGAAAATCAGAAGGGTTCATGGGAGTCCATGGTCCATTGATACATTCAACTCAACTTACGCAATGTGGGTAGAGAATTGTGTGTATAGTCGTAATAGTCTGGTGATCTGGGTTATCTCAAGTATTTCAGATAAGTTTTATCTCAACGAGCAATAGATAAATGAAAACCAAATATTACAATTTACTCCTAATCACTCCAGCCAACAATATGCACACACGTGATTAGGCTAACATTGTACCAAGGACCATGAGAATGATTAAATTCGTTGAGTGGTTCCACAGAAAATCCCAAATATATTGGGGATTGCGCCAGTTACACTTTGGCGTACAGCTGGTTTCAAAATCTGTCACAAGTACAGTATTCCTAGAACCGATGTGTTATGTTAAAACTTGGGATTTCAATTACAATTTGGTTGTACCATTGACTATGTCGTGCCTGGCTAGCTATTCACCAATCCGCTGCCTCAAAATTACTCCACACTTCCAACTGATGACATGATACACTATTGCATGTATATCTCTGGTCGATGGAGAGTGAACTAATCCATAGCATGAGTACCATCACAAGGAATTCAGTGTGATGACCGGAGCTGAACTTTACTAATTAGGTGCGGGTACACGGTACACGCTAGGTACTCATACTAAATTGACTCGATGGAAGTGTGCCACACTTATGGCCAACCTCAGTAAGTATATACCCGTGAGTGCTCAAATGCTCCCCAGTGGGATATCAAGCTAAAGGCCTACCTGTATGAGCTCCTCCCGAGATCGGAATTCATTTATCATCACATTTTTCCCATCTCTGACTCTGGTCATTGATATGTGGAGTCTCTTGTTGCAAATTTCATGAGCATTTTTTGGTAATATCTCATCCATACCAGCTCGTAGGTGAGCGGTGATATCGAATGATGGGTGCATCGGCCCTAGTGATCTCTCCCTGGCCTTAGCAGCCAGTTTCAGAGTCCAACTGGTGCAGAAACCTGCAAAATAAAAACAATATCACATGATTACTGAAAACATTACATTATTTTCATTTCGTACCCCTATTCAGAAGGACCTGTCATGACCCTATAAGGGCGCATATATTGGTGCTAATGTGATCTTGGAATGATTGTAAAGATTTGATCTCAAAATATATAGGCTAATATATTCTAAGCTAGTTTGTAAATAAATTACATATTATGTAATATGAAGGTATGTTGGTTACACATCTGAATGATAGCTTAGAAGAAATGCTGATTAAAAGCCCATCATTTCGGAGATTATTTGCGCAAAAGGCTGCAACATCATGTAACTGCTGCAGTGACCTTGTGCTGGGGTGATGTTAGGATAACATAACACGACTCTCGTCTCAGATATCTAACTACTGGCACCATTCTCTCTGCTGGCACATCAGGAGTTTTCCTAGAGCTAAGGCCTTATAACAGGTTCATGGGCGACGTAGTGATCACAAAATACAGGCATTATGCAATAAATGGCCTCAATTTAAAGTTAACAGTAGGCCTTCAGGCTATGCTGGTGCAGTTATTAGTTTTTATGAGAATCAAGTTTACCCTTCCCCTGACAAAACAAAGTTTTCAATAAAAATGTGGCCAAATCCAATAAGATATATATTGATATATAGTTTATCATGTATTAAAAATGACCTACTTATCAATGAATATCAATAATTGAGTATTTTTGGGTCTGTAGTATTAGATCTATATTTAAATTTGAAATCTCAATTTGCTAAAAATTCTATCAGTCTAAAAAAATTAATTGTGTTTTCAAACAAAACAATAAGAGGGGTGCCCTATAAAATGTTGGTTATCAAACAAAAGTTTAGCGCTGCTATCTCGGTCGAAGCAACATAATTAATGACCTAGGCAAGCCCCTCGATTTTTGGCTTTCAGCCAATTGCGTGGCTGCAAAACGTGGGTTTGTAGAAGGCTTGTCTAAATAATGTCTGATAAATTGGTTTTGTAGTACTATAAAACGCACTGGAAAGTTATAGAGCATTGAAAGCATGTTGGCCTCGTTCAAGGCTGCGAATCAACAGTGGGAATGTTGTTTATCAATTGACCTTCCAGCAAGTCAAAACGGAAACTCACAATGTATTATCTGGCTTATTATTATCTATGATTTATATAATTAATTTCGAAAAGTGATAGCTATGATAGCAGTTAACATGGTAAAAACAAACAGCACTGGCTTTGTCTATGGGAGTAGGTAATATATTATAATATAATATAAATAATAACATAGTGCTATGCAGCAAAAGCGTTGTCAGCCCAGGCATCCTGCACATCGTATGTTGGGTACTAGTATGTTGCTATAATGATGTCCAAATTCCTCAATCAAGGGCGGATCAAGCATTTTCTGATGATTATTACCCAGGGGGGTCTTTCAATTAGAAACAGCCAAAATCGCAATATTATCGCTCACTCACTGAGTGAGCGATACCTGCTAGGGGTCTCGCTTTCAGATCGCTCAGTCACTTGATGGGACTATATACATTCTGAGTGAGCGTTTTGGGAGCGATTTTCTCTAATTGAAACACCAAGTGAGTGATAATTTTGAGCGATGTGATAGTGATGTGATAGTGATAACTTGCTTTAGTAAAGGATCACTCTTTCTAATTGAAAGACCCCCCAGGAAGTCTAGGTTGTAGCTGCCAAAATACTCTCTCGCTTTATTATTATATTATTTTTTCCAAACCAGGCTATTGCCAGACGATTTTAACTCCTACAGGAAACCCAGAAGTTACTATCCTTTATTACTCACCCAAAGGAGCGTTTGTAAGAAGAAGGGCAGCAGTAATAGAACCAGCACTGGCTCCGCTGATCTTATGTCTGATCATGTGCTCGGGAGCATACTCTTTGAGACAGCTCGCCACTCCTACATGATAGATACCCATAAAACCGCAACCAGCAAATGAGAAGTTCAGCCGGTCTTCATCGCGTATGTCTATCTCCATGTCTGCGTAATATTGTCAAGCAAACTGTAAATGACATGAATCGGATCGAATTAGGCAAAAATAAGCTCATACTTCAGTTTCTTTCTTTCTCTGTTTTTTTTTTTTGGTAATCTCTGGTCAAATAACCTGCACACAATATTGAATACGACATTTGTTCGAGCGGGGAGAAAGGGTACAGCATCAATATGGTCAGTTTCAAAACTAATTTTTGCGAAAGCATCGTCAAATTTTGTTCAAGCTTAGCCCTACATTACAAGATCAAATAACTTTGTAGCGACAATCTATCATGGATGAAATCCAAGTACAGAAATGCCTCTTCTACCTCTATTAATGTTTATCCAACATGCTTGACAATATTTTGTGCACAGTGCGGCGCAGAACCCAATTTACTATTGGGCCCTGGCCGCCATGGCTCTCCTATTGAGCCTGTACTTTATCTTCAAGTTCTGTTGCTATCAACCATCATATTGAACTTGGGAAGACCAAGTAACTACTTGGGAAGGACTACATACATATTGTGTTTGCAAGCTCAAGCTTCCCACAATTAGCCAAACCCGACAATACAACTAGGTAGCATCCCTCAAGAAGATGCAGTAGTACAATTCCCACCCAGTAGTAATCAACAAATGCATGATCTTACTCCTACTTGCTTATACATACATGATATCGATAGTAGCCTGTAGGTAGGGTAGGAAAATGTTTTTTAATGCATATAATATATTTATTTTGTTTTAAGTACCAACCTAGTACACTAACAACAGTAGTATGTCCTTAGATAAATGAAGTCTGTTATTGTTCCAAGCGAATTGTGAACCAGAAAGAGAATGACAGATGTATCCTGTTAGCTACCATATATATCCACTCATAAGCATATCACAGGGTATGCCTCAGTTGCCTTATGTCCTGGTTTCACTTTCACGTCGAATCCTACTACTACATACTACAACCAACAAGTTTGGTTTGTTATGGTCCGATCATGAGTAGTAGCCCCATTAATCGTCCTGAAAAATGTCGGTAATAGAATTATTCATTATGTACATTTTCCCGTTCAAATATAATGATTCTGTCAGACTTTTAGGCAAGGACAGCTGAAGGTGAGATTAATAGCCTATATCTTATCATTATTGTCATTGTAAGGGGTTTAGACGATGCCCATCAAAATGAATCGGAGTTTTAGGCTACGTCTAAACAGCTAAAGATTTGTTTCAGAAAAACATGTGGCTGGCTACCTTTCATAAGTGCTATAATTTTACTCACAAAGTCATTCAAATGGCTCTTTAGTAGTTTGTGATGATCCCTAGAAGTAGCTGGTTCTCATCAATTATTTTTTTAATCGGTTTCTTCTAATGTTCTCCATAATTGAGAACTTTAAAATGAGTCCAAACTCACTGGCATGGGACGGGTGGGACAACACTCACTGTCACTGTTGTGAGGGACGAAAAACGCACACTCCCGTAACTTTAATATTAATTAAAGGAGTGTAAGGTCCCGTCCTGTACACTTCTTGTGTTTGTTATATAAATTTCTAATTCAAATATTAATACTATATTTATCGCTTTGATTCACTGACCACATAGCTGACAAAATCTGCAGCGCCAGAAAGCAGATTGGGATGATCAGACGAGCTCTCTACTGGGCACCGGAGAGAGCCAGAATGATTGCATACAAGTCTCTCTGCCTTCCTCATCTGGAATATGCTTCCTGTGCCTGGGATCCTTCCACAAAGAGGGAGATCGAGACACTCGAGATTGTGCAAAACCAAGGTGTGAGAATGATTTGTGGATTGAAGGGGAGGAGGGGTGTTACGGAAGCAAAGGAGAAATTGCAGCTGGAACAGCTAGTTATTCGGCGGAAGAACTCCAGGGTAAAGCTCCTAAATAAGGTACTGCAAGAGAGGAGGCCCACCCTGCACTCTGCACATCCTACGATGAAATAATAAACCAGCCCCATACTACAGTCTCGACAAGGTCACAAACACGGAACGAGCCACGCTCTATCGCTGCCACAGGGAACTGTTTTCATAACAGTGTTCTGCCCTGGACAATACGGGATATGAAAATCTAAGGAAAACTAATCTAAGGATACTACTGATGCCCTACTGGATGGGTACATGTACCCACTCTGAACCCAAATGCCCTACCCATGGGATGGTATTCTGGAACAATGTCCAAACATTATGTAGTTATGTCCAAAAACTGAGGCACGCCCCTTACGCCCCCCTCCCCCTAGGCGGTCTAGCGTGATGTCGTCTTTGATGTAAGTTGATGTAAGTGATGTATTGGTTTGACACAAGGTAAATTTTGGTTCTATTTCGTGTAATGGTGTATACATGTGTAATGGTGTAATTATATAATGTGTAATGGTTAGTACTCTCAACTTTATGGACCTCTGAAATCCACCTAAGCAATCACTAACTTGATTATGTGTGCCTTACAATGGTGAGGCTTAAAAAATGTAATTGAGTGTCGCACAAGTGGTTGCCCGTACTATGAAAGTAATACACAACCTTCTAAAATTGAATGTGAAATATAATTATGGGTAATAAGGATTAATATGACTGCAGTTATGAAATATTGGATTAAATCAAAAGGTAGCGCGACTAGTAAAAAAATAACCGGTATAGTCTGGCTAAATGCTCGCCAGGACAAATCAATGTATGAAGTGACAACTTCACCTTCAATAAGACAAGATTCACTTGATCCTCTGCAGGAAATTAAAAATGGCAGACTCGCCAATAACAATGGAGCTTCAACAGAATTATAACCGATGATCAGTCGATATAACCAAGCACTTACCTTTGTCTTGAACTGGAGCTTTATAATAATTATTTTATCAAACAAATTTCAACCTTGAATATTGCCACGCAATATTAATAAGAGTTTTCACAATATTGTGATAAACTTACCTCGTCAATTTTTCTGACGGAAAGCTGCTCGCTCCCTTCGGCCGGAATTCAATATGTGTGTTTCTGAGTAATCCAATAATCTCACCAAGTTCTTGATGTGGAATATACATTTATTTAATTATAATTATTCCATTAAAATCAACCTAAGAAAATTGCACATAACACAACCTTCGTCAAGGCTGTTCCAAAACAATGAGCTCATGTTAAGTGTCTCTGCAGCTCTTTATATAGTCACAGAAATGAAGAGAGGGAGTTCATCGGTCACAGCAGGTATCGTTCCTATTCAATATCTAGTTCGATCTTAGGAGTCGCTTTAATGTTGACATTATTGCAACATTTTCTTTGTGCCCGCTTACAAAGGTCTTGCCATCTTTCTAGAGAGTTCTCGAACATAATAAAATCCATCCATCCATTCCTATTCAGGTGAAACTATTGTTACTCCTAAGAGATCTTTCAACATCCTAACTGTTTTGTCCTCCAGATGTGCGGTATTGATTGATCTTTCCATTATTTCTTTTCAGCTTCGCTTGATAATTGGGATGAATAACCATTAAAATGAAATGAAAATCTAAATCAAACATTTGAATATGTAAAATCTAAAACTCTAAAATATGAAAATCTATAATAATCTCAAGTAAATTAGAAAAGTAAGGCGTTAACAGCTAAAAGTGGTAAAACATCATAAATATAAAATTTCACATTAATGTAATAGTTATCAGGTACTTACACTGTGACTTTTCAATCTACAGACGACACACACATGGATGGGCCCCTGGGACTTACATACATGCCTTTACTTTCCCAATGTCCAGCCAGTATGTTTTTTTCGGGGTGGTTATCCTGGACATTGGCAAAATAAAGGCATGTAAGTCACAGAGGGCAGAGGCCTATGCTATGGACACTCACCCCTCTCATAGCCTGCCTTGGCACACACTCACCCCAGGCAGCCTGCCCAGAGGCTAACAAACCCCACTGACTGTAAAAAATCCATGCCACGACCCTGTAATATCAGAAAAGACTAATACTAATGGGCCTATCTACTACTCCACACCTGTCCTTTGCCTCTACTGTACTCTGGCTCCCTCCCCTCATCTACAACAGCAGTAGGTCTGTGTCGCAGTCCTTTCTATCTCAAGACAATATTCCCACTCAACTGTATGATAGGTATATGTGTAAACAGACGTTATTCCATATCTGGTTTTATGTAAGTCACGTGTTCAAACAAAGCATGTTCAATGGGATTTGGTCTCCGGTCTGTGCTTCCTGCCATGTCACATTGATGGATATGTTTTCTCACTTTTTATTAAACTTATGTAAAAGTTTCAGACTCACTCAGAGATGATGGATTGATATTTCATGTAACGCCCTGGCCATAGATATACATGCCTAGTATGTATTTTGTCTAAGTTAAGTATCAACCACTCGAAACAGGGTGAACCCATAATTTAAACAACATGGCTACAAGACCCTGGTACCCATCGTGGGGCCATATATGCCTAATTTAAACTTACCATCTCTAATCGACTCTACTCAAACCCGTGGAAGTCTGTCTAGATGCGACTTCTGGAACAGATCTGCTGAGGTAGTATTCCCTCGATAACAATTCTTGAGTTTTAATTCGGTGTGAATGAGGTTAGCAGTCTCTAGATTATCAGTGATTGGAGTCTCTTTGGATCTCAGCCATTGCATAGACCACATTTTTTCATAATGAACTCAAAAGATAGTGGCTTCACTAGTTTATTAGGTGACAGTGGCTATCCAAACAGTGAGAATTTCCTTTCGTTACTGGATCTAGATTCTATAAAAAAAGGAAAAGCTGTTGTTTGATAGGAATGAAGGATAAACTAGTCACCCGCCGTCCTGTAAAATTGTCACTGTCACATGACTTTCATTGATGACAGTGATAGTATTGCTCGTCGGCATACAAAACAGCTGTACATTAATTATGATAAAATTATATTATTGGGTTTATTATCTGTAAGGATAGGGTATGGCTGAAAATGGAGGAACTCCTAATGAATCGGATCAAAAGAAGAAGCTGGAGGGCTATGAATTCTGGCAGAAGACCCTTCTCAGTTCAAAGTAAGATTGATATTGAATACTTGTAATAAAATAATCGACCACAAACAAGATTGATTCTTTAAACAAGAATGACCATGAATTTTGAACCACCTACCCAGCAAGTGGATAGTATGTACTTTAAAACCGAACCATACACTCACCAGACTTATAAGTGAATTGCTGTGTTTTGCATTTACAAATCACCACTTACTTGTAAGTAAACACACACATTTAAACCACTTATAATACATATCGAAGACACCTCTGTGATCAATCAACATACTGACAAGTAATTATGTATGGCCAATTCGAAGGAAAACATCATTCAGTTATAAGCTGCGTCTACAGATATCATTTTATAACTCTGATTGATTGATTGGTTTATTTGTCACTCACATATAAGTTTGTTGCGAAATTCGTTGTTTGATACACTGCTCTCCACATAAAGCAAAGAAAAAAAAATACGTGAAAAAAAGCCGACATCTCATCGTGGATTGAGTTTAAATAATATTATTGAGGGATAAAATCATGTTGCGTAAAAAACTGTCTTTCCCCCAAGAAGACCGATATTTTAATGTCCTGTAACTTCCTGATGGAAGCTTTGGTAAAAATTCATTTATATTCATTTATAATTCTGGTGACTGTATTATGAGGTTTTACAGTAATTAAAATTGGGCACATACTGGTTTTTACATTTTGGCCACTTATTTTGTCTTACTATAACAGTAGACACAATTATTACAGACATGTAGTTGCACCTATGGTTGATCAGAGCGAGCTAGCCTGGAGACTTTTATCTCGAAGACATAACGCTCACCTCTGCTACACACCGATGTTACATTCATCTGTATTTATCAGAGACCCCTCATATAGGAAGGAAAGTTTAGCAACTTGTGAGGAGGATCGCCCCCTTATTGTACAGGTGATTATATTGTGTCCTCAGATTTAATTAATTATTATAATCAGCATCAAATGTGCTTTGAAATATGCCTCTGCGTAATAATGGAATTTAGTGCTAGCTTACGAACTCCCAAAGCTAATGAAAAATTGGTGCTATGCAAAATCAATTCACCAAAAAAATAGCTTATATTTACTTCTCTAGGGTGACTGTTAAAATTTACAAACTTCTAATAAAGTATGTCATTTAGGAGTTGTTAAAAATTGAAAATAAAAAGAGGATAACTGCCACTTGCTCTGTAGTCTTGGCTATAATACCTAAAAGAGGGAGTTTGGGCGATGGTAATTGTGTATCAAACATACTGCATGCTGCTAAACCATGACCTGGTCTACATTTTCATCCACACATCTGTAAATACATTACAGTTTTGTGGCAATAAAGCTGAAACACTAGTTAAAGCAGGTCTCCTTGCACAGCATATGTGTGATGCCATAGATCTCAATCTTGGATGTCCGCAAATGATCGCTAAGCGGGGACGCTATGGTGCCTTCCTACAAGATGAGTGGAGCCTCCTCAAAGAAATCAGTAAGACATGCTTTTGCCTCTCTTCCTTCATTAGTTGTTTTCATTGATATTAATCCATGGATTGATGGTAAAATACCCTGTATGGCTATTTGTGGAGAAGTTTCATCAGTATGTAGGTTTAGTGTCAGTAGGCCCTAATGGGATCGAGATTAAGCTGCACATATCATACGTACACCCTCACTATACAGCATCCCACACCCATTCAAATCCCAACAACAATGCGCACTATTTTTGAAAATTATTTATCACGTTTACACTGATTTCACTTATTTATTTTCAAATTAATTACAGTCAGTGAGTGTCACAAGGCTTGGAGTGTTCCAATAACAGCAAAAATAAGAGTTTTCCCCTCTATTGAGAAGACAGTAGAGTATGCTGTCATGTTGGAGGAAGCCGGAGCTCAGATCCTTACTGTGCACGGGAGAACAAGGGAGCAAAAAGGACCTCAGACTGGCATAGCCTCCTGGAAACACATCAAAGCCGTCAAGTAAGAAATAAGAGCGATTGTAGATCGGTGACATGATATAGATGCAGGTGTAGAGAGATCTATCTGACCATTAGATTGTCCCCAGGTATTACCATTTGGTGTGACCTCCTAACACGGTGGTTACCTTGTTGCTCATGAATTAATTCAGATTAATTTGAGAGTCATCTGTTGGACATTAGGTTTGTTCCATATTCTCGGAATAATATGATGGCTGCAATCCCTTGAATTCTTTTGTTGATTCATTTGACAATCCTTATAATATCTTTGCTAGAGAAGCGGTGAGTGTACCTGTGTTTGCTAATGGTAACATACAGTATCTGGAGGATGTGGGGCGTTGTATGGAGGATACTGGTGTGGATGGCGTCATGATTGCAGGTAGGATATTAAAGACCTTTCAGCTCTGCTGCAAATATGTATGAATTGGGACTACAGAATATCTCTAAATCAAAGAATTATTTCCATGAATTTGGATATGCTCCGCTTATCTTTGTGTTTTCCCCCAAGGTTTAAAGCACTTTAAGTGCTCTATTTTGGAGTTGTCAATATATGTCAAAAGGTCACATTACTCCTCGGATAATAAATCAATTGAAATAAAACTTTCTTTAAGTGTTTGGGGGGGATCTTGATAATGATGTGTTCTTAGTGTTGTTAACCCTGGACACAAAACGGTAAGGAAAACTGTTTAATCATCATGCACAAGCCCTGATGAGTGAATAATTCATGCATCAAAAAATTGTGTGCCACATTCAATGCTGTGTTGCTGTGCAACACACGCTGGAGCAGGATGAACCCAAATCTTTTATGATCTGAACCCAACCTAAACTTGAGAAGTACTATCTCAAACCATACCTAGCTGAGACAATAGTTGTTTTGTTATTTATTTGGCTCATTATGTTGAGGTTTAGAGCTTTATTTTAAGTTTATGGTTGAGACTCAGGTTCTGCTTATACTCTATCTTGAAACAAAGTCCTTGTTGACAGGAATATTTTCGATTATCATTTACAGAAGGAAGTCTTCACAATCCAGCACTCTTCGACGGAGTGAACCCACCAGTGTGGGATATAGTGAATGAATATCTGGATATCGCAGCAGAGTATCCTTGTAGTTTGACCTATGTCAGAGGTCATGTCTTCAAAATGTGTATACACGCGTGAGTAGATATCTGTGTCTTGCATGTGCAATTAAGGAGCTATCAGTGTTTTAGGTATGTAAGGCATAAGCCAATAGTTTTGGGGCTATGGTAGAAAGAACCGACCAAAATATGTGGTTATTCCAAGGGGGACCGTCATGGAGGGGGGGGGCAAGAGATTGAGGGGCCCAAACTATGTGAGTGATAAACTTAAACATATCAATATTCTAGACCGGAAACTATTTGTTTGTGAAAGAGGCTCAGAGGACTGCTCATGATACAATGACTATGTGTCATACATCAGTTCACTTTATCGTATAGCAACTGTATACAAAAATAAGTTGTATGTCAATTTGTGATGTTTCTGGTAAAGAGCTGTGTTTGTGTTTAGTTTTAGTTTTTGGCGAGTAATCTCAATGGTGGATCATACATTACATTGTAGATTTGATGCCTATAACGAATGGAGAATAAAGTTAGGAGAGTGTAAATCGATGGACCGAGTGCGTTCAGTCATGTCTGAGTTTATGGATTTGCTGAAGCGTGACGAACAGAGATACAAGGAGAACCCTGAGGAGTTTGACTTTGGAAACTTGAAATATCCTTACTGGCAATGTCAACCCTATGTTAGACCTGAGTGAGTATCACCATCGCTGACGTATACTTTGGTACAAGACCTAGTCTGCGATGTTCATAAATTGTGTCATCAGCGGGTCTGGCCTTGATTCTCACACTGACATCGAGACTTCACTATTAGCATGTGCATCTCTGATCAATTTAGTGTGAGTACCTAACATGTTCCCGCCCCTAACTAATGAAACTAATCTTGGGTCTTTACACTGAATACCCTCTGATTATACTCATGCTAAGTGAATTAATCCAATCTCTATCGATCAGAGATATACATGCTATAGTATACCACTTCATCAGTGTGCTTGAGTCTTTTGAGAATATAAAAATATGGGAAATTTGGTTCAATACAAATTGCATTTTGATCTATGGGCTAGGACTCACATGACAACTTCAGCAACTCTATTTTGCAGCCCCAACGCTGAATCGAAGCCAAACGAAGCTAAGAGACTGAAGCTGTTGACAGATGATGCAATCAGGAATGATATACCCGAGGAACTCAGGGGTCTGTCTAAAAAGAAACTTAGAAAAGCTTTAAACAAGCCCAACAAACCACTCAGTAATATACATACTCCAGGCCGCGGAAGGTTTGAGATGTGTATACACTGTAAATCTAACGCAAGGGTATGTATGGTATCACTATTCCACTGATGAACACCCCCTATTATGATCTTGTTGCGCTAGCGTTGTAATATCATGATTGGGACTCTTCTTTATATATCATAAGATTTCTCACTGAATTTATTTACAACCAATGTTTTTCCTTTGTATCAGGTGCAAATTTTTAATGATCAATGAGGACTTGCGTGTAACTTTATAGTCCCTTAAAGTATGGGAAAGCTCTGCAACACTTCAAATAGAATAGTTGTCTTCCTAATGTAAATATCTCAATAAGTAGATAACTCTCAAATTACTCCTATCAAATTTATAAATTCTTGGATTCAGGGTTTGAAGTGTGATAAAGAGTCGTGTAAGGTCTGCTGTCGAAAGAAATGTAGAGAGCAAACCGACAATTGCCCAGGTCAGTATATATATTATTATCTATATCCTTCATTAGGCGAACAATGGTTTTATCATCATCATGAAAATAACAAATATGAAATAATAAATTAAACTCATGTAAGTGACTTATACAACATTATCTTACCTTATCATTTTGGCCGACAATTCTTCATGCGCTAGATTTTCTTAACTCTGCCAATGATCATAGCATTGTTATTATTGCACCGAAGCATATGGACTATACTATACTGAAAACCTGACCCATCCGCTATTGGAAAAGTTAGCCTCAAAAGCAAATTATGTATTGGTAATAACGTCCACTTTCTGGTACTGTCGTTAAGGCGCCAAGAGACTTGTATCCCCGAGTCGATCTGTAAGCCGTGTGACATTTCTTGCCATTTCTCTTTTTGAAGGACACAATCTATTTTATAAGAAAAAGCCTCCATTTCATGAGTTGAAAGAAGAGACTGCTCCGACAGAACCTACCTCAGTAGATGGTAACCATACCTGATAGTGCTCTATAATATATCCTACATACAGAAAACAGATCTCCATCATTATTCGTAACATCTTCATACACCCATAAGCACTCATATATGAGTTCGGAATGAATAAAATAATAATTAATTCAGAATGAATCAGAAAGATGCTTATAAGAAGACACATTTTAGCCACAGTGTAAATTATGTCAGTGTGTGTAAAGCACTCTGAAGTCGGAATACGTGGATATTCATGTACGGGGAAAGAATATTTTTAACATTTTATATAAACAGTGAACTTTACTTGTGGATTCCTTGCAGAGCAAAGTCTAATTACTTATGGGATGGTCTTAATACTTTTGATAGGTTCATCATTATTACCATAACTTTGATGAGTCAATGCTGTGACAATGTTTTGTCAGATCTATCAGTTGACGTTTTATTACCAGACTTATCAAGGGTAAGGGTTTTTCATTATAAGATATATTTCTTTCGTCTATTTATTTCAACAGACTTGTGATTTTTCGACTGTACGTTGATGAGCCTGGTATGGATTGTGGTCTTTTTCTGTCTGATCCTCACTTGTCTGACAAAACAATTGACAACTGGAGAGAAAAAATGTACTGTATACTGTTTGTATGAGGCTGACCCCTTATCTGGCTCTGAATGTATACTTTTCAGTGTTTTTTAGTGTTAAGTACTTTAATGCTTGAGTTGAGCTCATACTAGCTATATGTTATTTTGCATACTTCTGTGATTCTACAACAAACGTAAAAAGAACATAAAAAATATTAACAGCTTAATTCCCCTTCTGATATATATATATATATATATATATATATATATATATATATATGAGGTATCAAAGATTCGAAAAAGAGTGCAAAGTCTAAGTAAAGGCGAGACCATAACGAGATGGATTATCGGCTCGACTTCTAATGAAGTGAAATGGCTGTGGTCAATAGATTCTTTGTAGATAATTAGTGCACACTTAGCCACATTAGACTTGGTCTGGTTGACTCAGTTAATCTATCAATTTTCTATATAGTTAGTGTTACCATGACAAACCGATCATGTCAAAATGAGCTAAATGAACACTTTTTGCTAAGTTTCATCTCTGAACTTTGCTAGCGCAGATCGGAATAATTAATATTTTGATAGCACATTTTCAGCATTGTCGTGCCGTGGTAGTTAGAAATGTAGAATTAACATTTACTTGCGGGAGCCCATCAATCTACAATCAAATCTATGAGTCACAGGATTCTAACTCCGGACCATCAAATATTTTAAACCAAGGAGGAATAGTTACTCCTTGTCCCACCGAAAACGAAGTTTGAGGTGGTATTATGGCAATGCCCAGGAAGCAGTTCTCATAGGGGACTTCTGACAACTTATGTGGCAGCTGAGCCCTATTTTTGCACACAATAAACACCTACAGTTTTGCCTATCCATCCTCGATTATTGTCAAGATAACTAGATTCATACCTGATCTTCTCTTTGGGAGTAGTATGAAAAACAGCAGGTGATGCTATGACATAGAAAACTTGCAACAGCCAGCACAGGTTTTTTGGCTTTTTCTAGCCATTTTTATTCAATACCATAGACATAGTTTTGTCTATGTCTATGAGATTGCATAAAAATGTTTTGCCTATATGCAATCCTCAATCAATCATCAGTGCAAAATGTGTAAAATCTGCTTCAATAGAAATATCGATGGTTAAAATTTGCTCAAATAGAAATTTCTATGGTTCAAAGGCTAATATCTAAAAGAACAGTCATACCTGAGCAAATCATTTAAGCCTTAGTTTCGGTGGGATTATTTTCATTCATTCATGCAAACTTGTCACAGATTATACTATTATTCAGTTCTCTTACAGTAGCTGCCCATGTACGGCCTGTCATAAGTTCAATTGCAATCTCCTTATTATGTTAATTTTTCATCTAGACCAAATCGCCTGTATAAATTGTTGCGTCGTTGTATTTGTGACATGTAACACCAATCATAGATATTCCTATTCATTAAAAGCTTGCCACAGTTCTTTTTTTACCAGGCAGCATAATATATCATGACATGAGATGAATTATGTCTCAGTAACAATTACCTAATGGGCTGCATAAAAAAGCTGTGGGTTTAATTCTCAGACATAGTTGCGTTTGTGAGATATTGTCGGATTTTAGAATTTTACACCGCTAATTCCTATTGGGTAGAAGTAAAAGTCCTGCGTACCTCTAGATCAGCTGTCGGCATCCTGCGGCCTATTTTCCAGTGCGGCCTTATGAACAATATTTTGCGGGCTGATTGTTGCCTTATGCCTGAAAAGATATATATTACACATTAATTTCGATTCCCATCTTGCATTTTGTAATCTTGATATTCAAGTATGTAGGCACAATATATTTCATCAAAATAGTGGCCATTAAGCATGTAGCTTCCAAAGCGGTTTCTAGACATAATCATCTTAACTGTATTGGTGTTAACTCCTTTTTCAAGTGCATTATTTTCAAAATAACCCAGAACGGTGACCTTTGGAAATCCGAATAAAAATTTTCGTTAATATCATAGTAATTAAATTTTTTAGCAAATCTGTCACCTTGAACAAGAAATGCAGATGAGTTTTAACAAGTTTTCATGTTACAAATGCTCCTGCTTTATCGCTGAAATGTTCCAGATTGCATCTTATTTTACAGGCATTTGCAAAAAACTTCCCCATTGCGGAGGGATGCCAGCACCCCTCCCACACCCACCCTGCCCTTTTCCATACACATGCAAAACTTCACAAGATTTTTTAAATTAGTATTTCTGTTGAGCTGAAGTTCCTTGCAACATACCACAGCTTTTACAAATAAATCTGTTTTAGTTTGTACATAGTTGTTACTCCGGTTCCGATTTTATACCTGAAAGATATGTTGCGCCTAATTGTGTTGAGCCTGTGTAAAATGTGGTTTTTTTTTGAAAAAGGTTGCCCACCCATGCTCTAGATCAGCTGTGGGCAACCTGCGGCCTTTTTGCCAGTGTGGCCTAATGGGTAATCTTTTGCGGTCTAATTGTGGCCTTATGTCTGTGAAAACCACACATTCAAGTTTTTACTGTCATGTGGATATCCAAGTATGCATTACCCTGTTCAAGCACAATTCATTGTTGGGATATTAAAATATTTGCATTCTGTATCAACCATGCGCTAAGTTACTAACATGTAGAAAAAAAAGGAAATTCCCAAGCCATTCTACACAAAAGCATCATGAATGTACTGGTGCCAACTACTTTTTCATGCACTTCCATTTGAATAAATACCCCAAACAGAGAAGAAATTGTCGTAATATTGTGAGAGAAAGGCAATTTAATCGATTCTTTCACCTTTGGATATTTAACTACAAACTGTTTTTTGCAAAGCTGTCATTTTGAGCAAGAATTCAAAAGTTGTTCTATCAAAAGTTTGACATTGTTACAAGTGCGCCAGCATTTTGCCTGAAATGTTCCAGATTGAATCTCATTGACAAGTATGCAAATATTTACTGCACTTCTTGAGCTCTCATCCTGCCCTTTGCCCTACTGCTCGAAACACTGGGAAACAGCCATGTACACAACCGTTTGCCAGACACAAAAATCCAGTAGATTAGATAGATTAGATAAACAAGATAAAGCTAAACTGATGCTTATTGCAACATAACAATAACATTTTTATCGTCACCTGAATCTGCTTTAGTTTGTATAAAATACACAGTGCAAAATTATACTTCGCGTTAAAGTTTGTGCCGGAAAAATATGTTGTGGCCTTTTGTGTTGATTCTGCATAAAATGCGGCCTTCTTAAAAAAAAGGTTGCCCACCCATGCTCTAGATCAATATTGATCCATTTGCCTAAATTCGGAGTTGTTTTTCCCCCAATGGACAGGGGAGCAACTCCGAATACAGACAAATGAATCATATATATATGTTCACTCTGACCAGTGAACCATGAGTGAACTAAGCTATGATCTGTCCAACTGAGCCGAATAGTTTTGCTCCTTTTCGGTGGTCTCTGATATTGTCAGTTCTAGTTTAAACGTAGGCTGTACGGTGTTTACCAGTATTCACTCTCTGGGTCCAAATGGCTCAGGTAATGTTTTCCATGTTAACGATCTATGTTTGCATAATACATATCTCCGTCACAACCTGGGTGTGTTTGTCCGGATTAACATTGATTGAGAAATAATCCATCTATATGCCACAAGTCATGATGTGTATGTCTCAATAGACCAAAGATTTGGCTTATCATTATCTCATAATCTTGTCAAGTTATTACTCCAATCAGGTTCTTACCCGGCCATATCTCTTGTCATAATGTGGTTATTGCATCTAGTAGGATGAGTTTGCTCAAAAAGTTACAATATTATTACAGCAAAGTTTGATTCATAATGACAATGACGCATATTATCACAGATTTCATGTGTGATCTGGTCACCTGAGTCTATCGCTTTATTGTATCACAGAGTACTGTGATTGTATAGATAGATCCCGAACCTGATGCGATGATTATCCTGATCACCAAGTCTCACAGCGTTGGTGTGACCTATGATATGTCAATTATTTGAGTAATGAGGGATAAAATCTGCTCTTAAAACCTTCACTATTGCCAGAATGCAACTGGGTAACGTTAACCGCTAATAGTGTGCGCACTAAAAATACCCGCCCAAAAGGTTCATTTGGTATGCCATAAATAAGACTCATGACGTTTGGAATGAGTGTCCTCCACGCTTTATTGTTTCATGTTTTTCCTTTACCAAGTTGATAAGCTACACTGTTTTTCCCTATTATAACCTAATTGCAAAATGGTATTTCAACCAATTTTATGCCATGTTTTAATGGCATAAAAGGCATTTTAAGCTACCTCAGGTATTAAAATTTGATACTTTCTGCCGCCAGGCTGTTTTAGTCTAAATGGTAAGCTTTGTTGCAACAATTTTGGTAGTCTTGCTATTCTATTATACTAATATGTAGGCGGAAGCTGGCTACATAACATCATACTGATCACGCCTACAACCTAGTAGCAAAGGTGAACAAATATTGGGTGTGCACGAAGTTTGATGTAAAGTCAAACCACAGGGCTGTAGTCATGAACCTCTGCACGACAAACCTTTTACTATTTTTTGAATTAATTATGTATGCCCACATTAGTTATGTATGGAACTTGCCGTCGTATGCTCTCTTTCACTTCTGATGTTATTTCTCAACCGGAGCGATTTAATTAACATAGCTGGCACTGACATACAAACAGAGGTTGGGCATGAGTTTGAAAGTTTGCTTGACATCCGCTTCTTGGGATGGTATGCAGGCCAACCAACAACCGTTGTAAATAAGTTCATATCTAGATGTGCATTATGTAATGCGTGTTTTCTTTGTTTAAAACGTTATGCTCAAGCCTGGATTGAGGTTGAGCATGGCATGTCCTAAATCCTTCCTCTATCCTGTCTTCACAAACTCTGTTAGGTGGATCAGGGAGTTAGGAGTTGACTCTAACTCCTAGGGTGGATGGGCAGGGGGTTCTCACGGAGGCTACTTACTGACTTAATAAACCAATAAACCAATACATAAATGGAACAAGCTTACAAAAAATGTTCTTTTGACTGTCTCCCTGTAGCTTTCGATTATAATTTCTACTAAAACCACCTTAGTGACTGAATTCTATCACGGATACAGTTCAGATTCTGATTTGTCACCTTAAAAAATTATGGATGATACATACACCTTCACTGTTCCGTACAGGTAGAGGCCTAATTCTTTTAATTCGCTCAATGATTAATTTTTCATACATGTGGTACCTCACAGGAAAATAATGGATATTGCCTCATGAGGGTTTCTCAAGAGTTGAGAAGGCTTCATCATTTGATCCATGAGTCTCTATTTGGCACCGCTTGGTTGCATAGGTGGTTGGTGCGTTGGTAACCAGATGTGGACATTTTCCGATTAGTAATGTTAATATAATGATCATTATACAGTATCCACGGGCTTGGTGATTGATGAGCTTTGCCTTGGATCTCAGATCGGAGGTAAACATTCCCATATATGATCTTAATTGTTGCCAAGGAAGGTGGAGACTTATGGTTGGCACTTGTGCTAACATTCTCCATTTTGCCTTAGTTCCTCAAGAATTGCTATTTTTACTAACCGCATTCACTGCGAGTTTCAGAAGCAATGCTGTTAGAGTGTGGGACCAAGGAGTTAAAGTCTTTAACTCCTTAGTGGGACCCAAGGCTATTCTGTAGGGAGACGGGTGTGGTTAGGTGAGAGGAGAGAAGCTCTGAAGCTGAGCAAAAGATTAAACAGATAATACAGCTGGGACTGTACAATGAAGATGTGGGGCTATAAGTGCTGTCTAGTTACGACAGCATTCTTAGCGCTGGTCGCTTCCCAAGGTACGTAGCTATACAGTTATACAAAAAACTGATAAATATCATGTATTTGTTGTTTATTACGATCTGTCCTATCTATTTTATTCTGTTTAACTGCTTGTAGGGTATTAATTTTTCAATTTTTGCATTCACCTTTTCAACTGCAATTCGGAGCTGGGATAAGAGCCATCGATATGAATTTATAAGCATTTGGGTTTTATTGTGTTTAAACTTTCTTTCATTCTCGATTCTTCATCCTAATTGCACTTTTTGCAATGAGGTGTGTCGTTGAAAATATCTTCCCATGTATGATTCACATCTCTCTGATCATTGATTTCTGGCACTTATAACTATCGTTACCTGTTTTTTGGTCCATTTTATCAGATAAATAGCTATAAATTAAACTATTAGTATAGTGAGAGTTGTTTTAAGGGTTGGTTGCAGGTATTTAGAATGATTTATTTTTACCCGGCAACCAAGCCAGCAGTTCAACAACAAAGGAAATGACATTAAACAGATAAATTTTATCATGAGTGGATAGCATTAGTTGGCAGACGCCACGATTGCAATCTTTGGATAGAAAAGTTCTCTTATTTCAGTTTAGAAATCTTTCCTCCAAAACTCCGGTTTTGCCATCTGTATGTAAAAGTGTTCCTGACGTCTGCTTAATTACCATGGATGATTCCAATTTGTGCCCAGTTGACCTTTTCAATGCTCATAATCGATTTTTTAAATGCTGACCTTCTAACAAAGGATATTATTCTCAGGACCAAGGTGGCCAGTTCCCATACCCTTAATTTGTTTCAAACTTAGCATACCCACTAATAAGTGAGAGGTTAAAGAACTAGATGATCTCATGGACTATTTTATAATCTTCATTAGAGTATAAGCGCTGGAGATTATGATGCAAATGTTAGGCAGACATAAGGCTGGTAGGAAAAGATTTACGCATATACAGTTCTGGCATGTTTAGAAGATCGCTCATCAGAATTTCTCTGGTACTTGATTTAATGGGCCGTTAAGCCGTTCACATCAGGATTTATTAGCGAATAAGAAGGAGATTATGTAGATCCACTTGGAAGGAGAGCAAGTAGTAACATATGTTTTTTTTCTTCTCCAGTGTAAAGTTAAATTCTTATTAACCATATCAATGCCTTGCTTGGATTTTGGCAATTCATTTTCTCAAAAATATTTTAATACGTAACATGATGTTATATTTTGCTCTGGACAAAATTTATGTCATCAGAACTTTGCCAAGTCAAATGTCGAATGTTGGTCAAAAAAACCTGATGTGACCGCACAAGGGCTTTCCGATCTCACAAGCAAATATTGAAAGTATTGACTTCAATGCGTCATAACACAGCTTCTGGTGGTTTAAGAAGGTAAATGTTAATCTTGTTTTGAAGCTGATTAGCTGGTGAAACAGCTTTGATAATCCCAATCTGAATTTCATGGATGCTGTAAATAATGTTGTAATGTTAAAACCCCTAGACTGAGAAACTGCCAGGGCCTTATTATTTGTGATGGTATCTTTGTAAGTAGTGAAATGATTCGCATCATATCCAGCGCCTAATCCACTTTCAATCCTAGTTGGGATGGTAATTTCTCAGGTGTGTCAAAAATCCTTCAGCATTAAACCATCCATATCACAAACACAATTCCATGTGTGTATGTTATTGTATCAGCAGGTATTTCCTATCAGCAATGAGCCAAACCTTTATTTCAGTTTAGTTCATTGCTATCAGTCTGATGTGGTCTCTAGTCAAAATTCTTTGTCATTGTCAAATAATTGCTTTCTAGGAGTACAATGGACGGTACCACCAGATGCCAGATTTGATGGACACAATATTACAGCAAGAGCTAATCCATCCTTAAGACGATCTGGATCATATGTGGACCTGAATATACCCATATCTATGGGCACATTGCAGAGCATACAATATTACGTCGGAGGTGGTGCACAACCACAAATAGCTTATTTCCAAGTATGGGAACTCAAAGAGCATTTGAGAGAACCCAATACAAACGCAATAATGAACGCTTCATTCGTTCTAAGATACGAGCAAAGTTTCCGTGTGCCAACAACTCCTGGATTTCATGAGGTAAGAACGGTGTCTCGCTACTATGGTTATGGAAAGGTGTGTAGCGAAAGTTGAATGATTAAGGGCGTTATGCAATCGCACACTTCTTAATTTTAATTCATAGGCCCTGCTGTTATCATCAAATCATGGCACAATTTCTGTTCTGGGTTAAATTGTGACATTAGGCAAAATCACTATGACTTTGCCGTTTAATCCGCAAGGGTTGTTGAATATGTAGTTTATCCTGTAGGTTGGCTCAGTCATTTTATCTTCAGTTTGAAATTGCACCTGATTAATAATTTAAATTTTAACACCAGTCACTAATTCGTCGTATAAACATGGCACTAAGTTTGTTAGAATGACTCTCTATGATTCATAATGGCTTTAATGCCTGTGAGGTTGACAAATTGTGTAGGTCGGTTTCAATTCCTGTCAAAAACATACTTTCAGAGATGTCATCACAACCTATATCTATATATACTTTTTTAGTCATTAACCCCGTCTTCACTTTGATTAAGATGGATAGATGAAACTCTGGTTTGATGGTTTACAAATGCAGACCCACTGAATTCCTCAGGGTTTGGTTGCTGTAGCAACACCAATAGTTCCAATAGCAACACCTCGGGCACCTGCAAAGCAATGTCGGTGTCAACATAAATCATGAATTGTATGATGAGACTTAGACATCTCTGGTTTGATGTATTTTTGGAAGCTATAGATATTTTTTTTATTTCTATGGGTTCTCTGGCGCTTGCCAATAATTTGTCACCTCATCTCCACCCAAATTCTTGTGATATAATTTATCTCCAGTATCAAATTTAGCCAACTCACCTTAACCGGCATAAAAATATGAACCATTAAAAGGAAACGATATAAACCTTGCTATCTGAAAACATGCTTGCATCAATATGGAGTAGAAATATTGTGACAAAAAGAGACAATTTGGAGAATATTCGCCGAGCCCTGCCTTACCCGGTTGAGCCACCACCACCACATGCTCCTGGTACTAGATCTGAGAGAGATACATGGTCTAATTTAGTGTGTTTAATTTTGCACACAGAATAACCTTGTGATTTAAAAAAGCCCCAAAATTGCACAGGTTATTTTTAGAAATAGGAAATGGTACTTTTTAATTTCCTATTCCAGGTATCGCATTATGGTGTATCTACATAACCAAATATAGCCCCAACATGACAAAAAAGGTTTCACTCTTTCCTCTTTTAATACGGGATTGAAGCGGCCCAGAAACATTTCACAAATGATAAACTGCAAACTGTGCGCAAAACTGAATAAATACAATACAAATACAGTACAAATATAATAAATTAATATCTTCAATTCTTCTTCAGGTTATAGTTACTGGCAGGCCCATCATTCCAACACTGGGTACTCACTTCCTAGGGTTCAACGTACCTAGCGGTAATGTACCATTCTCTAATGATCAAAATGACCGAACTATGCAGAGCAAGATATACCACATTGACGGTGACCAACGACCAGCAGTTAATGAGTCAAGATTCGCTCTTGGTTCAGAGGGAGAAAATACCAGATTCTCAATTGGAGCTATCAGTGATCCAAGTAAGTTGTTGTTGTGTAGCAGAAATCGAACATCATACTCAAATTCGGTGTAATGTAAGGCATAGGAATAGGAATGGGTATGAAAGATGTATGCATTTACAGCCACTGTGAAAGGATGTCAATGGAAAAGTTACGATTAAGGTGATGGTAAAAACAGATTATTCCATCGCTTGCTGTAAATCATGATGAGTTGGATGTTATCCTTATTAACAGAACCTATAAAAAATGACATAATTGAAATTGTAGAACATTTGTGAGGTTTATGAATTGTTTTGGAATGAAGTGGGTTGGGCTCAGATTTATAATTTGCAATGAAAATCTATGTAAACTAATAAATCAGTTTAATGACATGAAATAAATCCATGGCAATAAGCTGAAGAAGGGATATTTTTGCCCTGGGTTTTCACAACATGAAGTAACTTGGCAGTATTGTTGCTTGCATTAATGTTTAAGTTGAACACAATTTTGCTTTGATTATTACTCCTGGAAAATTATATTTCTAATTGATTTTTGAAATTTTATTTGATTTTCATTTAACTTTTAAAGAGTCAGCTAAATTTTTTTGAGTTAGTTAAACCATCCCTGCAGATACTGGGACTCTAGGGGCTACACTTCTTGTTGCAGATTTGCAACGCCTGAAATTTGGGGATCTGACTCTAAATTGTCTAATCCAGTAATGCATTCTGTATAAATGGAATTTGTTAAATCTGTTAAAATACTGTATCCAAATTAGGTCAATTTACAATTGGTGAAATCTCAAACTAAGGGAACATTTCCAACCTGAAGGACTAATGTGCTTACATATCTTGTCCCATGCCACCGGTTCTACTTGGTGCCCATCTACCCAAAACAATTCAAGACCAATGAAGCCATAGTGTGGAATCTTACCAAATAAATCATCATCTTAGTAACGGCAACAACTTGTCACAAACGTGCCATATCCTTCTGCGACCTAATGTCATGGTATCCGAGGCAACCAAATCTTCTCTACAGATGCAATAATAATGAAAATAAATATAGTGACTGTTCAGGGATATTGTGAAAACAGTTGATAATTTCCGATGGATATTATTTTAAAGCCACCATTGACCTTTTTTGTAAAAGAAGTAGAAATCAAAGAGAGAAACTGATTTTGTAATTTTTCGTTGTAGTTTTGACAGACCCAAGTACTGGTAATATGGTGGATGCTGTATGTCTATATGGTTATGGCTGTAACGGAGGTTTGTATCCAGAGATTCTACCGATCCTTTGCTGAAAGATCGTATTTTGTGATAGGAACCGAAACAATTATGCCACATTATGTCTCAACAGTTTCTCGCAATTTATCAGTTGCTTTGAGCTTTAATGTCGTGTTGTTCATGGATAGACACGGTCACCCACTGTGCCTACTCAGCTTACCATTCAATGATGACACTGTGAATTTATTTTGATATTGAGATATAAAATAGGATTTCTCTGCTGCACTCCCAAGTCAGGGGTTATACCTGGAATAAATTAAGTTCAAATTTAGATTCACTAATTTCCTGAATGTGACAAGGCTACTTCCAGCATTATTCACTTACTAAATCAATGCACGAATGTCCATGGATGCATCTACACATTTACTGCCCACAATTTAAACACAATTTCCTATGTTTTTGAGCTACTGAACAGTTTAATGCTGTCATATTTTCAGAAAATGGTGAAACAGGTGCTCAAGGTATGGAAGGAGATGCAGGTGCCCCAGGATTGGATGGCGCCCCTGGTCTGCCAGGTTTACAAGGAGTAGCTGGAGATAATGGAACTCCTGGTCAGCCTGGTCAACCAGGAACTGCTGGAAGACCAGGACAAGACGGATTTCCTGGACAGTCTGGCTCACCTGGACGAGATGGATCTCCAGGGTTCCCAGGAGCTGCTGGTATGTACTAACTATGCTCATTTTAAACAAACAGCCAATTAATATTTAATATTCATTATCTGTCTATAACAAGTTAACAGATTTACTCTTTCTGAGTTCAAGCCATAAAAGCTGGGATCAAATTCAAGTTTGAATTTCAAGTTTAATAGTCACATGTAGGAAAGATAGTGACCTTTCTGCTTCATCTTGTTTTGCAGGTGAGAGAGGTATGCCAGGTACACCAGGGCTGGAAGGAGAGAACGGTTTACCAGGCCGTGATGGTTTCGATGGTCGTGATGGACAGCCAGGAGATAGAGGTAGTCCTGGAGCCTCGGGCCAGCCTGGAAATCCCGGACAACCTGGTTCGCCAGGTACAGATGGGTATGACGGTGAGGATGGAAGACCAGGCAATCCAGGTCAACCCGGAGCACAGGGACAAGTAGGACAGCCAGGATTCCCTGGTCAATCAGGTGCCCCAGGTCAACAAGGCAACGCTGGACAACAAGGAGAGAGAGGATTTCCAGGTTCAAATGGTGCACCTGGAAGAGATGGTAATCCAGGACAGCGAGGACAAGACGGGTCTCCTGGAAACCCAGGTCAACCCGGATTTCAAGGAAGCCCAGGTGGACAAGGGCAAAAGGGTGATGCAGGTTTACAAGGAGCGCCAGGAAATCCAGGTCAAGATGGTTTGGATGGTCGACCAGGTTCAGATGGCTTTCCCGGCCAGCAAGGACAGTCAGGAAACCAAGGGCAACCTGGAACACCGGGACAGCCGGGTTTCCCAGGCCAAGATGGGCTACCTGGTGAGAGAGGACAGGATGGCACTCCAGGCCAACAAGGCATGCAAGGTAATGATGGAGCATCAGGAGCAGCCGGACAGCCTGGACTTCCTGGACAACCTGGCCTTCAAGGTGATAGTGGCCGACCTGGCAACCCAGGTACCGATGGCTTTCCAGGACAAGATGGGATAGACGGATTACCAGGAAGTCCTGGAGACCAAGGTCAGCCGGGACAAAACGGGCGTGCAGGAAATGATGGAAGGCCAGGTTTTCCTGGAAGAGATGGGCAGTCAGGTCAAAAAGGAGATGCTGGAGCTCAAGGACAGATTGGTCAACCTGGAAATCCTGGTCAACCAGGACAACCAGGTAGGGATGCTCAACCTGCTTTACCAGGGGCACCTGGTGAACAAGGAAATGATGGGCTCCCTGGAAGCCCAGGAATCACTGGAGCACCCGGATCACCAGGATCCAATGGTTTTGATGGACGCCCTGGAGACCGCGGTAATGATGGACGACCAGGTGAGACGGGAAATACTGGACAGCCTGGATTTCCTGGACAACCTGGCCAAGATGGGCTACCTGGACAAAGAGGATCTGATGGGTTGAAGGGTGAAAAGGGAAGCAGTGGGCTGCCTGGAAGTGATGGTCAAGATGGATCATCAGGACAACCAGGTTCACCCGGTTTCAGAGGACAGGATGGTCAACCAGGAAATCCAGGAAACCCAGGTAGAGATGGGAGCCAAGGAGATTCTGGGCAACCAGGATTTCCAGGAAGTGATGGCCGAGATGGTGAAAGGGGACAGCCTGGACAGCCAGGGACACCTGGACAGCCTGGATTTCCTGGAGCTCAAGGAGAGCTTGGAGAGCAAGGACAACCTGGGCAACCTGGAAGAGATGGTAACCCTGGTAACGATGGCGAACGAGGACAAAATGGTTTACCTGGTAATGATGGACGAGCAGGGGAACAAGGAGCACCCGGTTCACCAGGCTTTGATGGACAGCCTGGAGCTCCAGGTTTACCTGGTATAAACGGAGGGAAGGGAGACAGCGGAGCACCAGGACAAGATGGAAGACCTGGTTTTGATGGGCAACCCGGTAGGGACGGTCAAGATGGTACGGATGGATTCCCAGGAGAAAGAGGTTCACAAGGAGCACCTGGAACACCAGGATTCGACGGTCAAGCTGGATCTCCAGGACAGCCAGGACTTCAGGGTCAACCAGGTCAGCCTGGTCAAGATGGTACAGCAGGCATGAAAGGTAATTCTGGACGAGATGGTCAACCCGGACTGGATGGTGCACCTGGCACTCCAGGCTTTGATGGGCAACCAGGACTCCCTGGTGCCCAAGGAGACAGTGGCGCTCGTGGAGATGCTGGGCGGCCTGGCTTACCTGGTAGAGATGGAAACTCAGGTAGAAATGGAGTAGATGGATTCCCAGGGCAAGATGGAAGACCTGGAGAAATGGGACAATCTGGCCAGCCTGGAACCCCCGGCTTTGATGGACAACCTGGCTCACAAGGTAGGTTGAATGCATATTATGTTAGATAGAGAGAGATAATAGTATAAGAGTATAATCAATTTAGTTTTACACATCAAGTTGTGGGGTATAACATATAAGACCATCTATGAATAACATGGTATATAGAAAGTTTTGACTTGTTTACATCGTCTAAAGTCTAAAGAGTATAACTTGGGTGCAGAGCTTTTTTGTGTTATTTTTATTTCTAACGCTGGTTTGGAATGTGAGTTTTTAATTTTTATATGGATTGAACATTGAAATTGTCTGTTGATTAACAAACACATCTCCACTTCATTTTATTCAGGTCAACCTGGAGCAGCTGGTCAACCTGGTCAGCTAGGACAACCTGGTCTACCAGGCCTTCAAGGGGAACGTGGGAATGATGGTGCTGCAGGATCACCTGGACAGCCTGGATTCCCAGGGCAAGATGGTCAGCCTGGTGAACAAGGGAGAGCTGGTAACCAGGGAGCACCTGGTCAGCCAGGATCTCCTGGTAATCAAGGGCAGATTGGCGAGAGAGGAGAACAAGGACAGGCTGGAAGAGATGGTAACCCTGGCAGAGATGGTGAGAGAGGACAGAATGGTTTACCTGGTAATGATGGTAGGGCAGGAGAACAAGGAGCACCTGGAACTCCAGGCTTTGATGGACAGGTTGGAGCTCCAGGCACAGCTGGTGTTGATGGTTCCAAGGGAGACAGTGGAGCACCAGGCCAAGATGGTCGCAACGGAAATGATGGGCAGCCTGGTAGAGATGGTAACCCAGGAAGAGATGGAAATTCTGGAGCTCCCGGAACCCCTGGCTTTGATGGTCAACCAGGTTGGTCTTTGAGTACAGCATACCAAATCCAAAGATTGTTCAACACATAATTTTCCAATAAGTTAGCCTAAAATGAGTACCTGGTCATCTGCTGACTAGTTGAGAGGACCAGAGCGGCAGAGCAGCTCCAAATACACAAAATTGATCAAATAGGCACAAGTAAGCTTTCTGAACAAGATGATGTCATAGCTTTTCTCTAGCCATTGAATAAGTTATTGATAATGATGCACACAAAGTAACATGAAATATAAATGTCCCAACATGAAAAGCTGATCTGCTATTTACAGGTGATCGAGGATTTCCTGGTACACCTGGACAACCTGGAATTGCAGGCAACCCTGGTCAGGACGGCTCGCCTGGATTCCCTGGAAATGACGGCAGCCCTGGGGCACCAGGACAACCAGGAGACATGGGAAGGCCTGGTAATCCAGGTAGAGATGGAAACCCTGGAGAGCAAGGAGATGCAGGGGCACCAGGAGCACCAGGGCAGTCTGGCAACCCAGGTTCAGATGGCCTGAGAGGAAATGACGGTTTCCCTGGTCAGGCTGGACAACCAGGACAACCTGGAACAGCCGGTGAGAGAGGAGCACCTGGAGAGTCGGGTCAGGCTGGAAGAGATGGTAATCCTGGTAGGGATGGAGATAGAGGACAGAACGGACAACCTGGTAATGATGGAAGGGCAGGAGAACAAGGAGCACCCGGTACACCAGGCTTTGATGGACAACCTGGAGCTCCAGGAACACCCGGCTTCAACGGTGCCAAGGGAGACAGTGGATTACCTGGACAAGACGGTAGAAATGGAAATGATGGGCAACCCGGTAGAGATGGTAACTCGGGAAGAGATGGAAATCCTGGGCAAGACGGCCAACCAGGCAAGCAATATGTTTACTGATTGGATCATTTGTTGGTTTTGACTGGTGCAAAAACAGAAATAAAATCATTTCCATAGCATCATAACATTATGATGATGCTATAAGACAAATGTTTGTATGTCATTGATAATGGCACAGCTGAACATGATTTAATGTTGAAATCGGGTTTTATCATTTTGAGAGTTCGGGCATTCCTTTCTTCATTCACATGCGGTGATTGTGGAAGAGAAAAGTTCTATTCAACTAACAATGTGAATACACAAATGATTTCCTAAACAATGTTGATAATGTTATCTCTCAACTCTCTAGGTCAAAATGGTTTTGATGGACAGCCTGGTAGCCAAGGAACACCTGGGCAGCCTGGATTTCCTGGAGCTCAAGGAGAGATTGGAGCCCAAGGACAACCAGGGCAGCCTGGAAGGGATGGTAACCCTGGTAACGATGGTGAAAGGGGACAGAATGGTTTACCTGGTAATGATGGAAGGGCAGGAGAACAAGGAGCACCTGGTACACCCGGCTTTGATGGACAGCCTGGAGCTCCAGGTTCATCTGGTGTTAATGGTGCCAAGGGAGACACTGGAGCACCAGGCCAAGATGGTCAAAATGGAAATGATGGGCAACCCGGTATTGACGGTAACCCAGGAAGAGATGGAAACCCCGGACAAGATGGCCAACCAGGTAAAAAGAAAAAGTGCTGATGAATCTGAGCGCAAGTTGTATGTTTATAGTTTAAAACAATTGAGATCCAACCAGACCAGACCAATGTATGTATATTTAACCTTTTTGCAAGCAGTTACCATCTTCTGAATTTTGCATTACAGGTTCAGCTGGTAACCCTGGAAGAAATGGGTTTGATGGCAGGGCGGGTGAAAGAGGGCAGAACGGACTGCCTGGTAATCCAGGTTTGTCAGGTCTAAAAGGAGATGCAGGAGCACCAGGTAATGATGGAGCACCAGGTAGAGATGGAGCACCTGGACAGCCTGGCAATGATGGAAATCCCGGTTTACGAGGCGACTCTGGGCGACCAGGAAATCCAGGAAATGATGGAAATCCTGGAGCTGATGGCTCACCAGGTAACAATGGTCAGCAGGGACAACCAGGAAATGACGGCTTTCCTGGACAAGCTGGTAACCCAGGTGCTCAAGGACAACCGGGTAGACCAGGGGACCAAGGTCGACCTGGCAACCCTGGACAGGATGGTCTGTCTGGACAGCAAGGAGAAAAAGGAACAGCAGGTCAACCAGGAACACCAGGATTCAGAGGAAATAATGGAGCACCTGGTAGAAGTGGACAAGACGGTTTTCCAGGTCAACCTGGTCAGGATGGTCAAGCAGGGGCACCTGGTACTCCAGGACGGGATGGTAACCCAGGTCAGGATGGAAACCCTGGAGAACAGGGAGCACAAGGACTGTCTGGACAGCCAGGATTCCCGGGTCAAGATGGCCGATCTGGAGAGAGAGGACAACCAGGTTCGCAAGGAACAGCTGGTAACCCAGGACAGGATGGTCAACCAGGAACACAAGGACAAAATGGACAACCTGGGCAACCTGGTAATGATGGACAACCTGGTAACGATGGTCGACCTGGATTCCCGGGCCAAGACGGTCGCCCTGGAAACTCAGGAACTGACGGTGCACCAGGTGACAGAGGATTCCCTGGACAGCCTGGACAACCTGGTCTATCAGGAGATAGAGGTCAAGATGGCCAACCTGGACAACCTGGTCAACAAGGAGCACCTGGACAACCGGGTAATGATGGATACCCAGGGGTTGCTGGAGTTGCAGGTCAGGCGGGTAATCCTGGAATAAATGGACAACGAGGGTCACCTGGTACTTCAGGACAGCCTGGTCAACCAGGTGCACAAGGTAACGATGGAAACCCTGGAACTGATGGCAGACCTGGTCAACCAGGTCAGCAAGGTTTTGTTGGACAGCCTGGTTTACCAGGATTGTCAGGCGAGCCTGGGCAATCAGGTGATCAAGGCACTCAAGGTCAGCCAGGTAACCCTGGTCGTGATGGCAACCCAGGACAGAACGGTTCTCCAGGCCAACAAGGAAGTAAAGGAGATTCTGGATTAGATGGACAGAGAGGTCAGGATGGAAGACCCGGGAATGATGGGTTCCCTGGTCAAGATGGACGACCAGGTAATCCAGGCACGGATGGGCGCCAAGGTGATAGAGGTTCTCCTGGTAACCCAGGACTACGTGGAAATGATGGTCTACCTGGTGAGGCAGGCAGACCAGGTCAAGATGGATTCGACGGGCGCCCAGGCAATCCTGGCCAAGATGGAAACCAAGGTACCCCAGGTAAAGATGGAAATCCTGGTCTGCCTGGTAATGATGGAGCGCCTGGTCGTGCAGGGTTTGACGGACAACCGGGACAACGAGGAACTCCAGGACAGCAAGGAAATATTGGAACACCAGGATCAGACGGTTTACCAGGGCAACCTGGAGATATGGGACGACCAGGCAATCCAGGCAATGACGGTGAGATTTAGAAATAATAAAATGGCAGTGAATTTCAAGTAAGCTGAATTACATTGGATGTATATGGTTTGTTTACCAGCGTCGCTTACAACTTTTTGATGTCCAACATCACCAACTAATGATTTCTATAACTTATTTTTGCATTTCTCTGTTTCAGGAAACCAAGGCCAGCGTGGATCACCAGGGGCTCCTGGATTACCAGGCAATCCTGGTCAACAAGGCGGACAGGGAGTGCAAGGAGAGTCTGGTTTTGATGGACAACCTGGACAAAATGGAGTAATGGGACAACCCGGACAACCTGGTCAACCAGGTAACCAAGGATCACAGGGAGAGCAGGGCAGTCCAGGTCAAGCTGGTTTCCCTGGTCAAGATGGCCAGCCAGGCCAACCTGGAACACCAGGACAGAATGGTTTCCCTGGAACTGAAGGGCGACCAGGACAGGATGGATTCCCAGGTCAAAATGGTCAACGCGGAGAGCCGGGGGCTCCTGGAGAAAATGGACAGGTAGGAGCCACAGGAAGAGTGGGTAACCCTGGCCGTGATGGAAACACTGGACAGCCAGGACAAAATGGTCTACCTGGCAACCCTGGTTCTGATGGTCAAAGAGGACAACCAGGACAGCCAGGGTCTGATGGATTACCTGGAACGTCTGGCGAGCGTGGATTCCCGGGTCAACCTGGTACATTTGGTCAACCAGGATTTCCTGGGCAAGATGGAAGACCCGGTGATGCTGGAGAGGCTGGCGCACCTGGTCTACCCGGCACACAAGGTTTCCCTGGTCAACCAGGAGCACCTGGATTTGCTGGACAGCCAGGGGCTGCAGGCCAACCTGGTCAACAAGGTACACCTGGTAACCAAGGAGCACCAGGAAATCCTGGTAGAGATGGGCAAGATGGGGCACGTGGTGAGAGAGGAGAGATAGGATCACCTGGCGTTAATGGAATCACAGGGGAACCAGGCTTGCCAGGATCACCTGGAAACCCAGGCCAGAACGGATTCCCAGGTTCACAAGGTGTGCCAGGAGAAAGAGGTTTTGATGGGCTACCTGGAATTGCAGGACAGCCAGGGAATCCAGGTCAACCTGGTTCAGATGGACAACCAGGAGCATCAGGACAGCCTGGAGCACAAGGTTCACCTGGTCAGCAAGGGCAACCTGGCTTCACTGGACAACCCGGACAGGCTGGAGTAGCAGGACAGCCTGGATCACAAGGAGATTCCCATAAGGGAGAGAGAGGTGCAACTGGATTAAGAGGTCTGAAAGGAGAGAGTGGAGCATATGGTGATGCTGGAGCAACCGGACTTCAGGGATTGCCTGGTTCACCAGGCTTACAAGGGTCACCTGGTTTCAACGGAGAGCCTGGTCTACCTGGGCAACCAGGTTTACCTGGGCGTGCAGGGGATGTTGGAGCTAATGGTCTCAATGGTGAAGCTGGTGCTACAGGAGCACGTGGAAATCCAGGTTTACAGGGTGAAGCAGGAGAAGCCGGTCTTCGTGGAGGTCAGGGTTTGCCTGGAGCACCTGGTGAAGAGGGTCAGATTGGTTCAACTGGTGCACCTGGACAGAGAGGATTTGACGGTGGACCTGGATTGCCAGGACAACCGGGACTGCAAGGAATGAAGGGTGAACCAGGAACTGGAGTAGGAAGAGATGGAGCACCTGGAGATACAGGAGTACCAGGAAATCCTGGTGTACCTGGATCAGCTGGAGAAAGAGGCTTCCCAGGGACAGCTGGTCTGCGGGGATTGAAGGGAGAATCTGGTGCATTCGGAGAAAATGGAGCTACAGGTCTGCAAGGATTATCTGGACAGACTGGAGCGCCAGGAGTACCAGGTCTTCAAGGTTTCGCAGGTATTAAGGGAGAACCTGGAGATGGGAGACATGGAGACACAGGAGCTATTGGCCTGCCTGGTGTAGCAGGTGCGCCTGGTGCAAAGGGAGAACGAGGTTTGCAAGGATTACCAGGAGGTGGATTTGATGGCGTGGCAGGGGCAACTGGAGCCACTGGTAGACCAGGAAACCCAGGTAATCCTGGACTTCGAGGAATTCCTGGCGTGCAAGGAGCACCTGGAGATAGTGCTGATGGCACAAGGGGTGCAACCGGAGCTACTGGAAGAGTTGGCCTCCAAGGGTTAAAGGGAGAAAAGGGAGCTGGTAGTGACGGAGCTCCAGGACTACCTGGAGCACAAGGACTTCCTGGAGCTCCTGGGGATGCAGGTTTGCCTGGTGTTCCAGGATTTGATGGATCTGATGGAGCGCCTGGACTCCAAGGAGAGCCAGGAGCACCTGGTGTGTCTGGAGGAGATACCGGAGCAACAGGAGCAACTGGTGCTGCCGGATTTCAGGGCTCCCCTGGTCAGGCAGGTATCAAAGGAGAATCTGGAGCACCAGGAATCAATGGTTTTGATGGAGAAACTGGATCACCAGGTCTAGATGGTGCACCAGGATTAACGGGCCTGGCAGGATTAAAGGGAGATAGGGGAAATACAGGAGCCCCAGGATTGCAGGGTTTGCCTGGAGATGGAGGACCTGGAACTGTTGGTGCAACTGGATCTCGTGGTCTCCCAGGTGCGCCTGGAAGTAAAGGTGAAGTTGGTTCACAAGGATCTGCTGGAGCACCAGGTCAGACTGGAGCAGCAGGGATAAAAGGAGATACTGGCGCAGCAGGTATGACACCTTTTCAGACCTAATATATTTTGTTTGTGTTCTGTAATCAAACTCTACTGCAGAAATGAATTATTGAATAAATAGTATAAATGCTGGAGAATGGAAAACCAATTGTTTTTTCAGTTTCTTTCATAATTGTTTATTAATAATAATAGTAGTACCATGTATTGTGTATTTTTTCGAGCATGCTTCAACATTGCATCACGCTTACGGTTATTAATGACCAGACTATATATATATATATATATATATATATATGTACAGCCATGCTAATGATGTTGTGCTGGACTTTGTGCAACAAATATTTTCTTCTACCTGAAGCTTTCCAATTTTTATAATCTTTGTAGGTTTGAACGGCTTGCCAGGAGATAAGGGAGAGCGTGGAGCTCCTGGTGTTGGTGGTAATGGTGGACCTGGAGCTACTGGATCACAAGGTGACACAGGTGCACCTGGACTTCAAGGCATACCTGGAATCGCAGGAGACACTGGGTTACCAGGAGAAACTGGTGCTAATGGTAGCCCTGGGCTGAACGGAGATGTTGGCGCTCCAGGTCTGAAAGGTGACCAAGGAGTTGCTGGAACTGTGGGTGCTCAAGGAGAGACTGGTTCCCAAGGTCAGAGGGGTCAAAAGGGAGAACCTGCTGGATTCGAAAATGGAGGAAATGGTAGAGGAGCCACTGGATTCACTGGAGAGACAGGCGCACCAGGTTTGATTGGACAGCAAGGTTTGAAAGGTGAGCCTGGAGCAGCTGGAAGTGCAGGTCTAGCTGGCTCGGCAGGAGCACCCGGTGAGAAGGGTCAACCGGGAGTGAATGGTGTTGCTGGTGCTAATGGACAAAACGGACTCGCTGGAGAAACTGGAGCACCTGGTGCACCTGGTATCAAGGGTGCCATCGGAGACACTGGGCTTCCAGGAAAAGATGGTGCTGCTGCTGCAGCTGGAGATACTGGCGCTCCTGGAGTTCGAGGAGTTGCTGGCCAGAAAGGAGAAAACGGTCTTCAAGGAGAAACAGGAGTAGCAGGTGCTGATGGATTGGCAGGCGCACAGGGACTCAAAGGTGAGATGGGAGCAGCTGGAGCTATTGGACAAACTGGTGAGACAGGAGCCAAGGGACTTCGAGGTGCAGTAGGAGCTGCAGGAGCCAAGGGCGCACAGGGCGACACGGGACTGCAAGGAGCTCAAGGAATACAGGGTGTTACTGGCCCAAAAGGTGCTCTGGGTGATCAGGGTATTAAGGGTCTGCGAGGTGATAAGGGATTAAGTGGTGACATCGGTCTCAAAGGATTAGCAGGAGTAAATGGTCAGGATGGAAAGTTTGCAGTTACTGTAAATGAGTGTATGGTTAACAATGGCGGCTGTAGTGATATCTGTATTGATGCTCTGGGAGGATTCTACTGTACATGTGGAGAAGGAAAAGAACCAAGACCTTCTCCAACACCTACTTGTGGTAAGTTGATGGTTATCCATGCAGCAACGCTGATCTTAAAATTTTGCGTCATCACTTGTTTGTCGAAATAAGAAAATGATGATGTTCACAAATTCAATAATGCGACCATAGACCAAATATTGTCTATGGATGCGACAGCGTCTCTATAAACCATTCAATTATAAATTTTTTCTTACCATTCAGTTCATTTTTCTGTAATTTGTCCCACACATCAAAGTTCTTGTCTCTTTGCAGATGCCGGAACAATATCCTGTGACCAATTTTTTTACTACGGAAAACTGTGTTATTGTGAGGTCGCCGGCACTGTAACTTCAATGAATGGTACAGCTTGCCAGGACAAAAATGAGTGCTCAGTGAATAATGGAGGCTGTGAACACACTTGTGACAACAGCAATGGTATGTGGCTTAACAATTCATATCATGTCCTAACATATCATATCATACAGGGAATTTATTTCAAAGTGTTTAGTACTACTATATTGTGTCTATAGCTTAGTATTCCATACCTATGGAACACAAAGCAACAGACTTGGCCACCAGACCTGACAGACATAGTGTTGCCGTCATTGTCAATCAAAAAGCGAGGTATAACGTTAGTGAAGGGGTGAAAATTAAAATGACAGCCAGCCTCATAGCCTCGATAAGCAGAATATTATATATATATATGTATATATATATATATGTTATATATTGTAATCAAATAACAATAATTGTGTCATAATCTTATAATAATCATTAAAACAATCTACTTACTCGAGACATCACCCAAAGCCATTGATCAATTTAATCATAATCAGGAGCATCCAACTCAATCCCCCGCCTGGTCTCCAGCAAATATAATACAAGCTTTCGAAAGAAAAATATAATAAATATGATATATACATAATCTTATGAGCTGGAGCAGTTCTTCTGATCATATTAAGCTTTATTTCATGGATGCTTTAAACTTCACTTTTTGTTACGTTACGTTACAGTTTCTGTATTATTTGTAGGAGCTCAAACATGCAGCTGTAATCGAGGTTACGCTCTTCAAGCTGATGGCAAAAGCTGTCAGGATATTAATGAGTGTCGACAAAATGGAAACGAGTGCTCAGATATTTGTGTCAATACACCCGGCGGATATTATTGCGCATGTCCTGCCGAGAAACAGATGACTGGGGCAAGACACCCATCTCTTGGCTTATGCGATTCCACCAAGGGTACGGATCAAACCTTGCACTCTATAGTTTGCCAGTGTGAAAAAGATTAGTTTGGGTGATAAAACATGACTATCAATATAAAACATTAGTCATTTAGTATCAAGCCTTTCGAAAGGATACAATAAAATGCGAAGTTGAAGAACTGGAATGGAGCGACAAGGGCGGAAGTTACCTTATTTTCACCAGGGGGGGAGGAGATTTCGTCAATCACTTCGTTTCATCCACAAATAAATGATCAACAACATATTTCTAATTTTCAAGTGCTGCGCTTCACCATAATTATTAAGCAATAATGGGCGTTACTCATCCAGTTAACCTCTTTATCAAAATATTATTGTAGGATCCAAATGTGAGTTTACCACCAACTTCTTGTATGTATGTTACTGTCACCTGGGAAATGGAAATGCTATTACTATGAACGGTACAACGTGTGGAGATAGAAACGAGTGTACCAAAGACAACGGAGGATGTGCTCACCGATGTGTCAACGAACCAACAGGATTCCGGTGCGAATGCTTCACAGGTGATGATTTCGCAGGATCACTGAACTGGCCTTCACCTATTTACCGACTGAGTGACAACAAATATGACTGTCTTGATATAGACGAATGTGCAGATCCTGCCTTCATAGCTGACGATGGAGTTTGCCCAGCAAGTTCTAGGGACTGTATAAACAACCCCGGATTCTTCTTCTGTCTATCTAAATCAGGAGCACTGGCCAAGTCTGGTGTTGTGGAGGCAGCCGTATCAGGTAAGCATTCAAATTATTGTACACTTTTTAATTGGCAGACAATAAAAATTTTAGTATTTTGCAGTCAAATAATTTGACCTCTCCTGTCAATAAATTATATTAGTATGCATACAGTAATGGACAATGTCTCAGACTGTGGCGGGTTAGCTGGTAGTTACATTTCATTGTCAACCACTTTCCCAACCAAGTGGTTGATAATGAAATACCACTACCAGTTATCCCGACACAGTTTGAGCGCTGAAACTTATGTCAAATATGACCTTGAATTATCATTCAGTTCTATTATGGCAAAATCATTTATTCAATATGGCAAAATCTCCAATGCCAAATTTTCAAGTACACCTACCAGTAATAAGAATTTTACTGTTAATATTCAGGTTGCTCAAGGCCTCCTTCCGATCCGTAAAGTTGTTCAACTATGCAATCGATTTATATTATTACATTTTCAATGCCAACAGCTTTAAAAAATATGAATACTTTGAAAATTATCTTTGATCGGAATAATTCTAGTCTAAAATTTAAGAATTTATAAATAACCACCATTCAGGCCCAGACGCAGCCGTACCACTAAACGCCAGTGCAGTTTTTTTAATTACTTTATGAATTTTTACAACAACAATTTTATGTACAACTGAGTTACACCGAGAGCTGTCATATGCAAACGTTTCTCTATCATCCTCGCCATGATATTGTATGTAAAAATACAAATCAATCAATCAAAACAATTATTAATTTCAGATTTTGTTCTATTTCAGGGTCAGCGGAGGTCAGCACTTCAGCTGCAGTGACCTACGGTCTTATAGCAGCATCATTTATGGTCGTGATTGTTGTTATCGTAGTATTGGGGGTCGTTCTCTCCAGAAGAAATTCTTACAGGGACCTTGAATCAGCATGAGCCACCTGACAAGATGACAAGAGACACAAGGGGTGACAACTTCTTTTCATTATTTCTCACAATTGATTGCTCAAATTTGTTACAGCTATTTATACCTATGATTTTGCCTAATCAACCTTGAGATGTTTAAACCCCCACATCAAAAACAATTTTAATCTCAAATTAATGAGCGAAGTCAAGGCTTCAGGTTCCCTCATGTAAACAATTATAGATAATCTCATTTTATTATTTTTTACTACTGTATCGATACTCAGAAAGACAAAGTTTAGGGAGCTTTTCACGCTTGTTTTTAATAAAAAATTCATGCACTTAAGTTTTTTTATATTTTTATCATAATAAAGACTGGTGAATGTCTCAAATAACAGCAAAATTTCTTTGTCTCAACGCTGAGCAGTGAGTCAGCCATGATTCGTATCAATCCCAGTACCTTAGCTCAGATCATTGTGTATTGTGTAGGGGAACAGGGGTCGGTCGGGGTGATGGTAGGGTAACCCCCTACCTCACACCTTCAAATGGAATTACAGCTATCCAGCAATAATGTACAAAGGAGGTATGAAAATTCAAAAACAGGCCTGCAATAGTCTTGAGCAGTGAAATAAATTATCTATGAAGAGGGGTAGTTAGGCAGATGAGGGAGCTTCCTTTGCTAAGATATATTTGATCTGATTTGAGTTTGACTTTTATGAGCCTGAACCACTGAATTAGATTCTTCTCTTAGAATGGAAATAGTATCATAGCGTTATACGGTTAGGACACTAAACACAGGGACCCATCTGACTGTTATCTGATTGGCTGTCCCTAGTAGCAAGAATAATTAGCCTGAGAAATTGTCTTGTTTACAAAATTGCAAACAGTAATTATACTCCATGCAGTGTCGATGATTAGCGCATTTCTAGATTGCTACTAGGGGGTAATACACCTGTAATTGGGTGAAGGTCAACTTTTTGCACCCATCCTCCAAAATAAAATGATTAGTATGCTGATGACAAATGAGGGTGTAGCCAATTCAAAAGCACTGCTATCAATGATATTGAACCCTGTTAATATTTTCAGGTGTATTTGCAATGGAAATTTATTGAATTAAAGTTTGAAATTCTTTTTGCAAAATCATTTTAGGAAGATCAATGCATACGGTTTGGCTAATGAAAATTAGACCGGAAATGTGTGATAAATGCAATGGTCTTACATATGGGGCCACTGAAAAATTCTGACAACGAATTTTCAACCCATAGTCACCAATATGGAAGAGCAGAAGTATACCATCATTTTGAGTGGTATGGTTAAAGAATTGAAAGAACCTGAAGCAGGCCTATTGAGGTGACAAGTCAACATAGTTTGCATGTAAAGCAATGGGGAAATAAATAGAGGTGTTGGACCGGGACTGGCTATTTTTGCAAGCCCTTTGTTTTGCAAAAGAAAGCTAATGATGCTATTCCAGATATGGAATTCAATGGCCTGAACCCATGCCGGTAATGTGATTAATTTCTTTTTAGTGAGATTGTAGTCAAAACATATACACATACAAATATGCAAATACACATATACACATATGCACGTATACAGAAATATTCCTTATCAAAAGGATGGATAGTTGGATCAGCATCTTGCCTTGCAAGGTATGTACGTTGCGATGTATATTGGATAACTGAGCTACTTCTGAGGCCAGCAAATTTGAGGCTGAAGTTGACTAAAATCCCAACTGCTTATAACTCACAAATAAGATAAGATAAGAACCGAATTGGTACAGTAAAACTTAAGGCACTTAAAAATGTGGATGAGGCAATGACAATGAATATAGAAAGCAAAATGGATGGAAACTTTATTGATTACTTTGATCTATTTTGTCTAGGATTTTAATTATTTGTTTATATCTGACATAAAACTAAACCGACAGCATAGATATACATACAAATATATATCTATGACCAACAGACATTTGGTATTTGGCTGTATGACGCTGTATAAAGTGATGACACCGTATGTGTATGGCACTTTGGAGTGGTTGATTGTCCCTAAGTGGTTTTTGTTGTTGCAATATTTTCACTTTTGTCATCAAGCAAGAGCTCTAAAGTTTGTGAGCATAGCACAACTAATTTTTCAGAAATTGATTGGTTATGCTAGCTGGATCTCGAGCGATTTTGGCTGGATTCGCGATCGAAAGGAAACACATCCAGGGGTGCTGGGGGCGGGAACAATCAACCCTGAAAGATCCCCAGTAGGACTCGAACCCACGACTCCTGCTGCACCAATCGCATGGCAGTGAATAGCAAGCGTTAACTGATTACGCGCTAACCGATTAGCCATCTCACCATCCCCATCGGTCCCGCCATCCCGCTACCGATTGTGCTTTAGGATCTTGAGTGCCTTGGGCTGGGCTCGCTATCTGTTATCAAATGGTAAGGGAAAGTTTAAAGAGTCGATCCTTTGCAGATCCGAGATGTTTATGTATTCTCCTTGTGAATAGGTTTGTGAAACTTTGTCCTCAACATGCTAGGCAAAGAAACTGAGAAGCGTGCTGTCAGATGTAGATTTCATTACAACTTATCTGTCATAAGCTGCAAAGCTTAGCAAGTTATGTGAGAGGTAGATCATTACCAAGCTTCGGCTCTGCCACTTAGGGATGAAAATATCACATATTGAAGTTTAGAGACCTGGCCAAGAATAGTTGAACACACCTGTTAAAATATAAGAAAAAATTTGATTTTTGAAATCATTTTCTTATAACCTGTCATCAAGAAACTGGCTGAAATCTAATGAATTGAATTTTACAGTCATACTTTGAAGTGTCATTGCAATTGCACCTTTTAAAAATAAATTCATCACTTGGGAATGTTTGATCAATCAAATGTTATTAGCGACAAAACATTCGCAAAATTAAACCAGGGATGATCATTATATTCGAGAATTTAATTTTTCTGTAAATTATGTTAAAGGAAGATTGAGTTTTACTAGCAGACGGCAAGTGCATCAACCTTCATGATAAAATCATGCCAGTGACAGAATGATCCAGAGAACTGTGTCATCAATCATAACTAAAGAGATTGGCAAAACATCTTTGGCGAAATGTGATTGGCAAAATATGACTGGCGAAATGTCTTTGGCAAAATGTGATTGGCAATATAAAATTGGCAAAACATCTTTGGCAAAATGTGATTGGCAAAATAAAATTGGCAAAACATCTTTGGCAAAATGTGATTGGCAAAATAAGACTGGCGAAATGTCTTTGGCAAAATATGATTGGCGAAATGTGATTGGCAAAACATAGCATTGGTAAAATGTACATTGGCGAAATGTCTGCCACCAAACTAAAGGTCTATGGCTACAGTTATGAATAAAAGCTATTTTTCAGTTGGTGGTCATGTTATACCAGAGACTAGCCTGGGCAGGCCGTCCGGGGTTAGTAGGGGTTTGGGGAAGCCGACAGGCTGCCCAGGCTAACCAGAGACCATATATAATAAGCTACAGTCTTCTACGCTACTGCACTTAGCAATTTCTTATGCTGTTATGGTTGACTTCATACTGCTTAATAAGAGCAGTGCCTCACACACCCACATCAGCTGAGTAATCTGATACCGTGATAGCTGCGTTATCAGAGTGCGTTTGATTAGTTTATCAGGTCTATGACACAATCTTCAAAATACGGCAGTTTCTAGTTGTGAAGATATTCATGTGCAAACGATAAGATATATATTAGATTAGCCATTAAAGGATTACACACCTATCAAGTTGTACAACATCATTTATGGACACCACCACACATGAAGCTGGTATAAAACTCTGGACGCCTGAGCTAAAATAAGACAGGTAAGGATTTAAGCATTGGGATAGGACATACAGCAAGCACTCATTGATAAAATCATGTTTTGTAACTTGAGGACATTGACCTTGTTATTGGTTGTTCACATCGTTCATTCTAAAATTTGAACAAGCTTCATTCATGAATTGCAATATAATTACGTACCCTTCTTATTTGTCAGCAAAAATGGGTACAGACGACAGGCGTTGCGGTATCGGCCCTCTCAAGGAAAGTGCTTGTTTACAGGGAGCAGCCAACCTGCTGAGCTACTCCTTTGTGCTTGGCTTTATATTTTTTGGAGTGACAGCTTCCTACAGTTACATGAGCGCTGTGCAGACAACCTCACAGGCAGCGTTCTCGTTCAGCGCCACAGACATTGGCATATGGTATGCAATGTTTGAGGTTGGCAGCATCATAGCAAACCTGTGCGCAACATATTTTCTGACACATAAGCATATTCCAAATGTAAGTTCACTTTCCGCTGATTTATGCAAATCCTGCATAATGTAGCTTCACATAATTAACATTTCATTGTTGAAAATGACAAAGCCTAAGGATTAGTGGTAATTTCTTGAAGTGGACTAGTTGAATATCAGCTTATTTATCAGTGAGCTTATATCAGTGTATACCCATAAGAGTTTACCAGTAGGATATAGCAAAATACCAGCTTTTATGGTATATAGATAAGATAGTTCTATCAGAATCTTAGTTTAAGTGCTCAAATGGTGACGGGATGCTGGTAGAGGCATTTCATTATCAACCACTTTCCCAACCACCTGTGACATGCTTTTGGGGCAAGTTCTTAAACGCCACCGTTTGAGCGCTTATACTATCAGATATCCCTATCCAATCTAGCTAAAGTCTTTGAACTTACACTAGTTTGGTGCAATTGTTGTGACACACAGGATGATGCAGATTAGTAAAACAGGGTAGCCGATATTTTGCACATTGACCAGCTTTAGAATCAATGAATTCCTTAGAAATTCATCGGTTTGATTGGTTCCCAGCCCACTCCTCCCTACCATACACAACAGCCATTTAGAGCCACTGCATTAGCATGATCCAGGGGTGTCTTTGAATTGATATTGACAGGGATCGATGCAACAGCTATCTAGCCTTGTCACGCGGCTAAGTTTTTTGTAGCCCTTGGACAAGGCTAATATGTTTAACATCAGATGTACGCATGTCCAGATAAGAAATGGAATGGTGATAACAAATAAGAGATCGAGGTCATATTTGTGCATTTTAAAAGATTAGAAAAAAATAATAATGCAGCGGATTCTTTCGATTAACAAAGAGTGGCTAAATGTACATTGGCGAAATTTAGCGGATGTAGCGAAATGTAGTCATGCTATGTTTTGCCAATCACAATTCGACAATCATATTTTGCCAAATACATTTCGCTAATCTCATTTTGCCAATCACGTTTGGCAAATGACATTTCACCAATTTGATTTTGTCAATTTCATTTTGCCAATCACCTTTCGCCAACATCAATTACCAGTTAAGGTGTACAAATATTCGCCCCAAAATATTTCCAGGAATAGATCTTATTCTGCGTAAAATCTTCTTAATAAGAATGTTAAATTCGTTTTGTTAGAGTCACTCAGCCTACTGTCCTTTGTCGTTATTGAATACCATGTGTGCACTGAGGACTTATTGATGTCAATCTTACATTTAGGTATGTAAGATAAAAAATCCTGTCAAAGAACATACGCGGATGGTTTACATCATATGCATTGTATTTAATCTAGTGTCCCAGTCGAATTTGTGTCACTTGTTGGGGCTCCCGCATTAGGTAGTATTTCGTTAGCAAAGTTTCCACAATCATAGAAATTCAGTCACATCGTTTTATAGACAATGTAAACTAGGGTTGTTTAAATATAGATAATTATGTTAATTATTGTGTATGCCATACTGATTTCAACTCAGCCAAGGATTCTCGATCACCACTCACCACCATTCACATGAGAATCTCTTCCACCTCCAGTGTCACAAAATTTAAAACAAATAACGCTATAATACTTTCATGAAGTAAGAGACTGTAAAAGTCCAGACCAATCCATAGATAGATAGATAATGAGCTCGATTTTGGAACCTGCAGGTCTAATTCTCTCAGTAAGAACCATAAGTAAACACAAAATGCAAATTTTGGTGAACAGGTGACAATCACATATATAAGTCCCCACTTATCCAATGCAGGGGGCCTGAATGTGAACTGTCATTTGTAGTAGCCATTTTTACAGCTCATTTTTCTATTCCTAAAGACCAATAATTGAAATTTTTAAATACTTTGTTTGAAATTCCCTGGTTTGAAATATAACAAGCTAGCTACATTCACATGTTGTGACATTTTAGGTTTTATCGATCGGATTAACAGTGGTGATATTTGGCTGTTTTTTACACGGAATGCCACATTTCTATCATGACTATGGAGACAAGATAAAAAGCACAGAAGGAAACATTACTGCTCGTAATCATATACTTGAGTAAGTAAATTATCATTCAGTAGACAAGTGTGAGAACTATTATACAGCAACAACAACATCAGTATATAGGTCAAGTTTGATCCATTTGCGTGCATTCGTAGTTGCTCCTCCTCCACTAGTCACTCCGCAGGAGCAACTCCGAATGCATACAGATGGACCAAACTTGGTCTAGTGCCTCTAGTACATGTCCTGAAACATGACATTCCACAATTTCAAGCAATTTCAGTTTTGTCACATTTGACGTGTTTATGTATTCATCTGTTTGAGAACAATGCAGATCTGATCTGATAGACCCATTAGTAATGATTACGGAATGTCTTTGTAGGTCTTTATGCCAAACTGATGGATCTAATATAACAGCAATAATTGATGGAACAACTCCAGGTATAGCAAAAATAACACAATTTTCTTATTTTGTTGTCATTTTCTTTACACTCAATGATATAGCTGGCCATGGCTGTAATTGTTGTTATTGTCAGGATGTGGTAATAATGATGTAATTTTCTGCCAGATGGAGTATCCTCCTGATGGAAGATTGCAATAACATATTATTATTATATTATTTCAGGGGTTAATGAAGAGGTACAATCCTCGTCTAAAACAGGCAACATCGCACTCTACAGCATAGCAGGTATATTGAATGGGTTAGGATACGCCCCATTTTATCCGCTTGGCGTGGTCTACATCGATAAAAATGTGCAGAATTCGCACGAGTCTTCTAAATATATAGGTAAGTTTTGGAGAATTTGGATGCATTCAGACGGATATGATAAGGTTGTTTATTCTCGCTACTGTGTGACCCACACCCTAGACCAAGTTTGGTCCATTTGCCTGCATTCAGAGTTGCTCCCTATCAATGGAAGGGAAGGGAGGCACTGGAATTCAGGCAACTGGATTAAACTTGATCTACGACACCCTATTTGACAGGGGCTCTTTCAATTAGGGTGACAGATGCTTCCTAGAGCAAATTATCGCTATCAAATCGCTCAGAAATCATTGCTCATTTGGCCTTTCAATTAGACAAATTCATACCCAAATCGTTCTCCTAAAAAGTATATAATTCCATCAAAGAGGTAATGATTTGGGAATCGGACATCTAGCAGGTCTCGCTCACTCAGCTAGGAGCAATCAGATAATGATTTTGGCAATTTTAAATTGAAAGACTGACTCCTTTATGTTTTTGCCTAATCATTCTGTTATGACATGTGAAGATGTAATAATTCACTGTTATTGTCTGTTTTCCCTTTCTTGCCAGGTATCAGCCTGGCGTTTTACACTATCGGTCCTGTGGCTGGATTTGGGGCTGGAGCAGCATTTCTGAACTTGTATGTCACTCTTGGAGGTGAGAGATTGACATGGCAGAGTTTACGCCTTCTATAAATCCCAGTAAAGCTACATGAGCTAGCATTGTGAGCACTATATGTCAATTATTGAACCAATCTGATTCTCGTTGTAAACCCTAAGCGGCCTCCTTGTTAGCCAAGGCGTTGGCTCTGATTGGCTGATGGGAGGGAGAGGGCCAATACCAGGTCAGATCGTAATTTCCTAAAAGTACCTATTGATATAAAGAGAAAGTGAAAGTAATTTAGTTTCACTTTCACTATATCTCAATATACGCTTTCAGTGACCAAGCATTGGCTCTCTGTCAAACCCAACAGTCAATCAGAGAAAAGCCATTACATCGGCTACCTCCTCGTACCTGAGAAAATTATAACAGTATGTGAGTAGATGGAGTGATTATCTATCTCAACTTCCGAATTACAGATACATACTTGACACCGGATAGTGTGCAGTGGATAGGGGCCTACTGGATAGGTTACTTCGTGTTTGCGTCATTCCTGTTGCTCATGCTCCCATTCTTATTCATGTTTCCGAAAAGGCTGCCAATTCCAGGTAGGTGAGAAGAGAGATCTTGACATGGTTATCTCAACAGGATCAAGGCGTTTTCAATAATTGATGGGAGATTCTTCCCAGTTTACTGAGCTTATGTAAGCTAATATAATATAATATATGTCATATATAATATAAAGAATAATATAAAGTATAATATAATATAAGAATAGTAACCAGGATAACTAAATTGATAGCACCTTACAATCCGGTAACATTTCAGTTTACTTATTCGTCAGTTTACTTATTCTTCACTTTTTATCAGTGCCAACTAAAAGTAAAAGCGATGATAAGATCAACACCCAGCTCAACGTAACGGAGAAGACCAAAATCATCATCGATAAAGAAGACGAGGAAAAGGGAGATGGGCTGCGGAGTCTCAAAGGTTGATACAAGTGCAGTATATCTATGATGCTATGTAATGGTGTTTAATTGTGTTCTCAAATTTCCAAAATATGGTTATTAGGTTGTGACATGCTTTTACCTGTATCTATGACCGATAAAACTGTTTATGGTGAGCAGTATTGGATTAACAGATCTAGAATTTCTAAGAGTAAGAAGTTCCACATCTTATCTTTTCAGATATTGTACCCACAGTGAAAAAGTTACTGACCAACCCATTGTACATGTTAGCTGTTCTGGCCAGCTGTACCACTGTATATAACATATCAGGATGGATCAGTTTCCTGCCTAAATATTTCCAAGTGCAGTTTAATTACTCAGCATCTGACGCTAACATATATTCAGGTACGTAAGTAAATGCAGTGGCGATTTTTCAATTCTCTACAAATAAGAGTGTAGTGAGATATGTTAACATCTTCGATACTGCTGTCTCAAATACCTAACAATTTATTCTGAAGCTGGCGAAGAGTACTGGCTTTTACATATTTGGAAACAATACAATATATTGTGTATGTTATGTAGGACTTCTGCCCCCATTGTTCGGCAGCGTAGCTGTGTTTGTTGGAGGTTGGCTGTCCTCAAGGTATAAAAACAGCCTACAGACTGATGTCAAACTGGTACTTGGTTGCTCAATAGTCAGCACTTTGTTCATAATACCACTTTTCTTCATCTCCTGTGAACAGTTTCCGGTACAAGAACCAACAATTGCACTAAACACCACGTAAGGTTTCAATGCAGATTGCATGTTTGTATGTGTGAGTGTTTTGTTCTACTATAAAGATGTATGTATTTTGTCCTAGACTAGACTAGGCCCAACACCACAAAGAAACCTCAATTTTTGTACAGAATCTCAATAAAACGGGGTACCTCCTGGCCAAACATTTTGAATAGCATTCTATTTTGGTACAACTTATTTTGTTTGTTTGTATTAATACCATGGCAAGTCATGTGTTCTCTGTACTGTCGAACTAATCATGTAAGAATTCTGACATATCTCAATTAGGCACTGTATGAGCAGCTGTGGCTGTGATCCTGATCTATACATTCCTGTCTGTGGGGACGGAAAAACCTACAAAACTCCCTGTTTAGTGGGCTGTCAAGATTATCATCAACTCGATGATGTAATTGTGAGTTGTGTTATTTTGCTTTGCTTTCGCTTTGCTTCGTATGTCCTGCATCGCTACATCCTTGAGTTTTTGTGTACTAAGTCAAGGAAGGAGTGGCTGTTGGAGGCGCTATCACACCCACCTGATAAAGGAATGCAGAGCATCCTAGTGAAACCTAGGGATTTCCAGAAATGTGCTTGTGTAGATTGGCCTTTTTTTCGTAGCGAGAACTGGATCAAACTACAGAAAGCAGTGTAATGAAAACAGCCAACTTTAATTGGATAAGGACGGGATGCAAGAGGGGCAGAGATGAATAATCTTCACTAAACAACAGTATTGTTATGATTTCATGTCCATATGAGTTTTCAATGTTGCAGATTCTAAATAAAAATAATTTTTATCCTATTATAAGCGGTTTTTAAGATAACCCTCTTTTCAGCATGTTTTTCCAAAAAAAGAACCAAACTGGAGAGAGGACAACTCCGAATTGAGGCCTAAATCAGAGCTCAGAAAACTGTCTATTTAAAAGATCACCAGTAGTGACATGACAGTATTGGCTTTTCTCTCCCTCCCAAGCATAGTGATCAACCTATAAGTCAGCTGTTTGTATATTGTTAGTACAAGTCATCTGTACTTGGCACTATGGGATAATCTTATAGACATTTTTTCTCACCAAGCTCATAATGAGCACATTCATACTTCCACGAGGAAAGAGAAGCTGCCAGAAATCACACTGTAATAATATATGAGATTATTGGCAATTCAACACACTGATATGAACTATATCACTGGTTGAACACATCTAACATCACAGTTTCTGTGTTTGTTTTTCATCTAGAGTTACACTGGGTGTCTATGCGAGACAAATGTGACCATGTCTAATGGAGTTTGTCAGGAGAGTGATTGTAATGCTCCCATCATCTGGTCTGTGCTGTCCATAGCATCACTGTTTGTTCTCTTGTGGAGTACCAGCCCAGCGGTCAATATGGTGCTAAGGTGAGCTTTCAACTTGGTGTAAGGTGCTTGTGTGAATGTTTGAAGGCTGTCAGACTTCTGGCACTTAACCAGACCCTAATTTTTGTTCATTACTACCGTATGCAACCATAATAAAGATCTCGAAAGACTGAATCAGAACTCAAGCATTTCATCGATATATTTTACTTTTGGATTATTAATATGAACTTGTTTTCCAAATTATTTTGATCCCTATGTTAAGGTGTATACCGGAAGAGGATAAAGCCTTTGCTATGGGTGTACAATCATCATTGAACAGTCTACTGGCCTGGATACCTGCCCCGATTCTGTATGGTACTCTGATCGACTCTACCTGCAGTATATGGGAGTACCCCGACTCCAAATTTAAAGGTTACTGTATGGAGTATAATAATGTTGCCTATAAAAACAGGTGAGTTAAAAGACTGACATTCTTTTTTCAACCAACATATCTAAGTTCAAGTGATAACACTTTTTTTGACATCACTATCTATAGCTTCCACTTTTAATTATTTACCATCCATTTCACATTTTGAGAAGTCTCGCAAATTATATCATTTCTTATCAATTATGGATTAACATCTTTGTGACTTGAGATTTTTTCTCTCACTTTTTAATGTATTCTGTAAAACACTATATTATCCAAAATAAAGTTCATATACATATAACTGCATTTTTTTAGATTAAAAAGTTTTGCTTGAGGCTGTAATGTTGGATTTCTCACCTACAGGGCTCAACTCTCTGTATCAAGTGAGATGACGTAAATTTGCCATTCAATATTATTGCTCTTTCCTTTTATTATAGATACCTTGGAATAACAGTTGGTGCTATGGTCCTAACAGTTGTCTTTCTGGCCATGGCGTTATTTGTCTCGAGGATGCCTCGATATCACGCAAGTGGTGTCGATAAGAAGTCATACAGTCTGGACTCGGTTAGTCAAGCTGATAATGAGGATGCTCAACACAGTGAGCTGTGAGAAAACATTATTTTTTCAGTCATTTTACATGCATAATAATGAAGTTTAATATATGCATAATATTATATGTGTAATAAAAGGCACATTTGGAAGAATATCATTTAATCAATGCATTTAATGATGAAGATTGCTGTCAATAAATGTACCAAAAAATTGTTTACCTTTTTTTCATACCCCTTTCATTTTGTGCAGATTTCTTATAAGATTGATAAGCTCTGACCACAGACAGTAGGTCACTGACAGTTGATTTGATGAGTTGCAGCCATGTGTGTGTGTGGTTTGTGTACAAATACAAACCACACACACAAGGCTGCAACTCATCAAATCAACTGTCAGTGACCTGCTGTCTGTGCTCTGACATTCACAACTGTTTTGCTGTACTTATATTATTTCAACATCTTATCTAGGATATTTTAGTTTTTGGTTGAGTAACAAGTCATATATTATTATGTTTCATCTATTGATTACTGTGCTAGTTAGCTCCCAGTATCAGTATCAATCTGTCATAGTTTGTTTGAAACAATATAAGGTAATATCCATTTTATTGAACGAGCAGCACTTGTGGCATATTTGTGGGAGAGCTGACAAAATAGAACATCACTATGAAGAACTGGAGACCCAAATCTTGTAGGGTTATCAGGTTTCCAAAATATTTACTCACACATCATCGATCAATTAGCATTAAAAACTGAATTGAAACAGATTATTACATCAACAATACCCAAAAAGTCTTCATCTTAGCCTGGTGTATCCTGGGCCACACAAAAATGCTATGTTTGTCAGTCAGCTGATGAATATGTAACAGGTGTCACTTACACTACTGAATGAGATGGTTTTTAGTTGTTGTAACTGTAGTTTTTATAACCTATGAGTTTCCTATGGTGGACAAAACAAAAAGATGACAGGTATCAGTATGAAAAATATTCACCAATTCATTGCTAGCAAAGTGACCTAATACCATAACGAAACAACAAATACTGTCAAGCACTTTGAGAACATTATCAGATCAGTGCCAATAACCCTGCTGATCTAATCTCGATCTACATGTATTGGTATGTCAACCAGATCGACGCGGGATGGATACACTACCCTTAGGTTACCTGAGTTGATGTCCGTAACTCTGACCTGTTCTACGATTAGATGGTTACCGTTACTAGCGACCCCATCCTCGTCGTCAGTCTGTGAGGATCCTATGGCTAACGTGAGCGTCTCTTTGACTAGTTCCTCCATGACCTGCTTACATTTGAGCAGTGATTTACTGCTGGACACCTCGAGCAAGATATCGGTGGTAGAATCAGAAATCTGCAATCAATCAAAAATACTCAATGTAGTTCATAACTTAGATCCTCCTGGCCAAAACAAGGCTAAAGATCCAAGGAAAAAAAGGAAACTGTTTTCTCTCTGACATGGAATAATTGACCAACACTGTCAACATTCTAATAAATTCTCTTCAGCATTTGATATGACAAAATGACTAGCAGAACTGTCATAGTGACAATTCAAGAAATAGAATGATATTGTTTGCCAATAAATCAGCTGACTTTGGTATCATCATATCTTTAATCTAAAAATGTACTCAGTTATCGAATATTTGTGATTGTCAGGCACATCCAGGGACGTGTTTATCTCATAAACAAGGATTTATCAATACCTTGGTAGCCTCGCAGTTGGTTATTGGAGGGAAAGAGATAACATTTTCGTCTTTGTCCAAGAGAAATGGGTACAGTGGCTTAGCTTTCAACAAATCCAAGTATCTGAAACATTCCAAATATAAATATGACAATCATGAGGAATAATGGATTATTAAAGAGAAGGTTTGAAACATATTGTGACAGTTATATCAGTGTTCACTATACTTGTATGATAAGGAAACAGGAAACTGATATGGTAATAGTGGTCAATTCCTGGTTTTTGAGACACATTCCAGCTTGAACCTCAAAGCGTTTGACGGCTGGAATGTAAATGTGATGTGTATGTAGAACCTAGTGCAACACTAAGTTCATAACATGAAGCATTAGTGCTTTTCATCGTCACCCAGTCGATATAGTGAATCACACTATCTTTATGCAGAGAACCATTGGAAAATGTAGTACCCAAGATAAAATACTCATTACTAACTTGTGTATTCCGCTGGCAGTGCTGCGTTTCTTCGCTTTCCTCGCATCGTCAGCTTCCTTCTGTAGCTTCTTCATGAAATCAGCACTACTAACTGGCTTTTGCCTCCCAAGAGGAATCAGCTGAAACATGCATTATATCACATATTGCAATGGGGGCAGACCGGGTGGACACGGATGGAAGGTGGTACAATGGCTTTGTAAATCAATCATGAGTTGTCTTATATGTATGACCGAGAGCATAACTCTCAGTGAATTATTTGGCAGTCTATAATCTTAAGCCTCCCTGGTCCAAGTAAGATAAATGGTGATATTAATTTGAAAAGAGGTCTCTTTAATTCAGACCAAGTCTCATATTGGCAGGCAAATTTAGCTTCCTGCTATAATTGCCATGCTACTCTATATTCAACAATAAATCTTACTACAATGGAGTCTCCTGACCTGTCCGGTGAGCACAAAAGCAATATGTCACATCATGAAATACAGTATACTGCTCAATTAGTAGGTATGCAAAAACCAGGTATATTAGTCATGCAGTGTGACCAAGATAACACCACCCAAAACTGAACAGCTTACATATGGATATTAATACCTGATGGTAGAAGGAAAAATAATCCTGTTTAAAATAAAATACTTTTGTTGTATAGCCAAATCTTGAGCAGCTTGACACTCACCATAGTCTGAGCTGGGTTCATGGCATCATATATGAGTGGAGGCTTGACTGCCTTTAGATCGTGAGTGGCAATAGTTGCCACAAGACGCTTCTCACATATTCCTTCGTGGAGACGAGTCTGAAACATTGAACAGGTAAGTGCTTATGCGCATGACCAACTTGACATTGATTATTAGGAGTAAGTGAGAGGCAAAGACTAGGTCTTCTCAAATGCTCTTTGATGAATCTAATTGTTGATTATGTGATTTAAGCGACAATAATCCCAAAAAATGAAAATTAGGAAATACACTGATATATACCTGCAGAGCAATAAACTGTTTGAAAGTTGTTGACGTCTTTGATAAGTTGATATTTCGGAGGATACAGCAGACGATGAAGGGTCTGACTTCAGTCACATTCTCAGTCATCTTGATCTCTACACCGCTAGCCTTAGCATGGGCACAATGCAAAACCTGTAATGGAGGATTAACGATGAGAAAGATTACAAATACTCTTTCTATAACTGAAGAGCATTTTAAACATTTAACCATCAACATCTACACAATGAACTCTCTTTTGCTCTTACTCACACAAAAATTACAATCTCATGAATTTTTTAAAATAACATTTTTATTAAAATCTCCTAGATGAAATTTCCAGTGACATCTGCTACTACAGGACTATCTAAAACACAGTTTTGACGGTTAGATTAATAATGATTAGTAACCTTGATAGACTCAGTGATTTCATCAACACCCTGAGTTTGATCACCAGCTCCTTTACCTGACGACTTGCCTCCCTTTTTAGATGTGCCAGCTACAAAAAAATCCAAACAGAACGTCAAAGCCATACGTGATAGCGGTAGCACACATAACAATTATTAATAGTTACCAAACACACATATGAGTAATAAATTCTGTAATAACATGAAAATATTAGCTGACTGACCGCTTGCACATTCCTTGTCATAAATTGGCTTCAGGTGTTTGAACACTCCTTTAGGCTGTGTCTGCTCCACATTTGCTAACTTCAACAGCCTTCGGTCTTTAAACTTGTTTGACCTTAGATCAAGCAGCTTCAGTTTGTCGAGCAAAACCAGACTTGCGGGCAGATCAGTGAGCGCATTGTCATACAGATGCAGGGCTTTGAGAGCATGAACTTCAGAGATGTTTTGGGGAAGCTCTGCAATGCAGTTATGATCAGCATGGATTGTAGCCAATAGTTCCAGCTTGTGAAGGCTGAGAGGTAGAGATGATATCTTGTTGTTAGTCACCAGCAGCTCATGAAGATTAGCCATTCCAGATAACTCTTCAGGGATATTTTCAATCTGGTTTTGAGAAATGTTGACTGTGAGAAGGGTTTGAAGATTACACACAGCAAGTGGGAAGACCTTAAATTCATTCCGTGACAGGTCTATAGTCTTGAGCTTGGTGAGCTCTCCAATTGAACTGGGCATTTCAGAGAGTTTGTTGTTGTGGAGCACAAGGTCTGTGAGGTTTTCAGCAAGTTGTGAAATTTTTGGATCAATTCCTGCCAGACAGGTGCCACTTATTCTGAAGAAATTGACATCTCTGAGCTCATATATCTCCTGATCGAGACCCCCTTTTTCAATTTTCTCTGAGATTTCAGGGCCATCTAGTATAAGCTCTCGCTTCCCTTGATCTTTTACTTGGGAAACTTCAGGCCACATGTTTGATGATGCTTGCTGACTGAAATTGATTTCCAAAAATGAATATGTTTGGCTAGCTGTCAGTAGGCTGATTACTTTAGGTAAAAGCAAGTTACTTTGATGCTGTCAAAGATCGGTATTATTTACCTGTGTTAGTGTTGTTATCACTAAAGTATCAATCTACAAAATTTTCTGCAGATTGATTTCAATATCCGGCGGTTTATTTGAGTTTTTTCAAAAAAGTTGCTTTTGGATTAAAAAGATTATACATGGCTGCTATAAATGGTCACTGCAACAAATGAGTCAGGGTCACTCATTACAATTCTTGAATTTTTGAAAATCTAAGTTGGATCCCACAAATACTGTTCAAGGTTTCTCTCAAGTTCTTTTTTCTATCTATCTCACTCTCAGCAATGTTCATTGATTGCTCTCGGCAGGGATAATTCTCCCTGCTCTAGTCTCAGTCAGTCGGAGTCACTCCGAGTCAGTCATCAGTTCAGTGACTGTGAGTATCATCATGTATGTATGTGTGTGTGTGTTATGTATGTATGATGTGATACCAAGGTGTAACAGGTGATACCACCAAATCCAGCAGCATCAGCAATTTACATTGATTGAATTGATTAATTATTATTATTATTATTATATATATGTTAAGAATATATGATGCAAGAATTTTGTTTAGCTAGCTTCAGTATCAAATCATTATCAACCACCCAGAAGAATCCCAAAAAAAAGGGCGAAAAACAAGGAGTCCCAGGTACTCCTTGGTTAAAAATATAACTTGACAAATGACAAACATTATTCTGCTTCTCCCGTAGCCTAAGGCTGATTCCATTTATGGAGATTGAACGTGCAAGAACCAAGTTCTGTGTTATCCACTCAGAACCACCATGTGACCTAGCCAGGGGCGTATATTCTAAAAAATTTCACACACTGACTTTTCAGAGATGAGCATAATAAGCGCCCTCCCACCACGGAAATTTTTGCATATCGGTAGCAAAATAGTGCAAGCAGAGAGGTATTTCAATAGCTCACTGAGCTGTTGGCTACTTTCAGAAAACAACTCAATAGCAGTAGAATATTACGGTAAAATTTCTCCAGTTATAACGCACCCATTTGAAAAAAAACTGTCCTTGATGGGATTCGAACCCACAACAATCTTATTAACCATGATTGTAAGGCGGACGCTCTACACACTGAGCTATTCAGCCACTCACGGAATTCCGTGGGCCGTGAGTGCTAATATACGCCACTGGACCTAGCCTGTCTTAACAATCTAGTTAAGACAGGCTACATGTGACCATACAATACATACAAGGAATATACAAATAACTTGGTTTTGGCAGTCTTGGGAAAATATTTTCCAAGACTCCCAAGTTACTTGTATATGCCATGTATATATGGTCATTTGGTGGTTCTGGGTAGATGACATAGAACTTGGTACTTGCATGTCCAAGGTGCCTATGTCTGGTGTTTCATTTTATTATATGACCCATTTGATAGCAGATCAGATAGGAGAGAGAGTAGTATTATTAGCATGATTATGATAATTTGAAGGGGTATGTGGCCGCCTATGGCGTTTGCTGCAAGCATGTGTTATGCGTCATTCCAGTAACAGTACCAACTGTTGGACAACACAAATGACGCTTGACTCAGAAATACAAATTAAATTTTGAAAATAAGTTTTTATTCAGTGCTGCTCTGTCTATTGAAAATCTCATTGCGCATGTTTGCAACATAGGCATCTGGAGTTTCAAGCATGTGCACTTTGCCAATATCCATGATTAACCACCATTATTATGGACGTTGGCAAAGTTTACATGCTTGTAACTCCAGATGCTCATAGTTTGCCATACACATCACTACCGTAATGGTTGATTTGATACATGTTTATTATGCCTTGCTGTCTGTTCCGGCTTTTGCTCTTTAACAACAGGGAGGTCTTTCAATTAAAAACTGCCCTCTATTCACACTAGCTGAGATGAAAAATTCTTGCTAGATATAGCAATCCAAAAATGATAATGTTTTGAATGAGTTGGGAACTTAGTTGCTCTATTGAAACTGTGATGGTTTTGAGTTATGTGAGAGCGATTGTCTGTCTACTTCATCACCCAGGGAACGGATCACAATACAAGAGAACCAGATCGGTTTGTTTGCTTGTTTGGTTGCTATTCAACCCCCAATAACGTACTAGTGTGTGTGTCTGTGAGAATGAAAATTAAATCTATGAGCTTGAGCATTTTATCAGCAGGGTTGTGTGCTCTATAAAGAAGACGATTGAGAATAGCTGAGGGTACATGGTATCACTGCTAAAAGTCTGGTAAATTGATGCTTATTGAATTCCGTATTGCTCAAACATAAGTAAACGAGACTTCAGTCTGAAAATTGTCACCTGGTGGCAGAAGTGTTTACAGAAAAAGATTGCCAAAATCAGGGAGTTAACACCCTGGTTGCATATGGTTGATAAGGAGTTGCATGAATAAAAAACACCACTTGTCTATACATAATTTTTTTACCAAAAACCGGAAGAAAAGAAGCAGTATTGTGCATCCTGTGTCCAAGAGCCCTTAAAATTCACCATAAGCTCTTAATATATAGCATAACATTTTGTTATCGCTCGGAATGGTATTTCGACACATGTCCATAGATATGCAATTCAGGGCCAAATTCTCTTTCCCATGCCATGTAAGACTGGTCAAGTTTTAGAAAGGCAAGCATAGCTAATAGTTCCGCAATAAGCCAGGGTAATTGAGGTAATAAAACAATGTTCCTTGTATCGTAGCCTTTTGTTTCAATGTATTGCCCATAATGCAGCAAACAAAGGTTCTTTTGGGTTCTAAGAAACAGGAGGAGGCCATTACAGATAGCAACCCATTCACTTGGTGGTGCAAGAGTGTGGTTGTACACCGTTTCAATAGTATTAATGGGCAATACATGCACCAGTCGCACCTGGTTGTTGACTTTGTTTGTTGTGAGTTACTAATTGCAGAAAACAATTTCATCAAAGTGGGCGATGGCAGATTTTCGTAGAATTTGCTGTCTGGTCTAATATTTAGCAGCAACTGCGTGATATCATTCTTACTGGGAGAGCCAGTTAAGATATATAACACTTCTGGAAGGATACACGTGAGGTGCTGGTGGGCAGACATCTAGCCGCTCAGGTGTTGCTAGATGCGCGTGGCCAATAGACAGCATGCACAGCCATGTTTGTTGTCTAGCGCTCATAACCTACCAGAATCGGTTATAAGACACTTTTTAATTCAGAAATTATTGTCTGTTGTTTGAGGGCTCAAACAACTACACGTGGGATTTTTAGTGGCATGTTATTGTGGAATGTCCCCTTAGGATAACAGATTGTTACAAAATCCTATTTGTAGCCATTCCAGTCATCCAATTTAGAGGCCGTCTTGACTTTTTTTAGAGGGTTCAGCTTGTGGCTTTATTCTTATATATATTTCATGTTTTAGTGTTTATTGGTCTTGACAGTATTACCTAAAAATATACATTTGTCTGTGTTACTAAGTATCTCCTACCAAACACACCCCCAGTACTATTACATGTGAGCACATTTTTTCATCTGCGATCCATTGCACCACCCAAAGTATACGGTGTTGGACTTTTCTGGTTTGTAACTGCGTGCGTGAAAGACCGCTTCAATTCACACCCATGTGTACATCATCAAGTTTTTACTTTGATTTATAATATAGCAAAATATCTTCCGCTCAATCCGCTTTTTTGTTTGATAATAACAATAACATCGTAATTTCCTAAGCATATTAATATCTATTTTGTTAAACTGATATGATTAGGCCAATTTCTGCTGCATCTAAACTATACAGCAGGCTCCAGGCTGGCACATATACTCGTAATAATTGCAGTTAATCTGTTTATTAGTGCTGAGTGAACTATACCCTAATACCATCTAATTACAAAACAGGGCCTGCTTAATTATAGTGTAAAGATTAATGGGGGGTCAGTATACCCTTTTATTATAGAGAGTAAACTGTTTGTGATCATTTTTCTGTAGACTCAGGAGCAGAGTGCTGTGTTAGTGTTTATGGTGTGGGAAGAAAAGTTGTCTGTAGCTAGCCAATATGGATGACCGAGATACGCTCTCACCACTGGCAGAAAGAGGTGACAACTTTGACACAGACATGCTCTACTCCCATCATGACCTTGGTGCCAACAAGTAAGTTTTACGGAAATATTTTTTTCTTTTGGTATTTTGTTTTCTTATACGAGATTTATACCTACAAGCTGACTGACTGACCAATGGGCAGCATATCATCATTACAATCAATGCTATTCAGTTTGTATAGTCTTTTCTTTTTATTAGTTTCTTGCATAAAATTTTGTTATCAACAGACAATCAATGGTTTCTGTCTGTTTTAGCTTTGTTGCCCCATCTCCAAAATTGAAGAGATCTGCCAGAATACTTAAGAGGATCAGCTCGACCACCAGTTTTGATATGAACGTTTTATCAGCCACTATGAGAGCGGTAAGTTAATTTGTCTAGCAGCATGCACCATACATGCAGGTTATGTCATGCTGAGGTGTAGGCAATGAAAAAGTAGATTAAGAAGTAAATGCCCTGATGTTATGACTGGCTCGGCGGAGTTCGTTGTTTGCATGTGATGTCTGCACGTGCGGTGCACGAGCCAGAATTCGGTCAGGTTCTAATGTATCTACCTGTCGGTAGAAGTCAAAGTCTTTTGCTGATGTTGGTCATGCAGTCTGACTGATACCAATTAATGAGCACGTGGATCATGTGAGAGGTCTTATATCTTATATGAAGCTGAGTTTTGGCAGTTATCTCCACAATGACAAATATGTACATGCACCATACAAAGATATTGACAGTTGTAGGTAATATGCTCCTTTGATAACATTTCCAAATTTATGAGCCGCTTGGAAAGTGCAGAAATGCTCTATTTCAATACTACCCCTTATAATAGTATTAAATAGGTCTATAATTTCGTACACTATACCACTAGGGTAGCATACAGTATTATTAACAACTATTAATACGCCAACATTCTATTTTAGTGAGTTTTTGTGGAGCCTTGAATTATCTATACCTTCCTGCTAATTGGCCTATTATCGTCCTTCTAAACGATTACATCATTATATAATGAGCAAGAGGGCATTAGAATTATCTCCTCCTATTATCTCTACCTACTATAATAAGGGATAATATCACATTCAATCATCTTCAACGCCTTTCAAACAGTTATTAATTGGTCTGAAAGTGGTTTATGTAGCGGTAAGCTACCAGATTTGAGCTTGTCATCAGACATCTTATAATCTATAATCCTATCGCATACTTATCTTATTGTATACTAGGAATTAGAAAAGATGAAGGAACTATCACTTGAATGTGTGTGGTGGAAGTTTGAGGGTTTCCCATGGAATGTCAGGTGTCTGGGCGACCTGTCATTGTGGTCCATTTGTAATTTACATAATTTCATAACTGAGTCATTTAGGGCATACTAAAGTGGGATAAAGTGGATTTATTGGTGTTACTAATTGAAGTTTTTTCGAAAATTCCCATTCTTTTTATTATGACTAATCATCGTTGTGTCATGGTGTATTCATTGTAGACTTAACTTTTTACTTTACGCTACTGAGATTAAAAAAATCCGTCTGGATTAAGCAGTGGCTGTTTTTATTGTCAGAAATAAGATCTCTAAGCAGCTTCTTCGCCAGTCACTATGATGCTCCAACTATATCTGTGAATATACAAATTAATATTATTTGGTTTGATGAAAAAAGCTGATGTCGGCAAAAAAATCTTTCTTGGTTCGGTACCTACGTACTCTGATTTTCAGAATAATTTTAATTTGGACATAAATTGCAATGTGGTTATTGAACAAGCTCTGGTGTTTGGAGTCTGAGTGCAAACCGGTATTCAACTGAAAAAAAAATCTACTGGTTCTCGCTCAGGGATTGTATATATGAAAAGCAAATATGATTGGCCCTGTTGTTAAGTTTGTTTCTCCGATTTTTCCATTTATAAGCATTTTACCATATTACCATGTCATGATCCTGGGATGTAGTTGTGATATCATAATCTCTCGGCTATAGTATCATTGTTAGTTAGGCTCTCGAGGTGAGGACCAATGTACACTCTAGTCCACTAGGAGCCCCGGCCCCTTGTCAATGTTGACATCATAATTCGATACACATGACGCATATTATTCAGGGTACAGAGAAGTTAGTTGGTGTTGCTTCTGTGTTCTTACTTTCCTTTACATCAGAATGACAGGCTGCGTACATGCAAACATCTTATCACCCTCATATCCAGTCCTGTCTCTGATTATCATAGAACAACATGCCTCAGATTTTTTCAAGAGTGCTATAACATCAAAAGTATTTAGGATGGATTGAAAGAAATCGAATGAGTTATAAAATGTCTGACTATTAGTAGAACCTCCAAATATTAGATATAGATGGTTTGGGAATTTGCCTCTTGTCGATAAAAAAAAGAACCTGTCATTGAAAAAATAACCTGTCATCACCATTTCACCATTTGATTGCTGGTATAACGAGTGTCATGATAAATAGTAGCTGTAGTTGTGCCATGGCCAATCAAGCGTCGATTAATTACCCTGCTATGATGAATGAGATGATGATCGTTTAAAATATATCAAAGGGAAAGTAAGGTGAAGCGCGAGCTGATTATTTCGTATCAAGATTTCATTGAGAGCACACACATGTGTGCGTAATACAGAGTAAAAAATGCAGTTTGGCAAAAGTAGATTTTCAATGGAGTATCTTTCAGAGCATGAATTGGACATGTTTGAGTCTATAGTCAAATCTCTGCATCTAGTTGAATCGGAGAAGATAAGCTGCAGAAAGCTTAGCGATACTCAGCTCCTAGCGCTGGCTGCCTTGGTAAGGTCTATTTTTTGTGATTGTCATCAACCTTTTTGCCCATTTTGTCCTGATTTTAGTCTGTCATCTTGTTTTCTTTCCATTATTCTTGAGAGTGTTCCGGGCTACTATGTGTTTGTTTTGGAAGATCCAGGACTGTTTGCCACTTTGGGATTTTGCTGGTCCAATATATTCCTCTCTGGATTTTGTTATCTTTCAATGCTTGGAAAAGCCATCAAAGTGTGATTAAAATATGGTCTGATTTCCCTTTCAAATTGTATTGGAACGCTGCCAGAAGAGAAGAAGCTTGTGACCATCGAGTTATTATAGTATATGTGCTTGTGGCTGACATATTCCAGTTGGTTAGCATTTTGTAACTTAGCCTCAAACTTACCATGACTAATCTGATGACCGCTGAGCTCACGAAATATCTATAACAAAAGCAAATGACATAATTTTATGATAAAGATTCGCAAATCCCATTCCATGGCTCCCAAGATATGAGGCGTCATATGAGACACATGTGACGTGTATCGTAAGTTTCTTACTTGGGTGTGTATCATGTATTTAGTAATTTGGGAAACCCATGATGACAGTTATAATCTTTGAGTTTATTTGGACAGTACCTATCATTTTATTTACACAGCTTGCCTAATGTAACAACAATATATAAAAAAATTGTCTATGAAAAGAGCCAACATGCCTGCTCATAGATAAAATTCCAACACTGAATACTATGGCTTGACGGCAGTGATAATTGTTCACCCGTCGTTTGTGCGTTACATCTCAGATTTCGGATGCGCGGTGTGGTATTATCATTGTGAACAGGGAACCCCATAATTTGAGTTTCGATTCATGTCCCTATAATTTCCTCATAGGCGTGTTGATAAATGACATCACCGCATAGGCAACATCTCATAACCTCTCATGCTTCGAGTGGAGTCACTAGCATGAAACATAGCCTCTCATATTCTATCTTGAACAATCTTGAGCATTTGGAACAAAATGTCTACCTACTTTGTCAGATTCATGAAAAGTCGTTCATCGTACAGGGCAGAGGCAGTGAGTTGATTCGTTTTATTGCTCTTCTTTCACCAAGAATAGGATTATTATCACCACTAACCGGACGGATATTTGGTTGCTCAACACTTTTATGGTACAGGGCATATCTGATCGCTTATGTTTCAATAACTATGAACTTCATATTTGGTTTTATGTTACTCTATTTTCATCGCTCACTACTACACAGTTGTATGGTAGCTCTCTATTTTACAGTTGTATGGTAGCTCTCTATTTTGCAGTTGTATGGTAGCTCACTTTTTTACAGTTGTATGGTAGCCTGCTACTTTGTACGTTGTATGGTAGCGGAGATAACATACTAGGCGCGTTAATTAATACTTTCTGTTTTGTTTTACAGAGAAAAAGGAAAAGGAGGGATGTGGATGACGATAATGTCAGTGTGCAGAGTCTCAACATTGTACCCGGCAGCAGTGAGAACCATATGGCCGCTGCCGGTGCGGAGAAAAAGAGCAAGAGACGATCAATGGTGAAAATGTCATCGCTTGTCAATATGTTATCTCCTGCCACTTCTAAAATGGGAAAAGCACTAGAGGTAAGAATCGTACTTTGTACCCTTTCACTCTGCCAACGGCTGATGTAGTGTCACCTCTTAGATTGATAAAACCTGTGACGGCTATAATTAGTTTACACTGCGCCTCGTAGAAAGTCAATCCCAAGGGTAATCACATCAAATCTAGCACATCTCTCTTTTTTTGATTAGCCAAGTTTAGGTGACAAGATACTAAACAAAGGCCATGTGTCGTTCTGATGATTTTTAATAGCTTTTGTTTTTTAAGTAGGCTATGTATGCCCCCAAGGTTGCTAATTCAAATATTTATTTGACTTTCAAACAAGTCTTGGTGTTAACTGGCTTCAGTCTGTCAGGTTGATATTGTTGAACTTGCCATTGGCAACCAACCTAGTCTGTACCTGAAAGCGTTTCCTCAGCCACTCAATTCATGATTAATAATTATTCTTCATACAGTATGTAAAATAATTCTGACTCCCATAATTTAGTCATTTGGACACAAACAAACTTGTCTGAGCCCCCAAGATTTATTAATTGTTAGAGTAGCAATTAATAATTAGCTCTAATTAAACAGTTTGTCTGACCTATAATATAAGTTTTTTGTCCCAAATCAAAAAAATTATACTTGGCTGGTAAAATTGCCCAATTACCGTAGCTATCCAAACAAGCTTTTCCCTCAAATCACATGGCATCAGCTGTGTGGAAAAGGCATTATTTATACGATCACATTTCCTGCCAAAACAATCAGCACAGTCTATCTGATTGAACGATCAGCCAGTGGTGAACACACTCTAGGTTACTGATTGATATACACCTCGTCTCATGCTAAGAAGCACTGGTCATTTAGTCTTTGGATACCAAACAGTCAGCACGCATATCAGTTAGTGTCAACATGGTTCGGTTAACTTTTCTTTGGGCAAGGCCGAATAGCTGTAAAGCTTGTGAAGCGAAGAGACAACCTGATAAACCACCTCGCAAGGTTTGCTATTACTTAATTTATTTATCATATTGCATTGTCCTAATCGACTGGAGCTTATTAAGTCAACTTTGATAAAAAAAATTACACGGAATTTGTTTTTGTTTATAGAGGTCATTCAGTTTCAAAGCTCCCAGTTCACCGGCTGCCTTGGCGTCATCAACAGCAGCAGCTCAGCCCTCCTCTCACAGGCAGATCACGCCATACAAGAAACCCAAACCAGCTAATGGACGTGATAGACGAGCCAGTAGGTTCTGGTCTGAGACCGTCGACCAGGAGACAAGAGATGGCTTCAGCTCACAGGAGATTAAAAGGCAGGAGGTATGTTAGACACTATACATTACATAATCCACACACTGAGACTATACACTCTTACATTTTGTGTCTTAATGAAAAAAAGTGGATCAAATTCTTCCCTTGCCACAATTACCTGCTCTGGATAATTGTTGTATTTTCCATGCGGTTCCCCAGCACAATCCACCAATCAGTTATTTATTAGTTTGTAGAAATCCCCAATTTCGGTATACCGTCATTGCACTGGCAGCCTTTTAAATTTGACCGAATGTACTGCAATAAATCATTATGACAGATTTTGAATATTTTTTATTGACTTTAGGAAGTTACTACATTATGCCACTGTATGATCCTTTCCCACCAGTGGTTTCACTGATGGAGATCTGTGGTTCCCATGAGAAAATTAGTCAATCTCACTGAAAATTACATTTCATTTTGGCTTGATTAAATGAACTGAAGTGTAATTTATATAATGGTTTGGTAAGACAAGTGCTTGAGGAAAGTATTTGATGTTATTTATTTTATTGGTTTACAGGCTATTTATGAGCTCGTGCAAGGGGAGGACGATTTAATCAATGATCTCACTATGGTTCATCAGGTAAGTTTAGTGAAATATTTCCATAGTGTGATTGTCGAGACGATATATAGAACTAAATAGTTATTCAATGTCTTCAACAAAACTTTCACGATTTTGACAAGATGAAACTGGAAGCAGGTTTTTCCCAGGACATTGGATGAGTCAATTAAAATGACTGTTGACGATTTCAGGAAGTTCCGTCAAAGTCAGCAGCTGCAGGGGGGATTTCCTGGTTACCAGATGCAGCTTAAGGAAATCACATGTTAATGTATCATTAATCAGCTGCTAATGAGGTTATGTAATCAATTTCTAGGTGTACACACTCTGTGTTTGTTGGTTTAACACCTATGTTTTTGTTGGTGTAAGCACCCTGTGCCAATTATGTAATAGTTTACTCACAACATGTAGTGCACTCTTTGACTGTGTTTTTGTTTTGTTTAGAACTACTACAAATCTATGAAGCAGTTCAAACTTCTGACCGAGGACGAACTGGACAGTATTTTCGGGATTGTCGAGCGACTAGTGCCATTCCATCAAGGTACGTAAGATGCACTAATACATTTTTTGCTTGTCCTTATTTCCGGCAAAAAAAACTTTTTATTGCTGAGAAATATGATTTAGTTCAGGCAAAAAAGAGCAGAACATTGACGTAATTATAGTGACACACTTTAATTGACGGCCAAGCCCAACAATTGTGTGGCTTATTCATTACTAAGTGTAACTCCCACAGGTTTTCCATTTCGTACTGACACTCTACTCCTATATCCCTTAACATACGGTGGAATTATTGAGTCACGTTGATATGCCTTTTATCAGACGGCGCGATCGTATCTTATGATTAAATGACTCAGTGGAGGAGCAAGTACAATCTATAATTTGAGATGATATAAACAACAGGAATGTATCTGAAATGACACTCGATTGAACAAATATTTTGTGCCCGTAGCGTAGAGAGTATTTGTAAAAAACAAGATGTCTTAGTATAGCGGGTTATTATGCTATATATAAGATGACCTTTGTATGAAAGGATCTTGTTTTTACTATTTATACATAATAACCTTCGAATATAAGCTTGGATTAAATTGCACCTGGCAAAGAAAAATATTTGCTGAACTTTTGAGTAGTATTTTTTTTATTTCAGCATGGGCATTCAGTGCTTTTACAGGTTCTTCGGTTAAACTGCGAGGATAATAAATTAAAATTGTGTTTTTTGTTTACAGATTTATTGTGTAAGCTGCGATCGCTGCGTAAATCAGATGGTACAACAGATCTCATCGGTGAAACCTTACTCCAATGGGTACGTGAAAATAATAATAATAATACACCTATTCTCATTTGAATTAATAATCATCAGCACAGGAAAGCAAGTCAGCATGGGTTCTCTGCTGCCTTATAATGCGCTGCCTTGTCCGAATATGAATTATCCCGCTTGTGTTGATCTATCAATGCCTATCAGCAGGTTGCATCTATTTGTGGTGATGCTTCACTTCCTAAAAACCCATAATCGTAACAGAGTGTAGACAAACCCCCTCTTATCTATGCACACAACTGTCCTATTATTCAGCGGCATTCTCTATGATAATTAGAGTAATTGAGTGCTAACGCTGTAGGTCTGTCAGGTTTTTAACACCTACAAGTCTATGAAACTGCGTAATAATACATTACAGTAAGGATACATGAATGGAAGCCAGTTTAATCTGACAATGACAGCTGATGGGCTATGATTATCTTAACGCTGCCAGACAAGTTGGCTCGGCGCTGCCTTTAAACATGCTCTTATAATATATTGGCCTGCGTCTCTGTTTAGTTATAACTTTCCCTCATCATTTGATCATTAAATGGCTGTCAACTTTTGCTACATCAAGGTATGCTGCCGTTTTTTGTCGGGTGGATGTTTAGATTGGGTTTGACGTCTTGGCAGTGCTGTCACATTGGCGTGTGGTATATGGTGCGATGTTTATATTTCAGGTCCCAAACCTCAGACATTATGAGACATACTGCGCAAACCAGGTTTTTGCCAAGGGATTGCTGGATACCAAGAAAACAGATCCCAAAGTTGAAGACTTTCTTACCAGATGCATCGAATCGAGTTTTAGTAGAAAGCTAGATCTGTGGAATTTCCTAGGTAAGAATCTTATGCAGTTTTATTTCTTTGTAACCACTTACAAGGTTGAGCTTCCGACCCATTACGACCCATTACAGAGCCATGGAACATATTATTATGAAATACACATTCAGGATGCTTAATGTGCTGCAATTAATCGTATGATTAACGTGTGGTGTAGCTTCTCCATTGACCTGGCTCGTGCTCTTGTGTAATCACATATCTGAGGTCACCGCTTTCATACGCAATACCAGGCATTAGTGTATAGCCCACATCTCACCGTTTGTGTTTGTTTTGTTGCAGATCTACCACGAAGTCGTTTAGTCAAATACCCTCTTCTGCTGAAACAAATTTGCAAACATGTAAGTCTCATTGGTCAATACAAGTTCTCCCATCCGTTGATGACAACACAGGAATAGTAATTATTCCAATGTTGCAATACTTGAATTTTATGACATCATAAAAATATATGTTGTTGCTTGTATTTAAGATGCAGTATCCTCCAATGTCAATCAAAAATATCACTCCCACATTTTTTCACAATAGATTTGGAATGTGTTTGTACCAATATAGAATCTTTATAACATGGTGAACTAGAATTGACCGCACTGTGGACAGTGATGAAATCTTTAATCTTCACACTACTCTGGTGGCCCATAAGCTATTATATCAATGACTATCAATGAGTATTTATAATCTTTGATTATATTGTTTACTCTTGCCTATGTGGTCGGCTGGGTGTCTCAAATATGGAAACGAAACTAGAAAAATCTGGTATATGAATCAGTGTTTTCCCTTGGATCCATTATAATATGTCACCTAGAAGATCACCAAAAAGTTATTGACCAATTTTAATATATGCAGTATGGTGTTGTTTTCAGCACCAACAGCTTAGCATAAACAAGCATAATGATGTTTTGATTTTTATACGTGGTGTTGACTTTGGTTTTTTGTTTTTCACAGACCAGCGAAGATCACGCAGACAGAGAAACTTTGCTGAAAGTGGTACGTTATCATCATTCTATATTTATCAATTCCTCTTGGTAATTTGTAGTAGCCTAGAGCTTGCTTCATCTCGCATGGAATGATTACTTGAGCCTGGATACTAAATGTTCCTGTTGCTGGCAAGTTAGTTTTTGTTTGCTTAGCTGATGAATATTTGGAGTCCTTTTCAATTATAAAGATGTGCTAGGAATAGACTTTGACCCTGGTATAATTAACTTAGTTTTTTTCCTTGTTCGTTAACAGATAGAGGAGATTGAAGCGATTATTCAGGATGTGGATGCTAGGATGGGAGAGTCCAAATGTAAACAAGCCATAGAGGGCCTGCAGTTCCTCTATGACTCACAAAACATCGATCTCATCCACCAGTCCACGTCAGTGTTGTGCTCGGGACTTCTCAAAAATGACCGAGGAACAGTAAGTTAATTTTCTTTTTAATTCTTCATTGGCATAATTTCCATTCTCAAAGAATGTTTTACAATATAAGCCCTCAAAAGAAAAATAAAACATTAATAGTAGATTGACAGAAAAAAATATTATCACGTTATCAGTGAAATCATAATGTTTGGAAGAATGAATTTCGAATAAACTGACTTTAAAATGACAGACATCTATCATATATTCATCTGAGCACAAAAGTGTTTAGGGAGGACAACTTACATTTCATATCAACCTTGTTGACTTCAGAACTACCCTTTTCGTCTTAGTAAAGCCATTCAGGAATGGAAAAGTTCATGATGCTGTCGTTATTGTCCAATGAAACTTATCTTATTGATGCTGATGGTTGTGTTTTCATTATTTGCAGAAGCTACACGTGATCCTTTTCGACAAAGTTTTAGTAGTGACACGTCAAGCAACGAGAAGCAACTCCAATATGATGCAGTATCAAGTTCATAAAGAACCGATACCTCTAGAGGATCTAGAATTGATCGACCTCGCAGAAAGTGATGGCAAGAAAGGCTCATTCAAGAATAAAGTACTTCGTCACCCTTCTACAGGTAAATTTAATTATTGGTTATACCTTCTTTAAATGTGAAAGGCAACAACTACTGTTACTGAGAAACTTAAATAGACTTTCGTTTTTGGCCCAATCCTATGGGAAATACTGCATGTGTAGCCACAGCTTTAGGCTTATCGGTATGTAGTTTATTCAGTTTGCAAATCTATGAGTAACAATTATTTGTTTTGTTGTAGATAAATCTGCTTTCAAGGTGTCATTTAAGTCGCAGTGCGGACACTCGCACACCCTGCAGGCTAGAGATGAGCATGACAAGCGACAGTGGATCACCTGCTTACAGAAGGCAATGTCTGAAATTGGAAATTCCTCAGGGCTTACCTCACAAAAAGATGAAGATTCGGTATCATCCGGCAGCAGATCGAACAAAAGCAGCACCAGCAGTTTACAAAGTATATCATCGAACGACGAAAACACAGTACCAGTAGAGCCATGTTTTACCGCTCCGCAATCCTCAACAGCCAACAAAAGCCATGAAACTGATGTTTAATTATTTGTTCAATGTATTTATTTTACTTGTATACTTACAGTGTAAGGTTTTACTACTTTGGTAAATTGTTTTTTTTTTCGCTTAATTGAAATCATTATGTAATTATTGTACATAGTACCTGCCTACTCCTGTTGTTGATATTATTTATATACTTAGTATTCTGACAAATACTTATCAATCGTCTACTCTTTCTTTGTCCAGCAGCTGATCTACTTTTTTCATTTTTCATTTTCCCGCCCCGTTTTTTATTATTTTCTATGGATAGCCCGATCATGATGTGTTCTCATTTATCATTGCTCTATATAATTGTGAATGGTTGTACATTATTGTAAATCCTACACGAGTGATGATTCTCACCACCGCCATATATTTGTTCATTACAAATAGTGACATGAAGAAATATTGTTTCAAGATTATTTCATATTGTGCGCGACCTAGTCTATGAAAATGAGCATATTTCGGTCTGGCAAGGTAATTTCTGATAGGGATTCTCTGATGATCCTCCTTGATAGCAGATTTCCAGTAACACATCTATCTCAGTATGACGTTAATCCAAGCAATGAGACATAACTGATTTCAATTCATTGCTTAAAATTGTCAAACTTATGGGGTCGTACAAGTTTGATCTATTTTTCCCACATTGGAGTTGCCCCCCTCTACTACGGCGTGTCAGTAGAGGGGGGGGCAACTCCAATGTGGGGAAAATGGATCAAACTTGATCTAGGGTCATACACTGGAATATTTTAGAATTCCTTTACATCTGATGTCAGTGAGAGCTTAGTTAACATCCTATGGTTTTAGAATGAAAACTTTGTGTGTATCATAATTGCAAAAATCAAAATCAATCGTCATCAAGACTAATCCATAGGAACACAGCATAACACTGGTTTGTGGTATATACTGGACATAATGGTGGTACTTAAAAGTGATGTTTATAAATTATGAAGAATAAGACTAAATAAATGTGAAATTAGAGGTGTCTGATAGCCAGCTCTAGACCAGACATTCTATACTCAAGCGTCAATGTCCTTTTGCTGTTCTGCTTCTAAGATATGAGTCTCCCCGCAAACATATCCGACCTGCATCAAATTGTTGCACATAATAAGATTGAGATAAATTTGTATAATAAACTGGAAAAAAACTTTTTTATTATGTTATGTAAGATTAGAGAGAGAAACAGTTGGGTAGGTAAAAGATTCTATTCTTACTGACAGAGCAGTTGGGTGATTTATTGGAGACGTCATCAATTGCCCTAGTCTGAGCCCCCCAGACTTTGCCCCCTGTCCGACGGCCCCCCGGAGGGGAAAAAGTCTGAGAACAATGCAGGATTTCGATGGAGTTGTCTGCTCTTGAGTGTTATAAGTTAATCAAGGGGAGCACTAAAACTGCAATATCTATTGATTTCTATTCATGCCACCTACTATATTGCTCCAGGTATGAGAGTATTCCAGTCAGACTCTGGGAAAAGTAGCCTCATGTTTGGGAAATACCCATGAGCAGAGATATTCACTGCCAAGTAGTGAAGAAAATGTCAGCCAGAATTTCTTTCATTTTGAATAAGGGCGGTCATTCATGACATTGACAAAAGGTCATACAATGTGTATTATTGGACCCTAGGCTATATGAAGTAAGATTAATGTAGAAGTAATGAGAGGAAAAATCCAAGCAAATCCTGCACAGTGCGTAGACTACAATTGCCCATATAATCCTCAACCTCAAGTTAACCTAAAAAATCAGCTTAAGCGGGATAGCGGTGAGCCTCGGTTATCAACTGAGAAATGTGAACATTGTATTCAAATTGATAATTGTCAGGAACAGCCATGTTGATCAAAGCAACGAGTCGGATACACCATGAACAAAATTGAATAGCCACAAGAAGCATCTGCTATCAGATTTTGATATTCTTATTTGAATGTTTTATTGTGGTATCAATGTTGGCATAAGAAATGGATAGAAATCACATAAATTATAAAAGATTATAATATGCCAACAATCTTTAAATTTCATGATAATGGAGAAATCCACTTACAAATGGTGTCGATACAGTTATGTAAATGTTTATAAAATCACATGTATATAATTATGCAATGGATAGGGCGTGGGTCTTTCAGTGGGTCTTTCAATCGAGACGTCCCGTGTTCGATTCCCGGCGTATCACGGTGGTGTCAGGAAGGGCATCCGACCTCAAATGCTCCTGTGCCATAATAGTCAATAAAGTCCGTAGACCCATACTAATGCTACCGGAAACAAATAAACCGAAAAACATCTAGGTTTCTCACACGTTATCACAGGGTATCGAGACTCTAAACAAACGTGAGTTTTTTATCCAGCAACTACTCGTTCGTTTTATAAATGGACTAATGCATAAAAAAAATTTTGCCCTTTGGTAAGCGAAAGACAAGGATCTTCAAGGCCAGGGCAGATGTTTTTTATTGTCACTTCCGCAGAAACTTTGTCAAATCGATCAAAAAAATATAAACAGCGCTGACAGTACCAACAAAACAAAACCTGCGTCATTGTTTCGTGGATTTCAAAAGGTCTCTTCTGGCATATTGAACTGCGAGCCCAGATCAGGAAGACCAAAAGCCTTCAGTATGCCGTTACATCTCCTGTCAGAGTCTGGTGTTCTCAACCATGAGTCACTGTCAACTCTCTTCTCATGGCTGAAAAAGGTTCCTGCTTGACTGTCCAGCTCCATGGTTTTGTGAGCACCGTCAACGAGATCTAGTGAGATATTCAGATGCTCGAATAGCTCTGTTATCATACCAATTGGATCCCTACGCAACTCCTCATACTTCAATGCCTTGAAGTGTATTCCATTCTTACGATACTCCCTCATCATGCTAACTTTTGCTGCCCAGCACATTACAAACCACTCAAATGCATTAGGGCGCAGCTTATGATCCTTCACAAGCTTCCGACAGAATTCGGCGTTGTAGCCGTTCGTATATATCGACCAGTGTGTACACCCTGCAAGTGTGAGGTTCTCACGTCCACTCAGTACTTCTCTGTTAGCATGTAACATGTTGTTCAAGCTCATGGGCAGATGACCAAAGGCTTTGTAGAACGAACTGGCGCAGGAAAGACAATCTCGATAAGCCAACAGTAAGTCATGTGACGGAAAATGCTTCTTGATAACTGGAATCATGTGTTCGTCTGTAGCGGTTGTTTTCCAGAAGATAGAATGACCTCTCGGGGCCATTAGTATCTGCAATTTGATAGATGCCACCACCATTTTTTCGTACTCCTCTGTTTTGGCAAATGTGGCAATATCAGGACATTTGCCAGCTTTCACAATGCTGTAGAACATTGTTTGGGACTCTGAATATGTTACCCAGTTTGGTAAGGCTGCAAACATTTGTGACCATACTGTAGATCCACATCGTATAGTGTGGAAACACCAAACAACCCTAGTGCCTTCAACGTAGGCATTGTCTAGAACTTCCATGACATCTTTTCGGGGGATCGAAATTATTTTCCTAATATAAGGTAAATGAACAGAATCGGATTTTTCCTTAGATTGAACATGTCTGCTTTGGCATCGAGTTCAATGAATTTCGCAAATTCATTTTCAAATCCTAGAAAGAAAACATTGTCTCTTAGGAATGTTTTTGCAGGAGCAAAATGATCATGAGTGAAGATGAAAGAGATGGGTGAGACCAAAATATTCCCAGGCAATGTGTAGCAGTTGCGAAGCACTTGGGCAGTGTATACTTTCTCTTTACCGTCTTTTATGTCTCGCAGCTTGCCATTGATGCCTGAAAGGAGAGGGAGAAAAATTTGAATATCATGCTATATAATAACATGACTAACAATCATAGCAATTTTAACTTTAGATATGAGTTATCTGCCCAATGAGAAAGGGGGACAAATTTGTTTGTCATAATATTATTACGATCGAATGAAGGAAGGAGAACTGGGGAATGTTCCCTGAATAAGTGTGAAGTGATAGCCTTATTCTTGAAACAACAAGCTACAAGCCTATAGATAGATATGTAGATTCTCACCTGAAAATCTCCACACAATGTTGTGAATGATGAAAAGCCATATAGCTCCTATAAAATCAGCAACTTCAACCTGAATAATTCCAAAGTAATCCCGCAGGAGCCCCATGATCTATTAGAGCCAAAATTATCAAGTTTTGATGCCAAGAGTTTCAATGACTTTATGAGATGTATTCCGTGAAGGTGACTGTCCTTATACTATGGGTACTGCTTACATATGATAAGAAAAAGTACAGGGAACAGTTATGTTGATTGCTCGAGTTCAGGGGCGTATTGTAAACATCAGAAAATCGGGGATGAATCACTAAATATGGGTGAGTAATCTAATCACAGATAACATACTTTTTATTTGGTTATAATGAGCCACCTAATAGAATATCGAGTATATTAAGTAATATGCCAACATCTTTTCCAGGGAAATAAATACGAATGTAGAAAAAATGGTACAATACGCCCCTGCTTGAGTTCCAGGGTCTTTGGCTTTATATCAACTAAAAAAAATCTTAAAATAGCTTTAATGGCCTAGTTTAAAACTCACTGAAAAATTTGGTCATTGACCTGACAATGCTGTGAATGTAAGTTGTAGATCCAACAAAGTCTACAGATGATAGAATTTTCTCTAAATATTTTAAGCAGAGGATAAAAATATAAGTCACTGTCACAGGGCAACTGTCAAAAGCCTAGCAACAATCACAAGTAATTAATCATAAGTGTCAAACATTGACACCCATTGAACATTTCTGTTTTATCAAACCTGTCAAGCCATACCTCTTACTTACTTTTTCCAGCAGCAGCTGTCAAAACCCAATTCACTTGCTAATCTCAAAACTGAAATAACTCTGCAAACTCTTGTGTAAGAAGGATTTGTTTAGTTTATTTCTGCAAGCTTACCAACTGTGTGCAGCTAACTTTGTGGACACTTGTGGACTTTAACCACAGACTACATGGACACTCCTGTCTAATGCCCAGAGACTGCAATGTGAGTTAGTGGCATTAGATTATCAAACGCTTGCACATGAGTAGGAGGTAGAGTTAGAGTTAGAGCGCCTGCCTGCACTCTAACGCGCAAACGTTGGAGGTCTCGGGTTCGAATCCTGCTGCAGTCTACAGACTACTGGGCTCAATTGACGCCTCAGGTGTGCTCTGTCCTGCCTGCAAACTGAGAGCAACTTGGCGCCGAATATGGCGGCCCGCACCCTTCGGACAGAGACAAAAACTTGCAATTTTAACCCGATTTTTTTTTTAACCCAGTAATGATCATGTAATGCCACTAACTCGCATTGCAGCCGTCTGATTTATTATCCGTTCACACAACGTACACAGAATTTACGAAAGTTTTCCTCTGTTGTCAAAAGAGCAAAACTAGTAAACTTTCATGGAATGAAGTGTAAATTAACCAAATTGAATGGCAAATTATTTTCAATAATGTCAAGCAATGTTATCAGAGTTCTCTTATTGGTTGATTTCACTTTCTAGAATGATAACACCAAAAGTGGTTTGATATTTAGAAAAAAGAATGAGAGTTTCAAAATTGTTTGACTGGCATGAAGAACTGCAAGTCATTTTAGGATATTTCAATAATAATCGACATGTTGTCAAATTGTTACATCCTATGAATAAAAGCAAAGCATTGAGTTAAATGACCTGAGTCTTCAAATCAGTTACCTCAACCAAAGCTTTCAGTTTAGCTGAGTTGAACCCAACCAAAGATTTAGGATAAAACTAAGTGGCTGTGAGCTCTGACATAATATAATATATATGTTAATTTTTGAATGTGTATGGCCGGGCTATATGGGCTGAATACGTTTGAGTAATGAAATGAAGGTGCAGATGGAGCAGAATTGTTATAAGAGAGATAACTTCTTAATCACTCATCATTTACAAGCATTTTAATAAATAACCATGTACATAGTAGTTATCTTCTCTTCTGTTGGTAGAGGACAACCCTGAGTAAACTTAATCAGATCAAGATTTCACATTTTCAATTTATCAATCAGACTGTATCCATGCATCCGCTGATTACATCCTGGATTCGCAAACATTCTAAAGCTATGAGTTTCATCTGAATCAGATAAAGATTCATAAACGGTAAGTATCTTCTATTGTAAGATTTACACTCGAGTTTTTTTTTATATCTGCATCAAAATGAGGGAACAAAAAACCATAAGGCCTGTTAATCTAAAGCCTACATCAAAATGATGAACTTAGCTTTCCCTGATGTCTTAAAATATGTTTCAGTGGAAATCCTTAATTGAGGGTTTGCTGATGGAAGGTTTCTCATGTGCTAAAATCTAGGCCGTGTCGCTCTTATTCTTACAAATTAAATGACCACATCAAGGATTCAAGCAACTATAGACCATAGCATGGAATTAATAAACTCTTCCTTTCTATATAGGGGGGGGGGGGGTTAACGATACCCTTATAATGAGACTGAGAGCAAACCTAGTTTGTGCTGCCTAATTTGCCATATTGTACTACAGAGAAGGGTTCAGTTATTACCTCATCTCTTTTCTTGATTTTATGAGTTATCTCTAGAAACTTCATTTATGTTATATTTTTTTGATTATGCAGATGATACAATGGTCCTATCGGCCTACAGACTTGGTACAATCAAAGGAATTTGAATCTGTTTATTTCTTAATTCAGAAAGTAATCCCTATTTCTTTTGATATATGGAATTGATATCGACTCTGCAGCTCTCGGTACACTACCAACTCATTATTGCTGCTGCCACTACAAAAGCAGGTATTTAGAACCGTTGCAAATGAGCATAATATTCATTTCAATCCTATTGCTGCTGCTTATCTTCGAAATTCACTCAATCCTCTTCCATCTTTACAGCTAAGGCTACAGGATTTTTGAAACCCCATGCTCTCAACTAATTTGTGAAGATTTTCATTCCATTCATAGATTTCCAAACACACAATATTTTGTTTAGCATTGCATTTAGGATTTTTACCATTCTCACCCAAATATGGGATTTTGCACTCCGTTGAATCGATCAATAGCCTATAGCTAAAAGGCTCTTGTAAGCTCCTTATCTCTCAAAAACAACAGCCAGCCGTAAGCATCAAACCAAGGTGTTACTCAATATTCAAAAATCGTTAAGAAAGGGAAAAAAAGGAGAACAACATTTTGATGAGTAAAAGAAATTGAAGAATTTTTCACTTTATTTTGAAACAGATTATAGTTCTCTAAATCTATGGCCCTTGCACGACGGAGAAGGTTAATAAAAATAAGATATATCTCTGGCTAATTACTAAAAATTGAGACGCAATAATTTCATATGGCCCAAGCTTTCATTGTTACCGCTCTACATCGACATATTATTGCACTGGCCATGGCACTGGCATTACGGCACTGGCCACTGGCCTATGGCACTTGCACTGGCCAGTGTGATAAGCAGTTATGGCACACAATTCCCAAAAAAATAAAACATGACTATAAATAGGTAATCGTACAAAAAGAAAAGAAAATTGATTGAGCAATAATTGGTTTAATGTCTTTGCACATGCCAAATCCGCCTCATGTACTCTCAGTTGATGAGGGACTTCTTGATGCAATGGATCTCTTCTTCAGTACAATCACAACAGCTACGAGTGCTACGACAGCAACAGTGGCTACTCCTGCAACGGTAATTGCCGCTGTGTGGGCTGAAGAGTCTCCTTCACTTCCTGTAATAGAGGAGTCACAAATAAAATAATGTGCACAAGAAAATCTAGTGGTGGAAAATGGAGAAAGCATTGTCAAAATATGTAAAATAACTCAATTTCAATTGTTATATTGGTATATCTTAGTTGTTTTTTATTAGGATTTAAAACATGTCGTTTATTCAACCTTGCTGCAACAATTCCTTACCTAATTCTCCTTTGCTGATGAGTCCTGATTTTGCAATAGCAGCTGAGCTGATGCAAGTGTAGAATCCAGGTGTGTTGATACATTTTGAAGGTGAAGGGCAAAACTCATCAACAAATGTTTGCTCTGAGCATTCGTTTATATCAATACAATCAAAACCGTTGTCGCTCTTGGTCCAGACCACACGTCCTGGGTTGGCAGGATCGAAGCCTGTCGGCTTAGGGAAGCATTCACAGTGGAAACCCACTGGATCATCCTCACATAGATGTGCACAGCCTCCATTGTCTTTGAGACATTCGTTTCTGGCTTGACATTGTGTACCGTTGAGAGTTATCATCCTTGTTACTAGGGCAGCGCCTGGTGTCTGTGTTGTAACTGGGCAGTAACAGTATTTCTGGTAGTGATTCACCCATTCACACACTATATCTGATTCTGTAATATAAGTACATAAATAAATAAATATATATATATATATAAAAACATAATATATGATAATAACACATCTGAAACAATTTTTTTCTGGATTGTCTGACTTTGTTAAAACTTCTCTCTTGAGACAAAACCGATTTAATTCTAGGGGTTTCAAGTTCCTAAAACACATAATAATGGATTTGAATAAACCATTTTTCTACTCCGAAATTTCAAGCTCTGCTTTTCATAGGTAGGTTGTTGCCTACCTAAACATCCTCCAGTGTTAGCCACCACTCCTTCATTTCCAGCGTTATCCATGCATTTACAGGTATCCAGTCCAAAGTTTGTATTTCGGTTTTCACAGCTTGTGTATTGTGCCTGGTGGTTGACTGGGAAACCTCTGCAATTCTTTTCTTCAATCACATTAGTGTGAAGAGTGACTCTTCCATCTACCAACTCCTGATAATCAGGGCAGGTACAGAAGTATCCACCAACAGTGTTTACACAGTTGCCTGAACAGTAAGATAAGGTTCTGGAATCTGTGCACTCATCGACATCCTCGCAGCCATGATTGTCATTCTGAAGTTGGTAGCCAGCATTACATGAACATTGATAACTACCGTCAGTGTCTACGCAGTTGTGCTCACATCCTCCGTTGTTCGTGAGACATTCGTTCGTGTCCACACATAGAGTACCGTTGACTAGTTGTACAACATCGTTCTGCTTACAGTAACAGAGTGTTCCGTAGTAGTAGAAATGCTCACAGTAAATTGACCCAGCTGTAAAATATGTAGTGTAAATAATAAAGGTTGCCAGGTAAACGCTGATGATGATGCTTGTATCACAAAAAGTTTTTTAACAAATAATCAGCCAGACATTAGCTTAATATTGAAAAGTTCCATTCAATACACAAAATGTGGATGTCTCATAAAAAAACTACAATTACTCACCATCACAGTTAACACCTGGTGCACGAGAGGGCAGTTGTCTTCCCTTGCTACATGCACAGTAGTATCCACCCAAAGTGTTGATACACACATCTTCACAGCCGCCATTATTTCCGTCCATGCACTCATTGACATTGTCTGCATCCTTGCCATCTTGGCCTGCTGCTCCGGTATTTCCACGGACTCCCTGTGCTCCCTTATCACCTTGTGCTCCAACATCGCCTGCAATCCCTGACTCTCCTTTAGCACCAGTATCACCTTGAAGACCTTGATCTCCTTGTATGCCGGTACCACCATTCTCACCCTTTTGTCCTGCCACACCACTTTCCCCTTTAATTCCTTGTTCTCCTGTGATACCAGATTCTCCCTTCTGTCCAATAGCACCAGTCTGTCCTTGATCTCCAGTAGCACCAGGGGCACCATCTGTACCTGCAACACCTTGTGCTCCAGTTGTTCCCCTTGCTCCTGAATCTCCCTTTGCACCAGCGACTCCTTGCAGACCTTGTGCACCTGTTTCTCCTCTAACTCCTCCTGCTCCATCTTTACCAGCAGCTCCGGTTTCTCCCTGGCTACCTGGTACTCCAGACTCTCCCTTGGCACCAGTTTCTCCATTCGCACCAGGAATACCTGCTACACCAGGTGCTCCGGCGGAGCCAGATTCTCCTTGATCTCCCTTAACACCAATGGCACCTGTAACACCGTCTATTCCATCGATTCCGGACTCTCCTTTCAAGCCCGGTGCTCCTGTGTTTCCTCGGATACCTGGCGCACCAGTTTCTCCTCTAGAACCAGCTGCAGCACTTTCTCCTTTTTCTCCCTTCAGTCCTTGTATTCCAGCTTCTCCAGCTAACCCGCGTCCACCTGCTATACCTGATTCTCCTTGCTGTCCTTTGACACCAGGTGCACCTATTGACCCTTTAGCTCCTGTGTTTCCAACAGCACCTTGTATCCCCTGGTTTCCCTGTGCACCGGTCATGCCCTGGGCTCCTGGAGCACCAGATTCTCCGGCCTGTCCCTTTACACCATCAGCTCCTAGTAGACCATTACCGCCAGGCAAACCTCGTTCTCCTTGGATACCTTGGTCACCTTTAAGACCTGTCAAAATATGTTACACACACTATAATGCTAAACACTATAAAAAAACATTACTGATATTATCTTATCATTGACATGTTGTAATGCAGATGAGCAATAAGTAGTTTTTATGTAATCTTTCAAAAAGTTGACTAGGATAGTCTAAGCATATGGACACATCCTAAATTAGCGATTCCCATAATTTATCTTTTGTGGATTGAACACCATGTTTACCTTGTGAGCCACTGTCACCACGATCTCCCTTTGCACCAACAGCGCCATCGACACCGTCACTTCCATTAATACCAGACTCTCCCTTTAGGCCCTGTACTCCTGCTGCACCTGGAACACCTGTCTCTCCTGGTGCACCGCTCGTGCCACCTATTCCTGACTCTCCCTTCAACCCGCGTACTCCTTGTAAGCCATCATCTCCTTTCTGGCCCTTGGCACCATCAAAACCATCTGATCCTGGTATTCCGGGCAGTCCAGTAGCTCCAGGAGCACCATCCAGGCCTTGAATACCACTGTCTCCCTTCTCACCGATGGCTCCTGGTAGTCCCGGCAGTCCATCAGCTCCTGCTGCTCCTGCAGCACCTGTGGCTCCATTAAAGCCTTGAGCTCCAGATTCACCTTTTAGTCCATTGATTCCTGGTGCTCCGATACGTCCATCTAGTCCTCTTTCACCATTAGCTCCACTCTCACCTTTAACTCCTGGAAGACCGGGTGCTCCTGGTGACCCTTCGCGTCCCTCTGAACCACTGTCTCCCTTCAGTCCCGGAGCTCCAGTCAATCCAATAGATCCTGAAGATCCAGTAGCTCCTATAAGTCCTGCGACACCGCTTTCTCCCTTTTGACCTTCGAATCCTTGCAGACCTTGTATTCCAGTATCTCCTTGTCTACCCTGGAAACCAGTAGCTCCAGTAGCTCCATTCTCTCCAATAACTCCACTTTCTCCTTTTAGTCCTCGGTCTCCTATTTCTCCCTTTTGGCCATTTACTCCAGCTAAGCCAGTTGCTCCTGTGGCTCCGTTCAATCCAACAATACCACTTTCTCCCTTCTGACCTTGAGCTCCAACTTGACCTTGCTGTCCAGCTGCACCTGTCCTACCAGTGGATCCTGTGGAGCCAGTGGCTCCATCTGTTCCAACACTACCAGACTCTCCCTTTAGTCCGACGGAACCATCAATTCCTGGCAAGCCGCGTAAACCAATGCTTCCTGGCAATCCAGGTGCACCAGCTGTACCAGGTAGGCCCAGCTCTCCCTTGCTGCCATCAACTCCATCGTCTCCTCTCTCACCCTTTAACCCTATTTCTCCATCTAACCCAGGTGTGCCTGGATTTCCTGTGAGTCCTCGTAATCCAGTTGCTCCTGTAGCACCATTGAAACCAACAGCACCACTTTCACCTTTGAGACCTCGTATTCCTGCCACGCCTGGTACACCAGGAGAACCTGTCAGTCCCTGGACTCCAGCAGACCCTGTGGAGCCAATGTCTCCTTGCGTTCCACTTTCTCCTTTCAAGCCTTGAGCTCCATCTTGGCCTCTAACTCCAGGTAATCCTTGTAATCCTTGCTCTCCCTGTATACCTTGTCTACCAGTGCCTCCTGTCGATCCTGTGGCACCATCAGAGCCAGCAGCACCACTCTCTCCTTTAAGTCCCCGCAGGCCTTCACTTCCTACATCTCCTTTATCACCTCTGTCGCCCTTCAAACCATCATTCCCTGTTACTCCAGGAACTCCAGGTTGTCCAGGGGCACCAATATCTCCTCGTGCGCCGGTAACTCCAGAACGTCCAGTACTACCAGTCAAACCTATGGCTCCATCTGCACCTGGCAAGCCAGGTTCTCCTTGACTACCCTGAGCTCCAGGAGTACCAGCTGATCCAGGCTGTCCTTGAGTACCGGGAAATCCAGTCTGTCCAAGAGCACCATCATTTCCAGGTGCACCAGGGGCACCTGTTGACCCTGTTGCACCATTGAATCCTTGTATTCCACTCTCTCCTTTCAGTCCTCGTATCCCATTAGCTCCAGCTTGACCATCATTACCATCAACACCATTAATACCTGGAAGTCCCGGTATACCTGGCCTTCCTGTAGATCCAACACGTCCTTGTTCTCCTGGCTGTCCTGGCTGACCTGCATCACCTTGTGTTCCAGGTTGGCCATTGATACCAGGTCTCCCGTTTGCTCCAGTCTGACCTGGCCTACCATCATTGCCAGGCAGTCCTGGTGTACCAGCACTTCCAGTTGCTCCAACTTGCCCTTGTGCACCTGGAGCACCATTGCTTCCAGCGTTACCTGTTAGTCCTGGCTGTCCAGGTCGACCATCATTACCAGGTAAACCTTGTTGGCCTGGGAAACCTGGTTGGCCATCTCTACCTGGATTTCCCTGAGCTCCAGTAGAACCAGTTGCTCCGTTATCACCAAACACGCCAGATTCTCCTTTCAAACCTCGCAGGCCTGGTTGACCCACAGCACCATTCAGACCATCCCTTCCTGGTTGACCTGGATTCCCGGGCGCTCCTGGAGATCCACGCTCTCCGGCATTTCCATTTTGTCCTGGTGAGCCAGCCGTACCTGGGAACCCTGGTGCACCTGGTTGACCTGTTTCTCCAGGCTGTCCATTGGTTCCTGGCTGTCCTTGATTGCCTGGTGCTCCGTTTTGTCCAGGGGCACCTCTATCACCTGCTCTACCTGGTTGCCCAGGAGCTCCATCATTGCCAGATAATCCTTGTGCACCCGTTGCTCCTACCTGACCTGTAATATATAACACAGTTTAATTACTAACGTCAAGTCAAATGCTATTATCAATCATATATCATATTTGAAACATCCATGTTTGTGGTGACACATTTAGATTGAGAGAAGTATATTGCCCAAGAAGAGTCTAAGCATTTGCAGCAGTAAAAGTTTGTCATTTTGCACTGGTTCAAATCGGCGAAATTCATTGCTTGCTACCATCTGCTAAACCTCATTATTTACCTGATGCTCTCCCACCTCAGCTAGCAAAGAGAAGCTTATCAATAAAAAGTCCCCCTAATCCAGCTGAATTAAACTGATGTAAATTTTCATTCCCCTGTATAGATGTGTGAAGCTGGTAACTTACCATTTTGTCCAGGTTGACCAGGCACTCCTTGTGCACCAGGCTGTCCTGGTTGACCATTTTGCCCATCAAAGCCATCTTGACCATTCAGACCAGATGTTCCAGGCTCTCCTCTGAGTCCTGGTTGACCATCTTGTCCTGCAGCTCCTGGTGATCCTGGATTTCCAGGCTGACCGTCAGCACCGTTCAATCCTGGATTGCCATCTCTCCCAGGATTTCCTGGTGCTCCTTGCTCACCACTTCTTCCGTTTTGTCCTGGCGCTCCAGTCTGACCTGGAAAACCATCTTGTCCATTGCTACCTGGTAGTCCAGCTTCGCCCCTAATCCCAGCTTGTCCTGGAGTTCCAGGTGCTCCTATTTGACCTGGAGTTCCTGGTTGGCCGTCTGATCCGGGGAACCCATCTGCTCCATTTCTTCCTTGATCACCTTGTGCTCCAGGTTGTCCAGTGGCTCCAGGATTACCAGCAATACCTTGCTGGCCTGGGGCTCCATCTAGTCCTCTAGCTCCAGCCTGCCCTGGTTGTCCGTCGCGCCCTTGCTGGCCTGGCTGGCCGGCCTCTCCTTGCTGGCCTATTTCGCCTCTTTGCCCAGGCTGCCCATCTCTACCAGGATTACCTGCTTGCCCATCTTGGCCAGGGAATCCAGGAGCTCCAACCTGACCTGGGAATCCTTGATCTCCTTGACGCCCATCATTACCAGGTTGTCCAGGTCTTCCTGTTGCACCAGTAGCTCCGTTAAATCCTGCTGCTCCAGATTCTCCCTTAAGTCCTCGAAGACCAGGCTGTCCATCATTACCAGGGAATCCTGCTTGCCCTGGCTGCCCTTGAGCACCAGGTTCTCCAGATTGACCTCTTTCTCCTGGGTTACCTGGTTGACCAGGTTGTCCTGGAAATCCATCTCGTCCAGCAGCACCATCTTGTCCAGGTTGACCTGGATTACCATCACTTCCTCTCTGGCCTGGTAGTCCTTGTGCACCTGGCTGACCTGGTGCTCCTACTTGCCCATCATTACCTCTTGCTCCTTGAGCACCAGGTTGTCCTGGTAGTCCATCATTACCATTTTGACCTGGCAATCCTGGCTCTCCTGTAAAGCCTTGTTGACCTGGCTGACCGTCTCTTCCTGTATTTCCTGGTTGTCCATCAGAACCTGGTACTCCCGGGCGACCATCGTTACCGGGGTTGCCTGGCTGTCCATCTTGTCCATCGAATCCATCTACACCTGGTGACCCATCTTGTCCAGTCTGACCAGGTAACCCTTGGTCACCTTGTTCACCACGTTGTCCATTTTGTCCATTTATGCCCGGTGCTCCATCATTTCCAGGAGATCCTGGTTGTCCCGCAGTTCCTGGCTGGCCATCAATACCATTGTCACCTCTCAGCCCTGGCGCTCCTGGCAGACCTTGTAGGCCTGGAGAGCCATCTCTACCTGGAGCTCCTGAGTTACCATCATTTCCGTTTCGCCCAGGTTGTCCTGCATCTCCGGGCTGTCCAGGCTGTCCATCGAACCCTGGTGTACCAGGTGCACCTGCATTACCTGGTCTACCATCAAGTCCTGGAGTTCCATTTTGCCCTCTTTGTCCATCATTTCCTGGAAAACCATCATTTCCTGGTAGTCCTGGAGTTCCTGGTTGACCTGGTGATCCGTCGCTTCCAGGATTACCATCAGCACCTACAGTGGCAATAAATACCTATGTTATTTGGGTGTTTTATGAGCTATGTTTTTTCATCTAATATTTGTGAGCACTATGACATATCTTCATAATTGAAATCACTGGAAGCACAATATCATAACTGAGAATTTATCACAAAGAGTGAACTTTGTCTTTGGGGGTCTTGCCCATAAAACAAATAGTTTGTTCTTTTAGGAAATATACTAAGAATTTTAGGGACAGTACAAACAACTAATTAAAATTAGGTTTCCTGTTCTGCCAGTATTTTGTTGATCACCATCAAGCAAAACTTACCTGGGAATCCAATTTGTCCTGGCTGTCCAGCTGCTCCTGGGTTTCCATCTCTTCCTGGATTTCCATCTTGGCCTGGAAGACCCTGTGCACCGTTTGATCCCCGATCTCCAGGAGCTCCATCGAAGCCATTCTGACCAGGTGCTCCCGCGGTTCCTGGAAAACCATCTTGTCCTGGAGTTCCAGGTTGTCCTGGGGAACCATCTCTACCCGGTTGACCATCATTTCCTCTTTCTCCAGGTGTTCCTGGGGCACCAGACTGACCAGGAGATCCTGACACACCTGGTTGCCCAGCCTGTCCTGGCTGACCTGGTGCTCCTTGATCTCCGGGTAAGCCAGCAGCTCCTTGCTGACCATTGTTTCCTGGTACACCTGAGAAAAAAAAGCAAGCTCATTATTTATAATATAATGGTTAAATTATTAGATAATTAGATTATTTTATGACTCATTTTTAATAATCTCCGCTCTTAGACATTTTTAACCATTTTAAGCATTCAATTTTATCAACACAATGATATCTGATGCAAAAAAAAACTAAACTAAAGTAATATTTTCGCAACTTGGTGTAACTGTTACCGCCTCGCAAGGAATTTTAAAATGAGCTTACATGATATCATAATAACTTATACAACACTATAGGTCTGTGCGCTGACCTCAGGGTTTGATTTTTTCTTGTTCTGACAGTGCATCCAGAGAACCACTCAACAAGACTGGGTATTATAAGGTTAACTATCACTGTGACACTACTTCACTAGCTTTGCTGCTCAATGTATATATTATTTACCTGATTCTCCTCTAGCTCCAGGTTGTCCATCAGCGCCAGGAAGCCCATCTTGTCCATTAATTCCATTTTGGCCATCGATACCATCCCTTCCAGCGGCACCTCTATCCCCTGATGCTCCATCCCTTCCATCATTCCCTGGGAATCCTGGTCGTCCATCTTGACCAGGATTTCCTGAAGCTCCTGGCTGTCCTGGTTGTCCATCAGTACCTGGCAAACCATCTTGTCCTGGTGCTCCTGCTGATCCAGATTCTCCATTCCGTCCTGGTGTACCGGCCTCTCCACGTAATCCAGGCTGACCATCTCGTCCGGGAAATCCTGGTGTTCCAGTTTGACCAGGTAACCCATCATTTCCTGGTTGTCCAGCCTGTCCAGGGAATCCATCCTGCCCTCTTTCTCCCTGCTGCCCGGGTGCACCTGGAAGACCGTTATTTCCATCCCTTCCAGGATTTCCGTCTGCTCCGGGAGCGCCAGATTGGCCTGCAGCACCTGACTCTCCATTTCTACCAGGCGTTCCTGGTGCTCCTTGTTCTCCTCTTAGACCTGGAGTTCCAGCTGTACCAGGAAGTCCTGGAGAACCAACAGCTCCTTGGTTACCGTCTTGTCCGTTTTGACCCGGTGCCCCTGCTTGACCAGTCAGTCCAGCCTCTCCATCACGTCCTGGATTACCATCCTGGCCATTTAAACCTGGTTGACCATCTGATCCTCTATCTCCTGGTGCCCCATCACGCCCAGCTTGTCCAGGGAACCCAGGTTGTCCATCATTACCATCATTGCCTGGGGCGCCTGGTGCTCCAGGTGCTCCATCAAGTCCTGGGTTACCATTTTGCCCTGAACCTCCTTGTAGACCTGGTGTACCTGGCTGACCTGGTGCTCCTGGCTCACCTTGAAATCCTTGCCTGCCTTGTTCGCCTGGTTGACCACGTTCACCTGTCTGTCCAGGTTGTCCTGATGCTCCTGGAAACCCAGGCTGTCCATCTCTTCCAGGGTTTCCATCCTGTCCGGGAAATCCTTGTATTCCAGGGTTCCCATCACTACCCCTAACACCTGGTAGTCCCTGGGCACCTTGAAGTCCGTCTTGGCCCGGCTGTCCAGGGCGTCCTGTGGCGCCAGTTCCTCCGTTCAATCCTGCAACTCCAGACTCTCCTTTCAATCCTCGCAGCCCTTGTGTTCCATCTAGACCATCACGGCCATTTAGGCCATCCCTTCCATTTGTTCCATCCTGACCTGGCAAACCTGGTTGACCTTGATCTCCTCCATCTCCTTTTTGGCCAGCAGCTCCAGCTAAACCTGGGTTTCCATCACGCCCTGGTGTACCTGGGAGTCCATTATTACCTGGTAATCCATCTTGTCCGTTTAGTCCCGATTCTCCTCTCTCCCCTGGGGTACCTGGTAATCCTGATGTTCCAGGTGCTCCTTGTTCACCTTGCCTTCCTGGTTGTCCATCTTGACCAGGTGTTCCAGGTGCTCCAGCATCTCCTGATGAGCCTGTGTCTCCAGGTGCACCATTGACACCTGGTCTTCCTGGTTGTCCGTCCTGGCCTGCTAATCCAGGTTGACCATCAGCTCCTCTGTCCCCTGGAGCACCATCAATCCCATTTTGACCAGGTGCTCCTTGCTGACCATCATTACCAGGATTCCCAGGTAAACCATTTGTACCTGGTTGTCCATCACTTCCAGGTTGTCCGTCAAACCCATTGACTCCTGGTCGACCTTGTGCACCAGACTGTCCTGGTGACCCTTGTATACCCTGTTGACCAGGCAGACCGGGCTGACCTGATTGCCCTTGGTCTCCTTGCTGACCTGGTTGACCTACACTGCCAGATTCTCCTCTGTTTCCATCTCTGCCTGGAGTTCCTGGTTGTCCTTGCGCTCCTGGTCTCCCATCCAGACCTGGATTTCCATCATTTCCTGGGCGGCCATCATTGCCGCTTACACCAGGTGCTCCTGGTTGACCAGGAGACCCATCCTGTCCATTTAGACCAGCAACACCAGACTCTCCTGCTTCACCTCTTGCACCTTGATTACCAGGTTGTCCTGGGTTTCCATCTCTTCCATTTAGTCCTGGAGCTCCTGACTCACCCCTAGCTCCACTCTCACCTTGTCTTCCATCAAATCCAGGTAAACCTGGATTTCCATCCCTACCGTTGGTGCCATCATTTCCTGGCAGCCCCTGTTGACCAGGCGCTCCATCGGCTCCGGGTTGTCCTTGCACACCTTGTTCACCTTTAGGGGCAGCAAGTGCTGGTCGTCCCGGCTGTCCATCCAATCCTGCGCTACCTGGTTGACCAGGCTGTCCAGGTGCTCCAACGTCACCTTGGGCACCCTTAGCACCATCTAGACCATTGCTACCGTCCTGACCATTAAATCCATCACTACCAGCCTGGCCTGGTGTTCCTGGTAAGCCCCTAAGACCGGGTGTTCCAGGGTTTCCATCTCTGCCTGGATTTCCATCATTACCTGGTCGGCCGTCCTGTCCTTGCAATCCTGGTTGCCCAGCAGCTCCAGGTTGACCATCTTGCCCTGATGTCCCTGGGGCACCTGTGTTTCCAGATGCCCCTTTGGCTCCATCTATGCCATCTTGCCCGTTGCTTCCGGGGGTACCGTCATTACCACGAGCTCCTGATTGACCTGCTTCTCCTGCCTCTCCCTGGAGCCCAGGCAAACCAGGCTGACCTGGTTGTCCATCGTTGCCATCATTCCCTGGTTGTCCATTACGGCCTGGTCGACCTTCTACTCCAGGCTGTCCTACTTCGCCTGCATCTCCCTTACTCCCATCTAAGCCCGGGGCTCCAGCAGCTCCTGACTCACCTGGAGCTCCAGGTAGTCCATTTTGTCCAGGAGAACCCGGTTGACCTTGGTTACCAGGTTGGCCGGCTGACCCGCTCTCTCCACGAGCACCAGGTTGTCCATCTGGTCCTCTATTACCTGGCTGACCTCTCTCTCCTGGTAGTCCATTTAGCCCTGGAGCGCCACTTTGTCCAGGTGAACCATCATTGCCTGGATTACCATCCCTTCCATCTTGTCCGGGGTTGCCAGGCTGTCCATTAGAACCATCCTGTCCGGGTGCACCTGCCTCTCCTCTTGCGCCGCTTTCTCCTTTGGCTCCATCTATTCCATCAACTCCATCTCTGCCATCCAGACCACTCTGTCCCTTTTGACCACTGGCTCCTGTCTGACCTGTTTGTGTTAAAATAGGTAGAAGTTTTTGAAATAGTGATAGTGGACGCCAAATTGTACAAACAGTTCAAGGCATATAAAGGAAAATTATGCAACACCTAGTTTCTTTACATTTTTACTCCAAGATGAGACATATAAGGTTTGTTTACCTGATTCACCATTTTGTCCAGGTGTCCCATTTTGTCCATCTCTACCTGGCTGACCAGTGGCGCCATCCTGTCCTCTATCCCCAGTTGCTCCTGGTAAACCATTTTCTCCATTGGCACCATCTTGTCCTCTAGCTCCTTGAGCACCAGTTTCTCCTGTTAAACCAGGAGCTCCTGATTCTCCTTGAACACCGGATTCACCCTTCTGACCAGTTGCTCCGGTCGCACCACTGTTGTCTACAAAACAGAAGAACATAAAACAATGATTCATCATCTTATTGCCGTTATTAATACCATTGAATTTCTACAACATTGACGGAGACCCAGCAATATATTTTTCAACAAGTTTCCAAGGAGATGAAATGGATGGTTCAATCTGGTTGCTAAGCAATCTTGTAAGACATGTCAAAGTTTTTAGGATATTTCTAAACTCGACTTACCACAGGCGTATCCATAGCCATAACCTCCATAAGGATCGCATGGTGGTAAAGTTGAGTACTCAGCATCTTCTGGTGTAACTAAAATGAAAACAAACCGCATGTATTGAAGTAAATTATATATCACATGAATTGCATTCTTTTCAATTTTTTTCCATTTTCTGAAGTTAAATCTGGCACATTATGAAAAAGCATTCTGAAAGAAGATTTATATCGCAGCCAATAAATGTAATATGATTGTGTTTAAGGTTTTGTATGGTGGAGATGGTTAGGGAGCAGAGATTTATAGTCATGATAAGAGCAAAGATCCTGTACAAGTAGATGTACTGTGTTTCCATGAAAAGAAAAGGTTTTGATCAGAAAAGTCATCAAGATGATAACTTTTGGGTGGCTGTCATTAGCCTTGTCAGGCGGCTGCTTTTTTGGTTTTGTGGACTCCCAAAATATAAAAAGTAGCCACGTGACAAGGCTAACAACAGCCAACCAAAAGTTTTATTAACGCTACAGAATGAGAAACCAAAAAAATTTTTTTTTCATTATTATGTTACTTTTGTGGCTGTTATTTGCTACAGAAGAATAGGATTACATGAAATTAAACCCACATAAACTTAACACCTAATGCCTTAAGCTACCAAACTAGCCAATGCGGGTGGGGTCTTCTCCCCACCCACCAATCAGAGCCAACACACTGGCTACTACCAAACATACTTGGGTCAGTGACAGCTCCATATGAGAAGGTTGACTTGAAGCTGCCTGTACTCTCTGCCCATGTTTGTTCTCCTTCTGTTGGTAGTGAGTTGCCTGTGACTTGTATAATCTGCTTTGCTCCAGCGACATTAGCTGCTGAGTCATAAGAGAATGGGATCTGGTCTCTGCTAAGGGCGAATCCTAGTACAAATTGGCCGGTTCTTGGTATAACTGGTCTTCCAGTGACCACAATCTGAAGATGAATAAATCGTATCAAGATAGTGTACGGGACGAGACTACCCTATAAGGTTTATATTAGCAAGTTTTAGCCAGTTTGGGGTGGCTTAATGTTAGCTAGTACCAATTCTTACTAAGTAAATATTAGCTAGCCATGAATTTTACTTTTTCAACCCTGCTGTAATTGGTAGACTCTCCATCCTCCTAAAACGTGACGCCTAAAGGCTATGGTCATACGCTCATTTTACAAGCTTTTGGATTGAAATCACAGAAAAACGATGCAAGCGTTGCTGAGGACATTAGAACGTCAATTTCTTTACATGATTTATGGCAAGTATAAAAATACTTCTGCACCTACTCTTCTTCCATTTGAGCAAGTTTCATATCTATGGAGTTAATCAAGTTTAAAACAAAATGATTAATAGCCTGAAAGTTTACCACATTGCCAGGTTCACTGTGATCAATAAGTGACAGAGGCGTGGCAAGGCAATGAGTTTCGGATTATTATTGTTGTCTAGTTTAAGACCATATACGGTTTTTGTGCTTGGCTTGGTCTGACCAATCTAAGCCTGGAAAAGCCATGCATAACTTCATACTCATAGACACCATGCTTGATAAACTGTGGTGAATCAGGTTTGGCTGGGTTGAGCTGGCTCATAATGTCATCATTATTATGTTATAATTTTGAATAGAGCATAATTTGGGAAATTTCTGGACTAAATGTATCCAACTGTAAATATGAGAGATAGTACTCGCATATATATCCATTCAGTCTGATTCTGCTAACAGCAGAACACAATTTAACCGGATGTAAGTACTAAGATGATGTATATTTTAACAAACTTTGAAATCGACGTAAGCTTGTTTTTCAAGCTGCCAATCTTTTGTTTTTTCCCAGCAACATTGTTTTAGAAAACTCAAAATTGTGAGAATATCGGACGACACTTCAAAATCCCTGAGAAACCATGACATATTGAATGGCAAAATCTTCAACTTCAATCTTCAGAGATTTGATGCGTCTAATTATATAGGGTCAGCTGGTTGCTCTTAGAGGAAGATACAACAAAGAGCTTGTGCTTTGCCCATCAAGCAAGACTAAATCATTTATGACCTGGAAAAAGCTCCTCTAAATGTTGTTATGAAATGAAGATAAGAATGGTAAACTTGCTCTAGCTTAGGTTGCTGGGTGTACCCGATCAACATAATAAACCCTAGAACAGGAGTATATAAATAAGCGGAATTCATTACGAAGATGATGGCCTATGTCTATCTAGCTCATGGTCAGTTGTAACATATTCCACCCATATTCCGTTTGAATGTTTACATGTTTACTCAAACGTGGAAAATAATAGTCAAAACCTTGATAAAATTTCAATATCATGACGTCTTTAGAGATTTTTTCAATTTTAGAAATTTCACATATTGTTGGGTTCTATCTACCAAAGAGCTGACTTGGGTTTATCACCTTAAATTTTTATAATGAAAGATGGGAGCGTTAGTGAGAAAGGCTGTAATTAAGTTGTCTCCCTTTCCCAAATTGCGTGAAAATTACACCTGAAAAAACCCATAAACATATTTAATAGCATATGTGTTATATGTTATACGTGTTGATGAAAATATACTAAGGAGATGACTCTGTCACACAATTTACCTCATGAGCACCAGTTCTTGTATTGAGCATAGCAGAACTTTGGTGGACAAGCTCCAGTGATGTGTTGAGCAGAGCGTTGGTTCCTCCGTGAAAGAGTTGTTCTTTCACAGACCACACTTGGAACCATATCCTTTGGCTTTGTATAGTATTGTATGGGTTTGATACATAATATTGGAACTTTTGAAGTATTCCTGGGCGAAGTTCTATATTTAAATCCACATAAGACTTCCCGGTTTGGCCTGAGTGACCAGAGCTAGATCTTTGTGTTATATTGTTTCCAGCGAAGTCGGCTTCTGGTGGTATCACCCATGATGCTACAAAAACAGTATCAACAGTCAAGTAGGCGAAACCAAGAGCACTGTTTAGAGAAGTGGTGAAAGAAATTGAAATGTTGACATCCACAAAACAGGTGGAGAGAAAATCTAAATTAACTGACAAGCAATCTAGTGGTTAATTATAAATGTATTCAAATTTGCTGGTGATATGCTAAATGGTAGCAAGCTATGACTAATACAGATCCATTTATACCAGTTAGGGATCATGTTTTCAAGATTCTGATTGAAAATGAACTCTCCCTTAAAACTTGAGACAAATTTCCAGCTCTGTTTTACAGATGACATGTTACAGGGATTATACATATTTAAATGGAGATTAATTCAAGAACATATTCCTGATCCGACAAGATAAGAACGTATTTTATCATTCGATTATAATAAAGAGTTATGGTGACCAACATTGAAATTTGAAGGGTACCAGCTGCATTAAGAGACTTTGAGCGAGCGTAGAATTTTACTTACTTTGTGCCGATGAAACAGCTATAATAACTGTTAGTCCAAGTAGGACTCTCATTTCGTCTTAATCCTTTAGGACTATAAAGAAAATTATAAATAACATAAGATAAAAATATCCAACCTTCCTTGCTACCAAACGAATAAAGAAGCAGAATACATTTTTGGCATCATATTAACACAGCACAACAATTGTCAATCATTCCCATGGTACCTGAAATATTTATAGTCTGCACCAACGCTTAGATGAAATCATGAGAATGTTAGGAAATGGATTGGCCTGATAGGACTATGCTATTGTGGTGTCCTCCCAAATACCGATGGTTGTCATGACAAACTTTAGAATTTTTATTCTAATTTACAGCCAGCAACTGGAGCTATGGAGCCTATGCTTGTCTTGACATCCCCAATCACACATATCACTTTTTGCTTTCGTTAGAAGGTACCAACCCACTGTCACTGCCAGCTAATGGTTTTTCAGCAAGACCTTTCAGACACTTATTAATTTAATTATACATCAAGCAAAGCAAGGTGATTTATATCAAAAAGTCGTTTGCTTCTGTTAAGAACCTAATCAGGGAGTTCTCTAGTAATTCTGTGGCAGCACTTTTTAGGTTTGATGATAACAGTTACGCCCTCAATGCTGTTAATGACAAATAGGATTAACTGATTCCAGGTAGACTGAATGCTGTGTAGAACCTACTTAAGTCAAGAGCAAAATGACTGCTTATAGTATGTTTATCTCTTGCGATCAAGCTTGAGAAAATATCATGTCAAAACTACAAAAAATGATAATCCTAGCCACAAAACCCCCTCTTTACCAAATTTAATGATGGCAAAGATGATCTTAAAAATCCATAGACTCTACATCTGTATTCATTACGCCCAACAAGAATCCATTGCTAATCCAGCAAAACCACACTTAGTATCCATAGCAATGAGTTGGAGAGCTATCAACGCCACAAAAACTCCAACATTGGCACTGACAAAACCATGTAGGCAGTTTCCACACAATTGCCTCATAATGTAGAAATCAGACAGATAATAAAACGATGATAATAAGAGTATCGATTTCAGCTATTACTGCCCTGACGCCTTACCTTAGTTGTTTTTGATGTTCTCGTTATTGTCTGCAAGATGATTACTGATAATCCAAACGAGAACAAACTGTATATAAAAGTTTGTGTGCGAACCTATTCCTCAGGGCCCAGCCTTACTTGTAGTATAATGGGAAACTCTCCCTCTATTAAAGCTTCAGCGGCCTGCCGCTGTGCCAATACTACAAATTTCGCTTTCTTCTGAATTTCCCCACGCGTTCCCTGAGGAGTCTTTTCGTTAACTAATTGTATTTCGCCTGCGATGAGAAATAAAAGAGCTTATCACCATAAACATTACCATGGAAACGTACGAAGCATCCACCGAAGCATAAGAATAATGGTTATCTCTTCAACAGAGCAGATGCCGGTTGTGGACCTCAAAATGAATTATGATGGGGGTGAGTGTACGGGTTTGTTGTTGTTTACCCCTCAATTAACACTGATCATAATTTGGTGTCCTCGACCCGTACCTATACTGCATCAAGCTATGACGAATGGGAGGAACTACGTCTCTCCTTAATCAGCGACTGTGATATAACCAAAGAATTACTGATCCTATCAAGTAGTATTTTTTATTACCACACCGCTGGATTATAGTACTGTCATACTGTCTATCTGTCTATCATAAAAATCAAGCTTTTTTTGGTTCTCAATTTTCACACATGCTGACATTATACAATTATTCATGCAGCTATGAAGAGGAATTGTAAAATTTATATTTAATAAGGCGGAGCAGAGGAAGTAGACAACACCCTCCATGCTGCAACTGTCTGACAGCAGAGCCCGACCAAAGTGCAAAAAAACATCTACAGAAATGAGAGAGTAAAAACGTTGCAACAAGAGAAAGTCTAAGCCATTCGTATAGTAAAAAACAAAACCTATCAATGATCCCGCTGATTGAAAGCACCTTGACTTATCTAGCATCATTTCCAGATCCTAGAAGCCATATTATCTTCTCCATATCATGGGTTGTCTATGATGCATATGGTCAGATGCTAAGATGCTTTTTTTAGATGTCAATCATCATTTATAATAGATTTTTCGTCTACAAATAACCTTTTGAATCCATCATTTTTAGCGAGATAATAAAAAGAAACAGGCGATGTATTATTATATGTGAGAACTTTGCCACATGACACTGACAAGTCTAGGGCATCATGATTCTTCCCCCCTCTTCCCCTTCTGTATCTGACACCCGTTTGGTATCGATTTGATCTTAACTTTATCACACAGTTCGCTGTTGTTTTATCATGTTTTAGTGCCATAAAGTCATACTAAGATTCAATTATGAAGGCGATTATCTTCTGTCAATTTATTATTTTTCATCGAAAGTTGCAACTGAATCTAATTCACATCACTTCTTAAATGATTGATATCAGTTCATAATTTCAGCGCAACTGAGGAAATTAAAAAATCACACAACAATCTCATCGAAGGAAATCGGAGCTGAGATAAGCGGATAAAAGTTCAGTTGACTCATGAATTTGTGACTAATTTCCACTGATCAGATTTTAAAGATGAAAGGCTGTATAGGCTGAAGCCCTATGAACGAGAGCCAAGAAAGATGCAGAAAATATTTCCCCTCACATCACTATCTTGAAGTAATGGACATCTTCATTGACTCATTTGTAAAGCTGGTGAAGTATTTTTCAGATCTTGAGCTCAAAGACACATGAGTGGGATGTGCTCTGAGGGGGAGTGTGACGTGACACCCTTGATTAATTGGCAGTCGATAATTCGGTAAGGACTTCATGAGACCTCATTTACAAATTTCCATTTCTAAAAATATCCCAATAGCAGGTACATCGTTGACATGAAAGCTTAGTATGAGGTTCACAAACTCCCTTGAATAAAGGCTATCAACATTCAACAGCAGGCAATAAGGATAAATATCCCAGTGGAAATGTCCTGTGCAAGGATATGCAAGGTCAGGTAATGTTTGAAATGCTTCAACTTGTAACTTTGACCCTCGAGAACTGACACTTGTGAGGACACAATGGCCTGCAATTTGTTTTCACAGCAAGAACAGCATCAGCAATTAAGCACAAGAAATCTCCCTTTTTTTAATTTCAAGGCAGAACACACAAACAGCTTCAATGAAGACTATTTCGACAGCAGATCTGCCGAAAAATTAATTCCGGCAGATAACGGAAATTTCAGACATTGAGAACATCAAAAAATAAATTACAAAAAAAACAGCTCATGCTCACTGAATCAGCCTTTACATATTTCACGGCTTACTCATTGACAGGACAGATGATAACTCATTGCTGGTGGCGCAGACTGGTGGTGAAAGGAATATTTCACGTCACATTAATCATTAACAATATGACACACCTGCGAATGTGTTACCCTAGACAAGGCTTGGATCCTGAGATCAGCGGACCGTAGAAACCCTTCACCAACTCCTCCAGTTAATTATAGAACCATGGTGACACTATACCCAACCTCGCAGGAAGTTTTGAAATCGAAAAGAGTCTGATTCAAAATATAATTCTGATAGGAACAACATGTTGCGAAAAATGAGCGGATCAATGACAGTGACAATCATCTTTTATAATGGGACTTGGGAGACGTTCATTAGAGGAAAACAGGAAGTGAAGACCTTGTCCTCAGCCAACTATAGTCTTAACTAATTCTAAGGGTTTTATTACTAGCAAGGAAGAATAGAAGAGTTCTCTGGCTACTCCTTGCTACTAAAGGCAGTGAAGTTTTAGACATTTCAGTAATGGCAACTTATCTTAATTCAAATGTCTATTTGATTTTCCCAAGTTTTAACAATGCTACGACTTTTGGCAGTCAGTTTAATGTCATGGATTTATTGGTGGATGTATGTAAGAGGCAGGGTCAATAATCCACAGATTAGTTCTATCATTTAGGGTTGTTTTGGACAGATCCATAACAACTTTCAGTCACTTGATACAGCATTTAATGGATAGATGACGTGAAGGCAGGAGTGAAGACATTCCTTCTATGGTCAATCATTGATGCAAGAAAACCATCAACTGGACACCAGCCAGAAAATTGACATATGTAACTTGGAATGACAAGACCAGCTGCAACTTACTCGAGAACTACCTACATATTTCACAATAATAAAACTGTTCATAAACATGCATAAACTTTAGGATTTGGAAAGACACATAGTATACTAATACTAACAAGGAGAAATCATTTTACACTTCGATACAAATAATTAAGCCTGTATACCAACATTAAACGCCAACCAAATCTTAGCAAGTCAGCAGAACTTCTAGTAAGGAGTCGTTGGAATATGAGAGAGTTGTTTTTAGACATGCTGCTACTGTATTTGAGTTTTAGCCGACATACTACTAACTGATATCACATCGACAAAAAATAGTCAACTAATCAAGAGCACCATAATGGAGTGACTAACACACAGAGTGAGAAATGAAAATATTCAAATTATAAGCATAAACAGGAGATTATACATGAAGATGCACACATTATACATATTAATGTCTCAATGCTCAACGCGGTCAGAACTTCTGGCAGGGTGTCGGCACTTGTCACGCCACTGACAAGGTTCCTCTACACACCATAGAGTGCATTGTTCATAGGTAATAGGTACAATTGTAAATCGTGATTGGCCAAATACATTGACTGTGGTAGGTTTGTGCGCATGATGTATAGAATCAACGTTATTCCGTTTGGGAATAAATAATATTGAAAAAAATAGAAAAGTGTTAGATGTTTCTGAGGAGATCATTTCTTCTACTGAGAACCAGTTCGACATCCTCAGGGCTAAGTTTGAAGATACCTAGCTCCTGCACTGTGCTGATAGGGTCCTGTATCTGCTGAGAATCCATGCTGTGAAGCGACTCTGCCAGGGTCGACTTTAATAGTAAGGCGTCACCAAGCTGCATTGTCAATATTTGGCACGACTCCTTACACCTATATAATGGATATCAAAATCAAATGTATCAAAATAGTATATTACAAGGAAATGGAGAAGACCACAGAAACATATCTCATATAACATCGGTCAACGTATTTCATTATATCCTCTGAGTGATGGGTCAACACTTTGAACTTCCAGCGAGGGAATGACTATGTTGCTCAACACCCAGTTCTGTGACGTTTTCAAGAGCCTTGCAATCCTTGCATACAGTAGGAACTCGAATGATTCCAGGACGAGATTGGGAAAATCATTGAGATTTCTGAGCTATTAAGATTGATACCTCCTACTCATGTTGACTTCACGCAAATTAGGTTGGATGGAAAGTTTGATTCAGTGCCAGAATACTTCAGTCTGTCTAGGTTTACTATCGGTAAAGCTTATAATACATGATGTGCTAAGATTAAGGTGTGTACTCGTATTATCCTCCAGGAAGCAGCATATATGTGTAATGAACCTTTGGCTATTGGGCCATTACCATCACATGTTAGACTAGCCACACAAAGGGGTTTCACCGAGAGATACAGGCACAGGCACGGTGATGATGGACTGTATATTGATTTAATAGGAGCAATCGGGTTTGACATCACTGACCAATGTTTGGAATGCTTTGTCATAATCCGCACCCCAAGGTCAACACAGTGCCAACACTAAGCTGATCAGAAATGTGTTTGCTAATCTGGTCAAACCAAATCGATTTCTTGATCGATTGCGGTCTTTGCGGACTATGACCTGTGGACATATTCCAACAATCTCATGAAAAACGGTCCCTTGTCCAAATATTACAGCACAAACTTAGTGTTGAGCATCCTGCTCAGAATAGGAGCAATCAATGTAGTAACAATGTAATGAGTCGTTGAGTAATGTGGATTAAAAGCCCTGACTCACAGCTTAAGGAAATTCTCTGGTCGACTGCTGTATTTGCCAATGATTGGGAACAAATTTCGCGTCATGTCAAAGTTAAACTGTATCACCCCTCCTTCACTGAAGTGATTCTCACAGATGACCTAAAATAGACAAGGTAAAACGCAAGTCATATCCAACTGAGGGAGACAAACTAATTTAGACAAGAGAACTACCTCAGACTCCAGTATAAGTGCGAGGAATTAAGAGCAAAACTATCCTATGGGAGGAGTATGATGTAACACATTATTCCAAATACACCACACCATTCCCTGATGAATAAAATTGTACAGCAATCTCAGTTCACCCCCAGTGCACAGTTTTGAATTAGGTAAGCACAAACTCAATTCATTCTCACCAACAAAGGCTTAGCATCCTGACAGCTTAGGAAATGCAGGAGAATAAATTTCATGTTTATGGCAATTATACTGTAACTCATATTAATGGCAACATTACTATAAAGCTAATAAATCAGAATAATATATGTTGCCAAAAAGGCTCCAAAACTAAAACCAGAATTGATGAACATGAAAAGACAAAAATGGAATTTTCTTGTTTTTCACTTAATGACTCCTTTCAAGTAGGGCATGATGAATATCGGTCACTAAGAATCTGTCATAGTGCAAACCGCAACGCTGCTATAAGAGACACATAGGACCACCACCCCCTTTATGTTTTATAGACCAAGTGCTACACTATGTTTACTTACTTACAGGTTAGTCTTGGTCATGCTTAACCTTGTCACGGGCCCAGTGGTATTTTCTCATGGACAACCACCTGTGGGCCATGTTTAGGGCTTAGACATGCATACTTGGGCAACACAACTTATTACAGCGGTGAGAGATCCTCTACGCATTGATTTATTACATACAAGGTGAATTGAAAGTCCCCTTAATGGCAATATTGGGATATTCACTATATTGGATATCCATACCTCAACTTGGAGTTCTACTCAGATTAAGGGATTAGGATTTGTCGGTGACATGTGGGGGTTGAATGAAAAACATTCCTGACACTAACAAAACTGTTTCAGAAAAACCTTCCATGTTTTCACCCACAATTCTGAAAAACAGCTTAGTCATCTATGTTATAGAGATGACAATACTTTACCATGTTATAGACAAGTCTATCCAGCTCCTGAGCGATTTGTTGCCAGAACCGTGTAAACAGTTGTCTGTGTAATGCCTCCTTGCCCATAACCAGACTATTTTGTAGTTGAATGATGAAGTCACATGCTGTAGCGGAGAGAGTGATCATTGCCTGCTCATCTTTATGCTTCAGATGATTCAATGCAGTCCACCTGGAGGAAACAGAGAAAAGTTTGCCCTTATAAGGGAAATTGTTTATTTATTTTCATCGAGATTTGTTTGTTTATTTTTTCACCGTGCAAGAGTGAGTAACACTGAAGCAGTGCTTCCTCATTAGCTCCTATAGACAAAACCACAAGGGTTTGTTGTTTGTGTACTTCCCACTGTTGCATCAACTAAACATGAATAGAACCTCCTTTTTTACATTCGGATTGTAAGAGATGGTTAGGAAAGTTGACTTATCAGCTAATTTCATCAATTTCCAGGTATCTAGGTTATTATTTCCCTACTAGAATCATACAAGCTTCAGAAATTAGTCAATCAATGAGCTGTATGATTATTGCAGTCTACTAAAGTTGGTAATTCCTAGAATGAGAAGACAAAATCACCACGAAGGAGATTGTCCTTCTGGCAAAAAGAAGACAAATTGTTTTATTATGCAAACATGAATGACTAAAAACGTGCTTAGAAAAAACCAAATGTGAGGTTAGTACAGATGTACAAGTTGTTGCATTAACATATTAAGCAAAATCAGTCAGAATTGGTCCAATGGATTTCTCGCGCAAGCTTTAGGTTATTGTACCAAGATCTCAACACATAACACTGAATATTATATTTTCCATATTTATTCTGGTGGTGATTAAATCAGGGACTTCTATACCAGATTCAATTTTGTCGTCAAAGTTTTGGCAGGGACGATGACAGGATATCGGAAACAAGCCAAAAGCCGGCAATAATTTCTGCATGTTGAAGCAAGCAAGAAAAATGAGTCTTTGACCATACAAATAAAATGTCTGTCAATTGCACATGGAATAGTCCTACGTTCTTGTTTTATCACTCTAGTAGATGGGAAAGGATATGCGTGACATATGTAGAAATCCTATCACGTGTTTATCGATGTTGCACTGAAATACTCCAATTGAATTATGTCAGTTTCATTGAGAAATGAGAAAACGCCCTGCTCAGTCTAAACTTAACTGATGGGCTGGCAATGGATTTTTACATAATCGTTATAAAATTTTGGCAATGAGATTCATTCCCTTACGATTATTCTTGGCTCAGTTCCTCTGTCTTCATTCCTCATTCAGAAGTGGTGGAAATAATATTAAAATCTTTACAGTTTATTCTGTGCGGCAGTTTCACAATGAGAATTATCCATTAAGTGATGCATATCAAACAGCATGTCATTCTGTACAAAAACCATGGACCGGAAAAAATGCTGTTTTAAATCATCGCTTTTTTACTCTTTTTATGAATGTTTTAAATAGGTTTTGAATGTGGCCTAACCATGATAGTTTGAAATTTAGGACCTTGCAATTAGCAGCAAGGTGGGGAAAACACCTTAGGTAAAGAGGCATGAAAACCTAAAAAGGGAAATAGGGAAACAATATTGGTAATGATACAGTATATTTGAGCACTGTGCATTCCATTCCAGGGTCCATCAAGATTTGTTCTAATTAAAGTCTGCATTTAAATTTATTAGCTGAACTTCTGAACCAACAGAAGGGGTCAATTATTATTTGGTCTGAATTGAGAAGAGTGCACAGCTTTAATGAGCAAGGGCCATCTCATTATTTGAGATAGACCTCCACATTCCAATGCTAGAGTTGTCTGATCGATGTTTCATCGATAACTTACATGCTGCGGTTGTTGTCGGCATAAGTCCTCAAACTAGCCTTGAGATCTGAGAGGATATGGTTTGTAAGAGACTTGAGCATGTCTTCTTCTAGAGAGGCGATGTTCTGTATGCTGGTGTCAAAAAGTGAGCACTCCAAATCTTCCACAACACACACATCTATGGCGCGAGGCAACTGAAAGCAGCAATAAAATATCATTATCCTCAAATGTCATTGGGATTTGACAAAAAATCAAACTTTGGTGCTTAGATTATAAATGATTGCATTCTTTGCAGAACATCTGGTCATCATCGGATTATATATAAAAACTCGGTTAATACATAGACCGATAGTAAATATGCATATATACCATTTAGCACATGATCCATGAGGGAAAGTTTGGTCGCAGAATAGTCAGGAAAAAAAACATATAGAAAACATAAGGCAATACTTGTTTTACAACATAGATGAACCAGTAAAAGTTTGTCATAAGGGGCTCTTCACAGTCAAAGTAAAGCTCATAAAATCTGGGACAGTGAGCAAACTGGGAACAGAGTATAACGCGGGAATGTTACAAGCCCCACACAACCAATGCTGAGATCAAGCTAGTTAGGGATTCAGTATGACAACTTGTCGGACACTTGCTCGAGCTTACCAATCTATTAGTAATTTATGGTACTGTTTCTATATATATTTTTGAAATCCATTAATCAGGACCACACAGTCGGACCCAGGCAAAATCTGTCACCACAAAAATTTCTATGACCAACATTCCTATATGATTCCGTGTCCGTGCTGTATTTTTTTGTAAGTTTTATTACAGCCGGGAGTTGCTTGGTCTGAGTAGGAGGTGGTTCAGCTGGTTAGAGCCATCTCCTTTACTATTCAAGTCTCAAGGTTTCTACGTTTGAATTTTGATGATCTCTGGGGTTTGTTGGGCCCCATGTGTACTGAAGGCTAGCCTGTGATGCAGAAACAGCAGCCAAATATTGCTCCGCCAGCTCTGTGGGATATGGCAAATTAATTAACTCTCTAAATTTGACCAACTCAATGTCTTGGCTTGAAGGGATTTGACTGGTCTTGACCGATTCTCCTACTGGCATCATGAAGGCTAGCATTATTGAACATAGTGTAGGAAAACTCTGTTCATGAGTATGCAGTTTAGCATGAAATGACAATCTTTTTCAGCGCCAAGACACTGAAAGATTGACAAATTTGATTTAACCTTCACAAACATCTGAGGCAAGGCCATTTCTAGAACAGTCATAATGTTAATCTTTGTATTGGATACTTTTTTATATCTTTTTTATGTCTTTCAACATGATGCCGCACATATTACGATGCCTAGATTTTATTTTTAAACGCAACAAGTATAATCTTTAATGATGTGTTTTCCACTTAGTGCCCATTGCACCCGCTATGCACCACGTGACCAGCGACGCTCGCCAGCCTGGCTGTGAGATTGCACCCCGGTCCTGCCCAAACTCCCAATAGGTAATTGTTGAACAAGGCGATGCCATTGCTTAACAAGGACCTCTCCCCTCGTTTGTTATCGGTTTTAATAAATTTAAGTTTGTTGGATCAAGTGTTGTATTCATGGTTTGTTATCGTATTTAAAACATTTTGAATTGAGTATGATTTTAATAAAATTTTCAAAATTCTGTATTTGAAAAGCATGTAATGGCCTGATTTTTAGTTTTTCAAAATGATTAGAAAAGTGACCCCTGGTCTAATTCCCTCGATGACATGCAGACTTGTAGCTGGCTTTCACTTGCGTGGCCCCAGAACACTAATTCGTAGATCAAATCCGGATGATAAAAGCCATAATATAATGTCAACCATTAGATTTTGCTCAATGGCTTGGCCGAGTGCTCGTATAACCATCAGGGTTAAATTTAATTTCGTTTTTGGGCTTCTCAAAAGTTCATGGCAAGTTATGTTGGAGTTTCAACCTACAAATTTTGTTGTTCCTATTTCTTCTAAAATGAGCTTTTAATCTTCTAGGGTAAAAATTTTGTTTGAGGCTTCAAAAAGGTTTTCTCATAATTTATCACAAGACGGTTGGTGATACACCATTCATCTATCAGAGGTAAATTTCTCTTCGTAATTCAGGTTAAGTACTAAAAATATTAGTATCGTCAGCAAAAAGTATTTAATTTAGATCGGGTGATGCATTTAAAAAGTCAATAATATGAATTAAAAATGGTACTGGCCCAAGAACCGAACCCTGGGGAGCAACGATCATGACAGGCAGTAAACCTGACGTAATTCATTTACCAAGACAAAGTGTTTTCGATTTAAAAGATAATTTTCTAACAATCGATATGAGGGGAATGAAAATCTGAAAAAAATACATGTTTACTTATAAGAATGCTGTGATTTATTTATAAAAAGCTTTTGAAAGATCTAAAAACTGACCCTGGGTGATTCTTCCATCATTGAAATGGTCGTAAAGATGTTCCGTTATAATATTGATTGTGTCAGTTGTACTGCGCTTCCATCTAATGCCAAATTGGTAATTTGTGAGTAATTCTTTGCACTCTGAATACACTCTCATTTGCATGGAGAGGTGTTTTTCTGAACCTTCGATGTCGAGTTCAAGATTGAAATAGGTGTGTAATTATTACATCTAGTCTTATCTCCCTTTTTAAAAAGCAGCTTTACGAGGGCAATCTTTAAGCACTTTGGGAAAATCGAGGTATTTATCATCAGGTTGTCTAAGTAGGTTATAAGTGGTGCCAGGGTTAGTTTATTATCGTTTGGGCTTGCATATTGATATTCTATCAGGTCCTGTGGCTTTCTTGTTAGAAAAGCTATCAATGACTTTCAGAGTGACAGCGATCTCAGTTTCAGCATAAGAGAATTCAGCTGCAACAAGATTATATAAATTTTAGGAAAATATTAAGAAAATACTGTTGTGTTGACTCGAAGACTTTCTTCCAGATGAGTACCAACATTGATGAAAAAATTTATCAGCTACGGAGATGATCTGATCACCATCATGTTCTAGATGAATTTTCACAGCTGATAATTTTTTGTTACGAAACTCATGGCAAATTTTCATTATCATTGAGGCTTGAATGACCAATGAATATAAGTTGTGACGCACGGGACTACAAATTAGTACGAAAAATCACATTTGAAAAGAATAATTCTGCATAAAATGTGTTGTTTCAGAGTTAACACTACCAATGAGCACAAGCAGGCTCAATCCCATCATAAAGAACATGTTTGAATAGTTTCTGTTCTCCACTCAAAATCAAAAGTGGGGTGATTGACCAAAGAGTTAGAGACAACTCCTTGGCTCGACTAAAGTTAAAATTTGGACCTGGACATCTGCTAGATGACTATTGTTATAAGAGTATAATTTAGTGTCCTGTACGCCGACCCGCGCGTCACATCACTGGTGGGTTTTATTTTTGCCTACACATCAGTACAAGAAAATTTTGTTCTACACTACAATATTCACACATCCTATTATATTACTAAGTTTAATCAACACAATTTTTGTTAGTTTTCAATACCGTACCAAATTTTGTGGCAAAGGTTCTGTAAAACAAGTTCTTTCCTGTGTATTACAGCCTAGATGCTTGTGCTATCTGAATGAATATTGTCAGACAACGTAATTTTGTGTCCTGTGCATCTCACCCAGTCCGTTACAGGTGGAAGACAACTTTATGGTTTATCATTATTAAATCAGTGAGGTGAGAAACTTTTGTGTTGAACATATAAGATTCTACACATTCTCATGAAATGGAATCAAAAGAATGAATTTCATTGTACATCTATTTAAGAAAAAGAAAAATTTAAGTTGTGAACGTCCTGAGTGTGCCAAACTGCTATAAAATGACTTCTCTGAATACTATCGACATGGCCGAGCCGTGAAAGTTCATTTTGGGTGAACAGATTTTTTCTTTTCTTGTTAGTACGTAACTTTAACTTTTTATACAACTAATAAATACAGAGTTAACCTGCTCTATGTCCAATCATTGTAGTCTTATCGATGTCATTATTAGCATGAGTCAAGACTTGGCTTTCGAAAAAAAAGTTGGTGATAATCAAGAGTTACTTGCATATTATCCTAAAGAATAGTTGGAAATATTTGTTAGAAGTCACTAGCTCTCAGTTTGTGGACCCCAACGAACCCCAGATATAATCGAAATTGAACGACTAAACTTTATGACTTGCACAGTGAAGAGGACAGCTCTAAACAGCTAAGCCATCTCCTATTCTAACCAAGCAGCTAGCAAAAATAATACAATAATCAAAAAAAAATACAGCGTGGTTTGATCTCCTTTGGTTGCATATTTTGGCATTATGGCGATGGTATTTTGGGATATGGTATGTTGACCCAAATGGTATTATGTCCAATCCGGCGTTATATCCACTGGTATTTCGACACAACTGGCGTTTTGTACCACTGGTATTTTGCCATTGGTATAGTGTGCAGTGGTGTTATGACCTATGGCATTATGGCCATGGCATTATGGCAATGGCATTATGTCACTGGCATTTTGTCCCAATGGCATTTTGACCATGGCATTATGGCCGGGTACCTTCCTATATATGTCTTTATATTGATACATGGTCTCGTATGTCATACACTTCTATAACTTGATTGAGCAAAATAAATTTGAACATAAATATAGAATCAGTTACATTTTTCTCCCCACTCTGAATCTCCATAAATATGATGCCATCAGATATCACCATTTATATTATGAAATTAAAACTTGGCCTGATTTGAACTTCTCCTTCATCATGATCTACTCATTAAATCTTCCTGGTCACATTATATACTGTCTGGTCTCATGTGCAGTGATAGCAGTATGAAACAATACTCTCTAGACAAACAGGTGGTTGGCACCCATCGTCCTCAAAGATTACTTAATATTTTGATATATAATAATGTTGTATATATCATGACTGATAAAACACATCCTTGATATCAATTTAATTAGAATGTTCTACTTAGTATAGTATGGATCATTGAAGTCGTCTGGATTTTTTGGGATGAGTGACCTTTGAGAGATTGTGTGTTATTGGGTGTTTGGGTTGACTGAAGTAGTTCTGAATAATGTGGTATGTGGGTAGTGAGAAGCTAGGAGAATTCTACTGAAAGCAATGTTATTGAAAGCCTGGGGTAAAGCCATTGATACAAATTTTCTCAAGCTAATGGCGCTTAAAAGAATTTACGAATTATCTGTCATATCTTTTAGAGATCATGATGTACTATGTTTAAAAACTGGCTGCTACATTTAGCCCATTCAGAGTAGGTTTTAACCTCAAAAAACTTTCATCAACCAACAACTCACAATCCAATTCAAAAGATAACGCAACTGTTTTTTTTTTCAATTTCCAACAAGAAATAGCAATGGAAGTGAGGAATTTGGCAGATTTGAGCTTCAAAGAAATGATATTAATTAGGAGAAGATTAAAATGGTTGAGTCCCACTTGCACATGGCCATTAGAGTGGCAATAAATCAGTGGTAAATCATTTTTAGATCGTAGCAGCCTTGTTTTGCACAGTTAGCAAGTGTGTCATAATTCACCAAACCCTAGAAACATTGCTACCTCAGACCTATTTTTATCCACGATGTGCTATTTTTACCAGATTATTAGGAAATGAGGAGTCCAGAATCAGAAAATCATTAGACAATGAAATTTTAATTCCAAGGGGATCAGCTAATTATTTTTATCCCTGTTTTTTGACAAATTACATCACCTGCCACCCTGGTGACACGTGTGCTACTGAAGCATGCTAAAATACTAAATCTTTATATCCTTAACATAATCTCACTGTATAGCCTCTGATCACAGATAATTTTACATTCGCAGAGGGGAGGCACCCTCTTTTATTGGACAGGTCATGAATCTTCTTTGCCAAATGCGTTGCACTTTCATGTATCATGTTTTTCCTAAAATTTGAGTTTCTGTAAAATATGGATTTATGAAACTCAAACAAAATCTGACGCAGTTGGAGGATATGTCATTCCATTATAATGTTGCTTCATGTACAGCCAGTTCTGTCACATTCCCCCTAGGTGTGTGGGTGTAGTAAACTATGTGCCGCTATTTGCAAAGTAAAAAACATGCTACACCCTACTATTGGCGTCCTCAAATTATTAACTCATTGATACAATTGGTTCTTTGCACAAATGCCAATTTCCAATACATACTTCCATTAAGAATACCTGACAAAAAATCGGCAACTTATGCTGCTGTGTTATAAAGGGGAAATGTGTATTAGAGGATATTGTTTGGAAAAAATACTGTGATGCTCGGTGTAGAAGGTGTTCGAATGTAAACTAGAATTTGGTGAGTAGATGTATCAAACCACTAGCATAAGGAGATCTGAAAAACTGCACAGTGAACATATTAAACTCGGTGAAACCAAAATTAAAAACAAAAACCCCAGACTGAGAAGAAAAAAACCAGTATTGTTGGCAATGCAACCTTGATGCTTTTGTAATGGGATACCGGAGATGCAATGAGACAGATAATTTCTCTTCAGTAAACTATGCCCAGGTGTTGAAATGAGACACTGCTCTCTTCTGTGCCAAGTCTTGCACAGGCAAAATAGAACAGAGAGAGATCAGGGTCACTTGGTGGAGATATTTTCCTTCAGTTATGTAGTTACGCTAAAATATATCTTATATTTCATTGATTGGTACAAACCTGATATGCAGCATTTCTCGACAACCTTTTATTCAACATTTCAGAGAGACTGTCATCGTCGATGGCGCTCAGGCTTTTCTGATACTGAAGCCTCAAGAAAAACTGCAAAAAATAATTATATGATTCAGCCCGAGTCAGCCAGGCAGGCAGGTAGAGTTAGTGAAGCATGCTCATTACCAATTAGCACAGGGACGGATTACCAAGTGTGACATGATGATAAATCTCACAAAAATTTTTCCATTTTCTTTGATACTCCCATGTCAGAGCTAAACCTGACCACAAAGATAATGTAGAAGACCAATTAAAGCACTTCAGTACCAATTACTACTTCCACACCAAGTATGCAACATCACAATATTCCGGTCTTCTCATGGCTTTGGTGGCCATTGACCAGATGCAAGGTCAGGAACCAATTAGGTGTTTGGCTTCATAATTTAGGCAGGCTCATAGTAAAGTGCTTCTCAGAGATTTGACGTCAATATATCAGGTTTACTTCATGTCAGAAGGTACTTGGGCCCAACTTACCGTGCATAGATGATCTAATTTTCTGTACTTAGAAATCTAATCTACTTATCTTCAAGAATAACCTTACAGATTATACAGCTTTGGGTCTCAACAATCTCTCTACCTTGCTCATCAGTTAATTAAGATATTAGACAATGGAAAGAACACACCTCAATGTTTTGAAGCAAATTCTGAGTCTGCTCAACATGAGGAGGACATACTGAACAATCCAATGTTGCAGATCATATTTTGATTCTGCTTATGGTGTGACAAAAAAAAATTCAGATACCATAGAATTTGCTTCAAAATATTAAAATTTTCAAAGTAATGCAATCCTTCTCTAAACTCAGGCTTCTGTAGGCTAGCCTCCATCAACCGAGCTTAGAGAAAATTGCATTACAGTGCACTCCACCTAATGCAAACCTCTGGGGATCACCAAATGTTGTCCTAATTAAGCATAGTTTGAATTATGGGACCAGTGTCCTTTGTCTGAATTAACAGGAGTTGTGAATTAGGGGATTACACTGTACTACACATTATAAAGTCTTGTGTGCGTGGAAAACTTAACGGCAAAAACAAACCGGTTTTTCTACCCAGTCCCTGAGGACTGAGATAATGTAGTGAGTTGTGTTGAGTATCGCTAAGTATTGAGGACTTATAGGAGAAAACTCTTTCCTCAGCTGAACTAGTCGTATTCTGTAGTCCTCTAATAATTCTCTCTTCATACACACAAACATCAGCTGACATACAGGATAGGGTAAGGGCTCGTATCGCTCTACAACAGACAGTGATATTCTAAATCACAACCATAGCTGAAATGTGAAACTGCTTCTTAATGTGCAAATCGTCAAGATTAATAGTTCTTTGGACACACAGACATACTCAAACTTTCTATACGTGTAAAATACGATGTATCATCTGCTATCTCAGGGTGTGTGGATTTGTTCATTTGCTCATGTTTCATCTGAATAACCATATCATTGATGTGGTTTGATATTTAAGGGAACAATAATCGAAGCGCAACTTTAGCTGGAATGAAGATGGAATTGAGTACCCCACTTCATGGTTCGATTACGGTCCACTAAGTATAACTGTACAAAACTTGTAAAACAATGAGAAAAACAGTAATATTCTGACATTTCCTGCAGAAAACAGGTGGAAGTTCTGCAAAAGGATACAGCGTATATAATGTACTGGACGGAATTCATCCAAAGAGATAAAATCTATTGTGGTACGGAGTTTGGGTGATTAGTTCGCCACCGACGTGTGTCACCATGATGGATTAACAACAATTGCCAAAAAAAGATGATATCAACCAGAGCCGGGCCAGATTATTCAACATCCCTTTAATGATTTTATGGCCTGCCAGACCCCACATTCTGGTTTTACACCGCAGCACACCACAAACAATGCATTGAGTCAGAAAAACAGTAACCTGGACCATACTGGCCTTGAGTCACGAAACCTCAAAGAAACGATTATTCTAATTTGAGATCGTAACTAGGCAATTAGTGTTTCTTAGGTAAGTCTAGATATATAGTAAGTCTTCTTGATAATTTCAGTGATGGACTGAAATGCCCACTGTTGCAACAGACCACAAATATTTCAGAAGATTAGGCAACCATTTTTTCCATTTTTTAGAGTATGCCAAGTACAGAACTCTGAAGGCGTGAGGTTGTCACACTCCCTTCTTAAACCCAACGAATCGGTGAACTGTCAACCAACCTGTCCTGACAGGGTTTCATTATAATAATTATGACTAAGTATGAAATTTGCACATAAAATGAGGAAAGTTATGTTCAACTATACAGAGGTTTTGGCCGGATATGTTCTTCTAATGGGAGTGTCAATCAGAACAGGTTGTACTGATGAACTTATGGGGGAGTCGGTGCTGAAATGGCAATGATGGATCATTAGCCTGGAATAGAATGGAAAGATGGATTACTATCAGGAATGCAAAATTTTTCCAGGTTAAATGGGTGAACGTCGGGGTAAGGTGAAATGTCAGCAGTCAATCGGCCATCAAAAATAGATTGTGGCCTGTGGGTGGCATACATAAAGGAGGATCTCGGTAGGTTGTTTCATGGTGGTACATTGATCGGAGAGCACCTGGGATGAAGATAAATTTCGTATTTCTATCTAAAAGTATCTTGATTTGATGGGAGGAATAAATATAATATCAAGGCTATTATCGTATATCACCTTTCTTTTTAGTAAAAACAATGTCTGTGAACTCTAAGTTAAGTTTTACCTCTATAAAAATGGTAATAAAATGCATAAAAATGTGAAAACGCCCTACAGTGTGTAATAATTTCACTTGAACTCCTAAACATGACAATCAATTCTGAAATAGTATTTTAGTAATGTTGGTGAGCAGAGAGCAGAGAGAAGCGGTTTTTTATTCTATTATCCTCCATTGATCATCGTACCTTAACGGCTCCTCTCAAGATATAAAACAATTCAGAAAAATATTGAGACAATTTGGGACCTTTGGAGAGATAATTGATAATTGCATAAGGTAAAAAACAGGACAATCACCTTAATTAAAAAGAAATGAGAAATTCGAAGTCAAGAAGTCAATTCTGCAGTAAGCTGATTAAAAATAAATTCATCAGAACCAAAAGGGCCTGAGTCCGTTACACAACAGTGTGGTTATGAATTGGAGGGCAATAAACCTGACCATGTTTATGGGTGGCAAGGAATACAGTAACTTTTTGTAGGCTTCACCTCCAATTTTGCATATAGCATATCATGGACTACAACCACAAGCAACCCCTGACAAACAACGCCGCACGGTGCTTCTGGAAAGTGAGTTTATAAGCCGTTGGCCGATGCTATGAGTTTCCTTAGATCAAGCATGATCCAATTTGCCTGCATTCAGCATTTGAGCTCATCAGTAGAATGGGAATGATCGGACTGCGGGAAAATTGGATAAAACTTGTTCTTGTGTTTCATTCTTGAGTAGAAATCAACATATTTCTATAAATAATGATAATCTTGTTTCGAGTGTTTGTTTACCTGTTATGGCTGTGAGTAGTGTGATGAAGCTCTCAGCACATTCCGCTGCCTTATACTCATCATCATCATCTATATCAGCATTGAACTGAGACACCCAAGCAGTGGACGACTCTGTCATCATGTCCATCTTCTCCTGGGCAACTGTGTAATCAATCCATAACATACATCAGTACTCACACTTACAGTATAAGTCAGTACTTACACTAGACACTTACACATCACACCAAATACATCGAAGTCTTGTTATCTTGTCACTCTGGGTTGACATCAAGATGGCCGCTGACCAACACTCCCACAATGCAACTGTAGGTAGGAGCTCACAAAGAGATCAGGCAGAGAAACTGACTATCGACCTGATCTGCGTGTGATTGTCATAATGCTTCTCTATACATCTCTAAACTTATTAACATGCCCCATCACAGCTTAGTGAGAACTTTGTTTTGTTTTGTAATCTTTCCATAGGCAATTAAAGTTTTTCATCTGATATAATTTTCTAATCAGTTTTATTCATGAGAAATCTCGTGTGTTATGAGAAAATAATTTTGGTTAGCATTTTGACTTTAATTCAGAGCGTTTTTCCTGTATATGTGGGACTAAAGTGCCAAAAAATTGAATTTGAAAATTGAAAGAAAATTTAAATGCCAGCTTAAATATTGTCAATCTGATGGTTGAAAGAATTACATATATACACTATTTTTTTTGGCAGACAATATCATCCTGGTGGGATGTTTTCCATAATGATTTCTATGTTTTCTATAATGTTTTCCATAATGTTTTCCATAAAATTGAAATCATACGTCAAGACACTATGGCTCAGGCCCAGCTGAAGACTTTGTTGCTTGGTAATCAGCTAATGCGAGATCAAGGAAGGGAAAATATTGTTTTTCGGATATTTGGAGGCGATTGATGGTGTTTCTAAAATGAGTCAGTAAGAGCATTTGGCAATTAATCTGCAAATCACCAGTTCTATAGTGCTCCACTTCATCCTGTAAATTTGTGGAATGCCTCTATCGGGTCAAGTCTATAAATAGCCTGTCAATAGCGCTACTTAAATGGTTATCAAAAATCATTTTAAGCTGAAGACATAACTCATCCACCAACGATAAATTGCAAAATCAAAAACAGGATCAAAATGACAGGGAGCAACATACAGATGTCTAAAAGTCGTCATGTCTCCGAGGTAACCGTCTTATGAGTCAAGAGATGACAACTCCATTTTTTCCTTAGCAACATCCAAGGACCGACGTCACCAGAGACAGGACCAAGGGTGGTAAACAAAATGCATGTGAATCAACTTGCTGCATCAAAATCAGATAAATGAAGCACAATTTAGCAACATTTAGATTGGCATTTCATTGAGAGAGTTGCATCCTACAATTAATATTTTGCCATCCATCATCAACATGATCATTTATGCCAAAAAATTAGTACCGCCGCCAAAAAGTTAGTACCTTGATGATACGCCTTAATGGCCATGAACTTAAAAATAATAATTATCACTTTGTGGTAGTTGGTAGGCGTGACTCCAAAACACGGAGCAAAATAAAACACATTACAAGCCACAATCAGACACTGTCATTTAATGTCATGTATAGTCTCCTGCTCCCAAGCAACCGAGGGAAGAATTCCCAAAATCATGCTTCACAACTTGACTGTCAAAAAACACATTTCAATCATAGTGTGAGGCAATAACCCTCAAAAATTTATATAGGTTAATGCCATAAGCTGCACTGATAATCTTTTTATCTTGAAATTACGTCTATGACAAGCCACCGCTAAACGTGGATTGTGTAACTGGCTTATCAGTGAGTAAAGTACCATAACCTCAAGCCCTTATTCTAAAATAAATTGATACGACCAAAACCCAAAGACCCATATATCATACACAACAAGAACGGGTCAGAGTCAAGTTGCAGCTCCTGTTTTTTGTAGTCCACTTTTATAGGATTCAAATGCATTTCAAATTGTTTTGCCAAAGAATTGACAAAAAAATGTCACAATGTTCATGGTATGCTTACATTTCTTCTCAATAATGATCCATTTCTTGAATGGTTCCTCAGCAGTGAGAACATGTATACAGCTCGCCTCATCAGAAGGGTAGTCGTGTAGAGCTATCATATCTGAGTGGAACGACAGGGTCTCGTGTATCAGGTGTGAATACTGGTGCTCATCATACATTATCTCTGGGATACAACTAATCAACTTTTCCATGGCAAGTATTTGTAAACCTAGAAACGGGATATATAAAGCCATGCAGTATACAGCCATATTTTGAAACAAGTTATGTGGAAAGACAAAGGGACATTTATATGATGAGAAAACAATGGTGAACAGTTCATGGCGGTTGATGAATTTTGTGAACTTGTTCTTTAGAGGCCACAAGCATGCATTGATTTGTAGACAAATCTGCTCTTATCTATCAGTGGCCATAACAGTAAAGATCACTAGACAGAAAATTTACCCAACCAATATCATGCCCATCCACCTGTATAATTATAAACAGCAATTATGCATTATGGCAGGAAATCAGCTTTTATAACTCTTTGTATCAGATTCAATTTCACCTGAGGAAGTTGTCATACGAACATAAAGTGCAGTGAAATTAATCAGATAACGTGTCAAGCCTCACATCTTAGAAATTCTACATTTGCATTCACAGAATCGTAGCCTGAGTCCCACAGCGCAGGTTGTATAATTGTAGACAGGCAGTCTGCGTGGTCCTTGGCCCATGTCAGTAATTGAGTAAAAAACCATTCGGGCTAAAAGTAAAGAGTAACAAAAAACTAAGAATGGACAAGAGAAAAACATCAAATCCAGCTGCACACTGCCGATTGATCAGAAGAAAGGATCATCATAAGCGAGGATATTACTCAAGTTGACATATCTGATATCACAATGAATTTAAATGGAAGCTATAAAATCAGTTTGCATGCAACCCCATCAATGTGAAGAGGAGGCAAAGGTATTCGAAAACAAAATTAACACCTATTATCATTTTTATGCCCGTGATCAAATTATCTTATCCTAAACTTGATAACATCCTCAGCAACACTTAATGATTTATCATGCAGTCACTCACTCAATAATACTAGCCCTGGTTCTTGGAAAGAGAAAGGAATGACTTCTCTTGATAAAATTGAATAACAGGTCGACCACACATACTGTGCATTAATCCATTAATATAAATTCCAGCTTAGTCTGTTATAACAAGAGATTGGTGTCATGTTGCGATCTCTAGCTTGACCAGGGCGAACCATTAAATATGCAGAGTCACTGTGTCAAAAATGATGATACAGAATTATTCCACAAACCTTGTCTGGATTGTTGGTTTGCTTGCTGCCATAAAAATGAAACTGGAATCGTTTTCTCAGTGGTTCTACTAACAGTGATAAAGGCAACACAGCAGCTTTGTAGTTGGGTAGGCTAGCTATTGTAGGGTGAATACTAACACCATCTGTGACTCCATGTCTGCAAAACTGGTCAAGGAAATAATTAAACCAGATGGTCTTGTCTTATCTGCGGGGTTGGTGGTGGTATGAGAACAGGTAGTTGACACCCATTATTCTCAAGGACTGCTGGGCAATTGTAGATTATTGCTGATAGAAAAAAACTGTTGTCAGAAGGATGTGAATGTTTCACACTGTTGATTATTCTGAACAGTTGTGAATATGTTCTTGTGTGAGTCTGAGGTATACAGGATTTTAATAGGTTTGGAGTCTGAGTCCTTTGGTTGACATCAGTTTTCCTGCCTACTGAGGTAGAGAAGGCTGGGGCAAATCATTTGTGACATAAGTAGAAATGGAACCTGGAACCTATTTCATGATAGCTATAGATGTGATCTATTGCATTATCAAAGCTCCAGATGGTAGATTGATGAAGATCTTTCCATAAGATTGATGTGACATTTGAATAGCAACAGAATAGATCAGCAATAATTTGGAAGTGTGATCCTAACAACGCTAGAGGAAATTTAAAGGATACGGTAGCTGTATACGTAGCAGTAGTTTGAACAATTTAGACAGATTTGCTGTAATCTTTTGGGGATCCTCTGATAAGTTTGCAGGTTTCGTTTTCTGTGCACCGATAGTTGTGACAGATGGCCATTCCATGGTTTTCATCACAACGCTTAGTTCTCTAAAACATATAAAACTAGGCCATGAGGATATAGATATATAGAAGTATTTAGGAGGGGAAAAAAGCACCGATCAATATTAACACCTTACACACTTACCTCAACTTCTTGCAGCTGATCTAGCCAGTGAGAAATTTTCCATGGTCAGCCTGGGATTGCTTTTCTAATGGAGCCATATCTCTGCTAGCAAACTCATGCTTGCAGTGAATCATTTGGACAGATAAACCATAAAATTTATTACATTACTAGTTATTAATTACATATTAGAAGTTGTTTCTTCTCTGATATAACATTTCAATGAGAAGATAACTATGAACTTACTTGTTTAGCCTATCTCTCAGCACAATGTGCCAATGTCTGAGGGTTTGTGATAGGAAGTTAAGCAGATTTGAACATTTAGTATCTCGTAGTTTCTCGTATAGCGCTATTATCTCTTCAAAGACATCTATTGCTTTGATGTCAGATTCCTCCAAGAGTGCTGACTGTATGCTGCAGCTGTACGGAGAGTAACAAGAGTTACAAGTTACAAGTATGTGATGTACATTCTTTATGCGAAATGGGTCATAGAAAAATAACCAAAATGAATGACCAAATATGGTTGGTTTATGTGTCCTCTCACTAGTTTTAGAATATTTACAGCTCTTAAATTCATAATTTCATAGGGGTTACCTGGCATGCTCAATTTTGTCTATGCATCTCAGGTAGGCCTTGCACTGCTCCAACTCTGCAGCCCTTTTCACTAGCTTGCCAAGATCAGATAGCGAGTCAGTCACAGACTCTGTATGTGTGTCTAGCTCCTCACTGGTTGAAGCCACATCCACATACAAAGATTGCAGTTCCTCCTCAAGTCTTTGCCCTGTGAGGGCTTTTTTCTTGCTGCTGGTCGCTGCAGGAGCGGAGACATCACTAACCTATGGATATATATATATATATGTATATATATATTATATATAAGATCATTTTGAATTACGAAAAATCATCAGTTGGTGACAGTAGAAAGCAAGATATTGAAATAAAATCTAGACATATGTGTGTTGAATATCAGTCGCTCGTCTGAATCGGAGAAAAACAGCTCATTCTGTGTATTACACAGAAGATTGGAATCAATCAGACACACCCAACAGCATCTCTAAACGCTGCTAAGTGACAAGCGTTCCTTGCTTAGCAGTTGTCTCTTCAGCTACCCAATTGTAAACGCAAGAGGTGTTTATCAACAGCGATACTAATTTCCGACAAATCCTCCAGAAAATTTGGCCACCCATTCCCAAAACCTTAGTAAGTGCATTCAGAATTTTTATCTCCCTTAATCCATTAAAACATATAGTGCAACTCGCAAGTTATTTTGTGCAAGTTTTTCATGTTGGTATAGTGGCCAACAACTGAATTATCCTGGGTTCGATTCCCCAGTCGAAACCTTTATTTTGACAACAGCCAAGTCATACAAGGTGTTTGAGCTGGTACTCTTTGAGATGTAGGTGCTTACTGGGTTAAGATTGCAAACACACTGAGGGTAAGGTGTAGGAATTAGGGAATACCTAGAAGAACAGTACATATAACAGTATACTAGGCGCTACACAAATAGATCTACTATTTTGTTTGGTTGGCTCTTTGTATTATTGTGCCCTCAGAGAAACAGTTAGGGAGTTATAAATTAGTGATCTGTCATAATAAATAAATGTCCAATTGCAGGATCCGAAAGGAGGATATCTAAATAATGTATTGTATCAGCTTGGATACAGGAATAGATTAAGATATTCAGTTTGTTTTTCCCATAGCTGTAACGGTGATGACTCAACTGTCAGCAGTAACCTAACATGACAGATCTTTGTTCAGAGTTTTAGCGGTTGTCTAGCTGTTGTTTTTGTTTGGACAATGATTAGGTAACTCTTTTTCATTAAGAAATGAAACACTCATTCATCCAAAGTTGTTCGACTTTGACGCACTTTTGCACCAACACACAATTCAAACATGTCATTGGCACACTGGGTCAGATTGGAAGACATCATTCATTCATACACTACGAACTAGAGTACAGCTATTTCGTCATATGTTGGGCGCTGTCTATAGCGGTGCCCCAACATTGAAAAAGTGCAGCCGTGAAACTCAGGTAAAGTACACCTCATAACTAATCTTTTCTAGTAATGTCAATGAGCAGTGTTGGTCGCGTATACAAGATGAATGAAGAGCTTCCTTGTAGAGAGAAGAATGTAAGAGAAATCAGATGAAGGAAAGTCTTAGTCGTAACCAGGTGTTGGCTCAGACTCAGAGCCAACAATACCTATATATAAATATATATATATACAAACCTCCACCCTCACACAAGCAGGTCTACAACTACAAGTGAGACTAAAATACATAAAACTTAAATAATAATTACCTTATCCTTCAACTTATCTTGTTCAGCAACTAAAGTTTGTTGTAAGGCTTTGCACTGAGCAAGTGATTTGACCCCATTCCCAAGGAAATGGTTGAGAAACTCAACAGGAGAATCAAATGTTTCCACATCACCAAAGTCAGCCATGATTTTACTGTGAGAAGTGAAGATCTTCAACCATTTACCAGTGTAGTAATGATCTAACAAGTGAAATTTTCTGTAGAGCTCATACATAGATTATGATCATGATAATCCTCTTTATACATAACGAGGTTTATGGTAGGTGTCCTATAATAGTAAGAACTAAGGGTTTATCTATAAGCCAATCAAGATGTACTGCTGAGTCATCCAATCAACAATGGTTTGAGAATTCCTATCAGCTAATCATAATTATTTTAACATACAGGTAAAGGTAAAGGTTGTGGCAAGGAGGGACTACCTCATGCTTTTAGGATAAAATGTTTTGATTTTTACATCAAGGAGTCCTCGCTTACTACCAAAGGTGCTTGTACAGGACTGCCACATGGCTCATGTCATCTTATGGTCACACTCCCTGCACTAACCTACTACCTAGCCAACACATTGGCTACACTAACCAAGTAGTAACAGCTGTTACTTCTTGCACTAACCAATCAGAGATGCATATATATATTATCATATCAATCAACCCCATCATCACCATTCAATCACATGAGGTTAGGTGGGTGGTTACTAGGAGTAACAAGCAATGACTCTTGTTTGCTTGTACTCAAGTAAAGTCATTGCTTGCTAGGATAGGCAAGGGCAGGGTAGTTTAACTTTACCCTCTACTTACATTGGCCCCTGGGACTTGCATGTCTTTACTTTGCCAATGTCCACTATCAACCACCCAAAAAACACCAAACAGGGTAAGACACAAAAGATTTTTTTTTACAACCTACCTTGAAATCTCGCACACTAACTCACGCCGCCTTCCTTTTTCATTTGCTTCAGGTTTGAAGGTTCTAGCACAAACAGAGCTGACTTTATGGACCAGAGAAAAAAAATTCACAAAATTCACACAAACCTGAAAGGCATTTTGTAGAGGCATCTTTTTTCTCTGGTCCATAAAGTCAGCTCTGTTTGAGCTAGAAGTAGAACTCCTTGGTAAACATATTATCTTATTTGACTAATCATTGCATATTTTTACAAATTGTAGCGATAGCATCGTCTATCATCATGGCAGCTGCTGCTGAACCTGCTAGTGAGCTTAATGCCGAGCTTGAATGCCCCATCTGCCAAGAACGCTACACCGATCCCATAGACTTAACATGTGGCCATAACTTCTGTCGAAACTGCGTGATGTCTGCATTCCATGCTGCCTGTAGCAATCCCGATAAAACCACTCACAGAGAGCATGTAGATTGTCCTGTATGTCGAAAGAGGCTGTTCACCAGTGAGGAGAGAATTAGGAACATGCCAGTTAATTTGAAGCTCCGCAATATAATATTGGCTCTCCAAGACACACCAATAGCAAAGCCTACAATTTGTGAAACTCATAACAAGCCCCATCAGCTCTACTGCCATTATTGTAAGGATGTTAAATGCCTGACTTGCTACATTAAGAAATGCAGCAGATCCGGACATAACACAGAGGAGTTAGACGATATGGCTGTGCATATACGGTCTGTGTTGACTACCAAGAAAGGCAGAGTGAAAGAGCTGTTGTCTGCTGCAAGGACGAGGGTTGAAGCTGGTCAAGGTTGTGCAGAGTTGCTAGATGGTGATCTGCCTTTTCTCTTGGAGCAAGTGGGAAATCTCAGAGAAAACCTTTTGGAGCAACACACTACAGTAAGTGATTGTGCAAAAATCACAGCTAAAATTAATTGACTTCGCCTTCATTTTATATCCATTTCGATATCCATAAAAACTGAGAAACTTTGTGAACGTGAAGTACTACTTTTTCGTGTAGGAATGCAAAAGATTTATCAGCAAACTGGAAGATTTGGAGAAATCAAGCAACACCAGCATAGTGGTAGAGAGGTCCAGTATAGAAAAAATGTCGATGCCAGGACAAACTCACTTTAAACTTGAGTCCGTCAGTTCTGTATGTGATTCAGTATACTCTGACCTCAAAGCTATTGCCAAAAAGTTGAGAAAAATTCTTCAGGAGAACAATATGGCTACTGAGGGAAAGAGGAAGAAAGAGGAAGGGGCATCTGCTAACATAGGTGCAACTGGTAAGGATGAGACTTTTATTTTACATGCATTCAACCCTATTTGTAATATTTTAATCACATCATAATCATAATCAGTGCCGCAACCAGTTGTCACCACTCTTGATAATAAAAAGCTGTTGTAGTGTTGATGTTAAGTGGAAGCTTCAGATTTTCACAATATTATTGTCTCTTTCTCTCATGCTACAACTCATCTTTCGGAGTTTCGGTACAGGTTGATGGGGATACTACATGGTTAGCAAGATAATCCAAAAGCAAGTGTGAATGTTTTGTTGTTTGTCTGACATTGCATGTAATCTTTTTTTTTATAGTAGAGACTATGGATAGTCTGCTGCAAACACTGGTGGAAAGTATCACAACATCACTACGGCCCTCTCTCACCTTGAGACCTAGACCTCCACAGCTAGAGGTCATAACCCGCTATGATCTACCTCACTATGTCAATGAGGTGTCTAATGTTGGGGGAATATTTGACATATGTACAAATAACGGACTTTTCTGTGTTGTTGGAACTGATGAAACATCTGATCTGGAGTTTTTAGATGGCATCAATGTGAAAGATTCATGTATAGCTGGACATGATAAAATGCTTGCACTCACTGATGACGGAGTGCATATTCACCGCCGTAATTATATAAGTAACAATCAACCCGTTTTCACTCTGCGTCCGAATAGAAATAACGGAGGTAATGACTCATTCTTTTCTGCATGCCCAATGCGCAAAGATGGAAGATGGATCTATATACATGCCGACCCATATGGTTTGGAGTATTGGGATGTACAGGCTAGATCATGGAATAAGGACCTATGTATTCAAAACTTCACAGATCATTTTGGTGCATCACCACCGAGCTTCCGATTTTGCACTGAGGAGCGCACATGTATCATATTCTTCACATTTCTCGATGAGGGCCTGGTTTTGGCATATGATGATGATACAGGGGATGTAATGTGGCGTGACACAACCACTTGCCGTAGACCTGCAGGTATTGCAGCTGATTGGACGAAGGTCTATGTGTGTGAATCCCATGAAAACAACCCATGCGTGGTTGTTTTTGATTATGTTGGAGATGTTATAACGAAGATTGGAGTGCATGACATAGGCTCTCCCTGGTCTATCGCAGTTTCTCCCCATACACTGGCTGTTGCTGCTAAAGGAAGAATGATGGGAACTAACACTGTGCTGTTTCTCAAGATTTGGGATGTGGAGTTGAGTGAACTCCAGTCATAGTGTTGCTTGGTTTTGTCACCCAGGCACTTTTATCAGTACATTTTTCTAGTCAGATTTTATAAAACAAGTTTTTACATGCTTATATCCCTTTTGAAAGGAATTTCTACAGGCGCTCTCTCAAATAGCCGCTTTTGTGTCTGTTGTTTCAATAATAACCGATACCTATGTACATGACGTAATGCTAGACATTGGTTGCTTGACATAATATGCTGTCCCCCATCCCAATTTAGGAAATTTATTGATAGTTTCATTTCCAGCATGCCTGGCCAGCTTAAATCTGGTTACCCAGTTGCCAGCAATTACCTACTGTATATAACATGACCATGTCTCATTATATCAATTATAGTTCTTCAAGTAGCAAGGATAAACTTAACCTTGATGTTACATTTTGTTTGTTTTAATCCAGGAAACTGGTTGTATTTTGCCAGATGTTACAGATACTTTTTAATTGCTAACTATATATTATCTCCAGCAGAAATATTTCTTGATAGTGTTAAAATAAAATACTTGAATGATACATAGTTTGCTTTGACTTGTGCTTTCCTCAGATCGAAGAATTTAAATTGTTTGAAGGTTTCTTTTCTGTAACCAGACTGGCTTGAATTAGGCTAACCATGTGACAGCCATTAGTCTAAGTGCTTATAGAAGGCTGCAAGTGCTTGTCTGTAGCATTGCATTTATTAATCATCACCAACAATCAAAGTTTGATATTTTAATGCCACGAACACACACTTGCAGCTGTCTAAGCATTAAGGCTAGACAGCCATAAACTTCCCAAGAAAACCTGGTAAAAATAATCTTCCTCAGAGAACTCACTTCTGTCAAAGATTGAAAGAAGATTGAGGGTGAATTCGTGTTTGTAGGTGACTGCACACTGAAAAAATTGAAATTTTCTGATTATCTTTGTATATATATATATATGTTGTATATGTAAATATATATATATATATATATTGGGAGAATGGAGAAATTTCTCTTAGGTTATTAACGATAATTACAATAATAGCAGGAACCATAATATGAATTCATGGATTAGTGGTAAAATACACAGTAGGGATATTTGGAGAATTTACATATGCATATAACTTTTTGTCAGTAATTTGATCTAGCTAAAATTCTGGTAGCTTCAGTGTTATGCATTGACTGACGTCCCGGTAACGACCTTTAAAAACTTGACATATGATTACAAGGGGTTGGCTGTAGCATTACTTAACTTTTGGACTAATCAAAGATGAGGAGTTGTTTTTAGCAATCTAACATAAATTGCCATATGCTTGTTCAGGGTCAGATATGTTCCCTTAATCCATGAATATATATCCGTGGCAGGAACAGTAATAATGAACACATCTAAAAAACGAGCATCAACAGAATTATAATAAGTCAAAGAAGAGAAAGTACTCTGTGTGTTAGTTGCATCTGATATCATTATTATAGCATTATTTATCTTACAGCAGGCAAAGGATCTCAGAAAGCATATTTAATCAAGGCTTAACATATCCATCTCATCTGTATGGATTGTTTTTTTCTGCCAATCACGTCACTTGGACATGCCCATACACCTACTACAAATTCAGTCTGGTTTTGTCAGTAATTGTAGGTTACCCAAATTTTCTCATTGGGGTACCCCAATAGTTGGTATTTCCCCCGTTTTACAGGAAGCAATGAATTTGAATATGCAGTTGCTACCAAAATTGTGTTCCCATCTTATAGCATTGCCATGACGATTGAGCAATAAAGTTTCGGAGTGCGCCAATCACCACTGGGTCATATCAATGAAGTTCATTGGTCATATATTCCTCCCTTCTCCTGTTTTGCGATTCAACTAAAACTACCCTCATGTGTAAGCTTTGGAATGAAGCATTGTATTTCAATGTACACATTGCATTTTACGTCAGGATTGTTAAAAGTTTCCTAAGCAAGGATTCCCAATCTCCAAGTTCAAAGCGTAAAGCATAGTATATTAGGTCTATGGCATAAAGCAACACAAGACCAATTCAATAAGGGAATTATGCTCTTAATTGGCATGAGCTAACAACTCTCAATTTAAAGTCACATACATAGCGTCTCGTACAACTTTGATATAACTTAATCAGTGCGAAATATATATGTGAACATAAGTAGTCTGGTTTTTTACAGTCCATACAATCTTGATTGACCCGAGCCTAGTAACAGCATGTGGTTGACCACTTGTAATTTGAATACTAACACTTTTTAATTGATATATCAATATTATATATGTTCAATTTTATCTTCTACGCACTGATCACAATTCTGTGCCTCTAAGGTATAACATTATGACCGAGTTGTACGAAGGCCAGTTAGAGGACTCGACAAATCAATTAAATAAAGAGTCACTTTGTCTGATAACACTTCACTCTTCATAAATTACATAATATGTTTTATTATTATCACATTACAGGCAAATTTTTCTATAACTAGAGAATTTTATATAGTTTGAAAGCGCTCATCTTTCACTATCAAACTTGCATGACACAAGAGAAGTCTTTCATTGTTCCTGAGGAGCTTGGTCTGGTTTTAGAGTAAGAAGACTGCCAAAGAGAAAATGTTGCATCACTGGGAACTTAGCAAGCAACTCTGCTTTGTACATTTTGATCAGTCCACTATTTACCTTGCTCCACAAAGGTACCCCACTTATATTCCAAAGTTGGTTTGAATGCTCAGCAAATGGCCCGGTCTTCACAGTGCAAATATGCTTTATTGCTGCTAGGTACATGTAATCCTTGTCAAATGCCTGATAATAATCTTCTTGTACTGCTCTAGCAGGAGTTATCCTCCTGTGGCCGGTTAGTTGCGAGCTTCCCCATATGAACTGTATGAAGTGGAAGTCGTCCAAAGACCACACGCCGTGACTTCCCGCAGGTTCCATCATATAGGTGGTCTGAAGCTTTCTGCAGACGCCCATGTATCTCATGAAGAGAAGGAAAACAGTAGCAACAGCATCAGTTTCTTTCAGAACTCCAATCTTGTAGAGACAGCACAAGAAAGCTATAAAGGCCAACTCGTGACCAGTACCATAATCGATCCTTGTACTATTACCAAAACATTCATTCAGGTAGATGCTAATCTCAGGTATACTGTTACGATATGTGTCATCAAGGATTGCCTCAAGCAAACCTGCAGACTCTGCGACCAGCTTTTCGTAAAACTGCCTATATGCCTTGTTCCCAAACCTCTGAGGTTGATCTATAGGAGGAATATCAGTTATCCAAGTTTCTAGTGTATCAAACAAAGACGAAATCTTTTTGACGGTATCAGATACTAAGTATTCGTCACGAAGCTTTTTATCCTTTACTGCATCATTCATGGCAGCGATGAAACCTAAGATATCAGTGTAAGCCTGACTTTTCTCCAGCAAAGGCATTTGGTCTGGCTTTTTGAGCTCTTTTTCTGGTTTGATAAACACATGTGAAGCTGGATCTACATTGTGTCTGTCACTGTCAGCCATGATAGTTGAGTAGCTGTTCTTTCAGTACTATGCAACAATCTAAAAAAATTAAAATCATCGAATCACCATTTGATCTATTTTAGGGATGTTGATATATGATACAATTTTATCCTCATTGGAGAGAGAAGCACTTTGTTAGCCCAAGAAGAAACGCACACAAGCCTGGCAATGTGTGTCAAATCTTAATTTTGAAGCTTTGGTTGTCTTTCAAAGCTCAAATTTCAGAAAATTTTGCCTCAATGATATTCCTCCTTCACTGTCAATGGCACTCAATATATTTGTTTGACCCTCTTAATTAGCCGTTAGTACCAGTGCCACTTAAATTGAACACTTTATGCCTCAATCCCGCATACAACGTGCTAGATCGAGGCAAATTAAACCACGCTGCTAATAATCCTCAGGGACTCATAGTCCAAATGACACAAAGATAACCAGACTTATGAAAAATTGTTTGCTTGAAGTTTGTGCAAGTACAGCCCCCAGGTGTCAACCAGATCACTGGACAAGCATAAAATACAGGAGACCTATCATTGAAGGTACACAATGGCTTGCAAGCATATTATCATCATCATTGATGTGGAGAGAACTTTCCCCTCTTGAGTACAGGTGCATGAACCATAGTACCCTACATCCTATACACGTGCCCATCTGTCTGCAACCAACTACTTTTTATATTGACGAGGCAAAAAAGGTGATCTTTTCACTGCATGTGCGCAAACACGCAGTGAACAAACAGGATTTTTAGTAATTCCGCAAGTACCTGACTAGGAGGGATGGTGTGCCAGTACCACATCATCATGAATGAGTGCCGGCGCTGGAATTTGAACCTGGACCTCAAAGATCGCAAGTCCGTACCTGTATCCATAAGACCCTTCCTGAGTCCCAATTTGACAAAGTTCAGTATCAACAACCCTGTACCCTGCCCTGCACGTAACACTCTTTGTTGATATAGATTATAGAGATAAAAACAGTGGGCAGTCAAAAATAACATTGCCATATGTATATCCTCAAATCATTTAGATCTGTCTGTGACAACAGTGGAGTGAGTAGTAGTTGTAGTGAGAAGGCTAGCCTAATCATATCTTATCTACTCCAAGGCAATTTTTGACTGCCCCCCCTTGACAAAAATTCAAGGGGGGAAGTCAAAAATTGCCATAGAACCAGGTTTTGGAGTAGACTTGTTATTGTGGAGTACTCAAGTCATTGACTTGAGGCTTGAGTCCATCTCTCTGCAGCAATTTTCAATGGGATCTAAATATTCTACAACATACATGGTATATATATCCAAATGTTCCCAGTGATTGTTGGACGTATTGGATTAAGTTGAAGGTAAGGTAAGGTAACAAGTCTCATTATGCCTGGTAATTCTGTGTTGTTGATACTGAACTTAAAAAACACATACATACAGTTTAAGCAAGGAGTCCTTGGTTATAGCAATAATAAGTGAGAACAAAAAAAGTTTTTCCTCTTCTCTCAATATAACCTTGACCTTGAAAAGATAGTGAAGTACTACTACCTGGTAACATGAAACTAATCCAATCAAATACCAGAAATCAACTAATGCACCAATCACAGTACAGTTTGTCAATATAAAAATAACACAGGACAGACTGGTGAGTGTGAAAACAAGAAGATAAACTCCTAGTATGCTCAAAAGAGCTGCCACTTCATTTTTCTATAATCAATCTAACAAGCAGCAATTGCAATTGCAAGTCATTGCATGCATCAATGAATCCTAGAAGTTTATAGACAGGTATTATTTGAATGCAGTAGTATGAAGTAAGATCCATGCAGAGGAGAGAGGGTACATTCATGATTCACAGTGTTTCTGTAGTATACACCATCATCATCATCATACAATGAATATATCTCTTCCCCAATATGCACCACCATGGCCATGGTTAATTGATACATACCATACACACACCCTGAGCCCCCGGGACTTACATGCCCTTTCTTTGCTAACATCCAGTGTCAACCATACAGGACATTGGCAAAGTAAAGGCATGTAAGTCCCAAGGGGCCAGGGCCCATGACACACAGGGCAGGCAATCAGGCATGCCTGAGTTGATGTCCTGAATCAACTAGTCTGCCCTGTTGACACTTCACCTGAACATAAATCACAAGCTTGCATACTCCAATGGCATATGTGAGCATCTGGGGATTGTCCCTCCTCCAGTCTGGGATGACTGCGCTGGGTTGGGGACTGCCCTTCTAGCATTGGCTGATGCAACGATATTGGATAAATGATGCATGCCACAAGGTTATTGGGACAAACATCAGGTGACAAATCCAGTACTTTCCATGCGAGACCTAGAAGCTGTTTGTGCAATTAGAGTTTGTCACAGCTAGACAAGCAATGAGGAGAGGTTATCGGGTAAACATTGTACGTGCATTATATTTAATTATTCCCTGATGTTAACCGAAACGACCACCTGATGAGAACCTCACTCATCCTAACATAGCTCAGAAATCGGTATTTCTTCCATAAGACCTCTATAAGTAATCTCATTAATCCTCTTTTTGTCCATGTTAATTAGGTTACGCCGACCAATTCCTTTGCCGAGGGTGTGCAGTGATTTCTCTCAGTTCAACAGGAGAGGTATTGTCAACTTATCACTACATTTACTCTGATCGTTGAGACATGAGATGTAGATCTCGGTGACTATGTAATATCAACAGAGGTTGTTATATATTTGAGTCAGACCTTGCTTGGAGAATATGGCGACATCAGGAGAACCGACAGCAGCAGCAAAGCTATTCTCATTGAGAAATCACCAGGCTTCAAACATTGGTATGTAAATAGGAAAATTCCTATGTCCTGCTTGAGTGAGGATTTCGATTTGAGGCTGTTGCAACGCTCAATTTTCAGTTTTAGACACCTGATCTATTTATAATTTCTCTGCTTAATATATACATACTTTTATTGGCATAAATCTCATTTGTATAAAATATTTTTCAGAATAAGCAAAAAAAAAATTCAAAACAGCAAATCATTAATTATATTCAAACAAAAGCGGAGTAATACAATTTCACTGGTATGTCATTGAAATAGAAGCAATGATAGATCATCATATTATATATCAAACACAGAAATCAGCTGCCAATTAATGTGCTTGTAATAGACAGGCTGCATGATCTCATTACAGAACACGATGTGATAACAGGACAGCAGGTAGGAGGTGATATCAAGGAGGGTGATGTTGTAGAGATATATAAAGAGGAGAACGATGGTAACAGGTTGGTCCATAACAAAATCAGATGGACAATACTCTCCTCTATATGTATAGTGAGGGCTCACAGTATAACAGAATTTCCCTGACCTGATAGCTTTAGGATTAATAAGCGGACAATGATTTGCTCTCTGCATCGTGCATAAACAGGATCATTTGTAGTCTACTTCTAGTCAACAGACACAAACAGCCATAACTCAATTGGCATATATCTTTTACAGCAATGTCATCCCAAACGCCTACAATTTGAATGATGATGACTTCATATATGCATCTTTCACTTTATTTTAGTCATATCCTGCTCAAGATCAAAATCAGTGATGAACATATGAAGGCAAAGGGTAGGTTTTGTAGTCCCACTAATCAATCTTACCTTGTATGACTAGTACTAAGCCTGCATGTGATAATATCTACTGAGCGTCCATCTGCATGGGACCAAAATTGACTGAAACCGACCGAAACCTGCTAGTATCTCTGTGGAAATACATGAGGATATTGCTGTTTACTAAGTTACTGATTTTCATATTTTTCTTACAGATACAGTCAGTATTGCAGACACAATATGCGCCAACAAACATTTCAACTTCAACCCTTTTCAGAAGGTGTACATGAAGAAAGTTGTGCCTCAGGTAACTATCACTCTTCTTTTAGACTTTCTCAAACTCAGGTTGGGTGATATAATAATGCCAAGTTGAATTTAATTCATCGGCAAAGTCTATGGAAATTTTGCAGGCACCTAATTTTTTATCTGGTTATCACCTTCACGTTACTCAAACCCAAATTGAATCCTTTTTATGAAGAAAAGGTGAAACACCGGCCAGTGTAGTTCGCTGTGACAATGTACGCCATCATAGTGTATCTTAGGCATTAAAACATTTTACCATGTCCTTTTCTCATTTTAGCCTGTTGATCTGGTTGTGCTCACATGTAAAGATACATATCTAAGCAGAAGCGACATGTGGAGAATGAAGCAACATTTGGTATGTTTCTGATATACCAACAACTATTATAAAATGTGATCTGACGCCTTTTATACGTAGGATATCAATGCTATGTATAATATGCATTATTCCAATTTCTCTCTTCAGAGTTATGGAATTGATCAAGTTTGTATATTTTTCTGAACCCAAAGAGTGTAGGTGCACACCAATTCAAAATTATAGCCATCACTTTTGAGATACACAATGGACACCCATACATTATATGACCTAGCATTCAAGTAATTCACACATATATGACATTATTTAGGTTTTTTGATGGTATCCTCATTTGACATTTGGTAATGGTTGAAAAAATATGCGTACAGTTGAATTTGATTTTTAAAAAAACTCACACTTCAATTGTTGCTTGCAGGAGAACACCTGTGTCTATGTAGATAAGAGGCTTACTTATATCGGAATGAAGATGCAGATCTCAGTTACAGAGATCTGGTCTAAAGGAGAGACTCTCACTTGTGGTTATATATCTGAGAATACAAGGGTTAGTTGTCAAATGCGTGAAAAACTCCGGTAGTGTATATATGAAGTAACAGCTATGCTGTACCTGCCAGAAAGTGGAAATGGAAACTGAAAATCACTTGAAAACATTGAAATTCACTAAAATTAACATCTACAAATTCAACTATTGTCTAATAAATTAACATTCATAAGGGGTATGCCTGGAAATGAAATTGAAGTTTTAATAATCTCATACAAGTTTGGATTTCTTTGTGTACAGTTTGTACAATTTGTTTATGTGTAGGCGTATATTAGACTTACATTGTATGAATTTATTATCTCTGTGTATTATATTTTTAGATATGCTTCAGGTCCTCCTCAGCTGTGTTACACATATTCATACAGATGAGCGCTGAGATGTGGGAGTATGACAGCTATGGTGATCTGTACTTTGAGAAAGCTGTTAGCGGTTTTCTCACTGATCTCTTTGATAAATGGAAGGTAAGGCCCCGTTTGTTTTAATCCATGCAACCCAAGACATACAGAATATTCTTGGGCATCAATGTGTTTGCCATTGAATTTGCTTACCTAATTTTTTGGGTTTCCTGTAATTATTCAAATATCTACCGATAAGGCACCTTTAGAATTTACATTGAAAAAACTATATCATGACAATTCTAAATTTTGATACCATTGTTGTTTATTCAGAGCGCCGATTGCTGTCATGATGTGACTATTGTGATGTTTTCTCGTACCTTTTATGACGCTACCAAGTTAGGTGAGTTAGATCAATAATGTCTTTTTTTTAACATGTACACGTATATTCTCACTAGACGTAATTGATGGTTTGTGAGTAGTTATTGGAGTTAAAGAATCAGTTGATTTTTGAAGTGAGGATAAAAATCATTTTACAACTTTTAGATGAGTTTCCTGAGTACATGAGAAACGGCGTTCAGCAGGATGGTGAAGGCAGATTTTATGAAGATTTTTACAGGTAGTTGTTTAATGTAAAATACTACCTTTATTTAATGAATTTAAGGGATGGCATATACTATCCATTTAGGGGACATTAAATATTATAATAAACCCCAGTGTCTCCTATATATAATGTTCCAACTGATTGCTTGTCATATTTACACATGATATTATTCATATCATTTACAACATACATACATTTCAAAGATTATAATCATTGGTTAACATTACATTCACTAGGTGCAACCTCTGGTGTCTCGGGTCTCTGGAAGGCCCTCGAAGCGATATGAGTTTCACAAAAATAAAATGTCCATAGATAATCAGGTCTATTTTAATGATACTTTGGATTCTACCAATGATACAGGATAGTGATTAAAAATGAGCGATATGAGGATTGGCAGAACACCATCATGAAGATGAAACGTCTGTTTATTAACTATGAAGACAAAGTGTTGAGAACCAAAGAACGAGCTGCAAACCCATCTATACCAAAAGCTACCAACTCCTCCGCTGCCCAGGGAAATTATCTCGAAGTTCTCAATATGTCACTCAATGGTAAGAACATGAGATTGGGACCACCTTTTTCTTGCAATTGTTTGGTCACCATATATATCCTATTTTGTTGGCTGCGAGTGGGATCAAGCTCCCCTTCTGATAATGCAATGTTACTAAACAATTGGCGGTATGAGCCATTTATTCCAAAATATGTTTGTGCAATTCTCAACCTAGGTATTATGGCGCGATGTTTTCTGAAGCTGAAAAGCGGTTGTTAGCTCACACTTGGTATTGATCCCTCGGTGATTTACACACAAAAATTGAGGGACCAAGAGGTCTATACCTATATGTTCCATGTTAAAACCATATAAATGTGAGGAAAAATGAATAAGGTTGTTTTTATTATTTGCATGATTTTTAAATGAAGTGATTGTATCGATTGACTCTTGTTATTACAGTGTTTGAAAAGTATTACTTGGACAGGAACTTTGATCGTCTCGGTAAGACAGCGATGGTGATAACCCCAGGACCAGGTGTGTTTGAGGTGGACCGAGATATGATGGTTGTCACTAAACAGAGAACCATAGACACTGGTTCGGCTGCTGATCTTATCTGTATGGGGGAACAACCACTTCATACAGTTCCGCTCTTCAAGGTAAGTTTGTGGCCTGTTTTAGTTTTCTACATGTAATTTACTCTTAAGCTCGGAAGTCAACTGTACATTTTACATTTCGTGTTTTTAAAGCGTCCATGAAAGAAAGATTAAAATCATCAGATGTGGTTCTCCAGCTAATAATCTCCAAATTGAGCTCAAGAACAGCTCAATTGGGGAGCAAGGACTCAAGTTGTTAATCAACACTGTTTTTCTTGCATATCTACTGTCTTATTTATCCATGGACATGTGTTTGTATATGCGGAATAAAGTTAGTAGGCAGTATTTGTTATACCTTTATAATATTTTGTAGGTCAAGGACAGAGGAAATCGCACTGAATCTCATAAAATACCAAAGAACTGGATTAACCACAGCTTCTACACATCACAGAGTCAAATCAGAGTAACATCCACAGCTCAGTTCATTCCTCGTATCAAAGTAGCTTCTGTGAAGGTAATATTCCATCAATGTGTACATTATAAACAACTTTTATTTGTTAAAAAGGAACATAGATTGCCCAGATGTCAAACATCCTCACCGTTAGATCACTGTTTCCGAAGTTTCATTACTAAATTTTTGTAGCCGAACACCTTGTTAACCATGTATTGCTGCACACTAGGCCTTATATAGTGTGCCTTAAATACTTTCACATAGAAAACCATGTTTTGTATACCATACCTTGTATACCATGTCATGGTAAGCAACCATATACTGTATGAGTTTTCTGACCGTATATCTGAATATTTTCCATCTCCAGTCTGTACAGGAGTTGAGTGAAGAATCAGCAAACAGAATAAGAGTTTTCTCAGATATCAGCGAGGACACAGAAGAGATTAGTGGTGCTATAGACTATGATTTGTATGATAGAAACGTCTTCAGGACAACAGCCAGAAGGTCTGTATATAAATCATTACTAAACAACTGCTTGTATATCTTGTCTCATCCATACCCTTGCCTTGTACAAGGGTTGGCTAAATAGCTGAACGGTATCATGTGTCATGTACCATATCTTAATGTCAGCATATTCTCGTTGGCCCCAAAAGAGGCACTGAATAGCAAATAATGTGTATATTATTATATAGTATATTATTATCTGCAACACATTGTCAAATGAGACATATTGAGACTTACTTTCTACTTACTTTCTACTTACTTACAACCATGCCAAATTCATTTTGTGATCCTTAGATATTTTCCTGATAATCCTGGCTATAATTATCGAGTTTTCACCCAAAAAAAAGATTTGATTTGCTCCATTTTCTCAGTGAAATCAGAAGGAACTCAGTATATATGATCGCTGCATCATGTATCAGGTAAGCTTGTGTAACTTGCATGTTGGTATATTGGTACACACTAAAAATGATATCATCCATCAACATTTCATCCTAACCTCGAATGTACTCTAATATATCCAGGAGTCGTACTACCACCACTGGCTGGGCCCCAAAGAAAGTTAGAAATGACATGACAAGCAGAGTACCTCGGACTAGGAACCTTTCGGATGACACAAGTGATAGACTTGAGGCTTCCACAACTAATCTCGACCCTAGGCGGCAATCACTTGGCAATACTGAGAGATATGAGAACAGCAGTGCTGATAGAGGTACGGTTGCATATACTCTGCCTTGACAAGCTTGTCAAGATAGGCTACTGTTGTTTATAATCTGTCTTGCTACCGTGATTCGCATTCAAAGAGGGCCAAGCAGTGTTATATATGATTGGCAAAAGCTGTCATATATAGTATATGCCCCAACATATCTATGATTCATGGCAAACTGAATCCCTGTCAAATACAAATAAAAATTTTTCTTGCTCTAAAATAATATATGTAGCATAATGATTACCTAATGTGTTATGGATATGTAGATATGAGACTAGTATTTAGTCAGGAAGCTTCTCGTCCGGATGAGGAGGATAACCAGTCGTTCACAGCAGGAAGTCAGGAGAGATATGAGAGTAATCTCACAGCCACCACACCTGTACATACCCATAAATATGTCGACCCCTTCAACCCAAACTCTGTCATCAAACCTCTCTCTGCCAACCAGAGAAGATGGGTGCATACATTCCCTATCGGTGAGAATAGCGGAACTATGATGTGGTTCATAATTTGGCAGATTAAGTCAACTATATTATGTGCAATATAACCATTGACTTAGTCTATGAATGTACCCAAGTCACTTAATCTTGAATACAGCTCGCGCAGATTTCTTTGCAATGCTCCGAACAAAAGTTCCGGAAAATTCACTCTTTATGGCTGTGCCTGCGGATGCTTCTATTGTCTCTGTATTGCTGCTTGATCCCATGTTGAACCATTATGTTTGATTATATACTAAAATTGTAGATAAGAATGGAATTGAGATTCAGCCTCATCATATATATGTGGATGAGCCTCGCATACCACTCTGCTCTCATAAGCTGCTCATCAGTGGCAGCACAAGACTCAAGGTATATTCAAGTTCATGTCATCCCATTCCTATCGTTGTGATTGGTGTATATTTTGATGGAAAACCTTCTGTTACGATAATGAGATAAGTCATATGATAATACAAGTTGGGGGTTCAGGTAGTGAGTGATACAGGTGTAGTCATGTAGTAATATGTAACCTTATGACTCCCACTTTTGGCAACTCTATCGTTACTGCACAGCCATCTGAAATCATTTGAGTCTCATACCTTAACATACATATTGCCGACCAGACGCAAATGTTTTATATTAGCCCTGTCACGTGGCTACTTTTCTCAATTGGAAAACAAAACAGGTAGCGGCGTGACAAGGCTAGTTTTGTTTGCCTTGTAATCGCTTCAATAATTGTCTTACAGGGATCAAGTCTAAGCTCCCCGATGGTAAGAGGTTTGCTGGGTATATTCACTTGTCTTGCTCATTGCACCTCTTCCATTTATGGTTACAACTTCTTCCAGACCAGCACTCTAATCAAACATTGGCCACTCATACGTTAGCAGCAGGAGTTATCCTGTTTTGTGGGTGTTTGATGGATTTACTACCTTAACATAACTGTTTGCTCTAATTGTTTGATCTGCTCCGTGACATTCTTTGGGGTCTTTCAATTCGCAATCACTTGCTCAAAATCCACACAGTTTTTGTCTTTCAACATGGCTAAATTGTTCCCAAATCATTCACTCAGGAGATATATATTTCGAACAAGCAGTGAGCAGGGAGCGTGTTCTCTTGCAGGTCTTGCTCATCTCAGTAGGGAGTGATCAGATGACAAGTTGGGAACTTTGTCATGAAAGACCACCTTCGTCACTCTTATGCATATACTACACCTGATAGTCATAAAAGTGTTATTACAATCAATATTTCAGTTTGCGAAGCGAGTCCCCTCAGAAGCGAGGGTAGGTAAGCATGTCAGTGTGACTAGCTTTGATGGAGCTATTCGAGGTGAATCTCACAGCTTCGATGAGAGTTACGCCATCAGCCCACATAGCTATAAAATAGGATCGGCTTCTGAATGTAAGTTACAAGGTTACAACTTCTTTTCTGAGAAGCGTTTTATTTTGGAAACAATGTATTCAAGAGATAATGATGATATGAATATTCAAGGCTGTCTCCTCTTCCTCAAAATGAATATAATTTCCCACACTCGTTCACGATTCCGTTTGGTGTATTTTTTATCATGGCATTATATCAAATAGAAAGTTAAAAGTTAGTGAGGCAATGATGCTCTATATGTGCAGTAGCTTATAAGACGTGTTTCAAGGTGTGGTGAATTCGGTTTTTGTCAATTCACTGTAACATATCACACATTGATTATATTGTAGCTGCTTTCATGCGTTCAGACAGTAATATAGAGAACCTGTTTAGCCGTGGTCCAGATGGTGATAGTACTGAGTTCTCACCTATGACTAAGACGGGTGTCGATTGGAGGTCCCTTACTACACCTGCTCTTCTACCCATAACCACAGACTATTACCCAGATGAACAGCATTTTAACAAACACTATAAGGATCAGGTGTACAGCCTGGATCCACTCTTTGAATCGTGAGCTGTGTGATTTATATTCCCAATCTAGACTGCATGGGCATAATATATATCGTATATATCAAATTTGTTTGCCGATCAAGTCATATGAACATATGAGACCATGCACAAATAAAATCAAATGGTAAAACTAACCATGCTTACATTCTAGACTTACCTAGGAGGGCTTGTAAGAGTTTATTCAAAAGATCTACATATTTGAAACATTGTATTATTTCTGCTCATCCCTTGGTACAGAAGCCTGGTGTTGGTTTGCTAGTTTTTTGACATTAATGAGGTCTCAAATGATTATAATTATAATTTCATTCCCATCACAGACCGATGACATACACAGAGTTCTTTAAGGAGTTAGTCAGTACCAGACTTGCTCTCGGCTTCCAGTTTATCCTCAACAGTAGATATGAGACAAGAGATGCAGAAAACCCATCAAGTAACAGTAACACGCTGAAGAGAGGCAGGAAAATGCCTAAAAAGGTGAGGCTGTTAGCTTTCGCACCACAACTCAACAGGTTCTCCACAATATTTCCACCATGCAATATTTTTTTCAACTTGTCTATGACAATACCTTACAAAAAATGCTGAAAATCTAAAGTTCATTCATTTATGCTACTAGGTTATTATTAGATAAAACACAACATTACATGATTTCTACAGGGAAAACGATGCACTACATTGAGCACCAAGATTGTTATAATGACTGCCTGCCTACCTACCTACACAAAGCTGTGATAAGACATGATTACTATATTGTAGGAGGAGTACAGATTGAGTATAGGTAAGATGTTTCATCAGCTGACGTTAGAGGATAACTCAGTGATACGAGTTCGTGTTCAGCAGCCAGTTAAGGTACTGAGATGTAAGGAGATTGAGTATAAGTATCAGTTCATGAACCCGGACTCAGAGAACTACTCTGTATCTATCACTAAGTTCATGACGGAACAACAGGAGAGTTATAAGTGGAATATACTCGACAATTACGTCATCACTAGAGGCTTCAAAACTGATGAAAACAGAGAAATTATCGCTACTGTAAGTACCCAACTTTTTCTCCCTTCAACTAAGACCAATGTCTTTTTTCCCTTTCGCCACTTATGAAATGTTTCTCTAAGACCAAATCAATGTTTTCATAACATCGTTTCACAGGAATGGATTGAAAACGTAATCATAATATTATAAGTCTACTCGAGCACCGAAGAAAAACCTTGATATGTATGGTGATAGTTCGCTTTCATATCACAGTACATGAGTCTCTATGATTTTTATATTTTTGATTGTAGAATGAAAGCTTAAAATACTGGAGTAGTAGATTCTGTCTGTTACCAGCTAATAACACAGCCATAGTAAAAAAACTAAAGGAGCAACTTGACAAGTCTGGCAGGTGGGGTGTTATTAGAGTGTACTCAAGCAGTGTCAAAATAATCTTTTGTGATTTCATCACATTCAAACTTTTCACTGCTATCTGACAATATCCGTCATTGAATACTGTGAAGTTCCATGGTTGAGTACATGAAACTAACCTTTGTCTTTGGGTTGAGTAGCCGTATTACAAAGAACTCCATTGTGCACAGAATTAGAATTTGCATTATCTGCGTATTTTTATCAATTCCACCGAATTAGCATTTATAACCTTCATCCATTATCGGATTAAGAGATGATGAGAGAAATGCTCCCATCAATGCAATACAGTGACATTTACTTATAAGGTGTCTTTTTAACTCATCTTGTATTTTGTAGGATTCCACATTGTGATATATTTCACCCCATTGCTGAGAAAGATTATGCAAAATGTAACGAAAACTTTGTTAAGTTTCTGGAGATTATAAATTGCCTTACCAAGAAGAGAGCTCAGCAAGTGAATGTGAGAGTGAAACTAAAGATATTAGATTATACCATAATAATACAATACACCTCATACCAAAACCATTGAAAATAGGCCATCAACTTTCTCTGCCCAGTCATGATTGCAAATCAACTCTGATCTGTTGGTTGCGTCAAAATTTTTTTCTTAAAAATGTAGTTATATGACTCGCTCAGACGTCATTGCATATTGTTATACACATAAAATCACTGTCTGATCGTATATTTGCCTGTAGAGATCAAGCAGTAAGAAGGCTACAAAGTCTCGTTCTGATGAGAATCGCCCGACCACACCAAACATGACTCCTGCAGCTGGCTCCATGTCTACTGATGATCGATCTATATCTGAGCTCAGCAAGGCCGATGTCAGAAACATCGTAGAGAGAATGAAAGACCCTAGGTAATTATACTTTAAACTTCAGAAGATAATTTATAAATATCTCAAGGACTCAAGAATATTGATTTGGGTTATTTGTATCAGTAATATGAGACCTATATACCCTTTTCCCCACAGTGTCTCGCATTTCAGCATGGCGGCTAGGACATCACAGAACTTCAATGAACGGATGGAGTTTATTGATCACAGTGCCTACTTAATAAGTTTTTGTAATATCAATGAGTTGTGTCCCCTATATCAAAGGAGAGATAACTACTTATTCGCACAAGTGCTTTGTAATAAATTCTTGTTGTGTTGTATACTATCTGCAAACTGAGTTCATATGGATCTGATCTACCATTACCTTCTATTTACTTGCAGTACTGGACTTACATTTTTGGAGTCTAAGAATGTACTACCAGCTGGTAGTTTTGTGTCCTATGATGCTATTAATTGGATCAAGAATAACTGTTCTCATGTTCACAGCTTCATGGAGGCTGCTAAAGTTCTTCAGGTATGGTGAACTCAAGGACTGTGACTGAAAGTCTGTATGATAGTTACCTACTATCATCATTACATTGACAAAAAGGACCAGTGGTTATTCACATCATTTATGAAATTTGCAGAAATATAGAAAATAAATCAGAAAAACAACGGACCCTAAAGTGCGCGAATTTACTGTCAAGACAATTATTGTGATAACGAATTTTGGTAAATCATATAGGCATTCCAATTTCTGTACAGGCTCTAGTTGATGACAAGCACGTCCAGTCAGTGACAGCCTACCAAAACGATCAGCTGCTTTGTGGATTTTATCTGTACCATATCAAGTCTGTACAGTCAACAGCCCCAAGTGCACCTAGAGGTAAAGTACCATATATTTGATATATTATATACGTATATATATTTTTTAATGTACATCGTTCCACAATTTCAATGTTATGGATCAACCTTTGATAATGGACAAGAAATAACTCATCATAAGCAATCAATTCTGTCAGCAATTAGCAACCGTAATTGAAATTGTTAGTGAAATGTATGATATGGCACTTTGAGTTTTTTCCGAATCGATACCTACTTATATACTTTATCATTTAGTGTCCAACAGTGGGCACAAACTTTTCGCAATTTGAAATTAATTTGAGGTAGGTATAATTAATACGTTTAAGCGCACTACTCTCATTGATGCATCGCTATTTTTTCTGTAGATCATGGTGAGATTTCTTTTGACAACGAGCTGATAGAAGCGTCGCTAGCGCCCCCTATAATAGAGCCGAGCTCACCAACCAGTAGACCTGTCACCCCTGTTATGCTGTCACAGTCTAGCGGTGCAGGGAGCCTGCAGCGTCAGACCTCAGCGTCGTCAGGAGGCATCTCTTTGTCCTCAGCATCAGCATTCCAGAGACAAATGTCATCTACTACCACAGCTAAGCCAATACCTGTCATACCATTGGCACTGCCTCCTTGTGCTGGTAAGGAGCTGGGGATTTCTGCACACACATGGGAATGATTCTAATTCAATTCTAGATTGGGCTTCATTTTGTGTCCGGTGTATATCATAATAATGTAGTCTGTTTCAATTTGTTATATGGTATTATTGTATCATATGCAACACTCATATGGGCTATAGGGGTCCCATACATGGTGTTTTGTTTGCCATCTTCTTTTTTCGGTGGTTATTTTCAACCTATTGACCTAAAGCGGTGATGCTGTGTGAGTTACTACACTTTGTCTGTAGTGATGTGTGAGATACTACTGTATCACATTTTTCTGTTTATGTTCCAGATAAGTATGGATACAGGATTGCTGATAGTGACACACACCTTACACCACTAGCTAAGGATGAGCTGAGGAGAACGGAGTGGACCTCACTCAAGTATCATTCCTTCTATCATCCCTCCTGTGGGTACGACTTTGAACTGGACTGGATCGTAGCTACTGGTGGTCTCATAGCTGATATGGTGAGCTCATTACCAAAAAAAGATATGGTTGTTACATTTATGACCCAGAAAGAGTATCATCATCACATTTTCATTTCATTATGATTAAGTTGAACAGCAAATTAAACAGTAATAAACAAATTGAGATGTAGTTGTCCGAGACCTGTAAAGTATGAGCAGGGTGAAAAGTTGACATTTTCACTTTACTTTTCACATTTGCTCATCCGCTTAACTTCAATTAGCCCTGCTTTTGCTAGTGAAAATTCATGCTAGCTAACATAAAGTCACCTCCAAACCAGCTAAACTTTACTCTAGCTAACATAAAGTCACCTCCAAACCAGGTAAACTTTACTCTAGCTAATATTTTTCTATCTCTAGGGTATATTATAGATATTATAGGGTATATTACATTTTCTATCATTTAAGATCAACACATGGAGAAGAAAGCTGAGGAATTTAGACTTTCATCTGCTGCCGATTCCTGTTGACCCGTTTGCGCTGCCGGATGAGAAGAACTCTGATCCTCTGAGAGGGCCCATATTTATACCTCTATCTCCGGACATCACAGACAAAGCTCACAATGACGACGATCTAGTGGAGTTCATGCATTACCTCATAAAACAGTAAGTCAGATAAGAACTTTCTTTATTTACCTGTATGGCTTGGGTGGGAAGCAGTGCAAGATGAGCCATGCTGTTTATATTAGGTTGTTTTGCCCTATTGCTTGTTTTTATTGCTTGTAAATAATACAATTTCATTGCTGAGAGTTTGTAAAAGTCAATATCAACTCTCAAAACCGTAAACCTGTGATAAATTTCTAGTGCTTCAAGGAAAGAATAATAGATATCTTCACTCTATACGTCTTTCAACAATTATCTAAATTATATAACCTACCTACAGCGCCGCCTGTTTGCATCAATCACATTGTTAAACACTAAAATACCCCCATTTTTATCTCCTCTATTCAGAGTTGGGTTTATACCAATAAGCTATGACTACCAGGGTACTTCCTCCCCCTCACACACACAGTACATACACAGCACTGGAGGATTCTTTGTACTCATCCAAGCTCCTGGAACCTCAGCCACCGTCACCAGTTCACAGGTACACCTTATGCAACTGTATTTATTATCCGACTATGTTAATTTCTAATCCTAGTTTGTTATCTCATAATGTAAATTGAGCTTATACCCTAGAGGATTAAAAAATAGCTAGAGTTTAGTTAAGCCAGTTTTTATGGAGATACAATCTTGGCTTGCATTATTTCTCACAATGCAAGATGAGATTTTATATAAAAGAATGAGGTCAGGGAAATGTTAGCACACAAATTACCCGTATTTCAAGCCTTCGCGAAATGGCGCACTTCTCCTCCTGTAAATTCTTTATTCTGAGGCAGAACGGATAGCTCAGTTAAATGAATGAACTCATGACCATGAGATAAGTCGATGCTAACCACTGAGTTAACTGTCCCTGGTCCATAACCCAAGATCACTGAAAATGTTCTTTCCCAAACAAGTTGCTAGAATTACGATCCAGAATCCGGCTTTCAAATCTTGACCAAACCCAAGAATCATCTAGTCCAGCCTTTTTTTGACATTCAGATAAAACCATTTTATGTCACACACAATACGTTTTGGTTGTAGGTCGGTTTTCACTGGTCATGGAACTTTATGATGACTAAGCAGTGGTGGGGACTAAGCTCAGGGGATGAGAAGTTTCAGGATATGATGTTAGAAGATTTCCGTCTGCTCGCTGCTAACGATGAGGAAAGACTGAGTAAACACTATGAAGAGTGGTATATATCTGCCAAGTGATGGGGCCGTGAGGAGGTATTTTCGAATTCCATATGTATATACTAACATTGTCATGACAAGGAGTCATGCAAGCCTCAGGGTCAAAATGTTATGCAATACTCTTTTGGAGAATTCACATTTTTACTCGCATATGAAGACTTTTGAGAAACAATTATTACTTTGACCAGAATTAGATACCCTTTGTACCCTGACAGCTGGTAACAAACTCAATGCTATACGAATATGATTCATCCTTTTGCTGCAACTATAATGATAATTTTCTAGAAATATTAGAATCAAACGTCATGTTACCAAACTGATGAAACTGCTCTTCCCCTGCTTATTAACAGGTGGGTTTGTCAACATGTCAAGTAAATACAGCTAGTCAAAAATGGTGCTTGTGTGTAACGTTGAAACCGTTCAGCTAGGGTAGCTGTAAATATTTTTGTACACAGAATATGATAAATAAAATTGTCTTTATATTTATTATGTTTATTTTATTGGCTAACAACCAACCCTCAGATCACAGAACATTTCTGTTGGTCAACATTCCATCAAAAATTAAAATATCTCCCCCTTCAATATTTACCGAAATATTTTACCTTAGAATAGTTCTTGGTCCAACCCAGAAGCAATATTTTGCGGTCACCATAATATTATGCAATTACTTTTACGCATTTGATTAAAACATTTGTGCTACACATGAAGTTGAGGTAAGAACGTGTTTAATCCCAAGAAGCAATTGTTTTCCTTGAGGGTCATTTTGTTTTCATGCATTCGGAACCACTTTGTACCATTTATTTGGTAAATATGTACCAGGCAAACTTACTGATTAAGCAAGGTGTAACTACTGATGTATATTCGGGTAAATTCCTAAATGCGTGTGTGTGCCTGCGCACAGTGTTGATATTTCCTTTAAAATGGGATCCAAACTGTTTATTTTCATGATTCCTTACGTTAATTTATGTGGTTTTGGTTTGTATGGCAAATATTTTCATGATTACTCTTACCAAATTTGAACGAGAAATTATCACAGCTGAAAAGAATTCAAATGTTTAAATATGTACCTCCTAATCTCGGTCTTATGTCAGAGTTTTACACACATAAAATCTGGAAGCTGATAAAGTTTGGGGACAGACAGACATAACTTTATTTAGAAATAGAAAATGATGCTCTTCAGTTTGTCGCAGATTGTCTTCATGACATTGTTTTTATATTCTGAAGTTCAAGCAGGTAAGTTACGTAATATTTTTCTAATAGCTTGTGTTAAATTCTTATGCTAATTGTATTTGTTTCCAGTGCATTTTTTTAGTCATGAGCGGTAGAACCATATACAATCTTGCTATACATAAGGTATATAATTGACCTTTTGTTAAAACCAAACAACATCCAATGTGGTACACAATTTCAGTTTTTTGTTATTTGTTACACTTTCATTGGCAGCGGACAGCATTTCAAAGACGAGGCCAGAAATATTATATTGCTGATTAGCAAGTCATAAAATAATTACTATGGTTTTGCCGAATTTGCTTTGCTGTCCGGATTTTTTTTCTCTCCAACATAGGTCATTCATTACAGTTAATCCATTCAGACAACTGATCTTATTTAAACTGGAATGAAAATGCTTCAGACAAGCTTTGACGATTTGAGAATAATATCATAGATAAATTTTCTTCTGACTGTCACTCATAGTGTGTATGTTATCAATGCTTTGTTTCAGCCCCAGACAGTAAAGGTACAGACTTTCTGGTATCATTTGGAGGAAACTCCCCATCTAATGAGAAGCTGGTATTATTCCTCAGTTCCACTACTGACGATGCCAACGTGACGGCCACCATAAGCTATTATGAGAACGGAACAGCAGATAACTCTCTGATCACTGAGCAGGTGCTAATTTTCTGCAAGCCACTGACAGTTGTAGAAATTTTTTTACACTTTATTACATTTTATTTATTAGCCTATTCATTCATTTCAAATGACCATCATATTTCACTGCTTGAGGCCGTCAATCAATGGTAGGTTATGGTTACGTAGCAATTTTTATTTAAATTTTTTTTGGATCGATGTCTAGCTGATGACCCATAACTTCAAACAGTTTCTGCTGCTCATCTTTTGAAATTTATTCAGATTTTTACGTATTAACATTTCTAGGCAGTTGTGGAACCTGGTAAGATAGCTACCATAGAGATCTCTGAGCAGCTCCGGTTGACGAATACACCAGGTATAGCCATAGAGAATAAGACGATACATGTGCAAAGTGATGGAGAGATATCGCTGTATGGAGTCAACAGGGCATATTTCAGGTACCATCTGTCAAAAATTATCTTAGGGACATGCCTTGTAACTTTCCCTTCACACTGTGATGGATGGTCATAATTTACAATTGTATTTGCCAGCTAAAGGCATCAGTAGTAGCAATTGGGAGAATCCCAATACTAGGGTATCTTTTGTGGAAAACATGATTCGTCTCATCGATTTGTGGTCCAGGCTGATTTTGTATCTTCACTTGTGTTATTCTGTATACAAACTTTCTCTCTTGTAGTGGAGAGGCTTTTCTCGTTCTGCCTACTGATATATGGGGAGATACTTACTTTGTATTCTCCAGCCCTGATCTGTACGATGTGGCTGATGACCAGTATAATGTCGCTAATGGCTCTCAGTTCAGTAAGTTGTTCCCCTGCACGCAATGTTTGCTATGGCATGTTCGCATGTAAGTGCCAAAACTGTGCCCGGATAGCTGGTAGTAGCATTTCATTATCCAATGGTAGATAATGTAATGCTACTACCAACTATCCCAGCACAGCACAAGTACTGCCTCCCTGAATATACCAAACAGACGTCGGACTTTAACGGTCTTTTCAATTGACATATTCCATTACAGACTTGTCTGTCTACTATGCGCATTACCTTACAATGAATTACAGTACATTACAACTTTCCACAATCAGTTGATGAATGATCTATTTTTTGCTTGTTGGGTTTTTGATTACCATCATTTTAGTTAATTTAGACGTGTAAATCTCATGTACATGTCTCAAATGTACATCCCTGCATCTAAATGCTTTGGACTGGACCCAATAATTTATGACTTGTATACAACTACGGCATCCATTTTCTTTTCCCAGCTGTGATAGCTGAGGTAGACACAGATGTGAATATCACATTCTCTGTCAAGCCTCAGGACCTTGAAATACAGTACGTTGGGAAGACTTTTACAACCAATGATACGCTCGCTATCAGTCTCATAGCTCATGAATCTCTACAGATCTCTGCTAATGTGGACCTCACTGGTGAGAAATTGATCTCACCATTGTATGTCTGTCTTTTTGGCCAACTCTCAAAAATGTATGAATATATATATCTATATATTTGAGGATTGATGTCAATGCATTCGAAAATCTGTTTATATATCAACTGAGCAGTGAGTATTTTTCACAAGAATTACCTTTATCAACTTTGGTAAAAGTGCTAACTTGGGCTGCTCAATCATATCCACTGCTGCTCACCCACACCCATACACTGCATTACAATCCTGCAATCTAACAAAACAAGCTCCAATAATTTAGAATTCAGAATATAATATGCAGAATTGGTTATGTTCATGATCTCCGTTACCTTGAATAATTTATGTACCCATCCTCTGACATATTAATTCAATCGTAATTGTGATTATCATATCATGTTACAGGTACGAAAATAGAATCCTCAGCACCTGTAGGGGTATTGTCAGGTCATAGACGTACAGGTGTCGAGGATATAGACGGCTCTGATCATTTAGAGGAGATGATTCCTCCTATAAATACCTGGGGTAAAGAATTCATTGTGCCCTCTATAATCTACAGGACTTCATACGATATCCTCAGAATATTGGCAGGTAAAGGAAATGACAGCTGTAACGCTCACTTGTAACGCTTCTCTGTTATGATTAAAAATGCTAAAATACTTTGTGAGAAAAATATTGTGATTAAAAAAATACGTATTTATATATATAATAGGCGAATTTGAATCCTTAACTATACTTTATGAAAAATCCAATGAATATTATATTTCTGCAGATTCATTAACATGTTTTTATGAGAATTATAAAGATATAACGCATTAAATCAAACTGGATAGGATTATGATACAGATTTATGATTTTTCCTGTCCTTATTTAGGATATTTTTGTTGACATTAGACCTACAGCAATGTTTTTCATCACACACTACGTAGTCTATTTATATCTACTTTATTGTAATATAAATTTGAGATCATACCTCTTATCTTCAGGTGAGGACGGAGACACAACGATAACAACAACTGATGACTCAGGAAGTAACAATATAACTCTGTCCGGAGCTGGAGACTATGTAGAGCTGAACCTAACCTCTGATAGTTACTATCATATAGTCGGAGATAAGGCCATTGGTGTGATGCAGTACTGCATTAGTAGTAAGTCAACATTTTTCTAAGTACTTTATTGACATTCAAATTTATCTGAACGATGCTTCTCTTAACTATGGCAATTAAATTAATCAAATTAGTAAATGGGATGTGATATTTACTATTAATTTTCATATCTACAAGTTAATATATTTAGGAAATGAAGAGCAATGGTTGCAATACATTTTGATGACTACCATATTTAGTAAATACAATGCATTGGTTTCGATACCCTATCCAAGTGAAGTATTTGCTAAACGAAAAGTTCATCTTATTGCACATGCTTGATATAATGAAATTTTCGGCTAACTAATATTTACTCACCTCTTAACGGTGTTAGCCAAAATTAAGTCACCCCCAAACCAGCTAAATTAATCGCTAGCTAATATTTACAACTCTAGGTATACCAGTAATCTCCATGAGTAAAATCAACAATACATGCTATGAGTTATGTCCACTTGTAAGGTTTCTATTACATATATAGAGGCATACTCAACACTGCCCATATCCATAACCGGCATAACCATCAGTAAATATGCACTCCCTGTACTAATTTGCTTGTTTCAGATAATGTTGACAACGCAGGATCTGATCCATTCATGATTTGGATTATGCCTGTAGCTCAGTATGGCTTTGACTACACGGTAGCAACAGCAGAGAGTGTTCAAACAGAAGATTATTTTCAGGTAGCTAACATGGTTTGAGCACTGAGCAAATTTGTGTAATATAATAAACATGAAGAGTTTAACATTAAATACTTTGTGATTTAATACACAATAAATTATATTATTTTATCATGCGCTGTTGTTGACACCAAGAGTTTGATTACATACATTATCTAATACTTTGATAGTGGTTCATAAAGTCATGTGACTCTGCGATATATGATTTCTATACTGTTTTCGTGTGTACATAATAAGAGGTTACTTAAAGGGCAACCAGGGTTTCAAACAACTTCTCATTGATTAATAGCAGATTGAACCTTCTGCATAGGGAAAAAGACAAAATCTAATTTGGATGATTATTCAGCCAGAGTTCTTGTCAAACAATTCATCCATCAGGTACTCAATCTCAGCTAAAATAGAATACCACAGAGCAGTTTCCTGTTCCTGTTATTATTTAGCCTGTGCTCTATCATTATTACTGCAATGTCCTGGAACCTCCTCTAAACTGAAGTGTTACCCAGCTTAGAGTCAGAAACTACTTTGAGTTTTTCACCGCGTCATGCACAAAGCTGATGCTGCCTAGCATATTATTTACTACCCACTAATGCATTGCTGCGAAACCTTGGTTGCCCTTTAAAGGATACCCAAAGACAAAAATTTGTACCAGAGTGAGCTTTGACTTTCACTTTTTAAATCTTGCATCAGTGCTATGTACTCTGACTACTAGATGCTTGGTCTGTGTGTATCGCTTAAAGGGCAACCAAGGTTTCGCAGCAATGCATTAGTGGGTAGTAAATAATATGCTAGGCAGCATCAGCTTTGTGCATGACGCGGTGCAAAACTCAAAGTAGTTTCTGACTCTAAGCTGGGTAACACTTCAGTTTAGAGGAGGTTCCAGGACATTGCAGTAATAATGATAGAGCACAGGCTAAATAAAAACAGGAACAGGAAACTGCTCTGTGGTATTCTATTTTAGCTGAGATTGAGTACCTGATGGATGAATTGTTTGACAAGAATTCTGGCTGAATAATCATCCGAAATAGATTTTTTTCTTTTTCCTTATACAGAAGGTGCAATCTGCTATCAATCGATGAGAACTTGTTTGAAACCTTGGTTGCCCTTGATCTCTTGTCATGTCATTGAAGGTTTCTATAATTTGTGACAGAGTTTGGCAGTGATATACAAGCAAACAGATTTTGCCGGTTTGTCCATCAACGGTGTAAATATGTCTGATACCGACTGCCCTGTTTTTGGAGCAGCCACAGCTCCACATTGTGACGATACATCGGAGATAGTAAGTTTTGTACAAACCTTCCGCAATGGCTGTGAAACTACTTGTGTGCATTAATTAGGCATCCATGCAGCCAATATGAGGGGCTTAGACTTGCTATGCTTTTAAGCGGTTGTCCTCTCATGATATATAAAGAGGACAATTACCATGTTGGTTTATATCACAAGGTTTAGTCTCTCACAACATTCCGAAGATGGGCGGCAAAATAATGGATGCCTTGAAGGCGAGGCCGCAAAGTCTGCGCCAATTCACTCTCAGATTGTAGGCGAGTCGGACACAGTCCCAGTAGTCAGAGGGCAGTCATATTCATGCGACACATAATTTTTCACAACCATATAGATCAATGAGCTTTGCTGGCCCCAAATTTTTACCCATTAATATGATATATTCAACATTTGGCTTTGATGTAATCACTTCTTACAGGTGGCTATTGATGGAAAGCCTCAGTCAGACTCCGATTATCCGAAATATGCCTTTCCTTATTGATATTATTCCGTCCTGTGACTCAACTTTATTTTCTGCAGGCTGTTGCTGGCAGTGAATACGCATATATTATATATGGTATGAATGATGTTGTTGGTTCTTATAACCTAAAGCACACAAATCCTCTTACTACCTTTGGTGTTCTTGTCTATGGACAGATACAACTGGAGGCGTATGGCTACACCGGAGGGTCCAGGTATACAATAAATACACAGTACACTCTTCTTGTGACCTGCATGTTTTTGACCGTATTTGACAAATTGTTGAGACAAATTAATGTTGCTACAATGGAAACGATCAAAAGATAATGCTTTCCGCAATATTCCATGAACTTGACTTTCTCTGATAATGTCTCTTATAAGTCTCTAACTCCTTGATCTAATCTAATATAAATATCTAATAAAAATGTTATTACTGCCACTGATCATCTTGATATGAAATCAAAAAGTCTGCCCAGCAGAGTTACGGAATAAGTTATTGGAAGAGGCAGCATTAGCCACTTTTTATGATGTTTCCCCCACAGTTTAGTTATAATGTCTGTAATCGAACTGATAAAATTGCTACATCACATAATTATGGATACTTTGTAGGTTCGCATCCCTGGGCAGCTTTTGTAGCCCGACTTCTGTAGTTATAAACGACGGGTTAGACAATGACTGTGATTCGAGGATAGACGAGGAACTAGCCAATGGTATCGATGATGATGGGGATGGCCAAATAGATGAAGATACTGTAAGTCAGCTAAGATTTACTGATCAATGTGATTTTCATTTATCATCTCGAAAAGCAATAGCAACACCTTATTTTTCTAATTTTGATTCTTTCCTGTTGCTGTGTTTATACAGGTTGGGGATGAGCAGGCGACCACCACCAACAACCCTGGAACAACAACAGGCTCACTAACAACCACATCAACAGCAGCACCAACAACGACATCAACAGTAGAACCAACAACTACATCAATAGTAGTGCCAACAACTACATCAACAGTAGAACCAACAACTACATCAACAGTTGCGCCAACAACTACATTAGCGCCAACAACTACATCAACAGTAGCACCAACAACTACATTAGCGCCAACAACTACATCAACAGTAGCCCCAACAACAACATTAGCGCCAACAGCTACATCAACAGTAGAACCGACAACTACATCAACAGTAAAACCCACAACTACATCAACAGGAGCGCCAACATCTACATCCACAGTAGCACCAACAACTACACCAGCTGCAATTCCAACAACTACATTAGCGCTAACAACCACATCAACAATAGCACCAACAACTACTTCAACAATAGCACCAACAACTACATCAACAATCCCTCCAACAACCACGTCAACAGTAGCGCCAACAACTACATCAACAATATCGCCAACAATAGCTACAACATCAACAGTAGCACCAACCACTTCATCAGCAACTACATCAACAATAGCACCGACCACTTCATCAACAATCTCTCCAACAACTGCAGGAGCCACAACTACTCCATTAACAATAGCACCAACCACAGCAACGGCTCTACCATCTACCGCTTTGACCAGCCCATTCACAACAGCAAGAACTTTGCAACAAACTTCAGCAATAAACTCACAAACATCTACAGCATCATCTCACATATCATCTCAATCAGTCACAGCTGGCCCCACCACCTCCAAACCTAATGCCCAGACTAGTGATCCCACAAGTTTCACCTCTACTGCCGGCAGTCAGATTTCGATTGCTACAAACACAGTAAGCGAAGGGAGTACATCTCAGAGTAATACTCAACAATCCAGTGGAGTACCTGGCAACGCAATCACCACGAGCTCATCCCTAGTGACAGCAACCGGGTCTAATAGTACGAACTACACATATACCGACCAGTCAGATCAGTCAAATGTAACAACTACTGGGGTGATATCAACAAAGCTAACAACCACCAACTCTATCTCAACCACTTCTGATAATCAGTTGAACATTGGTGAGTAACATAAGCTCAGCAATGCGGGTTAATGGAACATTAAAATTGATTCTGCAGTTTAATGGTGAATGCTTGAATAGGAAACATCAATGCAGTTTTAGGGGTTGTGTTACCATTTTCAATGAGAAGACAACTTGAAACAAAATACTCAATCTAAAAAACTCCGATTGTTCTAGGTGTGGTTGCATTCTAGGGTTAACAAAAGTGTGTATTTCACTAATTTGGAACTTAATTAATCTCTTTTTAACAAACATATCCAACTATTATACAGGTAATACAGAAGCACAGAGGAAATCTAATGTTCCTGTGATTGTTGGAGCCACTGTACCAACATTGTTACTAGTTGCCGCTGCAACAGGTGCCTGTCTCTGGTATATGCTAGTAGCCAAGCGAAAGAAGTAAGTCCATATAATAAGCAGTACCAATTAAAAAAAGCTCCTTTTCTGCCTCAATTTTGGTTTTAAACTATGTTTTATTTGCTGTTTCATTATGTCATTTTGATCTGATAGTATGTTTGATGTGTTATTTGCTTTACAGGTTGCAAGTAGGTGATGACGATCAGAAACCTAACGCTGATGATGATGTTGAGTCCTCAGCAGAAATCTCTGAAAATATTGAGCAGCCGTCTGATGAGCTACCGGAACAGCAACATCCTAGTGATGATGGCCAAAACAACACTTCAGGGTTAGGGACAGGTGAGGAAGTAACTCCCGATACAGAGATCTCAATGGAGGCAGATACTCAGGGAGGTCAGGAATCACAAGAGTCTGCAAATGATGGCAAGCAAGACTCCCCTAATCCATTGCCGGTTGAAGACATGACTGATGTCAATGTGTGACAAAATCAAGTTTGTCCTCGACCTGAGGCTGATTTATGCAGGGCGTTTCCCTCCTCTACTCATGTGACATAGTTATTATTACTTATTCCCATATGATGATAATCTATAATTTTCCTCTTTGACCGTTAATTTTAAATGAGAAGTGATATTGAACTAGATATTACAGTTTTCCCTTTTTCCCTTGGGTTTGTCTCTTTATCCTTCAAGTCAATGTGGTGAGAAATAACCTTGGTTTTTAACTTCTGAAATAATGCAAACTAGATTAAAAACTATTTTTGTTGGATTGTGTTTCATGATCAATTTTTATGTTGACAACATTCCGGGTTATACAGAACATCTTTAATTAGATGTTGTAACTTTTGCTCAGATTGTTGTGTGAATACCCTTTGTTCGTTGGTGGGATTAGAACCCATAATCCCATGTTTACAACAGCTGGATATATTATCTCTCTGTTTGAATAGTTTATTACGGGTATTTGCCGATCAGCTCACTATAAATTTACTGACAAATACATTATTCACCAAATTCCTGATGACAGTAGGTGTATTTATTTCAGCTTGGAGTAGTTGAAGACTAGAGCATCAAATATCTGATTTTTATTTAAATAACAGTAAATTCCTGCATGTCAATAGAACATTGTCAAAAACAAATCTGGTAACGAAATACAATCGCCGCAAGAAGAATTTCAATTACTAAAAAAATTCTAAACGCTCTGTCATCGCATGTCAAACGATTGTTATAGAGTTTGGGCCAAACCTTTAGACTATGTTTGCTGTGATGGGTTTCGACAATGCCGAGGGTACATCTCATTTCCTTAACAAAACTCATATGTATCTATATGTCTGCACTGATATGTATCAAATAATCCTCAGTGAATATTTGGTTTGAACCAAGTAAACTAATAACTTTAATGGGTATTAAAAAATAATGAGCATCCATTTGTTAAAACAATTAAATTTCAAAGTTGTTGCACATGATAACTTTGATCATTTCAAGTCGTTGGTGCCTGGAGTATTTACATGCGTATATTTGTAGATGTCATCTTCATCCCAAAGCAGGACCTCCTCAGCGATGCAAGTCGGCGAAAACCCCCAGGCACCTGTTTCAAAGCAATGAACCAACTAAATTTCATTGTCGAAAGCAATTCATTCAATGTTTTTAATGTACATGTTTGAGCCAATTAATAACTATCTTCCAAAAAAATTGTGTCTTCCAGCCTCTATATGCATCTATAAGTTTAGAAATTGATAGGGTAAAATAGCTGTGTTTTGTGTTGAATTATCTGTCAAATTTGATATACCATACGCCTATGGCCATTTGTTATATGGTTACTTAGCAACCAATCAACTATAATCGATCAAATCTATCATCACACATAGTTTTTGGTTTAGATATATAAAAAGATGAGCATTGAACAACTAATCCTAAATCTGGGATATTAAACTAGTTGATGTTATGCAATCTTGGTAAATTTTGTCTAGTGTATTTTGATATTTACTGTCTGTTTGATCGATACAGATTGCTATGACGTTTAAGGCGGTTATCTTTCAATGGCAGGTGCTCTCAGGTGCTTATACTAGAGAGCTGATAACAGTCTGGCTGTAATAATTGCTTACTAATCACATGTCATACAGTGAAAAGAGCACCAGAGTGGGATTAAAGCCTGTTTAGGCTTAACCACTCAGATTTTTAATTTAAATGTACAAATAAACAGAGCTACAAAGATAAAGGGAGATATTGAAGAGAGGAAGGCCAGCTAGGTTCACCAAACTAACAGCACACATAGTTCTCCACCATAATACTTCTACTATACTGTTGGATTACATATGCAGTCAGTGTAGACTCTAACAGACACCAGAAGCCTGTGCAACAACCCATTTATGCTCAATCTAGTCAGGACAAGCAAGTTTGAGAAATGTTACTGTTAATAGAATAAGAAAGGTGAGACAAACAAAACAACTACTACACAACTAGTTCTCCAGATACAACATCAACCAGCAACCTTTCCATATATAGAATAATAGAATATAAACCTTGATAGAAACTCAGTGGACTTAATTCACCAGTTAGTCGTATCCTCTCAACAGGTGAGTTCATATTATTTTCTCTGTCCTTTGTAATTGGTTGAAGAATACAGCCCCTGCACATATACTACAGATGGTGATGACCACCACTAGAAATCCAAATCTACATCCATGTGGATGATGAATCGACTTATGAATTGACTTGCCTTGTGTCTTGGAATTCAGATGGGTGAGACTATGCTACGCTACTTATAAAACCAATTACCCTTTTTCTCCTTCAGGTAAGGCTACACTGCCAACATTTCTACAATCATGCTGCATGCCGATGCAATGCCACAAATAAAGCCTAAGCGATATTATGCCGATGTATCGCAAACGCACAAAGATCTAACAAACAATAAGTACAGAAACCTGCGTCGTCCAAAGAAAGTGACATTCTTCTGCAACGGAGATAAGTTCTTCAAGGGGAAGAAATTCTTTATAACTCCACATCGCTACCTGTCGTTTCAAGACCTCCTGGGAGACCTGACTGGCAAGCTACCAACCACAGCCTCGTTGCCTTATGGAGTCCGACAGATATACACACCTTCAGGCGGTAGACGCATTCGAGATATCGAACACCTGCAAGACGGGAGGGAGTATGTTTGCGCTGGCTTTGAGTCATTCAAGTCGATGAACTACGGAATATCAAGTCTAGATCCTTGGTCTCATGGTGAGTCTGGCCTTGGATAAAACTAGCGTAACATAAATTGTAATAATCTAATGATTGAAAATCACTTCATTACCAGAAACATTATTGTTAAAGGTATATATCAGGAGATGGGAGTAGGTTCAAAGTGGAAGGCTTATAAAACAGCCTGACAGAACGCTGTATAATGGTTGTAGGTGACTGAATTTAGATAGGAAACAGATTTTGGATTATTTTGGCTAAATCATGAGTTACAATTAAGCAGTAAGTAATGTCACATTCAGAAATCGAAGTTCAGTGCTTTCATAGCTCTGCAGTTGCATGTTTGGAAGGCAGCGAGCGAGCGGCTGTGATGGCTGCTGCCAATAAGTGACCTGCCTCTCAATGTTTTCCGATAGCTGCGTGATTAAACCGCTCACAAAAGAGCTCTTGATTCTGAATAAAATACCTAAATCTGACTGTATTTAAAACCTTTTGAAATGGCAGTTTATTGAGCCGTAAATGGCAGCAGGGGACAACTGATGCCAAGATTAGAACACTTTTGTGAGTCAAGAATACAAATTTCTACAGAAACAACTTACCAAACAATTTGGCGCAATCAGTTATTGAATGTCGCACGGAACCTGAAGGGACTCATACTGAACTTTGATAGCTGTTATAATATCAGACCTTATCAGCTTTCTTGTATTGAACGTGCAGCAAAATGTTGATATTGTGTTTCAACTGAAAATGTCAAATTTGCTGGTATTATTCTTAAACTTCAGGTTATTTGGTATGTTTAAATACCACTTGATATGGGACCCAGGTTCATTGAAAAGGGCACGGTGGCCATAGAACACCATGTGAATCCAGGTTATTCCGTGAACCTATTTGAGTAGTTCTGCTACAAACAATCTACGAAATGCAGATTGGTCATCAGTAGACTCCTGGAACAATTTTTATTATAGCTATGATTGACTGTGGGTTTACTCTACAGTTAAGGAAAAATTTCATTTATTTTGTTTATTCTCATGTTAAAGAAGGTACTTCACTGAGAGATAAGTTCTACTGATAGATGTATTTTAACCATTTCCATCACTATATTACACATGATAGTAGAATTCTCAATGTAGACTACCTGTAGCAAGTAAACAAAAAATGTCAAACCCTTGGCCATCGGAGTCCCACTTCATATAAGGTTTTATTATCCACATAAACTTTCTCTCACATAATGTCATTTTCATTCTCGAGATACCTTTAAACATAAACAAGGCCAGCGCAAATCCCAATGGTTTGGCAGAAGAAATGGGACAAACAAGGGGGACAATTTGGGCTTTTCCTTCAAACAGGTCCAGAACAAAATAGTTGGACAATGTTTGAATTAAATATTGGTTGTGATAACACAATCCCTATTCACACACCTTGGCATGGTAACAGCAAACAATTAAATTGTCAATCCGTATCGGGATGAAAGCAGAAGAGTGATTATAGTATTATGGGGGGGCATTATCTGAGATGCCCTTTGCAGGGTTGAAGACCTCTGAAGTCTTTCTCAAACCTACTTGTCAAGCCCTTCATAGAAATACATAATCATAGGTATAAATTGGTTGCACGCTACTGCTTTATAAAATTAAAGGGGTTTTTAATCAAAATCAATCATTTGCGCCACGACTCTTGTGACTCTAATTTAAAATCAGAGAAGCTGGTCTCGCCAACGGCAGTCGATCGCTGGGTTGTAGTCTAAGGCAACTAGAAGGTTAAAGTGTGACTGAAATCGAGGCTACTCTTTGAGACTTTGTGACATTGGACTGTGGTAATCGAACTGGAGACATGAATAGTTACTACTACTTACACACTAATGACTATTATCGTCAGCAGGAGAGGAAACGCTATGTTGCTTCTAAATACGCAAAAAACATTGACGAGGTCATAGGAAAAATAGACATAGGAAAGGGACCTCCTCTCCTAAATAGGAAATATATATGGGGTCGAGAATGTAAGAATACTTTGAAGTGATATTTGGGGTGCAAGTTGTGAAGAGTTTTTCAACTCTAACACATGGAAGAAGGTTTGGATTAGAACTGGGCCTCGCTATGCAGTAGATAAGACATATATCAAAGTTGCTAAGAAGTGTGTTTTAACAAACAAGTCATCTATAATTACTATGTTTTGTAATCTACTAATTGAAGATTTTAAAACAATTTTTGCATTTCTTTTATATGGTTTCTCTCAACATTCAGCTTCAGGTTTTCATTTAGTATTCACAGAAATGGTCATCAAACTTGTTCAGCTCATTCAATGGAAGGTAATCAATATGAAACCTAGAGTCAGCCAAGTTTATTCTCTCTCATTGTCATTCAATATGTTTACTGGGTTATTGATTGGTAATTTTTATGTTTTCATCAGGTCGGCCACATCGGCACACAGACCATCCTTCCACACTAGATCTCAAAGGTGTTTCTGCTCTTCCGAATACTTCCACTGGCCCTTCTGGGGTGACGCCGAGAGGCCATTATGACAATTATCCTCCGAGAAAACCTCTTCGGCAACAAGCTAACGATCCCTACACATTACGAGACGACGATCGACGGTACGGCACCATCACCAAGCCTAAGGTGATTACTGTTGTTCGGGCTGGGCGTAAGCCATATGCAAATATAAAGATCCTGTTAAACCGGAGATCGGTTCAATCTTATGAACGTCTGCTCAATGATATATCAGAATCGTTCGGTCCAAAATGGAGGAACAACAAGGTCAGATCTTTATACACTCTGACAGGACGAGAAATTATGAGTATATCAGACTTCTTCCGAGGTGACTCCATTTTTGTTGCTGTTGGCAATGAGAAAATATCATTTACCGATGTACAAGATATCATTGAGACTCTGTACCCAGAGAGTCCTTATGCAAAAACTCTACTCAGAAATATAGAGAAGCAGAAGCGAAAAGCAAAGCAGCAAATGCTTCAATCTCTAGCTAATGACAATCAGGACCTTCAAGAGAAAAACAATCCGGAAAAACCTCCAAAGCGAGCTGTCGTCAAGCCGAACAACACTGCTGTCGTCAAACAGGAAGTGGAGGAAGAAGCTCCAAAGAAGAAAACCAGACCACCTAAACCGGTCTTGAAGAATGCTGACTCACCTCGAGATGGAAAAGAGAACAAACCAGAACAAAAAGTAGAACCAAAAGGTAGGTGATCCCTGAGGCTATTATAAATAATATGACAATGCTCATCAGTAGGGAGGAATAATTCGTAAGAGCTGGAGTAAAAGTATCTACATATCGTGAATGTTTCTATTGCTTAATTACTGATACAAATCAAACACCATCTCCAACAAAATGGATGGTGCAATTTTACTATTATTAAATAATATGTTATGTTATGTAATGATAGGTATAAAATTTCGGTGGTACCTTCTATTTCAGTCAAGATAGTTACTAACATACAAAATAGCACTCTTTTCAAAATCAAGATTATTTGAGATTTTAAATTTCACAGAAGAGCCATTACCAGAGGAACAGTCAGATGAAGTGGAAAAGCCAAAACTGAAGAAGAAAATAAGCAAGAGGAGCTCAAAGCTGAAACAAACTGACATAGTACAACCTGCAAGTAATGTAAGTAACACCTTGTAAACGTGTGATAGATTTAATTCTATGTTTATAATTTTACATGTAATGGTATTACCATATATGATTAGAAATTTTAAATAGATCTACAATTTTGTTTTCTGGAAAAAGCTTACTTTACGTGCTTATGACATAACTCTGTATAACGCATGTGAGTAACACTGATGTAAGCTTGTGTTAGATTTAGTATAAGATATTTCATGGTATTTCATGGTATTGGATCATACACATCCTGGAAATTTAACAGATCTAAACTTTTTTTATTCTGGAAATAGCCCAGACCTACTTCCTGTTCTTATTACACAACTCTGTCTCTGTATAACCCATGTACCAGGCACTGGTGATGACATATATCTGTCAGAGACTTTTTTATCAGCTTGTGTCCGATTAGCAGAACTGAGCAGATTTGATGTTTGATCTCAGGGCAACTGTTCAAAGTTATTTCTGCTCAGCAAATATTGACGCTGCCTATATATCGTGTAATCATAAGTCAGCAAAGTGGTGCCAGTTTTCCTAAGCTTTGCTCTAGGCTAACTTCAATTCAATTCTGCTATTAAATATCATACCTTCACATAACATTCGGTCCTTGAATGTTTTTGAGTCTTTATTTTTAATTTACAAGGACGCCCATTACCATTTGCTATTTGCTGTCAGTATATGAAAACATATTGATATATGCTCATGATACATCAAGAGCAATTCAGTCCTGTTTAATATGAAAAGAAAACCCTGAGCGTTAAAATAAAGCTGGAATAATAACCCTATTTTTAAATTACTTTGTTCAAGATCGAATTAAATAGAGAGTGCTTTGCCTCGCAATTATGCTGCTCAAGAATGTAAGAGAAAACCCTCTTGAAATAGCTCTTGAAATAGCTAAATAGTTAAAATGAGCGGAGTGAAAAACAACTGCCTTGTTCAGCGTAGTGGTCATAGGTGAATGCGACAATAATTTATCATTTAAAACCGGTAAATAAGGTGTCATGGTATTATCAGATTTGTACCCGTGTTTATCAAAACATTATGATGCTGCCGCTGCCTTTTAAACATTGATAACTTTAACAAACATGTCAAACTGATACAAGTTTTGGTCATGCCATTCAATAATTTTTAAATGCACTAAATTCTTACTCAGCTTATCTTGGTGCTGCTCAGTGCAATTTTCCCCATTCAAACAATATAAGTACGTTATGACGCAATTAAAATCCGGAAAAGGAACAAACAAAATATAAACCATTTTAGTTCCAACAAGGAGTTAACTCCTTGGTTCCAAACACAGGGTTAATTATAAGAATAAATAGTTCTGAATCATAACATTCTCTTTGATCACAAAAATAAGGGTTTGAAATTAATCGTCCCCCCTCTGCCTGCAATCTCACAGATATAATTACCTATTTAGCAAAGATACTAAATACTGACTTGCTTTTAGGATTCTCAGACCGAGAATGCGGAATCATCCGATGATCTGGAGATACCTTTGCCTGTAACAGATGATCAAAAGAACAAAGGAAAAGACTCAGTTCCTAAGACAAAGCGGCAGATTAAAGAAGAAAAACAGAAGGAGCTGGAACGAGTTCAGCAGCAGAAGAGAGAGGCCGACGCTAAGGCTAAAGCCGACATATACAGGTGTGTAGCTACTGTCAATCTGCTAGAAGTTAGCTTAGCTGTCAAGATCCAACCATTCAGTTTATTCACATTCAAAGTCCATGCGACACATGATTGCCTTGAAGTTTTAGCAACCTCTAGAGTGTCGGTATTGCTGCCACATTTATTTGAAGTGTATGCCAAGAAGCTATTTACTTTTGGCTTCACACAAAAGTGAGAGGGGAAATTTTTTTCAAGTTTTCAAGTATTCACGTAATGGTGGCAGTTAAAATCTAAAAGCCATCTGGTATGAATAAAATCAAATTTAAACCTACAGTCTTGACAGGTAGCACTTTCAAAGTTTTTCTCAGACAGGAATTTAATACTTTCATGTCTCATTTGATTTTGACGTGGGAAAGTTCTTTCATTTTGAGCAACACCGTCTACTTGTGCAGGGAGCTTGAAAAGAAAGCAAAGGAGGATGAGAAAAAGGTACAAGAGGAAGGCAAGGAAAAGAAGGATGAGGAGACTGAGAAGAAAGAACCAGAGCCGGTGGAGGAGAAAGCCCCTGAAAAAGAGCCTGAGAAAAAGAAACCAGCGATCAGACAGGCTAAGAGCAAACTGGAGAGAACTGCTAATGTGAGTCCTCATTGTCACGCCGGCCCTTATTATTCTTGAATAGTGACAAGCACGATATTTTCAATAGGATTAAGGTTCTTTTGGTGCGCCCAGATGCATAGGATAGCAATGATAGATCTGCCAGATGCCTCAGATGGGCTAACCAACATATTTGTCTTTGCTGTATACACTCGAGGCTGTATAGCCATGGCTTCACATGCTGTATAAGAGATCTGCTCCAATTTAGTTTGAAATGTCGGATGTGGACTTGTTCTGGCATTTTGACTGATCGTTAACGTATCAGGCTTGCATCTCACAAATCATTTAGGGTGGTGGCTACACATTATATGATAGGGATGGTCATTGCACCAATGAGAACGGATAACATAACATATGAATATTATTTCCGTATTTTACTTTAGGTTGAAGAAATACGTGAAAAATACGACATTGGCAGAAGCCTTGGCGATGGTAACTTTGCTGTCGTCAAAATGTGTCAACACCGAGATACAGGTCATCAGTATGCCATGAAAGTCATTGACAAAGCCAAACTGAAAGGAAAGGAACACATGATTGACAATGAGATCGCTATCATGAAGGCATGTAATCAAGAGAACTTGGTCAAGCTCCATGATGAGTTTGAGACAAGAGAAGAAATCTACCTGGTGATGGAACTTGTCAAGGTAAAATTTACGCTAAATAGAATTTTAAAATCTTGAAAATTTTGTGATAATCCCTGAAAATATTGACATAAAATTTTCATGACGATCTTACATTAGACATGTGGCTCCCTCTCATGAGGCTGATGGGGGCTATATTGAAGATGACACAACAATGATTTTTGCAACACCTTGAAGATAAAGAGTCTGATAACATCTACCTTTAGACTTCCTTGTTTGAAAAGAATTTAATATGAAGCAACACTTGTAACCTTGGGCTTCCATGTTAGGCAATTATAAATTAACAGCTAAGTCATGTCACCCTTCCTTAATTTCAGTGGAACTTTTCTGCAAAGCCTGTCGTAATCACTGCAATATCCTGAATAATCAACCAAGACTTCAGTCTATATCAACATCCGCTCCTTTTTTTAGGGTGGAGACTTGTTTGATGCAATCACCCAGAGTGTGAAGTTCAGTGAGCCGGTGGCAGTGAAGATGACGACTGATATGACGAACGCTTTGTTTTATTTACATAGTCGAGGCATCGTCCATCGAGATCTCAAACCTGAAAATCTAATGGTAAGTCATAGAGCAGATTCCAGTGGTGCTGCTTGAATTCATACTGCGGACTAATTGGGCAGATTTGTTTCCCAGATTAATTGGTCGGGTTTTTCTTTTCCATAGAAAATGGCTTTTCTCCTAGTATGAAGGTTTACCAGTGATCATGGAGGGGGGTTGATACCTCGAGTGCAAACAACAGTTCAATGTCTTAAAATATGCTGCACTCTCAACTCTGAGTATAATTTATTTATTATTTTGTCACCTGATGAACTCCTTTTGGGATACCTGTAATATTTATAATGAACATTCCTCACCTTTTGCACTTATCCAGGTTATGAGGAACAAAGACGATTCGATAACTCTGAAGCTGGGAGACTTTGGACTGGCCGTCGAAGTCAAAGCTCCCATCTACACCATCTGTGGAACACCAACATATGTGGCACCAGAGATTCTCTCTGAAATAGGTATATATGGGTGCTCACAGTATTTTCTGGTATTCCTGTGCAATGGTTCATCAATATAAGCAAGAAATTCAGAAATGTATTGGGTAGTGGAACAACTCGTCAGAACACTCTGGCACCATTAAAATTGCCTGACAGCCATAGTTGATTAACCATCTCTCTGTGATGTGCCAAAAATAGATATCAAAAGATAATTGCAACCCATGAACCTTTATGTTGTAAATGGCAGTCTATGAATTTTATATACTCAAAATTTGATTATCGTTGATATTCCTTAGCATCATCATAGGGAAGCCCTTAGGCAATTTTTTTCTGTAATAACCATCTTTTATGAATCAGCCATTGTGTGCAAAGAATTTCCATTTGCTGTCTGAAAGTTGTTCTCTCTGCACCTAATGAATTTGATATTAGTCTAAACCACTCAAAAGTTCACTGGTTTACAATAATCATTTATCACGCCTAGATGAAGTGTCCTTTATCTCATTCCAAACACTTTCAGATTTGACTTATCAAGTGCTGACCTGAGTGGTATTGTTGGGTCAATTATTAATTTATCACCACTCCACCTATAGCTGGTAATTAGATAACACCAAACTAGGACAGACTGAGACTTTGCTACTGATTTAAAAAACTTGGATACCAGTTCAAAAAACTAAAGCGATGGTTGACCTTCACTTAGCTGTGGAGCATCTGTTACTTGTACTTCTTGCTTGTGTAGATTAATTTGCAGTCAGGCCCAAACACATATCCTAATCAATTTATAATATTATCCTTTGATTTTATAGGATATGGTTTGGAGGTTGATATGTGGGCAGTGGGAGTTATCACCTACATACTGCTCTGTGGGTTCCCTCCTTTCAGAAGTCCAGACCGAAACCAAACAGAACTGTTTGAGTTTATCAAAGCTGGACATTACGAATTTCTCAGTCCGTACTGGGATACGAACTCTGCAGGTAAGCAGGCCACTGATAAGATCTTGTCTCAAAACAAACATATCATAAGGAGTAAAAATGAAACAAACTTAACGGCAGCGTCTATCTTATATCTTATGTATGGCTATGACGCATGACCAACCTTGTCTAAAGTCAATGTCTGTTTGTCAAGGAATTCAATTAAAATTTGTTACGCCATTCGTCTTTGATTAAATTTCCTTCCTCAATGGACAGGCTATGAAAGGCGAAACCAATATCAATAAAATAATCAACATTGAACCAAGGTTTGAGCTGATAGTCTGCAATAAATTAGCGACATAGACATACGTTTCACTGATGATGAAGTGACCCCTAGATAAAAGTTCTTGAAAATTTACCCTATTGTTGTGTTGCAGATGCTAAAGACTTGATTAGACGCCTCCTTATTGTGGACAAGAAGACACGTTTCACAGCCATAGACGTTCTCTGTCATCAGTGGGTTATTTCTGTCGGTGGATCAAAAGATTTACCGGAAAATCTTCCTGAATATCAGAATAACTTGCGAGAAGACCTAATAACGCAAGGTCGAGCTAACCTTCAAGAGTGGAGGGAAAACAGAAGCTATGTTTTCGCCAATCACAACACAAACGTCAGTGCTGTGTGAAGTGATGAAATGTTAGGGAATCAATCGCAAAGAGGTTGTCACAGAGCGCTATTATTTCCCCCCAAAAGTACACCACAGTTAATTTGGGATAACTCCACGTTTTTTTAGGAATAAATGGAGAGTTGTTTTCCGAGTTTGTGCTTCGAGATTATTTTTACTATTCATATATCAGCTGTGTTACTTTGTCATTATGTCACATACTGTTGATATTATTGATTTCTATTTTTGTAGCTGTTTGAAAGTCATCAATTATTAATCTGTTCTGTTTAATGTGGCCTTCGGTAGTTGGGACGAATGATGAGTGATACTTTGTTTCAAAACATGGAATGTTGCTCAGCAAACAGGAATTGAGTCATCACTACTTGATATTTTCTTGAGTTTCTTATTCCGTCCAATGTGCTCAACGTCAAGATTTGAAATGATCCTGTTTATCCCTTCGCGGTCTCACATAAGTGTGTTGCTATATCACATACGGGCCTTGGATATCATTCCAGGACTGATATATGTGTGATGAGAAACTGATGATCCCTTCATGATTGCTCATTCTTGACAGAGTACTGCCCATAATACTCCCTTTTTTTTCTTCATCTTTATTCCTTTGCACAACAACCTCACCTAAACAACAAAATTTGTTATGGTAAATTGATACAACATGTATTTTAGACATTAAACTGTTAGAATCTAGTCACTTGTTAAGATGTACTGCACCCAAACTGTTTTTATGCAGCAAAATGCTAACAAAGCTCAATTGTATATTTATGTGCTGAAAACTTGATTGCTCCCTGTATTGTGTTTCCCTTGTAAGAAACTTGGGCTTGGATTTTCTAGAGGAAGAAAGGGGGATGCACAAGTTGTTTCACGTGGTTGTGATTTTGAGTGTTTATTTTTATATTATACAATATTTTGTAACATTTTACATGCCATGATGTTAATTTATGAAAAATAATACGATGTAGATTGAAAAATATAACTCAAGTATCAGATCTATCTTTACTTGCTGAGACAGAGCAGGGAAACAACAAGATGGAGAAAAACTACTAGTTAACATTTCAATACTGGAACAATGATACACTACTAAACATATTTTGAAGTTTTATGAACTGCAGCTACTGAAGGTCTCGATAACTGCCAGTTGTCTTCTTCCTAGGAGTAAGATTGAATGTCTACAAGATATTTCCTGATTTACCATTGAATACTCTTCAGCTATTATCTTCATTGAAAAAGATGTATGGTATTGCTAATGCTGAGTACTGTATACATCCTATTATACAGCAGACCACTGCTACTGTGAGCTAAAACGGCTTGATGAGAACAGTCTAGAAGTTGTCTTTCTTTTCTTCAAGTAAAGACAACTTAAGTGTCGTTTGATAGTTCGCCTTTAGAAATCACTGTTGTTCATCAAACCACTCAATTAGGGTCGCTTGTTATTGCATGACGGCCGACTTTATTTAGATGTGTTGATTTCCTATACTGAAAATCTGATTCACCTGTAGTTTGATAATGACGGCAAAATGTAATAACGTCATCTGGTCCTTTTACTGGCACCAGTGATCTGCTCTCTAGCTCTGCAAGCAGTGGGGTATAATCGTAGTATTCCGCTAAGGAGAGTCTAATAATGTATTTTTTCAGCAGGCACTGATATATGCTCAAAAACGATGTTCTAACTTCAGTAAAGTAGGCTAAGACTGAGACTAATATATAATGTCTGTATGCTTCATCGTCTGTGCCTAGTGTGAACCATGTCAATCGACCCAGCATGTTTGATAGTTTGAAGAGAAAAAGAGAAAGTGTTTAGCTAACTTTTTAAGCTTTTAATTTGTTTAAGAGTATTTGATCATGTTGTGTAGAGGAAATGGCTGCTTTTGTAGTGATTTTCTTAAAGGGCAACCAAGGTTTCGCAGCAATGCATAGATGGGTAGTAAAGAATGTGCTAGGCAGCATCAGCTTTGTGCATGATGCGGTGCAAAACTCAAAGTAGTTGCTGACTCTAAGTTGGGTAACACTTCAGTTTAGGGGAGGTTCCAAGACATTGCTGTAATAATTATAGAGCACAGGCTCAATAATAACAGGGACAGGAAACTGCTCTGTGGTATTCTATTTTAGCTGAGTTTGAGTACCTGATGGATGAATTGTTTCACAAGAAATCTGGGTGAATAATCATCTGAATTAGATTTTGTCTTTTTCCCTATGCAGCAGGTGCAATCTGCTATTAATCAATGAGAAGTTGTTTGAAACCCTGGTTGCCCTTTAATGAAATTTCTTGTTATATTCATGACATTGAAATGTCATGATGAAGAATTTGCTACTTCGATAACGTTGTAACAGTTTCCTATTTAGATCTGCAATTCAGTGGTGTAGTAAATCGAGTGAGATTACTGAGAGGCAACAACCATAACATTAAAAAATACACGTTTGGGTCGAGAAAATCTGAAAGGCAACAGTTAGGGTATGAGAAATACAATTCATCAAATGACACGTTTGTTTTTTCTAGAAAATAATACGTGTTGGCTGGGATGTGTCTTCAACTAAATCGCTGGATCTCAAAATGTAATTGTTAGCAAACACATATATAATTCATAGTCTCATAGTTTCATAATTCATATGTTTGTCGTGTTAGGGATGAATAACTGCCCCTGGCTAAGCTAAATCATTTATGTATGACATGCATATGTTATGAGATGCATATGACAGAGTATGAAATACTAAATGAGACTTGCTTGGAGTTGGACAGACCAGGGAGTTTTAAATTTCCTGGACAGACCAGGTTAAAAACCCTTTAGTGAGTTGTCTTCACAATGGTATAAAATGAGTTGTCTGCTTATCATTTGCTAAACTGAGAATGAGATCACGCAACATACGGGATTGGTTGCCACAATAAAGGTCAATGGCAAAGATTCCTTGACTGATATTATTGTGAAAATCCCTTTACTGAAAAACCAAGAGAGGAAGACATCTGAATGAGGAATATACTATAATCTGCATTACAGCTGTATCGAGTATCACTCTTTTCAGATATTGTCCTGTACCTGAAAGCTTGGAAAGGATAGAACACACATTTGTGGTGAGAGTTGAACCCTTCAATCTTCCTTTCAATTGAGAGTCAATGATCTTATTAAGAAAAGAAGCATTAATCTTCTGTCTGTGTCATAAGTTCAGGTACCATGGTTCTTTCCTACATACCTACTATCTTGTTCAGTGGTAGGGCACATTGTATCATAGCTACTAGACATATATAGTATATGCCTAGTAGCTATGAGAAGGTACTGCTTGGGATTGACACTTGGCAGTATGATGGGCCAAGGCGCCCAAGGAGTTGGATCAATGAACTTAGGTAGTTCATTGGTTGGATGGGCCCTCTATCTATCTAATCTATAAATGAGAGCAATACAAGTAAGACAGTCCCATGTTGGCCATATTGATGTGGCTCTACAAGACGTTTTGAATGGATAATATCTCAAATAGAATGTTTTTTATGGAGTCGGTTTGGCCTACAACAGATAAACAAACCCCCGCCTCTGTGCAGATGTTACTTATATCATTGGTGAGCAAGTTGTTGAAGTGAAATATTCCACGGTGAAACATTAATGGCTGCAATGAATATCCAGAACAATGTACTTGAATTCAAAGCTATGCAATGTGTTATTGCCTACACTGGCTTGTAAAGTTCTCAGCATAACACCGATTTTTGGATCTATCATTTGTCGGGTGCCGACCCAAGTACCAAAAGTTGTTATGTCAGGCTGCCTGTGACAAAGCCTGTATACCCATAAGAAAAGTGTGTTTAGACTGTCAAATATGCTGCCTACAAATCTGGGTTAGTTGGTATCATTCCAAGTTCAATTATGACCAGAATAATCAGTGAATCATATCACTTTTTTTTCAGTACAACTTGGAAAGCTTGTTTGCAGACACGGAAAATTGGTGAGCTCTAAATTAGACACCTGGAGAGATATTTATAATGGTATAAGTTACTACATATATTCAGTGCTACTGCTCTCACCATGAATCGGTACAACGTCTCCAAACAACTTGGAGATGGAACATACGGAAGTGTTCTCCTGGCTACCAACCTAGAGTCAAATGAAAAGGTTGCCATCAAACGGTTAGTGCTTCCCAATAAAATACCAGTAGAAATGTGATTTGATGGCCTTTGATCATGACATTAACATAATCTAACACAAATTGTATATGTATATAGGTTTTACCCATCTGTATGCCTTCAAACAATTGCTGAAATGATTTTGGCACACCAAACAACCTCCCCTGTTTACGAACATGCGTTAAGAGAATAGTTTCTGCATTATTGTCCCTTATCCATCGAAAATGTGCGTCCATCAAGTCCATTTTATAACTAATTTCAACTCGAATAATACTGATGAATAAACTATGTGAATATTAATGTCATGGTATAGTTTTATTCCAAGAGGGAAAAAGCAATTGTCTGGTGTACTTGATGTTCCTAATTGTAAAGTTAGGTTTAAAGTATATCAAATTAGATTTAAACGTTTACACTATTTTGTCTTCTTGTGATACGTGTTTTTCGTTTGTTTTATAGAATGAAAAAGAAATATTACTCATGGGATGAGTGTCTAAACCTACGTGAAGTCAAGGTTAGTTTGTTTTAGTGCTCAGACGATATGATGTAGGCAACATCCACGGTTTCGGCTATTCAGAAAAAAAACTGAGAGTTGGTTTTGTAATTTTGACTTGGTACATTTGGAAAAGATGTGATTCTGGAATGCATTGCAGAATCAGGTCCTTGCACACACTTGCTGACCTGTTGTTGACATAAGCGTCATAACATGTCATTGGATTCAGAAGAGTAGCTTCATCTAATGCAATTACCACCTCATTTATACTGCTTCAACGAACATTGAGCTCTGCCTTATATCTCATTGTCTTAAACAAAAGAAAGATCTTGGCAGCATAAAAGCATAATAGAAGTGTTTTGATGTTGACATTGGGTCATGATCATTATTTGTGATACCATTCAATAAATTATTGAATATTTAAGCCACTGTAAACACGAAGTTTCCCATCAGCAACCCCGTGTTTACCTGCAATGTTGAGTGTTAGATAATTTGATACAAAAGGAATGTGGCCCATGGTTCAATCAGGTGGCTGATCGCAGGTAAATTTCCATGCTTTGTTTTGCAGTCTTTGAGGAAACTGAACCATGCCAACATAGTTAAGCTAAAAGAGGTTATCAGAGAAAATGACAACCTCTACTTTGTGTTTGAGTTCATGAAAGAAAACCTCTATCAGATGATGAAAGATAGGTAAGTTTAACTCATCAGAGCAGGATGTCCATAAATGAGGCCAATAATCAGCATGTATGTGATAGGTACCGATCCTCCGCCCTGTCTGCAAACTGAGAGAAACTTGGCGCTGAATATGGATCATGCTATTATCCCTCGGTCTTCATACTGAGACCAATGAACTCCCTGAGTTCACTGCTGAGACAACCTAACCATTTTATACAACATTTTAGAAGAATAGCCTATTGAATAAGTTTCACATTTAAATGGCGGTACGTAGGGAGTGTGAAATAACCAAAGTCGTGATGCTCTCTTGCATAAATAACTTATTGAAGTCACAATATTCAACTGCCGATACGATACGCTCTCCTTTGATAACTTACATAGCACATTTATCACGACTATTCATTCAATTCATTCAGCTCTCAAGTGTGTACATCTTTCTCTATTTTCAGAGATAAGCTCTTCCCAGAATCCTCAGTCAGGAATGTCATATATCAAGTAATGCAAGGGCTCGCCTTCATGCACAAGAATGGTATGATATTACTTTACAAGGATAGTCAACCAAATGCACTTACATTTGACCGACGATTTTCATGCATGAATTTTTTAAATCACCCCAAAACATCAACATCGACTCATGATGAAATAGAATAGAGTTCCCAGCTGAGATTTACATTGATTGTTACAGGATTTTTCCACCGTGACTTGAAGCCAGAGAATTTACTCTGTGATGGCGCTGATAATGTGAAGCTTGCCGATTTTGGTTTAGCTAGAGAGATTAGATCCAGACCTCCATTCACTGACTATGTATCCACAAGATGGTTAGTCGGCTAACCAGCTGAAAATGTTTTGGCCGCTGTCATGTCCCGTGCTTCAACATATGGGTTTCATTTCAGCTCTCTTCTCACACTGTACCCATTAATCAGCACAAAAGTCAGCTAAACATTGGGACTGTAATACACAGGTTATCTGTAATTTAATATAGATAAGATTAAGATAAATGAAATTGGATATTTACGCTGACTTTAGTGCTGGTCAAGGTCTATGCATGCTCTGTTTATGTAAGCTAGATCAATGTAGCATTGCTGACACTACTTCTATTCCATTGGTGTGTAGGGTATTTCCATCGTGATTTGAAGCCAGAGAACTTGCTATGTGGTGGGCCAGATAACGTAAAGCTAGCAGACTTTGGTTTAGCTAGAGAGATTCGCTCAAAACCTCCATTTACAGACTATGTCTCAACCAGATGGTTTGTATTCCGCTTTATCTGATAAGCGCTCATGCTCTCTACGTACATTCGTAAGACCATTAATTACAGTGTTGGTTGTCATGTCAAAATTACACACTTTCTTCATCTAAGGTGATGGATGTTCTTGCACCATCTAAGAACCATTTACTAAAGTTCTGTAGGGTATGTGGACAAATCTGTGTATCATATCCATGAGTTGACCTTGAGATATAGCACATGATGTTCAGAACCACTTTTCTTGACGATATAAATTGAATAAGCCTGTTTTTTTTATCTTGATACCTATCATAAGTGTCAGTTCAAGTTTTGTTGGAGTTGCCAAGATACTTCTACATTTTCTAATGATTTACCTGTACAGGTATTATTTACTATCAGCGTCTATTTCAATGTTTGTTTCGTTATCTTTAACTTTCAGGTACAGAGCACCTGAAATATTACTTCGTTCAACGAATTATAACTCGCCTATAGATATATGGGCTGTAGGTACGATCATGGCGGAGCTGTACACACTACGGCCACTCTTCCCAGGCAGTAGTGAGATCGATCAGATCTTCAAAATATGTTCAGTTCTTGGTACTCCGTCAAAGGTGAGTATAATTGAGTGCGACTGTGTCATAACAAATAATTTGCTACAGAAAATGCAATAAAAAGGGGTTTGCATTCTGCACGTACACTGTGTCTGTTTATTTAATGCTGCCAAATTTCAAGTTGGTTGACTAATAATAATCCACTGTAGTAAATTCTTGAAAAGCCTGAATTGTGTAGAGGCATTTAAGAAGCCCTGATTAAATCATTAAATTAGAAATTAATTTACTAACTGAACCTACTCGAGGGCAGTTTTCATTCAAAATAAACCCCAACAGGTAGAGAACCAATTTAAATTCGAAACACTCTTTGTTTCGATGTTTATTCGGCATCAAATTTATGAATCAAGAGTGTTTTCAATGAACGGCACATTGTTACAACGCTGCAAATCTCAACTGATTAAAAATTCTGTTAGAGAGGGAAAGTACACGTACATACACATCGTGTGCACAGACCAAGGGTCTCCTCGGTTTGTATATAAGGCTTATGTCATTTTGATTTGGTTGCCTGCTTAATTTATTGCTCGCTGTTAAAGCCCTTGTTATCGATGCTGACATTCTTCACTGTCCAGAAATCGTAGTCACTAACCCCAAAAAATCAATTTTTCGTAATTACATTTTGCATTGTGTTGCGTGATATGGATTTGAGAAGGTTGTGTATGCATGTGATGGGATGCTGTACTCGAAAATTACCTATGAAGTGTTCAGCTCGCACTGCTGGTCAATGTTTGTTGATGGTTTTACACACTATGACAATATGACAGTTGACTTCAAAACCAAACATAGCCTACCTGTGATGTTTTTCACATTTTGATTAAACCAAAGACTTGACTGGTAATTTAATATGTTTTACAGCAAGCATGGCCAGAGGGACACCAGTTAGCCGCGGCTATGAATTTCCGCTGGCCTCAGTGTGTGGAGACAAATCTGAAAACATTGATACCCAATGCCAGCAATGAGGCGTTACAGCTGATGAGGGACACTATGATGTGGGACCCGAAGAAAAGGCCCACAGCAACACAGGTATGTAGCTTGTCCATTATAGTAATAAATATAATAAAAGTGTATAAATAATGTAAATAAATAAATATAATATATATATATAATATGAATAAATATAATAAAAATAAGTATATATAAATATAAGTAAAATATATATATATAATGTATCACTGCAAAACCAGTACTTGAATTGTGTGACCTGACAATACAACATTCCAAGTATAGCTCGTTACTCATACAAAGTAATCATTCCCTATTTATTTTGTTCAGATATTAAAAAGCTCCTACTTCACAGTTGGACAGAATCTTGGTACATCGAAACCAATGAACACATCAAGTTATGGCAGTAACATGCGACAGGCTCAACCGATTTCCCAGCAGCCTGCCAGGCAGCCATTTGCTGACACCACTAAAAACCAAAACAAAAACACCACAGACTTTCCTACATTTGGTGGTGACAATACAAACAAGAAACCTCACATGGAATACGAAACATACAAGGTAAGCAAAGATTGCTTTTGAATTCATTCATTGTTGTTAATATGCAGAACCATTATGTCCATTCTTCCTCAATCATCAACTGAATATCTCTTGAGTTAGTCTACAGATTTTATAATCTCCTAACCGGTAAAATAATCAAGGATTTGCATTAAAAAAGCCTTATGCTGCCTTCATAGTCTTAGATAATTTAAAATTTCACTCACTAACAATTGCATGATTTCAGTATCAAGTCCCTGGTGCTATAAGCACTGCACAACCTAAGGACACCAAACCATTGGAAAGCAGTTCCAAACCCACCAATAAAGCTGGGAAGGTAAAAGGATGTTCATTACTGATGCATTATGGATGCACAATCACACAGTTCTTGCATGTTCACATTGATATATATCATCACACAAGACTTTCTCTGAATGTTTCAATTCAATATATTCTTTGATGAAAAACCTGGAAGGGACCTTGCACTCGGACTTGTTGCGGATTATTGATTGATCATATGTCAAGAATTTGACTGCTTGTTGGTTTCATGATGTTATTATTGTTTCGTTCTGCTGTCTCACATTAAATTTTAATTTCATTTTCTCTACATCTATTTTCCAATTAAAAAGCAAAGACCCCTTGAGACGCTATAAATATAATTGTAATGTCAATGATTGGTCAAGGTAGGTTTTAGAACTGAGTGCAATTCCGTTATCGATTAACTATTTTGATGGTATTTTCATGTTCCTATGAAGTAGGAGGTTTGTTAGCATGCCGTTCCTTCAGCATGTAAATGTTGAAGGTTGTGGGTACGAATCCAACTTCAGTCCACTGAGTACTGGGACTTGTTGGACCCTAAAGTGTGCTCTGACCTACCTACAAACTGAGAGCCAAATGGCGCAGACATTGCGGCCTAGCCCCTAAGGCACCCACTATATCATCATCCATTCTTCGGAATGTGGTGAGTGACTGTACCCTGCAATTTCAACCAACATTTATCATGGTTTTAGCCACCTGTAAAGCCTGCTATACCGGCTGCTGGTGCTAACAGGAAGAGATGGGGTGCTGCTCAGGACAGCTGGGATGACTGGGATGAGTTTGGATTGGATGATTTTGGTAAAAGTAATGCTGCGGCAAAACCTAACAAGATACCAACTTATGCTCCTGCCCCATCAATTGGAAATCAGTCTAACAAGAAGCTTATGGATTTTGAGGACGATGATTTCCTAAAGTAAGTTACGTGCCATTATTGTTGTTGTATGATTTGGAGATATCAGATGAGGGGTCAGTTAAAACACTCCATTTTTTATCAATACCATAATGGTATACAAGGCGCTAAAACAAGCTTCAGCTATGTTGAACAAAATACAAAGATTACAATGGCATAGTTTTTTTGTGTTTATCAGATTTCTTTACTCTGCTTAAATTTTAACTCTTGACGATAATGAAGATGTATACAAGAACTGAGCTATAATTAATATAATTTTAAATGATTCTTAAACATTTCACATTGTAGTTCCATCGGGGGCAGTTCGTCGAAGCCAGCTTTCAATTCTAAGAATCTGTTTGGTGCATCACATCAACGTGGATCTGTAGCCTCAGGTCGATCTTCTGCTTCCTCTGCTAAACAGCACTACATGAACAAAGCCAGATACATGCCAGGTTCGTTCTTTTTACTATCACACAAGTTCAATTGCTTTTATTGATCATGCTCTATTGTCCCAGTAATTCTCAAAGCTCATTATTTAAAAGCACCCTCGAAAAAGAATGTTTATATTTTGGTGGCCTTCTTTCATGGTACTTGTGATGAAGATAGCTAACATTACCACGTATGATGCTACACATCTCTTGTCCGAGTTATTGTATAACAACTTATGGAAAGAATCCCATAACAAATCTAGTTGCTGTAATTTTAAGATTCTTGAAAAATCTTCTACGGGTCAGGTCAGTCTCCTAATATGGCCAGAACACTAATACAGATAATATATTCATTCATTTAAATTTCTAAACATTTATAATAAAAGTTAATTGAAAGTAACTTGTTCATCTAATGCTTACATATAACTCCAAATCACAGGTCTTACAATATATATTCATTTTATTTTCAGGAATAAACTCAAAACAAGCCCCTGCAGGCGACTGGGGAGCTTCATTCGGGAAAGGTAACCCACTGCCTGGTATCAATCTAAACACGGGTCACGGAAAACCTGCAGCCAAACTGGCTACTATCAACAACACTGGATATGTATCTTCATTCATGGGATCAGGAAAGAAACAAGCCAGTAAGTAACTGCTGCCTAATTTCTGATAAATGACAATTCCTTTTACGAGATCAATCCTCATTACTCCCAGTTGATTGATAATGAAATAATGAAGTTATATGCACCTTATTTATGAGGGTACAACTCCAACTTTAAAAATGTATCTGCACTCGACGCCCAAACTTTCTGCTCTGAGTATGAGAACGTGAGCATTATTACGGTGTAAAAACTGTTTATTATTCCAAGTATTGTTTGAACTTTTTAGATGCACAGCAGTGGAAGCCTGCTAAGTTGGCACCGATTGGTGGACAGCAGCCTAGTGCTAATGCAGGTGTAACAGTCGGTAGAACAGATTGGGCTGCCAAGTAAGTATAACTAACTTATTTATTTCCTCGCTAGTCTCTTTAACTCATGTTAGTGCGAGTACTTAAGTTACTCTTATTTATGCTTGTCGCATTTGAGGAAATTTGCACTGCTGTTATGCCATAGATATCAAAATCTGTATTTTTATATCCATGTGTCATGTCATTATGTCAATTCGTTGTAGGAATCAGGCGCATGATTCAATCTTAGTATATAACTAAAAACATATATACCGGCGGTTTTTGTGGCAAGGGAATAAATTCTGTGTGTGATAAGTTATTACTTTGTTTCAGGTACCTGAAGTGAGAAGCGGCTCATCTGATCTTATTTGCTGTCATCATTACTCTCAATCACATATCTTATATTCCGTCCTTTGATAGCGCTAAACATTGCGGTTTTTCTATTACACGATCTCCTTTGCTCTCGCCCCATTTGGTCAAGATGCCAGGATAAATGTGGTCATGTCTCGTACCTTATTAGAGAGATTAATCTCTCAAAATCTTTTTGAAATCAGGGTAGCCATGCTTACCAAACTTAGTGGTCTCGAAACTGAGATATATTATTATTCACCTCTCTTCATGTATCTCATATCATAGCTACAAAGCTGCATTGGGATGCTTCAACCCATGCATGTACTTTTATTTACTTGAGATAAAGCCTATTACAAATATTTTTGTACTCTGAATATTTTTCATCAGCTATCCTTATGCTGGAAAGTGGCTGTCATTCATTTGTGAGAATGCAGCCAATTTGTGTATCCATTATGATATATGCTACTCCGGAGTAATAGCAGTTTTGTGAGATTTCGTTGTTTTGTGGACACATAAATAAACAAGTCGTAGACCTGTGCTATTATTCCCCTGGAAGCAGTTATGTTATTTTTTCTGTAAACTTCTATAATGATGTCTCTTCTTCTAGTTGGTTCAAAATATAATCTCTTTTTATATGAACAATACAACTGCGGGATTTATCTTCGTAAATTAATCAAGTTAGCGTAACATACATTTAATTGATATTTTATTGCTTCTACAAAAGGAAAAGAGTATTACCAAGGTATTAAAAAACAACACAGGTGACACATGGATTTGAAATGACAGTCCGCTAAGATTATATTTCATTCTTATCGAAAGTTTCAGGAACACCTTTAAGATGATTCAAAAGCACATGACTAAGTAATCACAACAATAGCTTATTTTTTAAGTGCGCTCATTCTCTTTTCTAAATTTTCCATATTTGCTTTGATAACATCAACATTGCCGGTGAATGTCTTATGAATATCAGTAACAAGCTGGGAGTGTGTTCCTAGGTTTTCATTCAACTCTGACTGAGCTGATTCCAATGACTTGAGACTGGATGAGAACTCCATAGCATGCTGATGCAAATCTTGAAGAGTGTACAGACGATCTACTATTGTCGGCAGGGAATCAGCACAGGAATCCCACTTCTTAATCAGCTCGTACAGCTCGTTGATCTTATCCATGTTCTTAGCCTCTGTGGATGCACTGTTGTCTTTCACCTGAGAAAAACAGGATTGTAAAAGCGATTAAAATTGAAACTATCCCAAGTGGCATAAAATATATGGGGCGCAAGCCGGTTGAGTTAAAAAGGTCTTCAGTTTATTTAAGCCAATCAAAGATCTTGTCAAGATTTTCCCTGTACATTACATTGCCTCAGGTTAGGCCTATATCTATCTTGATAAAGCATATTTCTTATGTCATGTCAAATTACCTTGCTCAAGGTTTGGAGTAAGATCTGTAAGCGAGCAGACAACTTGTCCACCTTATCATCTTCAAGTAGACCAAGCTTAGAAGACAGATGAGCAACAGATTCCATCACAGAGTTGCCACCGATACTCTCGCCTATAACAGATACATCTGCACTACGACATCCGACCATGTCTTCAAGTCGTGATAGTCTGGATTCAAGACTAGCTTCCTTAGCAGCTTGTGCGGTATCGGGCATATAATTCAGCTCATAAATGGTAGTATTGGCTTCTCCACTTGCAGCCGCGCCACCTTTCTTGGGGCTCCCTTTCTTCGGAGCAGTGGTAAGCATACCAAGAAGCTGACTGTAGGCACGCTCATTATCATCAGGTGAAGCAACAGATAGTGATGAAAATGAGTCTAGCTGTCGTTTCAGTGCCTCAACATCATTCATGATGGAAGCAGGGCTCACCTCATCAGCTGAGAACACTCTTGCAGAATCCTCAAGCTCTTTGACTTCACACTTGAGTCTTTGGAGCTTTTGAAGAAGACTCTCTCCTGCCTGTTCATGATGTGGTAAGATCTCATAATGCACTGAGTAACCAGATCTCCCACTCACTATGTCTTCACTGAAGTTTGATCCTGTACTGTCAACTGTGGCCTTGTTAAATCTCTTGAAAGCATCTTTTGGGTCAACCAACAGAGTCTCAACAGCAGAATCTTGATCCCCAGCATCAAACTGGCTCTGATCAGACTCTGGCAAATCTCCTGTTTCATACACATCTGGCTGATCAGCAGCAATATAGGGTAAATTCTGGTACTTTGGGTCAGCCATCTCTTTTCTCTGCTTGGTATTCTCTCAGTCACAGAACTTTACAGTGACAACTTTTAGTTATTGTGTGAATTTTCCTAGATTTAGAGTAAACCGGAAATGATATTCTAGTCGAATCAAAGTGTTTTTAACATGATTCTAACCAATTACAAGTACTCTAAGAAAGTCACGTGACATATGCATTGCCCTTATTCTGCTCTCAGGGATTCAATGAGGAGATCATATTAAACTACATGGAACAATAAAGGCCAAGACTAATACAGATATTTCAGGTATATACCCAAGCATGACACTAGCTGAGTAGTGGATTATGAGTAGCAAGTGACTGAACTAACTAGGATGACCATAGTCTATCTTGACAAACAATGATTGTTGCCATGATAGGCTAGGATTCCCCTTCCCTGCCTCATCATGCCTGTCTGAGTCTGACTCTCTGAGTGTTGTGCTTTGTTTGTGTTGTACCAAGGTACTGTTGTACTACAACTACACCAGGTTTATGTGTATAGCCTACCATGTTTTGCCTCTACTGCTACTGTTGTGTAGCAGCTTGTTTTAGATGTATTTCCTCTTGACCAGCATAGGCTGACAAACTTGCCAAATCAAGTACTATCTAGCTTAAATTGGAACATCATGTGACATTGTGGTTGAGTGTGGAGGATTCAATTATAAGCAAAATATAGCCACTAGTTTGGGGCTAACAACATGAATCTCTGATCTACTGAGGCTTGCAAGGATGTAATTTAGCATTGTCAATTAGTTCAGCCAAGGAGTAACCTGCTACTCCTTGTTTCAGCAAATATCTCATACTATATCGTATCATATATCTTATAATATATCTTATAATATAATATGTATAAAGTGACAGTCACAGCTGCACAGATAGATGTTTTAGACCTAGACAAGTTAGGACACTCATCGATGTTACACATTATTACACAATTAACAGTGTAATTGTTATTGAACTGATAGTAGTACGCAAGTTCGACAACCTAGTGTGACTCAAACTGATCTGACATTGGGCATTCGTATCACAGAGAAGATCCCCCATCATGATATATGGAGAGCTACATGGTTCAGTCATCTGAGAAAGAAAGAACCTCTGACCTACTCTGTTACCGTGACAATCACGTATTCCCTGTTGTTTGACACCACTTTTTCCTGCTACGACCATAAAAACATTGATACACTATAACTTTATCAGAACCACTGTTTGTGTGTGATGTCTGTCCGCCAGTATAGCGAACCAGAGACAACTGCTGCAGCCTTTTGAAAGAAAGCGTAAAACTTATCTGATTAAAAGAATCCGATGTCATGTCGCTCTAATTGAACTGCTCAATAAGATGATCAATGCGTCATAGGAAGGGTACAATCTGTGCTGCATCCAGATCTAGGTTTGAGACCAGAAGATATTTGGCTTCTGCCAGTGCCCTGCCGGATGGTAAAAATTATGTCGTTTCTGAAAATATGTATAGACGAGGACAAGTAACTGCCTGACTGATAATTATGGATGGACAGGCAAGTTTCATCAACGGATAACAAATCTCTTTCCTGAAACCCAGTTACCAAAACAGGTCATCCCATTTAGCCCCTATGCAGCCTGATATGACTTCACGCAAGCCTCATGAAACCGGATGGGCATTTGGTGCGATCATAGACCCAGATTATATATTATCCGATCCGCGGAGATCACCATGCTTAGTACACATTTTGTGAATCAGGGCAAAATATATTGTGATGGAAAGTGTCTGGCGTATTTTGGTTCTGTTTGGTGTGGATACCCCTTTATATGTAGCAGTTAGTGCTGTGGTCATTCTCAAGAACTTACAACCTCAGCTTGCGTTCACACTGATGATTTCCAAAGTAGCAGTTAGAGAAAGTTGAGATAGCACAACATAGAAATATCATATAGTTATGAATAATAGCGCCAATGCATGTCTAATATAGTATGTGAATAATTAATTTAATTTATAATTTTATAGATAAAAATTATAAACTGTGCAGGTAAGTGAACTTGATATCGTAGTCTATGATCTTGCTGTGTATGTTACTGCAAGTAAGTTTGTTACCTCGTTAAAGTATGTTACCTCAAGAAAATATAATGTTACTTCAAGTTAGACTGTTTCTTCAAATAAGTACGTTACCTCAAGTAGGCCTAAGTATAAGTTAGTTGCCTCAAGTAGGCCTAAGGATGTTACCTTGAGCAGGTTTGTTACCTCAAGGTAGTAGGCTTAGGTAATGTGCACTTAGTCCAGTCTACTGGTCACTGCACATGAAAAAGTGCAATAAGTACCGAGTTTCTGTTTAATTTACCCTTATCCAGACTTGCTCAAAGTAAGCCGTGTCCATTTCGCAGTATCAAGCTGTGCACGGTAAGAGACTATGTGAGGATACAGCAATCTATGCCCAGCCCAAAGAGCTGATGGGCGTGGACTGTGGAGAGTACATATTGGTTTTTGGTATATCACTACAGGCCTGAGAGAATGAATCCTAAATCCCACATGTGATGTCCTAGGGTAGTACACAAGGACCCTTGTGATTCACGTTGCATGTGCCACAATCCTAGAATTTTTAAAAGCAGTCAAGAATTATCGCAGAAAACAAACTTCAACATACAAATCAGCTTGACGTAGTGTAGTCACTTGACTGCACTCCTCTCACTTGTTACACTTCTGTTTTAGATCCATGTGCTGAAGATTATGGCTAAGAAGACATATGATCTCCTATTCAAACTGCTTCTTATTGGTGACTCCGGCGTAGGAAAGACGGCTCTCTTGTTCAGGTTTTCGGATGATGCATTTAATACAACATTTATATCAACGATTGGTGAGTGAATAAAAACAGTTTCTAACCCTTACAATCAATTTTGAAAACTATCCAGATATGTAACATATGAATTTAACAGTTCAAACTTTTCACCGGGGAGCTCAACTAAGATCTCTGTTTCATCAGCTTATCACAAATAAAACATAGGTGGTTATCCAAACTTGATACCGGATGGTAGTATGTCTGCAATTTAAAATTCTTGAAACAATTTCAATTCACACTTTTATTTATAGGTATAGATTTTAAGATCAAAACAATAGAAATGGAAGGCAAGAGAATAAAACTACAGATTTGGTGAGGCATATTTTTAATATTTTTCTGGACAATACTTGCATAACGGTTGTTGTAGAGATTCTACATTGATTGCTGGTATGATCGTGTGACTCACACTCAAGTTACACATCAAGAAAGAAATTATACTATTATTGTTATATCAGGGAGGGTGGGATATCCCGCCCTCCCTGGTTATATTTATACGAATTGGAGATTGTTTTCGGAGTTGCCCTCTCTCCTTTTGATTCCACTTGCACACACATAGAACAAAATTACTAAGTTTGAAAATTATGGGATTTTCTTTTGTTACAGGGATACAGCTGGGCAAGAGCGCTTCCACACAATAACCACATCATACTACCGAGGTGCTATGGGTATAATGTTAGTCTATGATATAACCAATCAAAAGACATTTGACAACATCTCTAAATGGCTCGCCAATATCGATGAGGTAAATCTTTTCAAAGTGAAACAATATGTTTATTATAGGCAAATATCAGAAGAATCATAAAGATATAATTATGATGGCACATCAGTATTTCTACAACAAATATGTATGTCCTATCATGATCATATCCCTTTTCCATTTTATGTTTAATGGATATGCTGTTTTTATTGATATTTATAGATACTTAATTTGTTATACATTGACTTTTACGAGTTTTGACTAAAAGCAGCACGCATGCAGAGATATAAGACAGATTTATCGTGCCAGATTCACTTAATACTTATTCATAATGATTCCTTCAACTATTCAGCATGCAAATGAAGATGTTGAGAAGATGCTATTGGGTAATAAAGCTGATATGGAAGACAAAAGACAAATCAGTACCGAGAAGGCCACCTTGGTGAGTACTCCTTACGTTCATTGTCACCCTCAGACAAAAGCCTCTTTGTATAAGTTTTGTTCTTTCATATGACTCAGGGCAAGAACCACTATCAGGTCGGCAGCCAGACCTTGTGATATATCAGCAGGGCTCCCTTCCTGTTGTCTCTGGTCAGGGATGTCATGGGTAGCTCATAAATGGCTCACTCATATTCTATCGTTTAAATGTCTCGTCTACTTGATCATGTGTAAGACTCAAATTTTTGTTGGGCACTGCTATATGTTTGTACAGCTCACACATATGTTCACAGTGAACTATTTTTAAGGTGGCCAAGCAGCATAGGATTCATTTTCTCGAGACAAGTGCAAAAACCAACGTCAATGTGGAACAAGCGTTTATTGACCTGTCAGCTGCTATTCTGGACAAAATGAACAAGGTACAGTATTTCAAACTATGCTTTGGACTTTATAGATCTAAATCAATAATCGGAGAAAGGATGGTTAAAATATTATACTATCCCTGTTTTACTCAAATCAAACAATTTAAACCCATTAACATTATGGTATTCTGTTCATCATTGTTCAATGGTTGAAACCAGAAAGTTTTTGCCAGGGAGAATTCTCCGTTGTCCTAACTCCCTGGTAAAACTGCACTAATGTTTTGAATTGTCTGCAGTCAAATACTGGGGACACAAGTCCGATAATCAGTATAAGCACAATCAGGTTTGACGTTTATTATTAATACGGTTGTATTGTAATATTTGTATATTGTTCCATGGTTGGCAGCATGGAGTTATTATTTAGTATATAATAACTCTATGGTTGGCAGCGAGAGATTACTGCAAGACCCACATTTTTAATCTAGTGAATAAAATATCCAATTATTCATAAATATAAGTGGATAGCTCTTTTATGGAAGATAGGACTCATTTTTCCATATCCATTCATATAGAGATGACCTAGGAGTGTATAAGGCGGAAGCAGTAAGATTGTTACATGTCTTCATTTTTTCTATTTGCTTTTCTTAACAGCAACAAATATCCAAAGATAACACAAACACAGACAAGGTCGACGTGAATCTCAGTTCTGGGTCTAGCAGCCGGAAATGTTGTTCATGAGCATCACGACTATAAACTTATTCTTGACCCAGACACAAGGGAAAGTGTCATGGAAACACCCTGTTGATATTGAACGCCTAATGACGATCTATAATAATGTTCTAAATGATATTTTTTCGATACAGTAGTCACAATTGCTATTTACAGGGTATAAATACTTATAGTAAAGCCAAATACATGTACATTCTTTTTGTGAACAAACTATGTCCCCCCTCCGTTGAGGAGGGATAACTTCTCATCATTACTCTACTTATCATTTTCTAGTTTACAATCCAGACTCTACTCAATTACAGTTCATTTCTCAGTGCTTTTGATATTTTGTCGCGTATTGGCTTTTTATTGAATACGTTGTGCAACTAGTTGTGGCTTTAGCTTCTAAATAGAAATCTCATATCACCTGTTTCATGCGCTTAGAATTTCTTTTTCTTTTCTGAGCCAGCATTAGTAGTTTTGTTCTCATGTTCATTTTGTATACATTTATTTTCATTAATCATCGTCAAACAATCAATAGTTTTTGATCATTGTTCTTCATGTTCCAACTGCCTCAGTTTTGTTTTGTTTATTGTGCTTGATAATCCTTGCCAAAATCTTTGTTTTCTGCAGAAGCTATTTTATTATACATCCATATGAATCAATTATATATATGTTCTAACATCGAGTCTTCGAATAAAAAATATTAACCATACCTAGATAAACTGCTGCCCATCAAGGCAAATGTCTGCCTCACTCACTTTGTAACAGGGTTTAGCACAGGCATAAGCCAATATCTGCAAAATGTTCAGCAACAATTATCAAATTATATGTACTTTTAATCAAGTAGTACACTGACACACTGCTAGCGACTCTTCTCGATCACGAGATACGCGTCAGTGTCGGACAGGTAAAACACTGGCTAAATAGTATAGACACCAGCAAGTCGACCTGCTCGTCTGATTTTCCATCGTGGGTGTCTAAGCTATGTAGTGAAGATATCTGAAGCCATAGCCATCATAGCCTTCCTAGACATGTCTAAGGTGTTTGATCACATGGATAAGTCCAAGCTTCTCACCATGCTGGTAGAAAGTCGTGTGAGTAGACGAATCGTGGCTATCGTTGAGAGTTTTTTGAGCGGCCGCTGTCAATATGTAAGGTTGGGCAACTCCAAAAGTGCCGACCTACCTGTGAACGACGGGACGCCGCAGGGTACACTGCTGGGACCAATGTTCTGGCTGCTATATATAGACACTCTTGCCACTACCTCAACTGAAACCATCAAATATGCCGACGACATAACTCTCACACCAAACCACACCTCCGACGCCAACAAAAATCTTCAGACCGCATCATGGGCAGCCCTGAACATTGTCTCCACCAGCTAGCCCATAGCTATACTCCTGCAGCACCCCCTCGGAGATCCGCCCGCCTAGACCTGCCCATACCACCATCCACTCGAACCGAACTCAGATCGAAGGGTCCGCTCATTTTCTATCATAATGTTCAAAAGTCACTCTCGATTCCACTTTTTTTGTTTTTATATCCAAAGATCAATAATAGATTTTGAATAATTTTTAAAATCTCTGATCAAATATAAAGTAACTATAACTATCAGCTTTGGTACGGTCAAGGTTTCTAGAAGTAGGTAATTATTAATTATACCAGTTCTGGATTCAGTGTATCCAAAGTACTTCTGACATCACCCTTCAAGTAAAATTACATTGATTACACAAATTGATCAGGGAGAGTTGAATTTCATTCTCCCTGGTATGACATGGAAATGAAACTCCTTTGTTTGGAATTGGTTTTGTCTTCTCTTCAAGTATGAGAAGACAAGTCCATCACATATGGATATTAATTAGAAGCTTTTTAATTTACTAACCATACTGATGTTATTGTTATAGATGTCTTCTGCAAAAACATACCTGTTAAGGGAATTGGGATTAAATCCGCGAGACCCATCGTTTCAATGGATAATTTAATTTGATATCCCCACAATAAAACTCACCTCTGAATATAGAAATAAAGCGACTGCCCTATTGTCTATACTTTGATTGGTGCTAGAATTCCTTATTTCAATCTAAGAGATAGAAAAAAAAGCTGATACAAACACTTTCTGTGCTGAAATTTGCTCGGATAATCCTGAATGGAAATAGATGAATATCTTGCAAATTTCACAGTGCATTTCTAATGTCGAATCATTCAAGCTACATGCGACAGCTCAATTTAAAAAGTGTTTTAGCCAAACCAATCATCAACTTTACAGACAAAAACTTCTCAAATCAATAATTAATGACTTGGCATAAATCATATACAGTACTTTCCCCATTTAACTCTTCAGGCGCAGACAGATTGAGTTTTCTAAGGAATTTGCTGATGTTCATCTATGCTCAAAAAAGATAAACAAAGTGTTACAGCGGCCTTATACACAATTACAGTTTACATTACAACCATATGTTGGCTAACTTGGCCATTTGCATGCAAATAATAAGTCTGAAGCAAAGGTTCTAGCTACGTCATTGTCATTATATCATTGTATATTCTCTGAGGTAAGTAAAAGCTTTAGCGTAGTCTACCAGGATTGAGATATGTATCATCATTTTAACTTCCAACATTGTTTTACTTCACATTATTTTCAGATGAAAGGATCCTCATATTGCAAACCTGTATATGACATGCAATTTGGCAATTTGATGAGCCGCTTTATCATCTAAATTCTAAGCTACAGGACAGTATCAGTAAAATTTTAATTTTAATGGTTGTCATGCCTGGCCATCGCTTAAAGGTAGGTGAAAACAAGGGTAAATAAATTCTTTGAAAGTGCCCTGTAGCTAGGGTGTACAAAACTTGCCATCAATAATCCCACACTCCATAATGATGTATGCTTCTCAGATACTGTTTTATCGTTGTTATATTATAATCTGCAGTGCATCATAAAGATTGACGGATAAACTTGTAGTAGTAGAATAAAAGTTGGAAGATTATTTACAATATTTTTGGCAGAAAAAAGGGTATTGATAATAATTGCTTTGCTAACGAATCTCCGGAAAAAAAAACAATTGGAAGTTAAAATATACACCACATTGATTTATTATGATGTTTACTAAGCTTTCTTTTTCATTCTAAAACGAAATAATAGAGAATATCTTTTCTGTGTCATATTTTATAAATAGAAAAAAGCTGTAGAATACTAATTTGAGTTATCCGGACAAAAATAAATGTTATTTTCCTCAAAAGCAAGAAGGTAAAAAAATAATCACTTTACTATGGAATATTATAACATGTATATCACAATGCCTTCACTGTGCGGTTTCCACTTTTTTGCTTTTTACTATTAGCTCAGCCCATATGTTGCATGCATGCAAAACTCTTACACTACCTTCATCAAACCCCATTCAGTCAGGCATAATCTTTATAAGCAGTGTTATGACTATGCTAGGCTTGACTAGATTTAATCTCGTCACTATCATCTGTTGAGTGGGGTTCGGTAGGTAGAGAGCAGTCTTCACTACGAGCGTCCTCTAGGCACCGGTTATACATAGTTTGGTAGAAATCTCTGTTCTCCTCCAGGTGGCAGAGCTGTTTACTTGCATTACTGACCAGATCACCCCAAGTCTCCCACAACGGGTGTACTACGTAGGTTATAAATCCAATCTGAGACAAGAAACATCATCAAATGAGCAATAGAGGACTCTTAATTAGGCTCCCAAGTCACTCATCATTACACTAACAATGTTAAAGCTAACCAGCTGTGTCAAGAAAGGGGGCCAGTTCTAAAAATAGCGCAGTGGCCCTCGGTTGACCATAGTGACAACTGAAACCTGGACGTGTGAAGGACACCAATTATTGTGAACCCTGAGTGCAAATTATCAATTGATTTAATTGTCAAACACAGGAAGTAAATACACCGAGAGCACAGGGGACTGGAAAAATCAATCATAAATGTCCTCCAATGGGGCTCGAACCCATGGCTCCAGTGGCATCAATTGACAGACGGTGGATAGCCATCACGCTAGGCCAAGTTTGGTCCATTTGCATGCATTCGGAGTAGCTCTCGATCCACTGGTGGAAGGGGAGCAACTGGAATGCAGGCAAAATGAATCAAACTTGTTCCACCATCACGCTAACCAATTAAAATTGCGCTGAATGGGTTATGAGTGCATGACTCCCAGAGGTGAATAGTAGGAAATCTAGTTAGCACCATCGACGCTTTCTTTTATGGGATGGTGTGTTAATTAGCGAGCCTGTATTCATGACTCGGAGTCGTGCACTCGCATCCCACTTAGCACATTCCATTCTGCTGCCACCCTATTTAACACTTTTAGCCTTTATAATGTGTGTGAGTCATTGAGTTTAAGACCCCTGATAGTATTTAGCTGCATCTCCAGTAAACACATACATAAACAGGTTGCTCGGCATCTATATATGGTGTTCCGGTGTTTACCTGTGTTCGAGCGACAGTTTCTTTAAGTTGAGCCTCATTTTCCGGCCTCTCACACATGGGACTAATTGCCATATCTAGTTTCTTCTCGCGATCACCTTGACAGAAAAACTCCTCTGTGATCCTATTTGTCCATTGATTGTAAAAGTTACGAGGTTTTGTAGGGTTGCTTAGGTCTGCGCAGTGCACCAGATTCTGTAGAACCTGTAAACATGCATATATATGTATTATTATCATAAACATCTAAATACTCATTAAATACATATAAACACATATAAATACGTATACAATTCATAGATATGTAAATATTTATATGATTATGATTGTTATGTACACCGTCAAAGCCAAAAGATATCTCAAGAACCTCAAGGCAGCCTTGCATAAACATCTTCAGGTACAAGAATCAATCACGCCCAATTCTTAATTTTCAGTAGCTAAGCTGCTCAGATGTCAAGATGAAATCAACTTGTTAGCCTATTGAGTCAAAAAGAATTATTTTGATTGAGATGATCCTGAGCAGTTAATCACATATCGTAGGATACACTCATATCATGTTCACTTGTGTATACCTACACATTACCATGTAGGCTGTTTACCTGAATGCGTTCAGCATAGTTGTCTAGCTTCAGTTCATATGCAGCAGCTACTTTTTTGGTTTCAACCATTGTTTTCAGGTCAGCTAGCAATCCCATATGTTTGGACATATCAGTAGCGAGCACCTAAGAGAAAAATGATATATGTCATTTAGATTCACAAATACCAAGTCATATGTTAATAATGTGGACGCAGGTGGGAACAGGGTAGGAATAGACTGATTTCAGATCAACCGGCAGCAGTTGGCAGGTAGTTGGAATTTTGCCAGTGCTGAGTAGAATAAAAAGTACTAGGACTACTAGTGTTTACTTATCAGCAGCTTGTAAACTGTTCACTTACTACCCCAAATAACATGAAGCTTCCCACTGCGTTGTAAATGCATGTAGAGCCAATATTTTCTTTTGCCTGGCACATAATGGAAGGTCTCCAAAGCTTTACGTAAAACACATATTCTTTTAAATAAATCTCGGTTTTAATCGTCAATCTAAGAACATTAATCTCCAATGTAAATGTTCAGCTCGTTTTCAATTTTATTTGATTTTCATTTAAAACCCATGAGAACAAGGTTCTTAATTTCAAAGTCAACAAAATGGCAAGTAAAACCACATTACAATGACGCGACCAGCGAAATATCGTACTAATTAAATTTATTGAAGGACATTCAGAAGGGTCCAGTTTAACAGCTACACATTTCCATCTCAAAATCATGTCCTGTAATTCAAGTGACTTTCAACACCAATCCAAATTTGCTTGTAGTCAATATTCATTATTTCAGTAGGGTTTGGTGCACAAAAAGTATATTTGTATAAGAAATGGTATATGTCAACATCACATCAATACTGACCATTGCGTCTCCACAGCAATGTGGCAGCGGGGCTGACATTTTGCACTTCAAGAGGTCATTTACGTAGCGCTATGTCAACATAAAGCTATCAGCCTACTTTGACAGAATGTTCGGCGTTCTATGCTTGCATAAGCATAGACAGGAAACCCATAAATGCAGGCGTTGTGTGGTTCAAGATAGGAGAGGCACACACAAATTAATGACCCTCTTAGAATGATAATTAAAAAGTCATTCACCCTCATACACTTCCTGTGTATATGTATATAAGTTAGTTTGACACTTTGAATGTCAAAAATATGTAGCATAATTTCACAGAGTAAGGATATATATCCTTACTCTGTGATAATTTGTTGTAGGGAAAAATCATTCCCACGATGCAATGGTGGTGGTTAGAGAAAACTGAATTTTTGTACACATTCTGTATGAGCAGTAGTTATACAAACTTACCATATCGATGGCCATTTTCCTCATACTCTTCCACTGTTTGGCAGATAGATTAGAGAACATGTTACATCCCTCATCCTTGAGTAACTGGAAGGCTAGTGATATATGATGGTTTTCTAGAACTGATTCGTCATTGTACAGCCAGGCTAACTGATCCTCTGCAAACAAATACACACAGCATAAGTAGTTTTCAATTCACTTGCTGATGGTAGAGAACATCAGCGTGTTGATGACCAGTTCTAATTTAAGTCAGCAATAATACAGGCAGCTGTGAAAATTCGCAGACATTGAAGAATGATGTTGTTCCATGAGCAATGTCCCTATAGGTGCATCATGCTTGTCTTGCGGATGGTCGTGATATTTTTAGGAAGAAGTTGGTAATTATCTGAATCAGTCTTACCTGTACCGACAAGAAACTGGTTTGAGACTCCTGGATGGTCAACATCATGCGCCGCACAGGCAAATAGTGTAGATAATATCTCCAGGTCATTGAATATTGGCTGAAAAAAATATATCATTTGAGCGATGAACATCTGGGCGTCTGGGCAATCGCGAAAGTAATAATAATATATTTACCAACAACCACCATTACTACTGAGACTTTAAATTCAGTATCAGTCAGGACCCACAAGACCACAAGACCCACATGCAGGTTGGTGGTCTTTGCCAATGGCGACGAAGCCATTTTTGCCAATAGCGATGAAGCCGTACATGCTACTTCTCCTGTGATAAGCAATTAGCAGTTGTGCAGCAGTCATACGGCAAAAAGATTAGCATAAAAAATTAACAAGGCTTTTGAATAAGTGAACTTGAGACATGACACATGTATATAACAGACACCCACAACAATCCCAATCACAGCCGATCCACATGAAATAATCAAGCCATGCTATTAATGATTAGTATAACGGTGAAACACAAAACCAAAATGAGAAGAGACAGCAACAGAAGAATGTTAGGGTATTAGAAAGCTAAGCGACACACCTTCAATACCTGGGCATTTAACAAGACGTGTGCAGACTGCACAACGTCAGCAGCGTGCATGTTATTATGGTACGGAACATCCTGATGGTAATGTGCTTCTAAGTGCATCAGGTAAGTCACTAGAGTCTGTGGGTTTATTTGGAAGATATTCATTAGGTTTCGTCTCTACAACAAACAGAACGGATCGTTAACGTTAAAAGATCATAAACTGAAAGAAAAACAGGCTATAACATCACAGAGTAAGGATATATCCTTACTCTGTGATAACATGGAACGTGATGTTTGAACAAATTTTCATATTGCAATTACTATTTTCTGCCAAGCTTTCCTGGTCGTGTTAATACCAAAAAGAAGCTAAAGACGCTTGATGAACATATTGACTAAAGTTTGCATGCGCTCACTGAAGACTTTAAGTGTGTTAATTAACTCCTTTGTACAAAAGCATTGACCTGCAGCTTTGACGTCATGAATTAATTAAGAGGCTGATTAACTGTTTAATAAAACTGGATGGTTTGCTGCAAAGATTAATTAGAGAGCAAAAGACTTGATGCATTGATCAAGGCCCTATGCAAACACTATGCATCCGTCAGGCTGCCCAACCATTGAACGTCAGGTCAGCCGACGGAACATTTTGTAACCAGCATAAATGTCACAGCTGTTTTTCCTAAGTCCATGACACTTCTCGTTAAATGTTCCAAGAGAAATTTGAAGCTGTGATCGGTTTGCTGTTTAGTCACTGATTCAGAACTTACCTTCATTATGGTGTAAGTGATACAGGTAAGAGGTCTGTTGTTGGATAACTCATTTATCTTAAATATGTCTATTCCCCAGTTGTCTATGTTATCCAAATACTGAAAGTAATAAAAAGCAACTTAGGCATTATGATCTTAGTAGACATTATCAGAAAATCTTCAGACAACAAGAGTTTATGGACGCAAAAACCAAACCTATGGAAGTGGCAACATTTGATGAGGTTTTCAGAAGTGGGGTTGTGTTGGAATACCATGTTTCAGTGACCAGTATCTTGCATCAAGGAGTTAGGGACAACGCCTTGATTGCATAGATGTGCTTTCCTAGTTGCTTAATAATTGATGACCACAGCAAGAACTAATTGTCCTTCAATCAATGCAAAACATTGATGAGCCAGTCAAGTACAAAATGGTAGTGACCAATAGTGATCAAAGCCAACGTAGTCCAGCGGGACCAATAACAGTTATTTACAACATCATTCGCTCCACAATAGCCACCTCCTTTCCTTCCTAATATTCCATAATTAGCTACATCCGCCTTCTGCCTTGTAGCCATAAACCCATTATATTTTCATTGTAATTCCTCCCTGTTTCAAGACTACCCAAAGACCAATGCATGTTAAAGTCAGGCAGTTACCATGCAAATCAGACAAAATTTTATCATAAGTAACTGCTTTACTTTAATCAAGGAGTAATTCCTTGCTTTATTAACATACATACAGTCTTTGGGTAGCCTTTAAACTAAGATGAAAAATGAACAAAATAAAGAGCACTATAAATTACATACTTGCATAAGTTCTTGCTCGTGTGAGGTTTCCACTCCAGATACAGGAATATCTTCAGGGCACTCCGGTATACAGCCTGTTAATGAGTTTGTCTTGGAGAGTACTTTTGGAGAGATCTAATAAAACCAACAATAATTACAGGGCCAGGAAACACAGCAATTCAATTAACTCAAGAGAAGTCTGGCAGCTTGCTGTCACAGCTGGGTCAGTGTCATCCACTCACACACGCAGCAGTGTCTGCCTCTGACTGGCTCACAAAGTAGTCTAAATGCTCGGACTGCTACAATGCGAGTTAGAGGCATTACATTATCAAATAGATGGTTGCTAATGTAATGCCACTAGCTAGCATTGTAGCGGTCTGAGCACTTAGTCTAGGCATGTAGTTATTATCTCATGCATTAGAAGATGAAACCAACATGATACAGGCCCGGGTAGCTAAAATTCATTTCCTTTCAGACACAGATGTTTAGGAACATAAAGGGTCTAAACCCAGCAAGAAGATCCACCCAATCTTCTGTGAACCATGTCGATATCAGGGATGAGAATCTCAATTTGGTAAGACTTGGATTTTGTCAGATTATTTTGAGGACATTTCAAAATTAACAGTAAGTGTTAGAACAGCTGTGCCAGATGTCTTCAGGAATCTTCTATTGATTTTTGACAAGTGCTATAATTTTCTTTGAAAACATCACTAGAATTGAGTAGCCAAGCTACCATGTGCGTTTACAGATTAAGGTATAATACAAATGCTGCATAGTATGCTATGAACTAGAAAGAAGCAAACCTCAAAAGTTTAGTATAGTATGTCTTCAGGAAATTAATGATAAAGATGCCTAACAAGATTAGCTCTACAGCAACCAGCGCAGAGATCAGGGGTATGTGGGTAACATAAAGAATGAGTGTGTTCCCTCTGAGGATGTGGAGTGATATTTAAAAAGCTTTGTGCCAAGGCGCGGCACTTCAATTCCTCACTTTTGCAATATCACTCCGCCACCACAGGGAACAAACTTGTCCTAGGTAAAACACAAACCACAACTGAACACTTTAGAAGGGGTCCACTTCTTATTATATTACCTGAGTAGTATAGCTGATCTTTGCGCTATCATCAGATGTTGTTGCAGCATCAGCTGATGTGAGAGGTAATGGTGAGAATTTACCAGCTGAGCTACCTCCCTCACTCTCCTTGGGGGAAGGCAAATCCAACTCCTGCTCTTTATCTGTACAACGTAAAACAATCGGGTTAATCGCTACACATCACTTCCCTTTGATCAGTGTCCCGTAATAATAAAGTTTCAAAACTTCAAGACACTTTGCCCGGCAGCGTTTTATGTAAACTAACATGAATGATAAAAAAGAAGACAATATGTAGCCTAACTGCAATCAAAATTTTGATGTAGCAGTAACCATATGTTGTAGAGAACCTACTCCGTCATGTCACGGGAACAATTTTATTAGGTTAAGAGGTACTTACCCAGGTAAGTATTAATGATAAATTCTGACACCCTGCTATTGCCTCCAGCAGAGTTCGTGCCGGCAGCTTCAAATGCTGTCAGCTCTTTGCCTAGCATCTTACGGAACTGTAAATATATAAATTCCACCATTTACCATACGCGTTTTCCGTAAGTCACGCTTAGCGCATTAGCAGAACTGGAAAGTATAACACCAAATCCTAGCTAACACGCTTAGCCACCAATGATCAAAATATCTTTTGTTTCCTTTTGTATCCTTATTAATATCAATTTTACTTATCTTCATTCTCAAGCCTTTCCTCTTTCCTTTTCCCCTTTTTTTTCGGCACTATTTGGAAAACATTCTAATATTGATATTGATATGAAAAAGACTGCTAATAAAAATGTTAGAAAAAAGTATGAGCTTCTATAATATACCTTCGTTGATGCAAGATCACCCACTGATCTGTGTGTATGCATTGTCTCGAGCTGGTCTAAACACCAATCCAACTCCTCGAGGGTCTCCCTTGCTATCCTCTGTCCTTCTTCATCTAAAATTATCAAAAAAATACACAAGTATTTAATATTTGACATCAAACACAGGGTTAATCGATCGATGTCTTATTATATCAATTTGGCGTTTAAAAATGGATGTGACACCCAATGGTCGTTAATGTCATCATTATGGTCAAAATAATGAAATTTGATGGAAAGTAAAAAATGAACTACGCAATAAGTTCCCCTGTCAGTTGTCACTACTGCTGCTATAATTGTCTCGTCCTTTCACATTAGATTTTTTACAAAACCATCTGTATTAAAACGCTGTAATGGGCTGGGAATTCAAGGTTAGAGCTAAAAGAGCCATTATGTTGCTAAAGTTATCGTTTGCACTCTAGAGGGAATTCAATCAATGGTCTCAATACTCATATTTACGTCATAACGCTGCAGCAATTATTGGATCACTACTGCTAATTTCAGTGCGAAATATCATAATGCCTTATACTTTCCTTATTCTTAGAACAGGAGCAAGTACCGAGTAGTAGGTGAGCTATAAGTGAAAGCTCAAACCATTTATCGGCATCGTGAGAGAACTTCTCGATTTTGGGGCATATGAGAATATGCTTACAATAGTAAAATAAGACTTATCACATTTATTTAGCACACCCCTGTACAAGGTAGGGGTGGGCAAGCTATGGTTATATATGAAGAGCTCACCTTCATTAACAGCATGGGTAGCAACCGGAATTCGAACACGCAACTTTCAGATTGAGCAACTCGAATCCTAATCACCACACCACCCTGCCAGCCTTAGTAGGGTAGCATAATACATAAAGCTCTTACCTGAGGTAGAATGTTTCATATTATTGACATTATTCGCTTGTTGAGGAGTGGTTGAGCCTCTTCTACCCCTGAAATAACAATCAAGAATATTTTTTATAAGCCACAAATAGTCATGGCACTGATATTGAGGGTTGGTTGTGCTGACATAGGTACATTTATGTCTGACGTCCCATGCAATTGAAAAGATTCTGTTCCCAAAATTTTTTCCATAGAATGATTTAATGATAAGCATGACTGTAGGCTAGATCCTGGTACCTCTGCAGGGGCTAAAGATCAATATCCTTACAGTTTTGCAAAAATAAAACCAACTGTTTTACTAGTCTCAAAGGTGCAAAATTTATCTTTCGTCGATGTCATTCACTATTGCAGCTCTCGCCTGTATACACACAATTTATAAATTGGTATCAAAATTCCAAAATGTGGATATGATTTTGATTATGTTGGAGATGGATGCTATTTGGAAGAAGCCATGGCTCGCTGCCGCTGACAACTTGTGGCAGGTAACATCACTATATACCAACAACCTGTCAGCATCTGACAGACTGACATAATGGCAGGCTTATCTTGACAACACAGGTAGGGATATATTTCCTTTTCCTTTGGGCATTATCATCACAATAGACTGTTAACTTCCAGGTCCTTTTCATTTTGTTCACGCACAGGAACAAGACAAAAAAAGGAGATCGAAGTGATTAATGAACATTAGACACTTTACTGCCTCTCTTCAAGGATGTAACATATTTTGTTGGTAGAAGCGATGGTAAAACTTCCTACAAATACCTACTTTGGATTAGATACTTTGGTTATGAACATGAAGTTATTCCTGACTGTTCTCAGTGTCTGTAAGATCTGAGCAAATGGCGTCACGATTACATCCTCATGTCTATCAACATAAACATCAACATAAACATCAACATAAACATCAACAACATGAATATGAACGTAAACCAAACACAATCCACCGCACCAGAAACAGAGCGTTCACTTAGTTCGTTTTTTACAATTTACAATTCGAAAGTTAGTGAAATCATAAAAAATTTATGATATACATGTAATTTTTTTGGCAGATCGTTTTTTATTTCATATTTTGTGAGATCAAATTCATAAAGATTGCCAGCCTACAACAGCCTATGTCGCAACGAATAGTCTAAGAAGCGAATGCAGCTTCATTAACTATGAATAGCAATTTTTATGCGAAATCCAGTATGGTCACAATGGAATCGTCAGGTTTTACTCTGGTTTTACCATAGACCAAACACAACCCAGTGTGTTGGCTTTGGTTTCTACCAAGAGTTTTTCACATGCTGTTACATGACTTGCAATGACATTTGGGGCATTTGTTCATGCAGTGCCAGCTTTTCAAGCATTTTCCTAAGTACCAGTTTGAACTTTTTTGACACTATAAATGGCTTCACTACCATACCTATATAGTTATATTATCCGTGCTCAGATATTATTCTTGAAGGTCACTAAACCTCTCATAGTTAAAGGTGTAACAAGCAATCGGATGTCCTTTTTGCTCATGGAGCTTCTCAAAACCCAAACTTCATAAACATTGACGATACAGGCAAATTCACAATAGTGGCTTGAGAGAATAATTACATAGCGTGTTCCATTCTAGTGGACAAATTATATCAGGTACATCAATAACATATTCTTGTCACAAAGTATACAAGTATACAAGGGTATGGTGATTATCCTAATAATACTCTTTAGAACCTTATATTTAAATCTGAGCTCTCTATTTGCAAACATTGAGCTTTTCTCGATAGTGCAGCAGCTTTGGAATGAAATGAATGAAATGTGTGTTTTTTCTCTCTACCATTATGTTGTAGTTTGTAGTGTAATTTCAGTATTCATGATTCTACGATGTTTTTTCGATTGTTTCCAGTTTTTGTTTGCAGTTCCTGTAAACTTGTCTTGATCATGGCTCCTACCAACAAGCTTGCTCCTACCTATGCCTATAATTCATAGATGTATAGTGACTAAACAATGACACAAGTCGGCAAGCAGCGTGGCGCACACAGCAGCATACTTCATGTATACCTTTCTCCTCCCGATGATTTCCAACAGATCCCGGAAACATATCACCTGTCATCAGTCTCACTACCACTGGCACTTACCCAGGATTAAGATAATGGTCGTGACCGTCAAACTCGTGAGAGTTTAGAAAGGAGGCTTTGTAAAGCCTCTGAGGTGTAGCGGATCGCTTTATACCCTGAGAAGGAGAAGGAACGTCTAGCTGCTGTAAGCGATCCATGTTAGACATAAGAAGACCATTAGTGTGAGGTGTTCTGGAAGAGGAGTCGTGATATAATATCTGTGGCAGCTGAGCTGAGCTAGTTAGAGCCATCAGAATACTGACTGCAGTCACGACATGTTCTCTTATAATATAATATCTTTATAATAATCCAAGATTCAAGCCTTTTCTTCCAAGCCACTGAGTGTGTGTGTTTGCGTTCAACTTTGATCAGCAGCGCAGTCGTTTGTTCTCGAGCCTTGGTGTGAGTGTGTGGGTTTCAGTGTATAAAGTGAACAGCAGCAGTATTTCAGTATTTGAGTGTCAATGCAGTACTTCTATATATGTTATAACTGCTTTGTATTGTGTACAGCCTCACTTTACTAAGCTACTAAGAATCTACGTCATCAAGTAGCTATGATCAATCAATAACTTCAATGACCACACTCTCCTTTCTTTAGAATATCGACTGAGGTAGTTAACATGCCTTACATTTTTATAAGGGTGCTGCGAATGGTACAGTATTATTAATGCTCTGCAATCAAAACAATTCAAGAATTAAGAATACCATCCACGCACAAAATGGAGAGTGTTACACAATCATTATTAGTACTGTGTATATAGTAAGTACAATTATGAATCGCTGCTGCATTACAGATTTAAGATTTGAAACTTATCCAACGTGTATAAATCATCTTTGCAGTTTACCTTGGGGTTTTTTTACCATTCAGATTTGAATAATGTCTTAGAAGCGCTGTATCTTATCATGATGTAAACTTTTAATTCTGTGTTTGTTGCATATTCATGGATTTATGGTTTTGGTAATAGATTTAAATATCATAATTGATGGCCTTGGCAATATTTTAGAATATCAAAAACAATATCGTTAGCTAGAACTCTGTCAGCCTCCTCTTCTTGATGTTTTGCGGAGGCCGCACAACTAGATAACCTCATCTCTCATTTAATTATTCAAACCCTGATTTAATTTTCGACCATGGCAAAAGAAAAACTTGGTGCTTCACATATACTATCACAAAACTGCATTTCTAATAAACTTTTTTCTTAGATCAATGGACTCCATACAATCACAAGTAGAGGTTTAACTGACACAAACCTAATTTATTCATCTCTTTTGATCATGACTATAATCTGCATGTAATTTCTGATGTGAATCAATTGCTGTAGTAAAGAGGAGACAACTCCAAACTAGTGTTATATTTTTTAGAATTGATTTCTTAAGGATTTCTACTCTACCTGTAACCATGCATTTGGTTATGAGATTTTAGGATGGATGTTTTAATACGTGCATTTCAGAAGGAGGAGTTTGTGGTTAATTTATTGCATTGTGTGGTGTTTCTTCACCAGAGCAGCGACAGAGGTAATTTGGCCACTCACACTTGGTGTAAATGTAAAAAGGTCGGAGCAAAAAAGTTAATCACAGGGTATCACTAAAAGTGAGGTAAGGAGAGAGAAAGTGAACCAAACATAGGTCAACATTCAGGTGCACCCTGACCACAAGTATAAAGATGGGTTAAGTTTGTTTGCTTGGCTGGTTGCCTATACTACGACCTGTTGCACTTTATTAACTAGGGGAGTTATCTGCTCTGTGGCGGAGGCTTATCATTGGTCAATAATTTACTGGTAGTTTAGTATTTCAAGCTATTATGAAACTAGGTTTTCTGGCCACCACACAACATTGATATGAAAATAACAACCAAGAACTTGGAAGCTTTGAAACTAATATTTAGTGCTGACATTGACAGGGTTCACCCAACTAAACTTTGGTACCTGATGAAGCTGGTAGGACCCGCAACACCAGCAGGACGTCTAGAAACAGTTTAGTGTCGGCTTTAGTCATGAAATAAGCAGGAAGCAAAGCATATAGGTGAACACAAAGTGACACAAAAGGCTTAGAACCATTGATCGGTCCAAAGGAACCTATACAGGCTCGTTTTTTAGCGGGACAATCTAACTTAACACATGTAAGTGTGGCGTGTTCATTAAGTATTTTTGGGAGGAATCTTTAGCGTATATACGAGTGTGAGTAACTTGAATAACAATGCAAATTAGGTGAAACATACCGAGGTGAAAGGCCAGCAGCGTTGTTAAACTGGCTGGCCTTCTGTAGTCTAGATAATGTAATCGGATCGCTGCGTACGAAAAACACAGTGACTCAAATGTAAATCAGCTTGACCAGAGAGAAGGAAGAAAAGCAAGACAGTTACACACTGATGAACCCTTTGTTTCTAAAACCCATCCCATGCCAAACGATTTCCCGGAATTTGCTTACTAGCAGGTCCTAGCCTTGTCACGCTGCTATGTTTTTGTTTTGGGTACTCCCCAAAACAAACAAAAGTCGCAGCGCGACAAGGCTAAGCAGGTCCTTATTCAAATGCAATGAATTCCCCCAACAGTAGGTATGACATACTACACGCAACTTGAGGTAACCTGTCTTGACAAGCTTTGTTGTGGGTTGGGTCTCCCCCCCCCCCTCCTCAACAAAGCTTGTCAAGACAGGCAAAACTTGAGGATGACATAGGTAGATATGGAGGTGCCAATGCGAAAAAATTATAATTATCTTTTTGGTGTGTGTTGCGTATACATGAGCTGCTCAAGGTAATAGATATGGGAGATGGCAATTTTAACTATCAACAAACCATTGCGATGCTTACATACAAGTATATAAAACTTAGCGAGCAACGGGGAAGAGCATCACTGAATATCGCGATGTTTGGGGTTGATGTCTTTACGTGTGCAGTGCAAGGAGCTAACCTATATTGTGGACTCAACTCAATTGACTGATAGAAAAAAAGCTAGGGAAATAAATATTCAATAAATTTCAATCTTCAAGTCACTAATTTTATACCGCCAAACATAGCAGTTAGAATGTAGAATATGATCAGCTGCTGACTTGAATCTCAACTTCCCTCCCTGCAGATTTATACTAACTACAATATCATATTAGATGTAGTGAGGTGAACCAGTAAATCGGTTACCATTCATTATATCTGACCTGTTGTAATTTTTACGTTAACAAAGAGGGGACAACTTACATGCTATCACTAGCTAGAGAAGAATGGCGTGAGATAGACTTGGTTGAGAGGTCAAATTCACTGTCTGATCTGTAGAGAAAAGACTCCCTCCGCTGCTGTCCCATACTGCTGAGATATAACGCTGTATTTGAAGCTGGGCTAGCTCCATCTGGATAAGCTCTGTCATCTCCATCAAAACTGTTAACGATAAATGATAGACATTGTTCATGATTAAAATTTAGGTACCCTGCAGCGTAACAAAGTTTACCTGTAAAATTCATTCGTGCAATGATCAGGACCCTACTTCACCGCTTCACTCCGCCATACACAATACAAATTCTTTTTAGCTCCGACATCTGAAAGGGCATATTAGCACAATTACGTAGACATATGGTTCACTACCTGTCTCAGTAAAAAAGCAAACGCAGACACATACACAAATACATGATGTGAAAAATTTGCGAGATCTGAACTGAATGTTGATGAAGAAATAAAAAGATGAAGACGTAAATATGTTTGATGCAATCTTTTTTCTGCAACTGGATCCAGTTATTGGGCAATTAATTTCTTATTTTTCAACTGGCTACGCAGGCTGCTCATAGATACAGACCATACTAAGGCCGTGTCATAGTGCCAACAACTGACTGCAGAGGCTTTCGTAATGTGTTATATGTGGTATATGGACATGACAGTTATTGCAGTGAAAGGTGACGAACACAACCCTTCGTTTTGGCTATGGTGATGGCTACGGTAACGATGACGGCATTGTCTGCAAAAACTATGGTCCAGCCATAACATCGCTGATCATAGCTTAGTAATGTACGTATTGCTGTGGCGACAATGAGTACAAACATGCCTTAGGGGATTTTGTGGAACAATACAAAATTGACAAAATCCTACCGCCTACGCTATTTGCAGTTCAGGTTAAAATAACATAACCAAAATGATGGCTCTTTTGTTGATGTGAGCATCAATATTAATATACAAATACAAGGAGATATGCAAAGGATCTGACCGAACACGTGATCTCTGATGGTGCGGCTGTGTATCATGTTGACGGTCATCTGGAGAATGGACATTGAGCTTTATTATTCCTGCTACCATGATGGGAGATATCACTCGATACACACAAAGCTCCACTACTAACTTTCAGAATGAACTTTGTGGAAGGAATGTTACTACACACACATATTTGAAATTCCTAGTGCAATGAATGACTTCTACTAATAACCAGAGTCAAACAAAGTCTATTGCATTGCACCAAATGTCGCTGCAACAACCAGCATAATCATGAACTGACTAGTTTCGCCATAGTATTGCGATTCAGACACCAACTTCCAAAGCCTCTGAGTAATATCATAACAACAAGGCTTTCAAAACATTGTGTTTTTCAAAAAGACTCACCAGCTAATAAAAATATCCATCTTCTCAGCAGAATACTGCCGTCATGATTGAAATTGAACAGCAATCTTAATGGATTCTAAAAGCTAGGAGTAGTACGACTAGCACTCCTAGTTAAAATCAATCAGCACTGTTTTCTAATTGCTTTCCTGCTCTATCAACTCGTTGTCCGTCAACATCTTCAGTTGAAGTCAAATGTAAAGATCCCTGACAAACTTTTATAACTGTGCGGACTGACTATCGAAGATTAATAAGATACGTATTTTGCACCTGCTGACAGTTGAAAATGCTTGTATTGGCGTCAGTAAAAGTAATAATGACGGCTTCACAGCGTCAGTATAGTTTAGTTCTCTAACGTTGCCATAACATACTGGTATACTCATGATATAAGACTTATACAGACTGACTGGCTGAGAGCAGAATACGCTAGAAACAAAACATTTTTCTATCTAGTTTGAAAGCGCTTGGATCAATGTCGGTCTGAAAGTACGTCATGACAAGGAGCAAGGAGTTAAAGTCTTTAACTCCTTGCAAGGAGTTAGAGACTCTAACTCCTTGGCCATGAGCTGCAACTTTTCTACTAAATTGGAATCAAAACGATAGCAGCTACAAGTAATGCTAGAAAAACTCACGGAGTTGTCCCTACATCGGTCGAGCAACTGCCTGTAAAAGCTGTAAAATGCAATTGAATAAAACATTTCTCTGCTAAATAAACAAGATTCAATTTGTGCTGCTAAGTTGTTGGAACTACCAGCTGAATGACCATGGAAGTACTGCCCTTATCTGAAACACAGCCCTTACAAGTTCCCTGACTTTGTTGTCAAAATCAAATGAAGCTATTAAAATCAACACCTTGTTTGCTGAAATAAATTTGTGCACCCTTCTTTACCTGCTGCAGAGGCGCACTTATATAGCCGATTTGTTGGATAAGCAAAAAGTGATTTACATTTATGCATTTTAATTTTTCAGAGAATTTCCAACTAAATCAACAAGCCGTATTTGAAGTCTGCATTGACCTCAACAATTTATTCTAAAGTACTAATTGGCATTTCACTTGTGAAGCTGCTGGAAGACTATTTTAATTTATTAAGCACTAAGTTAGTCCACAAGGGAATTGAATTACTGTTTTTTCTCCAGTTGACTGGTTATCGCTTATACTTCTGTTGTCTGTTTTCCCACACATCAAACCAGTTGACACACGGGTTGACACTAATTTCAACATTAGTTGCGACAAAGAGGCTACTACATATATTCTCTTATTCAATAACACGGAAATTAAACATAGCAACAGAAAAACATCATAAACCACAAATCAAAACATATGACCGTGTGTGCGTCCAAAGCAAAGACAACAGACAGGCTGTTGGGAATTGAAACACACAACTTCATCTAACCGTTCAAGAGCTTTCTTGTTGATAATGGTGGACAACGGTGTGATGTATGCATCTGACATTTGAGTGCAACTGAAAACTAATATGAATCTGCCAATCTGCCAATTCGGGTGTTGGTTATTCAGGGTGGCTTTTTTATCATTCTAGGTATTTAGGCTTTACTCTTTATCTTTAACTACAATCCTGCATTTAACTACATCACTAAACTGGAATCAGCACCAGGGGAGTTTGTCTCAAACTCCATGCTGGAATGAGCTGGAATCAAAGTGGTCAGAGTCAGCAAAAGAGTAAGCCACAAGTATCTACCTACATGCTTTCAAAAGAAGAATAACCTAGACAAACTAAGAGATAAAAACAAACAACGAAGAGGCTTAATTGATGTCCACTGATAAGGCTGTTGGTGTGAGATATGTAGGATGTACACCCAGCAGTATAGCAACGAAAACAAAGGCACACCAACCAAGATGAAATTAAACATACCACGATCCGCTAGGCCTCAAGTGATGGCGTGTACTTTCTCGCTGGTAAATATCCATCGCTGGTTCCTTGCTGAGTCAACGGAACAATGAGTAAGTATTCACAAAAGCCGCTACTTCCATTCAAACCGCCAAGTTCCTACTCGGCAATTATCTTAGCTTGCGGATAGTTCATCGTATCAAAGTAAATACCAGAGCTCCAGAGGTTATGTCTAACTCGACTTCACTGAATGAACACTTGCTTAGAGGAACAGAGTGGCTTACGCAACTAACTGGAGGATAATGTCAAGCCAGATGGGCATTTATTACACCCTGTAACAACAGTGTTATCAACCAATGCTCAATAAATGTCTCTACAGGCCTTTCAATGTGCTGAGGGGGTATTATTAGTAACATAAAATAAACATTCCATTTGCAGGTCATAAGATAGTATTCCAAATTAACAGAGTTTAGGCAAACATTGTTGTAATATGTAACCATTTAGCTGAGCAGAGCCTTCGATGCTGATTTATGCATAACAACAGTTTGAAGAAATGCGGCCAACAGTCAGGACTATCTCATATTTTGCGTCGGGTTGGTGCTTAAAACAACCAGACTATACAGCCCGCCATTCCAGAAATCTATAACACTGACAGCCTGAAACAAAGGTGCAACAACTTGACGGTACCGGTTCTTATTTATTACTGAAGACATGATACGCTACGATGGGGGACTTCCATAGCGTTGATAACTTAGCTACACCAACCTGTTATAACCGTCCGAGATGATGAGAGTGGGTAGATTTAGCGCGAGATGTATCGACGATGCTGTGCTGGTCGCAGCTGTATCTGTGGAAGTACTTATACTCCCATCCATACCAGAACTGTCCAAAGACATGTCGACTTACTAAGCCACAACTATGACTGACTAATCCCTTACAACAACTTGCACGTAAAAAAACTTACAAACAACTGGCAGTCTCAGTGATGCGTTAACTTTGCTTCCATAGGAAACAAATGAAGCTTGTGTATCCCACTTGTTGCTTTTTATATTAATAAAATCAATTTCAAAGTATTATTGGCTATCCACGGATAGATAAATGATATCTTTGAGTAACTAGCCATTTAGTGCATTACATATTAGGCCGATGATACAGCTGATCATGATGAACACGCCTACATTCTCACAATAACTGAATAAACTTTATAGTCTGACAGGTAATGGGCCAATCATGATTTAAAATTTAGATAAGAGAAGAATAATACAAGGCCATAGATTTTCTTTGATGAAAATTTGTATACCCTGGCCTGTGCAACCGAACTAATAAATGAAATCCTCTGAGGTAATTAATAGATATTCGATCAAATTCTGAAATCATGCCAATGTTCGGCTGATGAAGAATATTGACGCTCTGCTAAGTCAAGATCACTGTCTGTGGAATGAACTTACGTATATTCTAGGTATAGAGGGTAATTAATTATTGAAATTAGCAGATCAGACACTACAATATGAGAATTATGAGTGGGTTCCCAAGCTGCAAAGAGCAGGCCGATATGTAAGTAGGTGCAAACAAAAACTATCCTGTGAAATACCGATTAGTTAAGTATTCTACAGGTATGAGTGGCGAGCTAGTAGAACCATGTGTTCTCAGTGGTAAAATGCTAGAATATAGAACCATCAAATCTCCCATCATCATGAAAAGCAGAAAAAGCTAGAGTTTATTGGACACGTAATTCCGATAAGATAACTCAATATCACAATTCACAATCATTGAAACAACTATCGATGGGCCCAAAGTGTGACATCAAACATGGCACCTGACCACCATATTTTTGGAATTGATATTTATGCATATTCTGAATATGCGCTGACACGTACTGTACGTACACGTACGTATTATATTTTGTCGGGGAAAGCGGGTCTTCCCAAATTATGTTCTGAGAAGCTATGCAAGCGCTTCCACATCACTGAGGGCAACCGATTGTCATAATTTTTCACAAAAAGGGAAATAGGATATCACGTTGATGAAGATAATTTTGCAGCTGATATGAGCGACTGAGCAATGATAATGCAGGAGCTTTGTGAGGCTTTACGTATGTAGTGAATCAACGTATTAATTATCTGCAACGCAGTAGCCGCTTCTTAGCATGTGATATGTGACGACAATTGCAAATGACGCAAATGGCATGCTTTACTGATTAGTAAGGGAAACCCATGGGCCTGGGAATTCCCACTTTCAATAGAAGATAGTTAGATCTCCACTTCAGAAAAAATGACAAGATATTCCAAACTATGAGCTGTCATTTTGCATAAAGCCACGAGACCATCTTTTAGTTTGATATTGAGTATTCCACAACGGGCAGTGATCAGGAAATTTTGAAGATGTAATCATCGGAAAACAATCAGGAACTAAAATAATATATGAGGGAAAATAACTGATTATTGCTTTTTCTAACAACTCCGTTCGTTCGAACATCTGTACTTTGAAGGAAAGATCTATCATTCTCTATTGTTGTGTAGTACTCGTAACCCATTGCCTCTCAAAACTAGGCCCAGAAGCAAGGCCTACGCTTTAGTCATCACCACGCAAAATCAGTCAACAATCTGCTAGTTACTTGAAAATTAAAAATACACAGAGAGTGACTTCCAGTGATTAACCCAAGTCTACCTATCACATAATCTGCATAGATGAGGGCTGACACTAATAAACACTCTAAGATATAACCATATACGATAATAAAATACTATATAGGATGATGGATATTATAATATTAATGACAATGGATAAAACACTTCTCACTGAAGTTTTGCAGCCCGGGTTCAGAGTGAATATTCATTTTTTGCGTTTATGCCAATGTGTTGTTATTTTCTTGCCATGAATATCATATAAATTTTTCTCACTTCTCATCTTTTTCTCATTTAACACATTTTTATGAATGATTATTATGACAATATAAGTATAATACATACCCTAAGTGAAAAGTTGGCCTTTTTGCACAGGCAAAACATTACTTAACCCCATTACTTTATTTATAATCACACCTTAGCGAGACCTATGAATGGTGCGAGATTCATATAGTCTGTTCCCCCCATCTTCCTGATTTACCAAATCCAAGCTAATAATTGCTGCTCTAGCACATATAGTACGCCTAATAACATCAAACATCAAAATGTACCAACGCCAAAACTTAAATTGTAAATCCAAGTAATGACACCAAGGAGTTCGGAGTTATGTCCCAAACTCCCTAATGTCACATAAATGCATCATGTCATTCTATGTGATTTGTGAGTATAGAGAAAAAACCCCAATTTCGCGAACAACTGTATGCATGCCTCCTACCTCCTACCCCCCCTCCCCTGGATAATTGAAGGCATAAAAAGATAGATTCGTAGTCATATCGCTTATATTTCTATTTTTCTTTTCTGGCACTGAGTGCGAAACATTTTCAAAGAGATGCCTTTGGTTGCCAATAAAAATATATCTATGTTGCCTAAAATCAAGGATCCAGGAAGACTCAAACATTTTAGTGGTAAACAAACTAACATGATAGTCAGAAAAGTAAGATAAATCATTGACATCATATTTGTGGTTGTTATTATTTGTTACTATGATTTGTTATTATGATGTGATCCCTGTGCACTTCCAATTTTCATAAACAGTGGAATTAATCATTGAACCAAACCACCCTCCCTGAACCAAAGCAACATCGATTCTTCCTTAAAACACAAGAAGTTGTTCTCCCTTGTTCCATGTCACCACAACCTGCAGTGATCTCCTTTTTGTTGGATACTTTTTATTGGCAACTATATCATTTCTCCGCATAATACGTAACCTACACAAGTACCATCAACCTACCAAGAGTATCCACCTGACTAAATGTTAATGTGTATGTTGAATGTTCATGTTGAATGTTAATGTTGAGTAAAATGAACACAAGCTTATCAACTTGGTAAGATCTATGGAGCCACATTGGTTATATTCTGCTAATGTTTTCACTTAGCGAGTAGATACGGTAGAGGCCATCTTTAACCAAAATTGAGGTGATAAAAAAAGAGTATCGCTGGATTCATCGCGATAACACTCAATATACCTGGCTCATAGATTGCGGGTAACGCAAGAATTAAGAACCTCCGTTCGGACATAGCATGAAGGTCATTGATTTATCGGGCATGAAAATTATGCTATCTATGTTAAGGGGTGAGCACACACACACAGAAGGTACAAATAGTGAATTGTCGACCTTAGATACACATTAGTATAGTGTAATCTCAATGTCAATGTTTTTGTTATAGGTAGCCAGATTCGATCATGGATTTCCCAGACACACACACACATAAGGTACAGATTTTGAATTGACAATAATAGAATAACATGTTAGTATAATCTCAATGCCAGTGTGTTTTTGTTTTAGCCAGTATGTTTTTGTTTAAGTATTATGTTTGTTTTAGATGTAGTGTGTTTTTGTTTTGGGTAGCCATATCTGATCATGGATTTCCCATCAACACCATCATGCAGCGTTGAACTTGGGTTAATAATTGCTCATAATTACATCTCAGCAAGTATCTGCAACAAATTAAATTTGCTTCGCAATCCTATAATCAGCTCAGAAATTTTATTATTAGATAGAAATTTAATTTATCAGCGTGAGTAACGCTACTTGCAGAGTAATTGTTGATCTGACCAACCACTGGTTCAGAACAATACCGTTTGGTATAATGCCATAACAGGTAGCTGACCAAGTTTTCAGTAGCAAACAAGTTGTGGAAATTATGTGAACACCATCTTGGCCACCACCTGCTAGTAATTGTGGTTCTATTTTAATCACAGAGTAGGATATCATACTCTGTGATGTAAGATTTCCAGCAAAATGAAATGTCTGGCAGGTCGAGCTCAGTTGTCGCCAAACAACAACAGACAGTTAAACCAATCATTCCTATAAGACCGCCTACTGGTTTGGACTGATGCTATAAATAACAAAACCAAGATAAATCTCATTCAATTATCTTTGATATATTACAGCTCAATTGTCAAGAATTATCTAATCTTGATAGAGCCAAGCTATCAAGATGTCAGAATTTAGCAGCCAGTGCCAGCTTGGACTCAAAACAGATTAGATAAAAGACATTAATAGATATGGGTCTTGTGTAACACTGGTAAATGAAGTAGCTGAGTTGTTATGTTCCATGTCTCTACAAGACAGTGATGACAACAAGAGACAGTTCTAATCAAGGAGTAACTGTTACTGTGTGTACTCCTTGGTCTAATCAAGCAAACCATAACTTCTAGCCCGCCCCCCAAACTCTTGCCACTGGTCTGAAGGGTATGGGGGGAGGAGCCCTAGTCACCACACCTAAAGAGGAGGTTCATACTCTAACCTTACTCACACCAGGATCTTACCCTTTCTTAATAATAATATCCGTGCATTACACAAACAATTACTGGTATGACCAAATTGAAACAAGATGTTTACCTGGACCATCACTGTGAGCATCATCCACGATGAGCGAGCATCATGTCATATTAAAAATAAATTAATTGGCGAATTAAAACCTTCGTGCCAACTTCATCTATCGTTTCGTGATCATACCCTGGTTGCTTCTCAGGATATTTACAAGAATATGCTGTCAATCTATTCTTAACTGCTGAATTCTCTTCGATTTCATGTAAATATTTAACTGTATTTACTGATATTGATACAACAAAGGTGATATTCTAGTAAACCTTATAATCAGCAAATTAATTGATGTCGCCATTTGGGCTATTTATAGCAAATCAAATCTAGGTTTTGACTATTGGTTTTAGATATTACACTTCCTTTGCCAGACTTTGCGGGGCTCCTTCCCGCTTCTTAATTTCTTAGAGTTACAACCAGGTCCTGTGTCTATACTACCTGACACCTTGCCCCCATTTTTTTCCACAGTGATCAATTTATGCGTGGTGAGTGTGAGCGGTTACCAAACTATTGGCCGTGGAAGTAGCGACCTTGGTTGAGAAGATCGTGGTATCCGTCACGAAAGAGTTACCACACCACCATTGGGTGTCAAGCTCTGATCTGGCCGAGAAATGTAGGAACAAGTTCAGGGTCAAGCAGATTTAAATTTTATTTATGTTATTTTCCTTATGCAATATCCCCAGTGACCAGTATAATTGTAATAATCTTTTATCGATCACAGTTATGCCCCAGGGTTTCAATCTTATAGACCCATCCTGGCTAAAATTATGACACTTCATCTGGATTTGCTTTTCTCTCGGCCAAACCCAGGCAACCAACTGATCAGTACTGGTACCTGATTGTCAATATCGACTACCAAAAATTGAAAAACTGCTACTACAAGAGGAAATACATTCTAGAGTGAGACATACCACACATTGGGCAGTTGGGTTAAAACTTTAGCTGCACCACTTGGTCATCAATCATCGACTAAAGATATATTACCAATGTAGCTTGGGAGACTAGAACTAGAAAATAGCATACATTAGGCAGTTGGGCTGAAACTTTGATTGGGAGAAGAGAACAGAGCTCATGGCAATTGGTAGATAATGAAATGACCGCAGCAACATGAGCAAACACGGTGACTGAGGAGTTCAAGTATCTACGAATTAATTATTTGCAAGTCAACAGCAGAGTCAGAGAACTGTAACAGTGCCAAAGCAAACCACTCATAAAAATATTGAGATAATTTAAAACACTTGCCTCGCCAAGGCTCGAGGGAACCTAAATTAAGATACCTGCCGAAGATAAATTGTCTATCACATTCTATTCTATTCTCAAGTTGATGATATATGTGATTTGAGCTTCAACTTATCAGTTTCTCACCTGATTATTACACACTTTTATCTCCAATTCAAACTGGATACGGAGAAATCACAGGAGTACACTGACACACATTTCGAAAGATTAACCTAATAAATCTTACATTATCCTACCATATTATGCCATGACCATGTATTCTCATAAAGAAAATAAATGCCAGCTTGGCTGTAAATACAGTACCACCTGAGTAAAAGTTTCGATAATGAGTAACAGTTTTATACTCAATCAAAACCCGAGATTCTGATGCATCGACAAAAAACCTGAGCTCCCCAACATCACATAACGGCACAAGAATAACTTCATGTACTCTATTGAGCTCAGAGCATAACACCATAACAATTGAAACTATTTGGTAGATCATTTTCAAGATCGCCAGAGTCATATTATTATGATTTCAAACATTTCATCCCCATTTGACCTCGAGTAGAAGCGCTTCCCATACCGTTCGAAGTTTTTTCAGTAATAGTGTTGTTAGGTGCAAAGTTTTGGCTGGAAGTTTGTTTCTTAGATCTATCACATTGAAAGAGGAAGCTGCGAGGGGAATGGTAGCACATACCTTCTGGTTGATGATAATATTTTGACAAAAGCTGCCACCTGAGGATCAAACACCTGACCGTTACTGGAGTTTCGCTGCTGTAGATGTCTGTATGCGTGTGGTGTGGATCTACTTCTCATTCGTACATATGGAGGCGGGTATCTGATGGACGACTCGTGAACTGCCCCTCCGCATCCACTAGAATTCAAACTACTTGCTGACATTGTCTATGCTTAGTTAACCTGTCAGGCCTAAAGCTGATGCCTAATTTAGATTAGCCTACAGATAACTCTATTTTAACTTTGATACTGAGGGTCGAAGATAAGTGAAATGAAGTGAGGTAATCCGTTTTCCTTCTCAGTTTCCTAGTATTCCTCTTATATACTCACAACTCCCACATGGCGCAGGGCATCGACTGGGAGTTGTTGACAGTGTTCGAACACTGACACTAGGTAGCGTAGGCAAATAACAGCGTCTCGATGCCGATCCCACTGGAAAATGGTTGGACTTGCCACACGTCTTATCGATTCTGCCGAGAGGTGAATAAGATGTTATCAATGAATACTTAAATCACCATGTGTCTGCTGCCTGATGAACCAGCTTCTCCGATACGAAGCAGAGTCTGTACTTATACTTCCCTGTGTAGGCTGCTGACTGCTGACTGCTGAGGAAGCTAATTTATAGTCATTTATGATGTCAGTCAGATGAACGGATCATTAGTCAGCCAATGCCGAGCTATCAAAATATGGTATCAAACCTCCAAAGATAAAATCCGACACGATGAGATAATAGTACACTAATACAACACTCTATTCCGACGGCTCCGGCACAATTGTGAGAGAGGTCAAGTGAGATCCTCTGTCAAAAGGTCCTTCAGAACTGCTCAACTGTATATTATTGTAATAAGATAAACCGCTTAGTGACGTGTTGAGTGGAAGCACTCAGTGTGATATGTATCTTACCAAGCGGGAGCAGTGGTATTATAGCTAACCGATGATTCCGAGACCAACGACCAGCAACGTTATATTAATTTCTCTTTACTGCGGAGTTTTAATTATGCGCCATTGTGGCCCCAGAGAAGACTACCAATTACATTCATATTTACTGTGACCACAAGCAGAATTATACTGCGGTAATTAAAGTTAGGCATGATGTAATCAGCGGTCTCAAGACTACAAAACTGAGGTGATTATACAGAAGAACTCACACACTATTGGTTACTTTTTACTCATCATAATTTTTTTGTCAGGATACTGTTGCATAAACAAAGATATTACTACATATATAATCCCAGGCTTCTGCGTACATACAACGTACATACAACAGTGTATGTATGTGATAGTAATATGAACAAGTATACAAACTACCCTCACTGTCAGACAGGCAGCAAATAATGTCTGCATTCACATGTTTACCGGAGGCCTTATAGTTTCATGTCTGCCATTTTACAAAACTAGTTCAGCTAAAAAAAGCCGTCTGGTTAGTCCGCTTCTGGTTCACCTACCCTGGAGCCCATAGACTACTTGTTAATAACATAGAAGATGAATGGCCTCTCCGTGAGGATTCTTTGCGGTATACACATGGGATAACAGTACATTTCTAAATATAAATACGATTTGTCTTTTCTGAGGGTGATTATCGCCCAAGTAGCCCAAGGAATACACGAGACTGCACTTGTGCGCGAATCCTGTATATTTATCTTGGCACTTCTCCCATAATAATTTATAAAGACAGAGTGGACTGTGTAAATGGATGTATGGTAGACTGTATAGTGTGCCCTCATCACCAGCAGTCAATAATCCAATTCCCTTCGGCATACCCTGTTGGACTCTTCTTCCAAATCGAAGCATAACAGACCGATTCAAAGGCTTCCAGGCACAGCAACTCTCATAATAGATTCTTATGATATTTTGGAAAGGAGTGGCACACTAGTTTTTTTCCACTATTCTTTATGCCTCTGGAAGCTACATTCTGAGTGGGAATATATCTTCAGTAATAGTCGGTTCAAATACCTTTTAGGTGAACAGAACAGGAATTCCCTGGTTATCTATCAAGAAAGACAATAATCTAAATTTTATTACCCCTCAGGTGCCAATACAGCCCTCTCAAAAGGTAAACATTGCGCAAAAAATATCTTCAAAGAATCATTGAAATACCAATTGAGTGTCATTATATAAGATAAGGTAATACGCCATGGTAAATGTTTCATAATTCGGCAGAATGAGGATAACTATATTTAGGTTTCCAGATTAGAGTTATCATATATTAGAGTCAATAATAATCTTATACTCAAATATAGTGGTTGTAGCAATGAGTAAAATACTCCTTGGTTGTAGGATTTAGGATTTAGGTTTAAGTTTGTGATTTCAAGCCTTTATCACCGACAAACGAGTGAGAAAGAAGATAGATTGTACTGATAACAAGTTTGGTGCACAGGATTATCAGCCGAGTCAGTCAGATTCTTGGCTTTTTTTTATACATTCATTGAGTTGGGTAAATGCCAGCCACAAACAACATCAATATCTCTCAATGCTGACAAATTCAGTTAACAAGATAACCATGCCATATCATCATAGAATCAAATCTCAACACCTGAAACTCAAATCATCCTACCAAAAAACCATCTTTGTTAATATTTCATAGGGCTGTTATCGGTCATATCAAAAAATGCAGACATACTATAATGATATGGTAAGCAGGATAATAGGCTCTGACCAGGTGAACCATCTTGAACGCCAACACGAGAGTGATATCTACTCGGATCGTGTATTTAGTCTACGATCAAACCTGTACTCGAGAAGGAGATATCACATGCCAATGTCATATCCTTACAAGAAAGATCAGAGAGAACTGCATTGACGTACACCATTTTATTCTTGCCGTGAAATAAATTGGAATAGTTCTCCCTTCTATTCCTGTAAGCTTATCGCAAATACAACATACAAGAGAAGACAATCCCTCGTTAAGAAAGTAGATTGACCAGATGAATGTCAGTATTTTGTGCATGCTCTGTTTTATCTACAGGTTATGGTAAAAAGCTTCAATGAACAGTTTTTGCTCTCCAACTGTCTTTGTTGCCAGACGGTTGTTGATTTGTCCTCTCTCGCACAACAACATATAGAATCCAAGTAAACAACAGCATCTGTTTTGTGACTACAGTAATTGTTTTTATCAGATTCTTGTATTCAATTTTATACACTAATGGTTTTTTGCCCCTTAACCCTAGCTTGATGCAAGCACCGCAATAACACTATGTATTATCAGTTATATTATAATGTTTTGTCAAGGCACGGTGACTTCTAGATAGAAGCTCGACATACGCTTACCTCGAAGCGATAATTGAACACAAAGAGATTATGTTATTTTCTCATTTCAGTCAAGGGTATGTCCATAGACTTAATAACAATTATTAAGTCTATAGGTATGTCATACTTTGGTGATAATATGAAGCCGGACAAAATACTGTCTATAAAAATTCGGACTATAGCACGATGTGTGGAAACTGTTTCCCCAAAGTCTGCAAACAGAGTATCGGATATTTCCAGCAATTATCGAGGGAAAATTTTGATTTCCATCCATGCTTGATCCTTGATTCAATGCGACAACAAGTACGCAAAGGGAAAATAGACAAACCTCAAATCACTTATTATCACCCTGGAGACTTTTATACCTAGCTCCTGCAATTGTTATTTATGCAAATTCTTGATTCTATGTCTTCTAATTATGATTATTGGTGCTTTCTCGGCCAATGGTTACAGCGTTAACGACATCATAGTAGTATGCCACATTTTACCAGGCAAGCTTCCAATTTCCAATAAATAGTTGAAACTACAACCTAGTGTCAGGACGAAATCTACCAAAAACCTAGTGTCAAGGAGCAAACAATAGCCAACAACTAAGTGCAAGTTATTTTTGCGATATAAATACACAGTGCGCACCACAAGGTCAGGTAGTAAAATCAAATCCTCATCGATGCTGTGCCGTATGGAACGGTACCTTATGTTACAGTATACCATATAAGAGTTAATGATAGCTAGAGTTTAAATCAGCTAGTTTGAAATTGACTTAACATAGTTGTCTCCGGTAACAATAAATTTCACCCTTTCTATCATGTGCAAAAGGGCGTACATTTCTTCCTGTGAATACCTTATTATCCTAGAGTATAACGCTTTCAAGTGCCATGATGAGGCCTAGTAGTAAAACTTCCGTGGTTGTAAGGAAAACCTAAAACCCATACCAATGCAAGTCTCTCAATCGAAGGAAATTGTTCCATATGTAAAGTACTTCCATAGGGAGGAGCAGAGCGATAAAACTGCTGCACAAGACAAACAAAGTTTGAACTTACTCTGAGATATAGACATCAGGAAGGCCGTGATCCCTGTCATCATCCGTGTTTATCCAGCTCGATATATTACCGACTAGTCTATTGAGACCTATCCTTGTAGTGAACGCCTCCCATTTTTCTTTCAGGGGCATGTTGAGCAGTACGTTATACCATGCGTTCAAACGAGTAATAATATATGCTTGCAGGCTTGTAACTTGAGCAAATTCGAATTGGTTCAACTGAGCGATACGATGGTCTCGATGACTACATTGAACAGTCTCTGCCAGTATGATTGATGAAGGTATATCATGTTCAATCTGATATGACATCAGAACAGAGGAATAGCTGACCCAGCGATGTGATACAATCTCAACAAAGCAATGCTGTCTATGAGATGCAGTGGGCAGATAAAGCTGAGAATCAACAGCCGTCAACGTCTACCTTCCTCTTATCGCAGGCAGCAGCATCCTGTACAAGTCTGAACCTAAGCCAATACTTTCAGGCAGCACCGTCTAAGTACCTACATACGTCAACTCTGCGGGAGCGTCCACAATAGTTCCATGACAGCGATGTTTTATCAACACATTAGTATATATATATGTCACAACAACATCGAAAAACCATGGAAAAGTGTTAATCGTGATGTTTCTTCTTCCAGTAATGTAAGAGAGTGGAAACAAGCTGACAAGCTGACACATTAAAGTTATTGCTGTCGGAGCTAATCAAATAGTCAATGTAATTAATAATCTGAAAACCAATCTTGATCACAATTATCTAGAAACAGTAGAATTGTATATGGTAATAGAAAATAAATGAGTCCTATACTGTATTGTAACTGTGCTCTGTAATTTTCACTAAGTTGGACAGGTCACTGTTCAGTAATATTAGTAGAGGATTAGAGCCTTTCATTGACTGGATTACGTTACCTGATAGTTATAAGCAGATTAATCGAATCTAGGAGAAAAAGTTCTCAGGTGAAACTTGGCCAACATAGTATAGAGCTGCCTAAGCCACTCACATCAGCCGTAAAAATTCACACATCACATTTACCAGCAGCGAAAAAATTAAAAACAGGTTATAATGTAACAAATAAACAAAATGTTAATCTCATCGCAGAGACTGTATTTTAAATGAGACATTCTCCAGCATATCGGCAGACAGTGGCAACATCATAAGGATATAAAAGAGTCAAGGATGATCAACTGGCACTGATCACAGCACTGACACCCACATGCTATCGATCAAAAAACTGAGACCAACACGGCACTGATTGCAGTGAGACTGTGAGACCCAAATATCACTGATGGCAGCACAAGTGTGCAAACTTTGAATAGATGCAGTATCCTGACATCTTACTCCAAATTTCTTTTTACTATTGACTCATAACAAAGAGCATCAAGCAAAGGGTGAACATTCATCAGCCGTACCGCAAAATGATGACGAGATGATAAATAAGACAACCAAAGCATGAGATCAAAATCCACAAACTGGAACCAAATAGGCAAACTTTATCAAAAAATACCGCTGAATGAGTCAGGGATAAGTGTGAGTACAAATCATCTGTTAGATTCCCCTGCCTTGTCACGAGGCCACTTATTTTGTTTATGTTGCGAAAACAAAATAAGTGGACGCGTGACGAGACTAAAGGCACCTGGATGGGAAAAAAGGGTTCAAAACATCATTATCTTACGACGATATGCGTAGATATCAAAACAGCTTAACCAACTTCTAGATTTTCAATTTGAGGAACGTATTTTGTCTAGCTTTGAGCAGGCAGCTAGGTATGATCCAATCTCAACTCACTGCTTACAGACTTTTTAGGACTCGAAATGAATAACCTGGGAGTTGCGCTATTTTTACAAAACTATCCACACAGGGAGACTGAGCATGAGATTGCGAACTTGTGGCAAGGATATTAAGCTAGCAAGCTGCAACCTAGTAATCACATACCATCCAACAATTATATAGCATCACTAACATCTCCCAAGTCAAGTTGTTGACCTGATAATGTCAGCCATACCAATATAACTACTGTAATTGCAGGCCATTGCCAATAATAAAACTAAATGATAACCATTCCTCTATCACATTACCAGTAAGTAACATCTATAACTTTCAAATAATTTTGGTTATTCTATTTACACCATTAGGCCATCTAATCGTGAAACCCCCTCTTACGCCCCGGCAAGAAGCTATATGACATGAACTATGTTATCAACCCCTGACATAAGGAACCAACACAATAACCCTCTAGCACATAATATAACCTCTTAAATCTATTTCAAGTAGCAATATGTAATAATCATTGTATACACACAACCCAAAACGGAATGGATAGTCAATCGGCATTACCACTCAGAATCATGCAACTCAAAAGCCAAAATGTACATTAACGCTCTAGTCTAGATCAGTCTCTAAATTATGATTGCACAGCGAAAAACTGGTATCAAACCCGGATGAAGCTTTCTGTGACCATGTGCCATAATGATCACCCCCAAGGAATTAGGATGGGCCTAATGAAATCTACCATCGGTGAAGAAATCATAATAACTATAATCACTATGATTTCTGGATTTCTGGATATTCAATAAAACAACAATACTAGAGGAATTCAACGCGGTACAACAAGCTAACTAGCTATATATAGACCTCATGCAACACAAGATTTTGCCCACGGTTTGGTTCTAAGGAGAGGATACCATGCACTGTAGAAGCCGTAGCGTCATTCAGTTTCTCCACCAGAAATTTTTTTCCCACTGAGAGCGTAAGCCGTTCTAACAGCTCAACAAAACAATTGAAAAGTGATGAAGAATTGCTGATGTTTCTATAATGCTTAGGAAACGCATTTGCGAGTGATATAATGAAACACAAAATTGCGTTTAAGCTGGTTGATGGAAGCTATCAATGAGAAAGTGATAAGCTTGAGCGGAAAATATGGAGGAGCTTATAAACTTACACGCTGAAGCTTCTGGCTCGGAGACATATGGAGTTAACATACGACGAAGAGTTCCCAGTCTGGATATGTAGCCCAGTCTTGCTACCCATAATGCCTCGTTTCTTGTACATGTCTCCGGTGCTTGTGATGGTCTGGCGTCGGCGCGAAGGGTTCGGGTAACACTCACTCAGTTTTTGCAGATCTTGTCTGAACTTCTCCTGCTTTGCCTGCAGCGTAACGCGCTCAGCCTCGCTGGGTGAACTTGGTGGAGTTGCCATAACGTGACCTGACGTAGACCTTTATACCGTTAAGTGTGCTATTTTCATCCTTTCCAAAGAAAATGGATAGAATTCAAGATGTAGAAATCGATGCAGAGTCTTATTTTAATTAAAATGAAGCTTCGTATGTTACATGAAACATTGAGACAAGACAGATAATATTGAACCCATCATATAGAGCACAATGGTAACTCATCTCACTTCGTCATTAAACGAACGAACTGTGATGAAAGAGTTCATCTATTACCATTTCAATATATACACATCCGTACTGACTGCTAATCAAACTTCTATTTTATCCATAACCTTTATGGAAATTAGATGCAGTACATAAAGAAAACTCAATTACACCGCTGTAATATCATCGTGGCGTCAGCATCTGTCGCTCAAAGAGAATAAGAAATGAAGAGCAGTGATCCATCCAAGACTGCATCAGTAAAATGTAAAATACTAGCCCGGATAACAAGTTTAGGTTACTTACAATATTTTCTCTTGGTAGACTATCCAAGCCAATGTGTAAAAGGCTAAGCGTATATAGCTAAGAGTCCTCTCCTGCCAAATTAAATTGATGACTAGCGATAAGCGTTAAAACATTCAAGACATTCTAACTGCACTCGACTTACAATGATGAATTCAATACGAGAAAATTACTAAAGACTCTGACATATCAGGATATTATTCCCTCTGTCAGTCACATCACAGTAGTGATATCAGTGTAGGCATTTATGATTACAAAGTATGCAAAATTATAAGGTGCGCATGTCACTAATACTGAGTACAATTGTCTCAAAGATACTGAAACACTGTGTAGTCGGTTTGCTTAGCTTCACAGCGTTCAATATGATGACATATCATTACCTTTTATTTCCCAAGAAATCCGAGAGGCATGCTCTTAAAAAATTTCACATACCAAATATCCTAAAATACCATTTGATTTGAATGTACTGTTGATAATGGCGTCATTTCCCACAAATTGAACAACAAATTTTGTCATCCTACACTTTGCCGGCTGAGTCAGACATAGGAATGCCGCCTGGGCAAAGCTTAGACTACACCAATACTAAACAATACAAAAGTTGACTGCTATTTCTGAATGATTTGAGAGAGTCAAAACTTGGGAAGCTTACCCAAATTTCTTCTAACCTGGTCTTACACAAAAACAAGTGTAAATCTTCTACCAGTACATACAAAACTCTGTCTCTGTCTTGACAGTCGAAATAGCTCCACTTGAGGTGCTTCAAGAGGTACTCTTAGCAGAGACTCATAGAAGGGCATGAATAACCATTGATAAGTGGCTACGAATGCTGGCACAACAACGGAGGTAATCTAATTTGACGCAACACCATATTTATATCCACTGAGAGGAGTAATAAAGGTGGGGATTAATTTATTTCATTATAATGGAGATGCTCCAGAGGTACTCTAGGTTTCTTATACTGATTATACATACTAAGCCTCCATCGCTTATTCTCAAGAACCAAAAAAATTCGTAACTGAGAGCTAATTACATCAATCATTCCATTATTAGCTGACATTAATTTGATTTTCCTTCTATTAGTTGCTCAACTCATCATGAGTATTCAACTAAGACCTTATGACAGCAATCAATCCGTGTTGGCCAAAACCAATGAGACAAATTACTGTAAATGACAGTTCCAGGAAAATGACCCTGATGTCAATAGAATGATCTATGGGGTCATCATGGGGCTGATGTTGAGTCAAATCCAGTCATAATTTCAAAATTGTGATGGTGCTTTTACAGCTATATTTTGAGAGTTTATATATCAGTGGTAGGTTCCTGCTTAAATTTTGGGCTTAGTGTCATCACAGTAGCACAAACCTTATTCACATGCTCCTGCCATGAGCTGGTGTAGCACGCCGGTGTAGATCTAGATAAAATTCCGTAGTTTCCCTGAACTTCATCAAAGTTTTCCCTACACCCTGGAAGCATACTTGAGCTTTGATTACTTGAGATAACATGACAGATATCAATGCAATGAACTAGAGATAATTCATTGATTGTTTTTACCGCCAAATTTGAGCTAGTAAATAGATAAACCATGGCTTATCATGATCTTCATATGCTGGTTTTGTCTTCTACTATTTTAAAAGAAGGCAACTCCGAAAAAGTAAATGAATCTGATATCTTTTTGGGTCAAACAAGTCCTGTTTGCTTATATAACAAATATATTAAGGTAAGGTGACAAAAGTATTATTATCGATGTTATTTTAAATAATATTGGTGAGGTTTTCTGGACATGAAGAGATTTAACTATTTAACGAGTTGACTAGCCTCACCTAGCCGCATCTTCTGCTCACTCAAAGCTCTGGGCTCATGTAGCTTGGCTGATATATGTATGCCTTGGCCAGCAGCTGCTCTAACAAATCCTTCATTAGAAGTGAGTATGTCACATCTCAGCATATCAGCACTACCAAATATCAGTTTGGACCGCCCTTTTATCTGACCACTTTCAGCCAAGACAGAAAATTTACGTGACACACAATCGGGTACAATGGTCAAACGGCTGATGAGCTCCTTTGCTCGGATTCTTTCTTCTTTCCCTCCAAGCAAACCAACAATCCCATTGTAATCATCCAGAGCAGATTGGCATGTGATTAGAGTTCTCCCTTCCATGTGTGGTAGAATGGAGTCTAACGCTGACTTTTGCCGTTCCGAGGCAGCTTGTTCAGACAATATCTTCTCACGAAAATCGAAGTGACAGCCGCCATTGCACACATCAGATACATACACCAACATTGTAGTGATATCGAGGAACACCTTCTTTTCTGTGGTTATTTCTCTCAGCTGCTTGATTAATTCAGACTCAATATCCTCATCAGATTCTGGGTCTGATTGTGGTCCACTTCCTGAGTCCCCCTAAATGTGTAAAATAACGTATGGATATTATTATCTAGACAGCTGTTATTGACGGCATTGATAGTGACATTTAGAAATTGCAATGGTGATGTTGTGGCAATAAATGCGCAGGCTATGAATCAACTTAGATGTAGTCAAAGCCTTCAGCCAATAAATCACATCAAGGTTTTGTTACAAAATCACATAATGAATACAACATCTGCAAGCTTCTCCACAATTTTGGATCAGCGATTGAATAGTTTTGAGGAGGGAAGGTAACAACGATAGAACAGATATTGCATACCTGCATGAGTTGATTGGCATTCGCTTGGAACTTCCGTGCTTGTTCAAATAGATCGTCTTCATCGCTGTCATCAGAATCGTTCATAAAACATTCATTGAGCCTTTCTTTGATTTCCTGGGAGACATCAAGTCTCTCTCCTTCCACGCTGATTCCTTTAGACTCTAGATACTCGGCCATACTGTGAGTAACACCGTTGCTGAACACACATACCACTCGTGGAGGGGAAAACTCACAATATAACTTTGCAGCCTCTACATATTTTTCAGCTTTCTTGACTACATCCTTAGTACCATATTGCCCCTTCCCAGCCCATATTAGATGAAGTGACTGAGGATTCCGGGCTATTACTTTCTTCCAAGTCTTTCCACCATCACACACAACGTCAACAATTATTCCATATTTCCTCAGATCACAGATAACCTCTTGGACATCATCGGATTCTTTCACAACTTTTAAAACACCTGAGAGGTAAGGCACATTGCTACTGGACAGAACGCCTTTCTTATCATTATCCTTAGTACCACCCTGGGACTTGAATTTCTCGAGAAAAGATGCATCAGCTTTTATTTTCCTCGACAATTTGAGGCAAACTTTTGAGAGCTTCTTGTCCGCTTCTGCTAATTTGTTGGTTTCTTCCAACAGACTCTGTGCTTCCTCGAGCTCATCCATGTCCTAAAAAGATAAAACAAAATAGAAAGACTAGGTAAAAATGCGCAGCTTCCATTTATTATCAAGAACTAAACAGCCTTCCTCAGACTATACTCACTGGGAGAAGACAGAAACAGGCAAAAAAAACTGTGACTTGTTCTGTTAAAGTACATGTTCATATTTAGCCTTGTCACCCTATTTTTGACTGTTATCGCTATGAACTACTTGTCACGCGGCTACTTAAGTTGTTTTGGGGGTACCCCCAAAAAAAGGAGCCGCAAGACAAGTAGTTCATAATGATAACAGTCAAAAACAGCTTACAATGGAATCAATATTCACCCATCCGATTAATCATAATAAATGTGGACAATTCAATCTAATGGTCTAATGGTCAATCAAATTGGGGCTCCCATCAAGCTGACCTGAACTCAGGTAAACCATAGTGAATCTAAAATCACTGGGCAACTACAATCAACCTGTACTGGTGATGTAGTATTCACCTCAGAAAATCTTCATACCTGAGTTGACTACATTGCTCGTGAAATTTTAAGAACCTAGATAGGGATACTGGCTTGGCTGTTATTGTGCTATTACTGTTATTGTGTAATTACAATTACTACTCACTCACAGGCATGTAGTTATAGGCATCTGCGACTACAAGCAGTATACTTTTCCCAAGTCAAAGATCAAGGCACAACCACAAAAGATATCTTTTGGGAGGGGAGGGGAGGGGTACTGGTCGTGGAACTTGGGCAAAAGTCAACATTAAACTAATTACGGCTTGTGACACCTGAAACCTATGGTACTGGTTTGGAAAGGTTCCATGACTACTTTGCCCACAGGCCTTCTGTAGCTGGTAGGCTCATGTTCATGCCCATAGGCTTTATATAGATAGAGGCCCATCCATGCTCACACTCACAGTCACTACTATCAACAAGGAGTACTCCTTTCTGCAATGATTGCTAGCAAGCAGCAACAAAAATGAGCCTGGTTTGTGTAGGAGTATAGACTAGGGAGTAGAATAGTAAGGTTGGTTTTATCAACAGTGATAGCTAAGTTTGTTATCACATTTCACTTTATTTCATACCCTGATGTACCGAAATGTAGACAACACAAATGATGAGGAGAGATTTCAAGCCAACTTGGAGTCACTGAACATCTGGGCTGAAACCTGGGGGATGAGTTTTAATGCTAAGAAGTGTAAGATTATTGCCTTACATCCCCAGAGAACAGTCCCAGAGTACACTATGGACAATATAGTGCTGGAGCACACAGATCACTGCAAATACTTGGGAGTGATACTGCAGTCAGACCTAAAGTTCACTGACCACATAGCCGACAAAATCTGCAGCGCCAGAAAGCAGATTGGGATGATCAGACGAGCTCTCTACTGGGCACCGGAGAGAGCCAGACTGATTGCATACAAGTCTCTCAGCCTTCCTCATCTGGAATATGCTTCCTGTGCCTGGGATCCTTCCACAAAGAGGGAGATCGAGGCACTCGAGATTGTGCAAAACCAAGGTGTGAGAATGATCTGTGGATTGAAGGGGAGGAGGGGTGTTACGGAAGCAAAGGAGAAACTGCAGCTGGAACAGCTAGTTATTCGGCGGAAGAACTCCAGGGTAAAGCTCCTAAATAAGGTACTGTCAAGAGATGAGGCCCACCCTGCACTCTGCACATCCTACGATGAAATAATAAACCAGCCCCATACTACAGTCTCGACAAGATCACAAACACGGAACGAGCCACGCTCTATCGCCGCCACAGACAGGGAATTGTTTTCATAACAGTTTTCTGCCCCGGACAATACGGGATATGAAAATCTAAGAAAAATCAGAGGACAATACTACTGATGCCCTACTGGATGGGTACATGTACCCACTCTGAACCCAAATGCCCTACCCATGTGATGGTATTCTGGAACAATGTCCAAACCTTATGTAGTTATGTCCAAAAACTGAGGCACGCCCCTTACGCCCCCCTAGGCGGTCTAGTGTGATGTCGTCTTTGATGTAAGTGTAAGTTGATGTAAGCCAAGGACTGGAGTCATCATCATCATTCTAGAAATTCTTAAAGACTTCAATGCAAATCATATTAAAAATTCTTTCAGCTTACCACAGAGTTTAAATAGGACAAACTATGGGCAGTTCAAGCTCTTAAGAACTATCTAGTCCCATAAAATACAAGTAATGATGCAGATAGAGTGCTGAATCATATCCCAAATAATTCTGTGATTTTATTTTTTTCTTGACAAGTTTCCATAGGCTAGTTTCACAAACAGAGATGTCTGTTATTCACCACCACTCGGGTGCAGGTCTATGTTCCGTTCGGATCTATGTTCCGTATGGGTCTATGTTCCGCTGATTTTTGGGTCTTTAGTCCGCTGCTCCTGCCTATACTCAATGCCCATATTATGTTTCGCCCCAACTGATACTTGATAACTCCAAAAAAAGGCAACTCCCTATAATAAAAAAGAGAATACAGGGAGAGTGGGAATCATAGCAAAACCCAACTGTTATCAATGAACCAATGAGTTGGTAATACACTTGAGCTCAACCATTTAAGTTAGGTTTGGCAATATGCCTTATCTTCTCATGGGATTTATCAACCTTGACAAAAGTTAGCATCACGCCATTTTTAATAACCGATGGAATTTGCATTACAAAAATTTATGCTGTTCTGAATGGGCATTAAAAACAGGCGCTGGCAACAGGTGTTGTAAGACGTGTGGCCTGTGCTGTATGGGACACGTCTTACAGCACTCAAGGCCTATACAGTTTTGTTGTGTTCCATACAGCACCTGCCACAGGTCTTATAACACCCATTGCACCTCAGGAAGTTGTATGAGTGTTTAATGGAACTGAGTACTTAAAATGCATTTAGTACGCAACACTGCCTGCACCATCAAACTCTCTAATATGATATTTTTTATAAGATTGGGGACACAGTTGAAACTAACAGTTGGACAGCATATCGAACGGCAAAGTTCTGTTGAAATACAGATCTGATAATTTCACGCTGGTTATCGTTATGCCGGCTGTTGCTGCCGAGTGGTGAAGCCTTTTTAGAAAAATCCTGACAAACAAACGTTGCTCAAAATCCTCGCTCCTTAAGTCTTTCAATTTAGACAAATTCATTTCCAAATTGTCCATTCAGAATATGGTTCCATCATCCAAAAAGCAATATGACTTGCAATTTGACATGTTACAGGCGGAATAATCAGATAGCGATTTTAATGCTTTTTAATCAAACACCAGTTGTCTCCTCTCTCTCCATGGATAGACAACTAGCTGATAATTATAATAATAAAAATTCATTATTAAAAACACTCGTAAAAATTTTTGATTACTAGACATTGAACATTCAACATTATCAATATAAATCGTTTTCATTGATACTTATCACTGAGTTAAATGAAAAATCTAGCTTAGAATTATTATGAATAGCTTGTCAACTTTAGTGACTTAAGCGGTAAAATGCCTCTTTTTGCAGGCGAAAAGATGGTACACAATTATTATATATTGTTAAGCAGTGAAACAGGAAAAGTTCCATCTAACATTTGATGTTTTTTGATGTGACTGCAATTATAATAGTATAATCAATGAGTTTTCAAACACTAAATCAACAGTTTGTGTCATCATAGTCTCTGAGAGAAAGGTTTCAGAGATAGGCACACTCTCTAATGTAGCTCAGCCACTCTAAAAATCACCTGCAAAAAATTGTCTCGCTTCTATTCCTAAGTACATAAAAAATGTCATGAGACTGTTTGGAAATAAGGTAACCGGTTCAAACATATTCTGAACTGGGTAAAAACTGATCCAATATAATTGAACAGTGAAAACGTATTTAATCGATAAAATCAATCTACACTTTTTCCCATGTTTTGAATTCAGAGTTTTGGCCCCTTATCAGTTAGGAGCGGAATGATTCAAGGACCATACATGTTCCTCTGTTATAGATTTGTATGTCTATATATATATATACATGATATATATACACATAGTATTTATATGAAACTTAACTCTACAACAATGGACTAATTGGGTTTCCCTAGATCATGTTTATGAATGAATGTGATAGGTTACCAAAAGTTGAGATGTAGGAATTATGTTTATTAAGTTTTTGAGATATAAATTAAATATTGAGGAGGGGCACCTTGTTTATATCAGTCAACATGGTAATGAATATGCGGAATGTTTTCAGATTTGCCATGTTATCACTGTTAACAATATACTGTTACCCCTACAGATGTCACAGCTATTGGGGGTAGTTACATGTTGAGTTGGTGAACTGAAAAATCTAGAACCTGACAAGACCAAACTCATGAGTACTAGTGCTGCGGATCTGTATTTTTTATATCATAACAGCATCATCCCCGTTTACTGTTGGAATTGTCCAAACAGTGTGATCATGAATTTACGACAGGCGAGCTCTATGTTAAAAGTATGCATGTAATTGCAGTAATTATTGACAGGGCACAATTAAACTAAGACAATCTGCTTGAAAGAGACAGCTGACAGCGCAACCTTGATGGTGAGCTTTCTGGTCAAGGAACCTGATATGAGCGCCCCTAAATTTCTTTTCTTGTTTGAATATGAACTTGCTTGACATGAAGGAAACATTGTTGCTGCCGATTTTTGCTCTGATCTGTTTCATTTTATTGTTTAATTTTAAATATACGGAGGCGTGTATATTGAAAATCAGATCATTTTTGGAAGTAGAAACTCTATTTATGATGATCTCTGCAATCAATAGATTCAGCAACACTAGCTGAAAAAGTTGCCAAGTTGAAGATGTATCATTTACCAATCGTCATTTGATTATAGAACCATGGTATAACTTATCATATCAATTTGAATCACAAGGTACTGGTGTGAGTGTATTTGTAGATTTCAAGATCAAAGAAACTAATAAAAATCAAACGCGATACTAGAACAACGCTAAAATTGCAAGAATCAAATCTACTCATTGGATCGAACGAAACCATGAACAGGTCTTCAAGAAGCTCAAGCCGGAGTAGTGTATCTGGTTGCTCATTTTAATACATGAAGATTTTTGCAAGGGTCATTTCAGGTAAACAGTATCACCTACTTAACTCGACAACTCTGCTGTTTGCTGCGTCGCAAATGATGCTGGTGGTGGCGTCAAAACCATTTTGATTGCACAGTGAAGTGCATTGAATTCAATTCAATTTCTCTCAATTTTTTCTAGACCACATAACGCTATACTTTGGCACCCTACAGCGAATATAACATAATACCCTGATGTAGTATATTTTTTGATGTTGTAGAGGTGCTCCAAAACCGGGGCAAATCCATTGGAGAAGGCCATCATTAACATACATAATATGAAAAACAATTCAAGTTCCCAGGTTTCAGATATCAATTGTCATTTAATGAGGTTGTATTTTACGACATGGTGAGCTATGTTGGAATTGAAAGATCAGTAGTTCTTCTATAATATTTCAATAAGCAAAAATCAATGCCCATAATGCGGCAGACGAAATACATGTAATGTCTGATTGCCAAAACTATGTTTATAAAAGCAATTTCACATGATACTTTTTTATGTATACCCGAACATAATTTAGGTTCTTACTCCTTAGATGGCTGCAAGTGCGAGTTTGTGGCATCACATTACAACTATTCACTTTGGTTTGATAATGTTTGTAAGGAATTTGATGATGTGATGCCTCAAACTTGCATATACAGCTATCTGAGCACTTTTAACGCATCAGAATGTCTCTTGAAGTACAAATTGGAGTTGTCTGCTACGGGTTGTTGAGCAGACAATCTGAAAGAAGCTTGGCTTTAGCTGCACAGCATATTCCCGAGATCAATTGCTGCGGGACTCAGGCCAAAAGCAAGAGCTAAAATTGACAAAAATTTGTCGTTGGGTGATAGCTCGGCCACCAGACTACCTGTCGAGCAGCTCTGCAGGTTTAGCAGTACCCTGGTGTCCAGCATGTGCATGTGCAATATAGGCACTACGCAAACTAGCAGGTACATCAAGTCTATCATTAAACATGAGACATCCTTTGTACCCGGGCAATTTATGACTGCTTGTTTCTTCGCCAACCCTCGACCAAATACTGCTTGAATTTAACTGCGACATCGTCAGTCACGGTGGCTTCAAACGCCTCTATTTCATGTATATCAGGGACTAAGTCCTCACAAATACTGTCAATAAAGTACTCAACAGCTGCACAGTGCTTTACACTGGCTGCACTGTAAGCCTCGTTGGGTCGGCTCAAACTATCGGCAACAAACATCTTAACACCAAAATTTTTATATCCATACCTCATTATCCTCATTTTGAACCTTTGCACCCTCGGTGGTAGATCACTCATATCTTTACCACCTAGAATTTGTACCAAGGGTTTATGGACCGTTTCAACTTCAAACTTTCGACCTATCATATACTAGTCAAACTGCCCACATGATGACAAGAGTTTCCTTCTCTACCATCGAAGAGCGTGTCTAAGTGTCAGTCATCTTACGCGAGGCATATTCCAATGGTTGCCAGATATCTTTACCAGATTCCTGGAGCAAAACAGCACCAAACGCGCTGGATATTGATAACAATCGCAACTTGCATATTATTAGGAAGTTGCTTAGTCCTTGGTTTAAAAAAGACAAAATTTTGGTTATCCATCACTCATTACATTGTATTGAAGCTGTTATACTTTATCAAAATACACCATAAAATAATCGTATAAAATGAATTTTAAGCTTTATTCTCAGGGAGAGGAATAAATAATTACCGGAAAATACATTTGAGGTTTGGCTGAGATCTATGGGAGCACAGAGGATAGAGTTCCATTTTCCCCTATGGGGATTATATAAAAATTATGGAAATGGACCAAAATATAAATCCTCGTTCTTAAATCATTATAAATGGCTACAACGCCCATTAATTTTTTTTAAATCACAACACTGATGCTTCAGTAGGTGTGGTTATTTGTTTGCTTGTAGCTGGTGAATGGTACTGAGTTTCTTTAAGATGCTCTGTCTTTCTATGGCAGTCTAAAAAATAAATAAAGATTACAATATCCAGAAAGCTAGCTGCAACATTGATTGGCATCGCAAAGCAGCCAGAAAAATAACTATTAGTATTAGGTTATTATGGGATTATCATGTTAAAGGTGCTATGCAATAACTAGCCACTAAAGATGCATGTAGTTTTAGCTACCGAGTGGGTACTAGTGTAAAATTAGGTCATTAGGTCATTTTGTGTATAGGTTTGTCATAATTATCTATATGGGTATTTCTATCCCTTGTCCGATATGAGGGAGGGTAGTGGTGTGAGACTGCACATTTCAGAGAGGTAATTGACACCCTAACTCGAAGACTGTTAGACAATTTTTTCTTTCATGTGTGTTTATTGCTAGAGATAAAATTGATAACATATATAGATAAAGTTCAATTGAGTATGACTCAGAGAAAGGCAAAAAAGATTTAATCAAAAATTGTAGATAATTGCAATAGAAACATGTCAAAAGCAAAGGGACAGTCTTATAGCCTGCGCTAGGGCGTAGACAGCCCAATTGTAAAGCTTGAAGGTCAAATACAAGACACACGTACAGGACAAGTGCCCCTTCCAGCTGCAGTCATCACTGCCCCCCAGACAGGAAGCCAGTGGGTAAAAACAACGGTAATACAGGTCAACCATTGTTTTGCTATCAAAATAAGGGAGAGCTGCCCTAATCAATGTTAAAATTAGGTTGAATTTTCGGCAGTGGTCCACGAGGTAATTCATATCAGTTATATTAGAGTCAAGAATAATGCCTAAAGAATTGTGTTTTACAGCTGAGATCAATTTTATATTCCGCCAAAACAATTTGCTTTTTTGGCGATTTTAAAATAATTTGGAACGTTTTTGAATAATTTAGAGTGAGCCTGTTGGCCATGCACCAAGTTTCAACTTTTGAAATTTCTTGTCTTCATAGGTTTATTACTGATAGACAGCCTCTTTGATGTCGGTAGACTAAGAATGTTCCACACAGTATAGTTGTAGAGTCGTCGTTAGAGAAGTGGCGACTTTCGAGTCAGTTCAGTTGGTGTTGGTTTATGTTGCTCGGCGTGTTATGGGATATGAGCAGGAAGATCTCTCATAACAAGAGGGGAAATTGAACCCAGGACCTCTTGCTATCAAAACTTATAACAACTGACAACAAATTTAGGTATTGTGATTGTAAAAATACTTTCTTTCTGGGGAAAAAAATTTGCTGATTGCTATAAATAGAAATATAAACACTTCCACAAAGAGAAGCTATTTTTTGGTTACAGTACTTATGGAATGAAAATGAAAGTAACACCTTTGTACATACCCATATCTCGATACGCGGTAGGCATGATGGACACTACCTCCAAGCGGCTCAACACCTCAGCTGATAGTTCACATCCCCGTACATATCAATTCTATTTACCAACCAGCACTGTAGGTCACTCTGAAATAGTGTGAAGATGAACAGATGGACACTTTCTCATCTTAGCACTGGTATCCTGTCATTAGGGATAGGGTGATGGGTTGATGCAGACCTCCCAATCAGGACATATTATGTTTTTCGGTACAAAATTACCTTGATTGAAACTTGGAACCAAAATAGTTTATCCGCAAGGGTAGTTGATATGATGTACATTCAATGTCAATATTTTTACTGCCCAACTGCGAATTACCATATGCATTATGTCTTTCAGCTTTGTTTTTTTTTCAATCCTCATATTGTACCTTCTGGGCTCACTTATGGGGCAAAGGCAAGTGGTATTTTTCACGTTCATGATAACTTAACAAACCTGATGTAGATTGGTGGAAATCATCTCAAGTCGCAGCCAAATGCACAACTAATTTTCTCCGCATAGGATCTGATAAAAATAAAGCAAAATAATTATGTACTTTATGTATATACCTACATGTCCTGGTGTGCTATGGCAAGTGACCAATTCTTAGCTGGAACAGGTAGGGGGCAGGATAAAATATGAAAACTAGCAAAAAAGTCAAGAACAAGACCAACAGTTATTTCTGCAATAGAGGTGGTTGTTTTGTAGATATTATGATATTATGAAAAATTTGCTTGAGGAATGTACAATCCGGTGCCAGACTCAGCCAGTCCCAATCCTGGATAGAGACGGGTTCAGCGACAGGCAGAGCATCCGGCCGGAAAAACTATGCCACAGACTGTAATAAAACCAGAGAGAACCAGACTATGCCAAGGCATCTCCCTTGTTGGGGACCTTGTGGAAAGTAGGCGAGCGAGGTAGACGATTATCAAGCTAGCGGCCCTAAACATTGCTACACTCACAAATAAGAGTAGAGAGATAGCTGATACGATGGTGAGGCGTAACATATGCCTACAGGAGACCAGATGGGAGGAGAAAGGCCTGGAGGAAAGGCAAGATACATTGACGATGGCGTCAAGCTGTACAACAGTGGCGGGATAAGACCGAGGAATGGTGTGGGATGAGTCATGTAACCAGGTAATCTGAGGGGATTATCAATTTGAACTTGGTGACCAAAAGGCAGACCTATAACATCGTTTCTGCCTATGCGAACAGCAAGACTGTGACGAGGAGGCCAAAGACAGATTTTGGACAGTTTGTTGCAGTGCTGCAGATGTGCTTATCTTGGCCGGAGACATGAACGGGCATACTGGAAGTGCAAGTTGATCGCTTAGAGACAAATGTGCAATAGCCATCAAAAACAGTGGAGTTCGAACAGAGATAAAATCGCATAACACAATGAACTACTTCCAGAACCAGGTATAAACAATATGCTAAATTTGTCTTCTCGGACTTTGATAGCTATTCTGCGATGAGAACCTACTATTTGGCAGCCGTCGGTTGCCCAACGGACAAATAGGCTTCCGGTTGCTTTTAACGCTACCGGACATAAAATTCATGGGACAGCATTGGCTTGTAACAGATGCAAATGCACTTTAGACAGAGATGGGTTTTGTTACGGTGGAGTTTGCTGTGAAAGAAACCCATCAGGACGCCTATTTGGTGTCCAACGGTTGCCAAATAGCCATCCGGATGGGTCTGTTTTACAATTGACATCTGCCATGAAGCCATCTGGTTGCAAAATTTGCAACAGGATTGGTTTGTGACTGCCGAGCTTTGAAATTGATATAATGTGAAATGGATATTTGTCATGAGTGGATGGACCTTTAACGTAAAGATTTGTGGTGGACCGGCCACATTTTTCGCATTATAGCTGCAACAAACCCATCCAGACAGGCTTGGAATAGTAATGTTTGCTAAATTAACTCCATCCGGGTGGGTTTTGTTTGAGCAGTAATATTTGCTGTAACCATTCTTCCAGATGAGCCAAATGTGTCCGGTAAATGGCCATCAGCAACATATCTCCATAAAAGGGCCATCCGCTTATGACGAATACCCATGCGGCAATGCTAACTGGCCATCCATTTCACCTTGTATCAATCTCGAAGTGTGACTGTAACAAACCCATCCGAATGGCCATATGGCAACTGATGGTTGCCAACTACTCATCCATATGGGCTTGGAGCAGTAACAAACTCATCTGCATAGGCTGAGGATAGACCAGAGATGTGTGGCGGATGGCCATTTACAGAAAACATTTTTAGTACAACAGCTTGTAGCAGTAATACTTTCTGTAACAAACCCATTTGTATGGGCTTGGAGCAGAAATTTTTGGTGTAACAAACCCAACCAAATGGGCTTAGAGCATTAATATTTGCTGTTACAGCCCTATTCAGATGGGGTTGTCGCCCCGATGATGAGTGACTACAATCCATCCTCCTCTGCTACATACCAATCCACCTTTGTCAAATACGTGCCTGGATGCCTTTTATGTAACCGGATGTCTATTTGGCAACTAACAGATGTCGATGCCAGGCAGACATCTAGCGGCTGCAAATAGCAGAAACAGAGAGAAAGCATTTCTCTTTGCCGACATGCCTATATATAGGCCTGAAGTTACCACTGAACTCAATTAAGCATACCATACTTACTTGATCGTTTCTTCATCTGAAGTTTCCAGTATTTTTTCAGGCTCGTCTATCGGTATTAGCCCGTGTCATAGATCGTATAACCAGATTTTCACCATTTACTGTAACCTTAACCTGCCACAGGAGGATCTACAAGTATCAAAGAGTGATAAAAAAGATCATTTCACAATTTAGCGGGGAGACAAAGAATCTCTTTTTGTGGAGGTCAGGGCTGCAGTGAGGTATTAGGTACTGTGGGTTGTGCCTTCTAGAACTGCCAGGATGTGGGTGAAGTTGATGTAATCTCCCATGTCAGTCTCTACTTTACCAAAGTGGATGGCTCGGAAGAGTACAATTCTTCGCCATTCTGGTACTTAGGTTTTTCCATTCTAGTTGTTCAATCAGCTGCGAGGTGCTAGTTGTGTGGTCTGACCGCGGAACATTGTAAACACATGCGCACGGCCTTGCGTTACACAGCTTCGAGCTTTGTTGCTTGTGCTTGCGTCAGGCTACCATCCCATACTGATGATGTGTATTCTAGAATGGGCCTGACGAGTATGGGGCATACATGACATGTTACCCTATTTGGTAGGGTAACACCAGATATAAGGGCTGATTACCCTATGAGACCAGATGATCCCATAACCACCCCACTTTTGCACCTAAGAGCTTAGTGAAGTTTTATATGCTTATTTTGCTGTCATGAGGTCTAGTTTTCAACCTATTATAACAAATTGCATTAGTTTAAACATTAATACATAGTAAAATTCTGTGTAACACTTGCTAGAATTTGGTATATTACAGTTATCTAACAATAAAACTACACAAAATCAAATATTTTAAGAGCATGGGCGGCTGGGGTGTTACCCGGGGCCGGCGGCGGGAGTATTTTAGGGCCCCCTAGGGCCCCCAGACCAACCCAGCCTTCAAGTTTATACACCACCAGATATAGAGCCCGGCTAACTTGTCATGTATGGTATGGGGTAAGCTTTTGCTCTGAGATGTTTTAGAAAGTATGGTATTGTGTGCTCTTCTTATGAACCCTCACCTTATGCTGGCTGCTTTGTTGGTAATATAGTTGAAGTTTTCGTTCCATCTAAGAGAGCTCTCCAGCCTTAATCCTAGGTATTTTACACCCTTTGTCTTCGGGATATCTGTTTCATTATGTATGTGGTTGTTGTTGGCTCCTTTAGTTCTTTTTTGGGTAAATTTAACATGTTCGCATTTGAGAGGATTGAACTCCATCTTCCAACTACTCTCCCATACTTGGAGGGCATCTAGATTTTTTTGGAGCTGGAAAAAGTTTTCACCGGTCGAACAGATGACGTATCGTCTGCGAACATGCGGGTTTTGGATATGACTGAGTCAGCTAGGTCGTTTATGTAGACCAGGAACAGGATTGGGCCAATTACTGAACCCTGGGATGACCTTGGCGTGGGCTATAACTATGGCCATCAACTGTAAATACTTGGGATTGACCTTCTAGTAGACTCTGTACCTAGAAAGTAGCTTGAGGGGTAACTCCGATATAAGCGAGTTTCTGAAGAAGTTATAGTGGTCAACTTGGTCGAAAGCTTTACTGAAGTCTAGGAAACCGGCATCCGCTTCCTCTCCTTTGTCAAACTGTTGTGAAATGTCGCAAATCTGTTCTGTCAGCTGGCTCTCATAGCTTCTGAAACCATGTTGGCGCTTGCTTATTTACCTGCGTATTTACCTGCGTCTTCTTCGTCTCAAGCGCCAGCTCTCCAGCTGTGACTTTAGAAACTTCTGCTCAAAATCGGTTTAACATTTCCGGGTCATTAACATGTGCTTAATTTGTTGCTTTAATCGAGGAATTTTGGAATCTGACTGGCAGCAATGACAATGCAAAAACAACAAATTAAGCAAGCGCCAAAATGGTTTCCAGAAAATACAGAAGCTATGAAAGCAGGACAGTCATATAGTTCCATAAGTTAGGGTTTGCATCACAGGCCTTCTATAGTTGGTGCAAGTCCAGTGGTAGAGTGCCCCAGTGGTCGAGGCCTTTTCTCTCAAGAAAAGGCCTCGGCCACTGGGGCACTCGACCACTGGACTTGCACCAACTACAGAAGGCCTGTGGTTTGCATGTCATCAGCAATGATGTCCTATGCAATAAGTGTACATTCAAACAGGGTTAAATTGATTCAAATCACTTACTCATTGTTCCAATGCACTTAAATAGTCCATCATTAGATAATGTAAGAGTTAAAGTCAGTACATGGACTGGTGACTCAGTGGGGAATATCTTCACAATCTATAGATTCAGCTGTGGAGTTCAGTAACTCCTTGGTTTAGTGGTCTATAATGGGCAAGAAGGTCTAGTCCTATTGATTAATTTAGTCCTTGATAATGGGCTAAACTAACATGGAGCAGTTTGTATGGATGAATAAGGATCGATACAGTGGTCTAAAAAACAGCGGACTATAGACCCATTTCAAGCGGAACATAGACCAGCGGAACATCGGCGAAGCGGAACATAGAACGCACCCGCCACCACTCAACCACATATAAAGAATTTGGATTAGCTTTCATGTGAGGTCATATGAAGGTCATGTAGTAGATAGCCTTAAATATGGGTGGGGGAATTGGTTATACCCCCAGTATTGCGTGCCTGGATGTGTGTGAACCAAATCTTGGAATAAAACCTGAAAAAGAAAAAAAGTTGTGTGCAATCTGAGTAAAAAACAGCATGGTCAAAGCAAGGAGTTAGCGACTAGTTCTGGGTCAGAGAATAATAAACAGAGCTAAGGGGTAAGCTTCAAGGTGTTAAGGCTCCTTGTTTCAATACTGAATGGTTTATCTTTCTTTGGAGCATGAAATTCATGATGAATGAATGAAGAGAAGAGTGAGTCAGACCAGACTCAGAGTGAGTTAAACCACTTTACTTTGTCTATACTCATTTTGATGAGAATAAATAATAGATAATAGGTAGTCTGCTGGTGGAGTAGCTCAATTAAAAGTTTAGTACTGCTGTCACAAATAAACTCCCTACTACTCTCTCTAGGTGGCATGTGATGATGAATTAAACATCCTTGATTGTCCCCTAGCTAGAGTACTTAATTCATCAGTATCAAACTTAGTGTTTCTACCTGCTTGTGTTCCACAGTAGACTGTTCTCTGTGTCAATACCATTGACTGCAGTGGGAGTGCTTTTGCTGTAAGACTCATCAAGACTCATCAATATCGAACCATAGCAGCTGTCTGTTACCAATTTCACTGGAATCAGCATCGCCATCCAAAGCTTAAAGTTAGGAAATGTCGTTGTCCTATGGCGGATGTACATTTTGGATTCAACCTCCACAAGTAAGCAAGCTGGAAGTGTGCAGCTGCATTGAGAGATATAACAAGTTATTATTTATTACTTTCAGACGGAACCATGACATCTGTCGCTAGAAGAGTACCTCCCTTACCTACTATACAAGAACTTATAAGAGTTTACAAACTCGGAGCTAAGAAACGACTCTCACAAAACTTCCTCTTACATGAGAAAACAATAAGGAAACTTGTACGGTGTGCTGGAGATTTGACAGGTATTATAACCCAACAAAAAGAATCAATAATGGAATAAGAATGAGCTTGTGCGATGCGAGTGCCGACTCCCGAGTAGTGAATAGTGGGCTTGCTACGTAGTGCCATCAACTAAATTTTTTTTGGAGATTTTGAGATAGGGCAAACAGGCTTGCTATTCACTGTCAAGCAATTGCTTCCGCATGAGTTGTGGGCACTGTGTGTTTGAGTTTCACTTGGGGAGCTTTCAATTTTGATTGTTCCATTTCCCGTGGCCCAGAGTGGTATATATCTCGCATAATTTGTGGTAGCTGTTGGTAATGATAGATGATACTGTTATCCCAAACTCAGACATGGTTTTTAGATTGCTATGTTTGTGAGGTTGGACCTGGGCCAGGAGGTATCACCAGAGAAATACTCAAAGCTGATGTCAAACAGCTCAGCGTGATAGAAAAAGATGCTCGTTTCCTGCCAATCTTAAGGGTACGTACAATTGTAGTTAAACCCAGTATGGATACTAGTATAACCACAGAAGTTCCAGATATTTTCAGATTTGACAAGCTTGAATATATAATAGTGGATTACGTGATTACGTGATTTTAGTGGATTAAGATTGGATTTGGCTTACGGCTGTTAAGGTTATGATACCAGCGTTGACCGATTTGGACATTTTATATACCGTTGGAAAGCTGCTGAGCTACTGATCGCAAAATTGCTCATCAAAAACGTGATTGGATTACGTTGCGTCATTTTATCGGAGAAATGAGGCCGAAAAGGCTGTTTTTAGCAAAGTGGATGGCTGCGCTACATTGATTGCTAGAAAGTTCAAAATAGGTTACATTCATTCTTAGAGACATAGTTCATCCTAATTTTAGGTTGAAAATAATATTTGATGAGCCCACAGTGGCTTTTTACGTCACGTCATAATGCACGTGGTTGTTTAACTTTGATGATATAATGTGAAATTTTAAGCAACGATTAGAGACAGTTCGAGTAAAAAAGGGCCAAACTTTTCGCTTTTTTCAACTATATTGCTGTTAAAATGACACACACCACGAATTTCAGCAGTATATCAAATGTATCAATATCAGCATAGACCATCAAAGGTAGATACATTTTGCGCCATTTATCAATAACGTCAAACATGCTGTCAAAAGGTCCAGCACTAAGGCCAGACAAATTTATTTTGAAAATTCTCACATACGAAGCCGAAACATAGTACAAACAGGAAATGCCAACAGAATATGGCACTATGTATTAATTTGCCTCGAATTATACCACACAGAATGTCCAAAACAGCCAATTTGAGGGGCTTTTTAAGGTGTTTTTCGGCATTCTGTGTGGTAAAAACAGCCTTTTCGGCCTCATTTCTCCGATAAAATGATGCAACGTCATCCAATCACGTTTTTGATGAGCTATTAGCGATCAGTAGCTCAGCAGCTTTCCAACTGTAAATTAAATGTCCAAATCGGTCAACGCTGGTATCATAACCTTCATTGTGGCAATTCTAATTTTTTACAATCAGTTTGCGTGACGATTGAAACATCATTGCTGAATTTGGAATCTAGCATAGGTAATATGGAAATTCTAATTTTATTAGACCCTAGCTCATGCATACGAAACACCTGAGAAGCCTTTGAAGATATATGAAGGTGATGTACTGAAGTTCAACATGAAGGAGGTTTTTTCTGAGACAGAGGCCAAAGAGTGGGATGATCGCCCCCCTAACCTTCACATCATTGGGAACTTACCTTTCAATATCTCTACTCCACTCATCACTAGATGGATGGAAGATATATCAAACCGGCAGGGTGCTTGGAGGTCAGTATAGTATAGTATTATCTGATAATGAGGCATGAGCAATCTGTCTTTCAGTGCTATGATGATACTGAAGTTGGAAATAGAAGATCTAAAATCATTTCGCCGATTTTCAATTTCTAACATATTTATCTAATATATTTGAGGCTATCCTACACATACCTGCCCTTCCAGAAGTTTGGTTCAATTATTTAGCACACAAATTCTGCAAAAATTGTGTATTCATTATTGGGGAGTTGTTTTATCATTGATAATAGTAGGACAACTTCTTCATTTATCAGTAGCCTAACATTTGGATTCTTGATAACATGGTGAACTCATTTAGATGCAAAACTATTTAGTTTATAGATTTATAAATTCAGATTATTAAACTGGCTAATGTCATGTATGTGTTCCTTTTTTTTTAGTCTAGGGAGAATGAAGCTGACACTGACTTTTCAGAAGGAGGTAGGAGAACGAATGAAGGCCGATGTTTTAGATGGACAACGTTCACGTCTATCAATAATGTGTCAATATTTATGTGACGTGCAGCTCAAACATATTATTCCAGGTATGTATTATGCTTGGACCAATGTCACTTATGCATACAACTCATTGTACAGAGTGAATTTTGTTGAGGTATTTTATCTTCAATCTTTGAACCTAAAAGTGCAAACAAGAAATACAAATGCTGTCTTTATATCGGTCATAGACATCGAGAAGCCAAATCTATTTGAAGTAAATATGTGTATGAGAGCAGTGCATTTGAATGAAACTTAGACCACCTGTCGACATCGTTGCTCTCAAAATCAATGCTGAATCGAAGATTCTACATCATATAAGCAGATAAGATTAGAGAAGTGCAGGCCTTAACTACCTGTTACCTGTATTATAGTGATAGTGACTGAGAGTATCAATTAGTCAAAAGCAAGAGCACACAAATAGCTGGGTGCACACGACATAGAGCTATTCTTTAGATCAGGTGTCTCTCATGCTCAAGGTCGCAAGCGGTCTGATTTTTGTTTGGCATAAGCCATCGAATGCAATGCGGAAAAAATGAGCTTGCTTAGGTCATATCCTGGTTATGCATCATAAAATACAGAGGTTATCTAACTGATAATCAATGATTCTTACTGAAAATATGTCTTACTCATAAGATTGAAGATTAAGTGAAAGGGGAATGTCCGGAAGAACTGGGAAGATCTTAAAAAGCTGTATGAGAAAATATGCTTTTGAAAACAATTTGATGAAATGTTGTGTCATATTTGCCATCCCTTGAATTTCAGGCAAGTCATTTGTACCAGCTCCTGATGTTGATGTAGCAGTGGTCAAGTTTATTCCACGGAAGGTGCCTCTCATTCAGCAACCATTCGGGATAGTCAATAAAGTTGTTAGGCACGCTTTTCATTACCGACAAAAATACTGCAAATATGGTTTATCGTAAGTGAACAGTGCTTGGGTACTTTTGGTGAAGAAACTGGATTCGTGTTAATTGAAAATAAGATGCAACCTCTACAGGCGGTATATAGCGGTATATTATCATGTCATCTAACGGTTTCTTTCAACTTGGTCTGAAGTATCATTTTACTGACACTTTCATCTGCCTGCGATATGTCGTTTAGCTCATCGGGACTGAGATAAGTTCCAAGTAATTATATACATTGTATATTTGGTATGCAATTGACATTCATGAGTCACTCGTCTGTAGATTTCATTTCGATTTTTGACAGGTAGGGATGTCTGTGTCACGCTAATTACTGTGTTGTGGTCTTTTTTAGGACACTTTTTCCACCAAACTTGAAACATTTGGCTGATGACATGCTTTGTAAAGCAAGTTTGGATCCCACTACTAGACCAACACAGATATCGATAGAGGAGTTTGGCAGACTATGCGATCTTTATGCACAATACTGCTCAGATTATGACAACCTGTTCCATTATTACTACCGTGACCAGTTTCCGGTCGATGTATTAACTGCTGGGAATGTGGCGGGTGAATCCTGACAAGTGAGAACTCAGGCTGACAGCTTGAGGCAAGTGAAGATGGGCTGAGTTGACAGTAAGTGTTCAGCGAGCGGTTCAAGTCCGGTGCATATCTGCAGGTGCTCTAGTTTTTTTTCACAGCAGCTGATTTTTATAGCTTTGCCTTGCCCTATAAGAGAAACATATATGGTGCCTTAGCACCGAAACATCATCTGGACTCACTAGACTATGATACCTGTATTTTGATGTCTGACATTTTGCAAAGTGACATAATGCAGGCAGTGCTTGTGCGGTCGAAAACTGAAAATTCAAAGGCGAGTGGTAATCAGAGAAAGCTGAAGTGGCCTCTCGTGTGTTCTCAAGGTATAATTTTGACCAAAGTGTGAACTAATCACACAGACCTATTTGATCTGTAGTATTTTTGGATTAATTTCATTTTTGAGTGCAATAGTGCAATTGTCTACAAATAACAGGGGTTACTCAACTCGGCTCTCATGGTGTAATTAATCTCTCTAAAGTCAATGTTCGATTCTTCTCTCTTCTCTGCTCAAATGTTTGGTTATTAATCCAGGACAGCTGCTTATTTTTTCTTTGCTTGGTATTCATACCTTTGACTGGATATAATGCAAACGATTATTCATGGTTATTTAGCAAAGGTTCATGCAGCCCTTCTGAGGTGAGTTGCAAGGGATTTAATGGATTACATTACATGACCGAAGGAGTAAACTTCTTGCATGACCTGTATGTTTGGTTTACCAATTAAAAAATCACAACAGTATATTTAATAGTCCGTCAAATTGCAGTCTCAAAATCTGAAAATAAATATCAATACTAGTTTTTTTTCCTATCATCATAATAATTTTGTACTGGTACTGAAACTTGGCTTGGTATTGGCTAAGAGTGAAATGTAGGAAGTTGTTCACCACTATCACAGATCTTTATCATCGCTGGTTGTAAAGTGAACCGTACAGATATGATGTAACTGATGAAGGTGTGTGAAGTGGTTTCCAGAGCCAGGTGGCAGTTTATTAGCTCAATTTCTCCACTCTAAATTTTACTCAATATACGAGATAAAATTTCCAAGTATAATCTTGGCCTGGCATGACATTACGAGAGTGAAAGTGGTGATTAGGGCATGTCTGAGAGTAGCAGTTCAAGTGGCCGATCTTCTATCAATATACAGGGCAGATTGTTTCTCCAGTTTTGTACATTCATAAAACTTTGAAACGTGACCGGTGTGGGTACTAATACAGGAATCATAGGGGATTTCATGAATGATTAAATGAGTTTAATGTTCATCAGTTGTTTTTTTCTTTATATTTTAATCATCAATTACTACAGGAACTTATGAAACATTAAAAGGAGGCTTCATATACAGATTAGGGATAAGGAATTATTTATCAAAATGGGTGTCTATGATTGTAAATAGCATAGCATAGTCGTTATATACACCGATGACCTCGTTCATACCTCTAACATTGAGGAAGGACGATTTTAGTCTTTTAAATTATTTAGATTTAAAGGTTTTTGGCGGTTTCCTCGAGTCTTTTTTGCTCACTTAGCGCTCTTGACTGATGGGTTACTGCTGCAATGGTTACACCTTGAGCTGCTGCCGCACGGATAAAACCATCATTTGATGTCAATATCTTACACCTCAGTCTGTCGGCTGTCCCAAAAATGATTCTTGCTCTCTCTTTAATCTGTAGAAGACAAGATAAAAGCAAGATACAAACACAATCTATGCACTGTTTGTGAACATTTGAATGATATAACCAGTACAAATCCAGATTCCATTCAGACATTTGGCTTTATGCATTTTGGTGGCTTCATGTGGCCCAGAGGTCCTAAAATTAAAGGTCTCTGACTAGACTTGTTGCTTCTTTTCCAGAAACTGCTGGTGTGAAAATGCAAATTAAATTGGTTAAATTAGGGTGTGAAACTTGACACTGTTACGCCGGCCTAGTCAAATTGTCTATGCATTACCAGTTTTTTGTCACTGTCTGCAAATACTTTGTTTTGTGGGCAGGGCAGCTGAGATAAGGGGTCAGTAGCACATACAATTTGCCAGATTAGTTACTCAATTGATTCATAATGTTTTACCAGACGATTACCTACCCTGCCACGCTTGATGACTCGCTGGAACCTGTCTGACATGTTGTCTGGCACTACGGTAAGCCGGTTGGCTAAGAGTTTGGCTCTTTCATTTTCCTTCTCACCTCCAAGCAACTTGGTAAAGTCCATAAAGTTTTTCAATGCGGTGTCACACGTGACCAGGAGACAATTGTCAAAGTAGGGTTTCAGAAATTTGTAGACTGGAGTTTTACGCTCTTGCTCTGCCTGCGTTTTCATCTCTAGATCTTCGAACTCGAAATCTTCACCACCATTGCAAACATCGGAAACGAAGATGACCATTGATGTTACATCTAGGAATACCTTTTCCTCTGTACACATTCTAGCAACTGTTGCAGATATCCCTGTCAATGTGTCTTTAGGCGCCTCGCTTTCATCTTCCGAGTCAGTATCGGTTTCGTAATCTGATGATTCTAATTCGGGCTCAGAATCACTAAATTCTTCGATGACCTGAAGACGTTGTTGAGTATCGTCTGACACCGCTACTCTGGTACCCTGCACCTGAACACCCAAGCTCTCGAGATGATCTGCCATTTGTCCTGTCACCCCTTTTGTGAAAACGCAGATAACCTTTGGAGGGGAAAACTCCGATTCCTTTTTAGCGGCATTGACATAACGCTGCATTCTTCTCACTATATCTTTTCCACCATACTGTCCATCTGATGCCCATATAAGGTGCATAGCTTGTGGATTGCGTGCGACGACTTTCTTCCATGTCGTTCGTTCCTCACAAACAACGTCTATGATAATGCCATACTTTCTTTGATCGCAAATTACTTGATCCACATTGTCTGATTGTTTTACTGTCTCAAACACACCTAGTAGGTAAGGAATATTGCTTGAAATTTTGTTCTTTTTCTTTGCCTGTTTGAGGAAGCGGATTTCCGCTGTGAGCTTTTTCTGCAGTTTCCTGTACACTTCATGAAGTTTGCTCTCTGTTTCCTGTTCCATTAGAGTGGTTATCTCATCCAATGCTTCTCTTGCCCTGTCCGATGATTCTGAAGAATGATTTGGTTGACAAGCTTCTGCCATATTGTTTATACCTTTCTTAACAGCAGAGTGATTAAAGTATCCCTGATTCTCTCTTTTGTTGTGCTGCTGAGAAGGCCTATTTTTGCCTTTGTTTTGGATTTCTGTGCTTATGCTGTCAGTCCTGAGCTCTTCTTGATCTTATACTGTATATCTTCCATGGTGAAATGTTAAGAATCATCTGGAAACATCAAGAACCTTATGATTTGATGTATCCCAAGTTACAGGAAATAGCACAGTTTCCTTATCTCAAGTAAAGGACTTGTCACACCACACTATGTATGTTGCTTTTTTTCTTTATTGCAACATGTTACTGCATCTTTGATCAATGAACTAATACATAGGGGGTTTAGTTCATTGCTTTGATGAATCACAGTTTCAAAATATTTCATCAGAAACTATGCAACAAAATAGGAAAAACTGACAAGGAAATTGTAAAAATGTGATAGTTTGACTCACTGTTAATGATTTCCTGAGCCTCAACAATCATTATGATTCTTTTCATTATTGTGGACTGTAAACAGTGTTGGCCAATAACAAGACTGACTCAATATTCAATGAGTTTGAATAGAAGTTGAATAAACAAACATCTGAAATCATGTTTTTGAAAACAATACTGCCCCAAGCATATTAGTCAAATAATGATATCAGGCTACTGAGATGACCCAGGACAATACCTGCGTTTAAAGCCATACAATTAATTAATAATTGTTTATGCTTTGAAAATCAATTGTAGCATACCATAAGATTATCTGTAATGCCATCAAGTTCAATTATGATTGTGGCTGTCAAAAATGATCGACCATTGTCAAGAAACCTATCCATGATCATCGAATATTAACCCATGTACCCAACATTTTTCTGCGATGATAACTATAATTCAGATAGCTACAATAGATATCTTATCGTTATTTTGGTTGATGGTGCCAAAATATGGGATGTTTTGGATCTTAATGAGCAAAAGTAATACCCTTAGTAATATTATTATATCATAACATAATACATGGTAATAATACATGAATGTAAAACTGCATTGTTCCTATTTTATTAATATGTTGGGGATACCCAAGCCTGATATACATAATATAAGCCCTCTGATTGGCTAAAGAATGGTGTGCGAGAGGTATATATTTTGGTATGCTCAGCATCTCAGTCAAAGTGATCATTTCCACTGATCAAAGACACAACGTTATAATTATTGCTGAGGACATCGTGAAAGTTATATTGAAGTAAGGTCACTTTTTTAGTTTATTCAGTCATTTTTGAGCAGAAACTGAAATACCAGCCTGGTGAGCGACTTATATCTTCAGATTACATGGGGGTGAGTAAACCATTTGACAATGCAGTTCTTAGCATGCAACTGAACTTTTTAAACGTTGTGCATCACTGGTTGGTGACAGTGGTGGGCAAAGACCTATCTGTGCATTTCCAAGTCATAGCTATAAAAAAAAAGAATTCCGTTTGTTGCTCCCTTGAAAGCATAATGTTAGGGACAACTGAAACAACGTTATATTCTCTGGCACTAACTATTACAGTTTGATATATAAGTTAAATACGATCAGAGTGAACTGTAAACATATTCTTCCTGCCCTGCTAGACCAAGCTTGTAATTATTAGACATGTAATTTAGCTTCCGAGCGCAACAGGCCCTCTATACGAGACTGCCTGCGATCTGACATGGAAATGGCAGATTTTGCCTCGATGATTATCATCTATCATTACATTTCTTCAAGTGCTAAGAGTGTCTCTTGCACAACTCTTCGCGTACTTTGCTCGGCTTGAATTACATGCTTTGTTATATGGAATTATCATACCAATGTAAGGCAACAACCTAGACGGGAATTATTGCTTTGGTTATGTCTGTTTAAGGTTGAAACCAAACCAAGTAATAGAGATTATCTGGGCGATAAAGTGAGCCCTAACATGCAAACATTGGCACATGCCAATCAATGAACGATCAGCTACCTGTTATTCTGATTTCCCAACCAAACAAGCTAGAAACAAAAAATAGTAGAGCATCAGAGTAACGAGAGGAAATACAGTAGGAACTGATCACCATGTAAGTTGATGGCCTTGATTAAATTTGGGTAAATTATTTTTTAATTGATCTGATGTCCAACTCCAACCGTTTCCTCTACCCCCTACATATACTTGATCCAAGCATCTACTTCTGCTCTTACATGTAATGCTGTAATGCTCAATGGAGTTTGAACACTCTCGGAAACAGAGTCAGTGGCACTTATCAAAATTAAATGTCAAACGAAAATTATTGCATTATCATACCCGTATAGACTACAAGCACTTGAGAAATACTCAATCCATGGTTGGTCAGTCACCCTTTAGTTGAGGGGCTTGAAATTTGACATCGCTCCTTTTGATCTTCCCTCGCTACTGCTAGCGACACAGAACAAATAAAAAAGCTGACATACTAATGATAATGTACGAATGAGTATTAATCCATAAATATTTTGACTTTCTTTTTATGAATTTCTTGTGCACCATCAGAGACAGAAAGGACACAGGTGAATTACAATAATATTATGATATTTCATTTGCTAGCTTACCATACATCTCACTGTAAACTACATGAACTTATTTATATATGATAATATAGCATGATTCTCCTCCAAAAAAATATGTAAGTGCATAAAGCAGTTCTTTTCAAAGTCATGCCAGTAATGACAGATGAATCCGTCAAGGCTGCTGAATTTCTATGTAATGAAAGACCAAGGGAAATAACCTAATAGTGCAAGTGAAACTTATATCGATACGGCTATAACCTAGTCGTGTCTTGCGAGCAACAGGTGGTTTTTTGTGGTAGAAAAAAATCCCAATGTGTGGCCAGCTTAAAACAGTATGGTGAATTCTAAATCGTTTTTTTTATGTAATATAAAATTCCATGAGACCAAAAGGTTCCTTCCTTTTTTAAAAAAAAACCAATCTCATGGCCTTCATCACAACAGTTTTAGGCTATGTCAGTAGGTAAATAATAAGCCACCATGTTTTAAAAAATATGTAGTGGGTACACAGTGTTACACGTATTACTCAGTATCGCAGTGCTTATTTGCCTTGGCACGTGTCCATTGATTTTTAGGTCAAAAATTCAGTAGCGAATGTCATTTGTTGATGACTTCCCTATTCTGTTTCTGCTCATATGAGTCAGTTATAATGTTTGCATTAAAAAGTTATTATATTTTTTATTTGTTTTTGCAGTATCACAATATTATTTGGAAAAATTGAGCCTCGGGCTATACCATATAATTCATTTATAATTCATAAATAATATAGATGAAGTATGCTTCATAGAGCAAACTTTGGTAACTCAAATTTGTGAGCTTTGCATTTTGTCCTCCTATTAATATTAGCATCAGTATCTAGTTTAAGCGCTCGAACTGTGCCAGGATAGCTGGTAGTGGGATTCATTTATCAACCATTTTGAAAGTAGGGAAGTGGAAAAGTGGTTGACAACGAAACGGCACCGCCAGCTATCCCAGCACAGTTTGAGCGCTGAAACTAATCAGTGCCGTATGTTATAATGTTTTGTACCTCCTATTTACAGTGACCTCATGTAATCATGGAGAACAGAAGCTGGATTCTCGTCGCTGCCATATATTACTGCGTGTTGGTTTGTAGCGTGACGTCACATGATCATACACAAGACTACTGTAGAACGAGACAACCAGAGCAGTGCTGCTCCGGTCGAGATGATAAATGTACAGTACCTAGGAGAGACACCTACTGTTACTGTGATATGTTCTGTGCTATCCATCTAGCAGTAGATTGCTGTCCTGACTTTGAAGCTACATGTATGGAAGGTCCTGGATCTCTTGAAGGTATGGGCTGAGAGCATTACCACCTGTATCATATACCCTACCACTGCCAGAAAGATAATGTCCCACTCAATTAATCTTTAAACTTAAATTTAAAGTTTTTTGATTTTTAATTCTCTATACACTATTTATCTATTTATACCGCCCTATTTAACGGGCCCCCTTAAGCGCAGGTGGCTTGTGTGGAGTAGATAACGTATACCCTTGCCCGCCATTGCTGGCTACTCTTTTTTCGATGAGGCAGAGAGGGATCTGCATATTGCGTGGAACGTGGTTTATCAAACCTGTTCTATGGCCAGGTTAAAACAACGGCAAGGGCAATAGGGGACAATGTCCACAAACAAACATGATTTATTCATGTCGAAAATTTAAAATATTCCCATAATTGTGACTTTCATGCAACAGGATTGCAGATGGTAAAGCTATTACGGTCATTACACGCTACTAAGTAAATATTGCCGGAGTTTTGCCTGCTTTGCACCGAGGTTTAGTCTTTTTGTTTTCTTTGCACCTATGTCGTCAAGTGATCTAATTCTTATAAAGACAAATGGCAGCCTTTGGGTGTCAGCTGCGTGGCCTCTTGGATTAGGAGCGCGTTCAACTTTGCGCACTAAGACATTCCATCATCATAGACTGTTGACTTTAGGATGGCAGGGAGGTGAAATCCTGGATAGCTTAATCCTTATAAGGAGTGACCGATGTCAAGAACGTTCACTGAGGCTCCAGGCTCTTAACTCCTCTGTCTGACACGGTTCTGACCTCCGTCCCCAGATGTTTTAAAAACCTCTCACCAGCTATGACATCTAGCCTGAGCAGGCTGGTGGGGTGGGTGGTCACCCACCCCACCCCTGACAGCCTGCTCAGGCTAGATGACATTGATGTATATGAAGTTTAAAATCACCACTTTTTATATAAGACTTGTAACTAATGCTATCCTTCTATATGACGTTGAGACTTTTTTGATAACTTCCCCGATGGAGCTGCTGAAATTAAGAAAAAAAAGTACACATAAACTTAGAGCCATTGTAAAAACCCATCTAGTACGCAATTGATATAATTGATGCAAAGGCCTATTACCATTGCAAAACTTATTGATTTGATTATGGGTAGGAAGTTTTCAACCTCATAATAATTTTAATCATATTCATAAATGCCAGCCCTCCAGTACCCATCCCTGCTAAGAGACACTCACATATTTGGCTGTAGCTGCGTTGGCTTTGCCTGACGCCTCTCACATATATGCTGACCTTCATAGACGAGTACAAATGGCCTGGCAGCGAAATTCTCTTAGCTTTCTTTATTTTTCGATTTCGTGCCCTCGTTTCATCTCGTACTCCTGTTTTGAAATCTGATTTACCATGCTACCCTTGAAAGGACAATCATGTACTCGATAATGATTAGGAAATTTTTCCCCTCTTGAGGCCATCTTTACTACTGTGATGTTGATATTGTTGAGTTTGGAATGTGAGATGAGACTTTCTATTGGAAAATTTCTCTTCGTCACCTTTTCGACCATTTGGCGCCCTGGAAACATAGAATTCGACAGAAATCATTTCTTGAGGCCAAAGAAATCATATTACAAACATGTTTTTAGTAATTGGGCTAAGATAGAATGACATTGCAAGAATAGTTGCTACATGCCAAGGTGTGAAGTTCTTTTTTATTTGGTCATGCATCATGTGTAATATTGACACTGATAGCATCAGTAATTATCTCGGAATATTTAAAATACATCGCCACCAGCCTTGTTTTGGACGTGAGCCAAAATGTGCTCGCACTACTCAAATCAACTCCCCTGGCTGTAATCCCAAACGAACTCTGACACACACATTTTTGGTCAAAAAAATGAAAAAGTATTTAACCATCTTTATGATCAGGCAGCGTTAACATCAGTATACATAACTGTTGCAGCAAGATTTCCATTTGTAACAATAATTTTACCCTGTAATGTAACCAGACCCTGTGCTATCTATGTTCAGTACAGTACAGATAATGATATGGATATGATATGTTTTCTAGAATGCTCAATGGGTGATAAAACGACAGAGGCATGTAACAAATGGTAAGTGGCATTTGACTATCTTGCTTGATAAAATATAGGAAGATATTGTCACTTTTATCATCAATTATCAAGAAGGAAATTGTATATTTTTAGACTTCTAAAAAATTAATCTGTGATGCACTTAAACTTTATCGCTGATGGCATAGGAGGTTGGCCATTTTCAGTGCTAGCCAATGGCTTGCACAACTGGATGTTTCTCCAGTAGCATAAATGAGTATTTATAATCTTTGGTAGCATGGCAATATCCAATACAATATTCTGTTCTCACTTTCAACAGCGATGCTAATTTAATTCGATAACCCACACCTTAACATTTCTTATAGTGAACTATGTAGAGGCACCTATTGTAAGCATTGAAAAAATATGGATTGGTCTGGTTGAACAAATGAAAGCTATTTACAAAAACTGTTTTTGTTTAGTGCCAAATTTCTGACACTTGTAACAAACCTGCGAACCAAGGCTGTTTGTTTTCGCACATTATTGGTAAATTTGGTGAGACATTAAGAAATCACATCCAACTGTTAATTCATAATTAGGAGTTGAGGGTAAGCACAGCCTGTCAAAATAATGATGGTCTGCAGTAGGCATTGTCCCTGGTCAGGGGCGTTCAGACTGTCTTGTTTGTTGGCACCATGTTGACAAATGGAGACGAGGCTGTTGACCCTTTAAGCAATACATCCTGTGGCTGCATCGCTGAGAGACTAGCTATTTCTAGAGCCTCGTTTTAGAAATGTGGGAGGCTTCTTTTTAGGTACAGCACTATTGCTACGAGCTGACACAGATTGGAGCGGTATTTGTGAAGTATTGATCGTATTTATGACATGAAAACAAAACAACTGCCAGGAATTTTTAATTTTTTGTGGTGAATTGGCATGCTGTATTGTGGTGCTATACTGCTGTCCTAGCTAAGACTAAGACTAGGACTAGCTAGGGCTTTAACTAAGACAAGACTGAAATTGATAGAATCGAAATTAATTATCTCCCGTTGGTATTCACTTGCCCGTCAATAATTGCTTGAAAGTTGTCATACTCATGCTCCAAGTACTGACAATTGCAATTCTTCTTGCAAAATAGCATTGCATGCCTTTGTGCTTTCTACTCAAATAACACCATGAGTGGGTGTTAAGAGCATGCTTCATCCAGTTAACCCTTTGCTGTGATGACCCATGCACAGATGGCCCTTCAGATGTCACATCTCTCGCATCCATCCACACAATCTTCCATGTTTAAATTCCTCGTGTCGACCCTCAACAGACCGTAGACTCCACTCTCTTATGGTTGGCTAGACTCCTGATGGAGTTGCGGTAGCCTATCTTGACAACCTTTGATGGTTGGGGGGGAGACAAAGTTTGTTCCCCCCCACCAACAAAGCTTGTTAAGACAGGCTAGAGCAGCGGATGCACAATTCTATTGTAGCTATATTTGGCTGAATTCTTGATTTTTCCTCATGATTTATGAATTATTATATTATCTTTACAGCGAGTGTATTCAAAAGTACGACCCTGTCAGCAGATCCATGAAAAGAACATTTAATTGCACAGATCATGCTTGCCTTAATGATGATGTACTCATAAATAATATCAACCGAAATCAACACGGGTAAGCAGTGTTTCTGTGAAATTCAGTGCTGTGTAAAGTCACCCAATAATTGATATTGTGCGCTTATTTGAAATTATAAAAGCCGTTCCCAAAATTCAATCGCAGCGGTGCATTTAGTTTGAACTAGAGCCCCACAGAAGCAAGAATGCACTGAATAGTAGCTTATCATTGTGGTAAAAGTGAACTTGATCAGGGTCTGTTTTAATATTATCAGATAATCTCGCTCCTATATTTAGATAGCAATAAAAGTATCAGTTTCTAATCCAGAGTTTATGAGTGTTATTATTTTTGAGATTATGTAATGGCCGACTGTAGTTTCCTGTACCTTTAGGGCATATTCTCAAAATTCTTTGACTTTTTGTGACTCAGATTTTGATCGTTGCCTCATGTAATAGGATATCAATAATCGATATGCAAACTGTTGTCATAATAGATTCATGGTGCCAGTAACAATAAGTCGAGCTACCGTCTATTGCAGATAAGATACAAGTACATGGGCGTTGATGCCCTGATAAGCAAATAGACATCGCTAAAATTACATGTGGAACATGATGTACTTCTTTTTTCAACAATAGAATACCGTTTTAGTCTCAGTTTTCAAAGTCTCATGTGAAACAAATAGCTGGGTATATTCTCATAGGTTTTTAAATGTAAAATGCTCGGAAAACCAAGGCTAGATTTGACACGGAATCTCTCGATATCGATATCACTAACATGAAAAGAGTTTTCATTGTAACCAAATACTCTAAATCCCTTCTTAAAAGCTGTATTGACTTGTGTGGAGGGCTTTTGCCTAGCACTAATTAGGGCTAGTAGGGGTTTTTACCTTTTATCATTCCGATACTATTTGTTCAAGCTACTTTTGATAATGATAAAATAGAAGTTTCCTTTCTATCACAAGGCGACTATGCTCGAATGATAGAATCTAATTAAAATGTTTCATAGGTCTGATAAGTATATATGCTCCTGTATTATGAGACAGATAACCTTATTTGTTTTAATTTTTCCTGTTGTTATTTAGATGGTCAGCTCGATCCTATGACCGATTTAGTGGTTTAACGTTAGAAGATGGTATCAGCTATTTTTTGGGTACACATTACCCGAAATCACATGTGATGAAACAGTATCCGATGTCTACACCAAAAGATTACAGTCCAAGCTCTCAGTTTGATGCGAGACAGAAGTGGAGAAGTCTGATTCAGCCTGCGTTTGATCAGGGAAGGTGTGCAAGCTCATGGGCTGTGTCTACTGCAGGTTTGTTTTGTCTAGACATGCTGCCCTTGTAGTTTTGACCTAGTGACATTCCTAAGCTATGAGATCTGCACTTGATCATACTTTTTTATTATAAATAAGCGGTTTTTGACTGTTATCCGAAGCAAAGCTTTTCATTACAGGGTACATCCAAGTATTAATCTTAGTTGATTCATCAACGATTACAGACTTGAGACGAACACTGCCAAGGTAATTGCATGTCCTCCTGAGCGCTTAAGTATTCTTTTCTGTTTGATCTAGGGGTTGCTGCAGACAGGTGGGGAATCGAGTCTCGTGGACAGTACAGAGATTCTTTATCTCTTCAACAGCTTGTGTCATGCAGCAGCTTCATTATGTCAACGAACCCATGTAGGGGAGGCAGACTGGAAGATGCCTGGTGGTACCTCAAAAAAGATGGGTATGTGATAAGAGTTGTCCCATCACCACTAATGAGCAGATAACTTCTACTGCCGTTGGCTTATTAAAAAAAACCCAATTGTCCTACGCACAACACATTTATCAATGAGATCACAATTAAATATCATTTTTAAAGTGCATACTTTTTCGCCCAGAAGTTGTCCCAAATATATCCTCTATAAATAAAAAAATTGGTAACCGGCCACTAAATTTTACTTTGATAATAACGTGCTCCATCGTTAGCTGTGATGTGATCAAAACGAAATCAGCAAAGCTTTTCCAAAGAAAAATAAAAGAGAAAGGCATTGAAGTTTCGCATATACTTATATTGTTGAATCATTTAGTAAACAACGTGGACATGTTTGATGATATTACTACTTTATTTTGTATAGAACTGATAAATAAAATGGAAAAAAAACTGTCTGCTAATGTTCATGCTCATGCTTTTAGGTTGGTTAGTGAAAAATGTTATCCATACATGAGTGGGGTGACGGAAAAGAAAGAGATCTGCTACTCAACTTGCAATGACGAGTGTCCAAACAAAATAGCTAAGCCATTTACACAGAAGATGACTCCCATGTATCGCATAGCCAGCAATGAGAGATCTATCCAATACGAGATAGAAAATAATGGACCTGTACAGGCTATAATTAAGGTCAGAGCCCTCTAAAGTATCTAAAACATAGTCATAGATTAAAGGAAAAGGTGTCAGCCTTGTATCTCCAGGCTGTTATTTAAAGGATTATTGTGACCGAGAATTAGAGAGTTTAACCTCATTACTGCGATCAAAGGAACAATCTAAGCTTATGGTGTCCAGGTCCCAAGAATTACAATTGACAGGGATACTCCCATACTCAGACATGGTTGAAAGCTCAAATAACAAAAAATTAGAACATAAGAATACAGGTAAACATCGTGAATCCTGGTCTTGATGTTGGCTTATGATTCAAAGAATATTTTTGTAATTGTTTTCAGGTGCGGGCAGATTTTTTCCAATATGATAGAGGAGTCTACAGCTATAGCGCAGAGCCAGAGAACCCACAACTCAAAGGAAATCATACCCTGGAAGGTTACCACTCTGTGAAACTGATCGGTTGGGGTGTACTGAACGGAGAAAAATATTGGGTAGGTAATAGGTCTGAATGGCACTGACATATAGCCTAAGGAAAAAATTATGTGTGCTTTTGTTACCTACTTACAGCTCATGGCCGGCTCAACAACATGCTGGGCAATATGAGCTAGTCATACAAATATATCCACTGTTTTAATCCTTTATTAATTTTAAAGCTGGCAGTGAATTCTTGGGGCCAAGAATGGGGGGATGAAGGAACGTTTAAAATCAAGAGAGGAGCCAATGACAGCGACATTGAGAAGTTTATAGCAGCTGCCTGGGCCCGCCTCTCACACCATGACCTTAGGAGATTATCCAGAGCTGCAAATTTACATCGCAGGAGACATACACTCGGAAGTTTGGTGCGTGTTGACAATAAAGGTGCTTAACAATTAACCTCAAGAATAGCAAACTATAGTGCCTGAACTTTATAGATGCCCACTTTTTGTTGTCATTATGCATCTAATCTCTTGACTCCAAACGAATAGAACTTCCAGGCGCATTAACCTTCTTGAAGTTCTATATATTTACCAGCATCACACAATCTACAATGTAATCACTTACCAGAGTGTGTAAATCAGCTATCTGTATGGTTGTCAATTAGGAATTCCCTAAATATGTTCTGCCCGAAGAAAACAAAAAAATTCCGAGTGCTGAGACAGTTGGTATCAAATTTTTGTCAAATTATTTGAGCACTCGTAACTTGTAATGCAACTTTACATCTCTTTTTATGATGGAAATTAACACCCATGTATATTTTTTGGCTTACTTTCTTAAACCAGGGCCTGCATGTTACAGACCGTCACCTAACTATAACTCAATGTTTTACACATTACATCTCTAGCTCATAGTTACCATCAATTTTAGACAAGTTTATTTTTTACAGCTTTACATCTAAAGTTATTTTTTAACACTATGATATTCTATATTTTGTTAGTTTTTATGCTGCATATTCTATCTGATATACCTACTACATAGGAGAGGGTTATTTTAAAGATGTTCTATTTATATATTCTACAACCAAGGTTCCTAGATCAAGCTACACAAACATGCTCTCTGCAGAGTTCAAGATGGAGCGTTTTAGTTAGCAAAGCACCACAAATATGAGCTTTCTATTTTTGTACTGTAATGTTTTGAAATAATAAAATTATTTCAGTTAGTAATAGTGGTAAGAACAATAAAAGAGACTATCGTACAACATACATAAGTAAAAATGTGATCAATTTACAGCCATCATAATAATCATGGCAACTATTTGAATGTTACACATGAAAATGAGTTTTTGGCATTGAAAAAACAGCCAACCATTACATCTTTGACAAAATTGAGAAAATATCTTCATTGAATAGTGGTCTTAGGTTTGTAGGCATATAAGTGATTAAGAAAAATTTACAAATGTATTGATCATGTGATATAATGAATAAGAATTTATCTTCTCTTTGACTTTTTGGATTTGTGTGACTTGGATGGACTCTCATGTTTTCTCTTCTTGCTGCTCGCTCCTGGGCGTTGTTGAGTAGCACCATCGTTCTGAAATCTGTCATCAGCATCAGCTGTAACAGTGCAAAAAGAAATACGATGCAGTCACAATAATGATTTTTGTAAACATTGCAACCACCAGCATTGGTCATCTTAGTGAGATATGACAGTTACAAAAAAGCATTATCTTCAGTCAACAATTAGCAGTTATTTAGCACATTTCCAATTCAAAGTTTAACGCCAGGACCTGGCCGCAACTGATCAGTAATTAATAAGTGATTCTAAGCGTATTAATATTGATAGACATATTGTACCTTTACGAGCCTCTTCCTCCAGATCACTCCAGTCCTTGCCGCTCTCCTCGTCAGAGTCTAGCTCTTCAGACTCCTCACTCTCCTCCTCGTCCCAGTCTGACTCGTCAGAGTCCTCGGACCCACTCGAACTTTGACCCGACTCATCGTCAGTCGGGTCAAAGTTCTCATCCTCATCTTCGTCGTCATCATCCATCTCAGCCTACGTTAGTCAGGGGGGATTGTCAATTAGAAAATGCTTTCCTAATCAGCCTAATCAATCCAATCCAATAAATCAATTTGATCAACCTTATCAATCCTAATCAACGGAATCACATCACTGGATATCCCAGAAGATTAGTCAGGAGGGATGATCAATTAGAAAATGCTTTCCTCATCAAATCCACGCAATGGAATCACATCACTGGATATCCCAGCACATATGGTCTTCCAATTGAGCAAATACATTCTCATATCGTTTACTCAGAAAACACATTCAAGGTTCATTATGCATGGAAGGATCATCATCCATCTCAGCCTACATTAATAAGGGGGCATTGTCAATTAGAACGATAGCTTTTGATTCAAATCCTTGCTATCCCAGCACATTTGGGCTTTCAATTAAGCGTATTAGTCACGGAGAATTTTTAATTAGCACAAGCTTTTCTGATTCAAATCTTCAAATCCACTCAATATCCCTGCGCATATGGTGGTCCTAATGGGTAAATACAGTCCCATACTGGTCACTGAGAAGATATATAGTTTCACGATACAGGGAACGATTTGGAACGCAGACTTCTGGCAGGTCTTTGCAATCTCAGCAAGAATCATCAGATAAATAATGGGCATCTTTCAATTGAATGAGCACCCCCCCCAAGTGTATTGCTTGTCAACATCACATTAAAATCACAATACATATCACAATACCCAATCACACTGGGAATGCAGTGTAAAAAAACAGTACATCATGCAGCCTGAAATCACTGTATCTATGTGGTAATACTCACATCTGACTCTGGTTCAAGGAAACCCCATCCACCCTGCTCAAAGAAGCCTTCTGGGTCTTCCACGATAGTCTTCATGATCTTTGCCCAGTTGAGACTCTGAACACCTTCTGTGTAGTGAATGTCACATGAACTGAATAAGTGAAGAAATTATTTTGTAATGAAATAGGGTACTAAATTTTATGAGATAAACATTTATCAGTTTTGCAGAAAACATGGTTGATTATTTTAGGAAAACCAGTAGAGAAAGGCCAAAACCAAGCCATTTTAAATACGAAGGAAAAGCCAAAAAATCACGTTCACTTGTAGTCGCTCTACCCTGTGATACCTTGTGAGAAACCTGGATGTTACTTGGTTATTTTTCTGTAACAGTAAAAGACTGCAAACTGTATACTAATATGGCACAGGAGCATTTTAGGTCGGATGCCCTTCCTGACTCCACGGCCACTTCCTATGCGATGGAAAACACTAAGGAGTTAAAAAAAGAATTCAAAATATACTTGAGCCAGTCTTTGACGCTGTCTAATGAGTTCATGGGGATAGAATTGATACTGCTGATTTTCTTGTTATAATCTTTGAAGACAAAGACCATATCAAAGTTTCTCAGTTGGAACTGTACTCTCTCAAAGTGTATCAGCTCCAGTCCATCCAGTGTGATCACCAGCACAGGCTGTCAATATGTGAAAGAAAGATTCTAATGAGTATTATTACAATCTTTATTGACATGGCAAGTGATAACTCTAGATTGTTGCAAAAGAAAACGAACACTTCAGTTCGTTTAAAGCTATGTGAGCTGGGTACGGAAACTGTGATAATGTTTTGAATACAACACATCAGGAGGTAGGTTTTGCCTTTTTCTCGAATGTTCACAAAATACAAGAATATTCATAGCACAACAAAAATAACTTGACATGACCATAAATTGAGGTCGAAGATTCTGCAGTCGATCATATCATTGCATTGCCATTCTTTACATAATTTGTGTACTAGATGTGAGAGAAGACAATTTACAATAAAGTAATGACAAAAAAAAGCATACCCATTCAGTGAGATTGACTAGAGCGTGACTCGTTGGCTGTAACAGCACTGTACTTCTGAATGGTACACCGTGAAAACCAAGATCCTTGTATGGAGTATCAAATTCTATTGTCTGTCTCGTCAAAGATTCGACTTTCTCTGTGAATCCTTTGAAGGCAGATTTCAGTTTCTGTCTCATTTCTCTTTCAGCCTGGAAAACAGAAATGATTCACTTCATTAAAAATGGCGTGTAAACGACCTTCAAAAATCAAAGTTTCCTGGGAAGTTTTCAGCAGACGTTTTTTTTTATCTTATTACATAAGAAAAAATCATAGTACTGAGTTCTCACCCACACTGATCATGTGATATACTATTGCATGTATATCTCTGATCTATAGAGAGTGAACTAATTAACTTAGCATGAGCACCATCACAAGGAATTTGGTGTGACGACCAGAGTTCAACTTTACTAATTAGGGGCAGGTACATGTTAGGTACTTGTACTAAATTGAGTCTAACGATCAAAGATACACATGATAATAGTGTAGTCTCGATGTCAGTGTGGTTCTCACCTGTTCAGCCATCATATCATCTCGATCATGGAGGTAACTGTTCTTTCCTAGATCGGTAGTGATCTCTCCTACTTCTGTGTAAAACTGCACATCGTAGTTCTTCTTCTTACCGAACACTATAGCATGCTGTAAAGTATATGGTTACATGCACAAGGGAATATGTCAATCTAGGCCTTTTGTCTGCACATCCCACAGCAAACAAACATAAAGAATGGTAGGTAATGGCTATATTTAACCAAGGAGTAAAAGACTTACTCCTTGATTTAACCACGAATGCGAACATTAGCGTTTATGATTGGGTTATAAAGGTCACATCACCATACTAAGGTTGATTTTGAAGCAGAGAGTCCTGTCTTATACATATCATATCATTCACACATTCACGCTTGGGAACTATACCCTCAACTAGCAAAACAAAATTGATTGAACTGTCGGTCATTGCAAAGAAAACTTTGTCGATAGATAGTTACACAAATCCAATGTTACAAACCTTGAGATGGAAATGTAGAAGAATGATCATTTCACCATCACAGGGTTGATAGAAGGCATGTTTGACGTTGTTGTACAGGATATCAACTTTGTCTCCTCTCACTGATGTGAATCTGTATGTAATAAGGGCATTCAGTGTAGGGAACATACATACTACGCATACAGGACAGTTATATGTAGAGTAACACTGTGTATTTATGGATACCCTCTCGGAGGAAATATTAACTCTAGATTAGTTAAACTAGCTTGGAGCTGACCTAAATTTAGCTACCTTAGGTGTGTGCGAAAACGGTCTTCCCCTCTTGCGTATACTCCTCAAGGGAAATTTCTCACTTTCATAGTTCATATTAGTGATTCATTGTTCTTTAAGTTGTCTATCTTGCCAAAACATAGTTGCACATGGAGACAACTCCTGAGGTAGATATCAGTGCACATAATGTTTTAGCAAAAAAACAATTGTGTCAGGTGATCCGTAAGGCCAAAAGAGTTACCTGAAACCATTAGAGTGAGCTTCTAGTGTTCCTGTGATACGTTTGGACACAATGTTAGGTCTGATATAGAGATCCTTTAGTTTAGGATTACTTCTGTTATTGCTGATCTGCAGAGCGTCTTGTTTGACTATACCCTGTAAAAAATATATACCATTATGTAAGCGTGGAAATTCTCACAGCTTATTAACAGCTTCTTAATCAGGACCCGGTGAGTCTTGCCACAATGACATCGAGACTACACTATTAACATGTATATCTCTGATCGTTAGAGTCAATGTAGTAAGAGTACCCAACATGTTCCTGCCCCTAATACATGAAACTGATGTTGGGTCGCCACACCAAATTCCTTGTGATTCCTTGATAAGTGAATTAATTTACTTTCTATCGATCAAAGATATACATGCAATAGTATATCACGTGATCAGTGTGGAGTCGTTCAGTCTTAAAAATAAAAAAGTATGAGTGAATAGGATTCTGACCTCCAGCTCTTTTTCCTCAGCCTCCCTTGTTTTATATTTCTTCTGCACTTCTTTGATTATCCTCAGAGCTGTGTTCAGATTGGATGAAGGAGCGGACAACTCTCCTGGCTCTTTGTTATTAGAACTACGGAATGATCTTGAAAAAAAAGAAGAAAGGTGTTTTGAGACTGAATAGTTATACAGCTTTACATTGAGTTCTGTCTTTGCTATCTTCCTATTGCATGTTAACTGCTTTCACCCAATGCAATTTTAACTGGAATTCCCATAAATATTAGGTTTATAACAAGTTACCAGACATATTCTCATTCGAAATTAAGAAAAAAGCATTGTGGATGCTGTTTTTTTCGTTACAACGGTAGGCTTCATGGTCAAAGACTAACATATTCACGCACACATTTACATACCGAGCATAGTATTATCTAGACTCGCGAGTAACACTTACAATTCTTTGAGATATGTAGAGTTAGGGCTCTGAAACTGAGCAGACTCTTTTCCACCCAGTGATGCTCCGGGGTGGAAGAAGTTGATTCTTAGATAAGTATAATCTCCCTCTACTGACTGTGAGATATTTTTCACTGTAGATATGTGAAATGGGGTCGGGGTACCAAACACAGGCAGGACTATAGTCTCATATTTCCTGTCTACAATATAAGAAGTTTGTCAAGAATACTAGCAACGGATTTTCACTTAGAACAACAACTTAATATAACAGCAAACTCAGGTGAAAACAACAGCTACTTTTGCACATACTCATACAAAAGCGTAGTCAGATAATCTAGGTGTTGCTCCAGTGAGAGATGTTTATTCCCATCGAAAGAATGTTAGACAAGCCTTTCTTTAGATAAAACAGATGGTTCAGAAAAACCATACACATTTCATAATAACTGAGACGGCTTGCTTGCATCAATTTTGTAAATACTTGGTCATTTTGTTACACATCTTACCGACATAGATCTTCATTTCTTTGAGTTCAGGCTCTTTTGGCATCAATCCATAGTTCTTGTAGGCCACCGATGACTTTCTTATTCTGTAGGAGAAATCAAACAGCAGCAGCTTACAGAATCATAATATGAATAAAAACTAGTTTTGGTTATGAACTTCTGTGCTCAAATATACTTTGGTTTCCAGAAAGATATAGATTTGCCAATGCTCAACTGCGGGTTTTCAACAATATGAACTAATTTGGATATTGGAGCCTAACCCTAAGCACAATAATGATTTAAAACTTACTTTTTATCATCGGTACCGATTGTTCGACCCTGCAGTCTGAGTTTTGCCTCCTCATTGATTCGATTGGCCAGCTCTTTCTGATGTTTAGCTCGTTTCTCTTCGTTGTTAGTAGAGACCTCCGCACGTGTTCTCTCCTGTAGTATAGCGTTACGAGCTCCTCTCCCGAGTAACTGCTCAGATTCCTCTTCCTTCTCACTCTCCTCCACCTCATCTGACTCATTCTGTTGAGAGGATAGTTATATGTGAGAAACTGAGGCTATGTAAAGTGACTACTAGGACTTCAGGTCATGCAGCAGTTAACATGAGGAAGGCCAAGGCTAGCTATGTTGACTATAGAAGGCATACCAGAAACTTAGTTTTGTTTTGCAATGAACTGCTTAGTTATGGATATAGGCGAGAACTTGATACTAGGTAAATTGACCATAAGCAATGTGAACCCACCTGAGGCTAAGCCAAATTAGTTCAGATAGCACATGAGTACCTGAGGCTATGAAGAGTGACTTCTAAGTCATAAATGAGGATATCAGGCTAGGCATAATGTCTTTGGATAACACGAGAAAGCTCAGGACTAGCCAGCCAGCGATACCCACTTCAGGAGCCATATAAGAGCCTAAGCTTAGGTTCATCAAGTTCAGACAACAATTATGTGAAGATTTTAAACATTATAATGAAAACAAAGCACTGCTCAGTTACGTTTATGATTGATGTTACACACCAAACAAAAGCAAAAGTCATGGTACAGCACAAAAGCTTGTCCACCCGCAAGCTAGTTTAACAACCTGGTGAAAAACAAATTCTACTACTAGTCACATGTCAAACTTACTTTGAGGAAGACTGATACATGTTTGACTCTTTTCTTGAGTTGAGTAAGTAGGACTGCAGGTTCTCCATCTTTGACAACCACTGTGTCACCAATAAAAAGGGCATAAGTCTTTGCTGCATTGTCCCCTCCTGAAGACTTCTTCAAATCTGAGAATCCAGCGCACACATTGAACACCATCCCCTTTCTGGCTACAGCTTCAGATTTGCCAGTTATCAGAAACGAGCTCTCCCTGAATTCTATACCCATTGCGAACCTGTAATATCACATAAAATGATTGGAGTCTGTGAGATAATTGATCATAATCAGTCCCATATCTAGAAAAAAAAGGTCGGCGTTTTGTGCAAATGTTTACAGGTGAAGCATCTACTCTACATCTGCTGTTCACCGCAATCAACTAGTGTAATGTTTATAAAATGACCCAAAATCAAACCTGACATAACTTACCCAAAGTTCTTGGTGAGTTTATCAACTAATGATCGTTTGTTGGATTTGACATATTCCATGCCATGGTTATAAACATCTTTCAACTTCACCCCTGTATCAAGAAGTGAACAATTTTAACTGACAAGAATAAACTTACAGCAAAGGACTACATGCTTTTGCTAGAAAACTATCAGGTATATTCCTTTTAATTATTTGTCAAAATGACCCCACAAGTCACAATAAATACACACACAACCTCACGTAGTTATTATGCCAGAGAAAATGACCAATTGTTTTATTTTTAGTTTCATCCTCCAAAGTGTCAAAGTTTTGTCAATATGACAATCTACTAACAGAATCTTTTCAGTTAAATATATTGTAATTTATTTACGAGTTTATTATCAAATTTAAACAACTTCAACTGACCATGTTTCAGTTTGCTCATTATCTCCTCCTGGACTTTCAGTAAGAATTCATAGTTGTCCTGTTGTTCCTGTGTAGGGTCCACCATCATAGTCCGTACTAAGTTTGAACAGTACTGTTTATATCTGGCACCCAACGAGCAGGTGATCACACCAAAGTGTAGGTTGTTCCTGTCACTGAGAACATAAAAAAATGTGTCAATTATATTTATAACAATGACTCACTGATAAGTTTATTAGTTGATCACACATAGCAACACTTAGACCAAGTTTAATCCAATTGCCTGCATTCCAGATGCTCCTTTCCACTGGTCACGCAGCAGCAAAGTTGCCTTTGCCAGTGGAAGGGGAGCAACTCGGAATGCAGACAAATGGGCCAAACTTGGTCTAAGTAACACTGATCAGTACCATGACAGAGAGTTCAAAGCAAATGAGATGGAAACTCAAAGACGTGAGCACAGCAAACTTAGTGATCTTACAAACCAAGGTTTGCTTAGTGATCCTCAAGACTTCAAGCACAAGCTATATAGACATAAAAGGCAGCCCCATTGAGGACCATATCATACCTTTCAGCACTAAATTTGAGACTATAGTTTCCCCCGCTCTGTATGATAGCAGGATAGCACATCTCCAGCTGGCTGATATCAACACTACTAACATACTTCTTACTCTGTATTGCCTCTTCTACACCCTCTGTCAGCTTACTGTGCTTCACTTTCTATTTTGAGGTAATAAATCTCCAGTTTACAAACAGACCATATTTTCATAACATATGGACAGAATCAATACATTTAAAGCATATCATGTATACCACAGCTAACACAAGACATTCTAGGAAAATTTTACAATTACTAGAAAATAAATCAAGTAAACTGAACTAGGTACAAGAGGGAATTGACCCAACCAAGTTTAAATTCAGGTTCAGACCAAGTTTAAGATCAGGTTCAGACCAAGTTTAAGATCAATTTTAAATTTGGGAGTAGTGGTGTACACAGCAAGCCTGTAAGCATGTACAAACCTTTTCAGCATCGATGACGTCTATAATCTGCTGTTTGAGGTATTTATTGTATATATCACATGTGGCCTGACATGCTTTCTTCATTGTATTCATCTCACTATCATCCTTAGGAGCCATTACAAAGGCCAGACCTGCACTGATGTCTTTCTATAATAAAATACAAGAAGTCACAGATGTACTAATAACACATTTACACACTAGCCAAGTTGCCCTGACTTGATCTTAGACTGTGCAGCGGTATCTTCTTAGTAAGTGTTCAAAGCATCATTCATTAAAGTTTTCGACACTAATATATGCCTCAATCCACCGGTCATAGATACAACAACCTCCAAAAAGAAAAACCTTGCATCTATGATAAGAAGGTTTTTCAACAAGAACAGCAAGTCTTCCACTCCAGAAGTCCTTTCGAAGACTTGGTGTGGCATGTGACATGACGACATTTTGTGAGGACTGGCCTGATCATAAGCCAAAGCAATACTTTGAATTGAATAAGAGAAGACAAACCTTGCCGAATGATTCAGCTGACAGAGCTTTTCTCCATGCTTCACAGAAATCTCCACCAAACTTATCTTTGGCAGCTTCTCCTAGGATCTTGCCACCTTTGCTTTTCTTTATAGCTTCTATCAGTGTCTTGAAATTGCTTTTGTCATCATCTTTCTGAAATTATTTGTTGCAATAACAGGTTAATGCATCAAAAAGATCAAAAAAATAACAGGGCGGGTATAAGCAACAGCCAATAAGTATCCTTAGTGTATTATATGTTTGCCTTAGTGTGGGAAAGCACAAACCTTGTCTCGAGTAAGGAGCTTCACTGTGGTACCGTTTTCAGATCCCTCAACTTTCTGTAAAAACTCAATCTTCTTCTTGCTGGCCAAAAAGTATACCATATCTTCCGTGAGAACCATTAGTGTATCTGGCAGTTCATATCCAAACAGCCATGTCTACAATTACAGTGCAACTACATATAGAAATACAGGCAGTTTATGTTTTTTACCAACATGAATCAAGAATGTGAGAGCATTTTTGAATGATAAAACAAAAGACCTACAGTATAACATATATTATTCCCTCGACATACGCAAACATTATACTTCGACCAAGGAGTTACTTCTTGCTTCAACCAACAAAATGATCCTAGTATTTTGCTGAGTGTATAGCCATGGGCCCCTGGGTGGAACTTGCAAGCCCGTCGTTTGACTATGCCAAGTATCAGCCATCCAAGCCAAATTATGTGTATGACCCTAGGGTTGCAATTTCCAGGGGCACATATATGAGTATAGCCAGTAATGTAGATGCAAATAAGCCTGTAACAACGGTGATGTTTTTTAATAAGCAAGTACATAGTATAGTATCCCAGTTGCTGCTATGACCTACTTGGATAGCTGTCGATTTGGAATATACCACACTTTCATCTTTACCAACTGCCATTGCCAGAGCATCGGCTCCAAACAGATCTCCCTTCTAAAAAACAATTAAATCCAATGCAATACTAATAATTGATAATAATAATAATGCAGCAGTATATTGGAGTTCTCACCAGAGGGGGTGCAGTGTAGGCCTCATGCATGAAAATATTACATATGTATGACTACATGTATAACATGAAAATGAATAATGATATAAATTAATTATATTGAAAACATGTCACATGACAAGATGATGATTTTTTAATAATTATTAATTTTTTGTGAACTTACTTTCCATGTGGAATTCAGTATTCCCAATCTCTTTAAGAAGGTATCTTTGTCAAGATTTAGATCACCCATAGTGTGTTATATACTCTGATTGACCTGGTTGTCTAGTCTGCACTGCTGCTTTTTCAAAAATCTCCTTAGTTGTCTTACTGCAACACTGTCAGCAGAAAACAGCTGAGAAGAAAAAAATATAAAGCATGAACCGCGGGAGATAATTCAACCTTGAACTTGAAGGTCGTAGGTCAACACTAACCATACCTCGGACCACTGGCTCGATAGGAAAGTTAGTTTGCCTTATATATTGTGATGTGGCACCAACTCATATAGGACCCATAGCTCGCCTTACTAAAAATCATGGCATCAGGTATGGAAGTTGAAGATGTGGACAACGTGGAGGAACAGCAACCAATTGAACCAACAATAGACCCTCAGGTGTTCACCATAGAAGGTATGAAGTAGCCCATATGTATGTCTTAGTGGGGCAAGAAAATTAGTAGGAGAGGAGTTTGAGAAAATCCTTGGAAATTCCATTTGAAAAATTCTATTGACTCTTCTCTAGCTAGTCTTTCAAGTTTCTCCTTCTCTTCTGCAACACCTATATAAACAATATTATGGTTCCAAACATAAAATATTGCTAACAAGCTTTTTTTTATCTTGTAATAATATAGTTGCTAAGTGTGGTATTTGTAGTCTTGTTGAGGAGGCACTGAAGAGGAGACATTCTCTTAAGTGCCTAGAGGCAGTAGAGTAGAGTGGCATTATTATTGGAAGGCAATAAGCAAGCCAGATGCTCAGATGATGTTTAGATTCAAATCGGTTATATTATATCATCACAGTACAGTCGAGTTGATTTTGTAAGAGGTGAATGTGTGTATTATATTATGTGAAAAAAAAGATTATCGTGCTAAGGTAAAGGCGCCCATTCATAAATAATGGTACGTCGATCGTCAGAAGACTCTCAAATGTTCTCCTCGGCTATGTTAATTGCCGACCACTGTTCAACAGAAATTCACATACAGGTTACGATGAGGTTTATGGTGATGGACAATGATTCTCTTTTTCCAGTACTTGCTGTAATAAAGGAGTCCCAACAGCAACATGGTCTGCGTCACGGGGACTATCAGCGGTACAGGACATATTGTAGCCGAAGGTTGCGGAGAATTAGAAAATGTGTCAGCCAAGTGCAGGGAGTACGTCAGCGCTATGTGCCCAAGCACATGACTGCTGATCAGGTGAAAGATGTCAGGTATGTAGCGTAGTATACATTTAGGCCTCTATACATCACATCCAATAACCCAACACACTCATACCTAACTTACACGACTGACACATTCAGATACTTTTCTGAGAAGCTTGATAACATTTTTTAATGTGAAGATGGGAGTGTATTTGTGCTAGTACGAAAAAACCGCCTATTCTTTACTATAGGTGTTTATACATTCCCCTGGTGGAGGCGGAGAGATGCTGGAGTTATGCTATGCAGTTGAAAAGTGAAGCAACTGAGGAGCCACGTAAACGCCATCACATGATCAACAAGCTTAGGAAAGCTGAGGGTTATGCTCAAGAGCTCTCCAATATGTGTGACCAAGTGAATGTCGACCCTAGGACCAAACTGGAAGTCCAGGTAAGTCTTGGCTTGTAATTGTCCTCTCATGTTTTTCTTCTGCTCCATGACTGTAATCATTAAAGTGTATATGTGTAGACCGGATTCTATGCGTAAACCTAATTCTATTCAATTTTATACTGATTTGATTTTTTCAGGCATATAGGGAATGGATGTCGGGTACGCTGCAGTTTGAGCTGAAGCTCTGGAAGGAAGCAATGGAGTTATTAACTAAGGCAAAGCTCATCTATGAGAAAATGAGCAGTGCCGTCACCGGAGATGCTGTTCTCATCTATAAGCAAAAAGTCACTGATATCGAACCCAGTGTTAGGTATGAATTTCCTCTTTTGCTCTGCATGTGTAATTAAGACTTGTCCCCTCTTGCTACAATATGAGGAGAACAGATGCGATCAGATTGTGGGCTGAGTGAGTGTTTGGTTTTGTTGATTGGTAGGTCTGAAAATTCAACAAATTAGAAAATTATACACTAGGCAAGGAAATGAAACTACCATTGATGAGGTAATAATAGAATCAGATCAAGGAGTTAAAATAAGATAACTTCAGGAAGATATGTTACTGTTGATTTGAAATTGATAGGAGCTATAGACTCCTGTTCTTTTAAGTGATTATGACAGCTGGAAAGAGAGAAAAAAACATGTTCTCCCAAATTCCCAATACATATGCCATGTTAATCAACAGGACGTTGGGAAAATTGTAGGTGTCTAGATGGTTCCATTTGAGAGTTGTTGTGACCAAAGATTGTTGATCTTGCGGTGTTACAAAGTTTGAGGTTGGTTTTAAATGTTGATTCTTTGAAGTGAGCAGATGAACCTTTTTAATTTCAAGCCTTCACTGTAATCTGTAGGTATTGTGCTTACAATATTGGAGATACATCAGCTGTCAGCGATCTGGTTGGTATCCGTCTAGCTATGGGTCACACTGACTCAGTACTCGATGATCTGATCCAGAAAACAAGAGAAAGGCAGGCTGGCTCATTACATGAGGTCACATGGAGAGGCAGAGTTATACCAATCAAAAATGACAAGGTACAACTACAACAGTGCTCCTAGCTGAGCCATTTCATTACGACTTAAAATTTTAGTTTATTGTTGCATCCGATATCATGGTGTTGATGAAATTAAATGCTTACAATGTTTGGTAAAAAAGGACTCGAGGAGCGGAGATTATTAAAATGAGTCATACAAAAATTATGAGTTACACGTAGTTAGGCTGATTTTAGTTTGTTTGCGGTCATTTCCTCGTATACACCTAGCTGTGACAATGTTGTGATATGGTTTTCTCACAATATTCACATTGTTGTAATAGTGGTTATGACATATCCTTTTCTGTGTTGATCAATATCGCACTGAGTCGCATTGAAAAGATGTGCAAGGCATGTAAGAGAGAGATTTTAATTAATTGTAGATACGAGTGTTTTTATTAGCTGAGCGAGAGAGTCAGGAGGAAGCGTTAGCAGCTACAGACGCTGATAGTAAGATGACTGTGTACGACAGAATCATCAAAGACTGTGTGGACGCATTACAAGTAGTCAAGGAAGAGCTCAAAAATGACCCTGTAAGATTATACTACATATTGGTTTATCTTTTGATGTTTGTTGTAGTAATAAATTATTACCTCTATAATTTCTTTTTGTCCTACATGATTGTGTCCAGTTTCACTCACACTGTAATGGATCTGCAATTTTCACCTTGCTGGTATTATTGCCTTGTTGCCTTATTGCATGTTCCTTCTGAAGTGCACCCAGGCAGCCAATTCTACATATGATTTTCCCTAGTAGTGACCATCCGTTTTATGCATTGTAGACATTTAAGCAGATTCAGCGTGGCCAGGATATTGATGGTAGAGTGCCAGTTCAGATCTTCCTACATACATACCTACAGTACATCAAGCTTGATAAAACTAAAGATAGAAACATGACAATGGTCGACATGTATAAGAAATCATTAGGTATGTTTGTCAAGTTTTCTCTGCACAATGTTCCCATGTTGGATACCCTCACGCTTGGAGTTTGAGATTGATGATTTGAGAGAGTGTTATGTACCATACAAACATTGATAGTCATCTATTGATACAATGAACATGTCGGCGCCATTTTGATATGAGAATTATGCTTTTCAGCATCAGTTAGTTGAAATTCAGTTGAGCCATGTTTCGCAGTAAGTGTTATGAAATCTAAAAGGGAAAGTATATGCAGTCTATATATTATTAATGCTTATATGTGGATTAAAGTAATGATTACGCAGAATGCCCATCTAGAGGTCAAAGTTGCTTTTTTGTAAGTTGTTGAGATATTAAATTTGGCACAATTTTGAATTCACTTCTTCTTCTTCTTTATGTCTAATTACACGTTCTATCTCTTGATCAGGTAAGCCTGCTACAGAAGGGCAGAAGGTGGTCAGACCCCAGGATATAGCTCGTCTATATGAGATGATCACACAAGGTCTAGGAGAAATGGGAAATCTACCCGGTCTGAAAGAAGATCATGAACTGGAAGCAGAGCTACAGGCTGACATTGTAGTTTACAAGGCATTCAGGTAAGTCAGCACTCTGTCAAAGAATTTATTTTCTCTAATGAATGAAAACTTCAATTCTATTTCCAGGTGGCCAAGCATGGTTTTTATTATATTTATCATATTCATTATTTTGGTGATGATTTTTGAACGAAATGTCTTGTACCTCAGTTAAAACCTATACCTACCGTCAATCAACCTGTGGATGTGATTTTTGTAATAACAATTAATAATATCGGAATTAGAGGTTGCAAATTGGCTTATTCAAGTTTGAAAATCAAAAAGCTGACGATCATGCATGGTTTTACTTTATTTAGGGAGCCTAAATTAATATCATCATTGCTTTTTCAAAGCTCATTATGTTGATGTTCGGGAGTCATATTGATGATCTTCCAATACTGTTGTATTACAGGTGTTATTATCTAGCACAGTCATATGCATCTAATAAGCAGTGGCCTGAGGTGGTGGCTCTGAGCAGGAGATCCCAGGAGTATATTAGTCAAGCCCAGGAGGTGCTAGCTTCAGATAAAAAACAGGTAACTTACATTGTGCCACTATGCCGAGTCGATAGTGTGAGCATGTCAGTGGATTGTGTGCACCTATCAGTAGCGGTAGGTCGATGGTTCGCACCCGTCGGTTTGGGTGGCATCTGTCAGTAATAGAGAAGGGAGTGGTGACAGATTGTTGTCCAATTTTGCTTGGAAAGACCAGTTCATTTCATTACTCAACAGAACAATGGAAGGCCTAGGCAAGAGCTATAAAGGAATAACATAAATGTTTTGTTTTTTCCTCTTGAATCAAGTTTTTTAGTCTAAGGCTTACATATTGACATTTATAATATTTTCTTCTGTCTCAGATGAAGGAGGAATTAGCTGATGCAATGAAGAAATGTGAAGGATTACTGATTCAAGCACAGGCCTCTAGTATTCTCGACTCTAATCAAGATCTTACCAAAGATATGTCTAAACTCTCTATTACTTCTGATAAAAGGGTAAGTCAAGTAGTTATTGGTTTGTGCGTAATTTTGCAGCAAGTGTTGACCATATAATTGACACCATTTTTTAATTGTACATGGGGGTTGATATCCATTGTTACTTGTCAGAAGAACTTGTCAGGGGGTTCTTTCAAATAAAAACAGCCTAACTCAAAACCTCATCGCTCACTCAGTGCGTGAGAAAAACCTGCTAGGGTATCGCTCAAGCTTCTGAGTGAGCAAATTATTCTAGATGAAAGACCAAGTGAGTGATAATTTTGAGCAATGTGACAGTGATAATTTGCTCTAGAAAAGGATCTCATTCTTATTGAAAGACCACCCCTGCAAAACATGTCTTGTAAATATTCATTTCATCCCTCTGTATTTTCCTTTTTCTAGCCTGTTTCTGAGAGGCTGGATGAATATCTCCCAGAAGATCCTAAGATAATGACTAGGAAGGTTACTCTGATTAAAACACCACCGGAGATGCAGCCTATACCCTGTAAACCCCTATTCTATGACCTGGCAGCCAATCATGTGCAATTCCCAGATGTAAGCAGCAAAATCACAACTCAGGAAAAGAAAGCTGGCCTTACTGGCTACATGCGCAGCTGGATAGGCGGATGGGGCGGCAAGAAATGAGCACCATGATGATTTTACCGGAAGATAATGTTGATGGCCATGATTTCAGTTCAGCTCTGCATCATTTTAAAATTTGGTGGTGGTTGTTGCAATTCAGCGCGGATTTTAGTACGGGCATGGATCGGTTGGATAGGATCAGAACAAGTGTTAGGTGGCACTCGGGACACTCGTTTGTTTCTAATTCCTTGGCTGATAGGAAATTGCAATTGCTGGAAAGCAATTTCACATTGGCATTCTCAATTGTTACTATGATGTTATTATTCTGTTACTAGTTGTTAGTCTTGAATTGGATGATTTTCTAATGTATTGTGTTCCAGATTCAATGGTCATTCTTATTCTGCAAGCTGCAAATACAAATCTGCAATGAAAAAAATCATATTCTTTTCTAAAAGTACACAAGTACTTAACCCATGCAAAAACGCAAAATAAATCATGTTCTTTTTCTCGTGGTCAACAAATGACTCGCTCAAATAGAGATATAAAACCAGAGAGAGAGAAGATTAATAATCGAGGAATTCAGTAAGGAAGTTATTTAAATCATACAAACCAAAATTGATACCACCAGTGATGGTTCAACATGATTTTATATTACTCTGTAAATGCACCTGATATGACTAGAAAATGTTGAATGTAAATATGGAAACAGTTGATCTATAATATCTATAATAAGGCATTGGATATACAAAAAAATAGGAAATTCATCAACCAGATCCACCTTCAAATAACAAATGATGAAAGTGTCACCCAGAAGATGTGATAAATACACTAGAGATTTAAATGACTAGAGTTCCGATTTGATGAACTTAAAATTACTGTCAAGAAGTTATGATTACTAGAATGCATCCTTGATATTGCTGAACTGTTTCACAGCAAGATCTACTGGCAGATTAAATTCATACAGCTTGAGTTTGTTCATGGCACAAAACACATCTTCAAACCCTGTCTTCTCTATGTAGCTCCATGGCTGATAGAACTGATCTAACAATGCGCTGGTTCTGAAAATCTGTCGCAACCATGGAACAAGCTTCTTCTGACTGTAAAATAAATTGAAAAATGATAAAACCTTTCAAACATTGGCACCTCAAATCCAGCAGGGAGTTTTGGTCAAACTTCTCGAATTTAGAAAGGGCGGAAGGATCAGGCAATCAAACCTTACTTTAGACTTGTCCACTCCTTGAACTTCAACATCAATGAGTATACAACTCCAAATTAGGACAGACCATGCAAGGTTAAAATCATTGAGAGTACAATGAAGCATTGATAATTTGACAGCTAGTGTCAATTTTAAGCAGATCCTGGTGTTTATGATGCAAAAGACTGTCCTGACATGCTTTTTTGTGGAGGGGAGGGGACATCACAGCAAAGCTTGTCGCAAGAGGCTAACATTGCAGTTGCACAAGAGCTTCTGACTGAGTCTAGGAAAAGCACAGATAAATCAGTGTCAATAAATACGAAGTGATAGTCTGAATTTGAATGCTTACTTGAGTGCTAAGCTGATGAACGCCTTGTAGTGAGAATCATCACTTCTCTGGTAGAGTGTATGAGTCTCTATGATGTGTCCTATTCCACTAAGTAGAGATTGTTTGACTGTAGTTTCACTGTGAGACGGTTCATCAATACCAAATGCATTAGCCAATCTCCTGGATGGGGCCTCATTAAATGAATGGCCATCCTACAAAAAAAAGAACTTACATTGATCAATATTAATCTTTTTTTACTCAAATTCATAATCGAAGTCAGCTAGAAATAATTTTTCAATTTCATAATTAATGTCAGTTAGAAATGGCTTGCTGACTTCAACTTTATACTATAGCGAAATGGAATGTACATACTTCTCAAAAAACAGATGACACCAGCATATTTGTATCTTCAGAGTTTAAAATCAGTATTGATGTTTGATAGACTTGGTTGGCTGATGAAAGCAGACTGCACAATAGCACTTACTTTTAATTCATAGTATCTCAGTATAATCGTCCATGCATGTACCGGCTCTGATTTCACTAACACAGAGTTTCTTGATGAGCATCCCCCAAACGGCATCAAAGCTTGACTAGAACTTCGCTAAAATATAAAAGATAACAAGATAAACAGCTAAGATATCCCAAGGTTAGCTTTTTTCCAGGCAGTTGTTTATGGACAGATGTTGTGAAAAATAAATCACAAGAAAATCAGTAAACATATTCAAAGCTTAGCTATTTTCCAGGGAGTCAGAAATGGACAGATGTGGAGAAAAATAAACAACAAGAAAATAGGAAACAAATCACAAATTTAGCAACTTTCCGGCCAGTTGTAAATTGGCAGATGTGTTGAAGTGAACAATTGATTGATTGTATTTACCTCGACAGCTCCATGCTCTATTAGTTTCTTCAGTGATATAGAGAAGTTCTTTCTCACGCACTGAGTGAGCTCTTTACTCTCTGATATATAAGTCTCCTCATCACTCAGATAATCACAATCAGTGAATACGGAGTTATCTCTCTCTTCTATCACCTTCTCAGAGGCATCAATCAGAGCGTCAGTCGACATCTGCATCTCCGCCAGCATATCCCTTAATAACACAAACACACAATTAATTTGGGGAGTCCATATGACAATAAATAACAACTGCAAATGTTCCAACGAAAGTTCAGCAATTTGCCAATTTTATCACTTCAGTAAAGGTTTGATTCCAGCCCAACCAAAACAAGTAATTGAAAATAAAATTTTGCTTTGATTTGTATCCCTGGTTACATTAAAAAGGTTAGCTCAGAGCTTCAACCATGGCCAAGTACTTTCCTTGAATTGACTTTGCACAGAGAGGCAACATGCTTTGATTGTCGTTTACCAAATTAGCAAGTTTTGCATATTGCCTCATGTCTGATGCAACATTGATCAAATGAACAAACCTAGATAAATACAAACCCATAATGAGGTTGATTAGTTTTTTCTTTCATGTCATTTCGTTTTAAGTCAGCGGATCTGCTGGCACAACCGAGCTCTGATATGATGAATATATGCAGAACGCTGATCAAGTGCTTCAGCCGTGATGAAAAATTATCGTGACCAGCCCCAACTGGTGGATCACTCTAAAGAGAAGAGAGAACACAAAGTTATGGTATTATATAGTGGAACAATTATAATATAACCTCAGCTCAATAAAATGATCAGTCAATGATCTTAGAACAATTGATGAACAAATGAAAGTTTGCACAAAAATCGTTGTCCGCGTATATTTGCATAACCATGTTCATAGTGTGGTTCTGAAGTAATTACTCCTAAACCATACCCCTTGGCTGTCACAGCAAGTCATACCTTATCACTGCTGCCTGTACCCTGTGTTCTAACAGTATCTGCTGATGGAGAGTATCCAGGTATACCAGTCGTCACAAATCTACTCTTGGGTAAAGATCTCCTTCTTTGTTCTTGTGCCTCCTTCTGAGTATTTGTCACCTCAGCTGTATAGAAAAGCAGAAATATTGTTATTGACTTGTACACCAAACTAACGCAGATCTTGTAGTCTGACATAGTTTATGTTCAACAGCCCATCTGTTGAGGGCTGAAGTGAATTATTACCCAATGTTTGAGCAAATATAATATTGTATATATTGTAATATATATTAATATTGTATGAAGTCAATACTGAGTGCCATTCTCAATTAATGATGCGCTCAGAAATTGAATTCATGTGGTGGAAGGCATGGTTGTGCAAGTTCTATGGCAAGCTGAAAGATGGCACAATGAAGACCAATGAGCATGAAACAGATGTGGCTGCTTATTCAAAATACATTGTCTAAAATGTCGTCAACAAAATTCTGAATACTATTTGCATCTCGTTCTTCGTATAGGTTGTTAGACTGTGTCTCCCATGGAACTTGATCACAATGTACTATCGAGCCATGTTGTTTTCTCTATGTAATGTTATACCATCCCGATGTATACATACATGCTGCATCCATGAACAATGCCTTGGGATGACACTTGACAACATGTGCTCTGTTTCAAGCACCCTGACACTCTGATACTTGACACATCATCTATCAGCTTTTATTTTGTAACAGTCGATGTTACACAGGGACTCATAAAATTATAAATATCTCCTAAATGGTTTATTCTTGGTACTGCGCAATTAACAGCTTCACTCATGGCCTAGATCAGCTAGAGGGTGAAACTAGCATTTGTGCTGTTACTGTTACAAGAATAAACCATGCCAAGTTATCTGATTCCTTGAGGAATAACCTTGACACAGATTTCTATGATCATTTCTATTTCGATGACTATGACATTGAAATATTTCGATATATGTTTGATTTTATTTCGGTCAGTTTTTTTTGCATATCAGGGAGAACATCTTCGTATGATGGTTGATGCAATAAAAAAGTATAAATATAACAAATCTCGTACACACCTTGTAAGAAATCGACAAACCGCTCCAGATCGACAACTTGGGTTCTCAGCTGTTCCACTTGTTTCTCTTGTACTTTGGCTGGATACACAATCTGCAAACGAGTCATCAAAGCTCTCAAATGTCACTTCAATCTGCACAGTTTGCTAACTTATTTGAAATCACACATAACAAGATACAAGAGCATTTGGAGGCTGCTTCCGCTATCCGAAAGGTCACCTAATATCCAATAGGTCAGCTATTATCCAATATGACAGCTACTATCCATCATGACAGGTACTATCCAATATGACAGCTACTATCCAATGTGACAGTTACCATCCATTTTGTTTCATTTGGATAGTAGCTGTCATATTGGATGGTAACTATCAAATGTGACAGTTACCATCCAATATGACAGCTACTATCCAAATGAAACAAAATGCTGTCAAGCTTTGAGCTGTAGAACACACCATCAAATGAAAATATATGTGATAGATATTGATTTAAAATTCTAAGGGACAGAAGGCTTGGTGAAAATAATAGTGCATTGACTGCATTTTTGTTTTATATAAACATTAACAACTTTCTACACAAATTAGTCCCAAGAGATTCCTGTTGGCGTCAGAACCTAACACTCACATCTTACTGACTGATTATATACATTGGACATTGGTTCATAAGTTATTCTGAAGTTGTCTGTAGCTGAACGTTCATTATTAATCCTATAGGCTTTGCCCAAGACATTATATGAAGTGAATACTACAACTAACCTAAATTATCGATAATAATAGTAAATGTATTTTAGTATGGAAGTAAGTAAATAAGTAAGTAATTATGGATACCAATATATCTGGGAGGTGTTTCAACCAGAAAATGCCAAACCTGCCAATTGCTCACATATTGATGGATCGAGGGGGCGATCTGAGAATGACTATGATGAAAACAAAAAAATAGGATTGATCGAAGAGATTGTGAGGAAAATGCTAAAAAGTCCCAGATAAATAATGCATTTTTTGACACGTGCAAGGTAGCCTCTTTTTTATACAAAGCCCCTTTCTGTCACTGCATAATAACACATTTTAACAACAGGAAAAAGATAAATTAAATACAAACCTGGGTGATTGCTTCATCAACGCATTCTCTCAATTCTGACGAACTAAAACCAATCAAGAAGAAATGTGATTAGAAAAATGATACTATCCAAACTACGGACAATGTACTACTAACTGTGTCACCAAATCTGTAACAAACGTCAAAGTATTTAAAAATAAATTACATTCTATTTGATTCTTGTGGAAATCAATAGTATTTATCCTCTCAGATGTACATTGTGAAATAACAGGAAGTATAATTATTGGCTATCTTACAGTTTGACATGATGGCAGTAAACACTCTGGTCGAATAATTCCAGTCCCACATTAAAGATATAATCTATATATGTGGGCAGGTATGTAGATACTATTTTATAATGGTAGTAATGATACTACTTCCTAAACCATTGTGTAATGGCAAAGCAGCTGGTCTAATGTTCAGACAATGACTATACAATTGAATGGAAATTGACAGATCAGGGAAGTAAGAAACGGACATGAATTGGAATGAAATTACTCTATATCATGGCTACCCGGCTACAATAATGACACATGGCATGCGTTTTCAGGGTTGGCCTAATATGAGATGGTGGCTGATCATAGTCAATGCAGCATATATGTCAGCTACTACACTCACTCAGCACTAATATTTACACATTTTTTTGTGAAAACACTTTTGCACCACACTGTAGTCATACACATCGATCCTCTGAAACAAACTGTGTGATGTCATTGTGTGTTAAACAAATTATAAATAATAATGTGCTAACAATACCTGAGAGAAGCAAGGTTGTCTAGATCTGTGATCTGCAGCTTTCTTTTAATTTCTTGGATTATAATCTCCTGTTTCTCTAACTTTTTTGAGGTGGGCAACTCCTCAGCAAAACCATTCTACAAATGAAAAAGGTTGGTGGTGCTAAATAGCTCGATGGACTATAAGATTTGCCTCGTAATAATTACCATTCATGAATTTAATTATTGGGGTATATGTGGCAAACCCAATTCAACAATATCATCACAACTAATGTGTTATATCAAATATAGCAGAACATCACACATTTTAGGTTTCAAGGAAGTGGATGAAAATATACTGTATCCGCTAACCTCATATGCATAACTCTCAAGATCTGCTAAGGAACTTTTGAGCTCTACGATCATCTCCTTCTGTTTATCGCTCAGTTTCTGCTTGTATTCCTCATCACTCTGTGAAGGCAAAAAAATTCACTTAGATCGCTCACTCATTGATGTAACTATTTAAATTATGAGTGAGCAATCTGGGAACGAATTTGTCTAATTGGAACACCAAGAGAGCTATAATTTTGAGCGATGTGATAGTGATAATTTGCTTTGGTAAGTTGAAAGACCCCCCAGAGTTCCTTGATCAAACGTACAATAACTTGACTTGAATTAAGACCTTTTCGTTATCCATTGCATTACCCACAGAGCCCATTGTGCCTCATTTATAACAAAGGTTGGTTTTGCAATAAAAATACAAAAAATGGGGTTCGTGCCAATCGATAGACTATTTGCAATAAGGATAGACTCACTGCCTCATCAGAGTTGTTTGTGTCTCGAGGTAACACACATGACCTGACATCCGGTATCCCTCTCTCTGCAAACTGTTCTAGTTCCTTCAACCTCTCCTACAACCAGGAAACGAGTGTTACATCCTGGCTCATTTAACATGATGGGTCATGATCATATAAAACACATTCATCAGAAAGAGGGCTTCTAATCACAGATAAAGGATATCTTTACTCTGTCATTTAATATTTCCACGACTATGAAGATAACTTGAACCATATTGACCATTGTTAAAGCCCTCAAACTGTTGGCCTGAGAAGGGGGGGGGAGTGGAAAACTGGTCATCGCCAAAATTAGTATCAATATTTTAAACATGGAAAACAACCAAAACCCTGAGTAGTTATTTCTCCTTACCGTTTTACAATCTTCAGGTCCTTCGATGATCTGTTTCAGTCTAAATTGTACTTGTGCGAAATGTGATGTTAGCGAGAGAAGTGAGTTTGACATCTTCTCATTTTCATCCACAAGCAACGCGACCTCCGAATCATTCTGCTGATGTACTAAAGCTGACCTACAATAGACACTGATGATCAACGCAATGAAACAAAAGCAAAATATCTTACGACTTATCGCCTGCAAGTCGTACCTAAACTTAAATTAAATTAGCTCAGCCAGGATATTTTGGAAACTTACAACCGCAATTTAAAGTTCAACTATCCAAGGATATTTTAGCCGCTCAATGTTGCATGTGTCATTTGATCATTAATGTGGTGAAGCTCACATGGAGTGACCTGACCAAAAAGTACCCTTGTCTCAATGAAGAAGAGTTAAGAGAAAATCTCAGCTAAGACAGTCACCCAGCATCTTACAACCACTTTATAAGCTGTAATGGTACCCTTATTTATACGATGTTAACAGTGAATCAGATAATAAGCTTTGCTGCAGAGTTGGGACATGTGTGTACAACGGAATGCCCAAAAGGCAGATGTAGCCACATGCTTATCATCTGACTACATTTTATATCACTCTCAGCATTATCATTGTAATAAAAAAATGTAGCCCCCAAGTGGTTTCAGAGAAATACATACCAGTATGAAAAACCAGATCTTCCTCACTTACTTCATAGAAACTGTAAATCAATAACCCAATGTTCAACTCACTCAGATTTGCTTTCTTCAGATGAAGTTATGGAAGGAGAGTCTGCCACAGCTCCTAATGGAGCCCATCGTTCTTTAGGAGCCTCTCCATCCATCCAACTCAAATCTTCTGTCTCAGCCATCGGACAATACTATGAAGATGCTGTACTCACACATACATCATTATTCACGACGGGGTGACTAGTTCCCAATCAATAGTGATCCTATGCTGAGTGAGAGTAAGACAGCCTATTGATTGCCTTTGTATGGCTTAAGTCCCAGAAATGGTTAACCTATCTCCCTGAAGCGATGCTGTCTTCCAAACTGTAGAAAAACAAACATCAAATTTTCACCATTAGCACATTATGTCATCCAATTTTAACTCATCTAAAAATATAAATGATAAATTAAAAATAGATTACCAAGTAAGGTCACATGTATGCTGTATATAGACAGTTTTCTGAGCTCTGATTTAGGCCTCAGTTCGGAGTTGTCCTCTCTCCAGTTTGGTACTTTTAACCCACGCCGCATAGGAAAAACGTGCTGAAAAGAGGGTTATCTTGATAACCGCTTATAATAGGATAAAAATTATTCTTGATTCAGAATCTGCAACATTGAAAACTCAGATGGACATAGTTTGGGAAATCATTTTAGTATTTGTATAGTCAATTATAGCATTTTCTGCCTGTTTTGCGGATAATTTGGCAGAATTTTTCATGAGTTTCGTCACCAAAATTAAGATTCATCAACATTCAAGCCTCCAATGATTTGGAAACCTGGTCTCCCAGGGTTTTCAATGGTGCAGACTCAGAATCAAAAATCATTTTTATCAAAACATAAGCAGTTTTCAAGATAACCCTCTTTCAGCAGGTTTTTCCTATGCGGCGTGGGTTAAAAGTACCAAACTGGAGAGAGGACAACTCCGAATTGAGGAATAAATAAGAGCTCAGAAAACTGTCTATAAGGTCCATGTCCCCTCCAAATGGCCAAATATGAACAATTAGGGTAAAGCCATAATTAAATGCAGATCAAAGTACATCCATAGTCTGGATCATATATCTAACTATACAGGTAATGCAATGTTTTCCGAAGGAACCATAAATCAGTTAGAGAACTGTGGCTGAGTGCCCGAGTGGTCAATTAATTTGGGGAACAAGAAATTTGACAACTGGACACCGTAATAAGGCTTGGAGGGTCTGGAACAAGGATGAAATGAGTTACCAAGGCCTGGACCATTGAGTGGAAAGTGTTTGCAAATCAATTGTATAAGATGATATAGATTAGATAGATAGAATTGGAAAAACTGCCAGGTAACTGGTTTCAAAGGAACACAATGAAAGTTTAGTAACCCCTGCTTATCCAAGTCAGTTACGGACAGGTGAAAGTCAGGTTTTTGATAGAACTATAGGACTAGGACTTTACGGTTATGGGGTTTGGGTCATAGGGCTATGGTGGAGATGTGTATGTTGCCAAATTATAGGATTACCTTCTTGCTTTGTACAATGAGTTCATAGCCTTGACAAATACAGTCACGCTTGTTACTCCACATGCCCACTCATCTATCTATGTATGTATTAGAGGGTACCCCGCTACCACACACTATACCTGTCCATACCTACTACTATAACCCCTACTAACTAACTGACTAACTAACAATAATATATCTACTGTCTTTACCAAACCAGGTTATCTGGGAATGTTTTACTGCCCCAAGAGTTTTTGTTAGTGCTGATATGTTCAAGCATAGCCACTGCCAGATATACTTAGGCCTATGCTATGGTTAGGCTAAGGAGTATTACTTACTACTCCACTGTTCAGTTCTCAGTCAGGAATAAGAAGAGGAGCAGGTCTCTCTAGACTTATCCTCACTCTTTTCATCTCTGTCAGGACTCAGGGTTTTAAAGATTTAGATAGAATCATAGAATAGATGATGATGATAGTCTGTCTAGCCAAGGAGTTAGTCTAGCAATAAAATCTATTCTTATCTAGAATTGTTTTTTTAGTATTTATAATTAATAACCAAAACAAAAGGCTCATTCATTTGTCCTCCACCTACCTGTCTCAAGTCTGACCATGAAGCAGAGGTGCTCTCTAATATCTCCTCAAAAATGTAGCAGTTGTGACGGTGATACTGCTGTAACGCCTTGGTGATAGAGGACAAGAGGTGTAAAATATCCAGCTGCTGCTACCCTGCTGCTATCCAATTTGGTGCATGCTGAATGACATAATTTTCAATTTCCAATTTTCAAGAACAGTTCTATCAACTTTACATAGACTCTAGAATGTTATTTTCATATTGATCTACTAACGTTAACTTATAATAATGGAGTGTATTAAAATTAGACTGTACTATGTCAAGGTCAAAGAAAATAGGCGGAGCTGACATATATTTTAGCATTGACCAATGAAATCACATATAAAGCTTGGAATTTCTATAGAGACCATGGGGCACCAGCTTCAAATGCAACATGAATATTAGATTCTTCCAACTACTAGCTCAGATTTCTAATTGATATAGCCATTTCAGCCAATGTAAACTTAACACTTCCAGGGCCTAAATCTTTCAATGATGCAGTGCCATGAATTAGCTGTAAATATACTTCTTATTGTAAGTTTTCATGCTGGTTATGCAGCAGCTCAAGGAACAGGTTAGTTGTGTTGAATAAATAATACTCTACTGAGGCTTCATAAGTTTGTACTTGAGAGGATTTTAAAATTTGGGGCTTCCTTCATAGATATCTAGAGTTACAAGTATGATGTGTGTTGCCCCAAGTCCATAATTGTAGAAGCAGAAGCAGAAACATTGATGCCTTCTAACCCATTGGTCTTTCTGTAATGTTTTAAGATTTTTCACAGGTATTCTATATGGGAGGAGAATATCCTATGTAAGAATTGTGGTAATCTAGTCTAGTCAAATGTAAAACATGCTTGTACCTTGTATGTTGATTCTTCATCGTCACCTACCTAGGCCTGCTTCTATTCTGACAAATCGCCATTCATCATATGTTTCAGGTACCATATCATTTCTTGGAGATGCCGGAGCTACACTTTCCCAGTCAATGAACACCCCCAATGGGAAGATACAAGTCTTTCTGCGGGCATTTGAAAATGGTACTCAGACCAATGTCCTCGGAATGGTAGGTAATGTAGGCAGTCAATAAAAAGAAGGGATAAATCTTAGCATCATGGCATCTTTGTTTGGTTATTCTAGTTGGACTGCAGTTCTGAGTCAGCTATTCCTTCACACATTAGATGCTAAAGAAATTTTTTGTTGAATAACAAGATCTCACCTTATGTCGATAACACTTAAAATACATAACTATCACTGAGTTTAAGAGGTGGATGCTCAATGCGCATGTGACAAACTTATGTATAGTTGCTTACGATATGTTCAGAACCTGAGATATTTGTGAGGATTTTTAGGATTTTGATTTGTAAGTGGTTATTTTATGCAAGTAGAATCTGTAACTCATCTAAAAATAAACGAGACCTACACATTTTTGCAGGTGAGAGTTGAATGCAGCCTTGTGACCAATCTCGCTGGGTACACTTCAACAGTTGTGATACAACCGGTGGTGGTAGACGCATCTAACACTCTGGGAGATGTACCTGCTAATATCAACTTTGAGTAAGTCAGATTTTCTCATCATCATCCTCTTGAGACTTGATGTCACTTAGATCATTAATCAAAGCAATTACGATATGAAAATTCTGTTGGTGCAATGAGCCCACTCTGGATAGTTCACTGGTCATTACATTGGAAGCATTTATAACACATGGAGTATGAACAAATCACAGTTTGAATTTTTAGACTTTCTTGAATTTTTTTAGGTTGGCGGCAGCAGGAAGACCCAATGAGCTGAGTTGTGTAGCTAATACTCAGAATAATAATGTTGACCCTCAGTTCAACAACACCAGAGCTACACCAACAATGTAAGAAATTAATGCAGCTGCAGTAGCTGAATTTGCTTGGTTTTGTTATTGAAATTGAGTTTTCTTCTTTAATTCCGTTTTTGTTAAATCATGTATGGAAAGAGAGCTTTACTTGACAGCACAATTTTAAGTAGAGGTAAGTTTCCTCTCATGGTATAGATTTGATATTTTGAATAGAGAGGTACAAGAAACAAATTTCGTCTTTTATGTTTATAGATACCTTCAGGCAGTTCGTCCGCCGACTTTATACTTCTATTCTGATGTCATTTCCATCCCTAATGAAGCCCTTGATAGAGTACAGAACAGAGCCGGGACTTTTTCTCTCAAACTCAGGTAAGTTCAACCGTCACTCTGCTAGGCTATGCGCAAAATCCTTAATGCCAACTTAGAAAGATTTAAGATGTGAACTGTCGAGTCATAGGAATTATGCTGATACAACTATATTGAAAAGGACATACTCCAGGTAGTTCTAGTATAGGGTATGGATACAGGCGGGACCTGCTGCCTAAACAGAGAGGAAATCTTAATTCTATACCTGATAGTTTGCCAAATCAGCTTCATTGACCAAATCATTATAGGTCTGATTCGTCTATGATGTGTCTCTATGCAAACTCAGCCATGATTCAATCATGATCTGCCCTGGATACCGACTCTTTGCAAACCATCCTGCTTACATACCATATAATCACTTAAACAAATCACAGTACATAATGACTCCATGTTTTAGTGCTCCGCTGATACAGAACTCAACCTTAGAAGTGATTTGCTCAATCACTCGACCTTCAAATTCAAGTAGGTCACATTGGTTCAAATCAAATTTTCCGGAAATTGTAATGTTTGTCATATTTGTAGTATTTATGTATAGATATATAAATATATATTGTAGTTTGAGTTTGCCATATTTGGCTACTCCTTACACACATCTACATTATTAATTAATATTACTGTTCTTTTCTGTGGTCCAGCTGCACTGAGCTTCCAAGTTGCAAACTTCTTTGGTACGGAACAAACCAGCTTAGATGTGAGTATGATATCATATTACAAGGTTTCCCTGGAAACGTACACATTCCTTGTTTAATTGGCTGTACTTTCATGATAATGGGACGCCTCTGTTTTAGTGCTTTGTGTTATTTTTTGGTCATATAGATCAGATCAGGGCTTCCGTTCTCCATGTATAGATATAATAAGACCCATAGCTGTGTAATCACTATTTAGCGTGATTAAACGAAGAGTTCATACAGGGAGTGACAGCTTGCTGTTAAAAACATACTTATCCAGGCTTCCTTCTAACAGATAAGCTATGATATCAATGATCCACCTCTGTACGATATACAAGTGGAATGCTCTGCTGAAACAGTGAACTCTACTCAACCTCAGTATCTACATACCACATCCGTCACGGAAAGGGCAGCAGTGTTTAAACTGGATATCGGCAGCATGGAGCTAACTCCGAACATCGGAACGATTCATAATATCACATACATGGTAAGTTGATTCAGATGAACAAATTTGATATCCACTGAATATCAGTGTTTCCTGTACCTCAGATAGCACATTGTTTAAACCAATCTCTGCTACTAAAACTCAGCCACAGGATCAATAAAGTCTCTGTATACTTTCTTAACATTTTGGAGATTTTGTTCTAGGCTGTACTATCTCTCGACACACCGGTTACCAACGCTCTACAGCTGACCTGTAAAGTGAACACATACACCAGTCTGAGAGACGCCCGCCAGTACCAACCTGCTCAATGTCCACTCCCAAACTACAACGATATCAGTGAGTAATTCTGCGACTCCTAAATCAGACAAATTTCTAACCCTCTGTCTGATTTGGTGAAACCACAAATGAATTAGTTAGCTAGTGATTAGCATGTTGGCTTCTTGCATCCCCTCAATTCATTTACTATTATATGGGGAAAACTGTGTAATACTGATCATAGAATAAGAAGTTTCATCAGTCATCTAATCTTCTGCTTTCTTCTTTGCTTTATGTGATTCAAAGCTAGCTTGGGTTAAAAACCATTCTGTACTCTCTCACAGCAGTAAAGCAGTGTTTGTGACATGACAGATGCAATATAAAAAAATCTGAGAGGCACCATAGACTGTGCTTTTTTTGCTGTGCTCTTTTTGCTGTGCTCAGCTTTTAGATGTAGAGAGATGTGGTTGCCTGCACTGGAACTGTTGAACCTTAAGAGCACATTTATCTTGATTGACTTTCAAATCTATTACATGTACATAGTATGCACGCGGCCCCTTGCACTATGTGCTAATCTGCTGCTTCTAACTCGCTGTTCAGCTTTGTATATTACCACTACTTGCAACCAATTATAGTTACCTTGCCACCAACAATCGCATCTACAACTCTAGCGTGGACGACGGATGATGGTGAAACTTCTACTGCAACTACCGCCCCATTCATTTCTAATGCAACAGGTACTTAAGTCAGTCAGAAGAGGTAACGTGGCGAATAAAATATATGAATCTGCTAGCAACTGGTATTCTATGAGCTGCTTGGTTTGATCTGTAACTTTGGTTTTCCATGGCACTTCCCAAACCCCGTCTGTCGCTTGTTGTGAACATAGACTTAATTATTAAGTCTATGGTTGTGAATGATTTATGTCTGGCGAGCTTAAAGTATTTGTCTTTGCAAGGTGCTTTGAAATTCCATCAAGTTTGTATTTAACTGTATGTGATCAGAGGTGTGCTTTGCTTTCGTTCTTCTGGTTTACCCCTTCTCCATGATGTATCCGCTTAATTTACAGGGACAGCTCCAGCGGCGGGTAAAATATTAAAACGTTCATCAACATCATTGTTAATGTGAAAATGTCTGTCCTGACAAGCTGATGAATGGTTGCCATGTACTTCACCTTTTTTGCACATATGTTCTAGCCACTCCATTTTTACACATTGTATTTTCCCTTCCTCCTTTGCATGTGTGTTATCCACCATATTACGCTTTGATCATATCCTTTTCAATGTTTGAGAACTGCGATCGCTTTGCTTGACTCCTCAATGCACCGAGAGAAACATAATTTAAATTTATATGGTAACTAACTGGATCACTAAACATTGATGATGGTAAAACCTACCCTTGCCCTAAGCATTACCCTTGCCCTTGCCCCTACCCTTGCCCCTACCCTTGCCCCTACCCTTGCCCCTACCCTTGCCCCTACCCTTGCCCCTACCCTTGCCTTGCCCTACCCTTGCCCTACCCTTGCCCTACCCTTGCCCTACCCTTGCCCTACCCTTTCCCTAAGCATTGCCCAGATTGGAGCAGTGGATTAACATCACATATGAATGTTATTGTGACCATGTCACTCAGCAGATTTTGTCCTGTAATTCATGTTTCGATGTTGTATTATGTGAGAATAAGTATTTGTGGTCAGCGGTAGATTGAGTGCTCAACATTTGCTTTTGCTTCATCCGACCAAAGCACCATTAGATCCCTCCATCATGACTGCAGCGTTCATGTTTCATATCTTATCTTCACCAGGTACGACAACAGCGGCTATGACTACCCCGACAACTACAACCACCCCCACCACAACAACACCAACAACTACAATTACTACACCTGCGCCCACCACTCCATTCACTGGAAGTACAGACAGCAGCACGCAGGCAGCAGCCACTACAACACCTGTACCTACCACCACACAGACACCTGACATTCCAGCTAGCTGGGACCTATCTGCAGAAAATAATACCATTCTAGTTGAGGCTGTAAGTTCACCTTGGATTTGGTATGTGCTGATTGTCTATTAAATAGATCATAACATGTCATCAATGGTCCCTACCAACCCAAGACTGTGTGCTGGTAGCTTTGAAGTCCTGACTGTATCGATCAAAATTACACAAAATTACACAATACTCTAGTTTAAGTGTCAAACATTTTCCAGGTTGATGGTAGAAGCGATTCATAAATGGCCATATTCCCATCATGTTGCTGGGAACATGGTTGATAGTAAAATGCCACTACCATCAACCTGAGCATCGTTTGTCTTGTTTTGTTTTCATAAAACTTATTCTACATTGTTTTAGGGAATCCAGCAGGTTTCATTGACAGTAAGCAGATCACTCTATCCATCTCGATCTATAGAGGAATATATACTCGTATCGTGCTGCGCTAACTCTGAGAGTTCAGACTTCAGATATGGGGGAGAGACTGTATCTACACTTCTCAAGTTCGATTATAAGTTTATGTCTCCTGTCAACGGATCTAATATTCAAGGTGAGATAATTTCAAAACAGGCAATTTTGCCTTTCACAATCTAGCCCGGTTATGGGATAAAAAAATAATCACTGTGTTATCAATTCTTAGATTAGCTGTCGGAGGTCAGGGAAACATGATAGTAGTAAACCTGATATCAAGCCCTTCCAGTATTATAATAGGGTGTTCTGTTATGTATGTGTAATAGCTACAAATCGATTGTCACAAGGTGCGCTATGGGGATATTTTACATTATTTCATCAAACAGAAACTTGAATACATGAATCTTCATGGCTACATTTTCAAATGCTTTTGATCATGAATGCGTTGTATATTTTATTTTGTAGTCGATGGAACTAACATACAGAATCCAGCATATGTTGAGCTTGGACCTTGTCCATGTGACCTTACTAGAAATGAATGTGACCTACAGTGCTGCTGTGATACGGTATGACCCGATAGCTACCTATGGCTGATAACTTACAAGTCAATAACCAACTACATATATTGCTGCCCTAAAACACAAACCTCATATATGAAGAATTCCAAAATTGATGTTATTACATTTTCTACTTGATGCACACCAGAACTTCATAAAACTTTCGAAAGTTTCCTATGTTCTTAATTCCACTTTGAAATTCGATTTTGCATTGCCGTCTGGATGAAGATCTTCTGTGCAATTGAAGCCATGCGACATAATGTAATATTCATAACCCATACTGTTACTAGTTCAATGTTTTGAGACTCTCAGGAGTGCTTACGATGCATGCGCCAATGATTACTCCTTTATAATAGGACTGTAGTGAAATTGAGAAGAATATGTTTATCTCCTGCCTAACTGGGCTTTATGGAGGAGACCCTGCTCCCAAGGCTGATCACCACTGCAGTGAGAATGGGCGGGTAGGTGCCCCTGACTGGGCTCCTCTACTCTGTACTGTAGAACTAAGGCCAGGAAAGACAGATCCTTACCTAGGATTGTTCTATCAGACTGAGCCTTTGATCTCTTCAGATGGAGACTATCCCGTCTCAGCTGCAGAATATTCATACAGGTTTGTCCGCTCATTTTATTCTACTAGATTGTGCAGTTTACAAAAAAAGTTGCAATCTGTAAAGGATTTATTTACATGCTGCCTCAGTGAGGGTAGTAGTACGATACCATAGAGGAGTCAGGAGTGGTCTAATGGTTAATGGTACGGACTTTGGATCTTTGAGGTCCAGGTTCAATTCCCGGCGCCGGCAGTCATTTCTGATTTGGTACTGGCACACCATTCATCCTTGCCAGGTCCTTGCGGAACGGGACAAAAAATACCGGAGGTCCACTGTGTGTTTGCACACCCCACACACAGTGAAAAAGAACCCCCTCTGCCTCTTCGATATAAAGAGTAGTCGGATTTCCCGCGGTCATGGGTATAGTGCTATGGGTCCCGGTACCTGTACCCAAGAGAGGAAAACTCTCTCCGCTTCAAAGATGATGATGATACCATAATCACTGGAAAATTTTACACTCATAATTCTCGAAGACTGCTGGACAATGTTCGATTGACTTGACTTGTTTTCAATAGGATGATAATTTTTCACACACCATAACTATAACTGTGATGTGTCCTTCTGTAATAAATCGAAGCCAGTGGAAACTCTCCAGTCCTGCTATCCTTTTATTATTTGCCATAGTCAATTGTTAGATGGTGTAACATATTTATAAGTGTAACAGAGTGATATATTGACTGTCATAGTGTGCAAGTATCCCCGTTGACATAAAGGATAATGTTGATACTTATTAACTAAGAGTTGAATTAAAATTGTTGTAAAAAAATAACACTGATGTAACCCCAGTGAAAAGATACCAAGTCATACCAGTTGACTTCAAACCATACTTGACATCTACACAAACTCTGTTGACCCTATTTTAGATTGAGAACTATTGCTGATCAGTCTACAGGGGATAGTTACAGAAAAGGCAGCTTCATCACAAAGAGAGTTAGTACTGTACAGGATAACATGGGCTATAACTATCTCACCATTCCACAGTCTACACTCAGCGGTCTCTGTCTGGACACTTACCCTATCAGGTATATTTATTCATTGTCTAGTCTAGGTGTCTTTGATGGCATGTGTAGAAGAATAATTAGTAATTAGTCGTAAAATAATAAGGGTATATCCATGAATCGTAAATGGAAGATAGGATATCATCTCTGTTGGTGCCTCCAAATGCTAGTTGTCCTGGAGCTCATGTCTCTATGTTCTCTATGTTCTATGTGAGCCCATTAAAAAAAGGCAATTATATTTTTGTCATCTTACCTTATTTATATATCTGGTATCTTATTGCATTCATTATTTTTATCTGATATTTCTTTCTAAGGTAATGTTTGTATTGGCTGCTCTGAGTTCTTTACACGCTATATTTCTTAGGTATCTCGAGGATATGGATGGCTCTTGTACTGTGACTTTTGAGGAATCTCTCTGTACCTCACCATCATCCCGCCTAAATATTGCTAACTATCTACAAAGACGCACCAGTGCCACTAACCCCTACTCACCTCTACAGCCTGTTATTGATGTCGAAAATGGGCTCGACAAGATAGCCACAGTTCTAACTGTCTTCCAGTGTAGTGATAGTCTTAGCACAGATGCCAGCTCACTTAGCATTTGTTCATGGGATGATGATCAATCTTACCCACCCTCTCCAACACTGAGTGCGGGTGTTTGCGAAAATTCAGTCATTGATGTAAACTATATAATCGAGTACAACAACACAAACATTGTCAAGATTACAGCAAACTATATTTTTGCTGATGTAGCCTTAGAAACCATTGACACTGAAACATACACTAGGGCATGGTATGAAGATGTCCCTATCCCTGCAAACACAACAGCAAACTCTACAACTGGGACTAACTCTACCTCATTACAGACTGAGAGACAGTATATGAATGACACTGTGACTATCACCAGTAGTTATAACACAGTGCTAACGACTCGATATAAAGTAGAGTTCATTCAGACAGGCGCCAGGAACACTGTCAGCTATTCTGGTAAACCAGGTAAGTGTTCAGATATTATATCTAAGAGAAAAAAGTATTAGATGAGTAATTGGCTAGAGGAAAAATTAGCCACTTCCCAAATTATTTCAACTTCATGGCTCGCTAAAGTTTACTCCATCCTATTACTTCATTTAAACCCCTTATATTCTTCTATATTATACTCTTTGGATCCTTATATAGTAAAATTAAAGCTTTCTAAAGTTCAGCCACTCCCAGCTAGCTAGAATAAACTCTTCTAGGGCATTCATATTGTGTTTTCTTCTTACTCTTCTTTTCGTTCCTCTTACTTTTGGATTGCGTTGACTTAGCACTCCTTAATAGATTTCAACCACATTGATATCGTAATATGTATTGTTTGCTAATATTACAGGATATAACTTTGACAGCAGTCTGAATATAGCCGAACAAAATGCGACGGGTCAGAACTTTCTCTCCCTTCCTAATCCATCACTACCTGTACCTGGTGAGTTTTCCCTTTCTTATACCAGTAGATTTGTTATTTATTTTAACCGATTCCAAAACTGTCATTGATTTGTCACAGGTTTGGATCGAGGGATCATATTTGATTGTCAATGGTGAAATTTTTATGAGGAAACAAATGCATGAAATTTCAGCCACAAAACGTATGTAGGATGAATTGACAGCGACCAAGATGTGCGAATCTTATTCTTTTGCATCAGTCATAAATATGATATTATTTCAGTGTTTTGAGTAATTGTCGCCTGCCATTTCAGGAGAAGATAACAGTGTTAGCAGCCTTAAAATTTGTTTATTGCATCAAGCTCACTGACTGCATGCTAGTCGATTCTTGTTGATTCAAGCACATGATTCTTTGAAAACTTTACTTTTAGGTGTGGATGGCTTATGCAGCAATGCACAGTCTGGACAGCTGTCATTTGCCTACAATCAGATGTCACAGTGTCAGGTTGACGTATCATATGTGGAGATACAAGACTGCCCCAATCTTAGGTCTGTTACTGTTATGCCAATATACTGATCTGCTCATTGAATGAGGACATGTACATCATGTAGGAGGTAGCTCAGTTGGTTAGAGCGTCTGATCTGTAACACACAAGTGTTGGAGGTCTTGGGTTTGCTGATTTCGCTGCAGTATACTGACTTCTACTCTTTGCCGAGACACAGAAGCTTGTGATTTAACCAAATTTTTTCACGTATAAAACTCCATGCACACAAAACAAGTAAGATTTATATTAGAACATATAGATGGGTTTATGATAAAAAGCTTCTCTATACTATAGACATTGTATTCAATTCTGTTTTAGATCTGAGGTGTATACACAGCTGGAGTCAGCGTTCTCAGTAATTACACCTGGTCTTTACATGAGCAGATTTGGTGCTCCAAAATATAAGCAGGCATCTCACTGGATCCCTATCTTGAGGTTGGCACATAGTAAAGTTTGCCCTAAAGTTTACAGTTATTTTTATTACCTTGATACTCTGCCAAATGGGTTCATCAACATAAAATTGATGAATGAAGATATTAGATTATGATGATGAAAGTTGTGGTACAAATGCCTTGATATCTACAAATGTTTTGGAGTTACAGGCTGTAAATTGCGGTGAAATTTTATGTTTTTTGTCTTAATGTCTTTGATGTGAATTGTTGGCATACTTGGAGTAGGTAAATATAGCCACATGCTGTGCTATTTTTATTGTAGAGATGTTAATCTGTATGATTTATTGACTTCAACTCCACAAAATATTCAAACCACAGTGCTGCAACAAGCAAATACCACTGATAACTCGACAGCTCCTCCAACCACAACCACCACCCCGACTACAACCTCAACAACACAAAGTACTCAAGCTACACAGAGCACTTCTGCAGCACCTAGCCTGCCCTCCCTGGTAGATGTTATTGGGGTGTGTAGTGGAGTGCCTTCACATGCCAGTCTACAAGTGATGTATGCTCTTTCAGGGCGGATGGCTGGATTTCCGATATACCAAGTTGTTGGTGCAAAAGTCAAGTAAGATTTACATAGCACCTAGCTGTATGTATCACTCTCATGTGAATGGCGAATTAAAAGGGTCAGCTCCAGTCGAGTTCTTAGGGGCGCAGTGTATTATTCCAATTAAATTGAAGGCCTTGATGATGATATGAACTTTATTATTGAAAGCCGTTCAAAACATGCATTGAGAATACAATACACATCATATAAAAACAAATATAAAAAATTAAAAATACCATCAGTTCTAAAATGAAGTTCCTGACTGACTGACATGACTAATTTGGTTGCTGTTGATTTTACAGAGTCAGTGAGAGCAGCTGGAGTCTAAGCTGCTCAGACTCAGGATGTGGTAACTTTACCACTGAGAGGTTCTCTCTCACGTTCTCTACTGAATATATCGAGATACCTCCAATCCGCATACCTCCACCCTCCAGGTGAGATGAGAAATAATAGTCTCAAAAATATTTAGCAACAGCTCTACATATTAGGGTGCACATGACCTCCGACAGCTAAATTGATTTCAAATGTCAGTGAGGATATAACATTACCAGTATGTGGCAAAGACATTTGCACAGAGCCCTTTTGTTCCATGATCTTGTAGTTGTATCTGTGTTGCTATGTTTGCCACACATATGTTTCAATATTTTGAATTTCAAGCACTTCAAATTCTGTACAAGTATTTGCAACTGCATTTCCATTTGACCCTGTACCAGTAATTTAATTTGATATTTGCACATTCATGCAAACTTAACATATTTTCTACTATCAGTCATAAAAGATTCAGTATTAAGCAGAACACCGAGTAGTATAATTGTCAGGTATCGGTGTCTTCGCAGAAATCACAAATTAGCGAAACCCGTGATATTATCAAATTATAAGGCCGGAAAGTAGTAGGTATGTCCAGGTTGGCCACCTGTCCCCAGGTGAATCAATGAAGTGTATAGACTTAATTAAGTCTCTGATGTATAGTGTAGAAGTGATACAATGCACAACAACATTCTTGACTGATGACTAACTACCATGTTGTATTGTATATATGCAGTACCTACTGGATAGTTGGTATCATATTTAAAAAAAATGACATGACATAAATGAAATAAATAACAGCTCTAAAACTGATAGATAAATCTGATAAATATCATAAGTCATGTCAAAGGCGCAATAGTTTTCAGCTATTTTGTCACACACAAAATGAAAGCGCATTTATTCGCAGTATGTACAGAGGTAGAGAATGCTTCATGAGGTAGTTTATATCTACACTAATCAGCTAAATATTTCAAATATCAAATTAACTCTTTGAAGACCCGTAAGTTTAATACCTGAGTTTCATAGACAAACCACAGGTCTATGTCTGAGTTAATCAAAAGCAAGGTCCATTTTCATATTTGACTACAATTTTACAAATGGAGAGTGGTTGCTATCAACGCAGCGCCATCAATCCCATATCATAACTTCGTCTCTCCTATGTGATGTAATCTCTGTGTGAGTTATCAACATAGACATGTTAGACATAGACACATATATGAGTTATCAATCACTGATAAGAGATTTATGACAGAATGCCAGGTACATAGACATCCTGTCGGATATATCCTTCCTGCTCGAAGAAGATTTTGGACAGCGTCGACTTTTCAACACTTTTTTGAGGCATTTCGGTAGCTTACAGAATCGTCCGTATCGTTTATTAGAACATTCCATAGCCATGTCTTCACAACAATCCTCTACAATGACATGATAGATGGTTGATTAAAATTCAGATGTCTTATCACATGTCACATCCTGAAGCATGGGCGGTGAAATACTATTTGCCTTATTGGTGAGGACGGAATATCTTCTCCATGTTGCTCTCTGTTTGCAAGCAGGTTGAAGCTCACCTGGGGGTCAACCAATCCCCAGTAGTCGATGGACTGGGATTCGAACCCACGACCTTCAACATTTGCATGCTAAAGGAACGCGCTCTAACCAACTGAACTACCTCCTACTCAATGGTATTAATTCATGCCTTGAGAATGTTAATTGATCAGCTGGAATTCTGAAAATTTCTATTCTCGGCAGAGAACAACGAGCACAGTCTTTGTTGTGGAGAAAATATTTGGGCGGCTTCAGAGTACTACCAATGTGTCCTCCAGGTGGAAATTGTGTGGTTTTATAACATCAGACATCAATTTTATATGGCTAACATTAAGACATTACAACATGCCACTGACCTCCTATCACATTAGCATAATTAATCTGTTTTGGCTCGAAAATTAAAATAAATATTGATCCAGTGAGCGGAATTGTGTGTTAAAAAGAGGTTTATGGCCAACTTTGTTTACACCAGAGTCATCTTTGAACGGAAAAGAAATTGTAGAAATCCAGTGCTACCGGCCCTTAGCCCTCTGATAATATAAAAGTGATGGGTAGCAGTGCATGGCAGGTGCTCTTTTAAGGCACCTTCACAATAATATCTTATACTTTGTTTGAGGGTAGCAGTGCCTGGCAGGTGCTTTCATCCGGTTCTTCCCCACAAGAATATTTTTTACTACATTTTTATTGACTCATGCTACTCACCACATGGTGTGCAGATCTCTCGGCCGCTGTATCCACGCTTACACACGCAGTATCTCAGAGTTAGATATCTCGATACTTTACTCTCCCTGCATTCTCCATATTGTCCACACGTGTATGAACTGGCTGCTTCATCGTAGTGACAACCTGAGAGTTTACAGAAAACAATTGGGTTTACCCAATTGCAATGATGCAGTTATAAGCATCGACATTATAATCGCCTCTGTTTTTCAAAGGTTCTGATCAAAAGTTAGCTCATTACCATGATATGATGTACCACAAGACTGTAAATTTTTATGGTTATGAGGGATTTCCCACTTGTCTATTAAACGTCCATTACATTATGATTTAACTCAAAATTCTTAGAAAAAAATCGATTTATGCAGCAAGTTCATATTACTCTAATTGAATGCTATGGGATGACATGGAAGCTCCAAGAACCAAAATAAATTGCTTACCTGCAAATACAAACTGAATTAATAAGAAAAGAGCCATAGCACAGATCAACATCATATTCCAAAGATCCATCGTAGAAAAAGCTGCTTTCAATCCAATAACAGAAATATTTATCAATCAATTATGTCAGCGCATATGCTCATAAGTCCTATGGTCAAGTGATGTCCTGATAAGCAACTGGTTGACTATATTTATATCAGCCCCGGTCTGTCTGCACCGAGCTATTAGAGACAACAAATGACTCATTAGTTTTCTTAACATGCCATAAATACATTGGCAACTGTACTCTGATACTGATCATAATCAGATTAAACTGAGTCAGAATTCCTGTCCTAAACTCTTTAGATAAATACTCTGTCTCACTTCAGCCTGAGATAATAAATTCTGGCACGGGTATGGTATACGCGCCCTCTATCAATCAAAGAATTGTGTCTATGATACACAAACTTGATTGGATCATAGTACAATGGCGTATTATGATAGAAAGTGAATTAATGGGATTTAAATGTTTTATGGAATAATGCAAGGAAATGTCCACAGTGTGTTACAATTTCCTTTATCCCTTACACCCAGTCTCTTGTCTTATCCTTGGCTGTAGTATTTGCTTAGGACATTTGACGCAGGAAGACATTCCTACGATTTCATTGACCAACTTTCCTTTCCTATCGGGCAAACAGATGAATGAAATATCTAATTTCTATGACAAGAATTTCTTCTGCAGTATCTAAGCAATTTTTTGGAGCTACACCAGGATTTCTAATTCCCATCATTTGACTTATCAAAATTTTTGGTATCAGGGTTTCATGCCAGTCCATTGAGTGATTTTTCTACTTAGTATTTACCACAAACTTCCAATGTCCAACAGAGCCTCAAATGTAATGAAGAAAAGACAAGTATTTAAACCTCATTGTCCTCATACTAATTTTTTAAACCGTTGGCATAATTTGCAGGTATGAGAAGCGTAGATCCGAGGAGTGTGAGCAGTGCGTACCACCATGGACAGTGAAGTCATTCCTCTATCCACTGAAAGGTGATATACCTGCACATCTGCAGGCTGAAAACCTCGCCATGTTCCTGTCTGTTGTGGGAATCTTTTTCAGTTTCTGGTTTATTAGCAAGCCATGGTGGGACAAGCACCATGCTTTCTTGTAATCTTTTGAATTTTATATCCTTTTCCTAACTTGAGAGTTTTTTATCCAGACTTGTTTATTAATGCAAGTGATGCTCATTTTTTGTATAGCTGATCGAAACTTTGATGTAAGAGATGAAGGCTGTAAGATTTATCAAAGTTCAGCCGAATTTTCAAAGTTTATTGAGGTGAGGTAGTTATAGAGCTGGAAAAAATCTCGAAAAAATTCCACTCAAATTTTTGTTTGGTTTTATCAGTTGAGTTATTTTCCCGATCTCAGTAAGAAATACTAAATCCGTCCATTCTCCATAAATAATATAGTGTTAAACTAGTTGAACATAGCATAGAATTCAAACCTTTCTTAGCTTTGTATGCTGTGTGGTTTCTTGTCTTAAAATTCAAATCCTGATACTGCCAATTGAGGTAAATAAAGAGGAGACAATGATATAGCAGACTTGTTTATTATGTAAGTTGTAAGAATATTTTGAGTTATAACAGTGCTTGAGTTTTTATTTAATTGTTGTATTTTGGTTGAATTGAGTAGTTTCAGAAGAAAAATTCTGAGAAAACTCGGAATTTCTTCGTCGTGATAGATTAGATTAATTGGGAAAATAAGCTTGACTATTGGACTATTCAGAAGGCATTGTAGTTGCGTATTCTGATTAAATGTCTTATTTTTGAGTTATATCAAGTGAAACCTTGGTTGGTTCACTGGACTATAAGACATGAAATAGATAAGTATTGTAAGTATGTCCATATGAAGCATCGTATTAGTAGGCTTTAAACCGGGATCAAAGTCTTGTCAGTCCTATCAAGTATTTCACTTAGATGGTTTGACGACGTTATTGTAGTTGTTGAGGATAAGTCGATGAACATTTCCAAGGTTTGGCGGTATTGGGTCGTTGGTCGCAGCTGGAATGGTCAGTTTGAATTTGAAGGTGATTGTGCCAGGGATTTCAGCGGCTTTTCTTGTCACAACAAGTCTCTTTTGAAATCCTTCCGATAGAACGGCCAGGAAAAATCCTAAAAAATACCATCACAAATTCAACGGGTGGTTCCTTTTTCATCCATCAGTATTTGTCCTATCTTAAGACATGGAAACATTACTCCGAATCAAACAACACTTTTGAATCAAAAACACTGCTCATTGGTTGAATCAGGGAGGTTGGTTGAATAACATGACATCATTAAAACAAGCAGATTCTCAAAATTCTTGATCATGAATTGGTTTAGAAACAAGACGATTATCAAGATTAAAATTTTGTAATACATTGTATTGACTGCCAATAAATGAAAGAAGTAGAAAGACAGTCAAATTCACTCAAACATATTGCAACTCACCTTTATGGCTTACAAGCTCCAGGTAATACTCTTCAGCAGATGCTTGGACATAGTAAAAGAATCTTGCATCAGGGTATTTCTGGTCTTTAACATCCTGTTCAAGCACACGGCCTGACCTGTTAACCGCTAAACTCTGAAATCCTGCATAGATTCTATTGTAATCCTTTAAATTAAAAAGTGCGGTATTTCACTGGGTTGTCAGATAAAAGATATGCCTCAGGTTGTTATCGTATTGCTTCATTGCTATCATTTCATCACCAATCTTCAAGTTATACAATCAAATTCTGTGACAGAAATCTTGAGTTGTCATGTATCTGAACGGACAATATGCGAAACCAAGGAGTAACAGTACATGTTACTCTTTGAAACTAGATTTGCTTTTATTTATGTTGAATAACAGGATTTCTCATCTTCCCGTCTTACCTGGGCTTTGACTCTAGCGTATTGTGAATCATCGGACTCTGACCACTGCCCAACAAATCGCAGCCTGTTTCTGTTGTAAGTAATTGGAGCAAGAACTAGGCCAGTTTTCCTCTCCCTTATCACAACAGCGTTCCTAGTATTTAAAAATGGACTGGGTAGTTGTCCTCCTTCTATAGACTGGTAGATGGTATATAGGATGGTTTCAAAGGCTGTAAAACAAGGCATATAATGGGTCTAAACACTCAGAGCATTAAAAATTGACAGTCAGCGTTACACAGTATGTAATTCATTTTCACATATCAATGCCAGATGAAAGAAGAAGAAATTTGAACCCAACACATCAGCTCAAATTAACAGTAAATTACCAACTTGTGAATTCTAGCCATCCAAGTTGCTTAGAAGATTTCATCCTTACTAATCCAGTCTTTGTGAATGCCATAGTGAGATCTCCTTCATCTAAAAAGTCATGAATGTTTTCCAGAAGTTGAATCTTGCAGAAATCAGAAAATAAGGAACATCACGTTGTGAAAACACGTGCTGATTTACTGAGGGATAGACCCATAGAGTTATTATCATTATAAAAAAACTCTATGGATGGACCTCCGCTTGGCGCTTACTCTACATAGCTTGCCAGACCAAAGGGACTGAAACGCATATACTATCATCACAATTATACAGTCAGCCTCTCATTCTAAGATTTGTAGGGTGCTATACATTATATTATTTTAAATTTCATACAGTACTTACTAGGAGTATACTTATTTGGTCCACATATTCCTCTGCAAGAAACGGCTCTCTTACTAGCATCAGCCAAACTCGAACTTAATTGACTCTGAAGTGTTCCAAGAGATTCTGTCTGAGTTCTGGAGAAAGAAGCTCCTGCGGAACCCCTACAAAAGAACAATGTTTATTAGTTTAGATGTATACAATTATTTGACCAGCGTGAACTGTACTCCTTGAGATAGGTGGGAATAAATATTTGATGATTCATTGATACTTTATCAATATTTTGGCAGTTTTCTTTATCTTTTTTCTGCGAAATTCATTTATTCTATAACAAACTTCTTTAAAATTCTACCACTAAAGGGATTAAATTTGATTGACACTGAACAGTTCATTTTTTCTTTGTTTGATATTACCAGTTTTCTAAGATTGCTCACCAGGTTGTATAAAATGCTGTCAGGGAGCTTCCAGTTGAGCTGCTATATGGTAATAAAAACCACCAATGATCACCAGCACCATAGCCTGCTGCTGGAGCAGTCCCATATAGACGCCTAGCTGCAAAATGTCATAAATAATCATGTTTTATTAAATATTTCGTTTTGAGTGCACTACTGTTCACAGGGGCATAAAAGCTATGCCCCTAGTTTAAGCGCTCAAACGGTGGCGGGATGCTGGTGGGGGGGGAAGTGGTTGATAATGAAATGCCTCTACCAGCATCCCGCTACCTTTTGGGCGCTTAAACTACTATGCCCTTAGCAAATATGCCTGTCAAGCTTGTAACTCAAACCCTCATTGTTTTGTCCAAAATAGTCTATATTTATGTTCTATTGTCGATGACCTCTGATCGGACTGTAAGCCATTATGCTTGATTTGGTAAGGGGAGAGGACATGAATATGTATGGACCATTCAAAGGAGAGTCTACTCGTATCGTCATAGATAATTCATGAAAATTCCACTCTTCCTAATCTAAATTTCGCTACAACTTCAGGAAGGAAAGGATGCCCGTGTGTAGCATCAGGCAATATGTAGTATGTAGCATTCATGTCATTGCTCAATGCAAAGCAATAGTAATGAAATGCATCATGGTCTTATGACAAGAGAAGTTACAACTTAAGAAAGATGACTCCCAAATCAATTTTGAAAAGTTGCTGATCATAATCATGACTACGCATGTCTGGCATACCTGATGACGGTGATTTGTAAAGAGAAATACTGGAGTCCACAATCAAATCGTTCTGGTGTAATCTATAATCGGATATACCGGTAATTGAAGCGCTATTGACCTGTAAAAATAAAAATGAATCAGTCAAACTCAGCCAAAATTGGTAATTGTAACGTCAACAACACAGTCATCGAAATGTAAACAACATAACTTTATGACTGCTGCTTTATCTTGGCTTAATACGTTGATGCCATGAATCAAGAACATGGAGCCACCAGGCTCTATGCTGCTGAAAAGTACCTCCCCTCCTCATGAGGTGTTGGAGGGTAAAACAGATGATCTATTTAAGTCTAGTCATAATGACTGTTATCGCTGATGCATTTGAAAAAGGATTCAAGCAGGGAGAGAAATTCAAGATTTGAAACAGTCTGAGCCCCCAGACCTTTGCCACTGCCCGACGGCTTCCGGCCGGAGAAGAATAAATTATAGACATAAAATTCCTACATTGAACACTGAAGAAGAGGCAGATTCTAGTAGATAATAGTATCCCTTTACGCTGCTCAATGCAGTGTGATATTTTGTTTCTCCTGCTTCTCCAAAATAACACACGTCGAAATCATCTACAATTAAAGAAAATAAATAATATTACAACACAACAACTTCTAGTATTCATTCCATAGGAAAGCCTACCTGCTGCTCATTCTTGTCTTCTTATTATGTTTAACAAGACCATTCCATAAAACAACTACGATGAACCCAAATTGAATGTTTTCTTATACACTGCACATTAATCGAGACACAAGACACAATAATATTTCTGGGTCGTCGCCCATGCTATGTGTTTATAACTTACGAAATAGAAATCAACAGTGTTTAAATCAAGCCACCAATCATGGAAGCACTACAAAACAGGCGCCAATACTCACTTTGACAAAATGAAATCTACCGATTATCAGTTGTTTGCTATTTTGTGGGGCATATTGATGTAATTTTTAAGAGATTCAACATCACCATCTAAGAAATATGATTCCTAAATCTCCTACTGTGGTTTTTGTATGAGGGATCAATGTGGGGGTGATGTAGGCCTTATTCATTTACTTTCTTAATTTTTAACACAGAGAAGTGTTATTGGGCTACCCAAAATGGACATAGCAGGGAGCATATTTTGTTTAAAACCGGCAATAAAATGTGAAAATAACAATAAATATATTATATCTTACGGTCGTTAGTGGATAGATTTGGTGCCTGATCCATAGACACGGTGGGTAGGCTGGCCCCCACATTTGTTGTCACGTAACTATTGTAATATGAGAGGTCGATGTCAACAATATTCTGTGTGTAGCATGGTCCAACTTCAAAACCTAAAAACAAAAGTTGAAATCTTTTACAACCATGCTCAGGGTGGCCTTGAATGACTTGACAGTACAACCTGAAATTCGGTGTAATATCTTGTATGGAGTGGTCTACTATGTATTCGAATATTTATGGCCATGAGGTATGGGTTAGTAATTATATATTTACATCAGTTTTATTTGCTTATCAAGTCACAAATGACCCATAAGACCATATTACGATCTTATGCTGTTTCTGCGCACCTTACAAGATTAAACAGTTTACAGAAATAAATATTAGTCAGTTTCCAAAACAAAAAACCTTTGATTTTGTTTGTGGAACTTGAATTTATCAAAACAAGGAAATTAAAACTTCAATGAAAGGTTTTGTACAGGTATAAAAACTAGTCATCGGGCAGTAATAAACAATCATTATCTCATCGTGGAATGTTATTAACGTGTCAATTGGCATGTTTCGGATTTTTATGAACATATAATGAGAGCAATCTTTTTCAATTTACGGCTGTGTTACATAACAATAAAAGGCTGTTCATGCCATTGGTTGATCAACCGACCAATCAGCAGCGCTATCCAGGTGTAAATATTAACAGCAGCAGTAAGAGCGGTAAAACAGGACTGAGCGTTAACCAACTGATATCAGGGAGAGGACACATCAAAATCTTCAGCGGCTCAATTTTCACTTGGAAGTCTGTGGCAGAGTACATAATAAAAATACCCGGTATATATGGTGTGTAATCCTAGCTTTGCTTCCACTACTATCAAACACTGACATTGGATCCATCGACGTCGCACAGTTGATGCTGGCAAGTTCAGTGGATTGTGCACAAAAAGTGAAAGATAAGTCGCACAAATCAAATTCTCCTCCAAAACCTGGTTGATTTACTCGTTTTGTAGATATCCTGCAAGTCACCATGACTTGTGCAGACATAAATCCTCATGAAATTACTGTGGACATACATTAATATATGTTTGTGGAAATTACAGCTCAATTCTAGTTATCTTTATTGTGCGTGCATATCTGCAGTAGACTCCCTCTCCCTTAATTGATGTCTGCATCACACTATCTATATGGTTTATGCCGTGTTACAAATGTTGCGTTAGGAAAGTGGTTGAACCAGGTTTCAAGAGGGAATATAGAAACATCAGGAACTGGTGTATAGCGACCATACGTTTGTGTTGATTACGCTTTGCAAGACTAAACATAGTTGAAATTAACACAAAATGCACAATAAACCAAGCTTTTTCCTTGTGACATGACAACATGTTTCCTTGCCTCTTTAAGAGAGGCTAGTCTATCACTTTTCTTGGAGTTCCCCTTGTACAATAACGCATGCAGCGTGGTGTTAGACACTAGAAAATCACAAAACCAACATGGCCGTTATTAACTTCATACTAACTGTTATCATCTCTGAATGCAGAAGCCCTCTGCGGAATAGTTAGCCTGTCTTAACAAGCTTTGTTCGGTGGGGGTGGGGCAGGGGGAACCTCCACCGAACAAAGTTTGTTAAGACAGGCTATGGAACAGTATGCAGTCAATCACAACTCCCAACCTGCGACCTCTTTTAAATTGCCCTTCTAACCAAGTGATCAGTCCACGAAAAGCAATTTCATCGTCAAAACAGTTGCAAGGGAAAGAGGCCTGATGACTGAAGTGTTTTCAAGTTGCAACTGAAAGCTGGAAACTAGTTGCACACAGTTAAACTACGAAGAGTAGGAGGTGACTCAGAAGGTCGTGGGTTGGAATTCCACTGCAGTCCATTTACTACTGGGACTTGTTGGACCCCCAGGTATGCTCCGACCTGCCTACGAACTGAGAGCAAAATGGCGCAGACATTGCGGCCTAGCCCCTAAAGCACCCTCCATTTTTCTGCCCATTCCTCGGAATGCGGTGACTGTGAGTGACTATACCTTGAATTTTTTTTAACCGAACAAGCATACATAAAAACGGAACTTACCAGCTGAACTTGAAAGCAGAGCAGTGGTGACAACTAACAAATAAGCTCTCCCAAACTCCATGTTGTTTCTCTCGGAATGTGTATGCGTGTGGAGATTGTAGCCACTAAACCTGATGAAGTAAATGATGGCTCAGTAAGATAGAAATAACTCATACCCTTGTGTGTCACGCTTATATAGGCCAGCTATTGGCGGAAGTATTCTATAGAGTAAGCAAATCAAATATTTCTTTATAATGATAGGATTGACATCGGTAAGCCTATAATTGGCATGCATGAGGAAACTATTACTACATCTTTTAACTTGGTGGACTCATAAGTCAATATAGATATCCATAGTCTCTGTATTCATTCTTGTGTAAAAAATCTGGAACATGACATTAGCCGGGATGCAATTTGTAACATCAGTCACCCAAATAGCTCCAGTGTTGTTGCACCGTATTATGGCTACGTCCCTGGTTGGCTATCAAAAAATACTACGGCCAACGTGTTGTAGATAAGGCAAACTCCGAGATCATGTTGAATATGAAATCAGATATAATATGAGATTGGTACAAAGTTCCAATGTAAGCTAGTATCGCAGCACAGATGTACCATTAAGAAATTCTACTTACTATTTGCAACCCTGCGGACTTTTATCTGCAAGCTGTGATGACTGATGTGTCACTGACAGTTTCTGCGATTACAATGCACCATACTGTATCTACATAAGGATATGGTTTTTACTGTTTGGCCATCAATCTTAATAGGAGCAAGTGAGACTTCTAACATAAATATCAAAACTGTATCGTCATGATTTTCTGCCTGTCTGTCGCCTGTCACAAGTTCAATGTATTTTTCTTGATGTCATAGTCAACGGATAATGTGGAGCGAACGCCTTCCTCCACCTTATAAAACTAGTCACTAAAGAGTGTTATATCAATCTAGAAGGAAATAGAAAATTATTTTGACGTGTAGACAAGACAGACAGACAGACAGACAGACAGACAAGCTCGAATGAAAGTATGAACACCCATTGTTGGATAGATCAGATCAGATCTTTGTTTACCAAATTTCAACAGGTAGTAGATTAATAAAACAGAGTAAGGATATATCCTACTCTGTGTTAATATATAACATGCCCGCGAGCAACTGACATCAGGTCTTAAAATAAGCTCAGAAGTCAGACATAGGCATTGACATTCAACGATTCGCTTTAAATCATAGCTTACATCAGGTGTTATACACCAGATTCCTACACATCCCTTCATTAAGCTTACACAACTGATCTGATATCAATATATTCTTATTGTAGTGATGGTATTTGATGACACATTATTCCCCTAACCACAATATCAGGCTTGGGTGAAATTACATGACAATAAAAGGAATAATGTTCAAGATGATCAAACCTGAAAAAAAGATGCCTTTCTTAATTATTAATTGCATCCGTCCAGGATAATTTTGTCTGCCAAATAAAATATATATTATATGTAGGATAAGCTGGTTATCTATTAAATGTCGGGCCACATGTGGTTCAAAACAGAGTTGACTCTATCTTTCCCGTCAGATATGCAGTTTGGTGACAATTTTGATGTGTGCAAAGACAATGTCTAAAATGTAATGTGTATTACATGAAGAGAGCCAGGAGCTTACAGTGATTTGCATTTTTAAATAATTTGAAATGTCTGCTCTGGTCAATCTCATGCTGATCGATGAACTTCTGATAGGTTTAGTTCCCGCAAGCTGATGATTAAATATATGTTTATATTTATATGAAGAAGGATAGTGATGTCACTTGTCGGTGAATTAATCCAGCTTTCATTTTAGAAGAAGGGTAAACAGACCGCAGTGCACTGCTAGAACCACGTGCATGGTGGATAAATATATAGCGAGTGAAGGTCAATAGAGAGGCTCTACGCGGAGGAAGGGATTAAAAATAAAAATCTTTTTTTTTTGCATTGAGCAGGTTTTTTGTTCAGGATGGCAGAGGGTCCTGAAGAGTATGTGGTATAATGATGATGAAATTGGAAAAATCAATTTTCATTTAAGCGCAACTATTTGAATGTTGTTTGGGATTTTTTGTTGTTGGAAATTTGTGGTGCTAGGGCCTGACTGAAAGCATATGTTATCTACCACCTTGAATCTTGGAGAGAATCATGTATGGGACATGGGTACATGGGAAATACTTGAGTCACGGGAAACCTTGAGCTACGGGGCATTCGGAACTTTCAGTTTTTGGTTATGCTTTTTGATTTTGTCTTGTGTTCACCGGAAAACCGGATAATCTCATGAACAAATCAAAAGCAGAGTGCAATAAATTAGTTCCTATTGAGTAAGTTGCTCTTCCTATTTCCATATAAAGATATCACTGTTCTGATTGGCTAGTCGACATGAATTTCGTAAAAGTTTTACAAGACAGATTACATCATTATAAGTAAGTCATTGACGATAGTCAGCTATTACACAATACAATAGCTGAGTAAAACTATCTGTTAATCTTTATTTCCAGTCTACACCCACAACACCCACTACCCACTACCCATTACCTGCGCTGTTGGAATTGACAAAAGGTGTTCTTTCTACTATAATATCTTCATCAAGATGAACTTGTTATACCTCACATGAAAGCCTGCTTCTCTCAGAGCAGACATAGAAATCAAACCTACACTTTAGGGGTTTGCATCGATAACATCATTTTAAAGTAAATTACTGAATGAGAATAATTATCTGTCAATCTTGGATTCCACCTACACCTACACCCTACTGATCACTATTTACTATTGACAAAGGCGGTCTATTAATAGATTTTGGGATCTAGACTAAATAATGTTGCGATAGTTGCGCCACCCATATTAACTTCCTTGCTGAGTTCTTAGATATAAAGCAAATTAATGGTTTGGAGGTTGACCACTGCTTACATCAAAACTTACATCAATTTGAGTCTTGTCGAAGTATGTATTGACAAGATTAGGTCTCGTTCAAGTACACGAACTCCGCCTCTTTTTCCTCTTTCTGTCGGAGAAAATGAAAGAGGAAGAAAAGGCGGAGTTCCCAAACTGGATAGGACATGACTAAGAAATCATTGTACCTACTACTGTTCTATGTAGATTTGACTATTATATAATCCTTTTCTGTTATTGCTACACTAGAAAAACTTCTAACAGAGCACATTTATTGTTTAAAATCTTCCATCCGGATTAAGCCACCATGTTATGTACATCAATTAAAGGTCATCCCATTTTGGCATTTCATTACTCATAGACACAAATAACGATTGGATGCAACGTATCGTGTATAAGAATGTATTTTGTAGAAGAATTCCTATACGTCTGTTTTGATGCAACTCCCAATCTGCTTATGCTGACGGTGAGCAGAGAGTATGTTATTTCCAGTACAGCTTGGGAGGCTCTTCTAGGCATAGGTGATCATTGCATGGTAACCTTAGCCTTGTCACGTAGCCACGGGTGCTGGTTTTTTGGTTTGGGTTTTTCCAAAACCTGTGGCCGCGTGACAGGAATTTCGTAAAAGTTTTACAAGACAGATTACATCATTAGAAGTTACTCATTGACGATAGTCAGCTATTACACAATACAACGAATTGAGTAAAACTATCTGTTAATCTATATTTTCACACATCACCCACAACACCCACTACCCATTACCTATTACCTGCACTGTCGATAATTGATAAAAGGTGCTCTTTCTACAATAATGTTACAGAGTAAGGATATATCCTTACTCTGTGATAATATCTCCAACTAAATGACCTTGTAGCACCTCACATGAGAGCTTGCTTCTCACAGTGCAAACATAGAAATCAAACCAACGCTTTAGGGGTATTGGTTCCGATAACATCATTTTGAAGTAAATTACTGAACACAGTCATCACAGATATGAATGAGAATAATTATCTGTCAATCTTGGATTCCACCTACACCCTACTGATCACTGTTTACTATTGACAAAGGCGGTCTATTAATATATTTTGGGATCCAGTCCAAATAATGTTGCGATAGTTGCGCCACGCCACGCATATTAACTTCCTTGCTCATGTCTGAGATAAAAGCAAATTAATGGTTTAGAGGTTGATCGTTGCTTACATTAATTTGAGTCTTGTCGAAGTATGTATTGACAAGATGAGGTCTTGTTCAAGTAAATGAACTCCGCCTCTTTTTCCTTGTCAGAGAAAACGAAAGAAGAAGAAAAGGTAGAGTTGCTGAACTAGATTAGATATGACTGATAAATTCATTACTGCACCTACTACTGTTCTATGTAGATTATATAAGGAAGGGTTCTGATTATTATATAATCCTGTTCTGTATTTGGTTAGCAATGACTACACTCAGAAACTTCTAACGGAGCACATTAATTCTTTAGCATCTCCTATCCGGATTAAGGATTACACCACTATGCTATGTCATCAAAAGATTATCCCATTTTTACTTCCCATTACTTGTATTGTGTATGTATGTACTTATTCGTGTACCTTTATTGTGTCAATCATGACAAATAAAATGTTTCCTGCTGATAAAAGATGTGAGCTGATGAAAATATGGTATAAAATGCATGGTAATAAAAATATTAAAGAAACACTACTAAGACTCATAATATTTCTGCTTTAGCACGAAAGCAGTTCTTTCTGAGCTTAGTTCGGTGTTTTATAGCTCTATTCCTCTCTGATGGTAATTGTTAAAAGGACTGCACATGTATTGTGTAGAAGAATTCTTATATTTTAAAAAAGCATTGTTTTGATCTGAATCCCAGACTGCATTATTAGCCAATGCGTTTACTCAGATTGGTGGGCCAATCAGATGGGCTAAGCCTGCATAATATGCTGACGGTGAGCTGAGAGTGCACAATTTCCAGTACAGCTTGAGAGCTAGGCATAGGTGATCATTGCATGGTATAACCCTAAATCGACTTCTCATGTGTTATCATTTGTTTTGTTTTTTACTAATCATTATTTTCTCAGAGAGGCTATTTTTAGCCGAAGTCTTGGCTCTCATTGGAGCCATCTAGCCTTGTTCACCCGGCCAAAACCCGCTTGGCTAGCTATTTTAGGCACTTGAAGCGCCTGATGTTTCTCTACATATATCAAATACTGTAAGGTACACACCAAACCAAATAAGTGCTTTTTGAATCAAAATATTGAAGGTAGGAAAATATAAGTGAGATCTTTACTAGCGTGAATGTGAAAAAAAAATCTTTCTGACAAGTGGTGCCTCGGAAACGGGAAATGCAAATCTGACATTTATTGCATGTACCCTGACCCTGACCCAAAAGTGTCCTTGTCCTGCTATGCCCATTGGAAGGGTTATTAATAGGTCTTTCTGGCCGCTGCATGATATGTCCTTGATGAAGTAAGGTTTGCATGAAGTCACATAAAGAACATATTAGCCTCAGCTTATCCATGGGGGATTAATGTATATATAAAAACTCATTGAGGATCCACTGAGGTTGCAAACCTCTGTCAGTGTGTTTATACCATTACACAACGGTTGGTCGTCACATTCAGAAGAACAGGATATTGGCAGGCAATGTTTCCTTTTGTAAACTAGATAGCAGAATTACTCAGACCATTGTGTAAAGTTTCCAGACCTAAACTTTAAATTGTATATGATATATATATATATATATATATATATATATTATAACGCTTTATTGGCTTAAATATCACAATAATATCACATTTTCCTCATGGTCAGACTTAGTTATCAAAAGACACAAGTACGAAAAAGTAAGTAAGATTTACCTCCATATTACTGCATAGCCAGAGTGGAATGGAAATTTGATAGACAATTTCATTTTCAAGGATACGTTATGATCTAATAACTTAGTTCATCTCATGAATATGGCCGTCATCAATAATCTAGTACCATTCCCCATCTTTTCCATCCTCAGAGTGATGCTGGTTGAGGGAATAACCATCGCTCGTAGAGTTTCTCTGCGGGCGAGAGTGAATATCATAGTTACCATTTCGTTTGACAACAACCACTTCAGTCTTTGCTAAATGTCCATACTCTTCCATTAATTCCTCAAGAACACCTTCAGGAAGTTTATCAGCCTTTCTATCATTAACGACATAACCATATTCCAGATGAAGACGAATACGGAATCGTCCCCTTTTTTGATGCACTGAGGGGAGGGTGACCCCTGAACTCAACGGAGGCAAGAGGTATGGTAGCCTTGTGTTGTTACTCTGATAACTGCTCTGTATGTCGGGAGGGTTAGGAGGACCCGCCAGCCTCTCATTATGTGGACCATAGTAATAATGTCTCGATGACTCATTGTCTGAGTCGTCCTCCTCCGACTCCTCATTTTGTTGTACAATGTATAGAGGGCTCACATGTGGTGATGCTGAATTACGCTTTATAATAAGAGCTTTAACGGGACGAGAGGCCTGCAAAAAAAGATTAAAGGGTAAAACACCTGCTCTCAGCAATAGTTCGACATTCCGCTATGTGTCTGTTCACTGGCCAACTATAAACTGTAGTTTTCAATGTTTGCTAATTCTGATAATAACCAAAAAGAACCAGTCAAGACAGAGACGAAAGGTTATTCCTTGGAACCATAAGCCTGAGGTGTTTTTTAAACAACAAAGATAGTATCACCTGATATTCTAGCAATACAAATTATTTTAAATGAAACCTTTGTAATATCTAGTGGTTCACAAAACATGTGATAAGCAAATAATCACATAGTTGACATATTGGTGTAGCCACTTGAGGTATGTAAGGCACTTCCTAAGCGTTTCCTATGATAAGTCAATTCGCTGATCCAATGTAAATATTTTTGTCAGCCTTGATCAATATTTCTACCCCATGCGGCATTGATTATTGCAAATTTTCAAATTCCACAATTAAATGAATGACATGAAAGCTATAATTGCTTCAAAGTTATTAAACTGAAGACCATTCGAACAAATTTTGGAAAGATGAATATAAATGTCTCGGACATATGTATACTCACAGACTGGGTTATAAGATGAGTGTTTGCACTGAGGGAGGGTAGATGTAAAGCCGGCATGTCTGTCTGTGTGCCTATATTTTGGTCTCGATTGATGATAGCTGGTGTCTGATTTAACTCGGGTAGAGATCTGGCTTTGCGACCTCCTTTTCTCTGCGTCATCACTGGTAGCGGTGTAGCAGTTCTCCCATCACCTGAAGTATTAGGTGGCTCAGTGACAGGCACCCTGCTCCTCCTGTCTGCTGATCGTAGATTTGGGTCACTCTGGTGTCGAGAGAGAGTGTTGTAAAAATCCTCAGTGTCTACTGTTCTTGCTCCGATGCTTCTTTTTGGAAGGAACTGAACTCCTGGTGCTTCAAGCTGAGGTGGAGGCAATTTGTCTGGAGTAGATATGCGGGAGTAGAATGTAGGACTTCTCTGCAGCTCTACTGGGTCAGCTCCTTGATAAACTTGTCCTCGGTTGTTGATCCTATTTCTCGATTTTGTTACATGAATATCTGTTGCACGCTCTTTGTCAGTTTTTGATAGCTCGCCCTCCTCCAGTTTTGCACGGTCTCTGCCATATACCGTGTCTGACGTCGGAATGGTATAATATTCTCTGATGCCATAGCCTGACGCAATAGTCCCAGGAGGCAAGCCTTCGTTCTGTTGAATAGTTAATTGGTACTTCTGTGGTTCACTACGCTCCATAATGGAGATATGAGAGGTGATATGATTTCTGAATAAAGCTAATTCAAATCCAACGCTGATCAGTGCGAAACTGTTCAGCTGAACTATGTACTACTTCCAAACAGTAAAATTGTACAACCAAACATTCAAACATAGCACCTAGTAACTTAGTGTAGAAAGATATCCTTGTTTGGTTCCATGGTGAGAAAGATTATCAATGACATGAAATCTGTGTCTAGAGTAGCTTAGAGTGATTGTTTGCTATCTTGATTGGCGAGCAATAAAGTTAAAAGGTTTCATTTATCAATAATTAAAACAAAAGATAAAATTCATGAGAGAAATTGTACTTGGGGACCATCACGCAAATTGCCGAAATAGCTCTATAAATAGATGTATGCAATACACAGACCCAGAAAATTTACTTCGAGGACAAGCAATCTTATCAACGTGATCTTCATCAAAGTTATACGACATTTCTATCCAAATCAATGGTGAATACGAATGACCATCATAATGTATTAAAGTACAGATGAACTATCGAACATTTTATTTCAATGAAATTCATATCAGTAAAAAACCGCTTTTGTGTAATAATTAATTAATGATGTAATATCTATGGTTATAGATTATAAGTCAGCCAGAGGATTGGACGGGTTCAAATTGTCGAGAGAAATAATATCTGATGATAAAGGAAAAATATGCATTGAGAAAAATGACTTTTCCATGAAAGCCACACATATTGTGAATAACACAACTGTTTAAAAGTCTATTGTCAGGAGGATAAGACTGTGGGTGGTAGATAATCAGCAAATAGTCAGACGTGTCTAGACTTGTAGTTTGTTGTCCTTAGCCCATTTCTTCATGACTCTGGTGAGGAACTCGACTTGAGGATTGCTGGTGTTTCTGATCAGCTGTATGACTTCTCTTAGTGTGTCTCTGAAAAATACAACAAATCAATTTTAAGTCTCTACTAACCCCTTTTTAATAGTAAAACAAATTTAAGTATATGATCTTTCTCTCTCATTGCCCCAAAGCCCTTGTTATGCACCGGCTTATGAATGCGCTGCACGTGCACGCATTGTGTCGAATGGTAGCACAAAAATCTATAATGATAGTAGAAATGAGGACCTGATATTGATTAGTATTACCCCACACAGAGGTGAAATTTTCTCTTTAATTATTTGGGACAAGGGACATATCAGCAGATAACACCAGATCACAAAACCAAAAACCTGCTGCTTCACAATATAAAACCTCAGCGCAGAATCCGAAGCAAAATAATTGCCATAATGCATTGCAGTCTTTTCTTTCTTTTCAATGATTGTGGGGAAAAATATTGGTGCGCTTAATGCAATTATAACCGAAAGTAACAATCAACGCCCTTGTAATATATTGTTTGACAGGCAGGGCACCTTCCATGTTATGTTAGATGTTGTTAAATTTGGCGCAGAATTGATGAACATATGAATCTTTGTTTAAGACAACTACACTCTGACCAGATCTAAGTCATGATATATATACTATTGTCAGGAGACTTGTCTAGAGTCTAAGGCCCAAAAACTACAATACTATACCAGACTTTTTACAGTGAATATTATCAATATCAAACATATATGGTATGATATGAGACAAATAACATGCTGCTGCAGACATACCTTGGTTCGTGACCGGCGATTATCATCTGGAACACCCCGACGCAGGCACCTCTCTTACCCTCCCAGTACTCAGGGTTAGGATCGAGTCGCTCTAGTACATCAAACGCTTTCGCTGCATGATAGAACTGCCCCATCTGTAATCATATACAATAAGCGGCTTAGAACAAACAATATGCCGTCAATCCAATGAATTCACCGGCTGACTTTTGATCTTGGGAAGGGGGAGGTTGTTGAGCTAACAATTAAAAATGAATGAATGTAGGACAGTCAAACCAGATAGTACAGATTTTTCATCAAAGTCTTTCCATGTATCAAATTAACCCTCCGTCATACCAAAAAGTGTCGGGGATTATTCCATAAACAAAACTATGGATTGTACAATAAGTTGGGATTTAGAGGGTTTTAGAGGACACCTTTGTTTTAAATTTGAATTCAGTTAGCTGTTTGGACCCACCTTGTAACAGTCATTAGCGATAAGCTGGAGTAAGCTGAAAGACTCGGCTGATGTCTCCATCTTGAGGTACAACTCCCACGCTAGACGAGATCGCCTGTTCATTATATCTACAATCCAGGATATGCGGGGTTATCAATCATCGGTCAAGGCAATACAGGGTTTTAAAAATACACCATAGTGAACAGAAAAACCTTGGAAATCAACCACAAGTCATAGGATTATGGCTGAAGGCTCAAAGGCTCAGACCATTATGTGACATGGTAGTGAGATGGGAGAGGATATTCTAACGACGCTGTAGGGTATAGCGCCACTATAATACATATTATAACAGTAGAGTCATTATCATTTTATGTAGGGTATAGCGCCATTATCGGTGTTTTTTCCTGTCTAGAGATAGTGTCTGGTTAGGACCTCTCTGCCATACTTACAGCATCTGGCTAGCCAGCTGAGGTACACATAATCCTGTTTTATTTTCTCACTCTGTATCAGTAGGAATACTTCCTCAGCCTCTTTGTAGTTACCTGCGGCAGCTTTAGCTTGAGCATAGTTGAAATTGAAAGTGTCATCATTGTAGAAGTAGCTCTTCAAAAGATTAAACACAAATTTTATGAAAAAATAAGTTGATTATTAAATTGATCAGACTGGATTCTCTTGACATTTTAAGCAAACCATTACGATACTATTCACCTCATCAGGAAGCTGTTGATCATGAATGAAATCATAAAGCTGCTTAAAATTTGATGATGAAGTTTTCAAGCATTCTGTTTGAAGTGGCCAGCCGTACAATTAAACATTAAAATTTCATCACTAGGCCTTTGTGTTCTATGTCTTGAGGGAGTCATCAAATTTACCTCCATCCCACATGCCACACGCCTTCAAGTGCCCTTCTAACATGCAGAATACTTAGCGAAATATACACGCCGCACAACTATCATGTATAATTTACAGATGCTATCGAAGTGCAATCACCAACTATGACGTGCACAACTTGATAGAGGTGGTCATTTTAACAGGAAGTACCTTGATCGAGTTTAGGTAGATAAGCACATCACCAAACTGTTTCAGTAAGAAGAAGCATGACGCCATACACTGTCTGCCTGGGATCGTGTCTACCAAATAAATTATAGAGTTAGTTATTTCTTCCCTAAATGGCAAGAATGTGTCACTACACAGACCACAAGGTTCACATCCTGACTCATACTAGATCAAGTTTGATAAAAAATTCCCCTGCAATTGAAGGTTGCTTCCCTCTGGTAGGCGGCAGCGTTACAGTAGGACGTGAATGACTCGTAATACGGACAAATTGGATCAGTCTTTATCTAGCTCGATGCCCTTGTATCTAAGGAGCAATGTTTAGAAATTTTGGCGGTACTTGATAGGTAGTGAAAATCAAACGAAAACAACGAATTATAATATGTTTTGAGTGAATGCTCCTGAACTTTAATGGTGGTCAGTTTCCCGCTTCAGGTGCAACATATCCAGGAGAAAATTTTCTGTTTATAACCGAGACCGAACAATCAAATATCTTTACAAAAGTGTCCTTCATTGGAAATTGTAAACAGAAGAGCAGTCTCTTCCATGTTTGAGCTGACTTCAGCTTATGATTGGAGGTTGAAGGCACCTGTTTTGACTTATTGGTGCTAATACCACAAATCAATCAGATTTGTGGCAAACATTTCCTGGTAAAGATTCTATTGTAGGGGTATAGATAATAGGATTACTGTATCCACTTCCTTCTGAACTTAACCCATTGGACACTTTTGCACTTCAAAAATATATCTACAAGCTTTGACTAGATCACTACAAAGTTTGATAACATAACTTGAATTTAAATTCTGGGTTTCACAAACTCTGCGATGAGTGAAAGGTGAAATCTTAATAGCAGGGAACATTGATGTATGTAAGTGTGTGACTACACCCAAGTCCCAAATGAAAAATTTCAAAAAATAAGAACTATCTGATAAAAAAGTTCCAAGAGATTTGTTTACACATCTAACTTATCCATCAGAGATAGATAGTAATACTGAAGAAATAAGCTACAATTCACCAGACAAGGCAGAAGCAATAAGTCCAAAGGAAAATTTAATCAATTCCACAGCAGACAATCACGACATCTCAAGGCTAAAGCAATTTCTACAACTACTCTATAAACAACACTAACATAATCTATTGTTTCGGTGCAGTCAAAGAGATTTTACTTGTTAGAAAGCTCCGCGCTAATATGATTGCAGAACGACTTGCAAATCTGGCTTGTCTGGGTGACTAGAGAATCGGTATATCAAAAATATCAGACGTTTCAAGAAGTTCATATATCATACAACGTGTGACATGCTTCCCACAATGCAGTGAAGTGTTCTATTCATAGAATATTGACAATGCGACAGAGCTTTGGTTGCTTTAACTACATCAATATCAATGCGAGCAAGAAGCGAGCAGGGGCAGGGCTCCATCGTATTTAAGCTAGGCGGCCATGGCAAAAGTAATTTTTGAAAGTCAAAATTCTCACAAAAATTAATCAGGCCAAACCAATTGTTCTTTCTGATGACTGTGGGAGAATCAAACCAAAATGGCAACGCTTTGCCGCTAATCACTTTTTTGAAATGCTACTGAGTTTATTCAGACACGACAAAGAAAACACAAAGTCTAAGATTTTGCTCTGATCGCTTTTCAAAGATTACGCACAGCCAATCAAATTAGCACATCAATTTCCTCTCGGCTTTTGGCCGGTGCCCCAAAGCATCAGTTAGAAAAAAAGTCGCCACCAACTCATCATGAGAAACATACCACACTCAGTAGCAGAACTTCCCATTAGCTGGAAGTACTGCTGTGCCATTTTTAAGTGATCTTTCTGAAAGCAAAAGCAAGGATACGGATATGAACAAAGATAAATGACAAAAATAAGTCGTCACAAACCAAACAGTAAGTTCAATTCACAATCTGCATCTATCGGTATAAAAATTTTGCCTATGTCGCATTTTGACAATTTTTTTCCCAACGCTTAAAGCTCAATGTAGCTTGACTTTGACAATCGGAGTTTTTGAACAGACAAGATACTTTGTGAATTACCATTTTGTGAATATAAAGCAGATATATGTATTGGACTCACTGAATAGCTTACGAATAATACAGTAAACACATACCAGCTTCACTGGCCGAGCCGCCGACCAGCTGAAAATATTGCTGAGCTATCTTGAGATGTTCTCGCTAAAGACAGAGAGGGCACATAACACAATACAGTATAAATATACATCAAACATGTTCTTATCCTCTCCCGTGTATTAATATCAAGTATTTGTCCAAAAATCTTAAATAAAGTTAAATTTATGTGTTGCAGAGATGGTCTGTTACAGGCGTTAGAAAAAACTTAAATAGCGAACAGTCTGAACATGAGCAGAACTAATATGGATTTACTGGTCTTGAATGAATGTGTATTATCTAAGTCATATGTTTACCCTTTTGTTGTAGAACTGAGTTTTCAAAAAATAAACCAGGGAGTATGCATTTTTAATTTATTATGTTTCCATTATGAATTGAACCAAACCACTAAAACTTGATAATATTATAACATAGATTATGTTTTTTGTGTAGAAAGAAAAGCATCAAAATTACCAGGTACTTACAGAGCCTTGGTCTTGACCGAGGGCAGCATTCACCACCCCCTTCAAAATGTATTCCTGTGGAGTCGTAGGTTCCAGGTCTTTTATTAGATTGTATGCCTCTTGTATGTCATCTGCAGAGAAGTTAGATTTTAGAAGGTAAAGAAGTTAATTTAAAAAAAATTAGCAAGACTAGACAACAACTCATTGCACCAATTAATTGGGGATAAAATAAAGTTAAAATCTATAAAGATATGTCAAAGAGTTTGTATTCAGGTTATGTAGGAAGCTAATAAAACTAGTGGAATTAAGGTATGTGAAACCTTATACACGATACATGTGACACAGTTATAAATGCATGCATTGTTTCATACCATCCTGAGTGTAGCTGGGTGTTTCAACTAAATACAAGTACAAAATTTCATTGTATGCACTAAATACCATCCAACCTGCACCAAGAAACGCTCAAAGAATTTTTTCAGTTTTATATGAAACTGTTTAACAATGGCAAAATTTATATTGAGAAAAAAATGAGCACGGCATTTAAATGTTGTGGAGCCTTGGTTTGATAGAGAAATGAAAATAAACCAATACCAATTATTCAGAATTTGAATGGAGAGCGGGAAATAATAAGAGATTTTTGAGAAATTTCAGAGATTGCAGACAATCAGGCATTGAGCACTCAGTTAGAAATACTGACAGTCCTGGTGAAAGGCCTTACCTTGTCTTAGATAGTATATGACCAAGTTGAGTCTAGCCTCAGGTAGAACATCGATAAGTGGCGGGAGGACCTGTAATGCCCCTTCCCCAGATCTAAATACAACTAGGTTGTGTTTGATCAGATCCTGGGCATATGTGAAAGATGCAGATGCCACCTCTTGCAAGCTCTTCAATTCACCCTGAAAAACAATCCAAATATCATAAGATGTAAAGCTATAATCAATAATCACTTCGATCAGAATCTAGACAATCTCCTGCTGTTCATCATGCTGACAACAAATTTGACTGACATATTTCTGAATTTTGGCTGGAAAGTTTTGACCTAAATTATTGAAAACTTGGGTTATTATCTGTTACAGTTGTGGGTACCAGGATCTGTAATTTGGTTATATTATTGACAGTACAAGACCAAAATGGTATAATAAATCGGAAATTTTAGTTTCTACATTATTTGTGTCGCATGTAATGAGGGGTCCGAAATGGCCCTGTTACTATTGCAAAAATCAATTTCAAGTCTCGAAGACAGGAGGCCTAAAACATAAAGTTTCACTATAATGTCACGCTTCCAGTTAGTGCCATGCCTCCTCTATATGGTGAAATGATAAACTAATCAAATACCTCAAAAACAAGGCACAGAGGGCTCAATTTAAAAAGGGCACTGTTTGCCCCAAAATGAACTTCCAGAGGTCACTGCGACTCAACGTCAAATGTTTGGGAAGTTTCAACTGTGAAAATAACTATTAGACATGATCACCAATACAATATTAAAAAGATTTAAAAAGCGATATCACGTTAAACATCCAACCAGGATGAATATGGTCTGCCGAATAAAAAGTCTATAATAATTACAAGTTATTATCCAAAAAAACCGATCATATAACCTTTGTATGTGGGTATGCGTATGTTTAGAAGTCTATCATACAAATCAACCACATACTTCTGCAGCCTTGCCGTTGTACAGTCTGAAGTGATTGCACGCCTTGAGGTTGATAGCGACAGCGCTGTCTGGATGCTGCTGCAGATACACTTGTAACACCTCCTGTGAGACGTCATAATAATCTAGCTTATAGTAACACAGAGCTACGTACACATTCAGAGCCAGATAATCCCTGGGAACAATATATGATTATATTGTAAAGAGATTTACCATAAACATGAGAGAGGACAACTCTCATGTATCATTGTGAGTTTTATAAAAAGGAAAATAACAAACAGTATCTGTTATTATGTGTGGAGATAGAAATAGTTAATCGTGTATAAAAAAGACTCTTGACTATGAGATTATGAATTCTACATTCAGATGACTGAATGAGTGGATGGTTGATGTTCTGCCTCATGTCCAAGTCATTAAACAGTTTTGATTTCAAGACCTTGAATAATACATTCAGATGACCATGAATGAATCAATGTAGGATGATATTTACCTGTTATCCAGTAGTATTCGTTTGTATGTATCTATTGCTTCTTGATAGTGACTTCTGAGATAATGTATTGAGGCCAGACTAAGCTGATCCTCTATGACATCCTGTAGATTCTGGTGATATGACATCAGACGCTTCTCATCGCCAAATTTATGTGACAAATGAAACAAGAGGCGGTTCCTGTTTGTACAGCCTTTTTTGTCAGCACCTAAAACATGACAGCAACCAGCATTCCTTTTAAACTACGAACCCTTCAAAATAGGTTCCCTGGGCGTTTTGTGTTAAAGAAAGAATAGAATCACCAAACGAATATTATTGAAAATTAGGAGCCGAACACAGGGGAACTCTAGCCTTGTCACGTGGCCCCTTTTTTGGGTTTTGGACCTAAACCCAAAAAAAAAAACCGTGGCCGCGTGACAGGGCTAGGGGATCTCAAGAAAGAGAAGAAGATGCGAGGTAAAGATCAAAAATAAAACAAAACATGCTTTTAGTGCTTTTGGTATCAGAGAAATTAGAACTGTTTGAAAATGTTAAACAAGGGGTGAAGAGCAGAATTTGTGAAAAAACGATATCACTGTGGTTATCTATGCCACTCAACAAACTCTTCAGAATCGGGAAAAGCCTTCAGACAGATTTATCTTAATTTAGGTTTTTCTACATGATTTACAGGATGAATATCACCTCTTAAATTGTCTTCAAATTAGATATATCTCGGAGAGAACTAATCGAATTCTTTTGTCATCCACTCTTCTTGGATATATCGAGCAAGCGTCAGCCAAAACAAATGCATCAGAGTGTTCGGGCGTAGATGAATCTGTCTGTTGGAACTGCATAGAAAACAGCTTGGTAAAGGAAACTTCTTTCCCTGACCATCAACTAAAATCATAAATGCGTGATTTCACCTATCCACTACCCCTCAATACATCACCTTTCATCGCTACTTGATCTGACTCTTGGTACATTCCCAAGAAAAAGTAGCAGCATGCCAGATTTGTGAAGATATCTGGAGGGCATCCATCCAGTTTTGAGAGCTTTTCATACTCCTACAAAGTGAAGGTACCATAATGTGAGTAAAATTAGCTATACTGATCAAGGCTGATGACCTTCACATAATAAACACTTCATGTTATAGGAGAATTGGACACTGGGACGATCAATCATAAAAACTTACCCAGTAGCACTGAAACGCTAAAAATACACCTGTCGCACAAATCTACTGGCAGTTAATAGCAAGTACGTTAACCAATTCCGCCATCAAACCATCTCCAAAAAAAGGAATGGGTTGATGGCGCTTATCAGCAAGCCCGCTCGCTATTCACTTACTCGGAGAAAAAATAGTACTTTCAATTACATCTTACACGATGAGAAATAAACTGACTTACATCCATGGCTTTTTTGTAGTCCCCTAAGTGAAAAGCACAGTATGCAATCCACTGATCCTCCACCGTGTTACCTTTTCCTGCATGTTTGTGAAACTAAAAGAAGATAATTGAAATTTCAATAAAAATAGGACTATGACGGTTTCAAATTACGGATAGGCCTATTGGCCGCCTTTTTTATAGAGTGAGTTGCCCCGCTGTAACTGTAAACCACTTTTTTATACTATTTTCATGTCTCACATACCTCTAAAAAAGTGATAGCCCCTGTGTAGTCTCTGGAATCAAGGAAATCTTCAAGTTTGGGCATCTGTTTCTGTTTGCCTTTTTCCTTAGCTGGTGTGCTTTGCCCAGCTGGCCCAGCTGCTGGCTTTGTCCTAGATAAGATCTGGAAAGAAAAGTACGGCCGTATTGTGTTTTTGTCTTGATGAAATTTCAAACTGGACATGAATACAAAACTGCATCCTCCACTAGCCATCTCACAGCAACACAGTTTAGTAGCAGATGTGAACGCGACTGAGCAGCAACAGCACAGTCACCTGACTGATTAGTAGCAAGGGGGAATTGCTTACTACTTGGGTCACTAATCACCGAAGATGAAAAGTGTCTGCAATCATATTTAGGAAATCTAACTAAGAACATTGAGTAAAGTATTTGAACAATTTGCTAAAATGTAGTCCTGTAGTGGGTTTCCAGTAATGTGTCATTTGATCAATGTGTAGTGACGTGTATGACACAAAATGTTAGCAATAAGAACACTCTGGACTATGAGTGGGAATAATGGTCTGAAATTTGCCTCCGCCTCCTCCTTTTTAGCAAAAAAATATAATGAATGAAGCAAGGTACTCCTCCTGGAATGAAAATTTAGTATGATGAATATGTATGATGTATGATGATGATGATAGTAGAACAAGCTAACAGCAGGTGTTTCTTTGTTAAGCATTAGCTGCTTTTTTAAAACCTAACAAGATATGTCAAACTTGATTTTAGACTCACCATTGTCTAGCAGTTATTCTGGAAGCAAACAATAAGGTAGTATACTCAGCCAGGTGAACTGCTGGCTGATTTTCAATGAGAACCTAAATTTTCAAGAAAATGTGGTTAGCAACAGGACGCTGAAACTCTGGAATTTGCCTCAATCTCATACTATTGTAGCCTCCAAAAAGCAATCTAAATTAATAACTTTGAGAGTATAAGGTTTTCTCAGCTGTATTATTGAGAAGACAACTCCTGCAATATTTGAATAGTTTTCACATTGATCTCCCCTTCAATCTCTCTGTTGGGTTCAGGTAGTTTGGGACAGATGATGGCCCATTGTTCTTCTCACCCATCTAGACACCATTAAAACAGTACATCTTTTCTGATGAAGAACAAAGTAATCAGGGAAAAAATATTGCGGGACAACGGGTCATCACCTGATTTGAGATATCCTGCTAACAATTTGTCTGATTTTCCGAATTTCTGGTTTCAGGAGACAGGTGTCAGATCAGGGTCAGATGATGTATTCTTATAAAGAAAAGTGGTCGAGATTTCTATATATTTTATCTGAACACAAATGAAAAGTTTAATAAATAAGAGATCATATTTTTTGGTAAAATATCGCAATTAATCTTGGACGGCATGGGATTAGCTGTGAAACAAATAAAATATTTCAACACGAATTTAAACATAAGCTGGACGGATTGAAAAAAAAATAACATCAAGTGAAACTGGTTATATGATTAATAACAAGGCACAATCTCAGTGAGCATTCCAAAACAGTGTGTTCAGTATTGATTGGTATTTGGAGTGGAATTACCTTGACATTGCTATAATAAAGCACATACGTAGCGCCATTATAGGATGCCAGACGCAAAAAAAAACATACATGCAACACTGAAATCGTATTTAGTCAAGTCTAGTCATTCAAAGCGCATATAGAAGCAACCCCTCTGTTGACCCAGTGTGATTCGGGTTTATCTGAGGGTAGTTGTATATATAAGACAAAGTTAGTACTATGCCCTGTGGTGGACAATGTTCCTCTACGAGCTGTAGTCTTGTATACTGGGGTCGCGTATCTCGGCTTCTTCTCAAATTTAGATTTGATGCCAGGCTTGAGCCATATTACAGGGATGGTGTCGTAGAGTATCTTTGGATTAGACTCTCCAATAATATGTTTCTCTCTATCCCATCGGGCTCCCTCGATAAATAGTCCCTATAAATAGAATGAAAATATGTTGTTTGATGATATTAAATCTTGTATCTGTGCACATGTTTACAAGATAATTTATTCACATCGTATGTGATACAATATAATATGATTTTATTATATCATACTATATAAAATATCACTATAGAGATATATACTTATAATCAGAATGGTAAGAATGTATTGCTTACCCAAACAAAAGCACCATCTTCTGGTTTACCAGCCACCTCTTTCTCGACTTGCATCACCTCAAATTCAAACCCAAGCTGGTCAATGGGTATTGTGTATTTTCTGGCGAAGTTCTGGGTTACTCCTGGAAAAGAACAAAAGACCAACTATAGGTATGTTAGGCGTTTTAAACATATATTTTACTGCACCCATCATCCATGGAAATAGCTTCAATATTTGAAAATTTAATGCCGAATCTTCTTTGTCATTATATATGTACGTGGCTCACCAGTCAAGAATGAGTGAGTAAAGTAGAATCCAGACACCCAGAAACATTTTGGGGCTCCTTTGTTGATCCAGTCTTGGAAGAATGCACATCTGGCGAGCAGATCAGATACATAACCTCCGAGAGGCTTCAGGGATGGATAACTCTTAGCTGCCCACAATGTCGGTACCTGTCAATACAAGTTTTATCATGAACAAAGAATTAAAGACAGCACACCAGACACTTTCTCATCTTCCCTGACTCAACTTAGTCACCCTTTCTGTCCTGACTTTGCTAATACTGTGATGAAATACAATTTGTAATTGTCTTGTCATCGACACAAATGAGAAAACTCCTAATCATAAGGGAAATGACTGATGGATCCAGGGAGGCTGGGATATACATACCCACCCTCTCTAGATAGATAATCTGCGTGAAAAATGATAAAGATGCACAGCAGTAATAACAGTAACAAGCATTCATTGAGAAAAATATTAGAAATATCGAGAGGATCAATCTGAGATAATTATAATGAGGGCAACAAGTTATTTTTAGTTTTCTCTAATAACAAACTTTTAAAAAACTTCAATAAATAAATAAAAATTTAATACTTACCCTTCCGATGAGCATGCTGTTGAACACTTCCTCCAGCTCGCTGGACATGACCACCAGACCTTTGATGGCTTTTCTCAGGTTAAACAGAGAGTCTCGTACAACCTTGATAAGTCTGTTATATCTGATTAGTTCCTGTCTCAGTACAGTGTTCATGGATTCATTATAGGATACAGGATACTTAGCGATGATCTAAAATGAAGAAATCAGTGGGTTCATTTCACTGTAGTATTGAATCCAGTGCATCACAATACAAAAGATGAACATAATTATTTGGCCTGACATATTTGTGCCATATGAATCCATAGATAAAAGGAGGGAGTTGCATGCTCCTGCCTATACAATAATATGATGGCTGCTGTATTTATATATCTATGCATATATCACAGTTTTATGACCATTATTTCTTGAGGTTTCACTCACCGCTTCCATGTCGTATAGATTAGGCATCTTGCTGAGAATATCAGCAGCCAGCTCCTCGATCACATCAGCCGATGATTTGCCTCCTCCGCCTGTCTGTCGAGGTAGAGTCAGTAAGATATTATCGAACAAAGACTGAGTCTCCTGATTGTCTTTGGTGATATCTGCATTTTCATGGAGTCCAAACACTTCTGGGTTTGCCATAAGGGGTAAAGCTCTGATGTAGTCTATGTATGACTGGTAGGGTCCTTCCGGTGGAGACTTGTACAGCCCACTCAGCGAGAACCTGAATTCAAAGACAAGAGTACAACAAGTCAGTATGACAGCGCACCAACTAGCTCGTAACTGTTTTATTTTATGTAAATTGTCAAACATTTGGCATCTTTCAGTGCAAGAAGAAGTTTCAAATAATATTAGATCACAGTATTCAAACTCCAAACTTACGAGTAATTGTCGTCTTCGACAATGGGTCTGTTGTAGAAGATAGAGAGAAGACAGACAAGAAGTCGTCTATCCTTGTCATCAGTAACTCTGCCTCCGTAGTTACATTCTCCTGTCAGGTATGTCAGAGCATCGAGGGGCAACTCCTCGTACTCATTCAGGAACATCTACAGACACAGTATTAAACAATTAAATGAAATAAATTTAACTCAAATATTTACATAGATGTTCATAATTATGTCCTTTTATACTGGGGTTAGTAATATAATGGGTGGTGTATCTCGTGAATGATGTTCATTATGTGGGTCTCAGAGTATGGATTGCAATCTTATTTGAATTTAATGAATGCATTTAATTAATTTAAGATTCAAAACTTTATAAAAAAAAGACAATCAGAAGCTTACCTGCATCTGTCTTACACTAATCCTGAGATCTGATTCGTTGAACTCATATGGAATATTCCAGCCAAGAGGTCCGAACTTTCTCCTCTCTTGTACCACAGCATGGAAGAAGCACAGCCCAAAAAGCATCTTATGCCATCTCGGTGACTGCAATGGATGAGACAAAAATAAAAGGGTAATGTAAAGGTTATATTACAGCTAAACTTATAGGATAAAAAAAACCTGAAGACTATACATATATCATTTTGTTGTGAAATTAAATGTATTGGCAAGAGAGATGATTTATACCAATATTGAATGTAATGACTTTCAGTCAAAGTCACTGGTGTACTAATTGATCAAATATGGAATAAAAATTCACAAACACAGGATTGGTTAATGAATTCAAAAGAAAATCGGAGGAAATGCATATATCATAGATGGCGAGAAAAGAGGAAGGTTTTCGGCTACAATCACAGAGTTAAAAACTCACATCAGGACAGCCGTTGAAGAAGCCGGCATCAGATATCGGATCGTTGAGATACGATCGGAGGAGATTAGCTCGGAGACCTTTAGGTGGTTCATTAGTCATCTTAACACCACTCTGTAGTATAGACACTGGAAAGTCATCACTTGGGTAGCTAGTAAGCCACAGTCGGAAGTCTTTGTGTACTGCTTCTGGAATGATAACTTCCTCACAGATCTTCTCAAGCTTTGGCATCCAGCTAGTGGCCAAGTGACAGTTCTGTAGGACCACCCAAGTACCGTTCTTAATAGCTGTGTCTATCATCTTAGCAGCAATTGGTCCCTGAAAAAAAACATAATGTTTAGGCAACATTAATTTGGATAGACTTACAACAACTCGCACCAAAGTCAACTTTCTATACCTCTGCAAAATTGTGAAAATTTAATATAATGTATTCAATTAGCATTTCTAAAGTCATCCTTTTTATCTTGTTTCTAGACATAATTCCCTGGACTTGACTACGGGAATAATATGCAATGTATACATTTTTTGCCATATATTTAGTTATTCATTTATTTTGCCAGTAGTCTAAACGTCAAGTTTGCAGTCTTACCTGTCCTTGACCAAGTGAGATAGTCTGAATCTGCTCTGGTGTGTAACCACAGTCCTCTCCAAACTTCCTCAGGGCATTCATAGGGTCAGCTCCGGGAGACAAAATGAAGATTAGCGGAGTCAAACAGCTCGAGTCTCCGAATGTACCAGGCAGATCGAAAGTAGGTGGCTCAATGTATGACTGGCCAAGATTATCAACAATAAACTCCTGAACAGCGGGTACAATTTTATCAGGTCTCAGACAGCGGAGGATGACCATTTTATCCAAACCGACTTGCATGTCAAACGGAGCGGGGTAAGCCATCTCATGTGGGTTAGATGAGTCGTATAGCTTTCTCCATAATGCAACGTTCTGGGAGAAATCTGCAACACAAACATCCATTTTTTAATTTCAAATAACAGCTTTTGGGCCTAAGAAAACAAGCCCAATTATCAAAGCCGATACATGTGAGACACTTTTATCTATTTTTATGTGGGAAAAACTTCTAAAAAATACTTACGCTCTCTAAATCCAGTTATATTAGGCAGGTCGTCAGCTCGGACTACTTCAGACCAGGACTTGTCAATCAGCCAACCAGGTGCAGGATTGGGGAATGGATTCTCTAAAGCCACACCTCCAGTGAGTAAGAATCTCCATACATCGTCATCGATGCGTCCTCTGAAAACAAACCAAAGTGTGTATTTGGTGGCAATGTTACGGTAACGCGGTTTTTGGTGTTATCCCCTATATATGCAAGAAGGCATAATTCCAACTATAACAATTGAAATGACATGTCACATTAATTTGATAAAAACACCTTCCGTCCTATACAGAGTTACGGAAGGTATCAACATGCTTACAAAATGTAGGTTTCATGACAGGTTGAGCCCAAAGGAAATCAGATTGTTGTGTGTTTCAGTAAGTTTAGTCTGAATTTATCTTGTTTATTGTAGCACTGAAAGTAATGATTGATTATGTATCAACGATTGTCAAGAGATTAAGATTATCTGGTATAAAAAGGGTTAGCCATATACAGTTTGGTCTGAATAACATTTGACTAAACATAATTTCCTTGGGGCCATATAGCAGAATGTCATAAACTATTCAACGGTAACTCACTTTCCCTTGAGAATTCCGACGCAGAGTACAAATGAGAAGAGAAGCTTGTCTTTCTCAAACAGAGATCTGCACACGTTCCTATAGATGGAGTTTGTGAAGTGATCGTTCAAGTTCTCAATTCTCTGCTCAAGATCTACCGATGGCTCACTGTTATCGATGGACTAAAATAACAATCGTACTCATGATAAATTGCAAAATCTCCGCAAATATTTATTACGCTGCCCATGGTAAAAGACAAAGATTTCTTGGGAGGAAAATTTCAACACAGGCACAGGCCTGAAATAGTGTAATTTATGGCTGGCTAGCATTTTCTCACCCTCATCAGGTTTTATAAGCTCCAACTGAAACTACCTATAATTGGTGCCATCAAACATTAGGTAACCCCCAAACTAGCTAAACTTAACTCTATCTAATATATACTCCTCTAGTAGGGTAGTTACTTACCTGTAGGTACAAGTTGATGAACCAGGTAAGTGAGTACTGGTACATAGGCTCAATATTCGCAAGATCTGTTATACAGAAGAACAGGATACTAGAGTGTTTAGCCACGGGGAGATAACCGCTACGGGTCTCATCAATCTCCTTTTCTGTGGCAGCAGCGATCTCCTGCTTAGCACTGATCTCCTCAGACAGAACTTTAGACGAAGATAGAACCTTAATAGCAGTCTCGTCCTCTAGGATGTTACCCTGTGTAATGGAAAAATTCAAATTGTTAACAGAGTTAGTGCAAAGACACTATATTCACACTCCGTATATTTGTGTAGTTGTGGACTTTATAGCTGGTTTTATTATAGTATAAAATGATATATGATGGGAGATGAAATAAAAGCTATGTGTGCTTTTCATAAATATATCACATTACTTTTCCTATGTCTAAGGCGTCATAAGAAATGTATCAATATGTTGGTGGTTAAAAAGCATGGAAATACCGTTTATTGGGTGTACATGTAGTAATGAAATTTGGTATTTGAGGACATACTATGTACATAATATAGTAATATACATGCTAACCTCAGAGGAAGACAGAACTTTGAGGATCTTATCCTCAATTTCTTTGAGCTGTTTCTTGTTTGCAGCTGATTCTATAATAAGCTGATTCTTTTTCTCTTCCAGCTCTGGTTTCTCTCTGGCAGCCACTATACCCAGTAACTGATCCTCTAAACCTTGTGGGGTGATCATGAAGTTCAACAAGGTCACCTAGTAAAAAATTAATACATATATAAGGGTTTAAATAATCTAGACTGCATTATTATAAATGCATCAGTACCTGTATGGAAAGAAGTAGATGTACTGCAGAGTGCTATGAGCTGAAATAGTAAGGCTCATCCAATGGAGCTCAAACTGATGAATCCCATGGCACCAACCAGTAATATGCAGGATATCCAATTAAACCATCTCTCAAACCATAGGGAGACAACACGGTTACATATGTAACTTCAGCACGTCCTTGTCAATTGTCACAAGTCTCAATGATGTACAAGTTTATAATCAAAGCTACGAGCAGTAGTTGTGAAGTGAACTGACCTTGACAGAGATCTCAGGAAGGTAATGAGGGTTTCTTAGTCTCGTAGTCATATAGAGTCTGAAGTCATGAGAATATTCAATCACATTTTCTCCTAGCCTCAGGTACTCAACTCCCTGTCAATAGTAAGTTGAAATGTTATCAAGGTACAATTCATGGAAGAGACAAGGGCAAGTTTTTCCGGATATGTTTTAATACGACAACCCAGTAGCTTTTCTCTTTTGGTGCCCTTTGTCATGACATCAGTGATGTGGTGACCCTGCCAATAAAAGAATTGAATATCTTAATTTTTTATTACAAATTCTTCTGATCAAAAAGAATTAACAACCTGACTTGGTGTGTATTCATCATCATAGTAATTATTATCTGAGTGATATTTTCCCTGTGTGATTAGTGTAAATAAAAAAGATCCTGTAATTTAGGTTATGAAATGATTTGAAAGTGTCATGCAAAATGTTTGTTCAAAGGTTGAATGTTTCTCATTACAGAAGGTCATGCAATCATCGTGGTAGATGTTTACCATTGCTTGAAAGTACTCCTTTAGCTGAAATGCAGTTATACAACAATATAACAACAATATGGAGGATGGCTTTTTCGTTTGAGTTGATGGAGAACAGGGAATCTTCATTTAAAGCCATGCAATATTCAATGCAGCGTTTGATGACAGATTTGCAATACAACAAAGATGGTATTCATCGTAAGGATAACCTATGAGATACCTTCTAATATCGCCGCTGGGTTTGATTATCAAAAGCTATAATGGAGTAAAGCATGGGTAAATGCAAAATGATGGACACATTGCTTGGGTGAGAACCTATAGGCTTAACAATACATGTCTTCTATACCTCCTTTAGTCTCATCCTAACTTTTACATTGAGTCTTTCTCTGATGTTCTTACCACATTTCGTTGGTTTGATCCTTTTAGCCTGAGAGCAGTAGTCAAAATTCATAGAAACTGATTGCAGATGCCTGTTTCAATTTGTTTGCGTGGCCTCAAATTCAAATTTAACAATAATTGTGTTTATAGGATTGATTTATTTCCAGTGTTGAGTTCTACGGCAGGTACACTGTCCTGAACATCAAATAAATTCAATAATAGTTCAGTTCAATAAGTTCATCTGTCCATACCTGTTGTTTGAAGGTGAGCTTCTGTAGTACAGGTTCCAGGATAGGATCCAGCTCCTCCGCCACATTCTCGATAAGTACAGGTGTGCCGAAGGTGATGGCATTTTCCAGAACTCTTACGTAATTCGCATCTGACAGTTTCACAACATTCAATTTGTTATGCTTCTCCATATTCTTCACCCATTTGTTTGCTTGTCCTGAAAATAGAAAATATTACTAAAACGCACCGATAATAATCCAAATAACATTCTGCCATAATTTATTTTCTGTGTGGTAAGTGCATTGAAGGAGAGCAATATACCGATCAAGAATTCAGGAAACAAAATTTAGTGTTACAGCTTGACATTGTTATAAGAGAAATTTTATCATTGTTTCAAGTGTTTTGCAGCAGTGATGTTTAGCTTCTATCCTCTCACCTTGTGGATCAATCATTAGTGGCCATCGCCTAGAGTTGGACACAATGATACCATTATCCACACTGAAACTGTCCACAGGGAGACCTGCTATATTCCAGTCTCGAATCTTTACTGGCTCTCCCAGTGTGGCAGCCAGTGAGAAAGTCGCTGAGCAAGGAATCATCTTTTCCTTGCAGAGCTTCAGCCATTCCGCTGTGGCATCCTAAAAAATATAAGAAATACAGTAATACAGAGAAATTATTATATAAAATATATAGTATATGAATTGTACTCAATCTTTTCGAATGCATGATGTATAATGCATGATATCACTCACAAAAGTATATGGATATATTAATACATACACATTTATATATATGCTCGCAAATACACAAATTCAGCAACATGTGACTGGTTATACAGTGATATTATAAGGACATACGGTGATAATATATGTACATATCTGAGATATACGATATGATATAATATTATTTTAAACATATTATATTATATTGTATACATATCATACTGCCACTCACATTTCTGAAGTCAACAGTAAAAGCTCCCAGATAAGCTACAACACCAGCACTGAGTAACACATCCCCGGTGATATTGATGTAGAGTTTGCCCAGAGATTCAGCCATCATGGTCCATCTGTCCTTCTCACCTCCGAGTCCGCTAATCAGCTTCTCAGCTCTGATTAGCTTCTGACCACACAGGTCAATGTTCCTCTCCAGGTCATTCTTCTTGGAGTTCATCTCCTCAAACTCATCATTCAATTTTTGTAGCTTATCTGAAACCTGAAAAATTACAGCGAATATCATCAGACTGAGGATAGATGATTGAATAGCCGCAGTAATCCAGTAATAGTTACCAGTTTGCCTGCCTTTGAATCAAGCTTGGGCTAGGTGAAAGACAAATTGAAAGTGGCAGGAAAGGTTAGGAGAGTTTTAAAACATTAAAGGGTTGATGAGTTTGCCTCAGAACCTACCTCTTTAAGTTGAGCTCTCTTGCTATTTAGTTTCTCCATTTGAACTGACAGCTCGCCTTCAGCCTCAGCCAGTTTAGCTTTCTTAGGAGCCACAACCTTAGCTACGGAGTCGTAGGTATCCATAGCCAGTACCCATTTACACAAACCCTCACAGGCAGTGGAGGCCTGAGCAATTTTAGGTGGGTCAAAATCTGGATTGTTTGTGTATCTATAAAAAAAAGGACAATGATTTGAAGAAATTCTTGGTAATTTTGTGCAATCAGGGAGTTTACTGATAGAACCGCATGGCTTTGTGGGAGTTGTCCTCAGTTTTAAAACGAGATCACGATTCCTCTGAGCTTTCATGCTTCATTCCCAACAAGTATCAGCTATCACTCAGATTACGCTTGCCTAGCCACATCCTTAAATTACCTTAGACTCATTGTTCAAAATATATTTTAATATTTTGAACTTATCCTAGGATATTAAGCTGTCATCACAGATACCTAAAGTTGTGATACACAAGATTTGCCCACAAAAACCATCCCACCAAATGATGTCATAAAAAGTTGTTGTACAAATACTTACGTTCCTCTGATTTTCTTCATGATTACCGGAGCAATACTATCCTTGTCATAAGTCTTCAGTCTCTCAAGGAACTTCAAATCACCGAGAAGTTTCATGGAGGCTCCCCAATAGTCGTCCGTCATTTTACCAGAGTTGGGGTCAGGTTTCCTTTCAGCTTTTATGCCCAACATGACACAAATAGATTCCATAACAAGTCTCACAGGCGCTGGAGGATTCTATAATGCAGGAAAATACCAGTTATAGACAGCTACGTAAAATTACTATTCTAGGACCTTTTTGTTAGTTTTAATTACATACTTTGATACTGATAAAAACTCTAAAATAAACTTGCGAACACAGCAACATTTAGGATAAGCATGAACTTATTTTTTATTAAATCTAGTATTCATAATAATATAATGTATCTGCGAAATGCAAGCCATTGAAAAACTGACCTTCATGGATTTGACAAGGGAAATATCATTGGGTTTGAGAGTATTGAGAGCAGATATAGCAGCATTTAGAGCGGGTATAGCCTTAGCTAATTCTCCCTCACACTCATCTTTGATAGCCTGAGCGGCAGCAGCTGCTTCGTTAGCTACAGCTTCATCTGCAGCGACCACCTAAAACATTCAAAATAAACTCGATAGCATGGAGTCTGAAATAGACATTATCACTCGTTCATAATAGCAATATGATTTCTATGAAGAAAATTCAAGGGCAGATTTCCATGCTGAAATGCTCAGCCCTTGATAAAGTTTAAAAATTATAGATTTTTATAAATGTTATAAAAATTTAAAAGTTATAAAAAGAAGTTGGATCCAGTTTGCCTGCAATCTGGATTGCTCCCCTTCCACTCCAACTCCAATGCATGCAAATGGATCAAACTTAGTCTAGCTCAACGCTATTTTTTTCGATTTAATCACAGTTAGCATTAGATACCATGCCTCACCTCTTTCTTTGCCTCAACCTCCACAGTATCCTGTTCAATCTTCACCATGAGTTTATCTGTTTCTGCTGAGGTTTTAATCAGCTCTGGTTGTAAATCTGTCAACTCCTTCTGCATGACTGCCACCTAAAAATGTTGAAAGTTGGCATCAAAATATTCATTGTCATTATCATTTGATACAGAACGACATCATTACATTGTCAGTGTAAATGAAATAAGCAAGGCACTGCTACGAATTGTGTCCACTAATGAAAACTTTCATGATTATTACTAAAATAAGTCACTACCATAGACTACATAATAAACCTTTATTTATTATATGGTTTCTACAAAATTGTGTCTAATTATCTCATAATCAAAACATACCTGACTGCCAGCAAACTCAAGTTTCTCCAGACCTGTCAGGTATCTGTTTCTGAGAGCTTCTATCTCATCTCTCTTTTTCTTGAGGAACAGTTTGAATGTTAGAATGAGTTCCAGGTAGGAGGTAGGTGTCACATAGTTATGCCTCCTCAAAGAGTCAAAATATCTGCAAGAAAATCAATTTAATTTAGAACATGCATGAAATTGCACCCATAATGCTCTTGGAATATCACAGACATGTTTGAATCTTTGGGTTCTGTATATCATTAGAGGTATTTTACATGGTACATTTAATACATTAAATTTTATACCATCCCAACAAATATCTGTGACAATGTTTATTATAAATTTAAATGGTAGTCAAGGCAAATGATGTGTGAGGTGGGCGGCTCTGCCATGGTAACCAATCAATCAAATCTGTCAAAAAAAAGGAAAGTAGGTGTTTTAAGGTAGAGAATTACAATAATTTATCTTTGGATGATCCCAATTAATCCAAAATGGTCTAATTAGGTAACCAAGGATACTTCTAGGCCTGGAACAGATAATCTGAGATCTCCCGTCTCACCATCAATGGTTCCATGGTGTAATGGTTAGCACTCTGGACTTTGAATCCAGCGATCCGAGTTCAAATCTCGGTGGAACCTTTTGATACTGGAGGGCATTATGGGATAGATGTGCGCAATATTTTGTCGATACTTCACCCTGTTTTCACCAACGCAATATGCATACCGCAATCATTATTGGATTTAATCTATTTTGGCGAATGCGTGAAGGTAGAGTGGGCACTGAAAAATGTAATGTTGAAAATGATACATAAATATGCCTCAGAATTTTTGGAGCACTGTTGGTTACAGACATGATTACAGGCCATATCCTCACAAATTCTTGTGCTTCGCTGTAACAAATATTGTCAACAGGGATACAGCTCTTTGCATAGTTTCAGCAGTCAAAACCTCGGGACAATCCAGGTAGAATATTATATATGCCCAACAAATTATGATCAAACAGCCATACAGGTAATTTTGGTTTCCTAGGGGACAAGAAATCAACTGAACCAAATTTATCGGTTTAGGAGGAAGGTAACCAAGGTTCCATGGTGTAATGGTTAGCACTCTGGACTTTGAATCCAGCGATCCGAGTTCAAATCTCGGTGGAACCTGTTTTTGGGGTCGCAGTGCATTGTGGTTGGATTGTAGGAGTATGGGTTCGTTCTCCCTCCTTTATACATGCTTATCCTATTCAAAATCTTCCAATAACTGTGCTCATATTGTTGTTTGGCCCTACGATACAGGACAATAGTCTGACTCCTTACAGGATTAACACCCCCCCCCCTTCAAAATCGTCCAAGGTTATCAGGTGGAGATCATCACTAACCTGCCAGATATACCAATGACATCCTCATGGAAATATTTACACATGCTGACACACTCTTGTCGGAGGTCATCTTCCAGCTCCACGTCAGCCAGAAACTTCTTAGCTACCATCTCAAGAGCATCTTCAGGCCAAGCCTGAAATAATGTTAACAGTTACATCCATGATTGAATTCAAGACAATGTTATAATGATTAGAGCCTCCAAACCTTTGCCCTTTGCCCTTTGCCCTTGCCACAGCCTTCTCTATGCATGAAAACATGAAACATCAGATGTAAAGCAGCATGAATCTAAGAGCATGATATAATGTCTTCTACCCTCTGATTTATAACTCCATTGGATATGTGTTCACTCACGAATAACAGGCTAGAACCAACAATTTATATCTACACTCACCAACATTGCCCTATAGGCGTATCGACTTCCATTTGCATCATAAATGGTCTTACCTGGAACCAATCTATTGTACAACAGTTGATAAGTGAAGGGAACATCCTCAGTCTGTTTCTGAAGGCGTCACCGATGGGAGACATGGCCAGAGCAACGTGTAGATTTGTTTTTACTCTCTCAATGAAGAAGTTATACATCGCCAGCGGTGTACTATCAACCTTCTTACCCTGCAAAGTTGATGTAAAAATATAATTAATAATATAATAACATTACAATAAAAGAAAATTATATTACATTATATATTAATAATTATTGGACATAACAACCTCTAATGTCATCCATATTCTTATTTTTCTATATCTGCTTGTCATTTCGAGCTAAAGTGAGAACATAGAATAGAGCAGAATAAATGGAACAATTACAAGCGACAGAACATTTACCTTTGCTGCTTTGCTGCGATCCCCAAACTATGAGAAAGTTACGAAAAATTTGAGTTTATGCAATGCTTATGTAGTTTCATATGAGCAGAGATCTGCAGTATACACACTTTTATTTGGGTTGTCTTGACAAGCTTTGTTCGGTGGTAGGGAATAAAGCTTGTCAAGACAGACAAACTTTCACTATACTACTACAACCTAAAAATTGGTTTTCTTGTCTACAATAAGCAGGAAAGAAAATTGGCTGGGAAAACATGCAGCAGGAAGCGAATCAGGCTCCCAGAGGGTTGATTGTATTTGAGTAGATGAGTCTGTCAATTGAGCTTGTAAAGAAATATATGGGAAGAAAGAGGTTATTCTAGTCTAGCCAAGAGTATGCTAGGAGCGGAGGTCTACTTAAATAACAAGGAAATATACTGACAAACCAGTTAACGTACTGTGATCTGAAGACAACATCAAACACATATAAGAAAAGTGACATGACATGAAAGGTGGTTTAAGTGCTCAAACTATTCCGATATAGCTGGTTGTATCATTATTCATCATGAAATGCTTCCGGCACAGTTTGAGCACTTGAACTACATGAAAAGTAGAAATAAGAGCAGTAAAGGATTAGCAGCCATGTTTAATATTTTCAAAAGCAAATGTTTTACTTTAGGTTAAGAGATCCCACAAAGTCTGTATGTTTACAAGTGGGTTTGTGATTCAAATTTCTTTTAGCAATTTTAAGAGGAAGAGGATTCTGTCTTACTTTAATAACTCTAAAATAGGCAATATTTCGTGGTACTGTAGTTTTGCAATATAACTGGGAGTTTAAACATGTATAAGAAATAAAGCAATACTTACTTTTTCCTGCAGAAAATAATAAAGAGAGTGCAAAAATGTTAGAGACAAGACTCACACAAAACCAAAACAAGATCACTCTTAAGGTGCTTAGGCAAACCAAAACATTACACGACAGGACAGGTAAATAGTGCGACAAATTATATAAAAAGGGATATTGAGGATGGTAGGATTCAGGCCAACAGTTCACAGAAAGAAGATAACTTCTTCTGTACAATGATCACACTCAACACATAATCACACTTGGGTTTCCACGCGATAAACACGATATCGTTACGTCACCGCACACATAGACTTATCAAGCAAAACAAAACATAAACAAGAAATAGTAGCATTGCTTCTCATACCTCGTTCTTAGCGACTGTCTGCATCTTCTCAATGATTTCAGCTTTCTCATCAGCCGGGAACAGGTTAGGTACGTCACCACTGTTCAGTATCATAGATATGTCCTCCATGAAGGACTCACTCTTTATCTGATTGTCAGCGAAGAGGAACACTGTGGGCTTTCCTTCTGTGCCAGCCTTTATCAGTAGCTAAAAAAAAGATATATGGATAAAATGAGATCTCAGACTCATCCTATGATGCAGTGTTCTGTGACTCATTAACCTTGTCAACCCATGGACAAAAATTTTGGAATTCCGTCTTTTGAATGGAAGCTCTAGCTTTGTCTTCATAAGTGATCTTATAATATAGGAAGGAGCACACAGAATACCCCTAGATTGCCTAAGACAGACCTGGTAATGTTGTTTAGACAAGTTTTTTGTTTTTCTATTCATTACTGAAGAGCAAGGCAACAGCAAAACTGTTCTACTCAATTAGACATTTAAGTGAATAGCAAATCTATAAAAATATACAATTTAAATGAGCTAAGCTGATCCACCTACCCTTTTGAGATCTTCTCTCCACTCATTCACACCATATCCTTTAGTGATCTCTATTTGGAAGAGATCATAGTCAGCCATGAATGTGGCTAGTTTAGTAGCACTCTGTCTACCGCTACCTCCAATACCTGAAGCACAGTAAACAATGTAACTGTCACATAGACAAACAATACAGCCAAAAATTTCATTTTTGATGCAAAGAATCGGAGTCACTGGGTACCTAGTACCTATTAACTGTTTAGATAATATAAGCAAAATTAGTGTCACTCAATGACATATATTCCTCTTCTTTGGGCACATAACAAAAAAACTTTTTTTTTCTTTAAAAATGATCATGATGCCAATAAAAGTATAAAGAATAAAAAGAAATTACTTTTGTACAAGTCTGGGAATGTGCTTGTTTTATACATGAATCTAGGGCTATGAACATACCGACTAGTAGGACATGTCCGTTGTCCTGCTTTAGCACTCTGGCTACTCTTGAGACATGCTCTATGGCAAACTTAAACATGACTAAGTGCATCGGAGCTTTGCTCACAAGGTTGTACTCATCTAAGTAACTAGAAACGACAGCAAAACATAACATTGGTAGGAGGTACATACTGAGGGAGTTTTCGGGGTTAACCAATTTGGAGGATGTGGGAATAGTTGGGATGGTAAAAATGATGGTTGTGTGTTTGAAAAGAGATACCACTGGGAAACATGGAGTTTGGGTATTGGTTCCAGTCCACCAATTCATCACTAGCTGTTCAGTCTAAAACTCAAAATCAAAACCTTTTACAGGGAATGCCTTTGCTGTATCATACTTAGAACAAAAGGAGACTGTGTCCCTTGCTATACTTAGTAACCTTGTCAAATCAGTACAACATTTACTGATCTATAATGTAAGTACTTCGCTCACTGATCTGACATATAATGACATTACTTACTGATCTATGGTAGAAGTGAGCTCTTTGAGGTCTTTAACCTCATCATATATCCTGTTAGCTGACTCAGTATCCATATAATCTCCAAACATAAGACTACGGATATGCTCATCTTCTATCTTACCAGATTGTGACAGGTGTGAGAGCACCTTGTCTATGTTCTGTTTAAAGTGGTTCTGACAGCCTTCCTTCACTATCGAGAAGAATGATTTTCTGCAAATACAAATTATTATCATACAACACAATGGAGTTTTAAGAGTCGTATAGTCAGAACAAAAGATGAGACAACTAAATAGGAAGCAGATTTCAACTGGACGCAAACTGACAATGAGGGAGTTTATTTAAATCTGGTCCAATGAAATTACCTATTTACTCTCCCATACAAGCAATGATCAGAGCAAGTTCTTGAGATTTGTTAAGATTTGATCATGGTAGGTTTTTAGGGCTTATTTCATAACAAAAGTTTAACCAGAGATATCAGGTCAAGCAAATACAAAAAACACATTAGACATTCACCTGTCGTCATCAGCAGTGAGACGATCATAGAACACTCTGTATACTTCATGTATCCATAGTCGGATGAGTTTATCACTTTCAGCCATGTGCGTGCTCGGTACCAGCAGTATACCGTTAATAACACGAGAGAAATCTCTCAAGTTAAATACATAGTGAGACTTTGAGGGTGTCGGCAGGAAACCCTCGATAGCTTTTTTGTACACTTCCATGGTAGCTTGCACAAGAACCTGGTAAAGGAACAGATTTTTCAGTAACTATAATGGAATTTTTTCTTCTGACAATGCTGTTATAAGATTCTACCTGGATTTGGGCAAAATACAGAACAACTAATCAACAATCAGTCATCCTTGTATTCTGTATGTTGTGCGTACAGAGAATAACCTTTACTTAGCCGAGGGCTTATATCCACTGAGGCTGGATCTTACCTTGCCCATTCTGGAAAATGAGGAGTCAAATCCTTTGTTGAAGTGCCAGTCGATAATAGATGTAAATATTCTACTCATTGTGTTATCATCAAATTCATCCATGGATATACAGTTCAGATGTCTGGTGAATCTGCTACTGATATCGTTACGTCCACCTCCAGGAGGTCCCATAGCTGTCACGAACAACTGTGAAGAAAATCAGAGGTCAGTGTCAAAAGCTACCGTAAACAAACGGAGGTGAGTATTGACGTGTAGCAAATAAATATGACTAAAATGATTTAAAATAGTAAGAATCGCTTTTATTTGATCATCTAAAATACTTGCTGCAAAGAAATTGATACACATGATTTGTGAAATTAATATTGCAGGAAAAAGACACCAACGTCCTTTTTTACATGGTTTTTCTACTCACCACATCATTGAGGTATAGTTTAGTTGTATCCTTTAGATCATACCAGTGACCGTGATCAATCCATTGTCTCAGCAGCTCAATGGGCGGCTGGGCACCTGAAAAGAGCAACAAAAGTAGTCATATGGTATGAAAAAAACGGTACAAACAGTTTACATGTTATTCCCATACAAATACTAGGTTAGATATCATTTCATAAAAATCCACCTGTGTAAAATTAGGGGTCACTTTTTTCATTCAATTGCAATTGTATGCACATTACACTGCAGCTGAGGTATATATTATATATTTATATAATTCATTGACACTGACGATTGTGACTGGACAAATAAGGGTATGTGGTAAACAAAATAAGAATTAAATTACATTTTTTCAAATTTTAAAAATTAAATTTATTCAAGTTGATATACTGACCGTATTTCTCTTTCTGTGGCATGTTCAGGTCATCTACAAACACGATAGCCTTCTTTCCTACTGGAGGACCAAAAACTCCCTTCCTTCGTCTGTCCAGCTTAGACATGATGATATTCTGTGTCTGATTGGCCGAAGTACGGGCAGAGAAGTTGATGTTGTTGGGAATGTACCTTTAAAAAACACAGGAAATTGTACTTTTTGCCTCATTATAAGACAACAATTTCATTTCACTTCACGGAATATGGTGACTAGGTCGATCAAAACCATTAATACAAGCAACTCTTAATATAAGCTCTAAGAAATCAGTAATATAACGCCTTGAAAAAACTTCGAGTCATAGGCGGCCAGCACCAGACTTGTCAGTAGTGATTCCTTGTCATCTACGGTGGTGTAAGATTATTTTGTTTCTTCCCATAAAAGTGACAAATATATTAGTGGATATCTTACTGGTCCTTAGGTAGCTGTACAAGGAATGAGTTGGTGATGGCAGACTTTCCTGTTCCTGTTGGTCCGACAAACAAGCAGGAGACCTCATGTGACAGAAAGAGCTCGAGGAAGAAGTTCTGTCTGGCCGTCTCAGCTGTAGGGATAATCAGGTCTGTAGCCTGTCAAATAATAATAGGACATGAGTAGCTTACGGGTTAGAGCGGCGGACTAACAGGGTCCTGGGTTCAATCCTCACAGTGGAAATCTACCCTTAACTCTTGAGACGTTGGAAAAAGTTCATCAAATGTAAAATAGAATCATGAGGAATTACACACTATGAGCTACAAAGGATCAATTCTTTGTTTGATTTAGACCATCCCAAGTTTAAGATCTAAGATAAATGTAGATACACCAAACTGTTCTATAGATTTACATGCCTGCCTGTCTATCTGCATGCCTTCAGATCAATGTTGTTGTAACTGTAATGGGTTATAAACAAACCTTAGCATTGGCAGGAATCTCTGTTTTGTTTCTGTTGACTAGGTCCATCCATTCTGACCAGACACCGCTGGCCTTCTTCTCAAACAGGAAGTCATAGATGGAGCCTCTCTCTGGTATTGAGTTACTCTTGGTTATCTTGATACTCTTTGGTTTTGGAAAGTCTGGGTCTGTACCTCCAATTAGGTTTCTACAAAAGCAAAACAGATACACATCCCGCCTTTAGATATCACAGGCTGGTATTCTCAATTCACAAGGCAATCATGAGGATCTACCAAATTTTTTTATAAATGTTTATTGTCATTTAATTGCGAATAAAAAACCCTGATAAAAAGTAGTTAAAACACAAAGGGGTTTATCAGATAGTTCGGAACTTATGGAGTTATGACAGCCATATTCAGCACCTTGCACCCCTGGACAGCTAAGCTTTAATTGTGATGTAAAATAAGGAGGTTATCCCGCACAATGAGGGTCTGCTGTAGAATTATTAATTTTACCTGAAGTAAACATCAAACTTCTTTCTGGAGTCTCCCATAATCAGGCCTCCTACAGACCAGACTAGGGAGAAGAGGAAGAGACCTTGCATCCACAGAGTGATCTAAAACAAAGTCATCATTTGACTTAATTATTAATCTCATAAGAATGATATAGTTTCTAAAGAAAAAATTTACCAACATAACATATGGCAATAACACTGCTCACTGAACTTGTAATTTTCCGTTCCATTCGACTTGTATTATGAATCGTTCCAAGATTGTCCTTCAGAAAAAAACTGATAAAAGCTTAGATATTTAAAAAAAATCAGACTTTTGGCAGAGAAAATCAAGTGAAAGGGAAACTCCTGAGATTTAGCAAATTGATAGAAATTTTTGGAAACATTTGATTTCAATAATTATAAAAAGGGTATAGTCAATTGAAAATACATCGATATTGATCTGATAGTGAAGGCTGAAATGATATGAGAGAAATGCATCACAATATCAAGAGAGGATAATTTCACCTGTGCATTATCGGTCGCTTCAGGAAATAAATTTCGCTGAGCACCTGCTGTCCCATCCTATGAAAAACCTCATAGTGTAAACAACAATATCCTAGTTCTCATTTTATATTAAATGCTGTATCAAAAAATGACAATTGAATAACTCGAATTGTCATGTAATCATGAGATATAACCTGGCAATAACCGGAAACAGCAATTTCAGCAAATATTTTTGTCAGCAAAATACCAAGCAGCAGGGTAGGACATTAATTAGTGGTTAGCAAACATAATGCTAAACCAGAGACTAAAGATATATCTATAGTCTCCGGCTAAACTCTATATGCATAGCTCATCGCCTATGCCCCTTCACCATCATGCTTCCCATGACCAATAGAATGATAAAATTAAGCAACAGTTAACTGCTCTATTCCAACCATAACAACGCAACACAGACCCAGTGTCAGGGTATATACACCTGTGACCAGATGGTCGGTGTACACACTTATGCCCCTGTTGCATCATAAGGGCTGGGATATAGTAGTTTATCTCAGGAATAAATATTAATTAGCAACTTCTTTCACTTACTGTGTTTTTAGAAGGCTACAGAAATAAGTGACCATGGTTATTGTTGGTATTTTCGTTTTAGATTTTAGGTTTACTTTAAACCATTTGGACTGCGATGGTTTAGCCCTATATAGATAAAATTGAGGCAGAAAACAATTTTTATCAATTAAAACATGAAAACCGAACGGGTCTTTGCCTAGTGATATCAAACTTATAACAATTGTACCACGGCAAATAATATGCTGAACATACCGTTTGTTGGTTCATTTCGTTGCCGTCCTGACCAGCCATTTTAATCTCATCCATGAGACAGGTGAGGGTAGTCATGAGAGATCTGGCCAGGTGGAGCTCTGAAGTCATCAGAATCTGCTTACAGTTATGTCTGATAAAGTCAAAGCAGGGCTGAAGGAGCCACTCAAACAGATCATTAAGGTAGGCTCGATTCTCCTCATCTAGTGACTCGGGTAACTCGTGCTCCATATACGAGTCTACAGAAGGAGAACACAGAATTAAAAAAGAGGTGATCATAGGGATATTGAACAGACCAGCAAGATTTTTCATTCCTCTCATAATTGGATATGGAAAGAAGTCCCTGTTAGAACATCAACCAATAAAATACAAATTCATGGTGAGAAACTTGTCCACCTTGCTACAGATAACTCATTGGAGGATGGCTTCACGTTATAACCATTACTTGCAACGATGTTGGTGACTTTTTACATTTCATATCAATAAAAAAGAATCGGAACTGCAAACATCTGAATACCAGAAATTAAGAAATTCATCCATCTTTTTTTTTTTTTCCCAGGTAGTTCGAACGAATTGAAAATCTGTCTTACCTTTTAGAGGTCTCCAGCCCATCTGATGAGGCTCCATGTAGATCATACCACATCTGCTGACAGTAGCCGGGGATGCCTGCTCCAGGTCGGCAGGCTCGAATATCAGGTTCATCACGTTGGACATCTGTATGATCTCACCGCTCATCAGGCACAGCTTCTTGTTATCATCGAGTACAGTGTTCATGTTCTCGATCCAGACGGCATCTACTGGGCCGTCAAATAGTATCCACTTCCTGTCCTCTGAGGGATTACTAGCGTACTCTCTGAATGTGTTAGCTAACACACCTGAAATAAAAATAATAACATTATTGATTTTTTGTTGTTGTATTTTTTGTAGTTTCCTATATTTACTTTGTATTTCTTGTATTTGAATATCATGTTGACCGAGCAATGCATAGAAATGACCATGTATAAACAAAATATATATCAATAAACAAGTTTGTATGTGATATCATGTTTATTAATTTTTGTGGTAAAATTTCTTTTTTATCTTATATATCTTTTTATATTATATTTGAATGAATAATGTTATGTTAAGTTACACATGCCTGTATCTTAACACATCTTTCAGGTTATTTGCTAGGTATATTCGGTTGAAGTTGTCATACATCTGATTTTCACTACCTGGTTATAATGAATTAGCATTTGCGAGCAGTATGCAACTGATGGCCCCATATAATCAGGAAGGCTGAACTCTATAGATGTGATTAATTTCCACAACCGGATCATTTTCTATGGAAACCTTTGCACACGTCTACTGCCAAGTGGCAGGGTAGCTATTTTATTGCAGCCACGTTGGCACGCATTATTATAATTAATCACAGGTGATGTTTTTTTAATGAGGTCAAAGGAAATTTTTTCACACTTGATCAATTCATTATACTCATTCACTTATTTATTCATAATATTAATTATTATGGTATGGTAAGGGAAGGGGTACTGACGAGAGGGCACAACCAGGGCATCTGTAAGTAATTAACCATGGTGTAATGGTTAGCACTCTGGACTTTGAATCCAGCGGTCCGAGATGAGTTCAAATCTCGGTGGAACCTGTTTTTGAGGCTGTCGTGCATTGTGGGATGAATATAAGAAAAAATAACTGATGGTTAATTCTGTAACATAGCCCCTCTAGTCAACAATCACTCATAACTTAGGCCCATAAATACTCGAGGTTGGGTGAGAGGAGGGGCAAGAAGTTGGTGCCAAATTTGGGGCGAGAGGATGGATGCGGGTTCATTTGAATGAAGTATATTTTGTCAAAACACGTATGCATAAAAATGTATTTTAGGATGTTTGGTACTGACCTGGCCTGACCTGGCATTATCACAACCAACCATATACTCTACTTTTTCTAGGAATTTACAATTATTTGTAAAGAAGTTCAAATCTATGTAATTGTATGTTTTCAGCAATTGGAATTTTCGAATAATTTGTTAAGAATATGTTTCCTGTGTGGGTTTCTGGTTGATCAGTTAGCCAAAAGATCCCTGACACAGGTAACTCTGGTTTCCTAGGGGACAAGAAATGGACTTTTGTTGGAAATTAGAGAGTTGGTAAAGCCCAACCAGGGTTCCATGGTGTAATGGTTAGCACTCTGGACTTTGAATCCAGCGATCCGAGTTCAAATCTCGGTGGAACCTGTTTTTGAGGCTGTATTGCATTGTGGGACTAAATTTGAGACTGCAGTGTATAGTGGGACAAACAGTGAGCACACAACTCTGTCTTTGTCAGAGAAACAATAGCAACAAGCACACAAGTTTTTTCACCATGCATACTGATGATAGATATGCAGTGGATGTGTGCTTGCTGCTTTTGTGCCCTCACAGAGTTTCTCTGACAATGATGGAGTTATGGGCTCATATTGTTCATCCCATAATGCACTGCAGCCTCAAAAAAAGGTTCCACCGAGATTTGAACTCGGATCGCTGGATTCAAAGTCCAGAGTGCTAACCATTACACCATGGAACCATGGTTAAGCTCTTTCTAGACCTTCTGGTTTCTGGAGGAGTTAATCTATTGGTATCCAAGGAGCCTAGGATTGACTTGATTAAGATAATTTATATTCACAGGAAACAGATCTCTAATTGCTGTAACCCTAAGTTGATTCATTAATTAGATAGCGAATCAGTCTTCTTTTTAGCTCTTTGGAGTGTTTTATGAGATTTACCTAAGATCACATGCCAAATATCTGATACAAACAAACATATGAAACCAGATATTTTTCAATCCAATAATTCAAGCACTTTTATCACAAGATAAGTCTTGTTGGGGTGATAAAAGCTCTCTATTCGTTGGAACAAAAAATCCAGTTTAACTGCTTGTTTGTATGAGAAAGTTATCAAGTGTGATTGGTGAGGTTTCATAAAAAAATGCTCCAAGGAGCTTAGAGGATGAATTTTTTACTGTCAGCATAATCGATCAAATTCAGGTAGCAGAAATGAAGCATTTTCAGAATAACCATGATCTATTTCTAACCAATATTAGTGATCTTAATTAACTCCATTTTAGTCTCCTTGGAGACCAATAGATTAAATCCTCCAGAAACAAGAAGGTCTGGAATGAGCCTAACCGGGGTTCCATGGTGTAATGGTTAGCACTCTGGACTTTGAATCCAGCGATCCGAGTTCAAATCTCGGTGGAACCTGTTTTTGAGGCTGCAGTGCATTATGGGAAAAACGGTATTGCAGTGCATTGTGGGATAAACTATGTGATCCCATAACTCCGTTGTTGTCCAAGAAACTTTGTGAGGGCAAAACAGCGGCAAGCATACAGGGTTAACAATGCAATTGTTAGAAAAGAAGGACACCATACATAATATAGATAGATGATAGAAATTATGAATATTGTGGTATTGTATTATTGTCATAGAGTGAGAGTACAGAGAGGTTAAGCTTTGGGCTATGATTAAAACACTCTGTTGGTAAGAATGAGAATCTGATTAATATAATGTAGTTATCCAGGGGAGTTTAAAAATTAAAAAAACCCTCCATGGAGCTGAGTTGATGACTTTTTAAATGTCAGATTAATTAATCATTTTAAGGTAACATGAGTGAGTCATTTTCAGTATAATTATGCTCTGTTTCCAGGTGATTATTAATGAATTCGATTAAGCTCAATCTTAGTTTCCTTGGTGACCAAATGATGAACTCCTCCAGAAACCAGAAGCTCTGGAATGTGTCTACCCAGGGTTCCACGGTGTAATGGTTAGCACTCTGGACTTTGAATGTAGGGATCCGAGTTCAAATCTCGGTGGAACCTGTTTTTGAGGCTGCAGTGCATTGTGGGATAAACTGTGTGGCTACAGTGCATTGTGGGACAAACTGTGAGGGCACACAACTCCGTCATTAACAGAAAACTCAGTCTCCCACCCTCCCTGTTGGCACAACAGCGGTAAGTTCACAGAGTTAGCATTGCATCACACCATAAATATAAAGGATATATATATATATATATATATACATATCGTGATACCTAAGGAGGTACACTGCTACTAATATAGTATCTAGTCGCCAGTTGTGAAGTGAGAAATCAAAGAGCTAAGTCTCTCTCTCTTATTGGTTAGTAATAAAATATGGTCTACAAGGTTTGTCATCAAGGTTAATTGGTAAAATTTTGTGTAGCAAACCAAAGAGCTAAGATGATGACTTTTTCATTGTACAATTATTCAATGTATTTGAAGTAACAAAAATTAGACATTCTCTTAATAATCATGATCAGTTTCCAGGTGAATATTAGTGATCTTAATTAACTCCATTTTAGTCTCCTTGGAGACCAATAGATTAAATCCTCCAGAAACCAGAAGGTCTGGAAAGAGCCTAACCAGGGTTCCATGGTGTAATGGTTAGCACTCTGGACTTTGAATCCAGCGATCCGAGTTCAAATCTCGGTGGAACCTGTTTTGTGGTAGGGGTGCATTGTGGGAGGAACTACGTGACTACAGTGCATCTTGGGACAGTCTAAGTGAGCCCAAAACTCCACCATTGTAAGGGAAACTTAGTGTGGGCACAACAGCTGCAAGCATATAGGGTTAACAATGCAATGGTTAGTATAGGAGAACACCATACATGATATAGATGATAGATATCATGAATATTGTGTATTAGAGTAATAGAGTGAGAGTACACAGAGCTTTGACTTCTGGGTGTGATTAAGGCTCTCAATTGGTAAGAATTAAAATCTTATTAAAACCGTTTAGTTTTCCAGGGGAATTGATAATTTTAAGGAAACACATTTTAAACAGCTGAAGAGATGACTTTCAAACTGTCAGATTAATCAATCAATTTCAGGTAACAGAAGAAGTGAAATTGTTTCAGAATAATCATGATCTGTTTCCAGGTGAATATTGATGGTCTTAATTAAGTAAATCTTAGTATCCTTGGTGACCAATAGATAAACATTTCAAGAAACCAGAAGGTCTGGAAAGAGCCCAATCAGGGTTCCATGGTGTAATGGTTAGCACTCTGGACTTTGAATCCAGCGATCCGAGTTCAAATCTCGGTGGAACCTGTTTTTGAGGCTGCAGTGCATTGTGGGAGAAACTGTGTGGCTACAGTGCATTGTGGGACAAACTGTGAGGGCACACAACTCCGTCATTAACAGAAAACTCAGTCTCCCACCCCCCCTGTTGGCACAACAGCGGTAAGTTCACAGAGTTAGCATTGCATCACACCATAAATATAAAGGATATATATATATATACATATCGTGATACCTAAGGAGGTACACTGCTACTAATATAGTATCTAGTCGCCAGTTGTGAAGTGAGAAATCAAAGAGCTAAGTCTCTCTCTCTTATTGGTTAGTAATAAAATATGGTCTACAAGGTTTGTCATCAAGGTTAATTGGTAAAATTTTGTGTAGCAAACCAAAGAGCTAAGAAGATGACTTTTTCATTGTACAGTTTTTCAATGTATTTGAAGTAACAAAAATTAGACATTCTCTTAATAATCATTATCAGTTTCCAGGTGAATATTAGTGATCTTAATTCACTCCATTTTAGTCTCCTTGGAGACCAATAGATTAAATCCTCCAGAAATCAGAAGGTCTGGAAAGAGCCTAACCAGGGTTCCATGGTGTAATGGTTAGCACTCTGGACTTTGAATCCAGCGATCCGAGTTCAAATCTCGGTGGAACCTATTTTTGAGGCTGCAGTGCATTATGGGAGAAACTCTGTGACTACAGCGCATTGTGGGACATTCTATGTGAGCCCACAACTCCATCATTGTAAGAAGAACTTTGTATGGGCACAACCAGGGAGGCACAACGGTGGCAAGCATACAGGGTGAACAATACAATTGTTAGTATAGGAGGACACAGTACATGATATAGATGATGGATATTATGAATATTGTGATATTGTATTAGTGTTATAGAGTGAGAGAGCACATAGCTTCGGCTTCAGGATGTGATTAAAGCTCTCTTTTGATAGGAATTAAAGTCTGATTTATATGGTGTAGTTATTCAGGGAAATTAAACATTTAAGAAAATAAACTCTAAACAGCTGAGCTGATGGCTTTTTAAATGTCAGATTGATCAATCAATTTCAGGTAACAGAAAAAGTGAGAAATTTTCAAAATAAACATGATCTGTTTCCAGGTGAATATTGATGATCTTAATTAAGTAAATCTTAGTTTCCTTGGTGACCAATAAATGAACTCCCCCAGAAACCAGAAGGTCTGGAAAGTGCCTAACCAGGGTTCCATGGTGTAATGGTTAGCACTCTGGACTTTGAATCCAGCGATCCGAGTTCAAATCTCGGTGGAACCTGTTTTTGAGTCTACAGAGCATTGTGGGTCACACTGTGAGACTGCGGTGCATTGTGGGACAAACTGAGAGAGCACACAACTTTGCCATTGCCAGTGAAACAACAATGCACAAAGGATTTTTTCACCATGCATATAGATGCAATTTATGTAAGCATATTGTAATACCTCTGGCACACTGTTTCTTATCTTAGGGAGTATTCAATGGCTGGTTTTAAAGTGAGAATATGCAGAGCTAAGTCTCTGGACGTGATAAAAGGTCTCTAATTGTTAGAACAAAATTCTGGTTTATAAGTTTGTTTGCATGAGAAAGTTTTCAAGTTTGATTGGGTAAATTTCATGAAAAATTCCAAAGAGCTAAGACGATGACTTATTCACTATCAAATTTATCAATCAATTTCAGGTTAAAGAAATTTGACCTTTTCAAAGTAATCATGATCAGTTTCCAGGTGAATATTAATGATCTTAATTAAGTAAATCTTGGTCTCCTTGGATACCAATTGTTTAACTCCTCCAGAAACCAGAAGGCCTGGAAAGAGCTTAACCAGGGTTCCATGGTGTAATGGTTAGCACTCTGGACTTTGAATCCAGCGATCCGAGTTCAAATCTCGGTGGAACCTGTTTTGCGGCAGCAGTGCATTGTGGGAGAAACTACTTGTCTACAGTGCATCTTGGGACAGTCTAAGTGAGCCCACAACCCCATCAGTGTAAGGAAAACTTAGTGAGGGCACAACAGCGGCAAGCATATAGGGTTAACAATGCAATCACTAGTATAGGAGAACACCATACATGATATAGTTGATGGATATTATAAATATTGTGATATTGTATTAGGGCTATAGAGCGAGAGTACACAGAGCTTTGGATTCTGGGTGTCATTAAAGCTCTCTATTGGTAAGAATGAAAATACGGTGAAGTTATCCAGAGGAATTGAAAAGTTTAAAAGAAACACTGCAAGTAGCTGAGCTGATTACCTTTTCAAAGCCAGATTGATCAATCAATTTCAGGTGACAGTAATTTGACAATTTTCAGAATAATCATGATCACTTTCCAGTGAATATTAATGATTTTAATTAAGTCAATCTTATCTTAAAACTCCTCCAGAAACCAGAAGCTCTGGAAAGAGCCTCACCAGGGTTCCATGGTGTAATGGTTAGCACTCTGGACTTTGAATCCAGCGATCCGAGTTCAAATCTCGGTGGAACCTGTTTTGAAGCTGCAGGGCATTGTGGGTTAAACTGTGTGAGTGCAGTGCATTGTGGGACAAGTGGATTCGTCATTGTAGGAGAAATAACGTTCTCTTGGTACATATAGATGATAATCATGTATGAATACTGTGACACCTCAGACACACCTACTATAATTTAGTTTTTGATGGCCAGTCGCAGTGACTAAAAGATTTTACTGATAAAAATAGAATTAAATTTCAAATTATATGATAGTCATCATTGAGGATTAGTGAAATTTTGTAACACACTCCAATTTGATTGAGGTTGATTACTGTTGTACTGATAGACCATAGGTTTGCTGTTAGGTTTATTCAATGCTTCATAATCATTTCTACTAGGAAATATATGTTTCAGAAATGATACAACCGTTATCTGTGATCAACAAAATTCTGCATCTATTCATCTTAATTATAACAGCGTGCTATGATATGTACTAGCTATTAGCTAGAGATTGCAAAAGGTTTTTGGCAAGTTTTAGCAAAGACAATGATCACTATTTTGAGCTTCTATTTCAGTAATCCGGTTTGGACTCGGTTTGATTTATTTGTTTGATGGTGTATGTATGTGCATTTTTCTGCTCTTTATTTTAGTTCTAGCCACATATTATCTCTTATCTGTCACACTTGTTAAATTGAATATATCCACTTTTTAATTTTATCCCATCAATTTTAGTATATTTCAACCTTTTTTCTATTATTTAACGCTTTTTCAAACAATTTTATGATTATGATCATTAGAGCTGAGATGATGACTTTTCTTATTGCTAATAATTGATCAATCACATTCAGTTCACAGGTCTCATTTCCAGAATTTTCAGGTGATTATTGTAATTAAGGCATTTCTTGTTTCCTCGGAGACCAATTTATTAATCTCCTCCAGAAACCAGAAGGTCTGGAAAGAGCTTAACCAGGGTTCCATGGTGTAATGGTTAGCACTCTGGACTTTGAATCCAGCGATCCGAGTTCAAATCTCGGTGGAACCTGTTTTTGAGCTGCAGTGCATTGTGGGGGAATCTGTTTACTATGACATGGCTGCACACTTTTTCCATCATTTATGAGAGGGAGTGTGTGAGTGCACAACTCCAATATTGTTAAAGCAACCTTGCTTTTTAGGGGATCAGTTATTGAACATCTCATGTAAACAGGGGCCAGTTGTAGTGTCAAGAGAGTGCTCCATGGTTGTTTCGGTGCGATGTCATTTTGATATGCAGGTGAAACTTGATGAACCGAGTTGGCTTTACTTTACAAATCAAAGTAAGTAAGTATATAAAAATGGAAAATGCATGGAAAATGTTGTTTATGTTGCATTTGTTTCTTACCATCAGTCCATTCGTGAGAAACGGGATCAAAGCATCCGTACAGCTGTCCCATGGTGATAGCCTTAGGGTTGAGTATCTTATACAGTACTTTGTGTTCATTCATAAGACCAGCAAGTTCAAGGTCATGTAGAGAATCAGCCAGGACTTGATAGACACAGGTTTTACCAGCCATTGGCTCTCCAACTATCATGAAACCGTGTCGTACTAACATCATCTCATATACCTATGATATAATATAATATAATATAATTTAATATGTCAGATAACTATTATAACAAATTATGACATCCATGAAAAACTACAGTGATAGGGGGGGGGGGGGGCGCAACTGGGACACATGAAAAAATCTCACAGCACCAGGCATTTATGTTATTACTTTTTGTTTTTCTCTCAAAGCATTGAATATCAATAATGGCAGCTCCAATAAATTTCAATTCAAGGAAAAACTGAATGAAACACCACCTGTTTTATTTTATAGTACTTGTATGATCCAATCAATTTACCTGAATGATCTTATCGATGAACCAGGGTACGGCCTGTAACTGTCTCTTTGCAATGTTGGCTTTTAGAGCATCTAGGAAGACGTCATAATCAGGTTGTGGCAGCTCAACTCCAGGGAAGAGATCAGAGATGATACCCTCAAATAGAGGCACATCCTACAATATACAAGATAACTTGATGAGCTGTTCTGATTTGAAAATATTATAGACTATTTTAGTCTTTGCTGTGTGCAGGAAGCTGAAAATGAGATATATTTAACACAAAATTTACAATAACACAGTCAGGGTATATGGTTGGGAGCAGGTGCTACGTGTTTCTGAAGGTCAGATTTATCTTTGTTACATAATTACCTGAGCGAGGAATTTGGGCAGATTGACATCCATGAGAGCTTTCAGCAGCAGCACAGACTCGTGCTGTTCTGGGTATTTGAGCTTGAGATTACCAGCAGCAGTCAACACAGACTTCACAGCTCTCATACCTGACAAGTAGATAAAATTTATTTTGAACACCTTTATTGAGAGTCTTTTTCATTTCATTTAAATAAAGGTTTTGCCAAATCAAGAATATAGACAAATAGATCGACTGCAGTAAAGTATCACAGTTGAATAGAAGAATGAATCCATTCTCCATCATAGGGCTAAATACCTCTCCAAACGGAAATATGCATGTGAATGCATTCTGAGACCTGTCTCAAAACTGTTGTTTTGAGAAAAGTTTGTATTATACCATAATTTAAGGTACATAAAAATTTATTGATAAGCTGGATTCAAATTAAGCGAATTTACCAATCTGGTATTTTAATAACCATAAAGATTTGCGATTTGCTGCCCTGTAGTTTATAGCCTGCATTGACCAAATTACAATGAATGCATGCCGAGATACATTGTACTCTTGAAATTTACTGGTTGGGCTGTAGATTTTATTCTTACCGTAGTCATAATGGTGCTGAGAGGATAGCTGTTCAGAGCAAAGAGTGTAAGTAGCTACAATCTTAATAGCGAGAGCTCGAGCGTCCACAAATCCACAGGAGTACAAGACGATCTCTCCTATCATAGCATAGTCAGGTACCATCATAGCCACAGTTCGGAACAGCACCTGGTCATCATCACAAACGCATGGTCAATTTTGTATCATGAAAACCAACTTCATTTACAAAACTTTTGATTAAAACAAAATAAGACTTTATTTGCATTAAAATGAAGTTGGTAACAATGTTACAAACAGTCCTTATTCCAATCATCTTGTCCTGGAGAAGGGGCTTGCCGATGATAACAGAACCAACCTAGATTCTTAATTCCAATTCTCAAAGATTATTTTCAGTTATTTGAAATCCAATAACTGAAAATAATCTTTGAGTATTGGAATAAATTGTTTATTATCGTATATAGAATATGGTATAGAATAGAAGAGTAGAATATAATAAATAATAATATTATTTATCTTTAGGCAGACTGGACTCACCTTCAGGTTATCAGGTAATTCCTGTCTACCGGCATAACCTGGGTTCATTGTGATGAACATAGTACATGTAGGGTTGAGGGACAGTTCAGTACCCTCAAACATGAATCTCTTCAGTTTAGAGGCGATGGCTGTCTGAATACTTTGAATCTGTTGTGCCACCACTGACAGCACCTACAAATAGTCATGAGACGTGGCATCACATCAATTACAAAAGCTATTTTTCGATCTCAACTGGTATCTCAATAATAACTTCAGCAATCAGCAATGACAAAATGACATGAAAATAAGTTTTCATAGGGATGACAAACTTTCATTTTCTAGTTTTTCCAGCTATCCGAAAAACAAATTGAAAATGAATGCCTAGCATATCATGTGGGCATAACTCCTCTCAATAGTTGAATTATAATACAGTCAAACTTTCCTTCTGCCTCATGGTAAAACGAAGAGGTCTTAAGAATCAACCATCATTCTATGAATCAAATGATGGACAAGGAGTGGAATAAAAAGTTACTTTACCAGCAAAACTCACTCACCTCCAGTTCAATCCTGTTGAACTCATCGAAGCAGGCCCATGCTCCAGCTTGTGCTAGACCTTTGAAGAATTTACCCATAGCCTTATAATCCAGACCGTCGGAACAGTTGAACACAACACACTACAAAATGCAAAATTAAGACCATTGACTATGTCTGTGCGATTGGCTTATATAATGGATTCTGGTGAATTAAAGTGCTGAAAATAACATTCATGAAGTGCAACAATCAGAAAATTTTTTTTTATACCTATGAAGGGATCAGAATGAATGTAGACTGGACCAAACTTAGACCATAGTAGATTAAATTCGAATGAAGAATGAACAAACTGCACTTCAATTGAATATGAGCCTAAATCCTTGATTCCATTGCGCTATTTATATGAGAATACAAGTGAATACCTGTGATAATCAAGTTTTGGTCATACCTTTTTCATTTCAAGTTGTTACTATATGAATGCATTTTATTCCCTGTTAATCCGACCAAAATTTTAATCCCATAACAACCCAAACTGCTCATTTGCTGTATTGGTACTGCATGTAGCCTAATAAGGGTAACACCACCGAGTTGGGTAATTGCTCACATATTATGGTCAATTTAGAAAATCATGTATCAGGCCAGCAGCAGCACCTCACTATTGTTTCATTGTGTGTAAGGATGATGAACAGAGAAAATTAATAGCAAATAATCAAATGATATTTATTATTGTTTGGATTTTTGAAGTGGTACTATTCCATAAGTGGGGCAATAAATAATGTTTTGCTAAAATTATTTCTGATGCAGATTCTACAATATTTCTGCAGAACTAACTTGCAAAAGTTACTTGGCAACATTTAGCCAATCAAAATGGATAATTTTGATGATTAGCCAATGACAGTGCAGAGCATTCTTGTTTATAAAAGATGGCCGCCAACCATGAGGCTTGCTGCATCAATTCCCACAACACAGAGCATATGATAAAATCCACTGATTAAATTGTCACAACAGCAACTGGACAATGCTCTGAGCAAAGCTGAGGATTGGGTTTTGCTAGACAAACAGCCTGAGCAGCAGGAAGCTACTGAATTACTCTAGATCAGAGAGATAAGCTACCATCATAATGCATATGATCAATGAACTAAACCTTAGTTCATTGATATGATCATGGGATATATATTGTGATAGAATGGAGAATAATGACAATAGAAATGAACATTCTTTCTATGCTCACAAAATCTGCTATCTGAGATTTGTGTAGCAAAACTAGTAGCTGCACAGAAAGCCCACACCAGGAAAAATGTGAGTGTTAAGATGAATGATTGTGATAGTTTAGTTCACTTCCAGGTTTCAATGTTTTTGTTTACTACAAGTACATTTATTTGTTTATTTCATGAACATACTAGTGTCTCTTCTAGTACTAGTAGCCTATCCTCATCCCAGGTGTTTCAATGTGATGGTAGGTTATCAATATTATTAGAAAATCAATAATTTAAAAGGATTGGGTTTACGTAAAAAAAATAGGTCTATGTAATTGTTGACCTTACTTTCAGCAAGGAGTAACTTCGCTATTACAGCTTACTCCAGTCCAAATCACAGGCCTTCTGTAGTTGGTGCAAGTCCAGTGGTCGAGTGCCCCAGTAGTCAAGGCCTAAGAGAGAAAAGGCCTCGACCACTGGGGCACTCGACCACTGGACTTGCACCAACTACGGAAGGACTGTGGTCCAAATCACTACATTTAAAGCATGCCAGTTACTCATCAGCCTTTTAATGCTAGTGGGACTGGATTGCTGTTACTACTAGCGAGGCGTAACACTGCTGTTAGCATTATTAGTAGTGTTAATGTGTTGTGATAGCAGTGTTATCAAACTATCATTTATGTATTAAGAATGAAGATACATCTAGTAGTGATGATGACAACGGAAACAAGGCGACAGCTTGTTACTCTTTACTGTTCAGTGTTTATGAATTACAGATGCTCGATTCGTTTTTTTTTCAGCTGGCTTGTAACAAGCGGCTCAAGCTAATGAAATAGAGAGCTTACTATTATATATTTGAAAACTCTGATGATGTGGCAAGAGAAGCACACTACCATCAAATACTATTCCAGGAAGACTTATGAAAGGTGAAGGGTAGTTCAAAACCTTGAAAACTCTAGAGGAGTAAATAGTTTGCTGGAGGAGATGTTTACCATTTCACACACTCCTAAGACAGGTGACATCCAAGCCTTACTTCATTTAGACTCTCACCTCAGCTTGCCAAAAGTTAGTGCTAGCTAACATTAAGTCACCCATAAACTAGCTAAACTAAGCCAATTATTACTCCTCTAGGGTAACTATAGGTTATTTCTGTAGTGTTATATCTATTTCAGCATCTATGTTTTATTTAAAGAAGAGTCTGCTTGTAAAATATGTGTTTATATATCTACTTGCTTGTAATACGAATAACATATTCCTCCAACAGATTTGTTTTGCAAGCTTTTTAACTTTGCTGCTAGATGTGATGTGAGATAGAATCATTTTTGTTCAAAGGTTGTTCTACCTCCTGCTGTTAACTTGAGTTGAGATCCAGTTATGCGATTATATTTCCGCTCCTTAATCTTGAGTTTCATCATTCTTTCAGTGATACAGCGAAGGAGGAAGAACCACGCAAAAAGGCTTAAAATAACTATTGCGATCATAGATCATTGCCAAAGTCCAAGACTAAGAAGCACCAAATTTAACAAGATGACCAAGTACAAGAATACTCTGCATGCATTTGTGTCAAAGCATGTTTTCACACGAATTTTATATTCTTGATGTCCTTTGTTGCATGCCCACACGTTGACATAGGTCACATTGCAGGTATGTGTTTTACTGCTGTACCAATATCTACTTTCCAATTAGTCAATGAAGAGGATTTGTACCTTGAATGTACTTATCAATACTGGTTTTCACAGCAGGAAATACTCCTTTTTTTTGCTTTCCTTCTTGTTTACACAGGTCATATTATTGTTGGTATTCACTTATTGTATTTTTATGTAACAATTTTATATATGTTTGTACATATATCTCACCTTCCAATCAGTCATTGACTGGATTTTTACCTTGATAAAGAATGTATTATATCAATACAGGTTTTCGATGCATTTGATAAGCACATTAGTTCGTCATTCTTTGCTTTCCTTCACATTGACACTGGTCACATTGTGGATATATCTTTGTTTATACTGGTGTGTACTTGTATTGCACCTCTCAATAAGTCAATAAAGAGGATCTGTTTGTGCCTTGGTAGATAATACACATACAGAATGATCATTAAAAAACGAAAAATTTTGCAACTTTTTTGTCTTTTCTTAGCCTCTGTAGAAAGAATATGCACTCTGAGAGTTATGAACTTTACATAATTGGATTCGCAGCGAAATTCGGGTCTAGTTTCACTCAATTCTAGGTAACCCCAGAGAGATAATTATTATTAAATGCAATTTTTTGATCACTCATTGGCAAGAAGTTTCTGGACTCTACCTGTTTTTCGCATCTTAACAGTTTTTCACATCTTAACTGGATCCACCCTGTCCCCATATATTCCCAATTCATAATTAGACTGCTACCAGTTATTTTATAATAGGGTGTTCTTATAAAAAGATAATGAAAATCACATATGAAGTTTATTTATCGCTGTTATTCTGGAAAGGTTGCGCAAAACCTATTTTTATGCCACAACTGTGTTTTAGGGGTGTCTACAATCTGTCTGTAAAACGTCAATAGATGGATTTAGCAGTATGATATTTTCTCAAAAACCACTCAAGATATGCATGATATTGATAAAAAAATTTCAATGACGCCAATTCATTCTATGATCTTTGCCGAAAGAAGTTAAATGGTAAAAAAAGCTCTATATACCCCCTTTTCCACATTTCTTACTTGGATCCGCCCCCTTTTGCCCCATTTGTAAAATAGAACATATGCGCCATCAGAACGGCCATAAAAAATTACCCCAGACAAAAGCGGTGGATGCTCATGTTTGAAGGCCGGTTTGCATTGTACGCAATTGTGTGGATGCCTTAAATGCGACAATGGCAGGGACGACACTCAGCAAGATGAGTATGACCAAATTACCGATGATGAAGACCTTGACCTATAAACTAATATGAATTCGCATCCTTTCTTTGTTTTGTTTTAGCAGTGATACTTATGTGCTATTTAAAATAGCTATTAAATTCAAAATACATAATCAGATTACACGCTTTACCAGAATAAAACTTCAAAAACGTTTACCTGTTTTTCACATCCCAACTGGATCCACCCCTTTCTCATATATTCTCAATTTATTATTACACTGCTACCATATACTTTATGATGGGGTCTTTTTATAAAAAAAACCATGAAAAATGACATGAGAAGTACATTTATCACTGTTATTCTTGCACGCTTGCACAAAACCTATTATTATGCCGCAACTGTATTCGAGGGGTGACTACAATTTGTCTGTAAAACGTCAACCATTGGGTTTAGCTGTATGATATTTTCCCAAAAACTACTCAAGATATGCATGATATTGATAAAAAAAAATCAATGACACTGCTTCATTCTACGAACTTTGCCAAGAGAAGTTAAATTGCAAAAAACGCCCTTTTAACCCCCTTTTCCGTGTTTCTTACTTGGATTCGCCCCTTTTTGCCCCATTTGTGAAATGGTACATATGCGTCATCAGAACGGCCATAAAAAACTACACCAGATACAGTCTTCAATTTTCTCTGTTCAAGACACTTACGCAAATGTAATTTTTAGAGCCTTTTATGTATAGCCGCTGCTGGCCTACAAGGATATACATGAAGGATTTTACAGTATTTGTCACAAAACATTTTATTTTATCTAAGACAGAAACTGTAGTTTTTGCCTGACTAATGGGGGATGCCATTAATCTGGCATTATTATCTGTGATTTATTTATTTATTTATTGTGCTTTCTTATGACATAACATATATTGGCTTATCTATCAGTCCATGATCTGTATATCCCACTTGATGACGTTATTCCAGCTAATATTTCACCATGTTACAGTTTGCCACTGTCCAAATCTGATTGGAATCGCAAACCTCTGCTCTATTATTTCAGGTCTTTTGAGGCAAACTGTACGTTGACAGAGGGAATCAACAGCATGTTGCCAAGGACATAAATGGGTTCATGATCTGAATCAGTCAGCCTGGTCTTGTGGCTTGGGGTTCAATGGTGCGATCACCAGGACATCTGACCGACCACATACATGATTATAAAGAGAGCCCGTTTCTTTACAAGTTCCACTGTTACTTCTGTTTCATAAAAATGGAAGATTTGGACTAAAACCATCTTACTACAGGTGTAATGCATTTTAGTAAACAAGGCTGCATCATGGAAGTGAGGTCATTAACGACCTCCTAGCGTGTGGTGCATGCAGCCACAAACAGTTCAATACACTACTCAGCCATTGCAGTTGACTTTGATCTGAGTGGGTGGGCCAATTAGCACTTGCACTAGTTGATTCCGTCTAGATCTCCTGGATTCAATTATCGGCATCACAAATGAGTCTTGGAGAATAAGTGTGTGCCTCAAGGATTATCATTGTTAATCTTTACTCCCCGAATAAAACTGTGGGTTTTTCGACGTTCATTCCAAGATTTTCGACTTTTGTTCCAGTCTAAGTTTGTTCCAGTCAACGTACATTCTCATCGACATTGGGTCCTGCCTATACTTATTCCAAATATGTTTCAGTTGTTTCCGTTGAAATTGATAGTTTTCAATTTTACCTGTTTGGCCACAGCCTTGGCCAGATCTTTACATGTTTCTGTTTTTCCTGTTCCCGCTGGACCCTCGGGAGCACCACCAAGATTCAATTTCAAAGCTCCCATCAATGTCCTACAATAATCATAAATGAGACCTTTGGAGTTGCCATATCAGTCACATTTGGAGTTATCTCCTTGTCATAAATAAACACAGCTGGGAACATCAAGGTTCTATGGTGTAATGGTTAGCACTCAGGACTCTGAATCCTGCAATCCGAGTTCAAGTCTCGGTAGGACCTGACTTTTTAAGCTGGTAAGGATGGTTTTTTACCTTCTTTACCTATCATATCATAGTTCCTCACCACCGGCATATGCCATGGGGGCAGCTCGTCAACAAAATAGTGGATGCCGGTCACAATAACATAACATGTGCTTGCAGGTGCCCCTTAATACATACCTGTAACACCTGTCAGTCAGTGGAGTAATGACAAGTCTGGGCGAGTTACCAAGATATTCATAACCATATTTCATCTCAGTAGTGATCATTCTAATCATGACGTCATTACCCTCCCAGTAATACCTCAGCTGGGCGAGCCATGAGAAGTCATTAGGGCTGTCAACCTTATTTTTTGCAAGGTCTTCCACCACATCACGAGCTATGGAACAAAACAAAAAACTGTTTATTATATCATTTTCAGCTAAGTTTCCTATTTTTCTGACCTCGAGCTTTTGGTCCTCCCTAACCATCATGGATGGCCGTTAAAACATTGTACCGCTACAGGGGCAAAAGTTATGACCCCGCCAGGACTCGAACCTGGAATCTCCTGATTCGTAGTCAGGCGCCTTATCCATTGGGCCACGAGGCCATATATTTGCATCAAAAAAGCACCAGCCGGCAAGCCAGGCACCCCAGGCACTTATCTGATTGTTTATTGATACACGAGAACATCATTGCGGAAACCATGTGGTTTCTATGGCAATAGAAAGCTCGTTATATTCATATGAGTATGCTGATTGGCCAGATTAAGTGATTGCAGATTTGTGTCTGAGAAAGTGAAACGTGGAACACCATAATCAAAGCCACAATTGAATCATTACATATCTAATCATATATCAATTTATATAAAACATGGGCAGTTACCGTGCACATCTATGACAGTGAGGGCTCCAAGTGTCACTCTCTCGCCAGGTTCCAACTTTCCTCTCACTAATTCTACAATCTCATCAATTTGGGTGTTACTTTTCGTCAAGTAATCCTGAAAATAAGATCAGATTTACAGGAAACAAATAACTCTGCACTAATTTCAGTTTTATAACATTTTCATTCTTGCCATTGTGACTAAGGCTTGGGATATGGGTTTTTTTCCAACACGTAGCCACACGGCTGGCATATTTACGATTGGCGGCACACGCAGTTAACAGATCACTGTTGTTAATTATAGTGCGGTTGACCACCAAATATGTTTGAACAATGATAACAAATGAGGGAGATTAGCCTGAGGGTCTAGCTCTTCTTCTCAGATTATGAATTAAGCATGTGGACCTTGCAAATTATATGGGGCTGTAGCTCAAGTGGTAGAGCGCTCGCTTAGCATGTGAGAGGTACCGGGATCGATACCCGGCAGCTCCAGATCCTTTTGCAACCACCCGGCAACCCAGGCTCGGCTTGTTGGTATATGGCAAGACCAAATTTGGTCCTTCTGCCTGCATTTGGAGTTGCTCCCGAACCACTGGTCACGCCGCAGGCAAAGGTCTGCGGCGTAAACCAGTGGAAGGGAGCAACTGGAATGCAGGCAATTAGATTAAACCATAAACATATAAATACTATTTATAAGTTTATGGCTAGCTAATATAAAATTGCTGCCAAATGAAACTTAAGGATTTATAGTAGTTAACAGGATAAACTTGTACATACATCCATGCCGCCCTTGACTTTCATTGCTTCGCTGACTTCCAGTGTCCAGTAGATAGTGCTGACACAGATAGCCACTTGTCCAGGCCAGCTGATGACCCATTTCTTCCTGGGAGTGAGGGTGTAATCTTTTACTGAGTCTGATATAACTTTGCGGACATTACTAAGCATAGATTCCTCTACCTCAACCAGCCATTTCTCCACCATACCCTACAGTGTAATATTCATTAGTACAACCATCAAAACTGAATAAATGTCATAGTTACTGTAACGTTAACTGTTAATCATAAGTATATGCTGTTAACTCATTACTGTAACTATTTCAGTTCCAAAGTAAAAATGATTTTTCTGTATTTCAATTTTGACGCATTACATACATACATGGAAGGTCTAAATTTTTTTTCAATTATCTGCTCGACTCTTGCAGAATCATCACTATATATATTATATTACATATTTATTCTGGTGGTGAAATAAACCAGGGACACTTGTCCAGAAAAGTTGGTTTGCTATTATTCTAGATATGTGGTTGCTGGCTGACTGTTGTTAACAAGTTGTACAAGTGTTTATTGTCGTATAATTGCAAGGAGAATAAGGTTTTTTAAAAAGTGACTAAAAATTACAAAAGTGGCTTATCAGATAGTTCGAAACTAGAGTTATGACAGCCCCACTCAGGACTCTGTAGTCGCCGACAGCAGAGCTGTGCTGCCAAGGGAACAGAAGGCAAACAATCAACTTCCATCCAGCTCCCACAGGCGAGCCGCCAACTGCCTCCGGAAGACCCCACGAGGAAGATCCTGAAGGTCCCAAGCAAGCTCACCAAAGAGGTTACAGGCAATGAAAAACATTGATCTCTTTCCCTTTTCAGTTCGAACTTTAATCGGCTTGAGTGGATTTTTTTAACTCTTTCGTGTTTTAATTTCATATGGATTCTCAACATTGTTGAAGTTGTCTTACCTTGGCTTTAGCAGGTATGATCTTCTGTACATACGGCACTGTCTCCTTCTCAGATGAGATCATACCGATAATCTCCTGTTCCTCTGTGAACTCAAGTTTAGCAATTCCCTCAAAACATTTCTTCAAGTGAGGCTGTACACGAGTGGGATCCTATAAAAATTACACAAAAAATGTACAATCTTAAACTGATTATATAATTTTATATAGGATGTATCGGTAACAGTTGCACATTAACCAGATCTTCTAAAAAATATACAACATTTATTTTGCTTCATAATTGGTGACGACTTATTTTACAGTCTTCTCTGGTAGCTTGTATAATGAGCTGCACAACTAAATTATCACCATCACTTTGACTAAGGAAAAGTTAGCCTCCACAGACAAAATGTAAATAGGCGCTGTCGCTATGGTGCAGAGAGACTTGTAACTCAGAGTAAATCTGCAAGCACCGCGCATTATTGCACTCACACTGATGAGGCAGAGAATGGACAACGAGCAACGACAAACCTTAGTCTCAGACAGAATCTCGAGCAGCTCATCATTAGACAGGAAGAAGAATCGAGGGAAGTAGAGTCTCTTCTTCTCCAGGTAGTTGTTCAGACCCTTGAGGATCTCTTCTAGTAGGATATTAGCTTCACTCAGCCTGCCCAACATGTTGTTCTGGGAGGTGGCAGCTAAACAGTGAGTATCCTAAATAAAAAGAGAGGATCTGTCATTTCTTTGTCGCTGTTGCTGCCCTGTTATTCATATGTTAGAAATACGTTGACAAAAACAATTTTGGTAAACAGTGTCGCATGAGTATAGTGTGGGTATTGAGCTTGCATACACAATTCCAATACCAATGGCTAAAGAAAACCAAAAAGTATACTGTGTAGTATTCCGGTTATATTGGAGTTGTATAATCATGATCAATCATAATCAATAATTTTATGTCAAGGGGCATACAACTACAACTTGTCAATAATAATAATAGCATCCCTAGAGCTCAACTTAAAACTTAGCCATGTCACGCATGAGTAGCCGTTTTAAAGCGCCATTCCTTCACAAAAGTGAACAAGTAATAAGTTTGTTAATCACCTTGATAGATTCAGTCATGATATCTTTCCAGTAGGTATCTACAGTAGCAAACTTTCTACCCTCCTCGGGCATCTGAGCTATAATATCCTCTGAGCTGAAGATAGGCTCCAGGTAGAGCCAGGTAGCCTGCACTTTCAACCACTGGTCCAAAATATCTGTGATCGAGCAAAAATATGAAAGCAGTGAATCGATGTAAGTTAAACCCAAGTTTGTTTCATAACCAGTATTCTATTACAGCATGTTTCCGAGGCCATTAAGGAGCATATTACCAGCTCAAGGTACTGTCAAGGTGTCAGAGTGATTATCCGCAAAAAAACACATCTGATTCTGAAATTTTGTGCCTGGGTAGTTACAGGGTTGACAATATTTCAATTTAAAATCAGGATATTCCACCATGCAGAGCAGGAATGAATACTCTGATGGAAGATTTCCATGTATATCACAACTGCCACATGGTATTATTTTATGAAATATCCATAGTACATCAGGTAGATTACATCTGGTAGATTACCTTGCATTTCTACGAGTTTGGCCTCCCACTCCTGCATCTCATTCTCGAAAGGTTTGATGAAAGGTGATCCTCTCATGGTCTGAGCTTTGATGATATGGTCATCTAGCAGTACTTGTATATCATCAACAGAGGACAGAATGGATACACCCTGAAATATTGATTTGATACAAAATAACCACCACTCTTTTATTTGCAGATCTAAATTGCAAAGGAAAATACCATATGGAGATTCAATTACAAATCATGTGGATTTATGATTTATGTGAAAGAAGTGTTTTATTTGTGTTGTTTTTTGCAGTGTAGTTTGGCATCGACTTCGCTCGGTATACAATAACAATGTGAAAGGCCAAAAATTTATATCCATATTCAAGTTTCTATGAAATTTCAGCACCATACTACATGAATATTTAGACCGTCTATATGTTTGCTTCATCAGGTTCAGAGCAACTTCCAGAATTCTAAAACTGCGTGTTTGACTAGAAGATCGGCTCTGAACATGATTTACAAACTTTTCTAGTGTTAACCACAGTCACAGGCACTTGTATGATATATCTTTACATATTTACATTAAATAAATGATAATGCTGACATTTATCGTTCGAGAAAAAAATTATGTGATGGAGATTGAAAATTTACACATGCATTGAAAGATACCTACATAACTCTTTTGCATGGGATCCTGAAAATGGCGAGATTTTTTACATAACATTGCATGAAATAACAACTAGGCAATCACAGATTTCCTATGCAGTATTGTCGAGATGCATATTATGCTTCTGATCAAAATTAGATAGGAATGATTGGGGCACTGAATTCATAGGTGTAAGAAAAGGAGTTCCTTCTTGATTGTAATAGACAGTATTGCTGTAGAAAAACTTCATTTAAAGTTTGCGAAACAGAGGTTATTACGAACACAAACTGCCATTATGTAGCATCATAGTCATAACCATATAAATCTAATCAAATGTAACAGCATATTATATATTTCATGAATGTGAATGGTTGTATTTGCACAATATACTTACAGTGTCTCTGTAGGGCACAAATTCAAATATCATATCCTTCCACTCTATCTTCATTTTCTCCATAGCTTTCTCTAATGAGTATTCCTTACTAGCAGCTCCGCTGATCTCTTCTAGCCTGAATAACGTAGATACTATGTTTTTATACGTGTAAGTTCCCAAATATGAAATAAAATGGACAGGGTTGATGCCGCTTTAGAAAATCGTTAAGGATTATCCCCTCTCTGATAACGATTTCTTGCTTTTACTTAGGGCTGTCTTTCAATTGAAAACAGACAAAATGACTATCTGATTGCTCACGGGTGAGTGGGACATCTTAGTGTCTTTCTTTAAAATTCATTGCAGGAACTATATACATTTTGAGCGCGTGATTTGGGAACAAATTTGCCTGAGAGAAAGACCAAGAGGGCGATGTGATAGCGATAATTTGCTTCAAAAAACATCGCTCATGCTATGGAAAAAAAAGTTACACCAATATTTTTTTCTCACTTTTGGCTTAGTTTCCTGGTTTCTCTGCCCTGGGAGCTTGTAGTCCCCCCTACCCTCATGGACGGCGGTTGGAATAGATTGTGCCCTCACAGGGGTAAAAGTTATGACCCCGCCAGGACTCGAACCTGGAATCTCCTGATTCGTAGTCAGGCGCCTTATCCATTGGGCCACGAGGCCATATATTTTACTGTGGAAAAGCAACGGCTTGGCAACCCAGGCACCCCAGGCATGCATTTATCTGATTGTTGATAGATACCCAAATGATCATTGCAGGAAACTATGTGGTTTCTATGGCAATAGAACTAACTATATACATTTGGAGCATGTGATTTTGGAGCAAATTTGTCTGATTGAAAGACCAAGAGACTGAAAACTTTGGGTGATGTGAGAGTGATAATTTTCTTTAAAAAGCATTGCTCATTATTATTCAAAGTCCCCCTTGGTCATTGGTCAACCATGTGAGCCACAAACATCAAAGCCTCAACAATGTAATTAATCGTAGTTATCTTTAGTTTCAAATGTTGGGCACTAAGTTCTTCACTCACTTCTCGATGACTTTGGCATCGCTGAGTCCGATCTCCACCATATTCATGAGAGTGGTCTCCTCTTGTGGTTTTATGTCGGCTTGTACTACTTCACTCATTCTCTCCCAATGTCTGTCTCTGATACCTAATTGATAATAAACGAACACCAAAAAAGTTTATATCGAGAATCCATTTAAAGGAATGGAAAATGAGAAAATAGCCAGCAAACCTGCACGACTTCATCCATTACACATAAGCTTAGAACACTGACTCAAGCTGGCATACAAATTTGACAGTTGGTATTTACAAACAACCCGGAATAATTAGTCTTGCTGCACAATTAGAATGTGTACTCAGATTAGCATGCCTTGACAACCTTTGCTCGGTGGGGACCCCCTCCCCCATTCCACCAATAAAGCTTGTCAAGACAGCCTGTACTATAGTGTGAGGTAGCTTATTCTCACCCGGGTTACAGATCACATGTAGAAGTGGCAGATGAACTTTGAACTGCTCTATTTTACGTCGGATTTTATCGGCCAGTGTTCGAGGGCCGACGACATCACCGAATGTTTTGTTTAGTTTGTACATCAGTCTCCACATGTCATTGACATCATTGTCCACATCCTCTGCATTCATCGCCTGGAACGGTCCTGTAATGGAAAAAAATTGTAAATATAAATTTTAAGTTTTTGTAATTTAGAATTTAAAGTTACCATATTATTTTAATCATCTATCTCTATCATATATTTCAATGCAATAGTTGATGGTGGATGTTTTTCATAAAATAGCCAATAAAATTATTATATAGATTTTTGTTGCTCCATAGTATATCAGTGGTAATAAAATAAAAACTCATTCGCAGCAACAGTTGCTGCTGATCTGTGCTTACCGTTTAGCCATTTGTCATGTTTCTGTGTGAAGGAGTAGGCAGTTCTCCACAGCTTATCGTATGGATCCTTAGCCTGGAACATGGCCTGGACCTGAGGGAAGGCTGTCTGCTCAAACTCAAGAAGCTTCTCCTCAATATTTATCTGCTCAAGTTCATCGCGAGCGACTGTCAAGTCATTTTCTAATCTGTCTAGCAGATCGACGTTGTTCTTCATCTCATCATTGTTCATTATCTGCAAAAGAGGCAAGGCTTAAGAGGTAACCAATCTGCTGATGTCGAACACACTGATATATATATTTTATGGGTGAAGAGAACATATCTGTTAAAGAGACAAGGTTTAAGGGGGATCCAATCCACTGAATAAAGCTAATAATAAAGCTAGTTCAATGCTATCCTCATGGATGGCAGGTCATTAACAGTCACAGTTACATATTCCTTCCATGAAAAATATGATTTTTATCTCAACTGTAAATTTCAAATACTTATTATTTTTATACGTTTCTGATCTGTATGTGTATTTGAGGATTTAGTTTGACTCTTTTTATGTTTATGGTTTCAACATTTGAATTTCACCTCTTTCTTTCGGAAAGAATCTACTTCCTTCTCATAACCAGCCAGCTTGTCCTCGAACGCTTTGACTTTAGCCTTGAGCTCATCCTCAGATTTCTCTCGTCCAGTCTGAAGTTTGGCTGAGGAGGCGTCGAATATCGTCTGCAGCTGCTCAGGCCAGTGGAATACCTGACTATTCAGCTTTATATCTTCATCTGTCAATTAGGAATGGCATCATCAGACACAAACTCTTCATGAATAGTTATTGTTAGATCTGATCTTAGTGTCAGCAAGGAGATGTTACAAGATTGCAAATATCGGAAAGCAAAAACAGCACTTCCTAGTCACAGAGAGAATTCAAGCTTCATTTTAGAATGTGACTGGAACAAAATTGCCATAGGAAACTTTGGGCTTTCCTAAACACTTTAACCATACAAGCAAGCTAACACTGTTTTAAAGTTTGCCATAACTGAGATATATGAAGAAGCACTACAGCAAGTGTTCATAAACTTACATGAGAATTGAGCATAGTCGAGGAGGAACTCGAGCCTGCGAGCCGCGTCGTCCACGTATCCCTTCAGTTTGAAGGCTGTCACATCCTGAGACTTCCTCAGGAAGTTGATGAGGGTCACCAGCTCTTCCGTGAGCTTCGGTTCCTCACTGATTTTCTCACTGATATCGTCGTACTGGTGACATAGCCTGTTGTGACAAGTATTTCATAATTGAAGGTCTATCACTTACTTGTTCAATTAATCTTGGCACCAACTATGAATGGACACGGATTCAAGGACAGTACTCAGGAATATGACTAGGAAATCAAATATGATATTCAAGTGGTACCGTCTTCAGCACTTCCTAGTAATCGAAGTAGCTTTGATCTTAAATCATAAATATATTTTCAATTAAATTTTATGTGAAAATAGATCTTATCTCATATAAAGTATTTCTGTGTTGATAGGTAAAATCTTATAACTGCAAAGTCCCAAATTACTCACTCTTTGTTGAGTTGCCTGTTTTCGTCGACCTCAAACACTACGAGCCTGTCCTTGAGTCTCTGTGTTCTATTACAGAGCTCCTGATTGAGAGCCACACAGTCAAGGCAGAACAGACTGAGAGGTACTGTGATACGCAGAGAGGCAATCTCATCCTTCAAGTGCTGATAGCTGTCTATTTTCTGTAAAATAAGGAAGAACATTTTTTTCAAAATAATCTTGGTTTGCAAATTATACAACTTGTCATGATGTCGGGGAAAAGAATCTCTACTGTTCAATGTAGCAAGTACATACAAGAGTAATACTCATCATAAATCTCATCCTCCTCTCAATCAATATTGAAGATCTATTTCAAGTTGAACAGATAAAAAAACCTGGAAATCACCTACTTCTATTTCGCAAACCCTGCACATTATCGTAACAACCTTCCTTTCCTACCCACCATTATGTACCAATTTATATTTGTTGAGCAAGTATCAAAGGGATTCTTCCTTACTTTTTATACGGGGTTCCACAATATTCTATAGGGTATGCATGAATTAGGATGGATGAGCAGCGAGACAGCCAAACATGGCATATAAAATATTTTGGGCAAAAGCGCAAAATACAATGGGTTGATGATGCAGCAAAACTCAATTTCATATTCAATATTCAGTGCCACACCACCATAAACATATATAATATATATATATTCATATAAAATATATGTTTATGCACACAACTGAAGGTTGCTCGTGCATTATATCAAAGATTGTTATAAAATCAAGTAAAAATAACCCATATAATATTGCGGCATGGATTTGCAAGGCAAGAAAGAGGCCGTCAAAGACTCGCAGCACTGGTGCTTTAATGGCAATTCGGGAAGTCTTTGAAGGCCTCTCACAGTGAAGGAAAGGAAGTACAAAATCAATGTATGAGGAGTCAAGGTGTTCCAGCACAAACCTCTATTTTTGTATCAGTCCGCTGATAACACAATGCAAACAAGAGTTAGAAACAAACAAGCACTCAAAGTTAAACCTTAAAGTCACGGAATCGATGCCAAACAATTTTATCAACATAGTTCGTATCCAAGGAATGACACGATATTTTTTTATCATCGTTATTCATTAGTGATAATAACAGTGGTATCAGCAGCAGTTTAGGCATTAGTGTGATATTTACCTTTCTGAAGCCAGGAATAGCGTGTGTCTCTTTGAGAAAAGCCGTCACTTCCTGGTCGGCCTTGTTGTTCATAAGGTCGATATACTTCTTGTATGTGTTCAGATATCTAACAAAATTTGAATCTCGGTGAAAATATATAATGCACTCATGCTATGTTTGATTTCATCCCATACTGGTTAGCAAGCAGAAATCTGCAGATGGGTATCGAGGATGGATGATATAATCTCATTTGGTCTAATCGTTGTGAATTACCGCAAAAAAAGGCTAAAAATAAGCTCACAAAACAGCATGAGAAGTTCATTAAACATACTTTTGGGGTCCGATGGTATTTTTCTTGAAAATCTCCATGACTTTATCTGTATATTCAGCGACCAGTGACTCTTCAATTTTCACAGATCTAAGAAGTAGCCTCTGTCCCTTCATCTCGGGGAAGAGCTCACATTCTACTCGGCTCAGACCCTCACCGCTAGCGATAATCTCAGAGAAACAGCGCAGTATGATGTCACGACACTCTCGGAATGTGGGCTCAAATAATATCTTAGGGTCTTCGATTTTGAGCTTGATGATCATGACTTGAGGCATGACAAACCTCAGCTCATCAAACTCTCCTGTAAAAAGAAACCAGAGAGTTATTACTGTGTGGAATTTTATGAAAAGGTTCAATTGAAATTGCTAAACCAAAAAGTTTTCTTTCAGTTAGACTAAACTCATAGAATTGAACATTCATTTGACCCAGCAGCATATTTTTAGTCTCACTCTCAAGTCTCAACCATTTCAAGCGAGGTGTATTTAAATATCTTCTTTCACTTTTATAGTTTTTTTATGGTCTTATTTTTCTTCTGCTTTGGAACTTAATGTTGAACATTTTCCTCAAAATAATTTAGATTGCCAAATAAAGTACTAAAAAAAATTAAAAACTGAAATGTCACAAAGCACAAGATTCAATACCTTCGAAGTCATTGCCAGTAGCGTGTATATGGAAGAACTCAAGGAAATCAGCAAGAGAGTTGACGACCATCTCTCTGAGCTGTATGGACATGAGAGAGGCGACACAGCCGAAGAATGACTGAACGAGTACAGTGCTGTCACCATCGTTCTGTGGTATCAGGTGCTCCCACAGGTGCTTCTTTTCGATGAAAACTTTAGCACATGTCGGAATCCAGCTAAATGTGAAAAAATGTCGTGAATCAAAGTCAAAAATAACTCGAATTAGTCTTACCAAAAACTTATGGGTCATATTTTGATGTGTTTGTGGAAAAAGACCTTTGCTTTGACTTTGTGACCCTCATGTGAAGATTGGTTCAGTCTTAATCAGTATTTTATCTGTATTTCCATAACTTAGATCTGATTTTGCAAAAAGGTTATTCTTACGTTACAGATGAAGAATTTGATTCAAGGAAACCTTATAGAGTTTCAGTAAGGTTGTTTACCTTTTTCTGAGTTCTTCATGTGCCTCCCAGCAGTGTGTTTTCACTAAAGCCTCAAATTCACTCGGTAGTAATGGAAGATCTGCAGAGAGGAGGTCCTTCAGCTTTACGAACCTCAACTTTCCAAATCTACAACAATATAATCGGGAGTTACTTCAACCATGGTTGTTTGAAGAGAATTAAATTAATAAAACACTAATTATCAAGTTATAAAACTGCATAAAATTGACATATGAACAGTGAACAAAATGTCATTATTTTTCAGATCTCCTGCAAAGTTGATGTCTTTTCATGACTTTTCAGAGCTGAGAAAATCAATTATTGTCATTCAAATCAGCACAATAGAAAAACTCACAAACAAGCAAGCGGAAATTAAAAATCATATTCTTTATCACAAAAGACATGGTGATTGAACTGCTTGGAAATTAATAAAATCATTTATATCGAGGACATTAAAGACATGGGCAGCATTTCAATTGCACATTGAACTATATATACCATGTTGGTTTAGGTAATGAACTGAGTTCAGCGGTTTAGGCACAAACTTTAGGACAGCCCTTACTAGCTAAACGCGAGCTTGTTAACTTGTGTAAGTCAGCCTATGCAGCTAATCTGACTAATTCAATTGGCGGTTCGGGTCCTAGAGACGTCTGGCCCAATTTTATGGGAGTTTCTTTCACTGGTTCATAATCAAAATACATAAAAAATATTCAACAAGCTACGCTATACAAAAATACATCCATACACCCTACTAAAGTTATGCAATTGGTCAAAAACGACCTGAAGATTGAAATATTTTAACTCACTGGTCATGCCATATATTCTGAAGCTCGAGCATGATAGTATTTGTGTTGAAGAGGAAGGTCTGATTCCATTCCTTCATAGTTTTGTATGAGCTAGCCCAAGGTACAGGGGCTCTGACTATTCTCTGTGGGTATGGACGTGGTGTCCACTTTATATGTAATCTCTCTTTCTCTGACTCATCCTTCAATATGTAGTCAACTAAAAAGAAAGTAAAATATATAGCTATGTATTTCATTGTCAGAATATCAAATAATTAACATTGGAGTAATACGGTATAATCCAGAGGAGCGATATATTATTATTGTAAAAAGGTTATGGCAAATTCATTTTTCTGACCATAATTATTAAAATTAGTTTGTGATGTATTGTAATTCAGATTTTTTTGATACCAGCTGCCTTTTTCAATTTTGAGCAGAGTTTATGCTTTATAAGGGCAATCCATCAAGGACTTTAAATGAACTTACTGATACATTTTCTCAGACTGAACTCGTAATCGTCGAGTATCTCAGTCTTAGTTTCAGTGATAAGAGTCTGTAGGTGCTGGGACTCAGACAGCCTGCTTGGTATCAGCTTCATCACATTTACCATCTGTTCTGGAGGCTGAGGAGCCAGCATGTCTGGTTCTATACCACGCTCTATGTAGTAATTATATCTCTGAAAACAGAAAACAATGTAAGAATTTGACTCGTGTGATATGCTCGTATAGGATCTCAATTGGTGTTTTACTATTGCATACACAACCTGGAAAGCTTAAATTAATGGATTAAATGATTGACTGAGTGACTTTTTATTTCCATAGTAAGAGTGTCAGGAAAGCATTCAGATGGTTTAGCAGAAAAAAAAGCTCGAATGATGTAGTGAATCAAGTGTGGTTAATTGAATAGACTGACAGTGTGCTGACCAAATGTCATAAGTTTCTCATTATGCAACTTTGCAGCCGCTCTCACATAATTTTAGTACAGCACAAAATGCACACCTCATAAATAACTCATACAAGGTGAAGCTTACCTCCATGTCTACTTCAGATGGATTACTGATGACTTTATCCTCCTCATGCTCTATGGCTAACATGACAGTCATCTGCTGGTTAGGAGAGAGGGGACGAGTTGGTCTCCTCTCTCTGTATATATTCTCATGTGATGGAGACAGCAGGTCCTTCTTCTTACGTGGTGAGATCGGCGCTAACTCTCCACTACGAGCTCGCTTACCATTTTCTGGAAATATTGAGCAGATCATAATTATGAATTTCATGTGAGAAAGAATGGTAAGAGCTTGTTATGTAAAACATCCTATCAGGATGATATTATCTGTCCAATAAAAAGTGTATAAACGAAAACTTTCACAGTAAAATCAGGTAATCTTTGCTGGACTTGAACACAGGAAGCTGTCCTGCACCTGACTCATAGAGAATTGAATGAACAGGTTGTTCAAACTCAATCGTCGATCTACGGGATCCTTGCCTCATCAGCAAAAGGCATCATATATCATACTTAGCACTATTCATACTCTCACCTCTGATTGGTGGCATAGCTTTACGTTTGTACAGATCTTTGATTTTGAGATCTCGAGCTGCAGGTGTATAGTTGTTTGCTATGGATTCACTTGGAGTTCTACAATACTTCTCTTCTTTGAAGGGAGCAGCTTGCGTCCATGACGTCCCCTTCATTATTGGAGGATGTGCACTGTTCTTCAGCACAATCTAAGAACAAATATGTGTTAAAACGTGTATCATAGGTATTGCTTTTTTGTACCATAGAATTCAAAATGAACTTTAAAGGTGACAGTATAGAGATGGAAATTTAAATTTATAGTGACACCAAAATGGGTTACAGAAAAGCGGAACAGTCAAAATAATGCTTTGCATTAATTTTACATTTTATTTGTAAATTTACTTCAATATCCTGTCAGAACCCTTTAAAGGAAATGAGACAATGACTAACATTGGAAAAAATAGAAACAGATATCTCGTTAATTAATCTCAAATGTACCTCGTAGAGTGCAGACTGTTCCTTCGTCTCCCCTGTCGGTATGGGAGGAAGGCCTGGCAGACCTCGAGTCTTGCTGCAACTCATGGTTGGAGTGGGCATCAACTACAGATCATAAAAAGAAATGTTAGAAACTCCTCTCAACAAAACAACTTAGTATTGTTTTTCTAATTTTGCTATTCGAAATGCATTTCCATGGTGTCTCAAGCCACTGGTTCAAGAGTACAGTTGATGTGCTCAAAAACCTAACTTGTTGCAGTCAACTTATTTACACTATATTTTTAAATCTGTATGATATCCATATCAGCCATGGGAAAAATCAATCAAATTTTAAGTGATAAGAGGGAATGGGGGGGGGGGGGGTTCACAGTATCGTTCTAGGTGAAATATCTTCCACCAGTAATGATGGTATGTAAGTATTCAGATCAGAAATCGTGCATAAAGAGTTAACTACTCTATGAAACGGTGTTTGCCATCAGAGAAAATAACAGATATAGTGTGCTGATCACAGACAGGTTTACTACCAAGTTCAGGTCTTGCTTGTCAGTAGACCTGGGATAATGGTGCAAGTGAAATGCATTTTCAGTGATATACATACTTATGTCCGTCAAGTGAATATTAGTGATGTTAGTGACGCAGAGCCTAACTCATCTGGTGGCAACAAAAAGATCAGTTCTGTTAATTTTGCCATTTCAGCTCCAAATAACAGCACAAAACATGACTGTCATGATGAATTCAAATTAAACCATTCCGATGGCTTAGTTTATAAAAGTAAGGTCTGAAAACTCCGGCTTTATTTAATCCCTCATTCAGGCTTATCCATCACAAGCTTCTGGTCAGGAAATTGCCTAAAAGCTTTCATAGACAGGATAGGATGCGATTGTCTTTGCAGCAAAACAAGCTCGCACTGATCCAACTTATTAGAACAAGAAGATACCACTGCCAAGTTTTCAACACGACCTTGTTGTTATGCAAACGCTTTTGGCCTACCGAAGGTCAATTTTCATGCAATATCATAAACGGATGAACTTCATAGCATAGCAGTAGGAGTCTAGGAGATGCACTCAATTGGTCACATGGCCTGATTGAGAATGCCTTATATTTCGACCTCCTCGAACATCAATAACAACGTTTCAGTGATGAGCAATCTTGGTTTGGATTTTCAAAGCAGGTCCTCCAAGATACAGCATGGGTACATTGTAATAAAGGTGGCCTTGGTGGGTTAGTAAGTGAGTGAGATACTGTAAGCTCATCAAGTTAAACTACAGTTTATCTGGTTTATGCAGGGAGCTTAGACTTGTGCTTGCCACACTCAACAATGCACTCATCTTCTTCGAATTTCATCATAAATGTCTACCTACCACAGCCATACATGACGGCTATGAGATGTTAGTTTATACAATGATGATAAAGAGAGAGAGGCTACTAGACTGGTCAAGCAGCATGGTCAGAAATTAGGTAGATTTAGAACCAAATTGTATTGGATCTGATCACATTCATTGGCTAGGATCACAGTTATACAATAACTGTAGCTGGGTGATGTCTGAACTTACCTTTGCCCTCTCCATAACACAGTTGTTGGATAGCTATCTTCAAATGTAATTTCTAGTAGTACATTTTAGAAAAACATTGCTAAAATTTCCCCCAAAAGTTGTCATCCAGGCATTTGTTGCCTAGGAATATACAAAATAGCCTCTAATAATGTGAGCTTTCATTATTATTTTTTTTAATAGCATATCAATTTTATTTTTAGCATATGAATAACAGAGGCATTTAAATGACATTATATATATTTTCAGGTAAAATTTTATAATTATATTAAATTGAAAATTTTTTAAATGTTCTTAATAGTAGCTATTTCCGGTTTGTAACCATTAGAAACATGTAATCAGTGAACAATTTCTATTGAGCATATCCTTTCAATAGATTGACTTATCTGAAAGGAATGTCAATAATAAGGGCTGATACTATGATATACACTGTATAGCTAGGTATTTATTCTTGGTGCTGATGTTTTGACTTGAAAAGGAGATTCATACCTGGAATAAAAGTCAAAAAAAGTTTAAGAATGGGATTTTAATATTAGCAAATCAACTGTCATTCAATTCATCTACTATTCATCTTATACTAAAATAAACAAAATAATAGTACAGAATAATAATAAATCATCAGTCAACCATCTTCAGCACAAGGACTTCAATCCATGCTTGGTACACAACCTAGACACTACCAACAGGAAGATTTTCTATAGGTAAGATGATTTGCATACTCACAGCATTGCTTACAGGGATAGCCTGTCTTGGCAGGAACAAAGCTTGTCAAGACAGGCGTTTACAGGGGGAACATCTCATCTGGTATTATTATTCATGTATTTCCAGTGGCAGTGAGGGGTGATACTGCTGAGTGAAATGGCAAACATGAAAGAAATCATTTAAATTCACATGAATCATTTTCTCTGCATAAAATCATGACAACATATTTTAACTACCTTTCACTGGAACGCCTTGATTTTATTCACAGGCAATGGAGACAGTATTTAGTGAGGATATACCTCTGGATCGGAACTCAGAATGCTATGAGTTTAGCGTGGGTAAAGCTGGAGAGCTGAGATGTGCACAGGCGTTAGTGGACAGAGAGTGTGGCGAATGTGAATCATGCCTGTTGACACACAGTATTATCTCAACAAAAAACTGGTATTGGCGATGCAGCCACCAAGTGAAAAAGAGATTCCTGATGGGGATTGTGCAAAGATATCACAGTGTTGACTTGCTAAAATATACAGTGCAAATACTCAAACCCCTCATATCTAAGGATTATACCTACGCTCGTAATCGAGTTGCTCCAAGCTTAGAGACCGACTCTGCACTCGCATCATCAAATAGAGCTCTCACCATGACAGACATTGATCACAGTATAAAATACACCTGGAACTGGTTTGTCTCAAGCAACTACTGGACTAAAAGCAATTTTCTTCTAGGATTATTCAAGATGTGTGACATTCATCTTTTGTTTATGGTTGGGAATCACGCTAAGACCCTACTTTCATCTGAGATAAAAGCTTTAGCGAGTAAAGGTAAGAACAGGATTATTGGCTAGAGATTCATACAATAACTCTTATAATACAGATAACAATTGAAGGGAAGTGTCAGCCTTTCATTACACCATTTGATGAGATTTGAACTCAAAATTGTGCTCTTCTATCAAGCAACAACAGTTCAACACAGTAATCCCACAGTAAAAATAATTGTTGGCATGATTAACACTATCCTCGAACTGTAAAATCCCCCAATGTGCTTCAATCAATATTTTTTACGGCATTCTCCAATTGTAGATGAGCATTTTGCTAGTAGAGTGAGTTCTGCTGTAGCAGTTTCCCGATACAGTAGCGCTGTGTCGAGTGCCCGATCAGCACCCGAGATGATAAAATCACCCTCAGGCTACAGGATGACTAGCGCTACTCCAAAAAAAGGCCTGAGAATAGACACAGCAGCAGGAGGACTTATTAATGATGCCAGCGATGATGAGCTTGATGATCCAACATTGTTTATCGCGCCTGGCAGTGAAAAGGCTCTTGTCGGTGTAACCAGGTAAGTTTTGGATCAGGTCATCCCTCACATTGATATAACATTTGGATCACAGGTTATTTAAATAAAACTGGGCAGATGAATAAAATTACTGACAGCCGAAGACCAAAAAATCTGCTACGAAATCTAGTTTGCACCCAGTACTGATTTCCAAATTACTCGAGTGCTATGAATTTTCCATTGTGCATGTAATTTTATCAAAACAAACAGATTTCAGATCGCGGTTGATAACATTGTTGAGCACTCCCCCTGAAATATCGGTGATTAGGCACACGTCAAGAAAAAATGCTATACAAGATAACTCTTTTTGTTTTTCTTCCATATGGTTAGACTGATATTTGGCATGTACCATTGTCGCTGCCATTTCTGTGGTCCCGTTTTACTGCTGTTTGTTTGGTCAATGTCCATTAATGCTCAAAGAAGCAGAACTTTTGGCTTATCTGTCAATATCTCTGCTGCAAGACTGGTTTAATGGTTATCCAAGGGCACTAACTGATTAGGATTTAAAATACCTGTAGGAAACTGTACTTTCTTTAATGCTGCTGGTTTTATTTTCTTTATCATGTAATATGAGCGCTGACATTGCATTCCAACAATAGTATCTTGGTACTTAGTCTAATCATGCAACAATTTCAGAAATAAAGGAATATTCAAAGAAATTTTAAAAGTATTATGTTTGCCTGCCAATCAGGCAGCATTTCACAGTTGAATCACTTGAATGGTCGGCCAGCTTTTGGAAGTCGTATAAATTTACCACAGGTACAATGGTCCGGTGAATTTTAATCCGCACTTGAAATCAGCAATCTAAACCAAAGTATGATTGCTTTATATTTACTTGGTCACATGTGGATCATAACTCACTCACCTGGTAACCCTATTATCTTCCCTTACACTTTTACACCTTGTTTACCCAGATAGAATTAGAGCTCGACAGCTAAGCTGTTTACCATAAGATCTGACAATGTTGACTTGATTCAGCAAGTGGCCACCTGCTGTGCAGTGTCGGCCAACGCCTGTCAGCTGTGCTGTAGCCATACGAATTGTAAAGCAAACTCACATATGCTATTTATAGCAGTCCTTGAGTATCATACTTCATTTATAACATACTTATATATATATCATAAACATATAAACACTTATTTATATGTTTATGATATATACAAACCTCAATAACAATAATAAGCAATAACCGATTCTGTTTTGTAGGTATCGCGACTTTATCAAGGAGTTGCCTATCCACTTATCCAAATTTATTCTTGGTTACATGGATGAGGCGACTCTGTTTAACTGTGGCCGGGTCTGCACCACATGGCACCTGCTGGTAGAGGAAATGAGGGCTGAGTTTTTTGCTAACCAGCAGATGCGCGAAGACATTATGCTCATGCAGGTAAAATAAACTCATTGTTTTCCCAAATGTCTAATCCCCCAAATCAATACTCAATCGATACCGCTGTAATTGGGTGCCAGACAATCTGTTGTGTGATATAGTCCTAATCTACATACCATGTAGATACACTGCTTTTTAGTGCTAACAGACACAATAACAATTTATTCAAGACATTGTGGTTGTGAGCCCCAGAAAGCAACAGTGCTTGTGTTTCTTTTGTACTTATATGTGCTGCTTTGGTGAATTGCAGATTGTGGATTTCCGAGCTAATATCTTTACATGTAGTTGCGTGATGTAAGATAGTTGCTTGTGTATATATAATATTGATGTTCATCACTCTCACTGTCTCACTCTCACTTGTATGGTGTGGTGTAGATGGACCTAAAACTCACACATGTTTAATTGTTCTACTTATTTAATCCACCTTAATCTTAACTTGTTTCTAGCTGGGACAGGACATCTTGGTAAATTTACCCTCTTAATCTTATTTAACCACAGTCTTCGTCTGTACATGGTTTAAAAGCTTTCTCAAGCATTACGCATCTAGGGATCTTATGGTTTGAATTGCTCAAATAGAAATGTACGATGTGCGATGCTTTAGAAAGGTTTTAAACCTTATTTTTTGTCTTTGTCTAGCTTAATTCAAACATCTTATTAGCTTGGCCAATTAGAAAGCTTCAGGGAATTACATTTTGTTCATACACTTTTTAATCAAAGAAAACATTCTGGCTGGCTGTGACCAATCAAATTAGGTGCTTGTGTCTTGGTACCAATAGATAACACTATACCAAAATATATACTGATCCTACTGAGTTTTGGTCATGGCCAGCCAGTGTTACAGACAACCTGTTGATTTTTTATTCATGATCGTCAATTTAAGCAGTGCTGGTTTTGACAAAATATTCAATATAAATTTAGTTTCACAATTTTATTATTAAATCACAACTAGTTTATAGTTTTTAATTGTTTTTTTCGATTGCTTGTCTCACAAGTCCTTTGCATTCTACAGCTGTTCTATTTTCACAGATATGCGCACATTGCACAAGTCATGAAAAATTTTAATTCTTTCAAATTTAAAGAATAATAATTGGAACATTTCACACTTGCATGTTAAATATTGCATGACACCACTGATTTTTAGATTTCTAGATCACCATCAGCAATAGTTTCAGTTTTGGCTTAGGCAGTAGACATCTACAGAAATAATTAGTGTGATATAATTTTGTAGAAAGTGGAAGGAGTTATCCTACTTTTATGTTACAGTAGACGACTGCTTATACAACAATTATACATGCTTATCATATATATCAATCGTCGAAAATTCACTATTTTGTCAGCAACCTGTAAGAATGCAGCAGTGGTAAAGCTTTGCTAATTAGAATTTTCTTCTTTTAGGGATCATCTGGCGTCAATCCCAATTATGCCAATGACATCGATGTGCTTGTTCCCAATGTCAAAGCTGATACAAATGAATGTATCAAGCTGAGGGGACCAGAGGATCCTAAGGTGCTAAAAGATGAACGCTTCAAGAGTGAGATGAATATTGAGAATGCCTATACAGGCTTCAGCTCAAGAAAAGTCATAATGGAGGAGAGAAATCTTTATTGTGGCTCATACAATGTTCTTGTGCTGGTCAATGAGTAAGTATCATCCACTGAAACAAATGTCCAGTTTGAAGGGAGGGCAATCCACAAAATACAGCCGCTTGAATAATCAAGCTTTTATTACGTTAACACCCACAGCCTTAAAATCCTCACTTTACATCAATTTATTATTCAGACATAACAAGGACAGGGTGATACACACCAGTGGTGGAAATTACTTAGCCTACAGCAGAGACAGGAAATGTCATCTTATAGATATCAGTTTGGGACGTGACACTGAGCACCCAATTGCTGGACACTCTGGTTCTATCAAGTGTGTCAATATTCAGGAGGATGAAGGCTTTGTACTGACTGGTAGTTTTGACACCAGTGTTAGGTGAGCGACTCATGACTTGTCAACTACGCGTGTCATGAGCAATATAAAAAATTCAAGCTTGACCATATTCATAGCCAATGTGTTGGCTCTGATCTGTTTAGCTGTTGGGTTAGAAAGAGAGCAATTGTAAGATCACTGAAAGTACCTACCAAGATATAGTAAAAGTAGAACTAAATTGCTTTTACATTCATATCAAAAGGTACTTTCAGGAAATCACCATCTGACCTAGCAAAGGCTGTTTCACTCTCACCAGCCACTCAGAGCCAACATATTGTATACTTAATCCCTGGCTTCTGCAAGTAAAGTAACCCCTTCAAGCTTTTCTTGACACGCACTAACATTAAACGTGAAGCTTATAATCCCAGCCTATCAGTTTGTTCCTTTTATTTTATCTAACATCGTAATTATTTTAGAGGTGGTTTGATCTTGTAGGTATATAAGATGTGTTTTTGAATGCATTTATGTTGTTATGTGCTTCTATTTGCTGCCCACTGGTTGTGTTGGTTTGAAAAGTCCTTTTGACACTACATTCTGCCTATGTCCTTTGCTTACTGGCTTGTTTCGCTGCTTGAAATGCATTTCATGGAGTTATTTTCTGATTTACATTGAGAAGACAACTCTTCATCAGATTTTTTCTTAAAGCTGTTACTACCCTCACTGCTGTTAGTTATATCAGGGAGTTTTAGACAGACTCATATACTCCCTGGTTTGATAAAATTGTATATCCTCATTTATTACATATTGGATCCCAAGGTCAGTTGTATGTATGAAAGGAATCTAAGTAAGATCATGGGATTTTGGTATTTATTTCGACCTTGGCCTGTTGTCTAATTACCCCAATGCAAAGCTTAGCAGAGCATGTAATATTTCCTGCCACTAGCCTTGACCTCTGTAATCGGAGAGTTTATAAATTTTTTGCTGTAATGTTTGAATGAATAGTCACTAATACCTGTTGCATGAATTCTGTGCTGCAAATCGTGCGTCACAGATCTGAAAAGACCCACTCAAGCAATCCACCTTCTTAACTATAGAGAGAAGTGACACATTTATAGCCGGAAATATATGCAATTTGAAATGGGTGTGTGATTGCCAATTTGAATTAAAACTTACCGTCTTTACCAATTTTCAATGAACATAGGTGAAAGAATCAAATCCAAATGGTAAATTAGAAAAAAGTGTTACTATAATGTGAAGTGAAATTTATTAAATTAAATGTTTAAATTTTAGGAAATGGGATTTGAACACGCTGAAGTGTAACAAGATATTCAATGGTCACCAGGACACGATTGTGGCTATAGATTACTGTAAAGTTAGTAAGCAGTTCGCATCTGCGTGCCTCGACAGGTCATGTAAAGGTATGTGGGAAATTACCATACACAAGCTCGGCATCAAGTAGACCTAGATTAATAATGGTAACATAATTGTCAGACTCGCATTACCGGCATTTGTCCAGACAAGAAGGGATAAAAGCAAGTAGTCTTCCTATTACTATGGGACATCACACTTTGAAATAGAGAAGGAAACACTAAGCTCGAATTCCAGAGGGTGGAAATATGCATCAGATCTTCGAAATTTCAAAATTATATTTCACAATCAACTTGTTGAGCCTCTTCAAATTTTCTCATATTATTAATGTCTTTTACCAAAATCAGTTTTTTGTGGCATGTTGTGGATAATATATGGGGATTTACATTGTTTCTTATGCAAGCATGACTTTGATTTTTAGTCTGGAATATAGGCAGTAAGAAGTGTTATAGAACATTCAAGCACAGAGGCAAAGTGGTGGCGGTGGCACTTAGTAAAACTCAATGTGTGACCGGTTGTGAGCAAGGCCGAGTCAAAGTATGGAACCTGGAAACAGGCAGACTGATCAAGGTATATCTTCAAGTAGCAATATTTCAAAGACAGTTTTCTGAATCAGAATTTTGCTCACAGCATACTAGTCTATATTGTCATAATACATAAATTATCATGAAAATGATAAAATACAAAATACATAAAAAAACAACTTAATAGAGCTGATATAACAATAAGGTCAAGGGCATTATTGTCATCATCCTAAACAGAGTTTTGTGTGAAGGTTTAAGATTTCTTACAGAAAATTAGAAGGTGTTTTTGGATTTTAGATGTTGCTCGGACATGATAAAGTGATCACTGCCCTGAGGTTTGATGTCTGGCATATAATCACAGCCAGCGCTGATGGTTATGCTCTCGCCTGGAGTAACCAAGGAAGCCACAAGCGATGTCTCACTGCACTGCGACACCCATGGTATGCACGACCTCAAAAGGCTCCGAGTACATATGGATTCAAATCATAGCATATGGTATCAAACAGCCAAAAAGTATACCTTTTTTAAAGATTTGTGCAGGCAGCAGGTAGGGTTCCTATGCTGCTCTGCGACAGTTTAATTATTTGAATTGGATGAAAGCTTAGCGAGCATAGTGGCAGGTGTCATAGTATTATGACCTACAAAATAAATTCCCTATACCTTCACCTGAAGACACGGTTTTTAGATTTCATCTATCAAATATTCTTCAAATGTATGAAAGAGGTTATTTTACCCTTTCCTTTTTCTATTTTTAGTCCAGTGTTATGTATGGAGTTTATGTACCTGCGGGTGATAACTGGGGCTGAAGATGGACGTGTAAGGATCTGGAATATGATCAGTGGTCAGTGCTGCCGTATTATGAGAGGAAATAGTCAAAGTGATCCAGTTCTAAGTATCTACGCCATCAACGATAGGTATGTCAATTTACAAGCAGCGGCATATTTTGTCCCTCAAAAATGCACACGAAAGTCGGTTATGGCCTTTGAGAGCAGGGTTGTCCTCTGGGGCTCTAACTACTAATAAAATACTAAATTATCATTTAGCGAGGTTTTTTGGAAAGAGGCAATTTTGTAGTTGTAAGTTCTCAATATTGACACAATTATTGAGAAAATGAGACGAAACTTGACATTGTGTACTTTTATTCCATATGTTTTTATTTTTAGGATGACTATAAACACTAAGACCAACGTGCTGATGCTCTCTTTTGAGAACATCGAGTGGGATTACAGCCATGAGACAGATAAAGTCGTGTCATTCGTCGAGGAGGACAAGTACCGCCAGACACCACTAAAAACCCATTCCTATCCTTATATCAGAGCGCAGAGAATGGCTAAAACTGGCTCAGCAGATGAGAGAATTTTGAGAAAAGCAAACAAACCGAAGTTTACTCGTGTGACCAGTGCACACTCAACAAAGAGCGCCTTCGCCTTGGGTAAGTTGGCTTTGATTAAAATCAGATGTCTCATCACACGCCACATCCCGAAGCATGGGCGGCAAAAGATTAGTGCCTTAGTGGCGAGGCTGCAATATCTGCGCCAGGTTGCTCTCTGTTTGCAGGCAGGTCAGGGCACACCTGGTGGCAAACACAGTGGTCAATGGACCGCAGTGGGATCTGAACCCACAACATTCAACATTTGTATGTTGAATCTGAGGCTTTTTTTGTGTTAATGATGTAGCTGGGACTTCTTGACTGCACATCAAATATCAATTTTTACGGTCAAGTTGAGGCTAGATATTATTTCGCTATTATCATACTGAACCCAAGGTATGAAAAGAGACTGAGGGGTGTGCGAGTGTTCAAATATTTGCTTATCTGTTTGAATTATGTTTTATACGTTATTGTATAGTATTATTATTATTCATAGCATCAACATCCCTCAAGTAGCGCGATTGTAGTATTAAAACAAAGCACTCTTCTGATTTGTTTTGATAATTGACCCAAAATATTGATGAAAAAGTACGCAAGCAGTGTTGGAATGTCCCCGCGCTGAGTATTGGGCAACTGGCTATAAAAGTACCTCTGGGCTACCTTGGTCTTATTTTGGAATCGTTTACCCAAAGCTATTCCCAATAGTAAGATTTCTTAATTTTTGATCACCCGACCTCACATTAGGGATAAAATTGAGTAGTAAAAAGGGGGGAGCCAAAACTAATCAGCTTTCAGTTAGTTACCCAATGATAAAAACCGGTTAAAATCATATCTGTAAAAGAGCAGTAATATTACATCCTCTTTATTTTCTTAGGTGATAAAAAGACAGACACCCATGTTGATCTACCACAGACCAAACATCTCACTCTAAAGGAGGAGCCCGAGATGATACCTGATGTTTACCATGACCTACAGTCTGTACGTCGAGCTGCCTCTGCATCCATGCTGCCGGACAGAGCTAGTGATGACTCACCTCCTCCAACAGCAAATACTGATAAGAGAAGGGTGTCGTGGGCCTTCGAACACCCAGATATACCTTCATGCACTGACCCATCACTAACAGATATGAAGCATTTGCTCAAAAAGCAAATAAGAAACACAGTACAAACACCGGACTTCATCTACCTCACCGTGTCAGCATTGAAAAATCAAGTAACGACCACATACCCATTTGAATATTCAAATAATACAGAGTTTCCAAAACCTGCAAAGCTGGCAAGTCAATCAGAGCAGAATGTGAAAAAACCAATCCTTAGATTTCGGCCCCAATCTTCGCCTTCTAGTATTGATACAAAGACAAAGGTGAGACTGTCCGATGGAATGGCTGAGTTCTTAGAGGAGTACGGTGTGTCGGGTGAAGATGGGAAGAGTATGAAGAGTGGTAAAACTTCTGGTGGAAGGACTTCTGGTGGAAAGACAACTCACTCTGCAAGAACCTCCCACTCGGCTCGCAGCACAGACAGTAAAGATAAGTCGGCACCAAGCCCTGCCATGCAGCGAGCTCAGAGCGCCCAGATGCTACGAGTGAACTCGGCAGGTGCTCCCAGGTGTCAGTCTGCTGGCAGTCAGTGGCGAGTGAAGACAGCTCAAAAACTCGCTTCCAATAACCGTAACTATCATGGGTTGACATCGACTGCCACTGAAACTAACATTGTACCAATGCTCATGTATCCCAAAGATGGTCTCAGACCAAACGTAGATGTCTCAAAGCTAAAGAAATTTCCGAGTCAGGCGAGCATTGCTCAAAATCACCCGCTCTGTTCTAAGGGCAGCCTCAACCTGAAGACATACACACAGGAAACAGAGAGAATCGCCACCGCCAGCAAAAAACCTCGGCCCTCAGCTGTCAAAGTTGGCCTCAACAGGTCTGTCCGACCAGTCTCGTGTATGTAAGGCTAAGAAAATTCAAGTTTTGTGTTTTACATAGTAGTAACACACTGGTCATTCAGATACATTGCCAAAAGATTATAGTTTTCGTTTTTATGGTGCAATGCCTACAACAACAAAAATTATTGTAGGCTCAGATTTTATAATCTTGTAAAATTTTACAAACTCTCATAAAATTCATACCTTAGGTAAAATTGTTGTAGTTTTACATACAATACATGGATCACAGGTTTATTTTATTTATTGTGTTTTGTGCGGGATTCGATTTTGTTTTAGATAGTGCTTTTTTGCTACTCAAATGATTTGCCATAATTTGAATGATTTCTTTTTATCTTTCAAACTCCCATTGTGATCATTAGGCCTATGCTGGTTTTACAAAAGTATTTTCAGTTTATTTACATACTGTTTGATTATTTTAAGTCATGATTTGCTCAAATTTCTTTTTTCTTGTTTTGTCGTTGTTTCTAGTATTAAGATGATCATCCACAATATTGACAATAAAATTCTCAGGCTTTGAAACGTTATCGATACTAATTTTGAAGTTTATAGTTGATTTTGCCTAGATGTTTACAAAATTTCGAAAGCTACCAGCAATGACTATTTAGTATCTTTACTAATACTACCAGTAAGCACAATCAAGCGTAGTCCGGTAATATATTATGCATCGAACAAATTGTATTATGAAAGATAGAAGCAGGTAAAAAATACCAGTGGGCAGTAGATGGAACAAAAATCATGCATAGCTTGAAAGTGAGCCAAAACGAGTATGATAATATAATATAATACCAAAGATTATAAATAACATAAATAACCATTGATAATACACTACAGCTACACCCATCTTCGTGGGTGCTCATGAAAAGTTATACGCCTCACATCTAAAACAAAGTCGGTAACAATTTCACAAGACTTCTATCTGTGAGCTTACAACAAAACCGGGCTGTAAAGATACATATCCATAAACAGGAATAATAATCATATATCATAACAAGGTACAAAATCGGAGATTACAGGGAAACATTACTATGTGAACAAGAAGAAATCCTCAAATGATGAAAATGTGCTTTACAAGAAGGAAATTGTGTGAAAAAAAAAGCTAATATTGAAGGCAGCCATTACAGAGCTAATACATAATTTCAGCTAAGCTCCTGTTTCAGATTATTAAATATCGTTCAGTAATCATATGGCAGCAATAGTATGACATATTGAGGTTACGATAAATAATTCTGATAGCTTTGGATATGGGTGATAATGATTACACCAGAGACTATATACTACAGACTACTATAGATATAATCTATAGTCTCTGGTTACACCATGAAAAAATTATAGGTAATATAGTAATGTACAAATAACTATGAATAATCTATGGAATGAGATGTTTACGTGTCACAACAACTTCTTTAGTAGCATAATATGTTAGGACAGCAAACCTTGCTGACCCAACATTTAGAGTAATTGCCATTTGAAATGGGCGAAAATGCACTGAATAAGCAGCTACAGAAAGCTCGGCCTGCATTTGCCTTAAGAGCTCAAAGACATTTCAACATTCTTGTTCAGATTCCAGAGATTCATGTCAAAATATGAACAGGTTTGTATACAGATTTGTCACCTATAGAATAGTATTTTATATAACACATAAATAGTATATGAAATAATGTAAATAAATATTACAAAAATACAAAAGAGCTGATTGAAAGTTTGAGTATCAAAGTCTTCAAAGAAGGATCGAGTTTTCAGTGCTCATTTTCACACTGTCTAGGCTGTTATGTAATTTACCTCCTTTTATCAATGCCAGATTGTCTGGGTTTTGTGTATGGGTGCATTTGAGAGTGAGTGCGACTTTCCGAAATATATGAGCTTCCTGCTGAAACACACCCTCATGACGACCGTAGCGACGGCAGCACAAGGGTTGAAATAACAGAATCTTTGGGTGTAACAGAATCATCGTGCATCAGCATGGTAACTCACAACCTGGAAATATAAATTGTTTTTTTTGTTAGAGGAGGCCTGCCGGACTGTTTGATGGTTTTTTCTATAATAGCCTTGTAACGTGGCCTCTTTTTTTTTTTGAAAGGTGGCCGCGCGACAAGGCTAGCGAGCGCTAAGCTACGGTCTGGGTTGTATTGCAGACCAGGATACAGTATCACTGAGTAAGGATATATATCCTAATCTGTGATACTGTAATCAATGCCAGCTCATGGTACATTGCATAGTGTTCATTTCATAATATAATATTGCCTGCACAATAGCAGTAACTCCGTGAAATACCCATAGACTTACAATTAGAAACCGACAGAAAAAAGAGCAATCACTATAGTAGGTACTCCAGGGAATTCAAGATTGCTAAATAGGCTGAATAACTTCTATTCAATTACTAAGGTCATGTAATAAAAATCCTGATCAACATTAGAAAATTTCAATGCTCATTGCTTAGTGTAAAATTAAATTCATTCATCCATTCATAACTAGTATACATGGCTGTTTGGCTTTCACTTTCAGTACTCAAGTTGTGGCAGCCAGCTGAAAAGAAAAGCATTTCAGACCTGACTGCTGATAAACTGAAGCATGAAATCAAGCATTGCTACTACAACGCAAGCTGACCAAGTATAAGCAAGCTGTTGCACCAGCGGTAATTTTGTTGACCACTCGAATTCAGGTATTAAAGAGAGAGCCTGCCAGGCTAGTAATGACCCATATTTTTCCCACTGAGGTGTCCTCGATTATATGTTTTTTCACAGTTTATTCATGATGTCCGTTACATTACCCCCTGGTAAACTGAGTATCAGGTAAAGCTAGTTCATGCCTATAGCTTAGAACTGGACAAAGTAAAGCCAGCATATTAGTTGGTGACCAAGAACAGCTAGAAGCTGTCACACTAACAGTCATTGAGTTTGACCTAGCCTGGTTATAATTCAGCGGCAGCATTGATCAGTCAATACTGAATCTGCGGGTATAAAATGATCACATGAGCCGTTATTGTTTATATTGGTACTTACGGTACATCCGCCAAAGTCTCATCTCTGAATATGCCTAAGACTGGACGAGTGGTGCTCGGTTGCTTTGTAGTAGAAGGTCCAGGATACCCCATCGGTGTCAGCAGCGCGAAAGATTTCATATTAGTCTGTTTGAACTGAGGACCTGGTGAGCTGGAATAAAAAAGGAAATGACATGACAATTATGATTGTAGTGCTAAGTTTTAACACTCGCTGAGTTAAGTAGGGAATGTGGAGCAATATATAAGTATATATAATCTACTGAAGCTGACCATTCAATAGTATGGCCTGGGTGAAAATGAAGAATTAATTAGTTTTCTCATAAAGCAACTGACTGGAAAAGGCTGTTCGGTCAACATTGTCAGACAGTTGTAATAGGTGATGGCACGCGCACCGGGTCTTTACAGGATCTCACTTAGTGAACCGATAATCTTGGCCAGGATGCGATTCCAGGATGCCGTTACATCTGTGGAAAGTAGGCCTTTTTTTCTTGAACTTCGTAAAACAGATAAAATCGACGGGAGTGCTAATGAGACGTTAATAACATAGGTCAAGAGCACACCGAGATTTCTGGTATTCAGTACTTCGCCTGCTTTTGTAAGCAGAAGCATGATGAATTATTGATTTTAGGGAGAAATTTTACAATAATTAAGCAATGCCTAGTTAGCCAAATTATTGATCATTACCATTGTCTAACCAGATATGTTATGGAAGACATGGAAATGTTTTGATGACACCTGCACGCAGAGTTTAATGGTGCAGAGGATATGAATAATGAAATAACCAGGTGATGCCAACAGTAAAATAAATGTTATTAAAAATGTTGGGGTACGCCAATGATTTGAACAATGGTCTCAACAAGAAATGGAAGCAGTTGATTTTTACGATCAACAAAATTTCCCACCGAAAAGATTGGATGAGAGCTGCTGTTGTAATTGAAAATTGAGATGAAAGTGTTTCCAGATTAAATATTTATGGTGGAGAGGCTCTTGAAAGTTGAGTCAAAGCCCTAATGGGTCACTGACAGGATTAAGTCATCACCATCAGCCGATTAAGTATCCATTGTACAACAATCAACAAAGGAACTTGAATTCCAGATTGGATTTGATCGGATCACAGACCCAGAATTATTCAACAAAACAGAAGCTTGAACATCTTGTGCATCTCTGGGAAAGAGAATTTTCTATCATGATTATACATCAGTGAGTTGAGTACCAATGGCTGACAAAACTGACAGTTCCATTTCCATTTGAAGATTAGGACTCAAGACATTGGCAAGTTCATTATTATAGGCAAGTCACAAAAAGAAAGAGATTCGAAGAATGCAAGACGTGTCAGTTTTCAGACGAATTGCTCAAAAATTATCACAGCCCTTACGACAACATGCATCATGTTTCATTAATCGGCTAGAGTCAAACATCATTATGAAACTGATCAGATTGGTGCCTAGTTTATTCGCCAAAATTAGGCGAGATCGATATAGACCCGCGCACACTTTTCAACCTGTGAAGTATGAAGAAAGGCGCAAGCTAACACATGTAGCCAGGACTAGAAACAGGTTTATGTTTCAATATATAAACAGCTAGACTAAACAGCTTCCAATTCTTAATCAAATAGCTATGCCAAAACTCTGAGCTGAGTTTCTTTCCAAATCGACCAGTACTAGACATCGGAAGCCTTGCCAAGTGTGCTTTGTATGTTTTTGTATTAGAAATATTGCAGCCAGTTCTCAAGGTTTTACATTCAGTTGTTACTAATTTGGGATTGGCCAGAAGCTTTCCAGTGCAAATCATTCAAACACTTTCAATGGCGATTACAACTTTTGACAAAGTCCGGAAACAATTTATAAAATTCATTAATAAGAGAAATTAAGTTCAATGACGGGGATTAAATGTATTCGTGTGTATTTTGGCCCACAGGTGCCCTTATCAACACAGACAAAGATCTAAACGGTTATTCAAACCTTATTTTACTAAGAATTTTTACAGCAAATTTTTCTCACAAAAATGATAGATGTACAAACTTTGTGAGTGTCCCCAGCACTTATGAACCATTCGAAGAAATTTTTTAGCTGATCATTGTATCTCAGTAGTAAAGTGCTTGACCCAGTGATGCTGGCCTGCCTTTATGAATCTACATCAGTTAGAGAAAAATAACTATCAAACTCACCTCTTATTGCTGTCCGGGCTGCCTAATGAGCGAGTAGGGCTATCTACTACTGAGACGGTGCTGCGTTTCTGATTGTTTGGTGAGAATGTGTCAGGCTGAGTGATTGAGGGACGCGGAGACTTGGTCCTACCAGAGAGAGTCCAGTTAGCATCAGAGTATTGGATCTCAGGCTCCTCAAATTCCTCATCAGCTGAGGGAGGCAGAGTTATGTCCTTGTGGCCTGAGTTTCTGCTTATAGATGTAACAAAGTTTCTCATGGATTTTTTTAGGCGCTTTATGCTGTTGAATTTGGACTTGTCATTTCTGAGAGAAGACTTGGATGCACTGTCAAATGACCACTCTGATTCTGATGGGTTGAGAGATTGTACAATGCCATCAAACACAAAATCAGGAATACTGGGAGTTCTCTCCACTGTTGAGTTGTTGTAATCAGATGGCTCATCATGACCAGAGTCTGACTCTTCCGGTTGGGCTGGAGGCGGAGTATTTATACCCATAATTGTACTTGAATGCCTGAAAACTTTAAGTGCACTTGCTTCGCTAGAATTAGAGTCTTGTCGTTTTATCCCATGATTGCCAGCTCTTGTTGGCGTTGGGTTGCTCCTGCGCTTCTCATCGATTCGCTCATAAGCTTTTATGAGTTCTTTCTGAAAGATGGAGAAATCACGAGGTGGTGACTCTGCTGCTGATATATCCAAAGACTCGCCCTCCGACGCGCTGTGATCAGAGGTCAGAGGCGCCAGGCTTATCGGAGTGTTTTCGGTGATAGTACGTCGCTGCAATAGCTTCACACTGAGCTCAGTAGGTAGAGGTGGCGGTTCTGGTACACCAGCCAGTACTTCATGCATGGGAACAATCTTTTGTGAATCAGCATTCCGCAGCCTTGCAGAGCTCTCATCGCTACACGATGATTGTGTATCATTAATCGAACTGTCAGTCACATCCAATTCACTTTGTGTAGCTGCTGTTGAGATAGAAATATTTTTGAGGTTTGTAGTTTTAGACTCGCCAACAACCTGCACAGCAGAGCTCAGCAGTTGTACAAGTTCAGATAGAGAGGAGGCGTTTGATCTGATGGTGTCTGATTTTGGTTTCTGTTTGAGAGTATGACCACTGCACTGTATAGCTATTTCCACAGGGGCGTTATATTGAGTGGCTATTTCACGACTCTCCTTTTTCTTGACCTCAACTGTTAGCTTTTTTATTGGAATTACATGAGGTTTATCCTCACTGTCAGTAGTGGGCTCTGTATGGATTTCAACGTCTGCTACAATCACCTCGGTGTTACTATAGGCGCTAGTATTTATCTGGCTTGGTGTTTGAGTGGCAATGGGTAGAGGTGCAGCTTTTGGAAAGCTAGGAGCTTGTCCAAGAGCTACAACCTTTACAGGAGTTGTGGGTGCCTTTGGTTTTGGTTTTTTACTGGGTAGCACCTTGACGCCTCGTGGAGTAATCTGCTGTAATTGGCTATTATAGTCCGGAGTGGGGATTTCTATTTGAGGTTCCTTTGTTGGCGAGATTGGAATGTTATGCCTAGTTAAAAGCTCACTTTCTATTTCATCGAACAGCGAGGTGACAGAACCCCTGTGGTCAGGTTTGGGACTGCCCACTTGAGCTATACTTGTGAGAGAAGACAAAGACCGACATTTCTCTTTAACAGGCGGGGGAGGCGCTCGACCTTTCTTCTTAAACATGCCGTTACGATTTCCGTTGATTGGCAGTAAAACTGGATTAGGTAATGGGGCTTTCTTCTTTTTGCTACTTATCCGTCTTTCGGTGGCACCCTCTCTCTTGTTTTCATCTTGTGTTGGCTGTTCTTGGTCACCTGAGGGACGAGATCGTTGTGACTTGAGCGCATTGAGTCTACGATCTAAGCTAGCTGTAGAATCAAATATATCGTCATACCTATCTCCCTCATCAAGCTGCGCTACTATGGCACTTTTATCTTGTGCCCGAAAATGCCTCCTCAAATCATTTTTAAGGTAAATATCACTATACTGTCGCTGAGTTAGTTGGCTTGGGTCGACGATGCCACCAACACTAGAAGGCCTATGGAATTGTCTCTCTTGCTCATATAAAGATGGATCTCGTAACGATTGCATACTTCTTGACATGTTGCGGGTTTGAGCGTTATTCCTGTAATTGGAGAATGTGCCATTGCTGCTAGCACTAGATGAATTCCTGAGGATCGGTTTTGGAGGAGCTCTTGCAGTAGATGAGGCTATTGATGGAGTACGGTTTATGGGCTCACCGTACGCATAACTTCGCCTGTCCCATGTTGATGGCAAACTGAATGCGACACTTCGCGTACTGCCATACTGTGATCGACTTCGTTTCAGCTGAGAGTTAGAGTTTCCCATAATTGTACCACTTGTTATCAACAATCTGCTGTTGAGGAATAAAAAGAACGGTGATAATATCTAGAAGTGGATTTGAGGAAACTATTGTTCAAAATGCAGGAAGGTATTTCCTATTGATAAATAACAATGAACTGAACCCCAACCAACAGACCTTCAAATACGATCCACAAAATAATGGCAGCATGCAGTAGTTTAATATATGTAGGAACTAAATTAAGCTGGGGCTCAAATTTGCAACTGCTCCCACCTTGTCACAAGAAAAGTGCAAATAAGCGAAAATAATCCTAAGGATAAATATTTGAAACACTGTACTCGGATATTGTGTTTCTAAAAGGGAAGGGCAGAGCTGAATGTAAAGGATATTGACTAGTTCCAGGTAAATTTCAGTTAATACAATATTTCCAGTAATTGCTGAACATGACTTTGTGAATGCATTATTCTCTATCACCAGCTAAATTATCTCAGGATAATTTAGATCTGATGTTGTGATTGATAAGCTTCTTACCTGAAAAGATGGTTACACTTTTACTCCCAGATTTAGTTATTAGTCACTATTTTCAACATCTCAAAGCAATCTGAAAGGACAATGAATCATACAGTCATGCCTACACACACTTGTCTTATGTATTTAACGATGAAGTTGGCTTCAAATGACAGAGAATGCTAACGCCCAATTCTTTTAACAATTCATGCTGTCAAATGTCTGCAATTTACTTAATGAGCAATTTCAGTAATTACAAAAAAAAATTTGAATCATGTTATATCAAGGAGGTTGGTTGAATATATGTGGTGTCAAATTGTATGGTCTCTGAATACCATAGTTTATACCAAAACCAAGAGTGGCATCAACCTGACTGAGTTTATTCACCAAGGGAATTCTATAACAGCGATAACTCAGGCCTTCTGTACAAAATGTGGGTTACACTTTTCTTGAACCAAGCAGTGAAATAGCTGCTGCTCTCACTTTACTAGGCCACTAGCATTATGATTAGCCCAACAGATAATGAGTGCATCTTTCCCTCAAACCAACGAGAAATGAACATGGTTTGAGTGTAGACATGAAAACCTCCAGCACACTTATCATAAATCAAGAAAAGCGTACCAGAAAAGTATATTCAAAGACCAATATCAATTAGGCAGAAAAAAATAATGTTTAAACTCATCGGCCTTGAGCCACTGGACAAGAAGAAAATCTGATTCGGTACATAGTTCTCTAATAATTTACCTTTAACTTGTGTAGAGTACCTCCAATCCAGAGTATAAGTTAGGTGTATTGTATGTTCATTCAATAGTATGTACGTCTCATTGGTATGACATCACAAGACAGATCCATAGGTCACACCTTCCAGCTTATTTATGACATATGACCAATACTCCTTGATATGACTCACTTCCTAATTTTTCTTTATTTAAGAGTGTACTTTAAATAATGTATACCCTATCTATCTATAGCCTATGAGATGTTGGTCATCTCTCCAAACTGAACCATCATTTATAATAAAAAATACTTCCACCTCATACACCCAGTTAAACCCACTCAGCCAGCTATTGAATGAGCATTAATGTTCATAGAGTAAAGCAAACTCATGGATAAGGACAATACAAACAAAGGGTAATGCAACCAGTTCCATTCATTGGATTGTAAAGCATTTATTTGCTTTCTATTCAAGAGCATGCAAACTCCTTAGTGAAGGGAAGCCTAACCTGTAATCTGTACTCTGATTCAAGATAGATTAAGAGTCCTGCTCATGACAAAGCGTTGTCATCCCTGCAAAAGCACACAATATTGGTATATGAACACAGTCTATATTTTCATCTGCTACAAAAGTGACATCTAGTGGTATCTAGGGTAATTAAGAGAGAACTCAACTCCTATGCAACCATAGAATTCTAATTTACAACTTTGATTGGTTCAATCTGTGCATCATGATTGGTTTATTTATAAGTGCCGGATACAGGTGCATGTCAAGGTTACTAATTCTGCAACAGAAGAGAAATGGCTGGTATTACTAAATTCTCAAAAGGTAAGTTCATGCTGGACTGATCATAGTTGGCATGTTTATTGATACCACTTACAAGCAGTAGTAAGTATGTGGATCATCAAGGATGGTTGAGCAGTTTAAACTCTAGAAAGTTTTTACAGGTACATTAATTATATCATCTGAAGAAAGATGGTGATATAATTCATAATTGCTGTTGCTCAATCTGATATAGATAGATCATTGTAGTCCAGTCCTTACTCACTGCTTGCTTGGTGTGTTATTTATTTAACATCAACTTCTAGCTTTTACTACATAAGTTTATTACATACTACCTTACTCAATCATCTCATAACCAATAAACTAAAGTTTATTTTAGCCTAGTCTCAATAGAAGCAGCAACACATGTGCACCATCCATCCATTCCATGCACTCAGTCAATGAACCACCACTAAGAACTTCTGTCCTTGCGAAGACTAGAGTAGACAACATAGCTAGAATGTTTGGTCTTCGGTGACATTGTAATGTGCATATAACATTGTGTTCTATGTATGAGTGTATGTACAATAAGGCCCAATGTTTATGTAATATGTATATTATATTATATATTATAATATGTCATTCATGAATTGTATTATTTATAATCAGCTTGAAATGAAAATAAATGGACTGAGATAGTGTTCTTCTTTTTTTCAGGATTGCTGAATCCGTCACATCTCAGATTTGCTCAACATAAGTTTACTCCAGGATGTCTGGCTATAAATAACTTACCAAACCAAAAGCAGGTCCATGTCACACCACTTCGGCAGTCAGCAGGTATGATTTGCTAACATGGTACTGGGGATCATCCTATATTTCATGTTCTTCATGACTTGGCAAAATATAAAGTGCTGTGGCAACCTAAAAATTTGCTAAATATCAGAGCAGGCTCTACTAAAGTTGGTGAAAATAATTGAAACACATATTTATGTGCTAATTGATTTTGGCTTTGGGATACACAGCTCCTAGATTTATGCTGTCTTGACAATGATGAATATCAATGCATATTTTTTTCAGTTCAAACACTTTATCTCATAAGGCATAATCATTCACGACTTGACCCTAAAATCGATTAAACTAGCATCTTAATTGAGATGGGGTCTTGTTCAATCAGTTCCTTCACCACAATACATTATATTTCAGCTGCCTCAGCAGCAGGTAGCGGTCATGGAACACATTGGATTGTCGAGCGAGTGGCAGCTGGAGCATTATATGGTGTCTTACCTATGGCCTATTTCATGCAGCCATCTTTCGCTATGGATACAGCTTTGACGTCCTCACTTGTTCTTCATGCTCATTGGTAGGGAGAAGATAATATTTTTAACCCTATCCTTGTACCTTTTTCGCTAATCGATGTAGTTTCAGATGTCCAGAACGGTTTTTATACACATATGAGTGTTGTTAGTAGTCATGCAACGTACATACAGAATTTTGACATCTGTGCTGCAATAAATTTTGTTCTGTTTCAGGGGTATTGCCGCTATATTTCAAGATTACATGCATGGCTATCCAGGAGTGTCAGGAGAACGCAGATATCCGTGGTTAACTACTTTGGGGAAGATAATTCCTTACATCCTATCGATCACTGCATTTGCCTGTCTCATGAACTTTAATTATAATGATGTTGGTCTCGCCAGAGCTATTGGTATGCTCTGGAGAGTGTGATACAGTTACTCAGATAACACTTCTCTCTTAGATTCATCTCATTGAGCCTACATGCTACTCGCTGGTTTTAAGGACTCACAAAACTAGCCAATTGTCATCATTGTCGGTAGAAATATTTATTATTTTTTGAATGAACCTATTAAAATAGAAAACTCTGCTGTACAAAAAGAAATCACCAATAATTATGTGTTACAATTCTGATGTCTAAGTGCGTGTCTTCAGGGAATGTTTTTGCAAGAGATCCTGATAAAATGGGATACTTTACAAAAAGTACTGCAAATAATAATGGAATGATTTGTAATTGGATTGGTGTAAAATGAGAGATAAAAATCAGATTCTGCAAGAAACTATAAAATACTATGGCATATGAAACAGGGAATGGTTGAGTATCGAAACTTCACATCGCGCATCAGAAATACTCGTAAGTAAAAAGCTATAAAAAAATTACTTTGGTTAGTATATCCTCTTATCCTCATTATGAAGTTTCCGAAGCATCACCACTGTCAGAATCACAGCCAGAAGCTGAAATCAGAAATAAATATGATAGGATGATATAATACACCTATTGAAATCAGGTTATTGTGGTAAGATCATAATCAAGGTCCGAGTACACCCTTGTTTCTTGTGATGTAGCCATAGACTTGGTATATTAAGTGCTATACATTATTATTGCTTTTAACACAAGGATTTGGCAGGCACTTTGATGACTTGTTCAACATACTAAGAAAAAGAAACTAAATTGAGTGAGGCCAGAGAAACAGCTGCTTTATTTATTCATTTCAATTAATTTAAATACAAAATAGTTGATCACTGGACATTATATGAAACTATTACCCCGAGACTCACAGGATAGCACAACTCCTGAATGAGTGAACAATAATTTTCAAATTATACTGCTCACCCTCCCTGACTCAACTACAATAAAACACAACTATAAATTGACACATTTCTCTATTTGAATATAAAATAAAAGGATCGATGTTACTCAATCAAAGTGTTTATACTCACCTCCAAAATTCCCACAGTACCTCCTCCTGCTGCAATCCCAACTATATAGTCACTAAATCTTCTCTGTAGAATAGTTATGCATCCCTGTAAACCAATAGTACGCAAATGTTCATAAACGGTTCAAACTCACTTATTAGAGAACAATAGTGAGTGTCAGGCTTCTGCAATTTCTTAAAATAAAAGAAATTTTGGCTCATAGGTAATTATATGGTAAGTGCTCATCCTCTAGAAAAAAATTTAATATAAAAAAATATTTTTGGCATAGAACAGATATATGGTAGGTGTGATCATCCTCTAGAAAATGAAACCATATGCCGACTTTGGATACTTACTGTTTGGTGGAGATAAGGATTATTCCCACCGAGTATAGCTGAATATGTTGGACAGACATTATCAAGCCCACTGGACCCAAAGCAGCAGGATGCGGGTACTACTTCATCAATGACATGATCTGGTTGATCCTTCCACCTAGAGCTGGCCCAATCTTCATATTCAATACCTCCACAGCAGTTGAACTACAGCATTACAATATAACCAATAGTATTCACCCAACAGAGATGATACATTTTATGTTATTGAAGCAACAAATCCAGCTGTTCAAAGGTACTCTAAATTAGCATCCAGATTCCAAAGTTTAAATCCCCAGCAGTGCTAACAACTAAGCCACAATTTATCTTCCTTTCAATTATGGGTCAATGCCCGGAAAGCTGTTTGTAAACAATTATAAGGAAAGAGTATCAACAAAAACAGCCCAGCACAGTATACTTATGGATAAAGACTAAGTATGTTGTTATCCTCAGTACCAAGAAGAAGACCATAGCTTGACAGCTCATTTTTAGTAAAAAAAATTCATTTTCATTAGCAAACAAAATATAAGCCTGAAAATAAGAGTTTTACCAGTGGAGTTATTTTACCTGATATAATATGGAAGTCTTTGAAAAATTCCTCAGGTTGTTTACAATAGACTGGAGCATGTTGATGCCACTTATTGATTATTGAATTATTATTTTTTAGTCCAGATCATAAATGAGACTCTTGAGACATTGTGCTATTGAATACATTCAACCTGAGACTGCGGAGTGACATCTTAAACTAGGGATAAAACTTGTATTGTATCGGCGACGACGAATTTTTTTAAATTGTGCAAAGAAAAATTTCTTTAAAAGTGAAACAGTTAAACCACCCACATAGTATGGATGCAATGATTTCTTGGGGTCTATGAAAATTTCAATCACGAGGACGTCTTAGTGATGTTGCTTGGACAAAATGTCGTTCTATTTATTTATTGAACATCGCAGTCTGTCAATTAACATGCCTATCAATATATAATACGGCATAAGTACTGAGGAGACTGGCTTATTTTTGCTCCCTGGTAGTCATTAGTAGCATATCTAGCATGGCTATTTTTAAATTTTAGAGATTACTACACCAGTTCAAGTCTTTTTGAAAATCAAGAGCAGACAAATCAAACATTATCAAGTCGACATTATTTCCACTCACCCTGGCTTGAATGTAGTTTATAACCTCGGTTTCTCTGTAATAATCAGGGATTTGGCCATATTGATTTTGCACCGCATTTTGGATTCCATCTGTCAGTCCATTGTAGATCTGTCAATGTAATTTGTATCAATTATTTATCATAAAGCGAATAAAAAACTATGAGCGTATTTAAAACGTGTAGCGTGACTTATAATAATATGTCTGGGTCATAATACATGACCTGTACATTGTATGATTGAAAGCTTGAACATTTTCTGATGGAAAAGAAATGTGAACATAGCTGTAACTGTATCACTCACCGATTGTCTGTATCCATAGCCAACACCAGCAGCTGTGAAATGGCATACCAGTACTATAGATACTATGATTGTATACTAAAACATAAAATACGGTAGTTAATATAGTCAAAATATTGCACAAATTGCGAAAATGAAAACAAGGAGAATGGAGACAAAGAGCTTTAAAATGAAGAATTAATTTTGATGTTAGTCAATAATATAGTACTCAATTGTCAATAAATTAAACAGCAGCTGTACATCCAAAAATGTGGAGAAGGAGTAATGCAATTTTTAAAATGAGTTAGGCTATATTTAATATGATTGTGTGGTAATTTTGGAGTAGCGTTGAAAATATGAGTGGATTCTTGGTAGATCAATATTTAACTTACAGATGTGAGCATACAGTAAGATTCACGGTATGCTCCAAGCCAGCCAAATACTCCTGTGAAAAGTGTAATCAAGCCTGCTCCCATTAAAAGGTACACAGCAGCATAGAAGTAGTTAAGGTCTCCTGACAAGAAGCGTAAATGTTGACTCAACTTTTCTGGAGCATCTGCATTGCCAGTGTCAAAGAATAGCCACATAGCAAACACTAGGACCCCAATTCCAAACAACTGTAATACAAAATAAAGAAGCTTTATTATAACTGCATTTCCACAAGCCAATAAGCAGCGACAGCCAACACATTGGCTTCTTAAACTATGAGACTGCCGTATTTCGTAACTTTGGTTGGGAGGCCTCCCAACCGAATTCCAGAAACACGGCAGCACTGTGACAAGCTGCAATTCATTCCTAGACTAAGCCAATTTTAAAGAATTTCCTCAGATGTTTTTACTAAAACTAGGATGTGAATAAAGAGTTGGTTAATCGAGTTGGTTGACTAAATGGAATGTATGAGGACTAATTGAGATGACTACCAATCAAAGTTCAATGGATATACTATGTGGTATACTAGATAAGCTTGTCGCGTATTAACTTGTCTTGGATTACCTTGTCTTAGAACTTTAAGAAACAGTCACATCTGGGCCAACTAGAGCATAGGGATACTAAAGGTATTGGAAACTTATTGACCTACTTTGTTGTGATTACTATATATATATATTACAGGCAGTGAGTGAGTGTGAGGGTAGCCTGTGGTACTGACCATTCATTTAAGCAATTGAAGAGACACTTAGTAAATAAGTATGAAGTCAAGATGTTTCCTTAAATGTTCCATTGCCAAATCAAAAGGCTGACATTCAAATCAAAATTGTTTTTTCTCCTCAAGTCAATAACTATACTAACTTACCCATAAAAAGAAGTTGCCACAGAACAGGCACCATTTTAGAGCAACAATCCCATCTCTTTCAGCCATTTAGTATCACAGACTGATCTTCAGCGCTTACTAAGAAATACACAATTACACAGAATCATAACATTCTTAGGGAAAGCAGCATAGTGTAACCTTTAAGGTGAATATTCCAAAGCTGAAAACAAATTTGGCTAAAACCCAAAAAGCCTTGAGTTTACCTGACCTAGTCTGTGATCACAGGATATTGCATCTCGTTATTTAGCCACCCTCCTAACATCCACATCAGATGAGGAACATAGGGCTATTGTTTCATGTCCGACCAAGTGTGCACAACTCCAAATTGCACTATCAAATATAGGTTTTGAGTACAGGGAGGGTGAGAGGTGAAAGATTGGTGAAACCAATTTAGTTCATTGGTGAAACAAGGTAGAGAGAACTTGCGAGAAACCTTAGGGCTCTCAAACACTCAGGTTTAGCCCGAGTTACACCGATTTTTTGAGTTCAACTCAGGAGATTTCAGATGATGAACTCAAGTCAAACTCAGATTTGCCCTCATGTTCATCTACGGTGGGAAATTCCAGAATAGACAGTTGTTTTTTTTTAATGACGATCTAGCTGCTAATATAAGTAAACTGACAATGGAAGTCATCTCAGCTCTAAATTGCTCAAAAAATTTCTGCGATCGAACCTTGTTGGTAAGCCCTAAGCTGTTCAAGCACACAGGGCGTTTGGCGTCTTTGATGTGCCACTACGGAACATGGCAGAACGGTCAGGATTTGGATATTCCCAGGTAGGATCTTCCAGGTATAGATGAACCATTTTCCCTAGTAGAAATACTTTTTTATCATTAAGTTTATGATAGAAAACCATGTTTAGACTGCACTGTTTATTCCTGTTGTTTGCAGTTAACCCCAGTCGAAATTAAAGGTCACAGCTCGAAAAGTTTTAATAGGTGGCAATTATTTTTCTGACCATATGTGGCTATGAGTTTCAGGTCTTTTGATATCATTCTCATGATACCTTTTGAACAAATTCATGCTGATTTTCATATAATTATAAATCAAGTCTGAATGGTTTGATTCTTATAAAAACCATGATTTTCAGGGTTCAGTGCAAACAACTACTGTGACAAAAGGTTGGGCGTCTAAAGTTAATTATCATGCTTTTTATGAAAGCTTTGACTTTTGACAACCAAATAGTTGAAAAAAACTGAATTTTCAGGCTTTTTGTGTGACAAATTTGACCTTTTCTGAGAAATTGGCCAAGAACTACTACTTTACCAATTCTAAATTTAGCAACAATCGACATTGTAACTATCTCCCTGAATACAGAATCACTGCACGCTCAAGATATATGACATGCCTAGCGTTGTCACGCAGCCCTTTCCATATTACACAACTCAAGAAGCCACGTGGCAAGCCCTGAACATTGGGAAACAGCCGACAGTCTACCAACAGAAACCTCAACAAATTATTAGGCCGGAATCTCAACAGATGATAAGCATGAATGTCTTCACTTCCGTCATACCTAATCAACAGTGGAGAGCGACTGCCATGTTGTGTTACTAGTCAATTTGTTGATATCACAGTACTGCATAGGAGTAAAGTATTCAGAGCAGGTTTAAAATAGCAAAATTTATGGCTAGCTAACATTAACTCATCCTCATTACTATTTACAATATACTCCCACCTTGGATCGCAAAAAAATCATAACCAGATAACACTGAGTCACCCCCATAGACTTAATAATTATTATTAAGTCTATGGTGAAAACATTTAGGTAGTTACCAAAGCTAGACGAAGAAGACAACATCTTTTAGAGAAGGTAGCACACCACATACAGAGGTAGTTAGGTTTAGTTTGGACACAATTTATTGACATATACAAACTATCAACAATGAACTCATTGCTATCAAGGTAGAAATGAGTTTTAAATTGTCCACAATATGTGATATCAATTATAAATGGGTATTGTCAAAGCCCCAAGTAATTAAACATTGCATAGAAAAAGAGTGACAGTATATTACACCTTTGTAATTACAAACTATGTATACTCATAAAATTATTAGAAACAATTATTTTGTACAACTAAGAACAGAATGAAAGATTTAATAGGATAGGATGATATCCTCGTAAAATATATACAGCTACATACATCAGGCAGTTAATTCAAGTATATAAAACATAAAAAAGCATTACGTGTTCGGTAAGGACTATTATGGAACAAATACTGAAATATATAAATAAATCTGCAATAAAACATCAGTTTAAGTTTAAAATCCACAATCAGTGATGGAGTTTAAAAGTCTTCATCTAATGAGAAGTCGTGTAGCCCTGAGCTGTTAGCAGCACTGTTAGGTGATGAGGTCACACCAAGTTTCTGGTATTCAGCTACTCTCTTCTCAAAGAAGTTGGTTTTTCCCTCCAGGGACAGATTCTCCATAAAATCAAATGGGTTACTAACCTTCCACACCTAAAATAGGATTAGAATTAGATATTATATATACAGTTTTGTATAAAGAAAAAAAATACTCTCAGATCATAGAGAGTCAATAAATGATCGCCAAGTTTTCAGTGAGCACTAGAGGCCTCAAAGGGCACATGCTTGTGAATTGCCAAATCTGGATTCAAGGTTTGGCTTGGAGAAGAAAGCTGCTTTTGAATGTTGCAAGGAGCAAACTTGTAATCTCATTTTTTCAAAACACCAAAACTGTCACAAATTTCTTGGTATTTGGTCAAAATTGGTGTGTTTATGATGAGCACTCAAAATTGATTATGCGTACTACTACACACCTAATTGATCGATCATAAACTCATAATTTGATCTACTCCTAACCCTCAGCAGATATAAAATCAATGACACCCTACCTTTTCACAGTTGAGTTCGACCAGCAGCCTATCAGCAACAAACTGGATATATTGTTTCATGAGATTCCTATTCATTCCTATGAGTGACACGGGCAGAGCATCAGTAAGAAACTCAACTTCTATATCTACTGCGTCTTTGATGATCTTTGTGATGGTATCCTGACTTGGTTTATGGACGAGATGTTCAAACATCAGGCAGGCAAAGTCACAGTGTAGACCCTGCAAGTAATGACAGGAAACAATGAGATGCAATTGCGATGAGGAGTCATACTGCCTATAGCAGGGCTAAGGGTGAAAATATTTTGTTCTTGTCCAAATCACAAATATTTGAAGGGTACAAACAAGATGATTGTTTGCATTGACACCAACCGAGTTTATAAATTGCGTCTGTTACATTTTGATTTTCCGACAGAAAGAATATGCATTAATTTTATTTTTCGCCTTTTTATGGAGCTGCATCTTACAATTACTAAACATAAAAATAACTAAATAAATTTATTTTTGCCAACAAACATAGAAACACAAGACATGGATGTGAAAAGTTATCTCACCTCATCCCTGCTGATGAGTTCATTACTGAAAGTAAGACCAGGCATAATTCCTCTCTTCTTCAGCCAGAATATAGCAGCGAATGAGCCAGAGAAGAAAATACCCTCCACAGCAGCGAAACCGATGATCCTCTCCCCGAATGTAGCGTTATCATCATTGATCCACTTAAGGGCCCAGTCAGCTTTCTGTTTCACTGCTGGCATGGTCTCAATCGCGTTAAAACAGAAATCTCTGTAAACAGTGAAATAATAACATTCATGAATTAAGAGAGACTACATGAATGTAATTCAAGTAGAAATTCTGAATATACAACTCATTTTCAAAATGAAGAAGTGATAGTGCAACACGGAATTTCGTGATTAAATAGAGAAACTGCAACCACATTGTTGTGATGCGTGTATATATTCACATGAGGAGGTAGACAGGAAAATTATTGCTTTCAGTTCGATTCCGTCAATCCAGTTGATCACTTCACATTAATATATTGGTCATCACAACAGCTATATTGCACCAGATATCAATACTGCTTTCTGTAAATTGAGTGAACTCTGCTTATGGTGACTACCTTTCTTTAGGATCTTTAATGAGTGTATCGATCAATAGACTATAAGTTTCAGAGTGTACATTCTCCATAGCGATCTGAAAGCCATAGAAGCACCTTGCCTCTGTAATCTGAACTTCCTGACTGAATCTCTCAACCTGTGGAAAAGAATGGCATTTTTAGTCAAAAATAGTGCAAGTGACCATCCCATTGACTTAATAATAATAAACAAGCCTATTGACTATCCTTAAAAGTTCAATGCCATCAGGAATTTTTTATTATAGTAGTAACTACTGCTAACAGAGATTGAAACAATGAACTTGGGAGAGGTAGTTTATTGATAGAAAGCTGAAACTGCCAACCAAGAAACGGTTACGCAATCTTTTTCCTGAAAATGTTGTGTAACCTGTTTACAGCTTGCAAAGGGGGTAATTATTTATTTGGGAGGCAGATTATCCTACTCATCAAGCTAAGATATGACATGGAATTATCTGGTTACGCAACCAAAAGAACAAAGGGGCTGGCATCAGGGGCCTGATTGCCCCAAGCTTTATAACAATAGACATTGTTTACATTCAAATACAAAAGAAGTGTTGCGTAAGAATTTTTGTTTCGTAATAGAAAAAGTTGCCCACCCCTGACTAACAAGCATCAGGAAAAATTACAGTCACATGGCAAACATGTTCAAACTTGTATGCAATCAATAAGTGGACTCAGGCAATGCACTCATAATCTTTAACCGCAGGGGATTTCACTTTGTCCACATGCAAAAACCATCCACTCCAATTACACTTATTTAGGAACTTGTGCAAATAATTGATCCCATGAATCACCTCTAATGTTATGCACTAAAATGGAGGGAAACTCAAATCAAAGAATGCTTTGTGTTGAAAACAACCTACATAAATACCTTGTTAACCAACAAGTTGGTTCAAAACAGGATAATAAACGACAGACAATTAAATTCCATTTACACTCATATTTTGTTCCTCAAGAGATAGATATCAGTGCAAATTTTGTCCTTCTAAAATGCAACAGGACTGATTTAATTATTCATAGAAAGGGTAAAAATATAAATTCTATTTAACAGTAATTTACTAACAACAGAAGCTCAAGCAACTCACCAAGTTTTCGTTGACGATGCCATCACTCGCTGCAAAGAAAGCCAGAACATGTGAAATGAAATGCTTCTCATCTTCTTTGAGTTTTTCCCAGTGAGCAATGTCTTTAGATAGATCTATCTCTTCTGCGGTCCAGAATGAAGCTTCTGCTTTCTTATAAAATGCCCAGATGTCATGATATTGTATGGGGAATACAACAAATCGGTTTGGGTTCTCTCTTAGAAGTGGCTCGTCGTCGACATAATTTCTCTTTTTCTTCTACAATAAACATAAAAAATGCAACTATAATATAAAGTACATGGCTTATTTCCCTCATTCAACTTAATCAATGAATAGGCTGCATCTTGTTGCGCTATTATTGTTGCAACAAGTTGAAGCAGCAAAATGTAATGATAACAATAATTATTATGAGTTTTAATTTACACGGATTAATGCAAAAAGCTAATAAGACCATGCGTTTGAAAACGTCAACAAAAAGAAACAATAAGGAGTTTATTACAATAAGAAATAATGATTTGATTGCTACCTAATCCAACACATATCTAATACATAACTAACTCAAAATGTTAACTTACCTCAGCTGGAGATGGTTTGGTCGTTACAGCAGAGGCAGGCTTCTGCAATGACAAAGTGAAGGCATAGATAGAATATATGCATTGTTCAATTCAAGTCCTAGGCTATGCACATATGTGGATACACAGCGCTGTTTCACAAACTTAATTTTTTAAGTTAGATAATGTTTTGGTTTCTTATCACAGCACTATATATATATATAATTACAATAGTAAACATTACATAATAATAATAGAATGCAACACAACACTAACCTCCTCTTTACACACAGACAGGGCCTGGCCTGTCATGACAAGCTTGTCAATACAGGCTAGGCCTGGCTTAGCTTGTCTTGACAGGCTATCAACACTCACACTGGCTATATATATATATAATAAGATTTTATATGTCAGTGAATTAAAGGATAACAAAAAATCTTAGCAACGTGTTTTGTAGAAGCTAACAAAAAGACTGGTGCGGTTGTGTTGTTAAAGAATTACTCTAACTCTAAGCAGGGAAGGGGATCATCTGTCTTGTTGTGACTCCTATGAAAGTTTGTTGAGACTTACCAAATTCTCATCATTGATGCTAGTCTTTTTCAGTGTGTCACTGAGCTGCTCTTGCTGAATGTTCATAGATCTTCGCTGAAGGATGGACATGGTCAATATATCTGTCTACTAAGAAAAATCTGGAAATAGATGTTGCTGTTGGGTCAGTCCGTCACTCCAAGTCATGTGTGTGAAAGGTGGAGTGAAATTTGCTTTTTCTAGTGGAATCTCCCGCCAGATTGGACGGGGTATCCAATCAAGAATTAGAGTCAATAAGGGGTGTCATCCTTACATTTTAAACAGTAATTGATATTTCTATGTATTTTATCTATAGTAAAAGAAATATTGACATAAAATACTAAATAAAAGAACTCTTTAGGAATTTTATATTCAAATTTTGTTTCTAAATTCATATAAATTTAACATCTTTTGAACATTCTACCCCATATTTATTTGTTGCCTAGCAACAATTTATTCTCTTCCGAGCTTGTGGGGGTGTTCCAGAATACCTCTCTATAGTGCAATACAGAAATTGGCTATCCAAAAAATGATAATCTGCAATTTGGAGTGACTAAAATAACAAAATCTTCAAAATCTTATATTTTAATTCATAAAATATGAGAATCATGCAAATTTATTGTAATTAATTTATAGAAAACTGTGGTTTTGTGTCATATTCATGGAATAAAAAAAACTATCACCGGTGTTCCATTTCCGTTTTGTCACATGACTTTATTGACAAGTGATCATCCAAGTTTCACTGTTTAGGAAGGAAGAGAAAGTAGATGAACAGTTTGGACTGACTGAGCTGTGTAACAAGGACTTGGCATCACACATCTCTCTCTTCTTGCAAGACAGATATCAGCAAGAGGCTCTGCAAAGCTGCCTTCATTGAATAATTCAATTGGAAACTAAGTTATTCACAACCACCACCATCATGGTATGCAATAATTTATTCATAATTTATTTATCATCATTTTTGACCATTATTTTTCAAGTTGGACAGAATTCTATACTTCCAACTACACAGTCAATAAAGGAGTGAAAGAGTATGTCTATAGAGAAACAAGCCAAGCCCTCACCTCAATCATGTTAGGCTAAATACAAAACATAACAGCCCTGATGTGTCTCTCTAAGTCTATGATTCTTTGGCTGTCTTTAGTTTATAAATTTTTATTTTACATGTGTTGGTGTTAGAGTACAGTGTAGGTGAGATCCAACTCATTGAACTGGTTCTGGTGTAGCATCATATGTTTGCCTAAGATTTTGTAAATCATAGGAAACTATCTGACTGAATTACATCCATCTGAGATTAAAAACGTTGAACCCAAGTTAAGCTTCCTGATGTCGTCCCCGTTGGGATGATTGTTCTTGGATTTTCACTATTGATAACCAGTTTTCTATAGGTGAGAATGATCTGTCGCATAACCCAGGTCTGGGCTGTTGTATTTACTCGCTTCATTTTCTTGTGTTTTGCAGGCTGGGGGTATGGACAGAGCATTGAATATGCCCAAACTGAGGGACAATGACTCAGAGCATCTTCTTGGTTATGTGTTTGCTGTCTCTGGACCTGGTAAGAAAATGATTGATATGTTATTTGATGGCATGGTGAATCTACCTTGGGTAGCATAGTTGGAAACATCCATATTGGTGCACCATCGGCCTGACATGTTCTCAAAGTCTCATTGAATGAACATGTTGCAAATATTGCCATTTAGTTAGGCCTGCATTTTCAGAATGTCAGAGAATTTTCATATAGGCCTAGACCTATACTATATTGAATGTGTCAAGAATGGTCATGAAATAGCAAAGTTTTGATTTGATATTGTTTGTTAAAATTCAACCAGACCTGTACTGGAATTCCATGTACAAAGTGTGGCATATCGCTCTGCAAAGGTTAGCTAAATTATTTACATTGTCTTTTACAGTGGTTACAGCACAGCATATGGCTGGATCAGCTATGTACGAGCTTGTAAGAGTCGGACACTCGGAGCTTGTGGGGGAGATTATCCGTCTGGAGGGAGACATGGCCACCATTCAGGTCTACGAGGAGACTTGTATCCTTTTGTTTTAGCAAATCTACCAAACAGCAATAGTCCTAAAGGCCGGGGGGGATGTCCGACAGTGGGGAAGAGTCTGGGAGCTCAGACTACTTTTATACAAGCCCTACTTTTGAACAATGCATGCAGCATGCAATACCAGTTTCTCTCAACTATACATTGGTTGGCTTCAAGATACGTTAATTTCATTGGCTAGATATGGATTCAATGTTATTTTGCGACTTAAACCTGAAAACACACCCTGTAGGCGTTAACGGTTTGCAAGATGGATAACCATTAGATGCAAGAGCAAACTTGCTTTCCGTGGCCTATGGGTACCTGTACTCAGATAATACAATCTTGTTGTGTTATCCCTCATACAAGACAAGTTTTTTTATTGTGATTCAGTGTTTACCGTTTGGAGTTGCCTTTCCCTGACTGAATATTTGAACAGCTGGAGTCACTGTAGGGGATCCTATTCTCAGAACTGGTAAACCTCTGTCAGTTGAGCTTGGACCCGGTATCATGAACAGAATTTTTGATGGAATTCAAAGACCTCTGAAAGACATTAACGAAATAACAGAAAGTATATACATTCCCAAAGGTATAAATACTCCAGCTCTTGAGCGTGACAAATTGTGGGAGTTCAAACCAGCACATGGTATGAAGGTAAGATTTAGACCCGCAAGCTCTCATGATAGTTGTCAGAAGGGTTTTCATCTTTGTGGACTTTTGGAGTATCCTGAGAGCTTGAGCATCCATGAAACAATGCAGGATCCTATAATTGTTCTTGAGCTTTTTCTAGATCCGAATCAGTTCATTATAGGTGCCTTATGTAGTGTTATGTTTAAAGCATATCTTTTCTTGGTTTTCAGGTCGGCTCACATATCACAGGAGGAGATATATTTGCAGAAGTATTTGAAAATCACATGGTCAACCATCAGATTATGTTGCCTCCTAAAGCTTTAGGAACAATTACATATATCGCTGAACCTGGCAACTATGATGTCCAGGTAAGAAAACATATGCTAATCTTCTAATTTTTAGTGGGTAACTCGTCTTCTGTATCTTAACTTTTCTCTCAAGCAAATAACCTTGATTAGGAATCTTAGATTTTGCTGGTTTAATATCCAAACTTCAAATGGTCTTCCCAATACTTGTTATGTAGGAGAAAGTATTGGAGGTAGAGTTTGATGGAGAGAAGCACAGTTATAGTATGATGCAGATCTGGCCTGTCAGACAGATGAGACCAACAGCTGAAAAACTCAGAGCCAACCATCCTCTTCTCACAGGACAAAGAGTTCTAGACGCCCTCTTCCCGTAAGTTGGTTATGAGGCCCATTGCAGATGCATGATTTTTATCCCTTACAGTTTCATTTCATTCCTGTACAAATAGATCAATTATTTAGAGAATTTGGGCTTTCGGATGTTTAAGAATTTAAATGAACTAGATTAAAAATCAGATGCCGTTAGCTGCAGCTGTATTTGTTAGAAAGCTGCCTTTGTATGCAGTATTGTACCATAATACTTAGAATAGCATATCCTTTATCTCATGACCATGACATTCCAAGTATGATGAGGGCAATTATAAAAGTCATGCTGTATCCGCCAAGTCACATGACCTTACTGAATACACATTGATATCCTCAACTCTGATTGGTCTATAAATAATAAGATTTGATAAATGACCTATCATATCAGGCTAACAATCTATGCTATACTATATATATACAGTGTCACTGAATGGCCTGACTAGTCAAAATCCAAAAACATTGATAAATCTAACTTGTAAAACATCTGCATGATACATGGTCAGAAATTGGTAAGAAAATGCTACTACAGGTAATGCAGATTTACGATAAGCTATGTCTGTAAGGAAATCACGCAACTGCATCAATACATGACAAAACATGCCCATATTATAACACATATATCAGATAAAAAATCATACCATGCTGAAATAAGCTCTGCTAACAGTCCTTTTTTTCTACAACATTGAAGGTGTGTACAAGGTGGTACCACAGCTATCCCAGGTGCTTTCGGATGTGGTAAAACTGTCATCTCTCAGTCACTATCTAAATACTCTAATAGTGATGTCATCATATACGTTGGATGTGGAGAGAGAGGAAACGAAATGTCTGAAGTACTCCGTGATTTCCCTGAGGTGAATATTTCTCTGTTGCGTGAATTTACCCTAATGTCATATTCCTAATTTTGTGCCCAAATATTTTCCAACTCCTCGAATCATCAAACATAGGTTTGAGTTATCGAGGTCTGAATGGATAAAGTAACCAACACGGCTCATTGTTTCTTAGTGACTGCTATCAGTCATGCTGCATTACGATTGTTAACAGCCAAATCAAAAGATTAAATTTGTTCCTAAGGAGCAGTTGCTTCTAGATCTGCTAAAAGTTTGTCATTTGTTGGAAAAGGCCTGGTTATAACTCAGTATTGTCCCATACTTACAAGTGAAATCTTCTGATCGATTGTAGTTGACCACAGTTAAAGATGGAAAGACAGTATCCATTATGGACAGAACAACTTTAGTAGCCAACACATCTAACATGCCTGTAGCTGCTCGAGAAGCTTCCATTTATACTGGTGAGTGTTATACGTATAGTTGGACAACCCTTTCACATGGTTTATAGCGATATGTCATTGTATTAATTATCAAATTGCTTATTTTATGATATGACTTATTTTGAAAACTTATAACTAAGGATGATGAAGTCTTACCTTGTACAGTGTTAGCGTTGATAATGTTTTCATCTTTGAGAGTTATCCTCTTTTGGATACAGACACTGAGACCCAGACTTCTCATGCCCCACCCTATACCCATGATAATATGTGACATTGAAGCCCTTTCATGACATTTTAGGTATAACACTATCTGAGTACTACCGTGATATGGGTTACGATGTATCTATGATGGCTGACTCTACATCTCGATGGGCCGAGGCTCTTCGTGAGATCTCAGGTCGTCTCGCTGAGATGCCTGCCGATTCTGGTTATCCTGCTCATTTAGGAGCTCGTCTTGCCTCTTTCTATGAGAGAGCCGGCCGTGTCACATGTCTCGGTAACCCACAGAGAGAAGGATCAGTCTCCATCGTCGGAGCGTAAGTATATACCAAACCCTTTATATCAAGGTTGTGAAACTCTCTTAGCTGTACATCACTCATTCGGATCGTTTTACCTAGTTGGATAAATCTCCTGCTCCTAAAATGAAAGTATTTCGTCTAAAAAGACAATCCTCAGATGGTTCACTGTTCACGGGATATCTAGCGGTAAGATTAATGAGAGGGTATTTGAAAGAACCTCAACAAGTTTTGTTGACCAAGTTTTTGTTGCACATGAAGTAAGAAACCAAGTTATGACACCAATTCAACTCTCCGATTTACAGTGTATCACCACCCGGAGGAGATTTCTCAGATCCCGTAACATCTAAGACTCTTGGTATTGTACAAGTGTTCTGGGGATTAGATAAGAAACTTGCCCAGAGGAAACATTTCCCGTCAATCAACTGGCTCATCTCGTACAGTAACTACACCAGAGCTTTGGATGAGCATTACGACAAGTTATACCCAGAGTTTGTGCCATTGAGGACAAAGGTGAGCGTCATTGGCTTTAATCAGCTCCTACATTTTTTCTTGCTCTTTAGTAAGAAACAGAAGATTGATGCCCCTAAATCCTCATACTGAGAATCTGATACATCCTAGGAAACTCGAATGCATCCTAGATGTGAGACCATGAAAGACCTCCTTTACTGGGTGTGCAGCAAGCTGCCAAACCTGAAACTGGCACTAATCGGCCATTAGCAGTGACACTCTGAACTTAGCCACTAGCATGCTGTTTGGTGCATAACTTCCTGAGAGTATTAAACTGGAAAGCTACAAAGAGATAAATCAGTCAGTCAGCTTATGAATAGTGTGCTCTCATCTTGTTTAAACTTCGAATTCATTTAAAATTAAACTCACATCATTTGTAGACCAAAGAGATTCTACAAGAAGAGGAGGACTTATTTGAGGTTGTACAGCTCGTAGGTAAAGGTTCGCTGGCTGAGGCAGATAAAATCACTCTTGAAGTAGCTAGACTGCTTAAAGATGATTTCCTTCAGCAGAACGGATACACACCATATGACAAGTATGTTAAAGTTTTGTCACTCTTGACACTTTGTTATAAAATGCCTGGTGTGACTATTATGTCATATCATAGTAAAAAAATGCTGTTTGAAAACACTTCAAATACAAACCTGATTATAACCCACTTAGGTAGCAAGCAAACCTGAGAGTTAGGGCCATTTATGTTACACATTTGTTAGTTGTTCTCTCACTGATAACAGTTGGACAACTCCAAAGTGCCTTGTGCCCCCTTGTCAAGTCCTGAACTTGCTGATGCAGCTGTTTGTTATCATGGCTTTTTATTTCTTTTCAGATTCTGCCCATTTTACAAAACTGTGGGTATGATGAAGAATATGATCCACTTTTATGAGTTGGCTCGACACGCAGTAGAATCTACAGCTCAGAGCGATCACAAAGTCACATGGGCCATCATCAGAGAGAGATTGGGTGATGTCATGTACAAGTTATCTAGTATGAAATTCAAGGTATGTTTGTTATCAGAGGAATGAGTAAAGGTGGAATTGGGTTGATATTTTGATTCGGTTTTCCAAAAATGTTTATTTACTTCGAGCTCGCATGCCTTGTAGTTGTGAAACAAAGGTACATGTTCAATCATTAGAGCAACAACTTAGCCTGTAATGAGAAGTGCTATTTTGAATCCAAACCAAGCAAGGCTGCAATATAGATATAGTAAGAACCTTATATTTTTTTCAGGACCCAAATGTAGATAGCGAGGCTAAGATTAAAGCCGACTTTGATGAGCTTGCAGAAGAGATGTCAACAGCATTCCGTGAATTAGAAGATTAAACAAACACATCACTCAGCTTTAAGGAAAATACGATCCTTCTATTTATAAGCCAGGGTAAAATGAATGCTGTTTGATGTCAATTGAGACATCAAAGATTGTTAAAGGCCAGAGAATTCAGCATTCTAAGTGCAATGAAGGTGTTTCGTGTTATCAAACTTGAGGCAATTTAATATATATGCATTGTCATTTTTATGACACAGTCAAAACGTCAAGTCCCTAGAATGTAGAACCTAATCTGATGTTAGGAATAATTATTGCATATCACCACTGTACAATCTGTCATGATTCAAACCGTCTTACGCCAGTGAGCAAGTTGCCAAATGTTGATAAACAGCCGTTGGCCGTATATATTCCATCAAGCATTGACCTCGTAAAATTATTTTCTCATGCATATCTACGATATAACTGTATTTTTATGTCTGTGACTTGTATTTTACATATTAGGACATGCATGCAACGAGGATGTTATTTTTGTGGCAATTACTATTTAGCCTATTATTTATATACTATGATGATATTGCTAATAAAGATAGCATGATAATTTATACAAAATATATTCCACGTATCTGACTATTTTCAGTGACAACAACAACTGACTTTGCATAAACGAGAGATGAAAATATTTACAGTGATCAAAGTGTAAAAAAATTATTAAAAATTTGCATGTTTTGCTACAATTATTTAACGAGGAGTGGAGAATGACTGATGTGGTGTAAATGGGTGAGATAAGCAAATATACCAAGCTTACGGGAGATTGTCAACTAATCACAAGTGGGAGTTGTACCCTCTCTTCACATATAACATAATACATGTGACCTGTTGACTTCAGTTCCTGTTGGTTCCATGAAAAGTATGATTCCAATCACTAATGTATGAACATACCTTGCGGCATTTATAAAACCTTGCAGTGAACTCTTGAGTAATAAAAGCACCATTTTGAATGCGACGTGTGTATACTGGTAATAATGAGAATAACATTGGCTATTGAGATTAGCCTGTCTTGACAGCTTTGTTGTGGGGTGGAGAACAAAGTTGTTCCCCCCTACAACAAAGCTTGTCATGACGGGCTATCTTGAGATTAGGTACGTGACCAAAGTGGCCACCAAGTCTCGAGTTACTCAAGATCAGATCAAGTGAAACAAGAAAACCTGCACGATAATGTGTGTAGCATGTAAAATTTTGATATTTATAACAATGAGGTAAAATGAGATGAAAACTTCTCACTGGGAACTTCGATATACACAGTATGGAATTGTGGACCTTTGGATACATACTGTTTCTGGCAAGAAATGAGCAATACAATATTTAACTTTAACACATAGAATGGTTGTAGTCACGTTGGGGTTGATCTGTTTCTGGGTGGGATCCTGTCAGCGGCTGGCTGGCTTCGTCACTTACTGTAAACAAGAGAACGTAACTACTGATTACGCAATGAACATTGCCGCGAATACAGAATACTAAAATTTCAGATTTTGCATACCATTGCAATAGAGAAATGCCAAAAATTCGCCAAAATAAACTTAAAAGGTGAATGAAAAAAAGCTGACTGATGGTAACAAAAAATGACATGACTAATTACTCCACAACTTCCCTACTCAATCAAATTGGCTCTCAAACGGGACATTTAAGCTTTTACCTGTGACAATAAAACTCTGTATAATATCATCAAGATAAAGAGCTTTGGTCAGGCTGAAGGTAAAAAGTGACCACATTTGGAACAGTCAAACTGCTATGCAGCTAGCCAGCACCTCAGTTGTTGGTTTTTGGAGAGTTAGCTGTTTCATGTCTCACGTCGTTGCATTTTTAAGTTAGCCTCTCTTGACAAGGTAACTTAAAACAGAACTTGTCAAGACAGGCTAGTTATAAGGCAACTTAATTTTCTTTAGGTTTACTGGCACAGTACAATCACGAAATTTTAAACAGATCCATGCGACGCGAACTATTTTACTACAGTATCATTTTTAGCTGCAACATTCTGGTTACATGCACAGGTATCAGATTCAGAGGTTTGGGGAACTGCACAGAACTCCAACCAATCAATAATTGCAAAACTATGTCCACCAGTTCAGCACAGGTAAATCATACATCATACTATTATGGTCTCTCAGGTTGGTCTAGATCAGGTTTGATCCATTTGCCTGCATTCTGGTTTGCGCCCCTTCCACTGGGTGACCAGTGCAGGGGGAGCAACTTCGGTTTCAGGCAAATGGATCAAACTTGGTCTAGGTTGGTCTAAGACTCAGAATGTTAATGGAGACCTCTCGAGTTACTAGTTATATTAAAATCCAAAAAGTTAACATTCTCAGGATATAAGAATAAAAGGCTGTTAACTAAAAAGTGGTTAGGATTCAAGTTAGTGCCTCGAGAGCTTTCCAGTGACATAAGACATATCAATATTATTTTAGTCAGCCATGAGATTTGTGACAAATCTAAAGCTAATGCTGAAGACTGCCCTTGTATATCCTTGTGTAAAGCATGTGGTTGGGTTGAGTTATTTCCAACTCTTAATGGCAAGGCAAAGGGAATATATGCAGCTGAGCACAAACTAATTTGGTTGGTTTTATGAGCTTGACATAATGCTTCGGAGGTGACATTTGACGCAGTGGACCAAACTATAAATAAAGTTTTTTTCCCAAAACCTCAATTTACCTCAGATGACGGTTATACGCCATTCTTCTACGTAAATATATACTATTAAAAAGAAAAGCCTCAGTGGATTGATTGATCGGATAAACCAGTTAAAAACCAAGCACTGAACCTTGTTCATACGTTATATCGATATATCAAGATATTGTATTGTATGCATTGTTTAGAATATTTATGAAAACAAGCCTTGCACATGTGCATGCAACAAAAATGAAGTCAAAGTCAGACATTGACTGCTGTCATTGCCTGTAAAAGCGAATAGGGGTGTTGACATTATAATTGTAACATCAGCCCACTGGCTCATTAATATGGCAGGTTAATTGTGCATGTCCTCCCAAAAATCTACAACAATCAAACTATGCAACGTCTGTTCAAAGTCATTCCAATGGATTGGAGGGCATAAAAACTACCACACCTACAACAACCGTTTAATTTTGTTTCATCATTCACTTGACGAAACGGTTACACATCATGCGCTTTTATAGTAATTAACAGAATTTAAGGTGCAGCCCATCATATACACACAAACAGCAGACCAACATACTCACCACTATTATTGTTAGATATAGGTGGGCTGGGTTTACTGAGAAGAGATGACAGCGGCTCTTTACTGGTTGAGTGGTCGTCTATACTGGTATTATGACTGTTGGTTGAGTTGTGACCGCTCACCGGCTTCTTAGAACTCCTAAGTGAGCTGGATATGAAGTCTGAAGACTTTCGTCGTTTTGAGAATATTCGGAATAAGTTCTGAAAAAATGTCGTAATTTTAGCAAAGATTATAAATCATAATCATAAATATAATTATTAATTAAAAAATGTCATACTTTTAGTTTGCCTATTGAAAATGCTAAAAATGATGCATGTTAATTCAATTTTGTCATTGTTTATTGGGCTTAGTAGGATATGTAAATCATTCTTGGTTTGCATATGAATGGTTAGTGTGTAGCACTTTTGTATGAAATTACCCTAGCAGTGTAAATATTAGCTAGGGTTTAGTTTAGCTAATTTGGGGGTGACATAATGTTACCTAGCACTTAATTATGGCTAGCTGAGGGCAGTGTGTGCATCTGCGTATGTGCGCATCTGTGTATGTGCGAACTGTTGAGGTATACGTGCGCCACCGCAGCATAGGACCTGAATTAATTCGCCTAGACTGAGTACCTAAATTTGGAAAACAATGGAAACCCATAATATGGGAATATAGTTGGGCAAGGGGTAACAGGTTGGTTTGGGTATCTCATAACTTTGAGCACTGGGCAGTGGCCTATATTAACACTCACGGCCCACGGATTTCCGTGATTGGCTGAGTAGCTCAGTGTGTAGAGCTTTCGCCTAACAAACACAGGTAATAATATTGTTGTGGGTTCGAATCCCATCAAGGACAGTTTTTTTTCAAATGGGTGCTTTATAACTGGAGCATTTTTACCGTAATCTTCTACTGCTATTGAGTTGTTTTCTGAAAGTACCCAACAGCTCAGTGAGCTATTGAAATACCTCTCTGCTTGCACTATTTTGCTACCGATATGCAAAAATTTCCGTGGTGGGAGGGCGCTTAAGCGCCCCTCCCACACCCTCCCCGCCACGCCTACGGCGTGTGGATCGGCTGCGCCTGATTATTATGCTCATCTCTGAAAAGTCAGTGAGTGAAATTTTTTAGAATATACGCCCCTGGCACTGGGTATTGCTTTTCTTGATGGAACCTTATTATGGGTAGTGTCTTTATGGGAAGTGGCCTTATGGGTAGTGGCCTTATGGGTAGAGGCCTTTTTTGGAAGTGGCCTTTCAGGTGATCACCAGTCTGATTTGGACGCTTAGCTATAGCTTAAACTTTACATTATGAAAGAAGTCAAACAGCTTTCCCGTGGCATCGGAGTCAGCTTCAGATGATTGTGGTATGGACCATCTGGCAAAGAGAAGTACAATGGTAATTCACACAGCTTGTGGCTGGTATAAAGCTTACCCCACTGGAACTAGAATGAACAGAAGATAGGCCTTTGTGTTCTCCATATCCGACCCTAACACAGTCGGGTAACCACTGTGTTCTTCTAACTACCTTCTTGTACTCTTTCTGCACCTGAATGTATAAAAAGCAATGGTAGGGATATAGTGGACCATGAAATATTTGAATGTCCATCAAACTTACTGTTTAACAAACTTACTGTCCATCTAACTTACAGTTGTTCATAAAGGCTGAATTTGCATAATTTGACAGTTCCTTTATAGGTGTAAGGCTAGACTTGGGCTAGTTTAAGCGCTCAAACTCAGCCCGGGTTAATGGTAGTGGCATTCCAATAGCAACAACAGTAGTTGATAGTGGAATGCCCCTACCGGGAGCCAGGCAGATTGTGAACAGTTAATATTTTTGTCTCACATACCTTTTCATTGGCGACACAGTGGAATATAAAGATGAATAGGCCTTGTAAGCTGTTCAGAATAGTGAAGATATAGGCAAAGGCTTCCAAATTTTTATGAAAGAAGAAGAATCCAAACACCCAAGTTATACCCAGCAGTATGACAAGTACGACTGCTCCTTTGACCCAAGCCCTGAAATAATAAAACAAATCCTTTATAATTAATCAATGGCAGACTTTGACATTGGGTAATATTAAATTACCTGAACAATCATACCGATTATTAGATATATCTGATACGAATCAAGTGTCAACGTGAATCATCGAGAACGGCAGCATACTTTATGGTATCCAATTAATTTCAAACGAAATAGCGTTTGTAGTACAGGACAACAATGTTGCCTACTAATAAGATCACACAAAGCACATTGTCAGCTGATTTCACTGACAACTAAAAATCAAGCAGGAGACTTAGCCTGACAGGCTAAGGGTAAACTATGATATAACATGGGCCTACAAAACACATAAAATAAAAGAGACAAAATACATGAAACATTTTTATATAAAATTATAGAATCACAAACTTTATGTTGTCGAGTCTGGTAGTCTCTTTGTGTTTCATTGTAGCCACCATCTTAGCATGGTTATACATCATGTAAATCGCCACTCCCAGCATCACAATGTTTATCTAAGATGTAAAAAATGAACATGATGATCACAAGAGAAGCATTAAGTGTGAAATGGACCAAAAAGGAGCACTCTATTTTCTTTTTAAAATGCTCAAGTCTTTTGATGGGCGTTAAGGTCACAAGGTCTGTGATTGGGACCAAAGGAGGAGACTTGCAGTATCTGGACACTTATATACTGTTGCTGGGGCTCACACACCGCAGTGTTTGAAGAAACGAAAACTTAATCAGATATGTAATGATAGATAGACTAGATAGAATGCAATTTGTGTGCAAAATACAGCGAATTTCCATTGAATATTTTCTGTTTTTTTTTATTTGTGAGTGAAGATATTAATTGGAAAGTTTTATATTCTTACCAATAGAACTGCAGCAACAGGACCAACAAAACTCCATATAAATCCAGTATCAGTTTTCAGCCAGCAACTACAATAAAAAATAGAGAATCTCAAGATATGAGTCAAACATCAAACGAAAATAGTTTAATTGCCAACAAATAGTTGCATTGATTCTGCCAAATCATGCATTATTCCCACATAAATCACTTGAGCTGACTCACATAGACATGTTTGTGTCATTGAAATTTAAATCAAATTTTAAATGGTTAAAACATCACATAAGCTTTTCATATCAAAAACCGAATAGTTGGGTTAGACCATCCACATTAGTCATTCGATGATTAAATATTGGAATCATTAATCTATATCAATGTTAGGGGATCAAAATATGTGTCCGTTAGAGGCATAATTCTCCAATTTTAACTTACACTTTCTCCATGCCATAGCCTGTGTAGTCTACAGCAGCTGATATTCCAACAATGAGGGCAGGTATACCATACCCGACTAGATAATAATACATAGTACGAGATCTCTCAGCTTCGAATACTTCTATGAGCATAATGTAAAGTTGAACCCCCTCCAGACAAGTCCACGCAAACACAGAAAGGAAGAGAAAGTGAAGACATCCAGCTATCACCGAACACAGGATCTGTATAAAAATATTTCATATTATTATATCATATTATTATATTTATTTTATAATAATTTGATTGCTCGGCTCAAGTGTCAAACTGACATCATCGAGTGTGGGAATTAAAAAACATGACAACGCATAATACGGCGTTCATTTGAGTATATATAGGCTTCATATGTTTTGACTTTGAACCCACTGCCAAAAAGGACCGTGATCCTTTAATTTAAACAGCGTATTACATATCAATACCTTGAGACTTTCTACCTAGTCACAGCCACTCTTAGTCTACCAAGTGCAGTTTGATTAGGTCTTTAACCAAGGAGTTACTCCAGCTGGTTCAACATCAAGTGAATTAACAACAATATGCCGGCAAGTTGATCTGGCATTCTCATTTCTCGCCATGTAATAAAAAGAGAGTTCGTTTACCTGTACTGCGGCCACTCTCTCCGATATAGCAGCAAGAAACAGACTCTCGGCTAACATCAATGTGAATACCAGGTGTTTGTGGATAGTGTTTCTGTCACTGCTCAGATTCCTGCGGAGATATCAAAGTATTATAGAGATGATGGACCATTATAACTACCCTAGTGAGCGGAATAAAAATTCACATATTGCAACCATGAATGATTATTTTATAACACGAGTATAATGCCCTACTGGAAGCAGGGAAATTTCACATGAATTCGTATTTCCTAACGTCTGCATGTTCCAATTTCCGTTATCAGAATTAAGGCTGTATTGTACACAACCATAGACTGCCCTGTGGTGCAGAACAAGAGCTTACACTTGAGTATGTCACCTATCTGTGCAGGCAAATTGGCAGTGGATTCATATTTAGTGGCGCCAGGGTTGAATGATACTTTAATATACTACATCCATATGTAGTATATTTTGTCTATGCACTCCTCAAGGTAATTACTAAATATATCATAGACAAATTTGAAGAATGCCTTCTAAGAGCAGATAACACTTACTTGAGAAACTGGAAGGTAAGCCACGAGAGGAACAGGCAGATTATAGAAATGATACAGCCTGCATATGTGATGACGTTCAGAGCTTTCTGACTCTCCTCACTGAGAGTCTGGTGGGCTCCAGTGACGTCGAGTAATACAGCAAAATTAGTCATGTGATCACACTCACATTCTGTGTGTAAATCATCACCCCCTATACGTCGACATCCCTGACCCGACCACTTTCTGTCAAAAGAGAAATGCTCAAAAATATTGTGGCAGTTGATAAAATGTATAAAAAAAAAACCTGTTTTAACTTGTATCTATGTGTGTTTTTTAATTTTCATATGAATTAGTTTATCCAGAGTTCTGAGCCTTTTTAGTTAAAACTATATCCAACATTCAAATATTATCATTGTTACCACAAATGGTACAAAAATGTAGAATTATACATGAAAACATAAAAACATATCAACAGAGTTCGAAGAACAGCCTACTAGATCTTCGTACCTTAACGCTTCAGAAATATAAGTAACCAGACTCACTTTGAAGTGATATCCCAGAACACACACGCTCCATCTTTTTCTGTTTTATTAATGTGCTGGAGAGTGTATGTAAAAGGGTTAGTGAGGTTTCTCCTTGCACCAGCGTTAGTGCTGCGAGAGTCCAGTATGGTGGCTGAGAAAACAGGAGTATTAATTTTGCTCTGTTTTCCAGTGCTCCAGATATCAGCACTCTGATTGTAAAAGACTGTAACCAACTTCCCTACGTCTAAAATATAAACAAAATCATAATTAAATGGAGCTAATTAAAAAATTCAATTCAAATTTGCCATAAAAATTAGGTATTGTCTAAACAATTAGGTAATGAGACTGCCCTTTGCGGTGAGAACATACAATGACCTTTGGGACCATATTGGGTATCTAATACCAGTATCATTATGCACAAGTGTAAGTATTGTGTAATACTGCTGGCCACGATCGATCGGCAGATGCTGAGCTGAGTTGACATTCCAGAGAGTAAAGTTGTAGCAATATAGAGTTAAAATTCACATTATATAAACAAACAACCCGCTATTAGGATTCTAAGTAAGACTCAGTAAGTTTAGAGTGGATGAAGCGGATAGACTATGTGGGTGTTAGAGCTGCATATATAGTATGTATGTATCTTATGAATCATGTCCAGACTATGGCTATAAATCACTGAAAACTGACAGCAAAACTAGCATCAAAACCGATACTGTCAATCAAACAAAGAAGCAAGGATAGACATTCCTTGGGAAAATATGGAGCTTTACTTCAACTGTAATTTTTTGACTTAATATATAAAATTTCTTCTTAGTTGCCAAATTTTAGTTGATTCATCTTTATTCCTATTCCAGGGCAGCTGAAAATCTCAAGTGGTGATAATCATTTTTCTGCTCAGCGACCACAATGAATCTCCATTATGTAATCCTGTGTGGGTACTTTGAACCTGTACAGACTGTTTTCTTTCCCTCATATCATATGAAGATACAAAGCAATAACAACACCATGGGTGTTCCTTAAATTAAATTATTTTCATACAAATCATCTTTGTCTAGGTTGTTTACAGAGACAGGTGTTATCACAATCATTTTTGTTCATTATTATAGTCCAATGTCCATTATTTATAATTAATTTGACAAAATAATGAAATGTATTTAAAGATTTAATTCTAACTAGGAAATTTTGATGACCAAGTTGTGAGTCTGCAATCCACCAACTTGAGAGTTATTCTGAACATATTATTATTATTTATCTATGATGGTGCTACGAAGTTTTTGTGAAATTCAATTTCTTTTTATGTTATACTCGAGGGCATTTCAACAGCGGAATACAAATCAATCTGAGAATCTGCATATAAAAAATCTAGGGTAACTTTCACCTGAATCCACGACTAAGTTGCTTGTTGGAAACTCTATTTTCCCTCCTCCTCTGGTGTTGACCTTGATGGTGTTATTCTCAGACACATCTCGGAGTTGCACCACCCTCACACTCATTTCTGAAATGGGAACAATATGATTCATTTTTATCAGAGTATGAAGCAGCATCAACATCTCATTATTGCTTTAGTATGGTAATTTATCCTGCGTCAGAGACAGCTTAATTGTATACACTTGTGTGCATGAAAACCATCCAAAAGCATCTCAAACTCAACATTTATACCATAGATGGAGATCATCCTCGTGCCGGCTAGCTGAGAAGTTTAACCAGACATACTCGAGGAATTTATGGCATGTTTCTGTTTATAAATTTTAACAACAAGAACTTAAACAGTAACCCGTTAAACTTGCAGAATTATAATTTGATCAAGTTGGAATTTACAAAAAAATACGAGGATGCAAACATCATAACTGACATAAATATTTTGATGGAAGTGCAATAACTATTATGTAATATAAACACTGGCAGGTAATATGGTACCAAAGAGATTGCATATGGACTAATGTAATAAATAGATTAGAGTCTAAATATGGTGACTAATACAACAGAACTCAGTCATAATATGCACTCATAATCCTAACCTCACATTTTATTATCTGGATTTCCTACCAATCCACAATCATTTCTGTTCTGGGCAACAACCATAGAGTTATTATAGAGTATATAATAACTCTATGGCAACAACCCACATGAGAAATCTCTAAAACTGACACATCTTGAGGTTGTGGTAAGTTATAAAATATGGAGTTTCCTTCCTATCAGTATCCCGTTTTCTAAATGAGTGATAATTTATGCCACACACAAGATTATGATAAAATATTCAGCAATGTACACAATGTTTTATAATCACATCCGCCCTTATTACAGATGCAGGTATTTCTTACCGATAGATTTAGTTTGGACAGTGACATCACTAGTTACTGTCTTTGCGGCTCTCTTGGCTACTGATTCTAGAGCGCTGACAACTTCCATAGCCTGACTAGATTTGTCCTCTTCTGTCACGTTCAACCAGGCACCATTCTGATCTGAGTTCAGCAAGCTATCACCAACCTCAAAACAGTTCTACAACCAGTGAAATATTTATAGAGTGTGTCAATAAATAGTCTTCTCAAAATGCTGAGGAAAATCTACCGACATTGCATTGGAAAATAATATAGAAAGTTTTCGGATTATTGCTTCGGTTCTGGAATACATAAATTCTTAAAAATATTATCCCTCCCCTTCTAAATAGTAAAATATTTACCGATCATATTCCCAAACTTGTTTCATAAAATTTCATAGTGCTGTCTTTGTTACGTTAATTGCCACCAGGCCTGTGATGTTTCATAACACATTTTCAGAATATCTGCTATCAAATTCTGCAGTCTAGACTGTACATAGGACTTCATACTATCTTCATATCAGATCCTCGATCACATCATATTAACTACTAGAAGATCCTGGACTGAGTTAGGATTTTCACTTGCAAAGTACAGTGCTTAGTAGAAGGTAGCCATCGAAATTCACTCAAAAATTGAAAGCTGACTGTAACCTAGGCCCAAGAGATCAAAATCAGGGGTCGTGGGGTCGTGATCTGTTTGTCTATCAGGTTTGAGTGCATACTTTCCTGTTCAGGTTTATCAAAGAGGGTTATCTTGGCATTATAAACATTTGGAGATTGTCATGCATAACACGATGCTGCCAAAGTTGACAAGGAAGCAGAGGGAATATAAATAAGCAAGAGTACAGCAACCTAGCATTGTCACGCGGCTACTTTTTTCATTTTGTGACAAGGCTGACAGCAACCACAAGGGAAAATTGATGTTTGATACTCGATCAAAAGTCGCTTATCTCGTTCTAGGGTTTATTTTTCAAAGTCTGGTTACGAACCCTGGTAATGTTGATGACATCCTGTGGCACTTCCTCGTCCTCCTGTGCTAAGTTATATCCGATGTCAGATATATACTGAGCTACAGCAGAGATGTCTCCAGAATCGAGATCTCCTCCACTCACAGCATCTACTAAGTTGGCGGATAGTTCCTCTAGATCTGCATCTTCTTTTATTTCCTAGATGGAAAAGAAAAGCTATAAGATAACGCACCATGAGTCGTGAGAAGACATGAGTCTGACAAATAAAAAGTGTAAAATACTATACTAAAAGTTTTGATGAAAAACATCAAAGAATTCAATGAAGGTGATGTGAGCAACCGTGGGCAGCAAATATTTTGCTTTTTATAAATATATAATATTTTCGAACCTCGTTAATGATTCTGAGAATTTTTGGGGATGGACATAGACTAGTATCAACTCTCTGCCATATTCCATTCTGATCACAATATCTGCTTATAAATGAAGGCGACCTGCGCTCATCACCTGGACATCGGTATGCCCGTCTGTTATCAGGCTTCGTCTTTGGCCATGACATCTCAAATCGGCCAGATGTGTTCTGGGCAGCACAGTCTTCGATGACTAGAAAAGACACACATATCATTATATATAGAAACATGTTTAGACTCAGTTGCACAAGCATGAACATGCTGAGATCTACAATTGCTATTGTTTCGCATTTATGGCTGCTGCTGAAGTTTTGCTTTCTGAAAACTTACTTAACCTGACATAACTCTGCAAAATATATGTATACTTATCGAACAGGTTAAAAATATGATCATATCTTTTGCGATGAAGTTGATCATATACCTGAAAATCTATTTGATTTACATCATCAAGTACGAGAAGGTTGTAAATGTTCAACAAAACTTAAATCTGGCAGATTTTCAATTTCAAAAATAGCCAAAAATTCCTGTCAATATCTTCTTCCTGTAGGATACGTATCGTAGTATGTCATATCGGTATGTTTATTACTCTAAATGATTCTACATTCAATGGGCACGCAGTGAGACATCAAGCTGTTCTAAAGCCAAATATAGAACAGGTTTGAAATTGAAACTTTAACCTCTGTGCGTCAGTGGAAGGCTTTGACAAGTACAGCAGTTTAACCTTACATAACAAGGGGTCATCATCGGAAACATTTCAATATGAAATCGAGAGATTATTACATAAGATAGTCCCTGCTACCACATAACAGATGCTGCCGCTGTTAGAATGCAGTGAGTCATTTGTTGATACTGTAGTAGCTAAATAGCTGATCCTCACATTAATCTGGATGACGTTCACAGATTACGGGCATTATGGATTAAGCCCTTCCTCAGTTTTTTAGCTTCAGAGTTTGTAGTCTGGGGCCCTAAGCAAAAACTAGGCTTTAGCTGTATTTAGCTTGCTGCTAACCTAATTATTGCATCAATTAATACACTGACACTAGTTTTCAATCATGACCCACGCTCAATCTTGTGTGACTATAACTGACTGGCATAGTCACAAGTGAGATAGAGATTAGAAATGTGAGTGAAAGCAATTTATGAGCAAATAAAATAAAATTAGTGAAAAAATCAATGAATAGGGTATGCCAGCTTTTTGGAAAATCTTTGAGCAGCAAGAAACTGATAATCGTGCAGAAAAATCAAGGTTAGGAAGCACAGCATTCTTACATGCTAAAAGTTTTCCGTAAATGTGAGTGGATAACTCCTCAGATTAATCAGGTCCAGGAAGGGTACGCCTAGGCATAAACCTTTTTACCATCTCACTTGTTAATAACATCCTGAGATAACACAACAACCTTTAGCACATATTAAAAGCATAAAGCGTAAATAAAGCACTCACTGTGGACAGTAGTTGGTACGGACTCTCTGATGATCGTCACAAGGTTCCTTTTACTGGTCAAAGTGGACTCGGTTGTTTGTGTGGAAATGTTTGACAACAAAGAGGTGGAAGTGACTGTGCTGGAAATGCTAACAGATTGGCTTGTAGTAATCGCAGACATATCTGGAGTTGCGTCTGTTACAATTTCTTCACCGGTAGTGGGAACTGTGACCTCGCTCACCACCAGTTCACCAGGTCTGAAATTAGCACAGCCTTCCCAGCGGTCACAGCAATCGGGGTCAGTCTTATCCAGTGCTGTTTGTTCCCACACACCACTAGCACAGACCCATGTGTAACAGTCTTGGTTCTTTGTTAGGTCATTTTGACAGACTTCGGGAGCAGTTATTAGCGACTGGGTGGTAGGAGCTGTAGGCAAGGTCATGGACACTGTTTCCCTTTCCATTACTAAACACCGAAAATAAAGTTAATGGTTACAGAAACCGGATGAAAGTATTGCTCACACCATAAGCATAAAGCCACTGAAGCGGGTGCAGAAACATTTACCCATTAGAAATTCAGTGTCATATCAAATTGAAAAATATAGTATATTAGCGTAAAGCAAAGAGAAAGCAAGCAACTCGAAGCACCAGCATTCGCAGTGGATGAAGCAAAAAAGCCCAAAGAGAGTTAAAAACAAAATCACTTCATCTTTTTGCAGGCCCATCAATATGTTCTAGTATAGACAGTTTTTTTTGTAAAGAAAATATCAAAGGTTGTTGAACATGAGAGCATAGCAAAATTTCAAGGCTATTGATGCAGCAATGCATGAGTCAATTAGTGCTTAACATAGAAAGTAACTGTCAAGTATATGTGAACCAAGCCATGATACATGACACCCCAGTAATCAACAGGAATGTTGTTAGCAACAGCCTGACATCTCAAGTCAGTCCTTGTTAGGTGGGTTACTGTTTTTTAGTTTCCTTCATTTGTGTTCAAGTCTTAACCATTATAGAGTTATTATGGAGTCATAACTCTCTGAAGTGTAAATGGGTGAAATATTAGATATTAACAACTAATAAATATCCGCCAACATAGCAAAAAACACAGTGCATGCGCTGACAAGCACGGCGCTTGCGGCAGACCAAACTCCTATTTCAGCTTGGCAGTTGGATTTGAAAACTCTTAAACTTGAACCAGATGCAATGAGTGGGAAGGCTGGTGAGCGCCCGCTGTCTTTGCATATAGTTTACGGGTTCTTAGCTATGTATGTAGCTGGTTCTATTTATACCTTCTGTACTTACTCTTACTCCAATATCCAGTACAGTTGTGTTGGAGGCATGACAATAACCATGGCCAAAATTCTGGCTCAGAATTCAAACCATACATTTAGTAGGCGTATATAATTCACACGATTGCATTGCATGAGTACATTTCACACACGGTTGAGACTAATGTCCTGTTATTTTCACAACCGTGCTATTCATGGTAATAAAAAGAGATGCTTTGTATTGAAGCAATTGAGGGGTTAGGTTCCGATCATCATGCAGTGTGCTATTAGCCCGGGTCAGGCACCGAAGGAACCCAACCCAGGTTGTTATTACTTTGTCATGCTATGTGGTGCAGCGATCGATGTTTGATTGAAGACAAACCTTGCTGAGATTTGGTCGTTGGTGCCGTTGGACTGGGTGCAACGACTGTAGAGGCAGTGGTCCACTGATCACTGTCCACTGAAATTTAATTTCAAATCTTGCCATCTTTTAAATCATAAACTTAACTTTTGCAGAAACAGATATTCAGTTAGGTGGCAAATCAAAATGGCCTTGATTTACTGCCATTTGCCATTTGCCAAAGGCCAATATATTTATGATTTAGGAGGTAGTTTCAATGAATTTGATCTCAATCATATGTGGACCCTAAAGAAGAGCACCTGTGTAGTAATCTAATACACCCATTCACTCCCCACATACATTGTTAATTAATCTATCCACTTAATATGCTATTGTTTTCGCACTTTTTGTTCATTTTCACCAAAACAATGCATCACGGGGACCGGAATTAAAACATTGACTAGATTGATCTGTTATTCGGGTACAGGTGTAATGTAATAATGCCTTCCACCAAGTTTTGCTTCCAAAACAGGAAACTACACTGACAACCAGATTTAAAATAAAACCAGCATTCAGGCCCCTTTATTGCTAAGGAGGAGGAGGTGCAGGGAACTTTCTGCTTGTGGACAGCAGAATGGATCTCTCATATTAATGATAACTCACCCGGTACGCACTCGTAGGTAAACTTGAGCCTGCTTGGTGTGGCTGTTGTGTCTTTTCCTGGGCACGAGTTTAGCTCAAACACAGCATCGCTTGCGTTAACCACACAACTCTGCTTCCGGTGGCATCTAAAATATATAAAGACTGGTTTAATGCACACTCTGCTGAACCCTGAAAATTCAAATTTTAACCTGCAAGAAACACCGGTAAACCAAGAGAGTGAGCAAGTACTGTGTGATGGATGAAATTCCTAATAGACACATTACCTGGTACCATAGTAATACAAAAAAATTTTAAAATAAACATCAACATCAAAAAACCCATTTATACAATAACATATTCCAAATGTGCATTCAATTTTTTTTATTACATATTAGTTATGCATGGTCGTATATGTTATTCCCATCCAAACCTTGGTAGGAATGATAAAATTAACGGTAAATATATATGAGAATAGGAAATGAATTGTCTATTTTAAAAGTCACTTACAGTTCTGTGACGATCTGTTGAGATAGGGTCGTGTTTGCAACGCACTCAACATACTGAGGGTCTTCTATAGGAGGCATGGCACAGGAGTTCTCAGAGAATAACCCATAACTCACATTGCCAATATACATCAACTCCCCAAACGCACAGTTCAGGCGAGAGTTGGATCCTCCCTCACACAGATTAAAAAATTTAGCTATAAAAAGATATCAATTATTGTAACTGTATAAATACTATAAAACTATAAATACTATAAAACTATATGAATAAAATAATTGCTTCAACTTTATTGTTCTTATGCAAATTGTCTACTGGTGTTTAATTTTTCAGGTTGCAATGTGAAGTACAGAGATGAGATCCAAACAGTGCAGGTTTACTTTTGTCACACCAGCTGCATCACAACCCAACCACATGCTATGCAATGCTGTCTGCCAAGTTTGTGAATGTCGCTGTATCTTTGTTTAGTCAGGATCTCTGCATTGGGGAACATAGGTCAACAATTTTAGATTATACTAACCTTCACAAAACACCGATGAATTCAGAATCAAAACAAGCGATACCACGGCTATGTGGTATTTTAACTTCTCCATGATTATTCAGTCTCCTCAATGTCTCCTAGATTGATCACCGGTCATCAGCGCAGCCTCTGCCAAATACAACATGGCAGTTTACTCAGCAATAAAATTATAGACACAGGGTCAGGATATAACATTATAATTGCTGCTTTACCAAAACGGTGCAGTACAGTATTGTGACATCAAAGTAGTGTACTACAATTCAATCCAGTCATATTACACTATTATATATATTATATATCATATATATGGCCTAAGGTGGATTACGAGTAGTTTTCTTAGAATTTTTCTATCATGGATGAGGGCTCTAGCTAGTGACTGAGAAAGCTATGTGATCAGCGTGGGCTTCGTTAACACAAACAATGGACACTGCTGTTCAATTTGAGTGCTGAGCTGACATTCGAAGATGATTGGAAACAGATGACAGATTAATAGTTGAATCACCTGAACGCCTCTCTAATTTTGTTTTATGACAAGTAACTGGTCCAACTGGTCCCAGTCAATTATAAATTCACGATAATACCAGCTTGGCTACCAGCAGTAATAACACAATTGTTTATCTTTTGGTCACTTTTATGGTGTTATGGTGTTATGTTGAATAGAACATTTTACGTCATGAATTGGGGAAAAATAGGTGAAAATTGAACATAGTCCCGCACCATACCACTACGCCTTGCTTTTCGGATCCTATTTCTTATTACTGTAGGCTATATACACCAGCTGACACACAAACTTGTTTATGGTTGGATAGCATATTATCTGTGTGTAGCTGAACAAGCCCCAAGTTTAATTCGGGGGGGGGGAGGAGAGTGCCCATCCAATGACCACCCCCATGCTACAGAAACTTGCACTTTGATAAACAAACATACCCACAAACCTGATAAAATCACTAATAACCATGATTAAAACGATTACAATATTCAGTTATAAGCAGTTTAGGAAGGCAGTTTGATAAGGAGCAGCAAATTTAGAAAAAAAACATACGTCACCGCTTGAATAAAATGGATTTTGCTACAAGGTTAGATCAGATGGATGATGATATTTATTTTTGATGTGTGTATCGGATCGGTATAGATACTGACCATCGAATTGTTTGAGCAATAATCCTTCTTCAGCTTCTTGTAGATACTAGATATATCTAGATTAGTGCATCATAAGCAGGTAAATGTATCCGACAGTTATGTGAAGATCAGATGATCCATATATATATAATAAGCTGAAGTGCTGCCGTAAGCTGAAGTACTGTCGAAGAGTCCAGATAGTTTTGTTATTGGCGATTGAAAACCTATGTTAGCGATCCTGTAACGTAAAGTATGATATGGTTTCACTATTCAATCAAATGCAAAAATTATCAGAAATGCTTATATAGGAATCCGGGAGTTGGTTGAACAGTGACAGCTTTGTTATGCTTTGTTTGTTGTAAAATGAACCATTGGATCAGCAAAGATTTTTGCACCCATGTGGTTTGCATGCCTATTGGAGGTTAATAGTTCACATTAAAAAGTGCTTCTCCCATTGGCCAGACAAGTCACATGATTTATGTCATGTGACCATAGTAAACATCACATGAATTGACTATGGCTACCATGAAGAAAGTCCTGTTTTGTCTTCTTCCTGCTTTTGCAGGCCTTTTCCTCCAAGCCTCTGCAGCAGATCCTGTTCCTATAGTGATATGGCATGGCATGGGTAAGTTAATAATGTAAACAAGTGAAGCTAGGTGCATCTGGATAAATGACAGGGGAAACTTTGCCAGCTTTGTCAAGACACACTGACAGGACAGCTAGAAGAATGAATGAGCTTTCTTTCTCTGACTTGCTTTCAATCACTTTAAATTGATCATAGTTGACTTGGACTGCAAAAATGATGTATGAAGGGAGAAGTTTTGGGTAACATAGATAGTACCACACCTACAGCTGGCTTCAAGATCTTGTCAATGTCCCTGTGATGCAGTGAAGACCTTCAACTACTGACCACAACTAAGGCTGATTTTTGGATAAGAGTGTGTTTTGCCATGCGTGATGATAAGTCTGATTGCTACCAAGTGGTGTGCAATAAAATGGAGACGGAAAAGAAATTAGGCAGATATATAGACGTCTAATCAGATAGCGCTCCTGCAAAATCAAACACAAGATGCACCACATCAAACTTGACTTTTTATTGTCCCTAACACATTATTTTTGTATTAAAATTGTTTTCGTTATGATTTATGTGTTACACTGTTCCGGTCACCATTTTCAGGAGACAGTTGTTGCAACCCATTGAGCATGGGATCAATCAAAACGATGTTTGAGAAGAATATTGATGGAGTGTATGTCAAATCTCTGATGATTGGTAACAACATTATCGAGGTGATTAATCATGATATATTGACTTGTCTTTTCCAGGAGACAGTTGTTGCAACCCTTTGAGCATGGGGTCAATCAAAAAGTTGTTTGAGAAGAATGTTGATGGAGTTTATGTCAAATCATTAATGATTGGCAGTAATATTGGAGAGGTGAACTAAAATGCTCGCTAGCTGTGTTGGCGCTTTACCTTGATGTCAGATCAACTGAAATCAAACTTATTATCCCCCAGCATGATTGTTGCAATCAGAATCTAAACCAATCATAATTCTTAAGCTTTAAGTCGCTCTGCAGGAAATTTTGGATATTGCACCAATTTCATATTGATATTAAGGAGACCAGATTTGAAATGGAGAAATATCTACATCTGAGAGGGAGATCAATGATTTATGCAATCAAGAAAATTTACCATGATTCTGAATTGTTGCAAAAGTTTATTTTACTGTTATTTTACATGTCTGAAATCTTCTACTTTGTGATGTATCAATTTCCCGCAGGATACCGAGAATGGATTCTTCATGAATGCTAACAAACAGATAGATAATGTGTGCGCTCAAGTTAAGGCTGACCCTAAGCTGAAGAATGGGTATAATTCTGTTGGCTTCTCTCAGGGAGGACAATTCCTGAGAGCACTTGCTCAGAAATGTCCAGATCCACCCATGATGAACCTCATCTCAGTGGGCGGACAACATCAAGGTCAGTCTAGTGATATAAATAGCTTCTCCATGTATAAATGCCGGCTTTGCAATACTGCTGATTGTAATAGACAGTGATACATGTAGATCAACAATCCAACGTTATCAGTTGATAGATTGACCTCGTGGTTGGGTTATACATCTTGATAAGCCTGCAAAAGGGGCATTGGTAATCTGTGGTGTGATATTATAATGGTACATGTTTGCTTGCTTGTAGGTGTGTACGGATTCCCTCGATGCCCTGGAGATAATGCAACACTCTGTGACTGGGCCAGAAAGCTGCTTAACCTTGGTGCCTATGTCAGCTTCGTACAGAACAAGTAAGCTTGAAATTTTCTTTACACAAACCATGTATTTTTAGAATAAAATTAGAGCAGACCTCGGAGACAGTTTACCACTGCATTTTTAAATAATTTCTATTCAATTGCTTGTCTTGCCTTCATAGCCGGGTTTTTTTCTTCACAGTCTGGTGCAGGCGGAATACTGGAATGACCCATTGGCTCAGGATGAGTACAAGAAATCCAGCGTATTCCTCGCTGATATCAACAATGAGAATGTGAGCAGATTAGTTTTTTAGAATTTGTTTTCAATTTTGTTGTTGTCGTCGTTTTTGTTGAGTTACTGTTTAATTATCCAACATGAAATGCTTGAATTGATGGGTAGACGATATGTATCAAGGTAGCAATTATCATGTAACAAATGTTATATCAGTCTCGGTCGTGTTGGTTGTGTCGCTTGTCGGTAGACTAGACAAACTGTTATACCAGCACTGGCATGACAATAATAGTTTCCAACTGGAGTTTGCACAAAATTAATAATTGATGCTTGAAACAGTGCGTGTTCATGACTTCTGACTTTGATCATAACTACACATTCAGACTGAGGAGGGGTCACAATTTTTGCTGGCGCTGTGCTGAATCTTCCGGTATATTATTCCTTTTTTTCTACATGCTGTATTTTCGTCACATTGAATTGGTATCAAAATGGCATTCAGCCCTAAACAGTTGCAGCCCTAATACCATACTTGCACCCTCCTTGCTTACCCTGAGAGTTATGTTCGTTGTTGTGCTGTATCAATAATCATGCCCCCTTGCACAATGAGGACACAACTCAATATCTCTGTTTTACATATTGACACCTAAGACGGTGGCCGCAACTCTGATCAATCTTCCTAATTTACGTTATTGATTACTTTCAAATAGACAAAGAATCAGACATATAAGACTAACCTGCAAAAGCTGAAGAACTTTGTCATGATTAAGTTCACTGAAGATACCATGGTACAGCCCAAGGACAGTGAGGTAAGTAACAAGTAGTCCTCTTATTTTGTGAAGTCAAAACTTGTTCCTACTCCTCTACTTTCTTTTTTTGTGCTGTGAAATATAAATAACAACCTTTTTATGCATTTAACTGAGACCGATTAAAACGTTCATTGAACGAAGATGTTACAATTCCATTTCAATTCAAAACTAGTATTTGTAACATACAAGCCAATGTTGGTATATCTTTGCGCTGAATAAGGACCTTTTAAAGCACTGCAGACTTAACAAACATATCATGATTATCAAGCGATGCGTTTGTAAACTCTTACGGTTTAAAAGCATGATAGTGCTTATTAGATGTTATAATCCCATTTCGATTCAAACAAGTATTTGTAATTCAAGGAGCAAATCAAAAATATCAAGCGATGCGTCTGTAAATTTATACGGTTCATAATCATGATAGTGCTCAACTTCCCATTACAAAATTGGCAATTATCTGTTTCAGTGGTTTGGAAAGTACGAGGACGGAAGTACTGACAAAATCTTATCCCTGTTTGATACCAAGCTTTACAAGGAGGACTGGCTCGGTCTCCAGGCTATGAACGCTACTGGAAAACTTCACTTTCTCGCAACTGTTGGAGATCATCTACAGGTCGACGAGCAGTGGCTCATCAAGAATGTCATCAATGTTTTTCTTAAATAGGAAGCGCGGTGCCTAGCACATTATACTATATATGACATCCTTTCAATTGATGTACACTGTTACCACAAGCAAAAAATAGTATGACTTTTCAAATTGAACCTGCATCCTATATCAGACCTAAGCTCAATTCCTAGCTCTACACTCCACAGGGTATACCAAGCCTTGATCACTGGCTACACACTTACATGTTTGACCTCACACCAAATTTCCTTGATCTTTTTTTATAAACTCTGACCTTGATTACTACAGTCACGTTTTATTTACATAGTTGTTCAAATTTGCACACAATTCTCCCATTCATTTTAGACTTTCAACAGAAATTATATTTTGATAAAAATGTTTTTAATCATCTTTCAAAAATAAAGGTACATCATGAAAGATGAAGATTTGAGTTCAGCCTTGACCCTTGAAATACTATTCTAAGTGCTCAGACGGGCGTAAGTTTTTGGTATTACATTTTTGAGCATTCCTTCCTTGTGTGATAATGTGATGCCACAAACTTGCACTTGCGGCCTACGGAGCGCTTAGACTACTGAATTACTTGAATTACATATATATATATATATATATATATCTATGGCAAAGCCGGTTGGTGGTAGATACATAGTAGATATAAGACTGCTAATTTATTCGTAGAACGGAATGTGTGATCAAGTAACATTTGCTAAGTTCAGAGAATGACCTCTGCATTTTAGATGTTAGGCGTTAACGTCAATCTACATGTAAAAAATTGAGCTCTTGCCTTTCAACAGTCATTTTGACTACAGTTTTATGATAAGTCTACCACAAAAACTAATCTGGGGTTAGTACATTGGTCCAAAACACCCTGTTCTAACGTACTTGTAAAAAGTGTATAAGTTGTCCACTCCTGACACTTTAAAGCTTCTGCTTGTTTTAGTATAGGTGTCAAGGTTAATTGACAGGAAATTGAAAACTCCCATTTTGTTCTCAAAGCATTGAATTGGATCAGGGAAATTGAGTTCTTAGTGAAACCAATGAACTGTTTAGTTCATTGGTGAAACAAACTTCTGAAGCTACTGTCAGAGAAGAATTATCCATACAGGTACTGAACAACAGCAACCAAGGAGCTGTATTGCCCTAGATAGTTTGTTGCACCCCTCATAACCCTGGGTAAGTTATCAACTTTAATCTCTCACTATTATTATCACACCCACCCTTAATTATGTGTATGCTTCACCCACTGGCTGATTAGATCCCCTCTCTCCTTCATAACTCTAGATCTTGTTTGGTACTTATCTGTCTAAACAATGCGCCCTTTGTTCAAGGAGTTTCTATTTGTGCCATCTCTGAAGACATCTGCTGGGCCATGGCCCATGGGCATATACTTTGCCATGTCCACTGCTAACCATCAGTTTGTGGGCGATCGGAACTGAATTCGTACATGCTGGTAATGGTAAATGCGCACAACCCAGGGATACAAAGTGTTTTGATACTCTGAAAGAACCTCTTTGATTGCAATTAGCATGTATGTTTGAACGCCGGGCTTGTAACGTAAATACTTGCAATTACAAAGGCGACAACTGCAACCAGATGGGTTTGAAATGTTTACAAAGCGAATCGGATGAGTGCTTTTTCATACCCAGATTGCTCTTTTACATATAATGGTCCTTCTACATATATCTATCACAACAAGGTGTGCATCATGTCGAACCTTGTTTAATATTTTATAATTATCTTCCATTGTAGATTTTCCAACCATTCATGTAATGGATCTAGAACGGCATGAGATCACTTGTGTTATTCGGTATACACCAGAAACAGAGGAGAACAACTCTATCAGCTGTTCAGCAATTTGGCTGTCACCGTCATACATTTTGGTACCTGGATGTTTGTTGGGTTACTCTGTGGATAGCTCAATCCTCTCTACAAATAGCCTAAAAGGTCAGGCTGTCAAGGGGTCGTTTCATCTGCTAAGAAAAACGGAGGATCAAATATCAAGCGATGATGTTGAGTTGGTTACGTTTTGGAACTGTAAGCTGTTGTCCAAAACAATAGACTCATTATTCTGCCAATCAAACATGTCTCAAGGCTCTTCTCAGGATTCGGATACCCGCATGAACCGCAGTTTTCTCTCATTATTCCTTCTGCTCCATATAAAAGAGAATTCTGATGTCAACAGAAACCTTCAACATTACGCCAATCATGCTGCAGATCTTCAAACTGGTCAAGGAGTTATGATATGTTCAACCCCTTTTGGTAGCACGCATTTTGCAAGTTTCCAAAATTCATGGAGCAGTGGGATTATATCTAATTGTGTCGATAAATCTTCAGGGACATTCTTGACAGATGCCACTTGCATACCTGGATGTCAGGGAGGACTAGTTTTTGAAAAGAGATCTTTGCTTCCTGCTGCAGTTGTTATTCATCCTGTGATGTGGAAAAATGACGAGGCCACAGGATTATCTCTGGTTTCCTCACTTCAGGTGATCTTGAATTCGCTACAAGACCATATGTCTTTTGCAGATCTGAGTCTGTCTGAGTGTGTCATAAGAATGGATGTTGAGTACTGTTATTCAAATACACCAACTGCGTCTGTTCCAGCAAATCGCCTAGTTCGAGTAAAAAATGGAAGAGCTTGGGGGTCTGGAATAGCTCTATCTGGGAATTATGTGCTAACATGTGCACATGTTGTTAAAGGGCATGACTTGCAGCAGTTAGCCATTATACTACAGAATGGCGAAGTTAACCAGGGACTTGTCATTTATGAAAGCAACCACCCTCAACTTGACATAGCTGTTTTGAGGCTAAAGGAGCAATTGCAGGGAGTACCGATGATGAAGAATCCCCCATTGATATTCCAAGGCATGGAAGTGATATCTCAAGGATTCAGTCTTTTTGAAGATGCAGCCAGCGTTGCCACAAGTGGCACTATTGCTAAGGTACACAGATATAACAGCAAAGCTTTCATCTTAGCCACTACCTCCCGAGTCAGTTCCGGTGCTAGTGGGGGCACTATCTCTAATCATAATGGGGAGATCATAGGCATGATTGTTGCAAACACCTATGATGCTACAAATGAGATAACATACACAGATGTCAGCTTTGGGATAAGCCTAGAGATACTTTATCAAGCAATAAAGCATCTTTGCTCATCTGGCAGTACAGGGATATTCATTGAGCTTGAAAACCAACTGAAGGACAGTCCATGCTCTATCTTGAGCGCAAAACTGTGATATTAGTGTTTTTTTATTTATAACAGATACGCTGAAACTAAAATCTAAAACAATACATGATAAATGATAATCGGACCTGCTTGGTCATGGTCAGTAATAAACACTTTTATCTGAACATAGTTTCTTGGAAGGAAAGGACTCCTTTCTTCCGGGCAGTGTCGTTGCGCTAACAAATCCAAAGCTTTGACGAGATTTAGATTTAGGTGATTTGCTGTCAAAATCAACATCGTAATAAAGCTGTGAGTATGTTTGTTTCATATTCTTGATGTATTTTTCCATGCTTCTATTGGCATGGTGTGCATCATCCATATTCTGCTTCAGGGTGATCATCTCCTTTTGCATCGTGATCAGTTGTTCTCTGAAGTTTTGTTCAATTCTGAAGGCACTGTCTCTTTCTGACTTAAGCTTCCTTTTGAGCTCATCATTATATTTTTGCAATTCTGCCTCATTGGCAGCTTTGGCTTCAGCCGCTCTCTTTGACACCGTTGTATCACTCAACTTCTTTTCAAGGCTGTCTCTCTCTTTGGACACACAAACCAGTTCTTTCCTTACTTGGTCTAACTTATCAGTATTTAATTCAAAGCTTGTTCTGAGAGACTCATTATCGGCCCTTTGATTTTTCATTTGCTGCTGTAACCCTTCCAATTGTGCTGTCATATTCTCCATAGTTATCTGATACTCATCTCGTTGCTTGGCAACCGTCTTCATCATATCACTGCTCTGAAGGCCCCCGTCCAGTTGATCTTTCAGTCGTAGCTCCGTCAACTCATTCTGCCTCTTGATGAGACAATTTTCATTTTTGAGTTGCATTATTTGGTTTGTAAGATCAACGACCTTCGATCCTAGTTCTTCAGCGCTCTCAATTGCTTTAATTTGTTGAAAATTTGTAAATGAGAAAGGTTTTGAGGAAGGGTGGCGAGGGGAGTTGTGAATAGATTGCTGTGCACTTATTCTGTTGTCAGACTCCTTTCTTACTGCCTCAAATTGCTTTTTGTAGAGCTTTGCCACTGACTCTGCGTGTTGAATATCGTGCTTGAATATTGCCAGTTTCTCCTCTCCTATTTTCATTTCACCTTCAAGGGTTTTGAGAGTGGTTTTCAGCAGCTTGTTTTCATTGTATGTTTGTCTTTGTAGAGAGCTTTTCTGAGCCAACTCCCCTTTCAATTTCTCAATCAGGGCCTGGTTTTTAGTCTCGAAGTTTCGAGTTGCGTCTTCAGAGTGTTTGTATTGATTATGAAGCTTGACATACTCAACCTCAAGGTCAGTCAAGCGATCTAGTGTTTTTGAGAGCTGTCGCTTTTCCATATCTAGAGATTCTGTTAGATGCTTTGCCTGTCTCTCGCTATCGGCAAGCTTGTCATTGATTTTTTTTGCCTGTTCTAGGGATGTCACTTTGCATCTTCTCAATTCATCCTGGGCCTTTGAGTTGGCTTCTTTCTGCAAAGTGAGCTCTTCATGACACGTATCCACTTTTGCTTCCAGCTCTGATATATTACAATGCAGACGATGCATATAATTTGCTTTTTCACAAATAATCAATTCATGTTCCTCTTTCAGAGTAGCCAAGCCAACTCTAAATCTCTCTTCCAACTCTGATTTCTCTAAACTCAGACGTTGCACTTTTCCATGTAATTCTTGTGCCTCTTTCTCCAATGGCTTTGATTCACTTCCAAGTTTGTCCTGAAGTTTGCTGACCTCTGTGACAAGCTGAGAGTTGCGTTTCTCGGATGAACGAATTTTCGCTGATATTTCCTTGATTTCTTTCTGATGATTTTCAGTCAGCTTAGCCAGCTTTGCTTCACACTTGGACTTTAGGGAGGCTGTCTCGCGTTCTTTGATGATGGAACATTCTGTTTTAGACATTTGAAGTTTAGTTTCAAGTTGAGCTGTGCTCTGTTGTAGGCGCTCTACTTTCTTCTCCAATTCCTCTGCCCTACTATCTACTGAGTTTTTTGAGGCTCTAGAAATTTCTAGGTCATGGTGTGCTTTTTGAGCATGACTCCTATGGTCTCTCACTTGCTCCTCAGCTTGATGGAGTGCCCTTTCTAGGTCTAGCTTCTGAGCAACTATGACAGAGTTCTCTTGGATTCTATCCTTGACATCAGTTGACAACTTCTGAACAGTATCTCTGAGCTGTTGCAGTTGCATTTCATAATGCTTGTTGAGAGCCTCTACTTCATTCTTTTGAGATAGGTTTGATGAGGCTGCATCTCGCTGTATCTGAATCAAAGTCTGTGAGAATTTGTGGTGAAGCTTGATCAAACACGCCTGCTTCTCTGCCGCTATTTCCAAGGAACATGTCGCTGACTGATTTGTCTGTTTGATATTGGCTAATAAGATTTTAAGATCTGCACTTGACTGTCGTAGAACAGTCTGCGTGGCTCTCAGATCTTTCAACTCCAAGTAATTTTCAGCTTCAGTCAAGTTTGAGTAGAGCTTATCTGCGTCTATTTCATTTTGACTCAGCTTCGACTCTAAATCAAACTTTGATTCCAACTCGTGTCCAGTTGCAGATTCCAGCCTTTCAATGACAGCTGAAGGATCCTCTTTAACTGAGCGCAGTGCAGCCTCTAAGCTTTTGATTTTGTTTTCCCTCGTGCTCAATTCTTTTTTGTAGTGATCTAAGAGGTTTTCATAGGCTACAGTGGAAGCCTGTGCTTCCTTGTCAACAAAGTTAGATGCAAGGGACATGGCCCTAGGAGTAGTTTCTATACCTGTATCTATAGATTGGCGCTTTAGTTGTGTGTTCTCTATCTCAAGGCTTGTCATCTTTCGCTCCATATTACTCATCACGCTGGTTTGGTTGACTCGTCTCCTTTGCATCTCATTAATATCCCGCTCCCACCAGGTTTTTGCGTTTTTCAAGTCATCTTTAATTTTTTTGTTCTCTGCTGCTAATATCTGATTACTGCTCTCTCGTTTGGCTAACATAGATCTCGTCAATGCATCAGCTCCAGCATTAGGATTTTGCTTGACACTCGCTATGCTATTCGCAGTTAATACAGATCTCTCGTTAAGTTGATGCACAACATCTGTCTCACCACTGCCTCTCTTGTTCTTCAGTATTAGGTTTTCATGTTGCAAAGTCCTTATTTCATGTTCAAGAGTATTAACTTCACTGGTTTTTTGAGACAATGCTGTGGAGTATTCTCTTTCCAGTCTTTGCTGCTCTGCTAAAAGGATATTTTTGCTGCTCTCTTTTTTAGAGACTAAGGCCCTCATGCTAGTCAGTTGTTCGGCTGATTGCTGAGCTTCATCTAGTGCCTCCCTCAATGATGTCAACTGGTGACTTTTAGCAGCAAGCTCCCTGTCTCGTTCTTCCTTTTCTTCTGATAACTGGTCAAGCTTTGACTTGAGACTTTTGATTTCCTGATGTGTTTCTAAAAGAGTCCTGTTTGATTCTCTCTCAAACTTGCAAATACTCTTTCTCAATTCATCGATCTCTTTTTCCTTTTCCTCCAGAACTTTGTCTTGCTGATCCTGAGTGCTTTGGCGCTCTGACATAATCTCATTATAATCTGCAGTTGCTCTTCTTTCAAACTCTGAGAGTTCTTGAATTGTATCTTTTAGTGACGACATCGCCGTATTGCGATCATCAAGTTTCTCTTCTAATTCAGCTATTCTACATTTGAGGTGAATATTTTCACTTGTGACTCTCTTCTTGTTCAACTCAAAGTCGGCAACTTGCACTTCCAATGATTCTTTACGCTTATTGACGGCATCTTGTAGCTTTTTCTCAAACATCTTGCTCTCTTCTGCATGGTGATGCTTTAAGTTATCTATTTCGGACTTCAGAGTTTGATTTTCTGTCTTTAGTCTCTCTTGGGCAGCAGTGAGCTTCTGTTCTGCATTCATGTGCTGTTCCTTCAGATTGTTGATCGTGTCCTGCATCATGTTCTCTACAATGATTTTTGCCTCAAGCTGTCTTGCAAGGTTTGCAATCTCCGATTTGTCTTTTTCCCGCTGTAGCTCATGGATATCCTTGGTAGATTCAAGTTGTTCCGCCATAGATGCTAAACTTTCACGATTCACTTTCTCCTTTGATCTGAGTTGTTCTGTTAGATTATGTTTCTGGTTTTCCAGCTGAGCTACAAGTTCCTCTAGTGCATGCACTCTTTGTTGGTGCGCCGAGATGTCCTCCTGATATTGAGATCTGATTGCCTTTTGCTGCTCCATCAAACTTTGTCCCTGTTGAGTCACCAATTCAGCCTATGAAGTAAAAAGCGTGCGGTTTTTTCAATATCTTCATCACATTCTCTGTAAATCAGGTTTATTGTTGACTTCATTTGTTATGTCAAGAGCAAAACATGGCAGTTCCCGAATATATATTATCGGCACCTTTAAAATATTGGAAAGTTATGTTGAGAGCTATCTCCATTCAAATATTAAGATCTTCTTCAGACTTTATTGGCATCACAATCAAACCTAAAATGCTTTCCATGATATGCCAAAGAAAATAGATGATGATGGCTGAGATTATTCATACATTCACAATATAACACTTTGTTTGGGTTCGGCGAGTTACATGAGGGAAGTCAACTCATGTCTTGTAAAGCATTTGTTTGCGGATAGACCGAATCTTGTCAGCATTGAAAATAAGTTAAAGTAAAAGCTAAGCATTAAAAAGTCATCCGCATTCTTCACGCCTAACACAAATATTTTTGGATTGATTAGAGGTCTTACCTCGTTCTCAGCCGCCTTTCTGGCATTTTCCTCCTTTGTGAATTCAGCCTGCAGTTTGTCCAACTCCTTATCCTTACCACTCATTAACTTAGCCATTGTCTCCAGCTTGTCATGTGCAATATCCTGATCTCGCTTTAGATGATTCAGTGAATGAGCTTCTTGTTCGAGCGCTACATTTTCTCCTTTCAACACTTCTATCTCCTTTGACATACTGGTTATGGTCCCTGCTCTCTCTTTCAGCTTGATATCTGCAGATTTGATTTCCTGTCGTAGACTGAATAAAGCTTCATCAAGTTCTCTTCTGCTATCATGGAGCTCCTTTCGCTCCTCCAACAACCTCTCTAGTCGGCATTTAATTTCTGCCTTGCTTCTGCTTTCCTCATTGAGCTGGCCTTGAAGCTTTTTTACATTTTCTTCTGCTCTCTCAAGAAGCACGCACTGCTCGGATAGTTGTTGGTTTTTGGTATGAAGCCTGTTCTGCATGTCTAAACTCACACCGTCTGAATTCTTGCATCTCTGGTTTATCTCACTGAGGAGCGAGTCAATCCCTTCACTTGTTGTAGGAACTGTGTGTCTCCGTACAGATGTATCATTGGTACAGGATTTTATGCTGACCTCATCCAGTTTGTTCACGATTGGAGATCTGAACTGTAACGGTGATCGAGTTATTGTAGACTCGACTATGTATCTAAAATAACAAATAATTATGACAATGGTTTAACTATGTGTTTCAATTCATCAGAACATTATACTAAAAAAATGCCACACAGGGAGTTGTGCTACTTCTTTCGTGGCATTTTTTTGTAATATTTAACATTCTAACCAAAAGTCTGATTCTGTGCATCAAGGAAGTATCAAATTCACTTGCAACTCTTTGGTGCAGCATTATACGGGTCGGATGTAAACTCCCAATTAATGTTCTTGATTTAAAGGTAAGGATGCAAAGTAGTTGTCTCACTTGTGTTTAACAGAACTTGGAGAGGTGTTTGAACTGGGAAAAGCTGCATCAAAAAGCATGTCTATTCTTCTAGGGTCTCCAAACTGAATCTCCTGCTTATCTATACCGCCTTCCTTGTCGATCGAGAACAGAGCAAAGTTTCTGTCTGGTGTTTTCTCTGAAGTTTTTTTCTCGGAGGTTGAAGTCAGATCATCCTCAATATTAGTACTCCTCTCTTCAGATAAGAGCCTGGCTGCCGCTGCCATTGACCCGGTTCTATCACCACTTAGCTGAGTGGCCTTAGAGTTCAGATTGTCATCACTGCTACACAAGTCATCGTGTTTGATGCATCTACACCCCTTCGCACACTTTTCTATAAGATCAGGTAGGAGATGAAGTGAACAAAAACATGTATTCTACTTCCGGTAAAGAGACGGTATCACATCCTATATCAACTGTTTGAGCTTCGTAACTATTGAAATCTATCAATTGCAATTGAGATTGCAATAGTAAAAAATGCGGATAGCTACTTTGTCAGCTCTTTGAACTAGGGAATTCTGGACCATTTTGAAAAGACCAGTTGCAATAAAGGTTACCGGGCTAGGGTCATCGTACATACTAGGTGTTAAGTTTCAAGCTTCAGTGTATTTGGCCAAGCCAGGCTCAAAACTCCCTAAATAATTTTTCTCTTTTTTCAAATCATATAGTGTTGACCACATCTAAGCCACTTAGATTGATTAGCCAAGTATTCTATACCAAGCCCATAGATAACATTCATGAGAGACATATAGGCAAACCAAATTTCAAAATCTTACCCAAATCATACAACTGAGCAGCTTAATAAACAAGTATTTTTCCGCATTGCTGAATTGAAGTTCATTACTTTATTCAATTTGTGAATGAAGTAAGCTACATGTTAATTGGTAGAGGAATAAATTCTAAGATTAAATTCCATATGAAGTCATAAAAATGCCAATTAGATAGCACATGTTAATCAACCAACAGTCCTAAGAAGGCAATACTTTTTTTACCAAGACCATATACCTACTTCTCTAGTAAAACTGACACTTTAAACCAAGTGGAGAGTTGTAGATAGATGCTGCTTACCTGGGTCTCTCTCAGCCATGCTGGGGTGGATGCCTAGATCGGGCTAAGAGGACGTCGTTTAGACGAGGCCTGCCTGATTACAGGCCTGATAATAGTTATTTGCGCTATCAATAATGAACTATGAGAATGATCAATCATCAATGTAAATCAAATCTGTTCATAGCACAGAAAAAGTTCAGCAACACAGCTAGCTCGTTGAAACTTTTTTGCTGTGGAGTCAAATCGCACAGCAATTTGATGTCATCATATTGTCTGACATGTAGAGACAACTTAATTAATTCCTTACAAATTATTTGAATTTTTGTGTGTACATTCCGTTGTATGCCATGCATTTGTAATTGCCTGTTTGTTGAGCGACTTGTAGAATTGTACTTGAAAGTTTTATTTGTCATTAAATTTTATAGTTTAGTTTTACCAACTGAATACTACATATATCTATGTAAATTAAATGTAATTAGAAGTGCATCATAGAAAAAATTGTAAAGTAAATTATACAATAAATTTCTTTGTATATCTGCCTGTATATCATAAGAATAATAACCAAAACTCAAAAGTATATTGCTTACTGCATCAAAAAAAAGGCTGCATAAAAGTTGAAAAAGTAAATTGATTGCCTGAGATAATAGTGTCAAGTATCATATACTCATTTAGGTAAAAATTGATGCTATTTTTGTTTGCGTTTCCTACCTGAGCTCCGGCGTGGCTGGGTTTTCACTGTAGATTTACCTGACAACGGTATAGTGTTGAGTATATCATTTGACACTTTGCTCCTGGCTGACGCTGCTTCCTCAACAGGCTCATCCTGTGGGGCAGGTGCTTTCGCCCTTTTCAATTTAGATTTCTGAAACAGAATTTAAGAATTAAGAAGTTGTCTCTTCAATGGAAAAGTGAGCACAACTTCAAGATATATCTCAGATTGTCAACATTCAGTCTGTTTTACATTAATCCCATTGCCAATGAACTGTCCAGCCGGCTTCTAATCTAGAGATTAGTGACGACTGATATTAGTGTTTGTAAATTATTTATTTCTGCAGAATAGTTTTTCGGGTGCAGATGTTAATCCGACAATAAGGTTTATTGAGCTGATCACTAAATTGATTGAACGAACAAATTTCCCATGGAGATGATGCCGAGCGAGTTAAATGAATATGCAAGGTCAAATCAGAAAATACATCCAGACATGTTTTGGTTTACATATCTGGTCATACATCAAACATCCTTAGTCTTCTATTGGAACAAGCAGTCAGTAAGGGAACTCACGGGTAACGGTGACAATATGACTCTCCAGTGATCAGTCAGTGGGTCTACAGCCGATGTATTCTGTGTCTGTCCCGGTGTCTGTCTCGGTTTGGGAGGCGGAGCTAACATTTGCTGCGAAGATGAGCTCCTACTGGACCTCAATGTGGGCGTGGCCTCGCTGTGATTAGCTGCAGCGGCCGACCTGGGTGACCTGCGAGGTCTCTGTTGCACAGGCTGACCTACAATCACATTAATCAGGGCAGGGTTACATTTCCCTCACGTGTCAAATATAAACATTGAGATACATAAACACGGGTCATAGACTTACAAATATTATTTATTTTCATTATTTATGGCACGGTTGATATTACAGAAAGCAACAGCAAATGATTGATAGATTTCCATTTCAGCTCATTCCCTTCCCATCCTTGATCTGATAGCAGTTGGAGTAGCTGCTGATGGGAAGAACCTCTGAATGCAGGCAGGCAGGCAGGCAAAAAAGATAAAACTCAATCTATAATGTGTCTTTTCTTCTTCGGGACGAGGTCCATATTCTCTTACCACAGATGCAATTATTTACAGGTCTTACCTATAAGGTTATTGTCTCCGAGAATAGGTGACAGACTTCTGATTAGTGAGGTGTCAACATTAGCAAATGTAAGATCAGCTAATTGACCTGCAAAGAGATAATTAGTGAATTGCACTTACGTTACGAATCATTAGCTTACAAAAACATTTCATTGTATTTTTGGAAATGAAAATTGGTAAGCCCAATTCATACTACAATACTCACAATACAATCCAATTGGTTTGGATCCATAGACTTAATAATAAATAATTGTTAAGCCTGTGGCAGAGAAAGATTATAGCATAGTTCTGTAGATGGATTAAACAGACCAAGAATAGTTGCGCGAGACATACAAGTGAGAAAGCCAATAATCGGGACCTCATCCAAACATAAATCTAACTATGCATACAACTTACCAGCTGGGGTACTTATAGCCCTAGCTCCCTCAGCAGCTGAGATAATGGGGCGGAGAGGAGTGTTTGACAGCCTCATTGATTCCCTCATATCCTTCTCTTGAGTCTCGGCTAACTCATCCTCATCTTCCTCATCAAAATTAACCTGAAACAAAGTGATGAACATGTGAAAGTAACATCAGATATGTTGGAGATTGTAATATTTAAGCACCTGCTTCAAAAACAGAGAGTGGCAGGGGATTCATTACAGTACTTCTGTTTGACACTAGTTTGAGTCCTCCACCCTGCCCCCTTGGGGGAGAGAGTTTGACGCCAGTTCTTAACATAAGGAGCACAGACATTGTATCTGATCAGTTTTGAAAATATGCAAGTAGATAGACTAGATAGTGAATTCTGAACACTCACCCTCTTCACCATATTCCTTGATGAGCCTCCAGATTTTTCTCTAGCTTTAGCCATCTTTTTAGCAGAGTCTATAAGGTGAGCAGTAGCAGCTCCGGGCCTGAAATAGGATGTGATTATATTACCTAATTTTGATACAATCTTACTATCTGGAGCACGAAACGCGGATATATAAGTATACAACATAGACTTGATATATTATGTCTATGGTATACTCTTTCATGAATTATTTGGAATTTACTCACATGATATATCTGAATGCAGGATAAACAAATGAATATAAAATGTCATCTTTAATTTGCAAGTGCCACGTAACACTTTGACAAATTGCTCACTTTTTCATTGCTGATCTGAGGGGTGGTGGAGGCATGGCAGGGGTACCACTGATAACTCGAGGTATTGGAGTGTTTGACAGCGGAGGATTTACTGGTGTACCTTCTACTGACTGGAGAGCACCGGCAAGTGGTGTCTTAGTATTTATCACTATGGGTGTCTCAGCATTTCTTGCTGGGGTTGTCACAGCTTCAACTAATGTCTTGTCTGAAAGATTAAAGAGAGTATAGCAATCAAAATCTTCACAGGGATTATGCAAGAAGTGGAACTAAGTCGATCAATGTGATGTTTTTCTAGCTATGTCCCCAAAAATCATCAAAAACTTCCGGAGAAACCCTGTTTTAAGAAGTGGTAGATATCTCATCATTATTTTTGTCCCAAGCTTTGTGGTAATTACTCTGGCCCAGGATATTGTCTGCCTGATAAAAAGTGTATAATAATAATAATAATAATAATAAATGGCTATACCCATAATGCCTGACAGCTGGAGAGATAAACAGGACTAACCTTTGACATCCTCTTGTTGCATATCACCATGCTGAGAGGCGCTCGGGATTATTGTAGACTGATTTACTCCGCTCTGATTCATTGTACGCTCAGCCTGGGCAGCCTGTATCTCCTCAAACTTCCTTATATCAAACGCCAGCTCTGTAGCTAACTGCTGATTACCAGCTAATATATCTACAACATAAATTAATTTTCAATTCTTCATTTCAACTGGAAGATTAGTTATCAGTGATCAAATTGTATAACAATTTGAAGTTGTTTCCTCATTGACATTGAGCAGACTACTCCTTGGTCAATCATCATCTTCTGATAAACCTTGATATATTTTATAAATTTATAATGTATCACATAGAAGGCCAGTAAAAATCGCACGTTTTTTTTCCAATTTTCCTTATGTAAGCCTAGAAAATTAATCAAATTCACATACCTGCCAGCTCTGTTTTGTAGTCTTTGGTTATCTCGATCAGAAATAGCATCAGATGTTTTATCATTGGTGAGTGACCGCTTTCAAGCTACAATTAGTCAATATTTGTGTTACAATAATCAGAGAACTACACTCATCAACAGCAAAAGTCACTAACGTTACAAAAAAATGATGATTGTATTAGGATATCAGCCAAAGTATAGTACACAATGTGGTTAGTTGATTTTCCTAATATTTGCAAAACGCAAAAAAATCCCTATTCTAAAACATGTAGAATTTCGGTGGCTCATCCTAAAACAACAGCTTTTGCAATCACAGTCTCCAAGTTAGCAGTTGGGATTTATTTAACACTCACCATTATTTTCAATGATATAATGTCTGGAATAACTGTTTCCACAAAGGTCTTGCGGACCAGTTTGGACACAGCGACAGCAGTAACTTTAGCTGTGTTTGCCTGGCTGGGGGTTATCTCCTCAGCAGCATCCACCAGGGCATCGGGTGAGCTCTTAGTCACGGTCAGCTTAATGTTCTGTACAAAGTAGAAAAAGAAACTAGACATTAGATCATCAGGAAAACTGAGTTAAGGATCACAAAGAAAATAATCCCATTAGTTTATGGAAAATATGCCAAATTTTGAAATTACGAATAAATTTCCTATTCCAAAAGTTTCAAACAATCTACCTCTCATTCTCAACAATATCACTAATAGTATTGAGAAGCCAATGATATGGGTGATGATGTTATTGAAAGTCTCCTAAGAATAGAAAATATCTTGAATACTATAATTATTTCCTGTGTCGTCAAATGCAACGGTTGGGTATACAACGTTTTCGTTGCTTTCAAACAATGAGTAAATCACAATGAGTTCTACCTTGCTTTGAAGAATCTGCAGCGCGTCCACTAGTACATCAGCCCCCTGTGTGGTGGATATAGACAGCTCCTTCTCTACAGCAGCGCTGACTATGTCCTGACACAGTCTCTGGGTGACGCTGAACTTGTGAGAGTCGTTCATGTGATCTAACATGAAGTTATATATCTCATGTCTCTTATGTGCTCGTGAGACTCCAGCCAGAGAGAACAACATTCTCTCATTCTCCGTCTGAGCAAATTTGTTGTAACCTAACAATACACGAAAGGAGTCAAATCTTGCCAGCAAGTATTGGAAGATTGATGTATACTAAGAAAGAGCAAAAGAGCAACGGGTACAATGCACATCATGGATGATTATACAAAGTCGAATTCAAACACAACATCCATATATAAGAGAGACACTATCAGCATAACAAATCACTTATAATAGTAAAAGTTAGATCAATTCTGATCCAATTTGCCTGTATTTGGATTTGAAAACAACCAAAATGCAAGCGAAATGGATCAAACTTGATATGAGTAAGAGTACAGTCCAACATTGCCAAAATGAAATAATCTTCATTTCTACTATGATACTTACTTTTGTGATCCATGAAATCATTAAAATGACAGACACATTCTACAAAGTGCTGACTGTACATTGCTTTGTGTCTCTTGGACAGCTCATGTATAAATGTCTGTCTTGCTACAAGTATAAATTATACATATAAAGTGTAATCAATAAGATACATTTTATTAGCGGCTCGTAAAATTATTGAATTGAGATTTTTCAAGAAATTCAGGCGGGTCTCTGATTTAAATGGGCAATGATTTTTTAAAGCCAAATCCTCGCTATCACTTAGCTCCAAGCCTTTGCTCTTTCAGTGTTTCAGCGAGGTGAATGTGTCCCCAAATCGCTCTCGAATAATAGATAATTGCATCAAGCAGTGAATGAATTGGGAACAACTCATCATAGCAAGAATTGCTCCAATAGCATTTTTTGCAGACACGCCAGGTGTTTTCCTTCATGAGTGAGTCAATATGAGGGATTACTTCACCGCAGCTACTATTGTATTCATAATCTGACCTAATCATTTTTTTTATATACTTTGGAATGAATGGCTCATTAGGGTTTTATTGCAAAAAAAACAATATATTAATATGCATGAAACAAGTTTTGAGGCATCATCCGGTAGACAAAGCCCTTCATGGGGATTGATGAAGGAAATCTTGGAGCATGTAGTAAACTTGAACTCATCTTTAATTTAAAAAAAAACATAGGTTTGTTTTTTTCCTCCTTTTTTCTCGATGGCTGATTTTGAAAAAACATTCTGATCGAATGAACCTTATGCTAATAAAGTTTTTAAAAAATCTTGTATGTTGTAATGTGTAACATGGAAAATATCCGTAAATCCGCAAGAGGTGATACTCACCCAGCTCTGAGATACTCGGGCCATCATCAACAATACAGGATATAAATCTGTAGAATAAGGAGCCCTTCCACTTGAGGAAATCTTCCTGTAGAAGTCGAGTCATGCCAATAAAAGCGCTGCGTCTCACCTCAGACTCTGCACTCTTCAGAGATGAGGACATGCTGCTCAAGTACGGCCCAACAGCGTTAGTGTATCTGGTAAACAAAAATAGCATATACTACAAGTTGATTAGAAGAGAAAGGCTGATAAGAAACCATAGAGCTATAATATCCTCTATATACACTATTATATTTGGCAGACAATATATATCATCCTTGACGGATGTTTTCCGTAACATATTATACTCTATGATGAGAACATAGGCAGAGCAGTAGCACTACATACATTTTCATGAAAATGAAAGCATCATCTTAGTGTGAAGATCCTCACCCTTGACATATTGTCATTGTTTTATTATTCAGATTATATGATTTGTACTAATCACAATGGCAATGAATAAATTAAAATTTAATAGCATTCTTTGCCTGAGGGCAAACAAGATTTAGAGGGAAAAGCAGCAAACTTAGGCGAGACCTAAGATAACCGCAGAATAAAGCCAGTATAGTCTGTCTTAGAAGAGCAGAGTATTTAGGGGAGAAAAAGTTTGCAGACTTGAATTAGCTAAATGTAAAGCTAGCTAACATTTATTCACCTTCTTCATTTTATTTAAGCTCCAACCTCAGCTAGCCAAAATTAATTGAGTGCTAGCTAACATCACATCATCCCCAAATTAGCTCAACTGAATTCTAGTATTTACTCCTAGAGGGTACATCAAAAAAGTCTTGATCCGACACTCATGACGGGTTTGATATGTACTCACAGTTTACAGAGATCACACAGTATTATAACTATAGATTTCTTAATCTGAGGATCTGTAGAGTTCTCCAGTTCTCTGGATAGTACAGGTATACTCTGTTTAGCCTCGGTCTCATGCTGCAGGCAAATCTGACCTGTATATTAGAAAGTAGTTAACCTTACCTATGGGCTAATTACAACGTCTGAGCCAGGTGACGCAACGCTGCTGCAAAGTAAGCTGCCAGTTATTTATATGGCAGAATTTGTATAAGTTTCAATTTGTATTAAATTATTATTGCTACTATGACAATTGCTACGGTCTTACATATTCTAATATTATTTTTTTCCCTACAATATGTTGAAATCTTACATTAGCAAAACAATTCTCAAAATCGCACCACAAGTATAGGATCTGCCCCATTGAGTGATATTTCATCTTAAAAAGAGCCCTACCATCTCACAACTTTGACCAACTGCAAAACAGACACCCATGACTTGAGTGTGATTCTACGAATTTGTTTTGATCAATTTGCTAACGTATGAATTAGATGAACTGAGATAAGGTGTAGTAACAGTACATACCTAGACAATGTATAGCGCTTCTCCTTATTGAGATTGGTAACAGTCCTTCCGCTAGCTCTGTCAGTAAACCTGGCTTTCTCTTACTCTCTGTAACAAACAAATATACATATCAAAACACTGTCATATGATGGTTTTTGTATATAAATTAACATTTTGGAGGGTCACAAATAACCTCAAAATGAACTTCTACTCACAGTTTCACTTTTAACATTTTATTAACACCTTTATCATTTGTAAAAAATATTTTTCGCAAGGTGCCATCAAAAAAAGAGAAAAAAATTATTTGGTTTTGAATGGGATACAGATTTAATCCAGGAATAAGTAATATTTTAAACTGCTTGTCTGAAACCTGCTGATGTTGGCATTGGCGAGATTCTCAAACAAACTTGTAGTTTTATACCCAAAAAAACTTTTCCAACAAGTTTAAAATGGTCATATTATATTACTTTGCATAAAATTGGTTGAAAAGTGAAAACACGTCAGGGTATCACTACTTAATTTATATGATTAAATACTATCATCATATATTGCTCCAATTACCACATCCTACCTTGTACTTTAGGCATGAGGACAATACTTTGTATAAGTTGTATTAGTTTCCCGTTGACAGCATGTGTATCATGGAGACTCACTTCTCCCAGTGTTATCAGATAGTTAGGCAGAAGGTCAGCTGACCCTCGATCTAAAATACAGCAGGGTACCAATATCAGTACAATGATGGTAACTATAAATGGTGAGATTTACGATCATTACTAAAATGTTCTAAGACTAATTAGATGGCCGAACATAAGAACCGCTCAAGTTTCCTGCCGCCCTAGTAACTAAGTGTTGCGAGAATTAAGCTTGTGACACAATGGCCCAAATGTTGAAGTCGACGAGAGTAGTATTAACAGGCAAGCTTAGAAAGGTAAATATTCAAATTTCTTGACCAGGTGGTTTATTTTATGTCTACAAAAGAAATACTGCATACCAACATGAACAACTGTTAAAACAGCAATGTTTTTGTCTATGTTCTGTTCCTGATGGCAGGGTCAGTACTGGTTATATGAGCCATCTGTACTACCTACCATAGTTCTCTGTGTAGATTAAATCACTGATAAAAGTATCTATTTCATCAGCTATCTCTTTAACCCAGCTTTCTTTGGGACTTTTCTTTATGAGCTGAAATATTGAAAAGGAAGGGTCAATATGTTTCTGAGATGTTAATAAACAATATATTTCCAGCTAGTTTCCCAACTTCAGTAGTTCATTAATACACATTACCACACAATTATAATATATATCTAGAGCAGATGTATGTCTTTGAATAGGTTCATGACTGAGACATGTAAACACATCAAGCTACAATCTGTCGGCTGGTATTTCATGGCCTAATGTTCTGCAGCATTTTAATCTTTGTAAGATCAAATGGAGCAGAGCTAGCCTCTAATGAAATAGAATTCCCAAAACACATAGGTACTATTATGCATCAAAGTATGTCATCACCACAAGGCAATTGAGAGACGGTTTTGCTTTAAAAAGTAGCCATAAACATTGAACTTTTCAGTGTAATTATGATTTGAATAACTACAACACAGGTTTTCGGTACAAAATTTATCTATCGGATAAGGAATTTTCTAATTTTAAAAAGCTGATGTCAAGCCTGATTGATTGTCATACCAATATGAATATTTAAAAGTACAAATCACAGATTGCTCTTCCTACTCTATTATGGTAATGGTATGGTTACACACTGCACTCGGCATTCCACATGATATAATTATCTGCTTAATCAAAATAGGAACATGCTACCTTGCAAAATATTATAATCAAGGATTCATATACCTTGGCGACAGGCGTGCCTTGGTAGCATCACAGAGTATCCTCACTCTATGATGTTACCAAGTACAAGTCTGTTACTAGGGTCTATGATTCTGTGATAAAAATATTTTGCAAAATTACAATCATGATTTTTCACACATGGTCAGGTTTTTTTTTCATGCTAGCAGCCGTTAAAAATAAAATTGGTTATGGATTTATATTGTTATTTGAACCTATTTAAATTGAATTCACTGCGAAGAACAACTGTATTGGCTGCACAAGAATTTCTTGCTGGTGGAGAAACAGCTAGTTAATTTATCTGTTTATATTTCTCTTTTTTTAATCAAGGCAATGTCTGTGAGTATAGATAATCCACGACATTGATGGAGACAAAAGCTCAACATTAACAACCCACCTGAGACAGAGCGATAACCATGTATTTGATGTATCTTATGGGTACACTGTATGTTCTGAGCCTATTCAGTAAGTCCTTGACGAGATTATCCTTATTCCCAGCGCTGATGTGACTAGCCAGGGTGGACACAGTGATGAGGACGTACACTACATCAGAGCTCGGCATGGAGTCGGCGGTCTGAAGCCACTGTGAGGCTACTAGGTCACATATAGTTTTATTTGACGTGGATATGATCGGACATATCAGTGACATCAACATCCATGCCTCCTGAAAAAAATGACACATTCAAAGAGTGGATGTGCTTATTATTAACAAGGAGTTACTCCTTGTTATTAAAATATTTGCAATTCTATTGGCTGCATGCTTATATTTAGTGTTTGTACAACACTAAGTGCCCAAGTGCCCAAGTGCCCAAGTGCCCAAGTGCCCAAGTGCTACCAGTACCTATCCTGCTCTAATTTTGAGACCAGTGACTTACCTTGCTATTATTTTAAGACCAATGACATACCCCTTTTCTGATTTTAAAGCCGGCGACTTACCCTGCTCTTACTGGTAGTGATATAACTGGAGAGTATCTTCACTAGATCACTGTTGAGATTAGCTCGTTTATGTAGTTGAGCGCAGACAGAATGTAACATATGCTGGAGCCTCTTCAGCGAAGGATCATTTAGCAGAGTACACAATCTCCAGGCTAATAATGCCTCTGTACTATCATCCCTGGATAAGAGTGATTATATAGTGTGTATTGAGTGACAGGTTGATGAAATTATACAGTTGTTTCATAGAATTATCTTTCTAATGGTCTCTGTAGAGGTCAGCAAAAATTTAGGCATGTGGTGCTACTTCTCTCGAACTTACCCAAATAGACTTTGTCAGAAATAACCCAAGTTTTTTATTGCAACAAACAATCCCATCAAGCTTTTGCCATCAAGATCAATATTTAAATTAGTTTGAGGGAGAGATATATGTAATATATATATAACATGTATAGTATTAAATTCATTACTTTGTTGTAATATTGTCCAGGATGACTGACTTGACAGCTTCCCAGCATTTCTCTTGTACGGAGCTCTCGTTATCATCATGTGAGGGTAGAACTCCCATCAGCCATGCACTGTAAAATAAGTACATACATTTGACCAAAAGATGACACATATTTATTGCAGGTAAAACTTGTGTATTTGACAGGAACAATCATAATAATATAAGCCACTCCATCTGAATTAAATAGAGTTTTCCATGTTGAAAAGATGACCACAAAGACACATATATCGAGTTTAGTCTACTTTGCCTGCATTACAGTTGTTGCTGTTGTTGTTGGTGAGCTGAAGCGGGGAAACTCCAGATAGAAGCAAATTGGATCATACTCGATCTAAAAGTCACTTACACCTGAACATTCTCATCAGTAGGGAAGTGCTGTAGTAGCTGAGTAAGGGATTGTATAGCTTGTTTTCTGATCGGTACAGCGACATCACGACAATGATCTCTCATAACTTCTAATTCCTAAATCAATAACATGATATACCATCGTAAATAAGCATGATACTATTCTTACAAATAACACAGCCAGTAAACAGCTGAGGTATTTAAATGAGTTAGTGTTTGACCACTCTAACAGCCCTTTGTTCATACGTACTCAGACTGCTCAATCTTCCATATATCCTGGATGAGTAAGGTATTTGGAAACTTCATTATATTAACACCCACCAAAGCTAGAATAAATTGGGGCAAGACAGAATTAACTCCTATAGAGTACTACTGTGACAATCTAAACTCCCTCACATTTACTTTCTTGGTTTGTTCAAAGAATATTTATGTAATTCCTTCATTTGTTGAAGTGACTTACCTTAGACATGCCAGTGCAATCATTGTAGACTATGATGCTCTCCAAAGCTTGTATTGCAGCTTTCCGTACAGCTGCCTTGTTGAACTGCATACGGCGCTTAATGAGTGAAACCAGCCCATCTGAATCAGCCAGAGCTACAAAGAGATGTGGTCAAATAGAAAGCAGATTCAAATCTTATAACATAGCAGCCTTGCACAATGGTAATGACAGCGTGTGTGATACATACATAATTCAATTTTTATGAGTAACCTGACATTTTACTATATTGATGGAGATGTTAATGAAGCTGACAATGGAGATGATGGCTGAAGATGATGAAGATGCTGTAGATGATGATGGAGATGAGGAAGATGATGAAAAAGATGATGAAGACAATTACGATTATGATGATGATGATTAAGATGATGACAAAGATGATAAAGATGAGGAAGAAAATGATGAAGAAGATGATGATTGGTCACATATCACATACAAGTCAATTCAAAAGCAGACGAGAGTTATTTCAACAGAATTTAACATACTGATATCGAATCCTCTTGTGAGGTAGAACGCTGTAGCCGATGCAGGTGCCTGGTTATCTCCTACTGATGATGTGTATCTGGTGAAGTTAGAGGTCTTTAGCTCAGAGCCTGTAGCTGTCTGTATTGTATTCACAGAATCACTCTCTCCTCCCGTCGTAACTGATCCGATTCCAGCAGTAGTAGCTGGCAATTACAAGAATAAATATAAATAGTGATAGCTTGAATTATGCTCCCTTCTCTCGTGAGAAGACGACTATAAGCCACAAACAAAAACTTTGTTTTGAATCGCTATTATGGTGACATTACGTACATGAATAAAATACATTGTAGACATTAGCAACAGCTGTTGGGAGCTCTATAAAGCTCCAGATCCAACATTATTTCAGGTCAAAAAGATCAGACAGCAACAACTCAATTTTTTGTACGATCTTTCACATCAGACTCACCTGCAGAGAGCCTTGTGTCAGAAGTAGACTGTCGATGTACAGCCCGCCGGCTATGATGGGGTGTAATAAACCCTCGTATCTCTCTACTCACAACAGTATCCTCGCATGTTAAACAACTAGCTAACATACTCAACGCCTTCGCCATCACACTGCATAAGAGAAACGACATAGAAGTGAGGATTTGAAACGAGACGTTATTTAGCTATGGAGTTTAACTAAACCTAAAATTGCTAAGCTGTTATTAAGATTAAAGGTTATTTTTGGGGGGAAAAAAGCACATGTCATTATCAACCCCCAGAATGACAGTTAATAAACATATGTATATCATTTTTTATCCACATTTATTTTTAAAGAGGATTAACTTACGTTGCCATCTTATCGGAGCATCTGAGCAGTAGTGCCTGCAGTAATACAGGTCTAGTGGTATAATGTAACAGCTCCTGGTCTAATGCATTATCCTCAATCTTACGAAAGTTTGTAGAGATAAGCAGTTGGCCTAAAATCTCGACTGCCATCATCCTGCCTGATGCCTAAAATTTAATTTCTTTCTTCGTTAGATCAGATGTTGAAATATAAATTGAAGAATTTGCTATAATGGTAACTCTGAAAAAAGTACAACAGTGTACAAGCCGTTTGATCAGCGATCAAAAGGACATCTTAGATGCAAAACTGACACATCAGATAGAGGTCAGCTTCATTTCACCTCTCTCAAACTGGTAAAGCCAGTGAAAACTGGAAAATCCTAATCATATCAACCTATTCATTCATATTGTCTGCAATCTGGCACAGAAATTCATAGTCACCGGTTCCTGTCTTAAAATTTCTGATTTTTTCGAATTTCAGGTTTAGACGCGACTGTGATTTCACATGAGGTATCAAGTAAAACTGCTTTGCGTAAGGAACTTGTTTTCGCAAAAAGAAATTCCTAAACTCAGTCGAATCATACATATCTGGTAAACAAAAATATTTTCCCCAGCATTCCATGTTTGGCAATAAATGCAAAAACAAATGAAACACCTTTCTGAACAACTTTGAAGTCTGTTTTTGACGTAGATCTGACACCTAAGATTTTATTGATCTAGAGGGCGCCACTTCTGCCTCAATCAAAACAACATATATACACTAGTCTGAGCCCCCCAAACTTTTGCCCCTCGCCCGACGGCCTTCCACAAGCTATAGCATTTCAGAAGGTTGTAAATAAATTATTTTTATTTGCTTCTTGGTCAAACCAAAATTGCTTTGGAAGTATTATTTATCACTTCAGACTAAGATTAGCAAGACCACGAAAGCCCTATTAGTAATATATGATTATTATTTTATAGTAAAAAAACCTTGTATTCTGGGCTAGACAAGGAATTAATTTTGAAAGGCATGACTTGTGCTTTCAACGCGGATATTTGACCAATATACATACCTTCTTGTATTTAGAGAGTTGGAACAGCCATTTACACGTATCGCAGTACAGTGTGTCGCTCATCTTCGTCATGATATTCAACACAGACTAAAAAAAAGGTTTTTATGACATGTTACAGCTTCTATGATGTAACACCCATAAATAATAGTAATACATGAATGTCAAACTAAGAACTAAAATATAGTTTTTTTCTTCAAGTATGCTTTTATGATATCATGGCCAGTTTTTCTACATTTTTTCAAGTCTTAATCACCAATTAAATTAAACCGCTTATGGTAAACGATTAAAGACTTTATTGCAATATTCAATGTGCACGAGGGTTTCAAATAAATCTCATCTTATCTATAAAAATACACAAATACTATCCTCATCTTGTTCTGAAGTTCAGATTAAACAGTGTTCTGAATTTCAGATTAAAACATCAGATGACCATCAAAATGACTTAATGCCACCTAATCTTCAACGTGCCACCAAAAACCCTGCAGGTATTCAGTCACTAGCTGGTGACAATCATGCAAGAAAGATTGCATTTACACATATCGCAGTACAGTGTGGCGCTCATCTTTGCCATGATATTCAACACAGACTAAAAATAAGGTTGTTAAGAGATGTTACAGCTTCTATGACGTAACACCCATAAATAATAGTAATACATGAATGTCAAACATCAAAGAACTAAAATATAGTTTCTTTCTTCAAGTATGCTTTTATGATATCATGGCCAGTTTTTCTACATTTTTCAAGTCTTAATCACCAATTAAATTAAACCACTTACGGTAAACCATTACTATTAAAGACATTATTGCAATATTTAATGTGCCGAAGGGTTACAAATAGATCTCATCTTATCTATAAAAATACACAAATATGGGTTTCTATCCTCATCATGTCCTGAATGAAGTTCAGATAAAAAGTGCTCTGAATTTCAGATTAAAAACATCACATGACCATCAATATGAGTGAATGCCACCTAATCTTCAACGTGCCACCAAAAACCCTGCAGGTATTCAGTCACTAGCTGGTGACAATCATGCAAGAAAGATTGCATTTACACATATCGCAGTACAGCGTGGCGCTCATCTTTGCCATGATTTTCAACACAGACTAAAAATAAGGTTGTTAAGAGATGTTACAGCTTCTATGGCGTAACACCCATAAATAATAGTAATACATGAATGTCAAACATCAAAGAACTAAAATATAGTTTTTTTCTTCATGTATGCTTTTATGATATCATGGCCAGTTTTTCTACATTTTTTCAAGTCTTAATCACCAATTAAATTAAACCACTTACGGGTAAACCATTACCGTAAACCATTACTATTAAAGACATTTTTGCAATATTTAATGTGCCGAAGGGTTACAAATAGATCTCATCTTATCTATAAAAATACACAAATATGGGTTTCTATCCTCATCATGTCCTGAATGAAGTTCAGATAAAAAGTGCTCTGAATTTCAGATTAAAAACATCACATGACCATCAATATGAGTGAATGCCACCTAATCTTCAACGTGCCACCAAAAACCCTGCAGGTATTCAGTCACTAGCTGGTGACAATCATGCAAGAAAGATTGAACAAGGAACCGGCCTTGAAAGGGTCTGAATTTAAGAAGTAAACTAAAGGTGATTGTATCTTGGGTCACGCAGAATAATTAAGACATCATATGTTGCTTGTGTTACCAAATATCAGATGTCTTACCTGAGAAACTTTAGTTCTGTACTCGCTTCTATCTGGAGTAGATAAAATAACAGATCTCACCAATCTGTACAATGGCTGTGTAACATTCTCCTTACCGATGCTCAATACATGCCTTAAAAAACGATAGAAGCTATTCAAAAATAGATGGGGAGTGGGGAAATAATTGTGCAAGCTCACTAAATAAGCTAGGAAGCATCCACAAAAATAAATATTTTCTTTCTTGTTTATTACAAAACTCAACTAATGTTGACAATTCTGCCTCAAGTGTAACTGTACCTGTTGCTAGCATAAATATTATATTATTTATAGGTTAATGGTTGGTAGTGACTCACAGAACAAATGACAGAGTTTGATCGCGTATCATCACAGTGTCTCGGGGTATATTCTGGGCGGCCACACTGTCCCTCTTCTGACCAACAAACATCAGCATATTTCTCTCCAGTGATGCAAAAGCCTACAACATCAAATTACAGACCCTGTTACAAATAATTGAATTGAATTTATTTTGGTAATTGTGTTAGAAACACATTACAATTTAGGATTGAACCATATCTCTCTCAGTTATTTAAAAGACGAATACTAAATGGCACAAAGCTGCACAAAAATCTTGATGTTCTAGTTTTTGGCATGATATAATATTTACGATTACTTTTATAACAATTGCGTAAAATGTGTCTATCATCAGCGATAAAATGTTGAGCTAAATTAAAAAATACTCATATCAACAAAACAGTCAGCGTCAAAAATGTAGCTGTTTTTTAAAAACGGACTTAAAAGCATATTCTTTTGTCTTTCTGTAGCACCAGTGTACCAGAGTTCGATATTATAGGTAAAAATGGGTTGGATCAGTGATTGGATAAAATTATGTTGTTGATACTGGTTAGGTTTAAAATGTTTGAATCTAGAAAAAGCATAAAATCTTTTCTTTAGTTTACTATAGACATATTCAGTGTTTGAGCACCATTTAAGATCACAGTCGAAAAATGTACCTAGGTATTTAAAACTATCTACCTTCTCTATTGGATTACCATTTATAAAAATATAGTCGTATAAGGCTCAAGATTTGCTAAAATTCACAACCATCTGAGCTATGTCATTAGCAGCGCACTTACTTTGTGAATGAGTGTATACTTCTGCATGGTTATATACACACTGATGACATGATATACTATTGCATGTTTATCTCTGATCGATAGAGAGTAAATTAATTCACTTAGTAAGAGTACCATCACAAGAAATTCGGTGTGACGATCTGAGTTAAAATTTACTAATAAGGGGCAGGTACATGTTATGTGCTTGTACTGAATTGCCTCTAACAGTTAGAGATACACATCCTAAATAGTGTAATCTTGATGTCAGTGTGGTGAATGAGTGTGTACAACAAGGACATAACCACACAGGACAAAATAGAACAGATGAGGCGTGAATGCCATTGTACGTTTTATCATGCTCGGCGCTTTCATGTTTCAATATAATACTAATATAACATAGATAGGTATATATATATATCTTTGAGTACTAACCTGTTTAACCATGGCTATAGATGTACCTTCGTTTCTCTCACAGATAATAAGAATGCCCTGAAAATAAATTACCAGGTCAATCTGGGGTCAGCAATAAAATCATAAGTACATTAAGAAGTGACAAGTAACATTGAGAAGTATACTTAATGTACAATTAAGAAGACAAAGTGTAACATCCATCAAGTAGAGTAGAGCTCAAGCTTGGGTTGTGGCAGCGAGGATCATGATTAAAAATCCTCTAGAAGAGTAAAGATTTCACAGGTAGAAAAATTTACCATTTGGCACTGGCCTGAAACAACATAGTTTGCAGCTAAAATTGCCTCATCGCTTCACATAGATACACTGCGACCTCAGCTAGTGAAACATTGTGCTAGCTTATATTAAGTCATCTATCATCATTTACTCATTTAGTATACGCTGGATATTCTTACCAGATATGCGAGGTGACACACACTGTCTATGCGCTGTATAACAATATTGGAGTCGTGAGCTGAGATAAACATTCCTGGATCGATCACAGTTAGACTAGCTAACAGTCCGATAACTGCCTCCGATAAGTCAGTGTGATTCTTCAGCGCATCAAACTTCAGAAAGGTGATGAGACTCTAAAAGAATATGGATTTTTTAGTTATTTCTCCTAACATCTTTATAACACTGACTTCAATGCCAAGAAAACTTTAATCTCTAGACTACAGGACAATAGAACTCAAGCCACCACATGTACACACATACACATGCCAACACATGTACACATGCGAACTGGTTACCTGGCAGTGCATAGAGGTAGATGGAGATGTTCTCCTAACATGTGTAAGGTGAATATGTAGGGCTATTACTGAGAGCAGAATGGCATACCATCAAATAAGTCATTGAAATACAAACATGGCTAGTATGGCTAGGTATGATTGTCTATTTCAGCATAAGACGACGCATGGTACCAACTTCAATCTTGCTTGCTTGTGAATTAAGATAGGAAACTGCAGCATTATGTAGTAATCATAACTCCAAACACCAAAAATATTTCCAACATCTTTCTCTCTAACCTGGAGTGTGATAAGAAGGTGCTTCCTCAGCTTCATAATATCATGATCGCTCAGCTCAAAATCATCTGCAGTGTCATCAAATAGACTTTCCTGTGATTGGCTGGAGCTTCTCCTCTTTGTTCTAGCCTGTGATTTTTGTGATGCTTGTGATCGCTGCGAGCCACGGCTACCACCAGACCCTCTTGATTGGTGTCCTCTTCTTCCATGGTTAACTAAATAACACATTTTAAGTACACCAATGGTAATTTGATAGGAAAATCGCAGACAGATTAGAAACTTGTTACATGGCTCATCACTCATAGAGAGGGCATAAGGATCATAATATATCATTATTCGGCAATTTTATATTGGCAGAAAAGTCTAGACATATTTTTGAATATATATCTTCTCTAATCATGCTATTTCTTGTCACATACACGGGAACTGTAACTGTAATGGCTTGCTGATTGCATTTATTGATTGAAATCAGCGTATAGTAGTGGTCATTGGAACTAAATTTGCTGTCAGGAAGAATTAGATATCTCACATTTTTGATCAATCAGAAGAATGGTCTTTAGAGTATCGATTGACTTCTGGAATATCACAGGATGGAAAAACTGTACATGGGCCTGGCCAGGTATACGGATCAGGCTGAGGTAAACAGCTGCAGCCAGAATAGATGCCTCTCGAGCATGAGGTGTGACTTCTGTCTGAAAATTGAAGAAAAATAATTTTTTAATTTATATTACTTACATTCGGATTAATATAATTCATTTTCTTGTACTCAGGGAAGTTACTTAGACTTCCACCTGAACATTTAGACACCCCCTCTGTTGTTGGCCTCGCTACAATTGACATCTTAAAACATCTTAAACAACAGTCCCATCACCCACCATTGTCTACAACATATATTTTCCTCACCAGCAGCAGTTTTGTTTGATTACGTTGCTGCTGGCCATTCACGGATAAGATGACGGTTCATTACACTGGGAATAGGGAGGTTAGAGATTACTTCATATCCAAATCGTCTTGCATTTTAATTATTACAGGAAATTTATTGCTATATGATGAATAAATTTGATCATGTATACTGTAGGTTCATCTCCCCTCATATTGATCTTTCCTTGCTTGTAGTTACTGGTATTATTTACTGTAGGGGCCCGATGACATTATTAACCAAAGATTGCTAGAAGAGACTTAACAGTCTAAGGAGTTGGTCATATATGGTGTCATGTAAGTTAATTACTTAGTGCATAGTGGTATATTGTACTTGTGAAACATGTTGAATTTGTGTCCCCCTTGATAAAATTTGTCAAGCAACCAGGGGGGTCTTTCAATAAGAAACAGTTAAAATCGCAATCTGATCGCTCTCTCTCACCCCAAATCGCTCAGTCATTGATTTAATGTATACATTCAGAGTGAGCGATTTGGGAACGAATTTGTGTAATTGAAAGACCAAGTGAATGATAATTTTGAGCGATGTGATATTGATAACTTGCTTTAGCAATGTTATTTCAGAGGCATAGGTATATGTGGTAATACCAGCTAGCAGAACTGCTTATAAGGTCAAATGTACTCAGGGTGTAAATAACACATGAAATGACTGTTATGTCTTGCATCATAGCGGTATTGGCAGCTCACTCATCTAACTGAGTTCATCGAGCAATAGAGATTCCCAAATAATGTTCTCAGAATACATGATGGTGCGCTTATTATTTCATTTTAAACCCGTGTCTCACCACATCTCAAACCTTAGCAATTAAGTGTTGTCATTGGTCAAAACTTGAAAAACTGAGATCAACTTCATCGTCAACATTATCATCCATATAAGTCAACATTTTTAAGCTTACCCATCTGTTGGTGTCCAATAGTAATGCTAGGGTTGCCATCATTCTCTTAGAATATCCTTCATTCTCAGCAACATTCCTCCAGAACTCTGTGTGAAAAATCAATAGATTATGGAATCACAGTACATCAATTGGCTACAATGGTGGTTAAGTTGGCGATCAGATTCATTGATGTGCTGTACAGTAACCACACTTTGAATAAAGAACGAGAGACCTACGCTAGCAAATAGTACTGCCAGCCTAAGAAGTTAGATAGCTATTTGGCCAGACCCATTGTCATTTTCCAACCTTGGGTTGCCGACACATTCACCCAAAATTGATTTATATTTAAGATAAATATTAGTACGCATGTATAACGATTGCCCCCTAGCGCCAGTTCAAGTGCGGTACAGGTCCGATACACCCTACCTCTCAACTAAACCTTTAGCCAGCTAATCAAATATAGTTGTGGGAGCTTGTTGATCCAACCAAATTTCAGTCAGACAGCATACCCACCTATCCCATCCTCAGTGTTGACTTTTCTTATACTTGTGCGTAAATCATCTCTTAGTTGTGTAAGTGAGTCAACATAGAATAAGTTGTCGCTGAGATTATCTTCAGCGGCTTTACCATCGTCTTCATAGTCAAGAAAACCTCCATCGCATATCCTCTTGGTCAAATCTAAAGTATTATAAATCAGCAAATAGATATCAAGTAACAGTTAATTCAAGAGTTCCGCTGATGAGTGAGAGACTAGTTTTTTCCTTTTAACTAATTGGACTGGGAAAACACAATAAAGAGGAGGGAACCCGTTAAGTCACATGGAATCAGCCCTACCCATACATATACAATATCCTCATATCAATCAATTGCCCCATTTTTGGGCCATGGATGGAGATAAGGCTAATGACCAACACATTGGGTAGGCCTCAGTGTTAGTAATATGCATGATACTATGTAAGTATCACACTGGAGTAGGCTTGTCCTTACATGCTAACTAACTAACTAACATATCAACCATAGCCTATTCTACCCTGTCCCATTGCTCTACCTAGAGACAGTAACAATTACTACAAGGCACAGTTCAGGAATGCTGCAGTTCTGTTGTTCATGCCCAGTAGCCTAACAATTAGAACCAACAAACTGGCCTGGCCTACAGCGGTGTAGTGATAAGACTAGTGTATATATAGCCTTCATACAAGACAAGCATGTGGTTAGATCATCAGACCTGTAGTATATTAAGTATTAGTATGGCCTGGGCCAGTACTGAGTGGAGGTCACTTCTTACTCTGCAACACTGGCAGATACATACACACAGTCAGTCACAATGAGATGGATGGTGGTGGGTAAAATTAGAAGTTGTAGAGTAATAGGTAGTACTACCAAGTACTACATGTTCCTCCTTGATACTACTTAGTAGCAGCAAGGAGTATACTCCATAGTAGCAACTAGCAATGGGGGGTAAGTTCATTGGTAGTAGTGGGTAGGTAAAAAGTTGAGTCACTCTCACTGCTGAGGAGTGTGCTCCAAAATATGCATCAGGTTTAGCTTACTTACCATCTGATACAGCTGTAATAAAAAGATCAATCACTAAAATATCAGTCTTCCATGAAGCCATGGCTTCCTTATAACTGGAATATATAGATGATCGCTCAGTTGGAATGGATGTAGGCAGCAAGATGAGCAAAAAATAGAAGAAAATTGAGATTTTTTACAAAACTGGCGCCTTCATTTTTAGACTAAGATCTATGTCCAATCTATAAACTTCTTGGGGCTATATGGTGATGCCCGAATATTGTGAAATTTAGCAATTCAGATATATACCTTAGAAACCTCTTCAAAATAGTGGTATTGTTCTGACAACTCCTCAGATCTGAGATATCTTTCAAGGCAGATGCTAAAAAAATTTGAGCGACTTTTTATGGCCATCAGTGTGACCCTCAAGTACCAGGTACACTATACTGGCGTGTAATAAATGTGGGAATGAGATTATAGTGAATTTTATTGAGTTCTGAAAGATCGGAAGCCACTTCTTATCATGCAAGACACTGTAGAACGAGCAGTTTTTTTTCAAATGGGTGCTTTATAACTGGAGCATTTTTACCGTAATCTTCTACTGCTATTGAGTTGTTTGCTGAAAGTACCCAACAGCTCAGTGAGCTATTGAAATACCTCTCTGCTTGCACTATTTTGCTACCGATATGCAAAAATTTCCGTGGTGGGAGGGCGCTTAAGCACCCCTCCCACACCCTCCCCGCCACGCCTACGGCGTGTGGATCGGGCTTGGCCCAATCATTATGCTCATCTCTTAAAAAGTCAGTGAGTGAAATTTTTTAGAATATACGCCCCTGCAAGGAGTAACAGACTTGCTGGCAGTAAAAGATAAAGTGTGCATAAGAAATGTGTATAAGAAATCATATAATAAGCAAGGAATAAGTGATAAAAAATAAGGGCAATATAAAATAATTGTTTAGGGCTTATCCATATGCTTCATCTAATAAATGTTTTTTTGAATAGATGAGAACAAATTAGTCCACTGTAAAAAATGTGCTGCTGATGGATGGCATTCTACATAGTGACTAATGAAAATAATGTTATTCACAACCCTAATGCCATTGCTTACCCTGAGCAATGGTGGTTTAGTTGCCGCAAAAGCTGGTAAAAAAAAAGTGGGCCTGCTGTAATCCAGGATTAGCATCTAATCTGTGACATAAATATTATGATCATACAAATTTTATCAAAGCACTTCATGGAATCAGTTAAATTTGAGCTATAATTTCCTAGTTGGTGTGTGTTTTAACACCAAAATAAATAATGCACTGACAACCTCAAACAAAGGGTTTTGATATGGTATGTGTCTGATCCATACACCTGCTATACTGAATATATTAAGTCTATGGTTTTATCACTTGAGGTAGCGTATCAATGGCCCATTTTTTCAAAAAAAGATATAATTCTATTGCCATCCACATAGACATGTTTTGTCCAAGGCCATCCATTTCAATGCATAATAGTGAGCGTTGTTTTGCTTATACCTAAAGAGTCCACAAATGTGCTTTTTACCTCATAACACACATTGCAATCGAAGGCAATCCCGAATGTCCCGTTGTTTCTTTGCCGCTCTCAGAACTCAAGTTAACTTTGTTTATGTCTGTGATGAATTTTTTTCCTTTATAGGTTGATCATCACCATTATTGAGCAACCAACCTTCTTCTGTCTCTACAAAATAAACCAACTATCTGACGCAATCGGCTCCTGCATGATTTGTAGAAGCTGTGGTCAAAATAATTTCTACAAAATGTGCTTAAAAATTGCCATTAGGGTAATAAATAGCCATTTTGACTGGGAAATATCCTCTCATCTGTCAATTCTGTGATTAATAGCTTTGATATATCGATAAAAAATAAAAAAACAGCTGATACACTGGTATATGTGAGCCGGGTGTGCATAAATCAAGTTTGATCCAAATTGCCTGCAGTCGGCTCATTCCCATTCTACTGGTGGACCCTCGGCGGCTCAAAATCTAAATGCAGGCAAAATGGATCATGCTTGATCTAGGTGAGCATGATAGAAATTAGAGCAACAAGTAGGCTTACCAGTATATACATATCAATTTTGTTCCTGTTTCCACATTTTTATTATTCAAATATTATCATGATCCAGACTCAATTTTTTGCAATTCCATTACCATTACCGAAATAGAAATTGTGTTTGGCAAATGAAAAATTCACTGGGTATTATGGTATTATGGGTATCAGTTAATTGATTTCTAATCCATCACTGGTCAATATTCTCTTCTTAGAACTGAACACTTTTGGCATAGGCTGCTAAACTGAATAAATCCATCCACAGTTGGGGGTCCGTCGGGTGGGGGCAAGAGTCTGGGGGGGCTCAGACTACAGCTGGATAATTTTTTTATAGACAGCAAGCTCTGTTTGTAGCCTAAGCATCATCAAATGCCAAACAGTATAATTCTACTGCACTGGTGTTCTCTCCTGACAGGCAGTATCTCAGTCTAACTATTGACTTATTCTCAGACTTATAGTCATATCTCCTTGATACCAGTGTCTGGCCATGATGTACACTTACGAAATTTCAGCATTGATGAGAGCAGGGAGATTGTGAAAAACTCCCTGATGAGAGAGACGTAGGGCTCAATGGAATAGCATTTTTTCTCTTCGCTAAGAGAAATGATAATGATGTGTTTTCTGAAATACTGTTTCACCAATACTCTCGGCATTTGCTGAAACTGAACTGAGTGTAAGACACTCATCATATTCATCCATCGCAAGAGCATTACAACTAAATAAACACAAATCAGTTTTTGATGCCATTTTATCTACAATGGCGCCAAAACCTTGAGGTCAATACTGTGGTAATGATAAACTGCAGCTGGCTTAGAAGTTGGTTGATAGGTGATGGTTGGTAAAGAAATATCATACCATAACGCCATACAGACTTTTGATCGTATTTGTACTAAAATGTCAGCTCTGTAATAAATGAGGCTTTGGCGGCAACTTGCAATGAAAGAAAAACATCATCTTACTCTCACAAGTTTAGGAGATTGATATATATTATGGTGAGATTCCAAGTATGTAATAACTGTGATTTATTTTGACATTGGAGAGTTCTGTTTTGATTGACTTATTTGCAAAAAGTTGCAGCCTGTACTGATTTTGGGCATTTGATGTATGAAGCCAGGGTCACCATTCCTCCCGATGTCACAAACTTTATTTTTTTAATAAAAACCCATTTAAAATAAATTAATTTGTAACCATAGGAACCTTGAAAACTAAATGTAGCAGAAATTCAAGACCCTCTGAAGATGATGATATATCGTTTAAGAAATTCACAAATGTGTGAGTAACCAGTAAACATGTTGAGGTTAACCTCTATGCTCCAGGTGCCGGGGGGGGGGGGGGGGGGGGGGGTGTTTGATGGTGAAAGCTATAGACTATTTATTATCCATAGTCTATGGTGAAACGTCAAATGTGAGCTGATAGTGCAGCACCCTATCATGCTATGGTAACCTTAGCATTCTGCGGGCTCATTGTCACTGGATTTTATATCTGCTCATGTCTGCTCAACTCATAGGGCCACATGATCTAGCCTAAGTCTCCGGTGGGCGGAGGAGAGTCACCGACCGCCACCCCAACCACCGGAGGCTAGATCAAGATGACCTCAACCTGATGGCTCAACTCATACATCACGTCTACTAGCTGATTTTTCACGCCACTCTGGCGGATAATTGACACATACGTTCAAGCTATATTCCACTCACAATAATGGGTGGATCAATTATTATCAAATCTTTTATAAGATTTTCACCACAAGGTTTCTCAGGAACTCCCATAAGCGGTCACTTGGAGACAATGATGCAGTTCGCTGAAGAATCAAGTTTTGTGGTTGAAGATGTTCATCTTTATCCCTCTCTGAAAAAAGAGTAGCCCATTGTGTGTATTATACTTCTACAGCCCACACTTGTCCGATGAACTCCAAGGGAGTTCATTGCTTGGTCCCAGCCTACAGCAGGGAGGGTGGGATGCTTACTGCGTCACCAAAATCTAGATAGAATGATTCTCCTTGGAGTTGTCTACTTCGGCTACTACTTCGATGTTTCCTTTCTCAATACTAGACAATGATCTACTTTTCTTGCTTGTAGAATCATTGAATGGAATTATTGTTTTTCCATGTCTTAGCAAATAACCACATGGGGGGGGGGGGGTGGAGGGCAGTGACATCACAAAACAAAACCTTAATGGGAACAAAAGGTCATTTGAAGTTCAGACCAGCTTACTTAGCAGCTGTTTGTGTATAAACTTTGAATCTGGAAACTGAAAAATTCAAGTAATAGAATCACATTGATTTCAATGTGATTGACGTTATTTAGACAAAAGCTGTGATGCGTCAAAGCGGGCTCCAACCTTGAATTAACCTGGGTTTGATTGACAGCTATGACTGTGATAAAAATTGAGAAATGTAAATCATTATAAGTGTGCCACGCTGCCGCTGACGCAGGAGAAATTTAAAAAAATGTAAATCACATTAAGTGTGCCAAGCCACATAATCACTTGTCTGGATTTTTGTTTACTGAATAGCAGGATGCTCTCGCAGAGTGATTGACACCAATCGATCTATTGAAATCTGCACCCCCTCCCCCCCCCCCCGTACCCCCAGCCTTATCTCAAAGGCCCAAACAAAAAAGGGCCCTTTGAAACAAGGATGACAACCCCCTCCTCCCCACCAACACATAGGAAATAAGACTATCATCAAAGCTGTATCAGGAAGCAAAGAATTGATTGAAAATACCACAATTACAGTATTTCAGTACCCTCTAGCGATAACAACCTTGTAGTGCTGTTAGACGTAGTATTTAACTCCACGGGTGTTCGATCTGTCAGGTATTGTCACACAACTTAGTTTGAAGTTTATGTAACTGGAAGAAATTTTATCACGAGTAAACAACCGCGCCCAAACCTATCTTGAAGAAAGTATGTCAGGGATGACGTATGTTTGGCCCGAAAAGTGAAGGGAGGTATTTACATTCTGACATACCACGCCATAACTCTTGCACGGCAAAGGAGAGATCTCGATTATTATCTCCTTTTTCTACCTCATACAGCTGTGACATTCCTAATCTGATCTCAGACCGAATGCTTACTGCAATAAATTTTATTAATGACGAAGACCATATTATTTTTAACAAACATTTTGTTCCAGGTAGGAAAACATTTTTATCTGCGAAGTGCAGCACAACTCGTTTTTGAACAGTTTCATACCTTTTAGCACCAGACTCCTAAATGATAACGCCTTCTATCATAAATAGGAGGATGTGATTTAACTACAGATATTATCAACTCCTCCATTTTTGATAGCCTGTCACGATTTGATAGATGACGTGTTTAACCGCGTAATTATTTAAGCAAGCAAGCAACAACCAATCAGCATAGAGGATCGTCTAGATCACTCGGGCAAAAGACCAACAAGTTCGATGTCCACTTTACACGAGTAATCACTCGTGCAGATCCACCGATTAACCACTCGTGACCCCAAATCGATGTAAAAATCGTTACGTGGAGCTACAGCTTTACAGTCACTATAATTTTGCTTCATCATTGATGACAAACAATAAAACAATCTCTCCTCTCAATCGAACAATGGCATCTCAATTCAAAATTTTTGTTATGGCTTGCAAGGGATTGTCAACTACTAGATTTATTAAAATAGATGGTCAATTAATGGAGACTATAAATAAACATGGCCATCCTAACCCTGAAGATGTTATGTGACCTTGTATTATTTGCAGGCTGGTTTTGGTAGGCATTTATATGCATACACATTTATTTGATCTATGTTATTATCTTCTCATGTAATTAACCGGACTCAAAATTCTAAGATGTTTCACCAGAGACTATAGACTATAGCCTCTGGTTTCACTAAACAGAGCTAGTCTTGTCACGCTGCCAATTTTTTGTTTTTGTGGCCTCACGACAAGGCTAAAGCTGACCCATAATAATGCTGCAGCGGAGTATTGTTGATCATTAGTGAACTCTAAAGCTTGGTTACAAATATAGCTTCCAACCAGACTAAATCTTAACGCTCTACTAATTTAACTCAAAGGAATCAAAATTCAATCAACATTCACTACAGCATAAAAAACATGCCATGAGTTCCAGCGTCTATGTGTGCATTGAGCTGTTCATTTTATGAAAAACAAGCCTTTAGTGATGGAATTTGAGTTTTGATCCCTTCAAGGGCAGCAATTTTAATATTACAATACATATGTACCCAAACATTCTAATGGCATGCGAGACTATGGAAATGTGTAGTCGTTGGTATAATAAGTACTCAATTAATGATGACGTACATATATTACAATCATTGAGTAGGTAAGTGTGACTTACATTCAACAGTAGTATAATTCATAACTGTTTATATTTCAGTGAACTGGCTACCATGTACGTTATATTATACAGATGCCAAAATAAGTAGGGGGATTATTTCACTTGGCATTATCTTAATTACATGGCTTATTTTGCTCAAGCATGGTATTCTGCAGAACTTTTACTGATGGATGGATTAATTGAACATGAATAGCACAGTTATCGACCTGAATAACCGGCCAAGATCTTACAATTAATTCTTGAACACACAATTATAACATACTGTTTTATCAAGTGTCAACAACCTAACATGAATATCCGCAGCATGTTAGGTGGCATGTTGTTGAAAGCCTTACTTTCCTATTCAGAAAATTTGTGAGCAGCCCGATGAAAAGGTATTTATTTGTTCAGCAAAATGCTGCCTCTCAAATACTTTAAATAGTAGGGAATCAAGGCATGGTCTGATGTTGTTTTTCGGTTAGTAAAACAATGAAACTATGGTCAATGTTCAATGGTAAATGGTTTATGAAATTTATTCAATCTTCGCTTGCACTAATCGGGGAGAATTCTCCATATACCAATGCAGTGAACCATTTTAATTCCTAGCTCACCCAAATATTTTAGGTACATGCAAACTAATAGTTTTATAATATCTTGCAGCAAAGCTGTTGCTTGCCGGTGTACTATGAAGATAGACGGGAGTGTCTATTGCAATCATAGCTTACAGAAAACTCAGCAAAAGTTGTTAGCAATGAATATTTAGTATCTTTGATATTAGTAATCTGATTGATCGTTCAGTTATCCAACATCCATGAGAGAATGGGTGTACCGTTGGCCCAACAAAGCAGCTCATGGACAGGTTCTTTCGTAGGAAAAATATCAGGACTTTGTTTTCAGTTGGAAAGTTTCCAAATTTTGTTATGCGTCTGACTGTCATGCGTTATTGCTACGCATATTTTATAAGATTTACCAAAGCTTTGCCCTCCTCAAGCGATGAACTCTCTCACTCTTGGGTCCAGTCTAAGCTTCTTTGATTTTGACAAACTACAATTTCAAAGGCTGATTTTCCAATCTTATAAGCAGCATTCTAGGAAAGTGATGTTATGTAACGAAGAAAGATAGCCTCCCCAATGAGCGGGCAGTAATCTGGGTCGGAGCAAACAGTCCCAGTGCAAATATGACCGGGAGTTCTAAAATTTAAATTATATAACCACTGGCTTGAGCTAATACGTAGGCATGATTAAATATAAAATTATTATTTGACACATAGACTTCGCAAGCTATTTCACATAATTGTGCAAAAATTAATGCATTTTCCATTTGACACAAAGAGCTTTATATAATACCAATATTTATAAAACCTTCAAAGAGAGCTTACACCTCAAGGTTATTTGCCCATTTCAAAGGACACCCTGTTGATATCCACTTATGCTGAATAACCTGTTTTCTGTTGGCACTGCACCAAAAACCATGGCCATATATATTGTATTATATATTGCATGGCCAAAACCTATAGGACATGACAAGCAATCTTCAAATTGTCAAAGTTTATTTACAATTATATTAGAAGGATTACAAATAATATGTTGTATAACGGTATGTGTCAAGAAGTAATGCTATTCTGACAACCTGTTCAACCCTCTGAGTTATGGCAGGTGAAATCAACATCAAACTGAAAGAAAAATATTCATGTAACTTGTAAGGGTTTGAGTTTGAGCATGTGGAGCCTATTGGGCAATTCCCTATCCTAACTTCAATATAATTATTGAGTGTTATGAAGCCTGATATGTCTCTCTCCAAATTTGTCCACAAAACTCCTGCTAACATCTTACAGCAAATTAGTAGTTTGTCGTATACTTATTACGTATTGTTGAGATCAAAATCTGAGATTAAAAGCCTTGATGTTACGATTTAAATTCCTAAAATACCTGCACAGACTTAACTCATCTGAGCAATCCATTTTTTGGCATTTTGTACTACGGTCTGCAAAATCTAGTTTTCTTACTCTCTCATAAGCTTAAATTGCGATATGACCTTTTTTACTTTTTCAATCCTATTCTGAATCGCTGACCATCTCAAATATTTTTTTAGGATCCCCTCACCTCTTTTTACCAACAGAATAAAATTTCAGTGCATCAGTACAGATCACTAGCAAAGTTACGATAACCATTAATCGACACAAACAAAAAATGTCAAAAATTGAAAGTCATAAAAAATGCAGGTGATTATGATAGACTTTGTCATTAACCACCACAAATCCACAAGCCATGTACCAAGTTACCTGGAAACCTGTGGTATGTGAATGTAGAACGCCCACTCTGATACTGAGCAAAACTGTGTTAGAGTGCAAAACAAAATAGTGGTTTTTTTGTTGTTTTGATAATATTTCAAAACTCCTTGGTCTGCTCAATGTTTTGATAGAGTAAAAACTACTTAAAACTCAGCTATCGATTTTTTAACATTTTTAGTTTAAGAAAGCCAATGATTTTCTCGAAGATAAGGATTTATTAATATGTATTGAAATAAGGGTGGTGAGTATCAATGGGTGGATCAAGGGCGTAACAGGAAAATGCATAACTTAGTTGACAGCCCAGAAGTAAATATGTCACCATCTCAAGATTCGAGGACTGATGGGTGTTAGAAACAATGTCAAAGGGTGTTAGGAACATTGGTTACTCATATTTAGAACTCCTAGCAGTAAAATTATAATCTCGTCATACGGAACACCCCAATATTTACATGGGAGACGATTATAATCAAATCAAACAGCCTATCTAATAGAATTACACACCTGGAAATATGTCAGTTAGAGCGATCTGCCTGGTTTCAACTTTGCATTTGAATAAGGCTTTGAATTTGCTATTTTTTTAAATGGATACATTGGGTGCAGCCAGTGCCCCCACAAAGAGAGCACTGGAGTAAATTGAACATGAAGTGAATTCATCTTAGTCACAATTTGCAGCCACACTTTCTAGAACAGAAACGGAATTTGACTCAGTAGGATATCACAGAGTAATTATACGATATATCCTTTCTCTGTGAGGATATCTTACAAATCTAGAAAAGAATCTGCGTGCCATCTTGAATGATAGTACGTTGACGGGCTGGTGAACAAGGCAGACGCAACTTTTAAAACCTTGAACATGAAGCAAATGTTCAGCTAATATGGCATATTTATATCTCAAATACTGCCGATACTTGCTGTAAGAAACTTTCATCCGAAGCTGATAAAATTATGCGGTTACATCTTCTTGGTCTGTAGTATAGACAATTATTGTCTGCAGGCCTGTAGCCTCAAGCGTGATAGACCAGTACCGGTTCAAATCGTTTACCTGTTTAGTGATAACAAGTTACGTAAATTTGATGGGTGTCAAATTTTGAGAAGTCTGTCTGCTACATGAGTACTATGGGGATATTTGTTCATAATCCAGATCAGTGTAATTATGGCTAGTGAGACACTGGTTTTCAAATTGGTCTGTATTCCCAATGACAAGTATTTATAATCTTTGGTATTCCCTTTCTCCCTTCTCGCACCTGGTAATCAAACTATAGGCTACGAGGAAGTGGTGGTGTTTTTGGCAGACCAGCAAGTTGTTACAACTTGTTTACTGTTTACCTTGGTGGCAGATGAAAGGGTAGTATAATGTTGCAACCACATTTGGCTATTACGATGCATACCACACAATCCTTATGGTCTGTTAAATTCACCATGAGACGTAAAGTTTTATTACAATTTGCTTCCAAGTGCAAATAAGCCAAAAACAGATAGAATAAAATTATGGTAACCATCCCCACAAACTGTTACTTTGGCCACCTATAAAAACTAAACTGCTTCCAAAAAAATAAACCTTGAGACTTTCATACACCACGAAAGGTAGTCTGAGCCCCAAGACTTTTGCGCCCCCCCCCCTCCGACGTCCCCCCCGACGAGGGAAAGGAAAGGAAGCATAAAAATAATTCTCATTCTTAGCTTCTGTAGGCGTAATATAACATCTGTTGGTTTATTGTGAGGAACTGGACGGGATCAGTGGGCTTGGTCTATTGGTCATACTTGTGTAGTGAAAGTTACAACTGTGTGGAAATGTGATATGCAATCAATTAAAATTTAGCACAAATCAGAATTTTGATAACAAAAGGCAGATGTCTCTAGATTCTATTATGAATTAATACATCAATGAGCAATGTAAAACTGTTGGATTTTTAAAGCTTCTAATTTGAGGAATCAAGGCTTTTTAAAAAGGAAATGAGGAAATAAGATTTGTAGGGGTGGTGTAAGCATGTATCTCGTTTTAAATGACTTCCTTGAATTCTACTCAGAATAACTCATATAATAGAAGTTCTGGCAATGAGGAAATAGTGTGGGCCTATCTCGAGTGAACTTTGCATCACCAAATAAAAATTCACCCATAGAGCTTCTCTGGCCGGGTACGGTATGGCGGGGCAAGAGCCTGAGGGGGCTCAGGCTACCATAGAGCTAGAGTATAATTCAGCTAGTTTGGGAGTTATTTGATGTTAGCTAGCACCAATTTTCACTAATTGAGGTTGGAGTCAATAAAAGTTAAAGTGGTGGAGTAAATGTTAGCTAGTCTAGCCACAAGCTCACTTAAGTGCAAAATGGAGAATCTTTCCTCCTGCAAATGCATCATCCCTCTAGGGTATATGTAGTCGGTGATTGTTAAAAATTGTTCAAAGACAAAGACATCATGTCACGTAACATCCTGACAGACCTATATTTCATCAACAGCACAAATGAAAAACGAAGTAAGAGGATGTATAGGCGATATTGCAGAGAGTTTTCATCAGCGACCGTGGTTGTTTCTGTCACTGTGAGCAGTAAAAATAAGCCTAGTTAATTCGGTAGGAATAAGAAATGAAAGTTATGACAAATGTAAGAAAAGGGGGTGTCAAGATGTTTCAATACAAGGATGTACATATATATAGCTCTATTAATACTACCGTCGGCGTCAGGTTATTTTTGACGTGCCATTTCTTGAATATCTTTTCTTTAGTTCTTTAATTCAGTCAATTTAATTAGTCATTTATTCTCATGTCAGCGACGTCTTTTCTGAGTAATAACAAAATAATACAATAGGAGAAAGAACAAGGATATACTGGTTGACATCATCGGAGTCAATATGAATGATTTTTTTTTAAATACATACCTTCTTTAGTGAGCTTAGATAGTGTGGAAGACTATTGAAAACAAACTAGTGCAATATTAGTGGGAGGTTTGATTATATGGATATTATCTTCGGAAAAATATGCAAATAAATATAAAATTGGTCATATAGATATAGTTAGGTGTCATTTGGTTTAATATCTCTGAAGTAGTTAGCAAGCTCAGGCAGTGGAAGAAGTCTCAACAATCTAACAAGATCATGAGTGGATACAAGGTATTTTGGAACAAAGTGGAAATTCACAATTAGACTAAACCCTCATTTTTTGCAACAGATCTACTTGGTTTGTAAAGTAACTTGGAGTTGCAGTGTCCATAGTAGATATGTATGCCGTAATAACTGAATTGACAGAACAGAAAATGATGTTAGAGCGTCAATCCAGCCTTTTTGCAGACAATCGACACTGTTGTAGCAAGGCAAGATTGGATCAATTCATGACAAAGTGTTATTTATGGCATATCCTCAAAGTTTAAGAATAGTTCCAGATATGTAACTGACATGATGACAGATATAATATATGTAGCGATGTGGAGTTTGATTTGTTTTAGTGGCCGGATATCATGTGATATTGTGTGTCACATCCACTTATCAAGCTGCTGATATGAAATTAATTGGTTTTTTGAGTAGATTAGAAATCAAAAAACCAATCAACTCACTAAGATTGCCACTGGTTGAACTCATGGAAATATGTTGCTTCATTTGAACAGTGGGTTTCACTGGTATCACTCTGATCAAAATGTGATATCGTAGTTTATGCAGCCAAGGGTGCATTGTAGTACCATTTCACCCATATATTTTTTCCTCTGTAACACCCACAAAACGCAGGGTAATGTTATCAACAGACCTTAGATTGAGTCAAATATCATCAATTGCCTATCTGGGGGATCTGTAGGTTATGCTACGCCCCTGGACAAAACCATAAATGGCTGTAAAAATTATGGTTTTCTCGTTTGATGGATATAAATTGTTGCCAAGCAACCAATCTGTTCTAAGGATCCTTATGTCAATATGACGACAAATAAGTTTGTTCTGATCCTGTCAAATTAGGAAATAATTCTAGAATACAGGCCGTGTACATATGATAGAGCAAGATCTATTAAAAGGATATTAGTAAACACATAATGCTATCAGGTCAACATCTGTCTGCACAGATCATGGGAAATCATGTGATAGGAAATGATGTTCTCAAACCAACAACATTATTATTAGCTATTGGTACAGTTGGCAGAATAGGGCGCCAAATAGAAACTTCTTGGTTCAACCTTCTCAAACAAGCTACACTCCTTCACATCAATGCCTTTTCAAAATGAGTAGAGTGTTTATATACAAACTAGGAGGGTGCTGTCAAATTTTAATGGAATAAAATAAACTGTGATATTGACCCTATCAGAAACCTGTTTGACCTGTTTTCAACAATTTATCACAGCTATTTCAGTAAATACCATTTGCTATCATAGACTCAAGATACATCCCTGCTCTATGTCTCTATCCATGTGTTTGTGTAGCAGAGAGTGTTAGATGCCATGTGAAGTGAGATTGTATACCTTACATTGGAATCCCAATTCAGACTGCTTACATAGACTGGTTAGCCAATAAATTATTTCTGAAGACGCAGAATCAATGGAAACCCTACAATATACCTGAAGATCACCATTGCACGTTCAAGCCTGGCTGATAAAACAACTCACTCAACTGCTACCATTCAATCATCGACTCTGTACTCCACAGAGAGGAAGGACATTTGTCATACATTGGGCGGCCCACACATTTGGAAATATAAATTTAGTCTCGGAAAATAGTTGCGACCTAATAAAAATAAGCTATATCTTGAGGTCTAGAGTACATTTTATTTAACATGGCTATTACATGAATTTATATGTAGAGCGGCATTGGAAATAACATGACATACACCCACAACACCACACATAAATCTGTATCGTTGTCATTTTTAAGGATGATAGTTAATAAAAAACTTGAGCTTTTTTTAAGTCTAATCATGAAGCGTGTTCTACAGGATAGGATACCTACTAATGTGACTATATTGATGTCCTCCATTTTGTTATTCAAAAATAGAAAAAAATGTTTTTAGAGTAGAGTTGAGTCGAAAGCTGACTTCTAAAGCTGATTTGGTCAAACAAATGTACAACAATCCCTTTCTAGTTTGACAAACAGCCGCCTTGCCTTACCTATCATACAGCTTATAAAATAAAAAGTTTCAATCTAAGAGATAAGTTTGAGGATAAAACCCCATCGTTATATCCTTGTGTCGCATCTTTATCTGATGGATATGAAACAATATCTTTGTAATAAAATATAACCAGATGTTTATAATGTATACAATGCTCTCAGTTAGTGGAAAGTGAAACAGGAATCTTGGAATCTGGCAGTTATGTTTTTTTAGGACGTGACAAATTTGGTTCTGCATCAGCCATAGCTATACATGGTCATCGCCAAAAATGGCTCGTGGCTGTGTCTGTCCAGACTTGAACCATTAAATTGTGGGTATCGGTGTCTTGTTGCGAAAAAAGGGCAAACTGAAACCAAGCTTTTCTTTGCTATGCTTTTTGACACTTAACTGATAGAATTCTTTAATGTAATAGTGTCAGTCAAAAAGAACTTTTCTTTGGTATGTTTTTGACACACAACTGATAAAATTCTTTGAAATGATCACAGCAGTCAAAAATACTGGGGTCAGTGACCGTAAACTTTCAAACTCTGCCGAAACGACTCTTCTCGTGATCAAAAAACTGTATCTGAGTCATCAGAGATAGCCATAGACTAAATAATATCTATGGAGATAGCTGATATATAATCGTGCTGCAATGATAAACAGCACTCAGTCTTTGAGTACTATTCCTCTGTCATGGAGGAAGTTGAGTTATTGAAAGCACAGGGATGGTGCAGCATTACACATTGACAGGCTATTATGATGGGACATAATTACGGTCATATTGTGCCATGACTTTCTAATAACAAGGCGAATATCTTGGTTGTGTCAGAGGGATAAGAAATATTTAAAATATTCTAAATAACAGCCTATAACGGTTTCGTTCACTACAGCTATCACGGGATTTAGCACACCTTTTATCAGGCCAACTTGCTCCTGTAATTACATAATTATTAATCCAGTTATAACGTCATTGTATTTATAAAGTGCTGGTTTCTAAGGAAGTTGAACTGCTTGAGTCTCCACTTGTCAGAGCTGGAAGACTACCATTGCACCTGCACATTCAAAGGCATGGGTTGATGACATAGTAATACCCAATCGATTCGATAGGGGGTGGATTTAATCAAGGAGTCTCTAACTCCTTGATTTAATCCTGCGTTACAAATTGTTCCAGATAATGTAGCCGGCAAGAGAGATGTAGATGCATATAGGCATAGAGATAATGATTACATAGTCTTAACAATTTTAATGTAATCCGAGGTCAACAGTTTGATGTTTTGCCATGTGTTCGCTTCCTTAGTAGCCAATCTCTTCAAAGGAATGTGAACAACAAGAATAGAGATCTGGTATTTGATCAGTCAACAGTCGGAGATAGCTAATGCACAGTAGCTAAGACGGAGATATCAGACATTGGTGCTCCTCGGTGCTGTCAAAAATGTCTTGTTTGCGATCTGGGTTTCATGACATGTTTTTCACGTCATGGAGTGGTGGTTTGTTTTGATGTTTAGTCACACGTTATGCAGTTTCTTACAGCTGACAAACCCTTTAGAATACCAGTTCACCTCCGATGGGTGGGGTCGAATGCAATGCTAATGTCACCAGGTAAGGTGATTTGTTAATGATCCAGTTTTAGCTGGTTGTTACAAAGGGCTATGTCACAACTGCCTGCGCAAATGATGGCCCTACTGCGTCCCAATTGTATTCCCTTAAAGGCAGATCTAACACAATTGTTGTGGCACCCCTACCAGAAATCCATTGCCCAACAGACTTTTTTGCATTTTTGCAATGGGATTATAGGAAGACAATGCGATCGTGGCAACATATGGCACACAAAAAACTACCGATGCTTACGCTGTATCCACAACTGAGAGGCATCTGTTTATGCTAATACAAACCAGTTTTATTGTTTTGTAAGACAGAACAAGAATAGGACATATCAGGAAATTTTTGACAGCCCTATTATTGCAAATAATTCCTCAAAAAACCGAATGGCACTACAGCAATGTAAGTCACAGGTTTTTTAAAAACATAAAAAGTTGATGTTGTTGATTGTTGACACTGATAGACAGATATTATATGTTACAAAAATAGCTTCGGCTTGTGCCAGGGAAGATAGACAAAACAAGACAACAGACAAGAAGTTTGTAGCGCAATCCATTTAGCAGTTCTTCTAATCTCGCTATATAGGGAATTAACCAGGAAATTAAAATTGGATTATCTATGATCATGACAATACAGCTCAAAATCTTGGGCTAACTTAATCATGATTGATGACAGGGCATGATAAGAAGAAAATAAGTTTATATAAACAAATACAATCATGTAATTTTATCAAGGATGGACAAAGAGCATGACACAAGCTGTCTCATCTCAGCCACAGTGACGCATTAAAACTGAAGTCATCGAATTAAAACTGAAGTCATCATTAAATATTACCCCACAGTGAAAGCAGGGGTTAATAGAGGTCAATTGTAACAAATCTGCATCATCATGGTGTTACAGCAGAATCTATGGACCATAGTGAAGATAAACAGTGTCATTGATAACCAACTTTCTATGGCTCATGATATAGAAAAGGAACTTTTTGCAAAATGAAAGTTGGTCACAGCGTTGTAAACCTCCCCCAAGGCCAGCGCTTGTTCAAAATAAGAAAAACTAACATAACAAGATAAAGCCTTCACACAGCATAGAAAAGAGTCTGCAAGTTAACACTTTCTTTTGAAAATGGCAAGGTATTTGAATATTACGCATAGTTGCGTGTAAATGGTATAAAGCCTGTCTCGATTGACCTACTTGCATCAATGGGCCAACTTGTATTTACGAGAAATATTTTTCATACAACAGTTTTGATTGCGTTTTATTTCTTATTATTTCAACAAAGGAATGAAAAGCCCACTAAACACCAATAGAAAGTCTTCAATCTATTAATCTTAATACTTTGAGTTTCAGTGCAAAATTGATTTTTTTGTGTTTGATAGATCACTCTGGGTACATAATGCAAAGCGGTGAGAATTCTTGAAGCAGCATTTGCAACAAGTAAGAAATTTGCTGTGGTGTATAATGAAACAAAATTGACATCAAGCTTCTATGGGGCAATATTGTCAGATTGATGATGCTTTGAAATTTTAATAATTCCCACTGTTCAGCTCCCACTACCTAAAATCTGACCGCATACTTTAATTTGTGCTAGATATATGGAGCTTTGCTTCACGATGCACCAAGATAACCAATACACGTCACAAAAAGGGGAAAGATCAATGCTTAGTCATAATATTAGGGAAAACACCCGTCCCCGGATGATATCGTCTGCCAAATAAAATAGTGTATATATAATGTCTCCCTTTGGCGGCATATGCAATTTATTGCAACTGAGTGAATGCGATGTAGGAGCCCTGTTTCAAGGGAATTAATAATCACGCCTTTTTCTTTACTTTTAAGGTGACATAACGGTCTAGGATATCTCTTTTGCATTTTATGGAGGACATTCCGCCTTTGTACAAATGGTGCAACAGTATCATTTCCAGGCATTGTAAACATTCTGTGGACATTAGTGCGCAAATGTCTGGGTTCCTGGAACACCATAAAAAACAACCAAATTCTCAGTGCCAGACCATGGAATGTATTGTCAAACAGACATATCGTGATACCTGCGTCTATTGTACTTTTCTGAGCTGTAGATGGGCAGTTTCTTACCACATGATAATATGCACCATCTCAACAACAAAATCTTTTATGAATAATCACAAGGAAATTAAAATTCAATTATTATTCTCTTTCTTGCTGTGTGAATATTTTAGAGTACAAACTGTTGTCTCGTTTTTAAAATGCTTGCATAACGTGTTTTTGCGTGTTAGTGCACGCACTGTGTCTCACGTGTTGCACACGTTCTTACGATGACTTGTATTTGGCCACTTTTATCTCATTCTTCATAATCTGTACTTCAAAATAATACATCTGCCCATTTTTAATGAAAATGAATTGGCTTCTAAACTAGATTGCAAGGGCATAGCAATTTAAATGGTAACATTCCAGTTTTCACTGGAATCATCACCACCGTCACCAATGATATCAACTTCCACCACTGGGATTATAGCTATTATAACCAACTCTTTCATTCCCCGTAGTTTGTGTACCCCACAGTGACACTGACAACTTGTTTTTCTGATGACAAGAAAACACCTGCACCTGCACCTTGATCGTATTACGATCATCAAGTGATTGGTAAGAATGTTTTAGGTCCATTGTTCTTTGTTTGTGACATCTGAAAACACAATTCATATCGCTGTCATGACAAGACATAAAACTCTAGTTAACATTCTTTAAAGGTTATTAGTATTTACTGTTTACTATAATTATGTCGGTCAAATTTTTTGCTAAGTCTCCAATAATCATTTCTCACAGGGTAAGGACAGAGACTATAGATACTATCTACAGTCTCTGGTATGGATATAAATCGTCACTGTGTGATCATATTGCGCACAGACAGCATATTTCTCATATTGGTTATAGTTTCAAGAAATCAATTTCAGTTGTAAGACCTGCCATACAACACTTCAGATCATCACACTGGATGATTGGCTAGCTGATCAAGAATATTTATTGGTTGAGCTGTGTACTGTTAAAACAGCTTAATTTTCTCCTATGGCCTTCCAATCAACCTATTCTGACAACAAACGCTAATGGCAGGTCTGGCATCTATCCAGGCAACTAGTCCCGCCTGCTTCCAAAGTTGGTACAATAAAAACAGGGTGCAACAACCAGCATGCAGCTAAGTAATCTCTAGACTCTTGGCAATACCTGCTTAGACTCTAACAAGACCTCCAGACCTCAACATGTTACTCTTAATATCAGTTACTTTATTGCTTGTCGGCAACATCCAGGCAGATTCCGCCGGAGGTAAGTGTTCTTTGTATAATAATCGTACCTCTACGTCAGATATTCATCAATGCTGCCATTCTGTTTATAGCGACGCACTGGTTTTATACCGGTGAAACGAGCTTTAATACTTTGACTCGTTGAGTTATGTCATGTTTTTGCTCATCAAGTTACTCGTAGTTTGGAATCAACCACCAACAATAACCAATATCCATTTTTATATTGCTGGTCGCTGGATTGATATTTATTAAACTTAACAAAAATATTTCTATGAATATAAAATCAACATTATCCTAGTCCGACATCCTGTTCAAAATCAAGGGTCATTTTATGATGTCAGCGTAATCATACAACCACAGATAAAATTATAAGAGCTATTTTTTAATAGTAAATCCTTTGTAGAGCCTCCTTCTGAACTCGAAAATTTTACCATACCTGTCATTATCCGGTTTTAAGGGTCATTGACATGATAACACCTACCTTGTTTTGATACCCTGAAGCACATTACTCAACAGATAGCTATGATTATTTTCATACTGGTCATTTAGGCAACGATAAAACTCACGCAAATAAAATGCGCCTCTAATTACAAAGTAGAAAATTCAGGCTCTCACCAATCATAGCCTCATAGTTAGTAGATCAAATGTGGTTGTTGCCCAACCAACAGGTTAATGGCGGATAAAAAGTTTGAAATGGATTTTGTATTAGCCCGCAGTTTTTTTATTAATATCTGCATATAATAGTGTACACTCGCGGTCAGATTCATAGCAGCCCTAATTAGAGCTGTACTGCAATATTTACGTCTTACTATTTCTCAATGTTGCAACAGTACCAAGAGGCAGATATAAAATACACATTAGTGTTTACACAGCCTTGTCCAAACCATTTAGATGTGCCTGTCAGCTTCTGTCAGGTGAGCATCAGAATAGTGACAGCCAGCCATTATGAAACAATAATATTCTGGTCAGAGGCCAAACTCATGTCAAATTCGCGCCATTCATGATCTCCATGCAAGAAAATTCCTCTGGCTACAGAAAGCTCATGCATTGCGCGAGGCTGCGTAGGTAACTGGGCGGAACAGAAAAGTGCCATTCTTGTATTCATCCTGGTCGGTATTAGACCTAACCTAAGGAGGAAATTATTTACCTTGGCAACCAATCTGTGAACTGGATTTGAAACAGTGGCACACGCTACTGACTGCTTAATTATGCAGATGCTGAATGTCAGAACAATGTAACTGAGCCAATTGTAATTCAAATTAGACTCATCTTACACTTCTGTGATGTAAGTGTTTCCATTGTGCTTTCTCAGCCACCCTTTTTGAGTCAGCATACTCAACATTATGCTAAATGGTAAATCTCTAAAAATACCTTGAATCATATTATGATAATTTTTGAGTCACATAGTGGGTTACACCCTTAGGCCTATGGTCTTTTGTCTCAGTCTCATTTTAATTACAAAAAAAGGGAAAATCCTCTAAGGGGTTCTACCTCTCTAAGATATTCTTCGTTGACCAAAGTGTAAGTCACAAAGACAAACATAAAAATTGGGCCTGTAATTTCAAGTGACACAGTAACTTAGTTGAAACAGCGCCTGACCCTAGCATTTTCTCTGTCAATATTATTTTTTAACGCGGAAGAATAACAACAAAAAAGTTGCGCAAACCGCAAATTCACTCAAATAATTTTTCTCATTGGACACGACGATCATTGAACTTAGATGCCAAAGAGAATGAACACCCGATTGAAATATATACAGAAAGATGATCAGATCTTATTTGATAACATTTTTAGCGCACCCACTTTCATTCTCAAATAATTATACCTGATTCACAGATGCAATAGCGCAATGATGCAGAAACAGATTAAAAAGTTCAAATTGAATAAATAAGTAGCTGAGCTATAAACACAAAAACCAGCCCAAATGTGACTGCATTAACAGACTGAGATTGCGTGAAAGCTAACAAAGAGATTTAGCTAGATTCTTCAAGGATGACCATTCATCATGTAATTTCATACTTTTTCTTTTAGCATGGAACTATATCAGGACTGATGCTGATAACGGGCCGGAATCATGGAATACCAACGTTGCGTTCCCAGAATGTGCAGGAGCTAGTAATTCACCCATCGCCATTCAAGAGGATGATTCAACAGAAGTGGCTGCTGTCGCATGGGAGCTCACTGGATGGGACACAGCTCACACATGGACTGTTGACGACAAACACAGGACATGTGAGTGCACTTTTGTCTTTACTGACAAGCCTAGAGACCAGCTGCTTGCTTACTAAAAAGATTCAATTGCAAAAACTCTGAAATATTGAAATGCGTGTCCCGCATATTCATCTAAATTATCTCCTTGAGAGCAATATTACCTGTGGTGCTTGAGTTGGGAGGTGTTCTGCATGCAGGAGAGCCTTGTGAGATAGTCTATGTCTACAGCATGGCGATGGTGGCACTGCAATCCATCGAGAAAGGCAACTCCCAAAATTTAAGGTTATGAGATAGCAAAGCCAGTGTTCCATTGTCCCAAACTCCCTGGATCCATTGGGGCCTATATATTTCCAAATGGTTTCCATTGTATTCCCAATTTAGGTACTCAGTCTAGGTGAATTTATTCAGGCGCTAGGCGGCAGAGATGAGCGCATGTGCGGTGGTAGTGGTGGTGGTGGTGGTGGTGGTGGTTGAGAGGAGCAACCAAATGCAGAGCGGAAATGACTTGAGCTGGTCTGGCATGAAGCTAAACAATATATATAGAGTTGTATTACCATGTAAAAGAAAAAGACAACTCCCATTTGTATTTGAAATATTTAAGACTACTCCAGGAGTTTGGGCTACTCTAATTTTAATGCTTTGTCTTTGACCTGGGTCAATTTTCAACCAACGATTTTTGTCAGTAGTGACGCGCCACTCAATAACCAGTGCTGCCATATTCACATGAAAATTTTGTAAGAGAAGGCCTTTGAATACAAATAAAAGCTTATATAAAAATATATATATTTAAATTGGGTGATTTTATGTTTAGTCGAATATGGACTGGAAGGTGATAAAAAGATAACAACTGAAGGCGGAGGCTTGGTGAACAAATACAATCTTCTTCAATTCCATTACCACTGGGGAGGTGATAACACCAAAGGAAGTGAGCACACCTTGAACGGAAAAGAGTATCCCATGGAGGTATGTTTTTTAGAAACCAAGGAGTAACAATACAAGTTGACCCCTGTCTTAACCACAAACATACTAGAGTATTTAAATGTGTATGGTCTAAACACACCTGTGATATATATGTATTAGCCTGTCTTGACAAGCTTTGTTCGGTGAACAAAGCTTGTCAAGACAGGCTATATATGTATATACATCTCTAATAATACATGGTGACTCCTCTTTTGTACACGTCAATACTCCTCGGCATACAGAATGGAACATGGAATCTTCTGACAATTAAAAGCTCTGCCATGTCAGTATTAATAATCTCTGATACGTATACATATAGTATAACGCAGGAACTTTTGGATCTGAAATCAACCATTCATAAATATGATACTTCTGTGGCACTTCAAAGTCATTCAATTTTTCTAATGTTTCATAGGTTCACTTCGTCCATTGGAATTCTGAATACGCCACTGCCGGTGAAGCTATTGCCAGCGAGGATGCTGACGCACTTGCTGTGTTGGGATTCTTCTTTGAGGTAAATATTGCGACCATAATAAACATCAAGAGGAAAAAAATGAAGCTCGATGACTCTCTCCTATAACTTTGTTCTATTTCTGATCTTGCTAGACATAATTTGATATTTGCTTGCACATAACATAACATCAAATAATTGGATTACTTGGATTGTTTATAATCGAATATTCTTCGTTTTTTTTCACAGATCCAAGCTGAGGACAATGATGAACTGGCTCCATATATTACTCAGATGGAAGCCGCAAGAAACCATGAAAACTACACAAGTAAGAATTTAGAAAAAACTCACATGAAAAATGCCAAAAATTTGAGCCTAGCTGCATTGCATCAGGTTTACAGCTACCCAATGTGTTGGCTCTGTTAGTTTACAGCAGTAATTTGTGAGACGGAGATAGTCTAACCTTTGCCATGTGGCTAAATATGAACGTACCATCACAAGCTGAGAAAAACAATCTATTCTTTTTTTAGCTGAAGGCGTCAATGTTGATAATCTGTCAATCCCAGTGAAGTACGCCATGACTGGAAACTATTACAGATATATGGGAGGTCTGACCACTCCAGGATGTAATCAGATCGTCAGATGGACTGTTTTTGACACAACTATTAAAATATCTGCAGCACAGGTGAGAATTGATACAGATTATGAGATAGCTTATACTATTTAATAAAACAAAGCAAGTTGGGGGGGGAGGGCATCGTGCGGGGGGTCTAGAGTCTGGGGGAGGTCTGACTACAAGTTATGTTGACAATGCAGTCCACTTTCTAAATATTCCCCGTTGAGCTGAGCTCAAAGATTGCAGTGGGAGTTGTCTCTACTTTTATATCTTAAATCTTACTATTTTCTTAATAGATGTCCAAGATCAGAACCCAGAGCCAGACCTATCTTGACCAGTATGGAGAAGATTTCTACAGAGATCCCCAACCAATTGGATCAAGGATTGTCGCTAAATACGATGTGAACTACCTCAATAGTGCGTCACTCAATGTTGCTTGTCTGAGCCTTGCATTCCTCTCTGTGATTATTAAGTACCTTTAATCCTCTTTCTTACTCTATATGAAAGTTGCTGCCAAGCGCTTTTGCACTCAAAGATATTGCAACATTTATTTATTTCATATTGCACTTTGCCTTCCAAAATATTTGCACTTCTTAACATCGTATTAAGTTTTGTATCGCCATAACGTTTAACCATGAGATTTTCTATGTTTGAGAAATATCAGTATTTTTTTTTACATTTACTTGCATTTTAGAACATTTTCTAAGGATAGTAGTGTTATTTTTTTGGTTTTTGTGTCATGATTCAATAAGCAGCAGTTAGGAATTCTCTATCAAAGTCGCAGTTGTACCATCAGGGAAGTCATGTTATATTTATGAGGACCTGCAGGTAAATAGTTTACACTAGTACACACTATACAGGCTAAATGAGCCTCTAAGTAGATCTAACAATTCTCCCTGATCTAACCTAGACTAAGCTTGGTGCATTTGCCTGCATTCAGAGTTGCTCCCCCTCCACTGGTCACGCCGCAGGCGAAAAGGCCTGATCAGGTGGAAGAGGAGAAACTAGTATGCAGGCAAACTGGGTCAAACTTGCTATGCAAACACCTCTGTTCAGCACATATGATAGTATTTTAGATCTGAGACGCTCGCATATCACATTGCAATCAACCTAGCCATAGATATCCGATTCCCTTGACCTGACCCTGTCCTGTGATACATGAAACTAGCTAATTTACATTCATGTCAACTCAGATATGCAGTAAGGGTAATGCAGAATATGATCCAGGTTGGTTTTGCTAACCGAAGTTAAGGGGGCAAATCGGTCCTATAAGTTATAATTATCAAATAGTCAATTATCTCGTAGCAATAGTCCCTTTTTTTTCTTTTGAAATCGGATTTGCATCCTAACAACTCGACTGAATGAAAGATTGTGAGCATATTTAGGTCTCTGGAATGTATTATAACTGAGATAACATGGATACTGGTTAATAAAACTGTCCAATAAGTAGTTGTATAAAAAGGCAGGTCTAAGTAAGAGAAAGAATATATACTGTTGCATAAATTACTGCACAATTTTGGAAATTTTAAGACTAGGGAAGAAAAACTAAATGCAGGGAATGGCAAAATTAGTTTTCAAGATCACTGTAGCCCTTGCGATTGGCTTTAGCCCTGCTGAACACTGAGCTGCCGCCGCCACCTTGTGAGCTATTAGCACCATAAGAAGGGTTGTTGAACGTCCAGTCATTATCATCATCATTATCACCAAACATACCATAGCCTTGTCTCCTCCTTGCCAGCCTAAAGCAGACAAAACACTGTCATGTAAAGTGAGCATCAAAAGAAGAATTGAAAGATTTAAAAAATTCTGCGCTCCTGCCCATATGCAAGACTACAAATATCTGAATATCTCTGACATCAACACATAAAGGTGATTATTAGTAGAGATGTTCTGTTTCCACTACAAGGGTAAATATTCTGAACATTGACTGATTCAACTCCATAGTCAGTCCCTAGGAAATTTCCCAGGATATATTATTCATGCTAGTAGAGACAGCCAATCAGATCAATGTCAGATCAGTGACCCCCTGTGTTGAGTGCACTAACTGTATAAGGCTGTGTTAATATTTCTGTTCTAAGAGAAGAATTTACCTCATTGATTTTGAATAACTTAATCGCGTTCCACTAACATTATCATGGCAAAAATACCAGGTAGATAAAATGAAAACATAGGTTATAAGTAGAAACACTATACTTTGTGCATGCTTATACAAGCTAATATAGTGTATATACATGAGCTAGAATGGGGGACAAGCAGAGGATTGGATAGCGGTGGTTCCAGTTGAGGTACCGGGTGTTACTTACTTTGTTTTCCTGACTACACAAACTATTCCAATGACGACTACAACCAGAGCGAGGACAACTCCTATTATAGTACCAGTTACTATTGCCTTATTATTTCCAGGCTTATCCTTATCCTTACTGTTATCTTTTCCAGCTGAAACAAAAGAGTTTATAATGTACAAATATCATGAAAATCGTGAGAATATTCAGTAATGAGATTTAATTAATGATATTAAGACTTCCTATGGCACAGTTTTGGATGATTAAAGGAGATGACAAATATGAAATAAAACCGAGTCATAAAGACATCTGGTAAATCAGAAACAATTGATCTTAGGAGTTATGACACCATTCGGTGAGAGAAAACAACTCCTATAGTGGCATCACAGAGTAAGGGAAAAATCTTGTATTTCCGACTTCTAATATGGCAAATTTAAATCTTTATTTTAAATAGCTGATTTCCCATTACAAAAATGATGCAAACTTTAGCACTTTCTCCGCATATAACTTTCAATGATACACCACAACATATTCGCACATCATTGAATGTTAAACGTTTTAAAACACAGCCTAAATTGTTTTACTCCACTTTTGTTCTACTATGCATTGCTTTGTTTTTTATATATATCAACTTGCAACTACCTTGAGGCAACGTCGGAAGTCCCAGGTCAAGCTTCCCCAGTCATTAAACTCTCTTGTACAGCACAGTTGTACTGTAATAAGTGTAGGAACCCAGGGATATAAGCTAATATTAGGGATGATGATGGCTTTCCCAAAACAGCAAGAGATTATCCAGTTAGATGGCATAAAGAGCAAGAAAAAAGGCACATTCTTCTTGTGAATTAACCATACCTGCTTTTGAGGCATCGTCTTTATGCGTGGTCTTTGACGACGTTGTGGTAGATGACACAGGTTTTGATGATGTGCTGACTGCTGGTTTAGGTGTTATGGTGCTTGGAGTTGTTTGTGGTTGTTCACTTGTCGGTGCCGCTGTACTTGTCTTGTCAGAAGATGTGCTGCTTTCCGTACTTTTCTCGGTCATTGGTTGACTTGATGGTGATGCAGATGGATCAGTGGGCACATTACTTGATTGTGGTTGTTGAGTTGTTGGTGCTTCTGTATCAGACTTGGTAATGTCTGTTGGGGAGGTTACAACAATTGATGGTTGAGTGTTTTCTATACAGTTTTGGGATTGATCGCCATCAGTACAGTTGGTGGTACCTATAGTGGGATCCACAGTGGTGAGGTTGGTCTGCTGGTGACTGCTGTTCCCTGACACATCACCTGTTGTTGAGCTCACTGTGGTAGTCGCATTGTTGTCACAGTCTGCGGGGTCAAGCATTGTGCAGTTCACGATATTATCAGTAACATTTGCCATAGTATTGTTGTCACAATCTGCAGAGTCGAGCGTTGTGCAGTTCACCATATTATCGGTAACATTTGCCATAGTATTGTTGTCACAACCTGCAGAGTCGAGCGTTGTGCAGTTCACCATATTATCGGTAACATTTGCCATAGTATTGTTGTCACAACCTGCAGAGTCGAGCGTTGTGCAGTTCACCATATTATCGGTAACATTTGCCATAGTATTGTTGTCACAATCTGCAGAGTCGAGCGTTGTGCAGTTCACCATATTATCGGTAACATTTGCCACAGTATTGTTGTCACAATCTGCAGAGTCGAGCGTTGTGCAGTTCACGATATTATTGGTAACATTTGCCATAGTATTGTTGTCACAATCTGCAGAGTCTAGCGTTGTGCAGTTCACGATATTATCGGTAACATTTGCCATAGTATTGTTGTCACAATCTGCGGAGTCGAGCGTTGTGCAGTTCACCATATTATCGGTAACATTTGCCACAGTATTGTTGTCACAATCTGCAGAGTCGAGGGTTGTGCAGTTCACCATATTATCGGTAACATTTGCCACAGTATTGTTGTCACAATCTGCAGAGTCGAGCGTTGTGCAGTTCACCATATTATCGGTAACATTTGCCATAGTATTGTTGTCACAATCTGCAGAGTCGAGCGTTGTGCAGTTCACTATGTTATCGGTAACATTTACCATAGTATTGTTGTCACAATCTGCGGAGTCAAGCATTGTGCAGTTCACGACTGTGGAGTTATCATTACTATTTGACATCACTGTTGCGTTACCATCTGGCGTAGAGAGGGGATCAATAGGAGAGGTTGTTGGAGCACCAGATGTCACTACTAAAACAAAAATAGAAGACATATCAAAAACAATATCCTACTCAACAAATTTAGAATTCCCAAAAGTTGATCAATATATCAAGAAATCACAGAAGAGTTACAGGTATGGTACAAGTTGATGTCCCCTTGTCCTTGTTGTCTTTCTACTAGAATGAGCAATGGGCTTCTTAAGTCAATTCACTGCGCTCAAGCACCTTGTTCTACAGGCAAATTCGTTCCCAATTCATCTACACAAACTATATGGTTTGATCAAGCGTAGAACGAGACATTTTACAGATCCCGGTACTTTAGAAGGAAGGATCAGAGAGCAATTTGGCAGGGTTTTTAAATCTAAGAGCCCCATGGTAGCCACTGAGGTCAATTATTTGAGTTTAGGTATGATTGTTCATCATCAGCTATTCTATGGTTATCAATAAATGACACATTATGTGTCATAACTAATATTTGAGTGCCTAAGACGGATTTGGTCAGATCAAGCGTCCATATACACACCACATCCTAGACCAAGTTTGGTCCATTTGCCTGCATACGGAGCTGCTCCGTATGCAGGCAAATGGACCAAACTTGGTCTAGGATGTGGTGTGTATATTGTTTTTGAGAACACTTTCACTATATTTATACATGACATATTTATTCAACACTGCGCCAACTGAAACAGATAAAACTGTAAAACAAAGTTGATCGCCAAATCAATTAGCCTGTCTTGAAAACTTTGTTGGTCCCCTCCCCCAAGCTTGTCAAGTCAGTTTACACAGTGTGACTGTAGTATTGAGAAATGCAAAATGATGAGCAGACGTCAAATCATATCTTAAATTTACATAGATTCTTAAACAACACCTGAACGTAGAAACAGGGAGAAATAACCGATATGATATGATATACAGTAAGATGGTCTAGAATCCATAGTCAAATCAGGGAGAATGGTCAAATGGGAGCATATGCTCTCAGTAAGATTGTGAACATCTCTAGAATCACATTCTTATGTCTACCTACATATACAAATCCATATCGACATGTCTCCCCTCTCCATGTTCAATCAACAACTACAACTTACCAAGGCAGAGCAAGAAGACACTAACAGCGCTTATCCAGAATCCCTTCATGATTAGTTAGTTGGTGGTACAGGACGTACTTTCTTAGTGCTGTCGAGTTAGAATACTACACAGTACTTTCTATATACTGCTGACAGGATATCGCTTTCTTATAGTTGAAGTTTATCTTGTAACATGGAAGACAAGTCCACAAGAGCTCAGTGTGATGTCAGGAATGTACTGATAGCCTTTAATCAGCTCCAAATGCTTTCCTTCAGTATGTCAGGCAATATGACATTCAAACTTAGATAAGAAATGTTGACGAAATACAGCTACTTTAGCTCAGCACCAACGACTAACTATCATAAGAATATGACTCATACATTTTTCCTGTGTCGGCATGTAGCTTATTACAAGACAAAGTCTGATCAATCAATAGCAAGCTTATATGAACAAATACAAAGAGTTCACAGCTGGCTAAGCATTTGAGCCATTAATCACAAAGTTTTCAGTAAACTAGACGGTGCTATCAAATATACCTAAACACTGTCGGTAACACCCTTCCTAGGTGATGCATACATACAAATCACTCTTATAACTCAAATCATGAGAGCGGGTGCTGTCGTCTGAGATAGGGGTTAAGTGAGCACACATGAAACGTGGCACTGTATTATGATAATCACAGAATGGCGTAATGAATAGCAAGAAAGCCTCTTTTGTTATAAAGCTCCACCCATTCAATTATTTACCTAGTGTAGTGTGTGGTCGGCTTTAGGCTACTATGTACAGGCAAAGATTATAAATATTGATTATTAGAGGCATCATGTTGAGATATTTGAGTAATGACAGCAGTTACAAAAGAATTTAGGACTAATATATTCTGTATTATGAACTAAAACAATGAAAATATTGTACTGTATATTTGATTGATATAGATTAAGAGTGGGATTATCAAAATAAATTTTGGAAATAAAAATATAAAAATCTATGTATGTATGTGGGACAAAATATAACCATAGAAGTCTTCCGGTAATTCGCCATTGAGAGCATTTAATTGGAAGAAACAAGCGTGAAAATTGTAGGATGCTACATCGGGAGCAACGTTTATATCTTCGCCGCTTATAACTCGAGGTGTATTTCTATGCCTCACCTTACCGCTGGAAGTGTTGATAGATGTGTCAGCACAGACTTAGAGTGAATTTCACAGACCAAATTTCTGACCTCACTGTCCAGTAAATTGAGCTTTTCAATTACGGTAATTAATTCCTCCCTTGTAACTCTCTTAATTTCGCGACCTTTCCAAACAACCTCGCTCTATAACAGAAGTTACAAATTACTGTAGTCATGCAATCATTGTTATCCTATTACAAGTAAAGTCCTCAGGCAATCAAATATTAGAAAATTGGAACAGAGCCTTACTCTGAGAAGTTATCACGGCTGATTTCAGAGAGTTATAGACTGAAAAGCTATTAAAACCCCTCCTCCCTCTCGGTAAAAAAAAGGTACTCAACAGGGGATTATCAAATTCTTTAGGTGAACATAATTCATAAATCAGTCAGGTTAACTCCTAAGCTCAACCACAGCTTTTCTGAGATAAGTCATCCTGATGGCAATTCATGTCAAATCAATGCCTATTTATTTCTAGGTTCAACACTTTTACGAATCATTGCTCAACGAATATACCAGGAACAGGAACAAGTTCACCTTCCCTATCACTACAGTCACAGCCAACACTTGATGTTGTTCAGGAAGGCGATCCTGGCCGTAGGTGGTCTATGGCCTCGATCTACACCCTGAGCATCATAAAAGGCTGGCTGGGACCACATTGTCCTGATCAGTGGAGATGATTCTTCATAACACCGGAATAAATGAAAGGTTATTCATTTAAATCAATCATATGGCTTCAGAGGCTCCTATCGATCCTAGAGTAATCAACTAAAGCAATTGATATGCATGTGAGAACAAACCTGGATGTGGTGAACTATCTTCGGGGGTCTGTACACACCCCCATCCTGAGATATACGAGAGAGGAGGCTATCCAGATCACTGATATACCCATAGCCAGGTACCTGGTCTGTCACTGCTGTTATGGTGTACTCAGTATTACCAGCTACAGCGTGTTCTGTGCCTTCGTCACTGGCGGTCGGTGCTGTTTTATAGCTTGCGGAAATTGTGAAACCATTCATAGATATGGCCCGGTGATCTACAACACTGTCATTGACTGGAAGAGATATCAGCACTGCCCAGGCTTCGGGTGACAACAAGCTAGAAATATAAATAGTCCTGCTACAGACAGCTGGTAATATTGATTACAAAAATAGTGGAGAATTTCAGAACAACACAAGGCATTGAAAACTTTATCAAAACATTTTAATGACCATCTCTACCATAGTTTTGATTTGAGGAAGGCAGAGTAGCCACAATTATAGTGGCTGCATAACAAGCCTAACAGTGGAGGGCATCAGCATGAATCCTTCAAAGTCATGAGAACCTTTTTTTAATTTCATACTTTCATTACTTTGAATATTGAAGTATCAATCCAGTGTCACATATTCAGTGAATTAAATTCTTATACTTCATTTTTAGCCTATCCAAGTCACACAGGCAACAAATAAGACCATGAAAAGAATAATGGTATACACTTGGTGTGCCAGGACCTTCCTCACACAAGACAATATAATTAATGTTATCACGATCAGGTTAAGCTATAATGACAGGTTGGGACATAGTGTCAAAGGGCTACTGAACTATCTAATCTAACCACAATAACTGCCTTCAACAACCGGGACCGAGAAATAAGATCTCAAAATGATCGCTATTATCACCATAATACTGATACTACAATATATAAAACTGAGGTAATGGTAGATGGACAAAAGACGTAAGGTAATGGTCCGGAAAGGATTGCACTTAGCTTCAGACTATTTTCTGACAGATTGGTTGAAAAGAATGTTTATCTTAATCCGTGTTTGCCGCCACTTGCTTAGGAGATAAGCCTAATGACATGTAAAGTATGTACCCACCATTGCAGCTGTATTTTCTATTCGATGAATCAACAAAAGTGAGAAAAGTGGATTTTTTATAATGTAGTTTTAACATTTTCTTCAGAAAGATTTATCAAAACCATAGTTTCCTTTTCTTCCTTTCCAATGTTATACTATTGTTAAAGACTACCCAAAGACCAATGCATGTTATAGTCTGGCAGTTACATATGATAAGTTTTGACAGTTTGCATGGTAAAAAAATTCAATGCTCTACGCAACACGAGACGTAGTAATAACACAACATCACCAAGTGGACTTACTCTTCCGTGAGATTGATTGGAGAGCTCAAAGGAACCGGTTTCAGTGCAGAGTCTACCAATTGCTGTTGGTACATCTCTATTTCTTTATATCTGAAGGGGTTTAGAGCGAACAGCTCATTACCCGATAATACTATAGCTCCGGTGGTGGTGCAAGGTGTTCCACAAAGCACTAACGGCACCGGCTGTGGGAGTTCGCTGAGTAATACAAAGAAATAACAGATTATGATGGCAATAAGCAGTTAGAATTAGGATTTTCTGTTGACGTTTTGTGATCTGTTTACTTGGATTGAACATAAAACCAGTTGCTTTTGGCAACATTAGATTATTTGTTTGATATTAATATATCTCATATACTTATATACATTTATATTTCATTTGGCAACTCAATTTGGCATAATCACATTTCCCAAATACTTTTTGGTACTCTGTGAACTATTTTGGGATAACCAGTTTCATCAGGCGAACATCCGCTCCAATCTCTTTGTATGGCCTTCAGATAACACATTATCTTTAGTGTTTACTTTCTCAGCTAGACAGTTCAAACATTTCACCATAGAGAACGGAGATAAATAATATTTCAATCACTATAACTCCGCGCTTGCTTAAGCATGCTGAAAATTTTATGGCTTGTGATCAGGAAGTTAAAATGCGTCAATCTCTGGTTGATCGACGAAGAAGGCCTTTTCCTATTCTCATAGATATTCCACTCATTACCACAAATGGCTCCACAAAAATTGTAGATGGATTGCTTAGGTTAGTGTATCAGTTTACTTACTTTTGAGGCTTGTCAGCTTGGCGGAGTCTCTCCCGGTACTTGTTTTGCAGATTTTGAATGGAAAACTCTGCTGTCCTACATAGATCAGTTCTTTGGCTAGGTTTCATACATCCCAGACTGGTGCGATTCAGAGAGGTCGTAATTGTCGGTTGAGTCTACAACAAAACAGCTATATTCTCTTTTTTGGTACTTATATAAAATGTAAGCTTTGATATCGTACCATCTTTTAATATGTTGATAGGTAAACAGAGAAAGCATAACGAAAATGTTGATCTCGGAGGCATAGCCCTGTTTGTCTTCTGTTGGTTTGTTTGTTTGTAAGGCTAGGTCGGCAGTGATTCACTTACCCGATCTTGCTGTTGTTCAGTGAGGCGCCTTTTCTTGGATGCAGTTTTGACAAATTTCCTATACCCATCGGGGATTGTCTCCTCCCTGATCATGCTTACATGGTTATATGTTTGTCCTGTGATTGGACGGCGTATGTCGTCTGAACCAGCCTTTGTCTGACCCTGGCCTTCTACTGGATCGGAGTTATGAGTCTGCCTTGCTGGTGGCCTGAATAATTTGACTGGCTGCAATACAGATTAATAACAATTAACTTTATATCATTATTCTAATAAAACAAATTGTCAATTACGATATTTCAGGAGTTATTGTGTAATCAACAAAATTTTTTTGAGTTGTCTGAATAGCCGACTCAACCAGGACGGATTTGTTTGTGCAAGGACTCCTTGGTTTGTCTAAGAAATAATTTATGCACAATGTGTGCACAATAATGGGTCTATGTGACAAAGAAAGTATGAGAGTAATGCAGTAAAGTGTATTTATACCTCAAAATCACCCAGCATCTCTCCACGCGCCCATCTGTCTCCACTATTGTTATCGTTCCCGAGAGTTTTTGATTTGTCACTTTCAGCATGTTGCCTCTGTATAGGTTCACAGAATTTAGTAAGCTGAGTTTGCCTGACAGGTGTTGAGGCCTGACAAACTGACTGACTGTTGTAGAGATTACATACGGAAGAACCCATCACCATCACCTCATTGTCGCTTGTTGATAAATCCTCTGGTGATTTTACCAAGGAAACGCAATCTTTTTGTGTTGAAGTCACAGGTTGAATTTCAGGTGTTGATGGGATCCCTGTTATATCAGAAATTTTTTGTGTTGATGTCACAGGTTGAATATCAGGCGTTGGTGGGACCCCTGTTATATCAGGACCTTTTTGAGTGAAGCTCCAATGTTTGAAGCCGCCAGCAGATCTGCATGATTTGTCTTTGCCAGCGTGGGAATCAGTTTTATCTGATGAAGAAAGATTGGGACTGTCCTCGGTTATATTTGTGGAGATATTTCCGTCCCCAATCCCTGTGACAGCTGCTACTTCTGGTAATCTCTTATTGTCAATCGAGAAAAGAGGGATATCATCTTCATCTTCAGAAGAAGTAAGAGTGAAAGTTTCCAAGAACTCTTTATCAGCAGTGCTAGGTTCAGATAAACCTCTCTCAGAATGTGCAGCCTTTTGAGACGGTGGTTGTAAGGGCGCGGATGCACTGCTTGCTGATTTTGCAGACTGCGATATATGATCAGCATCTTGCTCAACTATCATGTGAGATTGTTCATTAACCTGGCCTATAGGATGAGGAAATGTCAGATCAACACGGGGCCTCTCTGCTTCTACAAGACGGTCAGTACCCTTATCTTCAGAAATGTTATCTGCGGATCCAAATAAATCCAAACTATTTTCATGGGCAATAGGGCTGCCCACGCCACTAACACTGTACGGTGGCTGACATGCCTGTCTTGCAACCACTGCATTTGACTTTGACGGAGTACAGATATTGGCTTCAACTAACATTTCTGGATTACCATCTCTACACTGGCTTACCGATACATGAGGTCTCACTTTGCTGAACACATCAGAATCACTCTCCGATCCTGAATCACTGGATAGCGAGAGAACTGAAGGCGGCGGCTGTAAGCTGACCGGGTCATTTCCATCTGAGATACCTGCTATACTTGTTTCAGGGATAATTGAATCTGGCTTAGCTGTATTATCTGCTATATAAACAGCATTGTGTACATCCTTATTTATACCATTTTGCCTAGGTCCATCGGATGCAGAAGTTACAGGCCTGTTACGGACTCCAAAGCCCTCCTTTGATGGGGTGAATACTGAAGCTTCATTTTCTGTGAGGATTTCATCTGATGACACATTTGAATGATTGATACTTTCATGAGTGGGGGTCTTTTTAGGTGTTCTTGGCTGCTTTTCGATGCTACCATATATTGACTCTAGAAATTCTTCGAGCTTTTTCAGAATTTTTTCCTGAAAACAGCAAATAACTGAATACTATAATATATGCTACATATCTTTATTGGGCATATGGAGTCATAAATGACATTTTTTTGTTATCATCTAGTAATTTACAGAATACATAAATCACTCCACAGGATTTTTTAATCAAGATTTCTACCACTGATAAAACACATTTACGTTAAACTTTGTTGACAATATTGCATACTTTGCTGGTCAGAATAGTTAGGTCAGGTTTCACGTGTTTCTGGGAGCTTACCTTACTGGCGAGAAGAACTTTAGTTTTGTTTGGTTCCAGATTGACATCCACATCATTAGAAGGAGTAGTTAGATGTACATAACATGTTGGATACTTGTTATTCTTGTTTCTGCACATATATGATCGTAAAATCTGAAGGAAGAGTTCAATGAGATCACTGATGATGAATTTATGTACCAAGTTCAATAAAAAAAATGAACTTTTTTTATTTTCCTATTCAATGCCCCTTTCGGGGCCAATGAGAATATGGTTACATTAGATATGATACATGATACATCTCATCTAATTAGCGCACCCTTGTACTATGTAAGGGTGGGCAAGCTAGGCCATTGATCGGAGAGCTCACCTCCTTCAGCAGAATGGGTAGCGACCGGGATTCGAACCTGCAACTCTCAGATTGAGAAGATCGAATCCTAACCACTACGCCACATAATGATGTTTTATGTGAAAGTCTACATACATGCATCCTCCCTGATGCAACCGACAAATCAGAACAAGAGTTGTCCACTCTAGAAACTAAAATTTCAGAGAGAGGGCAACTGCTACATATATGCTCCCTAACTGATGTCACAGTCCTTCCTACAAGCTAGGAATTACTAATAAGTCAAAACGGCGCCAAGCTTTAAAAAGGTATGCAGCAACTATCATACCTTTTCCATATCTTTGTCGGTAATTGGCCTTCTGTTTACAAAGATGAACATTTTATCTGAGCTAGTCCTGTACATAGAATCCATGCTTCCTGATTCAGGTTTGGTGAGATACATATCCATTGAAGTTCCCTGCAAAAACAACAATCTTGTAATGAAATATTCCCCTCTCATCATATTATGTTAATGTAGGTGTGTGGATTTAGGGTTAGATTTGTGGGTGTTTCGTTTTAAAACATTCACAAATTGTCATCCTAGCAACATTAGTGTCGGCAAAAAACAGATTTTACCAACAGGTTCACAAGACCTCTCGTTTTCATTTCTTGTAAGACACATCAAACTTACCTCATCTATTGCCAGCAGATGTTGCTGTAGATGTGAAGCTACTGTCGGTGTGAGTATACAGGACAGAGCTGCGCTCATGTTAGACATGTTTGACTTTTGCCATATTACTGACTAAAATTAAAAGAAAATAATAGTCTGTAACTAGGTATGGTGTTGTTTTATACATAACAACATTACAACCCAGCCTAAATGTATGTATATATATATAATTTTTTTCAATTTGAATGAAGGGATACGTAAGACCATGCTGACAGCAATCATGCTTGAATTTTCATGAGTTTTTCTCCTTCAACCAAACCAGTAGGACTGCAACTGTAAAGCTATATTATAGACTTAACTCTTGAGATAACATGAGGTAATAAGTCAGGTTGTTCCCACTACCTTGTATCCAGTTGCCATTAAATATTTATGAACTGTTTTATGTAATAAGTCAAAAGCACCTGTGATGGATCTGTATTCCAAAGCGGTAAACATTACGTATCTTCTATGTTCAACTATGAAGCTGGTCAAGAAAGTTTGAGGCCTACCTTGTTATGCTTGAGAACAATCCTGACATCGTAATATGCGAGCCCGTATGACATAAGCAAATCAATGACAGCTTTCAATTCATCTTTCTTCCTTTTGGCAGCAGTATAAAATTGTCTCCTCACTGGAATGTTTTTGTATAGCTGACTAATAATGACTGATGTACCTAGAAATATAACCACACTGACATGATCAGGCAGTATTTTCTATAAGCCTAAAACTCTGTATGCTTTGTTCATCTATATCAAGCATGATCCGATTTGCCTACATCTGGTATTGCTCATCATTGAGATGGCGGCTAATAGAATGGGGCGATTCGGAATACAGGCAAACTGGATGAAACTTGATGTTATGCTCATCAAATATTTAAACTCTGCATTATGATATTTATGCCAAGATACTGATGGTATAATGCATAAATGTGAAATTCATAGACAAGGCAGTCACAGCATCTAGACTGAAAAAGTAGGAGAATCTACGTGTGCATGGTATATCACTGAACCAATATGGTGTGCTAGTATTATGATTTGGCCCTTCAACATCTGACGCCCACCTTGTAGTTCTATTCTCTATCTTGTGGTAACATTTCTTACCTACTGTAGTTGGAATATTAGTTTCTGAAGTAATGTCCCCCTTGAGGTTAAGTTTGTAACTTCTACCAACTTTCTCTCCAGCACAACGTGTGGTCACTGCTAAATCGGATATTGCAGCAACAGCGCCTGCAAGACATAAGCAGTAAAATCTCAATGTATGATACAAAATGTGCTCTAGCTTTCTGATTCATTGTCATATTTTTCTCATTTTCTCGAGCCTTTTGTAGTTTTATTGTGTGGCTGAGATTGAATATTGTAACATATGAGTGCATGAATCAACCATTCCCAATCAAGCCAAGGCTCATTCCTCCAACATCCTAATATAATTAATGTAATAATATACCGAGTGCTTCTCCTCTGAAGCCAAGTGTCTCCAAATTAGATAAATCTGCATGAGAGCTGATTTTAGATGTATAATGTTTCTTTGCCATATATGGAATATCACTGGTGGAGACTCCTACACCATTGTCCTTGACCTCAATCCTGTCCAAGCCATAATTTTCCTGGGAAAAAAACAAGCAGATCAATCGGAATTAATTTTTCAAAACAAAACTATCAGGTCTAACTAATGAAAAACTTAACCCATTCACTATTACCATTTCAGCTACTAACTTAACTGTTGAGTGACCACAACTGGTTCAGGTTGTCTGGAGGGTAAATACATATGAGCTAACTATTCATTTTTGAATAGCTTTCAAGGAGCCTGTTCATCTAAGACAAAGAAAACTAGTTTTGGTGCGATGTTTATGCAAGGATGTAGCATAGCATAGCATTGTTATGATCTTGTAACAGCTCAAAACATGCATACATCAATATTGTATCCAGGTAGCGGCCTTATAATTACCTACCATTGAATGCAACAGGATATACTTACAAGTTTAATCTCGACAGAAGAAGACGCAGCATCCAACGAATTCTCAAACAATTCTTTGACAATGCTACTGACACCACTGACAGCTTGTGTGCTAGTCAACAAACGGATTGTATTTGGAGGTAGCTGGTTCATATTCTGAAAAAAAACCCTGAGTTATAATAGATATATGCAGGGATTTTATTTGTCACACCAAGGAACACCACTACCGCTGTTTGTTGCATAATCGCACAATCTCAAGTGTCAGCTTTAGGATGCCCCTGATCACAGGTAAGTCATAGACTTTGATAGCCTGTCTTTGCAAGCTTGTTCAACGAAGACAGACTAAGACTTTTGTAAAGTGTAGTGGTGGTGGTAGTATATCGCTTGTAACTCCAGGGCAGCAGATTGCTATGAATGATCATGCTGAGGATGCCTAAGAAGTCTTAGCCAGTAATGTGTTGGCTATAATTTGTTGGGTGGAGTAAATTCCCAATTGAAACTAACTCAACCAATCAGAGCCAACACATGTATTAGCTAAAGGAGTGTACACTGATATTATTTGATGCAACAATGACTACCATTTGACTGCCCTGATGCAGTAGTCCTACGACATCAGGGAAGATGCATATATATATAATAATAAATATATTATATATGAGTGATAGGTATATATTATATAATGATTGAAACTTTTTCATCTCCACTTTGTTGTTGAAGACTGTGGAATGATTATTGGAATGTGTCACAGGCAGGATAAGGCATACGATAAAAGCAATAATTTTCCTAGCATCAAATATCAGAAAGAACATGATGACTTTGAAAAGCAACTGTTCGAGAAATTAGCAAAGCAAAAGCCGACTATATCAAGGACCAACTTACTGCCCGTATGGAGGAAGGGGATCCCAAACCAGTCTACAACTAGCTAAAGAAACACACTGGACGCTCCAACAACATTGCCGGCCTAACTAACACTGACACTGAGGATATACCAAATGCCTTAGCGAGCCACTTTGCCAAAGTGTACAAATCTCAAACTCTTCCTATACCTAGTTTTAATATCCCACTCTATCCACCAATGGATCCTGTAAGAATTAGTAGATCAGGTGTTGAAAACCTTGTTAACAAACTTGATGTAAGGAAAGCTTTTGGACCTGATAATATATCGTCAATGGTCCTGAAGAAATTTACTAACAATGTTCCCTCTTTCCTTGATTGTACTGTATCACTTCTTTCTATAAGTCTCAAAAGTGCTTGTTTACCACTGATTTGGAAAAAAGATATTGTGGCCCCCATTTTTAAAGGAGGCAACAGATCTGATGTCAATAACTATAGGCCTATCAGCTTGACATGTGTTTTGTGCAAATTACTAGAACATATTATCTCATCTAACATGTGGAGTCATATAGATAACTATAATATTGTTACTGAAAATCAGCATGGTTTCTGAAAAAATCTAAACACGACTACACAGCTCCTCCATGTCACACACAGAGCGGCGGAGGCTCTGGACCAAAAGCGAAATTATAATATTGTGAGATTCGACTTCACCAAAGCGTTTTACCGGGTGCCTCACACACTCCTGGTCTATAAACTATCGAGATAAAATTTTGACAAAACTTGCGTTCAGTGGATCAGTGACTGGCTCAAGGGCAGATCCTCGGTAGTCTCCGCGAATGGACATCTTTCCAAGGAGTTTGAGGTCTGTTCTGGAGTCCCCCAGGGCTCTGTGCTTGGGCCTCTCCTTTTCCTACTGTATATAAATGATATCCATACTAATGTTATCCACTCATATTGTCGGTTTTATGCTGACGACCCTCCTTTCTTGTGACATTACTAATGACCCAACCTTACTCCAGAAGGATGTTGATAGCCTTTTTGACTGGGCTTGTCCATGGGGAATGGTTTTTAACCCTAGAAAGTGTGTTCACGTTCAAATAGGTAAAACTGAGCCAGAAAATAATGTCATACTGGGAAGTGAACCCATCCCAACATCGGACTGCGTTAAATACTTAGGTGTTCACATTCAATCTGACCTCAAGTGGAATAAACACATATCTAATATTACTGCTAAAGCCAATAGATCTCTTGGTTGCCTACGTCGAAATTTATCTGTAGCCCCATCTAATACTAAATTGATAACCTATAAAACTGTTGTCCGTCCAATTTTGGAATATGCTACTCCTGTATGGTCCCCGCACAATGCTGGGTTGATGAACAGTATTGACAAAGTTCAAAGACGTGCTGTAAGATAGACCTTTCGTCTGAAAAAACTAGACAGTGTAACTGAATGCATGTCACGTAATGATCTTATTTCACTTCATGACAGGAGAGCAGAACTAGATACACTCTTCCTTAGAAAGATTGAAGCTGGTCTCTATAATATCAAATTGAATACTTATGTACGTTTTGCTGCCCATCACAACACAAGAGGTAAAGTAATAAGCTGGAGACACAACTTGAATCAGTGGCGATACAGTTACTTTAATCGTGTACAAGGTGAGATAAAAGTATATTTTGATGATTCTATAGCTAATAACTAACCTTACCATCTCCTAACATCTAACACATTTACATGTACTATGCTAAGTTGTGTTACTCTCAATTTTTAAACTAGTAGCCGGGTATCACAGACCAGCGATTTCTTTGAATGGTGTTGCTCAGCGTAAAAATTTTATTCCATTGCTTTTGAATTTCATTTAACAACTTGGTATCATTTTTCATGACTTGTAAAACATATACTTTTTGGACCTCAATAACTTAACGCCTCATTAGACCACACTGCAGCTACCTAGCAAACTACTGGAATGTCAATGCCGGTACTGCACACATCAAACACATGGCGACCAACAGCTGGTTCTTACCTCAATTCTTACCTCGATTACTTTAGAACACTCGTAAACTACCAATGTCAGGTATAAAAGTTGAGTGCCTCATTTGTTGAGGCATTTGTTTGAGCAGTGGTATTTTCAGAATTCTGGCATGTAGCCATTCCAACGTTAATTTGCTGAGACCCTATCCGGAGGTCCCTTATGCTTTGTGGCAGGAAACTGTTATGATAAACGGCAGACGATGCCTGGATAGAGATGGGCTCTCCTCTTTCAGCTGCCCTTGTTTTCATAGTTGCCTGCGATCTACAGTTTACAAGTTCATCATAGTCAGCGGATAGGGTATCGTGTTTATTCTGGTCTGAGAGAATTCTCATCAGGAGTGTGATATTCTATGGGTTTTACGTCTCTCTTGTAGAGTCTCGATTCCAAGACTAGTACGCGCCTCTGTGACGCCACGTCTGCCTTTGATATTTTTTATGAATCTCACTGCTTTGTTTCGCACTAGTTCAAGATCCTCTATAGAGGCATTGTCAGACGGGTCCCAGAGTACATCTGCATATTCAAGCTTAGGGCGGCATAAGCTCGTGTACGCAAGTAGTTTTGCCTTCTCAGGAGCTCCATGTAGCGTGTATTTCATGCAACCTAGAGTCTTGTTTGCACTTCCCATAATGTCAGATATATGTTTCTTAAACTTCAGATCTGATTGTAGCACAACTCCAAGGTACTTAGTGATATCAACACATTGTAATAAGTGATCAGATATAGCGTACTGAGGGAGCGGTGTAGCACCTTGATTGAACACAATCACCTCACATTTCGTTCTGTTGAAAGGCATTTTGTTCTTTGTTGACCAACTCACAAGTGAGTCAATGTTGTTTAGAAAGCAAATCTCATCAGCTCGGGTTTGGATTTTAGCATTTATCAGTGTGTCGTCGGCGTAAAGGCTTACGTTGCAGGAGACTGAGTCAGGCAAGTCATTTATATAGAGCAGAAATAAGGTAGGCCCAAGGACCGAACCCTGAGGTCACAGGTAAGACATCCGACTCTGCACCTCTAACAGCAACCTTTTGGAATCTGTCAGGCAGAAAGTCCTGGACCCAGTTGGCAATATAAGGATCAATATTTTCGATCTTTCTAATCTTGTCCATCAGTAGTTAATGTGGAACCTTATCGAATGCCTTCTGAAAGTCTAATACGACTGCATGCAGTGGATTGCTCGGCAACTTTCGCAAGTTCATGGTATGTGGCACATAACTGCGTTTCACAAGACAGCCCTTTACGAAAGCCATGCTGACGGTTGTGTAGTAAATTGTCTAAAGTCTCATATAGATAATGCAGGACAATATGCTCCATCATTTTACATGGATTGGTATACTACTAGCCAGTGAGATAGGGCGGTAGTTGCATGCCTCCTCTTTTGATCCTTCTAGTGTATCGGGCTAACAATAGCCAGCTTCCATGCTGTGGGTGGGCAGTTTACCCGTGTTCAAGGAGGCTTGATATATCCTTTATGCCCACCCTATTAATTAGGCTAGGCGGTTAGGATTAATAATAATAATGGGGAAGTAAGTAAGTATACAGCCTTCATCCAACATTCCTACTCAATCCCCAGGTGCCCAAGAGTGAGAGGCTGACCAATGAGGGAGTTCATTGGGCTGACCAATGAACTAAACCTCTAAACTAAACCAATGAACTAAAGGTTTAATTCATTGGGCTGACAGACTTATTTTATTTATAATTAATAATGGTTGGTATTTTTGTAAATAATTCTTGGCATGCAAACTTACGCGCACTTTATTGTTTTGTTACCTTCATTCAATGAGAACATTAGTAAAATTTCATGATTGGTTTAGCTTATATTTGTTTGAGTTATCCTCTGTTTCTTTAAGATAAGACAACTCAGTAGTCAGGCACATTTTAAATAAATAAAAGAATTTGTGGTCAAGATAGTCAGTTGATCGTTGCTACTATAGAACAAGCTTGTTCCTTCTGTGTTGCTCGAGTGATATTAAAAAACTCAATGCCAAAGAGCCATGCCTCTGGTGCGGTTGCATGATAAACAGTTTTTTAAATATTCCTCCGCATTCACAGGGAGAACTAACTTGTTCTACTGCTACTTGTGGTGAGTATGTTGCACTAGACGCTGAACAGCAGTAATAATTATGAATTACAAAATATACGATCTAAACAAGTTGAAAGGTCAGCCATATTTGAACAGAGATTGAGAAGTTTACTGTGGCGAGAGGGAGAGCACGAAATTAGGTATAGACCTTACAGAGCTAAAGTAATTGAAAGTTTAAACAAGGTAAGGAAAAGACTGTCACAAATCAAATGATCAAATGATAAAATTATTGAGGTGTAGGGGATGTAGGGGTTATTTGGAGTCTGTTTTTTTTTATTTCACGCGTGTTATGTAACAGAAGTTTGAAGTTACGATTCAACAAACACAATGCCATAACAAGTATACTGAAACATCGTTTTTTTAAGAGTATTATTGATTTTATTTTGTGATCAAATTCACGTTCAAAATTGCATAATATAAAAATGATGTAAATGAGAATGAAACAATTAGAAATAAGAAAGATTGTCATTCCCCAAAAGCGGAGAATTCAGTGATAGAAAAGTTATTATGTCAATGATACTTCAATTTATCGGAAATTCTGGGAATACAGGTCATAGAGGTAGGGTAGAAAAATGAGCTCATTTTATTATCCATAAGAAATGAAATATAAAGGTGTATTTTGTCAATGTGTAAAAAATCATTGCATGATATAGGGAGCTGCCTTCAAGTGTTTCAAGTTTGTCCTGATGCTCAGTGGAAAGCTGCCTTGCCATCTATCGATAATGCACCAACTATTTACAGGAAATATACAATATATGCCAAATGCCTTCTTGCTCTCTATGCTCAAGGAACAGCGGTTGAGTTTGTGACAGCTATTGTCACGTTAGCTGCTGAGTTGAAAGGTAGGGTATTGTTACCCAAACTGCAAGGATCCATATCATTGTAATCAGTAATAAGGACTCCTGAAAAAAAAGCCAAGGTAAGGATTGAACAGGCTAAGACTCTTCTCAGGGAGTTATCCACTCTCTTCACATGACACTGCAACTCCGGAATTGCTATACTTAGAATCTAATAATATTATACTTGTATATGTTGATGGATCTAAGAAGTTTACAGATGAAGACAGTTACTTCATGCCGTGTAATCTGTGACACACAGCAGTCTAAATACCATATCCTTGACATACACCAGTCACTTTCAAGGTGACCGTGACAATGTACAATATATACACTAAGACTGATAATATGTAGTCTGAAGTAAACATAAGCGGCTACATATAAACAAGTTCATTATATACGTTGTTGGTGAACTTACCAGCTAATGTAGCTGTCATCAATGTGGCCACAGTCCCTACTAATAAAGCCCTTATCACAACCTTAGCCAGATCAGCTCTCCGGCTCGGTGCCATAGCCCCAATACCTCCGAGCTGAACACCTACAGAACTGAGGTTAGCAAAGCCACAGAGTGCATATGTAGCAATGATCTCTGACTTTTTCTAAAAAATGAAATAGAAAACATTGACTACACGCCTTCCTACTAACTATTTTCATGGTGAGGATACTGGCATGCTATAGGAACGTGGGTGCGGCCAAGTTCAGGCATGGTATGATGTTACCTTGCAAATTTGATTTGTATACGTTGAAATGGCCAATCCTCACCTCAATGTCTTCATTAAAGGATTATCATTTTTTATGTGCGCTCTCCTTTTTTTCTTGATATTTTTGGTGAAAGCTAGTTAAGTTGCCTTTCGGATATATCTCAATACTAACATAAATAGTTACATAAAAGTGCTTTTTACTCGCCAACAGATGAGGTGATCAATTAAAACAATTTTAACAACATCCAAGAATAGAGGAGGGGTCTAGGGAAATAAAATGTCTGCCCTTACACTGATGTATGGTAGGGTGCATGTCTCTCGATTGGTTATGAAGTCACTAAGTTTCTCATAAGCAAGAAACTCATTGATAACCAGCTTAGTTCCAATAAGCTCAGCGACGTTCAGGCAGTCCTTAGAATCAACTCCCATAATATATGATACAATCCAGAAAACGTACGAGCATATTAGCTGTAAATAATCAAGTCACATACCATCATCATAATAATTTGAATGCACATTACGCTTTGTATGACAAGATGAAAAATAGAATAACGTCGGCTTGTCTATGGTTTGCATGCTAGACATCCGACCTAGGTCAAGCGATAATAAATACTCTTAAATCTCTTGAAACTCTGGGGGGTTGCTGGTCAGGACATTCCTGTGTCAACATACACTAGTCTTGACCTAAATTGGGATCAGAAAGAGTGCTGATGGGTGGACGATTTCTTATTCTAGCCCTTCCCTCCCATACTAATCATGTCCCACACTCCCTGCTTAGACCTAGTTTGGTACATTTGGAGTTGCTCCCCTCCACTGTGACGTCGCAGGAGAGCAACTAGAATACAGGAAAACTGATTCAAACTTGATCTACATATAGATTGACATTTCAGGATAGAGAACTTACCTCAAACGAGAGCTGAGGACAATCTACCATACTGCCGAACCAGCTGAGCATAGCATTGACGAACGCCAGCAACGCCAGGAAAGCTATCAAGTTGGCAGCAATGTTGGCTACCAATCCTATAGATTGTGAAGCACCTGCAGCAGCCGCCTCAATGAAATTCTGTTCTGACCTAGAAATGATGACAACATACTACTTTGCCATGGTATAATAACTCCATGTATTCACACGATTTTCCTTTAGAAGAGTAATCAATTTTCAATCAAGAGTTTGGCCTGATTGCAGGGGCCTTCTTTTTTCCTAATCATTTGATCATTTTCAATACTTTCAATACAGTTCCAGTAAACATCGAAATTGGATATGGTAAAGGGTGCCACTACTTCAGGCAAAGTGTAAAAAAAAGGGAGTTGCCTTTTATCACCCTGTATCTAATTCCAAGTGTCAAGTAAACATGCTAGACCACTCAGTAGGAAGTATGTGTTGGCAGTGAGCCAAACTAGGAAAAAATCAATATAGCTAAGTAATCATAAATTATACTGATCCGTGAAGGCAGTATTGATTCAATGAGAGTCGAGATTGAAAGCAAATGGCTTGGCTTGAATCGAGTATTGTGATTGGTTGGCAGGCAAACTCACCCCCCAAGCCACAATAAAATGCACGCTAATTGAAACTTACGGCTTAGCAAACTCCAATTTGGACTTCATGCGACTGCCTTTATTTTCTGTTTCCGGATAAGACAGTTTGGACAATGCGAGAGCCATAGGAGCATTCATTACAGAGGCACATATCAGATGAACAGGGTCAATCTAAAACATAAAACGGTTTTTTCTAGCATGAGTTGCCTTCCATGAAAAGGAATGATACATACTTTATTGTTAACCATATTGTAATTTGTATTGGTAGTCAGCAAACAAGCTGCCAGTCAGCGTTTTAACAGCTTCCTTGTGTGTAAATATATTACAAAGCAAAAGGTTTATTAATCACCTGGGACACATCTTAACATTAAACCTAAACATAACAGTCGAGATCTACCCAAGTGCGTTTATGAAAAGATTTAATAATATTGCCAGAAAGTAGTTGTCACGATCCACTGTTAGGCCTGTTCAAGCAATGAGCATGTTTAAGCACCATTCCCTACTGCCAGTTCATTCTTATGCTGGAATACTTTAGTAATACCACAAGATACTATACTTAAACCACACTTAATACACTAGGGTAATATTGTATTGAAATCAGATTACACATTTCCAAGTAAACACTTCAATGTGGTAAAATGCGTAGTACAATTTCTTTAATTTTTAGGTCTCCGCAGATTGGATGACAGAAGTTTAAGGGCATTCAGTACATTGGGTACACTGGGACACAGTTATAGCAATGAAATCCTCTATCAAAGAGTGTTTATTGGTTATTAGTATGGTTATATGGGTGTCTTAACCATTGTGTCAGCCCATTTTGCGGTGAGCTTGGTGAGCAGAATCTTGGCAGCATTTAGGACATAGAAATTATCACAATCATCCCACTACTCAATTAACAGGACTAGTGGCACAACAACACTTAGGGTCACTCTTTAGGAGGTATCTCTTCTTTTTGATGTTCAATTTCTTACTTGCCCAGTAGGGTTAACAGTAAGTATTGAGACAAATAAACTTTTAGCCATCTTAGCCTAATGAGATGACATAAGCTGACATTTAACAATAATTATGACTATGATGAAAGTGTGGTTTACTATACATTTGACAGATATTCAGATATTCATATAGTCATTGTCACATTAACACTTACCCCCATGCCTATAAACGCAGCCAGTACCCCTCCAGCTATCGTAGCAAATCCGCCAGCCATGACCGCGTGCAGTTCGCTCAGAGTCATTGTCGGCAGGAAAGGCCTGACTAAGATAGGAGCTTCTGTCTGTCAAAAAGTAAAACAAACGGTTCTGACAAGATACATAAACGATGCACTTATACAACCGCACATGAAAACAGAAAACATTTAGGCTCCGCCAAATAATTGTACAGATGACCAGAAAATTCATCACAGATACAACGCGAGATCACTACCAGGCGAGAACACTACCAGGCGAGATCACTACCAGGCGAGATCACTACCAGGCGAGAACACTACCAGGCGAGATCACTACCAGGCGAGATCACTACCAGGCGAGATCACTACCAGGCGAGATCACTACCAGGCGAGATCACTACCAGGCGAGATCACTACCAGGCGAGATCACTACCAGGCGAGATCACTACCAGGCGAGATCACTACCAGGCAAGAAATGTCATCAAAACATGACATGGCATATACTATCGTATTACAATATCAACACAAGAATGAATTTTAATCTGCAGTTGACCACATCTTTCAGGGTTCCATAATCTATAGTACAGTACAGCTAACCTGCTAGACCCAATTTAAAAAAATCAAGCTAGGAAGTCCCCGAAAATTATTAATGGTAATTGCTGCAAACAATTTGCCTGGATTTCAGCAAAAGTATTATTTGTTTTCCATTTTTTCTTGATCTGATCATACTAAAAACCTGAGATTGAATGATTACATAGTCAGCTGAGATATATCAATTTGAATCTGTAAAATTAACCCAATGAACTCCCTCTTCATTGATTAACCCACCATTTCAGTTTATTAGCATTCCATCCAAGGGTAACCCATTAATGCCTCCCCGCACATTAATATTTTTATGTTTTCAAATAACCAATAATCAATATCAAAATACCAAAGAGGTGGTAATATGTTTCAATAACAAAATACCAAGTTCAGTGCATCCTGTTTCCTCTTTTGCTGATGAACACTTGAGAGATCACCTGACCTGATATATGTTACGTTTCAAATCAGTTTTGATGTATAAGTTGTTTTACTTTATGTTACAGCGCAAGCGTACTACAATATTCAAAATTGCTTGAACTTTATAGGACTTTTTAGTAACTCTGATTGAAACCCTATAATATGTGACATCCAAACCTGTAAACAATTAAAGCAAGGTTCCTCTTTAAATGCGGTGGGGGTGGCACTTACCTGTCCAACAAAGATATTACCAGCACAGCTGAGAGATTCGGTGGCGGATGTGCCCATAGTGATCTGCATGACGAATGCTATCTTCCGTATGACCGCCTGCATAACTCCGATATAGTACAGCAGTGAGATCACACAGCTGAAGAAAACTATCGTCGGCAATATCTGAAAGGAAAAAGTTCATTTTTTCTCAATTCAATAAGTTTAAAAGTAACGGCTAATTTATTAGTTTTTTTTATTAGCTTTGACCCATTTCGAGCGCTCAAACTCTGCTCTATCTGGAAAAATCATGTATATTTTTAATAAAAAACAAAAAACGTTATAGTAACAGCTATTTTCAGTAGTTGTGCATCACCTGTTTTATATTCTGCATGTCTGGGCAGTTATAAGTAACTATTAACAAGTGTCTCTGATCAGTGGTCAATGGCCAGTATAACAAAGATGGCAATTAATTCGCTATCAACTTGTTCTTTTCCATAATGTATTCCTACTAGGAATTGTAACGAACGTTTTTTATATTCCTATGCTTCATACTTACGACGAAGGCGAAATAATGAGCCTTGAAAGTGTCCTTGCCGAAAACAAATGCAGAACCGGAGTTTGTGAAACCGAGGAAAGTTGTGACCTGGGTAGCCATCCATTGGAATACTGTGATACCTGCTGAGGTTTTCAGTATCAGGATGGCAAAGATATAATTTAGCAGCATCCCCCATAGTACTGGTCTCCATCGAACCTGTGTGGAGAAAAAAAACTAGCATATGTTCAGATAGTTTGTTATGACCATTAAGAAGACAAATTATGCGACCAGGATGATATTGTCTGCCAAATAAAAAGTGTATAATAAACTCAGGCAGATGATTTTACGACCACTTAGTTGGTGGTATGATAGGCCAGTTATTGAACTCTTGTTAGGTAAAAATGACTGTAAATTACATGCCTGGTGGTAATCTTACTCATATATGACCAAATTATATGAAACCACCAATAGGTTGTTGGTCAGCTAGCAGATACCTTACTCTGTGGTTACGTGCTGATGATACAGCGGTACAAATAAAAACACCCACCCAGCTGGTGGTTTAATAATATGGCCATATAATGCCAGCAACTGACTCTTCAAGGGGCTGGCAAGTAAAACTGACCAATTTTAGACTCCAGATTAACATTGCATCGAGAAAGTTCTTCCACGAAGGAATGCTATACTGAAACTTTAATATTAATATTGATTAGCATTTATTGATTTTTTTACTTGGGTTCACATTCCCAAAAGAGCCAAACAATTAAAAACTGAGGCTTTTGTAATATTACTGTGATTTCAGGACAAAGAATATCGGAAATGCAGAGCAAATTCTTCAATGGAATGGAGTCAATAATCAACATTCAATATAATTATACTATATTATGCAGTTTCGATTTTGCTAAGACTGAATTAGCTATGCTATAAAAATTTCAGAGAATTTACTTGGCAGCAAATAAACTCGTAATAAACCCCAAGCCCAAAGCATATGTCATGAAAACATTCACATGAATAAAACAGCAATCAAATCAGTAGGAAACAGAACAGATCCAATGCAATGGCAATTCTTTGCCATAAAAAAACTCATGTTACCACACTGTAGGTTGACATGAGTTTGGACGGAGCTGCTTACCTTGGATGGGTTGTTGGAAGTTAAGAACAATACGAGAATGAATACCGCTATACCCAGTAGACCTCGGTACTGTTTTACTCTAGCTCCAACCACCACAGCTGTGACAACGATTACTAGAAGAACAATCGCTACAACAGCCACCCTACCAAAATAAAAACAAATTTAAAATATATAGGATAAAGTTTTGAATGAAATTGACAATAAAGATAGAGGGAGCCGTTTATAAGCCCTGAAATTCACAAGAAGAATCTTCAAAGCAAGCTCTGCAACAACTTGAAACAAATATAAAGAATGCTATCAGGTCACAGACAGTCAAAATTCAGCATATAAAGAAAATTTTTTTTCCATACTCCCTAGGGTTATTATTTAGGAGGTACTTCTTCTTTTTAAAATGTTCAATTTCCTACTTGCCCCCCCCCCCATAGGGTTAACAGTAAGTGTTGGTGATAACTATGACAAAATGAAAGTGTGGCACGTTCCCCCCTCCCTTTTTTACTACACATTATACTGATATTCTTCTGTCACATTCACAATTTTGTTTTGTCTACAAAACCACATGTTTGTAGTATGTTCAGTGTGAAAAGCTTCTGTTGTACCCACAACAAAGTAGTATCAACATCCATGTATCAGCCATACAACCTGAGAAAATTTGAAGCCACCAGCAACTGTTCTTGTCTATGTTTTACAATCTCATACTGGACAATGAATAGGTGTTTGACTAGATAATCCGAAAATGGCCAGTCTCATCACAACATGAATACCCAGCAACATGGTGCCATGACTAGATTAATGGGGGTTTCATTGAACCTCGTTTGAGATCAGAGAGGTAAAACAGGGAGTTAGATAATTGACCAAAACTGAGATAAACACATCACAGTGACACAGTATAGCAAAGAAACATCACTGGGCCGCTATTCCTATGGCCGCTGTTCCTATGATTGCAAAAGACAAGTTATACAGTTTTAGTTAGCATCTGAAGTATTGGTTTGAGGCACCTATTATTCAGAAACCAATTGTCGGCTATGATTATTTTTATCGAGACATGCGCTGAGCATTCCTCCGGCAGCGTAATGCCACGTGGGGCAGCACTGCTGAATCACGCTGCCTCATGCCATTGATTTTTCTCATTACTACTACTACTGGCTAACTATTACATCACACATATTGATCTCAACCATAGTTCGCTCTATATTACTCTATAGTCTAGTTGTATTGATCCGGATATTCATTGAAATATCAAACAACAGCACTCATGCTCACAGTATATACAGGTAAGTGACTGGTAATAGTCAGCTATACAAGCTGCCTGAACTCATTATGAGCAGCAATTATTAATTCTTACACAACATAGTGAATGAATTTCATGCGCAGTACTTTCATGATCATGATAAATTACTGCCCATAACAGATAGATTTGAGACGAAGACTTCAGGATTTTAGGCAGCACAATAGCCCCTGATTATTTCATCTCACAGAAGACTGAATGTTGAGTTTGGCTTTGATAATTGGTCACCCAATAGTTAGTTAAGATGAATGTGACTTTCACAGCACTAGACTAAGAAAAATTTCATGGCCATGATCTACCAGTGTGTGTATTAGAAACTAAACTAAAATATGCACTGGTATATATACCCTGCTTTTCACAATAACATCACAGAGTAAGGATAGATCCGTACTCTGTGATAACATAGTGGTTGCATGAGATCATTCTCCCTGATGGGATGCCATTCTACATGGTATGCACGAGTACTCATAGTCTCAATGGGAATTCAGAAAGCCTACCACCGCTGAATAATTTACTAGTTATTCTGACAAACCTACCATTTGATAACAGAAGCCTTTGGTTTGAGTTTCTCCAAGACTCGGTGGTAAGCTCTCATACACGGCTTTGATATCTTCCACCACAGCACTGTGTACAGCAGATATGCTATGACTAGCCCACTAATAACAAGTAGTGGTATGGCCCGTTTCAAGTTAAGAATACACGCTGCTATAAGATATCCAGCAAAAGCGATAGCCAATACAACTATAAGAACCTGAAAAACACAAAAACAACAATCACTTAGTCAACAAAAATAGTAAATTAATTAGTCAATGAATTAAACCAAGCTAAATCATTGAGTTTTTTGGTCAGATACTCTACAATTATTTGGTAGAGTGCCAAGAAATTTAACAAGAAAGGTTAGTGTGAAGTACCTTGTCTCAAGAACAAAATCCTAGACACACACTGATTATTCTAGGATAGTTTGTGGTCACTTCAAGTATTGACCATGGGTGGCCAAGGGCAGAAACTAGACACCCAGTTGTCAACAATAGCACAGATATCCACTTAGGAGTAGAGATTGGCCCCAGCCAGCAGGCTAATTTTAATCATTCATGTAATGTAGTTTCATATTTTGAGATTTTCTAAAGCTTTATGTTGATTATTGCATCACACTATGCTATAATTATGTCTCGCAAACAAAGAATTTCTATGCAAATATTATTGCTTGATGCAGCAATGTTTGGCGGGATTCTTTCTTTAAAATCTTTTGAGCAAGTTATTGGAAAATAACAGGACCTGATTTGAATCATCACATAATAGACTTTCCAAAACCAAGTATAACACCACTAATGTTTTAAATAACAGTAAAATACCACGATGAGTCGCACCAAACTTACTAGTCTTATAACACTCCAATGCTCTTTCACTTGTTTCGATAGAGTAGTCTGAACTAAGTTTATCTTTTGACAGCACACAGATTCAGGTTCATGATCGTCACTCATATCTGAAGATCCAGCCTCTTCAGCATCTTCACAATCCACAATTTTTTTATGCTCTAGAGTCAGAGAAAACAACTAATTCAGTTACCATTTGCAATAATGACATAATCATAACCATAATGCGAAACTGAACTGTCTTCTTCAATAAAGAGGTTGTCAAGAAAGGATGTATTTTGTTTTGAGACACATCTATGGGGAGGCTGGTATGGTTATTCAACTGCTGTTAATATTTTTATAAGTTATTTAATTTAATACACGTTATATAGGACGTTCTTGCATTGGCATTGCATAAAAAAGCTCTGAAAAAGCTAATCAGATGAGGTACAAATTTGAGTGAATCGTCAATCAGTAGTTATGAGGATGAGAGAATACACTGAGCACATCCAGGCTACTATTTCCTACCAACCTATCAATGGATGGCGACTGTGAGGTAAGTCAACATGGTCCTCTGTATTTGCTTCTTTGTTGGGATACGGAGAATCGTTGGTAGATGCACTTTTCATCTCCATGGTCTTGTCCTAATACTTTAATCCAGAATATAATAGCGACCAGACCGTTTACCTGTGATCTCCAATCTGAAAAGGTACAAATTTTCAACTTGTGTATCATTGTCTCAAAGTTGCATAGCCTTTTATGACATCCTATATTCACTGCTGACAAGACCCACAGTATCCGCGATTATTCGTTACTCCCCATGCCATGCGTTTACCTGACCAAAGTTAACTTGGAGTAACTGTTCCTTCCTCCTTAATCTGACCAAAAGATCAGATCTCCCCTTAATTAATTGTGACAATCAATGAAACATAATTTTTTTGATTAAAATGTTGACTGAATAAAAACATAGTAAGTGGCATATCAAATGATGAGAACAACATGCATGCAGCAAAGATTAGAACTAGAAGAATAATCAAGGAGTACTCCTTGGAATAATCAATGATGAAGATGGAGTTAGTCAACAACAATGAATACTATGGAAATAAGTTACCTTACACAGTCAGACAGAGAGTCCCAATGCTGTATATATCAGTCTGAATATGTAGCACATGTGAATCATGATTATCAATTTATAGTGTATAATTTATATATGAATGGACTCTTCTGCTGTTTCACCTCCAGCACATGTTGCCTAGTAAATAGTAAATGAACATTTGATTTTCATTGGTTACTTCAGATATCATCCATCTGATTGGCCAATATAAATGACCTTAGCTGAAATTGTATACTAATGACCATGATAAAATGAAGGCACGGTACAGTCTGTCTCAACTTATACTACCTTTAGCCTTATTTCTAGCAGCATATTATTTATTTATGATTTGGAATTTTGTTTGAAACAATTTGAAATACTTTTTACCACACAGGCATGCTGTAAATTGGTCTAGGCCTAGTGTTTGAGGCCCTGAGGGCACTCAACTGCATTTGGCCTTTGCTTACAAATTACCATACCCCTTATCCAGATACAATAACAGACATATTCAATCTAGCTAATAAATTTTCAATTTTTGTTGTTTGTGAACCCGCAGCCTTGTTGGTCCATCCACATTACAGAAAAAGTACAGTTCTGTATTGGCAATAGCCAGTTTTATGAGAAAATCATAGTAGAGGGTTTGTAGGTGCTGCCCATGTATGTTGCAATGTAAGACAAAGTTTAGGTACTTAGTCTGATCCAACACAGGAGTGTTGTAAGACTTAGACATGTTGTACAACTTGTCTTACAGCACTCAAAAACAATAGATTTTTAACGATATATGATATAGGCTGTGTATCAATGCTGAATTGTATCTAAGAACAATGCTGTAGAGGCCTTGAGCGCTGTAAGACCTGTCCTACAACATGTCTTACAACACCCGTTGCCAGCGACGGTTTTTAGTGCCCATTCAGAACTGCATAATTTTTTTTAATGCAGGGGGAGAATTGGTTCATCCAACAAAGGAGTACCTCCATGGTCCATTTATCGTTGAATGACTGATTGATAATTCATCTGATCCAAATCAGTGTCAAGAGGAATATGGTCATGGAAGCGATGAGGAACAAGAGTTTTAGAATGAGTTTTACTAGTACTGTTATTATAAAATAGTAGAGCTAGAGTGCTGCTATTTAAAATGCTGAACTAGTTGAGGCAATGACTGTAAGTCTGTCATACATGCCAAATTCACAGGGACTCTACTCTCCAATTAGTTGTATTATTATTGCTCACCTATCTCCGCTCCGTCTACCCTGATTAAGTGGTCGAATTTGCCTCTCTAGAAAACATTTATCAATCTTGAGGTGCAGAAATTGGAAAAATTAATTTATATCCTGTGTATAGGAGGTCGTAGAACTTGTGTGTTCACCCTGGTTGTGGTTACCCGAGTTTTGCATTCATCCGCCACCAGAAGGAACAAACTTCTCCCCTTTCTTCTTGTAGATCGGTGCTTTATAATTATTCTTCCGCACACTCCATGCTCTCTCTGTAGCATTGATTGTAAGGCAGTTACGTCACATACTGATGAACTGCCCCTAGTTCAACAGTAAAAATTGTCCGAGCCTCAGGGCTCCAAAACTGGGTTTTTATCAGTTTTCTGTACCAGACGATGGGGTGGCTTAGTAGTCACTCACAGTATCAATACTTAAGCTGAAAATGTGCAGCTGCAACCATTGTAACATTACTTATGTGCTTATTTATTTTGCCTTCAACTATTGTCCCAGCTCATTAAAAATAATAAAAAAATAAATAAAGGTTTTAGCTTCTCATCAACCTGGGTTATGTCTATGTGTTGCTTTTTAACATTCACCATAAATTATGCATTTCCATTTCAGCTTGCGAGCAACTTAGTGTGACAACCAATGCTCTCTACTTGTCAAAAACGACTGCGCTAGTGTGGAACCTTTGCCATTGAATAGTTATGGCAGCGAATAGAAGCAACCAGGATGTAGTCAAAGATATGAAACAGTTAGATCAAAGGTGAGATTTAAATTTTGTATGAGCTTTCCAAATCAGTTTTGACAATTTGTGTCATTCTTATATGTATAATGAGACAAGACGTAATCGACCTATTAATATTGAACATGAGCCCAAACACAGAGTTAAGCTAGTTGATAATAGTAGGGTTGAAGTGAATATCTTTCTATAATCCAGGATTCAGGGTCTGAATAAAGAGAAAGAGAGTCAGCTCTACAAGAGAAATCCCACTCTGTTTAGTGAGCTGTCAGATATGGACAAGAAAATCTCTCAGGATTTTGTTGAAGAAAGTAAGTCATATTATTTCAAGATGTTCTTATTGATGAAGCTTGCAGGGACCGAAAATATCTACATTAAAGTGGTGGTTCTCATATCTCATCTGCAATAAAGACATGAATATTTCTGCTGAAAAAGCTACTATCTCAACCTCATTGAACATTATCTTTTTTTCTTCAAGGAATCAAAGCCAAAAAGGAAGTTAAGCGACTCAGGACTATGGTATCAAGATTCCATGGTGAACTCAAAAATGTAGACCCAACGCCCCAATGTAAGTGAAGTGGACCATAGGTACAAAAAAGCTCATGTGATGAAAAGATTTCTTTCCTTCTGCATATTGATAGTCAAGTCTATATAATACACACATTTGTGTGATTTCAAAATGCCGCGTTGACATTTCTCAGCAAATACTGTTGGTCCAACTCTGACTGCTAATACCATGGTTTTAATATGTAGAGGTATATTAGTATATTAAGTCTATGATTAATAAAAAGCAGGGTGGGATTCGGTCAGCTGGCACCAGAATCAGAAAATGATGATGTTTGATTCGCTTCTGATTGTAATGAAACTAACCTTTTGTTATATCAGTTCTAGAAAAACTTAAGGTGATAATGGAAGACATAGAGAATAATATTATGACATTCAAGGAATCTCAAAGAGAAAAGTAAGTGTCTTGGGGTTTCAATCGTGCTGTTCATTGATGTGAGGTATCACATGGGACAGAAGTGTTGACTTTCTTAACAACCTATGAAATATGGCGCAAGCTTATGAATGTGATCAACTAAATATTGATTTTATCATTGATGCTGTGATGTCATTTTATTGAAGAAACGAGCAGAAAGGGTTGATTTTTATCGAAGTGGATAGTGGTGTCAGGTGTACTGCATATTAGTTTTTCCCGGAATTGTGCGCTACATAATTCAGAAAAAAACTAATGTGTAGTGCCAAACTCTGTCTTTTATGACAATTTATGGTGTTCACAGTCTGAATTTATTTTCATAAAAGTGACTCCATACATACATACATACATACATACGCATTGCTTTTCTTGGAAAACTGAGTTTGGGTTGTAGCTGTGCATCCCCTCATACTCAAACTCAAATAACCTTTACAATGTTGCCTAAAACTTTCCCTTAGGCTACATGACTCTGTCTCAGACTACACGACTGTTTCTCAGACTACATGACTTTGCATCTGATATTCTAAAATTTATATGACAGATATGAGGAGCTGATGCTGACAGAAGTTCAGTACTCTCATGAGGTAAACGCCTTAGAGAAGAGGTTTGAGTCATGGACTGAGACAGATCAAAGAGACCCTACCATTGTAACTCGTAAACCTGTCTCAAAGCTACCAAGCGCAAGAGACGTGGTGAAAAATCTCCCACCAGAGGTTGCACAGTTTGAGGTATTGTACTACCAGCTATAGTATCAAATTGTTATGAGTTATTCATTGTGAAAAATCGAGTTTTTGAGATTAGAAGGTATATTTTCAATATGCGGAAAAATTGTACTTTCTCATTCACAATCACTTCAAGTCATTGATCATAAATAGTACTTAAAAGTTAGAAATCTGAACGTGATTTAGTGACATTATCCTGCATTTGTGTATCAATAGTCGGTTGTTGATCTGAACTCTGACGTCTCAACTTTTATTGTAGAAATTCTTGCAAGAGACTGGAGGAATAAGAGGTGGCTGGGATGAGTATGATCATAGTACATTCCTCAAGTGGAGGGTCAGACATAAGGTATGGTCCACCAAGTTGCTGTAATACCAGTATCAAGTTATGTCCAGTTTGTCTGCATTCGGAGTTGTGTTGTTCTGTCTCTTCTGATAGGCAGATCATCAGTAGAGTGGGAGCAACTCTGAATTTAGGTTTGGGATATAAAATGACCTGGTACCAAAGCATAATGAAACTCTTATCCAGAAAAATTTACTAGAATAAGTACGGCTTGTGTGAGACAAGCTAGATTTGTTTGCTTATGTCAATGTACTGATGATAAACGGATTGAGTGAAGTAATATTTCAAATTTTCATTCTCAGTCACAATCTTTCCCTCTCCGCACTCACACTACACATTCTGAGAAAAAAAGGTATAACATACGGTAGTGCACATACCACTGCACAACACATAGTTCTCCAGCTAAGAACCATGAGTCAAGCGCTGTTTCGAGGCCATCTCTAGTACAACCTCCTCATGATTGGCCCCAGCATCCATCTTTAATCGTATGCTAGTGTCGCAACTTTGATTACACACACTGAGTGTATGATTATTTTACAGGGAAAACCACAGTTCATATCAGAAGCCATATCACACCTGCCGACTAAGACACCAGGAGAAGTCCACGAACATGAGACCTGGTATAGAGAGTTCCTCAGTCATCAGGATCTCAAGAGGCTTGCTATAAGAGCCTGGAAAAATAAGAAAAATGTAAGCCGCAGCAGACTTTCTATACATCATGCTCCCCTTATTGAAGGATTATCCGCTCACAGGATTGTTTATTGAAAAATAGGGCAACTCTCGATCGAAGCTCTATCCTTGTGGATAAACCAAGGAACGTGATGAACTTGTCATGTTTACAGGAGGAGTAGGGTAGCTGCGAATCGATTTTCTATTTATATCTGTTGCACATGCAGATTGCGTTGTGTCTGGGGTTTAAGAGTTAGAGAGTTGTGTCTTGTTTTTTGCCCCGGTGTTATTGTGGTGATTCAGCTAAACTTGTCAGTCAGTCGTCTAGTTGAGAACTGGATACTCAATATGAAATGTTGCAATTCATCAATACTTGAGCGCTTTTTAAGTTTTTAGTTTTAAGTCATATGCTGAAAATTTGCAAGTTTGAACTAGAAAATTAGCCTCATCGTGTGGCTGTCTGACAAGAGTACTAAAAAATACTTACAAATCGACCATTTTTATAGACTTGTGTATTAACATCGATTGTCTGATCATGGGAAATTAAGATTCAGCCATATTATGATAGTTCACAACAGGTTGATCATAGTGGAGCTATAAAATATTTCCATGTAGGTTTGATTTTCACCTAAGTAGTGATATTTAATTCAGGAGGAGAAAGCCGAAGGTTTGGATGAGCTCAGTGACTCTGAAGAGGATGAAGAAAATGCTAAAACTGAGAGGAGAAAGCAAATAATAGAGCGTGAGCGTCAACAGAGAGCACAGAAACTTGGCTCATGGAAGGTACGTAGATTTGAAATTATTGTTAACCTTTTGTCCACATCGAGATCTTGGCCTTGTCAGAGATACATAAAAAAGCCAGGTTTCTTTAGAACTGCTTACTGAGTGATGATGGTAGGAATGTAATTATGGCTATGTGTTTACTTTCATTTTTATACTTTTCGTACTTACTAGTATTGACTTTTCTTTGACGGTGGTTTTTTTCAGCTGCAGAAAGAGCTTGAGAGAGCAGAGGCAGAGGAGAAGAGACTCAGAGAAGAGAGAGAGAAACTGGTGAAGGAGCAAGAAGAAAAGTTCAGGCAGCTGGAGCTGAGAGAAAAGGTTTGCTAATCTTTTTTTTTTACCTTGCGCATAAACATAGACATACAGTTTTTAAATAAGTAGTTGAATATTTATGTCTTTGCTACTCCCTCTGTCTTGGGGCGTAGAACATATCTACGTCAGAACGGCAATTGCACCGCCTACAATCAAGAAGGGCAATCCCATAGTTCAAGATAGTGAGATATTCAAATCAGTGTTCCATGGTGACCCTAATATTTTAGGGTCATCAGTATTTCTTCCAATTAAATCAATATCAACTCATTTTTGCTGTTTCTTGTTCAGATTCTATGCATTGAGGGAAAAGTTTAGAAACAATGTGTGTCACTACAAATCTTAGGGATAACCAAAAACATAACAGAGAACCGAGAAAATTTTATAGGTATTCTAGGTATTATACTCACCAACACAACGGAAGACGTGCTGAAAATTTTCCAATTATGCTGGAATGGAAATGTTGTAACGCTTATTAGTCAGTGCGAGAAAATTACCTGCTTATCTCATGGTTACATGTACTATCAAATGCCATCCTTTTCTCACCGATATTGATGCATGTGGCTACCTATGTCATGCTAAGCTGTTGATTATCATTTTTATTTTTACACGTTCAGGTGTCTGAGTATAAGCGGCAGAGGCAGGAGGAGCAGCATTTCATGGATTATGAGTCACAGTCGAGAGAGTTCCAATACCAAGAAGAAAAGCGTGAGAAACTCAGGCTAAACAAGGAAAGGATAGAGCTGAGAAACCATTTAGCCTTAGAGCAAAGATCTAACCACCTGCGGGAAGCTCAGAAAAAGAAAGCGGAGCAAAAGCGTAAAGAAGAAAAATTGAAAGCTCGGGTAAATGTTTCACGCTGCTTGTCCCATATGAAATTGATGAATATAGGCTTTAGGGTGGTTTCCGTATGTGTTCACCCAAAATCCCGAAACTAGTGTGTAGATATGGTGGAGCTCACCCTTTTGAGATGTTTTTGATTTAAACAGATCGTTGACAGGTAGAAATGAAACAATTATGATGTGCTTGTTCAATGTATTGAACATCTGCTTCTGCCTTCAACCTAAACAAAAAAAACACAATCAACAGAGATTTATTTCAAACTTACAGTTACCAATAAACAAGGATTATTTTCATGTATTTGGCTTCAATTTACTAATTAGTTATTAAATCTGGTTGTTGCTAGTCTTTAAACAAAGATGTGTGGTAACTAATACTATCTTGCTTTTGATGTCATACGCACATACGCACATATACCAGACTTGAAACAAGACATGAAATATTCATTTCCTGTGATGAATACTTTAATCATTCTTATGGCCACTGTAATGAAGAAACAATCAAGTTTTTGTTTCATATTTTTAATTTGTCTCCAGTAGTATATATTTTCAATCCTGACATGCTTGTTATTATCACTGTCCGCATGAAGTAGAAATACGTGTTTTTCTTATCTCTCGACTAATTCCTTTAGCCTTGGCACACCTGTGTTGAAAAGCTTTTCTTGTGTTTTTTTCTTAACTTCAACTGGTGGACAAAACATGAACATATTTATACACTATTTTACTTGGCAGACAATATCGTCCCGGACGGATGTTTTCCGTAACATACCAAAGAAATTACACCAAAAATTGGGGGGAAAAACATACATTGATATATTCCGATTTTCTCATTTTACAGTATGAAGTACCGGTAGCGCGAGATCCAAACAGGTTACTGCGACCCACTGAGGGCTGGAAATCTCGTACTAAGGAAGTGGGGGCGAGCGCTGAATCAGGGCGGGTTTACACCATGACACATAGGTAAGTGCATATATAAATAACCAGGGAGTGGGCACCCTCCTGGTGGCAATCACAGGTCTGACGGATCGCTAGTTGGTGATGTCAGTAGCATGATAGTTACTATTCATGGCTACGTTTTGCATTATCGTGGTAATTTCGTTCATCGCCTGACACACGAAATATAGTCTGTAGTCTGACTGAAGTTAAAATGAGAGCATTGAATCATGATCGCAATATTATATAAATACCGTGCCGGAACCATAGTCTGGTAACTAAATTTAATTGTGGAAACTCACCGATGATAAATTGAAAGAGTGACCTCCATCCTTTGCAAGTAAGATCTGGAAGCCCCCTATCCCAAAGTAGTTGGTCCGGATATATAATGATGAAATTAAAATGAAATAGGTTAAGAAACGCTCATATCTGTATTTATATTTATATTTATGCCACGATTACAGTTACCCAACATATCTTGTGTGACAATCCTACATTGAATCATAGCTCTGTGTCAGCATCAGTACTTTGCTCATTACGATTTTCTTATTGCGATTACAGGGCTGTACCGTCTTGGAGGCAGGGCCTATGATACAATGTGCTATATTGCGTACCTCAGATACTGTCTGCCTTCTGCACGCATGTATTTTACTGATTGTGTGATTGTGAAAACAAGTGTAGAGCCGGTCATCTTGCTAAGTCGCGTATTCAGTACTCAACTGCAATCTTTCAACAGCTCTACCGGAACCCAAAGCTCTTCATGTTAGAGGCTAGGCAGCAGGAAGTTTTAAAGAGAGTTGTTTTGGTGTGAAGAATCATTTGGGAATCGTGTTCAAAGTTTGATCAAATCTGTAAAATGCGGCATCATTTTCTATATTTATATATGTGAAACTTATGATTCATGTCATACCATACCCGTCCATGGCTTATTCTGGTTATTTACTATATACAATATATAAATATGAACAAATATACACATCATATTCTGGTTTATTTTCGCTCAATGACTGGTTATGTGTGGAACTTAAGGCAGCTGGAGAGCTGACTTCTTCAATTTAGATATTTCTTGTCGGTGTTCCGGTTACATGATATACCAACGTGTCTGACTAACATGGAAGCTACAGGAATTGACATCTTTAACACTTCTATAACTGAATGATTTGAGTGAGAGAATCTGGTACCTGTTTCATTAGGGATTGGCACATTGAGTGAGGTGGGAGATCCGGACTAATATAGCAGGGTGGTGTGGGTAGGAAGGGACGCCGCCCACCCTACCAAACTACGCCAGTTCTTCATACCATAGTCTCACTTTTTGTACAGTTTAATAGTGCTTTTCACACCTTGAATAATGAAGAGAAAGCTTAGAGAGTACTAATGCAGCAAATTTGTAGGTATTATTTCATGTTGTTTGGCTTATCAAGGTGTCTAATATTGATTGATAGGAAGCCATAGTAACGGATGATGTATTTCACACTTCTATAACTGTTTAATATGAAAAAACAAAGTTGGTACCTGTTTCATAAGGAATAACCTTGATGGTTTGATGCGGGTGATCTGGATTATTCTAGCAGGTTGGAGTAGGAAGGGAGGAAGGAAGGGGAGGACACCCGCCACCCTACCAAACTACTCCGGTTCTTCCTACACAACCTCCACTTTTCTTTCGTTATAGTGCATTTCACACCATGAACAATATAGAGAAAGCGAAATGTATATTCATGTCATAAATTTCTAACATCCGTAATATATAACCTAATGACACCAAGCTGCCAAAACTGTATACGTGACAAAACTTAGTCTCTTCAAAAATCCTTCATGGCTTTCACAACAATGACAAAAACAAAAAAGTCATATCATAGTAATATAATTCGGCCGAGGATTACGCGAAATACTATCGCATGTATATCTCTGTACGATAGAGAGTGAATTAATTCACTTAGCATAAGTACCATCAGAAGGAATTTGGTGTGACGACCCTATGTAAATTTCATTAATTATTGGCCGGAATATGTGAGGTACTCACTGAATTGACTCAAACGATACACATGTTAATAAAGAAGTCTCGATGTCATGGATGGATGTGTGGAGTGTACCCTCAAACTGATGTTTTGCTCAATAGAGTACCACCAGAGACTATAGATTTGTTAGCAATTAACTTTGGTCTCTGGTGCCACTCCTTGTTTGTGTGAGACATGGGTATGGGACAAAATCAGAACATTGACGAGAGATTATTATTATGATTAAGATGTGATTACAGGTAAATATTGCCAAAATGTTGCACTAGAGCAAAACGGTCAACTGCTGAACATAACAAAAAATTTGCAAATCCAGACAGCATTATTATCTTCAATAATTGAACAAAAAAAAGGATCGTCAAAAACCGGGCCTCGAAGCCTTAGTCAGTAGGTACGTTGGAATGTGTTGGCTTGGCTGGCTTGGCTCGGTACCATATCAATGCTTTTAGCAACTATTGTGGTATAAATCCTTACAAGTTTACAGCTAAGTAATTATGCTTGGCATTTTCAATTACGTTAACTTTAAGTATCTCGAAAGTTTCAACTACAATGCAACAACATCAACACATGCAACATTAATCTTAGGCGAAACATTACTAGTTAACGGCATCTACGATGCCTCCATGGTTTTGCTGAGGGTTTTGTGTAGATTCTAAAGTGTTTTGCTGTATGTTCAGGTTTAAGTGATGATGTTTATAGCTGTCGTAATTGTTATTGTTATTGTGATAACCACTTAATGGAGGATTTTCCGATGTATTATCTCCACTTTTTTCCTCGCTGTGATTCTCGCATACAATTCTACTGCCGTATAAGTAAAATCTGTCTCCAACACAAAACCTGTAAAAGGGAGACAAAATGTGGTCAAAATTTCAGTTTATAGTACAGCAAGCTACAGTTTATACACCTTGTGTGGCAAATGAATCTTCTGTGCGGTACTCAATAATTGCAATGTAAAAATACTGTACCTCAGTGGTTTTACTCTAAAAAAGTTAATATTAGCTAGGGTTTACATTAGCTATTTTGGTGGTGACTTACTGTTAGCTAGCACCAATTTATCCAGCTGAGATTATGAATAAAGGTATGAGGTATGAGTCAAGTTAATGTCAGCTAGCAATAAATTTTGTTATTCCCCCTGATTCCATGCATGTGAAAAATGGTGAGCTTTTCCTCATGTAACTACGTATTCTTTTTGGGTAATATTACTGGTTTACAATATTACCTTAGTTTACAGTGCTGACAGGCAAAGCAGTCCAAATGATAAACATGTTCTTTGGCTCTCATAACCATCTCAAATGCTGGAATGGGCTGTAAGCACGCTGAACACTGCCCTGGTGTTCCAAATAACCTGCAATATATAAAACGTCTTCGATGAAATAAGGGGCAACATAGATGCAGCATTTCAAAACTCCAACCTGAAATTTGAACATACTGCTGCTGGAGACTGCTCCCTATAATAACACAACAACAATTTCGATTTGGCAGTCATCGTTGTTGAAACCCAGTAGATCGGTTTGGAATATTTGTATAAATTTCCGACAGCTTGAATAGTTCCTTTTTTTTTCTCAAATTATGTTGCCTGCTCGCTTTGGCCGCATTATGATGGTTATTTACTTTGAAAAGCACATCAGAAACTTCTGCAAATGAAGTGAAATCGAATGAATTAATCTTCGTTCGCCAAGAGCTGTGAAAGTTTGATAAACAGTGCATATTAGCAGAAGAATTGCTGTTGCAAATTTATTTTAGTAATTTCGAAGCTAACAAAGATTAGCTTTTCTGGCAGTAATAACATGGCATTTCCACACCATGAAGTGAGTTTCCTTTATGAGATATGGTGTCCCGTATACAACATGTAAAACATCACTCAGACTTGACACATATCATAATTAGGTGCAATGTCAGCGCAGATTTATTCAATATGTGTCATTTTACATATAAATTAATTATTGCAGATAATCATACTTTAAATGAAAAAAAAAAACATTATTAATCAGGGAATGGAAGGCAATGAAGAAATTATATGTGTCAGAAGATCGGTCCATACTAGATCGTGATTAGTGGTTCAAGCTATTGGATTGTGGAGCCAAATTGTGATTCTAAGATGGAAACTTGGAAACTTGGATTTTAAGATGGAAACTCGACTTATCACCAAACATGTGAGCTGTGAAATTTCACGCTGACACATTTACACTGGTCATGATAAGTTTCCTGTTGCATTTATGTGGCTGATTCATAAATATAGTTTCCTATTAAACATGCCCCGGCAATTATATAGAGAGGGTAGGAAGGAACCTCATATTTCATCTTTATCTGACCGGGTATGTTTGAAAAATATGAGACCTTCTTTTAGGACTTGAATAATCGTTTGACTTCTGCTTATCGCCTTTTTTTTATTCTACTTGAAAGTATAAGTGGTAGTAGAACAAATTAATTCAAGTGCCAACAGAGTGGATAAAAAAGATTTCGCCGAATATTGAATTACCTCACTTACTGGATGTATTTTCCGCGTAACAAAAAAATCGACTCCAACATCTGAGCAACAAATTTCAGGGAATTTGGTATCCGACTGTTTTTGTTTCAAAAATTGCAATACTACATAAATATACAGAGACTATAAATTGAGAGCAGTGTCCCCTCAACAAATAAGCAAAATCTAAACTCCGCAGCATCTGATGGTATGTGAAGGATGTTATACTATTGCAATCTGGGTACTATCTTTTTCAATTCCAATAAAACATTCATTTACAATTTTTCCTCCTTTTTTTCCTTTTTTGTTTTTTCTCCAAAAATTTGCAATAGTTTCTTTGGTATGTTATGTAAAACATCCGACCAATAATAATCCTCATTTTGGATAATTTAAGGATGATAAGAGTATGGGGGGGGGGGGGTTATTCATTGCAAGGGTTGGTGATTAGATAATGTGGGGGGGTGGTCATTCATTGGAGGTACCCACCTGAGGTAGTCTTGTTTGCAGAGGAGAAGATTTGCCTTAACAAAAAGTGATGATCCGACTTCACCGAGCCTACAGTCACAGCAGGAGCACTTCAGACAGTCTTCATGCCAGACCCGATCTACGGCTCGCAGCAGATACTTTTCTGTGATCGGCTAAAATTGATCGTAATAATAACAAAATGCATTTGTTTGAATAGATATTTTTTTATGGGAATATTAAATGTCGGAAATACTTTTTTATAGCTGAAGAGCGAGTTTACCTGCTCATTGCTGACATATCCTACATATCCTAAATGAAAACAAGGAGTTTTCACAGTGAGTTCAAAAATCAAATAAGAAATAAATATAAATATTTTCAATTATTTCAAAAATAAGAATGGATAAAAAATAATTAAAAGTTTATTGTTTGTCGTAGGTTCTACCCTATAGATTCTATCACTTGGACTTGCACCAAACTGCAAAGGTTGCTGTCAGGGCTGACATCTTCTATAAAGGAGTAAATATTAGCTAGAGTTTAGTTTAGCTAGTTCTGGGGCGACTTAATGTCAGCTAGTTTCAATTTTCACAAGCTAAGGTGGGAGCTAGCCATAAATTTCATCATTTCAAGCATCTGAAAAACTGGGAACAGTTCCGCTGCCAAAACTTTATTCCTCTAGGGTAGGTTTTATTTAAATTTATCCTACCTGGTTACAGCCAGCGCAGAGATTTGTGTTGCCAGGGCTGACAGCAGCAGCCGCGTTACCACCGGATATTATAGACTCTATGTGACCATTCATACTCTGATGTTGTTGACAGTCCCCTGGCTGTGTTCCACTGTTAAGCTGCATATTTATTCTAAGAACAACAACAAAAACAAGCTTAAGATATGCAATGCCAAGTCACCTTGCAACAGAAAGAAAGGATTGGCCCAGAAGTTGCCCATGGACAATGCAGGCATGAACTCTGAATACACCTTGATGAAATGCAAATTTCTTTTCTTGCGTACTTACGCCACTTCCCTGATTTCATGGACATGGTTGCTTTTCGGGTTATTGGCCTACAGGCTTTTGATATATTTAATATGATTACTATGGCTGAAAACATTGTAATGTCAAGGCCAGATGCCCCTGTTACTTTCTTCTTCTTATACACTTTTTATTTTGCAGACAATATCATCCTGGTTGGCTGTTTTACATAACATGTCAAAGAAATTAAAGCAAAATTTAGCGAGGGGAAAGAAAAAATTTTTTGGGTCCGATATGAGATACAGTTCTATGTAGTGCTGAGTAGATTAGGAGTTCTGTTATTGAAATATCATCGCAAACTGTGCAGGAGAGATAATACCAGTAGATTGTTATCAGCGCTTGTTTAGCACAAATTAATGCTAATTGGCCTTATTCAATCAGAATTATACAAAACATAGTCTTTAATTAGTTTTATATCTTTGTTAATTAAGTGGTTTTGAGATCACATAATTTGAGCTTTGTAGATTCCAGGGGCAAGCTAATACTCTCCAAGTTAAACTTTTCAGGATGGTGAGGTTATGATGTGAATAGCAGGCTCAGGAAAAGCTTTAGAAAGTTAAGCAGTGAGAATGCTGTCTGTAGTCAGCACAGTGAGATGCTTATGAATGTACTGACACAAATGTAGTGTCCAAATTGCTGTTGGCCGACTTTTTGCCATTGCATTGTTTCATAAAAATCTTTGATATTTTTGATTTACCAAGAAAAATTTCAGTGCCTATTTCAGCTTCATTTTTTAAGATGAATGTAGACTGTCTGCCATTGCAGTTTAATATGAAAACCTAAAATTGTGATACTGGTGTTTTGTGACATTTACCAAATGCTGTTCTACTGCAGGGGTCTACTCAACAATGGATACTTCAGCTGCTTGATTACCGGTTTGCATCTCACAAAGTGACTTAGGCAAAGGGCTAAAGGAAAGTGTCTTGCACACTGTTTTGTAAAGATATTTGCCTCTTAGTGTCTAACCCTATGAATCTCATGGCTTATTCCAAAAGTTTATAAATTCTGAATTTTCAAGGTTATTTATTTCATATTGTTAACTTCCTGCAAAACAACAGAATATGACTTTGAATTGACCTGTGTAAAACCTCCAGCAGAAAATTATTAGACTGCTAATAGTTTTAAAAATATGAGAGGCAGGCATCTAATATATTGAAATTTATACTCTGGTACCACGCTTTGTCTAGTAACAGGAATGATAATCATTTCCCAAGGGAACAGAAGAATCTGGATTAACCTTTAGCATAAATAGCTCTGCTGTCTATTGAACGCTGAGAAAGAATATCAATTTTTGTTTAAAAGAAAACATCATACAGTCTTTTTTCCTTTGCAACTCTGATGAGCATTGAGTACAAGTTCGATTGATGTCAATATTTCAAAGACAGAAAAGGAAAAATGGTCATCAGTCAACAAGAGTCGTTTGCTTATGCGACAAACTCGTTTCATCATACATCTCCTTGTTGTTGCATTTCCCTTTTGAAGATTACCTCGGTGGTTAAGCATGCTGCAGTTCATTTATGGTGCTTGATCACAAGGATAATTATGGTCTAGTGTGGTGAAGCAAAACAGGAATGGTTGCATGAAAATGACATGTTGTTGCAGTTGATGGTTCAATAGTGTTGTTTGCATAGAGAAAAGATTGAAAATGGAAATTCAATCATGATAATATCATTGGTCCGGAGCTCAGCAGAAGAGCAAAATACAGCGAGTTTGCAGACTTGTTTTTACAATAGAGTATGCAGAAAAGAGTGCGGGATAGAACGGTGCACGCAAGGACTGGGAGAACCTTTGGATGAAACAGGACCTTGTGGTTTTAACCAACAACAGTTACCTGATACAATACAATTGTTTCCTAATTCCACTCACCTGTTTATAATGCTGAGGTTGTCCAAACGCCCAGCTATCTTTTATCTATCTCTGTTAGGATGTGTCTGTGTTGGGAAACCTATATCGTAGTGTTATGCCAGCACACAGAGCTTCCTATGATCCTTACAGTTTGATGGTTCAGACTTGATTAGCATTGGCATGGAGATGCTGCCATACATATACAAATCAATGAAAAGCTGCCGCGCATAAGCAGCAGTTAAATGATGAGAGCTGAGTTCACAGCTTGCCGTAAGAGTCCAGATAGATTATTAATATTAGCTGACTGCGTTCTATCATTAATACCAACACCGGGTAATATTGGAGATCAAAACGTACATGCAGTTTGCCGTGTTCAGAACCAATACAACGGAGGTACTGCAGCAACGGGGTTGATATCGCGTCGGCATGTATATAAATGAATAACAATAAATACTATTCTGCTGCTGTTGGCCATTAATTCGACGAAAGGCACTGAGTAATCAGCAGTAAATTGTTATTTGCATGCTTACTAATTATAAAACTGTTATTATAGATAAACTAAATGAAAAGTATAGGAAGCTATGTACAATATCTGGGTTCACATCTCTTCCATAGCCATAGCTAACTTATTCGAGATGAAATGGCTGTAATGGCACTAAATTTGAATCAAAGGAACTAATCTTCACAAGTACAATAGCAAAGTAAACCTTTCATGCAGCCTGCTACAGCTTCAACAATGTAGTCATTAGTGTAATGAATGCTTTCGAAATGGTGCCAATTAATTGGAGGGAAATTAAAAGCCATGTCATCCATGTGATGGCTCTGTATGTTGTCTAGACATTTTCACAATGAAGGGTGTTTGCTGTTTGAGCTGTTCTTATCAAACAGTTTATGCTTCTGCATGGAAAAAATTTGTTTGACTAGTCAAATAGTAAAAGCAATTCTAGATGGCTATTTATGGAGTAAAGTTTCTAATTATCTGTGAAGGCATTTCAATCTGTGACCTACGTCTATCTAAGGAGCTGGGGTAGGATTTGAAAGGATTTCGTTTCCGGTGGAGGGTGTGGGGGGAGGGGCACGGCGAAAGGTTTGACCTCTGATCTCTGTTACAAACTTTTATATCAAATATCACCCGTGTTGCTTTTTTTAAAGACAAGGGCTGAATCTTTTGCCACAATTTAATGATTCACAGATAATTACTATTATACAAGACTTGATTTATTTTTTCTTTATAATTCATTTATCAACTTGCCAAATTTTGATGAAGAAATTTCACAAAATTTATTTTGCAGTGTGTGAAAGTCCACAAAATTTTTCCACATCTGTCTGTTCATTTTCATATTATGTTGCTTGCCGGCCTGATGACTTTGCCATGACCTACCAAATGAACAGTACACTTGTTATAATCTTTGTTCGGATAGTTTTTTTAAAAAGTAAGCACAAATTAGGTACAGAGGAAATTAAATTGTGGACATTATCTTCGAGTCCAAGACCCACATACAAGATGGCCCTTTCATATTTATAGCTAATGCCCTACATGATGGGTTAGAATGCGTCAGATCAATCTTATACCGTACCAAGAAAACATTGCCTCTTATCTACATCAGGAAATTACTATCAGCTTTGCAGCAATGGCAGTAATTGGTGTCAGGGGAAATTCAATCTAAGAAATTACAAAATCACCGTTGCAACCAAAATTAAAATTATTGAATACTTCTGCATTGCAATCTAAATCTAGCCTCTAATATTAGTTTTCAATGCTCAGCTAGATTCGCAATCAGGCTGACGCCTCAACAATCATTCTAGATCCACATACAAAATCCAATCTAGATTTTATTATGTTTACAAATTCGCAGTAGGAGAATATCACATTGGCACTTTACAATAATTATAATTATTATAGGCAAGAAATTAATTTGGCCAGAGCCAGAACATATATGGGACGGTTGATTGGTTCACTAATAAATAATACAATCACACAATTATTTTCATTTGGCTAATTGATTACTATGCTGACACATGTGCACCAAAGCTGCTGCCTGCCTGCCACTGTATTAAGGTATCTGACAGGCATCACTGAATCAGGAAGCTTCATCGGCCGCAAACTACACTATCAATCCGAATCATGCTGCCAACCTGAACAATGTGTAATGGTATACCTCATACATGGGGACTGACATAGACATGTGTTTTGTCGTAGGGCCTGACATAGCACATTTACCACAAGATCGGACCAAGTCTCTTTGAACAATCACGGTGTAGCCCCTATTTGTCAAGTCATATATGTTGTCAAGCTTAGGTACATCATTCTATCATATATAGGACCTGTTCATATTGTATATATATTGTAGTATATTATACAGATAGAATAAATAAAATAAAATAATGAGTAAAAGAAAGGGAAAAAAAAGTTTGGGTGATCATCACCTAGACAGACAACTGTCTGATGTTATTCTGAGTTTGAGCAGAACACTGCTAAGTTTGAGCAAAGTTGAATGGACGGATATCGATATCATTGTAAACACTCAAATCAATACCAACATTGTGATACATATCTGACTCTGAACCAATGTTAAACAGCAGGCATCATTTTATCAAGAGCTAAAAAAAGATGGGTTGTTTGCTTTGTCATAGTACGTGGTTCATATGACTCGTACTTGTCCTGTTTTAGAGCCAAATCAAATAGTACAATTTGTTTTGCAATATAATCAGGAAAACAAATAACAATCAAAATATAATATAATGGTGGAATTATTATATTATTTTCGTTATGATGGTATTTAATCAGTCACTCTATCTATCTTGTACATTGACTTCCACTTTATACTTGGAGAAGTAGAGCCACGCCTCCAAGGATCCATTTAGCAGCCTTCTCTTTAGTCTTCAGGTTGAAGGTCCACACATAGGTAGGACCTCTCTGCTTGGTTTTATACACTGGACACTCGTAGATGTTTCTTGTCTCCATCCTGTCAACTGGGATGGCCTTGATGAATATGACAGGCATGGCTGGTGCAAGCTCCTTAAGTCTCGCTTCACCGATCATACCAGTCTGCGTATCCCAACGTGCACCCTCCATAAACAGACCATGGACGTAGGCACCCTCACGGGGAGGTCCACTCATGTCCTCTCGAGATTTTTTAGTTACGTCACATGATAGAGCCATCTTATCCAGGGGCCATTCGTTCTTACGGGCCATCTACAAATGGAAAACAATATCTATTAGTAGTGAAATGATAAATGCAATGATGGAAACTCTGCTTTTTAACAGCGAAGAAAATAGGCACGCTTGTTGGATTGGAGGACGCAACATCTAAAATTATTGACCAATTACCACACGGCTCAGGTTGTAATAATTTATCCATATTACATACCTGTTGCATAATGGCAGTGAGGAAGGACTGGGGGTTGAAGAATCCAGCGAGCCACACGGCAGCAGGAAGTTGGAAGTCGCTGACCCACGTCTCCAGCTCCTTGATTCTCAGCAGCAGATCAGCGTACCACTGTGAGAGTCCAAAGAGTGAGGGATATGCTCTCTTGGCCCAAGCCTCAGGCATTCCATCGAGGTAGAGCGCATTACCCAAGTCCTCCATGTCACTGGTGATAGTAAGCTCACCCTATCAAGAGAAAAACACACTGTAATGATTCTTGCTCTTGATGAAGATGGAATTGTGGAAAACAGTGCGAAAACAAAACTACATATCACTTCACTTAATGAGGATCCGGTTCAGGATCCGAGTGAGGAATCCGTGTAGTACGGGCAGCAGCAGTATAACATATGTATGATGAGCTAAAATAATTATAGAAAAGCTCTCTACTGTTTTCTGAGCACTAAGCCTTGATAGGAAATCTGGCTGGATATGAGGATAATGCAGACCATCTACTGCCTCATGCCACAAGATCATGCATTGTTTGGCTGTGAATTTTCTCATTTTGCAAAATTCATGTCACACCATAGACTAAAGTACCACACCTTCTCATGTTAATACGCCCTTTTTGGCACAAACACTATGGAAACTTGTCAATACCAACACCCGTAGATCACAAGAATAATGGAATTTTTTTTAATCATCCGTTCTAATATGGAACCATTAATCATTGCTAGAATTCGCACCTTGAGACCCAGGTCCAGCTCTTTGAGGGATCGTTTCATCTCATTGGTGAGCGTGTTCATACGCTCACACTCCTGGAAGGCTACGATCACGTACGGAGTTCTCTCCTCCGGTGGTACTTTGTTCATGATCTCCAGCATGTTGAACTCGTCAGGCAGCTTTTCGCTGATCTCATCAAGGATTGACTAAAGCAAACAGCAAATAGGAAATTAGACATAAAATTGAATAATACTATCCGCGGTAAGGGGGCATATGTTATGGTATAAACCGGTTAGTTAGAGTGAAATGGGATGAGATTGTCTTTAAAATGGGACCAACAGCAATTTTTTTAACACTTTTATTGGAAGTCTATTTCATTCCAGTAGTTCCAATAGCTGAATGTTTGCCGAATAGTGCCGATAAAAAAAGTGGAAAATGAAACAAGAGAGCTTGAGGATGAAGATAAGTTGAAATGAAGAGAAGCTAGTATCAACAGTCTCACCTTGATCCTCTCATCCTTAGTCACACCACCACTAGCACCTGCTCCGGCCTCTCTCGGCTGCATCTCAAACACTGTTCTGAACAGGTTGTCAGAGTTGGTTGTAAGGAACTCAATCTCAGCATTAGGATGGAGACCATACAGGTATGGACTCTCCGGTGGCAGGCACTCATCAATGTAGGCGTGGTAACCCTTATAGTCTGAGTTGGGTGGTACTGGGAATCCTGGAGCCAAGTACAGCTCACCCTCCAACTGTAAGAGAAGCATAATTATTTTATAATGTAGTTTTTTTTCTAAGTGTTTATTGTCTTATAATTACAAGAATAGTAAGGTTTTTAAAGACTGACTAAAATTTACAAAGAGGCTCATCAGATAGTTCGAAACTAGAGTTATGACAGCCCCGTTCAGCACTGTAGTCCTCGACAGCAGAACTGCGCCGCCAAGAGAACAGAAGTTAATTCATTACTTTGAAAAAAACCCTTTACCCTGATATACGCAATCAAATAGACAGTTGCACTGAATGCTGAATATTATCTAGCAATGAAGCTTAGTTTGATAAACTGAAAATTTCTCTCAAATATTTTTCATTTCCTCCTGCCAAACTTAAACCGGGATGACAGTTGGTGGCAAGTGATCTTCTGCTGACAGGCCCTGCATCATTGATTACGTAAGCATCGGTATCGTATTCTATTCTTAGCGCTTTGAATGGCACAGACCGCATCACGATGTAAAGCTGTTTAATTATTAGCCAATGCAGGCTTGACGGGTTGGAATGGAGAAGCGTTTTTGATTGTGCGTTGATTACCAGAAACTCAAGAAAAGATGAAATAATCCCAAATACAATGTTCTCATTAGTCGGAGATAATTGCCCAGTATTTAACAAATCTTGTTATACCAATGCTTATAATTAGGTGCCAACCATATTGCTTCAAATATAAACCTACACTTTTCAGGCCTCATTAGCGGCAAAACAATATTTTTACACTAATGCATCTGGGTGCAAATAGAAAACGCCTAATTTCTGCCCAGCCATACTAATTGTAAACACCATTATTATAGATGTTCATTACTTAAAACCCATATCATTAATACATTTCATCTCTTCTTCTCGCAAATTTGCGCTACCCTTTCCGAAAGTTGGCCAGGATTTTGCTATGTAAATTGGGTGCAAGTAAAGCTATCTCCACAACAATAACAGCGAGAAGTACAAGCTGCAAATCAATCAAACAAAATGATTACTACCAATTGATCAGCTAATTACTTATTTATATCCCTGGACAAAGATTGCATTTTACTGAATTGTCATTTACTGTGGGAATGACTCTGACGTCACTCCCTCAATATTCTCAGGCGATGTTAATATACTGCTGATATCCCTATTCAGTTTTTAACCTTTGTAACGGATGTGAAGTGCACCCTATATACCATACCGAGTTACATCAGGGAGTTTCGTCCCAACCTTCCTGGTCACATAAATTAATAAAAGCATCCTGAGTTGCCTTACCAGTAGAACAGAACAGACGACTCCCAATGAATTCATGGTGAGAAGGTCACAACCAAAAGGGGTTTATAACCCAATCGGACAATTAGAGTGAAATGAATAAACGTGCTGATTTCTCGATGTTATTTATTTGTTTAAACTTGTATGTAACTTACCATATCTGAATGCATGTACTCCTCTAGATATGTTCTGCACAGTTTTCTATCCCAGTCATCTGTGATATGTCCACCGTACATAATCTCTCCAAACAGGTATCTCAAATCCTCCCAGGGTACCTTGGCATTAGCCTCCAGGTAGTTATACAACACCATAGCACTGATCGTCAGATCTCCGGTGTTGTATGGATACACACGATTCCATCCTGGTGGTACAAAGGTTTATCGGTGATAAACAAAGAGCGAGATGGAAAAACTACTGCTCTTAGTTAGAAATATGTCAGACATTGGAGTATCTGTGTCTGACGCCTAGCATTTTTGTGCCAAAAGGCATTGGAAACAAGGAGTCAACAGCTACCTAATGGAATAACTGCTCTCTTACCTTGGGGACCGAACTTTCTCCTCTCACATACAACAGCATGGAAATAGCAGAGGGCGAACAGAATGGATTTGAACTCATTCTCTCTGGCACACATCTCCATAGTGTCCTGGTTAAAGTTATCCAAAGCTTTGTGCAGATTAGCCTGCATACCAGTGGGAGGCTCATTTGTGATCTTGATAGCTGACTCAAGGATACCCTGTAATCATATAAAACAGTATAAAATATTACAACAGCTGGTCAGGCAGTGCGCCTCTAATTTCGTAAAAAAAAGATACATACAGTACAAAATTGTAATACCCGAGTTATCATACAGGGATATGTCAAAATAAATTTTAATTTTTCATTGGGGCCGACTTTGGAGAGTTTAAGGAAAACTGCATCATGGGATTTCCCTCTATAGCAAATATTAATGTACAGACAAATGCGAATACCAATACTAATTCAATTGCTGATGATAATGCTAATACAAATGCAAATGCCAACCCTAATGCTAATGTTAATGCTAATGCTAATGAAATGTTACCTGTGGGATGAGATGATAGGCTGGATCACCGGCTGGTTCAGCAGAGATATACACTCTGTATGACTCATGACCAGTCATACCAGACTCCTCAAGCTTCCTCTCCAGGGTGCTCAACCACTTGGCGACCAAGTGAACATTCTGTGTGGGGAATAATAGACCAATATAGTAATACCATCAAGATTTGCGAAAGAAAAGTGAGTCAATAGAAAGCTAGTAACTAAGCTAACAAGATTGATTATAACATTTTTCTCAAACCTCACTACCATAGTGTAACGAGAAAAATCTTGATTGAAGCAAGTATCAGATGATACTTCAATCAAATCAATTGAGTTAAATTAATTAAAATGTAATTTAATTCAATTCAATTAAATCAATCATACCTGCAGTACGACCCAGTGGCCTTCTTTAGACCCAAGATCCATAGCCTGTTCAGCAACGATTTCCTGTCCTTGTCCCAGTGAGATATTGATGAAGTTGTTATTGTCAAAGGTGAAGCCTAGTTTTTTACCCAAGGCTTCCACATCCTTCAGGGGGTCGACACCAGGAGACAGAATGAAGAACACAGGTGTTCCTGGGCCTGTCTCCTCATATGATTTGGCAAACTCAATAGCTCTACCTGAAACCACATAGAAATATTATTTATTACAAATAATGGCTCAGCAGAAAACAATTGTTTTAATTTGTGATTAGCTGTTGAACACGTGAATGGTCGGCTGCAAATGGTAAAACATCAGCAATTGTGGGCTTTTTTTGGAAAAAATTGATTCTGTTTTTATGCTAAGTATGAAGTCGAGCTTTTTTTTGTAATCTGTTTCCTTCCAATGCAACACCGATTTATTTATGTTGCTACCAGTACTGGGTGTCTTGAACTTACCCTCAACGTATTTGGTTCCAAGCATCTCTGAGACGAAGTCGGTGATGGCATAGCTCATACGATCAGGACGTAGGGCTCTCATCATGCACAACTTCTGCAGAGAAGATTTGTTCTTCCATTCCTGTGGGAACTTTTCTTTCTCAGGGCACTCAGACTCAACAAACTTCTTCCATCTTTTAGCGGATCCCTCGATGTCACGATCCAGGTTTCTAAACTCTTCCATACCAGATAGAGCCTTGATACCTCCCCATCCATTGTGGGAGAGGAAATCTACTGGTGAGCTGACATTCTGCTGAGCTGGGAACCTCAGCAAGAAGTCCAGCTCTACTGGGTTAATAGCCTTCGATACTAATAGAATCTAAGTGAAGATACAAAACAAAATTGTAAGCTCATGCTTACATGTTCCTATTGTTACGTATTATATTATCTATTTGGGTCAGGCTGTCCCCCCCCATCCCCGTAACTGGGCACGAGCCTAGCTACAGGATACGAATTAAGCAACATTAACTTCTCTAGCAATAAATGGGAAGACAATTACGCATACTATGATGTATTCAATATTTTTGTTTGAACGAAATAACATCAATGTATAGCGTCTAGAAAAAATTACAATATTGCCCTTTGTAAAAGCCATGAGAGTGAGTTCATTGCATAGAGGGTCATCTCAATAAACATAATAATATAATTAATTATATAATATGATAATAATATATAGATACTTACTGTGAAGCACATCTGAGTGACAAAGATAAGTTTGTCTTTCTCAAACAGACCTCTGCTGGTGTAGTTAAACACAGAGAATGTGATGGAGTCGATCAGGTTAATCACACGATTCTTCACATCTTCTGCAGCCTCAGCCTTCTCGATAGACATACCGAACACAATACTGAAAGCCTGAAATAAATGTGATATTATTTATGAAAAGAAGAATACATTTTATTTGCGATAGATGGAGATCCCCAATGGTGAAACTTGGTCTATTATTGTTATGATAACATGTTTTTATTGAGGTTTTTTATATAATATATAAGTATGTTATAAACAAACAAAAATAACAACTTTTGTTCAAGTCATGGCGCTTATGTTAATACACATTCAGTTATGAGGCAGAATTTATGGTGGAAAACACTGCACGATCTTGGCACGATCTGTCTTTTTGATCACTAATTCCATATAATTGCACAACAGTTACATGCAGAAGTTGGTGTTATTTTTTAAGTGCCTACCTTGAGAGAGAACTGGTACATGGGATTGATCTTGAACAACTCGTTCAGGATGAAGTAGAGCAGAGAGGCTCGAGCAGCTGCTGGTCTGTAGTGCTCCCTGGCCTCGTTAATCTTCACTTCAGTAATCTTAGCCTGTTCTACCTTCTCTGCGATCTCAATAGCTGTAGATTTTGTTGTCTCCAGATTCTCAACCAGAGCGGTATCTCCGAGGAAATCTCCCTCTGTGAAATTAAACCGATAACATTGTAATAACAAGCATAAACGACCAACGCTGGCAAGTGCTCTGATTAGAATCTAACCTTGCTCAATTCACACTATGAGTGAGGGATCCTTGAAAGGTATTGACAGCCACCTTCACCGGAAAGGCTTGCATATATTTATATGAATTCATGGATTAGTGATAAAATACACAGTATGGCTATTTGTGGAGAAATTACATCAATATATAACTTTGAGTCCGTAATTGGATCTAGCTAAAATTCTGGCAGCTTTACCATTATGCATTGACTGATGTCCCAGGAACCCAGGCAAGCTACTTACAAGGGGTCGGCTGAAGGGTTACTGAACTTATGGCGATCTCGATACCATTGTTAAACAGAGAACTAAATCCATTATCATGTGCTGTTTTTCTGATGAAGAATGAATTTTCTCAAACATTGCCCTTCTGGTCGTCTTAGACATATTAAATATCGCAGCTCATGGGGCAAAGACTGTTTTCTGAGGCAAATGTGCATCACACTTAATGAGATTCTTTTTTAAAAAGTCCATAGTTCCATACACTGGTAGCAAGCTCTTATTATGACAAAGTATATGCATCCATTTTTCGCAACATTTAATGTTTGTGATAGCTAATAAATCAATCAATCAATCAATCAATCAATCAATCAATCAATCAATCAATCAATCAATCAATCAATCAATCAATCAATCAATCAATCAATCAATGAATATATATCAGTGCTTGCAAGTGTGCGCGTAATTGATTTTAGTTCTCACCTGCGGCTGACAGCCTAGCCAGCAGGTCATCCTCAAGCTTCTTCAGCACAATCTTGAACTCGTTCTGCTGTCTGGTGAGGTCTGATTTCAGCTGCTCCAGATCTGGTCTCTCAACAGCCACCACCTGTGCCAGAAGCTGGTCTTCTAGACCATCTTTGGTAACAGTGAAGTTGATCAGGGTGGTCTGGGCCTGCATCTCAGGTTTGTAGTGAGGGTTGGCAAGCTACAATGAGGGAGAAAATCTGTAAATACTCTATATAATACATATTCTGGTTCACTAGCTACTTTCAGGACCATCTTGTCATGCTTTATTCAGAATCGATAGCGTTTGTCTTCCTTTCTGTGAAACCTGGTTAAAATGACTTCAACATTGAAGCCGTATAACATTCAATGCCTTTTCACATGTCTGGGAAGTGATTTTGATAAAGAGATTTAATTGGCTTCGACAGCCTTCTGTGTCATTAAATTTAGAAATCTGCAAGTAATATTTGTTCAGCTAAGACTAGCCTGGCCGGCTTTAAGTGTCACATGCAGTTATAATTAGCAGATGTCTAAAAGTGCTAATGCTACAATATTTCCACTCGCTTTTACCAAAATAATGTCGAAATTTCTGATTTCTACACTCATCCCTGACTCATATTTATATATTTGTTGACAGGTTACAACTTGATTTGCGTCATCTCACTAACCTTGGTCTGTAAGATGAGTTTGAAGGCTTTGTTGTACTCGACCTCCTTATCTCCCATCTTGATGTATCTTCCCTTCTTAATGAGATTACGTCCCAGAAGTGGGTCCAGTACAGGGTCAATGCTCTCCTCGATATTCTCAATAAGCACAACATCTCCAGACATTACAGCATGTTCAATTCTGTCCAGATATCCTTTAGAGCCAAGTCTGACTGTGATCAGATTTTCAGCGTATCTGGTCTTCACCCATTTGATACCCTAAAAGAGATATGGATAAGGAAATAGTGAGAGGTATGAATCTCCGAATGGGGCTGCACTAATGAAAATTAAGATTTGGAGCAGTAAAGTATTCGCAGAAGGGAAAGCTCGCCGTTTTGCACATGAGTGAAATGGTGACATTTGTGGCTACCTAACATTAACTACCCCTCTAGCTAAAATCAGTGCTAGCTAATATTAAATCACCTTCAAACTAGCTCAACTAAACAAGAAGAACACAGACAAGATAAAAAAAAACTAACCTGAAGCTGAGGATCGATCATCAGTGGCCACCTCTCACAGTTACAGAGGATGGTGGCGTTCTCACTGGACATACGATCAGATGGCAGACCCTCGTTGTTCCATGAGGCAATCTGTGCATCATCAGTCAACATGGTCAGTGGATCAATTCCTGGTGTGCAGGGTATGGGTACCTACAAATTGGAAAATATTAAATCAATGCTGTGCTTGCGGTAAAATTGCAAATGACAAAAAGCAATACGGAAACCATCGCCATAGATTAAGGTACATGTGCTTCTTGCAATAAAGGTGATTTTGCGAGCATGTCTTGCCAGTAGGGAGTGGGGGACAGAGAATAATTTCCACGGAAAAAAACAATTTCAACTGTTTAAATTTTTTTTTTCCGTGGGCGTTTCACACACATTAAACTTATATTTAAGAAGTAGCGGCATTTGTCCTGTCATGCTTACGTGCTACATTATTAGCAAGCAGCGATATCAATATCAAGTAAAAATTCAGTGCGTTTGAATTTTTCCCATACCGAAAAAAACAATAATGCAATGCATTGCTTCCACTTTTACAAAGTGGAATGCTACCAAACACCATAAAAGCTAGCAACTACCATAGATAAGGGATAGATCAATTCTGATCCAATTTGCCTGCATTTCCAGTCTACTGGTGAGCCGGCAGCAACTCTAAGGGGAGCAACTCCAAATGCATGCAAAGTGGATCATACTTGATCTAGATAAGGACAATATGAAAGGTTTTCTAACATTGATAACCTATTTAAATAAAGCTCTAGTTGTTTGATATGCTATGTTGGAAGTTTGTGAAATATCCAGGTTACTAAGGTAATTGGCAAGGCTGCCTTGCATAACGCTAAAGAAATGAAGAAGGGTCCTCTTTTGTTGCAGAAAACCCAAGAAAAATTAATAACAGATTTTTACGTGGTTACTATTATCGAACATAGCGTAAGCATAAATGAATGTGCCTACCCCTGTTTTATCCTGAAAGAAACACAAACAGCAAATGATTAGGGTGCATATAGCTCAACTCAAGGAGTGCAATGTAATTAAGTTTTTTGTAAGAAATTGTATTTTATTTGATGATTATGATGAACGCTGGCTAGTTCATACAGACCGCCATTCAGGTTGATTAATGGCAATCACATAGCAAAAGCTCCAAGTTAAAACGAGACCAGCCCACAGCAGAGCTTTCTTCAGGGATGTTTTTTAAGTTTCTCATATTCTGTGGATAGAGCTGTTAGTGTAACAAATTGTTTTTTCTGGTTAAAGGCCGCGATTGGTTACTTACAGAAAGCTGCTTGAGATATGGCAGCCACTGGCTATCCATCAGGTCCAGTCTGTAACTCTTGATGAAACAACCGACATAGGACACAAAGGCTGTCGTGAGTAGCACATCTCCGGGTAGAGTGGTAGCCTGTTGTTTAAATGCCTCAACAGATTCAGCCCAACGTACATTCTCAGAGGCTAGACCTCCCACCAAGCGGTTAGCCAGGCTAAAACACCATGAGTAGAAGTGTTAAAATAAACATGTCATCAAATCAAGAATAAAGGTGCAATAATTAGACATCGGTAAACCATCTAGGGGAGCTCCCTTCTTATCCTCAAGTTGAGCCTGATTAAATTTTTTTCCAATCTTAAGAGGAATGAGGAATGAGATGCTTGCCAACAAACAAGGGTGGTTTCATGCTGCAGGGGCCAGCAATGAGAATGTTGTACTAGTGAAGGCCTCAAAACTGCGCTGGACTCATGTATTCCAGCTAAAGGCACTGACAATGTTGACATTATTAAGGACGTACTTGATGGTTCTGTTGGTGTTGTCCGCCATCTCTTGACATCTTAGTTTCTCAGATGTGGCTCTTTCAAAGTCAGCAGTCAGCTTTCCAAGAGTCTCCTCAAGACTTCTGATCTTAGTCTGGATAGTATCTAGCTTACTCACGGCAGCAGCCAGATCAGCATTAGCGGCAGCAAGAGCGTTTCTCTTGGGCTCGACGTCACAGAATACTCGGTAGAAACTGAAAAATATCATGGCAGTGAAGAGCTAGAATAGCATACTAAATAAGGGGATCTTTCAATTACAATGTGCATGCTATACTAAAGCAAACTATCACTATCACATGGCTCAAAATTATCAATCACTTGATATTTCGATTGGACAAAATCGCTCCTAATTCACTCACTCAGAATGTATTTAGTTGCATCAATGAGTGAGCGATTTCTGAGCTAGGCCCTTAGCAGATTGCAATTTTGGCTGATTTTAAGTTAAAGATTCCCCTGGCTCAGAACATCATGAAAGAATATCAACTGTAGCACATGTTTTATGAAATGTATGACATAATATTATGAGCTTAGCTCTGAACAAATAACTTAGCATGTGAATGAAGCGAACGTAATAATAAACAGCTCAGCTACCCTACGTCTTATTCCAATTGCCCACAAAGGTTGACAGAATTATGTGTTTGGAAAAACACAGAGGAAAGATCCACTCATTTAGTTGCGGTTTTTAACAGTGCCTAAACATATCTAAGACATAATAAGATAGAGTTTGCAGGAAAAGACCACTCATTGACAATCTACCATACTATCATAGCTTTACATTGCGTACAAAATGTCCAAATACCGTAGTAATTTTATCCTAGAACATACATAATGGTATTTGTCTACTTACGTCACAATATTGATGGCCCAGGCGCAGAGTCCAGCAGCTGCAATGGACTTAGCCTTAATAAAGTCAGGGTCGAATTCAGGGTCTAATAGAAAAGGATCTACAGCCTTGAGACACGCGTCGGGGATGTTCTCTTTGTCATAGTTTATCAGCTGGTCTAAGAAACCGTCCACCTAACACACATTATTTGATAATAACTAATTGTTTGAGCAACATAGAATAGCAGCTGGCTAATACACACAAGTCAGATACGGGATTTCAGACCAAGTTAGGTTATAATTTTCATCTAACACGATGATCCAAATGATCCAAATGATCCAAATGATCCAAATGATCCAAATGATCCAAATGATCCAAATGATCCAAATGATCCAAATGATCCAAATTTCATTGGCACATTTTACCCGTTATCTGACCTGTGTGGAGCTACAGCCATTAAATGAAAGGAACACTGAACTATAGTAAGCTGAAACACTGTAACACGCAGCATAGAGCTAAAAGATATAAACTGAACTATAGCTGCGAAGTAGCAACTTCTACCACACATACAGATGTATCGGAGAGTCATCAGAGGTTGTCAGAAATTCACCAGGTATGACTTCCATAAACACTATTTTTCTTTCTTTTTTCTCAATTTGCAAAAGTTATCATCATGGTCGGATCGTGCCGAAGAGATTAATAGTAGCAAAGAAATAATCATAGTAAATTAATTTTAATTTAATTAAGTTATCCATGTTTTGGTGGGTGAATTGCTGACAATGCATCCGTGACCTCTGAACTCTGCTGCATGTTCCCCAGTTACTTACGCCACAATATTAATGGCCCAGGAACAAAGGCCGGCAGCAGCGATTGATTTTGCCCTGATGAATTCTGGCTCAAACTCAGGGTTACTTAAGTATGGTTCCAGGGCTTTCAGACTGGCGTCTGATATATTTTCCTTGTCATAATTGACAAGTTGGTCTAGAAAGTCCCCGACCTGTTAATCATCGCAAATAGTCTTAAAAATTGAATTTTAAAACATTAAAATCTTGATTTTCATGGCAAGAGATAATTGCTTCCAAAATTAATCATTAAATTATCAACAGGTTTATATAAATGCAAAAAGCTACAATAAGCTTTATCTATAATTAAATATTCAAAATTATTCAAGGACCCAAATGAAATTCTTACTCACCTTAGCCATCATAAGTTTGGCAGCCTTCCAACTCTTGTCCTTTGGTACCTTACCACCAGGTGCCAGTAAGCACATACAGGCCCCTAACACTGTGACGACAGCTGAAGGTGGTGACCCGAAAGATTTCAACTCAGTCAAATTACCCTGTAATATAAACACAGATTTTTTGTCAATAAAAGCCATCATTGGGTCGAAGCTATAATCTTCTAAATAATTGGCTATATAGCTCTAAAGATGGAACATTTCTCAACGCTTACAATAATATCATTATTACACCTTTTTAATGAGGCTTCCATAAAAGTATTATAATGATATAAAAGATACCTAACGGCAATAAACTGACAAATACTTGTTGGTGGAAAATATCCAATTTGTACTTGATTTGTAGAACGGACCTTGTTGAGTGTGTTCAGGGCTTCTTGAGCAGCAATAAGAGCAGGCTCAGCCTTAGCTAGATCAGTCTCACAAGAGATCTGCTTCTTTGTGACCTCTTCCTTGATGACGTTGACCTTCTTCTCTTCACCGTCAGCGAACTCCTTCTCCTTAGAGACTTTCTCTGTCTCAGTTCCGACAATCTGAATCAGCTTATTGGCGTCTTCGTTCTTCTGTGTAAGCTCTATCTCCTGAGCGGCAAGCTTAGCTTTCAGATCATCTACCTGTCCAGCTGCAAGTAGATAAAGTTTTGAGTATGTCAGGCAGATATTCAGAAATAAAACAGTTCAAAGGCAGATTGGCATGGTAAACAATTTCAATATATTACTGGGCATGAATTATCAATGGTGGAAACAGTGCAAAACTTCCATAAGGGAAGGTTACTAATAGTCCCCGCCTTAAAATGTCACTATGTACAGGAAAAAATCAGTAGAAAAACAAAACCAACAGTTTGACTCATACAGCATGCAGCATTAAGACAAATGGACACGGCGTTTCTGATTGGTTGAAGCAGACAAACCTGTAGATCGGAGTTTCTCCAGACCGTTCTCAAGACGCTGCATTTTGGCGGTCAGCTCATGATTCTTGGCTGACAGGAGATTGAGGTAGAGAGCGATTTGTTCAAGGAAACTCTTAGGCGTGGTGTAATTGTATCTCTTCTCATTCTGTAGATACATTTGGGATGCGTGGTTCACAGATGTGTGGACATAAGCCATGAACTGTGAGACGGAGTCCTTGAGCTCTTCTGGTAGATATTCACTGCTATCGATGAATCTTCTGCTCACAGACACCAAGGCATCTTGTGGCCACTCGTGGAACCAATCGATGCTTGTACAGTTGACGACTCCAGGGAACTTTCTTCCTCGGACTCTCAATGTACTGCCGACTGGTGAGAAGCACAATACCACCTTCAACATACGCCTGACACGCTCAATGAAGAACTTCCAGCAGGCTTCTCTCGTATCCTCAATCCCCTGTCCCTTGACCTCATTTCTGACACCGTTGATGCAGTTCTCGACATCATCATCTGGTAGAAGGTCAGCGACCTCACCAGTGGACAGCAAGTCATTTACTAACACCAAGAACTTCTCATCTGTCACCTAAAAACCATAAGATCACCGATTGCAAACAACTCATTATACCATTCCTTTTTGGCAGTCGGACGATTGTCATTGATATGAAACCCGCGACATGATATAAGCGCAACGCCAAATTGAAGTTTCAAGGCAAAACATATGTCTATGAGTGCAATGTATGTAATTTAATCAAAGTATTATCTTGTGGGATTTCTAAATACTAAATTAGATAGAAAATATATTCACATAGCAGATGACTGCATTAATAGACCACACAATTTTGTGATGCAGAAAACAGACAATTTTATAATTATTAGCATTATTACTATTGCTAAGTCTTTTAATTCTTTGTATGAGCATACTACAGACATACCTGAGCATCTGTCATCAGGAACATACAGCCGACATTCTTCACACCAGCCTTAATGTAGAGTGCGGCCAGATCGATCTTCAGATCAGCAATACCGTATCCCTTCCTGATAGTAATCTGGAAAGGCTCCAGACCAGTGATAAACCCAGCAAGACGAGCCAGAGACTGCTTACCAGATCCTATCAATCATAAGGTGATAAATTGTAACATTTGGTTTTTTTTCAACACTTTTATCGGCAGTCTGGAATGAAATTTCTATAGTGAATTTCAATAGTGAAATGTTTTCCAATTAGTGCCAAAAAAAGGAAAAGGAATAAACCAAAAACGTTAAAATGAATTTAAAAAAATTTAAACACAACAATACATACAACAAAATTAGCATCCTTAGCCTTTGCTGTTTTGAAATGGCTTAGAATATTACCGCGAGTCCTTATCTTCTTCCAAAAACTCGTGCCCAAATATCAATCAACGAACAGTGGTTTTAACTTACCTCCAACACCAACGAGCAGAGCATTTCCTCTGGGAGACTCCAGGATTCTGCTGATTCTGCAGATATGCTCCATGGCATCCTCGAACAACACCAAGTTCATGGCAGCGTTCAGCTCATTGTAGTTATCAAGCGCTTCAAGCAGCAGCTTGTTCAGTGTGGGCCAGTCAGCCACCAGCATATATTTGGGATCTCCGATACCTAGAGAGAAGAAGTTGAGGGAAATGAATACATATGCAACATTAGTTTTACACAGATCATATCAATCTCAGTTCTCATAGTTGTGCTAAAATGTGAAGTCTGTGAAACCTTGCACCCTCCCCAGTCCATCACACATGAATCATTTGCATGCATATTATAAGTCGAGGGGGCAACTCTGAATGTAGGTAAACTGGATCAATTTGTTCTAACACCATCTTACATATAACAGAATAATCACTTGACCAGCATGCAAGAATATAAATTATAGACAGTGGATCTGTGATAATCGTAGAGTCACTGAGTGTTGACTACTAGATTGCGATGGACAAGGCAGTTGATGTCATAGACTATGTATATGTCCTACATGATAAAAATTCATATTTTACAGATGTCATGAATCATTATTAATACATACCAAATTTCAAAGAGCTTGCTGTAACAATTGTATTTATGAAAGATTTTGTGGAAGTTCAACATTGGAGACTTAGAGTTACAAATGGCTACCACAATGCATACGTCTCAATCCGATAGCACAAGTTCGACAAACACACCCTTCAGACCTAAACTCATATATCCACTATAAACAGGTTATCGGGTTGACATTAAGAAGTATTTACCAGTAGCAAAGTGGCAGTAGATGAGTGGTGCTTTCTTGAACACATCATCAGGCTCAATATCCTCAAAGGACTTTTTGAATACATCTCGCTGAGTTTTGCGGAAGAGCTCAATGTCAGTTGTGTCCACCATCTTATCACCATAAACTCTCTGAGCCTCATGAGACCAGATGGTTAGCAGGTCAGTTGTTGTCTTTACAGACTCTACTGTACTGAACAGCACACCCTGTTGAATAGAGTTAAAACATTAAATTATACACATGAATTAATAAATTCAATAAATATTTTTTAATTTATTTTTAAATAATAAATACTGAGTTTTTGAATTTTGCCTTGTTTAAAACATGACTTATTACTTATTGCTGACATTTCAATAGTGTAAGGGAATCAAAATATAGATTATCTTGATTCGGGCTTACAAGAACTACTCCATATTGGATTAGAATAGATCACTGGGCTTTGCAAAGAAAGAAAGATGGAGATCTGACAAACCTGGAAGATATTGGAGAGATCTCTCAAATTGAAGATGTAGTGGAACTTGATGGCTGTTGGGAGGAAGGTGGAGGTCATCTTGGAATGAAGGTCAAGGGCACCGCTGACAACGTTAGGTACAAACTTGATAACCTGCTGATTCATTCCACCTTGTTGCAGATGCTAAAATAAATCATAATCAAATTTTGTTACTAGGAGGCATTACTGAATAGGAAATTACTTGGAGTTGTAAAAGTGTCAATATCAAAATGCAATTTGCAATTAATTTCTAGCTTTCATTAATTTAATTAATTTCTAGTGTTCCACATTACACATACATAAATTTGAAATAGGTGTGAGGCGAAGCCAGTGAGGAAATACTAATTTTCTTCTACATCTAGTTTTGAGTAAGATTTGTATTGTTTTCCATCGAAATCAGAGCAGATCATTCACATAACTCACCTGTGAGAGAATGCTGCAGTAGATGGTAGCCAGAGCATCACGTCCAGGGAACGAGAGAGCAAACACACAGAAATGCCTCTGTAGACGGGGGTTGATGGTGAATGAACCGGCTGTGGGGTTCATGCAGGACACATACTGAGTGTTATGTACATCCTTCTGCGATAGTTTCTGTCGATCATACCAATGGCTGTAATCCAGATGCTGCCTGATCAGAGTATGTGGCTGTACTGTGAAGTATTTGTCAACCTGTATAATATAACAATAGACATATAAAAACGATAAATAAATATTTTAATAATATTATACAATTAAAATTTAACATCATGGTAGTTTCCTTATTGTTGCTGTCAGTTGGTTTGAGATATAGGTTGAATCAAGGAGTAAGAAGAGTATTGAGCATGGGTTGAATGAAAGATCTTTTTGGAAATATTATTATTTAACGTTTTTTTATTATTTATGTTATTATTATTTCTATTTTTTATCTTTATTATTATTACATGAAGAATATAGGCAATCATCGATTAGAAAAAAGGGTTGATCACAATTTCTCAATTAAAAACAAACAAAATTCTTTCAGTTGTCTTACCTCAGGCATGTTCATGTCATCGATGAAGTAGACCAGTCTCTTGTTACCGGGTGGTCCGTAGTTACGTCCAGCCTTCTTCTCTAGAGGTTTCTCCAGAACCTTCTGCAACATCTCAGATGTGGTGTAAAAGTTGAAGGGTACATTGGCAATGTTGAAAGACTCGGGCAGACCGGCGAGTTTCTCGCTCATCAGTACAGATTTACCAGAACCGGCGCTACCGACCAACATGACTGGTCGTCTCTTCTCAATCAGCAGATCCATGAAGAATTTAGTTCTGCTAGTCTCAGCAGTGTGTACCAGGGCAGACTATAAAATAAAAATATCACTATAACAGACAAAGTTCCTTGCGAAATGTGACATATAATACGAACAGTAATAGCTACTGAAATGAAATTTATGCAAAGAAAATGGCAGCTATGGTGAACAACCTATATATTTGCCTCATTAGTGAAACAGCCTTGCATATTTCATTATATTCAATATTATTATCACTATTGTCCATCATTTTTTATTTGTACCATTTGCTTGCTTGACTTATTTTAGTTGTAAGCCACATCTTATTACCTGTAGAGGAATATCAGGGTCAAGTTCGAATTTGGTCACAATCTTAGACCAGGGCTCAAACTTGTGAGTAGAGTTGTCGATGTAGTAATCGAATACAGTGCCAGCTGAGGGGAACTTGATTGTCTTGAACTCATTGGCCCACCACTTGGTGAAGTCGACTCTGTGATCTGTGAGCTGATCCTGGAACAGGCAGGCACCAAAAGCCCAGACACAGCAGAACACAAAGTATAACTCATACAGCTCCTTGGGACAATCCGGTGGTGTATTCTCTGCTACCAGCATTACCTGTAATCAGATATGGAGGCTTATAGAAATACGTAGAGTGATATATATATATATATATATATATACTATTTTATTTGGCAGACAATATCATCATCTTTTCCATAACGTGCCAAATAACGTGATAAGTTTGACCAATGAACTAAACTATCTTAGTGCATTGGTCTGATGTAAAATAGAAGTTTACTCACTTTAACACTTTACACAGCAAATTTATTTTGGTATATGAGATGATCAATAATCCCTAGAATCAGTTTACTCAGCATAGAACGTGCCTATTATAACACTGATTAACACCAATGTGTATGTAAAAGGGGGGGGGGGGGGGTTTTCCAACATCAACACGGGTCATGAGTAAAAGACAGTGTGGGTTGTCATGATTGTTATTGAGAGTAATGTATAAATAATTGTTAAATTGCTGATCACAAAACTGATATGAACAGGTGATTGCATGATATGAACAGTGTTGACCTACCTCAAGCAGATAACACAACATCTGGATGTGAGCAATCTCAGCGATGGGTGTGATCTTCTTGAATCTTAGCTTCATGATATCCAGGCATGGTGGCACATACTTCTCAAACAGAATGGTAAGGTTAGCCTTCTCTGACTGAACCTCACGGGTGTCAATCCATGAGTTCACATATCTAAAGTGGGAAAATTATCAAGATTGAATAAATGTGATGATTGCTCATCGTTATTCTGGAAGCTTCAACAGCATAAAACAATATTCCATTCTTAGCTATACTATCCATGATGATGATGATGGTGGCGATGATATTAACTTTATTTCAACCTTCAAAATCCCCACATGACAATCTTGAAGGTTGAGTGACCACATAGCAAGGTGTTACCTAAAGTGTAATTATTTTTCTAAAGTGAGAAGATTAAAGGGATTAAATTTTGTTATTATGATAGCTCATCGTTATTCTAGAAGCTCCACAAGGATAAAACAATGTTCCTAGCTATGTGGATTTAGTGACCACATAGCAAGGTGTTACCAAAAGTCCAATTAATTTTACAATTTAAACTAAGCTGTTCACACTTACGGGTTCCAGCCGAGATCCTGTGGGTTAATGTAGAGGATACCAGCACGTGACACTGTGGCCGGTGTGGCTGTCTTCAGATGTGAGATCTCAAACAGAAGTCTCATGGAGGGTGTCAGTGGGATACGCTCGTTAGAAGCCAAGGTCAGCACCTAAAGGCAGATAAATGAAACTTTGAATAGAGGAAGAAGCAACCAAGTTCATTCAACCAGTTATTACACGCAAGAGACCTAGAGATGAAATATAATCTTCTTTCAACCTCAATATATATTATTTCATCAGATTTTAAATATGCTAGACAATAATCATGATCGAATTGTGTTCTCCATGAGGAGACAAATCATATCTAAAAGAGAGCACAGAAAGGTGTCATATGTCGACATCATAAAAAAATTTATTGACGCAAGTACAATCACAGCTACTTGTACTGCTTTTACCTTGTTGTCATCCATGACAGTGTTGAGTGACTCAATCCACATAGGATCAATATCACCATCCAGTACGATCCACTTCGGTCCGTCGTGTGTGATGTTAGCCAGATCTCTCATAATCACAGAGAACAAACCGTCCTTCCACTCACGAGTAGATGGGTTGATAACTCCAAACAGCTCGTCATTAGTGACAGCTTTGGGGTTGAGATCTTGAGCGATTGGTTTCATCTTCTGCATCTGGTAGGTTTTGCTGAGTGTTTTCCAGACCATAGATTTACCAGTTCCGGCATTTCCAATGATGAACACGGAGTGACGCACCTACATTGTACAATAAATCCAATTGACAAATGTTCACAAAATCAGACATAATTCAAAAAATGATAAATCTGAATGCTTGTTTATGATTCTTTTTGTGGCAGATAATGCATTTTCACATAATCATGTTATGTTGTCATATTATTTCTTTCTTTTTTCTTATCACTTTTATTGGCAGTCTATTTCATTCCAGTAGCGGAATGTTTTCCGATTAGGCCGAAAAAAAGAGGAAAAGGAAAACAATTTCAGTAGTTCACTTGTGAATGGACATACCTCAAACAATTCCTGAAGCTGTACAACTTTGAGGATGAATCCTTCCTCAGGCTGAAGCTTGAGAGCCAGAGCTCCATTTCTCAGCTCCTTCTCAAACTCCAGATTCCTCTTACGTGGCACATCGAGAGCAGGGAACAAGTCACCAATCAGACCCATGAAAATAGGTACGTCATCTGTCACAATCTTGGGTGTGTTGAAATCTCTTAGAGCTCTCATCAATACCTGAAACAAGCAGCATGATCAGTTTACTACTTATGCCCCCTCATATCTACACTTTTCATTTGGCAAACAGTATCATCCAGAACGGATGTGTTTTATAACTTGCTAAAGAAATTGAGACAAAGATAATTAATATCAGTGGATATTGAAATTGCACACAGTTCACAACATGAGAATACAACACAAAGCGTCCTTTTCAACAAACAAAAAAAATCAATGATTGGAGTTGCCCTCCTTGTTTTCATGTGCACATAGCACTGATTGTATGACAGACAATTTTATCTTGTTAACGACTGTACCTGGTCCTCAGGTCTGTCAGGATCACTTCTCTTCAGAGCACCAGCCACCACAAGTACAGACTTGATAGCTCTCAGACCCCAATCGTAATGGTCTTGTTTGGAGAGCAGCTCTCGGCACAATGTGTACAGAGTGATGAACTTTCTGGCAAGTAAACGGGCATCTAAGAAACCCTCAGCGACCAACATAATCTCACAAATCAGCTCAAAGTCAGGCACAACCATAGCACATGGTCTGAACAGGGCCTTAAGGTTCTCTGGCAATTCAGCACGTCCAGCATAACCTGCAAGAGGGAAACAAACAATTGATCAAAAACTGCTTTAACTGGACTGGACATCTAACACACAGTGATTTTGAAAGACTGCATTGGATACAATACAATACAATATGATTACCTGAAGTCCTCAGGAATTGGCACCAGCAGTAAATTGGGAGTGGAAGTATTGCAATTTTCGAAGCATTGCTATTATGACGATCATAGAGAAAATAATAGGTATAAAACATCTACCCTTTGGATATTCACCAAAAGTATGGAAAATGAGTCTCTCAGTTTCAGTTCTCACATACAGTTAATGTATCATTATCATACTACTTTATCATACAAACCTGGATTCATTGTGATGAAGAGTCCGACTGTTGGAGTAAGGTTGATGTCTTCACCAAGGAAGGAGAATCTCTTCTTCTTGTCTCTGATGGCATCCTGGATACATTTGACCTGGACAGCCACCACAGACAGCACCTCTACGGCGATTCTGTTGAACTCATCAAAACATCCCCAAGCTCCAGACTGGGCTAGACCCTTGTAGATGTTTCCGATAGACTGTGGAACAAAATAATCAGTGCCAATGTTATCATGCATATTGAGGGTAACATACATGGCAGCATTTTATAGTATTTTTAAATCGGATCAGAATCAGACCAGCAATTGAAATTGTCTTTCTCTGGTAATTGCTTTGCATAACTGTAGACAAGATTTACTTCCTATTATATATAGATCATTTTATTTGGCAGATAATATCATCCTGTTTTCCATAAGAAATTAAGGCAAAAGTTGGGGAAAATTTGAGTTAACAGTAAAATGTAAAATGTCATGAGCAACATAAACTATAAGCAAATAAATCTAACCTTGTAGTCCATCTGTTCGGAGCAGTTGAACACATATACCATGATGCCAATAGCTCGTCCCAAATCTTTAGTTGTCTCTGTTTTACCAGTTCCGGCAGGCCCAGCAGGTGCTCCGCTCATTGTCAGATGGAGAGATTGTGTGAGTGTGATGTAGCACCTGTCAGTTAGTGGTGTTATGACAAGACGTGGTGTGTTACCCAGGTACTCATATGAATACTTGAACTGGGCATCACAGATATTGGCATAACAATGCCTGCCAGTCTCATCCCACCTATGTCTTAGCTGTGACAGCCACATGAAAGCTGCAGCACTGTCAATCTACAGATGAAAAAATAACATTGTATTGTTTATGACATGTCCTGTTTATGACAAAACAGAGGGTTGGCTGCCCCTAAAGAGGGACGCAAGTTGCCCGAAGTCCTCATAATGAGAGTGTGATATATCCTAGAAAACTAGAATGCATCCTAGAGGTGAGGCCATGGAGGACCTCCTAATCTTGAGTATACAGCAGGCTGCCAGAAACTGAAACAGGCACTAATCGCCCATTGGCAGTGACACTTTGATCTTAGCCAATGTTCGATGTCATACTATCATATCATTCATATCACCATATCAATTTTTTTACATTTGCAGTTCTGGTGATGTGCAGTACTGATAAATTATTCATTTTTACTCTCCAGGTTCAGAACCTTACCTTGTGAGTAATCATCTTAGCGACAACATCTCGAGCGTGCACATCAATGGTACAGATGGTCATAATCTTCTGTCTGTCTCCCTGAGTAAGCTTAGAAATCAGCATGGAAATAAGCTGATTTAGCTGAGTGATCTGTTTCTTGTTGTAGTCTTTGAGGGCGTTCTCATAACCCTCCTCGAGTCTGGCAAAGGCAATGTTGACCTCAGTTGTCCACCAGACCTGAGTACCACAGAGGGCCACCTGAGCAGGGAAGTCAAACAGCCAAGCCTCTCTTGGCTTCTCTTCATAAGCAACAACAGCTTCTGCGAACTCACTTCTTACACTTTCCACCATGTCGTCAAGCAGACGATTCAGCCAAACCTCAACCTATGAGTAAATTATAACAATGCTAGATTTTATGAGGCATTGCTAGAGTGCATAATATATTCACAGGACAGTTCTGGCCATCATAGAATTTGGGTCAATTTGTATACATAATCGGAGTCCAAAGATTTTACAGGAATGCTGAGTGCCGCTTATTTTCATGGGTGAAGCTATTTCAATGACCGCAAAATAAGGTACAGAGAACACCTCAAATACAGAGAAGACCTCAAAAATAGTCATACTGATTCCATATGAGAATTCTGTGTGTCTGAAGCAATTCAAGTTTTCTTACCTGACCATCACAGTCACAAATATGAGCTAGGGTTACTTCTTCTCCGTCCTTACTGAACATAGAAGTAGCGTTCTTACTGCACACCTCTCCTTTGTCATCCTTCTCAAACTCCAGGGCTGCCATGTTATCAAACAGCTTAGTCAAATGCTTAGCCACCTGCAAACAAAATATTTTGTGATCGTTATAGGCAATTTTCCCTTTTATGATACTATGAACAAGTGAACTTTATCATTCAATGTACAAAAATATTTAATATCGTTGTGAATTGAGAGGTTTCCAGAAAATCACCATTAGGCAATAAATTGAGTGAGTTCACTATGAGCTAGTGATAGCAAGAAATTATATAGAGTATATAATCTTTCTGAATAATCAGTTAATGTCAGTACAGTAGCATGATGTGAGTACAGCTATTTTCTATTACTTACAACCACAGGGTTGTTTCCATTTGATAGAATGTCGAGCAGATCAGCAGAGGATACGAAGTAGAACCTGGGGAAGGCGAGTCGCTTAGTCTCCAGGTATTCAGCCAGAGCTTTCTCACAGATACTGAGGTCAGACTGAATCTGTTCCAGTCTCTCATAGAGACGAGGTTTGTTTGTAGCCTCGACAACATTCTTTGTTCCTTCGACCTCATTGATTAGACCCTGAAAGAGACAAATTGTTTACATTGTAAACAAGGCTTTGAGATCAACGGTCAAGCGTGTGGCAGAACTAAACACCATAACCATCTGCATCTACAGCAACCACAAATCACACTCTTTAAGATACCAGTGATATGTGATATCCAACAAATTTACCAAATTTTGATCGAGCCTTAGATGGGTGAACAAAGATCAATAGCCACAAGATATAGTTGTGAGAAAACGTAATAGAATAGACTGTATACCTTGAATGAGCTATCAATCCTGTCAAATCTGTCAGAGTCATCAGGCAGCTGTCTTCTGATATCCTCAGAGCCGATGAAGATACTCTCTAAATGAGACCAAGTTCTCTGCACCTCAAACCAGATTGTGATAACCTGGAATCATGTAGGATATAAACTAAATTGATTTTTCCTATTCATAAACAAATATACATATGTACTGTGAGCAGCAAAAATGATGTATACAAAACTAGGTTGACAACAGTTGTTCCTCTAGTCCCTGGACTATCTAGCTGTTCTCTTGCTTTCTATCATATATATTCTTTTTCTTTTCATCACAAGCATTCTTTTATATCTTTCCTTTCAGCAGTATAAAAAAAGAAAATAAAATGTATGTGTAGCATGAGGATATTTAAAGTCAAGCTATATACCTGATCAGCATTACTGAGCTTCTTCTGCCAGCTGCTAACTTGCTCCTGGAAGAAGGCGATATACTTGCTGGTGAGCATGTTCTGTAGTTGTACTTGATTGTCCTCAAGAGTCTCAATGAGCTCCTCAGAAGCACCCAGCAGAGTGACTTTAGTTCTCGGATGTGGGTGGTGATCAAACTCCATTGTCTTCCATGTTACATCCAGCTCTCTAAGTACCTTCTCCATACCCATCTCCTTTACGGCCTTGTCCACAATTCCTCTGACCTATGAAAATAAAAATTAACAGTTTAGACACCATATCAAACAGGGTGGGAGACAAAAGACCTGTAACAAAATCTGCCTGTACCAAAAACACCAGACAGTATTTCAGCCTTATGAATTATAGTTGGTCATCAAGACAAGGTAAGATGACTTGACCAAATCCACATTGTAGCATTGTAGTGTCATCCAATGTGGAAAATCAAACCACTATGGTGCCTCAGTTTTCGGAGTCTTTTAAACTCACCTCATCCTCAAACTCGTGGAGGTTGAGTGAGACCAGATCACTGAGAGTTGTGCTCTCATCCATAGTGAACTTGACACCGGTGGCCTGCATAAGCTGCTGCCAATGTCGGTCTCTGATAGCTGGGTTCTGCAGCTCAGCGACAGCACGCAGTGATGTTATCATGTTCTTTACAACATTTTCTACCCCGCCATATGTATCCCAAGCTCTCATCTCTTTGTCCAGTGATCTGACTTCCTACAAGATTAAAAACATTATTTTAATACTTCATGTGAGGGTTAAAATAAATCTTATCTTACCTTATCTAAGATAGCATTTATAAATTCGTTAAATTAGATCAGATGTACAAAGATAAACAAAAATCTTGAGTTTTATAATGAATTCAATTCAAAGCTTGAACCTTTTGGTCCCGGTCAAATCAGGGCATGCCTATAAATTATGTATATACATGAACATGGATTATTGTATCATTGTTCGATTAAGTGCTGAAGTAATAAAATTAAAATGCAGCAGGCTGTAATGTATACCTTAGCAAACTTCTTGCAGTCCATGTCCATCTGCTCGACATTGATTGACTCCCAAGGAGTTGTCTTCCAGTCCTCGATAGAGCTTCTCACAAGATATACATAATCCCAAAGGATTTTCAGCATCTTAACCTCCTTTCGGCATGTCTTCAGCTGCTTGAAGTCAGGTACATTGACCTAATAACAAAGAGATCTGTACTTAGAGAACTGAACATGTTTTACATAATACCTGCAATGGATTTCTTGTGTTGAAGTGGTATAAGCTTGTAGAATGTTGTATATCAGTAAATATTTTCAAGGAAATACAGTAGTAGGATTGAAAAAAGAGCGCAAGAGAGGAATAAAGTGAAGTGAAATAAAGCATTGAAGATAGATTGTCAGTTTTTTGTTTGCCTACTTTTGCTGTCATCCATTCTGTACCAGAAAATGTGTGCTTTGGGTATAACACATTTGTGCTCAAAATAATATTTTGCCAATCTAAGCTAAGATTACAGCTTAAATAACCAATAAGTGGTTCCTTTAAAGAACCCTTCTCATACATCCAAACACAGAAAAAAACTCAAGTGTGTTGAGTTTGGGACAAAAAGTTGGTGAAATTTCCTATACATAAGTCTTACCTCGACCTACACATGACACAAAACACAAATAGTACACTCAATATAAGTCACAGTCTGTGTAATCTCTGCCAAAACCAGGTAGCACTCAGCAGTGAACCAACTAGCTAGGAGTATGCGATGTTTTGGACTTGGTTTTGTTTCAACCATAGCCACATATAATAATCTGGCTATGGTTGAAACAGATTATGAGCAACTTTTGACCATTACAACAATCAAAGTATTCGAGTTTAAAGGCCATTACAGGTCTTGTGCGCCATGATCAAATCAAACAGCGTCTTGAAAACTTCCTTATGACAGTGCATCACAATTGGACATTGTGTACTTGCTGACAAAAGAGGTCACCAACAAAAACATGCTGTCAACATTATACAGTTACATTACAGAGTATTTACAACGCTTTCACTTACCTCAAACAGGGCAGCGCTCTCATTGAGAGCAATCATCTCCTTCTCCATGGCATGTATTGTCATATGCTGTACATCGAGCTGTTCGTATGAATCAGGACACTCATAGAAGAAAGGTCCGATGGCTCTGAACTGCTCTCTGAATGTATGCTGCTGTACGTCGAAGGTAGCAGTCTTACGTCTGATGTTAGCCACCTCGTTAGTCTGTAGAGGAGCCACTTGCTGCTTCACTGTGATAGCAATCTTCTTAGTGTTGTTCCATTGCTCAGGTAGCTCTTGCAGCTGCTGGTGAACCTGGATTAATTGATAATAATGTTTCGTTAAGACCCAATCAGACATGAATAAGAAGGAACCTGGCCTTACATACATTAAGAGATTTCTTTTTCTTGACAATTTTATTGGCAGTCATTTAATAGTGAAATGTTTTCCAAGAAGTTCCGAATAAAAGGGGAAAAGAAAACACGAATGACATCATTATGAAAATATTGTCAAATTTGATGAAGATTGAATACACCCAGCGCTGTCAAAATTGAAAGTTCTTTGCTGTTACTCCTTACACCCTTATTATATTGTAGTCTAAACTTTCCTACCTCCTCAGGCATTTCCTGGTTGTAAGTCTTGAGAAGCTCGATTGTCTCTTTGAGTGGCTCAAACATCTCATCAGTGGCTGCCTGTCTGTCTCTGACAGCGATCAGGTGACCCATACAGCCGGTCAACCCTTCATAATCTCCCTCAGCTACCTCGGTCTGCAGACCGCTATCTGTGGCCTGGATGAAGGCGCTCAAGTCCTTCAAGCTGTGAAAAGATAAATGAAATTATTGTTAAGAGTCAGCAAAGTGAAAAGATTTGACCAACATTGTATCTATCAATGAGCAACAATGGTAGTGGTAGTCAGTGTACTATCTCATTATTGTTAATGATAACGTGTTAACCAAATTTAGTTAATCATCCCTCTACAGAATACTGAAGCGATCATCTCACCTGTTGGTAACATGATCAATGAGATGTTGTTTGAACATGAAGCTCCATCTCTTGATGATATTGAGAAGTGCCTGCTTGAATGGATTGGCATCAACTCTGAACCAGTTCTCAAAGATATGGACTCCCTGAATCTCCTCGACCTCATCGTAAATCTTCTCATATGTGTCGACCTGAAGCAAAAAGAGGGAGATTATCAGCTCATTATACAAGACAGGTTGATATATATTGATAGTTGGTTGGTTGATAGGTTGATCTTACCATCAACGGCATTGACGAATCTTTAAGCTCGAGGTAAAGAGTTATTCACCTAACATCAACGAGGAGACAATTCTGCATAATCACACATTTAACTTTCATTCATTGTTTATTTATACATGAATAAAATGTATAAAGTACAAAACAGATATTCTACTTGAAGTGGCTAATGAATTAAAAGTATTTATTGGTTTAAATTTCCTTACCTGTTCCTTGAATTGGTCGAGAGTTGGTGGGCATTCTGGTACTCCATCCTCAGCGTGAGCCTCGATCTCCTCAGCAGTAAGTACATGGTTATACAGCAGGAACTGCCTCATGAACTCATTCCTATCATCCACCCACAAGTAGGCGTATGTATCAAATGAGTTTCTGTATTCACATGCCTTGTTCATAATACCTATAAAACGACAACCATTTATTTAGAAAACCTTAGTAACAATTCCCAACAAAGGAGAAAACGGACTTGTATGCAAAGATGTAATGAGGTAAATACGGGAAAAAATTGCATGGCAGGCTCAGATACCTTCTGTATAGCACAAAGTACAATAGATTGGGTATAATCGTAGCTAAGTATAAAATTGTATATATGTATAATAACATAATATAGTACATAATATAATATATAATATTAGTAATTCGTATATAATATTAGTAATTCGTCTCACCTGTGACTCTCTCCATGAGCTCAGTTCTCATCTCGCTGAGTTCATCCATCTCCTCGAGATCCTCCTGATAGTGAGATACTCCAGTGTGTGTAGCCAGGCGAGGTATCAGTGACGCCTGCTTATACACATCTCCTACTAATCCATCTACCAGGTCATAGTAACCATCGGCGATACCGTAATCCAGAGAAGGATGGAATATCATATCAGGAATCTGAAATAGATAGGGCAGATTGCTTTGTATTCAATCCTGTAGAGGTAACAGTCCAGTAAAAACATCTCTGATCAATACCTTATAATTTGCCTGAAATAATACCATTGCAGTGTCAATATTTTGAATTCTTTGCAGAAACACCACTTCACAACACCACATCTTGTACTTATTTTCAAACGATTTTGTGACATGCCTTTCTATGACAAAAATCATCCCATTGACCTTACCTGTAGCTCAAGCTTAGCCTCAAACAGAACGTCTTGGCTGGCTCTGGAGACATCAGTGTTCTCCAGGAAGTAAGCCAGACTGCAGTGGATAATATTGAAGAATCCGTCGACAGTTATCTCATCTACATAATCCACATAAGCCTTCCAGGTGTCTGAGCTCTCATCAGCTTTGAACAGATCTAAGTTCTCCTGTAACGAGAAAAAAATTCAATATTATATTACAAATATTGTTTTAATTTGCCATATCAATACAGAGGGCTTAAGTAGATTAAAGGGTTCGTTTAGAGCTCTGTAATCAAGCAATGCCGCCAAATCATATCTTTACAATACTGATCTACAGGTTCAACACTGTAAAAATACCGGTTTATTTTTTTACAATATCTACATCATGTTATTATTATTATTATTGTTATTATGCAGGAGTATATTATTTTGAAATGTTTAATCAGCGTACCTTGACGAGAGCGTGGATCTTGGTACCGACTTCCTTGATCTCATTGTATCTCTTAGTGATTCTATCGTTCCTATCATCCAGGCTAAGCATGTGGTCAGTCTTAGTATCCTTCTTTCTCTCAAACAGAGCCAGTTTGTTCCATGTCTGCATGAGCTTAGTGATATTCTCCACATTATCTTTAGCTTTCTGTACTCTCTGCTCCAAATCGTGAACCAAATCACGAGTCTGCTCAATGTAGTCCCATGCACCTGATAATAGAGAGAACGACCATGAAGTATGAGAATTTGGGTGATGTGGACAAGAGATTCAAAACTGACCAATTATATTGCATAGATTTTAGAATGCCATATTGCAGAATATGTTTACTAGATTCCATACACCCTATGATCAATTATCATTATTATTCTCACGCATTTACAATTGCATTTAATTATTACACATAATATTATTTACACATTGATAATCACATATTTATACACGTTATTATTACACTTACTATCATTAGTCCAGTTGAGGGCCTTCTCTGCTTGCTCGAGCTGAGTGTCGATCTCTTTGAGCTGCTGGTCGATCAGCGGATACTCGACCTCCAGTATGGTGGTCCTGACCTTGTTGTACCATGCAACAGTAAGGTCAAGGTTGGCTCTGAATCTACGGAATATCTCGTTCTTAGCGAAGAGCTCAGCAGCGTCAGCGGGGATGTCCTCAGAGGCTCTCTTCTCCAGATAATGTACCTCACGCAGCACAGCCACAAGCTATCAACATTAAATGCAGTGTTACAATATAATTCATATGCAGCAGAATAGGGAATAAGTCAAGAATATATCTAGTTAGGTTTTGCCAGCATAGAAGGTAAGAGAGCGTATTAGTGAAGATCAAAGCCTATAAATCAATTTGATCATGGACAGAGGCTAACAGGAAATTGCAATGAGGAATTTTTAGTACCTAGTGAGGTCAACTAGTTATTTTTAATTTGCTTTAATTATAAACTTTTAGAAAACCTCAATAAATAAATAAATAAATAAATGAATAAATAAATAAGTGGGGTAATGCAAATTGGGTTGCGCCTGAATGTTACCTGTGGGTCAAAGTTGACAGCGATGAGTTTTGACTCCTCATTTCTTGTAAGCAGTGGCTGCTGGAGATTGAATGAACAAGCTTCAGCGACACCAGCAGTCCATTCAGCGTAGATACTAGACTCATACCTAAACAAGGGAAGCAATCAAGTTAAAGTGCTGTAGAACGTAATTAAGTAGTATTTGGTCAAAATTAGAATAATTTCATGTGATAACTGAAGTCAATTTGAATAAGTGTAGATCTGTACTAATACTTACTCTGAAAGCAGTTTCAGCATCTCCTCATACTTGATGAACATCTTCTTGGCTTCAAGACTCTGCATGCATGGATGGTCTACATGTTTGAAGCTACCCATTGGTACCTCGAGTCTCTGCCTCAACTCCTGGGCCCATCTCAGTCCTCCGTATACCTAAAGAGTAGGCAATATATTTATTGTATTGCATAAAGAGTATAAACTATGTTAAAGAGAGAGAAGTTAGATTCAGTAATAACATCAATAAGCTGATGACATCAGCATCATCATTTTAAAATATCTTTGCATAAACTATGTGCCTCAATGGATATAAGATGGCTCTTTATCCACTGTAAATCAAGGATCCTTACCTTTGGGAAGTTCTGGTGAACTGGTGGCACACCATCCGTGGAGATCCTCTCCATTTGTTGGTCATAAATGACTTTCGAGTAGTCTAACTCCTCGTCCATCATCACTACCAGCTGGGGGTAGTATGGGTCAAATATCTCCTTGATAATTGGTCTCTCAAGCAGTCCGCCGAAGATATCAACCAGCTTGAAAAGTGAAGAGATACCAGATTAGATATAATATTACCAATAACGCGTACAATATCACATGTAATTATGCAAAAGTTCCGCACCAGGCTTAAAAGAGTCGATAGTTGAATATTCAATGAGTATTATGGGGAGCTATGTAGATCAAGTTTGCCTACATTCGGGTTTGCCACCCTTCCAGTAGGGGGAAGCGATTCCGAATGCAGGAAAACTGGACCAAACTAGGTCTAGGAGCTATGTATCAGAGCAGTTGTGAATAACTAGCTTGCATGATTGATTTCAAATATTGTGTTTAGACATACTCTGAAGGCGCTCTCTAGTCCCGAACAGTCCTCGTAACCCTGACAGATGATAGAGGCCAGACGTCTGTCCAAGTCATGAATATGTCCAGTAAACTGATCGTAGTCATCTATAAACTCCTGCTCATTCAGATCCAGAGCATCGTATGACTTCTCACCAAACACCTAATTAAAGGATAAGAGTGAAGGGTATGTAAATTTCAGTTATTCCTTTGAAAATGAAATCTAAAAAAATGAGAAAGTTATAACAATGACAGGACAGGCTTAGATTGAGAAGTTCAGGGCTCCGACAATCACCCGCTACCAGAGAGGACAGAGTGGAGATAGGTGAGCGTAAGTGAGCAATTTGGGAAAAAAAAAGTGTGATTGATTGATTGTACCCAGCACCAATAAGATTAATCTGTAGAATCGCCAGATTTGCTAATAAATGTAACATGGTAAGTGAGAACGTATAATCGGAGAAGTTCTATCACAGAGAGTAAGGATCCTTATTTTGTTATTTTATCTACTATATGCATCATGCAATGAACTAGAAAATTTGGTTTCATGCTACACCATCACCAAATCTCAGTTACTTCTGCAATCATGCAGCAGCTAGAGTGTTATTCTAGGCTACCTGATACACTATATTTCAATGAATAAAGTTTTGGAGCCAGTAAAAAATTATGAAATCAAGATCAAATCCCTACCCAGTATACATAAATCAAGTTTGAATTTTATCCACAGGCATAACAATAATAATATAATACTATTATTATAATTATTATGTCTATGGTTTGAATAAGATAGTATAGATTAGAATAGGACAGATTGGCTAATAAAATAACCGTACCGCATTGCTGGTCGGGAACGATCTCTAAGTAAGCAAGCAAAGTATATCAACTAGTTTCAGTAAAACGATTATACAATACATAAAAAATTTAAAACAAGCATTATTTCCATTTGTGATCGTCTGGAGTACAAAAAAGGTACAAGAGTTGTCTGATTTGTATTGTTACTCATAGATGACAGGAATATGCCTTGGAGTGCAACATTCATAAACATATAAATGTGTATTTATATGTTTAATGTTTCACATAACATCTAATATTATATCGACTCCTTGAGTTTGTTTTGCACATATGGCCTTAGCTGAGACTCATCAGTAAATTATGCTTATCCTAGAACTAACCTTATACAATGCTTGAAATTCTATAAACATGGATTCGACTTGAGAGGAGAGTTGTTTGCCCTTGATTCCACCAAATTCTATTTTCTCGAGCTTCATAAACTCATTGGCAGTGTCCAGCAGAGTCTAAAACAGAGACCATATACGTCATATACATAAGATTTAATATGTCAGCTGTATATGAAAAACAAGTTCTTCGTTTCTAAACACAATGAGGCCAAAGCCTCTCTTCCATACAATTATCCAGTGTGTGGCTACGCTTATTGGATATGCCTGTGACAGAGGGTGAAATTATGAGAGTTGTCATAAATATATATTTCAGACCCTTCAACACACATCATCATTGTCATGTGTGGGCCAATGTCACATCTCTGTGTCATGGAAGGTATCATGATCATTCATATTTGCCTTTTTCTCTTTTTCTCATATCTCTATGGATTGGGAGATACCAATTAAGAGATGAAAATATAGGTTGTTTCATGCTGCACAAACACACTCACTAACCTTCAAGGTGTTAACTCTCTCAACAAACTTGTCAAATCTGGCAAACACAAGTGGAGCAGCAAACTCCCACTCGTTGACTTTCTCTCCCTCCTTGTAGTAGGTTCTCAGTTTAGCTTTGTGTTCTTCATAGCTTGCTCGGAATGCGTTGAGCGTCTTTAGACAGCTGCTTACCTTGACGACCACCTCTTCTAGCTCTCCAGTGAACAGCTCATTGGAGGATCCAAGGAATGCGTAAGCCTGTGAAAAACATCAAGATGTGAAAATAGTTAAGCTCGAAAGGGTCTTGCGTCCAACCCCTTGGTAGATGAAGGCATTGAATAGCAACATTTGTTGGTCTAGCAAATAACCTGATGCGTCTATATCTAGACATCATAAAACAGAATCTCGAATTCTGGAAAAACCTCCACACAAAAATAACGGAACATCTACTTTTCCTTTTCATTTCATTTGAAGGAGCTGAAGCTAAAAACAACATCACATCTGAGTAATGAAGTTACTAATTTGTTAATTGTCTCCACCTACCTGCTGTATGAACAAGTTACAGAGTTCCTGGAGCAGCACGATAATTCTAGCTGGGGAGCTGTAGAATTTACTGTGGACCCAAGCGAGACAAATGCAATGCATCATGGGATTGATACTGGGTATAGCCTCATCAAACTCAGACTGGAATAGAAAAAACCGCAAAAGTTTAATACAAGGGGGTCATCGGCACGATGCGATTGATACATAAAGGCTAGTAATAAAAATCTTGTTGAAATGACTAGAAATATGTGTCATAAGTAGAGCTACATTATTCCAACATCTGAGTAAAAGCCAATAACCAGATATTGATGTGGCTTTCGTTCCAATGGATGAGTGAATCATTTCATTTAATAAATTAATTTGAATTAATGTGTTTAAAATGTCTACAAACCTGCTCAAAGTCTTCAAAATGGCTCATCAGTGGTTTGAGATAGAGGTTGATATCCTGAGCCTCAGTCAGGGCGTTAACCACATCAGTGAACAGAGTCTTGAATGATGGATAGTAGGAACTCTGTGTCTTCTCAAGTAATTCTGCCATTTTTCGTACCTGATAACCAAAGAACAGGTCATGATAGATTGACGTCATTATAATGAGGTAAAAAACTGCATGATAAAACTGTGATGGATTCTCAAGAATGTTCAGCATAATTTTGTAGCATGATATAGACAAGACTTATTGTGATGGCACCAGATAAAAGACAGACAGTCTCGTGTATATCCAATTAAATATAATATAATATAATGGCTCGATGCTTAGCCATTAGTAGAACATACTTTGGGATTTCGGAGCTGATCGTATATACACTCTAGATTCTCGCTTTTGTCCTTCCAAAAGTCTACCTCCATGCGAGGAGTTGGGTTGAGACCATCAATGAGGGGCTGAGCGGAGTCTCTCTTCAGCACATCTCTGATCTGGTGTGACCAATCAATGATCACAGACTCAATGGCATGAATGAGCTGTCTGTCATACCACTCACTGAAATTTACAAACTAGAATTAGTAATTGATGTTTCAAAGTAGCCATAGGGTTTTTCATAAAACAAAGAGGCAGTGGACATCATTTGTGTAATAATCTTTGATAGCTAGGGTTTGCGGCATATTTCATAAGTTATTGGTTTTATTTGAGCCTAAAAAGATTTAAATATAAATAACACTACAAAATAAAGATAACCATTTGATAGCTAGGGTTGGTAACATGTTTTATAAGCAACTCCTTGGTTGCGCTTACTTTAATTTGTTTACACAAGAGTTGCTAGGCAATATGCTTTATAGCTGACTCAGCTTACAACAGTCTATTATCAAAAATTCAATTGCCAAATGAATTAGATTTAAATTAATGCAATAATTCTATTTTCTAAAGGAACAAAAGAAAATAGCGACAGAGTTAGATGGAAATTCAATGTACAATTTTTCGACAGATACCATACCTTTCATTCCCTCTATACCTTTGATTTTTTCTAAACCTTAATATATATGAATCATCAATAAATGCAAACTCATGAATTTGCACTGTTTCATAATGAACTTGGGGAATTCGATAGGAAGGAACATTGCTTGCCATATTGGAGAAATCGGGTGCAGCACAACATAAGAAATACACTTACCGTCCGCCTTCATCCATATCCTGTCCAACTTTTTCAGTTCCGACTGGAAGTGGCAAGAGGGTCTTGCCGTTCACTTGGCCAGAAACGACATACACGTTACTCTTCAGTGTGTGAACGTGTCTGCGAACATCCTGGGAAACAACTGCTGGCCACTGCTCATGATTCTTCTCATTGGTTAGAAGTGGAACCAGAATCTACGTAAATAAAAATGGATATAGAGTGCATTGATATGATAGGAGCTCACTTTGTTTAGATATTTGGTTTGATTGTGGATACCAAAGTTTTATCGATGATCAAGATTCTCAACTATGCAAGGTATAGAATAAGAGCCATTTGTCGCATATACAACAATCCTTACGTGTCAGAGCAGGTGTCATGGGATCCAATTCCGCTTGAGCAGTAATTTATTATCATCTCGACTTCATTCAGTTAATTAAAACTTCAATTACGAAGTGAAACATACCTCATCGACAAAAGCGGACAGCTGCTCTAGAGGTGCATAGGAAAGATCTCCATAGTAGAATGCATTTCTGAGGTTTGCATCTTTTGAAATCAGATCTTTTGCCTTCCTCACAAAATAGCATGCTTTGTTCCTGAGGGTGGTAGGCCAGTCATATGTTACAGACAAAGCACCTCCTCCAGCAGCTTGGATGATCATAACCATGTGGTCAGCTTTCTCAAAGAATTCCATGAACATCATTTTATTCTCCTCCAAACTGTACATTTTACTGAATTTGTCACCTTTGAGCCTCAGTGTCTTAAGGACATAGTCTGCCATGAACTCAACACGAGCATCTCCGAGCTCAAGTTCTGCTGCAGCCATCTTGTGGCAGGTTTGATTTTCACCACAGCTCTCAAAAGGGTGAATAGGATTTTTCACTAGAATATGTTATTCTGTAAAAAAGCAACTTTCCTCCATGCAGAAAGATTTGCTTTGTTGTATGTTGGCAGGGAGATATATAACGCAAACTCACGTTTTGTCTCATTCGCCTAAAGTAAGTAATATGATTGGTCTTTCAGTGTGACCTACATATCACTTCTCTCTCGCCTTCTGCGCCATCAACGCCATTACCCGCGACAGCCGAACATATTCGAGAAAACAGGTAAATCTCATCATATCTCGTCTTAGATACATGCCTTTCACAGGGTAGCTATGGACCAGATTGTGAAGAATATCCAGCTTTACCAAAACACATGTGAACCAATGCCTTATGTTATGGAACGGTTGATATTATCTAGTTTGAACATGATGAGCTGTCTGAGCATGATGGCAGTATTGTTGGTATGTTTAATGCGGCAATATGTGACCTTGCAACTCCAAAGTGTAGCTTGAATGAAACACTCATGCCTTTTTGTTCTGATAACATAACCTTTAACCCTTGGAATGTTAATTGGCGGGAACTGGGCAAGCAGACAACAGGAGAAGACAATCACTTAACAGCAAAGTGTTTTCCTTAATACATTTTCCGTCAACTAAGTGTTGCACGTTTATGACAGTGATGGAATATCGATCAACAGCCAATTATCAGCGCCTACCCTATTACATAACCATAATACTTTATAATTTTTACTTCAGGATCAGACAAGGGGTCTAGATGATGTCAGACGGGCATTTAGAGGCTCCATCAGACTGTGTGGTGCTCTTTGATCATCAGGATAGTATTCAACAAGCTGCTGCAGCTGTTGGTGAGTAAGAAAAGAATGATAGCATCTACATGAAAACTTGAGTGTATTATCTGTAAAGGATCTTCCTGACCTATGACTACTTTAACTGACAACCGAAGTTCACCACGATATACAGAAATTTCATGATAAAATAATAACCCAAGTTCTGGTTATAGCTATAAAATATTGCCTGATTTTAAGCTGAGTTAGTTCCATCTGATGTCGAGTCTGATCGTATAGAACCTCCTGCCAAGAGAGCCAGAGAAGATGAAGTATTCACGGAGACAATTACGATTGACTGGAATGATGACAATGTCAAGGTAAACCTAAACTTCCTCAGTAAAAAGTCTTCTGATATATTGCTATTTCACCACTTTACAGGATAATGTTGCCAAAGGTTCACACCTTTTGTGTTACAATTGACTGGAATGATGTCAATGTAAACCTAAATATCCTTTATGTATATGAATGAATATAAATGGTTTTCTTACCTATCCAGACTTTCTGTGTTACAAATCTCACAAAGCTTTTCGGCAATTCAACCGCCTTCCACTTTGAGATATCTCCTCCGTCCAGGAGGCTGTCGGGAGAGGGCAGGAGTAGACTAAGAGATATCTATACCATTTCCAACAGTCAACAATGTACTATATGTAAATATATGTTTTGTAGCAAACATTGTATAATGTAAACAGAGCCCTGTCATTAAGATTGGAAGAACTGGAGAATAAATATGAGATGTTACTGAGAACAGTGGGACAGCTCTCAAAGAAAGTGCAGCAAGTTGAAGAAAAAGCGTAAGTTCTGCCATCATATGATCTCCTACACACAATTTAAAACAATTTAATAGCTATTGTACTTTCTTCTGCTAGCCTAGGTGTTGACGCTAGTTCTCAAATTTGTGTAGGTGGTAGAATATATGTTTAATATGTTCATCGGAAGTTGAGCTTTCTTTTGCAGAGTTCCGGTGACTATGCGGGGACGTGGTACTCCTGTAGTAGTAGGATTACCTCAGTCAGCGGCCTCAGGTGTACCTCCTATTAAAAACGCCGGTATAGCACCTGGTAGTAACGTACAACTGATCACACTCAACACTGAAGGTTTGTTGGACTTGTCAATCTCTTATTTGTGCGGTAATGAAATCATCAAAAAAGTTTCAGAACCTTTGCAGAGTTTGTAAAACTTGACTTAATGGCTCCAGAATTTTTAAATGTGTTGATCATTCAATGCAATACTTGAATACTGTATGGTGCTGTTTATCCCAAGCCCCCTGGTTGAATATCGTATCTTTGTAAAATCGGTAGTTGTCCACCAAATGTAAAGGAGGACATAACTTCAAATTGTCACCCAACACTTACCGTTTTCATTTCAGATGATTTTCCAACTGGTGTCTGGCTTGGAGATGAGAATAACCCAGAGCTTAGAGTACGAGTAGCAGTTACACCTAGTGACTTACTGCATATTCACTCAAACTGTCGAACGCCTGAGAAAATGGCCCTTACACTGCTGGACTATCTGTTTGATAGAGATACTCAAGCTATTTCTAATCTCTCTGGGACAGGGAAGCATGGGAAGAAGCAACTTGACCCTCTAAAAATATATGGTATAAGGTGTAAGTAATATAACTGTTTTCAACATACTCACATATAATGTACAATTTTATTCCTTTGAATTATTCTTTATCATTTTAGATTCTGATGTCATTTGGTTATGTTCTGGCAATAAGTGCAAACCATTTCATTACAGATGTCCTATGGATAGCAGTAAAGTTTTATATTATTTTATAATTGTATATTGTAGTATATTAAGTTTTTGTGTATATATATATATATAGCATATATGTTTTAATGTTACCAAAATATAGAATATCTTAAGAAATGTTGACTGCTTCTTTTTCAGGTCACCTTATTCACCGTTTTGGAATCTCAGACCCAGTGTGGCATAGAATTAGACTAAACATAGACAGTAAATGTAGAACAGCATATAGGCGTAAAATTAAAGGACAGTCTATGGCTGTCAAGGGATTCAAGGATGACGACAAAGATGTCAATGAGTATATCACGTACACAACAACCGGTATTCATGATGATGACGGGGAACTTAGTATTCAAGAGGTGGGTACACTGTTCTGATAAATATTTGCTGGAATTTGAAAGTGGTTTGTCATCGATCAATTGATTATGCAATGGGTAAAGTTGATAGTAGGTACTGTATTTGTAACTCTAACTCGACATGAGGTGCTTTCCTAAAAGGTAGATAGAAAGTTAACCGTCGTGGAAACCATGATGATGGTATTCAATCCCTTTTCTATATTGACTATCACAAGATTTTGTTATAATCTTGACCCATTTTGTAGGGTGTCAGCTTGGATGGGAATGGAGGTCTACAGATAATTCATGCCACAGAAGAACAACTAGCACAGCTTCAACAATCACATCAAATACATATTCTAGATGATGGACAGGTAGGTTTGTATTAAAGGCTAATCTAATCCTGCTTCCATTTTGCTTCGTACCTTCCCTCATATCCTGTCTTGACAAGCTTTGATAAAATTTGCCAAGACATGCTTCTATTGTTGTAACTGTGCTTACGAAAAGATTTAACCTGCAGAGTTGAAATATGTATCGTTTCTGTTCCACGAATATAACTGCTCATCATCTATCAGATCATTGTATTTCATCGATGATCAAAGTAAGGATGATTTGATTCAGGTACCTGCTGAGTTACTGCAGCAGTTACAGAGTCAGCCTGGTACAGTGGTAGCTACTTCAGCTGCTGATAGTGATGGTAGGATACAAATCTCTGTGAGCGGGTTAGAAGGCACTGCTGGAGTGGTTAGCCATCCGACAGTGGAATATGATGATCCTAGTGACCAACTACAGGTATGATTATCTTTGTTCATTTAAAGTCCCATTGAATTATCTTCAGAGTAGGCATTTATTACAACACCTTATTGAGGTTCCCATCTAAGAATTTTATGAATAAAAGGAAATAATAACTTGTTGACCTCATAAATTTGTTGTTACCACAGGGTGTGTGCTACTGCATTTAATTTAATTGCTGAGGACTAAAACCGAGTTCTATCTTCTTACTCGTCTGATACTCTCTTACCTGAAGAATTGTGGTATTGTGTATAATTTGTTATCAAAGTATGGAAATAATCAGTATTGCTTTTTATATTTTTCCAGGTTCATGAACATGAAATTGGTGAAGATGGAACTGATGTTGTCAGTGCTGTTGCAAACCATCTATCATGATTACTGGATACAGGCCTCGTTTCTTTCAAAGTGGCACCTGCAATAGTATTGTATTTTGACTCAAGATTAAATACCAAATTCCTGAACTCGTAAGGACATTTGCCAGTTTTCATTTACTTAGAATTCAGCTCTGATAGTCATTCCATTTATACACAGACAGTACAATAACATGCGCTCATCCATGGGCGATAAAGAATTGTGGATAATTATAGCAATTTTTCTTATACCAAAGATCATGCATGTAGCGACAGGCAGAACTAACTGGAGTGCCCAGTGTATATGGATATAATAAAAAAATATACAAAAAATTAACCTCACGATATTGTTGCTGACATGAAAATTCTTCACACAGTTTTAGTTTGATAAACTATGATTCATACAGGATGTGTCTAAATCTGCCCCTTCAGATGGCATATGAAGATAGTTTGCAATAAGCTCACAAAGGCAGTTTCTGTTCTAGCTATCTATTTGGAGGTAATACTTTGCTGGATTTTATGAAAACGGATTTATTTATTTATTTATTTATAGAGGTTTTCTTAGAAGTGTACAGATAACAAAAAGTATTCTATTATAGGTAACTTGTTGACCTCTGAAGACAGCAAAAAAAAACATATTACGTTTACTACCAAAGTTAAACACAGAGTTAATTATAATTAATAACATGTGGCATTACATACTGGTTATGAGGTAACAAAAGTATTGAAGAATAATAAGATCGGATAATAGTGTTGCAGTTAGGGAGCTGATTAGCCGAAGAATTAACGGTTTGGAAAATAAGAAATATATGAAAGAATGCTAAAGATATAAATCTATGAGTTTACTGTATGATGTTCCTGTTAAATCATAAGTCAGAAGAGTTTTAGCTGATTTATCTTTAAGTGGATATTGGTGAAGTAAGTTTAAAAGGGCTGATTTTCCAAAATTTGTTCGGAATGAGGGTTTAATAATAGTGCAGTTGCTTCTCAGACAACGCTGATGCTTTCGGGACTTTTGAACTAGATTAAGGATATGCTTAGAAGCTTTGTTTTTTGCAACTTTTTTATGTGTAAAATTATGAAATAGGTATTGTTGCCTACTTAGTAGTGTGGGTAAATTTAAAAGCAATCTACCAGTTGTGACAGAAAATTTCTTGGGAGCAGATACAATAATTAATAATTAATTAATGAGTTACATAGCTGTTACATTTTTCCATAATATGTTTGTTGGTATATCTACACATAGTTTTGTAAAAATTGTCACCCCATGTATGAAGAAAACACAACTTTGCACAAACATATTAGTCCGAAGGTATAGGTTGGCTTTGTGACTGTCACAGACATAATTGTTAAATATCAATGTTTCATCATAGGAATGAAATACTTTGTGTCAATGATTTCCTGGTATTTCCTACCTCCAAATGAACAAGGTCACAGATATTGATGGATTAAAATTAAAGAACATAAGAAGTGCTGAGGACTGTGCAGCCCTCTGGGTATCTTGGATATTTCTCAACCACTGTCAAGACTAGCTGACCAAATAGCTGTAAAACATATTCAGCTGATCACACAAGTCTATGATCAGTCCTGTGTCAACTTCCACAGTCCCCATTTGAGGTTTATAGATGGGACATTCATCGGATCATTCACTTCAGTGGTTCTTACAAGTTGTTTAGTTTGACTTTAAGTTAGTGTTATAGGGCAATGAAATCCAATAACTAATAATTAAAGTTTATTCATGCGACTTGGTGTCCTCTGTTTCCTGAGGAGACTCCTTGAGCGACTGTGACCAAAGGTATCTGGATTTACAAGCATGTATACTTTGCAAATATCTGTCTTGACAAGCTTGTCAAGACAGGCTACAAAATATCAAATTCCATGATTAGCCACCCATAACATTGATTGATTGATCATGGAATAGACATTAGCAAAGTTTACATGCATCTAGGTACCTATCTATACCCCATGATATTCTGACATCGGATTCCATTGCTTTGTTGGTAAGCTGCGGTATTGGATCATTACACCCCATGGATTGAAGACCCTTCCTGAGTTGATGTTGAGTAGGATGTAGGCCTATTGCATTGACAATATGAGTGAACATATAATGGCACCTGACTGTGTGGCTTGTCATCCTTGTTAATTATCCGGCTTTTTAGAAATATGAAAATAATTATCAAGGACCCAAATGGGTTGTCAAGGCAGGTTTTAACGCATGCAGTTTTGTTATACTTAGATATGCTATATATTTTGTTGTTGTCTGCAATTGATTTCTCTCAGGACAGCAACAAACTTGCCTATGGTATGCAACTAAATAAACTACTATCAATGCGTTGAGTGGGGCAAAACTGTCTATTTTAGAGTGTCATCCGCTGTGCAGCAATGAGTGTGCGGAATTTCCGGGTACACGAGAAGAGGGATGGAGCATCATACAGTGTCCTTCTCGACTCCCGGCTGAAAAGTGAAACACTGATGTTTGAATCTGGGGCGCTGGCAGAACTTAGTAAGATTATATATATTATTGGAATGCTTACCGTATGGAAGTACTTGGCGTCAAAGAAATGTTAAGTCCCTATTTGAAAGCCTTGATAGGTCAATATAGAAAGGATCACGTTACTTTGGTATATGCATGACTTGCAAATGTACTCCTATTTTATACATATTTCAGCGTCTATTGAAGTTGAAGAATTGCGGAAACATGTGCCTTATACTAAAGTACTTGATGCATATGGTTGTCTAGGAGTTCTACAGATTGGTAAGTTGTCACCTGAAAATTAACCAAAATATTCCAGCCGCCATGTGAGACATAACCATTGATGATCAGGCTGTTTTAATTTTAAAATAGTAGAAAAATTATTTCATCAAATGACTGTTTTATGCCAAATTTTGAATCTGCTGTTAATACATCAAGGTGGTAGGCCTTCACTCCCACATAAGAGTGGATAGCGAAGCTCTCTAAGTAAACAGCTTTTACGTGCATGCTGACAAAACGGATGTCTCAAATCTACTATGGAACTTCATCTTATTTTTTCAGAGCGAAGTTCACACTATTTAGTGATGGTAACCAGCTGTGTATCTGTTGGTAAGATTCAGGACTCGGAAATCTACAGAATCACTGCAACCAGCTTTATATCACTTCAAGGTCATGACGACGGACAGGCTTCTGGTATGTAGAAGGCAATTATTTCCTCCTTTATTTTCATGATAACCTAATGTACATACAATTGCATACATGTGACAATTAGTTCCTCCTTTAATTCCGTGACATTTCATTTCATGATGAAGCTCTACCCTACATACATTCATATGAGTATGTAGGAGAGAGTTGATTATCTTCAAGTCGGCTAAGTTTCAGAAATATGAGCCTCAGACAAGTCCTTCATTTTATTGTGCATAGTAGCTCCTCCAATCACGATACCTTTAAAGCATCTTCTTATCTATCAAAATTATCACATTGTGTAATCATATCCATTCTGCATAAATATGCAAATCTCTACACAATGTCAACGCAGGGTGTGCACATAACCTTGATCATCGAAGCATTGTATTCTTAAAGTTATATATTATGCTGTATTACGCCGGCTGTCTTATCTTTATGATGTTGTATCATGGCAGTGCAAACAATGGTGACATGTGTAACCAGCCAAGATACATCTTCATGTACCATCATAAGTGTTGACATTATGTTCTACTGTTTGGAACTTTTATTATTGACATCCCTCTCATGTCAGACACATGATGCTAACACTGAGTAATGGTCCTTACTCTCTGATACTAGCTTGATGCAGAGCATTTAAAATCAGATCAAACTTAGTTGGAATTTTATCTGATTTCATGATGAAGTTGCATGGCCTCTGACTCATGTTGACCCCTATGATTAACTAATAATTATGAGGATGACAGTTAAATGGCCATAATATAAGGATGACAGTCTACATAAGCTCATGGTAATAAAATTCACTTGTTACCACTGAAAAATAATCCTACATGACCAATAAACCTTGTGGACGCAGAAAGACAAACTGTTATGCTTGGCCATTCCAATTGTTTTTCATAATTTTGCAGGAGTACAAAAGCTGTTTAATTCAGGGACATACTATTTTGCTATGAGTAGCGGAGGGGCCAGGTATGACCTCACGTTGTGCTCCCAGAGGAGGCTCCAAAAACATGAGACAGACAATCGGTTCTTTTGGTATGGCAGTAAACAAATATTATTGTTGATGCAAATTATACTTAGTTTCAATAAATTTTATTTATTGAAACTAAGTCAATTTTATTGTTGAAGAGTATAATCAGAAATCAATACGGCAAAAATCAATGGGTTAAACCTTACCGGCTTTACTAAAAAGTAAAGTTTCCTGGAATCTATCAAATGCAATCTTTCATGCTTTTTGGATCTAATATGTTCATCATAGATTGAGTTTATCCTCTTGCGTATTTATTTTCCAGGAACAGATCTATGTTTATACACTTTGAGCGCTACGGTGTACAATGTGACGATTGGTTAGTGAAGTGTATATGTGGTGGTATGGAGATTAGGACTATATACTCTGGTAATAAGCAGGCTAAAGCTTGTCTCATCTCCAGACTGAGCTGTGAGAGAGCCGGCACAAGGTTCAATACTAGAGGCACCAACGATGATGGTCATGTAGCTAACTTTGTCGAGACTGAACAGGTCAGCAAACAAATCATTTTGAGCATATATAGCATATATAGCTATATTCTATTTCTGTAATTAGAAATTATCTTCCCACTTTTGATCCTTTCAAGGAGTGGGTAATTCCGTAAACACTTGCGTCAACAACTTGTAAACTCCCCGCTCCCAGTTTTTACACTTCTGAAGTGAAAAACTTTCAATTGTGATTGAACCTCCCCTAACTAACTCAATGATTATACGTGTACTATTTTCCTGTTCAACCATTGTCATATTATTATGATATTTTGTAGATGATAGTTCTGGATGATGTCATTTCCTCATATATACAGATAAGAGGAAGTGTCCCGTTATTTTGGGAGCAGCCTGGTGTCAATGTAAGTTATTGATATGTATCTTAGGCTATCTCTGCCAATTAGCTGTTCCGAAATGGATCCTATCTGGTTTTTTCAATACTCCCTATATCATAGAATACTACCATAGCCCTATCTCTAAGGCCTCAAAAACAAAACAAAGAAGGGCCTTTTAGACTAATAAGTTATGCTTAGGGTTATTTCACCACTCAATATATCACCCTAGACTCAGTATATTATGATTACAACTATGAAGTGATGTATGTTGTATGACTAATTGGCAGGTTGGCTCACACAAAGTTAAGTTCTCTCGTGGATATGAAGCCTGTGCTCCTGCTTTTGAGAGACATTTAGAAGGGCTGCGGAGACATTACGGTCGCACATCGTTACTGAACCTGCTAGGCAGTAAAGAGGGAGAGCACATGCTATCTGACATGTTCAAGGTAAGTAAGATTTAGTCCCCATAAATAATTGGTTGTTTACAAGTAGTTGTGTTACCTCCAGGAAAGACATGGGCATATACTTCAGAGGAATGTTAGTTATGCACATTATATTGTACCGTAATACCTCACCTATAAGGCACGTGACTTATATATGAAGGCGCCTATAAGAGAGGAGCATATAGGCGCGGCTATCTTTGAAACATTTTTATATTTGCTTTGGCTGAATAGCTCAGTGGTAGCAACGTCTGCCTTGAGAACGTGATGTTGCGAGTTCTAATCCCACTGAGGTCAGCTTAGGGTGCCTTATATCTAGAGCATTTTTATTTTTTCTGAGGGAGGCGCTTCACTTATAAGTCCGGTGCCTTATAAGTGAGGTATTACGGTATAAATATTTCATAACAAAATCAATGCATTGCTTGCCCTGTTGTTGAAAAATGAAATGCTTGCTGTGAATAAAATGTGATGAAATGTACTGTGAATAAAGTCAATTCTTATTTAATAAAGATACCCAGGGGATCTTATATTTATAAATATTAAATTAGTTAAAAACAAAATCTCTCAACATTCTTTTGTTTCAAAACTGAATGTTAATGATCTCTCCTGTGATTGCAGAACCATCTGAGAGCTTCCCAATTATGTAAGGATGTACCCTATTTATACTTTGACTATCATTCTGAGTGCCGAGGTCACAATACCAAGAATTTGGAGAAGATTCGGCGCCACATCAGCAATGACCTCATCGAGTTCGGACTGTTCCACTATGACGGAAGTACAATCACAAGGTGAGCAACAAAAATCTCTATATAGATACCAATCAACATCAGATTTTGTGTCAGGAGTTTTTAATGTACCTAATTGGTCGGCCTAATCCCATGGCAGTATTTAGGATATATATGTTGGATTTCATTTAGCTGATTTTTTTTTTGGAGTGTATGTATATAATATATATTTGGCCTAAATTCTTCCAATTTTCTTTAACGATAATCTTATATACGTGTAGCCGATTAATTTATCCTACCTGAATTATATGTTGGTTTCAGTTCTGCCTTTGTTTTTAGGCAACAGAATGGGTGTTTTAGAACAAACTGCGTCGACTGTTTGGATAGAACTAATGCAGTACAGACATATATAGGCCTGATGGTTAGTACAGCACTAGTCTAAGTGCTCAGACTCCAAGGCGCAGGGAGTTACCTGCTCCTTGGCGTCTGAGCACTTAGACTAGTAAAACACCATAAACAGTTTGATACATTCAAGCATTGTGGCAGTGTCAAACATCAAGTTTTCTATACCACACAATAGCCTGGTTTCACTTGTTTGGCAAACAAAAAGAGTCTCAAGATATGGAATTGCCTACCCACTGATTTGGCAATAAAGTAATCTGGTTGATATTGCTTGTCAAATGTGTTATAATACCGGCTGACATTTTATCTCCGACTATTTTCTCTGCAGGTTTTATCTCAGCAGCTGGAGATGATAGGGATATCAGGTAAAGCACAGATGGTTGGAAGGTTTGAGGAGATATATAAGCAGATCTGGCCTGTTAATGGTGACCATATCAGCCGAATATATGCTGGAACTGGCGCTCTCACTGTTGGCAAGTCCAAGGTAACGACATGAGGTTTTATACATATATTCGTTTGTGCAGTTGGCTTGCGATGCAACTTTCTATAGATCTACTTCTTTGGTCAAATTTAACTCTATAGTCTTTCAACTAGCGGATACCCTATATAACAAAAAAAATCAGTCAGAGATAGCTGCCATAACAGCAATGTACTCACTTGTATGCCTGCAGTAAACTCAAAGTCTGCTGAAAAACATTGACATAGCAATAAACATTAAATAACCGTGCCAAATTTTTTGTGCATACATAGTTTTGCAAGAAATTTATCTTGAGATTCGTTATCAAATTTTTTCGAAGGCTATCCTTAAAGAATGCATATCTTATCCTTTTAGTATCGAGATGTCACTACCTCAGCCACTAGAACCATTCAGAATAACTTTCTGGACTCCAGTAAGCAAGATGCCATCAACCTGCTACTGCTGGGCAGTAAAAAGAGAACTGTACTAGATGACGTAGCGTACTCTCTCAACCTCACTAATACAATGCATGGTAAGAAAGAGGCATAAAACTTTCAATTATGCTCATCACATATGAGTTATACTCACCAAATTCCACTCTCCCAGCACCAGAAGACGGAACAACTACAAACGCAGACAAAGAGATCAAACTTGATCTATCAGTATCAAAAAAGTCTCGTAATGACCTTATTTAGATGCTTGCTGTGTCGGTTCCTTGGCAGGGAGAGTTTGGGCTGACCTTGTGAGTTCAGGTGAAAAATTAGCATGATTATATATATATATATATATAACATTTATATATGTACATCATATGTATACATTATGTTAATGTACTTGCTATTCAATGCCAGGCACCTGGTGCCACAGGAGTCGTGGGTTTGAGTCTCACTAGGGGGGCTTTCTTGACTGATTGTTCCGTCCCCCAGAACACCCCAGTGAATATACTTCCTGTTTAAATATAAAGATGTCAAGTCTTCTCTTGTATTACCCAGCATCCAACAGTTTGGTGGAAAGACTGGTGTACAAGCACAGAGAATATACATCTGAAGAGAATATAAGGGTCTGCTTAGCTACCTGGAATGTTAACGGCGGTACCCATTTCAGGAGTATAGCCTTTAGGAATGATAAGCTCACAGACTGGTTACTGGACATGTATGCAAACTCCATGTTGTCTTCCCCTGGTAAGTATTTGGTACTGAGTCTACATATGATGCAAAAAAAAAAAGATTTTGAGATCAAGAACAATGTCTGGTTATATACCATTCATGGTGCATAAGATTAGTTGGATGAAGCCATCATAATTAAATTTTGAATGTGCTTTTATTGTTTGAAGTTGTGCTCGGGTTACCTGTCGTTTTGTTACCTATTGTTGGCCACACGTCATCACTATGAATATCTTGGGTACATTCGCTGACCGACTCTATTTCTTGTATTATAACAGAAACCTGCGATCCAGAAGGAGATGTAAATGTTGATACGGATATATTTTGTATTGGATTTGAAGAGATAGTCGACCTCACAGCCAAAAACATCACCAATGCCAGGTACTACAAATATGCACAGTGCATAGTAAATTTTTTTCATGTTATTACCGTTTCACTATGAACCATTCCATGTTGAAAGCTATGTTTGATCTCAGCATGTCAGTGCCAATTATTGATTCCAAACTGTGTTTCATCTGATCATAAAAGGTTTTTTTATATATAGTTTATATAAAGTTAAAAAATTGTTCATTATTGAGTGTAAGTATAGAACGTATAATAATTTTCAATATATATTATAGCACATCAAACCAGAAGACATGGGGAGCAGAGTTACAGAAGACTATATCTCGAGATCATAAGTATATTCTCATTAGCAGTCAACAGCTTGTCGGTGTCTGTCTGTTTGTATTTGTCAGGCCACATCTCGCATCTGTTATCAGGTTGGTGGTATTTCAGGCATGATTCAGTGTTTTATTCATCTGAGCACCTCCGAGTCTTCATTCTGATCCAAATAAACTGTTAATTGAGACAAGGAATATTATATATCAATACTTTAATCGAATCTAAATGCGCTCTAATGTACCATAATTCAGACTTCGTTTTATAAGGACAAAATTGGGTAGTCCCTACCCCTATAGGTTTAAACTATCTGGAGTGCAATGCATGCTGGAATTCTCAAATAAAATGCATTGTTAATGGGTAAAACTCGAGCTGCTTAGCTTTGTTCTGTGAAAAATTCCTCCCTGTCTATATGTTGTGCAATGTCACGGATTGCTTTAAGCCCCAACCCACACCAGGACAACCTCATGAAGTGTACCGCATTATCACTTACACTATTATGATTATATACCTCACACATATATATCGTCTGATTTATCAGAGATGTGAGTGTGGATAGCGTCAAGACCGGATTAGGAGGTGCTGCCGGGAATAAGGGAGCTGTCGCTATCAGGTTCTTATTACATAACACCTCTATGTGCTTCATAGCAGCTCACTTTGCAGCCGGCCAATCGGGAATCAAGGAAAGGAACGAAGACTTTACCGAGTTGTGCAATAAAATCTCCTTCCCCATGGTAAGTAGGTCAAATGACGTTATGCTGCTGGCGTCATTACGTCATTGTTCTGTTGTGCAAGGTATATAAGCTGATAAGCTGGTGACACCATGACCAAGATAGTTTCTGAAGTTCTCACCCCGTTAACCGAGTTTAGTCTATTTGCCTGCTCCCCCGCCACTAATCCCGCCGCAGGGGAGCAACTAGTATGCAGGAAAACTGGATCAAACTTGTTCAACTCCCCCCCCCCCCATGTGAAAGTTGAATTTGTCACGTCATAGTTAATGGACCTGAACCTAAGGTGTTATCAATGCAAACTTTCTATATTTCAAGGGTGGAAACCTGAAATGTCATGACTACGCATTTTGGGTCGGAGATTTTAACTACAGGATAGATCTGCCTAAATCAGAAGCTGAGATGCTGATAAAGGATGGAAACTGGTCAGCACTGCAGGCGGCAGATCAGCTGGGACATCAGAGAGCAGACGGAAATGTAAGCATATTAGGCTGAGCGTAGAATAGTTTGTTAGGGAAGAAAATTCAAGTCAATAAAATAAAAATTAGTTCAAGGCACAGATTATATTAGATTGTATTATATATTTTTATGTTTTATAATTTGTAATTATAATATGAATTAAAACAATCAATGCAATGCAGTCCACAATCTATCATAGCATATAACTTAGATTTCATTAGGGTTATGATACCAACGTTGACCGATAATGTGAGACTAATTTGATGACAGTAGCCAAACCGAATCTCATACTAATTTAATTAAAGTAAACTACATTATGTTTGTAAATGTGTTGTGGAATTCAATGTGAAGCTGATATTTCACTACAGATGAATTTAAAGTTTTTCTTCATTTTTTTCTACCAGGTCTTCCAAGGTTATGAGGAGGGAATACCTAACTTTGCTCCCACATACAAGTATGATCTCTTCTGTGATGATTACGATACCAGCGAGAAGGCCAGAGTGCCGTCCTGGACAGACAGATGTCTGTGGAAGAGAAACAAACTGATTGGAATAGACGAGTCTAACTGGAACTCGGGGAAATTAAGGGTTTACAACAGAGCTGAGCTTAAGACCTCTGATCATAGGTAGGAATATCAGGGTCAGATACAAAATCTAAATTTACAACTGAAACTTTGATGGCAATTAATGCTGACTGCAGTAGAAATGAAGAGAAAGTGCTATTCACATATCAATCTTTTGTTCAACAGTTTTGATCAAGAACAATTAACTGATGCTTTTGGGTCATCACTGGTTATTGCGGTCAGCATTAAAATGTCTTGAGGGCTTCACAGCATCAACTAATTTCAGCACCAGATTCATGATCAGCTTGACCCTATGTCACAGCCATTATATATGACCATCAATTTGATTTCCATTTTATTTCAGGCCTATAGCAGCGTTATTAGATATAAAAGTACTGAAGGTGGATAAGAAACTCAAGGATAGAGTACAGGAGGATGTCGTCCAGGAGCAGGGACCTACAGACGGGACTGTTATCGTGTCAAGTATAGACAACACCATGTTATCTGATGAGAGTGCCGATCAGGTCATGGAGCTATTCGCTGAGATTGGGGAAATAATTTTAGTCAGGTCAGTGAAGGTGCAAACTTCAATTATTTTTATTTTAATAATTTTTTTAATTAAAATTTTTAAATGTTTAAAATTAGGCAAGATTACTAAAAAAAAAGTGCAACGACTTGTTGGTTCGTTTGTTCAAAAGGTAAATCTAATAGCTGTGCCTTCATTTATTATTGCAGATTTGTCGAACATGAAATATTCCTAACCTACACAACAGGGAAGCTTGCGATATCTGCTGTCGAAAGGTTCAACAACCATAAGGTATATATATAGGATTAATCTAATGTTACTCAACGTCATAGTAGCCACCATTCTGTGACATGGATAGTAGCCATGTCACAGAATGGTTGCTATTATGAGCAGCAGCTTGCAGTCCGGATGGATATTTTGGCCTCAGCTGACTTGCAAATTATTGGACCAGGACTGTCACAGCTCCAGTTTCCAACTATTCAATCGGCCCCTTATTTTAATTTTTTATTTTAAACTCGTTGCATGTTTAATATCAATGACATAAGTAAGACATAAGTAATACAAAAAGTTTATATATAATACTTCACCCCAGGCCCTTTCTTGATTGGTGATTTTGTTTTATCCCGATAGCTGTCGGATACTGTGATAAGTGTGAGGTTAAACATGCCAGTGTGGCGAGACAATGTGAAGAATGAGCTAAAAAGAGACACAACTGTGGAGTCAACTTTCTACTCAGCTGTCACAAACGATTTGCTTGGCGATGACTTCAAACACAGATCAATGAGCTTTGATGTTGATGGTGAGCTGACTATTACAATTTTATTCTGGTAGTGAATAAGTTCAAGGACATTTGTCAAGAAACAAAGATAAAAAGGATGCCAATTGCCAATCGAATAAATTATAAAAGTAAGTGTTTGAACAAGAAGGACACACAAAGGTTTAAGATACAAGATTTATAAGATTATTGCAATTAAAATGGTACTATCTGATGGAAAAAAAAAATTGAATAAAAATGCTCGTAAGAAGTCAGTTTGGCAAAAGAAGTAGACAAGTGTATGCATCTTCCCAAGCTAGTAATTCTGTCCCAGGACAACTTGGCATCTATGCTTTGTATTATACTTCTTCTTGTGTAAAGTAGTTTCTCACTTGAATGATTAGTCATCTATCTCAGTTTTTCTTCCATTTGCACAATACTTCAATGATCTCTTGCGCGATTCTTAATTAGATGAATATGATGATGATGCAGAGGTCAATGAATACGGAGACAGCTCAGGACAACCTTCACCTTCAATCACACCTGTGGCATCCGGTAAGTCCTCCAAATTACAAGCTTCTTCTTTATTTCGCATTCTCTGGCATTTTCTTAAGGATTTCTTTTTTCTTCTGACTAAACAGCCCTTCAGCTGAACTCAATCTCTTATTGCAGTAAAATGCAATGCACACATTTTTCTCATCCTTTATTACATATTTTATAAATATGTGTGTATATGTCATTTGTTTGTATAAAGGGCGCAACACTCCAGACAACTTGCTAGATGCACCCATAGGAGCCCCTATAGCCTCAGCTCCTGCCCCAGTAGAGAAAAAGTTACCACCAGCTCGTCCCAGTAAACCACCTGCTCGACCGCCTCCTCCTAAGAAGACAGGAGCTCAGGCCATACCCACATCTGGTACAAAGCAGACCATGAGTGGAAGCAGTAGCAGCAGTGATTTACTGACAGGGTCACCACCTCCATCAGCTGATAGTCTACTCATGGTAATAACAGACAACTGTGTGTGGATCTCTTGGTCAAAAACTACCATTTCATATTATATTTGTATTCCAACATCTATGATTTGGATTATTTCTAAATCAACTGATAATAGTAGAAAGAATATTTCCAATAAATCATAGCAAGGGAAAATATGTAGTAAGCAGTAGCAGTAGGCAGTAGTAGTAGCAGTAAGCTGACATGAAAAATTCAATGTTTTATAATAACGAGTATCATAGTACTGAATTCAATGAAATAAGATCAGACAGGTCGATGGTGGAGTGTTGCTATGAAATACCACCGGCCTTATTTTTTAGGGGCATGCTGGTTTGTGGCATTTGAAAAAAACTTTTGCAAGAGTGTTATGAATGCTATAAACTTATACATTGTTTTTATATCTCTAGGCCCCTTCAAGCTCTGAAGGTCAGTCAGATCCATTCTCTACCAATGCATATGACCCATTCAACACAAAAGCTCTCAACATCGGACCTCCAGGTGAGCGGATTATTACACAAACAACCTCAGCCCTTCCCTAGTCTAAGGGCTCTGGTGGCTAAAATTGCGAGTTTTTGTCATTATATTATCAAAGGAATTTTTAATAACGTTATACCAAAAAAGCGCACTTGCAGCCATCTGAACACTTAGACTATGACATCAGATGGGGAGAGTTTTTAAATTGGTAGTTTTAAAACTCTCTTGTTTCTAACATTGGTGAACTGATTCATATAGTGAGCCCTTGGGTGCTTAGCCTGTTATGACACGCCTTGTCTGAAAAGGTTTTTTCTAGACAAGCAATAAACTGATGTTGTTAGTTTTTACCATGACATCAGTAAATTAGATAGGCTTTTTGTGCATGATATAGATGCTGTAAAAACTAGTCCGGAAAAGGGTGAGTAAGCGCAAACCAACAGTCCTTCTACCCTTATCGCATGAACTTTCAACATACCATTTTTTATCTTAATTCAATGCATGGACGCTGTGTTGGAATAATAATCTGCATCGTGTTGTTTGTGAAAACTCAGTATGTTTACGTCAGTAAAATCACCTTTTTTTAATCATTACAAACTTTGACCATATCAGTGAATTAATTTGAATAACAAGCAGCTATATTTGAGTAATATGGCGTTGCTATCACTTGACTCTAGAAAGTGTTAGCATAAGATTAAAGTGATGCCATTCTCGCAATGGTAAAAATGATTCACCGATCTGAATGAGGGAGTAGCTAGTATAGTGCTAGGTATCTTTGAGATACACTTTCCGCGACAAACAGCTGGTTGGCTATCATTGTAACAGTTGTTTTTCTATAGAGGATATGGTAATTTCAGTGATGGTAGTTTTACGGTAATGGTTATACCCTCAAAGAGAAAAAATTCACATTTCCCACAGGCACAAAATAGTTAAAATGTATGCTTGGCAAACTTTTACTCAACATCATTACTTTATTTAAAATCCTACCTGAGCCAGTAAAGATTGGGGCTCCCCAAGCTAGCCAAACTAAACTCTAGCTGACATTAAGGTAATGTCAAAGACCGATCCGAATATCAACATATCATATACCGTTAGAAAGCTGCCGAGCTACTGAAAATGAATACCTGAACAAAAACTTGATTGGATGACGTTGTGTCATTAAAGGGAGGAAATGAGGCAGAAAACGCTGTTTTTGTCGAAGCAGATGGAGGAGTCAAATTAATTGTGAGAAATTTCAAAACAGGTGGAATGTATACTTAGAGATTGAGTTCATAGTAAAATTTGATTTTCTTTGATATATGACTAGTCTAAACTGACTTTTTACGTCACGCCATACAACGCATTTTTTTTGTGAAGCTGTGAAAATATGTGAAATTTCAATCATTAATTCAGAACAGATCATAGGCTCGAAACAAAATTAATTATGATTTTCCCTTAGAGTACACTTCAAATGTCATACATATTGACTTTTAACAAATTAGCTTGCATATTGCGAAAACATTGGACTCTCGAATACACCTGATATTTTTCGCAACTTTTGCATAACGTCAAATGTGCTGTCCAAATGACCATTATTGTGGCCAAACAAAGTTTTTTTGAAAGTTCTCACATACGAAGCCGCTTTTATTACCCATGGTGCACGCAGGAAATGCCAACAGATTTTTTCACTGCATCTTCGTTTTTCTTGAATTTAACGCAAAAGAATGGCCAAAAACACCTCAAAAGTCCCAAAAAATAGCTGTTTTTTGGCATTCTTTTGCGTTAAATTCAAGAAAAACGAAGATTCCGTTAAAAAAGCCTGTTGGCATTTCCTGTGTGGACCATGGCTAATGAAAGCGGCTTCGTATGTGAGAACTTTCAAAAAAACTTTGCTTGGCCACAATAATGGTCATTTGGACAGCACATTTGACGTTATGCAAAAGTTGCGAAAAATATCAGGTGTATTCGAGAGTCCAATGTTTTCGCAATATGCAAGCTAATTTGTTGAAAGTCAATATGTATGACATTTGAAGTGTACTCTACGGGAAAATCATAATTAATTTTGTTTCGAGCCTATGATCTGTTCTGAATTAATGATTGAAATTTCACATATTTTCACGGCTTCACAAAAAAAAATGCATTGTGTGGCGTGACGTAAAAAGTCAGTTTAGACTAGTCATTTATCAAAGAAAATCAAATTTTACGATGAACGCCATCTCTAAGTATGCATTCCACCTGGTTTGAAATTTCTTGCATTTAATTTGACTCCCCCATCTGCTTTGACAAAAACAGCATTTTCTGCCTCATTTCCTCCCTAAAGTGACACAACGTCATTGAAACAAGTTTTTGTTCAGGTATTCATTTTCAGTAGCTCGGCAGCTTTCCAACGGTATACGATATGTTGATATTCGAATCGGTCTTTGACATTACCTTAACCCATATACAAAACACACAACACGCTACATAACATGTCTATGCATTAACTCCTCTAGTGTTAACATCTCCATGCGTTTTACATATTATATATCTTGTGATTGCAGAATTAATTGCACATAATACGGCTCTTTTGAGACCCACTGAAGCCCGATCTTCTGTGAACAGGAAAATGGTACGTAACAAGTTCCAAAAATAAACAATGTGTATAATCATAATGCGCCAGATGGCCCGGATTAATTAAATTCAATTATTCTAAAGGCTAAGCTTAACTTTGGTTGATCTTTTGTGGAATGGATGTGATCCATAGCCAAGAATCAATCTTGCTAAATCAGCGAGTAAAGATAGTAAAGATAAAGGTAGAGACAAACCAACCACTTTTCTGTATTGATAACAAGAAAAATAGTTATATTTATTTTATTTTATATATTATATTATAAATGTTATAGAAAACTGGCAGCATAATTAGTGTACCAACAAATATAACACATTCCGGTGCAAAGACTGAGGCAGAAGCTAAGAAGCTTATAGAATCACTGATGATGGGTAAATCTACCGAGTCACCTGACCTACCGGCTCCTCTTATACCTCCTCCAGCTACTACTTCTACTGTGCCAGCCAGTCAGACAACCCCAACCATTCAAGGTAATCATCGCATGCAATGGACATAGTCAATGGTATTTCTTGTTGCGTTTTAGCCTGTCTTGACTAGCTTTGTTTGTTAGGGGGAAACCCCACCCCTCCCCATACCACCACCAAAAAATCTTGTCAAGGCAGGCTAGTTGTGCTGTAAATCTGATGTTTAGCCAGGAGTAAAATCTGGTCCTTGAAAAACTTGGGTACCCATTCAATATAAATGAACGCATAACTTGAGTAACTTTGTAGTTGTCACGTAATGTTGGTAATGTCTATACTGTTATTTGAACAGATGAAAACAACCTTTCACTGGTAAGTTAGATCGATGTTGTACTGTGACATTTATTTAGCTTTTTCATAAACATATAAACCGAGTATTTATACGTTTATGGGTTTTGGGTAATAGTGTTTAGAGTAGTTGACATTTATTATGCACCATTTTTGTAGAACTCTATTTCATTATGATTCAGAGCTGTATGAACCTCTTCTCTTCATTTGTTTACAGCTGTAACTCGACCCAATGCACCACCAGCAATGCCTAGTCGACCACCACTCCCTAGATCTGCATCAGCATCCGTACTTAATCAACCTAAAACAATGACAGCAATGTCCACATCTGATATCGAAATCGACATGTCTGGATTGACGATGGGTTCTAGGGCGAGAAACAATCCTCAGTCCATGAGCTCATCAAATGTCAACACTGATGCTGATAAACCAGGGGAGGTAACCATAGATTTTTCCGGACTTATGCTCGGTAGTAAGGCAAGGAACAAAGGTCCACCTCCCATACCTACACGACGAGCTGACAGTGTCTCCTCGGCTGATAGTGATGTTAATATCGTACCAGCGCCATCACAAACAGCTGTACTTAGCCCTCGAAATCCTTTTGCAACAGATATTAATAAGCAAATACCACAAGATAATGCATCGGGAATCAAGCCGGTATCTAAGCCTGGGCCACCTCCAATTCCATCCAGATCGGTAGAAGAACCAAACAATCATGCTGCTGTGCCAAGTCAATCTACCAGTAATGGAGCCATAGGCCCTGCGATGGTTACCAATCGTCTCGCAGCAGCGAATGACGCTACACCTGTAAGGGTAGCACCTCAAGCTCAGCCTAGAGCCTCTATGAGTGAGAATGCTAGCAAGCCAGTCCCTCCAGCCATTCCATCAAGATCAGCCATAGGCACGCCAGATGTACCGAGTAGGTCTGCTGTTGAAGTTCCAAACTCCCAAAATTCTTCCAAATCAGCCCCACCTCCCATTCCGCAGCGGAAGTATCTTGTCAATGAAAATGGTAGTTAGTGATGTATATGTGATATATTTGTATGATTTTTTCTCTGTGATCGTGCTGCTCGTATTTTATTTTTGTAGGACACAATTTATTTTGATATTTATTTTCCATGATATTGATGATCGTATGGTTAATTTCTTGAAGGAAAAGCTTCTTCATTATTGAATAAGAAGGTTGCTGAAAAGTCAGCGATGCTTTAAGTGTTGACGTAGAGCCAGCCTCAGTTGCGTAGATTAGGGACATTCCACAGTTACCATCAAAAGTTCTCTCGTTATATAGCTATAATACTCTCCACCATTGTTCTTTTGCTGGCTATGCTAACTGCACATAAGTACTTTTTTCCATTATCATCAATATGTACTTTCACCAAGCAGCGCTGTCACATCTAGATGTTACAGGCGGTCGAATTTTTATCCAAGGATTAATTCAATCAAAAAGTATTTGATTTATGAATTTTGCTGCCTTGTCATTAGCTTGTTGTGATTTTGTCCAATCAGTAAATGAGGTTGTCAACATTTGAGTTTAATCTAGAGGGACTAAGTCAATGTTCTCTCAGCTTGTCAAACAGGTCACTTGTTGGTGAATAAATAAAATTGTCAAACATATCGTAAAGTCTCTCATATTATTTTGATGTCTTATCTAAGTGATTACCATATGTGATTACAAACCACTTATACCGCAGAGGACTGAATTAAAATGTTTATAACTGGACGGTGGTTAAGCTTGACAACAATTTGGCCTTTAAGAGACAGCAATAATCAATGTTTGTCTCAACAGGCGGCTAAATTCCACAGAAACATGTGGGTTAACTCCGTTGGTATATAAGTCATTGCTTATGAAAGGATGGACAGTACCAAACTTGTAAGGCAGAAGTAGAGTTATAATATCTGCTTCTCTTGAGCTTTCAATAATCGACGTATATCAATAATCAACTTCAGGACTGGGCAAGAAGTTAAAGCTGCAGGAAAGACACTCAAACTTCATCAGATCTCAGAATTATAGATAATTTAACTATTTTCCAGTTAACTCTTTTAACTTCAGGATTTTACTCTACTACCAGGATGAAGATTCATAGTATACTTATACTTCTCACCCTCACACTGATGTTATGTCAGACGGCCGTCATGGCAGCAGAGATAGCAGCACTTGTCGCTAACTGTCCAAAAGCATGTGATGGTAAAGTAGAATTTAAATTCTTAACACCATATTGTAGCTGTGCACAAATAGCCGGCCAGCTTCGCTTTGGAAAAAGAGGAGGCTATCCCCCGCGTGAGCTGTTCAACTCATTCTGGGGTGTCAGACCAAGATAATCATAAACATTCACCACATTCGACATTTGTCTATAACCTATCAGGACGATAGTGGTAAATCAAGAAACTAGTCTTACCATGTACTGACTGAATTATTAATATTTTGTAACTGAAAACCAAATAATTTGATGCTATTAACAGTTTTTATTCATTCTTTTCTAAACTCGTTTTTTATAAAAGTTTAGACAAAGAAGTAGTTGCCTGCACTGTTACAAATAAAGACAACTCCAAATAAAACCATATTTAATATAGAAGCATTCTGTATTATGCTCATTATTCTCATTACAAAGCAAACAGCTGAAATCAATATATACACAAATCTAGTCCCATGCTGTTTGCAATGCATAGATGTATAAAATGCTGTCACTGTGTGAGCATTATTGGTAAATTATTGATCACCAATACATACAGCTGCTAGCCACAATAGTCTTGACAAGAAAGTAATAAATACTCTCTACTAGTGCCCAGGGAAGTAAGCAAGGCTGAAAAGTAATCTGTGGCTTGGCGTCCTGTCGTTTCTCAATTCCAGCAGCTCTGTTTAGAGGTAAACAATACTATAAGTATTATCACCCGTATCTCTTTGTTTCAACGATAACTTGTTATCTCGTTCAATGAGCATTATAGTTTTCCGTCCTTTTGCATGTCGTGTTAAAACTGAGCAAGTTTGCAGATCCCTTCAGATATGACTATTTAAAGTGCAATAGGTGTGATCTGATGTAACGTAGGAGTTAGAGGAAACTCCTAATGTAACCCATAATGGGATAAAGGTGTCAAGATGAATTTTCAAACGCAATGTTCACACTTTTAATCGGTTTACTTTATTAACAGTTTCTCTCAGGTGATCATCTTATACGATCAAGACATGGATATGATAACAGGTGAGCAGCATTGATTGAACACCATTATCTATATTTATTTAATCAAAATACATTATAAAATGTGTAATTCTTCACAGTTTTGAGAAATTTTATGTTGAGATCCTGCAAAAACAAGGCGGGTTTCATATTTTGATTGATGTTGTCGGGGCCCAACATTGACGAAGCAAAGTTGACATATGGGTTATATATGCTATGCTTAAGCATAAATAGAAATTTAGGCTGTTTTTGAACTGTTGTGGTGCATGGTTAGCATTATGTCTGTTGATTGCTCTCCAAAGCCGTTTTAACTGTCTTTTGAAATATCTATGCAAATTTGTTAGTAATCTAATTCCCAATATAATTGCTTGATGAGAACCTCCTTGATGTTCATGTTTGTGTCACAGATAGACAGAACTACATCAAGTACATCGTGCTAACCGAACTTGTATCTTTCACCATGTTTCCATGTTTCCATGTGGATATTGGGGTCAGCCTAAATATGTATCCATTCTCATGGATAGAGCTGAGCTGAAACTTCAGAAAAAACTACCGCCGCCGGAATTTTAAACCCAGGGCCACTTTAGTCAAAGTCATTGATGTTAACCGCTCAGCCCCGCCAGCTCACTGTAGTGCGAACAGCTTAGCACAAACTTATCCTTTGGTGCGAATCCCTCTCATAATTAGCTCAGACTGAACCATGGAACTACAGTAATCTTATATTACATTCTTTATATTATATTTTATTGTATTATATTTTTTGTCTCGTGCCTCCAGGAGCTTTCGGTGGTGAGGACGAAGAGGAGAGAGATGAGAATGGAGAATTATTATCGGTCGTTGAAGCGAGACGTGAAGCTGAAGAACAGCGTCGAGAGAAACATCGCAAGATGGAGTCTGAGCGAGAAGATATCAGACAGGGTATTCGAGATAAGGTAGGGTGGGTCAAGCCCAATTTAAATTTTGAAGGGTTTTATTTGTATTTGTTTTCTGATTGGCTCAACCCATCAGCCAATCGGAGCCAACATGTTGGCCAGGCATTATTGTCCCCATCAATTATATGATTTTTGGTCTCAAGGAATTACAATTAGTTTTCAAACGTACTTCTTGAGTTTATCATGCAGCGTGTTTATGATTGTGTATCATGCAACGAAGAAGCTTTGAGCTGATGAAATTGAGATTTATATAGTTGTCATGAAAATTACAAAGTTTGTGACGTAGTAACTTTTGAAACAGGTTTAAATGATTCTAGTAATTAATTGCAATTGTAAATGTTCCACACTCAGTAGTTCTGAAGATTTAACACAGGCAATGACAACTTTTTATTACGAAAAAAATCTGAAGAAGATATCTTGAAATTTAAATACAACCAGTACCACTAATGTTGGATCAGGCTGTCTGGGATCACCATATCATTTTATATAGAAAACTTTCATGAAGGCAGGCTGTCTTATGACAGGACATCGAAGAGGACATTGGAGAGGCCACGATAGATTTACCAAGCTGTCCCCCCCCCATACACCCAACCCAAACATCCTGCCCAGACTACCTTTACCTTGAGTGTCATATCAGTACTAATTCAGGAAATATGTTCTAGCCAATGTGAAAAGGTCGTGTTGTGATAAATGGCTTAGAGAGATCACAGTCATGATCTGCATGTATCAGCTTAAAACTAATTTCCTGGATATAATTCCTTGATGTGATTGATTTTTATTATTCAACTGACTAACGTAGGGATGATATAAAATTCTATTACATGCATGTTTGCAAATTAGTTTAGTTTATAATACCATATTCTGTCAAACCAATTTCATATTGATCAAGGGTATTGACCATGTGTTAAATCTCAAGTGGTAATGTTGAAGATAGAAATGGCCTGACAATCAGTAAAACAGGGAAAAATTGAGCCTGGTAAAACTGACGCAGTCGCATAGCTTTTTGCGTGGGATAATTCAAGTTTTTTTCAAGTACCGATAAGCACCGAATAGATTGATATGTTTTTTTCGTATTTCTTTCTTTGTAATTTTAGTATGGAATAAAAAAGAGAGAGCCAGATTTCATGATGCAGCAGGAGACATCCGGACAGATCGGACGGAAAAAGAAATCACCTGAAGAGTTAGCCGCTGAGGCACGAGGAGAAGGTGGAGGTGAGGGAGGATCAGGTAAGAGCCCGCAATGTTTTATACATGAGATTTTGTGCCTAGGGTCTATAAGTAGGGTAGAGAAGAAGTTTATACTCAGATCTGCTACGCTCTGAGCATAAACTTCTTCCCTGAAGGACTCCAGACAGTTGTTTAGCTGGTCCAAACAATATATTCCGTTGCTTCATATCTATGAATCGATAAAGTTTTGTACATGGTGAGTGATAGAAATCTTTTTAAACGGAAATTGACAATGGTTCCGCTATATATATAAATATATATACATGCTTATATCAATTTTATTTGCAATCTAGTCACTTGGACATATGAGACAATGCACTAACAAGTAAAAGATCTACCAAATTCATCCTTCTCACAATTTGGGTATTACTCACTGTCAGCCAGTCAGATATTATCTAATTAATTCCCCGACAGCCACCGTCAGAATTTTGCTTTGCTCTATAAAGCTTTGAGGTGGCCGAAATTTGTTGAATCGATTAGACTTAGCAATTATTAAGTCTATGGTTGAGTCACATGCTAACACTCCGATATAGAAAAACTATGGTGTGTCTATGGGGCACGCATACTGATACTCATTGATAGGAATTCATGGATTAGTGGTAGATTGTGGAGAAATACACAGTATGGTTATTTGAGAAATTTCATCAGTATAATATATATAACTTTGTGTCAGTAATTGGGTCTAGCTTAAATTCTGGCAGCTTTAACGTTATGGATTGACTGACGTCCCAGTACGACCTTTAAAAACTCAGCAAGCTACTTGACAGATGTTTACAGGGGTTGGCTCCCTATTACTGAACTTTACGACCAATCAAAGATGAGAAATTGTTTTCAGCAATCATACATAAATTGCCATATGCTTGTTCAGGGTCAGATATGGTCCCTTAAACCATGAATATATATCAGTGCATATATTATGTTGACGAATATTCATTCGATTTATTTGTAGCTCTTCCTGGTGCACTTGGTGATGTCACAGCCAAACTAGGAGAAGGACCTTCTGCGGTTATTTCTAGTGTCCAGGAAAAGTGCTCCCTCATGTGACATGTTGCAATATGACATTATCATAATCTGTTATGTGAGCTCTAGTCCAAAGTGCTATTATTATATTATAAATTATTGTGTTATCATTTTTTTCAATCAAACCCTACACGCTCATCTTCTATTGAGGTTAACTGTACTGTGTTATGGTATATGTGGACAACAGGAAAATCAAACTATGCTGTAGTGTATTGTAGTAATATTGAAGTGTGGTGTACTGAAATATGGACAAGCTATATTAAATAATGTCAATTATATTATATGTTGTGTACCAAGTTTTGTGAGAGATATCAAATAATACAATACTGAAAAAAAAACTGAAAACTGAAAATAACTATGTCTGTATGTTTGACCCCAATTGCTAGAACAATTATTCACATTTTTCAGATAAGGTATAGCTATTTCTACAATGTCTTGTAATCAGAATATGTAACTTCCAAAACTGTAAGTCTGTTGATGCTTGCATTTTGTTCAATATGCAAGTGATCTTTTTCATGACCGTAAAGCTCTCTAAAACGTTGTTAGTTACATACATCATTATTCAGGACCGATGATGGAAGTTTGTTCAATGCGGCATACATCCTCAATCCATTTCTGGGAACATTCATGAAACTGAGTTATAAAGATTGATTACATTTAGTCCGGAACTATCCATAACTCTGGTTTTTGTCATATTAAATGGATTTGTATTATGATAGAAAAGAAGTTATCTTCTCTCTTTATCTGAGTGGATAACTGCAAATGATTGTTCTCATTGAGGGTTCAGGCTGGGATACAATACATCATTATGTTGGGAATGACCTGTAGTTGCAGGTGGACATAGGAAATTTAAAAGCAACCCCTATTTATTCACATACCTATGGTTGTTTTCTTACAAAGAACTCCTCAGTCACAATAACTCTTCGGACGGATGTTAATAATGAACTTGAAGTGATCAACATTATTTGACAAAGCTGCCTGCAACTTATCACAGCACCTGCTGCTCCTTTGCTATGGTAAAACAGCCAAGAATTAATCTTTGCAAGTGAGTACGAGTAAAATTAGCTCTACACTGTAAGGGTAGTAAGCTGACAAGTGACAATATATACAATATTTTCAGTCATAAAAAGATGACAAAGACAATGAATGGCAACACAAGTAAGAAAAAATGCTCACGAGAGGTGAATGAGAATAATGTTTGTCTTCCTCTTGTTGTGAGTAGGACCATCTGTACTGTCTAATTAGTGTAGCTAACAATAATTAACCATTTTTTTGCCGTTGTAGTTTGACAAAGTAGCCTGCAAAATGTGTTTTTGTCATAATATAATTCTTCTCAAAATAATTAATCTCAACATTGGAACAAATTGGATTCCTCTGGTGGCGGAGTTATATTGGGTATTGAGGCACTGGGCCTTGATACACAACTATTCAGATGTCCTTCTGCCAGTGCCACCACAGAGGGAACAAACTTGTTTTGCTACTGCACTCGATAAATAATCTCGGAAGCATGACAATATAATTTCACGCTCATCCCTGTAAACATATTTGGCGCAAGGTCGAAACATTTCCAGTTAAGTTGTGGCTTGTTTACCAAAAAGGGTGTAATGGTAAGACTTATGACTTCTCTACATATTACATGTAAATGTATTATCTTCAAAATAGATCACGAGTCCGGATCTAATTATCAAATGGACATAGACGATAGCAATGGTTACAGAGAGGAGTCCTCTCAAAAGGAGCAGCAGAGTCAGAAGTTGGAGATCACCTTAAAGTGTGACACAAAGTAGGTGAGACATCTTATAGTGACTGGTGGTGAATGCTTCCAGCCGCAACATGTTGCTTTGTCAATCCACCTAATAAAGTTCTTTGACTCTATTCATAATAGCCAAAATCGGACCAGAGCTTATTGAAAAAATTCAGGCGAAAAACAGTTCAGAGCAACCCTCAGATCAAAAAAATATAGTAGAGCTTTAAATATAAATATAAATGTAATATGTATTAATATAATGGCTATAATAGTGTCAAAAAGGGCCAAGCTTGAATAAGTCGGACCATTGTAAAGTTGCCCCCTCTTTAATGAGCATTGGTTTTCTATAGATTTTCTGTTTTATATGGCTTTCCCAAAAATACTTGTTTACATTTTATGTCAAGGCCGTTTGGCAGCACATTGAAGAAGGAAAGAAGTTGTGAAAGTTTGGAAAGCGTCTGGCTCCACTTCTTTATCACTGACAGCATCTACTATAAACAGGTTGAAGGTAAGTTATTATTCGATGAGTAAGAGAACTATGATCACAGAGTGTGATCCGTTTTTAACATACCTCACATTTACAAACAATTATATTATCCCTGCTAAGTTAAGTTACACCACTTCTTTCATTCACAAGCACCAATGAGTTCATTGCAAGCACCATCAGTTTGCTGTTTTATCAGTAGTGCACATACTTGTCATCTCTGTCTCCTGTCACTGTCTCTTCATTCATAGACACTATCATTCTACTTTGAACTCTCACCAATAACCACCTCTAACTAAAACCAAATAGACGAGACATCATCATGTCTGTGTGTATCTGACTGATTGTAGTACAACAATTTATTTAAGATATGTTTTTTAATACCAATGCTGAATGCTCCAATAAAAGAGCTGTAGGTCTAACTGCTTCGGTACAAGGACTTAAATATATTGCAAAATAGACTGCACAGACAATCTTCCCATGTCCACAAATTATGCTCAATAGTCTTTTCTACCCAAGTGCACTCATGCAAGGTTGATTGTCAGTGAACACCTGATGTCCATGTTGGAAGACGCAGCCTATGTAACGACGTACTCTAGAATCTATCAAAGGCTTTATTTCTCACTCCGACTACTATATTTAAGAAATTCCAGGCAAACAAACTTACCCCCCCCCCCCCAAATCCAAAAAGGCAAGTCCACACACATCAGACACGCAAGCTCAAGTCCACGCCTCCAATTAAGCTTCCACCTCACATGCTGGCGTGCAAGTCAGAATTGATAATCCTCCAACCATATGAAGGATCCGAAATTTTTCGAAAACAACATAGGCTACAGAGAATCAATGGTAGCTTATGGGATAGAGTGGCACATGCATAATTGTAATGTAATCAGCGCTAGCCCCATTAATTTGACTGTCGCTTGTCATTCACCTCACCTTTTATTTGGCTTTTACTCACTCGGCACATCTTGGCAGTCCCTTACTACCTCGTGTTTGAGGGTGTATCATGTCTTCTGACAATTACACGCGCCTCTGACAAGAAATCGGGAACTCGAACTGGTGCCCACAATCTATCTATCATGGTCCAAAATTTTGGTTTACTACTGCAATACAATTTTTCTACATATATTGGTTGATAATGATGTTCACATGACTTCTCACATAGATGTGACTAGGCAAGGTAAAGAATATTGTGGCAACTTTCTTATCTGGCGAGTATCAGATGCGGACTTGCTTACTAACAAGTCCGACTTCTGCAGTGACGTGACATGAAAGAATATAAAATACACAAACAAAATTTTACGCTCTCATCATATTCATAAGTCCATTGACTTCACATTATCATCTAGTGGTTTGCTCATTATCTCACCATAGGTTTTTTTGCTTGGTTTCTGACTAAACAGATTGCAATCAGCATTGTGCAGAAATTAATGCATCAACTGTTCATCTGTGATGTTTCCATTTTTATGTATATATTTGTCTTTGCCAACTCATTGATGTTTGTGTTTTGACCTATGTTTTTCTCTGTATGTAGTTAGCAACTGCAGGCTACATGATCAGCCTGATAAAAATCATTTAGGATTTAACAAACATTGTCAAAAACGTTCTCAAGCAAGCACCAAGAATAATTGAACTGGTGCACTTAAGTAGTTGGCCTGGATAATTTTCATTTCATCATGGTACTGCTTCGGTTAAATATGAACATCTAACACCAGTTAAACAGCGATATGGGAAAAATTGAGGGCAACAGTGAGAGCGTTGTCGCCTGTCTAGCTACCAGCTTACTTTCCTAATAATGTACATCATAAAAATGACTCATATTAACAAAATGTAATGTTTGTTATGTTACAGCAGAGTGTTGTGCGCCTAGCGACCTCTCATCAAAAGAGGCAGATTTACATGGAGATCGTCGGGCCGGAGACAAGAACCTAAACCTGAATAATAAGTTAGTCGCAATCTTTCTCTTTGCCCTCGCCAATGTGATCCAATTTCAAAGATTTTCTTGATAAAATTCTGTAATCATCAAAGGGCATGTATACATACTCAACGCAATTAATTCTATTTCATTAGATTTGTTTACCCATGCAGTGCCATATCAACTTGAAATTCATTAGAAATCCTTTCAAATTTAAAAGCGATGCTGAAATTGGATTTTTTGTCATTTTGTTCTGTGTCAACAGACAAAAGTGGATGAATAGGTTTCTCCTTTTGCTTTGTGAAGCTAAGAAGTTTGTGCTAAGCTTTTATTTTTTTGAGTGTCATGTTCATGCAGTGAATAAGCTTTCATTAGCTAGACCGCAATCTTGGGAATGCTGCAGGCAAAAATCATTACAAACTGTCAGTTTTAGAGCCGAGATATTTGCCTCAACGCATATCCTTCTATCTAGACACTGTAGAGGATGATAAATGCACTCAGTGGAGTGCTGTAATTAGATCAATGATGTGTTTTTGTATTGATGTGCTGTCACTACTTTCCTCACCCTTGCTTTAGGATACAAGCATACATTGTACTACTACTGCCAATGTCACTTCACGAAATGTGTTAGAAAGTGTATAAAACTGTTGTTGTCATATGTGCCAGCAATTTGAGAGACCAGCTGTGGCACAGCGAAAGTTATATATTACTTTGTTTTTATGACAGAGCTGTGAAAGAAGCAAGTCGATAGTCAGGACATAGGAGAAAGGTGCCGCCATGGATTTTCAGAATTCTCCAGTGCCAGGTATACTTTTATAAATATTACCTATAACCTGTTAATTACCATTATATTCATGATGTTGATGTCAAATTTGCAACAATTTCCCAACTAACTCATGAAAATGGAAATGACATGTAACACTTGATTCCGGTAAACTTTCTGCTCAGTCTAATGCAGAGGGAGAGGTCTCGGTTTCAAAACGTGTTTTAGCGGAATTGTTCCATGTTGCAATTTGATCTCTATCAATACTTTCACATGCGTCGTTTCAACCTCGGCAAGGTGAGAATAGAGTGAAGCAGTGAAAACTGATGAAAGTCACGTTTATAGCCTCTCGTTATATAAGCATGTAAATCTGAAATAAACTATTCAGATGTTAAACTAGAACAGTAATTGGTTGGTGATGCCCTGCAATGCTTCTTGTACAGCGCAGATGAGAACGAGAACAGACAACTCTGTGTCGTTAACCCAAAGGATGTTCCCTTACTCTCATCTTTCCTCAACCTCAACCTTCTCGTTTATGTCTGATTCATTATGTTTGAATGTTACTAATACAGAGAAGCCATGAGCTGTCTGTCCAATTCAATTATTTACTGGAGATAATTCACATCAATAAACTTTCATTGGCATTTATCGCAAATAACTAAAAATTTTCGCGTCTTACAACCATCAATTCTATTATATACCACTGTATTATATTTAATAAATGTAAGAATTTGAGCTCACACAGAAATCTTTGTGTGATACCAAATCGAGATAAAGAAAGCGAGAGCAGTTTCCATGACTCAAAACCGTGATATGGGATGTTCCTAAACTACTGATCAATGTCATGCATGTGGCCCAAGAACTTTTTACTAACCCTGACTCAGTAACTGGCAAACTGCCGGCTGCCACACCATCTACTCTATTTTTAGCTACATTAAAGAACCATCAATTCTACTTGCACTTGTCATTTCAGTGGAGTGTACTTGTTTGTGCTTTTTGATGTAATTATCGCAAGACTTTCAATATTATTCAATATCGGACAAATGTCATGCTGGCCTTGGAGAGGATCCGAGAGATCTGTGTGTTTTAGACAGTGACAGCTGAGGGCTTGAGTATTATGTGTTTACCCATAGAGTAAACCTTGTTGATATAGGAGCTGCCGGGGTTGCATGTTTATAGACTCATCTATAGTTGTTTTACTATTACATGAGAAGTGGAGTGTTTGAGTTCAATGTTTGCCAAAGTTTCGCGCTTGTTCATCACTGTGGCGCTGCCCCTCACTCACTTTCACTCTCGCTCGCTCAATGCCATCCATGTTTACGATGGATGCAATTTATTTGATTGTTAACCAATGATTGATTGGTGTTATGTAACAGCAGGTTTCCTGTTGGCTTTTCTACCATCTTGTGAAGTAATTAATCAGAGACAGCCAGCCACAGCAAAGGCGTAACTCACTGACAGGTTCTGGTTCCAGTTTCCATTAATTAGCAGATGCTTGATTAGACATTCAGAGGCATCTCATTATATTCCTTTGTCTGAGGTCTGACATTGTCGGCCATCAATCCAGCACCGGTCTAGCAAGGTATCGGCTGATATTCCATTCACCTTACAGTGTTTCCCCTTTTTCCGACCCCGCAAAGTTTTGCAAACCATTGTGGCCCCCAACTCTAAAAATAGCCAGTGAAAGTGGCTGAAAACTTCCTATGGAAATTTATGTCATCGCTTGTGGTGGGTGGCCCTAGTAGGTTGGTTGGCGACTTGTCCCAGATCATAATCCACATGATCCCGAAGCTAGACTTGCCTTAATCATCACTAACTGACGTTTTGCACTTGCAATAATTGAACAATGCAAATTTGTCTCATTTTAAACACATTATAAATTTATCCATCAAGCAGCTCAGACATTTGATAACTTATTTTGCAATACTGTTTATACTAAGTTGACAGAGCTCCCTGGTGACATCTGGTGTTGCTCCATGTTTCCTGCTGGAATTTGATTGATGGTTTGGCAGGGAAAGTTATAGACTTGGTTGTGGCGGTTTGATAATTGTCTGCAATATGCGCTAAAAACTGTCACTCTCCATGATGGATGAGAAAAAGATTTGATGGCAAAATCATTTTTGGAGACCTAAATTATCATAAATTTTTAATGCTGTTTTAATGCTGTAAGACATAGAGTGCAAGATAATTTAAGTAAAATAATCTTCAATTTTGTGATTTAGCAATATACTGTAAGTTTCAATTCTCTAGATGTGCCAAGATTAGGTTCTAGCAGAAATGTGTCACAATCTCAGTGACTCTCACACATGGCAACTAGGGCTGACAAATTGTTCATTCATCATTTTACTGACTAAACAACCGCTGGCTGGTGGTGGTTCCTTATTCAAAACCAGCTTATGGAGAAATTAATTGCAACAAATTTCAGAAGTTTATATAGACAGTGCCAAGTGGCAACATCGCTCTGATTATCATGTCGGCTGTAATAGCTGATTCTGTTATTATAAAGAGGTACTATGCACTAAGATGACTGATAAACAATTTGTATGAACCCCAATCCAATCTTACAAACATCCACTCAACAACATCGCCTCTTTGGTATATACGGCACAGCATAGATTATAGATAGCAATCTTGATTGCTTATGTCAAATTACAACACTGTATGACTACTTTTAGATTTGTGTGCCTTTCATCACAGACAGACCAAAATAGTGATTGAATTCACCTGACCAGTGGCTGTGATTTGACTAAATGTCAATATTATTATGACCCGTTTATCTTTTTGATAACCGAATAACAAAATGAGTTTTGTCTGAATAAAAGTCAGTCCCACAATCAGATTAATGAGTCTGTGCCTTTCAAACAGAAAGGGCACTTTGGGGAAATTAGTGTACATATACTAACATATAGTAGCCGTGTACCCACACATAATATTATATACAGCTGGTCTAGATGGATATCAGAGATATTGCGAAATATTGCTCAACCTGCAATCAATCACTGTCAATAAATTGATTTAAATAAAATGTGTATCAATCTCCTCTAGCCATAGCAACTTTCTCCTCTCTGCGATAATTTGAGAGCCACTTTGGTTTTTGCACTGCTATAACCCCAAGCAACCAATAATATTCTATTAATGAGCTTTCCTTTCAAAAACCTTCTAGCATCACTCATGAAAAGGTGGCAACATTTGGCTGTTTCTTTCGTCTTTTGGGCACTTTGCTGATAAGTTTTCTTTTCAAAATTTGGTTGTCAGATCTTTCGGCAGCTGCTGCCATTCCTATTGAACTGCGGTTACATGTCACAAGTTACTGAAAAGAGTCAAGTCCATGCATTGATCAAGTGTCATATACTAATGGTGTTAGGTTTTTGACACAAGCTTGTTATTTTGAACTGGAGGTGGAGATTTGTCGAGAGAACCACAGACAGACCATCGATCATTTTATATCAGCCTATTTCTGGCTCTAAACGTACACGGGTTAGGCTGCTGTTATTGGCTCAACTTGATTGAATTTTCAGTCAGTAGTCTGTTTAGATAGGACTACTTCTGATAACTCTCCAGGGCTATCAGCGAGAGCAGTACTGTATATTACTCAACTGTTTTGAGTTTGGATGGTTGAACAAACGTGCTTGTTTAATTCTGTACATCAAACAACCGCCAGCTATATCAGATTATTGGTATTTGTAGTTCACCATGAAATAGTTGCTTGCTAAGAACTCTGTCAATATTTGTTCAGCAGTGACAGTGGCTCTTCCAGTGTGTGTGCTTTATGTACGTAGTGACTGTGGAGTAGTGGTCACGACAGTGTTATCAAGACTAGTGTCAACCAAATTAACTAGCTACTGAGCTCAATTGTAACCATAGAGCTTACTGTACAGTACACAGCATACACCGCTGTCAAGTAATCGCCAGCATCATCTCATAGTCATACCAAATCCATCCACAAAAATTTGCTCGTTTCATAAAATTTAAATAGACCAGGTGTTGGCCACGGTTGACTTGAAATTTATGCATATGCTGGTCATTCAATTCATATTTTGTGGTGAATGTCTGAGCAGGTATTTTTCTTTTCTCATTTCCCTGGTTAGGATTGGAAGTCTCAGCGTCTGCTCAATTTTATTTCTGTGTTTAACAATCCGACAGATTTCGTCTGTCCCTACCATCTCATGGTATTTAGTGACAATGTCACTAACGCTGAATTTGATTCATTTTTAGCTTTGTGGAAGTTATGTGGTCAGTTGATGGATTGCCAAAAATAGTCTTTTTTTTACTGCAAATTATGTGGGTAGTTACCAATTTTGTCTGGGGTGAAAGTTAGACGCTGATAGTTGTGATAGTCTTTTCGCAGAAATTTGGTACCTGACACTGGCGCAGTGTTTCCTCATACGAAATATTTCAATGCAGCTCCCTACTTCGCGCAGTCATTACACACAAGAGCAGGAAAAAATGATTCTTTTGTTTTTGTTTTTTGTTGTCGGTGATCAAGGGCAGATGGAATTCATCAACCCACTTTCGCTATCAATAAAAAGGAGATTTAATTGCGAGTCTGTGTGGATTATGCTGATCTATTACATTATTATTTTTACATAGAAACAGTTGTGAATTGGTGCATGCTAATAAACAAACACTAGCCGAGTTTGCTCTACGCTAGCTCTGTCCATATATTACCAACACTTAATATCGGAATAAACAAATACTAGGATAACATAGAAATCCAGTTGCTATTAGAGTTTGCTTTGTGACTATGCCGCAAACAAAGTTGAACAAGGCTGTGACATTTTGGCTACAGGCCTTGGAGGTGACAGTATACTTTTTACGCTATTGAGATTTATTGAGCTGAAAAGCAACTTGGGGATATCTATCTACCAGTGAATACTGTATATACACAATAGTCGACTTTGACGAAAGGAGTTGTCTCCAACAACGATGTCTAGAATGCAGACAGGTGATTGATATATCATAATTTAATAATTGTGGTTATTGTGTTATATTAATTTGAAGCCCAACTATTGTTTAATGTGGTGGTATGCACTTTTAAAATGGTCGGTACTAGTCACTTTACCAAGGGAATGGAAATTACTTAATATTTGTCACTTATGTATATGGCATTCATTTTTGGCTTCTGTAATTGGCAGCTGGGGAGCATAAATTTGCTTTTCGTGGTTACAGCAAAAATCTGTAGTTGCTTTGATCGATTTTCAACGGATGCCATCTTGTCAAGTCCGGTGAATATTCAAGGGAAGTTCACCTTATTTAATTGCTAGTCAATTGTTTTTAATTTCCAATTACCACTGTGATGTTTCATGTGGTTATGACTGTGGCGGTAAAAAATGCTGTAAAAGGCTTGAGGACCGCTATTGGTAAACTCCAGACACTGAAACGCTAAAAGTTCTTCGGTTGCCAAGCTGGAAGTTTCCATGGCACTTTTTAAAGAACTTGATTACTTTTTCAAGCGTGATCTCAACTAGTTAGCACTGCTATCTTTAGCCCCAGTTTTTGTACGGGTATTTTTGTTTTGACGTTGATAATGTTGGGTCACATAGCAGCTGATCTGTCGTTGTTATCCACAGTTGTGAGTGAGTGACACTCTCTGAGTGATAAGGGGTCACCACAGGATACCAAAGATACTCATAACCCTCGGGATATGGCCAAATGTGACTCATTGAAAATGGCTGGCGCACTGACTGAAAATTCCTTGTTATGTTACTTTGTGTATATTGTTTGCAATGGGATGAGAAAGTGGTGAAAGAATTTATTTCGTCTTTGTTGTGAGATGAATTGTAAGCTCATCAAGTTAAACTTTGAGAGAATTAATGTGTAGTCTTGAGTGGATGCCTCTGTTTGCTTTTGATACGGACATGTTAAAGTGGCACCAAGAAGCTATTTTCATAGATTATGTAATTTGTTAATAGACTTCTATTCCTTTTGGTGACCTATGTGTTATGTGAATTCCTGGCCTAGATGTCTGCTTCGGATTCGGTGAGAAATTCTTTGACTCCCATTTTCAGGTATAATAGCCTGTTCTGCTGGTAGCCAAACTAAACGTATGTATTAGGTAAGCCGGCGAGTCTTGTTTGGCAGTTTTCACCGTCGAAATGATGTTATGCCCGCAAATGTCATCATGATATTTGGGTGCATCGGTGTGATTCATGTTGTTTGATTGGGTCTCCCCGTGACCCTTTCTAACTTATTATAAACCCATAAGATTTTGTTCTGATGCCGATGTGATGGTTGATACGAAGATAGTTGTTTCCTAATCAGTGGGATGATAAGTTACACATGTTTGATTCCATTATCAGATTGAGATGATGTGGCTGCCTTTAACTGCCAACATGTTTGCATTCCAACCCATAGAATTAAATTATCTTTCAGCAAATCTGATTTATTCAAGCAGCGGGTTATGATCATGTGTTTGTTGATTTTTTGGCTATTGTATTTCAGTTGAACTAGTGCAAAATCAGCATGGCAAGGTTTCCACACCTGCCTATGATGTTAAAATCAAATGCCAAAGTTTAATACATTGTGATTAAAACCTTATCCTTCTTCATTTCTAGTCCTCATCAACACTGCTCCTTTCATTACAAAAAAAGTGTGATGTTGTGAAATAACTGTGAAAATGAGTTGCTAGAAATTGCGGCTATGAAGTGCCTACACGCTTTAGAAAACAGACCGTGGTACCTACAAAAAGGCTGCGCTATCGGTTAAAGCGTCTTATCTTTAAAATTTCAATCTTGTGCTTGAAAAGCAATGAATTCATGACCCACCTTTGGCAGCATATCAAATTGAGGAATTTTCATCAATCTTAGTTTCTGAAGCTTTGTAAATGCTTGTTTCACATAATATAATATAAATTACAAACTGATGTCATCGATTTGCTATCCCCGTACATTGTTTAAGCCCAATGAAGGAAAAAAGTCTTCTGACCGACACTAGAAGTAAACACCATCCGTACAAAATAACAATTAAATGCTGGAAATAACTTAGCTCAGCGCAAGACAATTGTCCTCGTGGGTATAGATGGACGTTGATTTTCATTTTATAATGGAATTGTTCTCAACTGACCTGTGCTACGGCAGTCATAAATCACGCAAATATGTAAACAAGTGGCTCAACTTTCACAGCTTGCCTGCTATAGCATTGTGATGTCATTCTTTGGGAAAAGCAGTTGTGAAATCACTACCATAATAAGATTTTCATGGAAATTCTGATTTTGGACAGCACCACTGATGATTGAACATCTAACCCAGAGCTTGTTAATACCACCAGCATAAACTTTATTATTTTGATTTTGGGTTACAATTTGCTTTGCATTTACTGTTAATTCATGCTTTGCATCGTTAATTAGTAGATGTAACATAAACTAAAGCGCTAATCCTCAAGGCAATTGAATACACTGATAAACAAAGCTTTCGCTTGCCTCAAGAATGCAAATAGATTTGCATGTCAGTATGCTCGTTTTGTTCAGACATTTTGATGCTCTCTTGGCTCTAGGTCGACATAAATAAAGCCATTACTTGGTGTGCCTCTCTTAGGCAGCGCTATGTTAATGTGATGTATATATCCTGCGATTAGTAATCAGTTTTATGATCAGCATTCAAAACAGGGACAGGAAGCCAAACTACCTGCTCTGGCGTTAGGCCATTAGCATTACACTGCTGCAAGCCTATTTGCATCCCCTTTTGTCTTTACTACCACCATGTGAGTGATAGGCATTTTTTTGGTTTGCCCTGTCGATGACTAATGAGTACGTGTCAGTTCCCTGGCCTCGCTCAACTCTAAATAACCTTGTGAAGGTTGGACTGGAAATTGCCTCTGACCTCGTACCAGCCGCTTTTCATTGAAATGATGGATTTGGTTTTTCAAAATAAATTTTAAGTTACTAATGTTTGGCTGAAGGTGGCAAAGCTCATAAATATTATTTGTCGTGACATTTGAGACTACATTGTTGCGATTGACAAAAAGATGAATTCGAGTAGGGTCTTATCTCTTTTTCAAATGATACCCAGCATTATCTTTACAATGAAGTTGTGGTTTTGTATTTAGAATAGCTCTATAGATCAGAGTGGCCCTATCTTATCATATTTTATGATCTTGCTTCCTCACATACACTATTGCTGGATATTTTAGCCATTGATGCGTCATAAAAAGGCAAAACATGCTCAGTTAGATCAGGGAGATTCTCCCTGGTTAGATTTGTGGTCAATATACAAGCCTTTCTAGGTCTTGCTGGGAAGGTTTCACGATGGAGGGAATGATGGTGATACATGAGCATGGCAGATGAAAGCTTTGGTCTACAGTGACAGCTCTCTTTGAATTATCAGGACCACCGAGTCTGATGTTCTAATTGTAACGATGTGTCATGATGGTTGCAAAAATAGATCCTAGACCATTGCTGGTTCTTGGTGATGTTGACTGGAAAAGCAGCAGCAGAACCGGCAGCAATGTCAACATCTTGATAGTCCCCAATAGCGTTCATAGCCTCTCGTAGTCCTACATTTTCATCATCATTTAACCTGAATTCAACTCTCGGAAGATGTAGTCACATTTGTATTATTATGTAACAGTAATGGGGGTATTATAAAACTCAGCAGCCCATTGTACATAGATCATCAGTGTGGATAATTGTATTGTAGTTTCACATGGAGGTGGTATTCTAGCAATGTTGGCTTCATAGCTGTATAATTGGTTTGTAGCTGTTCATTGCATGCTGTGCATGACACTTTGTTTTCTGATTAAGTTTTGATAATGCCAAGTTGATTTTTGCCCCTTCCAACTAGTGCATAGTAGTAAGTTTGTTGTTTTGTTGTCCACTATCCATAAAATTAGAGCTGCCGTCTATTTTTATGTCAAATTGTTTTGGTTTAATGGGTTGAAGCAAGCTTTCAGGGTTTTACAAGTACTCAGCAGAGCAATGCCTAATGGTTCGTAACATCTTTGGCAATAAACATGTTATTATATTTTTATTTATCATGTTAATTAATGGATAATCCTTACCTCCTTATTATCAGTGAGTGAGTTTATTGTATTTGGCGTATTATTGGCTAACCAAACCAGCTTGCTTTGATTGGCCATGATGAAGCGCTGTGGTTGAACCCTTCTCTTTGTTTTATGGTGGCTATCTTGGTGCTTAAACCGCAAGAGTTCAGAGGTGAATAATACATAGCTAAGTAGGTGTGTCCACACTTGAATAGTCACTAACTGTGCCAATTCATTGTCTATCTAAAGCTTGTGATAAACGGTAGCTATCTCCGCTAATTCTCAGACAGGAGGCTATAAGGCACCATCACTGACTCATTGGCCGGATATCATAATCTTTATCATCACTATCAGAGTATTTCTCTACCAGTTGCTGACTAGCTTATAGCTCAGCGGCATCATGATGTGTATGAATTTTGATCAGTTTGGACCACCAGGCAAACTCCATGGACCGCCTGGCGGTGGGGCCGGTACGTATTTGCTTATTTTCAATTTAAACTAAGACAGTTAGCGCGGAAAACAAAAGAGAGGATGCCTTCTTTGTAATAATCAGTTGTTTTCTCATCCCATAATTTTATTTGCATTATTCAGGATATGGAATTTCTGGCATCATAACACAATAGCTTTCATTACGAGGGTTTGATCTTTATACGATGAATACAGGATGCTTAAATAAAGATTTTCGTTCGTGTATTTGATATTTTATGAGAAAAAATGCTTTCATTATCCTTTAGGTAATGCTTTAAATACATTAGCCATACTTCCAACATTGATTTGTTGTCAATAGCTAGCAAAAAACTCAAGTACCAATGTGATATTTTATCAACGGTTGCACAATAGAAGCTATAAGAGATATTTACATTGGCGCTTAACTTTTTTCTCAGTCCCTGTGGCATTGATTCCCAGTTTCCATAGCCCATTGTAAGGGCATATGCTGGCCAAAGAATAGAGATATAATGGCAAGTGAAAAGGCCTCATTGATTTCTCACTACCCTGCTGTTGTTTTAAATAGGCCTACAAGTTTTTTTCTTGAATTGAGTAATTTGAGATACATGTTTGCCTTCCTTTTCTCTGACAAAACCTGGTCTAGAGCATTGATTAACAAACTCGGTTTGGATGACAGACATAGTCTCTCAAAGCTGAGGTCACTTCGTTCGTCTTGTTCCGCAACGTTCTCGCTTCTCTAGTTCATCTCGACTTCGATTAGGACCTGTCGAAAGCTTTCACCTGTTCCTGTTTCACAACTTTGGATCTTAGCCTGCTTAGTGAGCACTCATGACGTGAGCAGGTAACTTTGATATTTTGCAACACCGTTTTTGGCATCGCCCTTCTGACTTGTTCAATTATTAAATTATCAGCAACCCTTGTTGTACTGCCATGATAAATTATAGAAGAGAAACGCTGCGTAGAAATTCTTTTGCAGTCTTCAAACTGAGCAAAAATCATCGTTCAGGGATTTGAGCTGTGACAGGTTGTCTGCCATCACAATGGCTAGATTTCAATCTGTTTGTTTGATTCAAAGAAGAATTCTTTTGTGGAGAGTTGTCATACATTATTGTCAGCATAATACGTTTACAGACAAACGGAGTCAAGGGATGTTTTTTACAAAAAAGTGTCACAACTTTTGGTAGTGATTCTATTCATATTCATGCTCACCTAGCATTGACACTTGTAATGAGCAACTGTGGGTCAACCCAGTCTTATTATTTTTGCTGAGGTATCCAGAAGGCTAGTGTAAATGTAAGTTATACTACGACTGTGCTATCGTTTGTTTATCTTTAGGTTTATTGTTAGCTTCTGACTGCAAATTCGTTTTTTGTTTTGTAAAGAGAGTCACTTGTGGCGCCCCTAATCATTTTCAGGCTGTGAATTGATGTGAGTGCAGATGAAGAGATTGTTTTGTTGTGTAGCTGAAATCTAAAACAATAGTGCCTCCAGTTGATTGACACTGTGTTCTCAACAGGATATGTATATCAAAGCAACTATAAAACTGCTCACCTCAATGATATCAAGCTTGTCAGGTTCCATAAAACCTGGATTAATGTTAGGTCTGCTCGGCTGTCGCCAAAGCAAAACGATGTACATGTTGTTGATTTATTGTCAGGTTGTTTTGAGAGGATTGTGCGGGACAATTACAGGAGATAGTACAGGGGACCCGTCGTGTCTCTCTCAGTATGTGGTGGACATGGTCATCGTTCTTCCCACTGTCCTCCAATTAACCAATTTGGTGATTGTTTCTTTTTAGGGTTGCATGCTCTGTGGGAGAGTGTCTTCATGAAGATGGAACACGAACCGGACCAGCTAAGGCATCGGGGCCGGCCCAAAGAAGACAAGTACTGCGGTGTTTGCGGCGACAAGGCGCTCGGATATAACTTTGATGCTATCTCCTGTGAATCTTGCAAAGCTTTCTTCAGAAGAAATGCTCCCAAGGGTTTGGTAAGTGCATTTGATTGAGTCACCTAGTGGGCTGTTTTACACTGGTGAAACAACATTGCTCAAACCCGGATTTGCATAAATCCCATGGCTTTCTTTCTCTCGTTAGTGGGACTGACTTGGCCAGGAAATTGTGAAAATAGGTCAGCACTGCACTCAAAACCTGTATAGAGACGTCTGATGTATTGTTGGAATAATAATGTGAAAAAGCTATCAGTCGAAAAATCTTAGTGGTTTACCAATATTGCATGGCGATGATTGCGGTTTGAATTAATGAGTTAAATATTCAACATTTTGCCAAAATCGACTGGCTGAAACCCCAAGGCAATCACTTTGTGGTTCTTCTCAGCCTTGGTTGATTTATTATCCAGAATGCATCCATCAAACAAACTATAAATGTTACAGCAGGGCACCGCCGTGCAGTTCAATTATCAGCTTTCAGCATTTAGACACATTTGCTCCCTGAAATGAAGTATTGTTTAGGACCTGACACCCAATATCCCATTGTAAAAGGCTTTTGCAGCAATGAATTGACAAAGCTTTGTAAAAACATGGCTGAATTATTCTATTTTAATGATGAAAATGACTCTGTGGCGGACAGTGAGATTTACATTATAAACAAGTCACAACCTCACTACATAACTATTTATTCGCCAAGGATCACCAAGCATACAAGAGTCATTAGTGCTAGTCAGTTAATGAAGTTGCTTGACTCTCAAGTGTTTTTATGTTGTTGTCAATAGACTTGAATCCATTAGTCAACACTTTGATCCATAAAATCTTTGTGCTGCTCTTTTTTTATCTAACTACCACTCAGATAAACGGTTGTGGTTGATAGAAATTAAGAAACTGACCACATTAGGGCTTTGTCTGAATGCCATTGATCCCAGGCGATGGCAAAAAACTCGTGACACCCAGTGGACTTGTGAAAACTCGTAACTCGTGGGTGTCAGATAGGGTGCATTGGCCTCCTCTAACCAAGTTTGGTGAGATAAAACTATGAACCTGCATAATATCACAGAGTAAGGATATATCCTTACTCTGATAATATGCAATTTGTGTTCCTTATAAACACATCAAAGCGATCATATCATGAGAGTGCAAAATATAAAAGCCAACTCCCTGAAAAATGAGATGGTAAGACTGTTAGATAAATTTGTTCTTCTCCTTTGAGACCTGAACTCATCTTTGCCAAACAGTATTGGCCGTAGCCGCATAACACCACTTCATCGTTATACTTGACTCTTACACTAAATTATTACTCTCTCTAGGGAACCTTTTCCAATCAACTTTTTTCCGCATTCACAATAAATAAACATGTACAGTTGGTCGGCTTCATTTCCAGTCCAGTCAAAGCAACTGATTCAATTAGGCGTGATGATTCGATGTTTTTCCGAATATGACTTCCGTTCAAACAGGTAAAACCAGTGCGCTGGTTCCTCAATTTGTCCGCAGTATGAAGGTTTTTCATTCTCCGATTAACAAGAAATCTCACAGAGTTTCTGAATTTGTTTTTCTGCAGGAGTATTTCAAATGTCCTTACGATGAGAAGTGCAAGATGGATGTCTCAAACCGGCGGTTCTGTAAAAGATGTCGCCTCAAGAAGTGCTTTGATATCGGAATGAGAAAAGAGTATATTCTATCTGAGGAAGAGAGAATGAGAAAGCGTCAAAAGATAGAGGAAAACAGGTAAACATCAAATACCTGGAAATTCAAACCATTTAGAGGATAATAGTTTGATGAGCCGTAACTATCCCATAGGCTATAACAACTAACTTCACCCAACTAATGACTGGGTCATTGTTGTAATAATGGGGCAATCTTTTTCAGTTTAATTATTTTTATTAGTCCTTTTATCTCCATCAGGGTTAGGTGTTGTTCTTAGACTGTAGATTACCAACTCCCTGTAGTGTTTTGGCAGTGTAATTATGATAAACCTTATCAGCCCCTGCTGCTAACCGCAAACCTCACTTGACTGGAATCAACTTTACCTATTAATTTAGCACTTGATTTTCTGATTAGTTTCCTATGAGTAATCAAAGGGCCAATGATAGCGAAAATGGCTGATAACTGCCATTTTCCTCCAGTCCTCAACTATTTAATTTTGTTGGAAGGTTTCAGCAATTTCATGTAGTTTACCTAGTTATTGAGCGGGTGCTTGTATTAAGGGCTTACGCCATGTTTGTTGTGGTGCAGTTTTTAGACTGAAGAAGCAAAAAAAGCTGTCAGCTCAATGTGTTACTGGTTTATCATGTTTACATTTCCAGTACTTCACACAATGAAGTGTGTTTGCTCTGAAAACATAGAAGGTCATGGTAAATGGTCTCATGATCTAATAAAAATGTGCTGCAGGTGGTGATGGGCTTGTTAGATAACTAGCATAGCTCATAGACCATCCTTTGTATGTGTGCCGGAGTTGTAATAACAATTTGATTGATCTACCTTGCAGGAGGGTGAGAGAGTTGGAGAAGATAATGCCAAATGGTGGTGGAAATCTCAACATGGCACCTAACCCGCCAATGCATCACACATCTTACAATGACCCTGGTATGATGATGAATAATAACAACACAATGCAGATCCAGCCACAGCTGGAGGAGGAGAATGTAAGTCAGAATGGCAGCATTGATACAGGCATCGATTGTATGGAGATTGACCAGCCAGTGTGTGACACAATACCGCTCGATCCTGAAGAGGCATCGCATATTGAGGACATTGTACAATCATACAAATCGTCATTAGAGGTTTGTTCAGAGAACCTACCTCCACCGGAAGCAAAGAACTCAGTCAGTGACTTAATCAATGTATGCGAGATCAGCATCCGTCGTGTCATAGACATGGCCAAGAAAATAAAAATGTTCAAAAACCTGCCACAATCTACCCAAATCTGCCTGCTAAAAGGCGGCTCAATCGAGCTGTTGATCATCAGATCTGTATTGTCATTCGACAAGGACAAGGCTCAGTTCCTTGATGCCACTGACAATCCAAATATAGGCGCTATGTCACTCGAACAATTTAAAATGGCGGCTATGAACAATCCAAAGCTCGAGCCAGGCACTCCTCCAGCTATTGACCCAATGTTGCAGTTCTCACTGGTTGAAGATGTGATGAAATTCATCAAAGTGTTATCTATTGATCTCCAAGCCGATGAGACGACTCTCATACTTTTACTGCTGATATCACTATTTTCACCCGATAGGCCAAACCTCGACCTCAAGGACATCGTGGGCCAAGAACAAGAAAGGCTCTCGCTTCTGCTGCAACACTATATCGAATCTAAAATGTCTCTAAATGAGGCCCGCATTCACTATGCCAAATTGCTCATGAAGCTTACAGATATACGCGACCTCAATGAAGAATCTTCTCAGGTGTTCCTGAGCATGCGAACTGAAACTATCCAACCACTCATGAAGGAAGTTTTAGATTTGAAAAAGACCCCTGACAGTTCAGCGAGCTCTCCAGCACCCTCTGATGCTAGCATGACGCAACCATCGGTACAAGTTCCGAGCTGAGTATCCAACACACATGCTACAATATCCAATAACCAGCTACTTCTACAGCCTACAGATAAACATCCTATATGTCAGTAGTAGTGGTAGCTTGTGGATACTCAATTTTCCATGTGCAGGAAGGACGGTAACCCAAGTGGTGCTTGCTATATTAAGTGCTTTGATCCCAATCCTGATTTAATTTGAAAACAGAAAAATCTGACCTAGCACATGATGAGATGGGGATGATTGATATCACTGTATTGTATTATAATTAATTTTTATTCTCATATTGGGGATTTTGTATGAGATGATTTTTGTAAATTGTATTGTTTTGCTACCTAGTATAGTCCTACACAAAACTACCCATTAGTATTAAACCTCACTAAACTTTCATCAACCAGAATTATTTATCATTTGTAACATTTTTGTTGCATGGAGGCAGAGTTAAGAGCTATTTGGGGTCACAATAAAATGTGACTGATTTTTTTTCTCTCGAAATCGCAATATTCATTTAACTTTGTATTATTCTTCTTTGTAGTATAAGAATAGAAATAGGAAACTGTGATGACAATTTTATCATGCTCATGACTTTGTTTATGTCGGCAGCTTTTCTTTTGTGGATTATGTTTGCCGAGTAATCGTTAACTTCAAGATGGAGGCAAAAATGAAGGATTCTGGGATGCTCCTCTCAAGTCCTCATACCTAACTGATTGTTCACCAGAGCAGTGATCAGGGTGTTCATCAGATTTGAGATATTAATGCAAACTGATAAGACCGTTAATGGCTGTTAATTCCAGAAAATGGAGCGTTAGAAAGGTACCAGCACCATGGACATTTACATGGTTACAATTCTAGCATGAAACGTGGATATGCGATGCATCAGTGACATATGAAGTGTCATATTATTGATGGGCACCCTCTGATTTACATGGATGTCCTGTTTAGAATTTACCTCACTCTTGTTTTTACAAGGTTTTACATAATCACTACCTTCCAAAGTGGATATGTTGACCATCCAGAAGTGAAATGTGAGAAGCTTTGTTTAGCGAACTAAAGAAATGCAAGATTCAGGAATGTGGGTATTAATGGTGTGGTGAAAGTCAACATAAACCACTAACCTGGCTAGGTTATTACTGAATCTGAATAAATGAATGTTGAAAGTAAATTAAAACCAAACACTGGCTAGGAAAGGAATCATAAAGAACCCATGCCTATTACTGCGAAGGGGTGCAGGTGTTGCTAATAGTTAAATGTGACTGTCAAAAGAAAGTTGATTGCTTTGCATTGATGATGATAATTTCACATTATGATGACAAACTACCCTTGTCTATTATTATGTCCACTAACTGTATAATCAAACTGTATTTGCACTGAGAGCTATGCCTTTTTTATTTGAGGTGTTCCATCCAAATAATGGAATGAATGCTCATTTTCTTGATCTACCAAATTACAATGTCAGGCGTGATTATGGGTTATAGCACTTTATATATTTCCTGTCTTATGTAGTGATCAATGTGTCATAGGGCTTGGAATGAACTATGATTTGTGTTCTCAAGTATCGAAATAATAAGATAACATCGGAGTGAATGAGTGCTAGGATGTGCATGTTATGTCATCAAACCCATTTTCACAGCTGTCCATCGACTGAACCACCCCAGCTATTCCCAGCTTTCTCCTTGCGACATATATCACTCACGCCACCCGGTAAGCTCATGTTGTCCTTCAAATAACCAACAAATTTAAATACAAGCGATTAATATGGTCTGTACACCAACATTCTGGCATTAAAATTTGTCTGTCAAATGATGAATTGGCTTGCTTGCTTGGCGAGGATGTAAAATTGTGTTGAATTCAAACAGATGACCTCTGGGCTGCTTATCTAGGTGCAGGGGAGAGCTAACGTAGACTTATGCTGGTAAGAGGCCCTTGATAACATCACAGCTTGTGTGCTTCTGGCACAGCCCTGCTACATTTCCTCAGTGCACTTGCTACTAGAGGCCATCAATTATGCGATTACAAGCTTACTACTTTTAAAACATTGTAACCTGCAATGATCATCATTACCTCGAATTATAATAGATGAATCAAGCCAAGTTAACAGTTTTTGAGACATTTGTTTCAATTTGGTGACCTTTACTCTATCTGAGGTTACTAGCTGACAGTAGATATTGAGTGATGACATGCTACGCAATGACCTAGCACAAAATTTTCCCTTGTTGGTAGTTGGATATTGTAATTCACACATTTATAACAGAATTTTGCAATACCCCATGGCCAAGGTGTTAGATGTGAAAAACTTGTTATACTCCCGACCCAAACTGGTTAGGGGGTGCACGGCAAAGACCTATGTGGACACAACTAGAACTTGGTGCCCCACAGAGCGCTAAGCATAGAAGGTATCATGCTATTGGTCACTCTATAGGTTTGGAGACAAGATCTGCTAGCACCTCAGGTCCGAACAGTCTGTGCCCCCAGACTTCTGACCCCCCCCCCCCCCGCCCATAGCTCAGAACATATGCACAAGAGTTTCATAGCTTGATTTCAGTCAGATGAGGTCAAATTTTTTGTGTGAAGAAACCGCCCAGGCAACCTGCCAGGATGTCTATGATCTGATTACTCACAGTGCCACGGAAAACTTTCACAAAAGTTTCACAAGACAAAGTAACCATTCGGATGCCAGCAACAACCTGGCCAATAAATCAATCGTTGGATAAGAGATGAACAATAAGTGCACTTTCGGTAGGGTGCCAGTTTGCCTCATTCTCCATAATTAATTTGTGCTCTGAAATGACAGCCCATCATTAATTTGTATCAAAATTCAGTTATTTTGTTGATCATATTAAGAAACTTCAAGTACATTTATAACTGGAAGTGTCTTGTGTCTCGTGTCTGACTTTCTGTGCATATTAAACGTAATAAAAATACTCAAGTCTGTACCAGGACCTCTAGCATATGATAGTCATGGTCTGGATGGTTGTCTATACAACAAATGATCAGTAAACTATTCTTGCAGGCTTCAGGGACCATATTTGCGGAAAATAGTTGTTTTATAGGATGGGTTCAATTCTGGTGACCGCAGACTTGTTGTGACCGTATTTCTGGCGAAGAGAATTGAGAAATGGTGATTTAAATCTTTTTTCATTTCCGACTGCATTAACATAACCTATTAACATAAAATCAGAACTTCCATTGTTTCAATCACACTCTATTTCTCAACCTTTACATCCCCATGGCCTTTCAGAAGCTTTTCAAGGGTAAGTCAATATCTCAGTCAATAAAATTATTTATTATCAAAGTAGCCTTCACTTTCTCACCAGGGTGTTGAATTTGATTCACAACTCGATTACCAAATGTATGCAAAGTCTGATTCATTGTTTGTTATAAGTTAGGCAATAGGGTGAAATGATCTTAATTTTGGCAGCCGTAGTGCAACTGTTTATCTGCAATCCAGCCTCGTCTTCTATATATAGAATCCCCGTAACGAATCTCCATATTGCAGTCTGTTACTCTTGCATTGGTTCCTGTTTCTGTTGGCTCGAGCCTGAAGTAGTCTCTGATTTTTCCTCAATCTCTAGGATCTTTGGTGCATACAGTAGTACATATGCCGAGTGCCAGTCTCCTACAAAAATAAACCCACACAGCTGTGTGAGAAGCCGACACGCCTGGCAATGACATGAGGAATCGCAGTAATTATGATCACAAGAAATTCACAAGTGAGGGTCATGATCAACATTGGTCTTTAACTAAAATTAGGTCTGCAGCATACAGGCCTCACCGCACAATCACTATGTTTCCATATGTCGACTTGACATCAGTTTTGGCCCAATCGTTATAGGAATAGCATTTAAGTCAACTTTCGCATATATCGATAGACATTTTTTGATGCGAAACCAGATACCTTTTTGATTCACGATGATCGTATAAGGTGGCGTGGATGTATGGATAGCGCGCCTGCACACAACGACTTATTTTGCCGCGGGAGGCCCAGGTTCCTGGCAGATCTTTTCATGTTTTTTTCATCTTGGAAATTGTTACTATTCATCATTCAAAATCGGAGTGGACCAATCATTCGAAATGTGGAAACATAGTGAATGGCAGGTCCCTAAGACTGAGGGCTCTGAATGTAGCATGTCTGAGACGTGAGAGAGGGGCAGGCCTTAGGCCATTACACTTTCTCTCATCTTTTGGCATCAAAACCGCTTAGTCACTCGGTGCAAGGTGAATATAATAAAGTTGTCAATACATAATAATGCCAGGGCCTATAATAACAAAATATCTCGGTCACAGTGTTAGAAGATTTATCTTTCAAATGGACATCCATCTTAACACAATGATGCCGTTATTAGTTGTTTATTTCACACCACGTAGTTTCAAAGCTCTGAGAGAATCTGGTTCGGTACTGGAATTTCGATTTCCAGTGGAAATTTCTGCAAGTGTTTTCAGGGAATTAAGGGCGATTTGATTTCACATTAAGATCCTTGTATTCTTGATTGTATACTATATTCACATAATATTATTATTTTTTTTCCTATATATACCCTGGTATTTACATTTCATCGCCGCCTCAAATGGAAATTACAGGACTACAGTTTACTTGTTGAATTTCGGATGGCCAACTTTTGTATGACCAAATGCATAATAGCACCTGAGAAGCAGACATTCTCCATTGTCTAACTGTACTTTGTTGACATACCTCCGCCAGAGAGCTTCAGGATATCTTCAGACTTAACCATGGTCACATCGTCATCATCGAACATAAGCCAGTCATCTCCTTTCTTTCTAGTCCACGCCACATAATGGCCTGACGAAGAAGATCTGCCCTTATGGGTAAGTACTGCTTGCAGCTCATAGAAACCACTGTTGTTAGATCCATCATCTACAAAAACCAACATAACCTAATTTAGTTGGCTACGCCTTACCTCTGATGCTTAGCCACTCAATCAATTAAACCTAAAGTTTATTGTAAGCGGCTATTTTCAGACCCAAAAGTGAACACATTGAAATTTGAGGGAGTAATGGCCGTTTTTGACCAAGTATTATCTCAAGTGTTTTTCCAACAATAAACTTTTTCAAGTGATTCTCTAACAATAATGTTAAATTCTATTTTTTAGTGGGTGCAAAGGCCGAAATCCTCAGTCAAAACTAAGTTTGACTCATTTACTAAGGTTTCTATAATAATCATATTTGTCCATGTCATACCGCAAAGACATAATATTATGGCAACAAAATGACATCTTATGCATTTGAGCATTTTATTAGCAGAGAGTGACTGTCAAATCCGAAAACTCAGTGCACCTGTTACTTCTTGCCACGCACTCCAAATGCAAGGAGTGACAGGAACTTTGGTACCTATGATTCGTCTGGGCTGCTGAACTTTATGAGACATCTTATTTCAACATCATAAATCTAAATAAGTGTCTCTTTCCTTAATACTTGTTTGAGTCTGAAAGACCGTTTTATCATCAGCTAATTATTGTGAAGACATACCAATTAAAAAGATTAATATATTACTTTATTGATCATGAATTTATTCCAAATTTCTTTGCAATAATAATAAGAAATGAAGACTATTTAATATTCCTGTCACACTGAGCTACAAAATTAAAACTTGATATAAGTCAAGTTTTAGTTATCTAGAAGACTAAGTGATGTTCAAGGGAAAGCAGTTCTACTCATGGTTTGATAAATGGAACCACATTGATGTAATAAATGTCTATAAATTATACTTTGTCCTATCTTCAAAGACTCTCTCCATTAACTCAAAATCAAATCACCATTGTGTGCGTCTGAAGTGAAGCTGGAATTTCCAGGGCATGCATCAGAGGGATATATTCTGATTAACCTCTCAACAATAATGTATTTTTATGAAAGTAGTGATTACCTACCGTCGTCAAATGAGTACGGCTTCTTAATAGTTTTCTTGTCTGTTTTGAGAGGTTCACCTTTGAGTTTAGCCTAAAATAATGTAGAAATAACCAATAAATAACACGTCCAGCACTTATTGCTCAGGGCAAAGACTGGAAACAGGCCTCACGGTGAACTGTAGAAATCATGAGAAAATTCAATTTTCTGATATCATATTTATTATTATGAAATAGCAATAACTGTGTCACTAACACTTTTGAGTTACTGAATTACGTGTCATGTTGTTTGTCACAAGAATTTTCCAGGACTTTGACAGTGTTTAGTGTTGACATTTCAATAGAGTTGGGTTAAAGCCCCTATAGGAGTAAATATAGGCTAGAGTTTTAGTTGAGCTTGTTTGGGCTGCTGCTGCTGACTTAATGCTAGTTAGCCCCGAATTTCTCTAGCTTAGATGGGGGTTCATATAATATAAGATGGTGGAGAAAATGGTAAAGCTGTCGCTACACACGCTGTTTTTTTCCTGGACACCAATCTTCAAGCGTGTGTGCAAGGAGGCAAACTTTTCGCGAAGACCTTGCCCCTCTTGTATGATTACAGTATGTACATAGGATTGCTAGTCTAACAGTAATTGATAAATAATTGGATAAAAAGGCTGTCATGTGACACAACTCGGCAGGAAGTTAGGGGACATTTTTGGACGCTGCTGGCAGCGACACAAGGTCATCATTCCCTAATACATTGTATTAAAATTTTGGCTGGATGTTGTAAACAGTACACTGTGATTATTTATTCGCTTCAAACCCAGCAATTATTGAAAGTGACAGGCCTTTTGGAGTTTTTGAGATTGAATTTGGAAGTGCCCCCCAACCACCAGTGGCCTAAACCTGAAATTAGTTTTCCAGGTAAAGTATCATTCGAATGAACTCGCACCCAAACAAATGAGCACCTAAACTTTGGTGCAGTCTTCTTCAAGAGCCGCTACTCAGAATGGGATTTGGTGGGACACCTACACCCCGTAGTATAATTTCTCCACTCACTAAACCATCTAAACAGGAACACAAGAGGGATTTAGCTGTTGAATGAGTGCAAATGTCATCAACTACAGTGGAATGTTACATAAGCTTAGATTGCTACAGTATCGTTTGTCTATACGGGTCTAAAGTCTGGCAGGTAGGTACAGTGCGCACTTCCACGAAATTGGTGGTTTGAGTCTCTTATGTGACTGTTATGGATGACTGTCCAAGTGGTTCAGCTTTTGGGAGAAAGCACTAGAGTCCATGTCATCGACCCTTGAACCGTGTGACTGAAAATCCCTTGGGGGTTTGACTTTGGACAGTGTAGTTCCACTGCAAGCTAGATTTTAGGCCTTAAAGGGCAACCAAGGTTTCAAACATGTTCTCACGATTGATAGCAGATGGCGCCTTCTGCATAGGGAAAATGACAAAATCTAATTTGAATGATTATCCAGCCAGAATTCTTGTGTAACAATTCATCCATCAGGTACTCAAACTCAGCTAGAATAGAATACCACAGAGCAGTTTCCTGTTCCTGTTATTATCTGGCCTGTGCTCTATCATTATTACAGCAATGTCTTGGAACCTCCCCTAATCTGAAGTGTTACCCAGCTTAGAGTCAGCAACTACTTTGAGTTCTGCACCGCGTCATGCATAAAGCTGAGGCTGCCTAGCACATTATTTACTACCCACTAATGCATTGCTGCGAAACCTTGGTTGCCCTTTAAGTTAAAAAAAATGCATTCAACCGGGCACCACTAAATATTAATAGATGAATATATCTGTTTTGGTTGTCTGCTACTTTAATAGAGATTAAAAGTGAAATCAATCACTCTAAATATCAAGTTACCAAAATGTCTTTATGACCTTCAACTTGGGATAAGTTGGGATCAGAGCGCATCGCATCTCACTTAGTAGTGAAAAAATTCAGTTGTCAATGATTGAACAAATTTCTCAGTTGAGGTTGTCAGGTAGGGATTTACATCAATAAATTAACCATCTTAGTTTATCTTCTACCACCAGATCTGTTAGAGAATGCATACCTGGTTTGTGGCTTCTGCTTGCCTGTCTTCCTCTTCCTTCATTCGATCTCTAACTGGGGTAAGCTTCTCTTGCAGCTCTGGTGTGCACATATCAAATACATCTAAGGTCAACGTGAACTTAATATCCTACAATCCCATCGCATTAGATAATTAATTATATTACAACGCAAACAATTATATAATTATTATTTCACATCAAAGAACTACTCAAACGGCTTAATTGACCTGGAGCAAAACTTTGATGGTTTTCACCAACTTGGAAGGAAGAAAAAAGCTGAAAATATTTTATTCTATGATCGTTCCTAGCACGACAAATTGTGTCATCTTACATGTATAGGTTTGGTGATCACTGTAGGTAGAGCATAGTTACATAACACTCAGACATGTTCAACAACATTAATGTATAAGACACCAGCAAAATGAGTTTCAAACATACTTGCACCACCATGTAAAGCTAGTAACTACCTTTAGGATTTTAGCGTTGACTGCCTCTTTTTCTTTGTAGTAGAACCGCATGAACTGTATGGAGAGATATGCTGGAAGTCTGGATATCAAACTCTACAATCAAAGTGCAGGTACATAGTCTGAGAAGGCTAGCCTGAAGTCCAGCAATCGTACAACATGGGTTTGAATGGCTTAAAATTAACCTAGTTAAACAGATGGGCTATATTGATAAAATTGATTGGTCATAATGGTCAATTTGAAAGAGAATAAACAGAGTTTTCTTGATTTATCGCAAGTTATGCGACACAACTAGCACTGCATATCGGGTATCTCCAAATCTATGTGTATGTAATCATGAATTATGTTCTTCTGCTATCGCCAATGATAGTAAGTAATAACACACATTAGTGATGAAAACTTGGTCGCATGCACTGGTGGCTATATAACAGAGTAGAAAGTTGTTATCATCATTTATCGCTAGATAACATCTCAAATAACAACATAAAAATAAAACTCACGGATTTCTCCCATTGGGAGTCACGCTCCAATATGTCAGATCGCTTGGTGATATGCTCTTTTAGACCCTGGAAATATATTAGATGTATGTATACATCAATTATCTTGGAATGTTATTAAATGAAACCCATTCATTCATAGAATTCACAACATAACCTTTTTCCTAGAATGACCTATAGTTGTCTATTCTCACACAAAAAGAAGACAACTCTCAAGATGTAACCATCGCACTGTAGACAAAACCTGTTTCGTTTCAAGCTATAACTAGACTATATTCGTGTTGTGTCATTTTCCCTTGCCAAATTAAACCATAAAATAAAGGTAAAATAGTCTACCTACTGATATTCTAATCATCATTCAAACTTTTTCTTTCTCTCTCGACTCTACCAGATGTACCAGGGCAATTTATAAGATTTTACAAACAACACTTACACTTTTGAGCCCTGTTTGGAGGTACTTGACATCTTTGTCGATATAACAGCTCAGCTGATAGACATGGTCTGATAATGACTTGACTGGCTCGGTGTCGGACTCGACACACTTCATTGATTGTGCGTAGTCTATCCTCATGAACTTGTCTATAAATGATTGCTGTAACAAACAATATCTTATGTAAACTTAACTTAGAAAAGTACGATTTTTGTTGTTGATACGGTAATGACAACTGGAAAATGATGAGTAATGTGGAAAGTTTGGCTTCATACTCTGAGAATTGAAATTGTATAATGGACAATGTACGAAAAATTTCACTTCCAAATCGCTTCAATTAAAATTGCCAAATTCACCTCTCAATACTCATTGTTGAATAAGCAAAATTTATCTCGATTCCAAATTGCTTACTCATTAATTAAGCTATATACATATTTAAAGAACTATCTACATTGGAACAACTTCGCCTATTGGGAATACTCAGAGAGCGAGGGTTTTGAGCAGAGCAATAGCGATGAGTTGGTAAAGAAAACATCGCTTAACCTAATTGAAAGACCCTCTTGGCCAACTAGATATAAATGAGACAAAATTTATATACATGAGTTATTTATTATCAAGGTTGAGACTGTGAATTCTATTATACTCACCGTCTGACCGGGTTTGATAAGTCTTTGTTGCAAACATCTAACAAACTCTACATAGCATTCATTCGCATCCTGAAAGAAGCAACAAAAAAACATAATATTGATACACTGAGCAAGATATACTAGGACACCAAATTCAGCACCCAGTTCAAGATAATGCATCAATACTTCATATCAAAACAATCTTCAGCTAAATTTAGCGACTGCATTCTACAAGCTATCATTGGGAACTCTAGTTAATTATATGCATTTGAATTCATCGCATGTCCTGGTAGTAAAATTTTCAGCAAAGAAATTTTTTCCAGAAGGATGAAACTTCTATAACAATAACAATTTTTTAATAATAAATATGACAGTGAGACAAAATCAGACTTTGGCACGTACCTGTTGGGTAAAGCCTCCATGTTCACCTTTTTCGGCAAATCTAGGGAAGCATGTGAACATTCTCTGTAAGAACATGAGAGGAGTTACAGCTTCACCTGCAGACCCCAACTCAGTCATCAAACTGCGCAGTCCTAAAATCATTTTTGTTCTTGAAATATAATATGATATAGAGGCAGCAACAGTTTTATAAAATACATTACCATTAATAACAACCTTATCATAAAATGAGAAATAAAACTTTTATGAAAACGTTTATGACTTATAGTAAGATTGATCAAGCAATAAACAATACCATTTAGAGTGGCACAAAATCCATCACAATGAGCATCCATATCATGGCATATCATATCATCTTCAGAAAGGCCTCAGCGGTGAAGCTGTAACAGCTTGCTCTCAGATGGGGGGAAGATTGTTTTTGTAAAACATAGCCCTAGCACATTCAATATAGCAGTAGAATTGTATAAAATTTGTGTTATACCACTTAGACTGACAGACCTGAGGTGATGCTGGTAGCATTATCCTGCATAGAGGCAGCAATGGGGCCAGTAGGACTATACTCGTTCAGTGAGGTAGCTAGTTCTGGTAAGGAGCGCAAGCACTGGATTGTGGCATTCATGTAACAAGTGTTACCAAGATTCACTAATCCAGCAGGAACCTTCATCTACACAATAGGAAAGAGGTGATGGCATACAGTTGAAAGAGATATATTTTAATTTGGCAACTACAGCCATGACAATAACACATGGAGCATATCAACTCAGTCAGGGAGTTTGGCTCTGCTAAATATGAGAGTCGTCCTCTCAAATTAACAGCTCATTAGAATGGACAACTCTCAATGACAGGTTCTAATCAGATAGCCTCTTGTGTAGCTATGGTTCATAAATATACATCGTGATCTTCTTTTTTTAAAAGCAACCCTACAATCACTGATGAAAAAAAATAAAAACTCTGTATATCAGTTTGATATGAAGTTCAAACTTACTGTTTTAGCCAGCTGTTGATCAGTCATGTCCTCCACAAAAACTGTTTTCTCAACAGGAGCTTGCGGTAGGGCAGTGCATGATCCCATCATCAGAACAGTGACACCCTAAGAGAAAATATTTTTAAGTCATTTTCCAAACATGAATTATGGTAAGGCTATGACTCAAATTGAACGCTTCAACACAATAATTAGGCCTCTGAGACAGCTTTGCAAGAAAAGGCTTTTGATTGACAAACAAAGAACATCAGAAAAAAAATTGAAAGACAGCATTGCTCAACATTTGCCCTTATTGAAGACCAAACTGTATTTTTAATGTTTTAGGTTAAATATGAGACTGCAGCCAAGGATATTGCATTTGATGCCTATTTGAGTTACTTTTATAGAAAAACTTGATTAGCATTAACATAAAGCTGCGTAGAAATAGCAGCTATCCATAAAAACAGGTGCTGCTGACTAAAAGGACCATGTAATAGAGAATCACAATTGGCAGGACTAAAGCTATCAAGATGGAAATCGATCCTAAACAGAACTCACAGCTTTGAGGCCTTTGAATGTTTCCCATGACTCCTTCAGGGTTGATCCTTTCAACATGACTTTCATTCTATCTGGCTCAACACCAGTGAGCGCAAAGATCTGCGCCTTGAACACTTCAGTCGGCTCGGTTGTATCCAGTTCTATATCAGAGTACTTTTCCTTGCCCCATTTCACATTGACTGTAAAATATTAATATGAGTTAGAGCTTGATAGGCAAAATATGGTATTGTGGATATTGACATCAGATTCAAGGCAGCCAGATGTGAATGAAGATCCAAATTTGTTATCAGAAACTCTGGCATCCCTGCCGCCAAGAAATACCCTCTCTATTGATAACAAGCTAATGCTGTATTGACAAGCTCTGTTCGGTTGTGTTTGTCAAGACAGGCTAGGTCAGCGGATTCACATTAACAAACAAACAAACCTTTGAATGTCGGCATTGTCTGTAGAATATATGGCTTGACTCGGCAATCTCTTCTTGTCCAGTGACAACAGTCTAAAACATCAACAGTAAGATTCATTACCAACATCAATTACTGTTGGTAGTCCGTGCTTCCAATGATTTATTACAGGCCTACCTGGAGGTAGTCTTTGGATATCATCATTTCTTTGGTGGTTGGCATAGTAGTGTTACATACTGCGCTTTGTTAAACATTAGATAATGTTAGTAAGACACAGGTGATGTCAGTTAGCTGATGCCAGGTCAAGGAGTGAGAGAGAACTTCAACTCCTAGTCAGGTCAAGGGGTACTCTTTGGAAGTTGGACTGGTCAAGACAAGTGAATGAATGATGGCAGTGATTTGAACATCACATCATCATCATCATCATCATGGACATCATAATAATCATTTCAGATATATATAATTATAAGACTTCAAAACTCAGATTCAGTAATTACAAGCAGTTTTGAATAATACTCTCATTAGTTCGCAGTAACTTACCTCACTTGGATGTCTGGTGGACTACCAAAATATTGTGAATAAGCAAATTTGAGCAAATCAATTGGGTTGGATGAGAATTTTTTTCTTCACAGGAAAATCTCTCAAGCACCAAAATAATTTTTAATTTATTGTTGTTTATGAAAATTATTTTGAGGTATGATATCAAGTTTCACTTTACCATTGTTATATACATTGTGGAGTATTAATCAAACCATCAACTCCAACATGTCTATTAGTGTAGTTTCACTTTAATGTGAAAAACTCAAAAACTGAAGTCAAGAGAAGAAAAAAAACTTCAGACATTTCAATGAATGACTGGAGCTGAAATATCTAGGCTAACCATCGTATTACCATGGTTTTTGCATTGATGGTGGCTGAAAAGCCAAGCCTGGCACAATCACTTGCAAAAATTCTTTCAAATGGACATTTGTCCAGCCATAAAGGATCAAATGGTGCCTGCTCAATACATGAATGGGATGGTAAATTTCAGGGACAGAATGTACTCTTCAAAATGACATCTGTCTGTGGGCATGTTATGGCCTGTGATTTTCCTCCCAAGTACAATAACTGGGACAAAGTTGACCCTGTAAGTATTTTTTCACTAATATCATCCAATCCATGTGTGTATTTTTGCCATGATAATAATGCTTTCACCATTCTCCCTGCTTTCACCAAGGAGTTACTCCTTGCTTTGACCAGGGAGAGTTCTCCCTGTTTTGACCAAGAAGTTAACTCCTAGCTTTGACTCACTTACTATCATCATGTCATGATGATGAGGTTTTGTCTCTGTGCTTTTTTTAACCTTTGTAGTTAACATGCTGCGCAAGCCAGTCTACCTCCTCAAAGATCTTAGAACTGTTTGGTAAACTTAGAAAATTTTTACTCCGTCACATCTTTATAAATAACAAAATGTAAATAGTCTTTTACAGTGAGATCCTGCGCTCTCAACATGACCAAATCTAAAAAAATTTATTTCATAGGTTGAGCTATTCAGAGCTGATGTGATGAAAAAAGAAGCAACCGAAAAATTGAGAATGCCGGCTTTTCTTGCCAAAGAGGCCAGAGGGGCTGATTATCTTGTGTTATGGCTTGACTGTGACAAAGAAGGTGAAAATATATGCTTTGAGGTGATTGATTGTGTCAAACCCGTGATGAATAGACGATCTGGTCAGGTAAGCAGTCTTGACACCTATTTGAAACTGTTTCAAGAAGAACGGCAGCTTGTTTAACGTAACCAGTTGGAATATTCTCTCAACTTATTCAGTTGGTACCCAGTATGTATCAATATCAGTGACATAATTTAAAGCTATTATCTTCAAAATGGACCTATCTCAGAGTTGTAAAGTCAGACATAAGCCATACATCGTCACAAATATCAGCAGCTTATCTTCTCCTTCTTAAATTGTGCATATGGATATGTGATTAGAAACTGTTGTGAGAAAAAAGTTACAATATCAGTTACATATCTTGAGTGATTGGTATTTCATTACTAATTTCAGTATCTACTACGATTATTATGGAATGCTATTTATAACTATCACCTTGATTGTTTTTTGTTACAGACTATATTTCGCGCCAAGTTTAGTGCCATTACCGATAAGGATATCAAGGCTGCCATGACTAAACTAGTAGCACCTAACAAGAATGAGTCATTGTCAGTAGATGCACGGCAAGAACTAGATCTCAGAGTCGGTTGTGCGTTCACCAGATTCCAGACTAAGTTTTTTCAGGTGAGAATATATGTTACCGTTGAAGCAATAAAATCAGTATAAGAGCATCAAAACTTGATACATTTCCATTATTTCACTCAAAACCTGCATGTGTCATTGTTTTTATGATGATATTGCGTCAGAATTTTACATATCATATTGGAGTTGTGTGCTCATATCCGCACAATTTCATAGCAGAATAACCATTCACATCGACAAAGCTTGTCCTACCCTATTGAACATGTGTTTCATTAAATTGTTAATATGCTAATGGAAAAAAATTGACACATTTTCATTCCACTAATCACTAGATGAGGGCAGATCTCACAGTGCTAACTTATTTATTAAAATATTTCCAAAAATTAGAAACTTTCTGTAAAATTTTCTAGCATGAGTCACAAATTTAATTGGGTGAATTTTTTAGTCTGTTAGTGAAATGTTCTACCTTTTCTGATTGTTTTGATTTTTGTAGGGTAAATACGGAAATTTGGATAGCACTGTGATATCATATGGTCCTTGCCAGACCCCGACTCTTGGTTTCTGTGTTGCCAGACATGATGAGATTCAGTCCTTCAAGCCTGAGACTTACTGGGTGTTACAAGTTCAGGTGAGGTGTTCAACCATTTCTCGTTTTCACTGGAAACCTATTCCATGGAGGTGCATGCTGTTGAGGCACACGTTATCTATCTGACCTTGGTCATAGACGTAATAATAATTTTATGAATAATTTATCATCATAATGTCTATGGTCTCAACCTCATGGCCCAAGAACTCTTAGTAGTGTGTCTATGATACGATAAAAACTTGAAGCTATGGCACATTGAAATAAATATCATTGACTATAAATTATTGAACCTTTTGAAAATATGGTTCTTTTATTTTTCAGGCTACTCATTCAAAATCTGGAATGAGCATGAACCTCGACTGGGACAGAGTTCGGATGTTTGATAAAGATGTTGCTCAGATGTTTCTCAACAATGTCAAAAACTTCAAAGAGGCAAAGTAAATATCATTGTTATGTAAACAAGTTTTGATGATAGCTGCCCTTTCTTTGATAACGCTCCATGATGCATTTCTTTGTTATTCAAAAGAATCACTTGGATATTACGATTGTCAGGTGTTAGTGTCAGTGTTTATTGCCTATCATTCATTTTAATGCAGGGTACTGTCAGTCAGTAAAAAGGAGAAGGCAAAGCAGCGTCCCCTAGCTCTCAATACAGTGGAAATGCTGAGGCAGGCTAGTTCTGGCCTGGGTATGGGTCCGCAGTACACCATGCAGGTAGCTGAGAGGCTATATATACAGGGCTATATCAGCTATCCCCGTACTGAAACTACGAGCTATCCTGAAAATGCAGATTTGAAGTAAATATCCATGTCATAATTATTATGCATACTGCCGACTTTGATGTTGCAAATGGATTTTTGATGTGATTTTACTGCAAGTTGACACCATGAAAAATCTGACATGACTATACCAATGAGTGGTTTCAATTGGATCTTGAATGACCATGTATTCCACAGAGTTCTTCTGATATTTTTTTAGAGGAACGCTAAAGATGTTTAGTAACAACTCAGAATTCAAAGACTGCTGGGAGCTGATACGATCGGGCTTTACAAGCCCCAGGTAATATTCATTAAGGATTTCTTCATATTTATTGTGCCATTATGAGATTTCATGAAGAAATATATATCAAGGTAGCATGAGGAAATCTAAACTGTCTATCACCTCGGCTGCTCATCTCATTTTTTGAACTACATAATAGTTATCCACTCTCTGAGATTTATACATACAGAATATACAACTCCTAATTATAAGAAGGTTAGAATTCGGCTTGGGAGAACATTTTTTATACATGACTAGGACTCGTTAATCTTTGTAATATTCATAGACTAAATTTAATTCTATCTAGGAAAGGGAATGATGCAGGAGATCACCCTCCCATCACTCCTATGAGAAGTGTATCTGAGGCTGAACTTGGACATGAGAATTTCAGACTCTATAATTTCATAGTCAGATACTTCATAGGCACTGTAAGTTATGTCAATATCTTTAGTCAGTTGGATTTGCAGCTTTTTTATCCACTGCTACTTAAACTGATTGACACATCATTCCTAAAAAGAGAACAAGAACATTTCAAAATGTTGAAAACCATGTATGAAAAGGCTTGTCTAGAGTATAGAAATTCTCCTGAACATAACCTCGACATGCTCTGGGCAATTTGAAGTTTAGCAGGTGTATAACTACGTTGTTGACGTAGGCTGTCAGAAGCTCTCTCGAATTCCTGGGTGAAGATAATTTCAAATTTGAAAACAACCCTTTTTTTCTTGCAAAATATTTAATTAAATGCCGAGGGTTTTCTCTCATTCACAGAGTTTTTCATCCATTTGGTGGATTAAATTAGACTTGTGTCTCAAATTGAGGCGGTACCTGCAACCCAAGTGGTATGATTGAAGAAAAAAGTTGATTTGTAATTGCAACAACTGAAATTTATTTATATATTAGCTGAGCCCGGATTGTAAATACCTGCAAACAACGTTGAGTTTTGAGGTGGGCAAGGAGAAGTTTTCCTGCACTGGTAAGACTCTAATAAGTGCTGGGTTTACTAAAGCAGTTACCTGGCAGGAGCTGGGTAAGGATGAGACATTACCGGATGTCAATAAAGGAGACTCGTGTCATGTCGATGATGTAAGTATAGTAATTGACATGCTTATTTTATTAGGCAACCTTGAAAGAAGCAGATTGATTTTCGAGGGTTCATATAAAGCTAAATATGACACAGTTACCTATATGGACCTAAACATGCGAACGGCTATTCTTGAAAAACATCAAGGTCATTTTGGAAATTATTGAATCCAATATGATGCATTTACATATATGTACTTAGACATGCGAATCGCTATCCTCAAAAAATGTTTGGTGTGGTTGACTCTTTTTCTTCCACTGCTAAACCCCTTGTAGAAAAAAACTGCCAAACCCAAACCAACCTGATGGCAACCGAAGTTGTTCTCTCCTAGTATATGAAGTTTTTCCTCCCCTAGGGTCTGATCTAAATAACCTTGTTTCATTATATTTTTCAATATATTTCACTATCTTTTACTGTTGTTTCACTATTTTTTTACTCATTTTTATTATTTTTCACTATCATTGATATGCAGGCAAAGCTGATAGAGAAGCAGACATCTCCCCCTGAGTATCTGACAGAGAGTGAGCTGATCTCACTGATGGAGAAGCACAGTATAGGTACTGATGCCTCTATACCTGTACACGTCAATAACATATGTGAGAGGAATTATGTGCAGGTAGTTGGCACCAGTCGTAAACTACAGCCTACTCCTCTCGGTATTGTTCTGGTACATGGTTATCAAAAGGTTAGTTTATGCCATAGACTTAATATACTAGTATATTAAGTCTATTAAGTCGAAATACGAATGAATCGGAGCAAATCTGAAACGTGAATCACAGTTTCAGATTTGCTCCGATTCATTCGTATTTCGGGGCGTTTTGAACAACCATGCTAGATTAAACTTTGTTTTATTGAAGGCTTGAGTTCTATGGGTCCCTGAGACCTGAACCCAGGTTGATTCGAGCTACCTCGATCAGCCCCTTCTCAAAGACAAGACAAGTCTATGGTTTATTCCTTGAGAACTCCCCCAAGCCTGTGAGAGTAAATAAACTTTACATCTTGTCACAATTTATACTGAAGCTCCTGTGGTTAAAGACTGAGATATTTACCTGGCTAGTGCGCTGGTGTTGCAGTTACTGCATGTGTAACTATTGACTTACCATATTAATGGCTTTTGAAGCAATAATAAGTAAAAAATATTTTGTCGTTGAGAATTGTGCAATTCGGAGTTATCCTACATATATCAAGTATGCAGAGATGAGCCTTGGTACGCCTATGTACCAGTTTCATAGTTTGTAACTGTACTTTTAGGAGTAAGTGGTATTGAATGGCTTTATCTCCTTACGTATACTTAAAATATCAGGAAAATGTGTTTCAACATCAAGAAGTCAGTTTGATTTTGTTTTTGACAGATAGACCCAGAGTTGGTATTACCCACTATCAGAGCAGCCACGGAGAAGCTGCTGAATCTCATAGCTCAGGGTAAACAGGATTTTCAAGCTGTTCTCGACCACTCAGTGAAGACCTTCGAGATGAAGTACAAATACTTTGTGTCCAACATCACTGGGATGGATGAGCTGTTTGAAGTTTCATTCTCACCTCTAGCTTCTACTGGGAAACATCTCTCCAGGTAATATACTTGGTAGTTTAAATAGCGTTAACTGCCCCAAAATTTGTTTGGAATTGCATTCCTTCAATTGAAATGGCAAGTTTATATGTGGCAAATTGTACATTTAGCTATCTCAAGTAGCAAAAAGTTAGGTATTAATTCTACTTATCATTAGATTTGACTAATTCATTCAGTATTTTAAATTGTTATCGTATCAAATCTTTTGGTCAAACCCCAAAATTAGACAGCTTAACTTTTAATGTATGGTAATAGACAGCTATAGAGCTATCTTACCTAGGTTAGACATCTATATGAATACACATTCTGTTATCTAGTATTCTGGCTGTAATGGTATGTTCACGTTTTAATGATGGTTATTTTGCATGTTAGTCCGAGCCTCCCAGTCTCTTGTCCACTGCCCGACAGCTTCCCCCACGGCTTCCGGCCTCTTAAGTGAGGTCAGACTGGGATCAACCAAGCTTCAAATATTTTTGCCTTTCTTCATAAAATTTTACCAATAAGACTGGAAGGCTCCCAGTACTTTTTGGGAAAAATATCTATGTTTATAACAGATATCCCATCCTCTGCTCTGGTTTCATGTAAATGCTGTTTTCTTAGGTGTGGGCAGTGTAATCGATACATGAAGTTTGTGGATGTGAAGCCCATGAGACTTCATTGCCCAACATGTAATGTGACGTACAAGTTACCACAGAATGGTCACATCAAACTGTATCAGGAAATTAAATGTCCACTTGATAACTTTGAGCTGGTCATGTGGACTACTGGTGCTAAAGGCAAGGTAAGTAAGCGTGAACTGGGAAAACTGCAAATATATACTGAAAACTGCAAAACTGAACTGAAGTTGAAATGAAAACAACCTATCTCCATTCTCTATCTTTTGTTCTTCCTTTGCCTCTTTTTTTCGGCACATTTCGACCATCTAACTATATTTTCATGTGCACCTTTGTAAAGCAGCAACCATGATTCAGAGAAAACTCATGGTCTAAATATTGAATGAAATAGAGTTAAAAAGTGTCAAAAAAAATTGCATTCATGAGATTTAAATAAGATGCAGGAGATAGAAATCATTGTTCTTGGGTGGTCAGTTTGTTTACAAATTTTCTTTTATTATATGACTGGGCATCACTTATCATAGTCTTTGATCCGATGCTTTGATAAGTTTTGCTTTTTGCTCCTTATCTCTTTTTGTCTTTGATTTTTTACATAGGATCTAACAACATGCCGGGGTTGTCCCTGAAGTGATTATTCAAATATACAGCCGCTCTCTTATGAAAGCAGCGTTTTGCACAAGAAAAGCTTTATGATGAAATTTAAAAAAAAATTTAATTCCATTCCTTCTTCTTCACACGGCCGGATTTGTCATGATACATTGACCGTTGTTCATAATAAAGTATATATATATATATAATATATATAAATTTATTGTAATTACAATGGGTTATTTTTGTATAATTTTGTGTTGCAGAGTTATCCTCTTTGTCCGTATTGTTACACAAATCCACCGTTCCCTGAGATGAGAGCAGGCTTTAGCTGTCTGGAGTGTAGCCACCCGACATGTAAGCAGGCCTTGTCTCAGAACGCCGTTTCCTGCTGTGTTGAGTGCGAGGAGGGACTTATGATGATCGACAGAATGTCTGCTCCGAAATGGAAATTAGTCTGCAACAAGTAAGCTTTTTTATTCTATCACTATTTATAGCAAAAAAAAGCATTACATCTTTTGCTCAGATACCTTCCTTGAAAGTAAGGAAAAGTTTTACAAAGTTTTTTATAGTTTTATTAAAATATGTTAGAACTGTCAGAGCTCTTGGTAACTAATGGTGGTCACTTAACAAGATTAAATTAGTGATCTTGTAGGAATTTCGCAGATTAAGTTGTATAGTTCACATTCTATAGCAAGCTAACATTAAGGGATCATCAGTCAACCTGGGGTGGTCTGTCATACTATGCCGAAAGCTTTGTTTTTTCATAATTGCTTTTAAACTGAAGAAAAGGAAAGGAAAAAGTACTTTTCTTTAAGTTGCTCTAAAACCAACAAACATAGTCGATTGTGGCTTGTTATAACCAAGCTTTGTTTTTAATCTGATTGTTGTAGATGCAATGTGGTGATAAATTTCAAAGATGAAGCGCACATACACAAACTCAATCTATCTGATGAGCAATGTGAGCAGTGTGAGGCCACTATCATACACGTCACGTTTCATAAGGTGAGAACATAAATATATATCCCTGAGGAATAAAGAATTCACAGGAGGAAAAGTTTGTCATTTCATGCAGGCTTGAAATAGTGAAATTTATGGATGGCTAACATTTTACTCAGCCTCAGTACTTGTCTGTCACTCGGACCTTAGCTTATCAAAATTTGGTGCTAGCTAACCCTTAAATTAGCTAGACGAAGTTGTAGCTAATATATACTATCCTAGGAAATAAATATAAATCTTATGTGTTGTTATATATGTTTATGGGTGAGCACCAAAGCTAATCATCCTTTAAACTGTGTCTACCAAAAAGTGCTTATGAAATTGTATAATTTTTATCTGAAAAAGGTTTCCGGTATGTGTAGGTCGAAGCATACTGTTGTTCGATAATTGAATCATAGAGTGTTGATGGGTATGTAGTATTACTTCTTTAAAATCGTTGTTGCTTACATTACAAAGAAACATTTGATTTGATTTTTGATCATTCACCATTGAAAATGGGCGTGTTTTTGTAACTGCTGTAGCAGTTTAAAACTATGCTGCCATGATAAATTTGTTGGCTGTCCGTGTCTTGAGATTATTTTATTAGTGAATTTCATTCCATTAGAAATCGTTCTAAAAGGATGATCATAAAATGCAAGAAAGTAAAATTATTTTTTTTAGTTATATAATAAAATATAGGTACCCATGGTAATAGTTGTCTCATCAGAAAACAGACGGTTTCTCACCTCCAACTTCGTGTCTAGATGGAAAAATGGTGGTACAGGTGGAATATTAGACTAAAAAATTGGTTGACCTAATATGTTCTAATGCCTTGGAATAACCATATTGTATACCTTTCTCTGCAGGATAAGACTCCTATGCCAGATGGTATTCTGGAGTATGATGCATGTTTGTTCTGTGATCCTACCCTGAAGCAGTATATAGCCCTGCACCATGCTCAGATGAGAGTAAAAACACACTCAGCGAGTAGGAGTCGTGGCAGGGGTCGTAGAGGTAGAGGTAGAGGTCGCAGAGGCAGGTGATATTACCTCTCATACATTTAGGTCATCACAAAATTCTTATACAACAGTGCTTAGTTGTTGAGCAGCTTGTTACGTTGTCCACTTATTATTTGTTCTTGTTTGATGATATTCTCTTTTTTTAACCACACTGTTAAATACCATAATGGTCTTTCCGGAAAAAAGGATCTTTATTCCTGAGAGAAATCACAGCTGGTTTAATTTGTAATGGAAACTGATGCTTTTGTACGGATACATTGGGATACGTGTATTTATGTGTATTAACACATATGAATAAAAATTGAATCCGACAGAATTAAAAAAAAAACTTTTGTATTAGAATGCCGAGTGTCAGGGTCAGCTGAAATTTATCTCACTACCAAAAGGTAAGAGATTTTAATAAAATCCAGACAAAATGTTTCACACTAGGATTATAACAGCGACTTTCTATTGGTTGCCGGTATACAAGATTAAAATACATCCAAATTAATTTCTTAAACTTGATTTAATAATTGTGGGAATCAGTTTCACCCATAACCAGAGTCAATACAAAGAGAAACATTCACTTGTCTATTACGTGATTAATGACAAAACCCCCTCTAATCTTCAGTGTTAGCGTGAATTGGTAAACAACTATTAGCGAAATGATACCCGGTGGCTTACTAGAAACAAATGGATAATTACCCTTTTCCCTGACACCTAACAATAAAGGGAAGCACTGTGCAATAATAAGTATCCACTACAAACCTCCTTAACATAACTGAGGCCCTAAGGGCTCAGCGCGTTCCTTGGGTCAAAATCATTGTTTTTCTTTTGTAAGAAAAGGTCAGGATTGAGTTTGGTCACCAAATGTCTTTCTATTTGCTGTTGTTTAGAATGATACGGTTAATTTAAGATACAAGGGGACTTAAAGCCTGATGCCACGAGACTTAATGTTTGCTGAGTATGTTACATTAAACAGAGACAATAAAACAGCTGACTTAGACGTGTTAATGGTGATGGGATCTCAACAGATGTATCACCTTGGGTCTCTAACCAACCATATTTTACTCCAACAGATTGTAATTAATACGTTTTAACCTCAGCTGTGCGACTTGACGTTCAAAAGACATCACGGCTGACATTTGCTGCTTGCAACATTTAATTATCAAATTTTCTACACTGATGCCCAAGACGTGTTAGGTAAGCCAGAATGATTTGAATTCCATCTAAGAACATGACATCCATGTGGAATAAGTCTAAATATAACTCCCCTGACAATTCAGCCTGCACAAGCTGTGACCTTTGTTGACAGAGCCATCATTAATAAGAATGTATAAACGTCTTTAAACTTTACACCATACCTTGGTGGGTTTGTGGCAGACGAAAGTTTTCTGTTGTGATGTTTCAGTTGAAAATTTTGGAGTAAATTACATGTCTTTGTTGTGTGGCGCTGTGTCGACTTAGATCATCGGTGAAGTGTAAAATAACACACTACTGAATTATAAACATACAGTTCTGGATGCATACTCCAAATCACCCGATTATTAAACACTTCCCCTTACACTAATTTGAGGTCCACAAGTGCACCACACTTGCTTAGACGACAGGATGGCCGATGTTGGCGGAATTTTTTACCAGCCAGCCTCCCTCAATGAGAGCGATATCAATTGGTATACACTTGTACACCTTTTGTGGAGGTTCCAATCAGTCTACACAGAAATTGACCAAAATTGCAGAAACATCCGCCAATGGTGTGGTAACTCAATTTTTGTGAGCACTTTGATCACTAGAGTCCTTGCAACAAATTTCACACTTCTGAAATACTTCAATATCCCATCTTGAATGTTATTTCCTTATGAAAAATATATTAGGATTGTGTGAGGTAAATCCTTTATTGGGTAAAGGGAGAGGGAAGGTCTGTTAACACAAAATCCAGATATTTTCTAATCTTCAAAAAAAACCTAAACAAAAATATAACCAGAACTGTAGTAAAATAACCAGTTTTTCATAAGATAAGCCTATCGAGATGTCACGACAAATTTTTAGATGTATTCTAAAGTGCTCATGGATCTTATGCAGTATATTTATGGATTGTCACCACCATTGTACTATTGTATTAGCAATCAGCGATAATTGTCCAATTGCTCACATCGCTTGGATAAAAATTATTTTTACCACATAATATTTGTGCAGTTAAAAATCAATCTTAACTCCGTATTGTAACAGTAATGGCTCACCGAGTTATCATGAAGATACACAAAACAGGAAATGAAGAAAACATTGTGCATTATGTAATATATTAATACAAATTTACAAAGAATTGAAAATTTCAGTTTTAATTTCACACCATAATGGTCTACCAGTAAAGATTCTGGGCAAGATTATTAGACTTAGGTTGGCAAATCACTGTTTCTTAAAAAAATTTGCCAACATATTAAAGCCTTACAGATTGTGAACATAGCTGTGTCGAACTTTTCAGACCCTTGAAACACCTTGTATTTATTGCGGAATAAGTTTTTACATAAGGTGGCTCTGTGCGGCGATGGTAATACCACAATTCTTGTAGCAATGTTTCGGAGGCATCTTAGGAATTAAATATCGAAATATTAAATTGTTACACTATCACAACCACAAATTTAAAGTACCCATCGTTATCCCTTGTGTAGATCATTGGTCATCTTTGCTGCTTCGATACTGACCATTGGCTGGCATCCTGAGTCCTGACTCTTCTGGCTACTATAAACCATGGTCCATACTTATTCAAATGATCTTACTGTTTTCTTGGTATTTCAGCTTATTTAACCAGGAGTATATGGCAGGTCGTAGCTTATGCATTTTTCCTACAGACAAAGACTGTTCTGTCAGTTTCCCAAGGACAGATCGAATGACTGGTTGTATCTGGTATAGTGCACCAGAAAAAATTGTGAACTAATATATTTACGTTCCGTCAGAATATTCGTGCTCAAGTCAGACCTTCAAGAATTTCATCGAATTCTAAACGTGCTCAGTTAGGTACTTTCACTTGTTTCAACCATTCTTTCATGATAGATTGCACCTAAAATAGCAAGCTGAAAAGAACTTTTTTGAAAAAGTGACCTTGTTTTGGCTTGAATAATACAAAATGTCGGCTGCATTGAGATTATCTAATCAATTAGACAAGCATGGATTAACTCTTATTAACATGTGGACAATGTCAATGTTGATACTTAATTGCAAATTGCTCATCGCCGATTTTAGATACACTTATGTTTCAACTCGCTGAAAATATTTTAGATATAATGAGAGCATTGTCTGTGACAAGTGACACTGTTTATCGACCAATCGCATTCTTCCATTTTGTGACTTCCACCAATAGAATTAGGCTGCCTTCTGTCTGGCTTTGCACCGAGTAAAAACTGACACATGGTAGATTTATTTTGACTCCACTATAAGTGAATGATCCCGAAGAATTGGCAATCATACGCCTTGTTCACCTTAGGGTAAAAAGTCGCTCTGTCCGCCCTCCAACCTGCTTGCTCAAACATTCGCTGCTTTTGGAAATTGCTGCCGAATCTGTAGAACCATTCCTCATCAGCTTTCGTGGAGATTGTAACCTCCGATTTACTTGGCAGGTAGGTGAAAGCTACATCTTATGATCTTGCATGGCTGACCTGTTTGTCATAATTCAGGAACCATGAAAAACTTTTGCCCAATTACCCTTTTTTGAGCGCATGATTTGAAACTTAAATAAGCATGCAATGTTCAGTAAAAAACCAACACGACTCAAAAATCTCCATCTCGTCGGTTCGTATGTAGTAATATCATTTATCTGGAGACTCAAGGTTACTGGTCTTAGCCCTCCGACTTGTTCTTGTTCTAAGCTACAAATGTTGCCGTTCTACTGCGTCGATGTCTTCCTTGGTTGGTGTGCATGTATTGAATACTGAACAAATTGGTTTTTGGGTATTTTGTTGATTTAAAGTGGATTTGTATTTGACACACCATCAGGTATTTCACTTTCACTCAGCGTGTTGCGGCTGATGTTTGAATCTGCTTCATGACACATGGAAGATTGAGGCTATTTCAGAGGGCTGATTTTGTTCCAAACTTCTTTATTGTTTATTACTGAAAGTCTACGCTGGACTGTACGATTATCCGTTGTCTATTTCTGATCATTTATTGTAAAACAGAGATTGATTTAATTTACATGACTGGTTTCCGCTGATTGGGTAATGTTCTGTGAGCAAGTATCAGACAAGTTTTGACTTTTTTGCACTTGGTTTGCTTCAATTCAAATGTTCAAATGAAGCGAACTAATTTGTGCCCCTGTCTTGTAGGCCGTGAGCTATTTTTTCTCAGTTCTGTTAAGAATGCTTAAAACAATACTGTTCCGATTATATAAAAGCCAGACATCGCTGGATATAGCTTCATCCACAGGGCAATTGGTGCAGGCCATTATTTTTTACAAAAGCATTCATAGTATTACCGTTACTTGATATTAAATTAGCATTGCCAAAATATTCCTTTTATTCCCCACCATGATCGGTATTATCAAGGAGTACCTATTCACACCCGGCTTTTATTTTTTAGTTATTGATATGGGCAAACTATACTTTAATATCACTGAGACTATTGTCGCTTGAGACAAAGGGTATAAAAAGAGTCGTTTGTAGTTCTTTCATCACATGAGAGTTTAGATAACATGAGCAGATAACTACAAATGATCACAATATGTAATTCATGTGAAGTAAAAACAATGATCGCAATCTTTTAATCTGTCAACCTTCTTATGAACATAGCTGGGTATTGTCTGTAAACTCTTTATTTGGGTTTTTCACCTGAGAGAGTTATGCTTTTCAAAGGGCGTAATGTCAATAACTCGCATTGTTTATTGCTCATACCATTTGAGCCGAGGCACAAAAAGATGCTGAAAGATTGTTTAGTAAATTTTTTCATAACAATCACGCTGCTTTATAATTCTAAAAACTTTTTCACTTTAAAACTTGTAAAGTTTGCTAAGCTTGTGAGGTTATTCATGAAATTCTCTTTTTGTCTTAAGTTTCAATCAAGCAGGTGGCGATATTGTAATGATGGTGATGTTATCAAACAAACTCAGTGTGGATGTTTGGATGGCCATTTCACCTTTGCAACATAATCCATAGAGTTATCAAAACATTTAAGCACGCAAAATTCACTTGTGAAAGGCGGGATAAAATTGAGTACAAAATAAATGAATTTGAGATTGTTTTTTTTCATAATTAGTTTAGGATAAAGTAATCATAATTTTAGTCGTTATATCTGAGAATTAATTTTCTGTTGATTTATTGCAAATGGGACTTGTACGGTTGATATTTGCAGTTGTTCTCTAATGTGCCCTTGGTATATCACATCATGTTACTAGCTATCCTAACACTGAACACTGAACAGGAACAGTGGTGTAGGTATTTGGAACCACTGATTTTTCTGCCTTGGCTAGCCAAGCTGCACAAATAAATTAAAAAAGTTGTACCAGAATGCCCTCAGTCATGCACAATAAGTGCTAGGTTAAGTATTTAGATAATTCTGCTGTGAAAATATAACAGCGTTAAATCAAAGTCAAAGCCTGTCATTGTTTCCTTTGCTGCCGATTATTCCTATTTTTAAGTTGAAGCCTAAAGCCTGGTTTCTGGTAGGAAAAAGTTTCCGGACATGCGCCTGCGGCCCTCGCTCAAATCCTTGGTGCATTGTTAAGATTTTCTTCATTTTGTTCTCTCATTTTTTTATTCTATGGCAAAGATATCGATAGCATTTGTAATTTTCAGTGCACTTTGATCAATACAATCTTATAGCCATTGACCTGTTTACATATGTTGGTGGAACTGCTGCTGTGACAAATCAAGCACCATAGAATAAAATACTCAAACTGATAACTAGTTCTGATGTGCCGGACAAGCTGGAAATTGAGCCCAGATGGAGGCTAAAGCTCAACATCTCATACAATATTCAATTTTTTCAACTGCCATCGTTAAATCGCTTGATCTTTAGGCCATGTGGCATTGATTAAAACCCTCGTAATTTGGTAAGCTTGCTGAATCACTCCGGTCTAAATTTCTTTTTTCAAAAAGTGAAAATATGTAAAGCGCTGGCAGTTTAATTGAGTAAAATTAATTTTGCTTGTTTAGGGATATGAGACTCCTACACCGAGTGATCACTGAGATTGTAAATTGATCCTGTAGTATTTAAGAGTTGTTTACTTTGTCGGCAAGTGGATAAATTTATTGAAAAAATGGAATAAGAGAGCGTTTTGTTATTTTGGACTGTATCGTAATAACTTGACACCTAAGGGTATTTATATTAAACAGTCAAATGGCATCATTCAAGCTCAGTTAGGCAAGCTTTTCACTCGGTTAAATTGAGTCGCGTGCTCTGTTAAATCAAGGATAAAATGTTTGCTGATTTTTAATGCTCAATTAAATGTCATCGCTGGTCGGATGGGCGCTCCAATGAGTTGATGATTGAGTTGATGGGATTACGGAGTCACGGGTTCGGCTGATTTAACAACACTGGTTTTTGATGAGGAAGAGCGGCGATGTGGAATGAGAGTTCACTCTGCTGTATTGAGACTGACAATTCTTCTGCGCTTTCCCATATCAATAGACACTAAATAAAAGTTTAATTTGCTAATAACATCAACATAAACCCAGGGGAATAAAACTTTAATAAAGACCGACACAGTGCTTATTGAAATAAAAATCGTTGCATCCTGCTCATAATTTTTTTAGACCCAATTCACCAGTCATGACAAGTTTTCAGAATATTTGAACTCCAAAACACCAGAGATTTACATTTTGAAATCCATGTTAGCGTTTGTCAATGTTGAGGATAATAATCTAACATGTTTGCACTCACTGATCTGAAGCCAGAACACTTGTAAACATACTTGTATCATTCCTGATGACAGAGTCAGAAGAATAGATCACTCAGCATGTGATAACTCTTTCACAGGTTGCCAAAATAGCATCTGCACCTAAAACATTTGCTCCAATTTATATTCTTGTGTATAATTATGGTATTATGGTGTAACGTTTGAGGGAACTGAGGCTTGGTGTAGCAGGTTGCAGAGACACCTCAATAATTGTTCTCTAGACCCTCAATGACAATAATTAGGCAGTGCTTCCTCTTGACGTCAACTTTTTCCCCTTTTGCAAGTGTGTCATTAATAATAGGAGGTGTAGTAGATAGATAGGTCATGTGCTTCAACCTGCTCTACAATGTCATTTCAATACTGACACTGCCTATCTCTATTAATTACTGTGTTGGACAGCTCCTTGCAGGTTCTTTGTCAAAATATTGCAATAAGCAGAATACTCTCCTGTTTTAAATATAGCTTTTGAACTAGGATAATAAGTATTTAGGTTTCGGAAGATGTGTAATGTTGTCTTATAATAACACCAACAATGCATTCTGAGAGAGGAGTCATATAGTGCATAAGACCAAATCATGCAACACCATGCGGATCCCTATACCACAGACTTTAATTTTAAGGGAAGAGTAATAAATTAATTACAATGTTTTTCACTAAGAATGTTTGAAGTTAAAAGGAACAAAAAGTTAAATCGATGAGCATTTCACATTGTCCAAGTCCGATGACTTATGGACTTGGGAGGAGCATTTAAAAATTTTTCATATTGGACCAATTTTTTGTCATTAGTGTCAAAAGGTTTACTCTTTGTAGACTAATCATAGCTATGCAGAATTGTACACATTTGGTATGTAAAATTATCTCCCACCAATTTTCAGAAATAGTTGCGTTCAAGATTTGTACATTAGAACGGCCAGCAAGCGTACAAAAAACAAGCCGATTCATCTTTCCTATGAAACAAAAATTAGATGATATTGTTCAAGTGAAAATCCAATAGTTACATTTTCATTCAGGTTTGTTTGGGATCTGCATTCACATGGTATTGTGTTTAGCTATAGAATTGCACATTCTGGCTAGTGAGCTTTTATGTCATGATTGTGTAAAGCTTGTATTTTGATTGGTGGTTTGGGACTGAAAGCTATATAGTCTATAGTGGGTTCGGAATCATACGCGTTCAGGTGTACATAATCAGTTCAACTTTACTTCTGCTTGACTGAGTATGTCAACGACGAATGTCCACTGACTTTTACCACCTCCTCGTGTGTGAATATCTACTGATCTGTGAAGTGAGGGTCCCCCGGCAGCGTCAGCAATTGGTTTCTCTTTCTCTGTCTCTCACTGGAATCATCCACTCTTACTGGGGATAGTGCTTTGATTTATCTTTAGCTGCCGTTTAACTTGGTGAGTAATCTTTGCGCTGTCGTGTTGTTTTGTTACGAAGATAGCAGTTTTTACTACTGTTTCCTGTTGCGTTTAGTCGAGTTGCTAATTCCTTCCGTATCGGTGATCATTGACGAGATCAGTGTATTTACTCGACTGTAAAAAGCTGCTGATCGTTCTCCGTTCTGTGAACTGTAGCGGACGGTTTTATTAGATTCATCATGTTAAATCAGGCTTACCAAATTCATACTTTTGAATGCTATATGCGTGTAAATCGCATTATTGCTCCCTCATTGATGTGATGAGGGAAACAAGGCATGTAATGTGATTATGTGTTTTTAGTGACCCACTCATTTATCTAGAGGACATCCTAATGCGTAATAATTTGCTCCTAATTAACAATAGGTGTGAAATTCAGGCAAATAAACTGGATTAATTGTTGATTTGTTTACATGTTCAGTGATTTGATTTCATTACCATTATATATCAATCCGCCAATTTAGCTGGCAACAAATGTAAATATATATATAAATATACACAAGGCATGATATGTTTGCGGCATTATCTGTGCTGTGCCTAAAAAAGACAATGCCTCAAGCATAATGGAACTGCGCTGAACACTCTTGTTGATAAAAAGTGTTGCTAGTTTTGATATTTGAACTGGAAATTTGTACCACCTTTCAATGAGTGGGGTATTAAAAAAACTTTTGCTAAGTTATGCAATGTAGTATGATGCCTTGGGGTAAATAAAAAGGCATTCAAAGATGTAAAAGACTGAATAAGAGAAGTATAGAAGTGTCCTTCCCTTTTGTTCTTGTTGGGTAGGCAAACTTGTTGTGAGCTGACAACCTTGAATCGCTTAGTATCTTCTCTGTCCTTAAATCTGGCTAAAAATGATTTCAGTTCTTGAATTTGAATGAGAAAGCCACCCAAAGCGCGTATAAATAAATAATCAAATTTAAATAATTAAATTGAATAAAAATCTTATCAATAACTTTTTATATGTATGAAAAAAAGAATAGTTGTTTTGGGCAATGTATAATATGATTAATTTTTTATACATGGCACGCTCCCAGATAAAAAAGAGAAGAAGGCGTAGCTGGAAATTTTCTCTCTTCCCTGACTATGCTGGTGATAATTCAAATTTTAAATCAGCTTGTAAAACTTTTTCGAATGATGTGGCCGCGAGAATCTGCCTTCCATCTGTCTGCCTCATGTGCGAATTAAAAGGTTACGGGTATGCAATTGTTGACAAATAAAGATTTAATCTGTGATCTCGCCTTTAGTCTGTTGGACAGGTTGGGTATTATCCTATAATGCTCTATTCTAACCCATTCATGCAAGGAAATCTCATGCAATAATGAGTCTACGCCGTTTTCATACAAATTATCGGGAAAATTTTTCTTAAAATGTTCAATGTTTCGTGAGTTCAGGATGTGGGGATAGGTTTAGAATTTGTTCTTACTTCAATTCCATCACCACTCACCAGTGATATTGCATCATCATTGATTGTTATTACCACCCACATAACACATAAAATGTATGCAAGTATTTCAATTTGACAATCTCCCCAAAGCATTTACAATAATCTCCGATGCTTTGGTGTTATCTCAGCAAAATGAAGAGTGGTGTCGAGAAAATTAATCTTGTCCATTTTGAATCCCTCTTTCTGAAGTACCGTAAAATATGTACTGGCTAGGAATGAGCATAAGTTTTTATGATCACTTTACCCGATTAATGTATTACTATAAAAACATAGCATGGACACAATCTTTACTTGTGTGGAAGGTTATAAGCTTGTGGTCGTAGCCATTAACTTAGTAAAGTCACGTGGCTCCCTTCGCTTGGTGCTCCCATTGCTGCTGTGTGAGGCCTTGTCTCAATAAAAAATGCTGCCGCACATTTTGATTTGAGTTTTAATGTATGTCACTTCTCTCAGCCCGGAGCTGTTGTTATTTCACCTGCGAGTTCATGGTGTTTTTCACAATAGTTCTTTGATATGTGGAAGGCACTAAATAAAAAACTGGTCGTGTTAGTATAAACAGGGTATTGGTGAGGTGGCTTGTTTCAAATCTCGTTCCGATTGTTCGGAAGCTAGAACATTCAATCAATGATCTTGCACTCACAACAAAACCACTTCCATTTTTCACAGACGTATCACACAACAGGCATTTTTTATAACTAGAAAAGAATAGTGCTTATCAACATACAACAAGCAGTATTAAGGAATTACACTAAAGCCGTCGCTTTCAGTTTTTTGTTCTTTTGTTATAATTGTGCACTTAATGTGAAGTATTATTACAAAAGTAATGTCAATGGTCAAGCAGAAAAGGTGCGATGAAACAGCATTCTTTCATGATAAAGTAATAATAATTATTGAAGTTTGGTAACAAACCACAGAGATTGGTTTGTAAAGTCGCTGAGTTTCGTTTGTGTCTTGTGACTCTTTAAACTTCTATTCCAGAGTCGTAGTTGTTGTTCTGGGGCTTAGATTATGAAGACTTTATGCCTATATAGGTCTTCAGCACTGCCAGTTTTCTATGTCTATTGGCTTTAAGTGCAGCTGTACCCATATCTAATATCTGTATCCTCATAACTAATCTATAGCAATCTATCTATGGCAAAACTTTGATTGTGTACATAAATATCAGACTACTAAATGAAGAGTCTTCATACCAGAGATCGGGTCTTATAAAGCGGTGTTCGCACAATTTGGCAGTAGGAATACTGCCGAATTAAAATTCACAATCAATACTGAACCAACCTACATACTATTGTGATAGCAAAGCTCTATAAGTTTGAGAAGTTTGATGTGACATCCGGCAAGTTCACAGTCATATTCATCACTGAACCTACCTCCATGTCATTCTTTTACCTGTGGTCACCTTCAATTATCAATAATAATTTAAAGTTTGAACTTGTTTCTTTTACAGAACCGATCTGAATGACTTGCGACTTTATTCGTGAGTCTTCAGAAAACCCAGAGCTTGGCAAGACGGAGCTCCAAGATCAGAACAATAACCTGCCCCAAGGTGACATGCCTATCAAAAGTAAGTATCGATATAACAGCTTCATAGCAAAAGTATGAGGAAGGAAGTGATTGGAGTGCTGAGCCAAATATAAATCTAATCAAACATGATTTGCGATATTTAGTGTTTTTTGTGGTGGTATACCTTTTGACTTCGGTATTGATATGAGCTTCTTTATTGCCTGTTAATTCCCTCACAAAAACAATATACTAGAATATATTTAGTGACATTTTTGACAGAAGCGCTTTCAATAATTTTTTATTGAACACACTTTGCTTTTTCAACCCCATATCATAGCGAAACACGATTTTGTGGGATTCAAGGATTTCCGCTCTACACCATTGTGATTATTGCGATTGTGGTATATCTTTTGAGGCATAGAGTGTAATATACTCATGCAGTCTGCGACAGCAGCTCCCTTGGGGCATGTCTGTCACAGGCTGAGATGTATACGAGTAACAATAATTATGAGTTATCTTCTCATTCTTCATTTTCAGTTCAGCCTCCAAGTACATGGATAATGGATCAGCCTTGTCATAAATCTTCATCAAAATTGATTTTTTTTTCTTCCAAGATGTCACTCAAATATATTGCCCTTTCTTTAGTGTCATCTTCACCTGTGGACAGTGTTGGTATTGATGTCACAGAGAGTCATGAAGACCATAACAATAACCACGGCTCAGATATGGAAGAGGAAGGCGACTCCCTAAACATGAGCAGATCATCCAAGCGAGGTTAGTCTAGCCAATCAGTTCACCATAGCTAGAATTCTATGAGAACCAGAACTTTGAAGCATTAGTCACTTTACCTTCCGAGTCTATGACATCACTTCTAAGCAGACAATCAGACGATCTTTTAAGTATATATCATATTTTCAGACGGAGATATTGGACTTGTGTAATGATTCATCTAGCAGCTCACGTCATGCTGCTTGATGAAGGTTATAATCAAATTTTAGTATCTCTTCATTAATGAAATAAATAGGTTTGCTATACTTGGCGAATTTTATCAGTGTTCATTACCTAGCAATGATTCATGGGAGTTGCATGTTCACAATTCGGGAATAAACATTTCAATCAGGATGATGTTATTTCGGAGTTGTCTGGCCTGGTTTCACCCGGGTTAAGGTTACACAAAACTTCTGAGTTGTTGCCCCCTGATGGAAGTCATCCACTACTTTCACCAGGAGTAACTGTAACTGTAACTGTAACTGTTACTCCTTGCTTTCACAGGCTAATCACAAATAAAAGAAAGAGATAATAAGATTAGAGGTTGCGCTGTGCTTCCCCTCTAAACGTTTATATATGTGAAGAAAAAATTGTGAGATTACTGAATCATATTATATTTTGGACTTCATTGGAGTTGGTATGGGGTTGATTTGGTAGTGACATCAATGATGATGACGCCATTTACCGTTTCAATGATGGTCTAAACTTGTAAGGAATAGCTATTGGAAGACAGTGCACTTTTTTACAACTCCACAAATATTTGAGCCGTTCACATGGCATTTAAATATTCCATATCCCCAAATTCAAATTGTTTGCTTCTTGTATTGATTGATTTGCTTACATGCGTTGTGGTCTTGAATGGAATGCACATACCACCCAATGTCGAATTTGACATTAAAGTGTACCATCTGCCAGTGACAAGGTTCACTTATTGTATTCGGGGGCGCTTGCGTTGGATACAAGCAAATGTAAACAATGTACTGTTTTCTTCACAAAAAGAGAATCAATGAAAAAATTTGCCAGGTCGATGGACACGCACTGGATAACTTTAATTGTAAACATGGTAGTGATTTTGATGCAAAGCGATCTAGACGTAATTAAAAGAGGCCCATTATCAAAAATTAATTACATAATTAGGTTGCCCACGGCTTGACCATAGTTATGTAAGCAAAATAATGTTGTGGAATTCGGTTGAAGGACACGCTGCAGGCCAGTACTTTAGTGTGAGAAGAAAGTGAAAATCTTGGTCAGCCTATTTTATAATTTTATCAATTTTATCGATACGAAAGTTTCAGCTTTTTAAAAATTGCCACGTCACCGGATATTAAACCAAAAATATATAACCAACCCACACTGGTAATGTTTATTGTGAATGGAAAAGTCGTGCCTCATGTTGTTGGAATTTGCACTCAGAGTTACGCGCTTTAGTTTGAATGCTGCTGTTTCTCTGAGAATTTCCCCCACTATGTGAACACCTGTGCGCTGAGTTTTTGTTGATATTTTCCCCTCGAAGCTGCGATGAAAATGCCTGCCGATATTTGCAATCTTGCTCTATAGGCTGATGATTGTTATCTGCCACTGTTTTATAATGACGACTTTTTCCACATTATTTGATTTCAATAGATTTTTTTGTAATGTGCAAAATATAAATAACTAGATCAAAGGAGCATGATTTGATCTATAGCTTTACATGCACCCATTTCACTATTATTGTTGGCTATTATTATTCCTTTTAATAATCTTTTCATTGGCCCATTGAAGTCTTTTTTCAATCCTTTTTCAGGCAATCTTTCAATATAGCCTCACAGTGTTACTCAGTGCAACGCATTAATTATGCTTAAGCTGGCCCGAAACATATTTCTTCACGTTTTGCGTCATAAGTCAAAATTTCTGGCCGGAATTGAAATTTTGTCGAAACACGATTATTTTCCAGACAATTAGCTACCGATTGATATGCTGTTTGATATGATGACTTGAATTAAACTCCTCAAATTAGCGGTTGTAAAATTGTCTCATAGAAATTAAGGCGGGGGACTGAGCACGCACCAATAATTTTCTAACAATTCAACGCAAAGATTACCAAGTACAAGTATGAGGTGTATTTTAATGCCTTTATTAGTCGTCCCATTAATACTGGACACAGCAGTAGCATTACAATACCAGACAGCCGAGGTATCAGGCGTGCAGCGCAGCCAGCTGGCAACCTTCACTTGTAACCGCCGCTTCTCACCGTCGTACCCTCATCGGATTTATTAACTTTTAACTCTTATCAATGTGGGATTAAAATAGCTGGACATCGCGGTTAATAAGGTAAACATTCTGAGCATCTTGGCTGACAGAACAGAATAGAGTTCCGTACTTATAGGTCATCATGTGTACAGTTTTAATAATAATTTAATGCAATTAGCTAATGCAATTAGATATTCAGTTAGAGATCTGCTAGTCTCCTGGGTTAATGAATTAGATCTTCTGTAAACATTTGATAATGTTTATACAAAAACAAAATTAAACTTATGTCATGGATGAATATTTCGGGCAATTTTTGGGTCTAGTTATCAGAATTGACCGGTGATTATCCCTTATGTGTTACCAACGAATTTTAGTTATGAATTTAAGGGTGGTAATGAAATAAATTAGAGTAAAAATCCTTGATTTTTGAGAAGTTGAGTGCGTTTGCATTTTTAAGAGACATGACCTAGCACTTGCTGAACTCTTTTAGGACAGCATAAAATCAATTTATTTATTTTGCCTCGTTGACTTTTGTCAAAAGAACAAAAATGTTTTCTGATGTCAAGCTAACAATGATTCTACATTGTAAAACAAGACTGAAAGCAGCATAGTTGAATGCTATTATTTCAAGCTTTTTTGATTGTGATGTTTCGTTGAGAGCCTCAAAAGCCTTCATGGAACCCTGGACTTATATGTCGAACAATTCAATGTTTGCCTCAAAAGTCTGCTGTTTTCCAAAATAAAAAAATAGTGAAATGATGAATTGATAGTATTGTCATGTGTGATAGAATGAAGTGTAGGCTCGTGCCTTATTAAATGTAAGTTAATAAAGTCCTTTTTCACTTTATAGGACACAGTGGAGTGAACCAACTAGGAGGGGTATTTGTAAATGGTCGGCCACTCCCGGAATCAACAAGAAGGAAGATTGTGGAGTTAGCGCACTCTGGGGCTCGGCCCTGCGACATTAGTAGAATTCTTCAAGTCAGCAACGGTTGCGTCAGCAAGATTCTCGGAAGGTAAGATGATTTAGAATTAAAATAAATGATGTTTGATAAGTTAATATTGATTCTCAGCCACCACCCTAAAGGCCTGATTCAGAGAGGGAAGTGGTTTATGAAAGGTTTGGACTAGGTGACCTTTGGACCAGATGAATGTAATGACCTCATACCAGCATTTCACCATCTCTACTGTTTGGCATTATAGGTACTACGAGACGGGGTCGATCCGCCCTCGGGCAATAGGCGGATCGAAGCCCCGGGTGGCCACAGCGGAGGTGGTGGCAAAGATAGCCCAGTACAAGAGAGAATGCCCCTCTATATTTGCCTGGGAAATCCGGGATCGGCTACTGCAAGAACAAGTATGCAACCAAGACAACATTCCAAGTGTAAGTACAAAGTTAACACATAATTCTTTTATTTAATGTATTATTCATATATATATATATCAATATTTTTTATTACAATATACTAGATACTTTTGTGAGATTGTAAAAATGTTTTGTTTATCCACACAACACAGTTTTAATCTTTTTATCACATTTTAATTTTTAGGTTTCCTCGATAAACAGAGTTCTGAGGAACTTGGCCAGTGAGAACCAGAAACAGATGGCAGCAGGCAGCATGTACCCTGCTCTGTATAACGGACAGTGGGGACGACCGACAGGCTGGTATCATCCTAACAACCCGGCAGCATTATCAGCGCAATATCAACAAACCATTCCACCACCACCTCAAGACATCAAACCTAAAAGTGAGTCAGCAACTCGCTATTTTGGTCTACTTCGTGTTTGTTTCAGTGAAAAAGATGCGATTTTCTTCTGTGTTCATAGTGTGTTTGTTGGAGTGAAAAAAGTTGCGTTTTGTGTCGTTGTGACATGGGACAGCGTGTCTGTGAATAATTCATACTCTGCTGCGTTTCTCACACCTTGAACTGAAAGCAGAGTCTCAAAAGTTCAGAGCATTGTGCATTGAGCGAAGCTTGCAGGTCTCTGCTATGTTGTGATGGGGAAGTAATTTTTTGGATTGAGAATGGAAATGTCTGGAGCCGTAGCATGCTCTGTTGAAGCTATCTAATTAAAACTTATATGCTGTAATTCAACCCAAATAAGACAAAACATACATAGAATAAATTACTGACAAGCATAGGTTTTCTCCAACGAACGATAAAAAGTTTGCTTGCTAGAAACATACTGGACAGGTTGAGCGCAATAACCCTGAATTTGTCTAGCGGTTATCGAGTGCAAACTTTTAAATACTCAATACCAAAACAAAGTTTAATATGGGAACTAAGTGGGTCCAGGGAACTCCCCGTAATGATGAGCATTTTTGATGAAATCAGAACCTGGGTGCAAATATGAAATTTGTTTTTTTTGCGAGATTTAAACAGGGGGAGAGAGCAAAATTGTTCTGTTTTCATGTGTTTAAAGTTTCAACAAAATTGTTGAAAATAATGAAGTTAGTTTTGGGAATTAGACGACATGAATGACAGGGATGGGATCATACTAAGCATCGGTGTTTGTAAGTTTAGCAAAGGCAAAAATTCGCCTGCTAAGCGGGGTTTAAATAAAGAATTTCTTTATATTAAAGCATATTAATTCTCGCTATACATCAAATAATTTTATAATACCCTTAAACATCATGTAAAGCTCGGAATTACGGCCAGGATCAAAAAGTGAAGAACACCGTGACTTACATGTAATCACATTTCCCTGAATAAGACTCCGGCATCTCAATCATTCTTCTATCAACATACTCAAACATTGCATGCTGCTTTCTGTATGGGGGTTTTACTGTAGAAGGAAAGGATTTGCCTGTGGACGTATTGTTGCGTTAGAGACTCTTTGTTGTGATACTGATGATCTCAGCTTTTACGAGTCAAGCAGTCTGTTATAAGTGTATTATGAGGCAAACTTAAACCTCTCTGACATCTGAATATGTCTTGGAATTTTGGCAGAATTACTGACTGAAAATTGATAGGACTGATTTTTACTCAAGCATAAATGTTGGATTCTGACTGAAAATGTTTTCCTGATGTGTTTTCCTTATTTAGCATCCGCCTACAAAGAGTACTCGATAAAGTTAATTGGCCACTTGGGTTTTAAAACAACTATTGACGTAATTTTCGTCGCGACAGCTATTTCTTTCAAAGTTTTTTAATGCTGTTCTTATGACAAATGTATCGCTACGAAAAGAGACACAAGTTTGAGCATAACCGTTCACCCAAGGGTCAACGAAGAATCATTTTGAAGAAAATCATGATTTATAATTACTTTGAAGTAACAACAGAGTCACTGATAAAAAAGAAGAAAAGGCAGCACTTCAATGTTTGTTTATGGGTTTTTAGTCTGAAATTTCGCTGCTCACTTGTCTCAAGGGTAGATTACAACAGTGTGATGCCTGCAATTTTTCATGTTTGAGTGGATTTTCATCATGATCTTGAGCCAAACTCAAAGTATAAAACAAGAATCAAGCGAACCTACCTCATCAGTAAAATAAAATAGTGTAAGTAAGAAGACTATTATTTAGGTATTATTTAGGTTTTAGAAATACTTCGGAATAAAGACAATGAGTTCAACAAAGTATTCATCTTGTCTTTTAGCTGCTGACGACATAAATGATAATAACTCGGCAAGTGGTGAATCTGGCGGAGGAGACGAAGACAATATGAGACTGAGGCTCAAGCGCAAACTGCAGAGAAACAGGACATCATTTACTAACGCCCAGATTGAATCACTGGAGAAAGGTGAGGATTTCAGGCTAATATTTCTTGTTATATTGCTTTATTAGTTTCTTGTCATTTTGCCGGGAAACATTAGTTGGTATGGATAAGAAATTATTTGTATTTTATTGAACATTTATCCATCTGACATAAAAATGTGATTTTGTTATTTTGTTTTTTATTGAAAATTTGTTCCTGTTCCTGTTGATAGCTACTAAACTTTTGTTGTATTACTAGGCTGAGGCCCTCCCAGTTATACACTAACATTATATTATTGTAGAGTTTGAGAGGACCCACTATCCAGATGTCTTTGCCAGAGAAAGGCTAGCAAAAGAAATAGATTTACCAGAAGCAAGAATCCAGGTAAAGCTTTATTTTTCTCCGCTGCAGTAAAATAATATATTCAACAATATGGGTCGACATTGTAAAGGACATTTGCATTTCCCAGCATTTATTAAATTTCTTAAAAAAGCGCTTTTTGAAAAGAAAACACATCAAAGGGATCATGACAAAAAGCGCTTGAGGATTTTTAGTGCGTTTTGTGAAATCCGACACAATGCCGATGCTTTTGGTGACAAAAGGTTGTTTGCATTGGATGATTTGAGAAAATAGATTGCCTATTTAGTAAGTAAAATGCTCCTTACAGCATGAAATTATAATTCATTTCGTAACAAAACCTGCTTTGATAAAACTTAGATAAGATATATCTACCTGTGGGCAAAAAGTGATTGTACAAAGGGAAACAAATTAGTCACATAACTATGCACAATCAGCCAAAGCAAATGGGGGTAATTGGACAAGATTGAAAATTATGTAATGGTTACATTATTATGGAAATTTCCCTATTTCCTTGGAGGAAATCATTCCGCTAGATTGATCGAAGTACCTGAATTTTAGGTTTCCAAACCTGCCGATTTTATCGAAAAGATTGCTGACAATAACGATTGCGTATCGTACACCGGTCTGGTTCAAGTGCGAGATGTCTCCAGCGATGTCAACGGCAGAATAATTTTGGTTTTGCAACTGTAACCAAAATTATTTTCTCAACTTGTTTCTCCCAGCATATTTCATTTTAGTTGGTGAAGGTAGCACTGTTTCAGGCAGATGGCTGAACATTTGTAGATTGGATATTTCATTGACAAAGGTTATAAGGGGATTTTATATTTTAGGTATGGTTCTCTAATCGGCGTGCTAAATGGAGAAGAGAAGAAAAGTTACGCAATCAGAGGAGAGATCAGCCGTCCGTTACTCCAACAGCTGCACCTAGCCAGCTGCCTCTAGGTTACCCGACAGCCGCCCATAATTACTTTGGGACTGCCGAGTACAGCGTTCCTAACTTACCCAACTATTCCCTAGCTAATAATATATCCCCCAACAGCTCGTCGTGTTTACAGTCTAACCCTGCTGCAACATCAGGATACTTCCCATGTAAGTCATCATATGGAATATTATATATTGTATTATAATAATTATGTATAATATATTTTATTATTATTCATTTTTTTAGGGCATTAGTTTAAATTGTTACCTGGAACAGCTTCTATTATTTTATTACTAATCATGTAAACTATTATATATTTTTGTCTTTTATTCATCAACAGGAATTTGAACATGATTTTGTTTAGCTAAGTGTTTGACGCATGTTTTAACCAACTTTTCTTTTTCTTACTTCAGCGACAGGCAGATTTGACCCAATTTCACTGAGCTATTCAAGACCTCAGCCCGCCCATAGTAGCCTTCCAACGATGCAGACTGGTACTACTGTGCCAAATCACATGTCAGGTAAGCTGAAGCCAGACTTCATTTTGAATTTTCAGTGAAGAAGTTGAATCAGGCAATACTTTATGGTCATTCTTTGCAGTAACGACCCTGTGGCATATTCAGATATTTGAAGCTTCCTATTTTTTCAGTTCAAAAAAGTGTGTTGTGTCGCAAATTGCAAATGGTGAGCTTACTTTTCTTTTTTATTTTACTCAAAATATTTTATTTATATTATATAATGTATATTATTTTATTTTTCTTATTTACAGGTCTGATTTCTCCTGGCGTTTCTGTACCTGTCCAGGTACCGGGAGCTGGGGCCGGAGGTCACGATATGTCACATGCCATGCAAATGGCTGCAGCTCAGTACGGCTCCAGATGGGTGTCCTAAACAAGCAACATGGACTGCAATGTACACGTCGTACGATTACAGTAAATCGTCGTGAATATAGACATAATAGAGAAGCACCCCAAAATGAGGGACTTATATATGGACTGTAGTTTCGTTCAATTTTTCTGAATTCTAGAAATTTGTTATCGACATTTATATCATTAAGTTATGGTCTAACCAGAACACTGCTCAAGTTACTATAAAGGTACATAGACTCATTCGCATAAAACACATAATACCATATCTACTTATTACGATTATTTTTTCCGGGTAGAAAAGGGAGACTAAATATCAGATTCGGTATTTAAAATGCACGCTTTGCCAGCTTATGTTTGTACACCTGCAATATTATTTTTTCATTTGGAACACGCATCTAAGGAATGCAAGGGAATTAGAGCTATGTGAATCTTGCCAGATGTTTGGCGTAAGAAATCAACCAATATATCTCCCATTTTGCTGTGTATCCCTGTTGGAAAACTTGTTGGAAAAACCGACCCTCTCGGCTGATCTGTGATACGTACCTAAAAACCTGTGTGTGGTTGAATCTGGAATGAACTTATTAAAAAAATTATTGTTGTTATTTACCATAAAACACTTATTAGCAAAAAAAACCTGTTATGTAGGTTAACTGAATATTTAATACGTTGATTTTCTGTAATACCGGTTATAATATATTTAATTTTGCAACATGAAGATGGATGTTCACAAGCACGCTGATGAAGCGCCGCTTTAGAACGTCATCAATACTCTCCATACAATCTTGCCCACATTTTTGAGTTGATGAGACACATAGCTAATTTCTTGCCAATTTTGCTACTCATTCAAAAGTGTGCAATGCAATTCTCATTCATTATCCATTTTCTCTCTACTTTTTTTGCTGATTGGTTGGTTGACTGAATTTTGATTGCTGTGTATTATGTACCATAATTCCGACAATGTTAATATTGTGATGTATATTGTCTACATGGCTTCTTGTTGATGATACTTGAACTATTTTTGTTTTTTTCTTGTGATGAAATCCCATCTTTTTGACCGTTTCATTCGTACTTGATGTCACATACTCATTATTGTACATAGCTCATTAAAGCGCCTTCGTCCACCATGATTGTTTGGGGACATTGTTAGCGCCTTTTTTTACATACTCTATCAATTTGCTTCAAACACCATTCTTGGCTTGTTATAATAATATTTATAAATTGTAATAAAACTATTTTGTAATGGAGAGAAGTTTCACTATTCTTCCCTGCAATAAGACTGTATGACATGCAACAAAACTGAGAAATTAAAAATTAATTGGATTGACACAAACGCCTTTATTCTACAAGGTGTTTGAAGGCCGTTAGACTTAAATCTGCTGTATTCTCAGGAGGAAAAATATGATAATACAGCCTAATTCTACAATGGAGTTATTTACAGCAATTTTCTTCAGCTGATTCCATAAATATAAATGTTCCCTCCACTACATATAATGTTGTATGATCCCGGGCATTTTACCCTTCTTAAAAAATGATTGCTTTTGTTGTAACTGTAGGTTTATGCTATCAAAATTTCATCTGGTTTTTGTTGTGAATTTTATTGCTTACATAACCAACTCTTTTCAGGCTTGGCAGAGATTGATTTGCAGCAGATTTTGCACAGTAACATTTGATCATTTAATTTAAAGACAATAAATATTCCAAAATCATCAATATTAGAACAAAGTTAAATTCACTTTATTATAGTCAAATATATGCAAAAAAGAAATGTATTATAACATAAAAACAAAATATGTTCCATATTCTTCAGTAGCACCAAGATGATTATTACTTTGCTTCTCTAACAAATTCAGTTGCTGGCATTAAGCCAATTAAGCTTTAAATTAACCACTTAAAATGATTGAAAATGGAAATTCACAGGTAAAAATCTCATGTAACAATTATTTTCTTTCTAAAAACGGCATAAGGATATGATTGTGAAACAAAATAATATAGACTTCAATATAATGTCATGTGTTTGGCAAATAAATCTAGAAAAAGCTGCTCGACAGTGAAAAACTGGTCAGCCCAAATAATGCTTAAATTACTGGAATGACAACAATGTAACAGATTTTTTGTCTTGATGTGACAAAAAAGCGATTAATTGGTAAAAAAACATTCAGCTTAATTACCCCTTGGAAATTCACAACACTTTGAAACAACCGTATTAAAAATCTGGGTTGAGGAGACAAGGGTGTTTCTTCACCGCGTAGAACGCGATATCAAACGCTTCTCCCAGTGTTAGGATTATCTCTCGTGCCATCTCCTGAAACAGAAACTAATTATTTATTCTCAAATTGTATATCTTACTACAAGGCAACAACAACACAATTTGGATAATTTAAAAAAATTCATAAAAAATAATATTGTATGTGAGAGAAAAAAATGGCTGATTGCAAGGAAAGTTAGCTATATGGTGAAGAGGTCATTTTCATTGTGAAAATTAAATTTATCAAGATATAATTTTCCTGGTTTAATCTGGTTATATGGAAGATAAAATTGTGTTTGTCATCGGAACGGTATTTGATTGAGAAGACTAATGTGATGAAACAGCAAATTCTTGGTCTCAACAGGTTGTATATAAACACACGATTACAGACTATGGGATTATAGTATTTATCCATTTCAATGTACTAACTGCCACAATTCACATATTAATTAATGAGATATCGCTTGTAATTTTATCAGGCGACCATACCACCACAACACAGCAAATTCAATTGCATTAACCAGATCTATCGTTGGGATGAGCACAAATACAATAGAGGATATGGTGGTGATTTTTAAACACCATTGTGTCATGGTGATTTGGTAACACGAATTAGACAAGACTTGGACTGAATTATGGTAATCATCCCCACTATTTAGGATAGGAGGTATGGGGTATAAGGCTTCTGAACGAACATGACATTCACTTCATGACGCCTCTGAGTACCACCAGCCAGCCAATTGGTAGCGCCTCTTTAAATTTACATCGCTGAATTTTTGGCAAATTCAAAAGTTGAGCACTCTAAATTGAATTCTTTTTATTGTTGCCTCTAACCTTATTCTGACTGGAATGGATTTGAGTTAATATTCAAGGGATAAACAGGGTGAAGTTTTCATAACCTCGATCGATCAAGTGCGATTATCAATGCCTAGACAAAGTAACGTTAGTTTTTTTCCTTATGGTCTTAAAGGTGCGATGTCTTAGTTGCATGTAAAGTCTGTATTGCGTCAGGGAAATGACACAGCTAGCTGGGAAAAAAGGGCAGATTCGAAGAAATCGTGATGATCAATTTCAAGTTATAGACGAGGTTTTCTTGATTTCTGATTAGCAACCTCTGCTAAAGAAGCCTCACTTCATTCTTTTGATAAAAACTTTGATTAAACACATATCTAAAAATTATCAATAATTAAAAGTATGAAATTAAAAAAGGCAAATGAAAACCTGTACATTGATGCCACCCAATAGCTTGTTTCTTGAACAATCCCACCCATAACCTACCCCTAAAAATTCCGTACTCGATGACTTTTTGCCATATTATCTCACATATTGTTGAGAGTTTATCTTTGCGCAGATTGAGATAAGATAGTGTACTGGTCATCGCGATAAGAAACATTGTAGTCACAGATTATATTATCTCTGCTCAAAACGATAATATCTACGCCTAAACAATTGCTCAGTCATTCGCATGTCGTTTCTTTTTTTGTGCACTATTTGAACGTCAAGCATAAGGCCTGCCCTTGAAATCACCGATCCCATACATACACATATGACAAGAATTCCGCAGATAAAATATCCTAAGTACACTTTTCAGCATCAGCAATTGATAAGTGTAAGTAAAATATCTGTGTAGATCATCAACGTACGTGTACATCAATGTCGTTTGATTGTAGCTGGGTGTTCGTGTAAATCACACTTTCACTCCTTCAATAATATAACATACAACTTGTCTTGATGTAACAGAAAAGGGATTAACTAATAAAAAACACTCAGCTAAATAACCCCATGGAAAATTCACAATACTTTGAAACAATCGTATGGTATGGATTTGCATGTCTTGGTTGAAGAGATTTTGTTTCTTGTAGCTGGGTGTATGTGTAAATGATGCTGTCATTCCCTTTTGTAAAACCCCTACCAGTTCTGTGGACTGCAAGGACGGTTGTTGAATGCTGACGACATTACTGAATGTGAGTGGTAATTAGCATAAGTGTACGTTGTGAACCTTTCAAGCTACTACAACTCAATCTCTTGGGAAGTTTACAGCGTATTTTTAAACGGAGATGACTAATTCTCGCACCATGCCCTCTTAAACAAAATTTTATCTGCTTAGCGAGCGTACAATTGGCTTAGCATCTTAATCTTAATTAACAAACGGAGGTGGCCATATTAAAATATTTTCTGTAAAAGCGGTTTGGACCCCCAGACAACTTAAACTCGACAAAAAGTGAAAAGCCGTGCACCTAATAACTCTGATGGACAAAAGCTGCAATGGTAAGGCTGACTCCATTAAAACAATGGCGCGGTAAAAGCATACATTGATTAGCACCTAGTTGCATGGAAGTTGTCTTTAAAAAACACATCCGAGTAAAAGAAAGGCTTACCAATATACAACGCCTGCCAAATAGGAGCTGCATTTATAGCACTTTCTATTCAACTGCCAGGTCAGTCGGTACACTATTGTCTTTTGCATTTTTTCAATCTGATAGCAAGTCCAAGTCTTTTGTCGGGGCATATAATGATACGTGTTTTCACTTGGTTATGCAAAAGTGTTCACACAAAAAGTGGAATAAAGCATAGCAACAGGGCTATTGAGTTGAGAATGAATGCATATGGAGGATTTAAAGAATTTTTTGTTAAGCTTATGTGTCACGTTAACACCTCACAGCTCTTTGATGTTGTCTGGCAGAGTGATTCAGGTTTCTGTTTCAATCTTGTCATCACAACATCAACCATTATGAAAAAATACCACAGCCAAACATGCCCCACTTTTCGATCATACATCAAACATTTACATATGATTAACAGTGGTGTTATGTTTGAATTAAGGAATTGTCGATTTGTTTTATAAACAACGGTCAGTTATGTGAAAGGAATTTTGAGTGGCAATATCTATGGCATATTGTAAACCAGTATGGTGGAAAATTCACGGGCAGTTTCATTCGATGTTCAACCCCGGGATTTTTAATTAGGTTCAAACTGCGCTGTAAAACATATGTTCAAAAACACCCTAAAGCATTCAGAATGATTTTCTTTTTATAGTTGCTCAAAGTTTGATGAGTTTCGTTTCCCTTTAAACCAAAAGCTAAAATAAAACTTTTTGAAATATACCTCTGATTTAACACAGAAAACATGGCAATAGAGTCCTTTGGTCAGTACATCTTTAGTTATGTAGGCGAAGTAGTTCATCATTAGACTGTCTTGGGCAGCGCAGTAAATGTTAGTGATTTCGTGTTCACATATCGGCCTCTGAAATATAATGAGAAAGAGGCATTGAGTTAACATCAAAAAGCTATCCGGTGTGCAGTGAAAGAAATCTCGATGAAGTTTAATGCAGCCATTTGTAAGTTCACTCTAAATTTTAGAGTGGGTTTTCCCTTCTTATTATGGATTTCATGTTTGAAGTTACGGGTTTCGAGCTCAGATCTCGTTTCAGTTCTTTCGCGAATCTGAGTTATCTGAATTAGAAAATGTTTAATCCTGTTCTGGTTTACGAGTAAAATGAATAGAAAAAGAGCGATTTAAGATAATGATAAATAATTATGAGTGGGTACGTATAAGTAATTCATCGCATCTCGTTTACTCTGTGATCGCTCGCTCATTGGACTGAACCGTTGAGCGAACGATTACAGAAAAATTGTCTCTGATTGAATTAGTGGAATCGCATCCACTCATTTCCTGCTTCCATTCAACAGAGTCAATTTAGATTCATTATGAACGGTCAAGGTAATACCTAATGGGATTATCATCACCATTACAAGGCTTTTGTCACACTTACGATCTTGATTAACACAGCTAATTGATTAAACAATCTCAATACCCAAGTCTCAGAAGTCAAATTTACTCTCATTACACACAGCAAACATGTACTGATGATGATGCTTGTCAATGACGATTAGACTTGATTAGAAATTAAAAGTGCTACTGATAATTCTTGCTCCGTGTAGTTGTGTAATAGCAATAAATTATGAAAAAAGGGCCCACAACTCCGGAAATACTGACAATAGGAAAATTATGGTTTCTGTACCTTGCTTGCTGAGTCAATGAAATCCACTCCTTTGAATGAGATAGCTAAGGTGACTACTGGTAACTTTGTCATATTCTCAGTAGCAGTCTGAAACAAACGAAACAAATTATTACTGAGGTATAATATTTGACATTGAAAATGTAGAAGCATTTTAATTTTTCAAGTGCAGTTAAACATTTCAAAATAATTATGATCAGGGAAGATGATCACCCACCTTCATTTTTGCGATGGCTCCTCTAGTTGATTCTGGTCCGGTGATATCCCTCACCATACATGTACCAAGATACTGCAAAAAAGAATTGGAATTGAAATTTCAGATTTCAAAGTGATCGTTCTATAAAAGCATATACTTATAAGTAGAACAGTGAATTATTCGCAGGAGGAAAACTTCGCAATCTCGCACTGGCTTATATTAATGGGATTTGTGGCTAATATTTCCTCAACCTAACCAAAGTTTTTGCTAGCTAACATTGACACCCTATAGACTAGCGAGACTTGACTCTAGCTGATAGAAACCTCAATGATAAATGTGTAGTGTAATCATAAAGATGAAATATTCCCTGGAAGGCATTTTGTAGAACAGAGCAAACAACTCCAATGAGAAGTATAGGTTTCCCCAAAAAAGGTCACATATCCTTTCAAACCAGCCAAATTTTGTTAATTGAATTTATAACTTATAGTTTTGCCGTTTTTTTCACCTCATGAGGAACATGAGCAATCATGAATTGTTGGTGACAATTCAAGTGTTTGATATTTATGATTAGATATGGTAGCACAATGATAACTTACACAGGAACTGTAGTTAACGCAGCCATTGATAAGGATTTCTGGTTTATGTCTCCCCTTGAAGTCAGCAGGCAGGTCAGCGACAGTGAAAGTCAGCTCTTGTCCTGGAGGGAGGTCTGGTAAGGGACGCTTTGCTCTATTCAGCACACGCTTCGACCTGCTCTGAGCCTTTGATAGCTTCAGGCCCTCTACATTACCAACTAAAGGTACACCCTGCTCTGTGAGATTAGCATAGTCTGCTGTTCCATAACTCTCAGAAACCTGTTGGAGAGGGGTGGACACAGACCCGCTACTACTTCTATTAGAATGTCGGTGATCCATGGTTAGGTATCCGCCATTACTGACGCCCATACCAGAGGCACCAGCTGTTTGCGTTATTTGTTTGGCTGATTTAGATCGACCGACGCTGGCCATAGTGTTGTAGCCTGCTGCATTCATGTATGTGCGATCTGAACCTGCTGTGCCGTGTCTTGGACTAGGTTGGGGTGAGGATCTTAGACTAGAGCTTTTGAGTGACCCTCCTCTCTTTTTAGTTGGAAGGACGGGAGGAATGTCGTCTACACAAAACATAAAATGCTCAGTAAAAACATCAGAGAGAAAGCAAGCATCAAAATGATCATATATTACAGCGCAACAATCCATTCTACATCTGTTCTCAGACCTAACCGTCTAACTCACATAAACTGACCAAGAAAAATACACTCATGTTGATGGTGGGTTGTGAGTCATTCTGAGGTCTATGCATCCAACTCATGTAAATGACTCAGTTTTCCGAAAGAAAATAAAAACACCATTTATTTTGATTGTAAGCTGTCTTTCAGAAAAAAATCACCAAAACTTACAAGTATTAGAATCATTTTGGTATATTCCACCAGGATTTCTATAGTTTCTGTCTGGTACGTCAGGTTTGGAGTTACCTCCACCACCTCCACTGCTGATACTACATCCGCTATCACTTCTCTCCAGACTATCCTTAGCAGGTGAGTCACGACCTGATAACTTCATTTGATACTACAAAGCAACAAATGTGAACATCGTACATCAGGATAAGGGATCCTAATCAAGACTGATAATGATGTTTTGCATTGACGGTGTGCTAAATTTTTTTCGAAAACCTGATTTTCCACTTGAAGAATCAATATGTCAAAGCACAGGTAGGAAGAACCTTGACTATGTTTGTAGGAAGAAGCTTGACTATCTTTGTAGTTTGTAGTTTGGGGTTTGTTGCAGAAGTATTCTGAACTACAAAGGTTCAACCTCAGGGAAAAATTATGCAGCCCAACCTTTGATTGTAGCCCACTGAAGTCATGTTTGAAGTAGATATCTTCTTCTCCATCAATTCTGACATCCCCAACTTGTACAATACGTGAGATATCTGTAACTTTGTTTCCAGCCTTCCTCCACATTCCATCGAACCCTGGTCTGTCATTGCCGAGAGAGACGAGTATACGCTTCTGGTGTCCTAAGAGCACAACTCCAAGAACCTGCAGAACATGATCACAAAATTTTCATGATGACTGATCTTGGCATGGGCATGAGATCACTGAGTAAGAGTATATCCTTACTCAGTGATGAGATGCTGTTTTATTGGAACAAATGCTAAACTTCATGATTGAGTTGCAGTAACAGAAAAGTGCAACAAGTACTAAATTTATATAACATTCTCTCTTGTAGAATGACAACAAATTAATACATTTAAATAATATATATACAATTAATATAATATTATACGTTATGACCGGAACTTACAGACGCCAATTCAACTTCCCAGATTTGCTGAACTCGAGCCATGGTAGAGAAGTCCATGTTGTGGAACTTGTCTAAGTAATGTGTGTCCAAGTCTAGTGAAGAAAGCCATGTCCTGACAGAATCTGGTGGGTAACTGTTATCTAAATAAAAAAGTCATACATTATTTGAAATTGCACAGGAAATAAAACAATGATCCAATATTATTGACATACTTGGATAAACTCATTGTTTGACAACCTCAGACAATTTATCCGTACGAGAGAGGGCAACTCCAACTTTACTTCAGAATCATGAATATTCACATTATGGAAGCGAGAAGGGAACCTAACACATTTGACTGACATGTTTGAGGAAGTTTAGAGCACTGCACTGCACAGCGCTGGCAAATTTCAGGTGCTGTATACGTGTTTTTACATTTAGCTGGTAAGTTGCCAATCTTTTGAGTCTAAACAGAGATACTGATGTACTTGCTAGTTCATCAATACAAAGCAGTCTTACAGAATAATACTAACAACATAGACAAGTTGAAATTTTGGTGGTTCAAATTTATCTGTCATGCATTTCAGCAGTATTGCCATTGATTTAACTGCTATGACAATATTTTTGAAGCCTGTTGACCAATTAGTTTTTACAATCCTTAATAGCAACACAATGACTGCAAGGTATTACAGATATACTTGATTAGATGCTTACTGATTGGGGTAATCTGTGGTAGAGATTTGATTTCAGAGAGTATTGTATTGATATGTGGTTCATAGATGAAGCCCATAGCTGATAGATCTGATTCTGCTAACACACCGTTCTACAAAAACAAACATTACTGAGTGGTAAGGGATAGGAGCAGACAACTACAATGTTTATAAACCCTAATTTACAACTTTCTCGGTTAAATGGCTAACATCAGTATGCAAGTTGTTCCACACCCAAGGTGTTTATACATGGTCCTGGTCTCACAATTCCAGGCAGTATTTTAGTTTCAAGAATGCATCACAACCTCAGTATGAGGATTTTACGGGCCTTTAGACCTTCATTAGGGCTATCCAGATGGATTGTCTCTTTATAAAGAGTAATAGCACTAGAGAGGCTGTACAGTAATGTGAATATTTTGTACCGACAACTCCACAATACAGCTTGATGACAATTTTGGTTAGGATGTCTAAACTGAACCCAACATGACATAAGTAGCTTCTTTCTCATTGCAGTTTTGCACTACACGCTTCACTAGTGGTTTATCTGCCTTGCAGAAAAGTTTATCCATCTCATTGAATCCTTATTGTCTGCATCTGGATTGGCCCTCTGTTGAACGACCACAAAGCTTAACTAAAAGTAGTCGATGTGGTTCAAACTTTGTTTCAGCTAATATGACCAGGTACTCACCAGCATTTTGATATTGTCAAAACCATTTATGATCAGAACGTTCTCGTACTGGCCCAGCCCTATGCTGGTCAGCCAGCTGCCAATAGTCCCATGTTCTGCTTTGTCTACAAATACACCATATAAATAATAATGAGGTCAGTGAAATTTTGGGTCATAAACTCTCTGGGAGCACTGAGTAGATATAAAGGGGACATAATCGAAAGTGTTGGAATCTGGACAATATGCCTTCATTTTTAGTTCTCCAGATCATATTACTCATGTTCTGACTCTATTCACCAACCTACACTAAGCTTGTAAGCTCATTGGTATAGCCCTTGAGATAGCCTGTCTTGACAAGCTTTGTTGAAGGGGACGGGGATAACCCGCCAACAAAGCTTTTCTAGTCAGGCATACCTCTCCTTGCTCTTACGATATAAATTATGGTATATAAGAGAAGACAACTCCTTGAAGTAACACAACCTATGCATTAAAAGTGCTACTAATATCGTTCTTACTCCTCTACGCACCTTTTTTGAGAAAATTGAGAAAGCTCTCTTCAGATAGTTCTCCATCAACACCCATAGAAGCAAATATCCCGTCAATCTGAAACATTAATATTTTCATCAAAACAGAAAACGTAAGTTAGTTAGTTGTCTGTCATACCAAGAAGAAGAGAGCAGAAGAAAAAGAGGCACTTGGTCACAGATGAGAATAGATTATAAAATAATTGGTCTAAGTTGGGCCTTGGACTAGTCTCATTGAAATTTTAGATGTAATAAACAAAATGCAGCTGTTTCAAGAGTATCCGTTGGTATTCTCACTTTCACACAGTCGCAAACCATTACAGAACAGATACTGTTATCACTTATGAACAATACTGGTGTGAGATAACACAAGATAGCACTTTGCTGACGACACAATGCAAGCTCCAGTCTTCCTACCCTGGTGTGTCAACAAATTAATCACTTGAAGCGGATGCCTCCAACAAACAGAGAACCTCTTTGATTTTTCAAAAAACTGTTAGTTATAATCAAACAATACTGGTGGCAATTAGATAACAAAATGATTCAACAAGAAGTTGAACGCCTATCATGCGTCACACCAAGATCAACATGTTATCAAAGTGTACCACGGCAAAAACTGATTGTTAGTAAAGTAAAGGCCAAAATGATGATGTTCAAGTTTGAACCCTTAACGATTTCAATCAAGAAGTAAGACAAGAATTGATGTGGAAAGACAACCTATCACACGTCATAGCAATCACCTAGAACAAGTTTGATCCATTTTGCACGCGGTACGGTCATTCTCGGCAAAGGCCTTTTGACGGCAGCTCAAACCCTAAATGCAGGTGAGTTGGTCTAGCAATCACTCACCTGCTTCCAATCCTCATAATCATCCTCTGGTAGGGCTGTCATACTGTCGTCTGGTGATGTGTCAAATGTCGGCAGCCTCTGCTCCAACAATAATTTTCCTGTGATAGGCTGTTGTGTATCAAAGATCAGCCCGTCCAGAACCCTAACAGACTGGCGGGCAGACTGCCTACCGCCCCGCAATACCGATCTCCGATTTGCTGCTCCAGTATTTCTCAGTACGGGAAGCTGATCTTTGGCTTCCTCGACAGTATCTGAAAAATAAACAGATTCTAAAATATGCTGTTTTGCATAAAGCTCACTATGCTCAATTCCCAGGTTGGGTATGTGTTATGTTTGCATAACCGTAATCTATCAGCACAACACCAACAAATAATGTACCTTCCTATTGAATATCCAGACATTGCAAATTCCTAAAAAGTCCTAAACCTTGTACATGCTCATCCATATTAGAGACAGTCTCAGATATGTTCAAAAACTGACTCACAGAAAATAATGAGAAGTGCCACGAGCGAATTCAAACTATGACAAGCAAGTTGGTTACATAAAAGTGCATGTATTTTGAGAACTTCCCCCTCACTGAGTGAATGTAAGTTGCATTTACTTAAACAGCGAAGAGTCATATAGCAAATATTATCTATAGCTTGGCGTGACCGTGACCACAGATTGACATGCAGGTATAAAACAAATTCATTTAGATGTGACAAATCTAATAATGTAGATTATGGGTCGACTGTAGGTTGACATTGTAGTCTGTTACAGGAGCAGGTAAGCGATATCCAACAAGATCAGCAAGGTCACTGACAGAGTTTCACATATATACTTTCTAGATGAGCAGACTGTATCCATTAGCAATTACGTTAAAATAAGTCTGAGTAATAAATCAATGATTTAGATTTGCAAGCAGAAATATTCAAATTGGCATTCCTGCATTTGGGTACCTTTTTATCCCGTTATATTCCAACAGAAAATTATGAGTATTAAACCACACCACATAATATTGTCTAGAATTCTTAAAAAACCCGGCTCTCCTGTGTCTCTTTAGAGCAAGTTATGATAAATTATTTAAATCCCGAGGGAAGATTCTTTGCAGCGTGAGACAGCTCCAAATGAACCATAATAATCCGTTACGAATACAAAACTATCTACCGATCATGTACGTTCACGTACTTTCACCCAAGCATATTTTGACCCTGAAGATATCACTAAGAATATCAGAAACCCATCACAATCACTCATAGGCGCATGAGAGAAAATTGGCAAGATGCGAAGATTTGGTGACGTAATGTCAAGACAAAGGTTGGAACAGCTCTAAACTAATAGTACAATCTCACCAGCTGATCCACTGGCAAGGAGATGCTTCATCCATGTTTACACAAAAACATATATCATAACCAAAGTACAACGCTCACCTCACCTAGATGCTCAGGAGAAACCGCACTATACTAACAAGCTGACCTAAGAATATCACATGCAAACCAGAATAGATGAGTATGTGCTGTGATTGAATAATTGAGCAATTCAAATCATAACAGTAAAACAACCACTGCTTACTTGTTAAAGAAACAGATAGTTTGTGTATCCTTCTAGCATAACATAAACCATTCAGTCCAAAAAGCGAGTAGAATAATTCCAATATCTCAAAGTATCATATAACCCATGAGGGTTACAATGAACGAGTAAAGCGTACAATGCAGCTACTGTTGTTGCATTATTTAATCAAAGTGAAGCATGCTAACAATTTTGCCTGGGTGCCAATCTGATTTTTTTTTGGATAACATCCCACTGAGCCAACGAATAATCACATGAAGCGAAAGAAAATAAACAAACTCTATTAACGCAATCCAGAAATAATGCAAACGTTAATTAACATGAAAAATGAAGTTTGCAATGCATGCTTAGAAAACGGCTCAGACGTTTTATCCTCATAATAAGTGATCAGTCTTCATGCAATCAAAAATTAAACAAACTCATTCAGTATCCCATTACTACAATTCTCTCTTCCTCACACAGCATCAAGATCATTGTCGGCAGCACCCTCACTCTATATAGGGAAAAATACTGTGCTATTTATTATTTTCAATGCAATTAATAAGCTAAAATGATGAAATATCAATAGTTATTAGGGTATAATACATTGCAGACTGAGGCCTTTGAATTATAAACTGAGAGAAGCTGTTAGTTTTTTATGATAAAGGCTTTGAAAATCAATACTCATCATGCTGTCTGATCAAAGCTTAAGGCAGCGATTCTCTCTAAGGATTCTATGTCAAAGTTCATCATCCTGATCAGCATGATTGGCTATCAAGTATTTTTATATATGCCGGTACACTTCATCCAATATACTCCATTCAACATTCATTTGACTTTCATTTCATTCAACAATTTTGAGTTTCAATGTTCTTTTGCAACATTTGTGCTCATCATTCAATAACTCGTGCTTCTGATCAACTCCTTGTTTCGACAAAGCATTGCAATCGAGTCTCGACCCAGTACTCACACATTGCCCTTGGTAAATTAGCTTAAATCTGAGTTATCACAAGTGTGCTAGTCAGCTGTGTAAAATAGCAAAATATTGATAATATTGATACAATTCAACTCCAATAGTGTTACTATACAGAACCTACGTAAATAAAGTATGGTATGATAACCAGATGCCCACTATTTAGCAAATAGCACCAGGTCCTGATGTGTAGAACTAGAGCTTCAAGTATATCCGGAGTAATACAGAACAGAAACCCAGAACCAGACCGAAACTGTAAAGGGATATTTGTTTCTGCAGGCTCATGTAATATGGTCGTCGGCAAGCATCAGTCTTCAAGTTTTGCGTATTGAGTTAGGAAAACTGCAAACCTCGCATTGGTTAAAATACAGCAGCTAGCCCACACCAACATAGCACCGCCACCGTCACAATCCGGTTCATATCTAATACACATAAACGCTCAGCTTTGACAAGAAAGGTAAAGCTGGGGAAACAGAAAAGCGAACACTCACACAAACCCAACATAAACACACACCAAATACTTACAGGATTTCACGGATAGTGGCTATTCACACCACAGCATACACTGTGCTAGTGTGTTCAGACGACCGAAAGTAGTTACTTGCGTAGCAGATTACGAAAAAAACTTCCAAAATTATGACCTCTAGCATGTGAGAACTGATATCCACACACTATAGAGCTGAATTATGAACTTGCTGCCATAACCTGATTCCTTACTACTATGACAGCATAAGTATACACTTACGATCTATTCACTTCAACTATATTGACTTTGTCTCTAAGGCAATATTCCACTCCAAGTTTGATTAACTTGTCCACAATTGCCTGTCAGTAGTAGTTTATTGCGTGTGACACTGCTGCGTTGTGAATTAATGTGTAACTCTCTTGACACAATCCACTTCCTGCCTGCCGAGCTTTGCGTAACCTGCCTGCTAGTGCACACTTTATAACATGAGTAAATTTGTGTGATGCATTCGCAAACATAGATAACCTCTGTATCACACTTGTATATTTACTGTGCTGTGCTTCATGAACTGTCGATGGCTTCCGAATTTCAAGTAATGCAATTATGATACAACTTTTAGTATCATGCCAGTATAGTGTTCATATACAAGGGATAAGACTCTTCAGAGCGTTTATCTATTTTATTTACCAATTTTCACTGATGCCATATCTGTGTATCAGTAATTATTACCCGCTGATAAACTCTATTTGGAACACCCTTCGTGTGATAAGCCCTCACAACACAGTTTAGATGAATTATGTTTAACATCTCGATGCAGTGAATTTAACATTATCATCTCGTCCCCTCAATGTATATTTGTATCTAAGCACCACAGGATTTCAGTGATCATTCGGGTTATCAATCGATCAACTTGAATCAGCAAAATATATTTTTTCAACAACGTAATAAATATCAATAAATTGAGTATCAGGAGTTGCTGCCACCAGTACCATAAAATCAGTGGTAAAATTGAGGAGAAATCACACTACGCCATAGAAATCAGAGCTATTTATGCCTCAAAACAAGCATGAGGCTGAAACAGAACATTAATAACACTATCAACAGGTAGACAGAAATCTAGAAAACTCAACTACATGATTTTTAATTTTAACGGTTCAGCTTAAATATTAGAAAGAAGCAAAGTGCGTAGATAGAAAAGAACTGAGCTGGATTAGTCCGACAGACTATTATTTGCAGTCAACACATTGAGCAGTTACGGTACTTTGTATAGACAAAAGTCAGACTCGGATCACATTATAGACACGTCATATTATCGTGAAATTCTACAGTTCTGTGCTATAAACACGCGGCTGAGCTAGGGGAGGGGATAGGGCGTACCCACCTTGGCTGTCTATTGAGTTGTTGTTGTTGGGAAGCTTTTCTCCAGCTTCCAAAGTAGAAGTATCATCTGATTGGTCATCAACTTCATTGGATAGAGATTTGGAGCGCCTAGGTAAAACCTGAAAATACAAGATTAAAACAAGTTTAATAATAAAGTTTATAAATATAGTTAAAAAAACAAGAAGAAATATTGACTATTACTATTTAAAATTAAAAAGAGGAGACAACTCTTACAATGCGATGACGTTGTGTTGCACAGTACACACGACAGACCACACAAATAATCAGGAACGGAGCGGTGAAAAACCAACAATAAGACAACACAGACACTTGTGTCGATATCAGTATGTAGTGCGGCAAGCACAGCTTGCTGATATGTACAGCAACATTCACTTCACATTGACACTGTTTTGGTTTTGGAGTCAGCCACAATTTTTAGGCAGCCTCAGACTCCCAAAACGTACTGGTTATGTCAAACCTTCACACAATACCACTTCTTCTCCTCACATTCTTGGACATGTATCAAGCAAGATTCAACCACTTCAACCTACTACCGAATCTGCAGCCAACAGCCGCCACTCTAATCAAGAAATACCCGGAGGACAGGGTGGTGCTATCAAATATGCGGACATTTTATTACATCTGCATCCTCTACGCTCACTTCTTTTTGGTATTCTTCCTGTACAGAAACTACATCTGGCCAGTGAGAAGGGGATACTAGAAAACAGAACACAAACTGAAGAGAAGACGTCTACATCAAATGGCTGGGTCAGAAGGAAACGGTCTTCTAGTAGCAAACTGGTATCGTTAATATTTCTCGTGCCATCTGATCAAAAAATTGGCACCATCCAGTTCAGGGCAGACATCCAAAATAGACTCGAAAGACTATTTGACAACTGTCACCAAGCTCTTGAACTTACAACAAAAGACGATACTGAAATTAGGACAACAACTGGAATACTACCAACGGTAGGCGATAAGGTAAAGGTTGCAACTGCTTCTGGAGCAGTTCAATCGACCATAGATGAGGTTGAGGTAAGCCGCACGACAGCACACAATCAGGCAACAGTTGGAGCAACTACTCAACATCAGATCACCACAGTGCCCGATCTTAACAAGGAAATAACCACAACCAGCAATCATCCAGTAGCTGTGACCAGAACTGATAATCCTGGTGAAACAACCACGAACATTAATCAAAATGAGCATACAAGCGTAGTCACAGCTAGAGAAACAACTGCTGACAGTGATGTTACAAGTCAGATGACAACTGCTGAATCTATCACTACTATCTCAGGGTCTCGTCGTAAAAGAAAAGTAGACAATGAGGATGTCTCTGAAACTAGTGTAACAACAGATACCGGAGACAAGAGTGCCCAGTTACAGAGTTCCACTGGTGTGAACAAGGGAGCTGGGAATATGAATCTGAGCACATTGAAAGTACTGAGTACCATGACAAATGTTCTGGACTCTGTTGACAGATTGTACACGCATAGCCCCCTGACATTTAATGACACCGATACATTTTCAGCCCTTAACAGTAACAGTAACTGTAACGATAGTATCGCCCAGACAGTGATAATCATTGATATAACAACATCGAAAACTGTGATAGCAAGAAAAAAGCGTCAGACAAGTCAGCAGGTCAAAGTAGTATTTGCGTTACTGAGAGCAGGTGTCCTGGTAGATGGTGGAGTCATTTTAGCGGAGATAGAAGCTATGTCAGCAATGAGTAATGACTTTGGGTACCAGGTAAAGGGTACCAGTATGGATTGGCGCAACGATAATGATGAAACGGAGGCTTTAGCTGATGACGATACAGGTTTTTGCTGCATACTTTCCATATTCCTAGGTGTAGCCCTGGGTTTAGCAACATTGGGTTTTGTAATTTATGTAATGTATGATAATGACATTGAAAAGAAACAAAGGAAACAGATGAAGACCCTAGAGGAGGAAACAAAGGTTGAAATGAGACTACAGAGTGACAAAGACGAGCTATTAAAAGAGAATGGGCAACTGAGGAGCAATATTCGAAACCTGGAATCTAAATTGAAAGTAACACCTCATCAGAAAGGACATCAATTCCAAGCAGAGACACCTCCAGGACATGCTAAGGTTCCCCGAGAGCAGTCTCCCTATCATCAATCGTACTCTAAGTCTAAGACAGCGCACATGTTTCCAACTGAGCAATCACCACCATATTTCCGTCATAGCATACATGAGCAGACGCTAAGGGAAGCAGATTTGCAGAGACTTGCAGCTGCCAAACGCTCGTTCTCACTATCAGGAGATGCGATTAGTACAGGCAACCAGCCAACAGGTCATCCAGTATATCAGAAGTGAGTGGTAATCATAGACTTCATAATACTTTTATTACTATCATTATTATTATTATGGTGATAATACATTCTGTCCGATTTGATTATGATGCTTCTGCCATTGTACAGAATACCATGTAAACTATATTATATTACCATGGTTTTCTATAAACTAGGAAATTTGTGTTCAGTAAAATTTCATTTATATTTTCCAGTACACCGATGCACACGGTGATGACGGTGCCTGCCCGTCTTGATAGTCTGTCTAAGGGAATGGAATCAATTCACCCTAGACCAGCACCAGTGTCCAGATCTATAGCTCCACCACCAGGCACAGGTAAAAATATTATCTGAGATATCAAGATAAGTTGTAATCCTGGCATAGAAGCCACATTGAGTGGGTGAGAGATGACATGATGCATCTGTGTAGTCTTTATTAGAGATTTAGAACATTGACCAGCCATTGAATATTTCAGGAAAACCAGGTCAAATGTTCACTGATGCTGAGAAACGCAAAATGTCAAGTCTGAAATCTGAAGCTGGATTGGCCATCCCAGATACATTCAAACCAAAAGCGGTCACTCAACCAGCTAAATCACCACCTGGAAAACAACGAACGTTTCCACGGTAAGTACGTTTCCATGGTAAGCGTCACTTGTGTGTTTAAGTAAGTTTGAAAAATATGTCATAATTATCAATGGCTTATCACTGGCCATCAGGTCGAGGAATATGCAACACTGCATTTTCCAGCCTTATCATTATATTATATATATTAAACTATATATATTATATTACATTATGACTATTGATAATTCAATCCACATTATATTTCCTGTGTCCAGCCCAGAGAGAATACTTGGCAAAGACTATCCAAGGAAGAGAGTTAACATGGAGGTTATCAAGAGTAAGTCAGTCACTTCAGCACACAACCCATCTAACCAAGACCAGCAGAATCATAAGTCCTCACCAAGTGAACCCTCCATCAAACCAAGCCGAGAAAAACCCAGTTCTGCGGTGAAATCAACAAACACTGATAGGTATGTTGCAAAAAATCAACAAACACTGAAAGGTATGTTGCAAAATGCAAGCCACCTGACTAAACACCGCCTTATATTGTGTTTGTTAAATTAACATTTTACAAAAAACATCGGTAATCAAAAAGTTACTTTCTGATTTTCAGCAATCCACAACTACAGAAGTCGCAGAGGAAGTCTATTCAACCGGCAGAACTAACCCTGGTCAATCTCCTAATGAACATACCCAAGGTATTTTAATATCCTAGGTCTATCTAACCAATTCTCTTCTTCTCAAAGATTTTTTCTTCTCAAAGATATTTTATCTCTCATAGCTATGCAGTTAATCTTCATTTGATTCCTGATCTTCATTGATATCAAATGATCTTGATTTGATAAACTTAATTCAATTCCTTGGATTATAATCTTCATTTTAACTTATCTTAATTCTCAGGCTTTCTTTTTTCATTTACCTCTTTGTTTTTCGGCCCTATTCAGAAAACATTCCGCGAAGAGTCAAATAAAAAAGTTGTATTCATTCCAAATGCACTACCAAACTCCTTGGTTACTACATCGTCAAAAATCTCTCCTACAATTTTGTTGACAGGAGTCGGTGATGACTCAGACTGAATTTGATGTGCAGCAAGATAAGAAATCGATAGCACACTATCAAAAAGTTATCAAGGACCTTCAACGACAGCTGGAGGCTGAAAAAGTGAAAACTAAACTGACTGGTAAAAAGTTATGATAATATCGAACTTCCTCATTTTGAATGTCTAAATCTCGTGTCGATGACACAGTGTCATCAATTCGTTTGGATCATGGAGATAACATGTATATCATAATATATATATAAATAACTGTAATGGTTGGATGATGCCATGTTGGTGTGATAGAGTTTTGATTGTCAAAATTGCAGAGAAACCAAAAGGAGCAGCTGCCATTAGTGCTGAGTTACCTCTATCGGCGAGGACATCTTCACACGATCAAGTGTTGAGTAGAAAACCCTCAAACACTGAGAGAAGCCAAGGTGACAAACCAAGGCATCCAAGGTAGGCTTTTTCAGAACCATGATTGGGTATGAAGAGCTAGATTCAGGGCTATTTGACAAATCACAGTCATCATGAAAATCATTCCTAGGCAAACATTATTATTTTATTTTGCTTTTTTATTATGTTTAATTTTCAGTCAATTAACTTTTAGCCACAGGTAAACCAAAATATTTTCAGGGGTCCGATGTCAAGAAATGAAGAGAAATTTGCCAAGGCGACCAAACATTTCCTAGAGGAGATAGGTCCGGTACTGAGTGATATGGGGTTCAAGATAGTCGATGCAGGACGAGGTCAAGGGTCAAGGAGGAGGGATTTAGTGCAGCAGGAGATTCCCCCTAAACCCTCCGTGGAGGTGAGAGAAAACATCTTGACACGCTATGATTTTTGCTACAGCCTCCTAGAGTTGCAAGAAGTCATCTTCTGCTTGATCAATATTGACTATCATTAAATTATCATCTGCAAGTCTGTTCCACTAGACCATTCAGATCAAAATTGTTGGGTAGAATTTGCTTGTATTCTTGACTTTGTCCTGCTTTTAGGAGTTGAGACAGTCTTTGTCAGAACTATACAAGTCGGCGCACACCCACACACCAGACGCAGTAGAACTGTTTCAGACTGGGTTAAGTTTACCAACAATAGCAAGAGTTCTAAATGCACCAGAAGATAAAGTTGCAACCCTTCTTGTAGATGCCTACATGAAAGAAGGTGGGTACTCCATACAAATTCCCCTAGCCAAGGTCTAAAGTTTAGTCACTCAATGACCCGATTCATCCCCAGTTCAGATCGGTGCATCAGAGCAAGCCTCCATTGTTAACCACTGATGTTGATAAGATAGTGGGAACACACAATAGGGCTGGAACTACTGATTACGGTCTGTCATAGCCTGCATGTGCCAAAAACAAGCATTGCAAGTGGGCGAACAACACAACCGCAAAATCATGAATCCTTGGTAAACTCTCCACAAATGAACATACAAACGAGTGCAGTTTTAATATATTATTAGGAAATACTCTGAGAAAACCGAAATGACCAGCTGAGTCACTACATATAAAGCATAAGAGTAACAATACGCGGTTTTAACAATCCTCTAAGCAAAAATATAATTCTCTCTCTTTTCAGGAAACTTGGACGCAGAGCGTTTGTTGAGTGAACTGAATATCTCTATGGAACAAGCAGTAGCGGTTAGAAACTTTCTAAGAAATCACAAAGTCAAAACTAAGGATGATATAATCACAAATATGCCTCAAAATCTCAGAATCACGCCACAAGTGGTGAATCTCGCCATTGCTCTCATTCACAATAAATACATTTAGGTAAATTCTAATTCAAAACAGGACTGAAGCAACATTGTTCTCAGAAATTATAAAGTGTAACTTTATATTACTATGGATAAGTGACCTACGAAGATTTGAAGGAAATAAATACGGAAATCCATAACAAAAGCTTGGTTAACAATTAGCAGGGAGTAAAAATCATCTTGTTCATCATGTTCATACTGATCTTCACAAAGAGGGAGCACACACTCTCGGTCTCATCTCTCGCTCACCTTAGGCGGCTGTGTTGACTTTTGTTGGTGTATTATGGCAGCCATATTCTCATAAGGGTCGTCGTCATCAATGTCAAGCCCAGAGCTAGAAGCTGAGAGTTCAGATGGGAATATGAAGCGTTTCTCACTTTGCGGTGGTACAGAGAGTATCAGTCTATCCTGGAAGGTCTGACTCAGAGACGGGTTGTATCCCTGTGAACATAAAAAAAATTAATAATAAGCTTAAGTAAAACTGTATCACACTCACAAGTAGACATGAGTCAATTAGTATATACAACTAAGTACAAAATGACGACTTTGGTCATCATATCCACCTTGTCTAAAATGAAGGTTCAGACAATTCCTTTACAATTGTATCCCGGTACTTCCTACTCAATATTTGTGTGATGAAAGTTTAGAGCAGCAGTATGGTTGATTCACAGCTTACCCTGGAATTGAGTATCTCCGTGCTTCTAGAATTGAACCCTGATTCAAAGCTGACAGCCACGTAATCAGAGCTTTTTCTGAGCAGCTGAGAGTCGACCCCTCCTAATTGTTCATTCAGTGATGGGGCGGTGGGTGTGCGGGGAGGTTTCTTTGGTCCCTGCTAAAAAAAAACAAAGAATAAAATTAAAGTTTTTGGAACATGAATGAAACGGAATTTTGGAAAAGATTATATAGATATATTGTTCAGGTGGCACCATTATATAATTATTTATGACTATAAGAGGTAAGTAAAAAAGCTGATTACTTACTGTGGTTATAGAGTTGAGATCTGGGGTGCTTCTGAAGTTTGTCAGGTTAACATAAATATGTCCAAGATGTCTTCTTTTCCCACCGAGTTCTAAAACAAAAAGTTTTTCCCACTATATGGCCTGCTACCCTACTCTAAGCGAGTAGATACTATAAGCATAATACAAGATGTTTGGTCAATTACATCAATCTCAATATTTATCTTCAGGTAGTTATATTGATACTATTACATCATCATCATATTGTGAGGTCATCTGTCCAGGCTAATCAAGGTACCACTTATAGACTAGAAGGTCAATTAGCAGTAAATTATCAGTGAGTGTTGATAAAGACAAGGCTTACCTGGTGATAGACTTTCTGGGCTATTATAGACGGAATCTTGACTCTGATAAGATCCATTCATAGAACTGAAAACAGAAAATCAAGTCAGTATAAGATGCGGGAGTTATGGTCTCGAGTCATAAGCATATAGAGGGAGGGTAACTCTCATATCAAAGCTATTAAATGATATTACACTAAGAATCATACCGTGCAGATAGATAATGATAAAAAGTGCTCTATGAAAAGAAATCAATTGGATTGTGGAGGATTACATACCTGTTATTGAACACAGACTCCGGGGAGAGCATTGGAGGAGAGCCATACATCCAGTGATCACTATCAACACCTAGCACAGGACATGGCACTGGTACTTTATCATACAGCGAGTCCATTTCCTCACTTTCAGATGACTGAATCCTATGACGCCCGCTGTCACCAGACTGATGCCTAGCAGGCAGCCTGTCATAGACTGGCTCAGTATCAGTATAATTTGAATTTCCACTTGAGTTGAGCGACTTGGGCACAGGAACATAGAAATGCTCTTTATCAGGGTCAGGGGAAGGTGTGGTTAATTGATACTCATGATTGTCTTCATCTCTATAAGAAGTCATCCTACCGCCGGAAACATAACTCTCATTTTTGAGAGTATCATCATCACCATTGTTCTTCAATATTTCTGGGCTAGTAGTATCAGATAGCTTCATATAGTTATCATTGTTTGATTGTCCGGAGTCTTCATCCTCGTCTCTGTCGGAGACAGGAAGTTGTACCATGTAGTCATGATGATTGGCTGGTGACTCAGTCAGCGACATGTATAGATGAATGTTTGGTGTTTGTGCAGAACCAGATCGGCTTCTCGTGCTTTGATAAGGTGGTGAGACCATACCATGACTGCTGGTAGATGATCGGTGGTGGTGTTGGTGTTGCTCTGAGCTGCGTCGGTTTGATGGTGACATATTGTTGGTTTGCGAGTGGCTGTGTTCTGAACGATGGTTGTCAGTTCTGGTGGAAAGCTGTTTATGTTGTGATGCATGTTGACATGAGTGACATTTCCTTGTTCTAGCTGATATATCAGTAACATCTGTAAGATATGAGCAATCATCAAATTAATGTCAAAATAATGTGAAAGTCATGTGGAGATACAGCTTCCACTGTCGCATAAACAATATGATAAATGCCAAATGTCATATCTCAAACCGTGAATAGATTAGTTACTGAAATGATAAATCTACAGACCAAACATTTTTTTTATTATCTACTTACCACCTCGATGGCCATGCTGCTGGCTATGTTGACTATGCTGATGTGTATATTGGTGATGTCCAGGATCTGATATCTTGTTGTGAATGTATTGGCTGTGAGGATTATGACCATGAGTGACACTGTTATGGCTATGCCCTGCAGTGTGATTATGACTGATTTTGCTGTGATTATGTTGATGGTGATGTGATGTCTGGCTGGTTGACATACCACTAGCATGGTGCTGATGTCTGCTACAGACATGAGATCTGTCAGATCTGCGCAAATCTCCCCTGCCTGGAAACATTAATAAATAATAACTTTGTTAACAGCCATCTAAATTATAAAGTTAAAAGTTAACTAAATCTGGGCATATCTAAACAAGCTGGCTGTTGTCTATTTGTATCTAATCATTAAAGTTTTGTGAATACAATAACCATCAAGCCATTCATTGATCCTTGAAGTAAAAAATAGAACTTACTGGAGCCGTTAGAGTTGCGAGCTGCTGTTGATCTGACAAAGTCTTGAGGTGGTGGAGAGGAGCTGCCTGAGGTTTGACCTGAGGATGACCTCTCTCTGACCCTTCTGTGATGAGAGGATGTGGTACCATCTACAGAAAATATAGCAGGAATGTAAACAAAAATAACCAACGCTTTATATTTCCTGGAACTCTAAGACTGATCATAAAAACATGAAACCCTCACAGCTCTCAACATATCAAGACTTTTGTTTATTAGTTAAAAGTTGTCTGCACATGAATGTATGAAAGACAACTCCCTAACTCAACTTTTTCTAAAAAGTACAAAATTAAGGTGGGTACTATTCGATCATATGTATGACTCAACTCTTACCTTTGCTACATGGCTTGCTACATGGCTTGCCATGTTTACAGAGTTTGATTCTTGGCGTAGACCTCTTCTCTCTAGGTGCATCCCTAGAGGAGGTTGAAGTCTTTGATGTCTTTCTTTCGGTGCTAACAACGGACTCCTCGCCAAGGCAATGATATAAATTCTCCTGGCCTGAAACCATGGAAAGATGTTTTTGTGTGTACAATCATGAACAGGACATTCCACATACAGAAACGTGAACAAAGTATTAGTGTCGTCAAGTGCACAGGTATTCAAATTGACACTGCAACAAAAGTTCAAGTGGACACTTTTACGTACACCGCATCAAGTCATGTTAAAGACCAGACAACTACTTGGGATGAAATAAAGTAACCAGGGCTTCAATTGGTTTCAGTGATGCCATCTTCAACAAAAAATTGTATTTTTGTCACATTTTGGGAAAAAGGGACTGAAAAGTTTTTACGTCTTGAGTACTGTAATACCATAGCAATATGGTTGCAGGGCAATTTATGACCACATATCAATAACTACAATTATCACAAGGAACCCGATTGATTGAAGTGAGGTTTCCGGCTAGTGTCAAAATTAACTTTCATTTTCATGTCACCAGAAAATTGGCTGGTTTATTTGAAGCTTACGCAAGCTTTAAGTAATTTATGGATAAAGTCAATCAGAACAAACAGATAAGTAGTATCCTAGACATAAATGTTCGCAATTTTTTGCAGTCGTGTTACTGTTAGCTTTAACTGTACCATGTGTGTGATCACCTAAACCCAAGAACATTTACAGATCAGCCATACGATAAACAAACGATCTGAAGCTGATATAACCACCATAAGATGAGACCTGTAGGGGCAACAACCTTCCTGATCGTATTATGATTCATAACAATGCTTGTATAACTAGACAGACACATTTGGTGAAATGCTTGTATTGGCAGTCGAACAACCTGCTAGAACTAGTCAGAAGTCAAGTATGCTGGTATACAATGTGATATAACGATCTTCTTCTAGTCTAGGATGGACCTTGATCAAGTTTATTCCATTTTCCTGCATTCTAGTCGCAGGCAGAGGTGCTTGCCTTTGCCTGCGGCATGACCAGTGAATGGGGAGCAGCTCCAAATGCAGGCAAATGGACCAAACTTGGTCTAGGATGGACCTCAGCTTCAGCAAAATGCACTATAACGCTAAATCAATATCTAGGCGAGAGTCTTTCCGCTGACTTCTGATAAGAGTTTTCTTGTCGTCAGAATAAGGCATGTCAGTTTCAATTGAATATTGTTGTATCACACAATAAACATCATAATCTCTTGGACCAAAATCAACATCCTCTTAATTGAGAAACTCAATAAACTTTTAATTATTTGTTGCTTGGCTGTTAGGCTGTAGGCAGAAAGATCTCTGAAAATCAATTTCATAGGCTTAAAAACCTGATACAATCAACAGGCATGGGTGAAGTACTTTCAACAAAAGTTGAAAATTGCAACACCCTATCTAATTCCAACACAAACATTATTCAATGATGGAGTGATCAGATCGTGAGCCCATTACAGCTACATCCAGTATGAACTAAAGCACACTAAAAGCAAAGTATCCTCTTAAGGTGTGACCCAGACTATTATCCATTAGAAATGAGTAGCAAATCCATGTTATGAATCTCTAATCTTTCATTTAATGTCTCCACATAACAAGACATAAAAACTGCACACTAAAGGACAGGACATTAGCTGGAGAGGCTCGGTTGTTTTATTGCCGATCACCGTCTCTCAATGGCGCTTAAGCTGGATAATTTGCACCCAAAAAGATGATAATGTGTTATATTATATCATATTATATTATAATGTTTTATTTTATCTCACCTCTGACTACCAGTAGCAAGCTATCGGCCACAGCACTGTTCTGACTCTGAAGAAACTCTTCGACTGTCAGGTTATTTTTATCTTTGATTGTCTTATCGATACCTGTTATAAAAGAAATCAGAGAAGTTCATAAAATCTCAGCTCTAATTTTCACTGAGATTAAAGGTACAGCGTCCTAGGTCGTGGGGTGTGGGGGTGAGAAAAAAACCCGTCCAGGGACTTGTTACATGCATGTCAACACTATGGTTTTCATTTTTTATCCCTCCACGTCAGACACAAGCAATAACAAAGCTGCTCAATCAATTACATCATCGAAAAACACTCATCAGTTCGAACCAAGGATAACAGGTCTTGTGATCTTTGAGTTACACAAGAAGAAAAGGCCAAAAATTCCACCCTATAGTCTAACTTCTTGGTTATTCATACTGTGTCATGGAATGATATGATGTGCCATTATAAAAACATGACAAGACAAGGAACTTGGATGAAACACAAGAAGACGTGGGAGCAACAAGACTGTTGACTGGACAAAAAGCAAACAAATCACTGTGTTCAATCAACATATCGACTCTCCCTGGTCTTTTTGTTGCTGGACAAAGTATGATTTGGGTTGTATAATCAGAGAGCACTCAAAACTGGCAAACATGTTTTATGAACCCTAGGCTGACCGCCTAGCCTGATCGGCTTCGTTAATAAACTGAATAAAATTATTGAATAATTTGGAACTGATCATTTGGCGAATTGAAAGTCATTAGACCATATACCCAATCAGTATGAAACAAGGGCAGCCAAGCATGTGCTTGTGACTGGGTAACATGGCTTATTACTGACTTAGAAACCCCAAAAACTGTTACAAAAGAAATACAGCCATTCAAAATAGACTTTGGGAGTTTGAAGGAGCGGATAGTGAGAAGGAAATTATCCAAATCCTCAAATTACCGGATTGTGTGAGCAGCTTGATGACTTCCACTTTGCCATACATAACAGCTTCATGGAGAGCGGATCCGTTCATAGTCTGCAATAATATCAAGTACAAATGTGTTAAAATTACAGCTTTCTCCTAGTTTCACTGCAGGACAAAGATCATTTAGATGCAAACGCTTTAATATTGGGGTGCAGCTGGCGGGTTTATGGGGCAGAATAACATTTTGATTGGATCTGCCTCATTTTTAAGATATTATCAGATCATCAAGTGTGCCAAGGGCAAACTATGAGCCAGCTTCCAGACTGTAGCAGTCATCGTGATGATCATAAATTGAGTTCAATGTCTGAGAAAGGCGTGACCACAAAATCTTATTAGATCATTAGCTGGCTGAAGATTATGATATATTACATTAGATGAAGTTTGCTGACTCAAGGTTTATTTTGACTAACTGATCAGAAGACTGCTGATCATGTGGCGAAACAAGTCAGCAGTATTACGCATTTAGACTTATGTTTGATGTGCACTAGCTGCCTTTACTTTGATACCAGGAAGGAATCCTAGAAATGATAATGACGGCCCTGGCCAACCTCAGCTATTTCTTATGATGGCTTGTGGTTTGGATGTCCATAAACTCAAAAGCTGACTTTGAAGTTGCAAATTTTAACATTAATAGAAAACGCTTTTACTGCCAGCGCCGAGAAACAGGAAATTCATTTCAAATCCAGACTACAGAAGCATCAACATTTGTAGCAAAACAAACATGATGAGTAGCCTGAGTATAGCGATTCTGGTAATCTCCAGGAGCTAAGCGGACACTGAGTCATGTTCTGTTGGTTTTTCATAAATCGTGGGGATTATTGTCTGTGATGTGTCGTTTCATGATCATAAATTGTTTGCGTAACACCTTCTATCTCTACAGCTTGAGAATATCAATTAGGGAAACCACACTCTTGCATTCTAAATTTATTTAACAAAGCCCTGTAGTTGGGATACTGGAGCCACCGAGTCTCATGCTAGCGTATACAATATTTGAAATAAGTCATTGGTGGTTTTCAACAGATTGAATCATGTGAATCGTACCCTAGATTGGACCCTGACCAAACAGGGAAGCCAGTCATATGTTCTTGAAGCTATTCCGTTGGCAAATATGATGTCAACTTGACAAGACTACAGCGGATCATATTTCAATATGCATGACTGATTTTTATGCAAAAAAAGATGATTTCAAAGTTAGTGCGGGTGAATCACTACTGGTGTTATGATTGGGAAATCCTGGTGTTATAAGAGATTAGCAGAGATGTTACATTGACAGTGCCCCAGGGTGAATCACCGCCTACATAACCAAGACATAGATTATCTCTATAGATAAACAAATAAGGGGCACCTGTTGCCCATTGTCAGCCAGCGGTTACAACCCTAATAATGACAAGTTCGGGACTCGGCAAGAGCAAGTTGAATACAATGTTTCTACAGCACTAAGGTGTTAGTATCTGCAAAATCTAGTAATAGTGCAATAATGGCCCACATGGCGACTAGGAGGTTGTGGTTTTGAATGTTAATTCTGGCACTGCAAAAGTTATGACTCTGAGTATGATGTTTATTGTTTGTAACAAGCTAATATTATTCCCTAACGACTCAGCCAAATGATATTAGAAGCTCATCTCCTTATTTTTAAGATGTGCATAATTAAAAGCTGACCAAGAGATATGGACCTTTGGGATTAATTGGCAATAAATGACTGCTAGTGCCCTAATAAATGCCTTTTGACTGTCTCGTGTTGGCACAGGGGAGCAGGTGCTTGATATCATCTGCCACACTTAACTTTCCTAGGGCCTAAAAACTTCATAAAAAACCTTTATTGTAACAGCTGGCTTGAACAAGTTGCCAAATTCTTGAAAGCACCTCTGAACATCACAATGGAAACAAATAAATCAGTCAAGCTGTTAGAAATCACAAGTCTTTGTTTGATCTGTGCGGGTTCACCGCTGTCATGTTATGACATGAAAGGTTTGAGAGTTGTTGAAATTAGGCCGTCAGGCAACCTGTCAGAAAATTCAAGCCTGTATAGAATTAATTAAAACAGGTTTTTGAGCGGACTTCTTTCCTCAAATTTCTCTCTATGTGGTTCTTGATTTAAGTTTTTTCGTTATATAATGGTGGGAAAATGTATGAAAGAGTGTTTTAGGCTAAGAATTTGTCATCATAACCTCTGATAATTAGTGTAATTTGACACTAATACAACATCATTGAATTACAAATTGAGATGCTGATTTCCCAATTATAACAAGCGCAAATTTCCAATTTCCTCCCAATAATAAACCTAGATTCCATAAATTAAGGTAGCTCATAGTCATATAGCAAAACATACATCAAAAATATTTAACCTATTAGGGTCATGAGCTCACAGGAAACAGACTGATAATCCCTTGTTATATATCACTATCTGAAAGAGATTGACCTGAGAATTTCAAAATATTTTTGTTTTGAAGATTCATATATGAATGTCTTCTTGAATGAAGTTATTTACAAGTTTTAAGTACTTCCTGAAAAGCGGGACTGATTAAAATGATATTGACAACCACTCACAATTGTGGTATCATCGCATAGTCACAATGACCACAATGAATAATACACCCAGCGGCTAATACAAAAGGCTAGTCATAACAGATCGATAGCTAAATAGAAAATTAAAACAACCAAGCCATGACTCAGAGGTAAATTAAACTGCATTGGAATTTCTTGAGAGAAGACTCTGATGACAAATTAAGAGATAAATCAATGACATCTCAATGAACAAACTAGGCTATTATAGTATAACATCGGATTTGTTTTCTAATGACATACTGCCAACCACTCTACCAATGCAGAGTAATTTTAGAATGACAATAGGTGCCCAGTGCTTGCACAGTGTCTTGCGGTAGCATAGCTTTGATGACTCAAACTCTTATCATATTGAGAGAATTCAGATGGCTCGCCACTGGGCCTGTAATGCTTAATGCTATCTGTTCAGGTTTGTTGACAAAAGATGAAACATTTTCCCTATCTTGTCCAGGTTTATGTATATAAACTTGTGGTAATTGTTGCAAGTATCTTGTGTCAATTTTTATCATGCTGTCATCAATTATTCATCAATGTAGCATAATATAATCTTATTGCCAAATTTGATAAAAGGCAGAAATTTGAGAAATGATGTGATCGAATAACAAGTTTGATGTTTCACAGTACCGATCAATTTTCGGGTGTTTAATGTACAGACTGTTTTTCAGAGGCCCATACATTTTTTCTGGATCTGTTATGGTATATTATGTTGTTATGTGACGATGTCTAGACAATAATGCGCTCGCTCGATTATACCTCTGTACACGGGCAGGTCTCCTAATCATATACATATCCTGTCAAGCAATCTCAATAATTATAATTTATACTCACTCTTGCGTTGATGTTGTAACTGGCTTGTATTAACTTCCTCACAACATCTTTCTGGCCATTCCTGGAGGCCAGATGTAGAGGACTGTGTGAGTGTTGTATCTGCTGTAACAGCGCAGGCTGCTCATTAATCAGCAGCGATACTGTCTCTAGGCGCCCATAAAACGACGCAAGGTCAAGGCTAGATTCCCCTCGCATGTTACGAATCATCGGGTTTGCTTCATTCTAAAATAAAAACCAAGAACTTACATGAAAGTCTTGTGAAATCAGTGAAGAAGTGATGGGTCATCAAATCCGCATTAGCGAGACAACAACAAAGTTGGTGCAGACTATTTTAAGTTTTATGTGAGAAGTGACAACAACAATATCACCCAGCTCCTGTGACATGTTATATTTAGTATTTGACAACTGCATCCTGTCGATATGATATAAGGATGTTTGACAAAGTGACAGGCCACCCAATCAGTTGTTGTCTGTCTGTGTGAGAATTTAGAAAGTACTACATTCGGCTGCTTGGCGACTTTTTCTAACCTCAATCTGTGGATGTGCGTGTCATGCAAAGACTTCTGCAATTTGTTACAACTTCACTGCACTGATTGATAAAGCGAATCTACACTAATCTACACTAGACAGGGGCTTTGTTCACATGAGATAGGGTGGCTGACCCTGGAATTTTGTCGTAAGCAATTATCCAGACGGATTTAGTGGGGCTGGTACATTATTATGATCACATAACCAGGCTTGCAACAATCGCCTCACATAACAAGCACTGCCAGTCTGGTGTCATATTTGTTGAGCGACAAGAGGAAAAATTCACAACTCATCGCCATGTGACAAGCAAGGAGCAGTTGGGCAAAAGTCATCAAACGGCTCAACATGTCTAACTTGGCAAGCGAGATAACGGAGAAAGGAAATCCAAAGTTTATTTCTAGCTATTGCAACAAAGGTCAAATTAAAACTACCAGTTATACCATTTTACAAAGACCCGAGAAAATAATTAGACACTTTTTATCATATCACTATGGTGATTGATGGGCGTACCAATTTCTCATCTAAAGGTTGCCTTGTCAGCAAAGTCTCATGATTTCTGATTCATGAATGCTAGCAGCCAATCAATCATTATGTGGGAGCTAAGAAAAATTACACTTCTTATGCATAATTATTACAGTACAATGAGTGCCAGGTCACTTAAATTCCAGGGTGTCGGCTTGCAGTAGAATCATACAGGTCTCCGATGACTCTTTTTACCCCTTGATATAGTTTGCACTTTGACAAGGCTGTAACAGGTTGGTAGACAAAAACTACCCACTAAGGCATTTCATGTGACTTGAGATAATCGAATATATCGGACCACAGAAGTCACTAAGCTGGAGTATATTGGTAGGTAAAACACTGCCTCCTAAGGCACATCATTTGAAATAATTTGAGATAATCGAACTTGGGGGGTAAAAATATTGTTGTTTGAGTCTTCAGACTAGTATACCACGGGGGGGGAGGGGCATCGGACGGGTGGGGGGACAAGAGTCTGGGGCTCTGACTAATACCAACCTTGAGTAGGAGTCTGACCACTGCGGTATGACCGTACTGTGAGGCTATGTGCAGTGACGTATCGCCTGATTTATTCTACAAAATACAGACCAATTTATGTGATTCAACATGACAAGGCAGGCCATGAAAAGAAGCCCTGACCAGGGGTCGTTGCTTGGATGATTGGAGCATTGAATAACTAATGTACCCACAACGTGTGAACGTTTTGGTCAAAAATGTGCTCAATTCGATTAGGCAATTTCGCTGCAAGTAAACATTATTTGGAACCATGGGCACGTTTTTTGAATTGAACATAATGAGATCACTTATGGCCTTTTCATGGTATTGTTTGAGTTGTGAAATTAATGCCATTCATAGCTAACACCAAAAAATGATCTCATTATAAATCGACTTAATAATGGGCCATGATGTTATGGTTAATTGCAAACCAAAACGCATGCCAAAGGTAATGACTCATTTATAGTAACATAAAAATCATATTGTCAGGTGAAGGAAAAAATCTTAATTATTGTTAAGAAACTGACGAGATTTTTAGTGAGTCACTACAAACCAAAACAACCAACACAATGATCAGCATTCTTCAGCGGCAGCATTGGGTGTGAGGCCTAAAATACCAGGGTTGTTTGAAACAGCTAAGACATATCAGATTTCATTATAATACATTCATTATTACCCCTAATTTAACCAAGCGGTTGCCAGGGCCCATTTTTAGTGTTGAATAATGATACCTCAATAAATCTGACACCCCAATGGATTCAAATAACCCCTCATTGAAAAAATGACAACTTGTCAACATTACACTCTGTAAGCCAAGTAGCCTGTAATTTGTTTACTCGTAAGCTACATTTTTGCAGCTGGTTAACCTTATATCATCAAGCTTGAGATCTAAAACTGACTGACAGTGACATTCAAACAACAAACATTTTTCCTTCAGAGTCAAAGAGTAAATCGTCTTTTGATTGAGTTCTAGATAGAACGGTACAGTGACACATAGTTGATGAGCAATTTAATGCTTTTCTAGCGAAACATCCGACACACACATAAAGCAAAGATACTAAAATACTCGCTGCTAAAATCAAGGAGCAACAGCCGACTGTTACTCTTTGCTAAAATGAATACAAGGCTATTGAATGCTGACCTGTGTGTTGACATCGTTTGCAGTGAGTGGTTCCACTAGTATCCTACAGATGTCAGCGTTCCCTGTCCATGCTGCCAAATGAAGGGGCAGGCATCCTTGATTATCCAGCATATTAACTTGTGCCCCATTGTTTGCCAAGTATTGCACTGCAGCTCTGAAAAAAAAAGCGATTGATAACACAAAATCAGACATCATAAATTTCAGAGGGCAAAAGTAAAGATGACACCCCATACCGATACAATGAGCTTTGTTATTGGAATTTGGTATGCTGGTGCATGTATCTGTAATGTAATTCATCCATGGGTGTGTTGCCAAGAAATAGATATCAGTCAGCAATGGCAATGAATCGATCATACACAGAACACTGAGCGAAATATAGGCCAATACAGCATAAGGATAGGGGTGCCAGGAGGTCAATATCACATTGTATAACAAACTCTCTTTTGGCCTGGTTGAAATTATTGGCCTGGTGACATTGCACATCCAAACTGGCTTCAACCAATGAATTGTGAAACTTTAGAGCTTCTGATCCAATCTTGTATTTAGGCTGAATAGATCACGATAAAAAGGCAATCGTCAGTGTAAGCTACAAATTACACATGTCTATGCTGCAACTAAACAAATATGTGGGACTAAAGATAAGTATAAGTAGATATCCTCAAGCGTCATCACTTGATGTCACATACAGAAGGGTTAGCCTGGCATTGGGTGGCAGGTGACACAATATTCAAGAGTTTTTATTTGCTAGACAGCACTTTTCGATAACAGTTTTGTGCGCAGTTATGCCCAGGTGCACTCAAATTCCCAACGGTAATTTCCCTAAATGGTTGCACTAAAGATCAGGGTTAATTATGGTTTGATGAACGATGATAGCATCTTGAGTGTGACCTGTTTGCTTATTTCATCTCCTCAATAAGCGACATCAGGGACAGTGTGTTTGTTTATACAAACAAGTCATCTCATGGCATTATGAAATGTCCCACATTATTTCGTGAAATGATTGGGAAATTAAGATAAAGAGCTGCACTTATTCGAGGCAGCCACAAACTGATAATCCCCAAGTATCGGACAAAGACTGCCGCAGTTACACCCCACTGATATTCAATCTTAACGATGAACCAATATCTCAAGTGTGTTTTGTGTGTGCAACATCAAAGTAACACAGAGACCACTTAAAATACTTGAGCTAATTTAGAAGTATGGACAAGGCACATAAAGATCAGGTTGCTTCTTTTTGTCTGATTAGCATATTATACAAAGTAATCCACTTACGGATGGTTGTTGAGTGTGGCTAAATGAAGAGGAGTCTCACCATTCCAGTCTCTACAGTTCAGACCTGTGGTTCTAAAATGAGATATTTAAACTTTAATATCACAACATAGAATAGAGACAGGAACTTAGTACTGGAACTGGAACATAAACTGTGCCGGGATAGCTGGTAGAAGCATCTCATTATCAACCATTTTCCCCAGCCACAGTTTAAGCGCTTGAACTACACTGAGTATTTGTGTTTGGCATTAAAATTGGCTCCTCAAAGTAAAAATTCAAGAGGTCTTTTGCTGTTGACATTGGGTGATTTTTTGTTTGAATATTTCACAATATGCCCCAGGTACCACTCATCTGCCGGCTGATTGTTTCGCAGTGTGCTGATGTTACATTTCATCGGTATTAATTTATGTCAGACACATATAAGCTCATGGGACAGACAAAGCATCTCATAAATATGGTGCCTCCGTATTGATCAAGATGTTGAAACAGCGACACGATCATTTTCAAAACACAAATATCTTGTAAAGTCGCGTACTTGAGGAGTCAAGTTACATGATAGATAAAACTCTGTCAACACCAGTGTGTGTCAACTCAGTGCTGTAGTGTCACTTACAGCATTTAAAATTTAAAATGGATTTGATTTTTCGCGTGTCAAATGTTTTCATACAGTAGGCGTCGATTGTAGTGTACTTCAATCGAAAATCGCAATTTGTCATTGTCAAACAATATGAGCATATATGAGCCTGAAATAAACCCAATCACAAAATTGGATGACCAGGATTTGAATTATTAATTTATGCTTTGATGTGTGGACTGGGAGGGATTAATATGCAGCAAATTCAAATTATAATCCCATGTTTGGCGAGCCAGTGGCTGCACAAGTTTTAATGAACCTGATGCTGTCTGATTTATGGCATAACACTCTGTAATATAACCATAGGGAAAATCTGAATGCTTGCTTCCCTGATCAGCTAACATTTCACAAATACTTAAAATAATAAGACTTAGAATAGATATGAGGAAAAAACCACCTGTATAATTGTTGCCTTCAATTGAATCCATTAGTATGTGTGCATAGTGGAAATTGCAATTGATTAACAAATAACAGCGTCAGTAACATTTGGAGCTTAGTCAACATGCATACAAAATAACAGCTTAGCCCAACAAGTATATTTTATTCCAGCATATACCCATGGGATAGTTTATAGCAGCATATAATTATCTATTGCCCTCCTTTATTCATAAATAACTATAGCTCTGAGTTCCTACAAGTGTAAACATAATTGGCTCACCAAGCATTACAATCTCACCTGTGACTGTGACTTGGTATTCCAGACTTGAAGCTATGTGCACTCTGTGATTGAAACAGTGTTTTCTTTTTCTGAGCAGATTTTGGTCGGCCACTAGAAGATTTGATCTTCCGTACATAAGTTCGAATTAAATCCACATCACCAGCACGAGCAGCTTCCAGTAGATCTGCTTCCTTTCCCATGGCTATGACAGATAAAGCGAATTATAGAATGACATGACGTCGAATTGTGAGTTGACAATTAATTGCTTGGTAGGGATATAAAATGATGACGCTGCCCATAATGCATGTTTGATATCCTCACATTAATTTAAGAGAAAAGGCATCTCGAATTTGCTTAGCAACCTTACATTTTATAATAAGATTCAACACGGTCATCTAAAAAGTTATATAGGGTGAACGTTTATTCTAACGAAGGAAAGCACACTGGCACAAACTTTGTTTGGGATGGGGGGTTGACAGTAAATTGCCTGGTCCGATCAAGTTTTGAGTTAGGTGTACACGCAAGCATAGATCCAGTCCTCCACCAAAGTTGTTTGCTTCAGCGCTAATGTTATGAAGATACATTCAAGTCCATTAGGACCAGTTAATGTATGTGTCTACTTCGTAATCAAGGCCTTTGCTGTTGTACAAGCTGTGCCTCTGGGGGTCTTTCAATTAGAAAGAGTGATCCTTTACTAAAGCAAGTTATCACTATCACATCGCTCAAAATTATCACTCACTTGGTGTTTCAATTAGAGAAAATCGCTCCCAAATCGCTCACTCAGAATGTATATAGTTCCATCAAGTGACTGAGCGATCTGAAAGCGAGACCCCTAGCAGGCAGCAATATTGCGATTTTGGCTGTTTCTAATTGAAAGACCCCCCAGACTCACCTAGTTGGGTTCACGTTTTTGTCAGTAATGTATGTTTATAATATCCTTGTAGATTTGTGAATGTATGTCTCTACTCTTTTCATAACTATGTGATGTACCAGTCCTACCTAAACTGTTATACTTTGTATACTAACTGCATTTGAGCTTGACTCTATTTTATGTTCACATGGATTTGTTTACATCCTACAATTATGTTCTGCACCAATGAATCGACTTCAAAAGACGATTGATTTATTATATGCTTGACGCACTGAATGAAATCGAGTCGATTCTCTTGCCTTATCTAGGCATTTAACTATGCAAGAAAAGATCTGATTGGAGAAGATAAGCAGGAGACTACCGAATCAAATGGGATGTAATGCTTTTAAAAGTGAAATATTTCAGCTGCTACATCAGTTTCCTGTGGTAATAAATTATTGTTGGTTTTTACTAGAAGAGCCAAGATTTAGTGAGACTAATGAACTCCCTCTTTGGAGAGACCGAGTAGTAAAAGAAAGGTGAAACAATCTAGTAATCTGTTACTGGGTGTTGTAAAGATTTAGGCCTGATTAATTAAAAAGGTCTATGGTGATGTGTATGTAAGGGAGGGTTAGCCAGTCACACAACAAGGGCAGGCCATGTTGTTGCAGCAAGGCACAGAGGCCTTCTGTAGTTGGTGCAAGTCCAGTGGTAGAGTGCCCCAGTGGTCGAGGCCTCGACCACTGGGGCCATTGTTTCTCTGGGGTTCTGATTTGTCAACCATAAATAAATAATATTAGCCTGCTTTGACAGACAGGCTTTTTGTCAAGACTGGCTAGTAGTGCCTATACAATACTGTGCAACCAAGGATTAAGAGACTCCTTGGTGCACAGTATTGTATAGGCACTACTAGCCAGTCTTGACAAAAAGCCTGTCTGTCAAAGCAGGCTAATATTATTTATTTATGGTTGACAAATCAGAACCCCAGAGAAACAATGGCTGATTTAATACCAAGTCATTCCATGTAAGCCTGTTACTGGGTGTTGTAAAGATAGGAGGAAATGAAAACTCAATCAATATAACTTGACTCAGCCCTTCTTCATAGTACAGCATTTACTACTTTGATTCACTTCAGTTAGATCCTATAGCTTATAACTTTTATCTGAGCTTCAAAGCTATTTAATATCTGCAAGTCAACTGTGATCTTCTCATTTTGTAGTAAACTCTACTAGCCTTTCAACATCTAGGATATGGACAAGAGAGAACAATGGAGAAATTCAAGGCAATCGTCCTCTACCTCATCTGCAGTGAGTTACTTTATAAAATATGTCTATTAAAGACACTGCACCTTTGATTCAAGGAACATCTCAGCTACCTGTTACACGGGTTTGGTCTCTGAACAATATTGGGTGCAACAAAAATACTTTGATCTGATTGAAATTTTTGAGACACCCGCCCCATCGTAATTCCGTTGTTAATTTTTATATGATTTAAAACATCCCAAAAAGTGGAATAATGGCTAAAGCCTTACAGAACCAGATATTGATCATCAGTCAAAACCCTAGGGGAAATGTCCATCTCTATTGGTATGAGTGATATTGCAAAACTACGTCACAGGTTTGTAATTGGTTACTTGACATTTATTTGGAATTTGAGCTGTGGGTGAAGTATACAGCATTGACCATCTGTCCTTACTACATAATATGTTTGTGGCGCTGTTGTAGGGGCAAGTTAAGTAAGCTGAGACATCTTTTTGTCACATGTGCATTTGGTATCTATGGGGACTACAAGTTTGTAATGGCCAATGAGCTGGTGATTTACTGTATAAGCAACACCCTTACATTTTGCTCATGTTGTTCTTCAGCCGATGAGAAAGCAGAAACCATTGAGTCTGTGGACTCGGCATGATGTTTTACATTGGTTGAAAAAGCATATTGGAGAAGGGTATTACATTGCTTATGGAGAAATGTTCAAAGACAATGACATAACCGGTAAGTGGAAGGGACTACAAAGTTTGCCTTATTTTATTCAACGACTAAATCTACAAAGCTAATCTGCAGAATATTACTTTAACCTGGTTCTCAGCTAAGCTTATGTTTAGAGTAGAAGTGTGAATATGGAAGGTTCCCTTATCTATGGTTTCAATAAGTTTTGCCTAAAATCTACTTAACTTTGGTGAACATTGTTTGAAAAAAAAGGCTCAGGATATCACTTGCATATATGAAATCAATTCACATTTTGAATAATGAGTTTTATATGATCTAAGTTCAAAGGTATTTTTGACATAAGTTAGATATGAGTGTAAACACGCTCAGTAAAACACCATACGCCCATCTGACACATGATTGATTAACTATCACCCATTAAGCTAATCATAATTTCGAAATTAAAATCAACCGTTCATTCCTGTGTCAGCTAATATTATTACTCCTATTAAGGTGACAATTGGTTTTGATGAAAGTTTTCATTGTCCTCCATATGGAAATGTCATGTCAAAAGACAGATAAAACAGAACTTGTGTATTTCTGGGTTTGCAGTTTCCGCAATTCTGTTATATCCAATGAAGGCTGATGTCTCATTTTTTCTGTCTCAGCTAATGTTAGATTTTATGGGTACTGCTAGACATTGTTTTTGCACAGAATTGGAGTTGGTAAATAGACGTAACAAACTGATCGGCGTACATGATGCTATAGGACACCCCTCAGAGCAGCCTTAGCCGGTGACCCTTTTGCTTTGGTTTCAATACAGCTTCCATTTTCAGTTCAAATTGATCCAAACACACTACAAGCATGTGTTTTTAGACATGGCCACACTTTGCCTTGATTTGCAAGTTAATCTACCATGACATGAGATCAAAACGATTAGCAGCAATGCACATTTTGTTGTAGGACGAACTCTCCAGCGACTTAATGAGAATGGACTTATGAGAATGGGAATGACCAACCAACAGCACAGGTAAATTATGTGCAAAAGTGTATACTCATTGGTATAAAATATTTTTATAGGGGTTGACATATTTGATGTACTCCTGACAGTCTTGAGATCTGTTGACAAAGTTGACAAAGTTGCTAGCCCCAATATGCATGAAACAAATTTAAAATTTGAAAGTTAGGGAAACTTGATGGTCTTAAACCTCAAGTCTCTGAGGCTTTATAAAACAGTGACATAGAATAACTGCTAGGCTGAGCCCCCCCCCCCCCCCAGACACTGCTGGTTGACGCTTTGAGACAAAGAGGCAGACAACTCCTCATCGTCTATATAAAATTACACCGCGCAAAGATATAATCCAATCAATTTTGAGTGTTTGATTGGTCGTAGTTATCTGACCTGGCTTTATCTGTCCTGGTGTTGCTCTGAATCGAGCATGAATTGAGAATAGGTTATGTGTTTACTACGACTGAGGCACATATTTCTTGCACATAGAGTACTCCCAAATTTGACTCTTACCATGCAAAGCGACCCGATTTTACTCATATCTTAAAATATTACGCTTTGACAACTACCGTATGCCACACATCTGATGCCTTGCTGTTAAAGTTCATATGTGATCTTCCTGTAGAAATGAGCTGCTGAAAAAGATTGTCATTCTCAAGCTCAAGAGTGATATGTTGGAGTTACAAGACTCCCTTTCACACAGTAGTCCAGCATGATATGAGATGTAAATAATAAGGTAGACTACACCAGTGCTGCAGTGTCGCAACTATACCGGTAACAGCATGTGGTATCCATGCAGATAGGATGATATCCGGTTTTCATATGTCTGTCAGGGCAGAGGTAGGCGAGACTGATGAGAGAAGATTGAATTAATTATCGTCCTCCCTGGAATATTGTAGGATCACCAGCTTCAACCGAGGGGAAACACTTCGTCCTAATCTTTCTCCTCAATATTGAACCGTGGAACTACATGATGCAAATACAAATACAAATTTTTCTTCTGGTTAAAACTCTCAGAAAATATTCGTATTGCTGGCTGCATTGGTAAAATTCGCTGTATTAAGTAATGAAAGGAATTGGTTTCCAGAAAATCTATAGGCTGACATTGGTAAAATGGCTAGCATTTCCAAACAAGCATATATGGAGCAAAACTGAAATAAAGGAAATTGCTGCCTCTAACATAAGTAATCATGACACTGGTTTGAGTTGAGTCATCTTTCGAAATATGGTACAGCGTTATTTATTCTTTTCTTTGTATCTTGCCTATCTTGTATCTTAAAAAAGCATAGGTTAATGAGAGGACCATCAATTGTTGGTTGAATAAATAAAACAAATTCTAAGCAATGAACTCCAGGAAGAGGGAGTTCATTGTTCTAAGTCTACATTCTTAATAAAAATATCATATCAGAAAATATTTCAAGTGTCATTTGATACTCTTCAGATAGACAACTTCAAACTATATATATATATATATATATATAATGGGCCTTATTGCATCGATCAAGGATTTAAAATAAATAAAAATCCATTACTGATCTTCAAAAAACATAAGAAGCCAAGAGAAATGCAGTTCATGACTTTGTGCCCTGGCCCCTATTTTCTCCTTTCCAAAATTGGCAACCCACAACCAGAGTCAAAGGCAATGTTAAAACTATCGGAATGCACAGTTATTAAAATCCCTAAATTAAACAAAAACTCAACATTTGTTCAAGCCATGAAGAAGCGGGGAAGAAGCCCTCTTTCATATTCTCTGTACCACTTATTTCTCACTCTACTTGCTTTGCTTTTGAATCATAAGGTTGATTGTCTTGATGCAGTTAGAATTGGCTATAAGTATGATTAAGAACGCACAGTAAAGTGTAAACGGGCAGTAAACTCAAATTCCAAAAGTTGTGTTCAAGATCAGTCTGATTATAACCACTATTTACAATTGAGGAGTGGCCCACACTATTGTCAATAGAAGACAATTCCTTAGACCAAGGGTATAGCAGTCCCTTAGAATCAAGGTCGAACAAAGGTCAACTGAGTGAACTTTGACACACCTCTTTCTTATCTTGATTTCTGTGCACATAGTACATAATTGCCACTTGCTCTTAGTTTTACATGATGAATGGCTCTTTAAGTTTTGCAGGCAGAGTTGCTCTGGTCACAGGTGCTGGCAATGGTAGGTAAAATCAGAATTAATGTATACAAAGTTTTGATAATATTGATCAGTATTGTAACGCAAATCTAATCAGAACAATCATCAATTTTAGCATCATTATTATCACTCACTGCATAAAATCAAACGGTGTTTTATTGATACCAATGGCCAGTCTTGCATCCACAGGCTGATGATTGTCTTTACATGTCTAGGTGGTCTCTAGGTGTCTACATGGTCTAGGGGACTGAATCTTCTGAATCAATTTGTTGACCAAAATTACTCTTTTCATCCTCTTCATATTTTCTCACCTTTCTTACCTAGCTGGCTGTATCCTTAGCGGGTAGCTGGTCTGTTAGCTTCAAGTTCAAGTAGAGAGAATGAAATCGGACCCTGTCATGTACATCCTCCTGTTCCAAACCCCAACTGCTCATGTCAGACTTCACAGTATCTTTCCACCACTGTCGTGGTCTTCCTCTCCTCCTTCTACCGCTGACCTGTATATTTGTGACCTTGCGGATATTTTCCTCCTCCTTTCTCCGACAAGCATGACCATGCCACTGTAGGTGTCTTTTATCCTGTTCATATGGTTCAAGTATTTTTATAGAGGGGGGTGTCCCTCTTTACTCCGGTAATCCGAAGGAGTTAAGATTAGAGTGCATCCTGGCTCGTGATAAATGTGATAACAAACAAAGGACAGTGCACGATAAGAACCCATTGGGGTGCCTATTTGGCAATTCCGGATGTCCGTGGGCATCTGGTGGTTGCCAAATAAAACTGCTCCGAAGCCCATCCGGGTGGGTATTAGGCGACCAAAAGTTGCCAAATGGCCATCCGACATCTGACAGTTGCATTTTGAGATTGATACAATGTGAAATGTATGGTCATTTAGCACTGCCAGCTGGGTATTTGTCATAAGTGGATCACCGTTTTACAGAGATGTGTGGTGGTTGATAATTTACCGGACACATTTTTGGCTCAACAAGTTGACATTTTAGTCTATGTATCAGTCAACGCTGGATTTCTTGCTTGATGGCAGATATTTTCTTTTGCAGGCTTAGGCAGAATCTATGCTCTTCAGTTTGCTGAGCGTGGCGCATCTGTTGTGGGTGAGTTGCTCACTTCTATATGTATCAAAATGGAGTGACAGTCTTGACTGCTACTGCAATAGTTTTACTAAATCAACTATCCTTCACCTTTGCACAAAAGATGGTTCAATTGATTAACTTTTATTAGGCCCCTTTGAAAGGAATAAATTCTTTATTGACATAGCTTTGGTGGCGTTCCATTAACAGATTGTTTGATAATAGAATTCTACAAAATCACAGCCCACTGAACCCTGTAACTAGTCTAGACTGAACCTTGCACTCTTTCTTACCTCTTACAGTAAACGATCTCGGTGGTGATATCAAAGGTGGTGGAGCTAGTAGTCGTCCTGCTGATCTAGTGGTGGAAGAAATCAAGGCCAAAGGTGGAAAAGCTGTGGCCAACTATGACAGTGTAGAATTCGGTGAAAAACTGGTGGAAACTGCCATCAAGAATTTTGGAAGAATAGGTAAAAGAATTTTTATATGAATTTCGCTCAAGTTGAGACCAAGAAGTTACTGCGTCTAATAACATCACATTAAATTTGGTTAGGCTTATTGTTTTTGATGCATGATCTGAGCTAATACCACTGCCCTAAAAGCAAGTTTATTGTTAACACAAGCACCCATCATTATTTTGCTGATCATAGCATCAGAGAGATTGGACTAAACTAGACTGTTTTAAGTTTCATGATTTTTATTTCAGCTCATTGTTGCCGAGCATTAATTCTACAAACTAATCCATTTCAACAATTTCCTAAAATTGTTCTGTAGAGGGTTTTAAAATAAATCTCATCATATCTTATAAGGACAGTCCGTGTCACTACATATGAAATTCATTCATTGTCACTTATTTTTGTAGATATTGTCATCAATAATGCTGGTATATTGAGAGACAAGTCTTTCGCCCGAATGAGTGATGTAGATTGGCGTAAGTGTTACAGCATATTAGTGTTTTTTGAGATAAAACGATGATCAGTGCTCAGCTTTCACTAGCCTCCAACTGCCTTTAGCATTTTTAAATTGTGCTCCTATGTATTTTAAGTGTATTTTCTTGGCCTTGAAACAAGCTGTGGAATTCTCTCCTTGTTTTAATTTCTAAGCATGTTCTCCAAGGTTACATTTGACCTCAGACATAACCTAGATTGAAGATTTACTTCATGATTGGGCAGCAAATAATTGATTCGCACAGAATTGCCCTCTATTATTGATTGTGTACAATCATATTCTGCATCAAATTTTAATAAAATGATTGCTCCTGTTGGATGAAGCAATGATCAGGTTTTCTCTGTCAGCAGCTAGTTTTACTGTGGTCCACCCCCTCCACAGAAAACAAAACACTTTTGGGTTTGATACATTAGGTCGAATTTGTCACCTGTTATTAAAACGGGAAAATGTGATTAGAACTTTATTCACCTTTTTTATTTGGTATGGTAACTGCGAACTGTGGATTTATTTGTAGAACTTGTGCACAAAGTACACATGTGGGGAGCTTTCAGTGTGACTCGAGCAGCTTGGCCACATATGAGAAAACAACAGTATGGCAAAATTATTGTGATATCCTCTCCCGCTGGTATATATGGCAACTTTGGCCAAGCCAACTATTCAGCAGGTACAATAACTGGGCCTGCTAGTGTCCTAGATAACCTTCTCTCTTATACTTATCATGCAATCTGCTCGGAAGCTTTGAAATAATCAAGCTACTATTTGCGCCTAATGTCAAAATTGATAGGTGGCTGTTGAAGTTTGGCATACACGTTCCCAGCCTGCCTTGACAAGCTTTGTTGGTAAGGGAATCGTTTGTTCCCCCTACTCACTTTGCCTGTCAAGACAGGCCAAATCCCTCCATAAATAAATCTCATTGATTCACATTTTGCCTACTTTTAGCTAAGTTGGGTCTGGTAGGTTTCAGTCAGACTCTAGCCAAAGAAGGTGCAAAATACAACATAACTGCCAATGCTGTGGCCCCTACCGCTGGCTCAAGACTTCTAGCTACAGTCTCTTCAGAAGGTATGCACTTTTCTGATTGTTCATTTCATATTTACTTGGTGATATTTCAGCCAAAATTGGACTGGTTGGTTTCAGCCAGACGCTTGCTAAAGAAGGTGCAAAATACAACATTTCAGCTAACGCCGTTGCGCCCACAGCTGGATCGAGAATGCTTGCCACTGTCTCTTCTGACGGTAGGATTATTTTTAAATCATTTGCTATCAATGTCAGAACTAAACTGTCAACAGTTTATTCATTTATTTATTCATTAGCAGTCAGGGTCAACCATTGTTACAATATAAGATATTATAATATGTGATTAATGTATGTATGTTTTTTATTGTCCTCCTAAAATTGGCAATGAAGCGATGCATAGGGATGAAATTCTACTAGATTAAAAGTCATCATAAAAAACAATACTTCGAGCAAAATTATTTAGCGTCTCGCTATTTGCAGAACCTGCACCGTAATAACAGCCTTTCTCAATCATCACGATGATTTTGTTACAGAAATGATGAATGCTTTAAAGCCAGAATATATATCACCACTAGTTGTGTATCTCTGTCATGAAGATACAGAGGAGACTGGAGGCCTGTTTGAATGTGCTGCTGGATGGATCGGCAAAAGTATGGTTCTCATTGCTCATTTCTCATGATATAGTTTTTCTAATGTTCTCGCTATTTTTCTTAAATAATCTGCCGTATTACTTAATGGACGGGGGCCTACAAGGCACCAAGCGCTGTTTGTAAGAGCTGTCCGATCAAGTAGTTAAAGACTTTAAAGTTAAAGCCTTTAACTCCTTGGTCCGATCATGTAATCTAAATCTTCCTCTAGACAGGCCCTCCCTTATTCATTGATCCAAGTGTTCAAGTGTTCATCGATATGCTATCAAGTGTCATAACTCTTATTTTACAACAATTTTATCACTTTTGTCCCTACAGCTCGATGGCAGACTACAGAAGGTGCTCTTGTTGCTCACAAAGATAAACAGCTAAATCAAGTCGTTATGTCACCAGAGGATGGTGAGTTTTTGTTGCCAGATTTTTCATGTTGATGAACAAGAGATCTATACAACCGAGGGTGCTTGGGGCTGGATATATCAACTTTGAAAGCTCCACTAGTGAAACTTGAACCCACGACTCCTGCTGCACCAATTATTTGGCAGTGAATAGCAAGCACGCTTACCAATTGTGCAATTGCCCCATCTCACCATCAGATTCATGTTGATGAGCAGACTTTAAATAACAGCTTAGTTTAAATCACTCAGAATTGCTTTCATTTAATGTTTCGCTATCAAGAATACTTGAGGCTTGCTTGATATGAAAAACAGCTCATCAAATGCCAAGTTTCGTCCCAATAATCCCCTTCGATGATGAAAGTAATGTTTCATGTAAAATATTACCTGGCCCATTACCTCTTCTTTGTCAAAAATGATAAAAAAGTACTCTATGTATTCATCCATGCTTTATATTATCCAGTAAAAGACAAGTGGGCTAAGATCACAGATTTCTCCAAAGATCCAACATACAGGCAAGAAGACCCCATGGCTGGTAATACTAAAACCATGGATTGTGTTGCAGCATTGGAGAATGGGAAGCCATTAGCATGCGATACAGAGGTAGGTTCTGCATTCACTGTGTACTTTTGGTGCAAGTTTGGACCCATTCTATTCATCGATGAAATTATAAAGCACAATCTTGATTGAATCAACGTTGGATAAAATGTTGGTTGAAATCAGAAGATCAAAACACTCGCCAAATTCCGATGAAGGGGTGGGGAAATAGTGGTTGTCTTAAGAGCTAGGCTGCTATATCTGTGCAAATTTTAACTCATTTGTGGTACAACAGACCCCAATAGTCAGTGGACTGCAGTAGGGTTTGGACCCAGGACCTGCAGCTTCCCACTCAATCATTTTTGGCTAATGCCTTGAAATATGTATTGCATTTAATTACCCGAAGATGATTAGCAAAGTACATTGGTCTCATATCATCTTATTATACTTGCGTTTATACCTATACCTTATCATACTTAACTGTTTGCTGTTTTAGATGGTGTGGTCATATACTGAGCGTGACGTTATCTTATACGCACTTGGAGTTGGTGTATCCACCACACAGACAGACCATCTCAAGTTTCTATTTGAGTTGAGCGATGACTTCTGCGCCCTTCCTACATTCCCTGTTCTAGTAGCCTTTAATAATGCAAGTTTAGATATGTCCAAGGAGGCAACTGGTATTGATATTGACCCCGCTAAGGTATAAAAACTTATCTCTTTACTTAAAATCTGATCACCATAATGTATTTATCAAATTGCTTTCCAGTAGATAGTGACCACTCCAGTCATGACTGTAAGCTTTATACAGATTAAGATTGGCCAAGCCTTAAATACATGTAACTCTGACCAAAGTAGTAACATTTCATTTTTTAAGCTTGTACTATGAATAACAGAGCATGCTGTATGTCTTTGCAATGGCTTGAACCGTCAATGCTCTTTTTACCTGATCAGCAGACTTTGGAATTTTAGTCTGGACTTGTCCACTCATGGCAAAAGGAAAGACAACTACTTAATGACTGTGATAAAAACGCCTCAGAGAGAAATTATCTTTGAGGTGGAGGCGTGTTATGATGCAGTATATAATGTAGAGCCATGCTGTTGTAACAGGACAAAAATGTGAACTTGGTGTAAACACGTAAGGCTGAGACAAGTGATCATATGCTGTATTTTGATTATGTAATTACAGATTTTACATGGAGAACAGTATATTGAGTTATACAAACCAGTGTCTACATCAGGTGCTTTCAGAACTCAATCAGAGGTGGTCGATGTCATTGATAAGGGTTCCGGTGCTGTAGTCATTAACAACTGTGAGTAAAAGTTATATTTTTTACTAACACCAGTAATACGGCAGGCCAATATTTTGTGGGCAGTCATAACAAGTTGAGCATCACAAACCATTAGATTGTTGATAACTTAATATATACATAAGAAGTAGAAAATTTTATTTTCTAGCTGAAAAAATGATGATTTTCGGCTCTTATTCTATAGCTTTCATAGCATAGGATGTGGGACCTTACTTTCGGTCAATAATAGCCAAATGCTTTTACGAGAGATCTAACAACCAATGGCTCCTCAATCTTATTTTATGGCTCTCTTCAGAAAAAGTAAAAGTGCCCCTACTTATGTATCAGTATGTTATGGATACTTAAAAAGGAAGGTGGTATAAAAAGCTCTAACAAAGTTTTCCTATTTTTACTTGTGAGCAGTAACTGTACATGATGACGAGGGTGATAAGGTAGCCCTGATTCAGATGGCGACGTTTGTGGTTGGAGCCGGAGGATTCGGAGGTAAGAGAAGTTCAGACAAAGCTATAGCCAGCATAAAACATCCTAACAGGCAGGCAGACGCACACATGCAGGAGACTACCTGTATTGATCAGGTGAGACCAACAATCACAGTGATCGAAATGTTGGCTGATACATGGTGACGATTCCACATATTTTCACTGCTGTTTTGATAGGCATTTTGATTCCCAATTGATGTTTTACTTGAAAAATATGCCATAATTAATGATATCTATTCCGTTTTTATTAACCAATGTCATTGGTGCCAACAATATCATAAAATTATTTTGTGTTGATCAACATGAAATAATCTCTTCAAAGGAAAGAGTGTGACAGCTCGGAAAATTCACTAAATAAAAATGAACTTCCTAGGTGAATATAATGTGCCATTTCAATCAATCCACAGCATTGACTTCCTTGGCTTTAGATGAGATTGCTGTAAAATAATGGATTTGCAAGCTGTATTTAAAATGCCATCTCTCATCAGCTTTACTGCGGACATCTATTTATAAGACATCGTAATCTTATAAGCGTATAGTTGAATATTGTTTGATGTTTTGCACATTGTTATATAGGCTGCATTATACAGATTGAGTGGAGATAGGAACCCACTTCATCTTGACCCTAACTTTGCTGCCATGGGAGGTAAGTGCCAAGATAGGTCAACTTACCTGTATGTAGATTAGAACAGATAGACTATTGTGCGTTAGATTATATCGGAGAAGTGCCTTCCGAAATGTACATAAATCAGTTTTGAGTTTTTGAGCAAAGAATGAAACCTTGTACCACCCATGAGTCTGAGACATGAGCGCTTAACTTATTTCACACTATGATCAACATTTTCTTTCAACTTGTTTATCTCTCCATCCACACAAAAACGGTATAATAATCTTTTCTCCAACTTATATATATCTGTCCTTGATATGATTTGCCAGGTTTTGAGCAGCCAATACTACATGGTTTGTGCACACTTGGATTTGCCTGCAGACATATCTTAGCAAAGTATGCTGACAACGATGTTGCAAAATTCAAAGCGATGAAAGTGAGATTCTCTAAACCAGTCATCCCGGGTCAGACAATCAAAACTAACATGTGGAAAGAGGGAAATAGAGTCTTCTTTGAGTCTGAGGTAAGTTGTGTAGACTGCTGACGGTCATGGTAAAGCTATAGTTGCACCTCCCTATATATTTGGTATCAAATACTCAAGTATCAAGTATCAAGTACTCAGGCTAATCAAGAGCACTGTGGCAACCTTTTAAATGGCCCATAGACACAGTTCGAACTACTAGGATCACTGGAATGAAAACTCTTCTCAACTTTTCTCAACCGTTAAAGTTGTCCTCTCACTCTCTAACATATAAATGTGTATGAAATGTTCGATTTTCAGAGCATGGTTCTTCTAAAGTTGGGAAAAATCTTTGAAGAATATGTTAATAAGCATGTGATACACAATATTTTTTAACGACGCAAATGTCACAAACCTAAAAGCGCTACTATAACTTTAATAAATATTAGATATACTTTAGTCAATCTGCTTTCTACTGCACATTACATGGTTGGAGGCTTTTGTAAATGGCCACATGGGCTCAGTTGCTCAGTAACGCAGTTTACTTTTAGTAGATTTTTTTTAGGCACCTGCTATAATTGAAGCCAGCATAAAATCTCATTCCATGGTAGCTCAGTAGCATGAATATGTAAATAGCATTTATATGGTTATGCTCTAAAGTAAAGTTTTTGCGTCTGATGCTTCTTGCATAAGTTGCCATAAGTTTTCTCCATTCGCCTGCATTTAAAGTTGCTCCCCCTCCACTCACGTCATTGAGGTGCTGGGTTACGCATAAGATAATGTACAGTCTTTTGTTTACATTCTATAATCACCTTGACTTCGATGTATTTATCTGACTGTAGGTTGTGGAGACCGGTAATGTTGCTATAACTGGTGGATTTGTGGACCTGCATTCTGATTCTACCAACTCAAAATTGTAACTCTTCATACGACTGGCTGTTTTATTGTACACTGGTAAACACAGAGATCATCTAGACCCATCCGATGCTTTATTTAGACCGAGCCCATGATTTTACTGTTACAAAATGTACAGATCAACGTATGACCTGTTGTGTTAATTAAGTTTGATTATATTTCAAAACTTTTCAGCATTGGGCTCCTGATATTGAGATGAGTGATTTCTATTTTTATGTAATAAAAGAGCTGTAGCTGCAAAAATACCATAGTACGTCATTTCCAATTTCTTTACTTTGGTTGAAAATTTACCTCAGTCAAAATCCTTGGATTTAACTAATTCACTTATTTATAAATCAAACCTCAAACCTGTGCACATGGAAACCATTTATCATGTTCATTTAAAATAGAAACTATCAAAAACATATGTATATGTCATCACTTTCAACAGTGGTAAGTATAAGCTCTGCTTCAAAATGCCGTTCGTTCCAGGAAAAGCTCCCTATAGAATAAGTCATATCACAGGTGCAATTGCATCCAAGATTGTATAGAAAAAATTTCAAATTTAAAAAGGGACAATCAATCACAAAAATAAACCATAACCATTGTAAATAAGTGGTATCATAAGGGTTATTCGTAACAAGTAAATATAGTGGTATTGCCAGCACTCATACCAGTTCATGATCAACTAGAGCCTACAACTCTGGCCTGAAAAATTGTCCTCCATATTTCAAAAGTTCAAAACCATCTATGGCTCTTCTCGGCCTGTATTTTTTATCGTTTGGTTGATCCTTGTACTCCTGTATAGCCTGATTGAACCATTCTCCAGCCTCATTGTGTCTGCCTGTCCAGGCATAATATAACCCACATTCCTCAGCTACCTTAATTCTTCGGGTGCCCGGCTCACCTGCATCATAGGCTTTCTTGTATGCGTCCATTATCTCCTGCTGATGGTTGTCATACTGATCAAGGATAAACATGATCCTCGCATATTTCACTCCATTGACTTCCCACCCATCAGGCTTTTCCATCAAGGTTCTCAGATGTGCCATGGCTCCAGGGAGATATTTGTTAGTGATGCTGAGCGGAATATGGTCTGATTTGATTCTTGGGTGATAGAACTCCCTTGTGACAAACTCCATGCCAATTCCATCACTTTCTGCAACATTTAACAGTAGTGAATCAACTTGCTTTGGTAGTTTTTGTGTTTAACTACATTGAAATATTGTAGACACCAGCCAGTCTGGGTTATTGACAAAATTAAAATACTAATCAGTCTTCAGTGAAGAAAAAATTTGACGGCTTTACAAGTTTTTGCAAAGTGCATATCCTGATAAAAAATTATAACAATGCATTTATTATGGAAACAGCTAAAGAATAGAAGAAAATCTGTTGCGTTGACTTAATAGTGAGGTTGTGAAATCTTGTAAATGTCTTATCCTGGTAAGTGGAATGGTTGTCCTGTATACTTTTCACTTTGCTATTTGGCATCAACGTGATACAGAGTTGCACGCTCACAACAATAGGAAATAATAATAATATACCAGGGAAATGTTAATTTTGTTGAACCGAGGAGGGAGGGTGGTGGTTATACCATATTGCACATGAAACGAGATGGTATCCCGGGATTGAGAAGTTATTGTACCTCGTAATGCTTCACACTCACGGCCAGATTTCACAACCTCTCTATTGTCTAGAAATGACAAGCTTACAAAAGGGTCATCAATATTTTGAAACAAAGATAAATATATCCCTTGAATCTGACTAGTTCACTTACTTATGGTTTTCCATCTTCCTTTGATACAGGTGAAAGTTTCTTTCACAAGTTCGTGACATCTGAAGTAGATTTCTGTGCACCATTGCAGCCACAAAGCTTGGGCACAAGTGTTGGCACTCTCGAAAGTCCAGTAAAAGTTGGCTATCCACCACTCGCAGTCTGTTTGTGCTCTATTTAAGAAGTACAGTCTGCGTTCTTTGTCGTGCGCGTCATAGGCCAAGTGTAGGAAATTTCGCGCTATATGCACTTTTATTTTGCTTTCAACTTTGTCTTCATTATTAAATGCTATTTCGGTTGCCTTCTTTAGGCATGTCTCTGGCTCAATGTCTTCATGGCCTGTACGCTGTTTGAATTCCTCAAGTTCTGTGGCTTTGTCGACATGACTTAAATGAAGAAATTGAACCTCAGCAAGCCAAAGCCACATTTCAGCTGTATATTCTGCACTGTCAGTAGCTTTGGCCCAATCGCTCAAGAAAGCTAGCTGGTCGAATGCCCGGTGCAGCATATCCCTGATATTCCCATCAGATTTCCCAAACCGGACGTTATATTTGAGATTTCGTACTAGGATTTTGGCATAGTGGTAGCTGCAATACGCCTTGAGATCGGTCACGATGGGGTCATCAAATTGTTCTAACTCGAACATGCATTCTTTGAATATCCCGACACTTTCTTCTCTAGCCTTGTCATCTCTGCTTGCTTCAGCTATGAAATAAGCGTATTCAATCTTTGCCTTCAGTTTAGGCAGGCCGGACTTATTTGTCAGCAGATTGAGTACCTGAAAGGCAGCATCTTTAGCTTTCCGTCTATCATCCACAATTAGGGCATACTTTCCTTTGTTGCACCATGTATGAACATCATCAGGCACAATCTCTGATGCTCTATCGATCAACACCTTAGCCTTATCAATGTCGTTCATAAACAAGCATGTCGCTGCATCCATATTTACATTTCTCTGAGCTCCTGGGTCGCTAACAGGTCTCAGATGTTCCACGCGGTCAAGGACAATATTTTCCCGTTTAGGGTTGAGCTCGTAAGAAAACAAACTGTATCTAAAAGTGTCGAAGAAGTCCATTAATTGATCTTCTTCTCGCAATTGTCTGTGATCTAAAGTGAAAGAACAATATTTAATACCATATAACAGTCAAATAATCATTATTTCCTCTTGCGTTGTCTGTGACAATGTTGAACTAGCAGAAGGCTATTTGCAAGTAAGCTTTTTTCACCAAAGGACCTATAATGTATCGCATTAGTGTTGGTCTGAATTAACCAAATCTGGAAGAGGTCTAGATCAAGCATGATCTGATTTGCCTGCGTTTAGGGTTTGAGCCGCCGCCGGCTCACCAGTAGAATGGGAATGACCGGACTGCTGACAATTTGGATCAAACTTGTTCTGGTGAGGACGCTTTCACAATATATGGTAGAGAGATTTATATCAATGTAAATAATGGTTGAAGGGCCCAAGAACTCTCCCAACTCTGTTGGCTGTATGACTAGACTAATGTGACCCATCAACCAACGAAAGTAAGGCTTGGAAAACTTACAATCAATCAGAGGTTTGATCTCTGTGTTGTTGATATCGTTTTGCACCATTTTCAGTGCCGTCTGTTGCTTCTTGTTGTTTCTCTTTAATAATTGATCGAGTCTGGTCCTGTTCAGTGGGCTCAGCAACTGGTGCATTGCCGCTGCGCTCTTATGAAGTGTGGACAGATGTATTGGTGTGTCACCATTCTCGTCCTCTGCCTGGAGTATTGCAAGTAATCGGGCTTTACTGAGCAATGTGTGAAAATACTTCAAGATGCTAGGGCTGTCTGCATTGGCGCATTGGTGGTACAAGTTTTTCCCTTTTGCATCCTGAGATTGGATTATATCACGTACATCTTCTCCGCCAGCCTTTTTTAGATCGAAGATCCACTTCATGAGTTTCTCATCGTCATGCGCAATAGCGTAATGCTCATCTGGAGCGTCAAAAACTGCATCGCTTGTTTTATTTGCTTCTGAATTGTCACTGCTTTCCACAACATTGAATTCTCCAAGTCTATCATTGTGAGCATCTCCGGTTTGTGAGAGGTCGAACATTCGTATCATTCTGACATTGTTGTCGCCTTCGCCAATGGCTATTCTTTTGGTCATGTGGCTGTTCGTGGTCGGACAACTGATGAAAGTCCAGCTTAGTGACTCATGTGAATATTCGTCGAGGCTTTTTCTCATCGCAGCCTCACTATTGCTGTAAACAAGAGTGGTCTCGCGATTCTGCTGGTCTCGATCATCCATAGCCATTCTACTCATCAGTTCAGATAAGTTCACATCCCGCCAGTTGAGATATCTCCATGGCATGTTATTCATCTCAGTGACAAACTTCTTGCGCTGACTTGTCTCTGAGATTTGCATCAGCAGCTCTTCCACAAGTGCTGCACAGCGACTTTCCATATCACCCTGCCATAATAATCCACCTTCTAATGGGATATCAGTTTCTGTCTCTGCATGGTATCCTTGTGATTGTGTAACCTCACTTGGTCTTGATGGTGTTAGTGCACCTTTAGTAGCCATCTTCTGTGTAAAAGCACGTACACTATCGTCTCAGCTTGTTAAATACCTTACTTTTTTGCTTCTATTATGCAAAATGTAAATTTGTAGCTAATAGTTGTGAATTAGCTGGCTTAGCAACTTTTCAATCACCGCTGCTGAATGTTCAATAAATCAATTGCTCCTTTACCGTGTATCAATTGCTCCTTTTCTTTGTATCAATTCACGTAGGAATATAAAAACTTCCCCTATACAGGGAATTCCCAAGTTTATTGCTTACTTGATCAAAGTGCATTGATATTAGAATGAGTTGGCATTGATAAGCTGTTGGACTTTTGATTTGAAAAATTCCCCTGATTAAAAATTTGCTATCAAACCACATATAAACTCATAGAGTAAGCTTTGAGCTTTAGGGCAGGATGTCTCACTTTTCTACCTTTATAGTGTAAATTGGCATTAGCCCATCGACATAATACATAGTCTTTCAGTTAATACCTATAGATAACATTGAGAGAAGAGCATTGATACTGTAGCAGTCTCTAACCAACAATGTTGCCATTTCTGTAAGTAAGCAAATTTTCAAATTATCAAGTCTGAATGCGTTTTATGTACATATTATGAATGTATGTGCGTACATATATTGTAGCCACCCCCGACCCGACAGCCTGCCCAGGCTACATTTATTGTGTGTAAATTATTAATCATCCTCGTAATAAATAATTTTACTAGCATTCCCACAATTCAACTGTAATCTGAAGTTAGACGACTCCCTGATATCATGAATGTTAACATTGGCCTGATCATACTGAGATTCTGAAACTATGCATCGATAGGTACTATATCATCTAATATCAAATTGTCAGACCAAAAAAGTCAGCACAAACTGAGTTTGAGTCATAACGATCGTATGTTATCTGGTATTGCTTTCAATAATTCAATTTTAATAAGACGATGGATTTGTCTGTTTTTTACTAATGGGGAGTTAAATTCCATCACCCCCTGTCGAGACAGAACTATGATAAACATAGCTGAAACAATTGCATGAAGAATTCATTCACTCATAAGACAGAGTAACTTATTTCATAACATATTTCATCGTATCGGCAACAATTCGATTGGACTACATGGTATGTAATTTCTGTTGTGTAGACTATCAAATTCACCTGAATTTCTTACTTTGTGAACATGTACAAATATCAAGCTACAAATATATAACAAGATAATGTATATTAATGGTTTTAAAACATGTGATTATTTGTATAGAAGTGAATATATATATAAAAGTATATATATATATAGAAGCAGAATTTCGAATTCTTAAAAAATAATAAATAGGAGGTTTATAGATCAGAAAACTTGGTTGAACAAATGTGAGTTTGGTAATTCAAAAATAATTCACATAATGTGAATAATGAGAATAGTAGTTTATCATCACTCAGTTTTCTGTTGTTTCTGTTAACTTGTGGTAACTACCAAGTTGGTGATGTGAAAGATGAAAACTTGTACTGGTGCGGACAGTTCAATTCAAGGCGCGGACAGTGGGAATAACAAGCTGTACATGTAAGTAACCACAATTATAGTCTACTCTAGTAGTAGTCCTAGTATTAATCATCAGATATCCGCTCCTTTAGGACTGACTGAGCTTTTTCTCTATAGGAATGGCTGGGATCAACTCAAAAGGGATTTTTGTAGTGATAAATGTTACCGTACTGATCGAGAAAATGCAAGATTTAAAAAAATGCCCCATGCTATTACGTAATCTGATCTCTAATCCTAGAGTTCTTGAATAATTATGAGAGATAACAGCTGAAACAATAGTGTATAATAAGTAGTATCTAATAACTTTTTTTAAAGTTTTTACCCTGTTCAGCAATGATACAGCAAAAGAATAGCAATGGAGAATCAACACATCAAACACCCCGAGTACATCACTGTTGCCATTTGCTGTTGAATTGAAGGCTTTGAAGTAACAATAAAACTCCTTGTCTTAGGCTGTGAATTAGATTCCCAGTCATCAGAGCTCCAAAACAAACAACCACAACAAAGCAAAAACCGCCAAAGTGATCCAACATCCACACACAGGCTAGGAGATATCTACCAGGTCAAAGCATTATTCCGTCATCTTGAAAATAACAATCATGTGGTGGATGTTGAGACGAAATTACTCACATATCTTACTATCTATTGATACATCACTTGCTTGCCACACAGCTATCCATATGCAACACATCAGCAAATTTAGAAGAGATTACTCAATGCGAACTCAAGAGTCAGGATTCTAAATTAAACATGACATATCTTGTTTACCTCGCACGATCACGATTCTTGCAGCCGTGAGATGCTTCATGGCAGCGTGAAGACCTCAGTCACGGCTAGTGACACAAGATACTGAACCTAGACACAACCATGTTGGTCCAACCACTCAGGGCTGGTATGGGATACCTATCTTCAGTGCTAAGCCGTGCCTCTCTCAAGAATATGTGATCATGAGAGGTTAATAAAGATCACCTCAAATGCTTATGTATAAGGAAGTTAAGACGTTACCAAACGAATACGTTTCTCATGTAGCAACAGGGAGAGAAAAGACACAAGCTGCCATATAGCCAAGCAATCAACCATGCTAACATCCATCGAGGCTCTTCCCTTTATTATATAGACTCCTCTCTGACCTAGCCAAATTTTAGTGCTAGTTTTAGACTCCTACACACTAGCGAAAGTAAACCCAAGCTTATGCCAGGCTGTGACACCCCTCCTAAACTATTTAACTCCTTGCCTAAACCAAATGGAAACAGCCAACTCATCGTCATCAATTAGCATTGCTCAATAGTAGAACCATAAATATCATCAGAACAAAAACTTTCACAGCAATGGTCTACCATGAAAATACGGAAACATAGATATAGGTCTATGATAAAAGCATTAGAAAATATCATTGCCGATTGTTATACTCATGCAGGATTACAAAGCTTACTAGTTGTTAGTAAGTGAGGATGGGCAGTCAACAATACCAACTGAAGCCACTTGCATACCTCTTATAGTTTTTTAGAGTTATCCTCTCAACCAGAATATTACCACAACCGCTTGAATATTATTTACGAATGAAGTACTGTTTCCCTATCATAATATTGCTGAACCACCTTAGGCCATATCGTATGTTGTTCGCATAGCACTGATGGTTTCATATGGGGTCATTCAATTCCAGTTCCAGGCTTTGCTGTCATTTCAGACATGATGGTATGAATTTCAAATATTGAACGTGTATGGACATTATCGATTTTAGTCAAACAGGATAGAAACTAAAAAAAGTCAGTAGTAATGACTTATTACCCGCTATTGTTTGACCTGTTATTTCTCAAATCTATTCAAGTACTCTAGGATTTAAAATCAGACAAGAAATAGAATTGGGCATTTTTTATAATCTAGCTTCTTTGATCAGTTTGGTAACATTTACCATGCTACAATAATCTCTTTCGTATCATTCCAGCCATTCCTATAGAACAAAAGCTCAGTCAGTCCAAAAGAAGTGTATATTATAACAATTAATTGTAAACAGCGACTAGAGCAGAGAATGATGTGTGATGACTTACACTTTAGTCTCATGTATTCGCACAAATGCTCACATTTTCAAAAATCTCGTCGAGATCATGAGTTTAAGGAGTGTTCTTCTCTCTCCCTCGACGTATTCTTGACATAGATTAATCTGGAAGTAAAAGTGAAGACATAATATGATATTTCAATATTGTATAATCATGTAATATTGTATAATCTGCTGTACTTTGCTGTAGTGTAATTTTTATTGTAATAATATTTTCATTTAGTATACCAAGGGGACTTTTTTCTAAGCTTGATCATATTTTTATTATGTGAACATTCTCGGATGAGAGGTCCTAAAATTAAACAAACAAACAAAAATCATGACAATTCAGAATGACGTTTTGGCAACCCGGGAATTTGGCATCAAACCTCTTCGGATGAAAATTAAAATCAGTCGAAGGCTGCGTTGGCTCAGATTTCCTAATCATGTCAGGGCAAACACATTGGCAAGTTATTCTAGGTCCAATCAAGAGAATTCAGATTATCTATGTTTTTTCATGTATTCGATTTAGAGCTTTGGGTTTGCGGTTCATTGATAAAAGCTTCAGTGATTCTCATCATTTATAGGTCAAGGGCGGATTTGGAAAAAAAGCGAATGCTTAATTGTCTCTCAAGATTGACTGGTGATATGTATCAATGTTAGTTGTATTTTTGGTCAAAAACAGAAGATGACTATTATACCATTTTTGTTATAGCTGCTGCCACCAGAGAGTGTGTGTGTTAGTATGTCAGCAATCAGCATGCTTTGTCAGGAACTTGTTTCCAAATGAAATTATTCTGTCACCATTTTTATTTTCTCACTTTCTCAGTCTTTGTGTGTAATCCGGAGTTGCTGTAAAACTTGAACAGAGTCATAAAAGTATGCAACAATGCTACAATTTCAAGTGCCTTAAATGTCTACGGCAGAATATGGGATAAATCCAGCCTATAAGAGTTCAAAAACCACATGGAAATAAATAAGGGTACTCCCTCACACATGTTTGATAAAAAGTGATCATGTTTATAAGGATGTCATGTTTTATAATATTAAAGTTATTGTGTATGGAATTTCGGGATCAACTTGCTGGGTTCAAGGATATTTATAAATAGATCTCCCACTGATTCAAACTTACAATAGATGTCATCCGAAAATGATTTTGGAGGCCTGGCTGACTGTCAGCTCTCAGAAGGCCTCCCTACCATTATTTTTGTCCCCATATTCCCAGTCTATTTGCATCACAGATCATCAGAACGAATACTTGCTGATGATAAGTTTAGGGGTTTTCCTCAGTCTAGCTTCCTCATGTCGCCTGCCACAGATGACTGATAGATTCCTGTAAATAAACAATGGAAAGCTTTCACAAATGCATGCCTGGAACTTGATCGAGGTTTATTATCGATCTACTAAACACCAAAACATGATAGTGTAGAGATCTCAAGGAGTGTTGCTGTGGTCATATCAAGTGCTAAGCTGTAATAAGTTTGAATCTTGTCGACAACCTGAATTCATGGCAAACTATGTAATTAATCTTCCACTGTTATCTAACCTACCACAGCAGCTGTCCAAAGAGGATTCAGGAGGCCTGGCTGACCGTCCATATGTAGGATGCACTCCCATCACTTTTTTTTATCCCACTTTCCCTCTCTTTGTGTTGTCGTTTACCAGACGGAGTGAGTCGCTGTTAATAGGAATATACGTATTCAATTATTGTTATATTCACAAGATACATCAAAATCAACCACTTCTGGTCTCATATAAGTCTAACGCAGAAAATAGTTTGAATCAAGGCTATCATTGTAGTCATATTGAGTACAAAGCAAGTACCAAGTTTTATCTAGCTGGATTCAGATTTAGAATATTAATAAATTTCCTGCTGTACACAAACTTACCATAATAGAAATAGTTCGAAGAAGACTTGGAGGGGGGCTCGGCTGACAGTCAGTGCTCACATAGAAGGCCCCCCTATAACTTTTCTGTGTCCTCCACTCTCACAGTCTTTGTGTTACAGTACACAAGAGCGACCGAGATTTAGATGCTGTAAATATGATTCAAGTTTTCCATGAAGGTAATGTTCAATTGATGCTTCTATTAAAAACTAAAACGACACAGAATTATAAGGATTCATACAAGCCTATTGGAGTATAATTAGTTCCTCCACTCATGCTGTCCAAATAACCATTATTGTGGCCAAACAAAGTTTTTTTGAAAGTTCTCACATACGAAGCCGCTTTCATTAACCATGGTGCACACAAGAAATGCCAACATAATTTTTCATTGCATCTTCATTTTTCTTGAGTTTAACGCAAAAGAATGCCAAAAAACACCTCAAAAGTCCCTCAAAAGTCCCTAAAAATAGCTGTTTTTTTGGCATTCTTTTGCGTTAAATTCAAGAAAAACGAAGACTTTCAAAAAAACTTTGTTTGGCCACAATAATGGTTATTTGGACAGCATGTTTGGCGTTATGCAAAGGCGGCCAAAATATTAGCCGTATTCGAGAGTCTACTGTCATTGCAATATGCAAGCTAATTTTTGAAAGTCAATGTGTATGACATTTGAAGAGTACTCTAAGAGAAAATCATAATTAATTTTGATTCGAGCCTATGATCTGTTGTGAATTAATGATTGATATTTCACATATTTTCACAGCCTCACACAAAAAATGCGTCGTATGGCGTGACGTAAAAAGTCAATTTAGACTAGTCATATATCAGAGAAATTCAAATTTTATGATGAATGCAATCTCTAAGTATACATTCCACATGTTTTGAAATTTTTTGCAATTAATTTGACTCCTCCATCAGCATTGACAAAAACAGCGTTTTTTGCCTCATTTCCTCCCTAAAATGACACAACGTCATCGAATCAAGTTTTTGTTCAGGTATTCATTCTCAGTAGCTCGGCAGCTTTCCAATGGTATATGATTTGTTGATATTCGGATCGGTCTTTAACATTACCTTAACTATTACAGTTCGAAATGTACAGATCAACATGATATGACCTTATCTCAATTGAATTTGATTATATTTCAACACTTTTTTAAGCACTGGGCTTTTGCTATTGAGATGAGTGATTTCTATTTTTATGTAATAAAAAGAGCTGTAGCTGCAGAAATACCATAATAGTAAATCATTTCCAATTTCCTTTCTTTGACTGAAAATTTACCTCAGTCAAAATCCTTGGATTTAACTAATTCACTTGTTTCAAAATCAAACCTCAAATATGTGCACATGGAAACCATTTATTGTGTTTATTTAAAATAGAATAAGATATCAAAAATATGATAATGTATGTGTCATCACTTTCAACAAATAAAGTAAAAGTAGACATGATTGGTAGGTATGAGCTCTGCTACAAAGCGTCATCCATGTCTTTTCAAAATTACAAAATAGTGGGGAAAAGTTTCCTATAGAATAAGGCATATCAAAGGTGTAGTCGCATCCAATATTGTATAGTGGGTCAGTCAAAGTTACAAGGGGACATTCAATCACGAAACTAAACTAAAACCCTAGTAAATAAGTTGAATAATAAGGATTATTCATAAAAATAAGTACTGTGTTAATGCCCGCCATAGACCTAATATACTTATATGTTAAGTCTATGATGATTAAGCTTACAATTATGGCCTGAAAAATTGTCCTCCATGTTTCACAATTCCAAAACCGTCTATGGCTCTTCTCGGCCTGTATTTCGTCTCGTTTGGTTGATCCTTGTACTCCTGTATAGCCTGATTGAACCATTCTCCAGCCTCATTGTGTCTGCCTATCCAGGCATAATATAGCCCACATTCCTCAGCTACCTTAATTCTTCCGGTGCCCGGTTCAACCGCATCATAGGCTTTCTTGTATGCATCTTTTATCTCCTGCTGATGGTTGTCACACTGATCAAGGATAAACATGATCCTCGCATATTTCACTCCATTGAATTTCCACCCATCAGGCTTTTCCATCACGGTTTTCAGATGTGCCATGGCACCAGGGAGATATTTCTTGGTTATACTGAGCGGGATATGGTCGGATTTGATTCTCGGGTGATAAAACTCCCTTGTGACAAAAGACATTCCCATGCTATCACTTTCTGCAACATATAACAGTAGTTGATCAACTTGCTCTGGCATATTTTGTGGTTAACTTTATTGAAATATCATTGTAGACAGCAGCCAGTCTGGGTTATTGAAAGACGAAATTTGATGGCTTTGCAAGTTTTTTGCAAAACGCATATCCTGATATAACGATGCGATAATTATGGGTATAGTTAAAAAATAGAAGGTATTCTGTTACGATGGCGTGCTAGAGAGGTTGCGAAATCTTGTAAATGGCTTCTCCCGGCAAGTGGAATTGTCTTATATTATACGTTTCACTTTCCTGGTCACATTTGACATCAATGTGATACGGAGTTGCATGCTCACGGCAATAGGAAATACAAACGTAGAATTTGTTGTTCCATATTGAACGTGAAATGAGATAATTTTCTCGGATCGAAAAGTTGTTGTACCTGGCCAGATCCCACAACCTCTTTAGTCTAGAAATGACAAGGTTACAAACGGAATAGCTATAGTTTGAAACAAAGATTTTTATTTATCCCTCGAATCCCTCGAGTTCACTTACTTATGGTTTTCCATCTTCCTTTAATGCAGGAAAAAGTTTCTTTCACAAGCTCTTTGCATCCGAAGTAGATTTCTGTGCACCATTGCTGCCACAAAGCTTGGGCACAAGTGTTAGCACTCTCAAAAGTCCAGTAAAAGTTTTCTATCCACCACTCGCAGTCTGTTTGTGCTCTATTCAAGAAGTACAGTCTGCGTTCTTTGTCGTAGACGTCATAGGCCAGGTTTAGAAAATTCCGCGCTATATGCACTCTTATTTTGCTTTCAACTTTGTCTTCATGATTTACTACTATTTCAGTTGCCTTCGTGAGGCATGTCTCTGGCCTAATGTCTTCATGGTCCGTACGCTGTTTGAATTCCTCAAGTTCTCTGGATTTGTCGTCATTACTTAAATGCAGAAACTGGACCTCGGCAAGCCAAAGCCACATTTCAGCTCTATATTCATAACTGTCAGTAGCTTTGGCCCAATCGCTCAAGAAAGCTAGCTGGTCGAATGCCCGGTGCAGCATATCCCTGATATTCTCATCAGATTTCTCAAACCGGACATTATATTTGAGATTTCGTACTAGGATTTTGGCATAGTGGTAGCTGCAATACGCCTTGAGATCGGTCACGATGGGGTCATCAAATTGTTCTAACTCGAACAGGCATTCTTTGAATATCCCGACACTTTCTTCTCTAGCCTTGTCATCTCTGCTTGCTTCAGCTATGAAGTAAGCGTATTCAATCTTTGCCGTCAGTTTAGGCCGGCCGGACTTATCTGTCAGCAGATTGAGTACCTGAAAGGCAGCATCTTTTGCATTCGGTCTATCATCCACAATTAGGGCATACTTTCCTTTGTTGCACCATGTATGAACATCATCAGGCACAATCTCTGATGCTCTATCGATCAACACCTTAGCCTTATCAATGTCTTCCATAAACAAGCATGTCGCTGCATCTATATTTACATTTCTCTGAGCTCCTGGGTCGCTAACAGGTCTCCGATGTTCCACGCTCTCAAAGAGATTAGTTTTCTGTTCAGGGCTGAGCTCGTAAGAAAACAAACTGTATCTGAAAGTGTCGAAGAAGTCCATTAACTGATCTTCTTCTCGCAATTGTATGTGATCTAAAGTGAGAGAACAATTTAATACCACATAACAGTCAAATAATCATTATTTTCTCTTGCTTTGTCTGTGACAATGTTGAACTAGCAGAAGGCTATTTGCAAGAAAGCTTTTTCCAATCAATAATTATACCTATTTCCACCAAAGCACCTATAATGTATCGCATTAGTGTTGGTCTAAATTAACCAAATCTGGAAGAGGTCTAGATCAAGCATGATCTGATTTGCCTGCGTTTAGGGTTTGAGCCGCCGCCGGCTCACCAGTAGAATGGGAATGACCGGACTGCTGACAATTTGGATCAAACTTGTTCTGGTGAGGACGCTTTCACAATATATGGTAGAGAGATTTATATCAATGTAAATAATGGTTGAAGGGCCCAAGAACTATCCCAACTCTGTTGGCTGTATGACTAGACTAATGTGACCCATCAACCAACGAAAGTAAGGCTTGGAATACTTACAGTCAATCAGAGCTTTGATCTCTGGGTTGTTGATATCGTTTTGCACCATTGTTAGTGCCGTCTGTTGCATCATGTTGGTTCTGTTTAATAATTGATCGAGTCCGGTCCTGTCCAGTGGGCTCAGCAACTGGTGCATTGCCGCTGCGCTCTTTTGAAGTGTGGCCAAATGTATTGGTGTGTCACCATTCTCGTCCTCTGCCTGGAGTATTACAAGTAATCGGGCTTCACTGAGCAATGTGTGAAAATACCTCAAGATGCTAGGGCTGTCTGCATTGGCGCATTGGTGGTACAAGTTTTTCCCTTTTGCATCCTGAGATTGGATTATATCACATACATCTTCTCCGCCAGCCTTTTTTAGATCGAAGATCCACTTCATGAGTTTCTCATCGTCATGTGCAATAGCGTAATGCTCATCTGGAGCGTCAAAAACTGCATCGCTTGTTTTATTTGTTTCTGAATTGTCACTGCTTTCCACAACATTGAATTCTCCAAGTCTATCATTGTGAGCATCTCCGGTTTGTGAGAGGTCGAACATTCATATCATTCTGACATTGTTGTCCCCTTCGCCAATGGCTATTCTTTTGGTCATGTGGCTGTTCGTGGTGGGACAACTGATGAAAGTCCAGCTTAGTGACTCATGTGAATATTCGTCGAGGCTTTTTCTCGTCGCAGCCTCACTATCGCTGTAAACAAGAGTGGTCTCACGATTCTGCTGGTCTCGATCATCCATCACATCATGCCAGTCGAGATATCTCCATGGCATGTTATTCATCTCAGTGACAAACTGCCTGCGCTGACTTGGCTCTGAGATTTGCATCAGCAGCTCTTCCACAAGTGCTGCACAGCGACTTTCCATATCACCTCTAGCAGCCATCTTCTGAGTAAAAGCACACTATTGTCTCAGCTTGTTAAATACCTTACTTTTTTGCTTCTATTATGCAAAATGTAAATTTGTAACTAATAGTTGTGAGTTAGCTTGCTTAGCAACTTGCTTAGCAACTTAGCTCCTCCGGCTTATTCTAAAAAATGTTCAATAAATCAATAATTGCTCCGTTGTATCAATTCACGTAGGAATATAAAAACATCCCCTATACATACGAGGTGCATTGATATTAGAAGCCAATGAGTTGGCATTGATAAGCTGTTGGACTTTTGATTTGAAAAATTCCCCTGATTAAAAATTTGCTATCAAACCACATATAAACTCATAGAGTAAGCTTTGAGCTTTAGGGCAGGATGTCTCACTTTTCTACCTTTATAGTGTAAATTGGCATTAGCCCATCGACATAATACATAGTCTTTCAGTTAATACCTATAGATAACATTGAGAGAAGAGCATTGATTATATTGTTTGAGAAACTCGATAAAATCACTGATACTGTAGCAGTCTCTAACCAACAATGTTGCCATTTCTGTAAGTAAGCAAATTTTCAAATTATCAAGTCTGAATGCGTTTTATGTACATATTATGAATGTATGTGCGTACATATATTGTAGCCACCCCCGACCCGACAGCCTGCCCAGGCTACATTTATTGTGTGTAAATTATTAATCATCCTCGTAATAAATAATTTTACTAGCATTCCCACAATTCAACTGTAATCTGAAGTTAGACGACTCCCTGATATCATGAATGTTAACATTGGCCTGATCACACTGAAATTCTGAAACTATGCATCGATAGATACTATATCATCTAACATCAAATTGTCAGACCAAAAAAGTCAGCAAAAACTGAGTTTGAGTCATAACGATCGTATGTTATCTGGTAATGCTTTCAATAATTCAATTTTAATAAGACGATGGATTTGTCTGTTTTTTACTAATGGGGAGTTAAATTCCATCACCCCCTGTCGAGACAGAACTATGATAAACAATGATTATCGTATCTATGCGGAAACAATTGCATGAAGAATTCATTCACTCGCAAGACATAGAGTAACTTACTTCATAACATAGTTCATAGTATCGGCAACAATTCCATTGGACTACATGGTATGTATGTTTTATAATTTTTCTTTTCTTTTATAATTTTTCTTTTCTTTTATAGTTTTTCTAAGATGTTATAATGCCTTACTGTTTGTTCTTACTGACTTATATGTTTTTATTAGAGCCCTGTCTTTTTAATCTTGTAATTTCACTCCAGTGTACCACCCACAAATGGTTTTAGGAGGAAAAAATAATAAAGCTCAACATCATAATGTAACTTCTGTTGTGAAGACTATCCAATTCACCTGAATTTCTTACTTTGTGAACATGTACAAATATCAAGCTACAAATATATAACAAGATAATGCATATTGATGGTTTTAAAACATGTGATTATTTGTATAGAAGTGAATATATATATAAAAGTATATAAATATATATATATAGAAGCAGAATTTCGAATTCTTAAAAAATAATAAATAGGAGGTTTATAGATCAGAAAACTTGGTTGAACAAATGTGAGTTTGGTAATTCAGAAATAATTCACATAATGTGAATAATGAGAATAGTAGTTTATCATCACTCGGTTTTCTGTTATTTCTGTTAACTTGTGGTAACTACCAAGTTGGTGATGTGAAAGATGAAAACTTGTATTGGTGCGGACAGTTCAATTCAAGGTGCGGACAGTGGGAATATACAAGTTGTACATGTAAGTAACCACAATCATAGTCTACTCTAGTAGTAGTCCTAGTATTAATCATCAGATATCCGCTCCTTTAGGACTGACTGAGCTTTTTCTCTATACGAATGGCTGGGATCAACACAAAAGGGATTTTTGTAGTGATAAATGTTACCGTACTGATCGAGAAAACGCAAGATTTGAAAAAATACCCCATGCTATTACTTAATCTGATCTCTAATCCTAGAGTTCTTGAATAATTATGAGAGATAACAGATAAAACAATAGTGTATTATAAGTCGTATCTAATAACTTTTTTTAAAGTTTTTACCCTGTTCAACAATGATAATGCAAAAGAATAGCAATAGAGAATCAACACATCAAACACCCCGAATACATCACTGTTGTCATTATTGCTGTTGAATTGAAGGCCTTGAAGTAACAATAAAACTCCTTGTCTTAGGCTGTGAATTAGATTCCCAGTCATCAGAGCTCCAAAATAAACAACGGCAACAAAGCAAAAACCGCCAAAGTGATACAACACCGACACACAGGCTATGAGACAGCTACCAGGTCAAAGTCATCTTGAAAATAACAATCATGTGGTGGATGTTGAGACGAAATTACTCACATATCTTACTACCTATTGATACATCACTTGCTTTCCACACAGCTATCCATATGCAACACATCAGCCAGTCAGCGGCTTTAGAAGAGCTTACTCAATGCGAACTCAAGAGCCAGGATTCTAAAAGTTAACTCCGCTGAATTAAACATAACATATCTTGTTTACCTCGCACGATCACGATTCTTGCAGCCGTGAGATGCTTCATGGCAGCGTGAAGACCTCAGTCACGGCTAGTGACACAGGATACTGAAACTAGGCACAACCATGTTGGTCCAACCACTCAGGGCTGGTATGGATTACCTATCTTCAGTGCTAAGCCGTGCCTCTCTCAAGAATCTGTGATCATGAGAGGTTAATAAAGATCAGACGTTACCATACAAATACGTTCCTCATGTAGCAACAGGGGAGATAATAGACACAAGCTGCCGTAAAGCCAAGCGATCACCCATGCTTGCATCCATCGAGGCTCTTCACTTTATAAAGACTCATCTCTGACCTAGCCAAATTTAAGTCCTAGACCCTGACAATCTAGCTAAAGCTAGCTAATGCTTACTCACAAGCAACATTTCATGTGATCATCGTAACTGGCAGACACTAAACCAACATTGAAAAACTAGAAACATTGAAAAACTACTAACTTTTCAATGACTGTGACACTCCACCTAAACCAAGGACATTATCTCCTTGACTAAACCATACGAAAACAGCCAACCTACAATCGCCATCAATTAGCATAGCTTGATTGTACAACAATAGATACAGAGCAAAAACGTTTACAGCAACGGTCTACCAAAAAAATAAGGAAACTAGATATAAATCTATACTAAAATCATTCCAAATAATCATTGCGGAATATGATACTCATGCAGGACTACATAGCTTACTAGTATTTAGTAAGGAAGGACGGTCAGTCAACAATACCAACTGAAGCCACCCGCATACATCTTATAGTTTGAGAGTTATCCTCCCAATAAGAATATTACCACAACGGCTTGAAAATCAGCTGCCTCATTATTTATGAATGAAATATTGTTTCCCTATCATAAAATTGCTGAACCACGTAGTTTGGCCATATCGTATGTTGTTCGCATAGCACTCATGTTCTCATATGGGGTCATAAGAGTAAATGGTAATGACTTATTATACACTATTGTTTGGCCTGTTATTTCTCATATCACTATTCAAGTACTCTAGGATTTAAAATCAGACACAAGAAAATGCATTGGGCGTTTTTTTTAGCCCAGCTTCATTTGATCGGTCAGTAATATTTACGATGTCACAATAATCTCTTTTGTGTTAATCCCAGTCCATCCTATTGAACAAAATCTCAGTCAGTCCCAAAGAAGTGTATATTATGATAATTAATTGTGAACAGCTACTAGAGCAGAGAATGATGTGTGATGCCTTACACTTTATACTTATATGTTCCCACAAAATGCCTGCGTAATCTTTTCATATCTCTTGTCGATCATGGGTCTAAGGTGTATGCTTCTCTCTCCCTCTCCGTATTCTTCACATCGGTCAATCTGAAGGTAAAAATGAAGACATATGAGACCATTTAATATTTTATTATCATTAAAATTCGGAATGGCGTTTTGGCAGCCCAGGAATTTGGCATCAAACCTCATTGGATGAAACTTAAAATAAGTCGAAGGTCAGACCATAGCCGCCAAGGTGTTGGCTCAGATTGACCAATCATATCAGGGCAAACACATCAGCAAGTCATTCTAGGTCCAATCAAGACAATTCAGAAAATCTATGGTTAACCATGTGTTAGATATTAGAGCTTTAGGTTTGCCTGTTTGTTGATAAAAGCTTCAGTAACTCTTATCATATAGGTCAAGGGAGGTTTTAGAGAAACACAAATGTTTAACTGTCTCTCAAGATTGACTGTTGATACACATTAATGTTAATTGTATTTTTGGTCATAAATAGAAGATGACTATTTACCAATTTTGTTATAGCTGCTGCCACCAGAAAGTGTGTGTGTCAGTATGTATGTCAGCATGTTTTGTCAGAAATTTTTTGTCAAATAAAACTATTCTGTCACCATGTTTATTCTCCCACTTTCTCAGTCTTTGTGTTCAATCCTCAAAAGTGAGTTACTGTAAATATGAACAAAGCCATAAAACTATGCGACAATTCCACAATTTCATGTGCCTTAAATGTGTACGGCAGAATATGGGATAAATCCAGCCTATCTGAGTTCTAAACCCATGTCATGGAAATAAATAAGGGTTCTCCTTCATACCTCCAGATTTTTTTGAAACCTGCTAACCAAAAATGTTTTGATTCTCTTGATGTCATGTATATATTATATTAAAGTTATTGTGTATGGAATTTTCGGGTTTGCTGGGTTCAAGGATATTTGAATATAAAAGATCTCTAACTGTAATAAAACTTACCATAGAGGTTATCCGAAAATGATTCGGGAGACCTAGCTGACTGTACGCTCTCAGAAGGCCTCCCTATCATGATTTTTGTCCCCCTCATTTCCAGTCTATTGGTGTCACAGTTCATCAGAACGAGTACTTGCTGATCATTAGTTTAGGGGTTTCCTCGTGTCGCCTGCCACAGAAGACTGAAATCTGATCACCATAATATAATCGGATTGCTTTCCAGTAAACAGAGACCTGCCATGTTTGTGCTTGGTAATCTCTGTGCAGATTCGGATTGGCCTCGCCATCATAAATTGTAACTCTGACCAATATGGTAAAGTTTGAAATGTGAATAACAGATCATTCTGTATGTCTTTGCAATGGCCTGAACCAAATCCATCGTCAATGCTCTTATTACCTGAGCAGCAGACTTTGGTATTTTAGTCTGGACTTGTCCCCTCATGGCAAAAGAAATGACAACTACTTAATAACTGTCATAAAAACGCCTCAGAGAGGAATTATCTTGCATGGCATGTTATGATGCAGTATATAATGTAGAGCCATGATGTTGTAATAGGAGAAAAATTTGAACTTGGTTTAAACATGCAAGGCTGAGACAAGTGATCATATGCTGTATTTTGATTATGTAATTACAGATTTTACATGGAGAACAGTATATTGAGTTATACAAACCAGTCTCTACATCAGGTGCGTTCAGAACTCAATCAGAGGTGGTCAATGTCATTGATAAGGGATCTGGTGCTGTCGTCATTAACAACCGTGAGTATGAACAACTTTTTTAATTTTGTTTAGATTAGTGATTTGGTTGGAAGCCATAACAAGGTGATCACCACTAATCATTAAATCATGGATATTTGAGAGTATATACACTTTCAGTAGAAAGTGATATTTTCTAGCTGAACAGAAGATGATCGATGGCTCTTATTCTATGACTTTTATTGCTAAACATGTGGGAACTGACTTTTTGGTCAGTAGTACCTGATCTATCTTGCCAACTGCTGTTACAATCGTAACAACCAATGGCTCATCAATCTTATTATATGGCTCTCTATTACGAAAAAGTAAAAGTGCCCCAACCTATGTATCAGTATGGCATGGACACTTTATAAAGGAAGGTGGTATAAAAAGCTCTACAAAGAATTCTTATTTTTCACGAGCAGTAACTGTACATGATGACGAGGGCGATAAGGTAGCCCCGATTCAGATGGCAACTTTTGTGGTCGGAGCCGGATGATTCGGAGGTAAGAGAACTCCAGACAAAGCTTTAGCCAGTGTAAAGCATCCCAACAGGCAGGCAGACGCACACATGCAGGAGACTACCTGTATTGATCAGGTGAGTGGAATGTTCAGAGGAATTGTGGGAATGAATTGATTTGGCAGCCGGCAGATTTTCACAACTGCTTAGATAAGAATTTTTATTCCCAATTTGCCATTGGATTTTTTTGTTTTATGTTGAAAATCTGCAATAAATGATATCTGTTCCTGTTTTTATTAACCGCTGTCATCCATGCCAACAGTTTCATGGAATTATTTGTGTTGATGAGTGGAACAACTCGGAAAATTCACCCAAAAAAAGTTAATTCCCTAGGTGAATATAATGTGCCATTTCAATCAATCTACAGCATTGACTTCCTTGGCTTTAGATGAGATTGCTGTAAAATAATGGATTTGCAAGCTGTATTTAAAATGCCATCTCTCATCAGCTTTACTGTGGACAACTATTTATAAATATAGTAATCTTCAAAGCATGATATTGAATATTGTTTTACATATTGTTAATGTCATACAGGCTGCATTATACAGATTGAGTGGAGATAGGAACCCACTTCATCTTGACCCAAGCTTTGCTGCCATGGGAGGTAAGTGCGAAGATAACTCAACTTACCTGTACATAGATAACAACAGGTAGATTATTATGTGCTAGATTATATCGTAGAAGTGCTTTTCTACAAGTGAACAAATCTGTTTTGTGTGTTGAGCCAAGAAGGAAACCTGGAAAAGCCTGTGAATCTGGGACAATAGACTTGGACTCATCCTCGTGTATGATAAACGTCATATATGGCTCATCCGGTGTTGGCAAAAGTTGTGATCTGATTATTCGAAATCTGTACATTAGTTCATTCAAAGAAGTGCACTGGTTAATAGTAAATTATATGGGCATTACTCACACAAAAGTCTCATGCTGGAAAATACAAATACCTTATTTACTGCCATCACAACATGTACAGGTAAATGTGGAAAATTACATCTCATCTCCCCTGGTTCTAAAGCCTCACAACTAATAAACATCCACACAAAAATGGTGTGCTTGCTGCTATAAGCGCAATAATCTTGTCTCCAACTTGTATATCTCTGCCCTTGATGTAATTTGCCAGGTTTTGAGCAGCCAATCCTACATCGTTTGTGCACGCTTGGATTCGCCTGCAGACATGTCCTAGCACAAGTATGCTGATAATGATGTCACCAGATTCAAAGCAATGAAAGTTAGATTCTCTAAACCATTTATCCCAGGTCAGACAATCAAAACTAACATGTGGAAAGAGGGAAATAGAGTCTTCTTTGAGTCCGAGGTAACTCATGTAGACCACACTGACATCGAGATTACACTATTAACAAGTGTATCTCTGATCGTTGGAGTCAATTAAGTAGCAGTGCCTAACATGTTCTAACCCCTTATTAATAAAATTCAACATGGGTCGTCACATCAAATTCCTTGTGATGGAACTCTTACTCAGTAAATTAATTCTCTTTCTATCGATCAGAGATATACATGCAATAGTATATCACGTGATCAGTGTGCATGTAGACTACAGGTGGTCATGTTAATAAAAATGAGATTTACTTTTGTCAATCTGTGTTCTTTTGCACATCACTTGGTAGGTAGTCTAAGTGCTCAGACTCCAAGGCGCAGGGAGTTACTTGCGCAAGTAACTCCCTGCGCCTTGGAGTCTGAGCACTAAGACTACGTGGTAGGAGGCTTTCGCAAACAACCACATCGCGCCAGTTGCTCAGGAAGGCAATGTACCTACAGTTGTACTTTCCATAGACACACTATTCCTAATGTAAGCTAACATAATTCTCATTCTATGGTAGCTCTATAGCATAAACATATAAATACATAGTACATGCATAGTACATGCATCTATTTATATTTAAGCTGTTAAGAAAAGTTTTTGCTCCTGATGCGTCTTGGTTATGCAGTCTTCGCTTACATTCTCTAATCACATTGACTCACTCACTCGTTTGTCTGACTGTAGGTTGTGGAGACCGGTAATGTTGCTATAACTGGTGGATTTGTGGACCTGCATTCTGATTATACCAACTCAAAATTGTAACTCTTCATACGACTGGCTGTTTCATTTTATACTGGTAAACACAGACATCATCTAGAGTCTAGATCCATCCGATGCCTTATTTAGACCGAGCCCTTGATTTAAGTATTACAGTTCGAAATGTACAGATCAACATGATATGACCTTATCTCAATTGAATTTGATTATATTTCAACACTTTTAAGCACTGGGCTTTTGCTATTGAGATGAGTGATTTCTATTTTTATGTAATAAAAAGAGCTGTAGCTGCAGAAATACCATAATAGTAAATCATTTCCAATTTCCTTTCTTTGACTGAAAATTTACCTCAGTCAAAATCCTTGGATTTAACTAATTCACTTGTTTCAAAATCAAACCTCAAATATGTGCACATGGAAACCATTTATTGTGTTTATTTAAAATAGAATAAGATATCAAAAATATGATAATGTATGTGTCATCATTTTCAACAAATAAAGTAAAAGTAAACATGATTGGTAGGTATGAGCTCTGCTACAAAGCGTCATCTATGTCTTTTCAAAATTACAAATTAGTGGGGAAAAGTTTCCTATAGAATAAGGCATATCAAAGGTGTAGTTGCATCCAATATTGTATAGTGGGTCAGTCAAAGTTACAAGGGGACATTCAATCACGAAACTAAACTCAAACCCTAGTAAATAAGTTGAATAATAAGGATTATTCATAAAAATAAATACTGTGTTAATGCCGCCATAGACCTAATATACTTATATGTTAAGTCTATGATGCCCGCACTCTTACCAGTTCATGATCAACTAGAGCTTACAATTATGGCCTGAAAAATTGTCCTCCACGTTTCACAATTTCAAAACCGTTTATGGCTCTTCTCGGTCTGTATTTCTTCTTGTTTGGTTGATCCTCGTACTCCTGTATAGCCTGATTGAACCATTCTCCAGCCTCATTGTGTCTACCTATCCAGGCATAATATAGCCCACATTCCTCAGCTACCCTAATTCTTCGGGTACCCGGTTCACCTGCATCATAGGCTCTCTGGTATGCGTCTTCTATCTCCTGCTGATGGTTGTCATACTGATCAAGGATAAACATGATCCTCGCATATTTCACTCCATTGACTTTCCACCCATTAGGCTTTTCCATCACGGTTTCCAGATGTGCCATGGCACCAGGGAGATATCTGTTGGTTATACTGAGCGGGATATGGTCGGATCTGATTCTCGGGTGATAGAACTCCCCTGTGACAAAGTCCATTCCCACGCTATCATTTGCTGCAACATATAACAGTAGTTGATCAACTTGCTCTGGCATATTTTGTGGTTAACTTAATTGAAATGTCATTGTAGACAGCAGCCAGTCTGGGTTATTGAAAGACAAAATTTGATGGCTTTGCAAGTTTTTTGCAAAACGCATATCCTGATATAACGATGCGATTATTATGGGTATAGTTAAAAAATAGAAGGTATTCTGTTACGATGGCGTGCTAGAGAGGTTGCGAAATCTTGTAAATGGCTTCTCCCGGCAAGTCGAATTTTCTTATATTATACGATTCACTTTCCTGGTCACATTTGACATCAATGTGATACGGAGTTGCATGCTCACGGCAATAGGAAACACAAACGTAGAATTTGTTGTTCCATATTGAACGTGAAATGAGATAATTTTCTGGGATCGAAAAGTTGTTGTACCTGGCCAGATCCCACAACCTCTTTAGTCTAGAAATGACAAGGTTACAAACGGAATAGCTATAGTTTGAAACAAAGATTTTTATTTATCCCTCGAATCCCTCGAGTTCACTTACTTATGGTTTTCCATCTTCCTTTAATGCAGGAAAAAGTTTCTTTCACAAGCTCTTTGCATCCGAAGTAGATTTCTGTGCACCATTGCTGCCACAAAGCTTGGGCACAAGTGTTAGCACTCTCAAAAGTCCAGTAAAAGTTTTCTATCCACCACTCGCAGTCTGTTTGTGCTCTATTCAAGAAGTACAGTCTGCGTTCTTTGTCGTAGACGTCATAGGCCAGGTTTAGAAAATTCCGCGCTATATGCACTCTTATTTTGCTTTCAACTTTGTCTTCATGATTTACTGCTATTTCAGTTGCCTTCGTGAGGCATGTCTCTGGCTTAATGTCTTTATGGCCCGTACGCTGTTTGAATTCCTCAAGTTCTCTGGATTTGTCGTCATCACTTAAATGCAGAAACTGGACCTCGGCAAGCCAAAGCCACATTTCAGCTGTATATTCCGCACTGTCAGTAGCTTTGGCCCAATCGCTCAATAAAGCTAGCTGATCGAATGCCCGGTGCAGCATTTCCCTGATATACTCATCAGACTTCTCAAACCGGACGTTACTTTTGAGATTTCGTACTAGGATTTTCGCATAGTGGTAGCTGCAATACGCCTTGAGATCGGTCGTGATGGGATCATCAAATTGTTCTAACTCGGTCAGGCATTCTTTGAATATCCCGACGCTTTCTTCTCTAGCCTTGTCATCTCTGCTTGCTTCAGCAATGAAGTAAGCGTATTCAATCTTTGCCCTCAGTTTAGGCAGGCCGGACTTTTTTGTCAGCAGATTGAGTACCTGAAAGGCAGCATCTTTTGCTTTCCGTCTATCATCCACAGTTAGGGCATACTTTCCTTTGTTGCACCATGTATGAACATCATCAGGCGCAATCTCTGATGCTCTATCGATCAACACCTTAGCCTTATCAATGTCGTTCATAAACAAGCATGTCGCTGCATCCATATTTACATTTCTCTCAGCTCCTGGATCGCTAACAGGTCTCAGGTGTTCCACGCGATCAAGGAGACTAGCTTCCTGTCTAGGGTTGAGCTCGTAAGAAAACAAACTGTATCTGAAAGTGTCGAAGAAGTCCATTAACTGATCTTCTTCTCGCAATTGTTTGTGATCTAAAGTGAAAGAACAATTTAATACCATATAACAGTCAAATAATCATTATTTTCTCTTGCGTTGTCTGTGACAATGTTGAACTAGCAGAAGGCCATTTGCAAGTAAGCTTTTTCCAATCAATAATTATACCTATTTCCACCAAAGCACCTATGATGTATCGCATTAGTGTTGGTCTGAATTGACCAAATCTGGAAGAGGTCTAGATCAAGCATGATCTGATTTGCCTGCGTTTAGGGTTTGAGCCGCCGCCAGTAGAATGGGAATGACCGGACTGCTGACAATTTGGATCAAACTTGTTCTGGTGAGGACGCTTTCACAATATATGGTAGAGAGATTTATATCAATGTAAATAATGGTTGAAGGGCCCAAGAACTCTCCCAACTCTGTTGGCTGTATGACTAGACTAATGTGACCCATCAACCAACGAAAGTAAGGCTTGGAATACTTACATGCAATCAGAGCTTTGATCTCTGTGTTGTTGATATTGTTTTGCACCATTGTTAGTGCCGTCTGTTGCATCATGTTGGTTCTGTTTAATAATTGATCGAGTCCGGTCCTGTCCAGTGGGCTCACCAACTGGTGCATTGCCGCTGCGCTCTTATGAAGTGTGGCCAGATGTATTGGTGTGTCACCATTCTCGTCCTCTGCCTGGAGTATTGCAAGTAATCGGGCTTCACTGAGCAATGTGCCAAAATACTTCAAGATGCTAGGGCTGTCTGCATTGGCGCATTGGTGGTACAAGTTTTTCCCTTCTGCATCCTGAGATTGGATTATATCACTTTCATCTTCTCCGCCAGCCTTTTTTAGAACAAAGATCCACTTCATGAGTTTCTCATCGTCATGCGCAATAGCGTAATGCTCATCTGGAGCGTCAAAAACTGCATCGCTTTCCACAACATTGAATTCTCCAAGTCTATCATTGTGAGCATCTCCGGTTTGTGAGAGGTCGAACATTCGTATCATTCTGACATTGTTGTCGCCTTTGCCAATGGCTATTCTTTTGGTCATGTGGCTGTTCGTGGTGGGACAACTGATGAAAGTCCAGCTTAGTGACTCATGTGAATATTCGTCGAGGCTTTTTCTCATCGCAGCCTCACTATTGCTGTAAACAAGAGTGGTCTCGCGATTCTGCTGGTCTCGATCATCCATAGCCATTCTACTCATCAGTTCAGCTAAGTTCACATCCCGCCAGTTGAGATATCTCCATGGCATGTTATTCATCTCAGTGACAAACTTCTTGCGCTGACTTGTCTCTGAGATTTGCATCAGCAGCTCTTCCACAAGTGCTGCACAGCGACTTTCCATATCACCCTGCCATAATAATCCACCTTCTAATGGGATATCAGTTTCTGTCTCTGCATGGTAACTTTGTGATTGTGTAACCTCACTTGGTCTTGATGGTGTTAGTGCACCTTTGGTAGCCATCTTCTGTGTAAAAGCACGTACACTATCGTCTCAGCTTGTTAAATACCTTACTTTTTTGCTTCTATTATGCAAAATGTAAATTTGTAACTAATAGTTGTGAATTAGCTTGCTTAGCAACTTTTCAATCACCGCTGCTGAATGTTCAGTAAATCAATTGCTCCTTTACCGTGTATAAATTGCTCCTTTTTTTCGTAGGAATATAAAAACTTCCCCTATACAGGGAATTCCCAAGTTTATTGCTTACTTGATCAAAGTGCATTGATATTAGAAGCCAATGAGTTGGCATTGATAAGCTGTTGGACTTTTGATTTGAAAAATTCCCCTGATTAAAAATTTGCTATCAAACCACATATAAACTCATAGAGTAAGCTTTGAGCTTTAGGGCAGGATGTCTCACTTTTCTACCTTTATAGTGTAAATTGGCATTAGCCGATCGACATAATACATAGTCTTTCAGTTAATACCTATAGATAACATTGAGAGAAGAGCATTGATTACATTGTTTGAGAAACTCGATAAAATCACTGATACTGTAGCAGTCTCTAGCCAACAATGTTGCCATTTCTGTAAATAAGCAAATTTTCAAATTATCAAGTCTGAATGCGTTTTATGTACATATTATGAATGTATGCGCGTACATATATTGTAGCCACGGCCCCCGACCCGACAGCCTGCCCTGGCTACATATATTGTGTGTAAATTATTAATCATCCTCGTAATAAATAATTTTACTAGCATTCCCACAATTCAACTGTAATCTGAAGTTAGACGACTCCCTGATATCATGAATGTTAACATTGGCCTGATCATACTGAGATTCTGAAACTATGCATCGATAGATACTATATCATCTAATATCAAATTGTCAGACCAAAAAAGTCAGCAAAACTGAGTTTGAGTCATAACGATCGTATGTTATCTGGTATTGCTTTCAATAATTCAATTTTAATAAGACGATGGATTTGTCTGTTTTTTACTAATGGGGAGTTAAATTCCATCACCCCCTGTCGAGACAGAACTATGATAAACAATGATTATCGTATCTATGCGGAATCAATTGCATGAAGAATTCATTCACTCGCAAGACATAGAGTAACTTAATTCATAACATATTTCATAGTATCGGCAACAATTCGATTAGACTACATGGTATGTAACTTCTGTTGTGTAGACTATCAAATTCACCTGAATTTCTTACTTTGTGAACATGTACAAATATCAAGCTACAAATATATAACAAGATAATGTATAATGATGGTTTTAAAACATGTGATTATTTGTATAGAAGTGAATATATATATAAAAGTATATATATATATATTGAAGCAGAATTTCGAATTCTTAAAAAATAATAAATAGGAGGTTTATAGATCAGAAAACTTGGTTGAACAAATGTGAGTTTGGTAATTCAAAAATAATTCACATAATGTGAATAATGAGAATAGTCGGTTTTCTGTTGTTTCTGTTAACTTGTGGTAACTACCAAGTTGGTGATGTGAAAGATGAAAACTTGTACTGGTGCGGACAGTTCAATTCAAGGCGCGGACAGTGGGAATAACAAGCTGTACATGTAAGTAACCACAATTATAGTCTACTCTAGTAGTAGTCCTAGTATTAATCATCAGATATCCGCTCCTTTAGGACTGACTGAGCTTTTTCTCAATAGGAATGGCTGGGATCAACACAAAAGGGATTTTTGTGGTGATAAATGTTACCGTACTGATCGAGAAAAAGCAAGATTTAAAAAAATGCCCAATGCTATTACTTAATCTGATCTCTAATCCTAGAGTTCTTGAATAATTATGAGAGATAACAGATGAAACAATAGTGTATTATTTATAAGTCGTATCTAATAAATTTTTTTAAAGTTTTTACCCTGTTCAATCAATCAACACATCAAACACCCCGAATACATCACTGTTGCCATTTGCTGTTGAATTGAAGGCCTTGAAGTAACAATAAAACTCCTTGTCTTAGGCTGTGAATTAGATTCCCAGTCATCAGAGCTCCAAAATAAACAACGGCAACAAAGCAAAAACCGCCAAAGTGATACAACACCAACACACAGGCTATGAGACAGCTACCAGGTCAAAGTCATCTTGAAAATAACAATCATGTGGTGGATGTTGAGCCAGAACTACTCACATATCTTACTACCTATTGATCCATCACTTGCTTTCCACACAGCTATCCATATGCAACACATCAGCCAGTCAGCGGCTTTAGAAGAGCTTACTCAATGCGAACTCAAGAGCCAGGATTCTAAAAGTTAACTCCTCTGAATTAAACATAACATATCTTGTTTACCTCGCACGATCACGATTCTTGCAGCCGTGAGATGCTTCATGGCAGCGTGAAGACCTCAGTCACGGCTAGTGACACAGGATACTAAAACTAGGCACAACCATGTTGGTCCAACCACTCAGGGCTGGTATGGGATACCTATCTTCAGTGCTAAGCCGTGCCTCTCTCAAGAATCTGTGATCATGACAGGTTAATAAAGATCAGACGTTACCATACAAATACGTTCCTCATGTAGCAACAGGGGAGATAATAAACACAAGCTGCCGTAAAGCCAAGCGATCACCCATGCTTGCATCCATCGAGGCTCTTCACTTTATAAAGACTCATCTCTGACCTAGCCAAATTTAAGTCCTAGACCCTGACAATCTAGCTAAAGCTAGCTAATGCTTACTCACAAGCAACATTTCATGTGATCATCGTAACTGGCAGACACTAAACCAACATTGAAAAACTAGAAACATTGAAAAACTGCTAACTTTTCAATGACTGTGACACTCCACCTAAACCAAGGACATTTGTCTCCTTGACTAAACCATACGAAAACAGCCAACCTACAATCGCCATCAATTAGCATAGCTTGATTGTACAACAATAGATACAGAGCAAAAATGTTTACAGCAACGGTCTACCAAAAAATAAGGAAACTAGATATAAATCTATACTAAAACCATTCCAAATAATCATTGCGGAATATGATACTCATGCAGGACTACAAAGCTTACTAGTATTTAGTAAGGAAGGCCGGTCAGTCAACAATACCAACTGAAGCCACCCGCATACCTCTTATAGTTTGAGAGTTATCCTCCCAACAAGAATATTACCACAACGGCTTGAAAATCAGCTGCCTCATTATTTACGAATGAAATATTGTTTCCCTATCATAAAATTGCTGAACCACCTAGTTTGGCCATATCGTATGTTGTTCGCATAGCACTCATGTTCTCATATGGGGTTATAAGAGTAAATGGTAATGACTTATTATACACTATTGTTTGACCTGTTATTTCTTATATCACTATTCAAGTACTCTAGGATTTAAAATCAGACTCAAGAAAAAGCATTGGACATTTTTTATAGCTCAGCTTCATTTGATTGGTACGGTAATATTTACCATGTTACAATAATCTCTTTTGTGTTAATCCCAGCCCATCCTATAGAACAAAATCTCAGTCAGTCCCAAAGAAGTGTACATTATGATAATTAATTGTGAACAGCTACTAGAGCAGAGAATGATGTGTGATGACTTACACTTTATACTTATATGTTCCCACAAAATGCCTGCGTAATCTTCATATATCTTTTGTCGATCATGGGTTTAAGGAGTATTCTTCTCTCTCCCTCTCCGTATTCTTCACATCGGTCAATCTGAAGGTAAAAATGAAGACATACGAGACCATTTAATATTTTATTATCATTAAAATTCGGAATGGCGTTTTGGCAGCCCAGGAATTCGGCATCAAACCTCATTGGATGAAACTTAAAATAAGTCGAAGGTCAGACCATAGCCGCCAAGGTGTTGGCTCAGATTGACCAATCATATCAGGGCAAACACATCGGCAAGTCATCTAGGTCCAATCAAGACAATTCAGAAAATCTATGGTTAACCATGTGTTAGATATTAGAGCTTTAGGTTTGCCTGTTTGTTGATAAAAGCTTCAGTAATTTTTATCATATTATAGGTCAAGGGAGGTTTTACAGAAACACCAATGCTTAACTGTCTCTCAAGGTTGACTGTTGATATACATTAATGCTAATTGTATTTTTGGTCAAAAATAGAAGATGACTATTTTACCAATTTTCTTATAGCTGCTGCCACCAGAAAGTGTGTGTGTCAGTATGTATGTCAGCATGTTTTGTCAGAAACTTTTTGTCAAATGAAACTATTCTGTCACCATGTTTATTCTCTCACTTTCTCAGTCTTTGTGTGCAATCCTCAAAAGTGAGTTGCTGTAAATATGATCAAAGCCATAAAACTATGCGACAATTCCACAATTTCATGTGCCTTAAATGTGTACGACAGAATATGGGATAAATCCAGCCTATCTGAGTTCAAAAACCACGTCATGGAAATAAATAAGGGTTCTCCTTCATACCTCCAGATTTTTTTAAAACCTGCTAACCAAAAAAGTTTTGATTCTCTTGATGTCATGTATATATTGTATTAAAGTTATTGTGTATGGAATTTTTGGGTTTGCTGGGTTCAAGGATATTTAAATATAATAGATCTCTAACTGTAATAGAACTTACCATAGAGGTTATCTGAAAATGATTCGGGAGTCCTGGCTGACTGTACGCTCTCAGAAGGCCTCCCTATCATGATTTTTGTCCCCCACATTTCCAGTCTATCGGTGTCACAGTTCATCAGAACGAGTACTTGCTGATCATTAGTTTAGGGGATTCCTCGTGTCGCCTGCCACAGAAGACTGATAGATTCCTGAAAATAAACGATGTAAGACTTTCACAATGCATGCCTAGAATTTGATCAAGGTTTATTATCGATCTACTAAACACCATAACATGATAGTGTATGGATTTCAAGGAGAGCAGCTGTGACCTTTTCAAGTGTTAAGCTGTTTGAATCTTGTCACGCACTGAATTCATGGCAAAATAAGTAATGAATCTCCCACTGTTATCGAACCTACCATAGCACCTATCTAGCAGCTGTCCATAAATGATCCGGGAGGCCTGACTGACTGTTCGTATGTAGGATGGCCTCCCTATCATTTTTATAGCCCACTTTCCCTGTCTTTGCATTGCCGTTTACCAGAAGAAGTGTGTCGCTGTTAAAAGGAATATATGTTTTCAATTATTGTTATACTCTACTACAAACATCAAATTCTACTACTTCTGGTGTCATATAAGACTAACACAGAAAATAGTTCAAATCATTGTATTCAAGCTTAATCTTCACGGAGTTAGTACTTGCTAACTCCGTGAGCTATTCACTTAGTTAGCAAGCACTAAGTTTGTAAATGTGAGTAAATGTGAGTAAATGTGAGTAAATGTGAGTAAATGTGGTAAGTTTTACCTAGCTGGATTCAGGTTTAGAATATTAATAATCTCCCTGCTGTACTCAAACTTACCATAGAAGTAGTTCGACGGAGACTTGGGAGGCTCGACTGACAGTTCGTGCACAGATGGCCTTCCCTATCACTTATTTTTATGTCCTCCAATCTCACAGTATTTGTGGTCCAGTTCACAAGAGCGACTGAGATTGGGATGCTGTAAATATGGTTCAAGTTTTTCATGAAGGCAGTTCAATTAATGCCTCAATTAAAAACTAAAACGACACAGCATAATAAGGATTCATGCAAGTCTATTGGAGTATCAAAAGTTCCGCTTATAAACAATATTTCATTTTTTTATTGAGGTTTTAGTGAATGTCAAGAGCTCATCAAGGTAATTATCACCAAAGAATAATATCTCATTGACAGAACTGTTACAGCGCTTCTCAGTTTTTTATTTCCATTTTCCATGGTACTCATACCAACCAAATAAGTGATTCGACTATGATTTGGGAGGCCTGGCTTGTTGTCCGCTCTCAGAACGCCTCCCTGTTATTATTTTATTCTCCCATTTTCCTGTCTATTTGTCAACATGCTGCTTCCCAGAACGACTTACTCTTTGCTGTAAATATCAATAAAGTCATGTATGGAGGTAAAAGTATTTAATTATTATCAAAAATGCTATCAAGGCTACCAAAGCATCAGAACCTAAGTGGTTAATTGATGGAAAAACATTGCAAAGATCGCAATTACATTATAGGCTATCACTCTAAATTTTACCAGTACACAAGCTAAGATATGTCAACAGCTCAGCAATCAAGACACTTGGCTAGTAAATTACTCTCTCCGTACTACCAGATTGTCAAAGCTCTGAATATATTGGTATGTCATTGCTTCCGTCGCACAGTGAAGGGCTTCGCCAGTCTTATAATCATGTTTGGAATTCAAGGAATGTATCATGTACTTTATTGGTCGCAGTGCATGGGGTGATAACTCTTAACCTGATTTAAGTATCCTAAAAATATCATCATACTCACCATGATGAAAAGAGTGATGAAGAGATAGAAAGAAACCCCTGACTTTATGTGATTCACCCTGAGTTGCTTCTGGTTTGTAATCTCATCACTTGTATGAGTGTTTCAGGCCCAATCATAACCTCCAGAAATGATAAGTCTCCAGAAAAATGTTCATTCAGTACAGCAGCATGTCTGAAAAATATTTGGACAGCGATAAGGCACCACATCATCGATGCCAATACCGCATTACCACAATAGTATGTTCGGTTATTAGTTTACGAAGCTGAGGCTTAACGCAAGGCATAAGCATTGGTAACAATACAAAACGGAAATTAAACTACATTATAGTATTTCATCTTATCATGTTCACCTAATGATGACAGAAGAAACTGTAAAGCAGCTACAAAAAGTAATCAGAATATAGTAGCAAACATTGGAACTTGATACAAGGCCATCAGGTTAACTCACCTATCAAGCTCCTCAAAGAAGTCTCTTCAGCTTGCGTGCTGGTGCCAAACTGATTTGAGATCATGGAGAATGGCTTCAAAATAATGTATGATGTCATTGTGATGTTAGGAATTTCAACAAAGAAAAAATCAGCAAAATGTAATAGTGATAAAAATTTACCGGGTTTGGAGTTCTCTCCACACAGTGCCATTGGCAAGAAATTCACATCCATGTCTAGATTATAGTGTTATTGTTTTTTTATTTGACAAACCGTATCATTTTTCACCAAACATCTTGAATATATATAAAGGGGGATATAGCAAGCTCTTTTATTAATGGGAGTTGTCCGATGTCTTTACAAGGTTAGCCGACTCGTGATACTAAATCATGTTACGCGGATATGCTGGATTGATTGACTCTGCTGTTTTCTTGTTCAACTTTGTGCTTGTTCAGTTTCAGTGTACATGCAACAGCACTAGCAGCCACTTAGGACCGCTGAGAATTTTATCTTTGTGGAGAACACATGATCAGGATACAATAATATAACGCAGCATTGTATCAGCTGCATATTGGATATTTTCACTTTTCATATTTTTCGCTGTGCTCTGCAGACAGAGAAAAGTCTAAATTAAATTACTTCAAATCGGAAGATTTAAGAGAAAAATCAGACATAACTGCTTTATAGCAAGTAGCGATAACATGTAAATACTATTGATGCCAATAGAGGATTCCAATTTGTGAATCAGATCATCAATGCTCAGTTTAGTCGTATCAGTGCAAGTCCCTGCATGAATTATTTGGGTTTTTTATGTCAGAAGAACTTAGTTCTCCAACTTACAGCAAATTCACCTTGTTGTCTGCTTGTTTGGGTTTCGAAATAAACAAATGTGATATTACTATAGAGTTTTTACTCATTTTTTGCAGGCCCTACTTATTTTGGGTGGGCTATAATGGTTTTTATACTCTTGCATTTTTTTATAATATGCTTTCCTGTGATTATCGTAACCCCAAGGAGTTAAGAGAGTTTTTCTCTAGCTGCTGGAACAACATCAGGATAAACTAATAGCCTTCTCAAAATTTATTGTGAAAATATTGGATTATTATATATACATAATTACAATTTTCAGTTCAACTTTTTTAACGATCAAATAACCATGAACAAACAGCAACCAGGGAAGATAAGATAATATGTTATGGTTTGATTAAGCACACTATTTTTAGCCAAAAAATAGACTTGTGTGACAATGAAATTGACAGTTCTGCAGCTCATGAAAAAGAAATTGGAATAGAAAGAACTACACTCGCGATTCGGAGTGATGGATTAGTGGTCACAGTTGTGTGTAATCTGACAGTTTGGATTTAGGGATGATATGCAGAATAGGATACTCCACCACTGTCTTACCGCTCAAATTTTTGCTCAACGGCAAACTCATATCCATTAAGGAGATAGTCTTAGGTTTATTCAAATGTTCGGCTTCTAATCCAACAGCTAAGGTCTGTATTAATTCTTGCCCATTTTCTGGATTGCTTTCTTTTATCTTAGAACGTAGAATAGCCAGCTTTCCAACCTTTTCTTCATCCAGATGCTTGATGAAATCAGTGTCACAATATACAACACGCTGTAGCAGATCTGCTAGCGGTATGGTTTCGTCCACTGTAGCCTCTTCGTACTCATGCTTATCGAATAGCCAACAAACATGCCAACACATTTTTGTAGAACGATGAACACCTTCAGCAGACCTTGAGTTACAGTATGTTGTGTTCAGCCTTCGTCTTGTGGTGAGGAATGGAGATAGTTTCAAGTTGATTCTTCTCATAGAGGCAGCCTTTCTCAGTTTGTTCAGCACATCTTTGCTACACCCTAAACTGACTGTTCCTGACCCTGCTCTAGAAGTTGACTTTATGGGACCTTTCATGCAGGCAACTTTTCTGGCTGAATTTTCAAGAAAAGACATGTCATCAACTAAATTTTTATAGCTGAATTCTTTTACCTTGACGAATTGTTCTATCTTTCTCTTCCCATTACACTCCATAGTCTGTTTATGGCTTTTTACACACTCAAGTGAGCATGTTCTGGTGGAACATCCAGGACATCTATATATTGAAGATACCTTTCTACAGATTTCACAAGGAGTTGGTTCTTTCTGAGACATGATGATCAGGTTTTACAGTTTTTGATGATCATGCTTGTTTTGCTCTAATCATTTAGCTCTATATCCTTACATGCCAATGAATATTTCAGGGCCGGGTGTTTTAAACCCATCCTTATACTTAGGCTCTCAGTTGTTTTTAAACCGGAAGTTAAGAACAATGTTGAGTAGCTAAAATCAGGTCATCTTGCTTTTCCCAGGCCAAGTACTGTTTACTGCTTGTTGATTGGTGACAAAAACCTATTACATGTAATCTGGGTGGCTATTGGTTTAAATAAATTTAATTGTACTGGGTGAAGAAAGCTAACATTCATTCCAAAACAAAGCTTATAATCCAGCTCATCAAGATCCCACTCACTCACTTGTTTCACTTGAGACAGAATCACTTCCAGCTCAGTAGTGTAAGGTGTGCAGGTATGTATGAATTGGTGATATTTATGTATGGAAATCAGTGCTCAGTGACTCTGAGATCTTAAAATCAATAGTAACAATGCTGGTTGTATATGATGAGTTCATAGAATAGATGATGTTACTGAACCGACTGACTGATAGAAAGATTAACTAACTTTCTCTCTCTTCTACTACCTACTCAGTAGCAATCTAGTTTTAGGTTTAATAATATTAATATTAATGGTAGCAAGTACAGTGCTTGCTAAAGCAGTCCTAAAGCCTAAATTAAAACACCTTATCTATAATCTATACAAGATTCTACTACTGGCCACATTGTTGTTCAAAAGTTCAATTACAGTAACTGTAATTGTAACAGTTCATTATTATAGATAGGCCTATCATTTATCTATTACTATTAGGCTTACTTTGCCTTCAGATACTTTATCTCTATCTCATACCCATGATGAGCCATAATAATGTTCATATGGTTCAAATTAAGAGCATACCACCACTATTTCAGTTACATAATCAAGGGAGGTGATTGCTGCTCAGGCCCTTGGCACACTTCATGCTTTTGTCCACGGTTTCTTAAGTAACTGTTCGATTGAAGAAACTTTAACATAGTGGCTACCAGATACATTGATCGTTCATCTAAGGCCTTGAATGCCGCATACCTTGTAAACTTTTCACCTCTTAATTTAGGCCAACTAAAGCTTACATGTTTTGAACTGCTTCTGCGTTGTACAGTGACACACTGAATTTTACTTTGAATTGTTCAATCTTCCTTGGCTAATGTTTAAAGATCCTTGTTTCAGCATGTCCTCTAATATATGTTTGTACTGGCTAGACCTACTCCTCTTATAGAGGCCATATAGGCTACTGTCAACTCCTGGGTGCTTTGTACATTCCTTATTTGTCATGATTCCTTGTCAGATTTTGACCATTTCTTTCCTGGCAAGACTTTTAAGGTTGATTCAATTGTTGTGGTAGCTGATCTAGCTTGCAATTCTGGTATATTTCAAAAAGACTAGTATTAGGTACTCTGTGGTTTGTTAGCATTATGTAATTGCTTGAGAATATACACTGTTTATTTCTAATTAGACATATGTAAGACTAAATAGGCCTATTAATATATTGTGTTTGTTAATTGTCTATGGAATGATCTCGTAATATCAGAGTGGACTCAATGCAACAACTAGTCCTGACAGTTTCCTAGCTTATAAATGACTATGCACATATACTCCCTATGAGACAAGCTATAAACACTCCCCCTCCTAAATATGCCAAGTTGCCTTCTATGTTGTATTGAGGACTTGGTTGTACTAGGAAAGTAGTATTTTGTATGTATAGCTCTTTGGTTGACAGGTTGATGTTTTTATAATTTCCAGTTGAAGACATGAGATCAAAATTTCACTGACCACCATGTGTGAAGCAAAGTATAAAGACTCCAGACAGATCAGGCACAATCCTGAGTTCCCTCAAGTGGTGCTCGCTGGAAACCCTGCTCCAAGACGCAGAACTAATAAATCCAATAACTACATGGGTTTTTGGTGGACTAGCTGTCTCACTGTGCTTGGCACCGCCATCATGGTGGCATGGATTCCTAACTTGCTGTCTCCTGGGCCTCCAAAAGGCAACGTTGACGGATATTTTGCTCCTCAACTTAAAAAAGTGGCTGAAATTTTCAGGTAGGTTGCTATTAGTTATGTGTTGATTCCAGGTCCATCAAAATACTTTCCGTGAGCCTATGCCATACTGATAATGTTACATAGGCATTGGCATCCAAGCATTGATTTCACGTTTTTGGTTGGTTGTGCTGGGAGTGAGCTAATCTCGTTTTTAGGTTATTATTGTCTGCCTATTATCAGATATCAATCTAGCTGATCTATTGTGTTAGTCATTACCACAAAGTATTATCATATCCTGTTCCACCCACTACATTTGGTAGATAACTCTGGTCATGTATTTATATCAATACTGCAGGTTGCACCTTCTATCTGAGGAAGAAAAGGGGGCCGCACTCTCAATCTTCAAAGATGGCGAGTTGGTAGTCGACATGTGGGGAGGTTATGCGGATATAGAAGCTTGGCAGCCATGGAAACAGTCTACTGTTGCTAACACCTTTTCGCTATACAATGTGGCTGTGTCTCTATCACTCGGTCTACTCTACGAAAGGTCAGCAAAATACAGATCAGTACATTTTTTTACTTGGTCTTTGTTTTTATTCTTTAAAATATATGATGTTACCTGCTCTGTAACATTTTTGTGTAAACATACACTGTAGAAATATTACTCTATCCAAGGATGAAAAACGCTGGTGAAATAGAAGTTACCTGTACATAATTTGATTCAAGTATTCACACTGGTGTTTTACCAATAACTGGAGGGCCACTTGGTCCAACAGCTTAGAACTTTTACTTTCAAACTTGTTTGTTTGGTTCCATGACTAATATGACTCACTGTACAACAAATGGGTTAGAGTGTTGATTAACATTCTATACACATCTATGCACAGTTACTATAGGATACTGTATTAGTTTTTCTCATCAAGTGGAGGCTATGACCATTTGATCAGCCTTTTGTGGCACAACTGATTGCTTCAAATATTACAGTTAACACAACTGTCATATCATTTTGTTCCTGGTGAGGATGCTCATCCTAGATTCAAGATTGACTTCCTTTCCATGCTGCAGTTCATTGAGCAGTTGATACGAAAATGAAACTGCTTGCTACCGGTGTCATGACCTTTCCCTGCATGTGCTTTTGAGCATCACACATTTGAAATGCCTGTCAAGTTGTCAAGTGGCTCAAATCACAAACAAGATGCGGCAAGGTGATGTAATAATATCTCAATTGTTTGTGTTGTAGGCAGCTTATAGATTACGATAAGCCGGTGGCCTTTTACTGGCCTGAATTTGCTCAGGCCTTCAAAGAGAAAGTGACAGTTAGAGAGCTACTAGCTGAGCAGGTAGGATAGAAAATGTGACAGCTAGGACTGAAAATGTGACAGCTGTGTAAATATTTATGAGCTTCATACTTGGGTGATTGTAAATATGGGACTGAGCAACGTTATTATTATATTAGACTAGAGTACTGATGAGGTGCCTTGATTTATCAATAATTGACCAATTTTATTGGGATGTTACTAAGTATATCCTAGATGTTTGTATATTGTCTAGGCTGGCGAGTGCAAACTCTCAAAACCACACCTGAACCAGCAAAGCCTAAGCTGTGGCTACACACGCCATATTTTTCATAGCTATCCTATGCATCTGGCCGTACTCAGTGCCCCAATCCTATGGAACATACGGCTTGTGTAGCAACAGCTAAACCGGCTAAACCATACCTGTTGCTGGATTCGTCGTCATTCTTGTTCAGTGAAAAAAAAAGCTATGTCATGTTCGCAGCATTATACAATATAGCTTACATTATAATCCTTATCATAGCCTCATTGACATTTGGTAAGTACTTTTATCTATGTTCTATTTTGGTTGCAGGCTGGTTTAATGAGATTAAATAGATCGATATCACTCTATAACATGACGGATAATGACCATCTCAGCTCCAACCTGGCCTTTCAGAGTACATCACCTCAGGGTTTGTGTTCATGCTTCTTAATTTGACCCACCTTTTATCCCGACTACATTTTACACACAATTATATCTGATAGTAAAAAGTACAACAGTATATTATGTAGACTACAGCTGCAAAACTACTTGAAGGTTTCTATGTGGCTGCAGCAAATGTGTTTATTTGAATATTCCTTGAATCTATTTCTGATAATATGCACACAATAGTGCAAAACGTAGTTGGTTTATTTGAGCTTGATTGAGGTCATTGACATCTATATATATATATATATATATATAATGCCTAGTAGTATACTAGAATTCAGCCCTCATAACATACCATAAAGAAAATGTGTTTTCTTAGAACCCCATTTCTTACCGGTTCACTGTTAATCATAAATTGTGTGCTATATATGTTAGAGCAGATTTGTTTGTCAGAGTTACAAATAAATACTTTGATCCTATGGGTAACTGGGAGGAAATGGTAGAATTACATCTATATTGGTCATCGCCACCTCCCTGTTTCATGCTACCATTGGATTTTCCCACAGTCTTCTTAATCAAAGTCCAATGTCAAGAGGCCTCAAACTAGTCCATACGTAGCCGTACAAACCGATAATTGCATCAATAGCAGAAACGCTTGGCGATCATTATTACATTTTTGTAGAGCTTTCTCGCGATTACTTCTGTACTTTTCTCACCTTCAGGTTATTTTGCTATGGATGGTGATCAGGCGGTGCTAGAACTGTATGCTGATCAGCTTGTCCGCCTCACGGACCCACAACACCGGTCTCTTAAGCAATTCTTTGAGGAAGAGTTTGCTAACAAGTCAAGTAAGTTGATCAAGCATGAGGAAATGCAATATGATAAATAAATTCAAATTGTTGTAACACAATGATGACACCATTGCACCATCACATTCCGTTTCTCATGTACACATTCGTGCTGGTTGCCAACACAGAGTAAGGATATATCCTTACTCTGTGTTGCCAACAAACAAAAGACAATAACAGTAATATGGGTCAACCATAGACTTCATAAGTACACAGAGTAAGGATCCTTACTCTGTGATAAGTAGGCTATGGGGTCAACAGCTTATAGTGCTACCAAACTTTTCCTGGTTTGTGCAACTAATTATATAATGAAACTGGTTGCTTGAAGAATTAAAAAAATTTATCATTACTCAATCAACTAGCTTATAGACACAATGATAAAACAGGACTGACAAGAAAAATTTCAGGCAAACGAAGCTCAACTGCTACTATGACCACTAAAGTTACCTTTAAAACAGGTATATTATTATATTCATGTGGGAGAAATTTGTCATCATTATATCCACCATGAATTTGTGTTCACAGTCATTAATCACCCATTTCTGTTGTTAGAGATACTTGGCCTACTTTTACTTGATTCATTACCATGGTTATTTATGATGGGGGAATTATTTCTGTCATTAGGAAGTAGAGATCTCATCATTTCCTTCCAGTTTTCGCCTTTGATCATTTTGAAAGGTCAAACTCGGGTCTACAGACTTGTCATGTACAAGATTTTCACCAATTTTATGTAACTTAAATTTCATAACATTCCAATACATGTGTGTTCCTGTTTTGATTACAGATTTAGATTTTTATGTTGGATTACCGCAGACAGAGCAGCACCGGGCTGCCAGGGTAAGAGGTCACGGGTTCTCTGTGGTGTTTGAGATCCTGTTTGCTCCTATAGAGCTTCTGTCCACATTAGTCGCCTACACAAAGTCAACAACATTCACTGAAATAAATTCTGTAAGTACTTTAAAGTTTTCTCCAAAATCTCCAAACAAAATGGGAAACCAACCAGACTTGGCAGAGATGAATCGATTGTTATGTAATGTGCTTTAATCTCTTGCATATGAATGCCCAGTAAAAGTTTGGGGGAAGAAATAGCTTCCCTCTCTACCTATAAGATCACTCCGGGAAATCAACTTCACTGAAATGAAACATTCAGGATTTCAGACAACACGCCATGACATTGGCTGAACTTCAGTTTCCTGACATATTCACTATGGTTCCATGTGTAGATTTTGTGGTTCACTCCAATTTCGAATGGTTAGAATCCAGTGGATTCTAACTATTCCCATGATGGGAAAAACATGAAAAGAATCTGCCGTGTAAACCCTTTGAAGGTATTGTGTCCAAGCACCAATTAGGAAATAGGTCGAATAAACACGGTATGGATATTCGCGTCCAAAAAGTCATTCGTCAGAATCGGAATTTGACTTTAATGCCGTTTCTATGGGGCGATTAATCCCGAAATCCTTACAAAATCGACACATGGAACCATAGTGATTGTGCTGTTATGCAACCAAAAAAGTTAACAACAGTGATGCAAAATTCATATTAAGTTTACATCATCAACATGCAAGCTTGCAAACTATGGATTTTGCATGATTTTTCAGGTAGTTACTTGTGTTTTGGTCCCGCTCTACTGTATGCTAACAAGGTTCTGTCCTAGGTTTTAGCATTTTACACAAAGCCAATGTTTGCTTTATTGAGTTGACATTGTTAAATTAAAATCCTTATATTTCTGCAAGTCATCACCTTTCGATTTATTTAGCTGTTGCCACATGTATAACAGCTAAGTACTTTAGAATTTAGACAAATTACATCCAAACAATCAACCTTTCAAAAGCTAAACATCAAAACCACTTGATCATAAATTGCAACATGTCACAACAGCTCTTGTCATTTTTTGATTTGGGTAATGTCAAACTTTACATTGACTTCTCATGATGAATATTCTCTTTCGTTGCAGGTGACAAGGTTAAATGATCCAGGTATCCGATCCACATCCGTAGGATCAGTGAGCGGTTTCTCTTCAGCTCGAGCCTTGGCGCAACTATACAATGATGCTCTCCTCTTGGGGCAAAATAACAAATCTACCTCTATATCGAAAGAAACATGGACTAAAATATCTCAACCAGTCACAAAGCTGGACAGTAACAATTTTGCAGTACAACTAGGACTTATTAGCAATTGGACGAAATCCGCAGCTGGACAAGTGCGCACATCTCCCAAGGTCGGATATTAATATAACTCCTAGTTTTATCAGTTAATTTATTTGCCTAAACTGATAAGCCGGTATTGTTGGTAGGCTCCCAACACTGTTTAATTTTATCTCATGGATTGCTGGTGGTGAATTCACAGGTAATTAAACATTATTTGGAACTGCAATGTATAACAATTATTAATGTTGGCAATATAACACATCAATTATCAAATATATAAGAGGTACTATAATGTTGTGAATAATGAGTGTGAGCAATTTGAGTATGCAATTTATATATGGCCCCTGATCATAAAACTTGATTAGAACTTATTAGAAAGTTCAGTGTTGTTTATTGGGTCAATGGGATAGGCCGGATCAGCCCTCTGAGCTGAGGCTTGGATGAATATTGTCGTATGACCGTTATGAGGAATAATTGAGTAGGGATGAGCAAGAATTTCAAACCAGCGCAAAGCTTGTCAACTAACAGTATTGTGTATTTTCAACCCTGAGCCAGCAACAAGAAATCAGATATGTCTCTTTATCATTACAGGGTACTCTGCTTGTTGGCTACTCCGGATTTGGAGGTCAATATGCCTACGTGGACAGGGAGAGAAATATAAGTATAGCTTATCTCACAAACTATAACAGTATATACAGATCTGCTCTGGATCCAAGATTCAAATCGTTATTACGAGCATTGTATGACAGCATCTAACGGTGACATGGAAAACTTTGACAGCTTTTTTGTAACATTTTGTAAAACTTTGTAGAATTATCTTCTCATCTATAAAAAAGTGAGAGTATAACTCCTAATTTATATGCTTGCTTCATTACATCAATTGCTTTGCCTGAAAATGGCTACTTTACTACCCTCCCTCTCTCCTCAATGACATTCTCAGAATTGATGATAGAATTTAAACAAGTGTGCTAGTCTCAAAAGAGCTTATTGCTCCTAAGAACACTTAAGATAGCATTCTGCGCAAACTATATTATCATTCTTGAAGTCTCACTTTTTTCATCAACAGCAAAATGAATCTATCTTTTTTGATCTTTCAACGTCCAGGGCAAGAGAATAATATCTGATCATCATTATCCTAATTTGAGAACTTTTTTTGTTACTTTATTATTCCATATTCATAGTCAGGCACACTTTTTCAGACATTTTTCCTGCCATTTCTCGCATGAAAATCAAATCTTGTAACAGGCTTTTATAATACAGCCTCGATAAAAGACAAATTGATTGATCCTGTATCCAGCTTTTCGGATCTCTTATTGCGCATAGATTTATTTAAGCTTTGTACCAGTGATGTTTGACTTAAGTCATCAATAATAGCAATAATGAATTAAAACCTCACAAACTGGATTGGTTTTGTGCAAGGAGTCGGGGGGGGGGGGGAGTGACTTATATATTGTTGTGTGACAAATGTATTATCTCGTACATTTTAAATCTGTGATTAAGAGAATCTTGCATGGTTATTGAAATTGCAATACCGATAAGCCCTCAAAATTTGTGCAAATGTGTCCCGAATTGCTTGTAGCTGTTCTCACAGTTAAAATAATTAGTAATCTAGTTTGCAGTACTTGACAAACTGAATTCACCACTGGTGTACTTGACAGTAAGAGGAACTGTCCAACAGGTTGTAGTCGGATATACATACTCCATTAATCTGCTCTATAGATTTTGATATCCAGATACAGCCAAGCATTTATGGGGTTATAAGCTCGGTGAAAGGAAGTTCATTCAATATTCATACTTTCTAAAAAAATATTTTGCAATAAACAGCAGTAATGATAACTGCACACACTTTATCATCCATAGTTCACACCACAATTCGACAATATAGAGATATTTTTATATATATATATATATATATATATATATATGTCAGTTTTATTCAACTTGTAGCCTGGTCGCGTCTTGAGAAACCAAAGATATCAGTAAGTCCATATATTATTGTAATAATTTTCCTAAAAAAATAAAGCAATAACTGCATAGTTCAGGAGGCCAATGGTAAGTTTTCACAATTTTCACAATATCAGTATTGCAGATTAAAATGCATAGCCATGTTTTGACTGTGTTCGGTCGCATTTATAGAATGAGAGGTCGACAAGATCTCTGTCGACCAAGTTGAACATAAAGAATAAAAGAGATCAAAAAACATGTGACAGTAAATAAGGGGATTCAAAAAATGAATTATGATGCGGAGTGTTAACAATCTGGAACTGGCATTCTCATGTTGTTTGGCACTTTCAACAATAACCTGCTTTGATCGCTGCAAAATTTCATTTCAAAAGACTAAAAATTACATTTTTTGGAAATGCTCCATAAATGAGCAAGGCAGTAACAAGCCTTTCTTGCTTGACCAGCAATTTTCTCCTCTCTTACATTTATACAAATTTTTTACCCAAAGCTAAATTTTCACACCTTCATTAATCCGAATCATCATCGAACAAATGGCTTGATCCATTTCTATTATATCCATGAGGCTTTTTACTTCCGTAACCATCGGAAGCAAAGAGTGTATCGGTATCTTTATCAGTCAATGACGAGTATTCGACTGATCCATTGCCATCAACCAACATCGAAGAGCCAGATGACTGCCAAACACATCGACCGTGACTGCGATATTGCAGGGAAAGGAAAGTGACCAGATATAAGACTATAGCTCCTAGAATAGCTATTACAACCACTGTTATAAACCTTGTGCCATGAACCTCGGCCTTGCGCTCAGACTTGGTAGTTGTCAGTTCTATTTCATTGAGATTATCGCATTTAGGTTGCCCTGCAAGTGAAAAACAGAGCTATGAGTAGCATGGCACAGAGATGTGTTCTGCTGTGAATTGCAGTTGAATAAAACACAAGTATTGGTTGAAATAGGAAATAAGCTGAGTGCAGCTTCAAATTTAATAAAACTTATGAAAACTGTATACAAATATTCATTTAGAACATTGCACTTCCTTTTTATGGAAGCAAAGCCAATTTCCTCAAATCAAAAAGGTATCTTTCTGCTCTCACATCAGTTAATATAGAGATTGAACTGAATTCACAAGGTCATCGATGTAAAAGGAAATCAGTCTGGAGGACAAGAGTGACAGTAAATTGTCCCTCTTGAAAGCTTCAAGCCACACCAACAACAAGCCGAGGATTACACGCCGCACCTATCCTCCATCTTGCGTCGGGCCGTGCAAGAGACAGCACCAAAATTCTCTCACCTCTAAACTCTATCAACTTCTATCAGACTATCATCCTACCTGATACAGAACAGTCACAGCATACTCCGTTATCGAGTTCATCCTTAGCACAGCACAATACACACTGTCCCTTATTCTGTGAGTGAGGGGGATTCGCGTTGTCCAAGTTTAGTTTCTGCTCCTTCTCCACTGCATAAACCTCACGGCCTTTCCGACATGACAGGCACTCCAACTCAGTAGGGCCCGCACAGCTGTCACAATCAGGGTTACAACTGAGACATTCCTGCAAGCAACAGCATCATTTTAAGATCTACTATATTCTAGTTTGAGCCCCCAAACTCTTGTGCCCCACTCGACACCCCTCTGGTGCCTGAACTCTTCTGCAAATGTGGTCTCAATTTATTCAGATGGTCTTCAGTAGAAACAAGTGGCTTAGATGGTGGTTATATATTTCACTTAGCCTAACTTAGACACAATATTGATATACACCTGATGGTCTATAGCGTATACAAGACATCTTCGTAGCAAGATTGCAATATTATGTGATGGTGGTTTACAATAACATTTTTAGACTTAATGAGACCTATTTTCTTGATGTGTTTGAGTGGATGGGATAAATTTACAGGCCCTTCTGATTTACAGTATGGGGCCACTCAATATCTTTGAATAATTTTGTTGAAACTATTAGAGATCCCAAAGTATCGCTCATACTTGAGCTATCTAACACATTCCTTACATTAGCTGTGGAGTTGTAGTACTGATTCTTATAACATTCAGGTGATACGACACACTGTCCGTTCCATAGAATATGCTTCTCATCACAAGATTCACACATTGCCGAACCTAATGCTGCAACAGAGAGAACAATACATGTAGGAATTCTTGTTATCAACATTGATCAAATTCATAGATTTCAATATATTAATATATAATATATCATATACAGAGTTTTTTACACTTGAAAAATAGCCAGCAACCTACTGTACTTACATAAATGTTGTATATCTAACTTATTGGGGGTTAACCAGGAAATGGCGTATTAGCCATCCCCTCCTATAGGTGAACCCCCAGCTATCTTGTTAATCATTGAGGTAAGAAAACAATAATATATATATTTTGTTAACAACTAGAGCAGGATAAACCTTGACTTCCCAATTTCAAGGGAATTGAAGCAAAACACTTCCCAATGATATTCACAGATGGTTGAACAGGACTTGTAAATGGATGCTATATAATGTAATCTCTCTAGGGTGTCAAAATCTATTTAGGTAGGGCACACAATTACCTCCACATGTCAGACAGGTGCTATGACATATGTGACAGTTGTAGCTGACAACCTGTCCTTCCATGTCAGTCTCTTCTAGGCTGAAATAACCAGCTTCACATTCTGCCAAACATTGCTTATCTACAAAAAAAAAGCTTCTAGAGTTAGAATTTGAACATTGAAATCAATTCATGGGAAGCAGATGACAAGGTCGGATTAAGACTCCCTGCTTCTCTGGGACCAATACAATTTAATAAGGTAATCCCGAGAGGAGAGATGGCCTGTGATATGTCTGTTCATGGAAACTTCATCAGTCCGGTATTGAATGCACAAGAGTCTGCGTCAAAGGCACGAAGCTTCAAGACTGTCTTTCATGTGTTCATTTAGGATCAGAGTATATCCGCCCAAGATACCGACTCCGACAAAGAGTACAGGTTAGACAGGTTATGTTATAGTCAGGCAGACTAATGATGAAGTTCTCTGCATAATGATGTGACCATGAATAGGAAGTGCTTGTTTCTTGTATTGCACATCCTGTCTATAGTGACATCATAACGCAGATAAGGTGAGTTACCTTCCCTTATGGGAGGCACTCTTTCCACCATCAATAATTCATACCAAGTAGAGCATTGAATCATTTTACCATGCACCACTTTATCATAACTAACTGCCGGACATAACATGCATTGGTATTTGGGTGGTCTTTAAATACAGAAAAGTAAAAAAAGAACAATCACCGTCATCCGAAATAAAAGCTTACTGTGACTGAGGCGACTATTTATAGGACAGCTAGTACAGTCATGATCTCGGGGGCCAGAGCATGTAGAGCAGTCCTTATAACAGTCGGCACATGTCAGATTCTTATCTTCTTTTATTTCCTCATCGAGATTTTCTATCTTCAGATACTGACTGCAATAATCAGATATTAGAATACACTGATAATTATTGAAGTTTATTCATGTAGGCTTTATGATACAGTTGCATTGTTTTAGCGCCAAATATGCACAAGTAGTAAACTGAGTGACAAATTGCTAAGCTTTGAAATACTGCCTTGAGATCTCAATACATATATAACATGAGTCATCGTCATTAGACAGGTTGTGAACTGGTACAGGAAACAATACATGAAAACGAAAACGAAAACGATACAAACACTAATCAGTTACAGAAAAATATTACGATTCATGTTTAGAATGGTGTGACAACTTCCATTTGTCCGGAAAAATTGAAAGAACTTTGATAAAATCTTGTCTTATCTACTTTTGTAAGGGTGCAATCACAATAATATTACCAAACTGACCAATATCATGAAAATTTTATGGCGCTCATTGTCACAGATAACTTACTGATCCGGACATATGGGTTTGCATTTTCCATTATCCATTTTCCCGCTATCAGCACACTGAGTACAGTTTCCAGTTCCCGGTCCAGTGCATTGCGTGCATAGCCAGTGACAATGCTGACATGACCTGTGACCGTCATGTTCATCTATATGTGGATACAATCCAGCGGGACATTCTGTCATACACTCTCCGTCGCGTAAGTAGCTAAATATAGAGCAAACCAGAAAATATTAAAGAAAATGCATTCTACTCAGTTTCTGAATATATAGGGCAGCTGTTAGAATAATATCAAAAGTATCTAAGAGAATCGTTAAAGTCAAACAAATCTTTGATGATCAGCATTAAGTCTGGCGAACTTATTAACAAACATATGAGCCTAGCATACCTTACCGCTTGGTGCGATTGTCTCTGTAGAGAATGCTAATAATGACACCATAAAGTGAATTATAATTATTGAGAAGGGCAACCTTTTAATAACTTCATCTCAAAAAATGAATCTTTAGAGAATGAAGAGTTCTGCATATCACAGCACTTGAAAAAAATATACCTATGGTAGACAATATCGCAGTTCCACAACATCACATATTCACAGTTCAAGTGCATAACCGTCCAACTAGGCTGCAGTTGATGATGAAATTCCACTACCATCAACCAAGGCAGAGTTATTAAATAAATTTGCTAAGCTTACCGATCTTGCTTGCATGAAGTACAGCCTCCAGGGCTAGCATCGTGACAGGAGTAACATGAGCTGTCACAAGGCTTACAGTCACTGACACCTAGATCTCTAAACTGACCAATAGGACAGGTGGTGTTCATCACACACTTGTGAGCAGCTGACAGTTTGTAGCTGTCAGGACATGTCATACAGTTGTTATCTTGTTCATCATTGCAGGTGGCGCAGCTATCGTGACAGCTGAAATTAAATAACCAACAGGTCCACATATTAAAAGCTTGCAAAGTTAAGTAATAAATGGTTTATAGGTTTCCACAGTCAGAAATCTTAAATCAAAACAATTTAGCTCCAGGGACTTACAGGGAGTTACACCAAAATGCACATACCCTGCGCTGCGTATACAATATATAAATAAAAATACACAACTGGTTGTGCAACACTTACTCGATACATTTCTTGATTCCGCCGTCACGTCCAATTTTTCTTTCGAATGTAGGGCTGGGACAATCATCCAAGCATTTCCCCTGGTACAGCTTGAAATCTGGATCACATATATTACATGCGTCAGCAGAATCACACTCCGCACAGTTCTTGTCCAAGCATTGAACACACTGGTGAGACTCCTCATGTCGAAATTGTCTAAAGACAAAGATAACACAACATTATCTACTCAGGTAAGCAGGTAAGCAGGTATTTCTTAAGATTATAATACGTGAAGGAAGAAGGGCTGTCTGTAGACATTCTTCTCAAGCTTTCTTCAATTGTTCAGTTTCAAGAGGGCGGGGTAGGTGGGAGGGGTTGGACTAAGCATGTCGACTCTCGCTTTGAACTGTCAAGAAGTGAGAAGATGAGAGTTGTCCCCTCCCAAAACAAGGGCGATCAGGTGTTCCTAAGGGTTTCTATGTTTGTGTTTATTTTTCCCATGACGATAGGTTCAATATTTCAGAACAGGGCAAGTTTACACAAACACGATGGATGGAAGACACAATCAGGCGAAATCACAGTTAATCCAAAAGTCCCACGTTATTACATGTTGCTTAGTTGAACATTAGCGATAAAATTGGTTCCGTGAGAAGTACCAATGAGATCATCATGTGCACAAGAAAAATTGTACAGAAAGAAAGAAATTAAGAGTGATAGTTGCAGTATACAGTTTAGTCATTATCAGACAGCAGGGGAAAAAACATTGCAGCACATGGAAAAGCCTGATTGCAATATAAATAGCAGATGGGCCCTATAGCTGTAGAAAGAGAATGAAAGATTGGTGCTCAAAAATTGAGGATACGCAAACTTGAAATAGCCATGTTGAATGGGTCTTAATTTATGAAAAAAGTTCACTTGTCTTGGTTGTTGGCTGTATAAGCATCACTTGATATGTATTCTGGTCATATCAGAACGTGACTTAGATGTCACACTGGTTGGTGCAGCTTTCTCTATTTTTTTTACAAATTTTTAGAAAGTTTTTATGCCAAGGGGCAGAAGGCTAAAGCCCTAAACAACCATAACGCAGTCCTCAAAACAAAGGTAACATGTGATAGACAAAAATCAGAGGATAAACTAAAAACAGCTTAGTGTTTCTGAAGGACTGCTGATCATTTCTAGAAAGGAAATAGATTAGAGGGAAAACTAAGTATAATTTTGGAACGCTTCAAAATAAATGAGCCAGCAGCAGAATTCAAGGCACAGGTTCACATAACAAGCTATGGAAATGCTTTTTTTTTAAATCTGTATTAATGTAATATAATATAATAAATGTTTTATTTTGCAGTAGGCCAGAAGGCCTTGAGCAAGTTGGCTCCAACTGCAAGTAGTAATATCAGAGCTTATATACCCTAGGTGAGATAATATAAGCTAGAGATTAGTTTGGCTATTTTGGAGGCAGCTAAATGTTAGCTATCACTAAATGTTAGCTATCACTAAATGTTAGCTATCACTAAATGTTAGCTATCACTAAATGTTAGCTATCACTAAATGTTAGCTATCACTAATTTTCGCTTATCTAAAGTAATGAGGAAGAGTAAATGTTAGGTAGTCATAAAGTTCACTTTTTCAAGCCCAGCAAATAGGCGAGCTTTTCCTCTTGCAAATACTTTACTCCTAGAGGGTGTCCTTCCAAACTTCCTAAACTCGGTGTGGCCTCGACATGTTTGTTAAGATGACAAAAGAATTTTGGGGCAAAAAATGAACTCAAGTAGCAGAAAATACAGTGTCTCTTGTGATTGGTTGATTAAAATACATTCACAGTTATACTGGTTTGAACTACGATGGTCGGTGGTAATACACCTGTAATTAGGTCAGGTATTAGCGAGTTAATGGGCAGTTATTAATTAGATATTCTATCGATTACATGTCTCAACTAGAGTGAATGTCATTGAGTGCCTTTCCCTCCGGGAGAGGGAGTTCATTGATGTAATTCAAATTACGCTGTGTTCAACTCTATCTTTAGCACCCATGGTGGTTTTACTAAGGAGGATTTATATTTGGAAGTGGTAGAGTAATGCTCTGGTGCAGCACTAGATTTTGAAACCTCGTGGGCGCAATTGATGAAAGAGGGGGCGCAATTGATGACAGAGGGGGGCAATTTCTAAAGCTACACATAATTTTTACCCGGAAGAGCTATGAATTTTCAAGGTCAAAATATTGCATAACTACTGCAGTCCTAGCTTTCAGACTTTATATTGTTTGGTCCTTCTGTAGTCTTTAAACTTAAATAACTACTTCTATAACAGGATGGAAATATAGTTCGAAAAAAATTCAACTCACATGAAACTTGACAGTTGGTCTTACCTCATGGCACAAGCTCGCATGCATTTTCCATTGACTACTTCAAAGCCATCAGAACAGATGACACAGTCTTCTAAGCTGGTACAGCTGGTACAGTTATCATTACAAGTCTTACAAAGGTTGGCGCTTAAATCTAAAAGAAAACAACAAGATGCTGTGACAAAGTATTTATGACATATATGTTTACACTATTTAGCATTCCATATTGCCAAAAAAGAGTAGCTGTTAACAGCGGGCAAGGGAATAGGGTCACAACCCACAGGCCCCAGGTTTAAAGGGGTGCTTAGTTAAGGTGGTCAAATAAGATGTGTCCAAAAGTCTATAAAATAAATAAATTATTTCCCTAGGTCACGCAATTGCAACTCTCGTGGCAATTTAACTAGATCATTAATGATTTATCATCATCAAATCCCTGCCTCATATGAAAGCGATTTATACCCAAAATGGTAGAAACTCCTAAAGGAGTACCTGGATAGTAGCCTTGTGGACATTCTTCAGCACAGTGATGTTGGTTATTCAGTAGAAGGTTACTCTGGCAGCTGTCACAGGAGTCTAACCCTGCACCCTTACACGTAGCACAGGTGCTGTCACACAGCTTACACTGCTGCTTGTCAGCATAGTAACCATCAGGGCATCGCTCCACACAAGCACTGAAACGACAATTAAAAAATGTCAAACCGTGGACTACTATGGTATGTGACATCAATGGAAAGGAAAATGAATAGGGCTTCCGTGGAATGATTTTTGAACTTGACAGTTTAAATCGTCAGTTTATATAGACAGTTTATATATCATATCCTTGGTTTGCCTTTGTCAGAATACTAAGACACTCATTGTTGTGTTACATGTACCAGTAGCCTGTCTTGACAAGCAGTAGCCTGTAACCCGTATACCAGAAGCTCTTGACAACAAAGCTTGTCAAGACAGGATAATAAGCCAGCTTCTCCTTTACTAAAAATAAGTAGAGCAGACAACTCCATACCATATCACACCAGGGAGTCCCAAACTCCCTGATCACACAATGAGATGGAGGGGGTAGTGATGGTGTCTTGAAATGATGATGTGGTTACTTTATATCTTTATTAAGAGCATTCCAGCCTCACTCAACTTACTGTGTATCATCAACTCTGAGTAGTCCACTCTTACATTCGACACATTGATCAGCACCCGATCCGTAACATTTACTCTCTTGTTTACAGTCGTCATGACACTTTATATCTTCATCAATCTGTTCACGATTAGGATCAAATGGATCCACGGATACGCCATGCAGGATGAGCTGGTAGGATGATATCTTTCCTGCAATTAGATAAAGACTCGAACTGTATTAACATTGATCCACTGATACGCCATGCAGTATAAGTCGAGTAAGTATTTAGTAAGTACTCTCAGCTGTGCAAAGGTATCCTCTCACCTACATACCATCTATCGCCCACAAAAGTGCAGGACACAAAAGCGTTTAAAGAGATTTTTCAATACAACATGTCAGCTCTTAACAAAGTTTAAATTTTTCATTTTCATGTCTCAATCCAATTTTATCGCCTGTTGACACATGGATTGTAATAATAAACCTAACCTAAGTTGGAACAATGACATCTTTCCTCAAACTCAAACTTTCCTCAAACTATATAAAGTTTGAAGATGGGAATGGAGATGGAAATCATATTTATACTGAATTGAATGTTTGATGGTGTCTTATTTGATGAACTAATATGTAAACTGTTTATCTTACCTGCCTCACTTCCAGCATCAACTTCAAACATCCAGGTTCCAGCTGGGTTCTCACCCCAGAAATGGACAGAAAGGAACGGCCAGTTATCAAACTTAGCGCTTGAGAAATCGGATGACCTCTTAGGTAGCACTTGGGAAGTTGTGCCCATCGGACTCGTCACCTTAACCTAAAGAGAATGAAAAGACGACCAAGTTGATGATATATGAATGAAAAAGTCTTAAAACAGACATAAAACCAACAGGCATCATGCAGACCTAGATCAAGTTTGATTCAATTTGTAATTATTTATTTATCTTTATTTATTTATCCACTTTATTCACTGATCAAGCATTAAGGCCATGTGGTTTGCCCAAATACCGGTCGATCCCATTCTACTAGAGAGCTATTCTTGATCTAGTGCAATCCTCATTTACTCATATTTTGATGTCACTTACAGATAGTGAGCCTCGCTTGTGGGAGCTGATTGTTAGAGCTAGCTGTACATGTTCCAAGTGACGGATACATCCCCAGTCCCTCTCATCCTTACATCTATCTACTTTTATATCACCTCTGTATTTTCCGTTCTTCTCTATTGTTCTACAAATAGCAAGAAGAATCATATAATGAGAAAGCAATTGAATGGCATTATTAGCAAGGGTCATGTCCTATTAACAGTATACAATACTACTGTACACTGACCCGTTGTAATTTCCACATCAATATATTTTGGGTTATGGTAATGAAACATTTCTGTTTCTGTACATAGAAATAAAGAGGTTTGATTGGAATATAATAAATAAATAACAAATAAATAAATGATACAAATTTGCAGAATTGAGGACAAAGATAGGGTTATCCATTGTAATGATCATTATTGCAGACGGAGGTGTCAAAAATTTTGATTATTGATTGATTATCTAGGCACAATAGGAAGAACATCATTTTAATTATGAAGATTGCTTGTCAATAAATGTTCAAGAAAAAAAAAATCATTTTAACAGGATACTGACACAAAAAAAAGGATATTCCTAACTCTGAGACACTAACAATCAAAGTTTTCAGTATCAGTGCCTGTGACATATAACCACGTTACTTGTGGCAGTCTTACAAAATACAAGCAACTGGGATAAGTTTCAAAATTTGCAAGTGGTGTAAGTGGCAAGTAACATCCAAGTACTTACTTGTCAGGTTTTTTTGATGGCAGGTGCTTGATTAGCTGTACAGGAGCGTTTCTCCAGGTTTTTGCTATTTCTGTCATCTTCAAACAATCCATCAGTCCATATCCAAACTTGTGACTGACTAAAAAGTTCAGACCATACAATATATCATAGCAACTGTGACTGCTAACATGTTAGGAGTTATTCTTAGGCATATACAATTGTGTACAGGTTTTACAAAATTACAAAAAAAAATTGTTATGAGTCAGGACAAAAGTTTCTCACGCCAGGAATCAGTACAATCGAATCATTGTATTTCAGAAACCAAATTTTGTTAACTTCGAGCCATATTATCTAAATTTGTCATGGCTCCCATATCACAACAAACAAGAGCATTTTAAAATTTGTTGTCAATCTTGCTTCCGACAGTATCATGTTATAGGGTATACAAATATTGTATATTGGCATGACCAGTGTCTTTGAGGTGTTTGTGGCGAAATTCTTAAATTACTCCCTGTACTTACATCTTCTGTTGACACCGTTAGGCTTAAAAGCACCATTGTGTTCAAGTGGTTCAGGGTTGGCAGCTGCTAATGTGACGTACTGTACGTCTCTCCATGTTAAATGTGGGCTGCAAAAACATAGACGGGTGATATATAGAGGTATGTCAGCGTTGTGCGGGACACATACAGGTTTGGGTCAGAATATAGAGATAATCGCTTACTTCTAAGTCTTCATTGCGGAGAGGGTTGTCTCCTCGAGAGTAAAACATAAACAGATGCTATAGTGAGATGTGTCAGCAATGAGCGAGGCCATAGACATCATAATAATAAATATTATCATTAAGTCTAGGAGCGGGACACATGCAGGTTTGGGTCAGTTTGTAAACACAAAAAAGCTTATGTTAGCGGACAGCGGGATTTTATCCCATTTTATCCATCTTTTCTAATCTAGTTGTAGTTGTAGTTCTTGAACACTCGCGGTATGTGCAGTTCACACATATGCAAGTATGTTAAGAAACCACAGCAGTCATAAGTAAGTATACTCTACTGGTACATAACCTGATCGGTAAATCTGCTGCGTCTACAAGCATGTTCTCCTTTCACTTACATTGCTTAGTTGGTACTTTAATTGCTACAACTCTGCGGGGTTGCTGGTAGTCGCATTTCATTATCAATCACAGCCCAACCAATCAATTAGTCTGCAGCTGATATTGGAATGCCACACACAACAACCCGGCAAGGTGTTAGAACTTAAACTACTAAGTTGGTCTATGACGATGAACTATGTTACTTAGCAGGTCTGCTTGAATGGTGTTTTGCTCCATTCTCTGGTGATTGTTGCATAACCTGCCAGCTCTCTGAGCCTTCTATCTAATGATCTATTGTGACAGTGATAGTGTGACACTTACTTGGCTTCTAACATGACAGCGACTAGACCGGCAGCGAGGGGTGCTGATGCTGAGGTGCCGGTGTGAGACGTTGTGCAATGTTTCCTCAAATCTGTTGTCACGATCTAAAAAATAGAACATGCTGATTTAGGCTTGATGAATTGTTGCAGAGAAGAAACATATAACAGTTTACTCCTATAGACCCTACTCCAACAGAAGGCAACTCAATGCTTGCTGTTCTGTTTTGAATATAATAACACAGAGGAGGCGCAGAGGAGGCGCAGAGCAGCTGGCCTTGATTTGATATAAAGCAGAAGAGAAATGGGTTACCCTTATAGCCAACACGCTAAAAGTTCAAATAAGCAAGATAGCATTTTGGCAGATTATGGTCATGGTACCCGTATATCTCAAATAATAGTGTTGCAACTTGCGGCACACTAACGATATGTGTATATTGATGTCAATATAATATTATAGATATGAAAATGTTAGAATTTGAAGTAAAAACAGTCGACATTCCTTGCTATAAATAAAAAAACACGGCTGAATCAAGGACATATTACCACGTACCGCTGTTATAGACCATTTAGGGGGTAACCTTGGTAGCACCTAGCACTAGCAGACCACTGTCATTTCCATACAGACAGACAACACAAGCAAATCGTAGCCAGACTTATATATAATGACACTTTTAGGTCGTACAATCTAACTGATCCAGAGTTCTGTCCGGTTTCAAAAACTATAGTGCTACCATTACCTAAATCTACCACATGCTCATTTACCATGATGATATGACGCTAATTGATAACTAAAATACAGCAATTCATCTTTAGAGAGTTCCAATCTAATTCAATCAAGTAGCAGTGGGTTTGAAAAATTTCCTCTTAAATAAATTTGTTTTCCCATTAGCCATTTTGTTTAGTCTGCAAGGGTTAATATACAGAACAAAAAATCACAAAAACAAGACTGCATTATTAGTGTAAGTGCTCAGACAGCTGCAATGCGAGTTAGTGGCATTACATTATCAACCACTCATTTCCATGGGTGGTTGATAATGTAATGTCACTAAATCGCATTGCAGCTGTCTGAGCACTTAGACTACCACATACCTACACTACCACACGATAATCTATATAGCCTACTACTTCTCATACCATAGCCTTAATAATAATAATTATTATTATATTATGAAGTCTAAGGCCTACTTCTCATACCTGTCTGTCGGAGAATCCCTGTCCACTGCTGTAAGTGGTAGCTAAAGTGGAGGCGCACTCCTCCAGATACCAGGGAGCAGTATTCCTCTCTGTAGCACTACTGACAGACAGTGTGTATATACTGTTAGTATATCCGTCACAGGAACACGAGTCTTTGTGACTTCCTCCATTACCGGACGCCCACATGAAGATATTACCTTTACCGTTTCGTCCCTGTAATATAATGTAATGTAGTAACAGAATGACAATCAAAGTGTGTTGAGAGGTTTGTCTCCTATGAGATATTGGATCCAAGAACAGGATTGCAAGATTTTGGGAGAGGATTGAACCTTTATTAAAATAAAAAAATGTATGGGATGCTGGTTTCATCAATTTCATTAGTCAAAGAAACAATAGCACAGTCATAACCTGAGTCAAAAACTGATGTGTATAGCAAACACGTGACAAAAATCAAGCAGCATTTATCTCCTTCTCAAAACATATCGACAGCTCCCAGCATGCAACTTTATCAAGTACCTTTGTAACGCCGTCTATAAACGCTTGTTTCGCCTTTGTTCCAGGCCCGTCTACAGTTCGTCCATTATCGTCAGGACCCCAGCTTGATGAGTAGATATCTATGTGGTTAGGATTGTAGGACAGAGATGCGGCTTCAACAGAATCTGTTACACCGCCGTCTAACATTCTCACACCTATTCATGAGAGGAAAGAAAGAAAATGGATGGCAAGGTACAGCACATTGATCACATGAAATGGCATGTATGTCTCCGATTGATAGAGAGTGGTAGTACCATCACAAGGAATTTGGTGTGACGACCCGAGCTCAGTTGTACTCATATGGGGCGGGTACATGTTAGGTACACACATTAAATTGACTCTAACGATCAGAGATACACATGATAATAGTGTAGTCTCGATGTCAGTTTGAAGGTACAGTGATGATGATGGTGTCAGAGTGTGAAAAAGTCTGGTCGTACCCCCATAAAAACGGGATCCCACAGTGTTGCAGCATCTACTCATATCAGCAAAAAACATACTACATACTACATACTCAAACAATCTTTTCATTGATTGATTTATCAGCAGTAACATGGCATTTTTGCTTGCGCATAGTTGTATACTTTGCAAATGTGCTTCAAACTTGATCAAGTTTATACTTCTTAGAGAAATAGGCAACATACATTTAGATGATGCTTACCTCCAATCTTGGCGTTATAGGCCACACCCACGGAACAAACGGTGTTATTGGCTGACGCGGCTACTTCACCTGCACATCGAGTTCCATGTCTATTCTCGTTAGTGTATTCATAACGAGGCATTGGGTCAGCGTCATGACTGTTAATATCAGTACTGGCCTCTTCATCCTTCAATAGAGTGACATGTGATGAAAATGAGGCCAAAAATAATTAACAAAATTGAAATTGGCCAGCTTTAAACCTTGAGTCTTGGAGTCAAATGTTTTCAGTGTTTGATATTATAACCAAAAAGGCTCATTACTTATTTCTAACAACCTTTTTACACAAGGAAATTGAAAGATGAAAATGACAGTCATTCAACTAGGATAAAACTCGAGCTTATAGCCTAATGATGACTGCAGTTTATAACTGTTACATCAGATTGTGATGGAACTAACTGGATCCAATGCATCCATTGACATTAACATACTCTAGATCAAGCATGATCCAATTTGCCTACATTTAGGGTTTGAGCTGTAGCTGCAACTCCTACTAGATAGATGAAAGTTCTTGATCCCTTTACCGGCGGCTCACCAGTGGAAGGAGACGGACCGCGCTGCGGGCAAGTTGGATCAAACTTTGTCTAAACATACACACTGTTGCATACTAATATGATGATTTTGTTTCATCCATAGGCTACTTCATTTAGATATATTTCAATGATCTCGTATATGTATTTGATCCTTTTACCTCAATTTGGAAGGCTAAAGATGAGGGTTCAATCTACAGGACATTGTGACGTGACATAAAACAGACTTTCAAGATCATAATTGAACCATTTAAATAAACACGGGTGTAAGTCATCAATACTAGGAATTTTACACAAAACCTGTGATCATGTTTTTTTGATCTCAATTCAATGAGAATTTGTGTCAAAATCACTATATATAACTATCCTTACTCCGCGAGCGTACCTTCAATCTAAACCAAAATTCCGACGCTCCTTCAATACTAGGTTCTGTGTAACGATAATAAGATGGTTTATGATACTTACATAATTATCTACCAAATCTGGGTGATCACGTTCCAAACCATCATCCAGGATCGTCACTACAATACCACGTCCTGTATATCCAGCCTTCCAGGCTCCAATAACGTTCATATCATATTGATCAGAGTTAATACCTCGATTCTGGAAAGTTGACACAACAAAAACTAAGAAAAGGAAGTATCAGAAGCAATAAAACCTTGTATTAACAACCAGACTAGCGGTCCGCTGGTCTCTCAGAGTAATCGAAAAGAAGCTTCTATTGTTGTCCTGGACCCAACCATATCAGATTATATTATATCTACAGCATACATAGATTATAGAGTCACCACTCGCAACAGAATTCCTGATGGGATGGAGAAATTGGCAGTATGGAATCCCATTTTTAGTAATTCCTCCCAAACCAGCCTTATGAGTGGAAATGAGGTGTCACCATAGACTTAAAAATATAACACTAAACTTAGCAACTTTGCCTCTATCGGGAATTGTAAAGTTGCTATATATATATATAATGTATATATATATATATGTATATTATGTATATACATGTATATATATATGTATATGTATATTATGTATATACATATATAAATATATGTACATTAAGTCTATGGTCTTACCAGGTACCACGTCTCATGCCATTTTGGATCTTTAAGTTTGATTTTCTCTTCAGGTATGTGCTTCCGTTTCTTCCTTACTTTAGCTATCTCCTGAGTGGCGCGTTTAATCTGACAACAAAAATGCATCTTGCATGAACTTTCATTGAAACAAACATGTGGGGGGCACTCATTACAGCTAACATGTCAGAACTATTTAAGATTTTCATAGATATAACCTAGATATCAAGCTTTGAATGTCTGCAGTTAGTAAATTAGACTAGAGTGATAAGACATCGGATTTTAATCAACCTTTTTTTTAATCAACCATATGCACTGAAATAATCTGAACCGCTTCATTGTGCAAAAATCAAGCCGTGATAAAATGTTTTTTATCCTTAGAGTTTTGATATTGGCTTGCTGAGGTTGATTCCCTTGATGATGAAAAACAAGTTGGGGTAGTCTGAGCCCCACAGACTATTGCCCCCGCTTGATGGCCCCTGGGGCTAGAGATGAGGAAAATGACATCTTGAGGTAATTCTTGGTGTTTTCAACCTGATCAAGGTAACCAGTTAACTGTACTGTGCAGCCTTTTCAAATCATTATTACATTTATGAAAAAGAATAGAGATTGTCACAAAAATATGAGAATGGCATAATATGTTATTGTTCCCTGTTGTTTGTTATCTGATATAGCATGGCAGCTCATGACATATTCTATAATGTTACGACATATTGGGTTGCGTCTCTGTTTTGTTTCCTCCTCATTTTACAATTTATTAGCTTTTAGTATAATTCTGTGCCAACTGTTGATGCATTGTCAATAAAAAATTGAAAAAACAGTCAAACTGCCAACTTGTTTAACAAATTCACAGTTTTGTAGACCTTATGGTGGAATATTGTACATGTTTATGAATAGTTTCATCACCAGTGAGTAAGGCATACGTTGATGCGACTGGTGTTCCATATTGCGTACTGGTGTTTGTATCCCGAGGATCGACCTTTCAAATACCACCAAGGAAGTAAGAGTAAGAAACTTCTGCAAGTATTACCTCCTTTTTTTATACCTACCATAAGGTAGATCATCTAACTATTGTCATTCTCACAAGATAATTTTTCTGTCTTATAGAAATCTCCAATTTAAATTCTCCTCCACCCAAGTTGTTTGTTAGGGTAATGAATTAGTGGTTAAAAGTTACTAGCAGTATTTGCACTATAATTGTGGGCTCAACTTACATGTGTATGACTATGAAAGAGGTCTGTCACATCTCCAGAGTGGTCCAGCGAACGTTTAGATACATGTTTGTGATAAAAGTCATAAATATTATGATCTGGTAACACCTACAAAACAAGGAAACACATTAGGAGTTAACCAATGATGTTTATTGTAATGAAAAGAGGAGGAAATAGCAAATGGGGGTACATTTCCTTGTTAACTTATGTACTGATCATTTCCCTTGTATATTTTAGTTCTAATCAGTTTCACTAAGTTATGAGAGATTAGCTACCGTGACTTGTGACCATTAAGGAAAGATCATGAGGATGACACTAAAATTGTTTGGTATTGTTAATTATTTTTATTTGGTTGTCTTGCCTACTAAATCAATATAATAACTTCATGTGCGTAGAGAACCCTGATGACTCACCCAGGATTACCATAACTTCTTGACAGTATCTCATGTGTTTTTTGATAATCGATCTTGTGAGAAACCGACTCATGGTAAATTTCTGGGTTATACAAATATATCAATCGCCCTCAACTGAAATGAACACTGTTTAGATTAGAGGATATTTTATCTTGTACCTTTCCGTAGTTGAAACAGTTATATTTCTCAGCTAAAGCGTTCACAAATTGGTCTGTCACAGGCTCATGGAATTCCACAGCCCAGGTGTTTGTAAAGTAGCTTCCCTCATCTAGAGCCAAGTCCGGAGCATCTCCACCATGCTCGCTGGCACACAAACCGAGCAATGAGGCGGCGATTGAGCAAATCAGTAAGATGTGGCCAGTATTATTCCTCCTTGTCATGGTTGTATCAAAGTTTTAAGTACCTGCAACATAATAATACACCATACATTAGACGTTGCACCGATAGTCAATGTTGTCAATGCTTCATGTATCGCTTGTTTACTAATTACGCAGTAAATTATTTTCCACAACATCATTTATCAGATTTTCAATCTTTTATCATCAGTACAGAGTCTTCTGTTTGTCTATTACCTTTTGCGCATGTCATGACAGTTTAATTTGGCTGAATGAGCTCATGTATACCTAGCCAATGGGTGGCTCTGATCAGCCTCCCACCCAACACATTGGCTATATTTATCAGGCCTTTTGTGTTTGAATTACTTATAATTATATGTTAAATTCATACAAAGTTAATAATGCAACTTAGCCAATTTTATATTGCTAAATATAATTTACTTACCCTAATTTTACCACCAACACTTCCTCCTGGGGGCTAGATGCACATCTCACCCTGCCAAAATACACTATGAACAGCAGATTGGTGATTTAATCTGTAGACCTAAGCTTCTCAAACCCTGACAAATAAAAAAGCATATATAGTATAAGGATCAGTCATGGGGAACAAGTGTCACCTCCTGTTGCATATTACTACTTTACAAGTGATTATAATATAATGGTTTTGAAACATAGCCGACAAATTAGCAGTTCAACCCATTACACATCAAGTGGTCAATCAAGCTGAATCAAAATTGGTATACAAGGATTTGCATAATAATATAACAGAAGCCAACAAGTCAGGCAGTAAACCAGGATGGAAGCATGGCTTCCGATGAAAACGAAAAAAATTGTCCAATAAATCAGGGTGTCCCTGTATGATACCATACTGAAACCCAGTACTATTATATTATGTATTTTCAATATTGTCAATGTTTGAGTGCTATTTTTCATAGGCTAATGAAAATTTCATTAAATAACCAGCTAGCTACAGTCAAGTTTAAAATCAAACTACAGCAAAGATCAGTGTGGTATGTGAGGCCATCGTGTAGAAAGTTAAGCAGGAACATTATCCAGTTGTGATGGTACCAACTGCTCCTAGCAGTAAGCCAGCCCTCAAGTGTGAAGAATTAGTAACAATAATACCTCTCTATAATCACTAGGCCTAGCAATATGACAGATACAGATAGCTTGTCAACTCTATGGGTAGGAGATCCCTATCTTGTATTTTGGTCTAGGATGTTGATAGTATGATGCACTTGTTTGAGCCCATGCTCAGGGGTTTCGCAAGGATAGTATTTGTCGAAGTTCCCCGATTTGTCGATTAACCGCACCAGTTGTACATGTTTAGAGCTGGTTCTTATTTATGTACACAAGGTGAGGAGTATTTAGGGACTGGTGCAGGTAGGTTCAAGAAAAATATGGACATAGCTGTTTCAGATAATTTTGTTTAATTAAACATAATGACAGTGTGGTCTATTACAGTTCTTGTAGAAATAGTTCTGGAAGCGCTCAACAAATGACAAGTCCCCAATTACTGTCATTAAGAGCTTATCGTAGTATAACAGTGCATAATTAAACCATCCCATTGGTCTAACCAATGTGTTGTCTTTGAACATCACCATATACTAACAATGGCTACACAAAGCCAAAAATGTGGTTAACTAATGGGTAGCATACCTGACAAGTCTCCCTTTTTGGTAGGGAGCCTCCCAGTTTTTAGGGGTATTTTCTACCTCCTCCCTATCTCCCTTTTTCTTCCCTTTTTTCAGCTTCCTTTACCCAGAATATTTTTTAAGCTTCTCGTTGCAAGAAAAACTATGTTTTCCTACCCCAACAGTACATATACCTATATATAATTGTCTATTAACAAACTATCTCTCCTCTTTCGGATAAAGTGCAACAATATAATTTGTAAAATCAGGTAAAATTACGCATTTCATAATATGAACGCTCTAGTTTTGGCTTAAAATAAATGACAACAAGGGCCGAATTACACCCCCCACTGCGGGACGCGCAGAGTGGTACTTCGGGTCGGGAGTTCGTCCGCCGAGACCTCCTGATTTCTTGGTCTACCAACTTGTCATGTATGATGGGTAGTACCAAGGAGTACTCCTTGGTAGTAGGCTAAAAACTGGATGATGAAGTGCCAGCCCTGATACTCATTGGAGAAGGTATATACGTAAGTGAGAAATTACCCCGTAGCCCTCAACACCTCCAAGGCACCTTTTTCTTCTTGTTCCAACTCTATATATTAACATACCAGTATCACAGCTCAATCATATTGATCATCAGATATTTAGTTAAAGAAACCCGTTCAGATAACTGATTGATCCACAGGCATACTCACTGCTGATGAGTTCGGACAGTTTGGGCCACCAAAGCCAGTGGACCGGTCGAGGCCTTGCTTCTAACAGCATATGGCATATAAATAAAGATTCAACCATTGCAGAGCACTTGACCAGTCCACTGTATAACACAAACTCCATTGGGCCTGTAAGTGTGAGCTCATCATATGAGCAGTCATGGGTATAAAAAAATATAATTTCATTTCCTTTACTAAGTTCTTTTTCCATCATGCTATATACACAAATAATAATAAAATTCATTCTATCTATACCTTATTTAGTATTTATTACTTTTTAAGTATTAACTTATATAACATAAGGGAAGGGAACACAATTGTCCTGTCATCCATACTGAAAACCCATAGATAGATTACTTACCTTATTTTATAGCAAGGTGTTTCTCTAAATTGGCCAGTCTTAAGTAGCAATAAATGTGGCTAAATTTTAGCTACTGTGACTCACTCTGTCACTTCCCTACCCACTTGTTGGCCAAATTTTTTCTGACTGGATTACTCTCTGTTGACAATACAATTGATTGATTTAATTGGAGAGTGTTTCATACAAAAGCCAATCAAAATCATTTTAACAATTTTGCTATTTGCATATGATCAAGTTTGAGTCATTAAAATGCCCAAACACAATAAAATTGGTTTGAGTTGTTTCCTCTCTGCTCGTGGGAGGACAACTATCAAATTATTTCATGAATATTTATTTATTTGAGCTTTTCTAAAAGTTTATAGTAAAAATATACAATCCATATATCAAAAATAGCCCTGTAGCTTCAGAGGATAACCAAATTCAGCCCAGACTGACCTGTTTTCTATTCCCTGACAGACACATGGGTAAACCCTTTTCACCCTAGCTCACCACTTGGCTACAATCAGTTCTGTTCTGATCAGCGGCATTTCACACATACCGTTCAAAAATCATAATAACATGAATCAGTATTTATGTTATTATGATTATAGGAACAGATTTATCATGAACTAAACACAACACTCCTGAAAAAAGTTGTATTCTTGTCGCCAATCATGAAATTGGCACAGTATCATACGAGAATCATTTTTCAAAACTTTAAAAATCCGGATTAAGTCAAAAGAATTACTGCTAAACAAATCCCCCCCCTATCACTAGTCAGATGTTGTCATTGGGACCTCTTGCTTAGGGCATCAAACACCAGACTGTTTACATACAAAGATTTATATTTTTTTCATAAAATTTTAAGCGGGGGGGGGGGGGGGGGGTTGGGAACACAGGAAAACTAATCTATTTTATCCAGATTGAGCACATCGTACTTTGTAGTCTCAGTCTCTTATTGAATTAATATTTATAAAATTATAATTTTATTATATCTAGACCTGTTTTATGAAAAAAGTGCTATCTCACTATAATAGAATACTGCTCAAACAAGGATAAAGAGTTACTCCTTGATGTATAATAATCATTATAATACTGCTTCAATAATACAATATCGTATTCATGTGTCAAGTCTGCTCTTAGCTAATAAATTTATTTGGCGAGAAGATCTTACATACACATAGGGCGCCTAATACTATAAATACCAGTTTGAACTAAGGGCTCCTGTATATAGCTATACAGGTAATAGTCATTTCGTACTCCTTCCACATACATAGTATCAATGGCTAGTATTTATAATCTATGATAGTATTGTGATTGAATATTCGAAGTTTTATCGGTCGGTTATGCAATATCTTACATATCTGGCAAACACTTCAATAGGCCTATTTTCCATTTTCTTCAGCTCCTCATGTTCTACGTTGACTTGATCTCCTAACAGGCGGTTAAGAAGGGTGACACAAACTATTGCACCTGCAAATAATAACGATACGATAAAAATTCATTTTGCGATTTATCATTTTGTATCGTTTTGATATTGTTTTGTTATAGTTTTGTATAAGTTTAGGCCTAGCCAAATTGATACACTGTGAATTAAAGTTGTGTTAAAAGCCAAACATTATAGTGTGTGTGAGGTGAAAGTTTATGTCTGCTGGGTATCAAACGCAGTGTACATGGAAATGTTTTACACCTCTTTAGCATTCAGAATATCAAACATTACCAATATAATGTAGAGGCCAGCACCATTGCAGGCCGTTCAGAATTTGTGAAAGAAATGGTTTCCTGTCTATGGTGGAGTAGTGGTGGGAACAAAAATTATTTTTATATAAATCTAAAAAGTATACCTTTTATACCAACAGTAGAAGTTAATGCAGCGAAGGCAGTGCATTCCATTTCAATATTTCTCACACCTTGCTTGTGTAGCCTGTTTATGAATTCTATCTTATCTTCGAGAGTGTAGTCACATATAGCCCCATCCAGGCGTCCTTGTGCTGCAAACATTCAACCAAAATTTCCCCCTTCACTCTAATAGATTAGATACATAGAATAGCTAATCAAACAAAGTTCAATACTGCTTTGTAAGTTGTAGACTTATCATATCAACTAACTGACATCCCGCTTACAACTAGTGATTCCTGGAACCTCATTTGTAGAGAAATCAAGTGACATAAAAAGGAATGTATGAGCTGATGGTAGTTTAAGCCCTTAAACTGTGCAGGGATAGCTGGTGGTAATAAATTAAATTATTTTGATTTGCCAATAGCTTAGAGGTGCACTGACCTTCATAGAAATCATCACCACACATAGTTTTACCGGTGACTATTTTAAAACTGTCCTCATCCTTAGCTGCCACACTTGTGAATTCTTCTGCAAGCTGCTGATCAAGTTTGGTGTCTCTAGTTCGTTTTTTTCCACAAATAAACTAAAATTTAAATATTGCACAGCGATTTCAGAAAAATATCCCATAAGGATTCAGACAAATGTCATGTATAAACTTTATTATATACTGCAGTCACACCTGCAGTAAAAACAAGTGAAACAAGACAAATTTGTTCCCTCAGAAGTTTAATAGTTCCATCAATATCAGTAAGTGAGCTGTTGTGGAATGAGATCTTTGCAGATCTCATTCATCTCAGCGCGGAGAGCGCAGATAATGATTTTGGCAGTTAAAAGACCCCTTGGTTTTGATTTGTCAACAGGGTTGAGGAAAATCATTTCGCAAAAATCAAGATAATGCTTATCTTTATCACTGATAAACATTGCTCCAGATTCGCCAAGACAAATAACAGATAATATTAAGAGCAAATTCATGAACAAGAATGTGGTGATTTCTAAATAGCCTGAATCAATAACTAGGCCTGATACGACTCTCACCTGTTCAAAGATTTCTTTCCCCTCAGGGTTCACTGCTCCATTACTGACTACTACAGTGCCAGGCTCCACACCAAGCCCGCCTGATGTTCCCAGTCTAAACATTTTTACATCTGTAGCGCCGGCATGATGCAGTAACTTGAATACTTCGTGCATGAGAACGGACATAGAGGGTACACCAATACCATGCTGTTAAAAAAACATAATATGCATATAACTTCTGACGTATGCCTACCTGTTATATTGATAGGTATATACAATTAACTCAAGAATATAATTTATAAGAACATTCTACTAACTGTTTTGTTTTGGTTGAGCTGTAAGAACATACAATTTCAAATATGTCACCAGAGCCTAAACTACGAATATAATAACATATTAATCACATTAAATATTAATAATGATAACTGCACATAAGTCACTCTTTATATCTAATAGCCATCTGGTAACGTAAAAGCCAAATTGTTTAAAAAGATTAATGGCTCGGATACGGTTAGGGCAGCGGATTGCGTTATAAGTTGTAATATTGTAAGTATTCCGTAGTTATCATACATAGAGCTTATCATAACAAGCTTGTCAAGATAGGCTAGGTTTATATATATATATATATATATAACCTTGTTGTATAAGCTGTCATGATTGTAGCCAATTACTGGACAATTTTCCGAACTTACACTTGCTACCAGTACTGGCCCCACTTTATAAAGCACATATCGATCCATGCCCCCAGTCAAGTTTTCCAGTTTCTCATCTGACAGCTGTGGATACAGGTCTGCTAGGTTCTTCCTCAGATATTCTGCATATGAGGTTAGCCTGACCGGAGACCCTCCAATGCATACAAACTAGAGTATCATAAAACAATGTACTGAACAAAGAAACACTGGAATAAGTCAATGCAAACTTTAGATCATGGATGTATTCAATAGGTTAATCAAGGAGTTTGAAACTCCCTGTTGTATCATCAACAGAGAAATACTCAACTTAGGATTTTGAGGAGCTCTTTTGATAAAAAAATTTGCAACTGATTAGAGGATGATTTGATTAATGACAGGTTTAAAAAAACTTCTGATATGTACTAGTTTAAGTGCTCAAACGGTGCAAGATGCTGGTAGTGGCATTTCAATAACAACCACTTTGAGAAAGTGGTTGATAATGAAATGCCTCTACCAGCATCTTGCACCGTTTGAGCACTTAAACTAAATATGTACCTGTCAAGCAAACTAAAACAACGTCTCACCTTTACATCAGAGAATAGCTGTGGAAAATCAAGGTCAGCTGTGTTGATCTTTAAATGGAATAAGTTATCTGAGGTCATGCCTTCTAAGTGTGGGTTACAAGTATATCTGTGAAGAAACATCATATGTGTGTATGTACAATAAATACCTGTACAAGGACTGGCAATATATATCAATTAATATGTTGTTGGAGCCAATATTTGCTGCCTGTGATTACAATTGGTACAGTTGGAGATAGGGACAGCAATGCTTGTCGACTTGTTAGCGAACGCATTCGACGGAAAAGAACTATGTTTGGTGAGTTTGAATCAATTAATACATTTTAACACAATAAATTATAAATCATTGCGTATTGTAACTTTCATCCATTATGCACATACATGACAAGTTGGTAGACCAAGAAATCAGGAGATCTCCGCGGACGAACTCCCGACCCGGAGTACCACTCTGCGCGTCCCGCAGTGAAGGTGTAATTTGGCCGTTGTTGTCATTTGTTTTAGCCAAAATTAGAGAGTTAATATTATGAAATGCATAATTTTACCTCATTTTACAAATTATATTGTTGCACTTTATCCGAACGAGGAGAGAGGGTATGTAAATAGGCACACTGCGTTTCATACCCAAGAATTGTTGGACAATACTGTACAATTCTAGAATTGTTCGAAACTGACCCATATATCATTACCCAACCAGCAACCACTATCGTGTAATTACCCCTGCCTGCTAAATAAATTACATTCATCATTGCTGTCGTATAGTTATAGAATAAGCCTTTACAGTTCTAGTCAATATTATATAATTGGATTGACATTGTATCAAATGAGTTTGTATTTAGATGACCAGGCAAGATCTCCTGTAATGAATAGATATTGCTGTGCAAGGTAGCATCAAAGTCTATAATGTTGGAGGCCCAGGTTCAAATCCCAGCAGGAAACAGTACAAAGAGTGTGAGTTCCCCATAAAAAACATTACCAGTTAGGGGTTTCCCCAAATAAAATTAATCACTGTCAGGCTTTTATCAATCTTTTGGCATAAAATCAAATAATACAACTTGAAAACGATTTGTTTCATGGTGTTTCCCCATATAAAACAATTCCAGTTAGGGGACTCCCCAATTCCCATAGACTTTAAGTCGCCAAATCAAATTAATAAACAAAGTTAAACGTAATCATTTGGGAGCATTGCCAACTAAGTGATTCATAAAATATTGAAGATAACTACCAGGAAACAAGTGAGAGGCCTGTGCTCAATTACAAAGATAATATGACATAATAGGACTGAACAGGAAGAGTTGAAAGTACTGGGGACTCAGTCTAAGTATCAGCTCACAATCCCGATTGGGATTTTTCCAAGGGGAATTCAGACTTGTGCTGAGTTTTTCCTTTTACACGACAGATACTTACTACTGAAATGTGATGCTTTATATTTGTCTTTTCCACTGGATGGGACTGAAAACGAGCCAACCAATTTCAACCTTTGGCACTCCTGCCCTGATGAAGTCATTTTTTGGAAATGAAAAATTCCCTAGAAAATCAGTAAGAATAAATCGGAGAAAATTTGACCCGTAGGAAGTACCTCATTTAAAATATATAACCGGTTATTCACACGATAACGCTTGCAGTGTACACATGAGAGATGAGATATCAATGGGCATTACTGACAGAAAAATGAGCATTAGGGAGATTCGTGGTGATAGCCTCCAAAGCTTCCAACTGTGTGGATATCAATAGGTAAAGACATTGTGACCTATTCACTATGTTTCCATAGATCGATCTTACACCAGTTTTAAATTTGATCGATACATGGGAATGACCTTTAATAAGTCAACTTCCGCTTCTGCCGAATGACATTTTTTGACGCGAATACAAATAGCTTGTTGAATCAAACAATTATTCCAAATAGGCGGCGTGGTGGCTTGCACACAATGCCTTGAAGGGCAATTGACGCGGGCGATCCGGGTTCAAGTCCCGGCCGTGGCAGATGTTTTTCAGTTTCAAAATCAAAATTGGACCACTCATTCGAGGCATGGAACCATAGTGAATGACATGCAGGCCTGGTTTAAAGAGCAAAAATACAACCAATATAATTATTGTGTATCTGAGAAGCCTGTATTATGTCTATCAAACTCAACTCTCTCCATTAGATTGAAAGGTTTATTACTTTAAACGGTGTTGCTACTAGTCTTAGTCTAACATTTTAATACTATCTGTACTAGTGCCAACACCTACTAGGGAACTACCATCCAAGAGTGAGAGAGAAAAATGCCAAAATTGCTTCCTGTACACCATATAACTGAGATGGCTGAGAATGATATAGTATAACAACAAACAAGAGCTCCTTTGTAGACAGGTAATGAATATATACCAGGCTTACAATAGTTGATTTAACTTTGCCTCCCTTAGCCCACATACCATAACAATCAGAGCTAACTCCATGCTCAGAGCATCTTTTGCTAACTAGAAATAGCTGAGAGCCATTCACTCTCAATAATCACAAGAAGCGTAGTTTAGACGATGCCAATAATCAGTACTCGTACTACTTGCTGTGACACCAAGTTTGAGTTTTTTTAGCATCAGTCAGCATATTTTCAGTAGTCAGTGGTTCTGTGGAAAATATGGCCTCATTCACATATCACTTCTCTCCACTTAGGCATGTAGGACAATTGATACAAAGTAATTCCTCGCTCAACTGGTGTGCGATGTTGTACATTTTTATTAGTAGCAAAGTTTTCTGATAATTCTGCTAGCATAGTTTAGCTGATGTATTCTATTTATGCAGTTGCTGCCAATATTAACAGATTGCACAAAATATAACGTAGGGTATGGTAAAACACAGAAGAGTTGAACATAAGTATTTTGTCGGGTCATCATACTCATTACTAAGAGTTTTCTGTGCTTACAAGAATTGTGAGCGGACAATTCGAATGGAATGCTTTCGATTTCCATCATGACGAAAAGAAAAGATTTGCCCCGGCGGGAAATTGAACCTGGGCCTCCCGCATTATAGACTTTGATGCTACCTTGCACAGCAATATCTATTCATTACAGGAGATCTTGCCTGGTCATCTAAATACAAACTCATTGAATACAATGTCAATCCAATTATATAATATTGACTAGAATTGACTATACAATAGCAATAATGAATGTAATTTATTTAGCAGGCAGGGTTAATTACACAATAATGGTTGCTGGTTGGGTAATGATGTATGGGTCAGTTCCGAACAATTCTAGAATTGTACAGAATTGTCCAACAATTCTTGGGTATGAAACGCAGTGGCAATTATACCTAGATATATGTACTGTGGGGGTAGGAAAACATAGTTTTTCTTGCAACAAGAAGCTTAAAAAGTCTTCTGGGTGAAGGAAGCTGAAAAAAGGGAGGAAAAAGGGAGATAGGGAGGAGGTGGAAAATACCCCTAAAAACTGGGAGGCTCCCTACCAAAAAGGGAGACTTGTCAGGTATGATTATGCAACATGGCCATTCTACATTCGATTTTCGTTATCACTCACCTGCCAGACATGATGATTTTAGTTATGATCCCGGGTACGAGAAATGTTTAATGTATACGCTGCAACAAAATAGCGCTCACCAAGCTGAGACGACACAGCTGATCACTACACTAATCAACTCATTGGCTGTACTGAGCAATGGCTTGCTCTGTAAACTCTCCGATCTGATTGGCTTATTAATAATAGAATATCAAATCAGTGCCAAGTTTAGATAACAGCTTACTTATTGTCCCCCTGTTCATTGTTGTCGTTCTTCGCTATCATTCGAATTTTTTGGTGAACTCACAACAACATCTCAGCAGTCAGCACGAGACAAGAAACACAGCAAGTGGCCTTGGTGCTTACTGTGTAGCCTATGGTGCATCAGATCATTCGATTTTTGCGGGTGTTTACCAGTGATATCAGTAGGACAAGTTAACTCCCTCGTTAGTGGTGGAGGAATATTTAAACAGCTGTGTATCGAATAGTATCTAGCTTTATGTATATATAACTCAATAATGATCGAATATCTATAAAATTCTTCCTTTTTTTGTATTTACTTAATTATCCTGTCAGTTCTCATTAAAGCAAATGAGTATCAGCAAAATCGGCCAGAGACTAAAGTCTGCTCCATGTTGCATGGTTGAGTAGTGCTCGTTCTGAGTCGAATCTTCTCATGTTGGAAGATCTAGAGTATTTCATCTCTGTCTGCTACTTCCTAATATATAAAACAGAATCCTGAGGTGTCCTCCAATGGTCAATTATCTGGGCGTAGTCCGTTGTTGGTTGGACAATCTGCATTGGATGGGCATAACCGGATGGAAAATTGATTGATTGATTTTATTCTATCACTAACACTATACGGTGTTGCGAAAAATAGGTTGCAGCACTTTGCTAATATTCGGACAAAACCTTGTATATGCTGACTAAAAAATGATTCGTTCAAATTTCGGACGGATGTAATAAGCTTATTTTCCTCTCTTAACACTGAAATACATACTGACATATGCATAATATATACTGACTGACAGTGAATGATTATGTGAGGAGAATACTGTAATAAAGGGATAATTTATAGCAAAACCTCGCCGGATTGTCACATTTTAGATGATAGCCAGGAGGCTGAATTTTTTAAATTGAGTAATTTTACAATTTTGCATGACTATTTGAACAGTGAATGCCCTATTTATCTTATCTCATTAAACTGCTATATTCTGTCTAAAATGTTGGTCAAATCGTTACTGCATAAACTGCATGCATCATATGACTGTGCAAAAATAGCGCAGTGTTGTGTGTCATCAGTAATACACTGAATTAGGAAAGATGCTTTCAAGCCTGTAGCAGTTCTGCTCTTTTTCAAATTCTACCTTTACTCTTATACTGTTAACTGGTAACTAGACCAAGTTTGGTCCGTTTGCCTGCATTCTGAGCTGCTCCTGATCCACTGGAGGAAGTGGAAGGGAGCGACTGGAATGCAGGCAATCGGATCAAACTTGTTCCAACCAAGGAGTTAGAGGTTGTTCTAACTGGTAACCTACACATTTAGATAAAAACTATTTATTAATTGATCAATTAAATATCCATCCCCTTCCCCAAAATTTGGTTGGATTTTGAGTCTGAAAATTGCTTTTAATGCTGTAACATCTTGTTATCAATTCAATGATTTTTTTTAGATAAATTTATTTATCAAATAAATTTTATATCAACCCATTTACGGCAAGCTGCTAAATCTATTGCAATTTTCAAGCTCCATATCCGATCGAAATTTAAAGGTATATCATGAAAATGCTGGTATGTTGACTGCAATTCAATGAAAACAATGCTACTACATTATTCAATGGCCTAAGTTGCCCTCAGCTTCTCAATTTTAATGTTCCATATAGGGCCAGTCTAGGTTTAGGCTACATGTATACTGCCCATCTCAAAAATAGGAAAATATTAGTCACCTCACTTTTAGTGTTATAGCTAATAATCACGACTGAATTATTTTGAACTCATTGCATTGCTTTCCCTACACCACATCCGACCTAGGCTGCTCTGACAGACTTCGTGTTTGACGCCCCTCGAACAACACTAGCCACGACTGAATTGACTGACGGAGCCGAGCTGCTGCTGATACGACATGAATACACCTGTTTTATTTTCCAGAAAAGATCGTACAACGCCACAATTTATCTGGAGTAACCTACAGTATCACGATTGATAGCTACAACATCCAAGTTTTTTCTGTGCTGTTCAGTTCAGAAAGCCTGTCTTGCCAAGCTACGGTTCAGCAATCAATTTATGAGGATTGTCTGCCCTTGACAATCACTTTTAACAGACCACAATATTCAGCCTAAGAATGTGGCACACTCATTAATTGTATGTCTATTACCATTTCACCATAATAGTATGGATGCTACAACTGCACTCAATTATATATTTGCAATGAGTATTTGACAATTTTACCTGCAGGATAACATGGTTGTTCCAGATAAATTTCATAATCATCATAATTTCCATGCTGCTGGTCTAGAACCTAATCAGTGAACTCTTATTCTAAATTGGCCATACCTATGGAGTGGGCTCATCCAAACACTCCTGACGCTCCTGAAATCAGTAAGGGACGAGTGAGGTGAGTAAAAAATAAGTGTTAAGTGATGAAAACACTTTCCATTATCACTGTTGCTGAAGTGAATGGATCTTTCTTTGATTGCTTTTTTTGCTAGCTATGGTGGTGGTCATGGACATTGTGTGTGGTATGGATTGGATGAATTGATCCATGGGCTGGCATATCCTCCTGTCTGTCCTATAGTTAGTATATTTATTAATGATAATTATGGCTAGCTCACTAGGCTTGGTTGGTTGCCCTGAGCCTGTATTGACAAGCTTGTCAAGATATTGTTGGTAGCTAAGTCAAGTGATATAATAATCATTCCTTCTGTACTACTACTATAGATAGATAGTAGTGGAGTACTCCTTGGTTAAATTAATTAAAGCATGCTAGGTAGGGTTAGGTCACAGGCATGGACTTGCAAGCCTGCCTTGGTGCCTGTATTTTGGTCACTACACGCTCAGCAGTATGTATGCACCACCCTTACTTACAGGACCTCTATTGATCTATGACTATGTTGTTACCGGATTGGGTGGGAGTTCATTGGATGCCTTATCCAATAATATGATATGTTCTGTTTACAAGCTCCCCGATAGCCTACTAGGCTTCTCAATAATGCTGTCTGAGCTGTTGGTCTTTTTCATCATAACCAATACAGCGGAATTCTGAATTAAATTTGAAATGTATGGGATGAGACCTGGTTTTGATTTCAGGCATATTCATAGACTGTCACTGTCAGCAGCCAATTATGGCGACTCCGAAAGAACTGTCAACATCTCATGCCCAGACACTCCAGGAAGGCTTAGGTATTCAGCAGTATACTCTGTCTCCATATGTTCAAGCATTGGTAAATGAACCAGAACTAAAAGTAATATTGGCACACAACTTCCCACAGCATGGATACCATGAAAGGATAGCCAATGTAACAGCAGATATTAAGAGATGTATGGAGAGTGTCATATCACATAAAGACATGGAGGCAGATATGCAGAATGAGCAATATTATCAAAACGTTGTAAACCTGGTCGCCCCACAGCTGCAAAATATTTACTCAATCATCCAATCTTCTCATGATGATAGTTGCTCCACTCTGAACTCGACTTGCATATTCAAATGGCTGAATATCAAGAGCAGTGATCTTGAAATGACATTTTTGGATGCTAGAAGTGAGTGTAGAGAAATAAGATATAGCACTTGCTTGTGTCTCACTAGTTTGTTAGAGAGAGGTCTACAAGACTTACATATGACACAATTTGGGCACACACCAACCATGTTCAAGGAGCTGCTGCGCAGCCCGGACCTTAGAGTTCTGCTCGGTGATGATCTAATGACTTTCTTGGACATAGTTCTCGGCCCACCAACGTCTCTGAACATCCGTAACCTTGTTTGGCATGGGTTTGGCGCTGCAGACATGGGTGAGCCTGTTGAACAGTACTCTGTCATTATCATCTTCATCATGCACTGGGTTGGAACGGTATTAGTCAGCAAGGACATCAATCCTGATTATAGACCATTCCAGTCTATAGATGTAGAGTTTCTCAAATCCCATCATCCAGTTTTACTAGAAACAGTACAGAACATTGCTGTTGGGTCTTTTCCATCATGGGCTAAGCCATCTGATCTCAAACAATGCCTTAGCTTTGCCAGTAAAGGTGATTATGGAAGAGCTGTTATGTTACTATTAGTCACTTTTGAGCACATCATGAGAGTTGCCTTCTGTCACTACAATGATTGCAGTAGTAGGCAAATGACCGCTGTGCAAAGTGAATATTTCACCACACTAGATCACATACTAGAGGAGTATATATCTGATGGCGGTACAGAGAATAAGCTGTACCGTGCTATCCCTGACCACTTACGGACAGCCTTATCGGACTTGTTGTACTATCCCGATGGGCTGAGATTGAGAGATAGACTCAGTCATATGGAGATATCACCTTTCGATATTGATGGAACTATCTGGAACTTTGCATGTCATATTTTGAACACCACTATAAATCATGTACTAGGTCTAGGAGAGATGGAAGAATCGGGGAAGTATATCCTCACTTCTTACTCACCCGTATATCATCCATTGAGCATTCTGTTTAGGACAGTAGAACAATGTCAGAATGATATATCAGCTATGAAAGACATTGTAATTCCTGGAACATTGATAGGCAATATTGAATGTGCCATCCTTGTAGACCCATCTAGTCTGGATCAGCTTGAATTCAAGTTCAAGACTACAGAGGAAAGGGAGGAAGAGGTGACACTGGACAATCTCCTGTTCGATACAGGCCTCGGACAATCATCAAAATTCAAACGTGTCGTAGAATTATGCAAGCTTTTACAATCTCTAGCAGAAATTATTCATCAGTGTGCGACCCTCTTATCATCATTTCATGAAAAGCGGCTTACCATGCTAGAGGACAAGTCATTGCGTAGTAGGCAGCGTAAAAACTATCTGACTTTCCTTAGTCTTCTTCCATCATTTGTGTCACTGCTTCAAGGATTACTGTCAACTGTGACAAGACTAAGAAGTCAGATGGCTCTACAAGAAAAAGGGGCTGTTGTCGGAAAGTCCCACAAGAATCTGCTACAGCTGACTGAAAATTTACATTCCCATTTTATTGATTGTAAATGGTCCCAATCAGTAGATTATTTTGTCGGCTTTGTCAAAACTAAGTTCAACAGGAATCACTAATACTGATTAAAATGATCTTGATGGATAGTTGGCATCATTTTTTGTGAAGCGTAAATGCTTGAATCATTTCACTCGTTTCTGGTTTCCATCCTGCGTTGTATTTTTCTACAGAATAGTATATAAATATTATTCATTCCAAGGTATAGTAACTTCAAAATAAAGTTTTGTTATAAAGTCTATGTTAAAGTCTTTCATACTTGGCCTACTCATAACATACCAAATGATTGTTTATTCTTACACTAATCAAGTCCAACTCTTAACCTTTTCTCTTGCATTGTAGCGATATGTCATCCCCTACATTCACATGCATTACATGTCGTGTGGCTTTTGCTGATGCGGACTTGCAGAGGTCTCACTATAAAACAGATTGGCACAGGTATAATCTGAAAAGGAAAGTAGCTAATATCCCACATGTCACAGCGGAGGGTTTCAACCAGAGAGTGCTCGCTCAAAGAGCTCAGGTGAGTAATCTTTTCCGTAGAGGAGTTCAGCGAACCCATCAAATTATGGAGAGTAGAAGAACAAACGCCGATGAACCATGCAAAACAACATTTACAATGCTCTGCTTTAAATTGATATTCAACTCGTAGATACATTGTATACACTACTAAGTTACTTGTTACTTGTATACATTAGATTGTATTACACTTATATATATATACTATATATATTTCTATCAATCATACATTACTAAATATTACACATGGACTTGTTTGTAGGTTGCCACAGAACAGAATAAGGTGACCAAGTTCTACTGTGAACCATGTAAGAAAAAGCTGTCAAGTGAAGCTGCTTACAACAACCATCTGAGCTCAGCTAAACACAAGGCCTGTGTTGTTAAGCGAGAGCAGAGAGTTAGTGAGTCAGAGGGCACAGTACCAACTGAGGAAGAGAAACCAGCGACAGCTGAAGGAGACAAGAAACAGTCAACTACAAGTGATGATAAGAATATGGACACAGGTAAATGATCCACATATCAGCATACAATTATAATGTTCTAAGTCCAGGTAACTGTAGCTTATCGAGACAATCAAGAAAGAGGACAGAAATAGCAATCATAAACAGCAAAAATGAGGCAAGGATTGCCAAATTATTTGTTTTTAAAATGGTAACAGTTATCTGTATCTGGAAGGCTTGATTTTCCCTGTCTGTGAGTACATGCATCTATTTTATAGGTTCAGATGATGAAGAGGTGGAGGAATGGGATGATGATGTTTTGGGTATTGAGGAGTGTCTCTTTTGCAGAAAAATCAGCAAGTCGCTAGAATCCAATGTCAAACACATGACAGCTGAACATAGCTTCTTCATTCCTGATATCGATTTCCTGGCAGATCTGGAGGGATTCATCACCTATCTCGGTATGTAACGCCTGCTTTGATATCCCAAGTATAATATATATATATATATATATATACTATAAATATTTAATAGAATGTAGATGATAATTAAGTTTTTCTTAAGCAATGTGTAGCAGATGCCCCTGATGTGTTAGCAAAGTTTAGCTCTTTTAATCAGGGCCTTATGTCGGTTTCATATTGTAGGAGAGAAGATAGGTTCTGGTAAGATGTGTCTGTGGTGTAATGACAGAAGTAAGATATACCACACTGTGAGAGCTGCACAACAACACATGGTTGATAAAGGTCACTGTATGCTGTATCAAGAGGGTGACGCTGCTTATGAATACGCTGACTTTTACGACTTCTCGTAAGTACTAAGTACTAGCAATTATAGATGGAAAATGGGAAGTATAATATTGGTAGTGTGAAAAATTGGTTTTTCTGTTTATATGATTGCTGGTGTGTCTCATTATCTATAGAGGCAGAGCACTGAGGCACCCAATTCTCTTTGGGTGAAACAAGACAACAGAGTGACCTATACCTGCAGACAGTACAATAAATAAAGTCTAAGTTTTTACTTTGAAGAGGGGAAGACGATCATGTAAATGTACGTCTATCAACTCAACCCATACTTTTTATACTAAGTCTATGACTTCACCACTTAGCGCAGGCCCAAAATAAGTCATACAATTTGTAAAAATTGCTCATTATTTGCTGTTGCTGAATTATCCAGGTCAAGTTACCCAGAAGGTGGCAACCCTGATGAGGAGATTAAAATTAATGTGATGGAAGTGAATGATGAAGATTACGAGATGACTCTGCCATCTGGTGCCAAAATAGGACACAGGTATGGTGACTTTTGTCAGACATACTTTTATGGGTTCTAGATCTTAATCATTTAGTTTTAGCCTATTGAGCTATTGGGTCCCAAGTACAACTTAATGTGACATGACTATCTATAAATGAAGTTCAAATAACTGGATATTCCACAAACCACACAATGTTATGTGCCCAAACAGCCCCACAGGTTCTTAATTATATTTCCTCGTTTTTTTCAGGGCACTGAATAAATTTTATAAGCAAAACTTGGTCAGCAGAATCAACCCAGACGGCAGATCGATGGTACACAACGTGATGTCACACTACAAAGCCCTCGGCTGGACTGGTGCCACCGGTAAGATAAGACAACTCTATCTTGAGTGAAAATTTCTAGTCAATCCTGAAAACTGGAATGATGATAATAACAATCGATGAAACAAGATATTAACATGTTTTGATCCAAACTTCTAAAAGTCATGCAAGCGAGCTTGGCTTCTAAGGCTATAATCTTAGTCCACCGCCAGTTTAATACAAGTACTACTAATTATTTTCAGGTGTTGTTGCACAGAAGAGAGTGAAAGATTTGCAGTACATGCAAAGACAGAAACACAAACACTGGGCAAAAATTGGAATCAAGACCAACAAAACTGCACAAACGCATTTCAGACCACAAGTTGTATTTTAAACAAAACGTTCATACTCATCATATATCTATGATGTTTAAACTAAGTATATCAAGTGACGAAAGAAACAATGATTTGCAAATTTCTATGACATTATTTATGCCACGGGTTGTTATCCTGCTCAATGTTATCCTAGAAAATCAGAAAAAAAACTAAATTATCGCTTTACAACAATAAACTTCTTTTCTGTGTTAGTACAAGGAGTATATTGATGATCCGATAACATAACAAATAAAGTGAAATTCAGAGGTGAAAATCTGCAACCCTAAACTGTTGAAGCTTGAAGAACAGAACAAAACTTAGACACAGACAGAAGATGATTCCTCATAACATGAATTAAATAATCATTTCATCCATTCTCATTGCTGCATACTTTTATAGTATCCCCCAATCTGAACAATAGCCGGTATATTGTTATGAGAAGAGTTGTTTCCTCTCTTCCTCAGTGACGCCATCATCCATATGATGATCACCGTTCAATGTCTGTGATGAGACGGCCGGTATATAACCACTATAAGTCCATTTAGGGAATACTCTCTTATAGAGCAGTAATAGTGGTGTGTCCTGTGACCTTAACTGCTGATCAAATACACATTTCATGTGTCCGTGAGTACCTGAAATCAAATCAGTCAAAATATTAGTATGTTGGTGATACCTGTGTGTGCAAAGTTAGGGGTGAATTATTGACCAAAATGTCCAGTTGATGTTAAATAACTCCAACTGAAATTTTGATTTCTTAATCCCATGTTGGTAGCATATCACGCTGGACCCAGAGGAGTAGAGAGGCGGTGAGCTTATAATGGACAACAAGCACTGGTTCCAATATCATGGAAATACTGTTTATATATTACTAGTTGTCGGTTATGTTATTTTTGACATCTCATTTGGAAACTCAAGTCAAACTTCAATGTGATCTGAGAAAATTCACTATACAATCCCCCTAAGAGTGAATAAATAAAGGAACTAACCGAGTCCTTCCTTGATGTGACCTCTTCTGCCCCATTTAGTTTTCAACTCCACTGGTTTGAACCATTCAATGTCATCTGGAACAAACAATTCAAAGGAGTGTGAAATGTGTAAAAGAGCAAACCTTAGGGCTACAACTTACACCAGTTATTGTACATAGTCGCGTGTCTCCTTTACAAAATGTCTGAAATGATTATAATGCCATCATAAAGTTGATGTAGTTACTATAAGAATGTTGTCATGAACAAGAATACAAAAATTCATCATACCTCTGTTATAAAACATGTATCTGATGACTGCTGATTTCTTGTTGATTTTGAATGGATGACCGCTGAGGACTATTCTTTTGATGACGCGTCTATCGGGATCGACTGACAGCATTGAGCCTGAGGCTACTAGGTCATGACCCTCTGCCGACTGCCTGAATACCATCACAGAGGCAGGAGGGAAGGTGATAGGTGCATATGTACTCATAACACAAATACCTTCCTTAGGTAAGAATCTCTCATACTGAAATGAAAAGAGTTTTGAAATTAGTACATGAAAAATTATTATGTATAGCTACAGCATAATACATGGGAATTGTCTTTTCTTCATAAGAGACCAAGCAACTCCAACTGATATATATATATATACAGTAAATACATAAAATATAATAACTTTATTATGTTTATCAAGTATAATGCTATTTGTATTACTTGCCGGAATTTGATTCAATTTACTCTAGTGTGTTCTTTATCTTATTTCATGCTTGCCATACCTTGTGTTTATCTATATTGCTATGATCAGAGAATATGGGGTTACACTCAAATCTCCTGAATCCGACTTGTATGATGAGCCTCTCCTTGGACTTGACGGGATCCGTGAAGAGATGGTGCCGCCTCACAGTAAAGTTCAGCACTGACATTCTCTGCTCATTGGGAAACAAGCCTACCAGGGTCAGTGGGGAACCTTTAGCACCACTGTGTGCATCTATAAGAAACAAGTTTTGGTAACCGTGAAGCATCTTGGCATTGTTACAAGTAAAAAGCTGAGCATCCGCACTCTGTATAGCAGGTGTGTAGCATTATCGACAAGCATCAGCCTATTATATTATGATACCACATATTATATTATTATATATATATATATTATATTATATCATTATATATATATTATATTATATCATTATATATATATTATATTATATATTATAATACTCAACATACCATGATTGACCATTAATGACAAATAATATAAATTATCAAATATTAAATGTCTACTCATGTACTTACCAAAGACTTCCTTTGGTACATTCTTTACTTCTACTGTGATATACCAACCGGACTGAATAAATAAATAGAATACTGATGTTGCTATTTTAAAAGCAAGACATTTCTTCTTGATTGCTGCTATTTTAGAGAAAAGATCATGAAAATGTCAAATTATACTATCATATCATAATTCAACCTGGTCTAGCTAGCAAACAGCAACTGTAATTACATGACAACACAGCAAGAAAACACACTGATCTGTTAGTATCTTACCACAATACCATCAGACAACTCCTGCTTGACAATGTGTTTTCTGAATCTTGTGAAATTTTCGAACTGAAATATCCTTGCATAGTCTATAGGCAGGTTCTCCTTGGGATCCCATGGTGAGGTTCTGAAGCTCTTCAAGCCACGATACCTAAAACACGTCAGCCTTGTATATTTTTGATCAATTGTTATGCTATCAAGATATGATTGTGAAGCGATCAAAAGCAACATGTAATTGCTAGATAGTGTTGGATTTGGAGATAGCAATTCTTCATATTGACCTGTTTGAAGGTTGGAAGCTTTATTTACGATGTTGAACTACGGAAAACTCAATTTGCCATTTACTAGACCACGTTTAACTTATGTCAAGTTGGATCCACTTGGCCTGCATTCCAGTTGCTCCCTCTCCACCGGTCATGTCGCAGGCAAAAAGATCGACCCAACCTTTTTACACGCGACATGACATGTGGAGGGAGAGCAACTCCAAATGAAGTCAAATGGACCAAACTTTGCCAATCCTTGACTTATTGGCCCACCTTGCAAACCTGACCCTGGCAGGCATATCCTCAGGAGTATCCACCTCATCAGGGAACTGTTCGTTCTCTCTTTCTTCTCTATACTTCTCTCTATGTGCTTCCTCCTGATCCAGATCCATCTGCTGATCGTACTTAGCATCATCAGCCCATGTCACCGATGGAGCCACTGAACCTGCAGTATAAGAGGCGTCAATGAGAGAACAAGAATGCTAGCTTTTGGGTACATCCCTTTTGGGTACATATATATTCATATCAATGGGTACATCACATCAAGTATTTTCTTTATCCGAAAATGCTTTAAGTTTAATAAGGTGGCAAGCAATTTTCGTATCTAGCACAGACTACTCTTTTTCAAATTTGTTTCTAGTAATCTATGACCAAATGAAAAGCTGTATAATAAATCATAACTCGTATTAATATCAAATTTATTTGCCAAACTAATCATGAAACCATGGACAAGCAAAAATAAATAGTAAAAACACTCAAGTTGATTTGATAAAAATAGAGGGCTGTTCTCATAGAGATGTGTTTTGTCTATGGTTGTTCTATTGAAAGTTTACCTGTGTCAACATCTTCAAACTCGTCTCCCTCATCGCTGGCAACGGAATCATCTTCTCCATCGTCTGCTTCCATATCCTCATCATCATCATCATCCTTGATAAATGTATGATATTAGGTAAGCCATACACGTTAACTTAAAAATCTCACAGCAGTTGATAATCCAAAACACACATTTACACTACCCACATTTTGTGTCCGTTCACGCCCCACCCTCATTATCAGATATACAGTTTCACATATACGTTGACAGCAGGTTACTTCCGAAAGAGGTTTACAGTAAAACTCCCACACACAAGCTACCTGCGCTTAAGGGGGTCCGTTAAATAGGGCGGTCAAATAGCACCTAGTGTATAAAAAAAATTCATTCATTAATAGTTGAACAAGATCCATCATAATACTCACCATATCATCATCACTCTCATCTTCTTGCTCACTAGTCTGAGCATCTACGATCCATGCAGCCTGATATGAGCTTGTGCCTTTAGGTACTTTCACAACTGTTTTCTTTTTCTCCAAGGCTAAAAAAAGATGACAAAAATATAAAGAGTACAAATATAGCTCTCATATTATAATTATCATCACTATTTTTCATGTGGCAGAAAATGTCATCCTGGTTAGGTGATTTACATAATGTGCCAAAGAAAAATCGGCAAAGGTTGCGGGGAATCACTGAAAAAGCCATCATTTTTGTATGAACGTTAAAATTTTTCAAGTGTTTATGAAAGCTAAAATCAATCATTGTTCATATCAAAGAAATCTCATGGCAATGAACAAAAAACCTAATTTACTCACGCAAGACTCTAGACCCTGGGTTTTTCGCACTTTGAAATCAGTTACATTAAATAATGTTTTTTTTTGCGAGTTAATTTAATTATTTGTTTGTTTCTGTGAGATTAAGTTGATACGAACAGTGATTATCTTTTTTGGTTTCCAAAATACCGGCTTTCATGCTACGCTATTTGACCTAATTTAGCATCATATCATCCTTACCCGCATTAGCAGTAGCCTCAGCGAGTTCGTCTTCTGTCGGCCAGGTCTGCTCACCCTCCAATGGGTTGGGAGCATTTTCAGCTGTGAGGTCTTCCTGTCTGTTTGGATCTGCTTCAGCGAGTAACGCCGGTTCTTCCTCCGCCATCTCTGCATCACGAGGTATTCTGCCTGGCTTCAGCACCTGCCAAGAAAGTGTCAATAAGCTGTACAATTAAGCATACAGGAAAATGAAGGACAACATTATTTCAAATATGGATCCTCGGCCATCGTATCTTCCGCACCTGCCAAAAAATGTCTTCGCTTTTTATGTAGATTATTGGAGCCGCATTACTCTCAATTAGCTATTGCAATCTGCATCCGAAACCACCATATTCACTTATCACAAACACCAAAAACACCAGAGTCAGTGGTATGTGGTTATAATTAAAATGCTAAAATATCTCTGAGGATTTTAATCTGTATTATTACGTATAGGTAATAACATAAAATAAAATACCCACTTTGTGCCCTGATCACATTGCCTTTGATTGAAGATCTGGAAAAATACAGGGTTTTGTTTCCATGACATTGATTTTATATACTGACCAGTGGATGCGGATCTGTGGGTGCAGTTATCTTATTCATCTGGAAATCCCCATAACCAGGTATATGCACCAGTCTGTTGACAGTTAGAGAAGGTCCTCTCAGGAAGCCTGTCACTTTCAATGTGCCGACACTCTAAAAAACATAGAGAAATTAAAACAGATAATAAGACATTTTATACAAAACGATCCAATTCATTTGGCTCGCATGGGGAAAAAAAAAGAGAGAAGAATAAATCATTATGACAAAATTTTGGTTGGCTAGGGATTTCAGAGCACAGCAATGTTCTGCAAGCCCCACAACAATCAAATAGCATAAGATGAAACCGTTTTGTATTTGTTAACAATAATTTTCACCAACTTGAAATCGAATACATCTTCAATTATTTGGAAAAAAACTTACATCATTGTCGGTGTTTGCCTCAAACTCCAACCTCTCAGCCACAATATGTGGCCTCATTTCTCGAGACTTGATGACTTTGATCTTCTGTTGCGTGAGGAAACGAACTAGAAGCTGAGCATCCATTTCAGTATCGGTAAGGTGAACCTTACCATCTGTGAATCTATTGACAGAAATAGCATAGGGTTATAGGGATTCTCAGACAAACTGTCCTTCTAGGTAAATTGTATACAAAATTCTCAGTTTTATAGCAGTAGATCATTTCTTGCCAAAAATTAGGGCAAATGTAAGAACTGTGACTTGAAACACACTAGCCACTATGTCATAATAAACAATCTTTGAAGTTCATGATGGTGCTATGGAAAGTATGTGATAGGTTTTATTAACAACAAGACTCACCTGTCTTCAATTTCTTTACCAATTATCTTCTTTATTTCTCCTTGCTTTTTATGTGGAATACCTTTCACCCCCTGAAACCAACAAATATCTGACATTAGTCATCAAAATGCAAAGTTCCATGTATATTCCAAATCATAGTCATCAGCAATAATGGTGACAAAGATTACTTGAGTGGTCAATTTCAAGCTATAATTTGTGATGCAAGATAATTCGCAACATTGATACCTAAAAGTTACTAACCATGACCGCATGTGCAGCGGAGGGCAGACCCTGAGCGTACAGACATGAATATAATTTCTCTCCCTCTTCATCTATGAAGTCTTGAAGAGACCACAGAAACAGCACAGAGTCGCTGATTCTCACAGACTCGAGTACTGCTGCCAGATTACTTTGATTGGGTAGTATATACGCCACTCGCTGCTTAAACCGCGGATAACTGATAACGAGATAAAATAGTTACAATAACAATATCAATGTGTCTGCCAAATCGAAGAGGATATCATAAAAAAACCAATGTTCAAAAATCTTTTGATCGACAACATTTAGCTTTCTCAACATTTTTTCTCAGTTATAAGGCTCTTGTTCCGATAAAAATAAAACCTCATTAATCGAATGGTTTACAGTTAGGAAAAAACAAACTTTTACCAGAAAAAGACAGAACTGAGTTCTCATAGGACAACTCAAGGCGAAAAAACCAGCACGCAATATTTGAGTTTTTGCAGATTAGCTATGGAAATACAGCACACTGTAATATTATATTTTAATAGACAGCAGTAGCCTTGTTATGCGGCTACTTTTTTTTTAGCAGTGTAACAAGGACAAGACAGCAGATAACGAATGGTGATGTTATAGAGCAGTTACCTGACATGGACGAAGCCTTGTGGACTAGTGGTAACAGTGGCTTGATCATCACATTCTTTGAGAAGTTTCAGCAGATTATCACTGGAGCATTCATTACTCAGTGTGATTATAGCCTGTAATCATCACAGATTATTTCACTCACAGAAAAAGTCTCAAAAACAAATGTAATACCTTAGCAGATTGGTGATATTCAGTCATCAGATGGTAACAAGCGAGACATTTGGTGAAGATCATCATATGTGAAAGATGTACCAGCCTGTGAACCAAATAAGGTTGTCACCTGGATACTTACCACATAATGGGGAGGAGAGCGCTCACCGCCTATACCTCTTTTCTTGTACTGAAGTTCTTCCCTTTTAGTTTTTCTCAACTGGTTGTTCTGTTAATAAATCAATGGAAACTTAAGAAGGAGTACCATCATTGAAGTTAGGTGAATCTCTTAAATTCAGTAGAGGGCAAGTGGTTGTGATACCTGACAATGAATATTCAGGATCCATAACAAGACAAACATAAAGGATGGATTAAAAACCAACAATATCAAGAAAATACCAAAGGCACAGGCCACAGGGTAAAATATTGAAATCTTGCTAATGTATATGGTGATGAGTGATTAACTCCTTTAGTTAACTTACTCTATTTCTTCGGTCTTGTTTACTGGAGAGAGCCCTTTTGTGTTTGGAGGATTGCACTATTGCTACCTTGCCTGTTCAACGGAGAAACAATGATTGATTAAATTACAGCAATATTCTTACCTCAATTACTTTAGAACACTCGTAAACTACCAATGTCAGGTATAAAAACCGAGTGCCTCATTTGTTGAGGCATTTGTTTGAGCAGTGGTATTTTCTATACATTACACACCGTCTGTAGCAGTCATTGCAAAGATGTTCAACAATTACAGTTACACGATCCACTATATGAGAAGTACCAAAGCACCTTCACATATATACACCATCATGGTCCATCCTGACAGAAACAGCCTTTACCCCCAGGGTTTACTCTTTCGAGAAGTGGCAAAAAAATTGTCCGACTGAAACAATCAACTTCTTTGAAACGAAACACCTTTTCACTCACACTGAGTCTGACCTTACTCAGAAACCAACAGCACCCTCTTCGCCGGATTGGAATTCATACTTTTATTTGCTCATCTATATAGGGGGATGGAAGCAACAAACCGAGGGATGATGGTCACATTATCATGATGCCTTAATTTAGGCTTCATTTACGGGCCGCCTTAGCTAGGCTATCCCATTAATTAGCAGATATCATCATAGAACTCTATTCAATTGTGTTTGACACAGCACTAAATGAAAAATTTTTAATTAAATCGTAGTTGTAACACCACTAACTAACAAACAAAACACAACAGGAGTGATTATCATGCAATATTTAATCTAGAGTTGCCTTGGATGGGTTAGGGAGATAACAAGTCTAAGCTAAGACCATCGGATCCTTGCAAATGATACCAAGACTAAGAAAAAGTAAGGCAATGAACTTCATTCAGTAAGACATTAAATTATTATTATATATATACTTATTTATTACTACTATTACGAACTACTGTAAAAAAATGCTAGTCAAGTACCAACCTTTCTGGACTTTTTCAAGCTGACCCTTGGTCCTGTGCTTTCCAGCATTATGCTTCTTGTTATTCTGCTTCAGGGGACCAGGTCTATGGTGTTCCATGGTTAATTTACAGTCTACCAAGTTACCTCATTGCTAAAATAAAGAAAATTGAAGATAAATCCATGTGTTGTGTGTGAAACTCTACAATTTAACATGTGTGATTGTGTGCATAGAAAAAGACATTATTAGCATGAAATCATCAAAACCAGTCATTTTGATTTAGGGTGGTATTTTTATCCACCGAATAATTCACATGACTTGATCGATTTGGTGTTGCTTATGTACACAGGTTAAAGAGTAACATTTTCTTCATCTACAATACAATTCATGTCCCGTTAATCTTGGACCTACTGTTACTGCGAAATGTAGTAGCCCTACGCCTCCAACAATATGTAAAAGAGATAGTAACCTACCAGAAAAAACTTTGCCCATCAAAAAATGAACAAACTCGCTTGATTTAACAGGCCAGAGTAAGTATATGCACTTGATTGAGGTTTGGGTTGATTTTAGTGTATGGGCAAGGACTTGTTACCCTGATCTGGTCCCGGGTGTGGTGTGGCCTGGTGTCTGATAATCCACTGGAAACCCCTACAGTGTTGTCCCAGATTACTAACAAAATTTGTCTGTCAATTTCTCCTTATCCTCCCCTTATATTTTAACAACCCACTGCTGAAAACCCTGCGATTGTGAATGTGACGCCAAAACCCTCCTTGAATTGATCCCTAGCAAGTCGTGGCTGTGAAGCTATACAAAATACCTAACTGTTACATCTCCGATGACTGATATACTGTTATTTACATCCAGATAATCAAGTCTCACTCTGTTATCACTACACAGCATATCGCCCTTGAAAGGAGACAACTACTCCGACGGCGATCAACCTATCGGAAGAATCGGAAGATGATGTTGTTGTTGGAGAGTAGGGGTATCCGTGTTTAAATTCCATCCTTATTATGATGTTGATTTGTTATACAGTACATCGATAGACCAATGAACTCCATTGTATGGACTTGAGGTTGAGCAATTTTACATAATTTATCAAGGAATAATGATATCTATGAGATGAGAGCAGGGAGATGGAGATGGGAGAGAATGAGTCATAAATCCCACTTAACTCTTCAAATCAATGAACTAAACCATTGTTCAAATCGTTCCTAAGCCAAGATATGAAAATCTCACTGCCAGTGGGTGAGAGTTACAGGCACCTCTATGGGGAGAGTAGGTTGTAGGTCATAGAATGTGACCCCTGGAGTTGCACTGAACATAGAGATAATCATGGGAAAAAGTACTAGTTTGCCAGTTTGTGTGCTGTATACTGCTGCTCACTGCCCAGACACCCATGCGGTATTAATGACTAATCTCCCAACAGTAGATTCAGTGAGGAAAATGGAAATCACTAGTACCAAGGAGTACAGCAGTTGCTTCTTTCTAGTAACGCGTGATCATGTGTCAGATGTTTTTACCCCTGAACTTGTTGGTGTTAGACATTCTTTCCAGTTTTCACAAGCAATAGCTCTTTATAAAGGATTACTCATAAATAACAAGCTCATGGCCATATTCCATATAACTTTTGCTGTACACTATATGGAGATGTGTATCATTATTATATTATGCACATTGGGCTTGACTATGTCATTTTATCTTTGTAGAAAGATGGTGACCAGGCTTTTAGAGAAATTAATTTTAGTATTTACAGCCTTAAACAGCTGTCGTCACATCCTGCTAGGCCACTTGATGTCACATGAGTTCGACATCAAGTTTTCTGCTGGTATGTATCAAGCTATAATGCTCAAAATTCAACGTACTTTGATGAACATACCCAGGTCTGGCCACTGCTGTAGGAATTTGCAACAATTCGCTAATCATCTGTAATGTGACAAAATCATACTGTTAACGTCACAAACAATATAATATGTAGTTTGGATGTGGAGTAGGCCTAACCAAAGTCAGATATGCAGTATAGGGGCAGCATGGGTGAATTATTGAACGGGGAATGGGAACCTGGCCCTCCTACACCTTATTGTTGTTTCCGGCAATAGTCAGTAAATGAAAAAAAAAACATGCCAACTCATAAAAATAATTCCAAAATTAGTCCGCATTCTCTTCGGGATATTATGATGAGTTCTTAGGTTGTTTATCATGACTAGTGGGATAGTCGGAAGCCGAGGAGTACCTGAAGAGCTTGACCGTGCCTGGTACTGGTAAGACGGCAGGTGCACGCTCAGGTATTATCTCTTGATCGTTGTGGAACTTCCCCATAATTAAATGATTATTATCTATAATTTTCCCCTTTCCCTCCCACATTGAGCTGGAATATTCCGACGGCAGCATTTATAGTCTCAAGCTGTCTTCGCACATATTTTTCAACCTGTTTTGCAGGACTCGTCTGCGTTGCTGTAATCATCAGCTGTATCATCCCATCCAAATTCCCGCACCCTGATGCCGCTATACGCAAGGATGAGAATGGTGTACTCTATTGTTGGTTACTTCCGATAGTTTCAGTGTTCAACCTTAGATGGTCTGCCAATGATGACTCCCAACACGGTTAGTAAATTGGTTACTGGCACCTTTTGGGTCTCAATTTAATTAAATAAGAAGTCCCATACCATTATAAATTGTGTATTGTTTCTACATCACAATATGCCTCTAGTTCTTTTTGACCTTGGTCACACCTTGATTAGCCGACGGTTGGTGAACTAGAGTGCTAAGTTTCTTCATGTAGGAGTTGTAGGAAACTTTCCTTTACCGCACCCAGGAATCCCCAAATATTCTAAAGACTTAGTACAGACCACAGAATGGTCTTATAGTACTGCTGTAGTTATCAAAAATAGTCACAGAAACATAACACACGAAAATTCAAGGCTCTTCATTGTAATAATTTTGGATAGTGTTTGGAATTGCCCCCTCATGTTTTTAGGTTTAGGGTTCACTTAGATCAGGATCTGCTTAGATCAGGTTTGATCTAGACCAAGTTTGGTCCATTTGCCTGCATTCCGAGTTGCTCCCTATCCACTGGTCACGCCGCAGGCAAAGGACCAAGAATTAACTACCACTTTGCGGTAATTGTCTGCTCCCAGGTGGACAGTTAACTTTGGCTTGAAACACAATAAAAACACATTTAAACTATCCACTGAGTGACAGTGATTTCAAATATAGCATTATTTCTTGTATACCTGTCCTCTGAGCTGAGTTATTCTTATTTCAAAATAAATTAAGAAATTTAACAATCATCAGCCATTTTATCTCTCCGCCATGTTGGCTTCTTCATAAAATCACCCATGATGCAAGGCACAAACAGGATATCCAGCACTTAGTATCTAGGCACAACTACAACAAAACTTGCAGCAGATTGTCCAGCTTATTTGATTTCATCTCAGAACTCTATACTGTTCAGTTGATTTTATAAACTTCTGCACGGATAATTTACATACACTTGCTCATAATGGAGAAGGAAGAAGATGAAAATGTTCATGCAGCGTGACCAGTAGAGGGGGGCAACTCCAAAGCGTAGGCAAATGGATCAAACTTGATCTAGGTTTGATCCATTTGCGTTCAGAGTTGCCCCCCTCTACTGGTCACACTGTCTAGGGCTCACTGCGTTGTCAAATTTTGTAGATGAAATCAATCTCTACATTAATTTAAATACAGTCTAGTATGCCAGAGGAGAGCCATGAATAAACAGGACAGGGCAATTCAAAGTCTTTACCAAAAGCCTATAAAATAAAATAAAGGTTTTCATGGCTCATTATTCCTGAAAAACATTAACTTGTTACTCATCTAAGCTGACAGGTTTAAAAGGAAGTCTTTGGTCACCCTTTCCCCTCCTCTGCTATCTCCAATTTCAAGTTACAAATTTATGAATGCATAGTTTTTCAGCTGTAAAACTGCAGGTCTGAAAAATAGTCAAACACAAATTGCGTCAGCTTCATATTTTTAGAATGTCAGTATACTGTTAGCTACAAATACTTGTGATTTGTTCCTTTGCTGAGTCACTGTTGTTTTGCGACCTGCCTTTAACATTGAATTGTGAATAATATTTTGCCGCAGTTTGACTGACTTGTAAGCATATAGCAGCGTCAATAACGCATTTTTATATTAATTCCGGTCCATCAAGCTCAAGTTCACAAATGATGATTCAAGGACAACTAGAGTGGCTCTGTCAACCACAACAATCGGGACACAGATATAAAAATGAGAATTTAATTGCTGAATTAAATAAATATCGTTTATTATATGCAATTGTTTGGCAGGCTGGTCATTGTTTGTGGTTGGTACGATATCCGGCATATCCGGCATATATATTGGTCCGACCTTAATATTTACCATCTTTTCCCAGACACTTTGGTATTGAGAAGGTTACAAATTACTAAAGACCTAGTTTTTCTACTGCTAGATTTGAGTTGGCAAATGCATCACACCAATCTTATAAATGGATAATTTTTAGCCCTGTTCACACGGCCACGGGTTTTGGTTTTTTTGTACCAAAAAACCAAAACCCGTGGTCGTGTGAACAGGGCTAGATAATTTTAGAATAGTTTGCAAGTAAATGACAGAGACTGAAATTTTCAAATGCTGTATTGATGTTCTTCTTATTTGAAAACTATGAAAAACTGATGCCTTCAAAACAAATAATTAACGGCACGGATAATTCTGGAGGCTTGAAAGGCAATTGATTAATAACTGTTATTAAAGATGATGACCCCCTATTTTATTTATTTTTAATACATTTTATTGAATGCCGTAGTCATTTCAGAGACTGTTTTCCATTAGGCGTCAAAAAAGATATCCAATCAATGAACACCAACAGCTGCCATACAACAATATAAAATATTATCGATACTACTTCATATTATCGATACTACATCATATTATCGAACCTTCTAGTGCACAGGATATGTCCTGCCCCAGCATTTCTCTGGATTCATATTAGCAATGATTACATCTGTACAGATATGAAAGTGTTATTTAATGAATGGAAAATTGAGCCTAAAATAAATAAGTTCAACCTTATCAGTACAATCAATCCAATTAAAATGTGGGGTGTGAGAAATTAACCAGAAGATCCCAACACCACACACAGTCTAAGCGTGCTGACTGGTTTATCGTAAGGTTTCTTGATGTCGTCGGTCACATCACCGGAAAAGCTGAGTAAGAAAAACGAGGCCTCCAGAACACCTTCACAAAGTACTCACCATTTCATAAAAGATTGAAGTAGCTAAATTAATGACTAGCTAAAATCTTCTCAACGTCAACACTCTATGACAATTCCTTTCTCGATGCTAGCTAACATGAACTCACCCAAATATGGCTCATATTATTTACTCATACCAGTTAATTACTCATACCTCCCTACTCATAAAGGAAGTCAATTAATAACACTCAGGATTTGTTCTCTCTTGACACAGGGGCAAATAATTTCAGTTTTTATAACTCAGTGCTCTAATCATTTGTCGTTGTGTTAGCATTTAGCTTAGCCATATGTGATAAATCTAATGACCGTCAAGAAGATTCCAGTTATGGCAGATGGATATCTTTTGACTGTTTTAGAAGGATAAAATGAGCCTTGAACATTGCATTAATCACACATTAGCAGATCTGCTGCTTATTTTTTAGCTTTACACGTGTTGATGATGCTTGGTACAGCACAGGTAACATCCACTGTGACCATGTGTCTCATTGTTCAGTATAAGGGCAGCCGTTATTTTGGGACCTCATGGAGGACTCTGATCTCTGTATGGCTGTTACCCTTACTTGGTACGGCAGCTTTTTCGAAGCTTGGTGAGTATAATCCCATAGTAGTGGTTGTTGGTATAAAATGTGTGACCTCTTCTATGACTCCACATGAATTATGTGTTTTGATGAAAGAAATTAAACTTGGCTTTCAGATCCTGCCCATTTACTGAATAATTAATTTTACAACCAGTCAGTGGTTCTGCTCAACAGGTCTTATCAAATTAATATCCTGTCCGGATTTCAGTTCATAGCAGTTTGTCAAACCGTATCCACTTAGGGGTATTGTGTTTGTGGCCAGAAATAGGTCAATTAGCAAGTTTGGCTCATAAAAGCTTTTTGTGGCCAGTTGCTATGATGTCAAAAATCACATTGACGTCAGTGTAATGTCCTTGTTTATGATCTTATCGTCTTATACGAGCATTAAGTTACCCATATGAAAGGTAATCTAATCCTAATAACGAGGATAATACACTATGATGGCGTCACAGTCGTGGTGCTCTGTCCAGTACAGCATAAATATTATTATAACAACTGGCCATTTGGCACTGCATCTACACATCTTGTGATGCCATTAAGATCGTGTTATATTCAAACAAGCTCTGCTTTTCAGAGAATTCACCGATTTGTTTGGCTTGTCATTGCGATACATATCACAAGTCGAACTGCCCACACACCTTGGTTTGTTTTCGGAGTAAAGAAGCTGAATTGTACTCATCTTAGTGAATCAAGCTATCGTGAGACACGCTATCCACTTAGCAAATACATTTTTTTCCTGCTTGTAATGATTTCATAATTTTGTTGTTTTTGTATTTCGGTATAAAGGGTGGTCAAGTAAAGGTTGCGCCAGATATAGTTTATGAGAATGCCGGTGTACATTTTAGTTAGCAATATTCGTCATTTTTGTCCTCTGCTTTTGTCACTTGTTTCGCAACTTGTCTATAACATTGTGAATAACGATTTGGCGTAGATCGACTAGCTTGTTGGCGTCGGTGAAGCATTTTAAAATTCATTTCATCCATTAACCCAGCATCCATGAAGCTCAAAACACAAGCACAAAGCACAAAAAATGAGAAATTTCAAGGACAACTGGAATTAGTAATCCATAAGCCATAACCTTGAGATTTGTGCATATATGGAAATGAGATATAAATCACTGGATAAAATAATGTTTATTTTATGCATTTATTTAGGAGACTGGTCATTGCTTGCGGTTGGAGCTACGTCCGGGTTATTTGCGGTCAGTCTGGCCTTCATATTTACAACGTTTCCCCAGACGTTCTCGTATGGAGAAGGTGTTATCATATGTCAGGCTCTCAGCACCTTTTCACTTCATTGTATCCATTTTACTTACTCACTGGTAAGTATAATTAATGTGATACAAATCAAAGTCTGACTCATCGCCGATGCGAAACTTCCAAGGTGATATACACACACTGACAAGGCTAGTCTGAACCCCCAAAACTCATGCACCCCCCCCCCCTCCGCCATCCGACCCCCCCTGGCAAAATCTAGACCAATCAGTAATGTAATAAATCCCTCAGTCTATGGATACTTATTTGTGTTCCTTGATGCATTCTCTGGAAACTGTACTTGGTCTTGATAATTAATAATATTACTGCTTGCCCTCAGTGCAGCGACATTGTGATTTTACCAGTTTGGGCAACTTGAGCGCTTTTGGTGATTAATTCCTACTGTTATAGGCCTATTTCAAGTTTTCTTATGTCTTTTTACACTCAGATGGAAATATCCAGATGGTTTATTCCATAAATATGTAATTATACGTATTTATGGTTTATTCTTATCCTAATTCCTATCCACATCATATAATATGTGAGCCACGGAACTCACATGTGTGGCGCTGATTAGTCATATTGCCTAAGTGTTACATCTGCACCAGTATGTTCTTACAAAAGAGGATATAACAGGTTTTATCTTTGAAATTGATCGACTGAGTAGTGTTACTTTCCATTTTCCGTTTTGAAAATTCCAAGCCTACCTGCCTGCCAGGAAAATAACTTTATTTGTGTCTCATGATTTTGTGTTTCACCGTCAGGTTTGGTAGGAAGATATTTTGATGAATTTGCGGTTTTATTTCTGAATAAGCTGATGCAAATGAAAATCTCTAAGAAAATAAAAAAAATTATCCTCTTAATATATGTAGAATTATTACTGTGGTAGGTGCTGTTGGTAAAGTAATGATATGCAAAATTTTTTAAAGTTTTGAGATTCATTCAGAATGAAAGGGCCCAAATTTAGCTCTTGTCAATCAGCTTGCTTAATTTGAATTCTGTAAAATGAAATTGACTTTCATACTAATAGTTTTCTATATGTATTTAAAGAGATATTTTTTATGATTTTGCGGTTATTAAATTCAAAAGCTTCATTATTGATGGACTTTTAATTGGTAATGCGTGTCAGAAAAGGCCAAGTGGGTGTTTAATAACGCAAGGCGATTTGTATCATTGCGCTTCCCTTCCATTGGAGACTGCAGCTGCGGTTTTAGTCTGAATGGATGGGTGGGTGGTATTGATGGATCCATATCTGTGGTTTGGAAGCAGTGCAATAAATCCAGCTTAAGTTCATAAATTTTCTACTCCAACACCAATTCTGTTAACCCATTCTCGATGATGTGATCCAGCTTTATGGTACTTTGGGCACTTTACCTACCAATCTGATTCACATGTCTATACTATTCATGATGACCTGAACCGGAAGGTGTTGATCTATCAACGCTAGTCACAGCTTTAGGAAGTATTAATAACTCAAGCCTGATCCTTGTACTTAAAATAGTAGCAGATTAATTGGATGGGGACCGATTAAATCTGCGACTTAATCTGCAACTGATAACTTTGCGGGTCCTTATATCAAGATTAGGGCCTCATTGATACTAGAGTGCAAGGTGACCTCAGATAAACCTTCTTCGGACCAGATTGTCAACAAGATGAATGATATGAAAAAACTGGACTACCTTATATAATAGATATAGATATATATATATATATATATGTATATATATAGTTATATAATATATTGATCGATATTGTAGGACCCTTAGCTCTTGTTCTTGAGTTAAGGTAACCCTGGGTACCATGTTGAGATCTGAGCCATTTGTGTCAGCAAATATGTTGAATATCTTTGATAACCCGCTTGAATTCCACCAGCATATATTTGGAAATTGTTTGTGACACTCTAGAGGAGTAAAGTACATACAGGCTTTAAATTGTGAAATTCATAGATTGCTTAAATAAGCTCCACCTTAGCTAGCAAAGATAGATGCTAACATTAAAGGGCAACCAAGGTTTCAAACAACTTCTCATTGATGGCCATTGATTAATAGCAGATTACACCTTCTGCATGGGGAAAAAGACAAAATATAATTCGGATGATTATTCAGCCAGAATTCTTGTTAAACATTTCTTCCATCAGGTACTCAAACTCAGCTAAAAGAGAATACCACATAGCAGTTTCCTGTTCCTGTTATTATTTGGCATGTGCTCTATAATTATTACAGCAAAGTCTTGGAACCTCCCCTAAACTGAAGTGTTACCCAGCTTAGAGTCAGCAACTACTTTGAGTTTTGCATCGCGTAATGCACAAAGCTGATGCTGCCCAGCACATTATTTGCTACCCATTAATGCATTGCTGCGAAACCTTGGTTGCCCTTTAAGTCACCTCCAAACTGGCTAAACTAGACTCAATTTAATATTTGCTCCTCTAGGGGAGTTAGGTTTTGATGTCTCAAGATGAATGGATGGTTACTATATACAAAAATACCAGTACTATGGGTATAAGTTGCTCTTGGATTTTGGAAAGCACACCCTAAGCCATGAAAAATCCTCCGGACCGCCTTGTTCAACTTATCGAATGTTGAACGAATTCAAAGTTTACAGTTGCAATGATGATTTCCCATAGACTTATTATTATTTATTTTCAAGTCTATGTGATTTCCGTAAATACTCCATGTATCCTAGTTAAGTTTATGGATTTACACCGAACAGATTTGATTATTTACAGCTCAATGTAAACACTGTTGGTTTGACTGATCTGAGATTTACAGCTACAAAAACCTGGAAATTCACATTATAATACCCAATATTTGACCTCACAAGGAATGCTAAAGCTTATTATGGCTTGTGACTTGCGAGGCAAACTTATTAATATGGATTGTGGTGAAACAGTAGATAAAGTACTACAGATCCTGTAGATTATCTCTGGGCTCTTTTACTACCAATGAGTTACAGTTCCTTGTTACTATGTTGCTTTCACCACGGTACCTTATTTGAAATTGGCATCAACAGCCGGAGTGGTAGCGGCATTCTATTTCAACTTCATCACGCGCCTACTTTTTTGATTTGACAACAACAAAAGTGGCCGTGTGACAAGGCCAGCTTGACAGTGGAATGCCACCAACAGCAACCCAACCAAATTTTAAGCATCTACCCTTCATAACCAGTGAAGGAGACATTGATGAAGACAATATTGGTATGGTGCGATCTGTTGTTCGGTTCCTATAGGATTTGCTATGGTGGGCTTCGCCGGGGGGCCGTGGGGCGAGGGGCAAAAGTCTGGGGGGCTCAGACTAGCTTCTTCCATGAGATGTTTTTTCTATCGGAGATTTCCCATTACTCAAAAAATAATCGACCATAAATATTCGCCAAGGTCATAGTAGATGACTTATATGACTTAATATATATATTAACATTTTACCATTTTAGATTTACATCCAGGGTGCCTCTGCCAGTTATTCTGAGAGCGACTCTTATGACTTCATTTCAATGGTATGTGGTTTAATTATCATTCTGTTGCCGTCATCACTTGAAAAGTCAACAGTTTGCATCACTATGATAAATAACTTCCACTGACTAACTGATTGTTACCAACGTCTGTCCGCCCAACATGGCCTTCAACATGACCTCCGTTGTCTCAAAAGTAAAACTACCCATAGATCCCTACCATTGTAACGTACTAGTTTATGACCTAGCTGTCAAGAAGATAACAAGAATGATGTTTTCAAAGCGACTGTAGATATCTACATGACCTGGGGTATCATCGTGATAAGTATCGAAGCCTGCCAGCACTAAAAGAAACATACGTCTATAAAGGGGGCTTTGCGTCTCCAATGTGAAAGGAGGGTTGTGTAAGATCTAGCTGTCAGTTTGTAGAAGCGCAGCACAAGCCAAGCGGATATCATAATATAACCACTTCCTACCATGCTGTAGTTAGAACTGTAGATATACTTGGCCTATGTTACCCTCATAATAAAGATATCGTAGCATGTCAACGCTTAGTCGGAGCCCCCCAGACTTTTGCCCCCTGCCCAACGGCCCCCCAGCGCTACAAAAATCATAGGCCTAATTGAAACCTCATGATTTGACAAAGCATGTTTACGTAGTTTGAGCGCTCAAAGTATGTGGGGGTAGCTGGTAGTGGCATTTCATTATCAACCACTCTCCCTGGAAAGTGGGGAAAGTGGTTGATAATGAAAAGCCACTTCCAGCTATCCCGACACAGTTTGAGCTCTTAAACTAATTTTGCTGTAACTTTGCGGAAGCAGGGTTATGTAAGTTCTCAGACTGCGACAAGAGAAAGATCCTCAGAATGACTGACTGAAAATGTTGCATTGATCAAGTATCTACCATCCTGTACTTGAGCCTGCAGGTTGTAATCAAACGTCCCGTGCTTGTGACACAATCCCTCCGCACAAGCCGGGATTGTGGTCAGTATCCTGCTAGACCTAGTTTGGTCCATTTGCGAGTTGCTCCCAATCCACTGGTCATGTTGCAGGCAAAGGTAGCGTGACAAGTGGAAGGGAGCAACTGGATTGCAGCCAATTGGATCTAGTATTCTGCAAGTTTAATTTTGGAAAAATGCAATTCCTTTCAGCATCCATCAGTCTGGGCATCGCTCTGTTATCAGAGAATGGTATTAGGGTCAAGGCCTTTGCCTATGAAGTGTTTGCAAAAAAAGTACGTAAAATTATTATTATGCATTTTCTAGAGCGGATGTAGGGTGTAAAAGTATTTTACATGGATGTTAATATTTTTTTGGGTATCTCACTTTTCGAGGGCTCTTCGGTCCTCAATCTTTGTTTCTCATACGTTCCTGTCATTGTGAGAGAGGTTTTGGTTTAGTTGTGGGTGCAAGCAGAGAGGGAACAGCCGGAATTATCATTGATAACAATGAACTCACACTGATCTAGGGGTTAATGGCCTCACCATGCTGCATCTGCATGACATGTAATTACAGAAACTTGCACCAATCAAAGATTTGATGTTATGTAAGACAGGGAGGAACGTATTATTTATAAATCTGGTACACATATCAGTTCTCAGTGTTATGTATTATGGTTGCCAGCTCAGCATATATGATGCAATTAGCATGAGGTCATACTGGTTCCAAAAAGTTGTGTCATAATGACAGCCTGCTATCTCTGGCGGCAATCTGAAATCTGTTATCATTTTGACGCAATAGCCTCAGAGTACGAGATCAGAAATGCCTCTGAGTAGTTTGAGCTCTCCTACCTAGAGCCTTTGATCTTGATATGAAGAAAAATCCAAATTACATAAGTCCTAGATCACATGAGCCAATTTTTTTCCCAGCAAAATAGTGAATGGCAATTATGCGATTTGCTTAGGTTGCCTATTATATTCAATCCTAATGTAACCGATGCAGCATCAGAACAGGAGACTTGTCCATTGTCTACTCTTCGTTCGAAGCTCAATGCCGTTGCCTGCGTGATGACACAACCTACCAGCTCATGACAGTCTGACATAATCGCAGCCTGTTATGTAAGAAAGGGCATTTCGAAGAAAATGTTTACAAGAGAAAATTGCTGGTTATAAATAGCTTGTTATAACTTGGTGACACTCGGTATTCATTCTCATTAGACTTGAGTCTGAGTCGTGGAATGTTACCTCTAAGGGCTGAAAATAAGTAATGAAAATAGTTGGCTGTTTTTAAATAAAAATCAGATAGAGTCTTGTCCATGATAAAAACCTTGATTGTAATTGGATGACATGGCTCTTTATAATACGGTCATCTCATAGTATGCTTTCCCCTTCGCCGTCGGACGGAGGGGGGCAAAGTCTGGGGGCTCAGACTAAGTATGCTTAAGATCTTAGCTCCACAAATTGCAGACTTGGTGCAACAATTTATTCGAAGATACAATGGGATACTAGGAAGAGCCTAATTTATACCGCCTCCAGCTTGGGTTAGGTTTTTGCTTGGGTTAGGCTTGGCCCATTACGAACAGAAAGTTCACCAACAGGTCAAGCGACAGTTTTAACACCAACATTTGAAAATAGACCAATCAAAAAACTTGACAGGATGCATAAAACCTCAATTATCAACCACAAGACTTTAGGTTTACGAGGGTACTAATGGTATTGTACTTTTACTTTACACCGAATACCAAGTGTCAGGTGTTACATACAAGCCTATTTTGCCTACTCAATTCAAATGTGATGGTATGGCAGTTTTGACGCCTACTGCTCAATAAAGCCATTTGCGATGGCCCCAATTACAAGAAACTCCATACTATCAGAGACTATAGATATATAATATCTATATTCTCTGATACTTTCACATCTCACATTCCCAATATTTCACAAGATGGTGTGAAATTATTTTCAAAAATATTTATGTGACCCAAATAGAATGTTGTTGTCGCCTAGCAGAGTTTCATTTTCAATATTCACGTGTTTTCAGGCAGCTCTTATGATGTTGTCACTGCCGGTGTTGGTGTATGCCACACTACGGGATGATCTGAGAGAGCCTATCATATTTTACACCCTGTTTTGTTGTTCGGCGTGCTTGCTGGTGGTGTTTACATGGAGTACGGGTCATCTGCCGAGAGTCATTATAGCAATATACTCTCAAAGAGCTCAGGTATTTTGTTTTTGAAGTTCAACTGCTCAGGTGGACAGTATTTGTAGAAAAAGATTGTAACCTCTGTGGTGGCAGAGGGATGGTGCAAATGTTTGGTATCGAGGCGCCACCCCTCGATACCAAACATTTGCACCATCCCTCTGCCACCACAGAGGTTACAATCTTGTTCTACATTTTTGACTACGCAAGTCGCTACATTATTTTAACGGAAGAGCAGAGATTTTGAATGTGCGAGATAAAAAACACACTAGACCCAGGTGTTATTCCATCAAGTATTTGTTGTTAAATTGATGGATAAGTAATTCACTTAGATGATATCTGTGCCAGTTTGTTATGTAGCGGTTTGCGCCATGAATGAGTTACATAAGCTTGTCCTCCTGCTGCCATCACTAGGAAGTTGTTATAAAAAACACTTTTGTTGATGTTATCAGCTCAAATCTCTGATGTGACTTCTGCTCTTCTACTAAAACTTTTAGGATGAGATCCGGGTTCACTTCTTTTTTATATTTGTGAGGTATTTTTACAATCTTTGCCAGTTTTTGTACAAACATTATTCATCATGTACCCCTAACAGCTAGCAGAATTCAGATAATGAGAGACCTCGATGATTGATGACCATTATTGAGGCCCGGGGCTGCAGTTTGCATCCTGTTGCTATGGGTGGATAAATTGTGAGACCTGTGCAACCTTGATAAGTAATGTTTGAATGGAAGGACAAATGTCCGGTATGTTTAATCAATGGTTGTAATTGATCCCTATATGATATAGAATTAGAATTAAAAAAGCCGGGATATCGATCCTATCTATTTATAGTAACAAATTTGATTTGATCATTACTTAAGTTTGCCAATGCTATTGATTACCATTAATCTACTGGTGTTTGCCTAGGGTCAGTATAGCAATTATGATTGCTTCTGCAGAGAATGTTATCAGCAGCGAAACATGCTGCAGCGTGTGCAAATGGTAAGACCTTCCTTGCGCTAACAAAATAGGCTCCTCCGAAACAAGATCACACCAAGACTACGCCAAGAGACTAAAGATAGGCCCATGTTTGACAGGATTCTGTTGTATCTAACTAATTTGTTCAATAAGATGACTTTGTGAACTGTTGTGAAAGTGCTCTTTTTCCTATATAGAGAGAATTCAAATAATACTTTCCTACTCGCTCATTGCTGAACGCAATAAATTAAAGGGCAGACTTGCCAATCACCTATGAGGTGATCATCCGTAAACTATTTGAGAAAAATCTGTCCTAGACGAATAAAGTATTCACAGGTTCGCCATTTGGCAATTGCTGAAAATACTGAACATTATGACTAGCATCAAATATTTAACCTGGTTTCTTAACATTTACTTCCAACTCATTTGCAAGTCACGGTCTCATTTGCCCTCGTTGCATTGATCGGTGATGAATAAAGTTAATATCTATCTATCTAACTCAGCTATTGAAAGTTTGTGCTAGCTCAAACTGATCTCTTTATTTACTTCTCTAGGGTGTGCGATCACAATACAGAGGTGATAGAGTTATCTCCCTTTGATGTGGGGTAAAAGTACAGTAGAGTATTTCCTCATTCACAAAACCGATCAAAATTTTGTTATTTGTGACAAAAAATGTACTGAGAACCTGAAAGACCTAACAAAAAGCTTTTGTGAGTAGCAGAATCTAGGTACAATGTACTAAGGCTGCACGGTACTATATACCGCTCTCCTGGGATACAACAATTATCCCTTTTCATCTATTTCTTCGTTTAAATTCTAAATTTACCCAATCGTCTGTCACGTAATAAAATATTTAGGGCTTTTGGCAGCTCAATTCTATTCAAGTTATAATTATATATTTTTTGTATATCATGCCAGGCCATCTCCATTATTATCATCAGCATATTGATGGGGTTATCCTGTTACCATGTGATTGAAAAGTCAGTGTCATAAATTCCAAGCTGATATATCACCATATCCTGTCAGTTTTTGCCAAACAATCATCTGAGCGGTTTCACAAATATCATAGCATTTCATGACCGTTACCAAGCAAATAATTGCTGGGCTTAGGGTTTTGCTTTCAGGGATGATGATTTTGAAACCCAAAATAATTGGAGATATCCGTCATACCAATAATTAAAATAATGTTTCTGAGAAATCTGATGAGTATCTAACCAAGAGATGTGGTTGATTATGCAGACATGGCCTTGACGTGTCCAGCGTCATCCAGACAAATGGTCCTGCCTTGGCTAGCTGTGGTAAAAGATGATAATCTTGCTGGGTTAATTCTATTTAAATTTATTTTCATTCAAGGTTATACTATGAACTGTATCCCATATTGAATGTAAAAAATACTGTATGTCAATTTATATTGAAATGTACATTGATTCTCGTAATTTCAGATGTTGCTGCTCGTTTACTGGATCATAATAACCGTCTTGTCTCTGGCCCTGGTCATGACATACAATCAGCATGGTAAGACCGCAAACAGTACAGTGAGGAAATATTTCCATGCCCTGGCGATACTGATATTTTTACCTGGGATTATGATAGCTCCACAACTGACTAAGCTAGCATCGGTCGGTGCCCTGGCGCTATTTGTTTTGGTGGAGGTGAGAAAACCATTACAGTGTGTCCTGATCCTCTTGTGGTGTAGGAAAGTTGATGCAGAATCCATTATTACCTTGGTGGAAAATTTCTGCGTGTAAATCTTTTGTAAATGGTCAATGAGGGTGGAAAATCATCGCTACGGGCGGACTTTCCGTTCTAACCTCAGAATTCCATTATACTTTTCCAAGATTTTTTTGTTTCAAAATTATTGATAATTTGCATCTTGGTTTAACCAAGGAGTAACAGCGTTACCAAGGAGTAACAGAGTAACAGGAGTAACTCCTTGGTTTAACCTAGGTTGTTTTTGCTTAGGCTCAAATGCAGGCAAAAAAAACAGCTTTTAATATTCTTTCATAGGAAAGATTTAAATCTCTTTCTAGAACAAATTACTTTTCAAATAGTTTCTTGTTTTTGGAATATCAGATGTGTGAATCAGAATTAACTAATGTTATTGAGATTGCAGATGGCTCTAAATTTCACGAGTGAGTCAAGATTTGTGCAATTTTCACAAATTATCTCGGTCACCGGTCTTGTTTTTCTATTTGAGCAACACCTTCGGTTTCCTAGCAGGCCAAATTAATATGAAGTGTGACATGAGCAATCTTCACGGCAGCCACTTTCATAGTATCTGGTATCTGTCGGTGTTGGCTAGACACTTGGTGACAAGACCACTACAGGTGTAAACATCTGAAGGTAGTATGTGAAAGATTTTGAGGTATTTAGATTTATTTGTTTCGAAATCACAGACGCTGCCGCAGTGATATGTGCGATCAAATTTATCAGTTTTTCTGGCCCTCCTGGTATGTTTAGAAACAATAAATTATGCATATTATGATAAACATGCTGCCGGGACCAAAACCAGGCTGCCATGCCAGTCTAAACAATCCACATATGGTTTATTCATACCATCAATTCAATGAGTTGTTGTGACCCGATGTACTTTATTTGAACAGAGTGCGGTCTCAATAAATGCATAGAAGCGGTATCAATGTCAATCTAACATTGGCATGTGACCAAACAGGACACCACAGTTTTTAATAGTCCAAGATAAAAAAATGATAGTGTCCCTTTTCTCTTAGACTTGCCGGATTTCCCTTTGTCTGTTCCTATTGTTAGAGATTGAAACAGGATTTTCACTTTTGACTTGTAGTTTGTAAGATATCAAAAGATGACAGGAGTTGGAGAAATCATAGACAAGTATTTGAGGGTATTTCTTGACGGTCAGGATTCTGGCTCTCTCATACTTACTCACATCTACTTACTTATTGGATGTTCCCTCCCTCTGTGGCTCTCTTCTCCCACACAGCTAACAGGTAATGATTAAATAATAACAGCTGGTTGACAAGTTTTTGAAATTATTTAAAATTGTGATTGATTATGAATATTGTCTTCTTTTGAGGGTGACTTGGTCGAACGGCTGCAGTTGCAGCTGGTCTTCCGGAATGTTTTTCTTAAAAGTACCAGAAACACTAAGGGGTGAAAATCCGCCAAAATATGACTTCAATCTCGAAGCTGAACCCGGATCAGTCTAGCTGTCGTCCCGATGATACCATCATAACACTGACCCATTATGTGTGCAGGCAACCAATCGAGTGTAAGTCCGCACGATAAATATTTACTTTTATTGCCAAGAAATATGCAGGATACGGTCCAAGTTGACAGTGAGTTATGTGCGAGGGCTTTAGAAATGGATGGCTCAGTTCTGAACTTTCACTGATGGTCAGGATAGACCTGTTTGTACGCCAAATGCACCAAAATTGTATATCGGCAGGAATTTTCTCCATAAATGCTACCCTGGGTAGCTAATAATATACGGTAGCTCAATCACGTATTTTCCATGAATTTTAAAACGCAAAAAAACTAGTGGTTAAAATGAAAATATCTCGCCATTGCCGGCCTACTTTATTGTGTTTGTTTAGCTGCACCCTTCCTGGCTGCACATACCAAATGTATCATCGCGTTTAATCTTTTTTTACGATCTCCAGTTTTAATCTTCGATTAATTTTCATTTTAAACATTATTAATCCACATACAAACACGAGTGAGTGTATCAAAGCGAGTCTGATAAATGCGATGCTCCTGAGAAGGCTTTAGTTATGCATGTATTTGAGTACAAGTGAAATTTGAAATCAAAGATTTCATGTTTTCAAGGCAGTTTTTGTCAAGTTCATCTCAGTTAGGAACTCGGTTACTATGCAACCCTATTCAATATGGAAGCCAGAAAGTGACCGTCTTTGTCACAATGTTGGTTCTCAGTATATCTATGTCTCATCGCGGGTGCCCTACCCGGACCCCTCACCGGACCCCTTACCGGACCTGCGGACTTCCCTCGTCGATAAATTGTCAATTAAGATGAACTGCATGGATGGTACATACTAGCATAGAGTATCATTTCAAGTATGAGCAGCCAGGTTAGCATGTTATACAGCTTACTGTGTGTCCTTGGATAGTCGGGCCTATCATGGCGATCTGAATCATCTGATTCCTGGAAATAGATTGTGATACCGGTACTTTCTTCAAGGGCAAAAACTGTTGACCACAACATTTACTGGAGGTAGTGACGTATTCACTTGATGCTTTCTGATTACAAAAAATTACCATTGCTTTATCTACCAACCTGGGATGTAAGAAATTTATCTGAATCTGATGGCAAGTGCTTTTCAATGCCAGTATCCTCCTCACTGTTGACAGTCTGAGCTGGGCCTTCCGTCGCAAGGACGGAGAGCATACAGCACCACTCGACATTCCCAGTGTGAAAATTATGTAACTGGGAATGCCAGAGAGGCTCACATGAGCTGTACACTATCCTGTATTATCAAATACTGGAGATGCTGGTAAATTTTGGATACAATTAGACCAAGTTAGGTCCATTTGCCTGCATTTGAAGAGAGCAACCGTAATGCAGGCAATTGGATCAAATTTGATCTAGCTACAACTAACTGCATGGGCGTATATTCCGAAAAATCTGACCCACCACTTTTCACCCCAGACATAACTCGCGCGCGAAAATTTCGCGAAATTATTCGCAATATTTGACATTTTTATGGTTTTTCACCCATTAAATCCAATTTATACCCAGAAATGGGTGTTTTATATGGAAAGAGCATGAAAAACTACCATTAGAAGATGTTTTAAGGATGAAAACCCAAAAAAAAAAATTAAGAAAATTTAATTAATTTTTTTTTAATTCTCATTGAAACCACGACTTGTCGTGAGTCGTGGGTGGTAATATACGCCCATGCCTAACTGGTGTCACACATCTGATCATAACCGGAGAAATGGCAATGAATTTAGTATCTTTGGTAATAGGGATATCCCTATTACTATTTGGGATAAGGATATATATACTTTACTTACTCAGCAATTTTATTATTAGCTGGGCTACATTTAGATACATACTGTAGGCAAAATTATCAAAATAATGGTGGTTATAGGATACATCAACATACATAAAACGTGGTTGATCCAGGACCAGATTAATTGACAATAAACAATAAACCCTATCATAATTGTGGTTGACCTGACAACAATCATTATCATTAGTTCCCCCCCCCCCATCCTAAACATTATCCCATAATATAGGGAAACCATCCCGGGTTTTCCTTGAAGACATAGTCCTTTTCCTCCCTCACCCCTCCCCCTGGATAGCTTATTCTGGAACCTAATGCGGTGACACCTCGCCCAGCATACTGTTATCTTGAAATAGACCAGCGATTAAGAGTTATGACAAACATGTTGCTACAACCATTATCGTTATCACAGTTCGTCACTATGATATTGAAAGGACAAGCCAGACTGATAATTCTCTCAGCAGTAAGGCATGATGCAAGAGTTGCCAAAGATAAAACTCTGATGTTGTCATATTGCAGGATTCATGGGATTCATTCACAGTCATGGAAAACATTACTAACATTTTGTCTTATAGTTGGCAAGGAGCGGGAGTTCGTTGCCGTGGCAACGTGCAAATGTTTATTACTGCCCTCAAGCTTAAACCCCTTTTTATTCTCCCATTTTTTGCTCATGAAATCTCTTGAGTGATGGTTGAGACAGGAATCTCAACGCAATCTCATAGAGAATATTGAAAAATAAGTGGCTTTGTTCCTATTATTTCACCACCACCTGGTGAATAGAAATGTGCAATCTCTGTCCAGTCTACAACAATTCTACATTTTTTATGAAGATTTATTATATTTTGTCGGTCTGATGATGTATGAAATATACTAAAATAGTATGGATTCGGCTGGCTTCACAAACGATTGAAACTGCAATGACGCACGGGCAAAAATAATGGTCTACTTGAAGGATTCTAAAAACTGCCTTTCTGCGAAAACTAGACAATGAGGGGATGGTAGAGCTTATAGGGTGTCATAAGCATTGTATGATCTCACCACAGCGATGTATCCCTATAAGCTTGTGAAGCCTGAGAACAGATGGGTTCCATGGGGATTGTGGAGCCAATTAAGAGGGAACTATAACAATTATTGTCAGCTTATCATGATTAGACAATGGAAGGTTCCTTGAATCACATAGGAATGTTGTCTTTTGATCTGTGACACGGAATCAGGGCATTTGTCAGCATACACTAGGTTTCCCTGCCATGTTATCCCATTGTGCATGTAAATTACCGATTGTGACAGTAGGCCTGAAACTAAAAGAATGTAGATTTTGTAATATCAAGTTATATACACTGCCCTACAACATTTGCAGCTGCCAAACCCATGTTCTAACAGATTTCTACCCTAGAAGATGTTCACACCTCCCCCCATGTGCATGTGTATGTGCATGTGCATATGATTTATATAACAACCAAGTATTTAGTATCTTTGGTACAACTTTAGCTTCATAGTACCCTCACCATTACCCCTACGACACCAGACAAAGCACCACCAGTTGTGCGTCATCAGATGCTGGTACTATTTATTAGGCTGATAACTGGGATCATCAGTTCTCTTATCAACAGCTCAACCTGTGCAGGGAGGGTGAGATACCCCTCCAACCCTCCCTGACCTGTGCGCAAACAAAATGTGTTCCAAGCACAGCGGCATAATTTTTGTTCTATTTTGCAGGCGGTGGTCTATATTTGTTTGCTGGTATTATCTCATTGGGAGTTGGAGACTCATTCGCTAGCATTGTAGGACGATGGGTTGGCCGAATACGGTACCCTGGTAGGTATATTATTAACCCTGGTTTATCACCGAAATAATATTGTATACACGCCCATCGTATTATTTAATATTGATCAACTTGTTTTCACTGGAGTGACCCGTGACAAGGCTATGATCATTGCTATGATGTTCTATGAAGCGATGTCCTGACTATTATGAGATAACTACCAGGTAGGGGTACTATTAGATAATCATGTTGTTTGTTGCATGATTTAAAATCCAAACTCGGTCAGCTATCGAATGTTTGTTTACCGCTTTAGCTGAAAATGGGTTTCCTAGAATCGAAGATTGCTAGAATGACCAATAACCAATAATCTCTTAGTGTAGTGAACTTCATTGATATAAGGTCACGAAATCACTCCAGTTTTGTAAATGTGAGCTAATCACTGTTATGATGCAACAGCATCGAATTGTATTCAAGCGTTTATAGCCATGTTATGTAACTTTTGCTATCACTTTTCGATGAGTTCATCCACGATATCTTAGCTAGATGGACTATTGAAACGTAAACAAAGTACTCAGTCTGATATCTTAGCCAACTGTTTTCAATTGTTGTTTGGACAACTTCTTGCCGCATTTATCAGCAGCGAGTCTTGCGTAGTTGAGAGTTTGCGGGTTACAGCCACTATTGCACTCATCTTAGGCCAATCTAAGACCAACCTAAGGCATCTAAGATAAAAATTAAAGTCTAATATTTCATGTATAGGCTCACTCATTCAGACATGGCGGCATCCTGTTGGACAAACATTACTCACTTTTAAGTGAGCGACCCTAAGGCCCAATAAATTAATCTAATGATTATAGGTATGTCTCAGAATAAGTTCTTGATTTATAATAAGCCTCATAAAGGTTTCACTACGGATACTTTGGTCTGTTTCTAGGCAGTATTAAGACTATGGAAGGAACTGTAGCGGCCTGGCTGTCAATGACGCTAGCGTGTTACACTCTCCTCAGGTGCTTTAGTAAGTATATACGAGATTTCAACCTTGAACACGTCTACTCCGGATTTTCTGGGTTAATTGAGTTTACCAATCAAATATCGGCCAATATGTAGGCTTGGATTGGAGGGGAGGTCAATATTCCCTTAAGTGAGACTTTAGCAACTGCACCCATCCAGGCCCTGGCCGGGTTCTAATGTCCTTGACATTCCTTATAATGGTTTTTACGGTGGGTGAAAAATAACTGTTCAAAGGTTGATTGATATGTTTTGAAATAAATTCTCAGTTTCATAACTCTTATCTATGAAAAATTGTGTAAAGTTGAATGAGATGAGCTCATCCTAGTGTGTGTGTTAAATCTATCTGACAAGCAAAGATTATAAATACTGTCATAAGTATGCTATGGTCCAAAATGACTCCAACTCTATTGCGTATTACACAAAACCCCATGACAAAGAACCTATATCCAAAGAATAAGGCTTACAATGGAGGTGTGGCAAAATGATTAGTGGCAATTTGGGTAGAACAGAGCCAACATGTCTGGTATAATGAAAAGTTAAAAATGCCAAATACTGGTTTGCTGACCCTGGGCTGCTGTGATACAATGCTCTGTTTGCAGGGGGTTTGATTTGAGTGGGTAGACATTCTGGGGTGCCTGATTTTGATAATCCATGAACAACTAAGTCTCCCCAAGGAGTTAGAGTCTCTAACTCCTCGGTCTCCCACGCGCCGCGTTAAAAGATCCCCTGATGGTCTAAAGTGGCTGAGGTACAACATTAACTTGACCTTTCAATACTAGGAAATATAAGAGAACCAATGAGCACGGACTAATTGATGACCTAGCCTGCTAATTATTTTATCTCTGCATGCTAATCAACTCCACATTACAAATAGAACTTTGTAACTATAAATAACCTACTTGTACAGGAAGCTATGATCAATTTAGCCCCTGCAATTTAATCATATCCTTTCAGGACGGCTGTCAAGTACTGGAACATTGGAATTTAGACTCGCATAAAGAATTATTGATTATGAACTTAGGCTAAAACAAAGGCGCTTATTGAGCCTGGTCTGGCTACAACTGGGTCATGGTTATTGACTGATCTAAAGTGTGATGTAATTATAATGCCTAGATATTATTGGATTTCTTTCTAAAGCTAGGTGCAAACTGGTCATTTATTCGCTGTATGATTGAACTATCAATGATCGAATGCCAATGATGGGCTCCAGGCTTTAGAAGCTTTGTAGGTAAAGCAAACTTAGCTGTGGCTATTTTTAGATGCTTTTATTGAATCATTGATATGAACTATGACGCTATTGTTTGCCTTGAATGAGGCTGAGCAAATAGTTCAGCCCATTGCAGACAAAGGGTTTTTAAGCTTGAAAAACAATTCAGTAATTATTGATCCCAATTTACACCAGTGCTTTTGCTATTTTGTAGGGCATTTCACCTCAATAAAAATTCTTTTCTCCACAGAAATTAGCTGCAAGCCCTCAAGCGCACTTTTCTGGTGTATTGTTGTCTATGGCTATTTTTGTCTCAAATAATATACACACAAGTAAATTAATTCTTGACTGATATCGTCACAAAAACAAGTTCTGTTGCCAAACTGCATCACAATGAGGTCAGATTTGTTCCAGTCGCGCATAATCATGAAAGTTGCTATCCCCCTAAAGGACTGGAATGGATGGCCATATCCTCGTATATCAGGGCGAGATTCAGACACCATATTTTACCAAATACGTGAAAAAAACATGGTCAGGGTGCCAATTCACAGTGCCGGGTGATGCCCAAGGCAAAATGTTGATATAAAGATGGATGCTTATGTAATGAGTCAGGGACTGGCATTGATAGTTTGCCATCAGACTCCAAACACCAGTCATAAAAATCTGAGATGTCTCTGTCCGTCCGGGACACGTTCATTGACTGTGACGTACATTGTATTTACATGAATCATGACCCAATCCCTGTTTTCATATGACAAACTGTATGGTAAATGAGCCACACAGGTGTGTTTATAACTGCGGGTGGTGTGGGTTTTTCGTGGAACTGTCAGCCCAGACCACAACACTGGCTGTACTTTTCAGCTGCCATGTCATGTCGGGGTCACAGAAACATAACCTAAGGCGTATGTATGTACCTATCTCGCTTTAGTGTTGAGTGGGTCTACATTTTTTTTACATTTCAGTGTACGTCGGGTAGAGTTGGTCCAAAGTACAACTGCATGTAACCCAGGCCACATGCAGGGCTTATCTCAGTTGTCAGTGTGCCGACGATCACCATACCCTCTCATTTACGGGTCATAAAATGACCTTCTTGGAATCGAGATTATCTGATAACCGACTTTCCATCCTCCGCCATTAACCTGTGATACTATGTTATTAAACTGATGCTGTATGATTTCAGTGACCAGCGACTATGATTCAATGTTGCTGATAAGAGTCTCATTGAAATGTTTGATGATATCACTACTGGAATCTTCCACGAAGCAAGTGGATAATTTAGTACTTCCTCTTTACGCCTATGTCATCTTTCTGATCCCGTGATGCAGTCATGAGGCCCCTGAAGGGTTGTGGATACAGTCCCTGCCTAGTAACCGAACATGTGAGTATTAGATTAGCACAGTCATCTTTTATTAGAGCTTGTCCCAAAAATGCAATGGGATCACCTCATATATTATAAAACTTTGGCGGTATGGTGATGAATTGCCACTTATAACCACGGTAACAAAGTGTCAGGCGATTGTTGCGTGATCTCATAGGCAAGGAATTGCATCATGGAGAACTAACTATACACCATGACGGGTCAGTTTTGACTTGGCCATGATTAAATTCCTATCGTCGCTGTCAGAGCAACGTGTCTGGCTCAATATTTTTGGAAGAAGAAGACGGAACAGAAGTTTAGGTATTGCCTCATGATGAACAAACAATAAACTATGATGGTTCATTTATGATTCTGCCATGAATGAATCTCCTTTTATCATGGTCGGTCAGAGAAACGCATCTGGCTCAATATTTTTGGAGGACGAACAAGGAACAAAATTTTTGTGTCCCTGTCATTGAATGATTGCGCAGCGTGTGAAAAATCATGAACAAATACCTGAGTGGCCATGGCGTTTATATTTTTTTGTGAAATGCCCTATCAACTTTTGTTGAAAAACATTAATGTAACTATCCATGCATTGCATCATTGCGTTGCCCAATTTTAAGAAATTTTGTATGGGTATTACTAATCGATTATTCAAGGTCTATTTCTCAATAAATGCAAGAATTGATGAAAAAGGTGGTAAATGGATGTTAATGTACATGTAGGCATAGAATTTTGTTGTTGTTTTGAACATGATAGCAGAGATACTAGCAAAGCCTTCAGGGCTTTAGTTATATGACCATGGTCTCCATGATGCTTTGGAGTCAGTGCCGACAAAGCCTCAATTCAACTCACTGTACTTTTGCTTTGTTGTTTAAGTGTTTGGTGTAAGGGAAGGAACCTCTATGCTTGTACAATCAGGGAGAATTCGCCCTGGTACAGTCATGTCAGTCTTTAAGATAGATTAAACCACCTGGAAATTTGTTGGGCATCCGAGACAAGTATTAGTTATATTTTGGCTAGATCCACTAGCGAAAATTCTCACTCGTTCAATATTTGGCAAAATGATGCTGTTAATTCTTGTGTACAGTCAGTTGGCATAATGGCGGAAGTTTATAGATTAGCATACCTGTCACATATTCTCATGTGTGATTATCCCTCGTTAGAGGCTTACCTATGTTTGGCTTGACTGCTCTTGTTGACATGAAACTGGCTTGAAAACTATGACAACATGTTTTGAGAATGGTTGCTAGTAGTTGACCGGCCATTGGCATTCTTTTTATATCTTTGTTTGTGCACCCGACTCCAATGATAAGAAGTATTCAACTAAGTGTGAACTTTAGAGTAAGATAAGAGCCCTGCTGTTTGCGATGATATCATTGCCTTGTTCTCATGACAGGCTAGCACAACAATTAGGTTAGCACAACAAGTCAGAGCAATTACAGACATGGAATCTTTTGTGACTGTGTTCAATGATCTCAATTCTATGAAGAGTTTCCAAATGTAGAAGTTCTCTGCATTGTTGTCTTGCGTGTAAGGTTGTGAATATATGCGCTGACAGTATATTGCCAGCAGTTTCATGTTAGATAAACGATCATTTCGTTTTTCAAGCTTACAATTTGGTTTAGTGACCTTTATTTTATTGTAAGAGAAAGAACCTTTGGCTTGTAATTGTTTAAGTTGTATTGTTATTTTTAGACATCCGATGGCTAACGAAGCGAAACGTGATCAAATGAGGGCGCGTAAGACCAAGTGGAAATCAGTCGATGGGTGTAAAGAGTTCATTGGAGAATGACTTCATCGGCTGTAGAATACATTAATTACCCTAAGCTGATATGATGGACTGGGAAAATGCTGAACAAAATCAATAAGAGCATCTCTATAACGTCATAGCAACATATTTGAATGATAATAGCCTTGCAAGCTGATCATATCTTTGCCATCACTTATCAGCTATTTGAAATCATGCACAGAGTTGAAATTTTGTCGGTCAATTGCAGCCTAACTCGTACATGTTATTTACAACTTGGTTATAGAACAATAAAAGTCTGTGTATTGCTTTTAATTTTATATCGAGACTCAACAAAACAAATACAGAGATATCCTGTAAAAGTATGAAAATACAAATAACTATATTTAACTATGTACAAACCTGGAAAATAAAAAAAAGTATCAGCAGCAACAAACTTGTGTACTATTTAATAGCCCCAACAGGCTGGGTTACAGAGGTATAAATAAAAGAAATATAAATCATTTACAAAAGCTCCACTACAAGTAAGATTTCGTCAAGTCAAGTGGAGATTCTGGGTTTTTTGGCCTCAGAGGGCTGGTCTGTGCCATAGCATTTATTCGAGCAAACATTTGAGCCTGAGAGGTTTGATGCTCGAGCATCTGTTGGGTTTGATTAAGTAAATAGTCTGTGGACCCAGGCATCATCATTGGCACCCTCTGCGAGTAAAACTGAGATGGATGCATCATAGGAGGTCTCATCTGTGACATGAACAGCCTTTGATGCATAGATGCTGCAGCTGCCATAGGATTCTGTGGCAGCATTCCATATGGGAAACCATAAGGTGATGAACTAGTGTCAAAGAGATTTGGGAGTGAGGACCTTCTTCTATCGCCTGTTCTGAGTCCAGCGGTTATTGGATTGGACTTGATGTTGGCCAGAGGATTCTCTTTTTTGGTCATGAAGAATGTGCAGGAGTCGGGCTTTGGATTTTCTTTTGCAGGTGGCTTAGGTTTCGGGGTAAGAGAACCCGAGAGCGTGAACGAGCAAGGTCCATTAGATTTCGGTCGTATACTGGTGGTAGGATGTTGTGATAGTTGGTTGGTACCGGTAATAGACTGCTTCGATAATGCGTGGAATGGAGGTAATCCAGGAATGAATTGAGGAACACCGACTGCATTAAGTCTGTCTAGGGAAGTGTTATGACCCATCATACTCATGGGCTGTTGTCCACCTTGGGGTTTTGAATCTTCAAGTGAGCCTGACATTTTATTCTCCGCCTGTTTGTTATGCTTATGGAGATTATCGATATGGTCCATAAGTTTGCCTCGCTTCCTGTATGAGGCATCACACCAAAAACATTTGTACTGTAACTTTGATGCTGACTTTGATTCAACTTTGACATGAGGAGCTGTTTTGTTTCCGGTACCGATAGCTTTGAGCAGGCTCTGCACCATGTTTGATTGTGAACGAACTGGAGTGATGAAAGGACCAGCAACATTTTCCGATTGTTGTTGGAACTGCTCTAGAAGTTTTTGCTTGTTTTGGTCATCACCAGTAAGGCGTATAACTTTGAGTTGAGGCTCTTCCTCATCCTCTTTGTGGTCTATCTCCAAATGTCTCATCAGCTTTTTACGTGATTGACAGTCCCTCTGACACATTGGACAGATTGCTGTAGTGTTTATAAACCTGTCGTTGTCCCGAGGAGGGGAGGGAGCGTTTAGAGGCATGCCTGGTCGAACATGCTGAATTGTTGGATGATCTTCTCTCATGTGCTGTAATAGTTTGCTTCCTGTGGGGAAGCGGGCTGTACAGCGAATACAAGGATGTGGCAGCATTCTCTCATCTAGATATTCCCTTTTGATACTATTTCTCTCACCTGCGCCCATCGGCAACAGTGAGCTCATTTCCATTTTTTGTGTTGACATCTGAAATAATAAACAACAAAGTTAAAGTCTTTGTCACAAGGATATCACACAAGGCGGGTAAAAGTGTACAAAATCTTACATCCGTGACTGATAACCACAATGCAGGATCCTGATAACTGTTGCGAAACTTGACATGGGCTTGTTTTGGCTACAAGTCAAGTGGATTGATTTATTTGCATCATAGTCATTGACAGAATTTCAAGAAGAACCATATGCGCTGTGCCTTAGTTATTGGGAAATGACATCAGCAGCCGAAAACATCTAGTTATGACCTGTGAATTTTTTCTGGTCCAGCAGATAAGCTTTCAAGTCAGGAGTCAGGACTTGTTTGCCACATTCGTCATAGGAATAATTTTCAAGATTGGCTGTTTATTTAAAATATATATTTATAAACATACATATATATATATATATATATATATATATGGCGTTCTCATGTAACGGTGTAAGGGTGTCATTGCAACCATTGTTTCAATATAGTTTCTCTTTTTAACACTGAAGTGCCCAAATGTTCACATTCTTTCCCTTTTATGCTTGCACCATGTTCGTGCTCCGTTTGAGCAGGGAGAATTCTCCCTGGTTTGAGCTTTCCCTATTAGAATCGCTTTGCTTCGGAAGGGTGTAGTATTATATTGGAATACAGAATAGAGAATAAAAGAAAGAATCAGTATAGGAAAAATCTCTTCCAAACAAGGTTTAGTTGCTCCTATACTACCATACATATATTAACCCCGAAGAAAAGATCGGGTAGAGCCAAACATTGAAATTTTACTCACCAATTTTGTTATTATTTTGTCTTAATTTCAGTAATCCAAATATCCCAAAAGTTCGAGTGTATTCCTGGTTGATGATGCAGTCGACTGTCAATGTGTGCTTCTCTCTAGCTAAATGAAGGAGCACCTGCAAGCGTTACGCTTAGATTTCACTTATGACAACACCAATGCGTCACTGCCATTATATCTTTGTTGTCATTGGTCGGATACGCTATTAGCTGTGATGTCATTGCATTGAACCATGACTAGCCAATCAGCTACGACCTGATGTTACAGTTGGGTTAACAAACACAGTTATCACAGACTGCCTGCCTCGGTCATAGGCGGATTGTGATGAGATAAAGAATCCACTGTAAAACTAGCCGCACTAATAAAATATAGAGAGCATTTGTATGTGAATCATGATACAAAACTTCCTTGTTAAAGTGATCTGGCGTATGTTGCCTGCCATTTATATTGTCTTATCTCATCACTTTTTGTATTTTCATCAACGGCAAGAACAGTTGCGGCCTACCACCAATCTGTAAAATGCTGTAAAAACTCATCTTCCAAAGGGCCATTAAATATCTTGGAAATGTTGTAAGGGCAAAAACGTTACATAGTTTGCGAAACTGTAATGCTTTGCAGTTGATGTAAGGGTTTTTTGCTCAAGGAGTAACTCTTTTTTCGTAAAAGAAATGGAAAACAAAGAAAACTTCTTCCTCAACCTTGAGTGAGGTCATAGGCGTGTACTTTTGTGGTGTTGATCTTACTGGTAGAGAAGTAGGTTGAAACATATACTCACCATTGATGTCTAGGGCTAGAATATATTATATATAAGTATATAATACTTTCTCGTCATCAAAAGCATCCTGTTGTAGGTTTCACATGGTGTGATCAAACCTGCGTATCATTACTGCTGCCACTAAGTGACTGTACCATCATAATTATAATGTCTTCCTGATCAACGGTTATTACCTACTACCTGCCATCAGGGAGGGTGGGACACAGTTATAAAAAACGCTTGAAGTTGTTCGCACTTTGCTGAACGTGAGAAGCCAACTCTATATTTTCAGTAACAAAACTTTTCTTGAAACATTTACTACTTGAGTCACTTTTAAAGTCTGGGAGTCTGAGGATTTTCAGCGGATTAAAAACCAACTAAAATTTGTGACAGCCTTCCTCGATATCTCTCTCTACCCCGCCTACTCAATATAATGATAAGCTGCAATATCTTGTACGTTAATTCTGCCTTTGGTAACAGTAAAATTGGCCACAAGTTACACTAATCATTCATAACTAACCGAACCTACCTCCTAGGCCTAGGGCATGGCGATTGAGATATATTGTATGGTGTGCTATTTTGACCAAGTCTCTGACCTTCACAAGTGTTGTGTGAGGCTATGACTGATAGCTCAATTAGGTCATTGTAGGCTGCAATCAACCTTAGTCAATGATCTGATCTGTTAACTTGTACAGCAGTCATATAATAATGTTTTCGGAAATTTTGAGGCTTCTGTGTTATAGATTGCTATGCTGGATATCCAAATACTATGCTGAAAGAATACTATCACAGATATGAATTTAATATTATTGATATGAACTTGTACATTTTTTTGCTCAAAGGTATGTGGCGTCCAAAGGACAGAATTATGCTCAAAACTAAAAACAAATGTTGAGTTATCATATTTGTGGCTATTTGAATCTAATTGAATTTGATCTATCATTTTATAAATGTACATGGAAATAGTGCAGCATAAAATAACTATTTTAATAAGCGCATAGCTTCTACAACACAAAAAACTTATAATAAATGATCTTCCTCCAAGGTGATTCATATGTATATGATTGATTATATTAGTTGCGTAAAACAGGCTCCTTTGACATCACAGCAAAAAAGTGAGTTAAGAAACTCTTCACCTATATTTTTGATCATATTGGGAAATAGAAAAAAGGAATGAAAAAAACTATATTATTATCTATTGATAAGCGCAAACCTGCTGCATCATAGAAAGCTAAATATATGATCTTGTTTCAAGGTGATTTATCGATATAATATACACTATTTCGTTCATATGTGATGTTAGGAATGACACAATACTTATCTTGTTAATTAACGCCAAGCCACATCACAAAAAGCCAAAATCATGATCTTGTTTCAAGTGTGATTAAAATGTATTTTGCTGATTGTTTTGGTTGGTATAGCATGATTCTTTTAATTCATTGCAAAAGAGGTAAAAAGTTAAAAGAAAATCTTCACTTTTTTTGGTCATATTGGGAAACATAATGTTTTGCAAAAACTTGGAGACGTACATTGCGATGTCAGGAATTATTTGAGAAATATGCTCTTGGTTCAAGGTGATTCCAAGCGCACTGATTAAATTATTTGGTTTAGCATGTTTTTTTACATCATGGCAAAAGAAAAAGAGAGAAAGTAGGAAAAGAAATCATCAGTTTTTTGGTCTCATTTTGTAGTGTGTCTGGCAATTTGACTTATCTACAGCAACATGAAAACGGCATAAGATATAGGCTCACTTTATTTGCGCCGATGCGTTTGGAAAGGTTTCGGTGACTACTGTACAAAATTTTATCCAATTTTGAGCAATGTACATGCAACTGAAACAGAAACTTGAATAAGGTAAACAAATCTTTTTGGCGTAAATAAGTCTTTTTGCTGGAGAAATGAAAAAAAAAACGGTGCACTAAGTATCTTAAAATTTCATCACGTCCAACCCCTCCCTATATATCTGATAGGATGTTTCACTAACATTAACAACTTGTATGCATATGTTTGCGGCTAGTTCCCAATGCGTGTTACCAATTGAATTCTAAAGTTGTCTTCTTTTTCCCAATCGTTATTTTTGTACTCTGAGGCCAGGGAGTTTGGGGTAAATATTTCCAATCTTCAATGGTATGGGTAGGTATTAGAACCGCATTTATTGAATGTAAGAGTGAAATTTGCTAGTTTTGGTTTGTGTTTTTATAGCATCAACAGCTTTCCCTACAGTATATTTTATAAATGCTGCTTCGTTAAGATGGTAAGCTGTTTCTGTTGCCACTGCGAGACAGATACAGTTAAATGAACATAGACTTAGGTTTCGGTAACCTCTTACTATACATACATCATTTGGACAATAGGACAAAACAAGCAAGCTGATTGATGCTGCAGTGTTGGGTATTGGATGAATCTACAGCTATTTATTTGTGTTTTGAATCTTTTTAATTTGCGTTCAATTGCGACCAACAATTAATTGCCATTGAATGCTGCAATCTTTCCGTCTAGCTGGATATGGTGAATTTGGCCTGTTCTCAGCAACCTCATTTTTGTTGTTTGGGGTCGCTGATAAAGGGCCATATGACTCTTTAGCCCGCATACGTGTGCAAAAGACTGATAAGCAGCGATAGTATTATGTTTTGAAACAATTCCTTTTATAGGTATGTTTTGAGATAAAAATTATTTTATCATTTAACAAACCAGGAACTTTGGAAGTAGGTACAATGCTGTGACTGACTGGCAGTATGTTTGGTCAGAGGGAAAGATAAAGAGTCAAACACAACATTGATACAACATGTCGCAATGCAATCGCCATTGTTGAGTGGTTGTTAAATTGAGACTAAGTGGTTTATTGCCATGATCTTATAAGGCCGCCTCTAATTGTGAGAAGTTAATAAACTTTGCAACAGGTGGATTTTAGACTGTCCGGAATTCTGAATCTTTAGAGCTGCGCATTGATCTTCCCACTTTCAGGTAAGAAAGATTTTTTCAGAATATTCATAATCAAAATACATATAATCTATTCTCTATACTCATATTCTCATCACTGCTACACCTAGAAGATGTTTCAATCACGGTGGTGCGGACAAGCTTGAAAAATTACCTACAATCCATACAGGAGTTTATCTTGTTCCCTCTAGCGCGGCCCCGCGATACTAGACTTTTGCAATATCACTCCACTACCACGAAGCGAAAAAACTTGTTCTATGCTGTACCAGGAAAAGTTATCAGAATAGCGAGGTGGATATGAGCACAGAGTAGCCATGTCACGGTATCGCTGCTTGCCTTAGTCTCATGTTGGGTTGATAAGATAAGAAAACCTGTGTTACAAAATAGTCGTGCCCTATCTGCTTGTTTAGTGCAGGTATATATGCTGGTGAGGTTTTCCTTGTTCACAATCTTTCCTTATTCAACCGACTGAACACTTCATGGTTCACGTCATAGCGTGTCAGGAATATTTCTGAGGTGAGCGTCTACTGTACGAACTGCTGGTATTTGATCAGACATAAAGGATTTTGGGACAAAATATCATTATCATGTTTAATACCTACCTTCCTGCAAATTAGGTAAACAGCATCACTGCCTGTTGTGGTAATTATGTAATTATGTCATTGTAGTATTATATCTTAGATATTGTATAGTATAGCATTTAATGATGTGATATTGACCTACCAATAATATTCAGAACAAATATTGAAGGCAAATTCAAAATTTCGTTCACAGCAGAATTTGTATTAACAGGCAGCGATGGGTAGAAGGAGACAACCACGTGATGAGGAAGCTTTGGATTATTTAGACCAAGTGATTCATACTGCTGACGGGAGTCACGCCGGTACTCCCCGCACTGGACGTCGCCTAAGCTCCAGGTTCCAGGCTAACTCAGGCAGAAGAAGCTCTAGTATAGGATATAGCGGTGGAAGAAGGCGGAGCTCGGTTTGGAGACAGCTTCAGAGGAGAAATATTGAAGACGATGCCTCTGTCAGAGTGTATGAGTTACCTTCCCCGACTGTGTCGCAAAGAAGACGTAGTTCTGCTGCCGCTATTCATAGGTATGAGGCATCTTTAAATTTTGGTTTATTGCAGTACTGATGAATCTAACTATTTGCACCTGTTCCATCAGGGAGTTGCGGATACAGTCCGATGTCCCATACTTCCTTGTTTTTTACCTTGCCGGTAATGATGCATCGCTAATTGCATTCATTGTGGCCAGCCCAGTATTCATGACCTCTAGGTCTAGGAGAACCTCAAATTGGTGAAGGTAATTGGAAAGAAAAGTTGAAAAGGCCCGATAATTGAAATATGATATTTGCAGCCTGCTTGCCATAAGCAAAGCGGAACTGATTTATTTGATAACATTTAATAAGTTGAATAGTTTTGAAAGGTGTTGTAAGCCTTTAGAAAGGTTAGCCTCGTAACCAGCAATTCATTTTTTGTTTTGGTACAATCAAAAAGGCCATAGAAAGGTTGGTTTTGTGTGTGTATGAAATAATCTACAGTCCCACTGGTTTTGTACTTTTGAATACAGGGACAAAACATCTCAAAAGTGGGCTACGAAAACCATTTTATTCAATGATAAGCATACATCCCTAGGCGTGAACAAATTTTCAATGAGCAGCATAAGCTATTGGGTAAATATGTGGTTAACAGTCAACACCAGTTGCATCAGAATAGTGCATGATAGTTGACAAAAATGGTTCATATCTGAAAAGATCAGTTACAACTCTATTTCAACATTATTTTACAAGTTCACAAGACGTTGTGTTAAAGCTTCTTAGTGGTTTGCAATGTCTAGAAGGAATATATCATTCAGAAAGCAGTGAGTAGTTTTGATAGGCAATATGGTATAATATGTGTTCGCGATCGAAATTCTTTTCGTTCGAATTGTTGAATAGTCAAGATAGCTTTTACTGAGAATTGAGAGTGATATTTTGCAGACCATGTATAAACAATCTTCTTATCATAAGGCAGCATCGTGTCAGGTCACTGAATGTAGCAATTGCAATTCTGCTGACAGACTATGCTTCTATAGTCTAAGTGCTCAGACAGCTCCAATTCGAGTTGGTGGCTTTCCATTATCAACCACCCATTTCCAAATAGAAAATGGAAATGGATATGGATATGGGTGGTTGACTGGTTGATTATGTAATGCCACTAACTCGCATTGGAGCTGTCTGAGCTCTTAGACCAAGGAGTAACAGAGGACTCCTTAATTAGACTAATGCTTCTGTCGCGTTTGTAGGAAGAGGTCTCCTCTGCACGCTGACCTGTACAGAGACGAGGGCGGTGAGGATTTTGACGCACAGGAGCTAACACAAGAAGAGCTGTATGAGCTATTACAACAACACAATCAGAACATCTCAGGGACAAATACCATCCGCTTACCAAGCGACATACTCTACAGACGAAAGTCAAGGTATTGTATTCACCATTTTATACCTCTGAATAAAGCTCTGTCCAGTTTTTTCTTCCTCAGGATGCATTTGTGAATATCAGTGGTGGTGACAGAAAGATTATTATTAGCGATGATATTGAAATAATACGGGCATGGAGAGATCAGTTAATGAGTGATCACTGCCTTTGTACAAGATTATTCTGTATGAGAATGCAAATAGCGGTTGCATCAAAACTCTGGTATCTAGCATTCAGTACAACAAAAACAAGGTGGAGATTTAATCTTCAAGTTTTATGTATCAAGTTTCTACTTCAACAAGTAGTCAAATATGTCTAATCTTATCTATTTTGTATTGCTGAAAAGTTTGCATAAAGTGTGATGCCATTATTTGTTTATGATAGCAGTTACTTGAGTAAATAAACATATGGTATTTGCGTACCAGATGAGAACCATGAAGATAGCACCTAGAGGCAAGCCTGGGCAGGTTGTCTGGGGCGGGTGGGGGGGGGACACCACCCACCCCCAGACAGACTGCTCAGTCTCGACAAAAACTGTGCTCAACCGTACACTGTCTTATGTTATCACCTTTTTTCGTCAAGAGCCAAATAATAGAACGCATATGCGTCAGAGGATGGTAACATGGTTGGTAAACTCCAATTGAAATTTGAAATTGAAAGGTTGTTTAGCATATTATTATGTCTGTTGTTTTAGGGGAAGCAGAGCAAAAAAAGTTTCAAGGTATCCATAACCACGTTTTTGAGTGCGAGAACTCAACCGTCATTGCTCTAACCATTGCTCTAATTGCTGTGAACTTTAGAAACAAAAAAAATATTGGTAGTTACCAGTTACTAGTTAATAGTACCCACTAATCTCCACACTTTCAGTTTTCATTATTTCAGTTTCCACGTGACACATTTGGTGATGTGAACTTTCAAATAGTGATGCTAACCTAGCCTTGCCACAGTTTTTGGGTTTTTGGGTTTTCAAAACCAAAAAACTCAAAAACTGTGGCCGCCTGACAAGGCTCATGCTAACCATCAACACATAGAGATAACCCTTTTCAGTCCTCTCAAAAATGATTAAATGTCAGAGAGAGGGTTGGTGCCTAGTCATCTTATATCAAACTTCTGATGGCTGGAATGAATAGCCACTTCACATCAAGATATGCGGTCCTGATATGCCCTTTCAGTTGGTATTACTGCTACAACAGAGTGACAGAAAACCTCAAAAGTTATATGTAAAGAGTACCTGATCTACATTGCTACGGCTGGCCGGCTGATGCATTTGAAATAAATGGAATATCACACACTTTCCTGAGTCACTAGCTGACGTTGAATGCATTCAGTTTGAATTTGGAATTAATCTTTAACTAATTACTTACAGATTTGATGCTGATGACTTGCTACATCCATCAGGAGAGGGTGATGGTAGAAGGGGGACAAATCTCTACACTGCCGTCTCTTTTACAGACTTGGCCATTGCTGCTGCGCATGAGAGGTAGGGATCACTTTTCAGCAAATTTTTAATAATAATTTTCAATAATGTTTATTAGACCATAAACAGTTAATAATTCAGAAATTCAAAAAAGTAACCTAGGTATACTCTTCGGCACACTCTTCGGCACTTTTTTGTATTTGATATCTAATTATTATTAGTCGATATAATAGTGAGTATCATTTTGATGTTGATACATTAGTAGATAAGTTTGAATCAGTCATGATTATTGTGTTCTTCACTTACCTTGTTAATCATCTTTTCTTCGTAGGGGAGAGGATGATCGATTAGCCAAGGTACGTTATTCAGAATTATTACTTGACACATATAAATGAGACAAGGTGGATATTTGTAATAAACTGTAGCTTTGCTTCTTGTTACCAAAGCTGAAGTTATCCTTCTTTCAACCAAGAAAAGACAACAAACTAATTGCTCATTGTTGCATTAGGCAGTAACGGATCCAGTCAGATGTCCCATACCTCCTGGTTTTCTATCTATTCATAATTTTTGTAAATTTTTCTCTATATTTCAGACAGTATCTAAGGCACAAAACAAAGTTCGAGATTTTTTACAGGACACATCTTTATTGAGGCATACCTTGAGCAAGATCCAAGGTATATAAAAATCGTTTTGTACTCCTCGCTGCTGTTTTTGAAGGAGTAGAAACTAGTCAAATTGATTGATAATCCTCTCACACTGGAAAACCTCTCCACAAGAAGCAAAAACAGTAGATCGAATACAAACTAGATTGAGCCGGAATCTTCCAGATTAGATAAGTTTGATTTATGAGTTATAGGTCAACAAGTTATTTTGAGAAAACCTCAATGAATGAATAAATAATTCCTGTATGTTGTGTTTGTTACAGGGCGATATGGCTCTGCCATTATGGAGTATTTCTCCTTCGTTAAGTGGCTCTTCTTGCTCAACTGTTTCATCACACTGATGACACTGCCAATAATAGTGCCAAACTTCATACAAAAATCCGACATCACCATAGGTAAGTTTATAGCTGCCATGAGTGTAAAATCTTTTCCGCTGACAAACTTATTGCCTTTAACCTTTAATTATTAGCCTTGTCATGTCCTTTAGTACAAAAGTAGCTGCATTGCAGAGCTACCTAAATATCCATCTTAAAATCTCATGTCAACCTGATTATGATAAATAAACATGAGACTTTATTATTTCCCTCCTATTATGGGTGAGAAATATTCGCTTGAAGAATCATCATGCGTAAAAATCAATGCTTCATATTATGCGCCATTACCTCTGTGATTTCTGAATAAAAAGCATATAAAAAGAACGAAAAAATCCGTTAAGATGTGATGGCACTATACAGTAAAAATTTCCCTTAACATAGTTGTCTATCATGCTGGCATATCCACCTATTGTGATACTTTCGTATGTCTGCCGTTAATTATCTCTCCGCTTTTCCTTATTTTTCAAGTTATTTGTTCTGTCACTGCATGAAAAACATTCATAAGATGATTGTAGATTGGCAGTAAAAGTATATATATAAAAGAGTATGGCATGATGTAGTGACATTACATATATTTTTTATTTCAATCACAGATGTATGGATATTTGGTTTGGTCATCTGTCTTCTCATCCTATTTTTTGCGCAAATCTTTTAGATCAATACAGCGTTTTTAATTTGCAGACGAAAACTCCACATGGCAGAAAGAAGCTGTGATATGTACAGAGAAGTATGATGCATACAAGAAGAATGTGTCAGCAGTTAGTACTGTGCCAACACAAATACTTGATATTCTCCAAGGAAGTGTAAGTTGTACGCATAAACCTCAACACTTTGTCTGAGGTTGAGCTTAGCAAACCTGTGATTGCTCCAGCAACAAGCTTTCCCATTGCATGTTGTGTTGATTAGTAAAGATATAACATTGATCTTGTTAGCCCTTACTACAACTTGTTACGTAGCTTAAAAGACTATCCAAAAACCAATGCATGCTATAGCCAGGCTTGTTTCTTGTATTTCACTTCCTACCTGTGTAATCATAATGCAGAGAATGAGAGTTACCTTCCCTTATGGGAGGCACTTTTTCCACCATCAATAATTCATGCCAAGTAGAGCATTGAATTTTTACCATGCAATCTGATTGAACTAACTGCCTGACTATAACATGCATTGGTCTTTGGCTTAACAATGTTTACATACATTTTTTCAGAGTCATTTGATTTCAATTATTCCTGTCCACAGGGCATTCTTGAAGACACATTCCTATTTCATGGGCATTACAAGAACATGACTTATCGCAGCGCTATAGAAGGAGCGGATACCACATACAACATGGGACTTGCCTTCCTCTGTGTCACAGCTGCCATCTTTATTATCAGCTTTATAGTTATTCTCTATCAGTAAGTTTTTTTTTAGTTTTATCGGTTAAAGAACCCCAAGTTTTCCCTACTGACATATGGGATTACAGTTAAAACAAAAATATCTGTATTTGCTTTGTCAAACTTTTTGTATATCAATGTGAACGATTATTTTATACCACAAACATAAAATTTCTATCAGATTTATATTTTTGTGCTCACACGTTTATGCTTCACTCAACCTCTCATTATAGACTTGCGGACTTCTTAAAAAGTGCTATGATCAACACAGACAGCGGAGAATTCAAAGGGAAGTTTAGTGTAGGCGTATTGTCAGGTTGGGATTACGGCCTGGCCGAAAGAGGTGCTTTGAAACTGAAGAGAGAACTCATCAGAACAGAGCTACAGGTATAATATCACCTATTAAATTTTTGAACAAGATGTAGATGATCAGGAAATGTGTTTCAAGTTTTTTCTGTGGTAAGGGTGCAATTGGCTGAACAAAGTGACCTTTTTGGTCGCACTCGGCCAATTGGCTGGTAAATTGGCAATGGCCGACCTAAAAGATTGGTTGGAAAATATTTTTATTGCTCGGTATGATGTTGGTTTCAATGGAGTTGTGTTGTCCTGGCAAAGCTTACCATGTTCCCTGACAGTCTTCATTGGATCTTTGGCTAGTCAGGAAAAAAATCATCAATGTCTGTGACTTCTTTCTACTTTGCAGCAACTGTTATCGGACCAAGATTATGAAAAAAAAATCTCCTCTCGGACAACGCGTCAAACTGTAGGCCTTTACATTATAAGAGCAATCGTAAATCTCCTCACTGTTGGCATACTTGCAGGAGTAGTGGTAGCCATATTTTTTGCTCAAAACTTTGCTGATTCAAAGGTGGGTGCAAGCGTGTGTTTCATTATTTGCAGCTCAGAAACCAAATATATATAAACTTTTAACTAAACTATACACTATTTGATCCCAATTGGTATAATGGAAACTTATGAAAGTGTATATATAAATCACTTCATTTTTGCTAACATTTCCACCACGATCCTATATGTGACAAAAAAATAACTTGAGAGGTATCTTTTGTTCAACGTGAATTAATACAGCAATCATTGTTTGAGTGTTTGTATTTTTTAGCTTGCCGAAGGAGTAAACAATCTAGGTGCTCTACAGTTTGTCTATGAATACCTCGCTACTGCAATAATTACAGTTTCTTACATCATAGTGCCGACCATATTCAACTTACTGGTGAAACTTGAGCAGTACAGACCAACAGTGGTGATAAACATTACAATGATCAGGTAAACCAGGGGAGACTTTCAATAAACGTTGTGAAATCACTATCAGATCACTCTGAGCCAAGTGAGCAATATTTGATTGGGGGCCTTGATTTCAAATCGTCCACTCATATAGGAACAAATTGGACTTTCATTTGGTCAATCTTAAACGAGCATTGCCCGATCCATTTCGGCCCTCTGCACACTCGTCCACTCGGCTCCGTGTTCACACTGACCAGTTTTTGCATGAGAGGACAACTCGGTACGATTATCGCCCAGTATAAAAGCAGCTTTATATAAACTCCCACCTTCACAACCTAGAGAACATCAAGACACCCTAAATAGTAGCAAAAAGTAGCAAAAAGCTAAAAAAGTAGCAAAACTAAAATGCTAGCTAATATATTAACTTTTCCAGGGTATAGTTCAATAAAGATATCCCGTGCACTTATAAGACAGCTTTTCTTGCTATCTTTTGGTGGAATTATACCAGTAACATTATATATAGTAGCTCACTAGCCATGACAAGGCTTTTACCTCACTACATAAGAGTGATGACATAAATAAGATTGTCTTAATACGCTATAAGAATAATTTCAGTGCATACATTGTGTCACTACAAAATTACAACTATGCAGAGTCGGTTGCATCGTTGTATGGTTGTAAACCTATGCTATATTCTTGGCGCCAGGGAGGGACCATAAGGAAATATATTCAGACTCAACTAAAATGTTAAGCTTACTGATTTTTTGTAACTTGTCGAGTCCAATAAGTGTTGGAGTTGTCTGAAGAATAACATAGTAAGGACAACTCCCTCCTTGTTTACATATTTTAGTTTACAGTTCAATGTTGATTAAGTTTCAGTCGTGAGGGATTCTTATTCACATGCAGAATTTAAATGCAAAATCATTTGAATAATTTCTTTAAAAGCCTGTCTGAAATACGTAAGTTGGTGTATGCAGTAAGATCATGATGATATGCAGTGTACTATCTTACCTCAACAATCGTGATTATGATATTTCTTTTTTGTTTTCACAGAATTTTGGTCCTGCGATTGTTTTCACTGTTCTTCTTACTGATAACTACACTACTAAAACTAGAGTGTTTTGGAAAAAGCTGTGAAACACAACATGAAGATTGTGGTAATAAGTTGTTCACCAAAGGATCCTCCTCATTGAATAAGGTAAATCCATTGATATGAATATATATCAGTGGGTAAATCCTGCGGTCTTGTAGTGTTTACAAATCATCGGCTTATATCATACTAAATTGATTAACTTGTTAGGCTACCTTTCCCCAATGTCAATTATCTATCTATAGTTATGTCAAGTAGTGCTGAAAGTTGCCTGTCTTGACAAGCTTTGTCCAAAAAAGCTTGTCAAGACAGGCTCCTCTCAAAGGTACTATTGTAAACTTGTCTTCAACAACAGTAAATTTGTGATGAATTGACTTTTTTGCTGATACCAATATTACGTGTTGCAGTGTTGGGAGACTTTCATCGGGCAACAGATATACAAGCTGGTGCTACTGGATTTCCTAGTAATGCTGATCGTCACCTTTCTGGTTGAATATCCGAGAGGGTGAGTTTATAGGCCAACCAGTGTTAGTTGGGCGATGAGGCAAACTATCTCGTTGTTGAAAAGATTCCACTATGCTTGTATATCGGGTATTGTATTCATATCACTGCAAAATTTATTTTTTACAGGTTCATTTTCCGCAAGCTCAAAGATCGCATTGGATTGATTCGTAATTTCGGTCAACAGGAGTTTGATATGCCAAAGAATGTTATGGATGTTCTTTATAACCAGGCACTTTGTTGGATCGGAGTTTTCTTCTCCCCTTTCATTCCTCTATTTATTACTTTGAAGCTGTTTCTATTCTTCTGGATAAAAAGGGTGAGATACAATTTCTACAATTTATGGTTTTATTTGACAAATTTCAACATGAATATGTTCACTATGCACCAATATTCGTTGTGCAAAGTTCAGGTTTTACGCCTTGGTCGATATTTTCTGGTGGCCAAGGTGTTCAGTTGGATTGACTACAAAACGGCTTCGGACACACCTTTTGTGCGTAAGTTCTAATACGCGCTCAACTCAAATTAAAGGGCAACCAAGGTTTCGCAGCAATGCATTAATGGGTAGTAAATAATGTGCTGGGCAGCATCAGCTTTGTGCATTACGCGATGCAAAACTCAAAGTAGTTGCTGACTCTAAGCTGGGTAACATTTCAGTTTAGGGGAGGTTCCAAGACTTTGCTGTAATAATTATAGAGCACAGTCTAAATAATAACAGGAACAGGAAACTGCTATGTGGTATTCTCTTTTAGCTGAGTTTGAGTACCTGATGGAAGAAATGTTTCACAAGAATTCTGGCTGAATAATCATCCGAATTATATTTTGCCTTTTTCCCCATGCAGAAGGTGCAATCTGCTATTAATCAATGGCCATCAATGAGAAGTTGTTTGAAACCTTGGTTGCCCTTTAATGTAACACTTTATCATTACAGGCAACTCTTTTCAAGAACCAAAAACCATCACCGACTCTCTCCAAGTCTTCAGATGTGTATTCTTTCTTTCTCTGGGTTATGCTGATTTCATTGGTGCTGGCTTATGTGGTGCTTATAACTTATATACAATTGTAAGTGTGGACCGCTATGTTAATACTTGAAGCGAGTAAATTTCATTATCTTCTTGATGCATTAATATGTATATATATATGTATAATATGAATACTTAATATTTTGCTGTAACAAAACGAACCCACTGCGTGGATAGGCTAACTCCTATATTTATGACACTATGTTTTCCTGTTATCGGACCCACCTGCCTGTTGTCCTTAGCTGTAGTAAGCTGGCAAGAATATTGTTGCTCTTAGGAACGAAACTTACCTATTTCTCTGTTCAAATAATGTTGGTCTATGTTTGTTTTTAGTGTAACTCCTTCTCAGAGTTGCGGACCCTTCAAAGTTCACGCTTCCGATAATTTCAAAATAATGAACAGCATTGGTCTTGCAGTAGATAACACCCTCTCAGATGGAGGGTGGACTGGTGATCTGAAAACCATTGTCAAATTCATTCCTACTATTCCGACAGCCTTAGGAGCTCTTCTTCTACTCAGGTAAGTCTGATCCTCCACTTGAATTAGGAAGCAGGAATTGTGGCTATAGATAATAGGATAACGCGGTTATCTACCAAAATTTATAAGTTACAGAAACACAGTTTAAGAATCTTATGAATACAACCATATAAACCAGTGCTGCGGCTTAGCATATGGTCACATGACCCTTTTTATGATGGAATACATGTAATGCGGTGAGAGGGTGTAGCAAACTGACAGCGGGCTATGTGAACAAGATCCGCCTTGTCACTAACTACCTACACAGAATTAATGATCCCTTTTGTTTTGTAGCGTGTCATGGTATTACTTTGTGACAAAGAACCATGGAATGGCAGCGGAAATCAAACTCTACCACGATCAGTTGACAAAAGTATGTTCTATTGCTTTTAAAATTCAGGTCATATATGCAAAACCATCGATCACAGACATGCAAAATAAAGACAACGGTTCAAGCAAAAAATGTTTATCAACGGATAAAAAATAATGACACTCAATTTCGTGTGGAACAATTTGGATTTTCTACTCTCTTTTGCTCACAGTTATGGTTGCCATGAGTAAGCCAGCCAGCCAGCCAATCAATAGGACTACCGCATTTCCTAATTTTCGGCTTTAGTTGGGTGGTTAAGAAATTCCGTAGTCCTGTGTTATTGTCTGTGTAATTTTTGGTATTGATGACCATAAACATATAAATATCTATTGTTTATAACTGACCAGACTTGAGATATGTGTATGCGCAGATTTACATAAAAAGTCCTCATTATTATTTTTACTATGCTGCGTGTGTTAAAAAGTACAAAACTGGAGAGGGGAGAACTTCGAATTGAGGCTCAAATTAGCGCTCAGAAAACTGTCTATTGTAATTCTTCTTTTTTTTATTTTAGAATGTAAAAGACAAGCAGTTTATGATGAGAAGAGTGAACAATGCTTTGATGGAAGTCAACCAGCTGTCAAGTGCCAAGCCTAGCACAGCAAGCAGAACGCAGATCTCTCAGCCAAGAGGTACATGTTTTGGTTTCAATGCAACAACAAACTAATGATTTTGAATATAGTCAGGTATAAACCGTGGGAAAAGGAGCACAAGACTGTTGCCATCACTTTTAAAATATCAATATATTTATTATTCTATTTCCTTTCATTATGCAGATACCTACAATGATCAAAGTCCACCGGATTCACCAAGGATTTCACCACATCAAATCCGGACAGAACCAAGTTCAGCTAAGCAGATAAGAATACCACAGAAATATCACTCGAGTATTGATACCTCTCAATCAGATGTACCAATTAGTCGTCATGACCAGAGAATAGAACGTATTCCAAGAAAAGCAGATGGTAGCGTAACTCAGCCGCAGCGTGCATCATTGCAACAACCCAACAATGCAAGGGCTGGCTTTATTGAATTAATTCCACAACGGCCCCACACCACAGGTGATATAATGGAGGAAACAGAACAAAGGCATGACAACTTCCAGCCATCTCAGAACCAGCCCCAAGGTGAATGGATCCCCCAAAAGCAAGCATGGGATAGCAAACAAAGAAGACAGGTCAATGGGCCTGGAGAGATGGATTATGAGGAGGAGAGCGAACCTGGATACTCTTTCAGAGCTAGTGCAGGTTATAATGGGGACGATGATGAGGATTATAGTGGAAGCTTGTCTGACTTGGAGCTGAACGCCTCTATCCACAGAAGACCAGAACCTCAACAGGGGTTCACAGTAATGTCCAATATTCCCAGCGATCCTCAGAATCACAGATGTGTAAATCAAAGTAAAAGAATACACAGAAAACAACAGAATAACTCAAAAGAACGCAGTCGCTCAAGAGACCACGGACAAGTGTCAGTGTCCTTCCATGACCCACATACGTGTTCTTCCAGTGATGAGTCAGACAAGGAAGAAATACAGACACGTATACCACGCAAGCACCCATCAGATCTCGATATCAATCAGAACAACAATCCCAGAAGAATTACAGATATGAGAGGAGACGAACAGTCTATACCAGTCTTTTACCAAGATAATCAAGCTTTTGAACCAGAGCCAGACTATTGACGTGACGCTTATAACCAAGCTTCGGTTCCGAGAAGCATACAGCAGATATCAAAAAAAGTTACATTTCACACCTTTCTATAATTGCCGAAATGAAGCATATAACTTTGTGAATGTGAATTAGATGCTATGGTTTCGACAACGCTTTATATCATATTTGGAAAGTATTTATTTACGCATGCGACAATGGATAATTTTTTACACATTATATATAATTTTTTTCACTAATCACAATGCAATTCTTCCCTGGCAACACACAATATATATTGCGTTAACCAATCAGTATCACAATAAAGAAACAAGCTTGAATTTGTTTTCTTGTTTATGAGGTAAAACATGAATAAACACTCTTTCGATCACTTCTCCAGAGGCGACACCGGGATAGATTGGACTGTCGGGATAAGGATTTAATGTCTCTCTCGTTAACAAAACTTCACCATCTTTCATAGCATTCAATGTCATTTTTCTTCCAGCCAGAACCTGCAAATAACCAATAATGTAGTAGACAAACAGGGTTTTAATTGACTAGTGAGCAAAAAAGTGCAATTTCAAATTTGCAATTTCACAAAGGATTGAGATTTAGCATAGCTTAGGCCTTATATCAGTTGGGTATTATAGCGATATATTATATACCTCTCTCATTTGAACATAAAAATCTCATCATTTGAACCAGCAAAAGGTGATGGGATATCACTTTGCAGAAATTTCTGATGGTGATATGTATGGACAAACATTTGAAATGACAGCCAGGGTAAGGCTTTGGAGTATAGCGACACATAAATTCACAGGCAAATTTTCTTTGTAAGCCTTATTTCTGTCTTCTTGATGATAATCAATTAATTAATTTGTGTGATTAGGCCTATCTTTGGCTGGTTGATGCAATAATGATACTGAGACCGCTGGGGTTTTTGTTGTAACAACATATCTAGTTTAAAGAGAATTAGCCTTGGCTTGACTTGGATAAGGCTGGATGATAGAGTCATCCAGAACTTGCAAACTTTTCAATTTATATGTAGAGAGGTACAGCTACCTTGTGCACTTACATTTTCGCCAGGGTAATATCTGAGTTGTAATTGTGTAGCTAGTATAGTCCCTTTTTGTACTATATCGCCATCTGAATATTTTATCCCTCTATTCTTGGGGCGGGTGTGTGATCTTTTGTTCTTTACACTCTTTCCACTAAGCTTGGAGGCAAATCTGCAGGGCGTGAGGCTTGCTAAAATTATACAGTGACAATCAGTTTCAAATGACCATCGAAGTAAGGCTGCTTGATTTTAGCAATTTTCCATGATAATCATGTGATAACGGTACAGTCAGCAGGACCTATAGCACCCAGTCGGTAAAAAAAGAAGCATGAGTCAGTGTGTTAAGTTCCATATCTTTATTATCCTGTTAAACAATTAAGTGGGATGGGGGTTGTACGTAAATTTATGCTCCGTAACAAAAACAAAAAAAGGACCTTTGAGATAAGGCTAGGTAGGTATTTATGATCATATTCATGATATTTGTATTGATATTACTTATATTAGCAAGGATTGATCTAGATAGATACCAAAAGAAGGATGCCAATGAGTTAACTCCAAACTCCTTGTGGTAAGTACAATCAAGATACACAATGTTGGAGAAACTCCTTGATTTTTGTACAGTGCAACGAACCACTCCCCACTAATTGGTTGGTTACAATACAACAAAAAAGTTTAAAGACAAATAGAATGGCATGCATACCTGCTGCAAGTACATTCTTCTGTTGTAAATTTATTGTCTCAGCAGTAGCTCTTCTCAACAGGGTTGAGAGCAGTGAGAAACTCATTCTTGCTAAATTTACTAGAATGTGAGAGCTGTAAGTTATTGAACGAGTTCACTGAGGCTCAATCTGTGGAAAATTAATGCAGAATCATGGATAAAAACACTCTCTTCTTGTCAAATGAAAATGCTGGGTATTGTAGTACTTGAACCTGAAATTTGTGAAAAATGGTGTGAGGGCTGCCTTTTGTAACCCATATCACATTCTCAGCAGGAGTTCTTGCTATTCATTGACGCATATAAAATAATGTTAGGATATTTCGTTACAACTTCACACAAAATTAAATATACATCATTGGCAATACAGGATGAGTCCAATATTTTTCTCTTTACTGTATTTCCGGCGTGATAATTTCATAACTTTCTTATTTTGTAAGTCGATGCAGGGAGTAAATGTGGGAGTTAGATAGCTTATATAAATAATAAGTAAGTTTTTGGACACACAAAACATTTTGAGCTTAATTGAGTCAGATAACATAACTGCTCATTCATCATTGCTGCTTGAATGATAAGCCACTACTATATTATTTATTTATAATTCTCATTCTCTCTGTATGGAGTTTAATTGAATCTATTATCTAGGAACAGAAGAAGGGGGAGTGCAGGAGGTTAATCAATGGTAGTGATTGTGACTGATAAATTCTGATAACACTACTACTAGGACCTCCTGGGTTAGCCTGTCTTGACAAGCTTTATTGGTTGTGGGTGTGGGGGGGGGGGGTCAGCAAAGCTTGTCAAGACAGGCTTCCATTTTCATGGCCAGGCAGCATCTAAATATTACCTATTGGGTTATAATTTAATGTTATATTATTTTGTTTGTTTCATCTGCAGGCGACATTTACATATAGTAAATCGAGTATGAGCTTAGGAGTCACTCTACGTAGGTGGACATGGCGGTGTATGCAGAACAGTGAAGGGTTGAGGTATTTAACATGCATGAAGAACCCAACATCAGTAAATCAGGCGATATCTACATGCAGGACTCAAAGTATACACACAACTAATAGGTAGGTTATATTACTCCTCACCTTGTGCTTATTGTATTTATAACCAAGGGTTTCGCTTTGGTTCTGTACTCTGAGCTCTGGTGGTGTTTGTAGAAAGAAAGGAAAAATGCACAGTTACTATAATGTGAGTTGTCTCAACGCATGATATAGCAATATAGATATGCCTTATAATCATTCTGCATTGTTAATTTATGAAGGTTTCTATTTATTACAGGGCATGTAATGAACCGGAGACCTATTCGCTCTCAAAACTTCAAAAATTTCGCAGATTTGTACGGTTAGAGAAAACAACCATACCATCTGAGGAACTGAATCTCTCTGCTATGCGACTCTTTGTCTGCTGTTCTGAGTATGGTGACTTTCCGCTTTTCATAGAGCGATTCGGGCTAGAGGACACGTTATCTTGTTGGGTTCATTTAATGCAGGTATGTGTATTTCAAACAGAAAATTACCTCTGCCAGGATCTGCACAATTATCCTCACCAACCAAATACCAAGCCAGGTTCTAAGATCGCACATGTATTTACTGCGTTTAAGTCATTAAAATCGTATTACTGAGGGTCACCGCAACTCTAAATGGCAGTAATTGCGAATGGAATCTTTGAACCCAGCTTGGTATTGGAGCTCTGTGCAGTGCCAGTTTTAACACTGGATGTAAATTATAAACTTGTGTAGTTTATTCTGCAGTTTTCTGAAGTCAAGTCTGCACAATATAGTTTCATTAAAATTTTGTAAAGCTTGCAAAGACACAGAAGAATTCTTATACAGAGAGTCTAAGAACCAATTAATGTGCCTTAATAAAACGAAGCTAACGCTTTTGCATGTCCAGAGGAGTTATTTAAATTTTATTGACCACAATGAAATGTTCAATAGCATGATTTCTTGTTAGTATAATTTAGGAAACTATCGCATGCATACTTGATTTTACTGATGTTTTGTAGTTACATACATGGATGATGAGTTTGAGATTCAGAAGTTTTAGTACGCCTGGACTTTCTGAAGATACAGAGATGCTAGTAAAGAGTTTAAACTACTACATGTGGACTGACATCGAGAAGAGAGCTGCAAAAATTGCAAGTGGCAAAGTGAAACGTGAGGCGCTTCAGGTCCTACAGAATCGGTACACTGGTGAGTTTCTCCTAATCACTACCCATCCTAGCCTGTCTTGACAAGTTTTGTTGTTGAGGGGGGGGGGGGGCACTCTCTTCTCGACAGTTCAACGCTAGAGTCAGCAAGTTATGCTCTCCTATTGGCAAAGCTTGTCAAGACAGGCTTCATCCATCCATCACTATGATCTTTGAAGATTTAAGCATTCTATAAAGCTGATTTATCTCGGTTAATCCATTGATATATTGGCCATTTGTATTCTTTATTTTCATGTGTCAACCAGATGCTTGCTCACATATCTTATCATAAAGACATGAAATTGAATCTAGAGCTAGGACCAGCGCGTTCATAAGCTGCCATGATAACCATTATTTTGTTTGAAATCTTTTCAGCAATTCTCCTTGGATATGATGAAGGCTATTTCACCAATGACAAAATACTCGCTGGCGCTTTATGGACAGGGTTATTAGGTCAAAGTGACTCAATCCAGCCCAAACAGATCACCGAGTTACTAGAATATGTCCATATCAATCTAGCACATCTTCAGACAATCTCTGATAAGCAAATATTAAGAGACGGTTTCATGAATTTCATACCCTTAGACTTCAAGAAACCAAACTCAGCAAAGGACAAAGCTATTAAAAGTATGGTACTGCAGATACGGTGAGAACTCATCTAGGAACTGTAATGTTTTAGTGCAACCATGATGATTGAGTTTTTTGTTAATTTATTTTTTATAATATTCATGTATTCATGTACATATAAAACAATGCTAGTGTCAGACGTAGAAACAATATATGTAATTCTTTCATTATGGAAGTTAATGCCAGAACCATCACTTTGAACAATGAATAAAACTGTTTGTAAAAAAAAAACCATCACAATATACAATCTCTTTATAGGTCAGTCAAGCTGTTTGAGATCGTTGTGAGTCTCCATTGTCAATGTTTATCACTGGAACGCTGTGTTATTACCTGACTTCTGATAATATCCATTAAAGTTGAGCATCACTTGCAGCTCTTTGAGATGCTGGTTCTTATCCGACTCAGTCATCTTAATCAGAACTACAAAAGCGTATTCATGTAAATCATAATGATGATGTGGTTTGAAAATTGATTAAATCGAACAACTGAGTCCCAAGTTAGCATTCCAGATGAAGCATTTCGTGATCTGCTTGAAACCTGCCCAAACATGAGAAGTTTGTCTACAGTATCACATAAATGGCTCTGGAAATGTCAGTAAATTTTAGTCCAACATGCGTTTGTGAACATTTTCCAGAAATGAGCCTGACAAAGGCCAATTGAGAGTTAATTTTGTCTGCACTGGAGTTATGCCTTATCCCTAGACATTGTTACATACAGACAGGAGCAACTGAGTGCCGGAAAAACGGAATCAGACAGCTGTAAACAATATTAGTGTACTAACCTTTGTTGAGGAATTGAGTGAATTCTTTGAATGGCAGATATGTTTTGATGATAGCGTCATACTCGGTGTGAATAAACTCCCCTTGCTCATCCTGATCCCAGTGGCCTAGTCTCAGTAAGGCGTGAAATTTTAATATAGCTTTGAGTATTCCATCTACTACCTGTTTGATCTGCTGAAGCTTATGAGACAGGAAGCACCTGAGAAAGAGCAATAAGCTACAATACTGTAACTGCAGGTAAATGTATGGATAAAAATGATAGTGTCATTGAAGAGTTATCTGCTCATTGATATTAAGTGGACAACTTCTGCAAGTTTGTCACAGTGGCTAACCCTACAGCCTTGGTCAAACCAGAGAGTGAACTCCCTGGAGCTTCTTGGTTAAGGGTTGGGAGACTAAGAACGGCATTTGCCAGACTTGCTTTGACTTGGTTATTTGGGAACCTTGAAGACAGTCATAAAAAAGAGAAATGAGAACTTTCACTTGATCATAATTAGTATCAGGGTATTATAGGGTAGTCTACACATACAAAAGATGAAAACATACTGATGAAAACACCTTGTATCGGCCCTATAGCTTTCTTGTCTATCACTTATGATGGTCTTTGATGATTCCCTCCCAGTACATATGACTTTCACGCCACCAATATGAGGGAAAAATTCCCATATTACAAAATACCTAATATATACCTGAGCAGACATCTATTGATGAATCTGTTGTGACTGTCGTATAAGCCATCCAGATCTTTGACTTGTGTCTTCAGTTCGGTTTGGAACTGATGCCAGGACACCTGAGTCACCTGCAGAGCTAGATATCCGTGCATCACCTTCACGAAATGCTGCATGTCATGTCTACAACAAAAAAGATGAACTATCATGTATCCACCTATGTAATATTACCAGGCAGGATGGCGTAGTGGTTGGGATTCGAGCTAGTCAATCTGAGGGTTTGCATTTGAATCTCGGTAACCGCCCATATTGTCAATGGAGATGAGCTCTCCACAGCTGCTGAAAAAAACTGATTTACATTTACATTCTACATTAATCCTGTAGCAGTTAAGCTGATCAAATTCACCCACACACACATAGTACCAATCACATAGCAAAATTTAAACAGTTTTGAATGCTCTCAGAAGCAAACAAAAGTTTTCCAGATGGATTCAAAGCTATACAAAAAGTGCAGAGCTTACCTGATAAGATGTAGCTGTCTGAAATGTTGAGAGCGGCTGCTATCTATGTCATGTGTTTGTGTGGAGAGTTTCAGCGAGTGCCAGCTGTCAGTTAGTAGATAAGATATGTGCTGCAGGCTGACCATAAAGGAGAATATCCTCTCATACTTACTCAACTGATCAGGTGGGATGAGTATGTTCATCGGCCATGTTATCTGATAAGGTACAAAAATCACAAGCCAATCTTAGCCTGACAGCGGAGGTTGCATAGGCTAAGGGTGCCATATATCACTTTCAAAACTTTCAGTCATGTTTGCCACTATACTGATACGATTGCATGTATGTCTCTGATCGATAGAGAGTGATTTAATTCACTTAGCTTGAGTACTATCAGAAGGAATATGGCGTAATGGCCCGAGATTAATTACACTAATTAGGTAGATGTCAGTTTGCATGCTTTCTTTCAAAACGCATAAATTATTTCAAAACACATATATATTTGTTGTCATTTAAAGCTACATGTACCGCATGTAACAACATACTTCTTTCCTATATCAGCCTAGTGCTATGATTAGAATGTCTAGCGCAGATAACAGGTTTCTTTACAATCTATCACATACATCGACTCGTACCTTATAAGTCAGTGATAACCATGAGAAGGCATTGAGGGAGTAAGCTTCTATATTCCTGGGTATCTTAGTTTTAGAGATTGCTATGTTATCAGTGAATGGATTGTCTTTGAGTGGCACCTGCTGTAATGCTTTGCCGAGAGTATCTGATAGATAGTACGTTGATATCGCATCATGGCTGTGCAGCTGGAATAATGTTACATAAATGATCTTCAGGCTTCATCAGGTCATCTGTGTGTATGGCGTGCAATGTGAGCAAACTCAAATAAGAAAGCGATTTATCTGGTTGAGCATTTGTTATGGCTATCACAATGATAGAAGATCATCTCATACCAATATCGTGATCTCATAACTATATCGCGCTCTCATCCACTGCGGTTTTCAATTCCTCAAAGTATACCTATCTGCACATGTTATGGCACAAGGCGATTGTTGGTATTATTCTAGTCAACCCAGAAACTCAGTGACTAACCTTTTCAAACAGTGGATAAGTGAGAGCTAGGGAGAATTCTCCTTTAGCCATGAGAAGATAATCGTGTAATATTTCCATGTGTTTATCAAACTCCAACTCATACATGAAGTAGTTCAGGACGGCCTGATTTGACAATGAGATCCTGCAAAAAAGGCTCATATTGTGGCTTCGGGATTACAAAAGAAAAAGACTGGTAGATCGTTTGATAGTTAGAACTAATTTGAAAACCAGCAATAATTAAAACAAGACTCAGTTGACTGACTTAGCGACTAAAGCCGATAAAATATAATCTTTTCAAGTGAGCCATCACTTACTGCAAAGTAAGAGCTGTAGCAACACTTTCCTGGAGTAACAAGGGTAGAGACACATGCTCATACAGGGAAACACCTTCATCCAGTCTCATAGTCATGTCTTGTGTCCATATTAGTGCCGGTGGCTTGCCTGAAAAAACAATGGCTATTATTGTGCCAGAAGCCAGATAGTTAAACAAAACGGGGTACGCTAACTTCTATGGTTTTCTAACAGCATACACTTCATCGATCATCATTGACAACAAGTTTTGAAACATTTTCAAACCTTGAGGAACAGTACCAAAACTTACAAGAAAGTCATATGTTGGTGAACAAAAGAAGATCTACATTTTATTTTTGAGAACACATGAATGACCTTACTGAACAAACCTGGTGATAGGCTACAGACAGCTTGTGACTTGCGATTGGCTACAGCTTGAAATTTCTGAGCTGCGTAATTGACAATAGGGGAACAAGGATCAGGAATAATAAACTTACAGTATTTTATTTGGTGTTCATCGTCATAGACAGTCAAATCTTCGGTGATGTCATCCAGTTTTACTGCTTCTATAGGGGGTAAGTCAAGCTCCTCTACCAGAGAAAAGAGAAAAATGTAACCTGTCAACATGGCTGCCGCTCGAATATTGCTCAGAGGTGGTAAGGATATTTCCCTTTCAAAAAAATCCTTTTTGTAATCATAATTTGAACGCTGATAAAGCCAGAAGTTATGCATTCAATTTCTCTAGTAATAATGAAGTGACATACAACATAATATTACAGATTTATCCTTAAAACATCTACTGCTCTTGTAATCACTTCTCACCAAACACTGAGTCATCTGTCGCCAGACCATAATACATGATCTTCTGTATGCTAGAATGAGAAGCGTGACCCTTTGTGTTAATTTTCTTGAACTTCTCCAGTCTTAATATGTCTCCGTCTGGTTCATCCGACTGCTTGGAAGCCGTCATCTCAGTCTGAAAGCGACCCTTCAAAATAAATAAAAATCTAAATTAGCACGATAAACTTGGTAGTCTGTCAACAGCACAAAAAAACCAGATGAGTTGTTGAGTAGTTGGTGAGTAGTTGGTGAGTAGTTGGTGAGAGTTGGTGAGAGTTGGTGAGAGTTGGTGAGAGTTGGTGAGAGTTGGTGAGAGTTGGTGAGAGTTGGTGAGAGTTGGTGAGAGTTGGTGAGATGGGTGTTCGGTGAGTTGTTATACACTTTATACAAGCAAAATCAATCACTATAATACAACAAAAAGTAGGAGAAACCCATTATTCTAAATTAAGAGACAATCCTTAAAACAATATTAATTTTATTTAAGATTATTTCAAAATTGCTATGCAAAAATACCAGATAAACTCCACCTTGTGTTTGATCATTTTCTGTGTTAGCTCAGTTCCTGGTTGGATTTCTGATGGCTTAGATTTATGGTGATCGGCAGCTAATCTCTTGCCTGCTCTGTCAGGCTTTTGAGGATGGACATCATTCGGGTTTTTTCTCCTCACAGCTATAAAGTGTAAATACAACGTTTGTAACCATCAGGATTTAACACTCATTGAATAAATAACGATTGATACCCTTCATATATATACATAACAAATAACCTTAAAATAAGGAAAGGCGGAGAGACAAAGAAAATATACGCTAGTAATAAAATTCATTTATTCTATACAAAAATTGCCAAGCCGAAATAACAATACAAATAACTGTAATCTATATGTCAGGTGGGATGAGTTGGGTAAGCTTATCACCATAATTACTCATTCAGAAGTTTGAAACACAAATACAGCGAAATAAACTTACTTCTTCTTATAAGGTAATCTGTGTCAAATGTTGTTCTGCTAGCGTGTTGTCCCTCTACAGCTCTGGTAGCTCTCCGGGAGACTAGACCTGAGATTGGTCCACCGCTCAAAACCTCAGCCAATGTCTCATCAAGGGACATCGGACTGTCCATAGCTGAGGAGGGTCTGAAACTGGAATCCAGTATAGAAGTGGCTCTGCGGGGAGGTCCTGAGAATCTTGGAGAACTTTGAGGCTCAACACTAACTGATGTGGTCAGTGCAGGCATCTTATCAGTACTATTCCAAACATGATCAGCTGTGGTAATCAAAGGTTGGGCTGGGTCAGCTTTTGTTTCTGATTGAGTTTCATCTACAAAACATAGATTAGATAGCATATACTGAGCGATGCTCGTAATCTGAATATAATTAGGACTAAACTCCTTCACAGCTACAGGACAGACATATCAATGTTTGGTCAATAAATATAATCATAGACCATCAATGAAAAAGTTGACAGTGGACATACATCATAAAAAAGGATTAGAAAAAATTCAATGTGCACCTGATTTTGATTCTGTCACTTCAGGCTCAATCATGGCATCACTAATTTGTGCAGTGATGTCTACGACTGGCGTGCTGGCGTCAGCAGATTGTGCAGTGATATCGCCACTGTCTGCGGGGTTCTCTGTAGCGATGACCTCATCTGTGTGGACAGCTGCTAGTGGATCCACAACATTATCAGTCTCATCAGGCTGCACTTTGATTGTCAGCTCATCAGGTGTGGACCACTTCGCCCTATTCTCAGGTTTTCCTGAAAATCCAAAAGATGGAATAACTATGTTATAATGCTTATTAACCATCATTGACCATAGGTGCTGGTTTTGTTTAGCAAGAGTTCAATCTACAGGTTGAAATGTGGGGGTCTTAATTACAATGAAGTTGCTTGGCTACTGGGCTTTGGCACCGCATTCTGAGAATATCATGCAGCTGTAAAACAGCTCCTAGTCCTTAAATCGGAGGAGTGACAACCTTAATTTCAAGATGAATTTTCAGAGATCAATAAAGTTTCTAGATGCCTGGAGTAAGACATTGTGTTCCGAAATCGATCTAGTCTTCGGACTATCTTGGTTTTTATCCTGTACATTTTATTTGCTAAAAATCCGAAAGCAGAAAATACAACAATGAAACACCAAATTAGCATCACCTTACCTATTTGTTCTTGCTGCTGTAGAAGTTGCTGTATCTCGTTCTCTTGGTCCATCAGCCATTGTTCTCTAGCTTCTGACAGCTGATGCCTTCTTATTCTCCACAGAGCCTTCCTCTCTCTAGCAGCTGCTGTCTCACTCAACAGTCTGTAGTATTCTATCAACTCTTCTCTAAAGAAAGAGACATACAAGATATTATAACAATGGTGAAAGAAATCCTTGAGGAAAGAGGAACCGCTATCACTTTCATATGCGTGAATGGTGTAACAATGGAATTGATTGTTATGACCCTACAGTACCAACATTTCAAATAGAACCAGCAGAACACTGGACATAGTTTTAAATGTCTCATCACAAAAAAAAGATTTGGTTGTTTAAAATCTTAGGCTGTGTTCTGCTTGCAGACTATCATATCTACTGAAAAGTAATGTGCTGGTGTGATAGTCTCCATTATTTTTTGATATCTTAGACTCACAGAGTAATATATTGGACACCTTTCATCTAGATCAAGGGTGCTCAAACTATGGTCTGTGGGCCAAATTTGGCCCACTTGCCATTTTTAGGTGGCCCACTAGCCCATGTTAAAACTCACCCGTTGCGAGCGATTTATTTAGGCTGAAAGTTTACACATGGCCAAAACATGCATCCAGTCTTGTTGCATACACTTATTGGTGAAAACAGTGCTAAGTATGCATATGAAGAAACATGAGGATCTGAATGAAGCTGTTACAGTGACACTATGCAATACATCTAACAAAACTGAGCTAATCCCTGCAGTGAATGGCCTCGGCAATTCCTTCACTCCAAGCATTTATTAACTCCTTGATTCCACTCTACATCAAATCCCAGCAGTGAGTTATGTTTGCAAGCCAAATCAAAATAGAATCATCATACTAAGGTGCAATACCCACCCCATGGTGGTCAGTCCATATAACATACATGATCTTACATGATCTTACATGACGATACTGCTGAGTACATGCAAGGAGTTACTCCTTGGTACATATCACTACACATTACTAGTTGACCCCTGACTACCTCAAGGGCACCGACCACCTTTTCATACTGGTTGTGGGGGGTCTGTGGGGTGGGGAAGAAGAGAAGGCATCTCTTCTTTTTTCACAAAGATGGAATTCAACCCCAGATCCAAAATTTTTTTGCGCTTTGCGCAGATCTCGCTATCAATAATAAACTCAATACACCCCTGACTGATAACCTGCTTGCTTGGCGCAAAAAAGTCTGGCCCACTTAAATATGCTAATTTTTAAAAGTGGCCCACTGGCAATAAAGTTTGAGCACCCCTGATCTAGATTATCATGTCAATTTTGCTCAGCTCTGTAGTAAAACAACAACCCACATTTCATCAACAATATTGGCATTCAATTTTGCGTTCTTGCTCACAGAATCTGCAAAAACCATCACATACTTAGCCTGTTGCTCAAGCTTTGCATCGGCTTCAGATTGTAGTTGCTCCCTCTTGGCAAGACTTTCCACGAGTTCAGCGTCTCTCTTCTTTTCTTCCTTCTCCTCCCGTAATTTTCTCTACAGTTAATTGTGTGGAGAAAGACGATGTATATTCATTGGTGGTTGCTGGTTGCTAAACAATCATTGTGATAAGGCAATAGACCTACAAAACTAGACCTTTTACTGTCTCAAATACCACAAAGATATGAAGTATCTAGTATGTTTAAACGGTCCTTTAGACAGAACGTTTCAACATGTTCATACAACAAGTTTATACAGTACGTTTCAACATATTTATACAGTAGGTTTATACAGTACGTTTCAACATTTTTATACAGTAATTTTATACAGTATGTTTATATTGCGAAGTAAAACACATAAAAATATGAGACATACAGCAGTAACTTGATCCAAGTTCTCTCTGAGATCGTTGTAGAATTTCTTTTTCTTATCCTGCTCTCTCTGTTTGCGCTCACTCATCTTCTCTGTAATACACCATACAACCATTGGGTAGCTTTCACATCATGCATTTATATCACAGTAAATGCATAAATGAATCTCATTACAATTATCGTTTGTTGTGATTTGGAGTTTGATGATTTGAGTTTGAGTTTGATGATTGGATATGGTTATATTCAAGCCTAGACCAACAAGCCACATCCATGTCAGAAATTAGAAAAATTAATTTAAAAACAAAATTACGATTCAAAACTTGAAACAAGCAATAATAACATAGAGCAAAGTACACACTCTAGAATTCAAGTCGATACCCCTACCAGTTAATGAGAAAAATAGAAATTAGACTCTTGTCTCCCCTTAGCAGGGTAAAAAATTGTTCTACAAGATAAAATACACAAGATAACTCACTGTATATTTCAGCTAGCCTCTCGGCCTGCAAAGCTTGAGCTTTCTGGATAGCTTCTACTCTCTTCTGTGCCTTTTCATCCAACTTTTGTTGTCTGTAAGATAAAAAAAAACACGAGGTTTGAGTAACTTTGACCAAAAAACAGAAAGGGCTTGACCCTACTCTATTTCATAATAATATAAATAAAGTTAACTTTTTAGACATGGTAATTATTATTAAGTCTAGATTAGGATTGAATGCTTTTATCTATTCATATCCATTCATTTCTCAATATTCGGACAGACACAATATCTTGTCTTCCTAATGAAAAAATCTTTAAATACGGTACCTTGTGATTAGTTTGTGTTTGATCATGGCTTTGACTCTTTCTATATACATGTTTGACTGATAAGTCATATTTAGCCTTTGGTCTTCAGTCAGACAAATGTCAAGTGTGGGTGGATCAGTCCTGTCCGTGAATATATCATGATCTGGCACTATTTTCCTGAGGAGCGAGAGTGATTTACCCCCCAGGTAAATGCTGTCACTGAGCTCTCCAATAAACAGACATTGCTTTTTCATCTGTTCATCAAGAAGATATCCTTGAGTCCAGTAACTGCGGTCTGTAAAAAGATACAAGCTACATAAGGGGAATTGAATAAACTGGTAGGATAGCCAACATAATCATGAACTCCAAACATATTTTCAGCTTGATAACATATGAGCTATCAAACCGCCCCTTCCTAATGACTAGTGAGAAAAACACACATCAGTAGCTTCACAAGCAGTCAATTGGTTTGGAGCAGAAATTCAAAATCGATTTGGCCACAGGGCCTACCGAAACTGACTGATGTGGACCATATCTATTATCTATACTTTGTGAATTTGTTTACGAATTCTTTTGGACCTGTTCTATAGATTTGGATTTGATGTATGGATATGTTTGATAAACAAAGTGATCACTAGCGAAGAAGCGTAGATAGATTTTCCTTACATACCTTTTGCTTCTAGCTTTGATGGATCTACTATAATAATAAACTCTTCAAATGGGTCAGAACATCTTCCTGTGAATACCCAGTCCTGTAGGAACCTATAAAAACAAAATACAATCAAGTTTGCTTACTATCACAGTTTTTCCATAAAAAAAACACCGAGCGGCAGCTGACTGCCAAGAGGGGTGGTGTGCAATCTGTACATTTCAAAGTGTTATAGCCAACTTAGGGATACTCTAACATAATTCGCTTGAGAGATGGTCATAAAAAATAACAGATTTTCTGGAGAAACAGTTTATGATGTATCATTGTAACCAAAACATATCATACTCACAACAAAAACATACAGATTCATACCATATAAAATGAAGATGAATGAGAACACCAGCTTAGAATGCTGGTTCAGTCAGAATTTTTACCTGACGAAGAATGAGAATGCCTGATTGGCTCAGTTTGAATTCTTACCTGAGATAAGGTTGGCTGGTATCATACAGAAGACTAAGCATTAGATGATAGGTGTGGTGACAGTTGAAGTTCTCGGCTTGTTTGTAGATATAAGATAATAGATCTACACCATCAGGTAAATCATCAGGTGGATACTGTCGCATGTCGGCACCATCACAAAAACACAAACTGGCTACAAATCTGTAACAAAGACGAATGCTTACTCAAGAATCGAGGCGGGGCAAGCACACTAGGAGTTTTTTCAATTTTTTAATCATGTTCAGAAGTATGACTTCACAGTTCCAATTTAAAAGTCAACCTGGTGAAAAGTGTCAGACTGAACAATCTTCTGAATTAACAAATATTGAATAAACAAAGAATTACTTTTTTTACAGCTAGAGGCAGGATTTTTCTTGAACTATGAATACAAATTGTATTACACATTATTTGACTGGTCAATCTGTGTGGAATATAGAAGCAAATAGAATAACAGCATAATATACTCACTTGATTTGCTGTAGTTGTTTGTTGAGTATCCTTGACATGTGCAGTGGTGACCGTGCCCGAGGTGAGACTTCGAGAGTCGCTGCAGTATACGTAGATATATAGTGACTAACAGATCTCAGGAACGCAGTGATAGTAAGGCCGGGCACCTGCTGACTGACCAGCTTGTTAAGTCTGTAGTAGTAAGTACCACAGTCTATGAGTACCTGACAGACACTTGCTAGTGATTGGCTGGATAGACCTGACACTACCAGTCCAGGCTTTATAATATAGCAGTCTCTATCCTGTATAAAAATGAATGGAAATAAGAGGAGATGATGGATGGGGGTTTAATTAAACAAAGGTATTGAAAATATGATTCCTAGTTCCTACATTGGTTATTACCTACACTCACTTTCCACTATATGTTACTACATGTACTACTTCTACCTGAAAAAATGCTTATTAAACAGGAGTATATCTTCCTTTCCCTGCAGTAATTAATCGAATCGTTGTAAGCTCTCTACCAACAACGCAGAGTATACTACAACTGAGGTATTGATGAAAATAAAGAAGGGCAGTCCGTATGAATTGTTAATACGGTAAGGTTTTGGTGAAGACCTACTTTATCAAAATGGAAGCATTTTGAAGAGACACCGAGTAAAAGCTTGGATACATCTTCCATCAGATGTTTCATAGTGATATTATAGAGATGCCGCCTCGACTCAAGCTCAACCATTTCTCCCGGAGACATTTTCACATCAGGTCTTGACACTCGGCTGTAATCTATTTGTAGCTGGCACGATAGATTGAGTCGGTACAGGAGATCAAAAGCAGTCGGCCCTGCTTCAGTAAGATAAGGCCGCTCTTGTATGTCACAGCCGATAAATCCACCACATCTACATTTAGAGAACTCAAAGTACTGAGAGGGAAAAAGCTTGCATCAAGAAGGAAGCCTACAACAATGCGATGTAATCAAGACCTTTAAAATAGAAAACGTAATATTAAATTATTTACTTGAGATACAGTGAGAAACAGCTAGCAACAGCCAAACTGAATCGGAGTAGGATTGCCATAACCAACAAACTTACTAAACAGGCCTTTATTAGACATCATGTGGAGGGGAACAACTTGCCTGAAACGTTTTCAAGAGGCTGAATTTGAAGACCTTGAAGGAAGCTTCCTTTGCTTTGTATCGATGGGGGACAGTAGAATGAATTTAATTTTCCCTCTCTATTGAGCGACGGCCTAAAGCATTTTTAATTGTACATACTTGCGTTTGAGCTCCCAAGATATTGGTTGTTTGAACTCAATAAAATTGTCACTGACAGGGAGAATTTCACCACCAAGTCCAGAATCTGTCCTAGCATGACCAGAATCTGCTGAAGTCTGGGCGGAATGAATCTGTAAACATAGGTCATGTTATCACAAAGAGCTGAAATCTCAGGGAAACAGGTTAATGGAAACTAACAATCAAATTTCTTATTATTCAGCGCTTGTGAATGTGAGAAATCTATTGCATATAACAATTTTCTGCATTATTCATTCCCATGAATTTCTCACTCCTGCAATTCACGTGGGTAAACAATAAACATATAAACATTATCTATGAGTATATCGATTTTCATAGGGTTACCTGACCTGAAGTTCACTTGCCGTAACAGAAGGGTAGGCAGAGGTTGACTGCTTTGAGTAATCAAATGATGCTGGTGCTAGGTCGATGGGCGGTAATTCTAGATACGATTGTAGATCCTCACAAATATAAGGATTAGACAAGGCTCCGTAAAGGTTTGTTTGTGACTCTGTCAACCTTAAGCTCTGCTCAGGCTGAAAAGAAAAATTAACTGCTGAATAGCTTGTCTCAATAACTTCAAAAGGCATGTGTTGGGAGCAGTATGAAAAAAACATCTACTCCCTTCCGCCGAATAAAGAGTGCCAGGTACTGGTTATATTCTAAACATATACATAAGTTAGGAATCCTTTGCATTACTAAGCTTGAGATATCACCAATTTGCTTTTATGCTGAAAAACCTAGTGGTGAAATGAGCCATTCCCTGCAGCATTATAATAAATATCACTATAATACATAAATGATATCACATATAATCATCTCTATTAAAAATGAGGAGCTATCATCATATAGCCATTTCACATTACCTTCGAAAAGTATGAGCCATCTGATGTACTAGGCAACTGCCCATATTCCCTAGGGTCACAGATCTGCAAGAAAAAACATTAAACTCTAAATATATACTACAATATATAATTATACTACCTGGGTCATACACCAAAGCAAGTATACATACAGAAAGTAAGACATAACTTCTCTGAACAGCAAATTCTCAGGGACATATCCAATTTGAATTACTATTTGACAAATACATAGCACTACCCTATCATCTATAGCCACATGTGTGTAGAGTAGTTTTACCGGATAGTTAGAGGTAGCGAACAGGCTACTCGCACATGAGGAAGACAATTCAGAAAAAGCGCTGTCAGCTACAGTCATCACGGAGTCAGCGAACAGTGAAGGAGGATAGTATGTGTACATCTGGTGATCAGGTGGAGCTAATAAAGGTGTCTGTTCAAATATCTCACGCTCATGTAATAAATCCAGCGTCTAAAACAATTCATAAAGTAAACACGTGTATGATGGACTTTATAATCATAATGTGAGGGAGCATGGACCCACGAATCAGTCATATTTGCTCTCTATCTTTTTACATTTACAACTGTCCTTACTATTTTACATCTAGAAATCTGTATTAACTAGTAGGTAAGGCACCTCCTTTACGAACGGTCATACAATCATGCATACAACAAAGGTCCTTTTTTCTACAAGAGTAGATAATATTTTCATGAAATTGAGCGCCAGGCCACAAAAGATCAACGCTATAGCTCACCAGGGATTGCGGCTGTGGAAGTTGGCCGTAACCCATGACAGATGGTCGTTGCTTCTGTACGCTCTCAGCCAAGGGCAGGAGGAATGATAAGACCTTGTTGAAATGCTCTTCACCACTCTCTGCGAGCAAAAGAGAAATAAATTGAAGATGTCACCAGGAAAAACAGACTCAAAATAAAATAAGAAGTGATGGACTTAATATTTTTTTAGATTGCTATAGCCAAGTTTAAAAGTTTATCAATAAATAAAAATTATGTATTGAACATTGCCTGCATCTATCAAAGACTATTGTGGCAAATGACTCACCAAGATAATGATCTAGAGCGTTGTGAAGTTTCATTGACTCATCCATGCCATATCTTCCACATACTGCTTTGTGTCTGACATCTTGTAATAAGTATTCGAAATTGTCCTGAGTGTACTCTTCGTCAAAGTCAAATAGTATACAATCCAGAGCTTTCAATCTAAACTGGTTGGTGAACTTCTCCTCCCGCTTTTGACGTTGAGATTGTGTGATGTAGTTTTTGAGATCAGAGGGCACAAATGATTGGCACAGCCTTTTCAACAAGAGCGGGACATCCTCGTTGTCAACCATGGTCCTGGAAGATAATGCAAAGACCTGACAGTTATCAGGGTGTAAGCAGGGAAAAGCATTAGCCAGCTTTTAATTGATTATAAGCACTTGAGCAAAGGGGGCATCAGCTACCATTGATTCAATCAATAAGAGTATGCTTTGCACAGGTCCATTGCAGATTGTTTCAGCTCCCAAATGAATGAAGTTAGTGAGTGGAGTCTTCTAGTATTATCAATGGATTTGATAGTAGTAGCATTGTAGGTACTTTTTTCATCATCATGTGTCCTGAGTAGTTTGATACCCATGCTTGCTATGCATTCATTTCAGTCACTTATCCTTTTGGCATTATTAGTGCCAACCACTGAACTGAACTAACTAATACAATTCAATGAACTGGTCACTGGTGACACTGACAGCTCTGGTAAGACTTAGTAAGATCATCCAGGTTTTTTTTTATCAATTCTAGGTACTGCAAAGTGCATGTAGCACCTTGATTATGCTACAACTGACACTTATCACAATTGTACCAAGGAGATAAGCTCCTTGATTATAGTTTTGTGAGAGTTAAATGAACCATAGAACTAGAAGCAGATTAATGATAATCAAATATACTTTGCTAAGTTCTGTACCATATTCAAACATACTGGCTCATTATTGAACTCTCAACACAGCATAGTCCAAATTAATTTAATTGTTCAAATTTACCTGCATTCGTGTGAAAATGCACTATAATAATATAACATTTTAACAGGGGAAGGCAATCCCTTCACTTTTGAATTGGAGTTGCTCCCTCCCTCAACATAAAGGGGTAACTCCATACAAAATAAACATGAGCAAAAATGAGTGAAATGGGGGTGCCTGTTCTGCTTTGGTGTTATTCGGTCTCAAGAGGGTCCAATATCCGACACTTTGTTCTAAACATTTCTCCTCTGTATTTATTTGTGGGTAATCAGTTCTCACTTGCTCCTAACGTCGCTGTAAGAATCCACAACAAAGTAGTACCTAGTATGTTATTATCAAATTATACGCTTGCCAATTATGTACAAAAAATACCTAAACTGCGATTCTCGTTTATGGCTTCCAAAAAATCTATCATGCTGCTGCAAAAGTAATCAAAAACCCAACTTAGCACTCACAAATTTCTAATCTGAACTCTCGCTGAACTTCTGCCTCTAAATATGGACCAAAACTAATGGGGTTTACAGGTCAACCTTCACCTAACACAACAGGATTACGGTCATTTTTTACCACTTAGTATTCAAAACATCAAAACATAAAAGATCAAGTGAACGTCATCTGGCTCTATAGATTCAGTTATGTGTAGAAAACCATAGAGTCAAGATGTGAAAACCAATATTAACTAGGAATACACCAGAGGTATGTCAATTTTAACTTTTAATTCTGATTTAAACTGTAATTTTTCAATGGTATACATAATTTGAAGCTTATTGTTTTATAACTACATTGTAAATGAATATTCTTGGAAAAACCATTTTAATTTCGTATTTGATAATTTGATCATAATTTGATTAGTGTTACTCATGTTTTTTAAACAATTACAGGTTTCACGGACTTTAAATGGAATATCAAATATTATGGATAACAGACAAAATAAAGAAATCGTAGTTCAGTGAACTTTGTCTAGATAATTCTAGTTATAAGAGTTCTACACCTAACCCAAACGGCTAAAGTTCATAGATAACTTTATAGTCGCCCCATTAGTGCTGGAGCCATACAAGGGTTTGGTCAAAACTAGGTAGATGCAGATTTGACCCCGCCCATGACAGTGAAAAACAGAGATATATCACTTTATATAACATATTGATATACAAATATACATATTAAGTCGGCTACAATAAAGAAGTAGAATATCATGGGTACAGCTGAAAATCAAAGGGTAGTTAGAGGAATAGAGCGATAATTAAGTGCCTCTTCTTGATAAACAACATTCATATACGACACTATCATGATACGCTTCCCAAAATTAATTGTATCACATACGCAGATGACTCTACAGTTTATAATGTGGTAGAAAGCTCGGAAGTGCGAATAGAAAACTCAACATCTCATAAAGCATCTCTTGTATTTCATGACAATCCTTTACAGCCTGCAGCTGATTATGCGTCAAGCTGGTGTGAAGAAAATTCAATGCTGTTAAACGTCACTAAGTCACAATCACTGACTCTAACCCTTCAAAAGAACATAGTTTGTGATCCTATGAAATGATAAATGACATGCCCATCTCACAATATTCATCAGTCAAACTGTTAGGGGCCTGCTTTGACAATCATAAATGGGATTCAGTGCTCACGTTGACTCTGTAATAAGTAAGTTAAAGCCAGCTATTATTCGGCTCAGGAAAGTTGGGGTCTCCACGTCTAGTCTGGTCACATTTTATAGATTGAGAATTTTGTCAGTGATCTCCTACGCAGCTCCAAGTTGGTTCCCATACGTGTCGAAAGGGGACCATGAGATTCTTGGAAGACTACAGAAGTTAAAGGGCAACCAAGGTTTCAAACAACTTCTCATTGATGGCCATTGATTAATAGCAGATTGCACCTTCTGCATGGGGAAAAAGACAAAATATAATTCGGATGATTATTCAGCCAGAATTCTTGTGAAACATTTCTTCCATCAGGTACTCAAACTCTGCTAAAAGAGAATACCACATAGCAGTTTCCTGTTCCTGTTATTATTTAGCCTGTGCTCTATAATTATTACAGCAAAGTCTTGGAACCTCCCCTAAACTGAAGTGTTACCCAGCTTAGAGTCAGCAAGTACTTTGAGTTTTGCATCGCGTAATGCACAAAGCTGATGCTGCCAAGCACATTATTTGCTACCCATTAATGCATTGCTGCGAAACCTTGGTTGCCCTTTAAGCCTCAGGGTTAATTTGCCATGTTTAGAATGTTATAATGAGCGGCTTGCAGCATCGAATTTAACAGAACTAAGTGTTTATCTGGACATATGCTGCCTAAAGTATGTCAATAATGTGAGAAAGAGCACCAGCCATCCATATCACCATCACCTACATTCACTAGCAATAAATGACAGGCACCATCACAAAACTACATCCCTCACTAAATCCAACACTGCTCTTTGCAGAAAAAGCCTTATTTATAATTACACCAATGCGTCAATGCCTTCTTATTGTTCTTTTTATTTTTTGTTGTTGTTGTCTTCACATGGACTTATTTGCTTATACATTGATTGGTGGTTAATAGAAGTTCATAATAACAATATTGTCCATTTCCAAGCTAGACCATAAGGAGCTTGGTATTTATTTGTACATGTTCACAGAGTGAGACATTAAGGTGAATTTGATTGTCTGTACAACAAAAGTTGCACAACATGTGGTCCAATTAATCTGTCGCTGATTCTATGAAATTTTATGTTACTGCATGTCTTGCGAGTGAATGAATTCCCCATGCAATATTTTCAGCATTTACATGATATAATATATGAGATCATTGTTTATCATAGTTTCGTCTCGATGGTAGTTAACTTCCCATTAGTCAAGGACAGACAAATCCATCATCTAATTAAAATTAAATCATTGGAAGCAATACCGAGTTACAAATGACCATGCTGACCTCAATTTTTGTTGAAATGCTTGATAATGAACTTTGGAGAAGTAGCTGGTCCAAGTGCTTGAACTCTCATTAGTGTAATCATCGAGCGTTTTTAATATTATATATGATCGTCTATAGTTGTGTTTGTATTATTGGTTGAAGGCTCAAGTGAAACAACTGTTTGAAAACTGCCACCTCACAAGGTAGTTTTCAAATAAATAGGATCCTGAGCAAACGGAGACTGGAAATCATGTCAACAGCAAATATGATCCCTGAAACACAAATATCACACCTTAGTTCGCTGGTCTGTAGTGCAACTCATGTTTACCAATCATAACCGTTACATGTACTGAAGAAATCTTGTTACCCATAATGGCATCTTTGCTAGCGTAATAATAACTGAAGCTCGTTTCAATTCTTGGGTTGTTCATGGCTAGCTAGGTTGTCTGCTGACATCAATACTGCATTATCAACGGGGAGGCAGAGATTATGAAGAAACATAGAATTCTCTTAGCTACACATAGAGCACTATGACGATAGACTGACCAAGCTAGCCTTACCCTATATATCCGACTTCTTAATGTCTCTATGCAGCGAACACTTTTTAAAAATTTCAACAGATAATACCCATCCGCTGAACAATAGAATCAGACCTAACACTCAAAGAAAATCCGCCCGTAAAGCAGTAATCGACAAATACCAACCCAGCAGATGCCGCACTGTAAAACGACAGAACAGCTTTTTTGAATTCTATATGAGATTTTTCAACTAGTGCAATATTTTTCCATCAATTTTTATGTAAACATTTCAATTTTGTCAACCTTTTTAGGAGTGATACAGGAAATGTCTAAATAAACAAACAGCAAAACATCAAACATCATGGATGGAAAACATGAAAAATGTTTGATGTAGTACTGGTTTATACAATGTGGTAAATTTATTCGAAATATAATAATAATAAAACATATAATCATTACTATAACTTTACTACTTATCTATTGTTTTGATATGATTGATAATATAAATAGTATTGGCTTATAGTGTAACAACTACAGATCTGAAAAGACAATATAAATAAAAACAGAAGGAAACAGATGTTAATAGCCTCATTTTCAGTTTACTCAAGATATCCACAATGCCAGTCCATTCATAGTCCATGTTTAATTCAGTACACATGTATTGCACTAATGGTCTGATCGTCTTGATGGAAATCATTGATCAAACTTATTTCGTGTAGGACTTTTGGCACCTTGTAGAAAATCACCTGCCAGGTCAGATTTTCGGGTTGTTCCAGTTAAATGCAAGACAAAATGTTTATCTCAAGTCTTCAGCAGAAAACATTCCCTGAAATATAACAACATGTTGTCAGTCTGGCCACCTTGGTTATAAATCAGATCACTTGCAACTTTACTCAACTTTACCAACAACAGCAATTATCACTCATCAGGCAAGATTTTTGGCAGCATAAAAATGCAATACAGCCATAAAGCACACAATTGATTGTTGAAAATTAAATTCGAATTATCATATATTTTTTGCAGCTTAAGCAAAGGGCAACCCTTACTGGCTAGCCACTTTGCGCATGTGCACCAATCAATTCAGGTTGGTTATCTTTGCACCGTAGAGACTGAACTAATTCAAATGTGCTTGAGTTCTCAAACTGAAAAGTCACCCCAACCGAACTGGATAAAAGTTAGCTTCTATAGGCAAAGTGTAATTAGGTCAATTGGGCCAATTTGTGGCATTGTCACTACGATGCAGAGAGACTCGTATCACAGAGTTGATCTGCAAGCAGTGTGCTGACGAGCCTCCAATTTAAAAAAAGGATATGCAAAGTTTCCCTACCTTGGCTCTTCTTAGAATTGAATCCTTTGATGCGTCATATGGATGCTCTTTGCTTGGAATTTCTAATACTGCTGGAATGGCTTGAGTGTAGCTATCCAATACATGCCTTATCATATCGGCTACCTAAAACAGGGCAATGACACAAATCAAATGGAGTTATCCTTACTTTGGATATGAGAGGACAACTTCCACATAATGGTGATATTAATTTAGCATAGTAAATGTCATGGTTGGTGTATGTATTACAGAAGCAAGTTGCCCAAAATTACATTTGAAATGACATTAAATTATACACAATGTACAACCTGGAATATCCTTATGGAATCTACTTCAATTAGGCACAGGTCCTGCTCGACTGATGGAACAAATCAACCTAGACTATTCAAAGACTTCACTGTACTGCCTTAAATTATTCTCGTCTAACAGAAATATTAACATAACTTGTTACAGTAAGAACACTCAATGCAGGGACCGCTCTGACATTTATCTGATTGACTGTTCCTACAAGCGTGAATAATACAGCCTGGGAAATGTTCACAAAATTGCAAACAGTAATAAAAAGCCTTCAGCGTCGATGATATGGGCATTCCTAGACTGCTAATAGGGACTATTTTTCGCAAGACCTTTGTTTTTCAAAAGAAAGCTAATTATACCATTCCAGATATGGAAGTCAATGCTTTACTCACATGTTGGTTAATGAGGATGATGGCAATGTCTTCTCTATTTACAAAAGATTTAAAACAATCTTCCAATTCACCAATGCTAGTATCTGGAAATAGATCAAAGCAGCATTGTGTAAGTTGAATTTTATATACAGAAAATTGGTTACCAGCAAAACTGTGCCTGATACCATCATATCTTTATACAATACTTATTCATGTTAAAGAAAAACATTCCTTTGAGAACTTTACCTCTAGTGACTACTAAGAAATTAGGCGTCCTGGTTTTATTCACTTCACCAATGCCTCCTAGCAGAAATCCTGTAACTGTATCCTACAATAAAAAACAATATATCATCCACAAGATTCCTTGTTAAGTCTAAGAATCAGCTGACCATCACCAAACAGAAATTACTTAGAACTCACGCAACTTCTTAATTTACAAAAAAACTGTTGAATTCGCTCCGCGCCATTGTCACTAATTGAAAATCGAATAAGGCAAAGCGATGTCGCACTGAGAAGAGAAGTCGTAGCTTTTTTAATTTTTATATGTCATACCATGACTACAATTTTTATGTAAGTTGAAATATTTTTAGTACCGTTTTTACCCTGAGCACCCGTGATCCATTTTTATTATCATTTGGTAATATCGGATCTGATAATAAACTAAACTAAGAATTAGAAAACTTTGTTTCCTGATATTGTACTCACCTCATCACCTATAACAGCTAACAGTTTGCCTTTCTGTGAAGAGTGAGCCATCTTTTTCTATTATTGTTCTTTACTGAAATTAAAATATTATCAAATTATACGCAATACCCTGTAATGTTTTATTAAGAAAATATGTGTATATTTTTAGAAACTACAACTTCAAGTAATTGGATATCAAATTAATTACTTTTCACAAATGCTATCAATACGAGAAGAAGCTAAAATTAAAGTAATACCATCACACGCAAGCTTTTAAAAGTAACGGTTGCCCTATAGCCTAAGTTGAGAAACTTTTGCCCATACTGGACAACAACATCGCAGTCGATAGGCCGATTTACCCTTTTCAATAATTGCGTATGATGAGCAAAAAACCTAGTGACAATAGAACTATCTCTCTATTGTGTGGGAAATTAGTGTTATGATGGATCATTTCAACATTTTATGCGACATATCATAGTTATTCATATAATTTACATAACATAGTTCAACACACCCCTCTCTGGAAATTTGACTAATGTAAAGAGTCCAGAGCTATCTTGTCAGTGTTGTTAGTACTGCTGTATGTGCATTTTAAAACACTAAGGAATGTTTTTTTTTCCTGACCATATTATACAGCCTTACAAAGCAGGTAGATTGCAAAAAAACACAATTTATGGACCAATTCATACTATACGGGCAGCAGCTCTACTTTTGACTCAGATCCGCTAAAAATATGGGATACCGTCGGTACTTCCACAAAACATGGGTCAAACAAAACATACACCACTGTAAGGTACTGTGAAATTATCCAGAGTTCCGGCTGAAATTTCTTGTCATTATAACATAACCTCCTGAAAGCAAGGTGTTTTGTTTTATTGCAATAAGGCTGGAGACTGATAACCATAGGGATATGGGGCTTGCTAGCATGTTCTTTGCTTATTTCCAGTAGCGAAATGCTTGGGCAAAGGTTTTATTCATTGGAGGAACTCATAGATGTTGATTGAGTGATCATGTGGGATTGTATGAATAAAACAAGCACTGCCACCAGGGATTCTGCCTGCTGCCACTATTCTATTGACTAACTACTAACTATAATTCCTATTTAACAAGGTGTATGGTATACAAAGTTTATCATAAATATGCTTGTGAGTGAGCATGGAATTATTATGTGATAGAACTGATACAATATTTGATAAAGGAGGAACCTTGTTACTCCTTGTTTCAAAAGACAGATGCCATATATATATATGTGAAAATGGTTTGCAAGTTGTTGCCACAGACAGAGGAGAGAGACAACAACAAGGAGTAACTGTAGTAATCAATGCAGGGATTCTCCATAATCAATGTAACTAAATGACCTACTATAACTCCTCATCTTGCAACAGACACTAATCAATCCAATACAAAATTATGTGAATAATCCTGATCATTCATACAAACCTCTTCTCTTGCTTGCATCCACTAATAATGTATTTTCTTTCCTGTCAAGTTTTGGCGGAAGTCATGTGCTTTTACCGCCACAATAACAGTCCGAAATTTAAACCATAGGTAAAAATTAAAGACTGGCACATTTTCAAATTGGAAGAATAAAATTTTGTGATAATCTGCTATATGCTTCTCGCCAATAAACTTCCTTCTCTGCTTGACAACTCAACGCTTGGGTAATATTTCTCTGTATAATGAACTGAGAGGGTTGTAGTGCTCTGTTAGGAGGATCAGAAAGACTACTTGATATATCTTCCCCCAACTATGATAATCACAATCTAAAACATATATCAAGGTGAGCTCAAACCTTAGTTTTCAATCTCAGTTTTTTCATTGCTGCTGCAACTATTATTTATGATTTTTATTAATTTAATTTAGTAATAATTTAATTAATTGGTAGCTCACCACTTCAAAGCAAATGGTATATACTGCTACCTGGCCTGTCTGGCACCACTTTTGTTTTGATTTGGGAGGGATATGCCGCATTTGCATTGCAGCAAAGGTTCAGTTCTTTGGATGACAGTTTCTTTGGTAGTTGCTAGCAGCAATGCCAACTGGCACTGCAGTGAGTAAGATTTGTGGTTGTTTAGATGGGATCAGAATATTTTGTTACTCTTAGGCCTATGTTAAGCTGAGCATTGTCCTATCTTGGACCCCTTGGTCCTCTCAATTGAGCCGCTAATCACAGAAGCTAGATCACATATTCTCTTTGTGTATTCTCATTCGTAGATTTTCGTACCTCAGCAATTACCCAATCGTCAGGGTTAGCTCAGTGTTAGAGGTGACCGATTTGGGATCACAAGGTGCTGGGTTTGAGCCCAACTGGGTGCACTGTTTGTATAGTACTATCTGACTTGGCTATCCAGAATAAACATTCAGATAACATCCGTCTTTCATCTGCAGAATGTACACAAAACAAATTGTCTATTTCCTGGCATTGTCACAGACGAGTCTGCAAGAAATATTCATAATAGAGATGCGTTTGCAAATCAAAAGTTAGCTTTGGATTCCACCATCCCAATGTATTGCATGTCAATACAAAAAAAACTCTTTTACCAGCCGGACAGAAATGTATCTCTTGCCACCGAACCAGTGATTATATTTGAAATAATGAGTTGATTATCTTTATTAATTAAAGCTGTTAGGGTGTGGACGGTATTAAGCTGTAATGTTATGGCCTTGAAATATGCAGGGTTTGCTTATTTAATTAGTGTTTTGAAATTCATATTGGGACAATAATGTTATGGCCTTGAAATGCAAGTGCGTAAGTAACATAGTGATAAATCCATGACCTTGAGATGTGTAGCGGATTATGCCAAATAACCTCAATATGTATGTATGTCTGTCTGTCAAAAGTTGGCTATCTGGATATTAGATGACTTGGTTATGCAAATCATTCTTCTTCCAGCCCAAACCGTGGTGGTTAGTTAATTGATGATTGCTCATTTCTAATACAGATTAGGAAAACTGTGTTGTGATCAACATACTACTAGATATTAGCATGATTAACTCGATATCATTGTTGTTTAATTTTCATATATTACTTTTTTTGTCTAGGCCCTACATATCAGCTCTAACACTAAGTTCGCACCTGTTACCTGACCGCATATCTTGCTCAAAACCATTCCAGTGTGGTGAGGAGAAATTATTCCAGCAATAAATATATTAGAGCTGCAATGGCATCAGATAGTGGAGCCAAACAACAAGCCCAGCCACATGGTAAGTAATGATACCACATCACTATCTGGGCCTATGTTAACACTCATCAAAGGTGGTAAAATTAAGATAATCAGTTGCAACAGACCTTTCTAAGGCACTGCTAATCATATACCTGCCTGCTGTATGCTGTGAAAACACATTTCTGTGATTCTGAGAAATAGGCTTATCCAGTAGTTTGTGTGCCACACCTTGATAATCTTGTTTACATAAAACCCTGCTACAATTGTCCCAGCTTCTAAATTTAAGTAGCACTTTATACTAGGGTCTCTTTGTTGACTGAATTAAGATGTAATCTGTCTGCCAGTGTGATTTAATCACAGACTACCCTGTGATTAAGACACTAGAGCTGATACCCTCAAGAAGGATTACATTAGTAATTTGAGCAATATGTCGGGCAAGGAGTAAGAGTCTCTAACTGCTTGGTTGGGGCTTTGTTTGAAATACATGGATATGGGAATGTGAGATAAAGGTGTAAGATGATAGGTTGTAGATGTAACACCACACCCCTCCTTGCTAATGTAAATGACCTTGGAACCATATAAAGTTGAGTTTGGTATCTTTGTGTGCTTGTTTGGGTGAGCAATGACAGCTGAATCATCACTAAATTAGAACCAGAAGAATGGAAGATTTTGAATCATCAAAAGTGAAAAATGTTGAAGCACTGTTTCAAGGCTTCATGTCACAGTTTATCATAACCGAAGACTAGGTATCTTAGTATCTTTGGCCTAATTGCATAATGACTACTACAATTTGATTCAGCATCTCTAGTTCCTGTTACATCATAGCATTCAGCTTTCTTGAGTTTTGAGCTCTCTGTCGAACTATATATGTGAAAATGATGATGTACTACAGTATATTTATACACAATCAAAATTCCAAACTAAATAAACCCACCAACTGCTGAACACGGAGTCAGCTCATTAGTAAAAGAAGGGAAAACCCCAAATCTTCTGAGAAAAAACTCAGGTACGCGTCATCTTTGAAGCGGGTAGAGTTATCCTCTCTTGATGTACCGGACCCCATAGTTACTCACTCTGAAGTCATATTGTCAGGTCAATTACCCTCTTCTCTTATCCTGTTACAGCGAGTCTGAAGTATATCAGTCTGGTGACGCTGACTGTACAGAATGCTGCTCTTATTCTCTGGTTACGTTATGTCAGGACTCGGGAGAGAGAGGACATGTTCCTGGCTGCTACTGCTGTCGTCATGGCTGAACTTATCAAATGTATCATAGCTCTTATCATTATTTTATTCCAGGTAAGAATTATTTATAACATATTCAAGATATACATTTGTACCTATTATGGTATATATATATATATGTGTGTGTGTATGTCGACTGAAGTTTATATATTATCCAGTAATAGAGACCAGTAACCTATCATACTTACGTATAGTCAGTTCTGTTGGCCTAGGCTTAACTAATCAAAGGTCCCATCTACTTTTGGTATTTCATCGACAAGGCCCCATATACATGTGTAACCGTTTCCAATTATTACAAATAAAAAATAGAAACAATCCGAGAATCTCAATGTGCTGATATATTACCAAATTTTGAGAAAAACGATGTCAAACAAATACGATTCTCGGAATACAAGTGTAACATGTTTTGGTCAAATAATGGATGTGCTGATTGTTTGTGATGTCAGGTATAACACTATGCTTTGTATGGCACAAACTAAAGGGTGGAAACGAAGGTATCATGTTACATCCCGACTCAGTGTGATGGTTATATCACCATTGGCTTGAGATTGACCTTCCTATCCCTCCCTTCCCATTCTATAGGGCACCAATGAACTGTATGGGTTTTACATATTGGATGACCAGACCGCCCTTTTTACCTGTAGTGATTATATATGCTATTGCTGGTAACTTTGTGTTCACTAGAGTAGCTAGGATAAGGGAAACCAGCAATGGCCCATGCAAGCTCAGTTCACCCAATCAGTAAATATTTCGACACTGTAGGGTTTTTGATGATATTATGGGAACAGGGAATCTAACTACTGATTTGTTGTTTATTACAGGAGGGAAGTGTCTCTAACTGGCTCAATCACCTACATCAGAACATCATACTGAATCCTATGGATAATTTAAAGGTCTCAGTCCCGTCCCTCGTGTATGTGCTGCAAAATAATCTTCAGTTCCTGGCTGTGTCCAACTTAGATGCTGCTACTTATCAGGTTAGTACAGTGAAGTATTTATAATCTTTGGTACAGTGCAGCAAGAAATTTTACAGAGGTGGTGGTTTCCTCCTGTGTACAGATTAACATATTTGATAGTCTAGGTGTGAATGCGAGTATTATGCCCACTTACAGCTTTCCTTTGTTACTGTTCAATAGATCATAATGCAACAACTTCATCAGTATGCCTTCTTTTGAACAGTTGCAAAGGAATTCCTTCCATAGTAAGGTTTCTGTTGCATAATATTAATAACATCGAAGATTATGACTGCTAAATGGTCAGTGTGTGGCAGTTACCTCCAATGTCATGATTTGCAGACTGGTGATTTGTGCAAGGAACGATCTTTGTATGAGCCACTGTACAGGACAATTCAAGAGAACATCACTTTCTAAATTTGATCACTGACTGGCAATCGTAGAGTTATTATATTATCACATAGTATGTAATATAGAGTCTGTAATAACTTAATGCTGGCAATGCAGCAAATAAAAATAAACGCTTTTGCAAGGTTCATATCATTTTCTGCTCAAGGATTTTGCTAATTCAATATTATAATTTTGTTTTAGGTCAGCTACCAGCTCAAAATCTTAACCACAGCTCTATTCTCAGTCTTCATGTTGAATAGAAAGCTGAGCGGTTACCAATGGAGCTCTCTGGTGGTGTTAATGGCTGGAGTAGCAGCTGTTCAGATTCAACCCTCCACTAGTAAGGAAGAAAAAACGAACCAGAATGCTGTGGTTGGCATGGTAGCTGTGATCACTAGCTGTTTGATGTCCGGTTTTGCTGGGGTGTACTTTGAAAAGATATTGAAAGGCTCCAAACAATCGGTGTGGCTTAGAAATGTGCAGCTTGGATTTCTAGGAACTCTTTTGGGTGAGTAAGCTTCACAATAATGCTTAGATTTCATGCTTTTAGTCAAAAAACTACAAACTTCGGCCACCATTCATGGAATGTGAGCTCATTTAAATTCTGTATCCTGTGAATTATTGAGGCTATAGTCTCAGAAATGTCACCTTATGTGCATACAATTTGCACAAACTGCTTGTCAAAACCAGTCGATTATATAGTTGTTGGTTGTGTCGCAGCTCTCTGTAGACACCACAACAGGAACAGGTGAAGGTGATTGTTCAGGACCAGTTTCCTCTGCAGATGAGCTGTCAGTTATAGTCACATTGGCCAGCTCCGCAAGCTTTGTATCGTTACAATACACCATCTCACTTTCATTAATTCGCAGAGATTTCTCAAAGATGAGATTACTGTATTTCCTCTGTAGCTTGAGCTTAATCTGACGAGTCCTACATGATAAAAATAATGTTTACTGAAAAGTACTTAAAAGCAGAAAAGACAGATGCACTTTTTTTGTATCATTGGAATGCTCATATTACTGTGAGTAGCATTATAGGGACCGAGTGTGCACCATACCTGCCAAAATGATTTAAATTTGGATTTTCAAAAAATGATGGGGTCCTGATGGGGTCTTTCCAGGGTTTATCTCCCCTGCAGAATTCGGAAGCAAAAGAGCCGAGGAGTGAAGGGAATAAGGCATGCGCGACGGCAAAAGAGATCTTTTATCCATAGATGCCTTATCCTACTAGATCGTTTGAGATTGGAAATAATTTCTTTGCTTATTGTCTCCACCGCAGACTTTGAGCCTTTGGTTGAGGGACAACTTCAAAATAAAAAATGAATTTTTCAAAAAAAATTAGAGAATTTGTCAGCATCTTGAGGAGGTATGAGCTTGTATAACTTTTTGAGCTCTTAAAAATGATATATGGTGACCCTGCACTTGTCATTTCAGCTTTAAAGAGCTAAGAGCCATTAAACTAAGCTGAGAAATTGTGACATTTGAATATCAAAAGATATAGGAGTGTAAAAAATATTGAAATATCTATGATCGCATCAGCTGTCACAGGAGCTACTCTTGACTCTACTCTTAACAAAAATATTTTCAATCTCACTATCCCTGATCAGCACAAAACTCTCTTGAAAATAAGAAGACAGCTACCACCACCCCTCAAAATCTTCCCACCTAGATAAAATTTGTCTTACTTCTTCAGCTTTAAATCACTGTACTTGTTGTGAAGCTTCAGCACATCCGTCACCCGCATAAATTGGTTGTCACTAAATAAACGTCTCTCAAAGATCGCAGAACTTCTCAGGCAGCTTGATTTTTACCTCAGTTGTTTTTACGCTAAAATAATAATTAATAAGTAAGGATGTGATAAAGGACAATTCATTTCAGAATGAGTGCACACAATAGCAACACTGCTCCTATGTAGATGGCAGTACCATTTTGCTTCGTGAAGTACTTTGTGCTGTTCTTGAATGACAGTTGTCAATGTAAGATGAAGAGGAAGAAGGCGGTCCAGGACTCATCGATTAACTATGCAAATATTTGTATTTAGTAGGCATAATCAGTTTTTTCAAAGCAAGCATTAATAGCACACAATCACTTTGGTTCCATGCTTCGAATGGGTTGTCCACTCCCATGTTGAATGATGAATGCTAACAATTTCCATGATGAAAAAACATGAGAAGAGATATGCCGCGGCCTCCCACATAGAATCTATTTGTCCCATGCGCACTATCAATTCATCTACGCCGGCCGGAGTTGACTTCCATTCAGCCCGATGATTGTAGTCAGAACTAGGTAGAAATAAGGCTGGCTGTCAAACACTGCAATGCCACCTTCATGTAGCGACACATGATGAATGTAACGGATTTATGAGCTAAAATGCCTACATACCTCAACCTATCTTTTACTGGAATGTATTTATAGCCCATCCAACATCTAAAGTGATAGTGCATCTCCGAGGCAACAGCATCCTTGAGGAAATGCATCAGTATGCGGACATCTTGCTTCAATATGGCCGCCTCTCTAAGACCACCTGAAAGAGCAAGGAGAAAATATTTAATATTAGTGAACCTGTCAAATAGTAACTTGTAAACATAGAACTATGAATTTTCACCTTGAATAAGCTACATTCATAGAGATAGTGAAAGCAAGCATTCAGATTCATATCCAATAGTTTTCTTTTACCATTACCTGCATTTTGAGTTTGGGCTTTCATCAGCTTGTCTCGTTTTGTCTTTCCCTTGACACTGAGATTTTCCCTTGACACTGAGATATCGCGTTTGTTTCTCACATATCACACAGACTCTGTCTAGCGCTGGTTTATTAACTGAAAGTTTTACTCCACTGGCTGATCCCGGGGCTTCTCTCTTTGCAGGAGGGGGTACAATATCGCTATCAGACAATTGCTCACAATCAGCTTTGTCTTCAACTGGCATCTGTTCCACAAAAAAAAATTTGAAATTGAATGTATGCTGTATGTATGTTGTTAGGAATGATGAGCATAATAATAACATAAAGCTGCGTTTACAATCACTATGTTTCCATGTGTCGATTTTGTAAGGATTTCGGGAGTAATCACCCCATGGAAACGGCATTAAAGTCAAATTCCGATTGTGACGAATGACTTTTTGGACGCGAATATCCATACCGTGTTTATTCGACCATAATCCTAATTGGCGGCGTGGCTGAATGGTTAGCGCTCTTGCACACAATGCCTTCAAAGGGATTACACGTGGGAGGCTGGGGTTGAAGTCCCGGCTGTGGCAAATTCTTTTCATGTTTTTCCCATCATGGGAATGGTTAGAATCAACTGGATTCTAACCATTCGAAATTGGAGTGAACCACAAAATCGAAGCATGGAACCGCAGTGATTGTCAACTAATCTGCCTATTTGAACACCACCGACATTCAACACCGACAAATCTTCCAATGTAAACATTGTGTCGGTGCAGACTAAGAGGGACTGCACATGTGCGATTGTTTACAGCTTAGCGAGAGAAAACTGTCTGTTGAGTGGTCTAAATTCCGCCCCTTTTATAGTAAGCGGCTTATAATTACACGCTACTACAACGCTTCTCGCAGCAGATTATACTAGGGCAATGTTTGCCAGCGAGAGAATAGTCTCATTGGTTAATTAGCAGTATCCAGTGGCACGTTTATGACGGGAATCATTAAAAGGCTTTGTTTATGGAATATCATTGGCTGATGGCTAACCTTGTCATAATATCGCAGCTTGTAAACACGCTTTGTGTCTGCAGTGAAAAATGAGGAGATAATGAACAAAGCTAGAATTTCAAGCTCTATTTTATTTTTACTAGCTCTAGTTTTCTAGCTGGTCTGTGGACCGCTTAATCGGAGTTTAATGAAATCGTTGCTCTGCGATCATGTCACAGAATGAACGACACAGGGTCCGATTCCATTGATACATAGCCAATTAAAACACAGATATGTAGGTCATTCAGGTCAACAGGAGTTTCCTTTATTATGTTACCAACCTTCTGCTGTTCATCAGCCACAAGCTGAGCACCTGCCAGCACAACAACAGTGCCTGCAGCAACTATGGCAAGCAGCTCATCATCATCCATAATAATGGTGTTACAAAAACAAGTTAAAAAGTTCAGCTTCCCACTTTTCTACAATCTTTTTTAACTAGTACTACCATTACTAGCTGTAGCTATTGTACAGGGGTAATATTGTCGCAAAATGGGAGCTGATTGGTCAATATAGTTGCTTGATTGATAGATCAGGGTAGAGTTATTAGACCGACAAATCTAGTGTAAAAGCAAAATCGTTATAACCTATATTACACCGACATTTACTGCCGACAGTTATGGTATGTCGGTGTTGTTCAATTATGCAGATTAGTTGACAATGTAAACGCAGCTTAATGGTAATGAAGGGTAGGATACATTTATGACAATACCACTGATTCAAATACGCAATCGACGGTGACCATGTTTAAAAACATTTCCGCTGTTTCTGGGGCCATTGATTGATTGCCATGAAGGATTGGATTGGCAGCCCTGGCCAGCACTGCAGTTTGATGACCCATCTATCTACAACTTAAATAATGATGATCTCAATACCAGACCATCAATAATATGTGGGAGACTGTTACCTGAGGTGAATGATGAACCTTTGCATTCTCTATCTCCTTCTTGCTGGTCAATCTAGCATAGCAGTTTTTATGTATGGTAGCTCCTTTCTTAATACAACTATCAACAAGTGCACTCACACTAAGTGTTCTCTCAGGCTCTTTGTAAAGTTTACGCCACTGTTCAACCGATTGAACTAGCACTTAATGACATTGGCTACCAAACTACAAGATATATTATTACCTTGGCTCATAGCCTAAAGTGAATAGGCATCTGAAATGGTGCCAGTTAAAACTAAGAACGTCATCACTTAGTTCATCTATTTCACATCCTTATCTTGACAATTGAATCTTCTTTTTATTTATTCATAGGTTTGATCACACTAGCATTCAAAGACTGGACAGCAGTGAGGGAGAAGGGTTTCTTCTATGGATATGACTGGGCTGTGTGGTTAGCGATACTTCTACAATCTGGAGGCGGACTTCTTGTCGCTGTCGTAGTGAAATACGCTGACAATATTCTCAAAGGATTTGCTACTTCAGGCGCCATTGTGGTCTCTTGTATTATATCTATTTATTTCTTCGACTTCCAGCTATCTATACAATTTATTACTGGTGCAACGCTAGTTATAATATCTGTATACATGTATGGAAAGTTCCCATATGTAGCCCCAATAGATTCAACCGTGTAAGCGTAAGAATTAGGGCAATCTTTGTGATATTAGTATTTTCTTCATGAGGTAATGGGGAAAGTTGAGGAGCAAACAAATCTCTAATCCCACTCTAGACTAAACTAAATGTAAAAAACTCTGCGCTAGCCACAACGTGTTATTTTGACGTATTTTGCGTATCAGGGTGTTTTTCAATATCATTACAAAGCCAACTATTTGTCCATCTGGACACCAGTAGATCTTCTCAAGATACAGATTTCCAGACATTTTTTTTTCAATCGTATCCCCACCTACACCAATGACAATTTATTTTATTGTACAACGGCTTTATTCTTACAACATGATATTTTACAAGACAGCTAGTAAAAAAAAGTATCGGGATTAAATTATACTTTCATCATGACTCCAACAACTATAGTTTTAATTTCTCTGCAGACTTAGCACCGACCCACTTCTTTGCATCCAGTTTCTTTTTGGTGACTTTCTTATCTAACTTGACTTCATTCTGCAGAGCTTTGAAAAACTCTTTAGATGATGAGTATGTCTTCTCAGATATTACAGAGTCCTTGAAATAGAGAAGTCAATGTTGTTAACACCATAATACACAAAACACAAGTACACTTCAAACTCTGTTGCAACATCCCATAACAGTTTTGACAGACGGTTCCTATTCCCATAGGGTTTTCCGCTATGATCCATCGAAATCCAATATAAAATCTTCCTTCGTCTAAACTTTCAAAGTTGAAAAAGGAATTCATCTTGATTATAAGCCCTTTAGCTAATTTTACCTTAGTAGGTTTGATAATCTTGCCATCATTGACCACAGCCTGTTTGATAGCCTCTATACTCCTCTGTTCTGCTCTCTTGTTACCCATACCAGGCGCCAGCTTCTTAACTCTCTGCTCTATCTTCTTTTTAAGAGCCTCATTCTTCCTTATTTTAGCCTTCTTTGTCCTCCTGATTCTGTTTTTATCTGTGGCGTCCATCTCACTTCTGTCTTTTACATCTACCTTTGGTTTCTGCACGAGAAATTAACAAATGTCAGACATGCACATTATACGTACATTTGAGCGGACGTGTAATTCTTGATATAACCAAAGAAACTACCCAGTTTGACCGTAGAAAATCTTTTCATCATTTTAAACTGATTGAACTCATACACATTGAAGCCATGCTCACCCACAGCTAACTGATATATCCTGTATGCCAACCCTACTAGGCAAGGCGGCTAGGATTAATTGAAAAGTAAGTAAATAAGGTCGATGGTCGGGAAAATTTCTGCAATTTGTGACAAGGCTAATGAGCAAAAGCTAATTATTTGCAGAAATTTGGTCTGCTTTAGAACAACATTAACTTTAAGGTTCACAAAAGTAACGAAAAACACTAACCTTAACTTCCTCAGGAGCGAGGCGGGCAGAGTCAGCGACAGTATCGGGCTGAACTTCCTCTACGGTCAGAGCAGGAAGTGAGGAGATAATCTGTACCTCCTTGGCAGCCTAGAAATAATTAAAAACAGAGTTTAACAGATCAGACACAACAATATAAGTTGTACTTGGCCAATCATACAGAGTATTGATCAAACCAGCAAGAAGCAGTCAGCATTATCATTCAGAGCATTGTTTGTCATGGCAGCAAGGGGCCCTTTGTCATACAAAAACTTTACTGGAAACCATTGTCTAAATCATGACAGCTTTGTTAGATTTCATATATAATTATTATGCTGTCCTTAGAAAGGAGATATATACACCAGAGGTTCTGGGGGTTGGAACAATCAACCTCGATAACTCCCCCAGTGGGACTCGAACCTATGAACCCTGCAGCACAACTTGCCTGGCAGTGAAAAGCAAGAGCCATCTAACCTTCCATATCTCAAAAAGTTATGTACAAGCTGCCTGTAGCAGCCAGGCAACGGAAGTTGAGCTTACAGTATAGTAACAATTGATTTATGTATATAACAAGAATTTCCAAGATGACGCAAGAATAAGAATTCACATACAGGTTTTGGAGTGTATTGGAAGCTAGAGAGAGCCTCAAGTTTAGTAAACAGTGATGTCATCATCTTTTTTATTTCTATTTCCGCTGGGTCCTCCTTGTCCTCATCTTCGTTCTCATCGTGCTACAGATAAAATATATATAATTCACTTAAAAAACAATATGACAACTGCTGCTGTCATCAGGAGAAGGAACTGTTCATCATGTCAAGATTTATTGATCAATGAACTGCTAGTAGATTGTTTCAAGAAATTTGTACAATGTCGGAGTTGTTCACCTTTTGTCAATGAATGGACAACTACTAAACGTGTTCTTCAATTGCATTCCATAAAAATAGTGCTTTTCGCCGTAATTTCTTTGACACGTTATGGAAAAAAATCCCTACAGGATGATATTTTCTGCCAAATAAAATAGTGTATATGATACTTACATCTCTTAGCTTGACATATTCCTGTTCGTATATCTGACTGAGGCTAAGTTTACTTTTCTCGTGATCTAAGGCTAATCTCTTCTGAAATCTCTCACCATCTTCCTTCAATCTAGTCTTCCTCACCACATCATCAAAGGCCTGAAAATCCACACAACACAGTATATTACATGTTCAGGGGATTTAGGAGACAACCTGGTGACAAGTGATGCAAAGACTCTCTGTGTAAGATTATTATGAAGCACATATGAGGAAAACTCCAGGTTGGCACATACATCAATCCCGTCACTCTAAACTTTGTCACATCCTCACATATATTATAATGTTAGCAGATTATGTAGGTTTGCAAGCTTGCCGATCATTGTGTGGTGGGGGTAGCATACGCTCTAACTGCACATCATGATGACCATATATATGACCAGTGGTGATACGAAGCAAACTGGTGTGTTTATTGTGATTACCGACCTTATCTTTGATGCGCTGTATGATGAGAGACTCCAAAGTTTGTGTTGTCTCCACAGTAACAGCAGGTGTTGGAGCCACATTACTGTCAAACTCAACATCTTCCTGCAGGAGACTGTTCTCGGGCCGAGTCCTGGCAGTGACTTCACCCTTCAACTGCCATGGCTTGTCTCCAGTGAGTGCTTCCTCTTCCATAGCCGCTATCCTCTCCTTCAACTGCAAAATAATCAGTTCATCTGAGCAATACGCATGATTTGTAAATAACTTATATTGATTAAAATTTCAACTAATTTGAATCAGTAATATTAAAAAGCCTGATCAGTTGCTTTTAGATTGCAAGCTGAACTCTCATTTGGTCTAAAGTATCTTGAGCGTGCTAAATTGCTTCATATTTGCTGTTCCAGCAGCGCACAAAGCCACAGCTACAAAGTGTACAACTAACCTTATCAGCTCTCTTCTCATACTCAGATTTAGCAGGCTCATTTTTCTGTTGCCCCAAAACATCTTCTAAATGTTCACCATCAGATCCATCTTCACTTGCTGACCCTGTTCATAAGAACGCAAGATATTAATCTTACACTGCCTGTACACAATACTGCACTTCCGACAACATCTCAACATCTCAGCCTCCCAAAAGGCCTTACAACTCAGCATGATAAACTCCTCTACGCTATTGTGTGATGCGAAGTATTCAATGTGTGAGTGAGATTAATTTGCCTAGCATTGACTGCTGGTGTGTTGACAATATTGGGGCATCCATAATAAAAACTCAATAATGACCACCACATACAAAATCACAAAACCTTGGATTTGATGATGAATGATACAATAATACATACTCTCTTCATCCATAGCCTCTTCATCGGACATATTCTCTTCACTACCAGCCTCACTCCCAGCCTTCTCGTCTTCTTCACCTTGCTCCTCCTCTTCACTGTCATCTCGTACGAGTCCCATATCCTCGTCCAGAGCCTTCATTAGCTCTAACTCCTCATCCGATATATCCTCATCATCACCAGTTGGACCACCCAGTATGATCTCCTCGTCTGATTCCTCGTCCTCCTCCTCTTCGGCTTCATCATATTCTGGATGACTCTCTCTAGAAATTATTGCCCAACATGTGATATGAGCACATATCTACTTGATCACTTATATAGGTGGTGATATCTTTACCCCTGTCTCTGTGGTTCCATGCTCATTTATACATGGTATTATACACCACTGCATGCAATATTGTGACTTTGCATGAGAAAACAAAAAAATTTTGAACGTGTAATTTGTACTTTTAACAAAGCAGGTGAGTGATTCACACAGACAGATATTGCAAGACAAATCAACAAGAGAAGTAAAAAATTACGACAGGCGGTTATTCAAGGAGAAATAAAGGGTAATTTATCCCCGAGAACTCGTACATAATCAGTTTGCAGATATTTATATTGGAACTTGTCCTCTATGGAACCATGACACAATAACTCATATATGATGGATATGTTACTATAAAAGCACATACTGAGAGAGTGCTTTCAACTTTGCTTGTAAACTACTATTCGATTGATTAGGCAATGTGGTTTTGACATCTTTGCCATCTCCATACAAATCTTTGAACATGTAGTTGTGTTCCTGCAATGAAATAAAAATGTTGTATTGAGCAAATATTCAAGCAATCAACAAAACTGCAGTAGGGTTACTATGGTAGTATTCATGTAAACATTATCAATTCTCGGATACTCAGATTCAAGCGGTAGTTTTGCTGAACAGCCTGGAGTGCAAGCCTCATACTATGATGACAGTATTAATAATCACTCAGTTTCATTCCTACCTCTGTGTCATCATCGTCGGACACATAAAGCTCTGGCATTCTCTCAAATTTATCAGGATCCCTCATCAATTCATCATCCTGGTGATTCATAAATGCTTCCATCTGCTTCAGGGAGAAAAACTTATCCTTCTTCTACAAAAGAGTGCGGGATGTAGGTAAGCTGCTAGCTTTCGATGAAAGAAGAAGAACAAGTATATAAAGATGACATCGTTTGAAATTGGATAACAAATTTGGGCCAGTGTTAAACTAAAAGTGATTGACATCAGTGATTAAAAACCTGCATTCCAAATTGTATAATATTTATTCGACAGCACCTCAGTCTTTGGAGAACTAAGTCTTCAATGTCACCAAAATCTCATCTAATCTGATCTAGTTGCCATCAAAACCCTGATATACTTTGTTTTTGTACATAGCTTTAACAGTCCTTACGGATATTGAAACCTCATCGTCTCCGGAGTCTTCTTCATCATCTTCTTCATCCATTCCATTCTCATCATCTACATGCATATCCTCATCTTCACTCTGATCAGATATGTCATCCTCCTCATCCTCTAGATCTTCATCATCACCCTCCTCAGACTCATCTGACTCTGCTATACCATTACCTTGCGTCGTATTAAGATCTAATCCAATAGATGAATCTGTCAATAGTTTACTTAACTCTCCTATATAACTTTCATCAGTCACTACGTTAAAACGATGGTCAATTTGTTGCCAAATTTGTTCAGAATCAAATCCTGTGATATATAGTTCATCGAGTACTGGTGTTTTGAATTCTGTTTCCGTGACAATTTCATTTCCAATAGAACAGGAATGGTCATATAAAAGCTTGGAGTTGTTTCTAGACTGTTCAGTTTCTTTTTTCGCCGGACTACAAAATAGAAACACAATGAATTATGATGACCATTTCATTTACTCCAAAACAATACTCGAGCGAAGAACAAAAGTTAAAAATTATATTATATTTGGATTATAGCTGAAGCAATTACAGAAAGTATTATGACAGTTTGCTACAGTGAATAGTCTAGGTTTGTCACACGCTCCATACCAAACTCAGTATTTCTTCTGACACCATATTTTCAATATGGCAACACCAGCTGGGGTAGTGCACCATGTACTTATTGTACCTCTGGCTGAAGTTGAACAATTTGCTCCTCAGCTGTAACACCTAACAAGTGTCTGTGAATGATCTCAGACTTTTTATCGTCAAACTCGTTTTACTCTTCTCCACATAATTCATCATTTTGCCTCTGATCTTCCTCAAGCACAGCAGTCAGTATCTAGCTGGTTGTTTTCACCTCATCACATCCCATTTAACCAACCAAGCCTCAAGAAGTAACTCCTTGAAATGATTTAACCGATCCAATGTACATAGTAAGATGTTAGAAGGTAAAGGAGTTGATGTCTCACCTGTGAGGGAAATCAGCATGCTCTCTTGAGAGGCACCTCCCATACATAGAACTCAATTTGCTGTAGGATATGTATTGTTATAATTGTGTGTATGATGATCAATAACATTTTCCACGACCACTGCCTAGCAAGACAGACAGACACGAGCTAGTCATCATTTTCACAATGATGAAGTGGACGACTGTCTTTACTTACCCTAGAAATGATCCAGGTCTTTGAACAACACCTTCTACAGATGAGAGTAGAGCATCCACAAAGGCATTAGAGGGTGTGGCATGTGATTCAGAGGCAGTTGTACCATTTGGTTTCTTTTTTCTCTTGTCCATGCTCATAATTTTGAAGGTCATATGAAGTTCAGGAATAAGCCTCCATAAAAAAAGGTCATCAATTAAAAATATAAACCTATCTGTGACTTTGCTGGCTTCTTGACTTTTAAAAAAGTTTTAATTTTTTGTTCTCATACATAAAAACAAATTTGCCAATGATTCAATATTTATTACAAAGAAAATGAATTTTTTTTGTGTTCTAGCTACTCAACTTTTTTTTTATTTCCTGTTGCTAAGCAATATCCTGCTTATTCCTGTAATTATGGTTGTCTCTCTTTCTTTTTGACAGCAAAATGGTCTGTTTTACTTACATTATAAGGCTCTAAAACAAAGTACTACTGCAAAACCTAACACAGAAGGAGTCAGCAGGTTCAACAAGCAGATCATTTGTGGGTGACTCTATCCAATCCATCAGACTGGTGTGTCAAACTCAAGCTGTCAAGATCAGCATCTCAATAATAAATCATATCAACCACTTGATTGTGACCCAACCTTCATTCCTACTGTAAAGCACAGTCAAGATGGGATCAGCAAAGCAGCAGACAGCTGTGTCTAAAGTTATGAACTTGCTACATGAATGGGATAAAGGCTCAAAAAGTGTCAGACATAAAATATTGGTGAACTTTATTGAACAAAACAAAAACAAGACAGGTCCAGAGCTTGATTCTGAGTTTGCAGAAGCAGCAAGCCTCTTTCTGGCAAGGTTGACAGCCTGGCTGAGACTTACTTACATGATTGGAACAAGCCTCACAGAACAGTTGCAAGCAATCACTATATTTGTCTCTTCCTCAAGCGGGTGAGTGAGAGATATTTTAATCAGAACATCACTGTTATTATTTGCATGTATACAAAACTAAAGGCGAAAGACGCAAGATCAACACTGTGGCCCTCATGTTTGTTGTCAAAGTTACATTCTGAATGTAGTGTACGGAAATATAATCTTCCATATGTACTACATGTACAGCCATGGGCTTTATAACTCCTGGTCTCATACACTCCAAGACAGCTCACTTGATATAAACATCGAGATCCAAAAATAATACAAAAATCTTGTGTTCCCAAAGGATATGCATCAGAATGCATCACAGCATAACAGGATGTGATATTATTATTTTCACAGGCATAAATTTCTCTCTGAGTTTCTTGAAGTCGGAGGTATACTTACTCTTTTGGAGATATTGGGCTTGAAGCAGTCGAAGGAGGTTGACAAGACTCAAGCAATAGTTCTCTTGCAGTGTGTCGCTAATTCTGGAAGGAAATACAAAGAACTTATCTGTGAAAGTTATGGTGAGTTGCTGTAATCCTGAGCTTATGCTTAAATTGTCCATGTATTTGCTACCCATATGGGCAGTTATTCGACTAATCCCTTTGTTGAATTTCATCAAGCTGACACCTTTAAGAAGAATTTATTAATAGTCTTCCGCTTCTAATGTCTCATAATTCAGATGATATTGCTATAATCTTAACTCTTTAAATCAAAGCTAAATGTTGTGTTTTAACAGGAATAAGAGCTGTTGCAGAATGCCTAGCTAAATCCAAATCAGACCAGACTCAAGACGCAGCAAAGAACTTGCTTCTCAGTCTTGCAGAAGGAAACCCGAGATTCTGTCAGCAGGTCTACAAGGGGCTGATAGCTCTCCTACCCTGCTCCTCTCCAAAAGCTCAACAAATGGCTGCTCAATCGCTACTCAAAGTTCAGGTACCTAGTGCAGCACTCAATTTGTTACAGTTTGACAACAATTATACTGGCTCTTCCCTGTTTTTATGTCATGTAATTAATGGATTAATGTCGATGGTATTTACACCTAACATTTTTAACATTTATACAGCAGCAAATATGTGTGCATGACAGCCTGCAATGTCTCATTCACTGACAGAAGTGGCGTCTGCTTCAATAATGGATAACGAGGTTGCCTGTCTTAAAGTACCTATTTTGGGTAAGGTTATTAATCCATTCCCCCACCCAGCAAATATCAATATATTATATTATATTATAGTAGGGCAACTATCACTGTTCGAAACAGAAAATTCTTTAAGTGCAGCTATTACTGTTTTTACAGCCAATGGTTGAAAACGCACATCCGTCAATTGTGGATCCGCTGCTAACAATCACCAGAACCCTACATTTGGAAGTACAGTATGAGGCCATCCAACTCATAGTGTTGCTCATGAACTACTCTGTAAGAGATAAACTATTAGAAGGTTTGATAAGATCATTGAAACCGAGCAAAGAAGACATACTGACAGGCAAACCACCGGAGATTCTCACAGATTCGCGACAAGCATCGATGCTGGCACCACCTCTTCCTGTCTATGTACAGCAAGCTGCTGCTGCCAAGTGCATACTGTAAGTTATAGAACACGTATTACAATTTTCTGACTGCGCTGGAGGTTGTTGTATGAATTAACCTGTTACTCAATACCCTACGTTCCATAACTCACCATTGTTTTCTAAACTTTTTCAATTTTTACCATTTTGTTAATCTACAAAAATGAAAATGAGGTTATGGGTATACTCAATTTCCGAAATGAAAGTTCCTATGACTAAAATGAGATTTCAAAGATCACAAATCTTAATTATATTTGAAAAGAAATGTAGGCTGACTTTTAAGTTTTTCTATTGCAGAGCATTATGTCAAAACTCTCTTGAGCTGGCGGAAAGATTAATACAGATGAGAGTCGTCCACCATCTGATGTATGCCATGGGTAATCAGGACTATGCAGACAGCCAGAGACAAGCCGCACTGGCCCTAGAGTTCCTGTGTCGTACATTCCCTATTGTTGATGATCATGTAAAAGAGGCTGTGACAGAACAGTTTTACACAAACTTCATGGTATGTGGTAATTTGTAATGTTCCAGGGTTAACGCACAACCAGCCCTTAATGGTGTTCTGTAAGACGATAACGTTAGCTAAGGGGGTGGCTGCAATTGCCTCTCTGAACACAAGGGCTGGCTGTGGGTCAACTGATCATAAATCAGTAGAAACCACCAGGAATAACAAGCGACCCAGCTGTTGTTGCCTGCCTCCTCTGTGCTTACATCAAAGTACACATTTGAAGAGCAAGCAAAGTTTTTTGTGACACTGTTTTATAATTTGGTCGTTTTTCAATTTTAACAGGCTGACCCAGAGTCGTTGTATGTGAATATGACTGCCATTCAAGCTGATGTGCTTATATCGAACAAAGTCAACATTCCAGGAGGTAAGATAAAACTTTTATATATTTTGTATTTTCTTATATTATGTCTATGGATACGCTTCAATCTGCAAACTAAATAGTTATATCTGATAATGGTAAAAACATATGATCCACTGATGGTAATTATAATATGTAAATTTCAGGATTACCTCGACTGCGAAACTGAAGGTAAGATGCCTCGCCGAATTTTCTGATCACCTGCAAAAATCATTTCTGTATTCTTTGTTCTAATTGTTACCTGATATAATCTTTCAAATCTCTGCTTATATATGTTCATATTTTGTTCTAAGAATCTGAAAAAAGGGGTTCAAAAATAAGAACAACATATTGCTTCTCTGGATTATAATTAGTGAATCAAGCCTTTTCCCCTTGTACATGTATATTGTATATGTTTCAAGAATGTGGTGTCCTCCCATGTCGCGTTAGGACTGTTAGTTGTCTTCTTTCTGTGCAAAAACAAGGATATTGTCATGGCAATGTTCTTCAGTTTTGGTATTTCAACCTGCTTCACCGTAGACTCTTGATTTTTGTACACTCAATGAAATTACTTTCTCTGGTCGGATAATAATAGTAAAAAATCCTCGATTCATAGCAGAAGTTAGAAACTCTATCAATACTCGATCACTCTAGTGGATAGAATGGATAGAAATATTAAAAGAAAATTTACCTCCTTTCCTATTTTCTGAACAATGGTACCATGTAGATATTCTTCAAAGGTGTCTAGTCTATTATTTCAGAATTATTATTTCTGCTCATATTGTGGTGGTACATATTTTGTATCGGGAAACATCATGGTATCTTTATAGAGATCATGATTCTTTGCTAAGTTATAGCTGGACGACGAAAAGCTCATTGCGTAAAATTGGCTCAAATTTATGTTCAAGCGACTGCGTAGGCTTGTATATACTGCCTTATAAAATCACCCCTCTCTCTGGTTTTTCAGCTGAAGAAGAAATTGAAATATAAATACACGAGGATTACCTACTTATCACAGCAGAAGTTATATGGAAGAGTTCATAGCAGCAGTGCATGATGCTAACTTATTTACTACACATATATTCCACAGTCACTCTTGACACTCTTATTCATCCATGAGATAATAGCGAGATCATATTATGATGAAAAATCACTGCGGACACTGGCTTCACAATTTTTTTACAAGGGTGGTGTTGAAGATGTAATTTGAATTTATCAAAATAAAAGTTACTTTGTTTATCAGATTGTATACCCTTATTATAAGTATTATTCATCATCCGCTGTAACTTGGTAGCGCGTATTAGCTATAATAAAGTTACCAGGAAAAAATTTTCTGGAGCTAAATTTAGCAGATGACATCATTTCATATGTTCTTAAAATAGACATGTGATGATGCATGTGGAGGGAAAACTGACACTGACACTCTCTTTTTGTCACATGTACAGGTGTCCCAAGTTTGGAAGAAAGAATCCCATTGGTCAGCATTCATTCCAGCTGTTTCACCATTGGGCAATTTTTCTACTACAGATGGCAAAATGCCATTCTGTTCTCAGAGCATGTCAGTGTCAGGTTGTAAGGTGTAAGTTAAGTTGGTCAATGAACTTTTCTGAATGAACTTTATTGCAACCTGCTCAGCTGAATGAACTCAGAATCTAAGGAATTGAAAGTGTCTGATTTTGAGTGTCACAAGAGTGTGTCAGAGAAAGTAAAAGGAGAAGCTGACAGCACTATGGAAAATCAGGATCAATACATTGATAATGATTTCAGCTGTGTTTCCAATTTCTCTCCAGAGAAAGGGTAGGTGAATCTATAGTGCTTCTATCCTCATTAATGCATGTCCTTCATAATTTGTTGATCACATTATTTGTTCAAAAGATATTACTAAGGGGATGATGATGTGACTTTCTGACTTTAAAAGCCACTACATACATCCACTGATACTGACTTACATACATTAAATGATGTTGATGCCTATGAATGATATGTACTCATTGTAATCTCACCACCATATTCACATGATTTTCATAAATCAGACCAATGAATTTTAGTACATTGATACCAAGATTGCCAACCATGAAATTTATTGTGGTGCCTTTGAGACTGAGCACTTGATTATCATGTGTTTAGCATGCTGCCAGGTCATAGGGCCGAATAGAAAAGAAAATGTAACAAAAATACTTGCAGTTCCTTTCCCGAAGCAAAAGGAACTGTTGCAGTTGCAATCATCATCATGCAAAGAAACAGCATATATCAATTTTTTCATTTATTTTTAGCAAGCTGTTTGTTGGAGGACTAAGCTGGAAGACAAATGCTTGTAAGTGATTATTTTGTGGCTGCATAGATGTTTTTCCCCTTCCCTGAAATCTCAAAACAAACTATTGTAAGAACAAAAATTAAATTAAAATCCTCCATCGGAGACTTTTTTTGTTAGACAGTTTTTTGCCCCATCCCTAAAGTCTCACCAAAACCAAATTTGATAATCTTGATTGTGAGTATTTTCTTGCCTGAAGTCGGAACTAGTCTCTGGTTCTGTGGTTGTTGGTTTCAAACGAGTTGACCTGGAGGTAAGCTAATTAGATCGATACTGCTTATTTTAGGACATTTGGGATATGATCTTAGTCTTGTTGTTGCCATGAAGAAGAGATCTAATTCTCAAGAGAAAACCTCTATTAATGCAATGTGCTTTTCCGATTTCAGATTCCTTTCTGCACCACTTCCAGAAATATGGGGAGATAATAGAATGCTGTATCATGTACAATCCTGTAACTCAGAGACCAAGAGGATTCGGATTTGTGACCTGCAGATATTCGAATGTGGCTGGAAAAATACTCGAAAATTCACATATTATTGATGACAAACAGGTCAGATTGCAATTTTCTAAATTCAGTAACTCTCTTTTTGTAAATCTGAGTTTGGCTCTGACCAGGGAGTTTGGGACATCTCTCCAAACGGTATCCGGACATTTTCCCAATGTCATTTTCCCACCTCCCCTTATCCCACCAAGCCATATTCTCACCAAGCCATATTCCCACCAAGCCATATTCCCACCAAGCCATTTTCCAACCAGAACATTTTCTCACATATCCGTTTTCCCAACAGGACGATTTCTCACTGATCCATTTTCTCACCGGGTTTTTTTCCCACCAATCTGTTTTCCCACCATGATATTTTCTCACCAAACTGTTTTCCCACCTGGGCGTTTTCTCACCAATCCATTTTTCCACCTGGACGTTTTCCCACCAATCCATTTTTCCATCCGGACGTTTTCCCACTTGCCATTTTCCCACTGTTGCTTATTTCAAATTAAAGCTGGTAGCTTCATTCTGTTTTTTGTTTCTTTTCCTTCTGCTCTTTTTCAGGCATTGAAAATGTTGATTGAAAGTAGTGTTAGAGTCTCGTCATAAAAGTTTTTTTGTTCCTTTTTTATTCTAGAATCCCAAAGTCTATGACCGTTAGTGTTAAAAATGCTGTTCGAGGTTGTGAAAATGACTTGAACAGTTTTCTCACGATTTTTCACAACTTTGCTCTTGTACAATTCCTTGTTATAACGCATAGTTGCGTTCACCTAAGGAACTGTTGTCAGATTTACGGGGCCGCTTGTTTGTAAACAGAAGATGCACACAGAATCTTGAAATGAACATCAGCTGGAACAAACGTCGACGGGATTAAACTAACTAAATTGAACGTAGTCTGGAATGAAAGTCGAAAATCCTAGAATGAACTTAGAAAGTGCTGGATCGAAAATGGGGCGGATTCCTCCAAACTACCTGTTCTGACAATTTATGATTCCATTCTTTTAATTTGATCATCTTGCCTTTCTTTCAGGTTGAAGTAAAACGCTGCCACCCTAAGATTGTAAACAGGGTAAGTTTGGGTACGAAACATAATAATGAAATTTATACAATAGCTATGTGTTTCCTTTGATTAAAGTCAACAATTAATGACAAAAATAAAAACACTCATGGTGTTTTTTTTGGAGTTGTCCATCTATTTTTGAGGATTAGACAACTCTCTCTAAGTGACCTTTACAGCAATCTTAGCATTCATTTGACTATCTTCCCATATGATCTGCTATATAATATTTTTATTCCCAGATCATAAGACACAAGAATGATGCAAATAACAGTCGAAAGGTCTTTCTTGGAGGTCTACCATCATGGGCCAGCGAAGCCAGTCTTCACAAAGCATTCGAGCAGGCATTTGGTCCGGTCAGTAAATTTGTGATCAATCCTTATCATGGTAACTTTTGAAGTCTGGAATTGCGCTACAAAATGTCCTTAATAAATTGAGTTGCAGTAACAACTATTTAAACAGACCAGCTCCTTGAGCAGACTCATCTATTTTTAGCAACATATGATATTGTCTCAGCGTTAACAAAAGTTTAGAGACGGCGATTAGCTTCATAATGGGTCCTCGCATTGTGTATACACCTGCTGTTCAGCTGCTGGCTAACAATTGGGTCAAACTAAATAACAAGTTATTATTTTCAGGTTGAAGAAGTCGTTATAATGTGCCTCCCTGAACATGTCAGCAAATCTGGAAAGTCCCGTTCTAGAGGGTTTGGTTTCGTCACATTTGAGAATGAAGGCTCAGCCTTGAGTGCTACTAGACAGAAGTTCCTACATGTTCTGGGCAAACAGGTAATGTCATAAAAATGCAGTTATTATACATTTTTATTTGGGAGACAAAAAGATCCTGGTCAGATGTTTTAAATAATGTGCCAAAGAAATTGAGGCAAACGTAGAAAGTATTTTGTATTATCATAGAAGAAGGTAGAAAAGTTTGGTATCAATATTTTTGCTGGCTTGAAAATGAATCATTAGTATTATCATGGAAGAAGGTAGAACATAGAAAAAATTTGGTATCGATACTTTTGCTGGCTTGAAAATGAGTCATTAATATTATCATTATTATTTTTAGCACTCATGTAAGAAATCTTACATTTTTTACTCCGCAACTGGCCAACTTGTCTCCTCAGACAAGCATGCTACCATGCTGTGTTAATCTTGCAATTTAGACCTTGTATAATATTATTCAATTTCAAAAGGTAGAGATAAAACCAGCAGAACCGAAGAATCCATGTGATCAGTTTTACAGCAGCATGTCAGTCACCTCGGATGAGGCAACCTGTCACCATTACAACCTCATGGAGCCAGTCTTTCAAAACTCACAAGATATGCAGTACCAACCAGTATCTGTTTATCACGGATGCTATCAGCAGGAGGTGCCAGAGCAGTACAGCATGCCCCAAATTATTCAACATATCCCTTCTCCAGTCTATTATGAAATGGATGACATCTCATCAAGGTCTAACCGTGTATCACCAGTGCCTTCTGCCAATACTCCAGTGGGTTTGGGCACTTATCCATTCCCTCAATCAGTGTCCCCTTCCTCGCATCAGACTCTTTCTCCTATGTACAGAACAATGAGTCATCAGCCGCAGGTATTCTTACCGCTCTCTAGATCTGCATCTCCAGTGCCCCAACATGGCTCCCAATTACCTCAAATTGGAGCAACTATCAAACAGGAGGCTGTCCCTGTTGTGCATTATCAATCTACTAACCCGAGGCCTGTTTGTACATATTCTCCTGCAGTCTCTCCTGTGCCTCAGATGATCGCCTCCAACCCCATGTACCATACCCCACCATACTATGAAGTAGCCACACCTGTCACTATTGGCTGCAGCTACCCTTACACAGAGGCAATCTCATCTCAACAATCAATTCCTTATCACCAGCCCACCAACCAACTTATTCAAGCTCCAACATATATTTGGCAGACCAACTGTATTTATTAAAGCGCCGTCTTTCACTGAACCTTCAGATAATGGGAAGGCAAATCAATTTCAATGCAATCTTGCTGCGCAACAATATTAATGCAATCTTGCTATGCAATTTTTATGTGCTGTCAAACTGTGACTGTGACTATATAGACATTAGCAGATATGTCAAATATATGCTTTCATAAATTTAACTTTTAGTACAATCTGTAACCGGTGTCCGAAGCTCAATCACTGAATAACATTTCTATTTTCATACCATGTCCGACTCTCAGTGCAGGTCTTGGATTTATATAGATTTTATAACTTAGCTACACATACTTAGAATGTTATAAGTACATAATATTTAACTTCCTATTTACCTCATTAATTAGAACAATACTATACCTCTTGACTGGTATGCTCTCATATAATGTCTCTTGATACAAACTGCTACTGTGTGCAGCGAAATGCTTTCCAACGTGATAATGATTATTGTTTATGTTATAAAATATTTTGTATTCTCAATTAACTTTCAATTTTTTACAGATTTGCATGTATCTTTAACCTATTATATCGTATAAGAATCATCATCATTCATAAATATTACGTTTAAATAGTCGATATTTTGCTCTTCAGCATTTATGTTTTTATTCCATCCTCCACTTGAAAACTCAAATACAAAAGCAAAATCATAAATACTTTCATCCACATAATAAACCGCATAGTCAAAAAGTCAGTTATTGTTTATGCCTCTGGTTCACCTTTGCCGCCTTTTTTCTTTTTCTTATCGCCCTTCTCTTTTTCCTGATCGATTGGAGCTGGTTTGACGAATGGTATAATTTCTTGGTACTCTGTAAAGAGTTAAAAAAACGCCTGGTAAGTCACACATACATTGATTGCTTTGTAATGGAGCCAAGGCCACCATATTGAGGATCTTTGATTAAGTTACAAAGCGGCTGGAATTATTTTTTAATTCACAGTGTTACACATGAAGAATGGAGAGTGGTCCTTTTTTAACAACAAGGGTTGTGAAGCTATATAGGCAATAGGCCTATGATAGCATCTTTGCTCTAGGACAGTCAAAATTTTGCCGTCAGCTTTGGGGTTATCCATTCCATCTGATCTAGGTATAGTACAATACAATAAGAAACCGTACACATTCGAAGAACGAATAGGTGATTTTAACTTACGCTTAGGCATCCATAGACGGATGGCTTCTGGCACTACGATCCCTTCTTCGGTTTGATTATTTTCGAGGATACAGCAGATCACTCTGGTTGTTGCACACATTGTGGCATTCAGCATGTGACAGTATGTGGCCTGTAAACAACAAAGGATAGCCTTTATTTTATTTTAATCTTTGTCATAGGCAAGTTACAAAAGTGATGGGAAAGGACCTGTTTACATTTGTTGTATCTCCATTTACAATCTGAATACTAGTAGGAATAAAATTGTTCAAAAATTCAAGTATATTCTACAGCTGGCAAATCTGTACATTACCTTCACTTGTATGCAGTATATTAATCTTCTGGGAATGCACTATGATTTAGTACGAGATAGGTTAACATGGACAGACAAATTATCAACATGGTGGCACAATAAGCAGTCATTTATTAACCCTTTCCAACTTACATTCTCATTCATCTTTTTGGTTTGACCATATCTGACTTGCAACCTCCTGGATTGGTAATCAGTGCAGTTTGAGCATGAGACTAGCTCTCTGAAAGCCTTAGATCCTGGAAACCAAGCTTCTAAATCTAGCTTCTTGGCAGCAGCATCATTCAGTGCCCCTGTAACAAAGTAGATCCATGATAAAAAAAATGTTAACTTACATAATTTGGAGTTATCCAATCATTGAACTAAAGCGTCAGAGAGCAGACAATATCTACTGATAAAGACTATTTTCTTTTATTTTTCTAATTGAGTGTATTGAGCTGCATTAGAATATTGGTGGTTAATCCGTTAATTATATTTATGTACATGCTGGTTCATCTCAAAAGCAAATGTATAGCAACCGCCGTAACCTTGGTAACAGGCCACTCCCTACCAACAGGATATATGTGAGGGAATTCATCAGCATGATAATCTCTCATTATCTCTCGACCGATCTGAACAAGCGATCCTACCTGATACAATGTTCACAACTCTGTAAGGGAGATTAAGTAGCTGATGAAATTTCTCTGCATTGCCGATCATTCTGTCAAACTCCTCCCAAGATTTCTCAGGATCTGTGATCACAAACTGCTCCACCTGAAGAAAAAAATAAATACAAGCTGATGATATGTAATGTACAATATTTATGTATGATGTTTATGTATAACAACAATCGGCAAAATGGCTTTAATATCAGAATTTAGATAAAAGCGTACCATTGAACTTGTATCATCAAACAATGCACGCACCCATTGAATATGTTGTCATTTAATTGTTCCAGCCATCTGTTTTTGAACATCAACTCCTTGCAGTTCAGTTCAGTAATGTTCAATAACTTTTTTTCAATTGAAGAATACACAAAGCTCAATTCATGTTATAGTCAGGCCGCAATAAAAATATGCAACAAGATATGAATAAAAGGGTTACTCACTTTCTCAAACTGATGTACCCTAAAGATACCTCTGGTGTCTCTACCGTGAGATCCGACCTCTTGCCTAAAACAGGTGGATACACCAGCGTACCTGATAGGCAGCTGGGCGGGGTTAATCCACTCATCCCTGTGATAAGCAGCGATTGGCTGCTCGGCTGTTGCTATGAGATATTTCTCATCTACTGAAGCATCCTCGGACTTCTCACTACCCTTACCAACAACCTATCATAGCACAAAGAGACACGATCAAACGATTCATGATTTGGTTGACTAGAGAAATATATTATACACATTTTATGCATTTGCTGATCCAATCACAATATCAGCCAATAGGGTTACCCCTACAGATTCTCAACACAGCGTTCTTAAGATGGGTATATACATAACTTACAGAGGAGGCGTAATCATTTTAGATTGATCGTAGTTTAGCTAGATTCTGAAATTGTGAGCAAGTAACTTACTCTTTTCATCGATCACACAGGTCAGCATAATTACTTAATGTGATAAAAGTCCGTGTTAAATTGTCTGGAGGCCATCATAATAAACATACCAACAAAGACTAGTTAGACCGTCTAAAGTCTCTGAGTACAGTAAGGTGATATCAGTGGCTTAACAAAATTTTATAAAACGTGAATATCGCTTTTCTTACCTTATACAGCTCATCATCAAACTGGCTAAGCTGAGCCACCTCCTTCATCACTTGTTTTCTCATAAAGAATGGAGTGTACAGTGGAGTATATCCATCATCGTGCAACGTCCTCAAGGCAAGCTGTATCAAAGCTTCCTTCATAAACACAGCCGCTCCCTAAAAACAACATCATCTGTCAAACCTGAAGTACAGATCGCGGGCAGCATCAAGATTCATTCTACTGAATGAACAAGATTACTAAGACTACAGAATTTGTCTATGCCAGCAATTGTAAAATTCAAGTAAATTATTCGCAAGTACTAATGGAATATGCGATAAAATTAATGTTCTCAAGTCAGGTTTCCAATAGGAGGATTTATCATTGTCATCAGAGATGATGATTCACAAACCTTGAGAAAGTATCCACGGCCTCCAGAGACCATTGCTCCTCTCTCTGCATCCATACCGTCTATCATACATATGAGATCTACATGTGAGTATTTCTTCTCTGTAGTACAGTCACCGACTTTCCTGACTATTCCATTATTGTCCTAAAATAATATTTGGTTGAACTTCGACAACCTGTTCTTTGAAGAAAATTTTTGCTACCTATTTTTCTCAACATAACCAGTGGACAACAGGCACCACCATACTCCTCAGATGATATCTTGTAAAACCTAGCACAGGCTTTATGAATCATTTTCAGGCCAAAAACTGATTAGCCAAAAACCAATCAAAAAGATTTTCAATCAATGTTTATTAACTTCACCTATTACACAATCTTCACATCCCTATTTATTTACACAACCAGTTAAATTGTTTCTCAGTAGAGCTCAGAGGTCATGACAATCATGTAACTGATGGTAAGGCTTACCTCGTCATTGTCGATGATGCAGCTGTCATGGATGAAATTGCCTATTTTTCCAATCGCAGCATTCCTTTCATCTACCAGTTTGCTAGATTTATCGTTACATTTAGCTATCTCTTCATCTACCATGACCCTGACCTTCTTCAGCTGGGTGACTGTAAGAGGCTAAAATCAACATATATAAATATAATAAATAGGGGAAGACGGGGCACGTTGAGCCATGGGGCACGTTGATCCACCCCACTTTTTTCAAATACCATTTTATGTTTTGAGTTTTCCCCTCCATCAGAGGTCATGTGACCAAGGGCACCCTTTTTGAGCAGACAAAAATAAAGATAGCTACTAAGGGAAGATAATTATTTAGTTTTTCATCGTTTTTATCGTAAAAAGTAAATAATGCGCTAATCGACGGAAATTTCATCTATTCTCAACAGGGCGTGACTGAGAATTTGCAACTTTTATTATGTGATAACATCATATTTAGTCTCAATTTCACATAATCTAAACTTATCTCTGATGGAGAGATTTTGTTAAACTTGAGTTGAAAGTGAAAAACAGGCTGTTGGGGTACGTTGAGCCATGCCCGATGGGGCACGTTGAGCCATGCCCTGCAGTATATGAATGTTATATGATGAAAGTGTATATGAAGTATATGTACACGAAAACAGAAACATTGTAATTGATGTTTCTTTAATGAAGTTAGCAATTACTCTGAGTTCACTTTTCCCTTCACTTATCATCAAGTTTGCCGTGTGCAAGTTTTTCTCTACCGCAAATGTTTCGGAGATTTATTTTGTGTTGCGAATTATATTTTATAGTTCAATTGAGTGAAAAACTGCGCTGTTGCAATGAATTAGGTTGCTTTTCTTTATTTCTTATGGTTGCAATGAATTAAAAAGTTGTGACCAGCAAAGAGATGACCATAACAGAGTGGCTCAACGTACCCCATACAAAATGCGGACCCGGCTCAACGTGCCCCGTGCTTGGGGCACGTTGAGCCGCTTTCCAATTTTTTTTGAAACAGCAATATTTCCTTTTCTTGCTGCAGTAGGTTTCTGACCTCACTCATGTTGATGGAAGACATGAAGACCTATTTCAGTGCCAATTTTTGTTAATCTGGCGCAATTCAACTGCATGTTACAATCAAATATGTAAAAACTGGCTCAACGTACCCCGCCTTCCCCTAATAATAAATATCATACATTTATGTTAAATATAAAAACACAGGGTTCCGGTTATTATAGTTTCTATTTTATAGTTATGACAAAATTCCAATGTGACATATTCACCCTCAATGTCAGAAATAATTAAGGTGACATATAGGCTCACCTGTAATCCATCAGCAGTTGAGGCTGCAAGTCCTTCTATCACTTCAGCAGGAAGTTCATCGCTATCACCGACTGGTTCCTTCTTTTTCATCTTACCACCGATGACCTTACTGCACATATTCTTTATCTTGTTCCAGTTATCCAGTTCAAATCGAGCTGCAACAGGCAACTAACTATTTCAAGTTCTCAATTACAAAAGGTCGAATCTGCTACAAAATATTGAATTTATCTTTAAATCAGCCTCCTTAAAAATCTTTGTCAGCACTCAGACTGCAAGCAAACTCTTTAAAGGTTTTTACAAAACCCAAGGCATATCACAGAGCATTTCTTTACATTCATCTTATAATGCGTAGTTAGTCTCTAATTCCTCGGTTAGACCAAACATCTATACATTGGGACCATATCGTTAATTTCAGCTGATGCTTTATTAATTACCACAGCGAAGTCCGAGCTGAAGTTGATTGGTATGAAATTTTAGTAAGAAAAGTTTTCTATATCATGGTAGTAGGGATCAGAGTATATACACTATGGGGAACTAAATACCTTTTCTCCAGTTTGAGTCAGCTGTTGTCACTGCATCAACAAGGCCAACATCTTTAAATCTTTTCTTTTGATTCTCCTTAATCTTGTCTGCAGACCCTGGACCACTTTTCTCATCCCGGAAAAGATCAATATCGAGCACCATGATGGCTTCTGTAATGAAACAAAAGGTCATATTATAAGACTTCAAAGAAAGCAGAAAGGTGTTTGGCTATTATTCAACAAATTAAGAAAGTTGTCCGATTTGGGTAAACTGCTACAAGTAGGCCTATGCTGTTCCTTTGTTTATTAACCCTGAGACTTCCAATTAAAGAATCAGCCAAAACACTATCTGATCGATCAACCCCATGCTCGGCGAGCAGGTCATGACAGAGGCCTAGTTCCCAAATCCCTTGATTGTTTGATTGGAACAATATGCCTTCTGAGTGAGCAATCAGAGAACGAATCAGCTGAAGTGAAGGCCAAAAAATCAAGGATTTCGATGAGAGCAATTGTGATGTTTATGCTCAAAAAGATTGCTCATTCTATTGGAAACAACTAACCGTCTGCCCCCTCTCATTTACAACCATAGACTTAATATACTACCTAGACAGGACAATGCTTATGCTTCACTGATCATAATGTGTCCCACTTAAATAGCACGACATGACGTAATTAGTTTGTGCTGTGAGCCATAGTTTACTATATACCATTCAATGAAATAATGTGAAAAATCGAGGGACGCCGGACATGATATCGGCCCTTGTCCGGCCCCTAATTATTTAAACACAGAGAAAATTTGTGAGATTATGTAAAAGACCTTTCCGCACGAGATGGTATAAAAAATTGACTCCTTAGGCGAATCCAAAGCGAGAACAGACCTGATAAGTTACAATCATTAGCCAATAAATATTGAAACGAACACAGCCATATACCCTTAACATATATATATTAAGTCTATGGCCATCTCTCATCGATGAAATAATATAGTAAATCAAGGCACGCAGGGTATAATACCAGCCAAATTATATTGGATCTGTTTTAATTTATGAGATACAAATTATCAAAACAAATACAGCCCTGTACTGAAACAGAAGATGAAAGATACTATGTAAACAAAGTGGTTACTGGTTTTAATATTCATACTTTGAATTTTCAAAGTATGAATATTCATACTTGAGATTATTCATTTATATAACGTGAACCTGCGGCCTGCTGTCTAATCTTCACAAGTAAGCCCAGCTGCAATTTTACTATCATCAGTTGCGAGATTCAAGGCAAACATGGAAGTTTTGGATATAATACCCACGCCGCTCAGTTTATAGCAAAACTATTTTTAAATGAGCCTACAGCCTGCTACCTCGTCTTCACAAGATGATAATCTGGCTGCCTCATCTTCACAAGATGATAAGATGATAATCTTGCTGCCTCATCTTCACAAGATGAAAATCCTGCTGCTACCACTTCACAAGATGATAAGGTAAGAAACAGCCCAGTGGTGGCTCTCATGTATGCATTGTCATATTTCGGTCTTTATTGGATTGAATTTTTTGACATAATTTCTGCTTGCCCATCCATCTAAGAGGACAGGCTTCCTTATTTATTTTTAAATAGAAATCAATTAAATATTGTCACATAATAATACCCACATCCTTCTATACATGCACTTAAATTGAATGTTAGAGAAAAAAAGGTGGAACGATAGTGATGGGGCGGGGGGGGGGGGGCTGGAGGGACACTATTTGAGATGACAATTCTGATTTACTCCCGAAATATCTAACTCAGAACTGGCACAGCAGTCAAAAAGTGTGAGTAGACTTAATCGGTGATCTCGCAAATCTTTCTTTGCCATGCTGACACTGCTATGAAATTGATTTTACAATTTCTGTTTATTATATCAAAGGCTGTAGTTTAATGATAATTATTGTATATGTTATCATTTGTGATGCTTTTAGAAAAAGTCATCTAGGAACTGGTGTGCAGCCTACGGCTGTGGAAATAACCCGGCAGGAAATCCTAATTTAAGCTTCCACGCCTTCCCCAGAAATAACGAGGAGAGACTAAAGGTATGGGTTTCGGCCGTTAAACGCAAGAACTGGACTCCATTCAAATATGATGTTCTTTGTAGCGAACATTTGAAACAAGATACATTTAGAAGGCCTCCTGGTGTGGGTGGGAGAGCTTTGCTAAAAAAGGATGCTATCCCAACAATTTTCCGATCCTTCCCACACTATCCACAGTGTCTAATAGTGAAGAGATATACCCTGGTCAGAATACACCATGAAACAACCAAACTCGCAGCAAACACTGACAATAAGCGCTCCAAACTGAGCAGGCTTATTGTGTTCAGTCATATCTAATTTTCAGCGATCGCTGATAGTGATAGTGTCTCATTTGGAAATTTTGCAGCAATCACCGATAGTGGTAGTTTTCTAGTCTTTGACCCATCCGCAAAATTCAGTATAATCCCACAGTATATATATTTTTTTGCTAAGTAGTGTAAGAAGTGGTTAGCTTACATTGCTCTACTAATTTGATTAAGTTTAATGTATACTGCAACCAGTCATATCTAACTTTGCAATGCTCGCTGATAGTGGTAGTGTTTTTAATTTTTGTCGTGCCCACAACAATTAGTATAACTCAACAGTATATATTTATATTTTGATAGTGGTAGCCGTTAGCCTTGGTCGTGCCCTCAGAAATTATAGTGCAATCCCGCAGTAACAGCCCTCTCTTTTGTCATGTAGTGATATAAGTGGTTAAGTACAGGGCTGTATTTGTTTTGATAATTTTTATCTCATAAATTAAAACAGATCTAATATAATTTGGCTGGTATTATACCCTGCGTGTCTTGATTTACTATATTATTTCATTGATGAGGGATTACCAAAGACTTCATCATACATACATATCTGGAGTTGGCATACTCAATTTACAGCACAGATCTATTCTTCCTCATGAAGCGACAATAAAATTTGCAGTAAAATCTTTTAACAAGGAATCCAAGCTGAGCAGGTTGTGCTCAGTCATGACTAGGAATATTTATGCAAAAATCTATGATGATGGTGGTGGTGCTTTGATCTGGCTCATCCAACAAAGTATTTGTGATACTGTGTTGTGGGTATTCTGTGCATTTGAATAGTAGTGGTAGAAGTGTTAAGGGTAGATGGCTGTATTTGTTTCAATATTTATTGGCTAATGATTGTAACTTATCAGGTCTGTTCTCGCTTTGGATTCGCCTAAGGAGTCAAGTTTTTATACCATCTCGTGCGGAAAGGTCTTTTACATAAACTCACAAATTTTCTTTGTGTTTAAATAATTAGGGGCCGGACAAGGGCCGATATCATGTCCGGCGTCCCTCGATTTTTCACATTATTTCATTGAATGGTATATAGTAAACTATGGCTCACAGCACAAACTAATTACGTCATGTCGTGCTATTTAAGTGGGACAGTATTGAATGCTATTGGCCTGTCTAGGTAGTATATTAAGTCTATGTTTACAACTAATAAATGACGATTTGCCGATACCAGTTTCTTATGTTATGAAGTGGACAATGATTGAGTCCCTTTTCTGGAGCTCAAACATGTCACAGTGAGTAGAAGAGAGTAGTTTTTAAAAAGCAGGTCGAGAAGAATAAAAGAAAGAAGTTGTCCCTAATACAGTAAATCTAAATGTTTACTTGAGTATGATATATTTGTATGTATAATTGATTTGAGGGCCAGTAGTGAATTGACATGATCATCATGGTTTTTAGCTCCACATTAGACTCATTCTTTACCACTAAAATGAATTTGGTGAGTGCCCAACCCTGTTTTAGCTTGGACTTGGAGAAAAAGTGGTCAGTACTCAGACTACTACACTACCAGGTCAAGGAGCCAACTGATGAAAAGCTGGGTTACAATAATTATGTAATGATTGTGACAACGACTAAATTTACACGATCCTTATACAAAATAAGCTCAACACAAAGCCTGAATTTAAAATGGGAATGGTTATAGCTCTAGCTCACCTGATTACAGGAATCAATGAGTTGAAGAAGAAAACTATATGGTGTAACTGCCGGAAATGGTATAGCACACAATTAACTCCGTTAGTTAATTATTCAGGTAGCTGTTTCTATATGTGTGATCACATTTGGAGTGTAATTAGAAACTTGCCAGCATTGTCATTTATTACAGAAGTTGTCTACCATGTTCTAGTAGAAGATAACTCTGGTTATAGTCCATAGAATTCAGTGTTAGAGCAGCAGGTAGGGAGAAGGAAGTGTGGGACTCCCACATTCCCGCATACATGACAAGTTGGCAGAACTAGAAATCAGGAGGTCTCCGTGGGTGAACTCCCAACCTAAAGCACCACTTAGCGTCCCGCAGTGCCGACGCAATTTGGCCCTCGTTTGTCATATATCTAAGCTAAGACTTGAGCGTTCATGGTATGATATGCATCATTTTACCTGATTTTACAAATGATGTAGTTGTACTTCATCCGAGAATTCTCCCTGGTTAGAGTCATTGAATCACTCATTTAGCATTATTTTCAAATGATAATTACACACATATATTCTCTCATCTATACCTTACCATCATCTTGCATTCCTTGTTCCTATGAATGATTTTTTTGATGTTTGCCACAGTTAACAACATTATAATATATAACGTAACACTATATATTATTATATAATAGTATATGCCTATGTAACATATACTTCCTGCACCGGAGTCCAATTTTAGCATAAAATGAGTGCAAAGTTTATGGCTTGTGTCATGGGACATCATTCGCCCAAACCAAACATGTATCATTTACAATGTATTAAGTTGATTACCAAAAGCCCTCCACCAAGCTGAAATTTGATCACAACTTGTTAGTGAATAAAAATCATGAAGATAAAAAGTTAGTAAGTGTGGGTGTAGGAATTTTCAACAAATGACTGATACGTTAGGTCAGGGCAATAAACTCATTGGTCAGCGGTTGGTTGTGATCTCACAGTTTGGTTTTGTAAGCGCACGCGAGGCACGAGCCAATTGGTAATTGCGAGTTGCGCATGAAATGGGCAGATTTCTTCCTTGACATCAGCCATCAAACTAGTTGTAGACTATCGGGCTGATTCATGTTACTTCTCTTTTTAGGTTATAATATTTTCATAATTGGTGTCAACAGCAAATTTCTGCAACAAAAATCTTGTTTCTCAATGTTCTGACAATAGGAAGAGCAACAGGCCATAAATGCTTTGTCTTAGTGAAACCCTTTCCTAAGTCATTTAGCTAACATGGCCATTACCGACCACTCTTCTTCTATAAAATATGTTTGATGTTAGGAATCTCACAAAATACAAATTGACGCTGTTTGAGCTCTCAAATTACTTCAGACATCATACAGTGATAATCAGCTAATTATACTTTAGCATCATTCAAGGTTTCTGCCTTGTTGTTGTTATTCAACCAAGTGTGCGCAAATATCACACTGTCTCTATATTTTAATGTCAGCATCAAATCATGCATTTCATTTCAAGTGAATAATTGAATTTTCAGCTATTCACCATTATATTCATTAGTTTTGTTACGCTAATGCTGCTGAAGTATGCCTCAAACTGTTTCAGTCTAAAAATAAAATTAATACATGCCACAAATACTCGAAATCATTACAATAATATTTTTGTTGAAAGGTGCCGAGAGATTTATTAAAAAGTTCCATTCACTTTACCATTGTTCCTGCTCTGTTTGAAGAAAATTGATTTATATAAAACTTGTATGCACATAAAAACAAGCTTGCCTATATCAAATTATCCTCTAGAAAAGACCTTGTAATGAAAACAGTAAATTAAAGAATTATTACACAATCACATAACTACAAACAATGGAAGCTGACCAATAAGCCTGTGGTGTTACGTAGATTTGTTAAAATGAAGTTACCTGGAAAGTTTCTATGCTAACAACAACATAACCCAACAGTGACAGACAGGCTGCTAGAAAAGGCAGATATGAAAAGCTAGACAGCAGTCGCTATGTAAAACTCTATACCTGTAAAACAGAATATCGTATTGCAATTTCTGATTTCTATATGAACACCTGACAAAAAAAGACATGGTGAGTAACGAATCTTCAAAACTATATTTGTCCACATAGTGCTAATATGAATGCTGTTCATGTGTCAGCCATAGACCATATATGTGATAATATATATATATATACTTGATGCTGTTGTTCATTGGGATGACTAGCCAACCATAGAGTTCAGGAAATATCTGATTGTGGTAATGTTACATAATGTTCCCGATGAGTGAATTACCTAACTCATTATTTTACCCATATATCAACCAAGTGTATTTCTGGCGAACATAAGTAACATAACACCAAAGTGGGTTCGGAAGATTCGTAAAACTCAATCTCTATTCTTAATCTGATGAAGTCATTCAACATATGGAGTCAAATTATGGGCTCGCAGAAGATTCAATATCGATGAATTTCCAGATATATTACCATCGGGGTATTAGAGAGACCAATGAAAGTGGATGTATAGATCTATGTCATGAACGAAGTGAAAGGTTTTCCAAATTCAATTTCCTTTAATTAAGCAGGTTTTTATGTTTGTCGCTATCTCATAAAGTCATGACTCTTGGTTACCTACTCATACTTTCTGACTTGCTGTTCATTTTGCTGTTTCTCAGTTAAAAGAATAACATCCTTTGCTAAATACTATTATTGATCACAAATCTTTACATAGGATTAAATATTAGAAATAATAGAAAAATTGAAACTATGAGAGTGTCACGTTCAGGCATTGAACCCTGTCAGTTGTGTTGAATACGAGACTAATGATGACATTATCTTTTCGTTCAATGTTCAGCTGACATAGCATGGAACTGCTGCAGCTGCAATAATGGTGTTCTGTTTTCAGGTTGGAGTAACAGAGCGATCTCGTGCTCTTGAGAAGAAGAAATACACATTCTCTTCTAAGAACAATGCCTCCAAGGAAATAGAATCATGGGGGCGCGACTACGGTAGCTTAGCAGAGGGGTCCATGAGGAGCGCGGGCCAGCTGACAGAGAATGTCACTGAATCTAGGATGTTACAGTCCAGGATAATGGAAATGTCTAGAGATCGTTATAAGTATGTCACTCAGGCAGATTTCAGCAAGAAGTTCTTCCTAAACGCTCAACAGAAGAAAACCAAAATAATGCCTTCGCTTTTACATGGTGTTGACGTTGAGGCTTGGCTGAGTAAGAAAACTGCTCGCCATGTCCCTCAGTTTTCCAGCAGCGCATCCAGTAACGCGAGGTTTGCCTTTCTGGATAGATTCGAGAAACAAGGCGAAAAATGCAAAGATTTTGAAGCAGAGGAAAATCCATTTGATATACCGAGTGCAAAGCCCATACCACAGCAGCCTGATGTGCCCGAGTTCTACAGAATCAGACTTCAGGAGCAGCAAGAGGCTGAGATGTCTAAAACAACCTTCCCCACCCAGCCTGTTCTGAAAGCCCAAACTGCTCCTAAGGCTGTGGCCTTTTGTGACAAGAAACCGTTGAGACTTCCAGAAGTACCGTCATCAGCAAAATCAAGTGCGCCTGCCACACAGCGAAGCAAATCCATGGGCTTAACACCAACACCGCCTGAAAAGAAAGAACAGCTAAGGCGTGTTAAATCATCTACAAGCATTATGAAAAGCGTTGAGGATCCTCGTTATCGAACACTTGAAGGCTCGTTGTCAGGGAAATTCAGTAAGCCTGAAGAAAGAGATCCTACTCATGTGCAATCCATCATCAACTCTCATGACTCATTATTCATACCCTCTAAACAGGCTGCCAACAGCAGACCCAAAGTGCAGAAAACAATACTGGAATATCTTCGAGCAAGAGGGTTTGAGGTGTGATGTAAACCTAGTTTGTTCTTAATCAGGTTCTATAACACTACTGGTATTTCAGGTTTCACAGTGCATTCATTAAGTAGACAACTACAAATTGTTTTGAAAAAGCTGTGTGGTACATTTTAGTTTCTTTGGGTCCCACCGAACCACCCAATCAAGATAATTGTTATTGTGTGCTAAAATTCCTTTAATCATGCCCACTTTGCCTTCACAACGTAATTTCACAAGGTTTCAAATGCATACTAGCTATCAGATTAGAATGCAATATACTACACACTAACAATCAGTGGAGGCTAGCACAAATGCAGCAGCCACATTATATATTGTTTTTATACAATTTTCCATACATATTGTTTCTACCATTGTTATTTTGTAATGTATTGTATATGCATTCAGGTCAAGGACCGCAACTGCTGCTACAAGTATTTGTAATGTAATCAGGGACTCCCTGATGTAATAATGAGGTATTACTTGAAGTTGTCTACCTAATTATCATAACCTGACAACTCCCGATTTGTGGTGATACTTGTTCACCATTGTTTTCAGGGTTATTGAATGGTTTAGTAAGGTGTGCTAGATACTTCATTATTGTTAATAATACGAAAATAAATGTAGAAAACCCAACCTATATTTTTCAACTTGTCTTGTTTTCTAATTGACCCTCTACGGAAACAGATTGCCCAAATTTATATAAGTGGTGAGATTGCGCTAGCAATCTGTTAGTAGCGCGCTTGCTTTTCACTGCCAGGCACACTGGGGGAGCTTTCAAGGTTGATTGTTCCAGCCCCCAGCACCCTTGGGTGTATACTCGCTCATAGCGTTCATTTCAATTTCATTTCAAGTCTCATAATGTCAGCTAAGTCCGCGAAATATTTGTGGCTAGTCACTAAACATTTGCTAGATTTTTGAAATTGTAGTCATGATTGGGACCTTGTTTGCATCCTCTACCACATCAAACCCCATCCCCTAAATCAGCAGTCTTGTATTCTAGAAGAATATCAGAGATCATATTCCATCAGTTTATTTGTCTTATTCCATCTTCAAAAGCGCATCCTCTATGTTAGCCTCTAAAGTTATATAATAATCCTGCAGAATCTCAGCAATTAACCTAGATATAATATAAGAGTTGAAACTTATGGTCCCATGAATAGCACATAGAGTGTCATGTTTTTTTCATAATTTCAAGACAATCTATATAAAATTTTTCTGCCTAATACTTCATACACCATTCTCCATTCACCAATCATCAGGAGACCCACATAATACATGTATATCAAGCAATTTTAGTGATAAAAGAAAAGATCAGACCATCTTGAGTCATGTAACAAGGCCCAATTCCATCCATCACATGATTGCACGTGCAACGGATATCTCTAGAACGATATAAACTTAATTTGCTATACCCTAGTGATTCTACGAACATCAACTGACGCCATGCAGGAAATACATAGTATCGTACTTGAAAAAATAGGGTTACATAATGAGCAATGAGTATGATTGGCTACACGAGACAAGGTTTGCTGCTATATTTGATTGAATAGTCAAAGTCATGCGTGTCAATTTTCTGTCAAAAAGGAAATAGACAGGAATCTAAATTTGTTAGCCATTTTCAAAGAATTTACTGGAATGAACCTGTCACTATTATATATCAGTTACAAACAACATAGAATGACATTTCCTATCAACGAATCCCAGGCGAAATCTAATTACAGAATAAATGACACTGATCATAATATGTCTGATGGATATCTTTGTTTACTATGGTATAAGCTTATAGAGCTATGTAAAAACAACTTGAAAAGCAATTAGAAACATAATTACACCAAGTTACTTCATACAAGGCCACTTGGGAGGCTCAGTCCTTAAAACAACTAAAAATAAACTTTTAAATCCAGTTAAAAACGGCTAACAGTACAAGATCCTTTTTGCAAAGTGTTAACACAATAAAAACCTAATGAATTATAAATTCAGCTCTGACTAGGCTGCAAATTAGAAAGAGGAAAGCTTAATGATTATTGAGTCAGTGATCAAAATCACATTCGCTGCCTTTAGAAATATAGAATAAAAGGTGTTATTTGCAGACTAGTGCTTTAATTTGCTGACATAAGTACCGAGTGTTCTTCAGCGGTCAGCAGAGAATATACTTCACAGAGGTCAGCACACGACGGCTATTTAATGGACAACTCATTTCAACAGATCATTAGCATTTTATTACTGGCATCAGACTGATTAAATTGCTCGACTCCAGGAGGCATTTATGTATAACAAATCAGAGCGTAAGCCGCTAGAACATTACAAATCAATGGATCAAAACTAAATTTCGAAGTGATTTTAATTTGCACTTGAGATTCACTGCAATACAGACCAGGTTGGTAAATGCTTTTAAGCCTCCAGGAAAGTTTGAACAATAAACTGTGCTCAACACTGCACCTTATTCATCGAACACTTTTAATATACACTCTGTTTCAATTTCAAAAGTTGTTTTGTTTGCCATTTTGAGATGATAGATTTGATACTAATGTTCCAGCTTAGGAATCATATTATAATAATAATGATTATGACGATTTTAACCTTTTCTTTTTGTGTGGCAGTTTATTTTGTGTGAGCTAAGCAGTCAAATGACGATAATGTTTGTTCATTTTGACGTAAGACTTTCAAGTTTCTTTTTACAAAGTTTATTAACCCATAACACACTTCATTCTAGCTTTTCTTTGATATACAATTTACAAAATTAATAATTAATTTATTTGACTGGTTTCAGATTTCTGAAATCGTCTAGCCTCAGGAGAGTCATTCTGCAGAGACGATTCAAAGAGACTTATTTGAGTTTTGGAAACCTTGCTGAAAGTGTCTACATCAAACCCTCTCCAACACTTGTGCAGAATATCCAAACTTGCAGGACTCTACTTGTCGGATTTATCAATCACACATGAAAGACATTTCCATGAAGATGACAACATTAATACAGCAACCTCGCAACACAAACGGGATGTTCCATCCGGCGGCTAGGTTACAGCATAGCTCACATTCAATGTCCTCTATGGGTAGGAGACTGTTTGATGCTATACGTGACAGTCATATGATGCAGGTGAGTGAAGATATCAGTGTCAATATCAAAAGTGATATGATTCTGGCGAACCAGACACTACCAAGACGGGTTCAAATAAAAAAGATTCAGACTCTTTACAAATCACCCTCAGAAAACTGACATTACCACTCAGCGAGTTTACGTGGCAGAGGACCTAAGGTTGTTGAGTATATAGGTACATGTATGTCATCTCTGCAACAACAATTGCTCAGGATTTAAACTAAGCTAAGCCAAAATCAAACAAAGTTTGGTTCCCTTGAGTTGCCATTCAGAGTTTTTAAACTCAACAGGACAACGAGCTGAATCGCTGTGTTGGGTTATTTTTTTTGCACCATAGCATTTGTCAGTATGCATGTGAACAATCTCAAGCCATTTTGTTGCAGACTTGGGTTTATTCTACATTGGTAAATGATTGTGTTGTAGGTAAAAGTGCTTGTGTATAAAAACCAAATTAACATCAACACCACAAACAGCCAGGGTGAAAACAGTCTGATAGAAGCACTCCGGATCAAGGATGAAAAGAAGAGAAGAGTAGTTTTCTCCTTTCTTCTGAAATGTGGAATCGATGTGCATCATCGAGATAAAGTTACAGACAGAGGTAAATCATAAACTAAAATTTGAACTTATTGTGAGGCAATCAGTCTAAGAAAGTTGACAGGAAACTGCTCATTGCAAATTTTTGCTGTCAGAGGCGTTTCCCATGGCAAGGTATGTTTGGCTGTCATTGATAAGTAGTGGAAAGAAACCTCTTGATGCTGTCAGTTATGTTATCACAAGGCAGCAAATTTTCACAACTTAATACAATAGTGTGGATTACAAGTGAATTATTTACACAGCAATATTTACAAGTCCATTATAATCAATATTAACAATTATTTGATCGGAAAACAATTATATCTACTTATGGATTAAAAGCCTTGTAAGAGCTCTCAGTTTCCAAGGCACGATAAGCTCGTTTGAATCTTGAGTTACAGTGAGCACGGGCTGTCGAGCTCGTGCAATGTATCAGAGTTTCAACCTGAATCAGGATCTAAGGCTACACCAGCAAAGCAACCTAATTTCTTACCAATGTGCTAATCTAATGTTTTAAACAGGGGGTAAATGTTCTGCGATAAAGAGCATTTGTCTTCCGTAATTGGCTAATAGCCTAAGCAAAACATTCACACCCCCAACTGAGTTCATGACGTAATCGAGCATGAGTACAGTCAGGAGATCAATTTACCAGTAAAATTCATGCAAACTTTGCATGGGTGATAAACCACCTACGGTGAAAAAATCCTTTTTTTGAAAAATGGCAATTACAATCTAAAAACTTTAAAAAAATCATGGTAGCTGCAACCATTAATATCTCATAGTCGATCATAGAGAGGAGTTGGATATCACATTTAGTACCTTGAACATAGTCATAACATCAAATGGAAATTTCATTTTAGATTCGCTAGAATGGGCAGCTAAGCTTGGAAGAGAGAAGCAAGCGTTACAGCTGCTCAATGGTCCGATGATGGAATATGACTTCATGCACAGAGACTGTGAAGGTTTAACAGTGCTTCACCACGCCTCACACCATAACCTGGAGAGTCTGATGAAGGCCGTGATAAAGCGCTTAGCCAGGTACTTGATATCAGTCGATATTCCAGATAGTTGCGGAGTAACTCCATACACACAAGCAAAACGCTTGGGACATGACAACATAGCCCAAGAGCTAGCCATGGCTGGGGCTTCTATACACAGGGCTGACAATTATTCATCTCATAAAGCTGAGAACAAATCTAGCAGCCATTTTGAAAATCAAGCGATCAAGCTGAAAATAAATGGAAGACTTCCACAGCTAAAGCGTCTTCTAGAGGTCACGACCTCCACAAGAGTCAAGAAACGAAGTCTTCAGGCATCAAATAAGCCTCAACTAAACTCTCAATATTCTGTGTCTGATGTATCATCACTTCTTCATATGAAGAAAGAGGGAGTCATGGTTGAAAGCTTTGTGCACAGCACAAAAGAAGACATTGATCAACATACTACAACTGGAGTCGAGTCTACAAACTCCTCACATCATTCGACCAATCACAATAACTCTGTAATCGTCCTGAGTGATATTTTTTCCATGGCAGCTGAGCAAATGACACGCTCTTTTTGTAAGCCCGCACAACGTCCAAAACCCAAGAAGCCAGTCTTTCAGAAGATTAAACCATCTAAGCGATCCACTCTTGCCGCAATCATGAGAAAGCCGACACATGACACGCCTGGCATGCAATCAGATCGCAAAAAGGCCCATAGTAAAAAGTTTAGTGCAAAGAGTGATTTGGGGACAAAGTTTGCTGTCATACCCTCAATAGTGACCTCTACAGCTGTTGCATAATTTTGACTTCATTGAACAAGACCATAAAGGAGCTTATGTTTAAGCTATAGCGTCTATTTATTATTGTTCTATAGCATTACCAACTTTATGACCCTATCATAACCAAATCTTTCATTTATGCAATTGATTTCACTAGCAGCCAGCAGCCTGTTTTTATGATCTCAGTTTGATAAATATACTGCGAAATTTTTCCAAGAGATAAAGAAAAATACTATTTTGTTTTTCAAGATAAATCAATCATCATCTATCATATATCTCGCATCGAGAATTTTATTATATCCATGACAGACAGAGAAATATAGTGTTGACTAGAAACTGCAAAATATATTATTCCATTTAATGGAGGCATTATTACCAACTGGGCAAAGGTTTCATCCTTTCAGTATGTTGAGTACAGGGTTGCTCTCTGCAACCTTGTACAGAGTGTGTGTAAACGATACCCACCTAGAAGCCATTACTGATCTCAATGATCATAAGGTTGTCGACTTCATCACAATTGCAGGATTTAATTTCCTATCAACCCCTCTCTAGCCTCATATGGAGGGCATGTGGAGATTGATTTGAGTCAGCAGGATGATATTTCTCATAGAAATTGTGAATGATCTCAACCACTCTGAACCCAAACTTGAGGTACAGACTAAGTGCAGGGTTTGTCATTGATACATGTAACGAAACATCTTTACCCATACATGTCTGCAATAAAAGAGATGCAGTTAAAGTGAGAAATTGACCTCTAGACAGCACTATGTACCACTTAGGTAACTATGTAAACAAGCTGTCTGTAATCTGTATTACAAGGCAAATCTCAAATGCAAACAAGGATTTTTAAATCATATTTGAAGCAAAGTCAGGAATGAGACAACATGACCCGATGAAAAAATATCTTAGTTTTGCCATGTACAATGTCATGATCGATGAAAATAATGTCAGGAGGCCAATGGCTACAGAGTATCCCACAATGCAACTTGGAATTTTCAGTGATACGAAGGGGAATAATAGCACACATTTGGGTCTGATAACCCTGATAATTGTGGGATCGATGCGAAAAGCACCTATCAAAATTGACCTAACTTAATATTATCAAGAGGACAATCGCTATGGTGTATCCCACAATGTAATTTTTGGAATTTCCAGTGATACAAAAGGGAAAAATAGCACAGATTTGGGTTTGATCTTCCTGTAAATTGTAGGGTGGGTTTCCTAAAAACCCTTATCGACATTGACCACCTTAGAATACCTGTATAGAAGCTATCCCTGCACCTACAGAGTATCCCACAATGCAATTTGTTTGAATATCCCATGATACTAAGGAAGTTATAGCACATATTTTGGCATGATAACCCTTTGAAGGGTGGGATTGTGTGGTGATGTCCCTAACAATATTGACCCAACTTAGAATACCTGTATAAGATGGTACATCATGATGGAAGCTATCCCTGCACCTCTCCACTCGGGATGTGTGTATATGAATGAGATATAGGCTTCATCATGGCTAACATCTGGCACCATAAACGCGAACCCGATTATCAGCTTCTTATACATCGATACACAGCTGAAGTCTGAATAGTGTAGGCATTCTGAAACTGTAACATTGTTAGGCAGGCCTGTTTGGTATGCGGTCATAAATTGAAGAACATGAGCGCAAGGCTTTAAACAGTACATCATAAAATTCCTGGTTTTGCCTTATCCGTGTTTGACATTATGCGGATATTAAAAATTAGACACAGTTAATTAAAGTAAAGGACATATGACAGGGTCATAGCCCATACATCAAGCAGCAGTTGACTTTGCTCAAGAACAGAGACTAGACACAAATAGCCGACTACATGACTCGTGTCAACAGAGACATGGAATATCAGCTTCAGTATAAATAATTAGGTTATCTAGAATCTTAATTATTTCTCCATGAGGGTGAAACCGATATGGATTGTTCTATGTGGGAAGTTTGTATGAAAAAATTCAATGCGATTCTTGAAATGAAGAAAAATATTCATTAAAACGTTGAATGAAGATGCAATATGTTTAAAATATTAAAACTGAAGACTTCTTACGATCGATGGTAGGCCAGAAAGCTTGATGACACATTCTGTTGATGACTGGTATATGTTCAGCAGACACATATCTATAATCTATACTATCAGCTGAATCTTTATATATGTCTCCTTCAGTCTGCCTCTTAGTTCTAAAAATAAACTGTTCAGGGAATAACAGACATTGCAGACAGGGCAGCATATATTATTCAACTGATTATTATTCATTCATGACCAAAATCTAAGGTACATCACACTTTATTCCATCTTGGGGGGGGCCCTATAAAAGGAGGGAGAGGATAACTTCTGACATTTCAACCGTGTTGGTTTTGAGAAAATACAGGCAACAGATTAGTTAAGGGGCTCAATCTTTAGTGTGGGCTTCAACCATCACACTCACCGAATTATGGACAATGAACAGACAGACACGTCTGCTATGTATGATTATGATGCAAAAACAGTGTTGATGAAGATAGACATCTCATACCTGATTTCGTTCAGCAGTTTCAATTTTGGCGGTTTAGTTTCATAATCTCTCCAAATATAAGCTTTCAGTATTCTGTAATCAAGAACATAACACAGTCAGCCATAGCAGTCCATAAGATGAATCAGAGGAAGCGTTACCATTTCATGAACGTTTGAAATTCATGTTGATGTCAAGCTAATGAATCATTGTATATCCATTATAGTAAAAAACGGCATTTTAGCCACATGGTGTGTCTGCATAACCTATCTGATTTTCTGCGAAACTAGAATAAAAGGTTTTCAGAATTAATTCCTTTCATTACCTGGAGGTGTACTGGCTCCGGATATTTTTAGGCTGCTGGTTGCTTGAGCCATGAAGTCTGTTCAAGAATGGCACAAAGTGGCTAGTACTATCTATCGGGATGGGAATCTAAATATAGAGAATCAGAGAATAAATAAAACAATAATGGCATACAAACACACTTGAATATTCCTTGGATCAGAAAGGAAAACACCAAACATCTTAACTTCTCACATACCATAAAAAGTTAAAGAACATTTTCAACATATATATAAAACCTGCTTGATGCTTGATATTTGTTTCGAAAACTTTGATCACTGACATAAAGCGGTTTACAAGACTATGTGTTCAACTGTTGATCCAACCGATAGTGACTGAATATGCCATCTGTTTTTATAAAACCTTATAACGTTACCTGGAATCTATCTAATACACTCTGTTGTTTCAGCAAGGCTGTATTATGACTGCTGGATACGACGGGAGCAGACAGCCCTGCTGACATTCCAGCTTCAGATATAGTTTTTCCGCCCTGCTCCGAAGGATTTGAGCTTGACGGTAAATACTGAGCCTCTGATTCAGTGAGATAACTACTGATATCAAACACTGGCAGGCCTTGAGATCTCTTCACCTGTGAAAATAAAATAACATGTGATGCTAAATAATGATCATCGCCTGTATAAATTGTTTAAAAATTACATCCAATAAATCATTACAGAAGCGTTCACATATGTTACCTGTTACCAGATGCCAAGGTATCAAGTCTTCATAACAGGTTATATTGCACCTGGCTAAAGTAAAAAAGGAGACAAGCATCAGCTCTGGTGAGCCAAGGTCTTTTGTTCAAAACTATTGTTCTACAGACTTACCTTCCTAACATGCAGCTGTCTTCTTAGCAGGCGAAGTTTAGCTGTCTGGTTTTCCTTTTTGCTCAGTAATTTGTTTAGGTCTAATAGCATCTTTTCTTCTTCATACACAGACCACCTCCTGTACCTGGAATGAATCACACAACAAATAATATCCGTAAAAAATATGTTATACATAGGTCCAGTTGCATTACGAAACGGTAAGAGGTGGGATGATTTTATCCTATAGTTTTTACAGACATCATAATACAGTATGTGAATTCCTAAGTCTTAAGAATTAGAAGAAAAAAACAGTAATAAATCTAAAAACAAAAGACCAATGGAAGGTCAATAAGGGGGAGTTCAGTGGAAGAATGAAGCGGATCATACTCAAAAATGAGAGGACAAATCCCCAAAACATGCATTAAAAATTAATACGGAAGAACAAAATGCCCAGTAGCATGAAATATTCAAACCCATTTTGAGACTTACTTGATTGCAGTTGGAGCTGGTTTCTCCTCAGGCTGTGCATCAGCAACTGGTGAGGGAGATTGAGAGACGGGTTCCGGTAAGCTCTCAGTAATCTGACCACGTGAGGGTTCTACTGCTGGGGTTAAAGCAGGTTCATTTATCTGATGAGAGTCCTTGTTATGGTTGCGGACACTGTTGTAGTTAGTTGGCTCAGCTGTAATAAGATGTTTTCACATGTTTACCGCTAAATACAGATTTGAGGACTTGTCTTCTGATGTCCATATTTTAAGCGATGATTCATGTACAAACTGATGATACTGAAAAAACAGAAGGAGTTCAAACTAATTTTAGCTTTATCTAATTTACCTTTTATACATGGAGCAGATATCTGAGCCAAAGTTTCCTGTGCCATTGCGTTTTCTTTTTTGTCCTCCTCAACAATCTTAGCGTGGGCTTCACAAGACTTAGTCATTTTAGAGTGACGAGTTGGGTTTTCCGCAACAGGTAAGTCATTTAAAAACTCATTATAGAGATCACTAGTGTCGGGCTGCACTGCAGGGTCTATGGCAGCAGACTCCTTGTTATATGATAGACCAAGCTCTTCACCGATACTAGTTATATCACTAATGACTAATCCAAGGTCATCAATCGGCGAAGTATTGCGGTCATCAGTAATAGCCTGCATTTGCTCGTTATGTTCTGCTGCCCTGACTGTGCTCGTCATGATGGCAAGGTAAGACTCACTAAGAGTTGTATTAACATCTTCAGATTGACTTTTGCTCGGTCCTGCAGCATTTGTGATAGGTACTGAAGATGTGGTTGCACTTGCGGTGACCTTTTTCCTACTGTACTTGCGAGTGATCTGCACAAAATCCTACAAGATAATCAGGAGATTATAACTTAATATCGCCTTGTCTGATGTGTTTAATGATTTTGGTAAAAATGCATGCGTTACAGGTTTCATTTTTTACGCCACACATTAAATTTTGCCATTAAAAACATGAGTAAGTTACCAGCAACACAATTTGAAAGGAGTTAGTGCTTGTATACATACATCCGAGATCGTTTTCCGTTTTCTAGCTGCCCTTGAACTTCTCCCTGCAATCAATGAATATGACAAATAGGAAAGTTCATCTCTTCCAGTGGTATGTCATTGAGAAATCTATGGCATGTATAAACATTCCCACAAAGAGAGTTAGCGTCAGGTTACACTCTTGTAGTTACTGACTTCGAGATTACTCTAGTTTACCAAGAATGGTCTTTCTAGTGAACATGAATGGAAAAATGGTCGACTTTTTTAGTATCCACCATTCCTTCTCATCATAGATCAGTTATATTAATTTGGTATGGTTTTAACCATTGATATGAATTCACGGATCAGTGGTGGAATACACAATATGGCTAATAGTGGAGAAATTACATCAGTATGTAACTTAGTGTCAGTTAATGGATCTGGCATCGAGACGTGTATCCCTGATCTGGTCTCTGTATCTCGCGTCAGTTTAGTTTGAGTACCTAACATGTAGGCCTACCCGCCTCTAATTAATCGAATTGGAGATGGGTTGTCACGCCAAACCAATTCCTTCTAATGGTACTCAAGCTAAGTGAATTAATTCACTCTCTCTACCATCACAATCAGCGATATACATGCAATATTATATCGCGTGATCAGTGTGAATATGGACGCAAGTTGCTTGTCAAAAGTTTTACAAGAGGTCTCTGTAGCATTACTGAACTTCTGGATACAAGTCCCTGACTTAATCTGCACCAGAACATAAATGGAATATATATATATCCGTATATCAGTGGTTTTAACTGCATGCTCTCCCGTACTGTTATCACAAATCTTACCTTCTCTGCTGGCCATGATGAATAGCTCAGCTTTCTTTCTGTTTGGTTGAAAGGTTCTGCTTTACATTTGTCTTCTTCCAGCTCCATGAAAAAAATGAAAATGCATAACAATAACAATCATAAGTATTCTCTCGGCTAAATTCTAAAATCTGCGGTGGACGTGAACACCATTGTGATGGGAGTTGAAGCAAGGAGCAAGGGGGGGGGGGTGTTGGGTGAGATAATTCTCTCTCACTCTCCCCCACCCATAGGACTGCCCAAGATTAGGCAGCCTTTTGCCCTTTGCTAGAAGTAAATAATGTGGCCTTACGGTTAAAACCACAGGCTTAATTGAGCATGTCCCATAATAAAGGGCATTTACATAGGTGACTATACTTGTAAATTTCAGATAAAGGCGCTAACACCCAAACAGTGCCGTGACCATGAATTCCAATGATCAACCCCTCCCCTCAAACATGTCTTGGGGTCTGACTGATTATGAACATAATTGAGGCAAAGATAAGTATGCATGCTTGTTACTCCAGATGCCTATGCCATGGTAAATGGTCTATGCTGTGAATGTCACTAAGCTTTATCTCAAGAGGCCCATCTTTGTTTTGGGGTCTTCAAATTGAGATAATAATTTTAAGGCTTACTTACCACTTACTACTAAATAATAGTGAGTCATTATTATGGGACTTACATGTCTTTACTTTGCCAATGTCCACCATCAACCACCCAAAAGATTGATACTCATACTGGACATTGGCAAAGTAAAGACAATATGTAAGTTAGTTGTATACCAGATACTTATACTTGACCATGGGTAAAACATTTATTTCTTGGTACAGCCATCAATGAACTCAAGGAAGAGGGAGTTCATTGCAGCCATGCATCTAATACCATTACATAGGTCATTTTGCTTACCCCTTAGATAACAACAAAGGTCAAGTGTTACAGCCAGATTTGTCACACATGTGAATAAATTATTGAAGAGGTGCCCAACAAGAAAATATTGTGCAGACATCCAAGGTGAGCTCTTTGCTTAAACTGTAAAATGATAATCAAATTCTTTACCTGTAGCATACATAACACAGCATATAAATTGTCCTTGACATTTTATAGCTGGCCCAGAACATAGTGAACATTTGGAGGCCAGAGGAAAAAACCCCCAATCTACAGTAAGAATTTGGACTACATTATTGTTTTTCAAATTTAGTTGGAAAATCCAGAACCCAGCTTCAGCAGGTTCCATGTAAGCAGGTGCACTCTGACTGGATAAAATAAAACCTTATCTGACTAACAAAAATAAAAATACAGGTTAACGGTACTTCGAAACACTACCTTGTAGAGTTGACCAAGGAGTTAGGAAAGTGTGAGTTGACTTGTTTCATCAGGGTTTCATTGTTTCATCAGATCATAGACAGCAGGTCACTGACAGTTGATTTGATGAGTTGCAACTCATCAAATCAACTGTCAGTGACCTGCTGTCTGTGCTCTAAGGTCAATTAGTGCTAAGCTGAGTAAAAAAGTCTTCAGTTGCTTCTACTGTGTTCAGTTCTTCAATACTGACTTATGTTGTTGGGTTTGGATCTCCAAGGAGTAACAATGATTCCTTGTATCCAAAGTTTTCCTGTGGAATCTCACTTGTATTTGAGGTCATGCTAGTTTGCAGCCAAGTTAATCCAATGAAATAAACCTCCAGGAAGAACAACTGCAGTCACATGACCAATTGAGGTGTGTGCAGTTGGTTCAGAGTTGTCCTCTCAAAAACACACTAAATTGGAAACATAACTCCATGATAGCCCAAGTTCTTTTGTAGCAATTAGGGGTGGGTTACACTGAATACACTGACTCACTAGAAAATAACCGCAATTCTGTGAATATGCTTAGTGATGAGGCTTGATGGCCATGGTGTTGACACCAAATATTCTCATAACTGATGGTTTATTTCACTAAACTGAGACATGGAACTATAGAAAAGATGCTCATTGACAGTTGAGGTGCCATCCTTTGCAGATATACCATGCTTAAACCTCAAAAATAATGCAGAGAAAAGTCATTAAAATGTTAATTTTTCACTCTATAAATCCGGGAATCTCTATGCAGAACCCATAATTGATCAATCTAAAAACATGTGGCTATGGGCTATATTGCAAAGAACATATACCTTGCAGGTAAATACATTGAACATTCACATTTTGATTGTAAAATGATGAAAAACTCATTAAAATCAGCATATACAAGCAAGATATGCTGAGGAATGTGTCATCTGACTCTAAATCATGGAATGTTGGACAGGCAGTTGAAGGTATGAGTCCTGTTATTCCTCATAACCATGTGTCATCATAAACAATTACTCCTAGTGATTGCAATTTCATTTTTTACTGATCACTCTCTAATTTCAAGTGACCATTATTTATGCATGCACATCATTTTTCAATTTTTCGGAATTAGCCAATCAGCAGCCAGCTTAACTATGAGTTGTTCTTCCTGGAGGTTTAGTTCATTGGTTAATCTATAGCAGCTGAGCGATTCTTTTTTTCTTGGTTGACTTTGCAGTTGATGTGAGTCGGGTGCTCCAGTCAGCAATTTGCGAGTTGGTCCTTACTCGACAACAGGAGCACTTGATCACTTGGCTTGCACAAACTGACTCTGGCACGTGACGTCACTTACTACAACAACATTCTGTCTTGTTCTGGAGGGTCCTGGGTTGGGGAGATGGTTAGGGGCAGCTGGACTTGCGATGCCAAGGTGGTTGACTGGCTTGACCCTTACTTAGGATCACTTGAGTTTATATTCCTGCCGATTTAGATGATGCTGTCCATTTGCCTTAGTTGAACATGAGTATCTTTGTTTTAATTTAGATTTTCAAGCTTGACGAAGAGTGTTATTGTAATTGATTGCAAACAACTGCAGCGTTGTCAAATTTTGTTGGCTTTCATGGGCTGTAACTCTCTATCTGTATTCATTGCGGGTCGTCGTGAAAACGTAACATAGGAGAATGTGATCATAATAGGTGACAGTCTAGAAAAATAAATTTGAAAAGAGTGTTTTCAATTTTTTTACAAAAAAATGTGATTTAAAGTTGGCAGAAGAAATAAATTTATAGTCACAAAGAAACACATTGTTTACCTTACCGGAACAGACTTATTGTAACAGTTGCATTGTAATGATAGTTGCTCTTTCCAACTCCCTTCATGGCTGGGGCTAGAGCAGAAAAGTACCATCTACCATGTTCACCATACCCCTCCCCCTTTACCAAACAGGAGCTATCTGATGTAGCAATTGGGTTGACTCTGACCAGATCAGAGCCAAACTTGTAACTAAGGGTACGGACATTTTATCATATGATCCAGGTTCGATTTTCGGCTGGATATAATTTCTGATTGGGCACTAAAGACCCATATATCTAAGCCAGGATTGTTCGGATCAAGACCATAATTACTGTGTCTTTGCACATCGCCCTCAATTAAATGCCTCAATGCTAATGCTCCATATATTGTCCTGTCTTGGTTTATTATTAAGTCTATGGGCTGCCCATAAAATCTAGAAGAAGACCCATAAGACCTTGCTGAACAATTTTGGTTTTTTATAAAACAGAAAATACACCTTGTTTAGTTTTAGCTCATTTTAGGCCAAGCACTTTTTTTGTCACTGAAGCCATCACGATGTCATAGAATATGATTCCGAAATGTGAATGTGAATGTGAATTTATCACAAACCCCAACCAAGACAATATCGTGGAGCTACACCACTGCATACCAGATGAACAATTGACCGATCAATTACTTGGCTAGGCGATGATTACAATGTTCATGAAAATGTGTCATATTTCTTCAGTTAGCTATAAACGTGTTATTAGTATGTCTATAAAATACCGGGTTGTGATACTATATAGAATATAAAATTAAAATTGAACAGTTGCAGATATTGTATGGAGAACGAAAGTTTTATCCAAGCAGCAAAAGATTCGTGTGTTAAACCTACTCTTCGCTACTAACTTTGTTTTTATAAAACGAATGTTGTCAAGCTCTTCAAATTCTTCGTTGAATAATGGTCACTGTGTATTGCTTTGATTTCTTGTACAACAAAGCTCAAAATCTGCAATCATCTCGTATCCTTCTTTAGTACCTAGATTGTTTTTTCACCATTATTTGCCGAAACTGGCGTTACTTTCTGAATCTAAATTGATTCGACTTGTGTTTTTCTAGTATTGAAGATACATCAGTTGTGATACAACATCTGATTTTTAATCAATTAAAGCCATGTCAGCTAATTGGTATGATGGAGTTAAGGGTCTTCTTCTGGATGTAACAGGAGTGCTTTATGAAAGTGGCCCTGATGGTGGAGTAGTCATTCCTGGCTCTGTTGACGCCATTAACAGGTAAGGATACTGATAATTTCACTGATACACTTGAAATAATCTTGAAAATTCTGTAAACTCCTCCCTACTCTGCAATCATTTGGCTATCTTGGTACGTCAAAGTAGCAACATTGGTATAATGAGGTTAGGATTGATTACCATGTAAGGTCCACAGTCATACAGATTTTGTCAAAGACAATGGATGGCAAAGAAGGATGGTATGTAAATGACGAAAAATTATACCTTGAATTCAATTATAGACATAATGATAACTATTTCTAGACTTAGAGCTAGTGGACTTCCATTCAAGTTGATATCTAATGAATCGACGGCCCCCAAAGAGGGATTTGCTGCCAAATTGAAAGCACATGGATTTGACGTATCTACAGCAGATATGCTCCTCCCTGGTCCTGCTATGGCCGCCATTCTGAACCGTGAAAAGCTGAGGCCACATCTTCTCGTTCATCCAGGTATGTCTAATTCAAAATAATCTTGAGAATCAATATGAATGATATGTTACGAAACATTTAGGTAAGTGTTTGTTGGTCTTCATTATTTTCTATTTAAAGCAAAATTATTAACAATTACCGATGAACCAACATGCTATTCTCCATGGTATTTCGCTCATAACCTCTTGGTCATTTGGTCAATCACCTTCTTTCTTTCACATTATATCAATCAATGTCTCCAACCAGACATTGTAAAGTTTCAAGGATGGATGCGCATAGTTTCCTTAGATATAGCCAGATATAAAATGCTCCTCCAGATTCTATTTATTTGCTTGTTTTGATGGCTCCCTGCAGGTCACATGGCTTGTCGCTATTAATTAAGTTATTTCAGTCTAATGAAAGAGGTGGCTGTTGTGATAATATCCTTCTTGGTACAGATAAAGATGGTTTAGCAATTTAGTCTTGAGACTTCATGAATTTCCATGCAATGGATATCCAAAATATAGGAGTTGCCCTCTGTTAATCAAGGAAAAAACAACTCTTAATTTATGAAGTTTGTCCAATTGAAAGCAAAGGGGCTGGGCATTTCCAATTCCAATTCTCCTTGCTGAAATTATTGAGTAGAGTATTGAATTACTTGTTTGATCAAACACAGTCACCTGTAACAACATACCCAGAATATAGTATGTTACATGTTCTAAGGCGCTGTTGTAAAAAGTGGGCCAAGTATTGTATATATGCTATATCGTATTTATCCCCATATGGTTCCCAGGTTCTGTGGAATCTACTTATTATGATGTGAAAGAATGGAACTCTACTTCAGTTTTTTGTTGTTGTTGCAGATTTATTGGACGAGTTTGAAACATGTGATAAGGATAACCCAAACTGCGTAGTGATGGGTGATTGTCAGGAGCACTTTACTTACGATGCTTTGAATAAAGCATTTACTCTTCTCATACAATGTGACCCTGCTGACCGAAATTTGTTTGCTCTCGGTGCTGGGTATGTTTTAAGTGTCATATTATGTTCTCTGGGGGCAACTAAACATGTTTAACATCTCGCAGCTTGTGACCATAAAAGGGGAGCTTCTCAAACAACATACCTTGCCTCCCCATAGTAATGTGATGCGACCATAGTTTAGTACCACAGTGCTGTTGCGTCAATAAACCTGTTTCTCTGTCTGTTTTTCAAGTGCCTGCTCCAATTTAGCACAACAGCAATGATGTTGGAATTGCCAGTGTTTCATATTTCCCTTATATAACCCTCTAAAAAAATGATTGTGTTACAGAAAATACTACAGCGAAGGTGGTCATCTGGTGCTTGATGTTGGTTCTTATGCAAAAATGCTAGCTGTAAGTTAGATCTAGGCCCAGTGATCGTATCAATCACTTATTGCTATTGGTCAAAGCTATGTGAACTCTTGATGCTCTTTGAGCAAACTACTGTTATTTTATCCAAAATAGTTTTTGCTTGGCTTATGGAGTACGATAAGCTTTTAATATATTAGTCTATAGTTATATCATTGTCATGTGCTTGTGTTTTTACTGCAGCCTGTACTCAAATCAAGATTTCATGTAAATGTTTCTAACTGCAAGCTAGGTAAAAAAGTTTTCTCTGTTTGAAACTGATTATTTCTTTGTAGCACGCATGTAGCTGTGAAGTAGTTACATGCGGCAAACCTGATGCCACATTCTTTGGCCAAGGTCTAAAGGAGTTAGGACTAGATGCCAGCCAGGTAAATTATAAGCATATCATTATAGTGGGCCCTGGTGATTATGAAAATATTATAGGTGAGCACATAATATTTCATTTCATTTGTTGTTTGCCATCAATTTAAATGAGTGAGTCAAATTTATATTTCGATTGCAGCTCGCACCACACATTGATTTAGCAAAGATTTTAATATGCTGCAAAGATACATATTATATAGTAAATATTTTGACTACCATATTGCCAAGAATTCATTGATGATATATTGTCCTAGGTTGCTATGATAGGAGATGATATTGTGAGCGATGTTGGAGGGGCGCAAGCCGTGGGTATGAAGGGTTTACAAGTACGCACAGGAAAATACAGGTAACTTATAACATATGACTCAGCTCAATATCTAAAATCTCCCTGCAGCCAAATTCTGATTACATAGAAAAGGAGATGTTTATGCAAATTTTACGAAGATCCAGGAAAGATTCCCTAATTAATCACTGATCACATGGGATTTGATTTTATTCAACCTTTTCAGGTACAGCAAGGGCTACAAAATTTGATTATTCTGAGATACCAACAATGTTATGTGTGAATTTGTCACTCCTTGGGAATTAAAATTGACTAGATGTTCAGTGGATTTTGGAATCAGAAACTTTTCCAGTTTTAAACGAGCTCTATTTAAATAACCAAGGACTGAATTTCATTCAACTCTGATCGAGGAGTTATGATGACTGTTCCAGTTGCTCACAATACTTTTCTCATATTCAACAGGAAATCAACCGATGAGCCTCATCCAAAAGTTAATCCTGATGCATATGTCGATAACCTGGCCCAAGCTGTGGATCAACTTCTTTCCAAGAACTGATAATTGCTCGAATTCTTGCTAATCATTAAAATGTAAGACTGCTGCTTTTAAGCTCATTTAGACCATTAGGATTCGACTTATGCAAAACTTCGTCTGACAGAAAATGAGGTATATTCATAGTCAATTTTTCAATTTGGAGGTGATCAGTGTTTCTCTATCATCATCAGGCTAAAATAAGCATTTATCGAATTAGACCCAATTATCACAAGCACACCTTTATTCTTCTTTGTACACCAGATATCATGTGTTTTAATGTTGTTTGTTTTTAATCTTCTATATATTTCCATAAATAAATATTTAAATAGTTTTAAATAATTTTAATGGTATTGTCAAGGGTATGAAATCAGGGAGTTTTGAACTAACTCCCTATGTATTTGGTATTGAAGTTGTCTTCTGTCATCACTAGGTAAGACAACTCTTTAAACTCAACAAATAAGTTTAAATATTCAATAATTGTGCTTGTTCATTGCTCCTTGCTTGCTCAAAACCAAACCAAGACAAATCATACCATGCTACAGCCACCATGGACACAATCAGTGCTTATAGAAGCTAACAAATCATTGACAAAAAATAATTATAAAGGAATATCACGTAAAGGGGAAATTGTTCACACTGGTTGGATTTCCTGTCAGTTTCCAAAACAACTTTCCAAGAGTTTGCCAAAATCTTGGACCTTATTATTTTAATCCAACCCTTACTCACAAATGTCCTACATGTACATGACCCAGATAGACTACACCCCAACAGGAGATGCCTCTCATCTATATTCCCAGTCAAGGGCATGAAATAGAAGAGGGAATATCAATCATGAATCAATAGTGGAGAGATTATTTTGTTATAATAAATAAATAATACTTTTATATGTGTGTATATAATTTTGGCTAATAACCACTATCATCATTAATGTGTGTGTGCTTGCTTGACAATGGACCACACATATGATTCAAGTCGGATCCAGTCTCCAAACTACCAATAACTCCTGATTTGACCCAGGAGTAAAAGGCCAGGGGCAGGGTACTCCTCCTTGCTTTGTTTCTGTAATTGTTGTGGCAAATGAGTACCAAGTAACAGGACACACAGTCAATGGTGACAGTACTGGCTAAGTCACAGGTCTACTCCAAAACCTTGGTCTCTGGCATGTTTGGGCAGCCCCCAAAGTTTTGGAGAAGGCCTGTGATAGGACTTCCTGCTTTGACATTCCAGCCATATATAACTGTATGACATGTTGATCTATCGTGCCCAACCAACCAGTCCAATTTCATTGTGTTGGCCTTGATTTGTTGTGTAGCTTGAGAATATCCAATGGTAGCGAGTCAAGTGATACTGTCTAGGGATGGGTTCGCTCAGAACCAATCTCGCTCAGGCAAGGTCGATTAATGATTATAATGAACCCAATGAGTTCATTGTTCTACCTACTTGACATTTAGTGATCCTTTATAAACCAACACCCAATAGAGACCTTGTGAATCTCTCTATTATCAAGGTCTATTTGTCTATGTTTATCTTTTCTAGAGTCAGGAAATCATGGATCGCAACTCTGAATCTTTAGTAAGTGAGATATTTCAGACTGCATTTTATCAGAAATACAAAGTTTGTAGGCCCTTTGTCACGCATCTGAGAATTCACTTCTTTGGACTTGATAATGGCAATGATAAACCATGGGATAAACAATGAGGTTGCATCTCAAACCAACTTTAATCTGTCCGTGGCCTGCATATGGCATCAACTAGTCTGAGTCCCCCAGACTTTCCCCCAACTGCCTGACGGCCATCCGTGATTCAGGCATCAGTGAAACGAAAATTAAATCATCTGAGCCTGTTGGCTCTTACGGCAAAAACTCATAAGAATAAGAAACCCTAGTTTGAAAATTGATACTGTCAATATGGTTATATCAAATTAATTATTTAGTAGCCTTTTCCTTGCGTTGTTGTAGATGAGAGCCAGTATCAACCAAAAGCTTGTTGAGACTGGTGAAAGTGAGAGACTCAAAGAAATTCTTCGCACCAGGTAAATAATGTCTGCTAGTATTGAGAACTTATGGATTTACATTGACCGGTGTGTATTTCAACCTTGCCAAATTTTGTCAAGCAACTTGACCTGTTAAATATATTGTAATTAGGAGAAAAGATTTCGTAGCAAGTAGTCTTCATGGAAATGCATCATGGTACATTGAGGGCACATTTTATTCATATCATTTTCCAACTATTCATTGTGGAACTATAATTAAGCTCATTGATATGATCAGGGAGTTTGGAACAAACAGTAATTACCAAAACGTTTTTGTCACAATCTGCTGAAATTTGGAATTGCATGCTCTCATACTTTTGAACAGCAACACTTCAAACAAGCTAAATATATTTATGACGTTTGTCATCCAACACAGATTGATCGAATGTGGCTGGCGGGATGAGTTGAAGGCTTACTGTAAAGAGATTGTGAAGAGGAAAGGATTAGAACATGTGACAGTTGAAGATTTAGTAGCAGAGACAACTCCTAAAGGCAGATCAATGGTACCTGATGATGTAAAACGAGAACTTCTCAGCAGAATAAGGACATTCCTTGCTCAGCAGAGCTCTGTGTAGAATAACCGAATATCGTTGTCAGCTCATCACACATAATCCTTCCATCAAGTCTTGTTTGTAATAGTTGACAAGTGATGGTGAAAAAATGTTCTAATCATTGATCTTACTGAGCCATTCTCTAATGATAGTGACAGAGCGTTTACCGTAGCCATAGAACATCGGATATGTGTTTTCGCTGCGTCTTATCATAAATTGCTAACACTTCCTTAATTCCCTAGTCCCAAGGAAATAACGTTTCTTTCTTTTCTTATTTTTATTTACATTATACTGAAGACCAAATTTACAATAAAAAATTGCAATTACAGCGTGAGGAGAATGACGTCTGTCAAAAATAAATTTAACTCAAACTTCCAATTGAAATGAAAGCTTTGCACTGTAGTGCATTTTGAGGTTCCTCTCAGATACAGACCCTTGCGGTCTCTAGATAAAAATTGATTCTATATACATGAACATCGAGAGTTGAAGGCTAGAGAAAAAAGCCTTTCAAGGCGTGAGAAAAAAGCCTTGACTACGGATAAATATATCCTATTCCTTGGAATATTTTTTTCCACCCTAAGAGATTGCCTCATTCCAAACAAACTTTGCAATAAGAACAAGAGTCCTCATGGTTGGTGTTTGAAAGTTCTACTGTCTTCTCTGGAACATGTTACCACCGCCGCCGCCTCCTCTGTCTCCACCACCCCTTCCTCGTCCACCTCGTCCTCTTGCACCTCCTCGAGCGGCTAAAATGAAAGGAATATCAGTGTGACTATTTGTTATCTCTCTTGAGAGCCAAAGTAGGCTTGACTTGAGGAGTACAGCACAGGAAATTTGGTTGGAATTTCTTCCTAGCAAGTATGTTTCACTTTGGAAGGTCACGAATTTAGTAAGCTATATTCATATCAAAGGCCTAAATCTGTAATTCTCTATCTCTTCTAAATTTTTAGATCCTCTTCTTGCCCCAAACAGCACCTAGATTCACAGAAACTGAGATTTTTAGAGGTAAAAATGCTTGAATATCTAATTTCCCATAAATCTCAAGCGAGACAAGCGAAATACAAGGTGTTTTCTATAATTCTCCTCATGTCCTGAACTAAACTTGGAACTATTAAGCCATGGAGACAGTATATTTTGTCATGAGTTGTCATCTCCCTATACAGCTCACTATCTAGGTGTCTTATGAATATCACCATGGCGACTTTTTCAAATGGTGTATGGACACTTGAAACTATTAGCTTAATGTGTAAAAGTGTCTTCTCAACTTTTTGCAACCACAAGGGTTGTCCCCTCTTTATGGCTCTATAAGATAAATTATGTACCTATATAGGCTCTGCTCCAAATTCTAAGCATTTTGCCCTGAGTTGGGGAAAATCTGTGAGAAAGATGATTGTTGGCATGTGATTTGCCATATTTCTTCCAAAGCAAATGTCACAAACCCACAAGGCTACTCTACTAGAAATCTTGGCTTTCACTATGCTGAAAACCATCACTGTCTGTCTTGCGAACTTGTTCCCAAATTTTTCATTCATATAGTACCGTCTAGCAGTGAGCAATTCGGGAGCAAGACCTGATTCATTTCAATGATGAGTAATTTAGCCAATGATTCAAACTCATGCACGCTGACCGGAAGCTTCCCAGGGATTATTCATTTACTTAGATTGCAAGGTTTGAAATGCCATAAGATAACATCATTGCAAACACCATGCTGACATTCTTGCTCATTTGGTCCTTCAATTCAATTTGGTAAAACTATTGTTCTCTAAATATCCATTCAGCACAGACTAGTTCAATCAAGCAGTGAGTGTGCAAACAACACTCTACCACAATTATTAAACATGGTATTTCCATCTGACAGGTCTCCCATCATTGCCATATGAATTTCCAATGACAGTACTTGTGTTTTTCCATTGATTCACTATCATCAAATCATTTGTCAAATGTAATCAATCTCACCTTGAGCTCTCAAAATAGCAGACTTCCCTCTTCCAGCATTACCAGGGGCCTTTCCTTGTACCTTCTTAAACATAGGAGCATTTTTCAGCATATCAGGTAGGATCAGGAATCTGATTTTGCTTCCTCTGATGAAAACATTTTCTAGCTGTGCATTTCTCCCATCCCTGTATGTGACATTAATGCTAGCCATCTGACAATTCATATTGTCTTCTGCTTCAACTAATTTGCCTCTGTATACTTCTCCTGTGCTTGTCTCCAAAGTCACAACATGGCCTTCAGCTTCATGTAATATCTTGATTGGTACCCCGATGCTGGCCATGGTACTGAACAAATTATCCCCGACCAACAATTTAGCTGGATGGAGTTGGATGAAGTCTCCTAGTTAGGGCCTCCAAAACTTTCTTTCTTTTTTCTTCTTTAAAATTTCGACTGTGGTGTACAAGCACTGACTCTATGTATATTATGCCTAATTTCCTAAGAATATACTTTCAATTTTGAAGGACACCTGCCCTATTTTCACTTCAGATTCATACTCTTAGTTTAATTTAAAGCGATTCATGTTTAAAAATAAAACATTCAAAAAGGGAAAAGGCCCAGGCAAAATATACTTGGACAGAAGTTGAATTCTAGAGTACTGTTAGGGTAAGGTTTAAGCCAGTGGCAACTTAAAACGATGAGCCATACCTAGGGTCTTACAATCACATGCACAGTGCATCTATCTCGTGCAGCTTGGGCTCTGAAGCTTGATTATTATTTCAAAGAAATCTAAGCACAAAAAATTCAATCACTTATTTATTTATATATACTAGTACTATACTACTATACTATTATTTATATATATATATATATATACATACTTAGGCCTACTACTAGTCCTACTAACAACATGAGAAAAACTTAGATTTTTGTTGTTTTGTGTGAATGTTATACCTTGGTTATACTCTGTTGATATGCGTTTAAGCCCCAGCAGTCTTTTACTCACTTTATTATCATGAGAGTGTTTGGGAAGTAATGGTTTGGTTGGTCCTGTCAATAGAATATGATAACTTGATTGAGTCATTTTTTGCATCAATGGTTCAGTTGAGTATGGCAAATCCCAACTCTGTGGTATGCCATTTGATGTCGTAAATGTAGTTATTGTTTTCGGTTATATTCTTCAAAATTTGTCCGCGGTACTTTGAATCAGGGTACGGAAGAAATTCAGATCCAAAACACCACTATCAATTGCCCGATCAAGTAGTATTATTCGTCCGGACACCAAGAATCAACCACTCAAATATACAGTGTGTTGCATCAACTAAATGCATAAATATTGTAAAGTCGCATAGGATAATCTGTATTAATGAAACAATGCGCCCAATAATGTAGTAATGTTGCTTCTCATGAAAAGTAGCTTGAAAAGCCCCTTTGTGTGGTTGCAGACATAGAGTGCAAACATTGCGCTTTCTGATCTCACTTATATTTTTCTTAGACATATAAGTAATTATGGACCATTTTTAGATGGCTGAGCCACCTCCGCCAGTGAATTATGAGGTCTGTGTGGAGACTGTACATATATCGCAATTTAGCGGCTTCCTGGAAACCTATCCAGAGGTTGTTGGTATGAAGTAAGTATTTGATCTTTTTTTACAGTTTGGTGTAAACAGGAAACTTGATCAAACAGAAAATAGATCTGAACAGTGAATTGGAGTAAACGGAACTGTGTGCAGTTAAATGTTGAAACAACAGCGTGTGAAATAAATTATGTTTGCTGAAGTTTACTCATTTGTAACAAGTGAGCCTACTGGACCTCAACCTGAGATTTAAATGCTTTTTGAGATAAAGGCGCTCAAATAACCTTCATATTGTGCTTGGTTATGAATATGCAGTTATTCTTGTTTTCGTCAGGTCATAATCAAAACAAAATCCCAACTCCATCTTTTCTTAGATTTTGGCATGGCCAAACTTTGCTGCACAAGATCAGTCTGAGGCCTGATGCCAACCTCCAGCTATTGGCCATTTGTGTTGAAGCTGGAGCAGATGTAAACGCTGTTAACAACTTTGGTGAAACTCCGCTGATGTTTGTTGCAAAGATCGGCAGCTCTAAGATGTGTCAATATCTTGTCGAAAGGGGAGGTAAGACTATGGTTTTTGTTTTCATAGTACAAATCACACATTTGGTAATGATGCGAAGTAAGTAGGTGACCCATTTACTTCTATACCAGTCCCTAAATATAGAACCTTGCCTGGGTGTTGCTTGTGCTGCTGCTTACTGTATACCATTGCATGACTGACCATTCTCAAATAAGTAAGAAGAAGATGGGGAGCAATTCCAAATTGCCAAACATATCTTGATAGAAAAGAAACTGAAAAAACCCCAAAACCTTGAAAGCGATGAATGATAATGGTTGCCTATCATTTTCTTCTTGCATACATTGGTCTTGGAGTCAACTTTCCTTTATGTTTTGAAAACACAGATCATCAAAGTAAGTGATCAGGTAAGAATACGGGCGAAGACCTGACAAGCACCTCCAGTCGATAATATATGGTCTGCTTATTTGGTTTGTGCATGTCGTTAACCTTGTCTCTTTACTTACCTTACTGATGCAGACGTGTTGATCAATTTTGTGATTTGTGTAAGTATCGTGCAATTTTTTCTCATTGACATCAAGTGCTCTCACAATATTTATTACAGGTGATATAAACGCTAAAGACAAAGCCGGTCGAAGGATTATACACCACGCTGTGATGGGAGGCAGTGTTTACCTCGTACATTATCTCTTTATTGTTAACGAATATGATCTGGATGTGAGTACCCAAAGTGCGCATAGCTTTGAACCTAATAATATTAATAATGATAATAATACGTAAGTTTATATATATATATATATATATATATATATAAATTGATTAGAAACAATGATTTTGAAGCTTTGTACATGAGATAAAATATTAAAATCATAAGTTATATTATAAAATCACCCTATAGCTGATAAAATAAACAGAATGGATTAAAATAATAAAAATAATAGTATTGTTCAACATAATAATATTTGCTGTCTGTAAGTTCTGACAATGTCTGACACTGATGTGCATGCATATGAAGTGTTTTATAGGGGCAAAGGGATAAATAACATCATACTCACCATAATGATGACCAGATCTTGTTTCAGGTATTTGTAGGAGTTGTCCTCCCAGTGTGTATGGGAAGGTAACTCGAAAATGAATTACAAAATTACGTAGAAATGGTATTTATTTATTTATTTATTGAGGTTTTCTAAAAGTTCATAATTAAAGCAAATTAAAAATAACTTGTTGACCTCATACACTTTTTTATTTTTTTTTTATTTTTTTATTTATTTATTGAGGTTTTCTAAAAGTTTATAATTAAAGCAAATTAAAAATAACTCATGACTCATAGATGCAATACTGAATGACCAAAAGAATCATAATTTTACAAAATGTTGTCCAATGAGCCATAGTCCACTGTTGTAATATGAGTTATTCAATTGTTAGTTTCTTACTCTCTAGACTTTTTCTGTTCTCTGCAGGTGGAAGATGATCGGAAACAAACATCATTACATATATCAGCTAGTCAAGGAAACCTTCATATGGTGAAATATCTGCTCAGATCAGGAGCATGTGATGCTAAACGAACTGACTCATTTGGAAATACTCCTCTTCATCATGCAGCCATATACGGTCATGAACCAGTATGTTGATGTCCAAGGCTAGCCTTGTCATGTGGCCACAGTGGCCGCGTGACAAGGCTGCTATCCAAATATTTTATGGGTTGCAGAATTAGAAACAATCGATAGGCGACCACAATCTGGCTTAAAGACACAATTAATTAGAGTTAAAAGACCTGCTACGACTCAAAACCATGCTGAGGATTGTTTTAATTTTCATGAATTGACGCTCATAACTCTTCCCAGCCATTGATAATTCGGACAATTGCAAAACAAACAGAGGTAGGTGATACTTCCTATCAAATTGTCCCAAGAGAGTCAATGGCTATCAGTAAGGAGGCAAAGTTGAAGTTCCTTAATGTGTAAAAAAATTATCGACTTGACTTTTTGTAATTGACAATTTCATATCCGTTTTGTAGATTATTAATGCCTTGCTCACTAGTATTGGATTTACAACCCTTGACAAGATCAACTCTAAAGGAGAGACCGCCATGTCACTGTGCGCTAACAAGGGATCAAAACACTTTGCTTCACATCAGCTTCTACAGTTTGCTGCTAAGGACCAAGCCAGTGGGAAGAAGTACCTTCACCCTCCGACACTACTCTGGTTCTGGTACCTGCTCATGCCTATCACTATTTTCTGTGCAGGTGATCTCTTGGCAGAACTGGTGCAGGTGCTTGTTGGGTGGTAAGTTTTCATGTAGAGCTATAGCCTGGGAATCAGGCCAACAATGAGGCCATGTCTCTATTCTGAATTGTGTTTGATATTGATTATGTGGTGTTATCTACTTATGTACCAGTATTGAGCATTTCTGAATGCTGTGTTGTTGCTTCGTGTTTATTGGCTGGTGAGTATTAGTTTGTTGTTGTGTGGAGTTGTCTTCAACAAACCAACACACCCAAACTGAGTAGATAACTTCAAATTGTTGGACTGAATCCCAGTCTAGTAGAGCTACAAAATTATAAATGAAAAGTTATAATAAACTTGATTCATTGTCAGTTAACAAGCATAATGATGAGAACTGTTAGTATCTTAGCATTTACCATTCGCTTGGTTTTGAGTATTTGCAAAATAAAAACTGATCAGTTATAAAAAGGTTCAAATTACTCTCATATTTCACATCTGTTTATCTTGTAGGTACTCTGGAATGATAGTGATGATCTTTGTGATGTTGTATATAGTATATCTGTTTCTCATCCATGCTCATCGTATCAAGCACCCATCAAAGTAAGGACCTTCTTCAACAAAACACAGTATTGTAAAGTGTTTTTTTTTATTTTCCAATGGACTATGTATTCAAGGTTTGTTGTGCAATGGCCTGTGTAATGGGATTGAAAAGTCTAGATGCCTTAAAGTTAAAAATATCCCTTGCTGACAGTTCTTCTAAACTAATTCTCTGTTAATTAGCCATCGTTCAAAACTATGGTACTGGTTATCTCATCTGTCTGACCTCAATACACCATCAAAACTATGCCTTCAATTTAATCTTCTCTCTTCTACAGGATGCCAAATCCGATGCATGCCGGGGCGTTCGCTTCTGGTCTATTTGGAACAATGATAACGTGGCTTGTTGCTGTTCTACCAAAGCTTGACTTTGATGACTCTAATAACATATGGATCAGTCTAATGGTGCTTTGTTTAGGACCATTCACATTTTACTGCTATTGGAAGTTGGTGGCTACAGACCCCGGCTTTCTCCCTATGTCTGGCAAAGGTTGGTGTTGTTTCCCTCATAAACATGTCATTTGAAATTCTTTTTGTTTATTTGTAAGGGGTTGATGTGCGGTTTAATGTTTACAAATCATACATGTCATGGCAAGAATGAAACAGAAATGTACATATGTATGTAACGGCTCTCATTGAAACTCAGTTATTCAAGAAATTGTTGTCGGAAAATTTCATATAATATTTGAGGAAACTTCACTGGCGTTTAGTGGTACGGCAGCGTCTGGACCTGAATTTATAATGTTGATATATACATGGTCGGAGTGTCAGACGGCACAATTGCGTGATTCAAAATATTCAATGAAATACTTGGGTTGTGGCTGTGAGCAAGTCATGCTGTCTATGTTCAACTGGGGTGGAATATGAGGACTGTATATGACAGGGCATGTTTGAAAGTTGAATCTCCAAGCTAATTATTGACCGGATGGCATCATTTACTCATGTCTACCACGTAACTTTCTATTGAAAGGAGGTAATGACCACCAGATCCGACATCGCTCTCTGTTCAACATTGTAACTGAGGTTATTGAAGGAATTCACTTTCATGAAAGTGTATCTTGTTGAATTTTTATTGCATAGTTTCAAAATGCCGTTAGACTAACTTTCAAATAATTGAGGAAAGCACGAATGATGTGTTTTCATGTGAAGCGTCTAGGGACTGCTTACAATAGTAGTGTTTTCAAAATAGTCAAGCAAAATACCATGTTGGTTTTTTTTACTATAGCTAGCATGCTTTTGAGCTAGAACAAATACAATTAAATACTGAAACTTAACAATTATGAATCTATAATTTATGTCTCCTATAATTATTGTTGATGTCCCAAATATTTCTTCTGCAGATACCTCATCAAGGTCAAAAATGAAGTTACAGCTGAAAATAGAGGATTCTCAGGCTAAGTTCTGCTCATACTGTGATATCGTAGCCTCAGGAAATGTTAAGCACTGTAAGCTGTGCGAGCGGTGTGTGGTACACATGGATCATCACTGCCTTTTCCTTTTAAGGTGTGTGGCTAGTAACAATCACAGACTATTTGTAGTCTTCATAATCGCTGTTAACATTGACATATCTCTATTTCTATTCTCTACCGTACGATACTTCTATGTTACCTATCAGTACTTACCTTTTGGGGCTGTGTTTTATATAATAGCCTGTGAACACATTTTTCTAATGTTTATAATGGTGTTGAATTTTCTGTCCATGTTTTGGGGTATAGCACTGGTACAGTGGCAACTTAGGCTGGTCAGCTTAGGATATACATATTATGAATCCATAGCAGTCACCAGTATGGATGATATACAAAGTACGAAAAGTGTTGAGCTTACTAGCAAAGAACGGCTCATGAATATTGCACGGTTTTTCCAAGGTAACAAAACACCTTACAAACGATCAACTGAGATGGTTTAGATTGCAATGTTTCCTTCAACATACATTAACTGCATAGTTCACCAGCAAAACGAACCATAAGATTCTCCCTTGGTTCTCTACTTGCACACAGACTATCTCATGCCCAAGCTCCAGATTAACTTGTGCTGGTTAGCAGTGACATAACGTATCTCTTTGGTAGGAAAATAATGCTTTTCTGTGAGCCTAAGAAAAAGTATCATCGCATCTCACACCTATGGCTGTTTTTTGTTGTTCATTATTTCCCTATGTTAAATTGTGTTTCATTTTCACCGAGCCTGACTGACTCCATAGAAGTTGTCAAAACAAGCTGATGCTCTTCAACAAGTATTTAATACTATCTCAAACAAAATTTTATAGTCTCAGTGTGTTTGTGTGTTATTATTTATTAGCAGATTATCCTACGCATAATGGTATCGCACGAAATTGGCTCAAGGAAATTATGTTGTTGTCTCTGTTTTTGCACCTTTTTCATTACTCGAAGGTATTAAATTATTCACAAATCATGTTTTCTATGCATATATGTACTTGGAATGGTGTTGTAGGTTTGATACCTGCATAAAATGTATTCCCTTGTGTTATATCCAGTACTATAGGTTCACTGGTTGCACTGGCTCCAAGGGCAGTTAGCTTCATAGCAAACCTTTTCAAGAGTATCAAGAACATAAGCTGCGCATGACGATCAATGATAGCTTGTAGATGGAAAAGGATGTACAGGGATATTTAGTTTACCTGGTAATTAACTACTCACAAGGATTTCGAGTCTACCTTGGTTTTGCTAATCAGGCGTGAATTTATAAGTACCAAGAACATGGTGAGTAATGGCTTGTATAATGGTACCATTTTATGTGCCACATCCTGGAGAATATTTTAATTAATAGGTTTAAAATTTGAAGTAGCACATTTGTCTATTCCAAGAGTTTTAGTTGTCTCTAACTCCTCGGTCTATACATGCATCCAGTTTCGGCATTTACTTTGGGTTACTTGAGGGGGCTAACCACCTGGATTGTATCATAACAGTGCTAATGAGCTGGGCAGGCCTTTATCATCATGTAATTCCACAGAACCCATCATAAAACTGGTTGGTTTCCATCCATGCGTAAATAATGTATTAAGTTAAAGAATGTGACACAAGATAATCTATTGTTATCAGAGAGTTAGTGCTGAGATCACTCGACACCCGAGTGCATGGTTCTCCTCAGTGACCGCTCATGCTATACCAGGCGGATATTTCCTCGAAATGAACTCGACTACCGCCAGCACTTCGACTATAGAAACCACGACAAACACCACTAATGGTGCTGTGACAGCAGGTTAGTTCACTGCATTGCTGCGGCATCATATGAACCTCTGGAATGCAGCAGTTATAGCAAACTTTCAAAGGCTTTGGATATTATGCTAACAGCCTATTGCAGGATGGATATTAGATTTAGGCAATAAACAAACTTCAATCATGAAACCTTGGCGGTCCCTGTACATTAAATGAGACTACAATGAAGCTTCCATGGAACTTCAAACCCATAGTCATTTGATATAATTTATGTCCAGCTTTACCTTGGTCAATAAACATAAACACACATGTTTTTTTTATCTTAATAGAGGGCCAAACAGAAATGGAGGAGGAGATGGTGCAATGGATAGCAGGATGCTGTGCTTTTGTGGTTGTAGTGTTAGCTGTGTCTACTCTACAATGGTACAGGTATGGTGGGGTTCGAATTTATTCCCTTCAGTTAAGATGATATGCGCTGTCGCTGTTGCTACAGGAAACATGTACTGTTGTTTTCTACTTTTTCTTTACTTATTCTGTTTCTAAAGCATGTGCAAACAAGCTAGAATAACATTCTTCACGTTACCCTTGCATCTCCCCAATTACATTATCATTCTTTGCTGAGCCCCTTAACAATTGTCCAAGAATTATGGATTTGTATATGTAAAATCAGAGCCAGCCCCTAATAGTGTACGGGATAGCCATCGCGGTCGTATGTGGTCGTTGAAAGGGGGTGGGAGGGTATGAGAAATGGTGGTATGGTATGGTGGTTTGAGGAATCTGAAAAAACCAGGGCTAGAACTCGGTGAAATGATGCAAAAGTGCTGTAAACAGGTGCCAAAGTTATAGTAGTGATAAATTTTAAAAAAAAAAGAGTTTCTTAGCTTCCCATCCACCCCCTTAACATACGACCCCGATCGCCATCCCGAACGCTATTAAGGTCTGGCTGTGCGTAAAAATATGTACACTCATGAATTGTTTTTAATGATAATGATAACGTGTAATGTAATGATCCTTGCGGAAATGCGATGCACTTTATAATGTACAATGTGTTTTTTTAGACAGGAGAAATATATGCCAAAAGCAAAGAAAAAAGCAAGGTTAAAGAAGGAAAAAAAGGATAAAGGTAAGCTGTGTGACTTTGCTATAATTTTTACAGTAGCAAATAAGCTGACGGTGATGTTTATCTTCCCTTCATTATTATTTTCTGTATCTGAATGAACGGTTTCTAAATGGTGAACAAAGCAGTGCTCCTCTCTGCCCAAAGACAATATAGATTACCATGCACAATTGTGTTTCCTGCTGCCTGTCTATGCGGTTTCACTTTTCTTCGTGAAAGGGTGAAATGCCTTATTCAAATGAGCCGATACAATGCTTGCACGAGTGTTTTGTACTCAATTGAAATGGTGTTAAAATAATCTTCCACAAATGAGGCACTATTCAACATCGGAAGTTTCTTGTTGGTATCATTATCTCAATATATTTAAGGTGTAGAGAGTAATGAGTTTCCAAAAAGAACGTTTTGTTGATTTGGGTGCTCTCATGTGTGCAATTTGTGAATTTTTCTTAGTATACACATGATTCTCCCATTGCTGGAAGACATATCATGATACCAACGTCATGTTTGTAGTAAACACACATATATGTAAGCTCTGCTGTGTTACGGACGCAGCTGTCCAATGTAGTAACAGGAATACCAGCGAGTATATTACAACTACAATGACTCATATTAGCAAACATGAGGGTCAGTTTATAAAATTCCTGATAGTTTAACCCCCTGCCTAACAACCTATGGCCTCATGAATCGGCAATTTGGGTTTTAAAAGACGAAACAGTAGTTTAGTTTACAAGTTCACCATGTCATAAATGGCCATAATATTATAACATAAATCAATATAATGGAGTTCACCTACGCCTTATTTCTCCAAATTCCTCGATTTAGATAAGACGTTAACCCCCAGCGTTAACCTCTCCATAGATAGATAGATACTACCTATGATATTATATGTATTATATTAAACATATTATTGTTTGTGTATAATAATATATCTCTGTAATTATAAGCATATACAACTCATGTTCATTTATGGTCTCGATACCCTGTAACACTGTGTGAGAAACCTGGAAGTTGTTTTTTTTTCCGGTTTTCCGGTATCAGTATGGGTATATGGACTGTATCTTAATTTGGCACAGGATCATTTGGTCAGATGCCCTTCCTGACACCACCGTGATGTAATTAGTGTATCTATTATGTATATAATTGTTAGCTGTATATTTGTACGCTGTATATTTGTACGCTGTATATTTGTACGCTGTATATTTGTACGCTGTATATTTGTAGCTATAGAGCGAAGACGGATTGAGGAGACTACCACTTTTCCGATAGCTAAGGGAGATTATCTTATTCAGTATGCAGAAAAAATCAAGGAAGGCTTAATCCCTTATGAATTGAAGGTATCCAGCATGACTGTGTCTATAGCCCTGTGAGGATGCGCAGCCTCATCAGTGCAATAAGGAAATTCGGTTTGACCTGTTTACCTAGTGCGGATAATGCATTGTAGTGGTTAAGATGGTGAACGATGTACAGAGATATTTTTCTAAGTCCAACTTGGAAATTAGGTTTGATTCAATACCTATTACAGATAGTGGATTGTCATCCTTGCCAACTTCTAGGGTATGTTAGTTTAAACTGTGGTTGACAATGAGATGCGGCTACCAGCAACCCAGATAGCGTTCGAGAACCCAAACTATGTGTTTGTATGGAATTAGACAGGGTGCCATGATGAGTATTTATTTGGCAGTCATCCCAAGTAAAGGTGTCTGGTTAGATAATGGTTTTCATTGTTAGACCTAGATATATTGTTCACTGATCTCTTTCATTTTAGGCTGTGGGAAAGCTTTCTAGCCAGCATAAAATCATACCAGGAGCTGTAGGTGCTCTGCATGTCAACTCTGAGAAGAATGCGTTCCCAAACTATATTCCATGTAGGTCTGCTATCTTGCTCATAATGAAACCATGTATCAAACCTTTCACGTTTCACGCTTCATGTTTCTGTTTTATTTCCTTTGCGGCCAATTAATTCAAACCATCCCAGGGTTGGAACCTTCATGTAACCAAACAGTCCAATTCGATATACGTTTATATTCGTTTATATACAACCAATTTTATTGGTAGAATGTTATCATTTCTTAGGGACCCTCGAAGCGTAAAGATTTTGCTGGAGATAGAGTTTGCCATTTTATGTAGGCTTGAAATAGTGATATTATATATGGCTGGCTCAACCCCATTACTTGATAAAAACTCCAACATTGATTCACCCCTCCCAACTATCTTGGACAACTCTAGCTAACACTTAGACCTCTATTAGGGTTAGTGATATGTTAGGCAAAAAACTATCTGTGGAGGAATGATACATCATACATTGAAAACGTAGAGCCAGTGGTAAATTTATTGCATTCATTTCATTATTAAAATTCTGTCTTTCAGATGACCATTGCCGTGTGAAACTTGTGACAGAAGCCAACAACCAGGAGTCTGACTACATAAACGCCAGCTATGTGTACAAAGAAAAAGACTCAGCCGGTAATATCAGTGGTGATATTCAGTGTATAGCTGCTCAGAGCCCATTAGAAAATACTGTCAATGATTTCTGGAAGATGATATGGCAGGAGGGAACACAATACATCATCATGTTGACAGATGTGTACACATATTCGGAGGTAATATATTTAACCGCCACTCACTTTAAAGAGAGAGCTCATAAACGCTTGCTTAGACTTGTCACATCAAAAGCATCTAGCTTGCACTGTCCACTTCCTAAAACTCTAGATCTGATCTGATCACTTAGTCATTAGGGTGAAAGATTGAGCATTTACAGGCAAAAAAATTAGAAGTCAGTCGATGGATGACTATACCAACTTTTTTTGTTGACTTTGCTGGATACCAAATTTGTCACCATGATGCCAACATACAGCAGTTTTATTCAGAATTACCGCGCTGTAGTATACGAGTAGTCGCTTGTTTAATATTAAATGAAGAGTTTGAGCCAGGTCCTAGCTTGTAGATGTTTTGCTATAATTAAAATTTGCTCAAAAATATTTACTTCTTCATCAACGTAAAGAGCATAGTCACATTCTATTTCATCACCCATTATTCATTCAGGATACAATGTGTATAAGTGTTACAGTCATATATATATATATATATATAAAATATGATTATCAAGTACAGGATGATGCAGGCAAAAGTTTAATCCGTTGCTTGCCATTGATATAAGTACAGTTATGGGCCGTGTACTTGCTGGTAGACAAAATTGTGATCCTTTGTGACAGAAGTAGGGCATGAAAAGGCACGAGACGGCCATATAACTGGATATAGTAACCTATGAATGAACCGAGTAGAGAATGGGATGCAGCGCGAAAAGTGCTTAATCGAGATGTAAATATTATTTAGTGTTTAGTTCATTAAGTTTGGTCACGACTTAATATTAGCTAGCCAGTAATTTCCATCTTAATTCGGAAAATTTGTAATTCAAAACATTCTAATGTTCTATTGTGCAAATTGGATGTGAAAGATTTTGATGTCTGAACAGACATAATTTCCAACTTGAATATGGAAAATCTTCATCTCTGAGAAGAATAGCAGGTGTTTTATTTTGTAGATTGAATGTGAGAGATACTGGCGAGATACTTATAAATTATTCGGCGATTTTCATGTCAGAACAGAGTGCACACAGAAAAGCCGGCATTTTACGATCAGAAAGCTTAGTATTAGTAAGGTACGCTGTTATTAGTACGCGTTTTCTTTATCTTATCCTGCCAAAGAAATATAGATATCACTATTCAGTAAGTAATGTTCTGTCACGGCATGAAAAATATTCAAAAACATGATTGTAGATTGACAATAAAAGTATATATATTATGTAAAATTCTGAGAATGGAAACCTGCTCAAGGGCTGAAAAAAGATTACTGAATGTTTTTGATGCACAATATGTTCTCGATATGTTTTCTCATATGGAATGATACAGTTTCCCAGATGCTGCCATACTAAGATTAGCACCCTATGTGTTTTAGGAAGGAAATTATGAGAGTAGAATAGTAACTCAGATACAGTTTCATGGCTGGCTGATAAATGAGGTTCCTGACCTTCATGGGTTACTAGAATTCAGGAGGAAAGTGAGGTCTATCACATCTAATGCTGACACACCATTGCTTATTCATTGCAGGTAAGCAGCTACAAAAATCACTAAACACATAAATATACATCTGAAAAAGCCGTACATGGTTCGAATCAAGCGAAACAAGCAACTCAACATCAACAAAATTAATTTATGCGTGACTAGTTTGTCCCAAGTGTCACCGTCCAAACTGGTGATGGACAAAGTTTGGCCTTTAATGCCCTTGCAGCTTGCACTATAATTATTATTATGATTATGACTGATGATCGACCTTTTTCTACTTAGCTGTAGATTTTCAGAGCTATGCTCAGTTGGTTACTGTATAGATAACTCCAATAATAAATGCGAATTAAAATTTTGGTATAATATTATAAATTAATTACAATATTTCACCATTTCAGAGATGGATCCGAGCGTACAGGAGCTTTCATCACTCTTGATTTAGTACTTGAACGTTTGAAAAAGACAGCAAAAACTGATGTACTTCGTACAATACTGATGCTGAGACAGTTTAGACCGAGGATTGTTAGTAAGGATGTCCTACTTGAGACCGTGTACAGCGCTATAGCTACTTACTTACGTTGCGGAACCACTGTGATATCAACTAAGCGACTTAATAAATATGTGCAGAATCTCAAAAAGAAACCCGATATTACAAGTCTTTCTCAACTTGAAAGAGAGTTTCAGGTGAGTTCAGCCACTCATTGTTGTTTGTTATATAGTATTCTCATAATAGAATCTGAATTTCTTCCAACTTTGTTAATTTGTTCATCTAATGGGAACATGGTTTAGATTGTTACAATCAAAACCATGTTCCCGTTGTTGAAAATATGGTTCACATACATAGACGTATACCACGTCATGAAGTGCATGTGTTTACATGTATGTTAATACATGCACTTCTTGACTCAGTAGACGCTGTATGCGATTTTAGTTGGACAAAATTTTTTGTTGATAATGTGTGCATGATATTTTTTATCTGGAGGTAAAATAGAGAAGTCTTCTTGCAGTTCTTCAATGAGGTGATACCAAAACTTGATGTAACAGAGTGTGCAGCTGGTCATCGCCAAGAGAACTGGAATAAAAGTAGGGACATCATGAACCAGCCTCGTAAGTATGACTGGCTTATTCGCGATGTAATTAACGCATTTTTGCTCATGTTTATTTGCTATTTTATTCATTTTATAATTGCTATCTATTTACGTCATTTGTTTAAAGGTAGTTATTTAAGGTAGTTATTATTATTATTGTTATTTCATTTGTATTTTGTTAATTGCTCTTGATTTTTTGCCATCAGTCAAAAACAAGTTTTAGGAAAAAAGTTTATATGCCTACTTCTAGTTTGTATTATTGTACCATTCTAGACTAACACATAATAATGTATCTCCAGGTTGATCGAAATAGTTGCATTCTGAAATGTGTATTCTACATACATCATAAAATGCATGTTATTTCATTTTCAGCTGAAAGAGCCCGGCCACATCTGATGACTTTCGATATACATGAGCATTCAGATTTCATCAACGCTGTTTATGTTGATGTAAGTGTTTGAAACTTAATTTATATCATTCAGCTATCCGAGAGCAGATCTCTCCATTTTTAAAATACCTAGAGGAAATCATTAACGATAGATATGGCATCACATATTGATTGGAACACTGAGGTTTTATATTCCATATCAATAGTTTACTCCGCTTGATTAAATCTGAGATATATAGGCTCAAGCTAACTGATTGCAATTTTTTCAGCCATACACTGATCAAATAAAAGGAGAACGAACTGGCAACATGCCGTGCAAATTAATCAATTAGTGTAATATCTCGATTTTTGTTCTTGGCAGGGTTACAAGAACAGAAATCAGTATATCGTAGGAGAATGGCCCCTACGATCTTCCATAAATGATTTCTGGCGTCTGGTGTTTGATAAGAAAATATCCTCAGCTGTTGTTCTACATGCTCCACAAACTAGCTCAAGGGTATGTGTGAATATCTATTTTGATAATTTTTATCACAAGAATTGTACGTGTACTCCCAATGTAATAATAATAAACAACAACTTTTTAAATTTTAATCATCCAGACATATAGATAATAGCGTAGTGTCTTGTTAAGCTTCTCATGAAAACTATTCTATTTGCACTTTGTTGTTCTGGATTTTACTGTACTGCCATCTACTGTATCATTCCCATTGACTATCTCGTTTACCTTGTCTGTAGGCCTACCCTCACTTTTGGCCCAGGATACGCAACAAGCTTGTCAGATATGGACCTGTGGCTGTGAAGCTACTTGATGCACGAGACACACCCCTGTTTGCTGTCAGGACATTCATGGTTCAAAAGGTACTTAGCTGGCTGTATACCTGGTATCCAGCAAATCAAAAAAATGAGTTTTCAAAAAAAATAACTTGAGATCTAGCTGACAATTTTTTTATACATGACACATGTATGGATATATCAGAATATACACAATAGGTTCTGAAACCTTAGGAAAATAATTCCAAAATGGATCTATGTTAAACGTCCGTGCACTCGTTGTAGTTTTCTTGATTTAACTGGAACTACATACCAGAACTAACTGGACAACTGGTCTTTTCCAATGTTATCGTTTACACAATGGCACAGAATGTAGCACATAATGTATTGCATAATGGAGTTCATAATAGAGTAAAATATGTAGTATGCCCTACTGACCTTAATAATTCGCGGGCTCCTAATTTGCGGAGGACACAACTCCAACCTTTTTCAATAGTCTTAATTATTCACGGATCTCAGGCCCGCGAATTTGAGAGGATAACTCTTCTATAGTAGTAGTAGTATTCTATTTTAAAATGCAGACCCATCCTATTACAATATAATCACAAAGCAGACGCTCTACACACTGAGCTATTCAGCCTCTTCACATAAAAAGAGTGTATTTAGCTAGTTTTAAGTATTCGCGGTTTATTAAACCACTCGAAAACATATGGTCAGTAGGGTACATCACAGAGTTGAAATATAATACATAATGGAGTAAAAAATGTAGTACATCACGTGGTTTACAAAATGTAATACATTGTGTACTTCATTATGTACTTCATAATGTAGTATATAATGTAGTACATAACATACTACATTATGTACTACATGATGAAGTACATAATGAAGTATAAAATGTAGTACGCTTTGTAAATCACAGGAGTTTTTATCAAAATTGTTCACACTTCTATGTTCACTTTGTAGTATCTGTTGTTCCCAAGTAAAAACAATGTTTGCGGACCCCGCTATGCAGTAAACATGCAACTAGTGTTCCTGAAAGGCTGGGCAGATCATAGTATTGTACCAGAGAGATGGGAGTTCTGCATTGAGATCATGAATATCAGTAACCACTGGAAATCCCACGAAAAGGAGGAAGAATACCCAACATTTGTTATGTCAAAGTGAGCAACTTACAAACATCAATGATAAATATATATAGTTTTGTTGTCAATATACAATCACCTTTATGAATGTTTTTCATGCAGTGACAGAACAAATATCTAAAAAATAAGGAAAAGTGGAGAGACAAAGAAGAAAATAAAGAGCATTAGTAATAAAATCAACAAGATTTAAAGTGCCTTGATAGTAGATGTTTAAAATGAGTAAGCTTGGTGCTTGAGCGTATCGGTATTGGTAGGGAGTAAACAGTTGTAGTAATTTTTTGTCTTAATTGATCGCTGTGATAATGTAACAGATGTTTGTCTCTAAAAAAGTTTTAGAGCTAGGTGAAATAAATTCTTTGAGAAGGAAATCTAGTGCTATCAAATGCAAAATTTGAAAGCCAAAAATACATGTGAAATGAAAAGCAAGGAGAGGAAATGTATGTAAATCTCTTGTATGGATTAGATAACTTATAGCTCATAACTTTACTAGTTTTACAGTATAATATGATATAATATATACAGTGCAGTTCACTTAATTCAAACCTCTGAGGACCACAAAAATTTGTTCTAATTAAGCATAGTTTGAATTAAGTAACAATAGAATGCATTGAGATCAGTCTGAAGGGACCAATTTTCCTCGTCCGAATTAACAGGAGTTTTGAATTATAAAGTTTGAATTAACCAGCTTACACTGTATAAAAGAAGAATTTCACCAAACACTGTTTTTCCTGTAGGAATGGTGTGTCACGGGCAGGACTGTATTGTGCTTTGGCTAACTGCGCTGAACAGCTGGCTATGTTCAAGGAGGTGGATGTTTTCAATACTGTGAGGAATGTCAAACAGAACCGACCTGAACTGGTTGATGAGGTAAATACTGTAACGGCAAAATAATTATAATATAATAAAATAAAATAAATAATTATTATCATAATTATATGAGTATTTTGTTCACATAAACAATCCAGTATTGCAGATTGACTTAGTTGGAGTAATTATAGAACAAGTTTGATCCAATTTGCCTACATTCCAGTTGCTCCCCTTCCACTGGTCACACTGCGGTGTGACTTGTGGAGGAGGAGCAACTCCGAAAGCAGGTAAAAGGACTAGACTTGATCTAGGCAGCAGGGAGGGTGGAGGGTGGAGGGATATCCCACCCTCCCTGTAGGCAGGGAGGGTCTCTGGACTAGGGCAATTATTACAACTTGTCACTTGACAACATGACACAGTAGGCAAGAGCCCTGGCATGAACTTGTGTAAGAAAATTGATTTTTAATAATAAATGGAAAATCCCAAAGGCAGTCATGCACAGCTGTGTGAAAGTTTAAGGGAGTTTACATTGATTATTATTAATCCATTATCTTTCCACAGAACATGTCGGATGCATTTACCTATTGTGTGGGTTTATGTTATAATAATAATGGTTGATTAAAATCCAGAAAATGAAAATCTGGTAAAGATAGTTTAGTTGGAGGTCAATAAATTTTCATTCTCACCAACATAAAACTTAGCGTATGGTGTGGACAGTAGGAAGGGTGAGGATGAGCAAAATCTTTACTACTTTCATCTGTCTGTACGTCATGGAAATAACTGTTATACTGTTGTGTGGGTTAATATTGTTGATTAAAATCCAGAAAATGAAAACCTGCTAAAGCTAGTTTAGTTTCAGGCCAATAAATGATCATTCTCACAAACATTAAACTTGGCGTGTGGTGAGGATGAGCAAAATCTTTCCTATTTTCATCTGTCTTTACGTCATGAAAATTACCGATTTAATGTTTTGTGTTACAAATTTTTATTGTTAGAAATTAGCTGTTGTAATCCGGCTTGAGGAAAAAACCATGACTCAGAGCTGTATATATGAATGAAAGGGATGCAATTCAAGAAGAATTTGCAAGCTTTTTATCTTTGTCAAAACAATAATTTGTAACTTTATAAATAAAAATATTAAATTATTTTAATTAAAAATTAATTTAATTAAATTATCAGGTAAAAATAGTAAAAAAAATTTAACATATTCACCTAATGCAGCACCTTTTTTTTATTCACGGTCTTATATGTCATATATGACTTGATCAGCAAATAAATTTTTTTATTATTATTATTATAATTTACATTCTGGCTGCTTTTTTTTGTAGAGCGAGTATTACTTTCTGTATACGATGGTACATGGATTAGTACATAAGAAGTCAAAAAACATTGATGCCCGTAGTGCCAGCCCTATCCAAAGTGCTATATGTGCTACAAGTCTGATTGGCTCATCCATCATGTCTATACCTCTAGCAGTCAAGACAACTCCAACATTACCTCGGGTGGTTATCACTGCTGAAGAATCCCCAGATCCAAGAATGCTGGCACCTTCTTCGGTATGTGAAGCTAAAAAAAGGATTACTGACAATGATATCGAAAAAGGTCACACTATATGTGTGACTACTAGAGCATCAAATGCAGCGCCAGCCGATATGGAATCTGGTAAACTCACTGACATCGCTGATATCCAGAGTACAATCGTGGAGACATCATTTATTGTGGATAACGAGACCATAAACAATATTCCAGTCCACCTAAATAATGGAGGGAAAGCTGCCGTTAAGCTTCACAATGATATCCTACTGTAACAAAACATAGAACAGGTTTTATCCTATGTTGCTGCATTGCAAGCTCCTCCTGTCCTACTGCTATGCCGTCAGCAGCTTGAGGAGAAGCAGCTCATGATGCTGACATGTTGGATGAAATTAATCTAGCTAGGCAGGGAGATCCTTAACTTTCTGATCTAAGCAGGGAGTTTGATCAAAGTAAACCCCAAAATATAAAAATCTCAAGAGTTGTCTCATAATTTCCTTTGTGAGGACAGTTAATGTCTCCCATAATTTGTACTACCCTTTTAAGGTAGTGTGTAATTTGGGAGTTTTGGAAATAACTCCCTGGTGTAATTTTTCAACACATGCAAATGTATCCTTATAACAGTTCTGTTCAATGATCGGTAGTAGAGTAGTAGAGTAGTATGTCGTTGGCATTCATGATCGGCCATTATTATAATAATTACAATTATAACCTCTTTACCGTTGTAATTTTGCTGTTAACTGTCCTATATCTGTCTTTTACATACACATACGTAAAACAATACATCACAGAGTAATATATAGAGTAGTATATATCCTCACTCTGTGAATACATCCTTACATTCATTCACAGATTTATAAAGAGAGTTTTCCATGTAAAAGCCGGATAGTACTGTCAGGAATCCTAGGTTGCGATGAAACTCAAATAAGGTGGGATATCAGGATCAAGATTTACTCGGGATTCAGCTGATTTGCTGCAGATCTGCTGCAGATGAACACAGTTTCACTGACTTCTGAATATTCCAATCTAGTTAGGTTACCTCAATGACTAATTCATATATCAGCTCAATATCAGCATATGACATGCTGTTTGAAGGATGTTGAGCTACTGAAGGTAAAAAGCTCATCGAAAGCTTGATTTGATGATATGACGTGTCATTTCATTCCAGAGACAAAGAAGTAAAGGATGTTTTGATCAATGCAGATGGCTGGGCCACAATTTCATAGCAACAAAATTCAATAACAAGTGTTATTTGTATATTTGGGGATTGAGCTCAGCATCTTTTTTTGGCTTGGAATAATATAACTTTTTTATGTCATGATATTTATAATTTTTCTGAGCTGATGAAATGACTTGAAACTCTTAGTAATGATTGATTTGAAATTGATTTTTAGGTGTTGAAGCAAAAATTGAGAATTCATTGTGTGATTACACATTAGTAGGAAAGTACCCAATATGAAATCTATTCTGATCAGCCAGACGAAAACAGCAGAAGGGTTGAATATACTAAACTAGGGGAAAAATTTGGAAACCATTTTGTAAACCATATTTCATTGTCTTTCAAGGCGATAATGTAAAACAATTCCATCCTGCTCTTCTGCTAGCTTTCATAGTAGAGTGAGTAATAATTTCTGTATACCATCTTGTTCGCGGATTAGTACAAAACTCAAACATCATCAACACCAATAGTGCTAGCCCTAACCAAAGGTGTTAATTGTAAAATTAATATGGTTTTCTGTCCACGCAATCTTGTTCAGGGATTAATTCCTAACAGTTCGAAAGATATTCACACCCAAAGCAATGACTTTGCCCAAAGTGTTAGCAGAAATCAAAGCGCTTGTGCTACCAATCCGATTGGCTTGCCAATCAAATCTTTCCCTCCTGCTGTTGAGCAAGCTTCGGTTGTCACTGCTAGGCAATTGCCAGAGATCAGAATGTCGACTCTTGTCTCTGATAGATGATAACGTGAGTTGAGGGTTCCTGGTCACTTTCCGCATCCTCGACCCAGTCACCTGCATAATCAGACATTATAATTTATGTTAGGGCAATAATTATGCTCAAAATGTCGATAGATAATCCTCAACTAGGTGAGTTCACTGAGACACTCCGAGAGCAATTTCATTTATATTTATTTATCTTTATTATTTATTTCATACTGTTTCCTGTATCCTGTTACGATACAAGTAGTCTAAAGTTAATAACAACGGACTTGTTTTAAATAAAGTAAAAAAACAACTGCCAAATTAAAAAATCACAGAATTAAAAAAAGTTTGTTTAGGCGTTACTAAAGTTACAGTTATATGTTATGAACTTTATTAGCCACCGATCAATGCATGAAGCAAATGAGACCATGTGAAAACAAAAAATAAAAGAAGCAATAAGAAGGCATCGTCGTATTTATGAGTATTTATAAAAAAGACTTTTTCTGCAAAGTGCAGTATTGGATTTAGGGAGGGTCATAGTTGTTGAAATTGTTTTATTTTTGGTGATTACGTAAATTACGGAGTAGACCGCATATTGCAATTTATGTGACTGTAAAGGCTCTGTTATTAGATTGACACCATTTAAAACTTTGATACTTTGCAGGATGAAACCAAAAAATAAAATTAATTTTTATCATTGGCATAGTTAGATAATTACGTGAGGTAGTGAAGCAGGAATTTAAAATATGGCACCTATCTGATAAAAAATTGTTTGCAGTATTTTTCATTCTTTGATTAACCTGAAAATTGAAGTCTGGGTCGAAGTCATTTTTCTCAGGTTAGGTCTCATACATAAAATTGTTGTTATAAAAAGTCCTAAAATAGCTGAAAAAGCTTGACTGCTGTTTGTTTGTTCGGCAACGTTTTGGTCTAAATCTGTAAGCGCTTTGAGAGGATATCCTTGGGCTTAGGTTGAAATAAAATCTTGTGATGTAACGGGTGGCACTTATGATCTAAAATAGTTCTAAAATGTTTCAGCATAGCGAGAAAATAAAATCATTTAGCACAGATAATTGTAAAGCTATACATCGCTCCTAATCCTCAAATTCAGGGGGGATAACCCTAAAGGCTGATCTCTGTGTACTCTCAAGTCTTGCCTTGCTGCCAAATCGGTTAGCAATCCCTGTCTTACCATACTGCTGTCTATTGCTCAAAAAAAGCTTGATAAATGAGATAATAAATAGGGTGGAATATTGAAATCACAGAGTTATCTGCCACAATGGTAATAAAAGCTGAGCTAAAGTCAAAATATAATATAGTACACGAGAATATGAAAAAGGAGTCTCCAGGGATCTAACAAAACAATCAAAATATATGCGGCCATCGTTTCTGCTACGTCGACTGTTTTTGTATGTTTGCACTGAATTTAAAAAGCACAGACAGTAGTTGTTTTTTTTCATTATTTCTTTAAAGCATCTCTTAGAGCTCTGGATCGATAGTCATTATGCAATACTTTTCTTGAGAACAGGAATAATTTCCGACAGTCTACCTGTTATTGTATGTACGAAGATCTAGGAGGCAACCAGATTTAAATGCTGGCAAATATTAGTCCTTCAAAACAGCCTAATACAACCATATCGGTACATCTAGCTTATTTTATTAAACACCTCTGCAGGGATCAGGGGAGTGATCCATGACTGCTGAAAGTGATGCATTATTTCCGGGCCCGATCGTTCTTCTATTTAGCTGACTGCAAAAACAACAACCTGAGAATTCAGTTAAAGTGTGAAAATTATCAACGTTTGTTGTTAAAGATTAGTATTTGCTGTGTGCCAGTGCACGGTGAAACTGAGTAATATGTCTAAGTGATCCGAGTTTCCAGAGGGAAGGAAGCTTTTCCTTTCTTAAACAGCAGTTAAAAATCTGACAAATAAAAACATCGAATAACTGAAAATTGCATTATTTTTAAATTGTAGTACATAATTGTAATCAGGACCTGAGGCTTTGCTGGCATTGCATTTTCGTAACTGCTCCGTTATCTCTTATACTGCACTTTTTCATCAGGGTCGAAGGTCGTCATGGTCACATCAGTCTCATCATCTCAGCTCAAACCAACTCAATAACACTGGATGCTCTTGTTTTAATTAATGGATACAAGATACAAACTAAAAAATTACGGAATTAATAATAAAACAAAACCTTGTTTAGCCATAACGAATGTTATATTTATTATTATTTTCATCATTGATAATACCATTGGCTCGGGCATAATTATGCTAGCTGTTTTTTTCCAATTGTTATCACTGTCTTAGACTGTCTGTCTCATCAACAAGTACTGACAGGATATTAAAGTAGAGACAAAAAGACTAGACAATAGAAAAACTTCTTTAAAAATGTTTAAAACAAACTGGTCTTTTAGGTTGTGTTTGTCAACAAAAAGTCAGGTTACGGCGCTTTTTCCCTTATTACTCATTCAGTGATTAAAACAAGTTACACCACAAACTGGCACAAAACAAGTTTTAATCTTTAACAACCAGCATTGATAATTCTCACACTTTATCTGAATTCTTGGGTTAGTGGCAACGCTGTCAACTAAAAAGAAGAACGATCGGGTTGGAAAATTTTGCATCACGTTCAACATTCATGATTCCTTCACCTGATTCCTGCAGAGGTGTTAAAAAGATAGGATGGCAAAATAAAATAAGCTAGATGCACTGATATGGTTGTTTTGAATGACTAATGTTTGCCAGCATCTCGCATCTAGGTGCGTACCTCCTCGATCATTGAACACACAATAACATGCAGACTGTCGGAAATGTTGAGAAAGGCTACATTGTGAAGGACGAAGGTTAATAATGGGAGCCCCGATCTAGCAACAACCGGCCTGAGGTATTGCCACACCGGAATAAATCCTCTGAGTCTGAGTCATACTTGGCCTTGTCACGTGCTTACTTTTTTATTAGCCACGTGAGTGTGACAAGGCTTAGTCATACTCATAATATTATAGTTTTTATATAGGCTCAATGAAATTGTTGGAATATTTTGATGTTGACTTCTCTATTTCCATGTCTCAGTTTTTACAATATTCTTCCAAATTGTTTTAGAGTGTGTAAGTTTCGATGGATTGATTAAAGTAACTCATTGTTTCTAGGGTAGATTGCAATCTTCCTGCACATTGCAAAGTGTTCACTGATTACAGATCCCTTCATTACTGCAAGTATGGTCAACATCTATTGTCAACATCTATTGCCTATGTACCGCTTTGCCATTGTGACTTTGCTAAAAAAAAGCTCTCCGCCATGTGCAAATTTCTTGCTATTCAAATGAAGATAACTTTTCATTCATATGGATATGACTATTTTTTTTCTTCTCTGTGTTAAACCAATGAACTCCCTCTTCCTCGAGGAAGAGGGAGTTCATTGGTTAAACCCACAGAGGCTGTGATATTGGTACACTCAAAATGGTGCACCTTGGAGTGTACGCTAACAACGGGTTAGCATTCAAAGCTCAGTCGATAATAATATACAATCTCACCATCCTGTTCGACTGACATGTCATGGCAAGCTGTTGCCAAACCTAGAGATAGACAACGAACTCAAGTTAGGTAAAACAACATGATGAAAAGCAATATTCAACAAGCATATAAAACACATTGAAAGCCCAAAATTCTATTCACACAAGCATTTTAGTTTTAGTTTAGTTTTTAGTTTAGCATTGTGTTTGATGTGTTGAGGTTTTTATGTGTGTATTTGTTGCACTACAAATATATATAGTATAGTATGTAACACCCTACCACTTCTATCTTTTTATTCAAGTCATTTTTTGTATCTATGTTAATGTGTGTGAGGTCAACAAGTTATTTTTTAATTTGCTTTAATTATAAACTTTTAGAAAACCTCAATGAATGAATAAATAAAAAAAAAAAAATCACTGATTCTAGTACTGAGTATTTGGCTAGATATCGAGGTGTTTTTTCCCTCCTTGATTGAATGTATCAGCTGAATGCTGCTGCCACATATTTTAGCTCTTTTGAATATCCGTGTGTCTAGTTCTCTTGTCGGATCAAGAGTCCTCGCGCTAAACTGTTGATACATCACTCACTCTTCGTTTCTGAACATTCATGAAATGAATGCATGAACTAGGGACTCTCATTCATACCATTACCAGGGAGGTAATGATAATATAATTGAAATACATAGTAGTAGTCTTCTCTTTTATATGAGAAGACAACTATCAAGATAATACATATGTTACCATGATTCACAATATCCACAAGTATTCACATTACGCGTAACCACATTCATCTAAATTCGTTTTTCTTTCACAAATCACAACAGTATCTCCAAAGTACCAATGTTGCTCTATAATCTTAATCTTTTGTGAAGACCTTAGAATCAAGATTTTCCAGGGATTCACTCTATCAGGCTTTACTAGCCTGCCAAGGCTAGGGCTTTACACTACAAAAATTTAAGCTATCTGAATGGGCACGAAAGACTTCCACTGGTGGCTGTTGTTGTAAGCACCGATATGGAATATGGAATATTTATATACCTCAGTGGTTGCAAGACATGTGGCAGGTGCTGCATGGGACATGTCTTACAGCACTCAAGGCTTACACAGCATTGTTGTTGGTGCCTGTAGGGGCAGCATGAGTGCTGAATGACATGTCCCATACAGCACCTGTCACA